>CM027868.1:28343589-30969571 GCA_016097605.1 Eucalyptus guilfoylei | reverse complement strand
GCAACGTTCAAAGCTATTAGAAAATGATGTTCGTAAAGTAAAATCCAAGAACCATTTAAATCTAAATAAAGAACTCACTGAAATCCACACTAAGAATAGTACGGTAATTCTAGTTTTGATGTGGAGTGCCTTCAAAAAGTAGATAGTAAAAGTAGAGAAATCGAAAAAATACCTTGGGCATTGAAACGTCACTTGCATTGTCATGGGAGGAAGTCTGATAACCCAGCGCTTTTTCTAAAACATGACGCACCTGGAACTGGTCTTGTAATCTTTTCTCAAGTTGCAAAATCTGCATAGAGGGTTCAAAATGAATGGAGGACGACAGATTTTTTCTTTTTTTTTCAGCGAAGGTTAATTCTATGGTGTCATTTTATATACCTCTTGCTTCAAAGAGGTCTCAGAATTTGAGGACGGTTTCTTGTTGGTCTTTAAGGAGGGTTCAGCATGAACTAAGCCCTGATAAGAGATTTAACAAATCTATATTAGAAACTAAGGCAACATCTTTTGTGATACAGAAATGAGATGATCGTGAACGTGTAAAGCATTTTGCATATTCTCAGCTGACAAAAGTTCCAACTTCCAGAATACTTAATCATGTCAAGTGAAGAAGCAAAATTAGGCATCAGGGGTTCAGAAACAGAGAATTTGACAATGACAACCGACATGAGTCTTGATTGATACACCCCATTGATGTTGAGTATTCGATTACTGGTGTTGACAGCCCGACACTATTCTTGTTGGTTCGCACCCGCAATGCCACACCTTGTTTGAAGAAGAGGCTGGACAGGTTTTTTATCCAAATCCAAAAAAGGGCAAAATGTTGACTCGAAAGAACGACTTCTCTAACGATCAACAATTATATCACTAATAGTCGTCATGGTCCTCCACCCAATATTAGCAGTGAAACATAATTAATCTAACTATTGTCATTTTTTTAACTGGAGGAAATGGAACAATTTTTTTCTCAGAAACTTTTGACATTGCGAAATGCAGAGTTGCCCCATACTCCTCTTCAAAAAAATCAGATTACTGCATCGACGGTGAACCTTTCTTTTCATTTCTAAGTGAATTCAGTTCATTTCAAGCAAATTGGAAAAGGAGAGCAGTCTCACCTGCTTCATGCCTTGTGAAACTTTAGGTGAAACATCAGAACCGTCTTCTGGAGCTCTGTTCTTGCCTGGAAAGCTACAGTGGCAGAGACGCAAGCAAGAAGAGTTAACAGTGATAGATTGAAAGAGGCAAAATTTGGAGGAGCCAGCCATTGCAAGATTTTGTTAGTTTCGAGATCAAGCTCTAATCCTTCTTATTGTTACACCAAAGTTATCAGAAGTAAAAAAAGCCTTGTGGAGATTCTAGGAAAAAAATTGGGTACAAGCTAAGGTCACATAACCAAATTCTAACAAGCCCGACTTCAAAAATTTCACCGCACGAGAAAGAGTTTCTGCAAGAATAAATATCAGGGGAGGACTAAAGAACAAGAAAGAAACCCAGATACGGGTTTACGTATGGTCACACTATGTGCGATCAAGAAAGTCTGCAAGTTCCCAATTTTTTCACATGAACCACTCATCTCAGTCAGAAGCATTCCCAGTTAAAGAGAAGCATCAAGCAATAAAAGCATGAACAGAGATTTTTAATTGCAGGCCATTAAGCACTCGCAATGATTGCAAAGTAACAAAGAACATTTAATGCCTACCTCTTCGACCGCTTGTGCCTCGAAGACGCCGTGAGTCCCAAGAACTTAATCTCTCCAACCTTCTCAAACCCCATCTCTCTGAAACAAACAGCCACAAAGAGCAAAACCATGGTTCAGTAATAAATGCCTAAGCAAAGCATATTAACAAAAAAACAGAGCAAACAACAAAAAGAGCTCACATTACCGTCTCCAACAGAAGGAAAAGAGCAGAGACGAAGATGAGCCCCAGACGCGCGAATCCAAGAACTAATAAATAGGCTTCCGCGAAACGCGGATTAGGCTCCAAAGGCACTCGCTCGTCTTCTTGCGTTAGAGCAAAACAAGATACAGAGAGCTCCAAGATTGAACACCCGCAGAGCTATCATTGCACAGTTCTTATTCACCAGGGGACAAGTCACGGAGAGTCAGAACTTAAACAGAGCTGGGAGCCTGTAACTGTTCATGTACATGAAAAACCCGCAAATCCTGCTAAGCAAAAAGAAAAGATACCAACTTTCTCCTTTTGACCACGGAGCCTTGTTGCGTTAAGGGGAGACTTGTGATGATATATCGAAGTAATGTGTATGACTCTCTGCCTGACTTTTGCAATGGAGGAGGCCCTCTTCCTCTTTTTCTTTTGCATTAAAAGGAGAAAACCAGCTCGTGGGGGGCTTTTTAACTACAGAAGGAAAAAAAAAAAAGAACAAAAGGAGAGTTCAGCAGACATAAAATAAAAACAAAGATAAAAAGTTTAGTAGACTTGAAGAAACGTCAAATGGGTCCAAACGTTGACAAATTACACATAGCCAGAGATCTAAGTAGGAAAAGGACAGGAGGATTAAAAAAGGAAAATGCTACTGAGCATTTGACTGTTAGGCTCAAGAGAGATCTGTAATATAAAACAAAACATGAATATTTTATGGAATTACATCCTCAAGGCTGATTTACAATATGTAACGAAATACGGACGTGCATTTAAATACGTCGTATCGTATTCCACACTCGAAAGCATACGTGGAATTCGTACATCCATTCGGTATATCGTGCATTATTTTAATATCTATTTAAGGAGGACTCAAATTTCCACAGCCTGTGCTCTTCTTGTTGGAAAACAAGTGGGAGTTGGTGACCGGCCCTCCCCCCATTTTTGTCTCACACTGCTCAGCATGAGATCCATCGTCCATTTTTTTTAGTGGAGAATGCCTTTTTTTTCTTCACTTTGTTGAAAATTGTTGAGTCCGAAGCTCTCGAGGTGATGTAGACTGCATTTTGGTCCACAAAATGACAGATTGCATGTCGGACATTAAATCTGTCTTTTCTCTGCTAATACATTTTGTATGGTTGTCGGATGCAACCGATGGGCTAACATAATGGATTGAATTTGCTCTCAAGAACCATAAAGATAAGTTAGGTGATGTATCACGATCTACCGAGAAAATCGAGTCGTATATCGAAAATATTCTCAACCCAAATTATGAATATCATTATGTCCTGCAAGCTTCGAGTTGCTGGAATATTTCCATCAAAGAATGCGGCTTCTCAAAGGCAATTCTCATGTGCGTTGTAGCATTAGGTTTGTCCTTTGCTTTGGCCTTTACTCTAGTTTACTGTTTATAAGGAAATATATATTTCTACCTCCGTTGTGCAGCAACGGCATCCCAAAATTGAAGATGGGAAAAGTTTTAAAGGGCCAAAGACAGGGAAAAACAACAATTAGAAGAGGAAAAGCAGGGCTCGCCTCAAAAGGGACGAAAGGTGATTCTATGAGAAAAGATCCATAGGATGCTCCAAAGGGAATTGAAGTTTTGGGGGGATTTTCTTGTCCATTGAAAATTGGAGATACCCGCATTGTCCTCCAGCATCAAAGAGACTCATGTTTGTCACAGAATCCATGAAAAATATAAAAAGAAAATTTTGGGGCTTGACCTTTGCCAAGATCGAGGCCCATGGAAAAGTTGGGTGATATAATAATAATAATAATAATAATAATAATAATAATAATAATAAGGGTGATGAAGCTGGCCGGAGTCTCTTTTTCTTGTCGTGACTCTGACCTACTGAGATATAATAAAAGCATCTTTTTTCTATTGCAAGTAGAGGTGTGAGAGAGAGCGAAGAGAGAGAGAGAGAGAGGGAGAGAGGGAGAGAGGGAGGTGGTTTTGCTTAAGGGATACCATTTTTTTGTCATATTGTTATTTTAGTGGAAGCCTTTTTGGATGAGATTGGAGCCAAATATGGAAGCCAATTGGCAGGTCACATTGTGTTTTACCTTCTTTTTTTTTTTTGGATAATACAAAATAGTCGAGTGGAATGATCTATGCTAACAACCATCTCTAGGTATTTCCAAAAAGATCTCATGGTGATCATGGAATATTCGAATTAAGTTATAATCAATTCATACCGATTGTACTTAGAAGATCTGAGGTTAACTAATCTGTTAGCAGTCAAAGAGCTTCTCCACATGGGATTTACGCTGCTAAGTAAGGTGAAACAAGTCTTTCAGAGATTATATAAATCAAACACATGATCTCATAGATGATATAATGAACCTTTCATCAATACGCCAATCACTTCAGTGATGCATCAAAAGTGTGTTTTCTTTTAGGGAGGTAAGAGGCCATTTCTTTTGTGCTTGAAGAGGAAAAAGAAAATTGCTCCCTCAGAAACTAATCAAATTAATACCTTATTAATCAGAATTTAGAAATATTAGTAAAAGAAAATGTTGATCCCTCTACTGTTACCCGCAATTTGAAATCCCGTACTTTATGAAAATGTCTATATTTCGTCCTTTGAGGACACAGACTCGTTGATGATGTGGGTTGAAGCTCTCTCTTGCCCCTGTGACATGGGCTCTCCCTCCCTCCCTTCCTCCCTCCCCAGACCAAACAGAAGACCACAACCACCATGTGATGCGAGAAGGAGACCGTGGCCACCGAGCCGGCTACCACAACCGACGACGGAGCCGGCTATCGCAGCCGCAGGAGGAGGAGACCAACGCTTGATGGCCACTGTTGTCGTCCCTATCACCCCTCAGTCCATCCCCTTAAAGAAAACATTCTTAAATTACAGGAAAAATGGAAAGAGACCGCGCGCTCGCTGTCAGGTGACGGCCACCGCCGCATGATGGTCACCTTCGTCATCCCTTTTACCCTTCCCTCTCTCCTCTTCCCCACCCCGTGCCCGCTCGAAAGAAAACTCAAATTTGGTGACGGTCGCCTCTACTTGCCACAAGCATACAATCACCACAATAGGACACCACCTGTGGTTTCCCTCCACCGCCCCTCCCCTAAAATTATTTCTAAAAGATGACTGTTTATATCACTTACGAAAGCATATTAAAAATTATTATCCTTATCAATAAAAATATTTAGGTATAGATTTTATCGATCTACCACAGTAATAAATTAATACATATGTATCAAGAATTGATTTGATTAAAACACAATTATACCTTGTAGTTGCATGATTTTTATATGATATGTGCATGGAAATTGATATTGGGGAATGGGGAGTGGAGAATTCATGAATGGTAAGACTAGTCTAATTTGTAGTCCGGGGGCACTACGAATGCTTGCCTTTGCAGCGGAGGTCTAAAGTGAAAATTGACTTTATTCTTCAAGATTTCTTTTATGTTTTCCTTCGATTTCTGGATCACCGTCACATGAAGACAGATTGTGGTTCCACGAAGATAATTAATTTGTTTCCATATTATTCTTAATTGCTTAAAAATCAGAATCTTATTTCACTGAGATTCTAATGCACAGAGTTCCATATCATAAATATATATACTAGGTTAGAACGCCTAGCCATAGTTTCTTGTATTTCTCAGCCATACTTAAACTAAACAAGAGTTTGTTAATCGACATATTTTGGCTGCTAATGTGAAAGATGCTACGCAGTCCTAGCATGTGCTATATGGTCTTTTGCTGCTTCTTTTGCAATGACACAAAGTTACCTGTTGCTATATTTCCGTCAATAGGAATCATTAAAAATTCGAGGTAACAGTTTTCATGGACAATGTCAGGCAAACAAATCCAACATGACAATGGATGCATGTTGCCACATCAACTAGAAGCATAGCCATACAAGCCACCCTTGTTGGGATTTTTAGTAGCTATAAAGAGAAAAATCTAAACCAATGTATTTCTGGGTGGCTAATATAATTGGAGAACATTGACCCAAGTGAAAAAAAAATTGGGATATTAGTTTTCCACATAGAAGAGTTTAGGATTTTTTGTGGGATCATCCTAGATATTTAGGTTACTCTTTGTAACAAAACAAATCACTTGCGTAGCCCCAAAGAATATAATAAAAGAATAAATGTATTAGAAATTTTAAAATTTGTCATAAAAATGTAATTGAGTAATGAAACTTTCAAAAAGTGTTGTCAAATTCTAAAACTTGTAAAATTTATGCAGTCAAATCATTCTATTCACTCAATCTAATTTGGCTAACGGAAAATGTTGATATAGCTTCTTCTTTTTTTAATGATTTTTACCTGTTTGCTTTCTTTTTTCTTTTTTGTTCTTTTTTTTTTTTAAATTTAGCTTATCATTTAACTTAATTTAGCAAAAATTTGGGTTAAAAAAAAATATTTGGACCAAAACAATGTCGTTTTAACCTTTTGTTTTATTTTTAACCACCTCAGTGCCACATACGAAAGAGAATATAATAAAAAAAAGTATTTTTCATTAGCTAAGGTTGGATAGAATTAATAAAATGACTTAATTGTACCAATTTGATAAGTATGACTTGATTACATTTTTCTAAAATTTTAGAATTTTATTGAACTTCCATTATAAAATTTAGAATTTTTTAGTATACTTATCTTTTTAATAATTCTAGGAGGGGTCTTAATGTATTTAACACCGGATATGTTGGCTTAGAATGCTTGGTTGCTCGATGTGAAGCCGCTGCTGCATTATTGATTTAAGTTTCTTTTCATTTGGCTAGTCCATCCTGCATTATGTGGTGATTGAAATTGACGGGCGCCTCGATCGAATAAAGCCAAACTCCACTAACACATCCGACTCTTTATCGCCTCATGCCTTCCGCATCTGACTCTTTATCGCCTGTTCATGCCTTCCTTTTCTGCCCCGATTTGTTTATTCATCTCACTGTGCGTAGGGGAGAGAGAGAGAGAGAGAGAGGAGCGTGGAATCCCACGAGAAAGAAACAGGAAAAGCGAACTTTCCAAGGACATTTGGACAAGCCAGTCAATGCCAATCATAACCAGCGAAAGCGAGCAAACCACCTCCCTCTCTCCCTCTGCCCTCCCATGGTGTCCAAATGGAAATGGATGGGGGCCATGTCCTCATAGGACCACAGGCTCCTCAATGCATCAAAAGAAATCAAGAAGAACATCCCAAAATGAAAACGAAACCAGATAAAATGCTCAAACTTCCCTGCCAGTTACAATTTACAGCCGACCGTTACCTTTCCAAAAAAGAAAAAGAAAAGATAATTCATCATATTTGATATTTTTTAGGATGGACGTTTTCTACATATTCTTGAGAGATCATTTCTCCAAGACACTACTTAACTTCAATATGTAATGTCGCATGCAACCAATGTTTAAGAATTTCAAGAATAACTATTTTGGGATATGATATTCTCTATATAAGAATTATAATAGATGAACTTGGGATGACAAGTTATTATGGGAGATTGAGTCTGTAAAACGCCATGGAAGTGCCTCTTTAGAATTCTTGCAAAATTGGTGATTACTATATATCATGGCAAGGTGACCAATTGGGATAAAGATCTTTGATTTGGTTGCCATGTCATTGGATTGGATTAATCCATTCATTCAGTTGAAATCAATTAAACTTGTGTCACATTAGTGCAACCTATAAAGGTTTAGACTTACTCCGTTTATGGCCTTGCTGAGTGTTTCATAAATTTCCGGTAATTGGACCTAATTTTGCACTTTTTCTTTATAAAGTCACTTGCCAGTTCCTAATTTACAACCACAAAACAAGCCTAAAATGTGGTTGTGACGCCCCTTACACATGTTGCACGAATCTTGAATCTTGGGAGAAGATGAAGATTTGCTTGATGGCCAAGGTATAACATTCAAGTAGGCATTGGTTTCTCGCCTTGTTGTACTTGAACAAGCCGGTATGACCCGTTGCACTAGTCAGGCTTCCCCTAGCCTAGACATTTGAGCTTTATGTTTGTCTTGGTCCTCCTCAGGTGGTCCATTTCACCTCCAAAATTGGCAAATGACTCATTCCCACAAATCGTGCACACCACCAAATTATCATTAAAGATGACTTATTCTAAAAAAATAATGGATGCTCGTCACTATGAAATTTGCACTACATCATTCAGGATTTGCTAATTTCTAGTGTCAAGGGCAAGGGTTTCACCAAGAGGAGGGGTGTTGGCCCACTATTGCTTTTACAACTCCACATAATCATTTGGTTATTGTGGCTTGTCGTCATTGTCGTGGAATTTTGTTACTACATAGGTGGAGTGTTGATGGCCCGTTATTGCCCTAGCAATTGCGAATAACCGTATGGTTATTGTGTTCTCATCATTGTCATCATGGAATTCTTATTGTTGCTTGGGTGGAGTGAGCACATTGGGAATTTTCTAAGTCACCAGGGCAGTGAAGGAATCGAAGTGCCACTGCTTGCCTAAAGGTATTAGCTCACCATCTAGGAAGCAAGTTAGACAGCGTTGTGGTCTATTATTGGCCAAAATAGCTAGGGAATCACGTATAAAGTGGGATTTCATTAGAAAGTCAAATTTTTGAAGAATTTGTAGGAGAGGAATATAGGTGAAAATGAGCAAGATCTCTAATGTATAAGAAAATCTATGCAATTTTGAGGCCCCATTTTATTTTGTTTCCCAATCGATGTACTCGGCTTGCCAGTATGAAGATTCAAACCTAGATCAGCCTAGGCTCACCCGGGCCAGTGGCCTGGGGAGTGAAGGCGCCATGCCTAGCACAAACCTTTTTTGCTAAGGGGTCACGAGACTCATTGTGCCAGGCCAAGCCATGAACAGTTCGTTGGCCATCTTCAGGCTCGAGTGAGTCATCTGATTTTGCTTTCTCATTCGTCTCCTACACTCACTTATTAGACGTTGGCTATGCACCACAAGTCCACCAAACACCTAAAAAAAAAAACTTAGCACATTACTACACACCCTCTCTCTTCCTTCTCCACTCTTCCTTGACCCACCATATTATTGTTGTCTGCCCCCCGCTACCACGCCTTTAGACGACAATGGTGATGAAACCCTGAGATCATCCTGATGTGGCCTTGGCTCGTGCAACGGATCTCTTGATTGGAATGGAGATCTAGGATTTCGTTGGCCTCAGATCGAGGCCAATCCAGGTCTGGCTTTGGTATCTACTGTTATCGTGGGACTAAATTCTCGAAATCTTGTCTACATTCAGGGTAATCTACGAGGATCCATTTCTCAAATTCATCATAGGGTTGTTGTAGCACACCTCCTTGTAATCCATGTTCATTGCAAGGATCCATTTCTCAAGTTAGGATCCCCAATCTGTATACTCCAAGTTCCTAGAATTTTTCTCTATTCTAAATTCGAGGTAACCGAGCAATTTCATCTGTGATGCGTGTACCCATGCGATACACGATGCAAGTTCAAGGACCATGTGCAAAATCAGAAACTTAGCACTGGTGCGTGCTCCACGCTTGCCAAAAAAGTAAAAATACTTAACGGAAGATTTTGTCAATATATGCACCAAAAAAGATGTTTTGAAAAATCTCTCGAAAATGTCAATTATTAGAATATAGAAGACTATTCTAAAGACGTTTATGGATCACTTGAGATTTAATGAGAGAGAGAGAAAGAGAGGGAGGGAAAGGGAGGGGGAGGGCATTGGTGCCAGATGGGAGTGAGGAAGGTTCAGTTTAGCCCGATTAGTAAGAAAACTAAAACTAAATTGAAATGACACGACTTGGAAAAAGACTACTAAACCCGACTGAACTAAATAAGAATTTAAAATTGAATCGAAGTGAATTCATTTTTATTTTTTTTGCGCTTATCTTATTTAATGCCTTTTGATTCTCATTGGGCGTTTAATTTTATCAACTTCAGTTATTTCAAGGACTGAAATCGATATCTAATGATAAAGTCGCTTAATAGAGTGAAGTACCGACCAAAAAAAAAAGAGTGAAGTTTCAATGTAATAACAGTTGCTACAATTCCAACTTGCATGTAGTTCTCCATTTCGAAAACCGACAACGTTGCACGTAATTCAACATAATATTAAAACATAAACAACCAACAAAGGTTCGTTAAAAAAAATAATAATATGACAACATTACAGCTTGTCCAAAGTAATAAACCATAAACAACTAATATGGGTGCATTTATCCGGTTTTGGAAAGAAATCAAACCCAAATCAAATTGAACTGAAAATTTCAATTCAGTTCGGTTCAATTTAACAATTTAAAGCGTATTATTGGTGCTAATGCTAGAGATAGTGGAAATCTTCAAATCAATGTCTGTTAGATAGGGGAATGAGGGGGGAAATTTTTCAAAGTCACCTCCCAAAATGGAGATGTTGCTGGATTTCATAATGAGAAAGATTTTGTTGAAAAGCAAATGTTGCAATATTTTTAATAGATAGTGGAGATAAAAAATGTGGGAAGGTTATCGTTATTGGTGAATTTGGCAGTTTCTATTAAACATGGGAGGAGCAGTAATGCGATGGTACTTCTCCTCTGGCTAACTTCTTTTCATATACGATTACTCGATTTAAAATTAATTGAGTACGATTTGGATTTAGTTCAGATTGGGGTTTGAAAAAAAATATATGAAAGAAAATCTTGCCAAATTGTAATTTGGAAGCAAACCCAAAAAGGCGGTTCGATTTTTCTTGTAATCCAACCAAACCATTTTTTTTTGTAAAGTAATTTCATCAAGAACCTAATAATTTTTTGTGGTAAACATTTAACTGTTTCATAGATTCACACAAAATGAAATCTAAGCTCCATTAGAAATAAAAGAGAGGTTCCTCACAAATAAATGAAAACAGGAAGCTTGACTAATAATAGTCAGTACCGTGTAGTTTCATACTTCAGTTTGTTCAAAGAAAATGGGCCTTAATTCCCTTAAAAGAAAACCCCGACCTTAGTTTCAATTTCAAAATTCCTTGAACTTATTTATTTTTTTATAAAAAAAGCAAACCAACTTTCATTCTAATTCCAAACTTGCTTCCATCACTCTTAGTTCAACAGTTGCTGTTAGTCATTTGACAGCATTTTCACGTTAGCAATAAATCCTCGTCAGCAAACTGACGCAGAAAAACCGCTCCAAAAAATAAGGTCGTTCCATGCTCTGAAAATTAGGGAAATTAGAAGCAATGAAATGAGCGAGTGCAAGCCTATGAGATAGTGGGAACTAGGAAGAGATCGAGAGCTTTGGAGTTTGCAACTCGATCAATTCACAAACGAATTTCTCCTATTCACGATCAATTCTTTCAAGTGAAACGAGTGTCTACCAAGAGCCTCGTTCATGGCAGCGAAGGCTAACGTGTGGAGGATGGAGAAGCTTGCTAGCTCCGGCTTCGCAACTTTGAGAGTAAGTTCTATACATAGAGAACAAACGATTTTAGAGAAACTGAAGAAATTGCACCCCCCCCCCTTCCCCCAAAAAATTCCCGAGCCCTAATTTCTTCCAACTTACTGAGGTGGATTTTATTGCTGATTTGAAAATGCCATGTCAGATGACTAAAGTAATTTTTAGATGAGGGCAGAATTGGAACTAGAGTAAAAGTTAGTGTGTTTTTACAACCAAAAAAAATTGAGGCTACAATTGCAATTGGCCAAAAAGGTGGAGACTTTTAGGTAATTAGGCCAAAGAAAATGTTAAGACTATAAGATTTCATGGAATCGTTTACTAATAATTTTAAAAGCTTAAGCAAATAGATGAATGTGTGATTCGATATTCAAATACTTTCACAATCCTTCAAGTGTGTACCCTAAACTTTTGCATGAGATTAAAATGTGGAATATATAAGAGGGGAGACATATAGAAGCATGAAAGTATTTGAACTTAAGAAATTTCACTCTCATTCTATATAAGACGAAGGCGTTATTTAACATTTAAATATTTTCACGGAGACCAAACATAGATTGCAGAAAATCTAATTCGGTTTGTGAACCAAATTGTGTAGTAAATGATCTACCATGAATAAGTTCAATAATAGACTTTTGTTATTTGTCATCTTTCTTTTTAACTTTCGATATAACTTTCACGAATTTTATGTTATATTTTGCAATGCCTGTAATATCGTTGTACTATTTTTATATGTTGAACCAATTTGTGTTAGTAGTAAGGCATTGCTTGTTAGTAGAAAATGAATGGTTTCAAAAAATATTTTTCTGAGAATGATTACTTGTATTGATTGAAATAATTAGTCAATAAAAAATATTTTAACTGTCAATAACAATTCATGTCTAAATATTTTCACGTACGACGAAAATACACTTCGTCTATTCATTTTATAAGCGATACAAATGATATTTTCAGAAAAATATTTTTCAAATTATTCATTTTTTGTAAAATAAATGCATCTAAACTATAATGCGTGTGATATACGAAATGAAATCTACCCGGTTTGTCTTTTCCCCAAACTCCGATGTCAATATCAACATTGCTTGTGTCTAACTCACGGGTTTCTGTCTCCCGATGTTTCTATGCGAAACGTCAGCCATTTGTGCACTAAATTAAACTTTAGACTTCAGTTTTCATCGTACATTTAGCGAACCAAATCAACGACGTAACAACGAATGCACCGCGTGATCGCATGGTTACGACGCCTATTTTATTGTCCACGAAGATCGAAACATCATTCTTCAAGTCGAAGATTCCGAGGACGATATTACCCATAAAAAGGAAAAAATAATAGTACAGTAGCCGAACAACATCTACTCCAACGTTTGACTGCAAAGATTTCAAAATTAGGGTCATTAGATTATTGTCACACATATGCTTTTTCATTAATGCCAGTTCATTTGAAGTCGTGCAAGGAAAACTTAACCGGTGGTACGCAATTTGATGCGCGCATCATGAGTCCATCTAAGTCGTTAAATTTGGTGGTTCCCGTTTGATGACCGGTGATACTTGATTTCATTGTGCAGAATAATGCAAAGCACATGGATAATTACAACAACAAAAATATAAACTTACCGTTAAGATGTTAATTTGCTCATAAACTTTTTAATTTGAATTTTTTTTGTTGAAGAAATTTTCATTCGTTACTAAAACGATACAAGCAAGGATTTATAGAAAAACCCAAAAATCACCACAATAAAGCAAGCCCACAAAGTTGCTAGAAACTATAAGGTATATCATTAAAGCATGGTCAACAGAGGTAAGCATACACCCATCCTTCAAAAACAGATTTGTGATTGTATCCAAGCAAAAGGATCAACAGCTGATCACCGATTGACACATCATTATTAGTGATGAACACGTGCTGAAATCTCTATTTGTAGTTACGGCTTTACCTTTTGGCGGTATAACACCATCACCGAACAAAGACAATAAAAAAATATTTTTGGTTAAAACAAAAAAAAAATGTTGAATAAGTTCAAATTTAACACTTGTGAGAGCGAGCTCTTTAACAAGTACAAGATATCAGAATTTCAAACAAAAACATATTGAATAAGTACAGATTTGACATTGGAGCTATTGTGGACACCATTGATATTGGAAGTGTGATATTTATTTATTAAAATTCCTAGTTCTAGAATTAGATTAGAAGAGAAAAGCTATTAGATTTATGAGATTGGGAGAGCAAAGTTATTAGATCTAGATCCAGATTGGGAGAGTAAAGTAAGAAATAGAAGGAAATAGAAGGAAAAGCAACTGAAGAAGGAGGGGAATGAGAGAAATTTGCCTATTTAGTTTTAAATATTTTGACGATTTTGCTAATATAGTAATTCTACACAATTTTGGTCGAAAATTATTGATATAGACACCGACCATCTTATACGGCATGGATGGTGCTTATGTTAGAGAAAAAGAAGAAGAAAAGAATAAAAAAAATTATAAGATTTTTGAAAAATTTAAAAAAATGTAAAAAATATGCACTTGATCGGCATCTACATCAACGATTGCTTATCAAAATTGGTCAAAAGAATTACATTGACAAATTATCAAAAAGTTTATGACTAAATTGACCAAATTAAAAAATTTAGGACTGAAATGGCATCCACACAAGAGATGTAGAAATTTTTTGATATTTTCTCACAAAGTGCATTCGTCCAATCCATAAGGTAAGCTTTCGCCTTAACGTAGTTTCTAACAAATTCTTTGGGTAAGAAAGTATTTTTTTATTTTATTCTGGAACGATATGATGAATACGTATTACCTTAAAAAAGAAATATTATCTTTATCTTGGTAGGTAATACATCCAATTCTATAGTCAATGACAAATTTATATATTTTCTCGTGTGGGGCAACTGGAACATTGATTTCGTGATCTCCACGCCGACGACCATCCTCATGGTAGGTATCCTGCTCCTTTCGAGTTCTCGAGCTTCAACCAGTTGTGCACCTCCAATGTCAATTTAAATAAATAAAAAAGAAGCAATTGCTGAGGCCACAATTCTTAACAATAATAGAGGAGCTATACAGGTCGTGTTATCGGAGTCCGTGTCCATTTATTATAAGACCCTCTCACATCGGTCCTTTTCATGATTATTATGTAAGCAAGAGCAATACAAAAAGTGGTTGGTCGGCGGCGAGTGCATAACGTGCCAGTAGCATCGGTTGCTCGTCTCGTTGTACTTGAACAGGCGGCCGGTATGGACCGTTGCATTGGCTAAGCTTCTACGAGCCTTGGCCGGACATTTCAATGCTATATTTCTCTTGCTGCCTCCTTAAATGGCGTGTCCTATCTTCGAAAATCAATAAATATGTACTTCTCACGTATCATGCACACCGCCTTCTTCTAAGTATAAGGGAGGAACCCGCCTTTTAAGTTTCCCTTTTAAGTTTCCCAATTATTGGACACTTATGGTCGCAAAGCCTGTGCGGTATTTGGGTTTGTTGTTTTCCAACATTGGTAAAGGGGTTTCGCTGAGGGGAAGGGTGTTGGCCATTACCCTAAATTTATGAATAATCATCCATATAATGTGTTTCATCATTCTCATTATGGATTTCTTGCCGCTGCTCGAGTGGAGCGAGTGCATAGTGAGTTTCCTAAGTTCTTGTGTCAGTGAAAGAAGTTGAAGTGCCCTTGTTAGCCAGAAGGTATTGACTCCTAGTTTGGGAAGCGAGTTGGATAGAGTGGGCAGTCTACTAGAAAATTGATTTAGTGAGGAAACCGTATACATAATATGGGAAATTGTTAGAAAGTTTAAAATTTTAGAGAGTTTGTCAGAGAGGGATGAAGGCAAAAATGAGAGTGAAAGATCTCTAATTTATAAGAAATTTTCTATTTTCCTTATAACTCGGTTAAGTAGTCGGCCAACATTCCACGGTCATTAACCCATTGGCCAGACCAGGCCTTTGAGCTCCGTTTCTTATGTTCCTTTGACCTAATCATTGCACTTGAAAGAATTTTCAGTCCCCACCCAACCTTCGCTGGTGCCCGGGTACCAGCCTCGAGAGCAAAGGCGAGGGCACAATCCGTCGGCCATTGCTACTTCTTATTTGAGATATAAAGGGAGAATGCATCATTTCCTAACAATCTTGCTATTCTAACACCGAGATATAGGGACGACAAAAGTTCGTTACATAAGCACATGTATGGGTCGGAAAATGATTGAATTCCCGTCGGTATAAAGGAGGGAACGAAATGAGCAGCTCCCAATCGATTTTTGGGTGCAACGACCATCAAGAGCGATGGGCCATGGTGGCATTGACATTTTGGTGTCATCTTTTCTCTTTCGAGGGATTAGAGCCAGAAAAGAGAGACGGTACGCCTTTAAAGCAATAAATACGGCTCAACCACCTTTTTCTTTCGAGGGAATATCACCCGAGCAATGATGGAATTCCCTATCATTTGTTAATCCTCTTTTTGGAGACGCCCTTTTTGACTTTTGGACAGAGAGGTTTTATCAATTCTTATCGGCAAGAGTCATAGCTAGAAAATAATTGGATCGAATTCGCGCATTTGTCTAGTTGTAGTATATAAAATTACTTATTCAATCATAAATTTATTATACAAATGCTAATTTAATTATGAACTTTTTAATTTTATCAAATTGGTTATGAACCTTCTCAAATTCCAAAATAATTCCAATCAATTTTCACCAATAATCGCTAACGAGAGGTGATCAAGTCATTATAGACTATCCTATGTGGCATATCATCATATTAGTGATTTTCAACTAAAATTGACTAGAAAGATTATGTTAAAATTTTGTATAATTTGAAAATTTTAGAACTAAATTGATATATGTACAATTAACATATTGGATAATTTCCTCATAGTTTTATAAAACAATCTAGGGCAAATTTGCACATCAAAGTTTCAATTGGATACTTTAAGAGCAATAAGCAGCATTCATTGTTGACCCACTTTGCCTTTACAAGCGCAAGCGAAAAAGTTTCATGCATGTTTTCTCTTTCTCCACTTTTATTAATTAATTAGTGCACGGTTCTTTTCACGAAGTGCTAGAACAACGGGAGCCAGAGCAAATATTCTCTAGTGACTTTTAACTTTCGACTCTTTTCGAGCAAATCCTCTTTTAGTCCTCTCTACTAATTAAAGGACACAAAAGCAGAAATTCGAAAAGATAAAGGTTCCAAACAGAATTTGAGAGGATATGCAAATATATTCAAAAACATGCAAATATTCTCTACTAAACTTTTTTAAAAAGAGACAGAAAGCAAAGCTATTATCTCCAACTCCCACTTTTGGTTGACATGCGTAGGTGGGTAAAGCTCGTAAGATAAACCACTACCAGAAAGCTAGAGTAAATAATAAAAATTAAACTGTTCAGACAGACATAAAGCACTTTTCATTTTTGCAAAAAAGGGCATAAAAGAAAACAGAATTGACGAGAAAGTGCAATTGATGCTGATGATTTGCCATGGTTCGGACTTAGGGCTTTAGATTGCTGGGGGGGACAGGAGTACCTAATACATATATTTCTGATATAATTATTGTTCCTTTTCTTTAAGTTAATTAAATTAATTAATTAATTTTTGGGAAATTTTGGGATGGGATAGAGATCGTTTTCACAATTGAAAGTTGGTAAGTTTTTGCCTCGTCGATTGAGATCACATGGGGTCCTGGACTTAGACGAGTTAGATTAAACGACTCACCTAAAAGTATTTGGAGGACTATAAACAGATCTCTCTCTCTCTCTCTCTCTCTCTCTCTCTCTCTCTCCCCAAAATAAAGAAAAATATTGTAAATTTTCGTTAGGTCGAATGGGGACTTTGTCAATGATTGAATGCAATACGGCCAAAAAAAAAAAATTTAGAAAACGATTAAATGCGATCAGTTTCTTATGAAGCACACAAAAATTTTAAGACTTAGCGGAGGAAGTGGATAACCATACTAAACTAAAAACGTGCTTGACTGGTCTAGAAAGCCTGGTTTGGAGAGGAAAAAGCCATCACACGCATGCCTTGGTCATGGCCTTGTGGAGACCTAGTAGTCATCACTGAGGTCGTGTCCGAGCGCATTGGTCGGGGCCCACATCGTGTACTAGGTTGGGTCTGACGTGGCCCGAGAGTCATGGCTAGTGCTGGGTCCAAGTGCATTTGATCGTGGTGGCGAGCGCGTCGGTCATGGCCCGGTGCATTGAACCCAAGAGGAAAATATAGTTTGGGACTTGGGAGTACTTGCCAAAGATATAGTTCTACATTTTTGTCCCTTGGTCAGATTAAGCAAACATGGACCTCAATGAGAGTTATAATGTTTTCCTCAGGTAATCAAATATGAGAACGAAGATGGGTTATCTTGAAAGGGGGAGAGGCCCAGGCCCAGGCCCAGGCCCATGACCAGGCCCATCCCAGGCCCATCTCCAAAGGAAAAGTCCGAACAATTTGCCAGAATTAGTCCAAATCTTGACCGAAATGTCATGAATGGGCTCGAATAGTCCATAGTGGTTGGCCAGGATGAGTTTGGTGTTTCCGTGATGTTTGCTACTTTGCCTTTGTTCACACTTTTGCCCCTCGTTCTTTTGTGACATTCAATTTACCCCCTGATTTTGACATAACTATCTAAATTATAAGTTAATTTTAGTGGATTGTTTGCAACAAAAAGTGGTATTCATGTCCATTTCCTTGGGCTGCTTCTTCTTTCCTTCTAACTTTTCAATGCTCAACCCACTCAAACATCTTGATCTTTGGTTTGTTCTTTTTACCCTATTTTGCTGAAAGAAATTACCTATCAATTTCGAGGACCAGTAAATATTTAGCTTTATACTACAAGCACCACCCTTTTTTTTTTTTTTTTAAGATTACAGAAGGAACGTTGAATAAGCTCCAGATGAATTTGCTTGCTGAAAATGACAATTTCTTGAGGCAGTCTACTGTCTTAATCCCATTTGTGGAATTAAATTATAATTCCAGGACTAATAGCTCTACTGAGATTGCATTTTATGATCAGTTTCTTTAAAGGAAAACTGTTTCTAGGAATTTATTTTCAGACTTTTCAGAGTTTTTTTTTGTCTGATCGTATCTTATATCTATTTTACAGGCCATTGTATGTGCTATGTGCTATGTGCTATGCGCAAGTTGCGAAGTTCTACTCCCTTATTCATGCATCTCCACCTCAGCCCGCAAGAAACTACTCAATCTATAGAAAATCTAATAGACTTTTTAGAGTTTTGATGACGAAAAACTAATCAATCTATAGAAAGCATTTTCCATGGATTGAAAGTAACAAATTTAGATTGGAAATAAATAACTTCCCTTTCTAGTAAGAAGGAAAACACTTTCTTTAATCCACTAAATAAATGTAAACTATCACTTTTCCTTGAAAATGATCTCCATATAAAAGATTTTTTTTTTATCATGAATTTTTCAGTAAAACAAATATACCATTTATTTGAATTACAACACTACTAACCAAAAAAAGAGAGAGTTGAATTACGACATTAGCTTCTCAAGTTTGTCAAATTAGGTCTGAGTTAGTCTACCGTCCATAGCCGGTAGTCTAGATTCCACCATTTGTGGAATGAATTAGGAGATCCTGACTAAAGGTGTCAATAGTTTGATTTAAGTTGAGTCTGAAATTAGAGATATTCGACCCAAAGCTACATGGCCTTTTCTGACTTAACCCACATAAACCTAGAACTGAAAACCCATGTCAGTTTGGGTTTTGTGGTTTGCGTGCTTGTTTGTTTTTTTCTTCTTTTCTTTTTCTTTGGGGGGGGGGCGGGGGTGTGGTTTGTCTTCCTCCTCCACAAGGTAGTGGGAATCGTATGAAAAGCTAACGAAAGTGAACACCGTTACCTACAGTATTCGTCACAAAAGAAGACGATGATGGTGAGAGAAACTATGCCTCAAACGCAAATCCTCTACAACAGCATTCTCACCTATCGCAAGATCTGGACGGAACTTCCTCGTAACTCCTCTGATCCATATCCCAAACCCTCACTCAAAGCACAAGTGTGTGAGCAAAGCAAATTAGAACTGAGTGAGATCCAAGCGAAAAAGATAAAAAGAGAAGGCAAAATGGAGAGAACGAACATATGCTAAATTACCCATCACGAGAGAGTAAATGAGGAAGTAGTTGTTCTTGAAGAAATTGTTGTAATTATTGTTAATAGATTAGTGAAAGTAAGCAAAACAAAATACATCTTTTCAGTTCATGTATCTCCTTAATTTATGTATCTTTTGAGCTCATGTTGTTAGAATATTTAAATAGTAAAAGCGCATTTATTTAATAACTTAAGTTTTTATATAGTTAGCAATAATCCTGCAAAATCTCAAATAGTATAAGAGCTTCTCCATTTTTTTTTTCCATTCTTATTTCTCTTCTTCATTATAATATCTTCTTCCACATCCTCTAACACCATTATCGCCAATGCTAGCTCTCCATTGTTGTTGGCCCCCTCCCAACCAATCTTTGCTCTTGACAATATATCTCATGTTCTAAGGATTAAGCTAGATCGCAACAACTACCTTCTCTGTTGAGCACAACTTCTTCCTTAATTTCGTCTTCATGGACATCTTCAGTTTGTAGATGCCTCATATCCTAGTCCAACACCTACTATCACTGTTGATAGTACTGTGATTGACAACCTGAATCTTACTGCATGACATTATCAAGATCAGCTCATCTCTTGCTACATCCTCTCCATTTTTACTGAATCGATTTTCTCACACATTGTCGATCTTGAGACTTCTCATGATGTCTAGACTTTACTTGAGAAGGGCTCTCTAAAGAAGGGCTCCTCAAGCTCGCATGATGCAATTGGAATATCAGCTTCAATCTCCAAAGAGGGGTTCTTTTTCTATGAAAGCCTTTGCTAAAAAAGCCAAGAACATTGCGGATCATCTTTGTGGTTGCTCATCCAACGTCTAATTCCTAATTAGTTCTCAGCATCCTCAATGGCCTGGGTTCAAAGTATGATGCATTCATTACCTTAGTTACAAATTGTCTTGATCCACTACCTCTTGATGACCTCATCAGCCTTCTTTACAATCATAAAGTTATTCATCAAAATTGCACCACTTAATCTCCAATAAAGTATTCTCTAATTGTGAATGCTGCATTCAAATCATTTGATGCCTTGAATACTCCCTCCAATGGGCGAGGACGTGGCCGAGGATGAGTATGTGGCTGAGGCCGTGGTCGCAAATTTTAATGATAAAACTTACTATCATTCTCAAATCATCTATAAGGTCTTTGGTTGTGCAGGTCACTCGGCTCCCCAATACTATCAACGATTTAATCCTAGCTATAAAATCAATGCCGACTCTCCTTCTACAATGTATGTCGTTTCAATTGTTCAATTGTTTAACCCATATTGGTAACCAAACTCTAGTGCCACTCACCGTCTTACGGTTGACATGGCAAATTTAACATTTGGCTTAACTATTCCAACATCGAGCAAATCCACACTACAAATGGGTTAGGTTTGCAAATGTCACATATCGATTCTTCCGTCTTACATTCTCCTACTAGTTCTTTTAATCTACGGACTATTTATCATGTTCCATCTATCAAGAAGAATCAATTATCTATTTCTCAAATTACCAAGGTCAACGATGTAGTATTTAAATTCCATCATACTTTCTGTTGTATAAAGGATTGATTTTTTGGGAATCTCTACTCAGAAACCAGAATAAGAATGGAATGTATTATTTTGTCAATGCATGTACCACCAATAAGGTCCCTCTGCAGTCAAATAAATCAACACTAACTCCATCCTGCTTCATTGGTGAATAAGCTTCTGCTTCCACTTGGCATGTGCGCCTGCATTACTTTTTTAGTTATTTCAAGGAATGGTCTGCCGATATCTACTTCTTCCTCATCTAGTTTCTGTGAATCATGCCATTGCATCGTCTTCCCTTTACTAGATCATTGACCACTTGTAATGCTTCTCTGGAAATATTTTATTCTAATCTATGGGAACCATCTCCTCTTATGTCTATGAATGGTTTTTGTTATTACATCATTTATATTGATGCTTATGGTGGATACCCATGGCTTTTTCCACTTTGAAATCTGATGCTCCATCTACTTTTGTGCAATTTAAATCCCAAATGAAAAAATATTTTAATTGTAAGATCAACGCCCTTCAAATTGATGAAGGTGGTGAGTATAAGAAATTTGATCCCCAATTCATGTAATATCTCATGGATTCATTTATCTCGTTAATTCATTTATTTCTTTAGTGCATGACTTTTCAAACTTTATAAACAAATTTGAATTATTCTTCATTCAAACAATATCAACAACTCTCATATTTTCACTTCAATTTTCTCTAAGTGCGTCGGTTTCGAGAAGCGTTTGATAGAGTCTTGCTTTTATAGAGTTAATTCAAACAAGTTTGGGGTGTTGTATCTTAGGAGGCATAGTTCGTTAAGATGCTTGACTTCATTGACAATAACCAATCACCTTAAGGAGATTTGGTTAGACATACCTCACCTCCTATTTTATTCTTTAACGAGTTTATAGCATCTTTCAAATTTATATTTGGTTTGTAATTAGACGTCTTTACTTATAAAGATTATATATACATCAACTTGGCCATTATTTTTAATTTGTTATCATTTTCTCGGTGTTATTATCTCTGTTTATGTTTTTTTTTTTGTTACAATAAACAGTATTACGTATTTCTCTTCCAATACGTAATATTTTCCAATAGAATTCAAAAGCAAACGACATAAGCAAACGGCGGAAGGCTCATTAGTAGCCCAAGATCTAGAAGGAGAAGATGAATACTTCACAAAATTACATTAACGGAGTTGCGCAATTGGCAAGAAGGGGCAAGGGCAGAGTTGAAGGCGTGAAAGACATTGTCGGTGAGGACGGGGATAGAACCGCAGAAAAAGCAGAAGGCTTTTGGGGTTGGCGATTTCCAGCTTACTCCTCTCACTCGTGATTGCAACAACAAAGTCGAGTCTTCGATGCAGATGGTCTTAGCCTTCTCATTGCTACTTGTGCTACTCTTGGGGAAGAAGAAGATGATTTGGAGGATGGACTTGAGCAGGTCCTTAAAAAGGCTCTGACACCCAGGAAAGACTGGGTAGAGGCCGGAATCCAGGCCTCGAAAAATATTCCGGCCCCATTGGTTCCCCCATCCACACCCCTTACGGGGTAAGGGGGGCCACCTTCGATGCAGATGGTCTTAGCCTTCTCATTGCTACTTGTGCTACTCTTGGGGAAGAAGAAGATGATTTGGAGGAGGCTTTGCAAGAGCGAGATCTGAGAGCGAAAAGCGAGTGTTTTCTCCTCCAGATAGTGAAGCATATTTAGTTGGGTTCGGGTGGGGTACCCAAACCAAACTGTCAAAATGCCCGATTTTTTTCATGTTACCCGAATCGAAAGAAGACCCAACCCGAAAGTCTGATTTCGGATTGATTCGGGCCTTCTTTACACCCCTAATCGCAACTGACCGATTGATTCACATCCTTTGAAAAGAACCTTATCTTTACTCCAGTAATACCCAATTTCCTATTTCTCTAAATGAATTCGCATACTTAAGCTATTTTTGTTGAAAAGAAAATTGAATAATTTATCTATCACACTAGTGGGGACTGAAATGTTACGTAAAGATAAATGTTCCATTGAAAATGACATTTGCTTTTAGGTGTGAGGATTTTTTTTTTCCTTTTTTCCCAATCCCATGTAAAATTTAATCCTTTTGTCAAACACCTTAAAGAACACGGCAATTGCCAAAGTCTATACTCTAATTGACCAACGGACTAAGAGCTTACCAAACTTGGCCGAGAAACTATAAAATATCTTATATCGTAACAACTTAGTCGGCATGATGGAATAAATAGAAAAGCATTAAAATTAACAAATTTGGCAATAATTGTTCAACCAAGGTTCTCCGAGATTGAATTTGCAAGAAAAACAAGTTCTCTAAAAACATCCATTAAAGTTGTAATGTTCACATAAACCCATTTATGGGAAAGAGAAATTCTTTTTAATTGTTCGTGTAAGTAAGATTGTGGACTAAAAACATTTTATACATGAGTTCTCCATGCAAAAGGAATATTTATTAGGATAAACATGAAAAATAGTGCTCCACTTTTTCGAGAGAAAATGATAAATGAGATCTTTTGCTACTATATAAGAGAAGTTCTTAAAAAAAAATTCTCTTTATAGAAAAAATGTATAAAAAAATCCCATCTTATGTAAAGATTAACAAAGAATTTTTTATCAAAGTAGTTATATTGAAATGAAAATCTCATATATATCGATGAGCATTGACCACAATAAAAAATATCAAGTGGGCAACTTAATCAAACGGTCTGAATTGTCAAATTTATTTTGCCA
Organism: Eucalyptus guilfoylei; assembly: GCA_016097605.1. NCBI lineage: Eukaryota > Viridiplantae > Streptophyta > Magnoliopsida > Myrtales > Myrtaceae > Eucalyptus > Eucalyptus guilfoylei. The sequence goes on along the minus strand of CM027868.1, from coordinate 30,945,983 downwards.
GTGGCAAAATTTAGGCTCCAATTCCCATGGACTGTACAATAATCCTATATATAATTTGATTTCATCAAAATGTACTTGTCAATTTGCAGACTACATGCATGGAATTTTCCTGCAGGATATCTGTTGTGTATATAGATCATTACTTCCCCAAGAACCTCTATCCGAAGGTATATATTTGTCGGGATCGTAGTCCACGTTCCTACCTATATACCATCCAATCCCATTTAATATCCTTATGTAAAATGACTTTAAGCTGATATTTAGATTGACTCAAGCAATAGAGACAAAAATAAAGTCATGCAATGAATTAGAAATATATACGAAGGCAAAGATATATCTGGATCCGAGTCCACATAGATTTAGTGTCATAGACATTAATCATGTGAGCCATATATATGGGATTCAAGATGACCGATAGCTGCGATCGTTTTGGATCGATGAAACCGGATGAAACCGGGTCCATGCAAGACATTTCCATCCTAGGAGTAGGCCTGGAGGTGCAAGGGCAGTCACATCATTACTGCTAGATTGCTTCCACAGTCAGCAACCCCAACTTGGCTTTGAACAGCACGTGCGAGGGGCATCTTGGAACTTGGAAAAGGATCGAGTGGCGTAGAAATGGCACACGAATTTGCGAACCACGACATGAGGGGCTTTTGACAGGGGAGCGAATCGATGGCATTGGTGGTGGTGGTGGTGGTGGGGCCCTTTCTTTGGTTGATGATGAAAACGTGCCCCCCCTCTCTCCCTCCCTTTTTCTTCCACTGATGAATCATTCTGTTATCAACTCAATTATTGCTGAAGCAACCAGGTCGACAAGGTCCACGCACCAATGCAAGCATCCCAAAGTTGGATGGCACATGTCCAGAGCGATCCGCGGTAAGTTGTGATCTTAAATCACAAAAAGAGAGATTTGAATTAACGTTTATTTCGGTGAACTTGACAAGCGCCCGGTTGAGAAAACTTCACGAACTTCGATGTTTTCGTGTTCTGTGCTGTCACGAATATTAGAAGGTGAACTCTTTTTTTTTTTTCAGTTGAATATATTTAATAAGTGTTCCGAAAGCATATATTATAACTCTTATAAAAAAGAATCCAAATAGCTTAAATTTCATGTTGAATTATTAATTTGTGAACCACAACGAATTATTATGTTTTTCTTTCCTTATAATGGGTATATACTGACAACATATTACCTAGAAATTGACAATGAACCGTGTTTAGACTATACGCAATAATACTTAAGGTAATTTGTCATGCTAGGATGTGTGGTAACCATCAAAGTACGGTATTCTTATCGTTGAAATAAAAGGGATCATCAATTTAGGCGTAAATTGGACAAAAATCAAAAGAGAACAATATTTCATTGATGCTAATTTCATAATCTCAATCTGCAACGATGTTCCACATCATGTTGCATAATTGTCACGCCAACTTTGGATCCTAGTAGTTTTCAATAGTGAAGCTGTCCGACTTTTGCCTTTTCTATTCTTTTGTAGAGAAAGAAAGATGCTTGGTGTCTCTTTCAAGGGAATTTGAATGATGCGGTTCTTTTGGTCTCTTTTGCACTTTGTTTTTTATTTTTATATTTGATGGGCCCAACAAAAGTTTGATTTTTCCGACTTGGATTAGATTCTACGTTGTCCTAATCATGTATTGTAATATCCGAGGGTTTGACTAATGGGAAAATATGATTATTCCAAGAAGCGATGGGGTATTAGATGACCAACCTTCTCCTATCCCCATAAGACAAGGTTGGAATCTAATCGATGGGGTCCAAAGCATGAGTCTTCTTTTTAACCTCTTCATGCGTTCCTTCTTGGACAACCCATTTATGAGCTTTTAGTCAATAGTCTGCTGAACTGTCTTGCGTGTGCTCCAATAAATCGAGCTTCCGGATTATTCAAGAATCAAAATCGCCTTGCTTTATGAAAGGAAGATTTCAATAAACTTTTATGAAATGGTTTCGTGGGATTTAGCTAATTGGTACTGTAGCAGCCTTTTGATTTGGGTATTGGCGTAAAAAAAGTTTCACATAGACACAGCCTTACATATTATTAATTTGAGGTATGAGTAGCTATCATCCTCAAATCAAGAATGGATAAGATCACCTGCGTAAATTTTCTTTTATACTGTCCATGTATAATCTATATTTGTTATGAAGTAATAATATAGTATTGCCAGCGGTAAAAGCATTAGGAACCGATTAGTAGGGGTAAGCATTAGTTGTAAGGCGTCGGGCTGAATTTTTCAGTGGACTTTCTTTTGAGGTAGAAAGTACCAACTAATTGGGGCCAATATCGTTCCAATTATACTCAAGAAAGTCTTTTCCCAAGTGAACCGAATAGATTCAAGGGTAAAAGCACTAGGAACCGCTCAAGGTTGTTTCGTTCCCTAGCATAATACTAATCTTGATCTAATTAGAGAAATATATATAGAACTTGGAAAGGAGGATATTTGCTCCTAGGTGGCCCAAGAAAAAACACAAAGTTCTTCAACCACTCTACTAAGAAAAGCTAATGTCCCGATTTTCCCAAAAATAAGTTCAACATATCTTATAATTGGAAGAAGCTCACAACCAACTTCACAAGTCTATCCTAGAATCAGTCGGTTCGACTCCAAGTTGATTGCAACACGGTTATTCTAAAAATTAGGAACCAGTTCTATCCAAGTAGATTTTGGGTTATTAATTAGGATCGAACCATTTAGGAGTTGACTACCCTTTCAACTAGGCAATAATGATGCGCAACCGTGACTTCATCTAAGATTTTATGTGGAAGAGACAAGGGGCGTGCCCTTGACCATATGCCACAAACTCAGCTCATGACATGCTTTATGCAACTTACGTTAAGCATTTGTCAAGCAAAAGGTTTACATTGACTCTTAGCATTGGTTACCAATGCTTTCTACATCATAATACAATGGTATGACCTTGTGTCATGAAAATTGCTGCCCGCTTGATGCATCCAAACAAAATTTGCATAAGAATGTGTATACACAACGATTGGCACTAACTAAAGTGACCATAACAAGTCTTGGGTTAAGATTAGTCACAAACCGAAAGGATCCGTAGCTAAACATTTCCTCATGTTCAGATTTCATAATGGATGATCTTCAAAAGAAGTAAAGTGATGTATTTATTATATAATTAACATAATTACTATTCGCCACTCCAGTTCACATATCAAATTACCAATCACAGTTTTGCCACAGGGATCTGTTCCAACTAGTAGAAAAGAAGCAACTACATTCTCGATGAGTACCAGTTCCGACGTGCTTTAAACTTTCAAATCATAAGTGAGCCACAATCCATCCTTTTCATCTTTCCTCCAACACACCAAGACTTTATCCAGACCTCTGCCTTGGATTGTTTTGCTAATTCCCACGAGTCTTTTTTTTCTCGAAATGCCCATGGCATCATTCCCACCGCCCACTCCTCTTTGGGCACTTCTCCGAGGGCATTTCCGACAGAGAGAAAGACACGAAGGACAGCGATCTGCTTCATGTTTCTCTTCCCCCGGAAAAATCCAGCATCATCCCACGAAAACCGACAGAAGCATGGAAAAAGAAAAGAAGAAAGAGAGGAAGAAAACAAATGGAAGAAAGTGGTTAGGCGTGCTCTAGTCTTTTAGTCGTTTCATAGCCGAGGGAGAAGAGGAGAGAATTATATCGAGGCAAAAGAAAATCACGGAAATAGTCTATCTGACCCACAGGCTCAATGCAATCATGAAAAGCAACTGGTTTTAGACAAGGAACTGGCAAAAGCAGGAGCTAGTAACAAACCCCCATGAGCCATCGCCCTCTGCTTTATTTTAAGTCTCCCGCTTTGCTTTTGCTTTGTGAGTTGTTTTTGCGATCGGTTCCTTTAGCTTTACAGATTTAAAGGAAGGCACATTGCCCCCATCATTTCCTCTCTGCAATCCTCTGTTCATTTGGTTCCCTTGATGCCTGACACCGGAGCTGTGGTTCAATCATTTTCATGAGCACCCCTTTGGGAGCTTTTGGAAGAAATTGATCAAGATAAGAGATGGGTTCATTGGGATTTCTCAGAATACCCCAATTTCAGTTCCAGGTCAGTAGTCTTGAGCTTGTTATTTTCAAGATTCTATTTTTTCGGGACTATGACGAGACCCGTTTAATTTGTTCTTGTTTTCTTGATTCTGGGCTGGGCATGATATCTTCTTGAGCTGTTTCTTTGGGGGCTTGATCTATGGCTAAGTCCATGTGAAAAATTCGCGCTTGACGAAATTTCTGCTGATGCGTGATTGAGACTGTTCGTCATTTTCTGCTGCATTGAACAGAATTTCTTATCTGTAGTTCGAATTTTATAATCGCAGAATAGTTATTTTTTGGGCTTGTTTTCTCGAAATGAAAGGCGGTGGCATTTTCTCTGGTGCACAATGCGGTTCCAGGACTCACTCTTGATCTCAGCCCTTTCCGTTTCTTTTTTCAGGCATTATTAGCAGTAGCACAAAGATTTGCTGAGGAGGAGGAAGAGTCTTTTGTGTTATCTGAGAGCCTAAGAAATTGATAGTCTCTGAAGTGGTCTTATCAGTGTCCATATCTGTAGAAAATTGCTCTTCTTTCTTTAGGAATTTGGAAAAATACGTGATTGTCGGTTCGGGTTGTTGGCCTGCTTAGCCATAGAATCACCATCGTATGCTCTAAGTGTAACTTTTGGAAAATATGGCTGAAATTCGACTTACGAGAGTGGAACAAGGCCAGACAAAGATAAAAAACGTTCCGATTGCTGTTACTCCAGAGGGTTTTTGGTGTTGTCCCTCTCCTGCAGTGTTTCAGAAGAGCATCAAAGTTCAAAACACTGTAAACAAGCCACGACCATCCTCACCTCCACACAAGTCTAACATCCAGAAAAAGCAAGTCCCAGTGACTGAGAAAAGGCCGACAACCACCCCATTGAGGTCGGGAGTGGTTTCTGAGAACCAAAGTGCGGCGGCTGACACTCCTGCTGTTGCTGCACCTGCAGCTCCCGAGAGAACTCCGAGACCAAAACCAGATCATTTGCCAAGGAAGGTGTCAATTGAGTTTGGTGAACCCGGGACTAGTGATATGAAGGTGATTTTGCTAGGGAAGCAGGGATTTTGTGTGAAGTTAAGCGTCCACCGGAATGTTCTAGTAGAGAATAGCAGTTTCTTTGCCAAGAAGCTACTGGAAGAAGAGGATGCTCTGCCCTGTTTAGAAATTGATGATTGTGAGGATGCTGAGATATACGTTGAAACTGTCGGACTAATGTATTGCAAAGATATGAAGCAGAGGATGATCAAGCAAACTGTTCCCCGAGTTCTACGCATACTCAAGGTAATTCATAATCCTAAGAGTCATGTAGTTGTTTTCTACCTTTCTATACAGCGATAGTTCAACAGCGCATAATAGTATTTTGATGAAGCCTACACTTGTTAACAAGGGTTGATGGTTTCTCTCTGGATAATTTTCTGGAAAAAGTTACTTTCTTTTATCCATTGTAAAAGAAGCTACGGTCAGGGTTGCAGTTCTGTTTCAGCTTATAGAGAGGGTTTCCATTCACTATTCCCTGTTTCATGCGATTCTAAAAAGAAAAGAGCTTGCCATTCGCGTTATACAGCAACTCATAGCTGTTATTCAGAGACATTGCATGTTTCCTTGGACAGTGGACAATGTGCCAAATTTGAAAACCAAGCATAAACAGATATTGCTAGGTGAATTTTGATGACACTTCATGTAAGGGCCATTTGCTTCGGTTGGTTGCACTGGAAGGTACAGCAGAAGAGTTGAAAAAAAGAGAGTCGTGTACCGGGGTGGCTGTGAGGCATGCTGATTTATTTGTCTTATGTCTTTGTCTATTCGACTAGACCACGCTATGGCGAATTCAAATCTAGAGATTCTCTTCAAAAGGCAATTTATCATATTACAACAGCACAGTCTGGAAGTATCTGATTGATATAAGGTGGTCCCCTAGTTGGCAAGCTTTTACCATGTCTCTTAAGATTTGGGTCTTTCTAGGGTGCACACTTGTTTACCTTTCCGGCAGTCTCTTAGACTGAAGTTTCTCAGTATATAGGCTAGAAGGGTTACAGACTTTTGTAGACATAAGAAAAAAATGCGATTGGTGGATAACATGGTTTTTTTGACTGAGAAAATAGACAAAACAATGATGAAAACCTTCATCCACGCATCTGCAATCGATCAAATTGTAGTGAGGCCATGGGGGACCTCCTGTAAACTTTGTTTAGGGCAAGACTCAACAGTACCTCTTCATAAAGCTTGTAGGGTATTTAAGCACGCTCTGTAGATCCCTTATCGACTCATGGGTTCTCGGAGCTGTTAACCAAAAATAACCTGTCTGAAGCAGTTAGGTCTCCATTTGCTTATGCAATTCCAGATGTTGAGCAGGATCTTCTTCTATTGGTTACGTAATTTAATGATGTAATTTATGTATTTCAGTCATTAATTTAATCTGAGTATTTAGATGAACTTCACAAATTCAAACTGCGGAGAGCTTCTGGCCGTTTGTTTGAATAATACGAAAATGCCTCAATTATGACTTCATTGTTTATCTGTTGTCCTTTTTGACAGTTGACTTTTTATTGTGATTATCTGATAATACTGATTATTACTTTCTACTTTTTATTAGAAATTGCAATAGAGGGGCTTATGGATATCTCTTTACAGATTGTAATCAATGAACACCTACTCCAATAGCATTACTGCAGTAATGTAGCCAAGACTTGTCCCTTTAGATGACACTTCCCTAATCTAGCAGATGTCAATGGATCATTAGGTATTCGACACAGAAAGTGATTGTAGTTTTACTGCATCAATATACTTGAGTTTGTAGATTTCTTGTAACCTAAGAGCACTTGAATTATCATGTCAGCAGCTGAATATTTAGTGAAACATGGCATGGCTATATAACTGAATGAACATACAATGGGCTGTGTAGGCTTTAGGCTTTGGATGATTGATCTCAAGAGGTCCTGCCAGATTTTTTTTTTTTACTCATGTTTTGGATGCTTTGTGGTTAATTGCCTGGTTATGATGATATGTGTGTCATTGAGCAAATACCTTGTGGCTTACAAGCACATAGCGGGACGTCGAGTTGCAAAAAAATTAATTGGATGAGTCATGCATGACAGGATTATCCCATAGGGGTCTAGCCCTCACTTAATTGTTTAGTGGGTTAAAATTGATGTAACATCTAGTTGGATAGGTAATAGACTCATGCACCATTATTGTGAATTTATAAGCTGTGCTTCTGGTCTCTCTCTCTTCCTAGGTGGTGGCTCAAGATGCTAGTGTCTAGCTTGTTTGCTACGATTTTTAGAGCTCCTCATTGCCACATACAAGATATGAGAGCTATTAGTTTTGGTGATGATGGTAATTGGGACTAGTCTCAACCTCAAGGATCGGCTTTGGAACCATTCAAGGGTTACCTGCAGCACATTTGAGCTAGGATGTGGCCCATGCAAATGAGTTTTTTGATTGACTTGAGTGATTATAGCAGACTTGCAATTCCATTATTTAAATTTTGAAATATTGATTATTTGTTAAATGGAGTCTTTAACTTAATTTTACCTGATAAGAATTGAATACCCTCAATAGAAGATTTTTGGTTTAAGCTGGTTGGTTAGAAGACATCATAGTTCTTGCTGGACCTTTGAGAGAAAACATGGAGTAAATGGTTTATTAAGTTGCAAAGGGCCAACAATTTAAATGACTAGATTTTGTTTTGTCTAAGAAGTTGATGATTCTCTTGAGGGAAATATTGGAACTGATAAATACATGGTGCATCAAGTGCCCATCCTGGATATAATGAACTCTCATAATCAGGCTGTTAAATTTTCTTTTTTCCTTGTGTGTCGGCCTTAAATAGCATATGATGAGGCTGTGACATAATTTGTTAATACATGATCTTCAATTAGATAAGCCGCTACTTGAGCAGGAACCCTCCTATTTCAGTTGAAAGTTAATTTTCCCTAACTGAACCCACCATGAGCTGATAAGGCTGTAGCATCTGGGTTTATGTTTTGTGATTGCATGATCTTATGAGTACTTGATATTTGAAGAAGTCTGATTGTTGAATATATTCTCTCGAATTACTTGAAGATGCAATGTCATCATAGTAACTTTTCTTTTCTAGTTATGTCAAAATCACTGGCCTTGCGTTTCTTTTCTTTTAAATCATTGACAAACTTTTCAGTGAATGTCCAACGAGGCTTCTCTGATGTCAACAACTTGACACATATTTGCCTTTCACAGGTCGCAGAAGCACTTGGCTTTAACCAATGCATACACTCATGCGTGCAATATTTGGAAGCTGTTCCTTGGGTTGATGATGATGAAGAAGAGAAAGTAGTGTCGTCCATCTTGCACCTCCAGGGTGAAGGAATTGGTGTCACTCCAATCCTGAAGAGAGTCTCATCTAATGCCTCTACCCCATCAAAAGACACGCTCTCTCAAATAATGGATATGGTTCTCAAGAGTAATGAGGAAAGAGGTCGACGCGAGATGAAATCCATTGTGCTGAAGCTCCTCAAGGAGAACAACAGTAGTCTTCCCAGTTGTAATGAAGCCATCTATAACTCATGCAGGAGCTGTTTATATGCGTTAGTCTCTTGTTTCAAGCAAGCCACTGAACTGGAATTGAATGATAGCATTATCGCTGGCAAAGAAATGTTGATGAAGCAGATAGCCTTGGAGTCCGATAACCTCACTTGGCTGCTAGAGATTTTAGCCGACAGACAAGCGGCGGATGACTTCGCCATCATGTGGGCTGGCCAACAAGAACTTGCGACCTTACACGGGAAACTTCCTGTAATGTCACGCTACCATGTGAGTTGCATCACAGCACGGCTCTTTGTAGGAATTGGAAGAGGACAGTTGTTGCCATCCAAGGAGACACGCCAGATGTTGTTGAAGACCTGGTTGCAGCCGTTGATCAACGATTACAGCTGGTTGCAACACGGGAGTAGGTCCTTCGATCGTAAGGTTGTGGAAGAAGGGATCGGTAGGACCATATTGACCCTACCATTGGAGGACCAGCAGAGCATTCTACTTTCCTGGTTGGGCAGCTTCTTGAAGGCTGGCGATAATTGCCCAAATCTTCAGAGGGCATTTGAGGTCTGGTGGCGCCGTACTTTCGTTAGGCCGTATGTGGAGTCACAGGGGAATTCTCTCCACATAGAAAGCTTGATAGCTCCAAAATAAGGAAGTTAAAAAAAAAAATGTCCTTGCTAGCAAGGCTTTGTTTAGGATTTAATTGAGTGGATTTCTTCGTAAGCAATCTTCATGCAACCTGGGAATTGCAAGAGTAGAGAAAAGAGAAGAAATCTTGCATGTGCCGGACCCAACCTCTTGAAGAACTTAGAGGTCCGTTCGTGGTGAAGCAAAGACCGGACATTGTGTCATCTGGACGTTCACCGACACTGTAGATCCAAAATGCAGTGAATTGCTTTGTATATAGAAGCTTTCCGGGGAGCATGCTTGAAGGTTGCTTCTTGATGCAATTATTTGATCATCTAACAAGTACGTGCATGGTTTGACTAAGGCGTGGTGGCTCTCGGGGTATATCAGAACTGAATTTCTAAAAGTATTCAAGATTGCATCGATTGCCTTTTCTTATATTGCTTCCCTAACCCCGGCACACAATGCTCTTTTCTAGCTAATTTCTATCATGTTGCATTCTCAAAGTGAGCTTGCGACGAAACTCGTTCGTCAAGATTATATTGTATTCTGGGCAGTTTCTTGATAGAGATAACATTTCTCTCCCATTTGTTGCTCTGGATGTGCTAAAACTCCAAACCCACGAACGGATGTCGGTTTCCTTGAAAGGGATAATTTGAATGGATTTGGACTCAAGTCTTTCAGGTTCAATGGGATTCCAGACCAAAGTCAAGGGCCAAGGCCAAGTTAAGCTTCAGTTCCAGCCACAGAACTGAAAACAGAAATGGTTAAAATCAGACTTAACTATGTTGTTCTCGTATGTTTTATCACGTTCAAACCTGATTTTGGATGAAAAGATACACCTTATCCACCTCTTCTTATGTTTTAATCTTTTAGTTTTGCATTCATTTATCTTCCTCCTTTGTTAGTGGAAAACCGAAAATTCAGCTAGAAAGCCGGAGTCTTCGCGGAATACATATTACATTCCGACTGATCACAATCCGGATCTCACCAGTTCTGGTATGAGTCGTCGAGCCGGAAACTAAAATTTTGGTTTGTTCGAGTTTCCGCAGCTACCGTCGTTGTTTGTCTAACGCCCCAAGCCAAGATTGGGCCATTGTTAGCAGAGTAAATTGTGTTTCTCTTTGGTGGGAAACACTATGACCAGGTCCACAACTTGCTGTTCGATTCGCATCAGTCACAACAGTCGAGACTGGCGTGCCTCAAATAATCAAAACCATGATGACTGTCGGAAAAAAATACATCTTGTCCGTGGAATTGCAAACCTCTGATTTATGTGTATTATGATAGAGTTGCGCTTTTCCCCCTCTCATTATGGCTAAAACATCTCTCGTCAGAATATTTCGACAATATCAACGTTTTTGGGCCCTATCCCCCTCTCACTATGACGGAATTTTTTGCTTGTGCCACCTTCCTTCTTCTCGTTTATTTCTCTTTATTATCTCTCTTTCTTGAATACCCTTTTCATTTCAATAATTGACAAGTGTTTGAACCCCCAACGAACATCAATAGTACCAAAGAAAAAAAACATCCATCTCCGACACAAACAACTCACTAAGTTGAAGCTCAGATTTGCAGAAATTACCTCCTTACCCAACTAGTCCACTTCCATCTCAATTTCTTCAACTCAAAGCTCAACTGTAAGTAAAAACCCATCTCATATCTCTTCACTCTTCACCCCATTCCATCCCTTTAGCCCTGTGTTATTCATTGTCCCATTTCACATCAGACTCTTCAATTGATAAATCATGAAGACAAGAGAAACCCCCATTAAAAATTTAGATCCAAGAGTTGAAGCCCTTGCCTGAAACCTCATCAAGCTAATCAACAATTTATGCTTCTCCACCAATTTGTTATTACCTACTAGCCTCTAGATCCATGGCCCAAATTCGCCCCTGCTCTCACTAAGTGGCTTATGCAAACTGAAAATGCCAACTTCAAGAACAACAGTTCCATCCTGAAGACCATCAAGGATTTGCCCCTCCTCGCCCCTGTGCTCTTTCTTACTTTGGCACCGATCTTGGTCATTGAGTTGTCGCCACCGGCTATTAAGAGGGCTGAAGAGGTGATTACGAACTCAACCCTCAAGTTCGAGCCCTTATGCGATGAGGCAGCCCTATTGCCCGTTGATTATTTAGATCCTTGCGTTTTGATTGCTGTAAAGAAGTTCGATGTGAGAGCCTTTAGGTCTATTATGCTCTTAGGCATCAAACTCTGTTTAGGGATTCAAAAATTGATGAGCATGTCGTGGCCTGGAGAACAAGTGACAGAGACAGACCATAGAGCATTTTTTGTTTTGTTTATATATATAGATATTACTAAGGCTTGAGCCATGATTAGAATTAAGAGGGAACGAAGAGAAGAGGAGGAAAATGGGACTCACAAGAAAAGACAAAGAAGAAAACAAACAAACAATCAGAACCAAATGAAAAAGGATGTTATAAAATGATGGGACTCATAAGGTTAATATTATCAAAATAATGTGACGGGGAGTGTTTTAGCTATGATGAGAGTAGAAAAAACGTGACCCTTTATGATAATATATACAGGAGTTGTGACAACATGTAAGGATATACGATTAGTTATAAACACCTGTGCACTATAGCATTGTCCCATTACTTTAGTTCAGGTTCAAGCTCCAAAGTTAGCATTATCGTCATCCAAACAGACAGATGAAGGTGCGCTTCGTTGGCGAGATAAAAGAGAATGGAGTTGCCTAGGTTCTTGTCACGTATCTTTGGACTCTGCGATAAGTATAGTACAAGTGTCAAAAACTTTAATACGACACTCATTTTTGTGCCAAAACTTTTTTCGTTTACTTGAGTATCATAAATTTTAAAAATCGTTCTCTTGAGTGCCACTTTTAATTTGGCCCATCGGAAAAGCTGACGTGACTACTAATCGTCTGACATGGCCATCGAAATATTATTTTATTATTTTTTGAATTTTTATTTTTTATATTTTTTGCTTTTCTTTTTATTTTTTTCTTTAGGGTCAACGAGTGTCATCGGCGTGGTCGCCTTGCCCACCACGAAAGCCATAGGCGAGACTGCTCTGGGCAACCTCAAGCTCTAAGTAGCCATGAGCGACGCCACCCAAAGCAGAAGAGGGCCGTTGCGGCCTTGCCAGCGGTTGGCAAGGCTCGATGGCCTTCCTTAGGGCCTTTGCGGTGAGGGCAGTCTCCGCCCAAATCTGGCTGCCCTCATTGCGAAGGCCTTGGGTGAGGTTGCCACACTTGCTTTAGGTGGCGTCGCCCACGGCCGCCTAGCGGCTGGTGAGGGCGCTCGCGACCTTGCCCAGATATGGCCACCCTCGTCGCAAAGGCCTTGGGCGAGGCCGTTGGGGCCTTGCCAATCGCAGGCAAGGTTCGTCGGAACCTTGCCTACTTTGGGCGGCGTCATCCGTGGTCACCCAGCGGCCGGCAAGGGCCCTCGCGGCCGAGGGCAAGGTAGCCCTCCCCCAATCTGGGTGAGGTGGCCGCGGTCGGCGAGGGTTGCAACCCTCGCCGACCCTAAAAAAAAAAAGGTAAAATACATATGGAAATAAAAAAAATTAAAAAAAAATTAGAAAGTAAAAAAAAATCTACGCAGAACATTTGGTTGGAATTGACACTCAATTGATCAATTTCTCTTTGATGCGGCACTCAAGTGAGCGAAAAAAAATTGATACTCAAGTGAACGCTGTACGAAAGTTTTGACACTTGTACTATACTTATCCCTCTAGACTCCTGTGACTTGGCTTGTCTCTGGACTCACAATTGTGGACAGGGCGAGTTCATATAACACGACCTGAAATATGAATGCAAAGGAAAATATTAGAATATGACCCGAGATTTTATGTCCGACTTGTGGATTGATAGTGTTTACTTTAGCATGCTTCCGGTCCAAGTCCATCGACAAGACTACTTCGTCATTCTTTTGGATAAAATGTTGGTTAATAGACCTTTTAGATCGCTTCGTCAATTCCATTCGATCCCAATAGGCCGCGTATTCCGCCAAAACTGAATGATTATCAGAGCAGAATGTTTCGAGATTGACGATAGGCCACGATACTTTCAGAATTGTGAAAGATATACATCAATAATTGAAAGGAATTATAAATATGATGTGATACGCTTGCTAGAGGTACAGGGTTGTGGGCAGCAAGAAGTGTCAAGTATTAGGTACAGTAGATTCTCATCTATTATTATGTAGATGTTATCATGTGATTGTCCTAATCAGTTTTGTGATTAATATGTTATGAGCTTCTTTATTTAAAATTGTGAAAGATATACATCAATAATTGAAAGGAATTATAAACATGATGCTAGAGGTACGGGGTTGTGGGTAGCAAGAAGTGCCAAGTATTGGGTACAGTCGATTCTTATTTATTATTATGTAAATGTTATAATGTGACTGTCCTTCTAAATGAAGGGAATTATAAACATGATGTAATATGCTTGCTAGCGGCACTGGGTTGTGGGCAGCAAGAAGTGCCAAGTACTAGGTATTATTATGGAGATGTTATCATGTGACCATCATTCTAATTAGTTTTGTGACTAAAATGTTATAAGCTTCCTTATTGTCCTATAATGAAGATAAATAGTTCTACATAATTAGTAGATGTACAGTTGCTCAGTCCCTTAAAATTTATGCACCGTCACAGTTTTATTGTCCTCTAACTTTTTGTTAAAATTTGCGAAAGTCACTGGCTATAGGAGAGAGCGTCAAGGCCTGGCCTAGGCCAACTTAGCCATGATGCTCTCATGGGCTAGAGATAGGTCTCACAAGCCCCCCTAGATTGAGCAAGGTCACAACACCCTTGCCGGCCACAACAAGGGTTTACGGCCCTCGCGCATATTTGACAATGGCAGCGACTCCTTCACCAAATCTGGTTGAGGGTTGGCAAGGGCATCTTGGTCCTTGCTTGTGGTTGGCAACCTTTGCTGGCCATCGCCGAGGCCCCAACAACCGGTAATGGGAAATAGGAAATAGAGAAAAAGGGGAAAATGAAAATTTAGAATATTTCAAAAATCTACAAAAGCGTCCATATCAATGCCTATTTGTATTACGTAAGATGTTCGACTTCCACGTCAGTTATTCTGGTTAAAGTATCACATTGGAAAATCGTCAAAAAATTTAGAACTAAATTGACCAAACTAGAAATTCTAGAATTAAATTGATTACCCTGCAATAGGTTCAGAACTTTTAGAATAATTATCTTGTAGTTATGCACTTCATACGGTTAGGTATATGAAGGTCTACTGAAGAGAACGTACTTCTTCCTGCTTGTTTAAAAGAAAAGGAAGATGTAAAAAATTTCATTGCAAATCATGATACCATTAAGTGCTTTATTTCATTTTATCTAAATTATCTTTCTTTTACGGGTTGGGCAAAGTTCTAGTCCTATTTCAGTGTATATGTATTTTGGTTCGTAAAATTTCAAATATTATACAATCAACTCCTCTACCGTCATCATTTTGCGTGATTTGCTCCTCTAAGATTTTTTGTCCGTTCAAATCTTGAAACGTTCTTGATATATGCAATTTAGTCCTCTAAGTTTTATTTTTATCCATTCAAGTCTTCAAATGTTCTTGCTTTGTGCAATCCACTGCTTCATTTACCCGTTGTTATTAACATTATCAAATTAGGGTTTCTCTTTTCTTTTTCACCCGGTCTGCTTTTCGTTAATATGGCACTCATTTGCAACCATCTTAACATGTCACACTGACAATGCCGCGTCATTGATTAACATGATGGTTTGGTGAATTGATTGAAGAATTTGATTGCACGAATCGAGAAAGTTAGAGAACTTGATTGTATAGAATAAAAATTAGACCGTGTTTGGTCGTCAGGATATGATTCAATAAGATAGGATTTGAAAATGAAAAATTTTGCTATATCCCATAAATTGTTTGGTTATCGTAGTAATAAAGTCGAAGATTTTTACATCATATCGTATTCATTACTTAGTATGAATAACACATAAGTGTAAATGAACCTATAGATTATACAAATGAAAATGATAAGAATCTCTCATGACATTCTTGCCTACTTTATTTTTATTTGCTTATTTTTTAATATTTTCCTTCTCTTTTTTTTTTAATTTCTTTTTTTCCCCTTCCAGCATTCTCTAATAAATTTTTTATTAAATAGTAAACTATACTAATATACCTAAAATATTAAAATACCTAAAATATGTAATAAATATAAATGCTAAATATGTATTATAAGATAGAAAAAGATTTGAATTTATAAATAAAAATAGGAATAAATAAAAACGAAATTGTTGTTATTTTGAATTTTCTTGTTTATATTTTAATTTAAATATTATTTTTAGTCAAATATTATTTTAATTTTATTAATTTAAGATTTTTATTATATGAGAAAAATAACTTTTATGTCATAGATATTAGAAATCTTAACCACTTTTATCACACCTTTCTCATGGGATATTTTTATCCAAGTGATATTCCTCTTATTTTCAATATTATCTTGTCTTGGGTAAGAACCAAACACTTATCATATCATGAATTATATTCTAACTATTAAATGTAGTCTTAGACTACTATATTGCACAGATCAAGAAAGTTAGATGACTCAATCGAACCAAAAAAAAAAAATAGAGAACTAAATTACGCAGATGCTAAAACTTGGAAGACTAAAACTATACTTCACCCTTGTTTCATGGTATGCATTTACATTTTAGAGTTTACAAGCAAGAAAATGGAATGCAATTGGTTAAATAGGCCAGAATGGACTTAAAGCCTGGTCCCTAACATTATGAGGCCCGAAAAGGAAAGATTGGGCCATCACGTTTGGTCGCCAAGACCAGCCTTCTTCTAATTTGGACTTAGCGAGCTCGTTCAACATTCAAAACTCAGTTTCAAAAGTCAATCAATCCACGGTTTTTTTTTTTTTTTTCCAATTAATGGTTCCCTTAATTGACTTTATGCTTTCCTTCTAAAACACGAAACAATTTCTCAATATTAAAAACTCCGGAAAAAATATAATTGGCTATTCATGTAAACGTGTGATTGTTCTAGAAGGTTTTGAATACATGGAGTAACTAAATGTCAAATTTCAAGCGTGCACGATTCCTAAAAGACTATGCCAATTGAAAATGACGAAAATATGTTGAAATGTGGCCTCTTCGACTACATTTAGACTAGGATTGCTCATAGCATTTCATTATGTTGGTTTACCTTCGACGCATTATTCGATTGGAATCTTAACAATTCGATGTTTGATGGAGACCGTTGGTGATGTATAGTTCACAAGTTTGGTGCCAAGTACTAGAAAGTAAAGTCAAACTATTTTGTTTGATTTTTTCTTCTTCTTTAAAAAAAAAAAAAAAAAAATCTATTCGACATCTTCTCAAACACAGCATGGAAAACAATTTAGGAAGGTGCAAAGGAGGATACAATCATTTCCTTAAAAAGCGACGGGGTGTCACGCACTAATGTCCATCACAATTCACAATCATTTAGAGTTGCATGCTATTTGAGACGTTAATGTAGCACATAAGCACGCATAAACTAATCAAATTCTTGCTGCGACGCATTGTCATTGATTTTTAGAATTGGGATTGCGAGAAAAGGATATGCCATCTAACTTTGGTGAGATGACTAAATTGACGGTGATGTGATAAAAAGAACACCAAATACCTAATTTTGCAACAATTAACTTTTGCATAGACTCTCTCTCTCTCTCTTCTCTTCAAAGCAAAGCTTTTAAGGCATCTTCTACTTTATTGTTAAAAGGTCAAAAGGGTAACCGGTGATGATATATCCTTAGTAAATTCGAGAGAGTAATATTCCTAATCCAAGGCGAGATTAGCTCTTCTATTTTGCACGCAAATCAATGCATAATTCTTAATAGGAATTGGAACTTACAACTCTATATTGGAAGGGTGCGATGGCCGCATTTTATTGTCATAACTAGAACAACTCAAAAGTGTAATTCTATTATTATAAATTGTCCTCAGCCTTATAAATTGTCCAGAGAAGTGTTCCTGTTGGTATTTTCAGAATGCTGGTCACGAATTAACATGAGGAGAGTCAAAAATCATTTTGAACTATTTTTCATAATTAAGAAGATGCCAATTACAGAAGGTAAATCACATTACATCAATGATATGAACCTAGTAAAAAAGAAGAAAAGGTACATACCTAGGAATCAGCTAAATAATCACAAGGCTGATGGAAATTGACCATTCTCATAGAAAAATTTATTTACTGCCTCTTGATTTTTGAGATTGATTACCAATCTTCATGTGTTGACCAGGTCCATCCTACGGCTATGATGTAGCCATTCTCCCCACATGGCCCATCCCGTACCCTCTCACCAATCACAGAAGTTACTTATTATGGCTATTCTTATCACCATCCAAAGCTCAACACAGCCATGGTAGGGACACAGATGAATTAGAAAAAAAATTGGGGGTGAAAAGACTCCAATAAGCCAAAATAATGGGACCCCCTTAGCCCCGAAAATCCAAATTTCACACACCTAAATTTCCTAATTCAGTGGCCCCCGGACTCCAGTATCTGGTTGGTGGTCAGTCCTTGGATTTGGATCTGATGGGTCCCTTTCTCTAGCAGCAAGATCAAGAAAAAACGAAGAGGAAAAAAAAAAGGGGAGAGAGAAAATCGACAGAAATTGAGGGGAAAAGGAGGGGGGGCATGTGGTCCACTCAAAATTGTTCGTCCTCGGCAGTCTGGTCTGATCCTGGCTTGGCCCTCTTCTGTTTTTCGGTTTTTGGTTCTTCGATATTTATGACCATCATGTCAATTTCCTCGTCAGTTTCTGCTAACGTTGAATCTTGCGAATTTGAAATTTGCGTTTTGCAGGCGAGACAAATAAATCATTCTTGGGGATTTTTGAGCCCATCTGCTCTATCAATCAATATGAGAGCCAATGGGGTGGGGTGGGGTGGGGTGGGGTGGGGTGTGGGAGCGTCGGGTCAGGGCAGCAGAAAGAGCTTCAGAGGAACAGCCACCCACCCCACACGACCCACATTTATGTCATACACAATTAATAGAATGAGAGCGATGATCTGGTTACAGATTTTGGGTCCTATGTAGAGAGAGAAAGGGGAGATGGAGATTGTATGTGGCACATTTAATGTCATTCGGTCCAGAATCCATCATTCAATCTAACCAAAATTGTAAGTAGGGTTCCCTTCTGCAACTGCTGCCCCTAGGTGGTGTGTGCACAGTTGATGAAGTTTATGTGGTCGTGCTCGGACCTGTTGTTTGTGCCCTTTTCAGATTAAGCACCGAAACAGCTAAAAATTTCGATCAACAAGGGGAAAATCTCACTCTTATAGTTGTTGGGTTAGGAAATATGTTAGAATATCAACAATGGGATCCTTTGTTTTGATGGTGTTTTTGTTGAATAAGAGTCACAGAATACTAGATAAGGGATTTTCGAAGGGAAAATTGCACATAAGAAGTTACCATCAATTACATTTAAAGAAGAAAGTGTTCTGGCCAAATATTCATAAAAACCACTTATTTTAACTAGGATTTGGTTGATCGGTGTCTTTGAAGAGAACTCGCCGAGTAATCATATGAGAAGGACTTTAGCTCTCCAAGGACTCTGTTGTTGAAAATACTTACTAGTGTCCTTATATAACACTGCTTATTCTCATCAACCCAAATTTATTTTCGACTCAGAGGTAGAGAGCTCTAAAATCTGGGAATAGCAGATGATACTCCTCCGAGCATGTCAAACCCTAGAGGTTTCACTTTATGTTTGCCACCCCCCCCCCCCCCCCCACCCTCATTAGTCCATAGCATCAATCCCTGATAGCTGTAAATAAATCATGCATTCAAGGGAAGCCCCCCCAAAAAAAAATTAAATAAGAAGTGAAAAATTCCAGGCTAGTTGAAGGATCACTACTCTAGGTAATCATGCACTTCTCTATAAAGAGACGTAATTAGGAAATATAGTCGCGTTTTGTTAAATGAAATCCACTTTTCTTTTTGTTAATTACAAATACTTAACAAGTATTTTCGAAACACTCGTATCGCATGGTAATTCAATTTATCGCAAACCAGAATAGTTTTACCTACTTAGAAACAACGTCCTCGCCACTGGGGTTGCTGTCACACCTTGTTTCTTGCTTTCTTCAAAGCATCTGCTCTTGGAATAAACAAAGGAAGAGACAAAAAAGGGAGAGAGAGGAAAGTATCAGTTTCAGATGGAGCTCGGTGAATAATGCTAAACAATGCAGCTGTAGCTGAAAATGACAGTGAAACACCTGCCCATTGAAAAGGAAAGACTGGGCTTCACGCAGAGGCCTTTGTTCTTTTCTGCGATGTTAATACCAAATGCAGACGTGTAATGCAGCATCAAAATCATCCTCTCCCCCATCATTATTGTCTGACTCTTAGCTTTAAAATAATTCTTGAAAGACAATCTTGAAAAACACCCCTCGATCTTGAAAGTAACTGAGCCTGATAGTTGCAGGACAACAACCTTTGTGAATGAAGAATTTAAGGCAACGTGCTTTCTGTTGGTTGTATTGTTCTTTAGGTAAAGGGCACTTGTTGCTTAGGGATACCTTCAGTTGGGGATTTTAAGGAACTATCAACTGCGTTTGTTATATCTGAAAGCTCCACACAATCCTAACATTCCCTTATTTGTCCCTTTATATGATGAGATAGACAAGGTCCGAAATGTTTGCACTGTGTATTTGGTTATGCACTGGCATGTTGGTGCCACCATTCCCTAAGCAGATAATCTTCTTCAAGTGGCAAGATCTCGTTTTTCTTTCTTGATTCCCTTTTTCTGATCGTTCTTGTAACAACCGAAAGGAACTCCTACCGAAATGGCACGAAAACGTTCCAAATAATCATTTGACTATTCGTAAAAGGATGCCGATTGATTCACAGACTTATTATTAGGTTCACAACATTTTTTACATGAGGATAATTTAATAAGCAGCAAAGTAGACAAGTTAACTAAATTCTTCTCTATGTTTCTCGAGACAAAAGGTATCGCTCTAAAAAAGCTGGACATAACGTGAACCCTAATCTATTTCAAGTTACGATCTTTGGCTAATTGAGTACAAACTATACAAGAAAATCACGTGGCCGGCTTTGGTTTACATATATATTTGATTTGATAATTCCTGAAAACAAAGAAAACAATTTCCTAGATAAAAGTTGATTCAAAATATCACTCACAAAAAAAAAGTAAAAAATATTCTCAGCATAGAACATTACTTATAAGTGCGATGGGGAAAGGATGGCTAAATCTACAACTGAAATCTCTATACAAAATTAACTGGCAGTAGGCAAGAAACCAATCTTACTGTTGGTAGAACGAGGTGGATGAACGTTTGGAATTAGGAGAATTAGGACTTAAAGGTAAGGGTTGGTTCTTTTGGATCGTTTCCTAGAGAAATAGGATGCTTTTCATCTTAGGTGCATATCTAGTTTTCAATTGCTTTCAATAGGTTAAAGAGAGCTTTCAACAACTGCCCTTAGTATCCTAGACTTCTTGCATGCACTCCTTAGAACTTTGCCCCAAGTTGTGGCCTTCTTATTTGCCTTCATATAGAGTATGTTGCAATAATTAGCGCACGCAAATGTGTACACACATTGCGTGTGTGCAAGGAATTGATACTTGATAAATTAAGTAAAAATCACTAAGGTATGAAATATTTAAATCATGTAGTAATGGAAAAAAAATTACATAAATAAATACACAAGAAAAATAAGTAGTATCAATATATGTGGATAAAGAAAATTATTTTGAGATTTGAAGTCTTCCTTATGAAGGTTGTTGTAAAATAGTGAGCCTCATCTTTTGTTGGCTAGGATTTGAAAGGTCATTAGAGGTAAAGCATCACTCTACCAATGGTGTGAACCTTTCTAGACAAATGTTTTATTGGCTACTGTATGCAGGCTTCCTTCCTCCATCTTTTCGCATGATTAGTCTCTTTGAAATGCTACATGATTTCCCTAAACTTTTATACCTCATTTGATCAATGATATTCACATATCTACACAAAAAAAAAGGTTGTTGTAAAATAGAAAGTACCCATATTTTAATACATGAAACATGTGAGATAAAATAAAATCATGAATTTCCGAACATGCATATGTATATATTCAATATTCATAGAATAAGTAACTAAGGAAACTTGAGGAAAGAAAAGCCGATTGAGATCCTTAAAAGTAGGAAGTCTTCTTTACTTCATATAAGTAATTATAAGTGAATAAGGCTTTTAAAGTTGATTGAGGGGAGCGAGAAAAAGAGCTGATTTCGCCACCTAATTATAAAAGTAATAGAAAGAAGTAATTAACCTTTCTTACCATTCTCTGCAAAGCTTGGACTTTGAGTATGCAATTATAAATATGTATTCATTATTTAGCTATCTCAAATACTATAAAACCCATTTTTGACAAATTTAAATGAATGAAATAAGTATTATTGAATTCCTATAAAATGACCAAGCAAAAAGTACACATATATTTCTTTCTTGTAATGACGCAAGACTTGAAAGCAGTCACGACCCTTTTGAATAATCCCGAGATAATCAACGATCTGTTTCACTTTAATTCCCGTTTTGGTAGGATGTGCTCATGAGAAGTAATGACCATGAATTTTCTCCTGTTTTATTGCCATTATCTGATTATTTTTTTTATAAAAAAAAGCAGCATTTTGTGTCATGAACAACGTATCACAGGAAATTAATAGAAAAGAATTACATATTCCTGGATTTTATCATACAGTTAACGAATCAATAGTCAGAACTCTCTGTAAGTTATTATTATAATGTGCATGTCTTAAAACTCTTCATACGTTTTTCGATTATTCTAATTAGTTTTCTTTTTCATATCCTCATTATAAAGGTCATGCTGTTCAGCCGATTACTTTAAACTCACTGTTGTCATTATTATAGCCGTAGACTTCGTTTGATCTACAGAAAATGAATGATTTTGAAAATAATTTTATAAAAATGATCGCTTGTATCGCTTACAAAATTGAATAAATAAAAAAATATTTTCATCATCTATAAAACTATTAGATATAAATTACTGTTGATGATGAAAATATTTTTCATTAATTAATTATTTCAAATGATACAAGTAATAATTTTTAAGAAAATATTATCTAAATCATTCATTTTTTATGAAATAACAAAGCTTTTGTAATACTACAATGGGCTCATAGCTGTTCATCTCTATATTATGATATCAAGTCATGGACACCTATAATAATAGAATGCGACATATCAATCCACGAGCTGCACACATCAATTTCACCATCAGTCCAAGGTTTTCAAACCCTAAATGGATAGCAGCTGATGTGGACCTTCAGAGGAAAGCTTTCCACTTACACAATAAAAGCTCACATGTTGCACAGCAAGTTAAAACAATAATGCAGCCCTATGTGAAATATAGGTGCTCCTTTTCAGTCAATTATTAAACTAACAGATACAATCACACAACCATCATCATCATCAGCACCACCCTTTCCTCCCCAATTTTACCATTTATAGGAGCTATCAAATGTCTCTCTCCCACCCTCTCTCTTCCCTCTCTCTTGCACCTACTGTTTAACTCCCAAAAAAGAAAAATAAAAGAGAGCATTTGAGAGCTCACAAAGAGCACAGAGAAGTCATAGTCCCACAACAAATAATGATGTCCTAGCTACTATACATCTGTTACAATATAGAAAGTTACTGAAATTCAATAAACTACCTATTTAGCTAGTAAGACAATGTACAAACGTTGTTTCTTGAGGGTTGGTGTATCTTGTTTTTAAGCTAGATTAATGATAATGGAGGAAAAAGAAAGGTTTTCTTTTTCTAAAATTGTTTTTTTCCCAAAGGTAGCTAGATGACAGGCAAAAATTTAATTACTAACTAACAGCCGCCCAAGTCGGTAACCGAGAAAGAGCTCTTCTCTGGCACATTCCCGGCGTGGCGCAGCCCCAGGGTGAGGGACACGTCGCCGGTTGCTGCCGCGGCAGTCCCAAACCGGATCAGCGCGGACCCGATGTCCGTGGTGCCGCCGCCTAAGCCCGTGCTGCCTCCCATGCTGCGGCGGCAGGGGTCATCCATGTGTGCCGGCCCCGCCACCTGGACAGCGGAGGAGATCATGGCGGTGGTAGCCTGGAGGAGGGTGGTGGCCTGGGTCTCCGAGAAGGGGTGTCTATTGATGGCGGGTGTAAGTGAAGGGTCGCTTTCGGGGGCATTGATTTCTGATCTTCTTGTTGGTGTTGATGCATTGTTGCTGTTGGTGTTGTTATTAATGGGTGGTGGTGTGAAGGAGGAAGGCGTTGGTGTCTGTGCATGGCCACTAGTGCTGAGGTTGTTCCTGGAGCTCTCTGATCGCTCTGCTTGATGATCGTCGTCCTCATCCCCTTCTTTGGACTCTTGCTGGTACATCTCCTCCACCATGGGTTTCCACAACCGAACCCTGGCATTTATGAACCAATTCGAGACCTGCCAGATTTCCATTTTGCAAAATTCACAACCCCAAACACGTTAGTACGTTCGTTAACTTCACAAAGTCGACGGCGTCAAGGAAGATATAGTTAATAGAAAAAAGGTTTGATTTAACTTAAGTAACCGAATTTAAGGAAAATTATTGTTCTCGTGCTATATGTAATCAAAGTACTGAAAGCTGAATGATTTCTTACTTAGTATTTTTTACCAATTACTCTAAAGGCACCTGTTAGAATGAAAAAGGTAATGTCGAGGAGATAAGAAGGACCGCTCAGTTAAGTATACAAAAGAAAAGAGACTCAATTTTCAAAGTTCTAGTCACGCACGCCAGAGAAAAGTCGGTGCCATGATAATCAAGAATAGATGATTGACGTTAGCAAAACCAATAAAAATGATTGTCAACAAATGCTTAGAGGGTACTTGCTAAGCGACAATAAATGGGCTCTAGAAAATGGAAAGAAAAGTGATTTTCGTATGTTTGATTTGCTTATGATGTGCTGAATTCAGACACTGTACCCATGCCTACTACCTTCAAAACACAATTTTCTTTTCTTGAAAAGAAAAATTTGTAGTTATGCTTAAAAAGTACTGTGAAAACTCTTAATAACAAGACGTTAATGATGATGATAATTATGCCATATAGAGGTCAACTCTAGTAGATCGTGATGACTCGTATTAATTAGAGCTAGTTAGACTACGATTTCTTTATATCACATAATTTATTGGTCAACGTCACATGTGTATAGCAAGGAGGTGGTATGCTTGTAGTTATTAATCTGTTGAATTATTTTCCTTCCCTAGGCTGAAGTCATGCTCACGATATTAGAGGTGGTACTTAGTACAAGAAGGGGAAATTTCGTACATCCCACCTTGGTGCGAAACACCAAACTCCTAAGTAGCACCAATGTAGCCGCAACATTATAATAACGATGATAATGACACCATAGCTGTAGCACTAATTTTGCATTATTTATACTTCATTATTGGCATATACCATCACTATCTGTACTATTGTGATTTTAATATATTTATCTAATGAAATTATATATTCCTTCAAGAGATTACTTCCTCATCTTAAAAATAACTTTGCTGCCATCGTCTTTCTCTATTTGTGATCTGTATTTTCTCTCTGCTTATTCATTAATTTTGTTATTATATTACTTTTTTAACATTATTACATAGTGTTCAAGACACAAATTAGGGAAAAAAAACCCTAAAATTCGTGAATTTTTCGCAATTATGTCTTATTTTGGAAAGCTCAAAATTGAAGGTAGAAAACCCTAAAATTCTAATAGACTTTAGGTAGAATAGCTTCTAAGATATGCATGGGATAGCAACAGACCCTCTAACTTAGATTGGATGTTCCACCACACGAAGAGCAATAATGACGTAACAGTCTGTTCCTATGTTTATTGTGCAAATAATATTATTTTAGTTTGCAAAATTATCTTACACGTTGTTGGCATAATTCTCATTAAAAATAGTCACATCATTTAGCAACCTATCTTTGTAAATCAGTCTCAATGTATTTAACGTTGCTCTTTATATCATGTTTATTTGCTTGTGGAATCAGTTAAAGTGAATCAGCATTCACTCACTAACTTGAAAAAACATCATTTTATGAGAGCACATCATGCATGCATTCGTACAGGTATATTACTGTGACCTCGTCATGGGCAGCTCTAATTTGGTTTTACTGTCTTTGATATTTCTTTTTTATGTTTTCAAGAGTGTTGGTCGTGCGTGTGTGGATGAGGATAATGTCACACGAGGTGTGTGTGTGAGAGAGAGAGAGAGAGAGGGAAAATGTCTGTATGAAACACAAAGCTGCACAAGCTCAGGTTGTCATCTCTAGCTGTTGTGTACTTGCCTGCGCTCTCATTATGTCGAGTTCGTTCAAGTGGTCAAGAATTTATGTCCCGGCGTAGGTAAAAAACTATAGAATCCAAGGAGAACGAAAAGCTCAACCACATGAAAAAAAAATGATAATGACTCCACCTTTTTTGTTTTTCAACGGAAAACAGAAACGTATCACACTGATAATACCCAAATTTTATGCAAGTTCAACTATGTTTCATTGACCGGCAAAAGCAATATGTCCATATATATATATACTATATATTTAGATAAAAACACGGGTTTAAATTTTATTTTGTGAAGACTGAGAGGTGTGCAAGACTTTTCCAGGTATTAATGGTGATTATTGCAGCATACAGATTCGTGTTCCTCAAATAACCTCGACTTATGTCCGAGTGTAGTGGAATGCATGGTGATGTAGTTAGTTTTGAATCGGGTATTTCGTTCCTTACGTCGTAATGAAAGATTTTAAAGCGTTGGATGCATCTAATACGAGATTAAGAAAGCGATCTTCTTCGACGCGGGTCGTGGGATCCAAAGACACATGAAATGTTACTTGCATCAGACGGCATGAAAAATACGATGTCGTCACTTCTCCATCCGAAGTGCGTCGGGGATAAAGAAAATGAAGTGCGTGTGTGGGAGGACGAACCTGGTTTCTGGAGAGACCAGTCTGTCGAGCCAACAGATGCTTATCAGCGTCACTTGGATACCTGAGAAAGAGACCAGAAAATGACATCAGAGTCTCTCATTACCCGAAAACTGTATACAATGATAAAGACGAATCTTTTTTCCTCTTCCTCGCTCATTTACCTTCACAGCATTAACGTAGCATAACCCTCCCTCCCTCTCTCTCTCTCTCTCTCTCTCTCTCTCTCTCTCTCTCTGCTTTCTCTGCATGAGGCGTGAGAATCTAAGTCGCTAAAGATCAGCTGCTGCAATTGGCAGAGGTAAAGAAGAGAAGGACACACCTGCACTCACTGAATCTATCTATATCTTCTCTCTCTCCCCCTTCATAAATCACCCATGCATCATTCCCATATATCTAGCACTACTGTTGATTAATTCCCTCATTTGTCGGTGCACGAAACCGTATAGTCAAGGGCATGTCGAATTAGTTGTAGTTGTTAAATATAACTCGTTGCGTCAATAAGTACATTGGCTTTGTAAGTTTGTTGTTGAGAAAACAGTGTTGAAGAAGAAGAAGGAACAAAAAGGGATAGGACAGTTTTTCGAGACAAAGATCGGGCGGGTCAGAGAAAATTGTGCTTAAAAATAAAGGATCTTTTTCGACATAACTAATTTTCATGGTGGTCAGCCATGGGGGGGGACCACTGGTTTAGAGAGAGAGAAAGAGAAAGAGAGAGAGAGAGAGCAAATGGTGAGGTCTTTAGGCAGCTTTTTCGCGGACGAGACAACGTCCAAGGACACTGCATTGCTTTTCCTCTCTAAGAAAACCCCAAGAAAAACAAACACCAGAGAAAGCTGGGGAAAAAAAAACAGAGATGTAATTGTCGCTTTTCATAGCCCTATTCACTAATTAAAGCATCATCAAAGCATGCATGTTAATTAACATGTGGTAGATGTCGGGAGATAGCCAAACGAAAGTCTAGTAAAACATAATCATCATCGGAGAGGGTAAATTAGGAGTAGTGTCAATTAGTAAGTTGCATGCATGCATAAATCCCAGATTTAAGGATGTTTATGTCGCAGAAATTCCATCCGTCGACATAATTAAAAATACTTTGGTCGCGATGAAGATGAAGAACTAGAATTTGTTCGGGGGGACTTACGGATGCAAGAAATGCTCGAAGAGCCATGCGCGCAGTATGTTGACTGACCGCTCCGGCAGGCCCCGCTGCGGCCTCCAGGCCTCTTGCTCCATCATGCCCATCTGGTGGAAAGCCCTCTGCTGCCTCAGGCTCTGGTCGAGCAACTTGAGCCGTGGTGTCTCGCCCTTGGTTATACCGGAGCTGCCCGCGCCGTCCTTCTCACCCAGCAGCTCGCAGCTGTGCTTCAGTTGGGCGGCAATCGCATCCTTTAGGCACCGGAAGTGCCGTGACATGGCTTTCTGAGCGAGGGCGGTGTACGGGACTGCTGCTCCGTAGCCCATCACGAGGTCGAACATGTTCACCACCATCTGCATTTGCTCGCAATAGTGGTTGTATCTTCTCTCCACCTGCAAATGAACCATGTGGACTATGTAATTCATCTTTTTTGGTCTTGGTCCTAATCAGTGTGTCACAATGTTTGTGTTCCATGATTTGCGAAACGAATTGGATAGTGATCTAAACAAGTGTGCACTTCACTAATTTAAAGAAAAAAAAAAAAACAAAAGAATTATGGTCATGATGGTGAAGGTGAATCTTTAAATGCTTTTCTAATTGGGAACAAAAGGGCAGTAGATGGGCATTGATGTGATTTGATAGTTGATATGATCGGGAATGAAATGCAATGAAGAGAATTTTCGTCAAATATTTCAGATTATCATTATTATCCTTATTATAAAAATTGTGATAACCCTCGACGACGCTTCTCATGGGCTATTGGGGGGTCACAGTGAGATGACTGTTTATGTGAATGAGGAAATATTTTCCACACAGTCTCTCTCTCGTTTTCTTGTTCTCTCTTCCTCTCTCTCTCTCTCTCTTCTTTGTCTTTCCCTTCCCAGCACAGCCACAAGGGACAGGCTTGTTTGGTATTTACATGCATCGTACAAAAGGAGAATTTAAACATAGAAAGTGAAAAAAATAAATTTTAAAAGAGAACCTCCACAGGTCAATTCAAACATGATAAACAAATCGAGTGTGTATGTGTGTGTTTTTTTAGCTAATGATAGGTGCGCAGTAGATCTCTTGCTGTAGCTGCAGGAGCACTATCTTAACCACCTTCTTGCGTAATAATAGCAACAAGGATAATAAATGACAAATTAGTGGTGGCTTTTCAGTTGTTTGCCATATAATGTTGACTCTAATTATAGTAGTCTCTCACCATACAACACCAAACTGAAAAACCCAGCAGCGAGTCCTCTCTGGGAGGTTTTCTTCAACCACCCTCCATATGTGTGAACTGAAATGGGATCAATCTCAAGCAAATACAAAGAAATGCTAAAAGTAAAGAAGATAATGAGAAATCAAACCCTATCATATCAGAATTAGCCGGCTTTTTCCCTGTTTGGTGTGTTAAAATACTCCCGGTTAATGTCAAAAGGTCGGTGTCTTCCGTTTGTCGCAGCAGATTAATGATAATTCGATTAAACAAATCATGATTCGTAATGATTGGGTAATGCTGATGCTAATGCATGACTATTTGAGAGAAGAAGAGGAGAGAGAGAGAGAGAGAGAGAGAGAGAGAGAGACATGCCTCATCAAGCATCGATAAAAGTTTGACCTTCCTCCTCTGGTGCTCCATTCTATCAGCAGCCGATAAAGGAGGGACGTCTTTCGAGGACGAAGAAGAAGCGCCTCCACCGACGGCGCTAGCGCTACTAGTGTTGTTATTACTTGGGTTTGAACTAGGGTTTGATGAGCTCGTGTTCCTCCCAAACTTGCCCTTCTTGAAGTGGCCTCTACCCACACTGCAAAACTCCTCCAGCAGCTCCTGAGCTGCCTTGAGGTACCTCGAATTCCTTAGCACGTTGACAACCCCGAGAGACGAGGAAGACGGAGATGACCCATAGCCGACATGGACTTGGTGGTGGTGGCTTTGCAAATTATGCACTCCCAAGTTCTTGAATTGGTGGTGGTACTGAACAGAGGCAGCGACAGCAGAAGCTGAAGCTGAAGAGTTGGCTGACCCACCTCCTCCGGCTTGATTGAAGAACAGCAAGCCACTGTCTCCAATCCGCATCTCCTCGGCCTTGGCAGCCTCCAAGTGCTGCAACGATGACGACAGCGACAGCGACAGGCCTTGACCCTCAACGACCGCCGCCCCAGAGATCTCGCTAGGGTTATTGAGCTGGGCTGCTGTTGCGGCGCCGCCATCGGGGACCCAAGTGAATTGAGCCGGGGGTATCATGCCAGTCCCATAATTGGGGGCAGCGCTGCCCGAGCCAGACACATGGAATCCTTGGAGGGAAGGAGGGGGGGATGGGTTTGGGAGAAGCATTTGAAGGGTTGAAGAGGAGGTTGGTGGTGGATGATGATGGTGGTGATGAGGAGTGGGAGGCGATGGCGACCTCGCTTGCGGGTTCATGAGGAAAAGCTGCATGGCTGCTGCTGATTCCGCATTCATGTTAGAAATCTGATTTTGCTGCTGTTGCTGATGATGATGGTGAGCATGGTGATGTTGCTGTGACATATTGCTCTCTCCTCGCCTATACACACCTGGGTTTTTTGAGCCGTACCACTCACTGGTTGGCAGTGATGGCCGGGCAGCCCGATAACCCGACGCCATCGGCTGCTCCAGCAATTCGGCAGCGGCTGCACCGCCGGGAGGGAAATTGAACATCTCAGATAGCATCCCAGCGGTCTCGTACGCGGGCAGCCCGCCTGGTTCCTCCTCCATGCCAACCAGTTGTGGCGGTGGAGGTTGGTCAAAGCCTTGCACTCGAAGCTTGTCACGGCAGATCTGCTGGGCTACATGGTGGTGCTGTTCTTGGTCTGAGGCAGCGGAGGCCGCGGCAACGTCGGGTCGCTCGAAGCCGTTATTTGAGAAGGCGAAGATGCTGGGGTGGTGATAGTCTTGGGACATAGACTTGGTGGGGTTGGAGATTGCGATTGAGTGATGGTGGTGAGTCTTGTTGTGGGAGGAGATTGGTGGGAGTGGTGGTGTTGCTATGCCCATATCAGTATCATCTCTCTCGCTCTCTCTCTTTCTGTCGCTCTCTCTCTATCTTTGCTTGCTTTTCAACAACTTAGCCAGCCACACCAGGTGATCTCTCTCTTTCTCTCTCTCACAATTCCTCTTACCTTGAAAGTTCTTGATCAATTCAATCTTGGATCACACCGCATACATACCTATAGAACTCAAGAATCAAAACCAAGCAAAACCATGATTTAATCAATATGAATTTCATTAAGAAAACCAAGAATTTGCAGAATTGAACAAAGCGAAGAGAAGAACTTGCTCAGTTGAGAGAGGAAAGAGGCTGAAGAGGGAAAATTTTGGAATCTTTCTCTGTTCACTTCACTTTCATTTTCTCATCTGTGTCTCAATCTCATATATATATATATATATGTGGTTTGTATGGATGTGTATACCTTAGTATATACCTCTCAAGAGTTGCAGAGCATGAAAGGATGCAAAAGCTCTCAGACATCGTTTTCCCTTCTGTGGTATTGAAAGCTTCTTCAATTCCTCCACTATCTCTTTCTCTTCCGCTCTCTCTCCCTCTCTCTCTCTCTCCCTCTCTCTGCGTTTGTCTCTCTGTCGTCTCTATCTTTCTCTTTCTCTCCTTTTCTATTTCTCTTTGCTGCTCTTTGCAGTGAGTGTTCTCTCTCTCTCTCTCTCTCCCCCTCTCCCTCTCTCTCCTTTTCCTTTTTATTTTGTTTGGACAAATTGTGCTGTGGAAAGAGGAGGGTAGAGAACAATATTAAATATGAAGGGTTATTTAATTCTTTATTTATATTCGGGGGGGACTGATATCTCTCTCAATATGAACCAAACCCAACCTAGAGAGAGAGAGAGAGAGAGAGGGGGGGCAGAGAAGGGGTCGCTATTCTTCTTTCCTTCATCGCCCTCCTTTTTACTGCACCTATATGATTTTATGGTTTTTTTTTTTATGGATATATTTTTTGTACTTCATTGTGACAATGATATCTAGATCGAATAAATTATACCCAAGTAGAAGAAAACAAAAAGAAAAACTTAATATAAGCAACAGGGAAGACTTGGGCTATCGATACCAAAAAATAAGATGACCAAATACAACCTTTGTATAGAAAATGATAGATTTTGGGTAGTTTAGTCGCTTAGAACTTTCGAGGAAAAACAAGTGCGTACACGGACCTCTTCAATTGTATTATTGAGAAAATACTCGCCTAAACTTTCTTTTATCATGCCAATTATCTATTTGACGCATATATTAGATTTCGCTAAATTCATGCACTGTGATTGGCTTTGTACTTCATACCATCCTCAAGACGACCCTCTACACTATTTCTTTTCGTCACAGGCAAACACACGGTGGAGAGAGCGCCCCCCAATTATCGCAATTCCTTTCACAAAATGATAAAATCGTCCCTTTCAAAGCGGTGTCTACTCTCGTAAAATGTATTCTCCATCCTTTGGAAACCTACGCAGTATACGGAGTATGAGGAACGGAATATAATAGAGACGAGGTCAGTAGGGAGTCCATCTCAAATGATCCGAAGCTGCCACCGTACTCTCGATCCACTCTCCAAATTCCCCCAACGCGCTAGCCAACATAATTGTCTTATTTAAGCGATAACCAAAGTTGGTGGGGCTATTTCGGTCAAATCGCCTAGGCGCCCTCTCCTTCATGGCTAACGAGAAGATGGCAAATTACGGTAGGGTCGTAGATGGAGCTTAGGGGAAAGCCAAGAGCATCGGTTTATCATTAAAGTTAAAAAAAAAAAAAAACCCCGCACGTGTGGGGGTGGATCGGCACGTGCCGTAGGTTGTGGCTCTTTAGGCTGAGGTTAGGTTTCGTGGTGTTGTTGTGTGGGAAGGTGAAACGAGGGTTTGAAAGCCACACTTAACCGCTTTTGCGAAGGCGTTGGTACGTCAAGGGATAGGCATGTTGGGTTCCTCTTTTTAGCTTGCTTTTGATTTGTAAAGTTAGATCGATAATAATAGGCGTCTCCTTCACTCATTTCTTTCTTTTGCCAAGCCATTAAATCCCTTTCCCTTTTTACTTTTTATCGATGTGCTAATGACGCGTATGGGAAGATGGAAGTTCTTTAGCGTTAGATTATGTCTCGATCCACAAACTTGAAGCATTTATTGGTCTTCATCAGTCTAACTTTATGGCAATCCCTCACGCCACAGCAATTTCACAAAGGGCGTCGTCGGAGAGATCTCACCATATGGTATTCGGACCCCTCATTTGCCCATTCAAATTTACCTTAATGATGCTAGAATACTTGAAGTCACGGATCATGCATAATATGCTATGATTAAAGGATGAGGAGAATAACAATGATTGCTCACTCTCTACTTAATTTTCCATGCACGATCAATGTTGCCTCGAAAAATTATTCGATGGACCTAATACATGTATTGAAATGAATTACCACCGTAGGGTATACTTGACCCTTGCGAACCACGTTTTGACCATGCATCAATGGGGTCACAACCCTCTCCACCATGGTCTCGAGCCGAGGGAAAAGGAATTGCAATTCGATTGCTAAGAAAGAAATTAGAATGAGTACTGTATGTGGTAATCATAGGTTGATCAGCCAATCATAGAGATGTGGAAAAAGATGGCGTGCCTTGACAATGGCAAGCACTTTTCGTAAGCTAACTAGTGGGGGTCTTGGGTCTCATGGAAAAGGATATGTGCACCAATACTTTATTTACTCATTGTAAAGAAGCAGCACAATATTTCAGTAATGGCGATGCTTTTGTACTTTTTCTGTTGTTTATTCCCTCTTGTTTTTCTTGTTATGGCACCGAAAAGCGTCTTTGCTTTAAAAAAATAAAGGAAGAAGAAGAGGATGGACGACGAATGGGTAAAAGTCAGTTGTTCATATCGTGTCCTAAGACTGATGAGTCTGCGATTAAAGTCTTGCGTTAATGACTGAGGCAATCTCAACCTCGGACTTTGTCGTGTGAATTTTGGGATCTCGATGGAAGTGGTCAGTAGGGGATAAAGAGAGAAGAAAAGAAGCTGTCATCGGCCTTTGCGATGTAGCCAGGTCGCAGACACATGACAAGAGACCAGAATCGATTCTTTTGCTACCGTTCTTTTTGCTGAAACGATACGGAGGGGGGGCGCAAATTCCTCTTGCCCTAGATTGAGATGCCGTATAAAACATTGGTGACATCATGGGGTTTCCATCGTTTCATCGATGGAGAAACAACGTTTATTTTTCCTGTTTTGATGAGGAGGAATCTCACTTTTGGAGGATGAATTTCGTCCTACGAGATATCTCACTGGCGGTGAACTAGGTTTGACGTGATGTGAAATTTGGATGAGTAGTGCGAAACATGGAAGAATCACTCATGTGACGTGTGACAGCTTGACCCGATTTAGATATGGCAAGATCTCCAAAAGGAGAACTCGAATGGTTGTCTTTGTAGGCGAGTCATTTACTTAAGTAACACTTCAAAATGTTTGCCTATTGAAAGTAGGGTTCGAAATGTTACCTTAAACAAGGAAGATTTGATTCTGGTAAGCCAGTAAATATATTAAACAAGAAGAGACTTAGAGGTGACAAATGGGTAAGGCTGTTTGCCGCGTGGTCTTGCTCAAAATGTCATAAGCCATGCTAGGCACATAAGCATCAACCCTCAACATAGTACGACCCAAATAATTTTTTGGAATATGTAGTAGGGGTGAGCATCGGTCTAGGGTCAATCCTGGACTGACCCTGGACCGGCCCAACCCTGCCGATATTGATCTAGTTCACAGGGAGATTAGGTTGGTCTTTAATCCTAAGATTCCTGGACTAGCACTGTGCAGGTTGGTTTTTAGTCCAGGGAGTTCAAGGTTAGTCCAACCCGGACCAGTCACGACTATATATATAAAAAAACATTATTTATAATTTTTTTATATAGAGAAAATCTTAAAATAAAATGCGTCAACAATATTAAACAACTATTTAGTGAGTAGTTCGGGTAATTTTATATTTTTCTTTAATAACTTCGATTTTTAATATCTTTTACGGCGTCAACGGTCATAATTTACAAATGAGGAAAATGTTTTTATGAGGATTCCTCACGGCGTCCAAAAGGGTATAACCAACTCTTTACGGCATCCTCATATAGTACTCATTTTCTTCTGTCTTATTTGTTTTCTTAGTCTTCAATTTGCCAAAATCGAGAGAAACAATTTCTCCGCTCGCCACTCAACACTCGCCTCGCTCGCTTTGGGTCACTCATGGCACTTGTCGCTTGATGCTCGCTTGGCTTGCTCCCCACTCGACACTCGATGCTCACTCTGTTTGACGCTCATCCCACTCAACCCTCACCACTTGCCTTTCTTAACTGACCTCGCTCGTCATCGAACCCATTGGGTCGGTTCGGTCCTCTGTTGCCTTTTCAAGGAGTACAAAAAATGAAATAAAAAATAATTAGTTGGTTTCGGGTTGACCCTGGAATTGGACCGAATCTATTGGGTCAATCTAGTCCTCAATTGCTTTTTCATTGAGTATTAAAAATGAAATATAAAATTATCGATTGATCCTGGGTTAACCCTAAAACCGGACCGAACCCACTAGGTCGGTCCGGTCCTTGGTCCCAAGCTCAATAGGGTCGATTCTCGGTGAAGGTATTACTAGATGGAGGTATTACTTTTGCTACATATTAGGGGTGAGCATGGTTCGGGTTGGGCCGGTCCACCCCCTAACCCTAGGACCAACCCGCACAGTATTGGTTAAGCCAATGGGTTTTGGCCTAATTATGATGAATTAACTGACCATCTCACATCAAATCTTCAATGTGGGACTCCATTAACATCCTTCTCACAAGCACTTCAACCATCTTCACTCATATGTGAGACTCTTGCATTATGTTAGCGTCCCTTTAATCTACATATCCTTCTCATCAATATATATCTCGACCCGAATTTTCACTCCCATTACATTGAAGGCATTGCAACACCCACATTCGCATGCACTCTCTTATGCCTTAGTGAACCATAAATCTAGCCTCAAGACTGCGTTACTACACCTCAAAGCCCAGCTACTTGAAAATTGTGTTGATCATGAGATTCTTCATTGAAATTATCATCTAAATGTCTATACAGATTGGGAGGGATGCACCAACCTATGATTAGATTTAATACCACTTGTTGAGATGCGTAGTGGCTAGAGACCATCACACCGAAAGATCATCAAAATATAGCTTAAATTTGAGCCAATTAATATATCTAGTTGGACCTTTTTTCATTTAAAAGTTTCAATCAATTTTCATCAAAAACAAATAAGGGAAAATGATACAAATGATCCATAAACTTTGGCCCAATTTGTAAATA
The DNA here is from genome assembly GCA_016097605.1 of Eucalyptus guilfoylei. Taxonomy (NCBI): domain Eukaryota; kingdom Viridiplantae; phylum Streptophyta; class Magnoliopsida; order Myrtales; family Myrtaceae; genus Eucalyptus; species Eucalyptus guilfoylei. The sequence goes on along the minus strand of CM027868.1, from coordinate 30,910,399 downwards.
TGGTTCATGAACTTTTAATTTATTTAATATGGTCAATAAATTTAGCCCAATGTGTTGAAATTTAATTTGTTTAATATGGTATATGGATTTTTGATACATGTTCAATTTAGTCCATGGATTATATGAAAATATTCAATATTGTCAAATTTAAGAGATTATTCTGCATAACAAATCAAAGTTCATTGATTATTTGTGTCGTTATCTAAAAAAAATAAAAAAGCTTAAGCCAATAATTGAAGCCAACTAGGATGTATTAATTATCCCACCTCACGTCAAATCTCATTTGGAACTTTACCAACACCCCTCAAACATGTACTTCAACATGATAGTTGGTCTAGAGCTATTTAGGCAACGACCCATATTTGGGGTTGTGTCGTTTTTGAATTTTTCCAAGTAATCCAATCCAACCCAACCCAAATTCAAAACCTATAATTTCTATTTCTATAAAAATCCACCCACTTACTCTCAAATTGTTCAATTTTCATCCTCATTCTTCTGTTCTCATTCAAATGCGCTCATTAAATTTCAATACTCATGGTTGAGATGTTCACTTTTTGTTTTTCCTCTTTCTTTTCCTTTCCCTCTTTATCTTGCCTCTTTTTTTCTTCTTCCTCCTTTCAATTATCCCTTGTACACAAACTCCGCAACTGGCTAACTACCAACACTACTCCTAATCGCTCGCCTCAATCATGCTTCAACCACTGCTACCACCACCACCACCACTAAGGCCGCTCTCTCTCTGTAGCCCCTCTCCTTTGCTCTCTCTCTTTCTCTCTCTCTCTCTCTCTCTCTCTAGCTGATCGAGTTCATATTGGATGTCACTCGCCTTAGTCGTCCTCAAATCAAAAGGTTGCCTAAGCTCAGCTACCACATTCGTGCATACAAGTCACGGTGGTCACGGCCTCTTATCTATAGCGACATAGCTTCATTTTGGTTTTGGTCGCTTCTTCTGCAGAGAAAATGTCTCTAGCGATATTCTGGCTGAGCATGTGCGGTGGCGCCAAGGATGTAGGTAACATGTGAAATAGATATGTTGCCGATGCCAATGCGAGCATTAGTAAAAATGTGTTACCATGCAAAAATGCGCATCTGAAATGTTGACGAATTGGCTTGTGCGAATTATCATATACATAGTCGTCATTTATGTCGTACGAACTAGAAACATGGGTCGCGTTTTTTGCATTGTGATTGAAAAGTGGACAAAAACAAGTGCAAAAGGCAGGCAGATATATGCCATGTGACCATAATATTTGATTTGATGCGGCCATGAGAGGGGCAATTATGCACTGGCAAAACCCATCACGCAATCACTTCTCATGTGTCGGTTCAAGTTGTCACATGTACTCTCCACATATGAGGGCTTCACGAAATTACCCAGTCGAGGAATATGACTGCATTATTCACGAAAAATTTAAAATGATACATTCACTGGTTCGGTTCACAAATTCATGTATGATACAATTTTTCTTACTCATGCCAGTGCTTGAGCCAAAGTAGATAAGACATCATTGAATTTGCTGTGCATGGTTTTGAATTTCAGTGACACAGTCCAACTGATTATTTCGATTTAAATTATCGAATGTTCGATACTTATTAAGGAGGGAATGTGTGGCACATCGAAGTTTCGGCTTGAGAAGGTTAATTTACATCGTGAACACTTACGTTACACGCTGGATTTGTTTGGGTTTGTTCCATATGATGCTTTACAATCAACCAAATATTATGCCTTTAGTGATAATCAACCAAGTTTTGGTGTTTGAGGTCACTTAGTGCCATATGGAGAAATATCGTCTATTGCAATTTCTTTAGTTAAAATTTAAGCCGTCTTCAAAATATTGGTCACATCAATCGGTAAACGCAAGTTCACATGTTTTTTTTTTTGCCATTCCATTTGTTGTTTAGAGTATCCCAAGATTCACTGTAACAACATATCTCGCTAGTTTTGTGAGTGTTGAGGTGCAAGTGGAAGGGTGTTAGACCAAAAAAATCCTGCATCGGAATATGTTATTATGTAGAGTAGTTGCTATATCCTAATTGGTCGATAACCAATTGGCTTAAGCATTTGAAAGAGACAAATTCAATTGAAAATGTTGACATGTTCGAATTGGGGCTCTATCTTGATGGTCTTTTACAGGTGAAGGTATATGACTTCTATCATGTCAACCCAATATATATTTTAATTATATATGAGTTATCTTTATCGAGATCTCCATAATGTCATCACCAAAATTGATGTTAAGGTTTGTTTGTTCGCCTAATGAAAGGTCAGATTAGATAGAAATTATCTTAACGGATATTTAAAGTCACGCTCGAATTGTGACAAATCCGGATAAAATCTCGATAACTTCTTTCGGTATTAGTTATCGAATAATTTACGGCATCCAAATAGAAACAAGCTAATAAAGAGAAAGCAAGATGTTTCGCCTTAGGACCCAATATTGGTGCCATTGATGGGCCACTAGAGACCACTAGACAGTGATCGCACCGCTCTATCAATCTCATTGCCGTGACCGCACCAACCGAGAGCTAGATTTGATAGAGATCAAACTGTAGATCTCGTGTCTTAATGATCTTAGTTGATCATTGTGATAAACATGACCTCCACCATGGTTGTCGCCGCGCATAGGCGGAACAGGTCTTAGGCAATGAAGCAAATCTTTGTGTTATTACTTTGATATGAAGATCTAACAAAAATCTCATATGACCTAAGAAAGAAAAGGTTGATAGGATACTTAACTTAGACCTCTACCTTTTCTTACATATATATTCATCATAGAAAAAATTAGTTTAGAGACCGGCAATCACCTAAATCAGTGCATTGCTGCAAAGATAAAAACATCTCCCTAATTTCTTAACTATAAACCTCTCTATTTTATCAAACTTTCTCTTTTTTGTTCTCCTTCAACTTTTCATATATGTTTTTACTATATGTGGATTTAAATTATTTCTTCTTGATATAATGATTAGATTAACTTAGATGTATTTAACTATGCAGATCTGTAGAAAAACCAATATTGCATGGAACTTTATAGTTAAGTATCTTTTTATTTAGTGATACACTATCAATTGATTCACCTATATCAACGGTTTTATCTTCTTCTTTTTTTTTTTTTTAAATGACGAGAAAGCTATTTTAGATAATTTCTAAGTGAAAAGTGAGCCAAAACATAGATCTGCAGTTTCATTTGCATTTGGTTTTGTGGAAAATCATATCTTACTATACGCCTAATCAACAAACAAATCTGTTCCGTATCCATTAAACCGTTTCAATGAGTTTTATAGCAATAATTCTATGATTTCACACAATAATTGCTAATTAGAATGAAAGTTTTATTACTATAATTTTCCACGTCCATTATCAATTAATTGATGAGCTCTATTGGGCGTTGCAAATTGAAATCATCATCACACTAATTATTTCTTTCTTCTCGCTGTGACGCCGAGTTTTTCAACTAATTCACATTTCCATTTCACTAAAGTTGATGAAGACATAATGTAGCGTGTGGAAGTCGATCAATAATAGACAATAGGTAGGGGAATAATTGATGTAGTGCCGTTGACTTAGGTTAAAAGTCGTAGGCAGATAAATTTCCAAAATTACGTAAATGACATATAAATAATACGAACCTCTTCTAGCTAGGGGCCGGCATATTTCTTGGAAACCCTAGAGCGCTGAAATAGTATCGCGTTCGACTTTGATCGACAATTATTTTCCATCGTCATGAAAGTTTGGTTTGACTCGACGATTTTTGGGTTTTTTTATTTTGTTTTGTTTTTCTCAGACGCGCTTAGTAAAAAATGAGACGTGACGTGATAATTCGCGAATTTGATGGGGGGTTGACGTGAGCATCCTCGTATGAGACCCGATTGCGAATTGGAAGAGATGCAAATGGCTCTCCCCCTTAGCAAAGTCAGCTTTGTCTTTTGGCTAGAAAATATTCGTGCTAATTACTCAGCTCGATATTTTTATTTCGGCTTTCAATGTTTCCATTTTCTATTTGTCTCCTTGATTTAAGTTCCCCGCAGTGGGGACGCATGAAAGTATATCAAAGATCTCAATTATACCATGGAATTTCTTAAATACAACAATTTCGATGAATTATTATTATTATTATTATATTTTTTAGTTTAAGTTGTTCCTTTTCGGATCCATACTGGATTACTCTTACGTCATTTGCCACTATAAAAAATCTTTCAAGCATTCATCATTCCATAAATAATGTGTATACTTAGAGATTGTAAAAAACGGACCTGCGTTTCAAATATTCAACGATGAAAATGTATATTATTTCTTACCCCTAGACCTAATAAAAGTTCACATTTTTTATAATGTTTTCTTTAACTTGAGTAAGGGCAAAAAAGGATTTGGCAAAAACTGTCGATAACCTACGATGCCACCGTATGAGTAATTTCCCTATAGTTGACCCCGCCGAATGAGTTGGTAATGCTTGCAAAAGCTTAGCATAAAGGAGAATTTGACCATTGCTAGTTTTACCAATAAATTAGGTGCTTTCGTTAGAGGTTGGAGAAGAAGTCAAATTGTTGAACTGTGAAAATGAATCTGGCGAACCATGGACAAAACTTTGCGCTTGAATAAACAAACTTTGGAGGAGGTTTCATGTGTAATTTGTTTGAAAGATCATTTAAAGAGCGACACAGCATTCTCTGGATATTGATCTCAAGCTAGAAAATACTAAATTAGCCAATGGCTTTGATGGGTCCGATCCAAAGTTGTAGCAATATTTATTGACATGTTTAGTAATTTGCGGTAGACATGTGGTCACTGCATCTATTGACATAATAGTAGATCGACATAACAAAAATTTTGGGCTTGTTTCAATGTGAAACTCAAGCGACAGACGATATAGGCAGATGAAAGTATATGTGGCTCATTGATTATTCTGATTCGCGAGATGAGTGGAGTATTTCATGAATCTGAACTGAGGACATGTCTTTATCTCGTTTTACTTGAATTGCAAGGTGAATTAGTCAAATTCACACCCAAAGATATTGTGAAGTACGAGGAAAAGACACATCATAATCTTTCAATTTGCCAAGTAAACAATCTGGACCCTTTTGCCCCCTCACCAATACTCTCCACAGGAGGGGAGTTAAAATCTCCCTTTCCAACCACAAACCTGCTTTGATAATTGACGGGCCAACCTTCTCCCCCCAAAAATTTTAAAAAAATGAAACAAGAAATCGTTTGCTTTTTCAATGGGATTCGCACGTGAATACCGACCCTCTCCAAGCTCACACGCCCTCAAATCCCATGGACCACCTCCACTCGCTAACAATAACAATTATTAGTCATTATAATCTTCACCTTATCTTCCTCCCCTCACGTGCCAAAGTCGGCTACGCACGTGTGATCAAGCTTTTCGAAATTACTCCTCTTGTCGTCCTCTTCGTGCTTTTGGCTCGCCTTGCATGGCTTTGAATGTAATCATTTTCACGGGACCAAACCCTAAACGCATCGAACCACTCCTTCCCTTCTATCAATACCAAACCCTTTCCTTGTTCCTTTTTCTTTTTTTCTTTTTTTTTTGCTTGCCTTATATTTCGTCCCGGAGGAGGCTGACATTAACATCCCAAGACGTGACCTTGGTTGCACACAAGCCGGCAAAACGTAAATCGGTCATGTTCCGCTATGAAAAGATCAACTTAGCTACTTAATAGATGGGACCAAAAGATTGGTTATGTGTTTATTACTAGATGTCGGGGACGTTTGTTGCTGACAGATTTTGGTCCCGGTCACGAATTATGACATAGATATTTATCGAGCTCTCTCTCTAGATGGTTCGTTATTTGATGAAGATAGTGATGATATTTTTGAAAGATTTAGTGGGACTTATTGCCAATTGCTTTAAAATTTTAAACCGATAGGTGAAAGAGAGACTATATAAATATGAAGAGTATATAAGACTCATAATTACGTGATGTAATTAACACCTCGTCTTATGTGCAAGTTGGATTAGGAGCAGCATATGGAATTTTATATTACGGCAAGCGGAATTTTATACTACGGCACGTGGAATTTAATTGATGGGGGATGGATGCATGTACATGAAAGGGATAGCACTAGCTCTAATACTATATGAAGGCTTGGGTTAATATTTACGTATTTCAACACTGCCCCTTACACATAAGTTGGACTTTGGCCTAAATCTAAAGGGTGGAAATATGTAACTGAAGTTGTTAGATGAATGTAAAGTTTAAGATCTAATTTAAAAGGCAAAAATAGGGGATGTTAGAGATACTTCTCTAAAATATTTTCCTTTGTTAAAGATAATTAGAATATCTATGTTAATTCTATGTATTTCACAAGATTGCACATATATCTCCCTTTAATTGTGTATATCTTTGATTGATTTGTTACTTTAAACAATCATCTAATAAGGCCCATAATTAGGCTCATAATTGTTTAATACGGAAATTTCATATTTCTCTCTTCTACATATTTCTTATCTCGGTATTGCTATTCCTTTCTTGTATGTGCATCCATCCCACATCAGTCAAATTATATGTGTCATGGTATAAAATTCCATTTGCCGCTCATAATTCGGCTTGAACATGGATGGGTGAATATTGTCCTACATTGCTTGACAACTGGTCTTATATGTTTTCTTTATTCATGTGGTCTCCCTCCACCGATCAATTTGAGCTTTTTAAAATATTTGGTAATTGGTATGACGAAATCTCATATAATGTGAGGGCAAGAAGACCAAATCTTTTCGGCCCCTGTTTGCCTCACCCATTACATATTTTTACAACTTAGGCTAAAGTCCAGCATATGCATAAGAGGAGTGTTAAAATATTTAAATACTAAACTATTCCTTTATTTAATAACTTAAGTTTTAGATTGGACTTTTTTAATACTTTCCGTTGTAATTACAATAAATAAAATCATGGGAAAAGTACCAAAAGAATCCCAAATGTTTCAATTAGATCAGTTTAGTCATAAACCTTTTGTATTTGTGCCAATTTAGTTAATTCTACTAATTTTGGCTGAAAATTACTGATATGAATACTAGCCGTTCCATGTGGCATGATTGGTGTTAATGCTAACAAATTTTATAATTTTATGTTCTATTTTTTTATTATTTTCTTTTTAATTACATTTCTTTTTCATTGTGGCCGACGAGTTTCACAGCCGTTGCCCAAGCCATTGTTAGTTGTGGGTGAGGGCCACCGAGCCCTTGCCAGATTTGATGAGGGCGGCCTCGCCAACGTGCGGCAATGGCTTGAGCAGGGCTTTGTTGGATCTGATGAATGAGGGTGCAATGGCCTAGGCGAGGCCATGACCCTTGCTAGTGGTTGGGCCAACAAGGCAACCCTCACTGGCACAATGAAAAAGAAGACGAAAAAAGAATAAAAAATTTATATAAATATTAAAAATTTTAAAACTTGTCAATGTCAACGTTGGTCGTATCGTGTAAGAAGGTCAATGTCATTATCAATGATTACTGGCCGAAATTGGTAGATGAATTGAATTGATACAAATGCAAAGAGTTTGTGACTAAATTGATCTGATTGAAAGAATTAAATTGATAGTGATACAATAAATTTATGATTTTTTTGGTACTTTTCCCATAAAATTATACATGCACACAAAACTTTGATTAAGATGGAAAGTTGCACATTACATTTGTCAAAATCTCACTCAGGCGTGCTAGTGTACATACATAGAGATGTTACAATATATAAATATTAAATGCGTCTTCATCTACCAACTTAAACTTTTAGAAAAGTTGATAATAATCTTATAAAATCTCACGTAAAATTAGAACATGTGGTTTAGAATAATTGGAGAGAGTAATGAGGGGAGCACAAGAGAAATAATGAAGTTTCGAGGGGAATCAAATAGAATATTCCCTTTAATTAGCTGTATTAAAAGACCAATGCAGGTTTGGAAGTAATTTGAAAGGTTAGGTAATTTTACGAAAGGTCAAAAAGTTATGATAAAATTGAGACTCCTCGAACATCGACATACTTTTTCTTTTATTTTATTGTTTGGCCAAAAAGAAAAGGAAAACGTGGGGTAAAATAAGGCGAGTGAATTGGGAAAAAAAAAATAGGAAAAGGAAGGGAAAAGCTAAACATCGTGGAGACAATTCTTGTGGTACGAGGATTGTGCGATTGGAAAAGGAAATGATGCGAAGGGCGCAAGTGTACAAAGCATGAGAAAATGCGAATTTTGCCCCCACATCTATCACTAATACTAATAGTGCCTTCATGGTCGCATATATGCGAGAGGACACATCAATGTGGATGGATGGTCCCTCATTTGCCTTTTGTTCCCTTTTGAATTTGAATATGGTGCATATATATTTATACTGCTATATATGTTAAATAAATGATATTGTTCCCTCTCCTTTTCCGGATGCCTCCCTCTTTTTTTTTTTTTTTTTCTCCCTATTTCCCTCAAGTCTCATTTCCAAATCCTTAAGAAATTTGTAATTATGTGATTAACCTCTTAAATCTAAATGCGCATAATTATAGTCTATATCACAACATTTCTGATGTAGAACAATCTTGAGCACGCGTTTGTCATCTTGTAAATGGAGCACTACTCGACGCACATTAACAACGTTGTTTATACGCATCTGTGGAGATTAATCGGCAGTGAGATTTAGATATCTTTCATTATGTAATGGGAAAAGAAAGATAATTTTAAGTGTTCTTTAGGCTTGTGGACAAGTCTAGTTCCTTTGTTTTATTTGTCACATGTGTATTGAATACTACATTGTTTTCTTTATCTTTCGGATATGCTATTCCATTTCGATTATAATGGTGTTGAAAATTGAAAATGTTGCACTACACTTTCTTGGATTCCAAAGGCCAATCTCACTCCTACTATTGTTAGATAATACGAAAACTGTTAGATCTTGCAATTCAATATCACATGCAAAGATGGAAAATTGCTAGAGAAATCAACAACGAATGATAAGGGGATCGAAGATTTTTGGTTCGGTTCAAGTGTCAATACCCTTTCCTTTCACAAATTCGTAATAACTCAATCCCTCAAATACATCCTGGCCCTAGAGTACACTCGTAGATTTCGAATTGTGTTTACTCACAATCTCTCATAGCATCTCAGCAGAAAATATCACAAATTGAAAGTAAACACTCAGATGGAAACGCTGTGTCCACGAAGTACTCGGAATATAACCCACAACGCTTTGGATAATTATGTTCCCTGATCAAGGGTCTTGCTTGCAATTGAAATCGAGAAGGATTAGATAAAAATTTCTTTAGACTGGCGATGCACACTATAATAAACCCAATAATTATTTCCTCCATTATGGAAGGGTTCTTAATACGTCTCGTTGTTTTCGACGAATAGTTGATGTGGTAGGGATGTGGCTAATTCTGTAAGTACTAGGTGACCACCACATCAACATTTCACTGAGAAATTGGTCATTTTTTGAAGTTAGTGTATCAATGGCGAAAAAGAAGAAAGTGTAGCGTACTAGATGAAAAAAATCTCTCTCTCGTAATCATATATATATCATTTTTTTTACGTAATTCTAATCATTAGAGTGAGGTTTACTTTAACATATGCAATTAGGCTTTTCATATCCATATATGTTTGGGTTATTTTCCTTCTTAAGGTTAGTTGGTAAGTTGAAGATTTCGATTTACTCAGAACATGTGGACTTTTTTATTTTATTTTGTTGACGAGTGCAACATGTTCAACAAAACAAACATTTTCATTTTTAATATCTTGATTGCACATAACATGAGAGAGACGGCTTATCAGAAATAAGAATATTTCTTTATTTAGACATTTAGACACTTGTTGAAGTTTCAGCGTACGAGGATTATCAAGACTTCTCAACCGTAAGGAGCATTTTTTGTATACCAATCTCACTACATAGAGAAAAGTATAATCACCAATTCTAGCCAAAAAAAAAAAAAAAAAATCACCAGAAAGAAAAGGTTTAGTCTTTCTAACCAGAATAATATCTCAAGAATTATAAAAATATGTTATTATTTTCTTTGAAGATTAACCCTATCGATGGAGTACAATTTCGACTTTGGAAAAAAGAAGTTGAATGCCACGTCGATTGATCCAAATGGGTAAATCTCATTGATGCTTGTGTGAACAGGAAGTACTGCATATATTTAGCCATAGCTTAGATAATTTCTCAACTTCAAGCATTGGAACGCAAATTCGCTGATTGAGCAATAAAATATAAGTGATACATCATTAGACCAACTGTATATAACCTAAAGTTGTCATTAAATTGTTGGATTAAAAGAATGTAATCATAATGTAATTATATCCAAATTGCTTGTTTGAAAAATGGGTAACCCCACCTAATGATGTTAAAGCCTTAACCAACCATTTTCCCCTAAAAGGGTGTATCTAGATACAGTCTATGATGCCAAAAAACCAAGACTCTTTTATACTTTTTTTACTTAAAATCCAAGGCTCTCCTGAATCTTTTGACCCACCAAACCTTTGGGTTGCATTTAAGAATAAGTTCCTTCGCCCATTGGTCCAACAAGATTAAACCCACTATGCTAAAACATATGTTATTCAATCATAGGTTTATATTATTATTCTTGAGTGTGAACAAAAATAAAAAATAAAATAAAAGGCTGTCCAATTCAAAGGTGCCATTCATGTCATGCAACAGTCATCCAGAAATGTGGGTTCATTTTTGAGAAACAAACAAGGTGTAGTTTCTGAAGACACAAGGAAACAACATAGGAAAATGCTGGCCTGTGGGGCCAGATCAAGATTTATCAGTCATTTTCCGCATTGGTCAGGAAAGGTTTACTTTAATAATACTAAGATCATTTCAAACACATTAAACATTATTATACCTCATCTCCTGCGGTCACCTTCTACTGTGGCATGAGTGATGAGTACAAACAATTTGATACTGACGTTAACTTTATATTATATTGATTAAGATATTAGTGCTGAGGACATTCTTGGAACACCCTCTTCTCTCTCCTTGTCAGCACACATGGTAAAGAATACTTCAACATTTTTGTCTCACATTTTTGTAGTGATGAGCAAGGGAACAAGATAAAATAAATCAACATGACTTGGATTAGAAGCAATGCTTTCCTAGAATAATATTTTAAAGACCGGCAAAGTACAGAGCTGTTCCTGGAAGGAAAACACACCTTGAAAATGAGCGAATCCACCATTGAATCTTTGAGGAAATTACAGAGATACCGTCTTCCTACCTCTTGGCCAATGAAAAATATGATGTGTATATAATCAAACGATTATATCTGTATCATGTCCATCAAAGCCAAATCCAAACAATTCAATTTGCTCTATGATGAAAGTGAAGGGTGTTTTCCCTAATGCTTCTGCTAAAACTAATGCTGAAAAGAACACACGAATTGGAGGGGCGGTTGCTGTGTGTTGTTCTTGGGACTTGGGAAGCATACACGAGGATGTCCTTCTCAAATGAGGTCACTTTCTGGGTTCAGATCGATTACATCAACCGAGAGGACCAAAAACATTCTCATGGTATGTCTCCACCCCTTTTCCAAACATAATTACACCTCCCCCACCCCCTCCCTTTTCTTTTTATTACCTGCTTTTCCTTTCCTAATTTCTACCTTTCCCACTGTCCAAACATACGCACACCCGAAATTAAAAAGAAAATAGAAATAAATTGAGAGAGAGAGAGAGAGAGAGAGAGAGAGAGAGAGAGAGAGAGAGAGAGAGAGAAGCAATTGGAATTTAAAGAGGAGTGAGTGTGGTAGTGATTCTTTAGTTATTGGGGACAACTTTCCAGCCGTGGCCCGCTCTTCGTAGATAACGACCTAAAATAATTGAAAGAGGCTGCACTTCCGAAAGAGAAAGAAAAGGGCTTTTTTCTATATGGTGCTTTGTGAAAATTTTGATTTAATCATATCAATTATTCTGAACAAGTAATATGAGTTTTTTTCATAAAGTTATTTTGAAATTGGGATGAGTTTCTTCTTCTTCTTCTTCTTCTTTTTTTGTAATTCAAATATGCATGTATTATTCATTTGTAAATATCATTAGAAATGAATTTTTCAGGGGTCGTGTCAACATTATGAAAGATGGAAAAATCTTGGCAAGAGAACAAGAGGGTGACAACCTATGCCGTGTTGCGCATCCAAAAGGTGGTCCTCCAATTCGGAAGGGGGAGGGGGTCCGCGTGGCAGCAGCCGGCAAGGGATGGCCTTGGCCACGTGGGAAATGTGGTCCAAAGGGCTCAACCCAGGTTTGAGCCGCGCCACGTGTCCAGAAAGGAGGGGGTGACAGGCTGGTGGGCAAAGAGTATGGCATTGGGAGGGGATCATCATCTTCCTCTTTCTCCCCCTTCTTTTTTGCCCCCCTCCTTTTTATTCTTTTCAAAACCTGTTCTTGTTTGTTGATGTGTGGATGAATGCGGTCAAAGGGTGTCGGAAGTTGACTATATTCCTTGCGAGGTGAGATCACTGAGACCTCGAGATTCATCTCGACATCCGTATTTCTTATTAGCAATTCCTATATTTCTATTACTTATCAACACCAGAATTTAGGACGCATCATGTCGCGTGCTTGGGGCAAATTAGGTACGTAAAAAGATAATCAGGGAATTATGTAAAATGCTCTCTTGGAGTTTTGGGACTTTGCATGATTGCATGGGTCTCTTTTGGTTTTTGTTCAACTGAGCCATGAACAGTCGAATCAGGAGAGCCTCCCTTTTCACTGGCATCATTGGAAATCATATGGGACACACAAACACCCCAACACATGCTGTGATACCTATTTCCTGCTCAAGATCGATGGCCCTTCCTCGTTCCAGAACTTTAGGTTACGATGGAGAAGGCCAATCTTGTATCAATTTTATACTTTAGTGAGCAAGAGTTGAAGAGTCAATTTTCTTTTGTCACTAATTAATTAGTTCCAAGCTTAATCCCATAGGCTTAACGCAGATGGGCTGGGTCCATATACTCGTTTGATTTTACTCATTTGTGCTTTTTTAACTACTGTTAAATTCCAAGATCGAAAGCGGAACTTCTCATTAGTCAAGTCACTTTGAGCTGAAAAAGAGGAGTGGCCAAGTCAGTCAGTGTTATGAGCAATTATCTGAGTTGATTGTGAAATCATCGAGAAGAGAGAACTTGGAGTTCATTTCATAATGTGCGCTATAGTTCCTCGATTAGTAATAAATAATTTTCATTTTTTTTATGAACGTTCTAATTTAGGATTTGGTATCGAATCGGGATTCATCAAGGTTGCCTCGCTTAGCTACTGGAGTTTGAGCATTTGAACAATCTCTTTTTACGGTCATACAATATTGTCTGTGGGTTTTGACGCAAAAGTATTTATTTCTCGCCATTTGACCTACCATTTTGTGAAGCTTTCTTAGATGTCACTCGCCCCCCTAATTTAACTTTATGCAAGAGAAAAATTAATAATTGAATTGGAACGACTCACGCTCAAAGCCCAAAGTGCTACCTTTTACCAACTAGCCCAAGATCCGTTTGAAGTGACAATCTTTAGCCTCTTAGCAATGTCCAAGGTCCAACTCAAATTCCCATGTATCTTTTGTTTCTACTTGTTGCAGACTGGGCCGTGTACGAGCAGAGGAAACAAACATTACTGCCCAATTGGCTTTCTCCTCCACCTCAAGCCCTTTGGGCCCTATTATGTAATGACGCCCCACTCTTGAGAGCTGTTGGATCCTCATCAGTTATGATATAATTAAAATTTCTTCCTTTTGACCAAAAAAAAAAAAAAAACATAAAAAAAAACAAAACAAAATTGCTAGCCTACTAACGATCCACAGACATTTGAAAGCCCATTTTGATGGCCGGTCCACTCTAAACCAAGTTTAAAAAGGGTAATTGGACAAATGGTCTTCATCCCCGAATTTATAATTTATACAATATGATTTCTAAAGTTTAGCTTAATATATAATGTCATTCCTAAATTTCTAATTTATTTAATGTGGTGTCTGTGCTATTGATAATTGTTCAATGTAGTCCCTAAAATATAAGAAAATATTTAAAAGTTCAAAGATTACATTTAACATTGGACGAGTTTAGAAACTCTATTAAAATTCAAAGATAATATTACACATTAGACTAAAATTCATGAATCATTTATGTCATTTTCTCATTTTAAAATTTGTGTTGAATGCATAAACTTTGAGCAGAACTCTTGCTAGATTTAATCGAAACCTAATCTACCATAGTAATGTTGGGGATGAATGCTTGTGACCTGTGGAGATTCATAAGTGACTTGGATAGTAGATTTATGTATTGGAACTATTGCCTAATTTAATATATCTATGCATAAGTGAATTTTTTTGACAATAAATGCTTTTGAATATTCTGAAAATTAGAATAAACCATTTTAAAAATAAATGCTAATAATAACATCATTTTATAATTTCGTAACATATGCTTGAAAATTTCTAGCCAGTTTGAAAGTTCAACAAAAACATGAATATTTCTCCATAAATTCAATATATGTGTGGGACACCAAAAGTTTTGAAAATCACGTCATACCTATACTTTATGTAAAGGTTCAAGTATACTACTAGTAGAGTTATCTACACAAGAAGAAGTGAAATCTTTTAGAAAATTGATTTAATGTCAAGAGGAAACTAAGATATGATTAATTAGTATAATATTTTTGGATCAAATTTATCAGTTCTATTGTATAAAGCAAAGCGGACCTCCTACTATAAAGGGGGTCCCAATCACTTTTTACTCCCACAATATATTTAATTATTTTATTTACAAGTACTGTGTACATGACAAACTGCGTAACTACGTAATCCTATTTATCCTCTCTTGTTTCAATATCAAAATTTGTATATTTTCTAGGATAAAATAAATTTTTTTACTGATATGTCAAATGGTAAACGTCCTTTCCTTTCCCCACACACATATATATTGTGACATCCTGAATTTTAGGTTATGTTTTCAATTGAATAAGTAGGGCTTTTCATCGACGCGCTTATAGTTCTTTTCCTTGAGTTGGCTACTCACGGGATAACTAGTCTATCAGGTGAAACCGTTAAGGAATCTAAATGCAATAGACTTGAGAATTCGACTAAGAATCGACTACTCGACTATGCTAATTTGCAATGGTCATTACGGCACCGTCAAAATCGATCAGAGATTAGAGATAGGTCGATTTGACTGAGATATGTGATCAAAGTGTGGGTGATTCCACCTGATTGCAATCGATTGATTTTTTTTGTCGTTTTGGTACCCTATGTCCGCATTTGAAATCTTGAGATTTTCACGACAACTGAGAGTCGCCAATGTGTCGAAAATGTACATTGTGGCTCGAAATAAATTGACCATGGGTCAATTGTACCAAAAATTCCTAAAAGCTACCTGGTAGGCTAGATCACGCTAAAATCGCGCTAGATTGAAATTAATCGCGAATTTGAATCCGATTTCAAAAATTGAAAGTTCTGTCATGTCACGATTCATTTTAGTAATGTCGACTCACCTTTCGAAGATTTTTCTGCAAACCGAGATTTTTGGCGAAAATTCAATATAGGGCTATTTTCGACCAGAAAATTTAGGGGACCGTTTTTTTTTTAATCGTGTTTTTGGAATTTAAGTTGGACAATTGGGCAAGGAAAAATGTGAATTCACGTGTGGGCATCTTAGTGGGATTTATGGACATCAAATTGAGTCCATATTTGAGAGAGATTGGAAGGGGAATTGAATGGAATTAAAGAGGATTGCACAAAATTCGTAGGCCTTGGTGGTGTACAGCATTTGGACCCTTAGGAGGCTTACTAAGGAAGCTTTGGTAGCTACAAGATGGTTGAGGAAGACAGCCAAGCTGGTGGGGGTATGCTCTCAAGTGTTCTTGATATTTTGGTGGCCCCCCTTGACCAGCAGCCACCTTCTTCCTCCTTTGCTCTTCACTTTATCCATTGTTGAAGCTTTTGAAAACTTGAGAGAACCAAAAAATCGAGCTAGCAGCCCCCTCCTCCATTGCACGCTCGTCTGAGCTCGTTGCCGCCGTCTAGCTTTGTCGCGCGCTCGCTCGCCAGCCGCTCACCCTTGCTGCTCCAACCTGCGCATTCCTGACCGTTTGTGCGTCCCGAGCCCCTGTCCGTTGCTGTCTCTGGTTGTCCAGCCACGCCACCGCTGTCATTCGCCACCCCAAGGCGCCATAGCACCACTGCTGCTGTCCGCCTCCCGTCCTTACTGTTTCGGCCCCAACTAGCCGCCGGTTTAGCCCCCACAGTTCAAGAGCAGAAACTGAAGAGCTCATCCCAGCTGAGATTTTGTGTGGCTTTTTTGGGCCTTTCCGGGCCTCATCGGGTGTCGCCGCTTCGGAGTTTGTCGCCCGTCTCTGCGTTGCCGTCGTCGTGGACTCACCGAATTGCAAAATCGGTGAGTTTACTAGCTAAACTCTGCTTAGGGAGTTAATTATGCTTAATGGGTGTTTATTTTAAGTTAAGTAGGGATTTGTTGGTTAGTTAGATTAGATTAGTGATTTAATCATTTAATTATGCATGTTAGGTGGTTTGATTAGATTAATTAAGGACTAGATAGGATGTATTATCTATCTAGATATGTTCAAAAATTTTCTGGGCCCGTTTCAGTATTTAATTAGGCATTTCCAGCCTAAATTTCTATTTTTGGTAATTAGTTGCATTTATTTAATTAATTTTGGTAATTATTTAATTATTTAATATTTTCCAAAAATTATCCGGGATAGTCGGTGACCGAAATTTTGTGTTGATTGCAATGATGTGTTCAATTTATGCAATTGGGTGTTAATTCATGCAAATTGAGTGCTGATTGGAATTTTGGTCATTTATTCCAAAATTTGTGAATTTCGATATTTATTCAGAAAATCCCGGGTGTCGGATTTTAACACCGAAAATGATTTTATATACTATATAAAATAGATATTTTAAATTGGTGGATATCACTTTTTCTGGGTCGAGTTGACCGTGTACCCACACACGACTATTTTCACCGGGTGTTTTTAATATGAAGAAAATGGGCCAAGTGCATTATCTTAATCGAGACATTTGAGTGCAATGCACGGTATCCTTGGCCATAATTGAGTGGTCGTGTGTTGGTTAAGAGAACCCATCCCGGGCTGTTAAGCTGAACGTTACCCTTATATGGGATGCCCTTGGACAACGGAAGCTGATCACAGTAGATTATGGACCTTTGCTCCTTCGGGAAAGCCGTCTAAGAAAGACATAGCCGTACTCAATGGAGTGAGATGACGCTTGGCTATGCCAGAAGACCATCGAACAGAGAGTAGGCTGTGCTGTAAGCCAAGATCAAAACTAGGAACGCATGATTAATTGAGTTGAATAAGCCGAATTATGGGACAAAATTGTGTGGCACGGTATGAGACGTGTCATAACGATTTGGCCCTATAATTAGGACCTCTGTGTTGGGTTGAGTTTGAGTGTGGCATTCCAGTTGATGAGCTTATTTGCTGCTCATGTTTTTGTGGTTGTTTGTGATATGAATTGTGCTGACCTGCAGGGTGGATCTGAGACGAGGTAAGTCTCTGTGGTTGTGTAGTTAGGATGCCTCTAGGTTTATTACCCTCCTAATTGGGGTTTAGAGTGTGAAC
This sequence comes from Eucalyptus guilfoylei, assembly GCA_016097605.1. NCBI lineage: Eukaryota > Viridiplantae > Streptophyta > Magnoliopsida > Myrtales > Myrtaceae > Eucalyptus > Eucalyptus guilfoylei. The sequence continues at coordinate 30,892,824 of CM027868.1, read as the reverse complement.
TCGCTGAGATTTATATCTCACCCCGTCATGGGTTCATTTCTTTTCAAGACCGTAGGGTGGAGGACCTGGAGCCGAGCTGAGGGGATCTTAGGTGTAGGTCAGATAGGACAGCTTCTTTTTGAGAGCCGGTCTTTTGTAGGCTTTTGGTTGTTAATTTTTGCACATGACTCAGTGTGTATATAAATGCGTGTTTTGTTTGTGAATTTGTTTCATGCTTTTCTATCCCAAGTTGTTACTGTCAGGAGATATTTTATTCGCTTCTGCATGTGCATTAAAATGAATGGGTTGGCGACGCGTCTTAGGACGTCGCAAATTTTATCGACCACGGAGGGATGGGCACGCGCTTGAGGTTCGGGGTGTGACATCCCCGCCTGGAGTGGTATCCAAGCTGGTCGATAGTTGGAGTGATAAGGTGCGATGGGTTCTTGGGATAGTTAGTAGGGATGGCCTTTACTTGGTGCTGATGCATGTGATTGATAGCTGATTGGTAGATTGTTTTGTGGGAATCGCTCAACTTCTGATTCTTTGTGGAATTGGAAAGCAGGCTTCTATAAAAAATTTTCTAAATGAGTGATCAGGAGCAGAGGACTCCTAGAAAGTGAACTATTAGACCTGTTACTCGGGGTAGGACATCGACGAGGGTCGGTACCCGAGAGGGTTGTGGTAAAGCGCTAGCTTAGGCTAGCGCTAGTGGAGTAGCACCACCTCCTGTTGGTGCTAGGGTAGCAACCTCTAGTGATCCTAGGATCGAAGGGATCATGTAGGCACTTGAAGTTATGGGAGCACAGATGAGGCAGCAGGCTCAGAATCAAGCTGCCGCTGCCACTGCTTCAGCTATCGCTATAGCCGCCGCTACCACAGCCGCCACTACTGCCGCCAATGCCGCCGCTGATGCCGCCGCACCTGCCAAAGTTCCAGCTGGAACATGGTTATGGATAGAGAGAGACCCATGCACAAGCTAGTAGAGCAGTTTTTGAAGTTGAACCTGCCAAGGTTCACCAGGGCAGGAGATCTTGAGGCTGCAGCCCTCTGGATCCAGGATTTAGAGAAGGTTTTTGCACTGCCGAGGTGCACTGGGGAGGAGAAGGTCGTCCTTGTAGTCTATCAGTTGTAGGGAATTGCAAACACTTGGTGGAGAGCCATTAGAGGAATAGTGTTTTCGGAAGGTGTGGTCCCGGAGTGGAACGCCTTTGTCGAAGTCTTCAACAGTTAATACTTTTTTGACAGTGCTAAGGAATTGAAGATGACGGAATTCTAGCGCCTTCGCCAAGGTACAATGACTGTAGATCAATACGAAGCGAAGTTCGCTGAACTATCGCAGTACGCCCCTAGATTGATCGAAGATCCGGTAGATCGAGCTAGAAGATTCAGAGATGGGCTCAGGCATGAGTTGAGGAGTTCGTTGGTGCCATTCAATTTGAAGGATTACAACGACCTGTATGAACAGGCCTAACTGATAGAGAGAGATCAAAATGAGCAAGATGCCTCATCTGGATCGAGGTTCAGCTCAAGCAGGGATGTAAATAGGTTTGGGAAGAAACCTATGACAGGAGGAAAGTACCCTATTCCGCTTAACAGGAAGGGTGGGATAGGAAAGTTCGCACAAAGGCAGAATGGTGTGTGTCGTTTCTGCGGAAGACGACATGGGTTAGCCCCGTGCCATTCTAGGCTGGGTGCTTGTTTTGAGTGTGGCCAGCAGGGTCACATGGCCAAGAATTGTCCTAGGAGACAGATGGGACCGCAGTTGCCACTGCCGCCACCGATGGCTTAGAACCGAGGATTTGTGTTGCAGATCGCACAGTAGGGTGGACTAAACAGGCCTCCAGCTCAAGGAATGTCGTACGCTATCACGAGAGGACATGCTAAGGACTCGCCTGATGTGATTACAGGTATTGTTTCGTTGAACGACCACGCTGCTTATGCTTTATTTGACCTTGGTGCAACTCATTCGTTTATAGCTGAGCAATTTGTTAAGCTGGTAGGATTGATTCCTGAGTTGTTGGAGTCAGCGGTTAGCATATCTACACCGTTAAAGGATAAGGTGTTAGCTACAGTGAGTTGTCCTGGTTGTAAGTTAGTGATTGGTGAGCGAGAGTGGAAGATAGACTTGTTAGTCCTAGCCATGTATAATTTCGATTTGATAATTGGTATGGATTGGCTCACCAAGCAACGAGCTAAGATGGACTGTTATTGTAAAACAATTCAGTTTAACCCATTAACGGGTAAAAGTTTTGAGTTTATTGGGAGTCGAGGAGGACCCTTGATTACCTTGATCTCGTCGCTTGAGGCAACCCGTTTGTTAGATGGGGGTTGTCAAGGTTACTTAGCGACTGTCGTGGATATGACAGTTGAGGAGCAGAAGATCGAAGACATAGCAGTAGTTCAGGAATTTCCAGATGTGTTTCCAAAGGAATTGCCAAGCCTACCGCCAAAGAAAGAGATCGAGTTTGTGATTGAGTTAGCCCCCGGGACAGAGCCAATCTCTAAGGCTCCTTACCGGATGGCGTTGTCTGAGTTGAAAGAAATGAAAGTGCAGATGCAAGAGTTGTTGGATAAGGGATTCATACGTCCTAGTGCATCACCTTGGGGAGCACCAGTTCTGTTCGTGAAGAAGAAAGATGGTTTGTTGCGCCTGTGCATTGACTATCGTCAACTCAATCAGGTGACGATCAAGAATAAGTATCCACTCTCGTGGATCGACGACTTGTTTGATCAGCTGCAAGTAGTGTCAATATTCTCTAACATCGACTTGAGGACAAGTATCATCAGCTGAGGATTAGGAAGGAGGACATACCAAAGTAAGCGTTTCGTACGCGATACGGCCATTATGAGTTCACTGTAATGCCATTTGGTTTGACGAACGCCCCAGCTGCTTTTATGGATTTGATGAACCGAGTGTTCAAAAAGTACCCATATCAATTTGTGATTGTGTTCATCGACGATATCCTGGTGTACTCAAGAAGTCCAGAGGAGCATAAAAGGCATTTGAGGATGGTACTGCAGACACTGAGGAATCATGGATTGTACACTAAGTTCAGCAAGTGCGAGTTTTGGTTGACTCGTGTTGCTTTTCTAGGTCCCGTGATTTCAGGTGAAGGAATCTTCGTGGACCCGACCAAAATTGAAGCAGTGATTAACTGGCCGAGACCGACTACAGTGACTGAGATCATAAGCTTTTTGGGTTTGCTAGGTTACTACAGAAGGTTTGTGGAATGATTTTCAACTTTGGCTTTGCTGTTGGCTCGACTACTGAAGAAGGAAGACAAATTTATATGGACAGATAAGTGCGAGTGTAGTTTTCAAGAGCTTAAGCAGAAGCTGACTACCGCACCAGTGTTAACCATATCATCTAGTCCTAGAGGATACGAGATTTATAGTGATGCGTCGTTTAGAAGATTGTGTTGCGTACTGATGCAACATGGTAGGATTGTTGCATACATGTCCCGTCAGTTGAGACTTCACGAGCTGGATTACCCGACGCATGACTTAAAACTTAAGGCAATAATTTTTGCTCTGAAGATTTGGAGACATTATTTATGTGGAGAAAGATTCCAGATCTTCACTGACCATCAAAGTCTCAAGTACTTATTCTCTCAGAAGGAGTTGAATATGAGACAACGTCGCTGGATGAAACTCCTGAAGGACTATGATTTTGATATTCTGTATCACCCTAGAAAGGCGAATAAAGTCGCAGATGTGCTTAGTCGGAAGTCTTCAGTTGCGCATATGATGGTCAAGGAATGGATTTTACTCGAGAGAGCTCGAGATTCGGTTTTCAAATTTGAGGTAGGCCACCTTGCAAATTTTATGGCCACTCTCAGAATTGAATCGGAAGTGCAGATAAGAATTAAGACGCTTCGGCTAATAGACCTAGATATTCAGAAAATCCTACAAGAGGATATCAAAAAGAAAAAAAGCTGACTTTCAGAATTCTGAAAACGAAACATTAAGGTTCTGAGGACGATTGTGTGTACCTGACGATGCGGAGCTTAAAAAAGAAATCTTACCAGAAGCTCATCGTAGTAGTTACAGCATTCATCCTAGCAGTACGAAGATGTATCAGAATCTGCGTCAACATTATTGGTGGTCCGGTATGAAAGAGGATATCACCAAGCATGTTGCCAAGTGTCTAACATGTCCGCAAGTGAATGCATAGCATTGTAACCCGGGAGGACTTCTGCAACCTCTCGAGATTCTCGAATGGAAATAGGAACACATCACAATGGATTTTGTGACAAGCTTACCTAGGAGTCAGAAGGGTAATGATTCCATTTGGGGCGTGGTCGACAGACTAAGAAGTCGGCTCACTTCATCGTAGTACGGAAGGACTTTGATTTGTACAAGCATACGGAGTTGTATGTGCGTCAGATTATTCGTTTGCATGGAGTGCCGGTGACGATTACATTAGACCGAGACCCGAGGTTCACAGCTGCACTTTGGAAAAATTTGCAGATCGCCTTAGGAACGAAGCTGCAGTACAGTACGGTTTATCATCCTCAGACGGATGGCCAGCTTGAGAGGACGATTCAAACCCTCGAAGACATGCCGCGAGCTTGCGTGTTGGACTTCAAAGGAAGCTGGGAGGAATAGCTTCATCTTGTCGAGTTTGCCTACAACAACAGCTACCAACAGAGCATTTAGATGGCTTCTTTTTAAGAGTTGTATGGCAGAGCGTGCAGAACACCAGTTTATTGGGATGAGGTCAGAGAACGAAACATCACAGGCCCAGAGTTAATCCAGCAGTCAGTGGATGCAGTTGCCGTTATCAAGGATAGATTAAAGACCGCTCAGAGCTGCTAGAAAAGTTATGCTGATAAGCGTCGGAGACCATTGGAATTCCAAGTTGGTGAGCACGTCTTTCTGAAGGTGTCACCGATGAGGGGTATTTCGCGCTTTGGTAAGAAAGGGAAACTGAGTCTGAGGTACGTAGGTCCCTTTAAGATTTTGGAAAGGATAGGAACTCTAGCGTATCGTCTTGCATTACCGCCGAGGTTGGCGCGAGTGCATGACGTCTTTCACGTGTCGATGTTGAGGAATTATGAACCTGACTCGACCCGACCCATGTGTTGAACTTTGAAGTGTTAGACGTGGACAACATGGTGTCGTACGTGGAAAGACCGGTTCGGATTGTAGATCGCAAGGAATAGATTCTACGCACCAAGACGATCCTATTGGTTAAAGTGGTCTGGCAACACCACGGCACTGAAGGAGCAACCTGGGAAAGTGAAGATTCGATGAGACGACTGTACCCTCACCTTTTTGTTTAAAGATTTGTAATGGTTTAAATTTTGAGAACGAAATTTTTATAAGAGGGGAAGAGTTGTACATCCTGAATTTCAGGTTCTGTTTTTAATTGAATAAGTAGGGCTTTTCATCGACGCGCCTATAGTTCTTTTCCCTGAGTTGGCCACTCACGAGATAACTAGGCTATTGGGTGAAGTCGTTAAGGAATCTAAGCGCAATAGACTTGAGAATTCGACTAGGAATCGACTGCTCGAACGTGTTAATTTACAATAGTCATTACAGCACTGTCAAAATCGATCAGAGATCAGAGATATGTCGATTCGACTGAGATATGTGATCAAAGTGTGGGTGATTCCACCTAATTGCAAAATTCTCGTCGATCGGCACTAGACCGATTTTTTCTGTCGTTTTGGTACCTTGTGTCCGCATTTGAAACCTTGATATTTTCACGATAACTGAGAGTCGTCAATGTGTCAAAGATGTACATTGTGGCTCGAAACAAATCGACCATGGGTCAATTGCACCAAAAATTCTTAAAAGCTACCCGGTAGGCTAGGTAACGCTAAATTCGCGCCAGATTGAAATTAACCTTGTATTTGAATCCGATTTCAGAAATTGAAAGTTCTATCATGTCATGATTCATTTTAGGAATGTCGACTCATCTTCCGAAGATTTTTCTGCAAACCGAGATTTTTGGCGAAAATTCAATATAGGGCCGTTTTCGACCGGAAAATTCAGGGGACTATTTTTTATCGTGTTTTTGAAATTTTAGTTGGACAATTAGGCGAGGAAAAATGTGAATTCACGTGTGGGCATCTTAGTGGGATTTACGGACATCAAATTGAGTCCATTTGAGAGAGATTGGAAGGGGAATTGAATGGAATTGAAGGGGGATTGCACAAAATTCGTAGGCCTTGGTGGTGTGCAATATTTGGACCCTTGGGACACTTGCCAAGGAAGCTTTGGCAGCTGCAAGGTGGTTGAGGAAGACAGCCAAGCTGGTGGGGGCATGCTCTCAAGTGTTATTGATATTTTGGTGGCCCCCCTTGACCAGCAGCCACCTTCTTCCACCTTTGCTCTTCACTTTATCCATTGTTGAAGCTTTTGAAAGCTTGAGAGAACCAGAAAATCGAGCCAACAACCCCCTCCTCCGTCGCACGCCTGTCTGAGCTTACCGCCACCGTCCAGCGTCGTCGCGTGCCCACTCGCTAGTTGCTCGCCCGTGTTGCTCCAACCCACGTGTTCCTGGCCATCCGCGCATCATGAGCCCCTATTCGTCGTCGTCTTTGGTTGTCCAGCCACGCCACTGCCGTCGTTCACCGGCCCCCAAGCCGCCGTAGCACCGTTGCTGCCGTCCGCTTCCTGTCTTTGTTGTTTCGGCCCCAACTAGCCGCTGGTTTAGCCCCCGCAGTTCTAGAGCAGAAACCGAAGAGCTCAGCCCAGCTGAGATTTCGTGTGGCTTTTTCGGGCCTTTCCGGGCCTCGTCGGGTGTCGCCGCTTAGGAGTTTGTCGCCCGTCTTCGCGTTGCCGTCGTCGTGGACTCACCGGACTGCAAAATCGATGAGTTTACTCGCTAAACTTTGCTTATGGAGTTAGTTATGCTTAAGGGGTGTTAGTTTAAGTTAAGTAGGGATTAGGTGGTTAGTTAGATTAGATTAGTGATTTAATCATTCAATTATGCATGTTATGTGGTTAGATTAGATTAATTAAAACTAGATAGGATTTATTATTTATCTAGATAGGCTCGAGAATTTTCCGGGCCCGTTTCGGTATTTAATTAGGCATTTCCAGCCTAAGTTTCTATTTTTGGTAATTAATTACATTTATTTAATTAATTTTGGTAATTATTTAATTATTTAATATTTTCCGGAAATTATCTTTGGGATAGCCGGTGATCGGAATTTCATGCTGATTGCAATGGTGTGTTCAATTTTATGTAATTGGGTGTTAATTCATGCAAATTGAGTGCTGATTGGAATTTTGGTCATTTATTCCAAAATTTGTGAATTTCGATATTTATTCAGAAAATCCTGGGTGTCGGATTTTAACACCGAAAATGGTTTTATATACTATATAAAACAGTGGGATTTTAGATTGGCGGATATCACTTTTTCTGGGTCGAGTTGACTGTATACCCACACACGACTATTTTTACCGGGTGTTTCTAATATGAAGAAAATGGGCCAAGTGCATTATCTTGATCGAGACATTTGAGTGTAATGCACGGTGTCCTTAGCCATAATTGAGTGGTCGTGTTTTGATTAAGAGAACCCGTCCCGGGCTGTTAAGTTGGACGTTACCCCTCTATGAGACTTTCCTGGACAACGAAAGCCGGTCGCAGTAGATTCTGGACATTTGCTCATTTGAGAAAGCCGTCTAAGAAAGACATAGCCGTACTCAATGGGGTGAGACGCGCCTGGCTATGCCAGAAGACCGTTGAACAAAGAGTAGGCCGTGTTGTAAGCCGAGATCAAAACTAGGAACGCATGATTAATTTAGTTGAATGCGTTAGATTATGGAATAAAATTGTGTGGCACAGTATGGGACGTGTCATAACAATTTGGCCCTATAATCAGGACCTCTGTGTTAGGTTGAATTTGAGTGTGGCGTTCCAGCTGACGAGCTTATTTGTTGCTCATGTTTTTGTGGCTGTTTGTGATATGAATTATGCTAACCTGCAGGATGGATCTGAGATGAGGTAAGTCTCTGTGGTTGTGTGGTTGTGTTGTTAGGATGCCTCTAGGCGTATTACCCTCCTAATCGGGGTTTAGAGCATGAACTCTCTGAGATTTATATCTCACCCCGTCATGAACTCATTTCTTTTCAGGACCGTAGGGTGGAGGACCTGGAGCCGAGCTGAGGGGATTTGAGGTGTAGGTCAAATAGGACAGCTTCTTTTTGAGAGCCGGTCTTTTGTAGGCTTTTGGTTGTTGACTTTTGTATATGACTCATTGTATATATAAATGCGTGTTTTATTTGTGAATCTGTTTCATGCTTTTCTATCCCAAGCTGTTACTGTTAGGGGATATTTTATTCGCTTTCGCATGTGCATTAAAATGAATGAGTCGTCGACGCATCCTGGGGTGTCACAAATTTTATTGACCATCGAGGGATGGGCACGCACTTGAGGTTCGGGGCGTGACATATATAATTTCTTTGTGTTGTGAATTCTTATTACAAATTAATTTTATTAATAAAATACTTCGTGATAATGTAATTTTGGTTAGTGATTTAAATATCAATCTTCTGCATAAACGCAACAGCTGTGCATATTCTTTAGTATTATATAAAGCAAAGGAGACTTCCTGCTTTAAAAGTGTCATTAATTATTTTATTCTTTCTCAATATATCCTCAGTTAGTTAATTCTATTAAATATCTTATATATTTCAATTTTAATTTTGAATCTGTTCGATCTTACATATAAGCTCGGAAGCTTGAAATATTTCTCCTTCCTACATGCGTACTCTTTCTTCATATCGTGCAATTAATTTCGTTTCGTTACTTATTATTTCAAAAATATCATGATAAGAGGATATCAAAAACTATTTTAAATGTCAATTTTTTTAATACACGCAACTTGTGTGCACTTTTATAAATTAATAATTATTGGCACAGCTTTTTACTATGCGCAGCGGCGTGTCCATGTCTTTTTCTCTGTCCCATTAGGCCTTTCAGTTTGTTCTCATTCATGTTTCGTGATATGCGGATGATTCGCATCATTACAAACTTGTATTGATTTTGAGTTAAGTCGTGTCGTGTCAAATTCAACTTATCTACAAACTTTTTTTTTTTCGTCAAGCCATATGTTAGTATTGTTTCAAGAATTACCACCCCTACACTTAGGGGAAGTTAGATCGTCCAGCAAAAAGGGATGCGAAATATATGAACACCTCCTCTCATTTGCAAGGAAGATTGGCGATGACGTGGAATTGATGAATTGGAGGCTTCATATGATGTTGGATCGTCCGACTCAAAAGCAAAAGTCAATAGGTGGATGAGATTACGTGCATGAAACCTAGGGGGAAAAAGAAAAAGAAAATTTCTATTGATACGATACCATATGCAAACAATCATCTTGTTGCTGATCCCGTAATGTTTCAAGATTTTTGGTCTTAAAGAAAAAAAGGGCACCCAAGACACACGGCCCACCAGCTACACTACAAATGACAGAACTAAAAGATAATAAGCGATGGTTGTTGTCATGATCTAGTCAGCGTGGTTCGGTTGTTGAAAAGCCAACCCTGGTTCTTCAATGAAATGTTTCTATTCGATTAAATATGACCAGGCCAGTCTGGCCAAGGAAGAGAAGCCATGGCTGTCCAATATGAGAAATATTGTGGAATCATTTAACATTTCTTTGCTTCTGTACTTGTCCGGCCAAGCCTGGCTTGCTTAGTTACTGGTTGCTGATTAGAACAACTGATTGAGTCAACAGGCAATCAACAATCGTCTGTCAAATGGGTTGGCTCAGGAAAATGCTGAAAGGTTCTGCTTCCAGCTCCAGAACACCATTGGACCATGAGGAGGATCGTGACTGGGAGGAGCCTTGTGATATATCGGTACTTAATCAGCTGCAGCACATCTATTTGTCTTTCCTTTTAAGCAAGAAAGAACAAGCTGGTGTTTGGTTATTCTGATTTGCACCCGAAAGTTCATGTCGTGATGGATCAGTGTGACACTTTGATAGAGTTTTGATTCGTCCTTGAAAATTGCTTGTATTATTTGGTGCTAGGATGAAGTATTGGACGGTGAGAGAGAAGAAACACATTATGCAACTACTCTTTCTTCAGCTGATGAAAATGAAGCAGGTAAAGTGATAAACTGATACAGCACTTACAATGCCAAGTGAATAGGACTCCCCTACTTTGTTGAATACAAAAAAATTGATAGATGATGTTGGATTTTTTGCGACTTTCCCATCCCTTCCCTTTTTTCCCAGGATTTTGTAGAAAGTCAAATTCGAATTTACTTGGAATTGTGATCCTGTAAAGGTTCTTTAAGAAGAATCACTACGGAAAAGTAACAGAACCGATTAAAAGGATGTAATTTGTGAGCCGTCATATTACCATCTCCGATTGGCCAGTGGAGCAGAAAAGCCTTTGTACTCTTTAAACTCTCAACAGGATGAGCATATGTTGACCAATTTTTCATTTCTTGAACATGGGTTATACAGGGGAGAGTTCACTGAAATGGCATCTTTTACATGAGGCAGTTTGTCTGATTTCAGACTATTAATGTTGTTCAGATGAAGACCAACAATCAGATGCTAGTCAATCAGAGACTGATGATGGACAATATTATGAAGCCAGCCACTTGGAGGAGGAAGATTAGGGACTTGCTGAGGCTCTCCAACGAAGTTTAGTTTTCAATTCAAATCCTCTGTGCGAACTCGAGAACATATTTCCCCCTTTTCCATTCTCTTTTCATTTTACGGACAGGTACAGTGCTGACTGCTGAGACTTCGCCTCCCTTTTCTGAATACGGTGGCTAACATTTACATTCTCATTCTTACAGGTCAAGCAATGATACAAAAAACAAAACAAAGATTTGATTTTCATTTTCCTTAGCAAGTAATGATAGAATAATGCATTCTTTGGTGAGGAAAATTGAATGTAGAACCGGCTAAATCCTTGTTGTGAGAATCTCTCATAGCTATAATATCCTCCACTTTGCCATGCTCGAATTATTAGCTTGTATGACTTAAGGGGCTAGTTGCTAGTTCAGTTGATGCAGAGCATCCATTCCAAATGCTAATCAAAGTTGGCTAGGCTATTTGTCATGTAAATTTGAGTTCGAATTCTCATTTGCAGTTACTCTTTTGATTTTTCTATTTTTGTTAACCAAGGCTTGTGTTGATGTTGATTACTTTCTGGCTCACGATGGACTACTGGTATTTGGACTAACCCTTGTCAGATCACGCAATAAGGAGCTTCATCGACCGACATGTTATGTTTGTAAGAACCTGGTAAATAATTAGGCTTTTCATACTCTTTTTTGAGAAGTTTACTCTGGCTGGGATGGATCAAGTGCTCTTTTATTCGATTTCTCTGCTGTGATTGATTAAGTTTATAACATTGACTATACATAATGATTGTACTTTATCACTTGATGTAGTAGTACTTTAGCTGGTACGTCCATGATGAGGTGCGATTGGAACGCACCGTTTCGTCTTGATGCGTTACGATGGAAAGACACTAATGGAGGGGTACGAAGGGAGACGTATAAAAGCCTCCCGAACACAACCGTTGAAAGGTTGGCAGATCATTTGCACCAGTTTTCTCTCCATTTCCATCAAGAAAGAAGAAAGCATTTCAATTTCAGTTTTGCAAGAACAATCGGCATTTACGCCGTGGAAATCGGTTGTTTTCCTTGTGATTGCATCCAGACCAACGTGAGGTATTGTTGTTCGTGATTCATCCGCAATTCAGTGTTCGTTCCGGGGCTATTTGCTGTTTGCGCATCGGAATCAGGTAAGTCGTCTTCTGCTGACATGAATTCCTTCATTGGTATCAGAGCCAGGTTGTGGTTTCTGCCTTGTTTTTCATTGAATTTTCCAGTACACCATTTGATATCGAGATTAAGAGTGTGATATCTACACTGGTTGGATGTTTATTAATCGAAATTGATATGTGAATCGTCGAAAAATCGAACCAAAGTGAAGAACGGGTTCGGGGTCGCGTGCATTCGTGCGGTTTTGGCCAATTTTCGAAATATTTTTTTGGCCAAAATCAACTTTTGAATATACAGGGTGAAAGAGCTCGTCGAGACGAGTCCGGCGATGGGTCGATCGCCGCCGGAAGACGCCGGACGCGCCCACACGCATGGCCAGAAGCCGCTGCGCGTGGGCGCCATGCGCCTGAAGCGCTGGCAAAGCCAGCGCGTGCGCCACACGCGCCGGTCGGCGAACCGGCACATGCGCGACATGCGCTGGCCGGCGAACCGGCACGCGCCGGTCGGCAAACCGGCGCGTGATGACGTCACTGTGACGACATCCAACGGTCGGTAACCGCTTGGATGACGTCATCGATGACGTCAGCGCCGGCGGCAGTTGCCGGCCGGCGACCCGACCCGACCCGGGATCTGACCCGGTGACCCGATCCGACCCGGCGACCCGATCCGACCCGAGATCCGACCCGGTCGACCCGACCTGACCCGAGATCTGACCCGGTTGACCCGACCCGACCTACCGTTGACCGGTCAACGGTCGGATCGGTCAACCGGTCCGGCGGTCGAACCGGTCGGACTGGTCACCGGTCGGACCGGTCACCGGTCGGACCGGTCACCGGTCGAACCGGTCGAATCGGCTAGGAGCCATTTGGCTCGCTGGCGCATGCGCCACACGCGCCGCGCACTCAGGCGGCGCGTGTGGGCGCGTGCGAGCTCCGATTGGAGCGTGGTCGGCGGCGTTTGGTTCGTATGTGTGTCCTCTACACTGTGGTATAATTATTTTATATTTTTGAATTTTATAAATGTATGAAAATGCATAGGAAACCCTATGTACGCGTATTTTTGGGGTTTAATGCATAGTTTATTCATTTGTAGCTTGTATTTTCTTGTGCTTTAGAAAATACAGTAGCTAGCTTGTGTGGAAATGATGTCATATACGCTGTGTAGAGCTTGGTTTGATGATATCATGTATATAGTTTGATATACTTGCAATTATCTAGTTGCTAGAAAATTCGAACAATGGTAGGAAATCCATTACATGTTGAATTGCGATTTTGATTATAGTTGAAGCATGATTGTTGTTTATACGTTGGTTATTATCATGCTATGTTTTTTTTTTTTGTATTAAGGAAAAATGTAGAAATTACATAAGGTCATGTAATTATTTTTTTTTCCTAGTGGGAGTTCGTAGGTTGGTAGAATTTGAAAGAGTTCTCACCTAGAACTTAAAATTTGCGCAAATTAAACTAATTAATGATAATAGAACAATTGTACATAGAAGTTGATTGGGAACATAGTGAACTTTTGCTTTTGTGTCTTTTGTTGAATTATCATTAATTTAGTTTGTCTTTGCTGCAAATTAAATATGTGTGTTACTCTGATAAAGTGTGCTAGTATTAATTCTGGGTTTATTATGTCAATGTGTTATAGCAATTGACTATGGCTTCGGCATCCAAGACCATTGTGGCTGACCTCAATAAGGGTGAGAAGCTGAACGGCGACAATTATGATATTTGGCACCGAAAGGTTCAGTACATCCTTGAGGAGCAAGAGGTTTTGGAAACCCTCAACCACACCATGGATCAACCTAAGCATGGAACTTCAGATCAACACAGGAGAGATCTGGAAGCTTATCAAGCTTGGAAAAAGAAAAATAGCATTGCTCGCATCACGTTGCTGAGCTGTATGCAAGATGATCTCATGTGTGAGTTTGAAAGTTATGATAAAGCTCAAGCTATGTGGGTTGCTTTGAAAGATAAGTTTGGGGGTACATCTGCCACTAAGCTGAGGAGACTCACCATCAAGTTTGACACATTCCGAAAGCGCCCAAATGTAATGATGAGGCAGCATCTTCGGGAGATGTCAAACATGATCCATGAGCTAAGGACGGCAGGTTACTCCCTTACTGATGAACAGCAAGTTCAGGCTGTTATAAGGTCTCTTCCTGATAATTGGGAGCATATGAAGATCAATATGACGCATAATGAGAATATTGTCACTTTTGATGATATTGCGTGTCATTTAGAATTAGAGGATGAGCGCCTATAGGCTGCGAGATCCTCTACCCATGCTTATGTTGCTGAATCGAGTTCGCGCAAGGCTTCGGGCTTCAAGCGCAAATGGAATTCTCAATTTAACAACAAAGGGAAGAGGACTGATCAGACACCTAAGAGGGCTAAGACCTTCCGACGCAAGAAGCGTGGTGGGAAGAAGGACAAGGCCAAGATGGAGTGCCACAATTGTGGCAAGATGGGTCACTTTGCTCGTGAATGCACTGAGCCGAAAAAGGTACCATATTATTCCATTATTTTGAGTAATGCTTTTATTTCTAGTACTGTAATGCTTGCTGAATCTCATCCAATGTGGACTGTAGACTCAGGAGCAACAGACCATGTAGCTAGAGACCGAGAAGCATTTGTGGAGTATCGTCGGATACCGCCTGGAAGAAGATGGATATATGTTGGGAATAACTCAAGAGTTGAAGTGAAGGGTATCAGCACATGTAAATTAATCTTACGTGGTGGTCGAAACCTGTTCCTACATGATGTCCTTTATGCTCCAGATATTCGACGAAACTTGGTCTCTGTAGTTGTTCTTCTTAGCTTAGGTTATGTATTGAATTTCCATGGTGATTGTGTTGACATTATGTATGGAACAGTTTATTATGGTTCAGGTCATGTATCGAATGGTTTTATGGTATTAGACATTGACTATGATCAGTACAATGTTAATGTTGATGGTTGTTTTTCTTTAATTGCATCTTCTAATATCGTTGAGATTGATGCAAGTACTTGGCATGCTAGATTAGGTCACATTAGATTGCAAAGAATGCAAAGATTAGTTAGAGAAGGCCTTTTAGGGTCACTCACCAATGTTAGTCTATCCGTATGTGAACATTGTCTAGCGGGAAAAGCAACTAGAAAACCATTCGGTAAAGGGACTAGAGCTGAATTTCCATTGCATCTCATACATTCTGACATTTGTGGTCCTTTGAATGTGAGGGCGAGGCATGGAGCCTCATATTTCATCACTTTCATAGATGACTTCACACGTTTCGGTTATGTCTTTATGATCTCCCATAAGTCAGAAGCATTAGACTGCTTTAGACGATATATAGCGATGGTAGAGAATCAATTGAACAAGACAATAAAGGCGTTGAGAACCGATCGTGGACGTGAGTATTTATCGGAGCAATTTAAGGCTCTTTGTGATGAAAAGGGAATTGTACGACAATTGACTATTCCTGGTACTCCACAACAAAATAGGGTAGCTGAGAGAAGGAATAGAACCATATTGGAAATGGTTAGGTCTATAATAGCGCAAGCAAATTTACCTATTTCCTATTGGGGAGATGCGTTATTAACTGCTGCTTATATACTTAACCGAGTGCTCTCAAAATCGGTCACTTCCACCCCTTATGAATTATGGACTGGTAGGAAACCAGACTTGAGTAGTCTACGTCCATGGGGATGTGCAGCTTATGTTCATGATTCTTCCCATAAACATGGCAAATTAGGTCCTAGAGGGAAGAAATGTATTTTTATAAGATATTCCGAACACTCCAAAGGGTACGTGTTCATAGGTGAACAAGCTGATGGAAGTGTGACCGAAATGGAGTCACGAGATGTCACGTTCTTGGAGAACGATTTTCCTAATAGAGGTGAGATTGATAAGGATTTCCAATTATATGAGATGGAAGATCCTAATAACACACCCACTAATGTTGTAGAGGGAAATGAAGATTTACCTCAACACACAAGACCTAGTGAGAGTGTTGCATCGCCTGACGAATCGAATTCAAGAGAAATTCAATTGCGTAAAAGTAATCGTAAAAGTATTCCCCGTCGTCGTTTTGAGATTGAAGGGGAAGCATTTATGATTGCTCAAAAGGACGATGCCGAGCCTAAGACTGTTCAAGAGGCTCTCTCATCCTCTGATAAGGAAGAATGGAGAAAAGCTTTGGAAGATGAAATGGAGTTAATGAGGGCAAATCATGTCTGGGACTTGGTTGATCTACCATCCAATCGCAAAGCCATTGGAAACAAATGGATCTTTAAGATTAAGCGAAAGGCGGATGGATCAATTGAAAAGTATAAGGCTCGCCTTGTGGCAAAAGGTTATACTCAACAAGAGGGTATAGACTATGACGAAACTTTTTCACCAGTTGTAAGGTTTGCCTCAATACGCCTTATTCTAGCTATCGTTGCACATTTGGACCTTGAATTACATCAAATGGATGTAAAGACGGCATTTCTCAATGGAGAATTAGATGAGGAAATCTATATGAAACAACCAATAGGTTTCATAGCTAAAGGTCAAGAGCATAAAGTTTGCAAGCTTCATCGCTCAATATATGGCCTTAAGCAATCATTTAGACAGTGGTATCTTCGTTTTCATCGAGAAATAATAACTTTTGGTTTCACGATGATCGAATAAGATCACTATGTATATGTCAAGCAGTCCGAAGATAAATTTGTGATTTTATCACTTTATGTGGACGATATTCTATTGGCTGGAAATGACAAGGTTTTGGTTATCACCATAAAAGAATGGTTGTCCTCTAATTTTGAAATGAAGGACATGGGAGAAACTGCTTATATATTAGGAGTTAAGATCGAAAGAGATCGATCAAGGAAACTCTTTCCTTTATCACAAGAGTCTTATATTATGAAGATTCTTGAACGTTTCAATATGCAGCACTGTAATCCCATTGATACCCCTGTCATGCAAGGTGAAGGCTTATGTACTGAGATGTGTCCTAAGACTCCAGAAGAAATTAAAGCAATGGAAACTGTTCCTTACGCTAGTGCGGTCGAAAGTTTGATGTATGCTATGATGTGTACTCGACTCGACATATGTTATGCCGTGGGATTGGTGAGCCGATATCAATCAAATCCCGGTCAAGCACACTGGAAAGCAGTGAAGAGGATCCTAAGATACTTGAAGGGCACTATGGACTATCGACTTTGTTATCAAGGGAGTGATTTACGCCTATTAGGCTATTCAGATGCTGATTGGGGTGGAGACCTGGATGAGCGTAAATCGACTTCTGGATATACGTTCTTGATCAATAGAGGTGCAATTTCTTGGAATAGCAAGAAGCAGACATGCACGGCCTTGTCTACGATGGAGGCAGAATTTATTGCATGTTCTGCTGCAGTGCAAGAAGCAGTCTGGCTAAAACGTTTCTTGGAAAATTTAGCCACTGTCACTGAGGTTCCAAGACCGGTGATAGTTTATTGCGATAGTCAAGCAGCCATTGCCTATGTGAAGGATCCCAAGTATCATGGAAGGACGAAGCACATTGACATAAATAACAACTTCATCAGAGAAATTATAAAGCAGAAAGAAGTGATCCTACAATACGTTTCAACAATAGAATGGTTGCTGATCCATTTACGAAGGCTATTCCTAGAGACATATTCTTGACCCACAGGATGTCACTAGGATTGCGTAGAATGTGATATGTGTTATTGTAGAGGATTATTGGTTTATGTATTTGTGAACATATGTATTGTACTTGTTTGTTTATTAGTGAATTGATATTTTATCAATAAGTACGAATACAATATGAGACTAGCATTACACACATATATTATTGGAAAGTATGTCAGCAGGCAATGATTGGCTCACTCACACGAGCAATCGCCTCAAGTGCTATAGATAGCACGTTGAGATGAGACGTTATGTACAATTAAACGCTGAGGAGCAAGTTTAGTACATAAAATGATATGTCGCCTTGATTAGAGTCAAGATGAGGTCTGTGATTTATTTATAATACGACCGAACATGATAGTCCCATAATCATGTATGCCTGTAAGATGCCGGATGCGAGTACTTAATTGGGCGCTATAGGAAGCGAGATGATATAGCACTTGGGCTAAACATGAGTACGTGAGAAGCTTGTGACTATGTTTAGGCTAAGATCCGTATAGTGGATATAGTTAATAAATGACATACGCTCTTATAGAAAGAGAAATCCACTATAGCATGTAATTCATACTACATGTGCATTGTACGACCGACAAAGGAAGATGAGTAAAATTATCCCTATTTACTCATCGTGTGAGTCCTTGAGGTAATTTATAATTTACCTCATTTTGTGCCCTATGTTACTTCTGACTATGTTCTCGAAGTGAAAGATCAATGTTGCTACTTTAGCATGTTATCGACGGTCATGAATGGATATGGCCTTATGGGACGTGTCTAGGAAAGCAGTTGTTCTGAAATAGAGAGAGACATGAGTGCGAAGGAAGACTATTGTTGTTTTACATCTATCACATGTATTTACTGGTCGACCAATTATATCGCCCTTATGTGGTTGCGGATATAATTGTAAATACATGGTGTTTTGAGAATAGTCAAGTATAGCCTTTAAGGGATAGGTATACTTGGACTGATGTAACAAAATATGTCCGGGGCACTGTGAGACATCGATTGTTTATTTCTTTTCAGGGTTGTAGCCATTATGTCATCCTTAACAGGTGCATAATTTGAGCTCCCAAGTGCAGGTGTACTCACTGGTCGCACGGCTTATTTGCCAGTATGAATTGTTTTGTAAAGTTGATGAATGTTGAATGCCTTATATTCTTGATAGAGCGCTATCAAGCCCATCATGTCCGAGTGGGAGATGTAGTAATACTTTAGCTGGTACATCCATGATGAGGTGCGATTGGAATGCACCGTTTTGTCTTGATGCGTTACGATGGAAAGACACTAATGGAGGGGTACGAAGGGAGACGTATAAAAGCCTCCCGAACACAACCGTTGAAAGGTTGGCAGATCATTTGCACCAGTTTTCTCTCCATTTCCATCAAAAAAGAAGAAAGCATTTCAATTTCAGTTTTGCAAGAACAATCGGCATTTACGCCGTGGAAATCGGGTGTTTTCCTTGTGATTGCATCCAGACCAACGTGAGGTATTGTTGTTCGTGATTCATCCACAATTTAGTGTTCGTTCCGGGGCTATTTGCTGTTTGCGCATCGGAATCAGGTAAGTCGTTTTCTGCCGACATGAATTCCTTCACTTGATATTACAGATCCCGGTAGATTCTTCCAGACAGTTTCAATATAGGTCCAATCGTTTCTGGCAACAGAAGTATTGTCCCGCACATGCACGTGATGGAACTCATCGTTGTTGCGGTTGTAGGAGATTGGAGGTTGGTTCTACTAATCCAAACGTGCTTATATATTTGTTTTTGCCATAGTAACGTAATTAACTGGAAAACATGTGAATGATAAAACAATGACAAACACTAGCATCAGAAAGAGTTTTTGGTAATTTCTATTGCTAAGCTTTCAAATTCGCAGCCGAGGGACACGACATTTTCTTCTCTCACTGATGGTCGGAAGCTGTGTCTGGATTGCCTCGACTCCTCAATTATGAATACGGATGAATGTCAACCCTTGTACCGCGAAGTGTGTGAGTTTTATGAGAACTTAAACATGAAGGTGTATCAGACAATTCCGTTATACTTGGTCGAGAGACAAGTCCTCAATGAAGTTAAAAAAGGCGAAAACAATGTAAGCCAAAGGGCAACAAACAGGTGTTGTTCTATGTTAATGCTGATCGAGAAGTCACTATGTTCCTTTACCTTTGACAGGGACATCATCTGTTTGGAGAGATAAGAGGAGTCACCATGACAGAGGGATGCAGCATTGATGCCGTATGACATCCAGTCCTAAGAAGTTTCTTTGCAAATATAATCATCTTAATAAGTCAGATTGTACTGAGAGTTTTAAATTACTGGTGATTGTGATTATGAATAGTCTTTCATTTCTCTTCCTGTTCTTCAACTCTTCAGATTGTAGAGCAATCGAGGATCAGGGACGGCAACAAGACTAAAATAAAAACTAGGCGATATAAACTGGTCGCTTACTCTGAGGTCATAGCGATCATCATTTTGTATGGTTTCCCAAGGTAGCACACGACTAATTACTTATCAAATTTATCTTATTCTTTGCTCAGAAAATGCACATCTCTTATATGAACTATGACATGCAGAATATAACCATTTTCAGGTTGCTAACTGGAAGGATCCTCGCTCATGAAATGATGCATGCGTGGCTCCGACTCGAAGGTTCTCTCTCTCTCTCTCTCTCTCTCTCTCTCGTGTGCACGCTTGCGGTGGATGATTGCTTAAGTGACTGCATAACTCCAATTAAAAGCGGAAGAAAACTTGGCATTGGATGATAGGTTATCCATTTATAAGCCCAGAGGTGGAAGAAGGCCTTTGTGAAGTCATGGCTCATATGTGGTTGGAGTCTCAAATTTCATTCATGTCTACAAGTCATAACAATCGCTTCAAGAAAAGGCTTGCTGAATATCTCAAGTACGATACTGAGTCACGAACATCACATCCTTATGGAACTGGATTTCGACGGGCAAAGAGGGTGATTGGCATGTATGGCCTCAAAGGAACAATCGATTACATCCGTATGACGGATACATTTCCTAGATGAGTTGTTGTACGAACACGATAGGGCACTGGTTCTTTGAATTCAGGAGTATGTTCGACACATGAAGATCATGAAGTCAGTGTACACCAAGTTCATACGTATCATCTGCTTAAGTGCATACGCTTAAAGCGTTGTCTCAAGCGAGTGTTAGCTAGTATGACAATTCTACTGTTCCATAGGAAAAATATGAGAACATTGTACCGTGCTTGTAAAATGTGACAAACTTAGAGAAAATGACATAAGAAGTGCCATAATTTTTATGCGACACTTACTTTATTACCAAAACTTTTTGTCATGATCATTGAAGTGCCAACCCTGATTTGGGTTACTGAAAATCCGACATGGAGATATTTTATCAATTTCACCAGTTAGGGTGGCTCGTGGGCATGCCTAATTAACATTAATAGCCCATATGACATTGTTTACATGTTTTGCCCCAAATATAAACCCTAATTCGGACAATCAAGCCTTTTCACAAATTCTTAAAACCCAATTTGGTATCCCCCAAAATTAAGAGCTCAATCTTGTAATGGAGCATAGGAACAGGACATGCAGCTTAAATTCGTTTCAACAAAGTGAAGATGAAGGTAAATAATACTATTATTGTGGGCTTAGAAGTCCATGAAGAACATCTTGGACTTGATTGAATCTTAGAAGAAGATTCAATGGATGTGCAAATATTTCAAATGGGTCAATTCAAAATTAATAGACAAGTTGGACAATGCTGGCTTAATGCAAGCAGAAATGAGGGTTTTAGCATCTATGGCCAACCATTTGAAGAAAGAAGTTTCGAAGATGAAAAGTGAAAGAAAGTTCTATCGAGTGTAGATGGTATTGTTGTTGTCTTGTTTAGCCTATTCTATGCTCAAATGTAAACTAAGTGATGAGAAGAAGTTTGTTAGCCCACCATCATTGGAAATCAGTGGGATATGTACTTGTATTAGGGTAATGAAAGGTAGTTATTGCCTTGTTTTGTACTAGAAATGTTGCTTTGTTGCAATGACAAGTTAAGTTCACAAGTGGTAACAAGTTCATAAGTGATTAATTGAGTGCCAAACTTTATCAAAAGTGATCATAGAGGAGAATTATAAAAAAAAAAGTTTTAAATTTATTGTAATTGTGCCAATTAAGTCATAATTTTTTTTGGCCAAATTCAATCCTAAACCTTTTGCAATTATGCCAATTTAGTCCATCTTGCCAATTCTAGTTGGCTAATGCTGGCATGGACGCTAACATGGATGCCAATAGCCGACATTAACATGGACAATTTTTAATAACATTTCATTTTTTTCGATTTTTTTATTTTCTATTTTTCCTTTTATTTTTATGTTTATTTTCCTTTTCTTTTTTTCTCTTTTTCTTTTCCTTTGCTCTATATATCAGCTATTGAGGCTCGCTGGCAAAGGTCGGGGCCCTCGCTCAACTTTGCCCAAATTTGGGCGAGGATGGGTGAGTACGATCTTCACCTCGTTGGCCATTGTAAGGAACAAAAGGAAAAGAAGAAGAAGAGAAAAAACAAAAGGAAAAAACATAAAAAAGAAAAGGAAAAATAAACAAATTTGAAAAAAGTATATTATTAAAAATTATCCATGTTAGCATTGATTGGTGTGACATCCTGGAATTTCCAGTTCTGTTTTAAATTAAATAAATCGGGCTTTTCATTGACGCACCTATAGTGCTATTCTCTGAGTTAATCACTCATAAGATAACTAGTTTATCTAGGGAAGCCATTAAGGGATTTTAATGCGATAGACTTGAGTATTTGACAAGAAAACGACTGCTCGACCGTGCTAGTCTGTAAGGGTAATTATGACAAAATTAAAAATCAATTAAAGATTGGAGATAGGTCGATTCGACTGAGATATGCGATTAAGTATGGGTGATTCCACCAGATTGCAAAATTCTCGACGATCGGCACTAAATTGATTTTTCTGTTGTTTTGGTACCTTGTGTCCGCATTTGAAATCTTAAGATTTTCACGACAACTGAGAGTTGCCAATGTGTCGAAGATGTATAATGTGGCATGAAAATAATCGACCACGGGTCAATTGTACTAAAAATTTCTAAAAGCTACTCGGTAGGCTAGGTCACGCTAAAATCGCGCCAGATTGAAATTAACCGCGAATTTGAATCCAATTTCAGAAATTGAAAGTTCTGTCATGTCACAATTTATTTTAGGACTGTTGATTCATTCTTCGAAGATTGCAAACTGAGACTTTTGGCGAAAATTCAATTTAGAGCCGTTTTCGACCGGAAAATTCAGGGGACCATTATTGATCGCATTTTTGGGATGCAAGTTGGTTCTATGGGCGAGGAAGAATGTTAATTTGATCGAGGACATCCTAGTTGGATTTATAGGGGCCGAATTGAATTAATTCAAGAGGGAATTGAAGTGGATTTGGGGGAATATACTTCAAAATTCGTAGCCTCTTGGTCCTCAACCTTTTGGACCACCTCAATGACTTCCTAAGGAAGCTTTGTGGTTTGCAATTGTGTTGAGGAAGCCAGCAAACCGGTGGGGCCTTGGTCAAGGGGACAAAGGATAGGATAGAAGCTTGGAGGGACCCTCCAAAGGGCTGCCGTCCCCTTTCTTCTTCCTCTACACTTGCTTTCTCCATTTTAGTCACTTTTGGAGCTCAAGATTTGCAAAGAAATCGAGCCAGCAGCCCCCTCCTCCGTCGCATGCCCATCTGAGCTCGCTGCCGCCGTTCAGTGCCATCGCGCGCACTCTCTTGCCAGCTGCTCGCTCGTGCTGCTGTAGTCCACTTGTCTAGCCGTCCCCACACCTCCAAGCTGTGCCCGAGTCGTCCCCAGTCGCCGTCGAAGCCCCTGGTTCGCCGGAGCGACCATTGAGTGCTGTTGTCACACGCTGTAGCCCGTCCACTTGCCCCTCGCCATTTCTGCGCCAATCGGCCTTCGTTTGGCCCTCTCGGCCCAAGGAATAGAACCGAACCCCCTCAGCCCAGCCGTGTACTATTTGGCCCGCTTTGGACCGCTTCCGGATCTCGTAGTGCATCGCTGTTTCGGAGTTTGTTACCCGTCTCCGCCTTGCCATCGCTGTGAACTCATTGGCTTTCAAAACTGGTGAGTTTACTCATTAATCTCCGCTTAGGCAGTTAATAATGCTTAAGGGTTGATTCGTTTAGGTTAATTAGGGATTAGGTGGTTAGTTAGAACGGATTAACAATTTAATTACTCGTTATTGCATGTTAGGTGGTTAGAGTAGCATAATTAGCAACTAGATAGGTTGTATTATTTATCTAGTTAGGTTTGGAATTTTTCTGGGCCCGTTTCGATATTTAAATAGGCTTTTCTAGCCTAAGTTTGCATTTATGGCATTTATTTGTATTTACTTAATTATTTAATATTTTTCGGAAATTATATCGGGATAGCCGGTGACCAGAATTTCGTGCTGATTGCAATGGTATACTTGGTTTATTTAATTGGATGCTAATTTGTGCTATTTGAGTGATATTTTTAGTTTTGGGAATTTATCCCAAAATTGGGTAATTTAAGTATTTAATCAGGATACACCGGGCGTCGTTTTATAACATCAAAAATATTCTTGTGGACTATATTAAATGGTGGAATTTTTAAAAGGGGAATCATTGTATTTTGGCTAAGGCCGACCGTGTACCCACACACAATTATTTTATCGAGTATAGTAAAAATTAAGTATTGCACAACTTTGGTGAGCATTATAAGTATCGCACAACTTTGGAGAGCATTATTAGTATACTATATCAATCTGTAGGCCTCGATATATCAGCTTAGGGTGAGCAATATACTCTAACAACTTTGGTGAGCATTATAGATACCTATCAGCTTCGATGAACTATATTATTTACCAGCTTTAATGAGCATTATAGATATCTATAAGCTTTGGCGAGCATCTAGTATATATCAGCTTCGGTGAGCACTATAGATATATATCAGCTTTGGCGAGCATTAATATTTATATATCTATCAGTTTTGGTGAGCTATACCATCCATTATCAGCTTAGAGTGAGCAATGCTTGAATCGATTGAATTTTATGGATGGTATCGATGGTATGGATTGATTGGTCAATGATTTGATTGAATTGAAGTGATTGGTTGAGTATTGAATCGTATTGACTTGTGGGAAGGAATCAAGGCAAAGGTAAGTCCTTTGTCTTGCATATGCATAGGTAGCCTTTAGGCGTATTTCCTTCCTAGTCGGAGTTTAGGGGGTGAACTTGCTGAGACATTGTCTCACCCCGTCGTGAGTTAACATTTACAGGTCCTTAGATAGCTGTACCTCCTAAGCGTTTTGGCTAACCGAAGAAGGTCACCGAACAACACTCTCAGATTCCTCTCCCTGGGAGCCAAGGAGCCTGGGTCTATGAACTTGTGAGATCCATTGTCTGGGTTGATGCGGGTCTATCCCAGAAGGTACCCCATCAATTCAATCGTGGTATCGTTACGGGCGAGATAGACCCATAGAAGGCCCCCTTCTGGAGTCTGAGATTCCTAGGTCGGTGCTGGAGATCGCTTTTTGCAAGGGTATAACTGACCCTCCTGGTGGTTCAGTGGTAGACTCGAGTTCCTCGGAGCTAGAGACCCCGGAGTATTCGGTTGAGAGTTCGAATGCTTAGAGGATCTGTAGCCCCTCTACCTTTTGTAGACTTGTATATATCGGCTAGTATTATATATGACCTAGTCTGATGTGTATATAAAGTGTGTTGTGATTTTCCAAAATTGTGGCCCTGCTTTTCTATCCCATCTTTGTGTTGTTTGGGGATTTAATTATTCGCTTCCGCATGTGCATTAAAATGAATGGGTCGGTGACATGTCCTGTGACGTCGCAAATTTAATCGACCACCGAGGGATGGACACGTGCTCGGAGGATCGGGGCATGACAGTTGGATAGCCGGCTTTAACTAGCATTGGCGTCCACTCAGTACTGGTGTTCTGGTTGGTCAAAATTAATCGGATGGACTGAGCAAAAAGTTTAGGACTAAATTAACAAAAAAAAGTTTAGAACTAAATTGACGTAATTGCAATATGTTTATAACTTTTTTTGTTAATTTTCCTAATCATGAGTGTCATTTTTTTTGTGAAAAGTGATAATTTACGTATCAGTCATTGTATTAAAAAGTGATCGCTTGTGGTTTTCAACTTCTAAAAAGTGATAAGTTGTTTTCGCTTTTTGAAACACTTCCATTATTAGCTTATAAAGGAGTGTGAGGACACGTAAAAAGTAATGCTACACTAGCAACGACCAATTTCAACTAGTTTAATTTAGTCTTGTGCTTGTTTCAGTTGTCCAAACAAGTGTTGATGCTAGCACAAAACTGCACCTGGTTGTTAATGTGGTAGCAGTGCTTGCACTGGCAGCACAAACAATTATCGGTGCAGTCTTATACTGGTGTACTACACTAGTAGCAACATATGCAACATCTGCCAAAAGTAAGACAAAAATTGGAACTGCCAAAAGTATAGACGAAAACATTGTTGCCTTCACATTCAATTGCTTCCTTGAGTCCATTTGAATATAACAGAAATATCTCAAAACCAAGCAAGATCTAGACAACACCATATGTACCACTTGGTAAAACCATGTGTAGCAAACCTCAACCAAAAAAAAAAAAAAAAAAAAAAAATTATATCCATTGCCCTCTCATTAGTCAATATCAACAACCCTAACAAAAAAGTCATATTTTTTTAGCACCCTCCCATTAGTCAATATCAATAATTCCTTAGTTCATTTTCCATTGATGGACTTTCGATTTAATGTTTAATCCTTGTATTCTTTCCAACTAGAACTAGACTTGCAAGTGCTTCAACTAGCGTTCCTATTCATGTATCTTCTTCTTTGCATCAACCATTCTCTTTCTAGGAGAATATAAGGTCATTTGAAGGGAGCTTGTTTTAATTCATCTTGGCTTTGTAATAGTGGCGTTACGATCATTATTAGTGCCAAGATCAGTTGGTTCAGTTGAAACTGGTGTTGGATTCTTTGTTGATGGCTATTTTGGACCCCTCTTCTTTGTAGTTTTCCCTCGTGTCTTTGAAGTTGCCTTAGTGTCGTTTGTTTTGGAGCAACATTTGATTGCTTCTTATTGGATTGTGCTCCACTTGCCCTTAGTTGATTTGTTGTTTGAGTTTGTCATTAGGTTCTTCTTTTGGGTGTAGTCATTAAATCTTGACTTGAGTCACCTTAAGAGATCAGCATTCCAACCTTCTTTTGGCTACAACAACATAATCATATTGTCAAACAAAAAAATACCATAAATTAAATGCATAAGACCTACAAAATTTATATTCAAAGTGGTCATTCCAAAATTATAAAATATGTAAACAACCCATAACTATATCGCCTTACCCTTTTGCAAAGAGCCCATCTTGTTCGTTGTAGTGCCTCACTTTCAGAATCCTATTTAGATGGTTTTCTTCTAAGTCTACCCACTTGCTTTTATAGTGATAAAGGGTGAAGGGCTTCATGATTTGTTGGGTCCCATAATTCACTATCTCAAACAGGCTGCAATAGAATTAGATAGTTTCTATAGTAGAAGAACTAGGAAAAGCAATTAGAAAAGCAATCGACAATTTATTATTCCATCAGTCGTAACAATACTATTTACGGTAAAGAATAATAAAAGAAGCAATTACAACGGCAGTGCTGATTTTGTCCTAAGTCTTCTCCAACAATTCTCAATGGCTAGCTAACCTCCAATAGATACTTTGAAGTACTTCAGCATATAAGGAGAAGTGATGCAAGTTAGCAAGATTGAATTTTACAATGACACTCAAAATAGAAATTGTATTTAATCTTGCTTTGTAGTGCTCTTGGTAAGAGTTTAGCATGAGAACAACTAATAGTCAAGTGTACAAGTATAAGAGTAGTGTGTGTGTCCCAAGTGAAAGGAACTACACTAGCAAGTTGTAACTTGCTCTGTTACTTATTAGTGGAATCTAGCTGTTGTTAAGGTTGTTAGTCTAAGAGAGAATGTAGGCTTGGATATAAAGCTGAAACACTATAAATTAATGTGTGATTATCTTGATTTACTCTAATCTGTTTACCATCTCACACATGCTATTCTATTTGAGATACTATCATGAGTTCTATTTGTCTAATATTCCACAAAAGATTTTTCTATCATCACTCAACCTATTCAACCCTAATTTTAGGTTGTATTGTTAGCCCCAATAGTTATAGGCTAAATAACTATTGGTAATTCCATAAAGCTATCGATAACTTACTAACATGCTACAAGCTAAATAAGTTGCTGGCCAAAATTTATCTACTAACCGGTTTTGAAGTTTACCGATCTTTTAAAGAATTAACAATTAGGAATAGGGTTTTGTATTTTCATGCAAAAAATGCTAGAAATCTAACACTAAGAAAGTGTGTTCAAGTGCAAGATAACCTAATGGAAAGCCAGTTTTTCAACCAATTGGTGTTCCAATTGGTGTTCTCAGTGTGATCACCACCCCATAAGGATGGTTTAATGGCTTCATAATCAATCCTCTTACTATAAGAGGCTTATCAAATCATTATTGAGATCTGACTTTACCTAATTTTTTTGGTTTACCTCAATATTCCCAAGTTCAATTATAGGAAGAAGTCAATCTCATCCTATAGAGCACTATAGTGAATTCAATACAACATCAATGAAGGGCAGGGTTACTCTAGTTTCTGAAGTTACATACTTCCCCCCGTTTTAATAGCCTTGTCATAATGTAACATTGAATAGTTTATGGCAAAAATCTTTTATTAGATAGTTTTCTAGTATAAACATGGTTTGGGGTGGTTGATAAATAGCTATTAATATGCTAGAAATTCTTTCTAGCAAAATTAGCATTTTGGTGGAAGTTTCTTAATTAATAAACATCAAATGAAAGACAAGAAGCAATTTAATTGTTTAACCACCACATTTTTGAAATAATTTGTTATCATGAAAAGAGATGACTCTCGATTATGAAAAGAGGTAACCTTAGTTATATTTAAAAAAGTAATTGTTGACATGAAAGGTGGTGATGGCTCATCATGAAAATGTGCCATGGTAGGTGTCGCTACCTTACCTCAAGTGGACCACTTAAGGTTCGGCTCCTAGATTATTAAGCTTAAATTTAGTTTAGGCTCTCCCAAGCCCAAACCAATTCATAGCTTGGTTCAAGTTCTTCACTACAAATAAATTTTTATCTAGAAGTTGCCCCCTCATCAATTTTTGGTGAGTCGATTAAATACCCAGGCAAAGCATTGGGAGAATTAATTTACTTCTACTAATAAGAGATTCATTGAGTTTGGAGACTTGATCACTTTAGATTATTTTAATGCCCTTTTGGTCCTATTTCATTCTTTTGAAAAAAAAAAATATTTATGCAAGTAGCTGGAATTGGTTTTAACCTAAATTACTAACATGGAGGGAGTGATCATGCGAATGCACAACTATTAAAATAACACTAAGCAAACAAATAAATTGCAAGAAATTAGATACCAAAGCAAGCAATTATTGTTATCTTTTGGGGTTTTCTTCTATCTTGAATTCAAAACTAACTATATGACCTACAATTTTAATTAACTACATGACCTAGTTCTAATGATGTGCAATTTCTAATTAAATAAGCCTAACGTGCAAACTATATGTGTGACATCCCAGATTTTCAGTCATGTTTTCTACTGAATAAATTAGACATTTCATTGACACGCCTATAGGGCTGTTCTCAGAGCTAATCACTATCAAGATAACTAGACTATTTAGGGAAGCTATTAAGGAATTTTAATGCAATAGACTTGAGAATTTGACCAGGAATCAGCTTCTCGACCGTACTTATATTTAGAGGCCATTACGACACAGTTAAAAATCGATTTGAGATTAGAGATAGGTCGGTTCGACGGAGATATGTGGCTGATCGTGGGTGACTCCACTAAATTGGAAAATCTTCGTCGACCGGCACTAGTTTGATTTCTCTGTCGTTTTGGTACCCTATGTTCGTAATTGAATTCTCAAGATTTTTACGACAATCGAGAGTCGCCATTGAGTTGAGTGGGTTCATTGTGGCTCGAAGAAAATCGACCATGGGTCATTTGCACTAAAAATTTCTAAAAATTACTCGGTAGCCTAGGTCACGCTAAAAACGCGCCGAATGGAAATTAATCACAAATTCAAGTCCAATTTTAGAAATTGAAGACCCTGTCATGTCATAATAAATTCTAGGAACGCTGACTCAGTCTCAGAAGATTTTTCTGCAACCCGAGACTTTTTTGGAAAAAGTCGGCATATGACCGTTTTTTGTTTAGAAAAAAGGCCGGGATTGTTTTTTATTACAAATTTGGGATACAAGATGGATCCAATGGTGAGGGAAAATGTCAATTTGATAATTGAGGTATCAATTGAATTTGTTATGGCCAATTGAAATTAAATCAAGTAAGTTGAGGAGTCCAATTGAAGCCAAATACTCACAAATTCGTATGCCCCCTTCCCCTAGCCATTTTGGACCATCTCACATGTCCAAGAGGAAGCCTTGGTGGCTAAATGACAACCATAGGATGCTGGCTTGATGGGCAAGTTTAGGAGGGGGGTAATAAAAATGTGGAAAATAAGGCCAAGGGGCCCTCCAACCCTATCTCTCTCCCTCTAGCCTCAACCGGTCTTCTCCTCCCCTCCCTCCTTGCTGAGTTCGACGCCACCAACAGTGGAGAAGAAGACTAGCAGCTGCCGCACGCCTGGATGCCATCGCCGTCACACGCCGTCGCCGTTTCCACGAGCCACTGCCTGCGCGGACGGTGCTGCGCGAGCCACCGTCCGCGCTCGACCACCCTTGCTCGCCCCTCACACCTGTTCCAGCTGCTATTTTGGGTTTGTTGGAGCTCATCCAGAGTTGTCCCGGCCCCGTTCAAACCCCGTGAATCCACATCTAGGCCCAGTTTGGCCTATTTCCTCTTTCCCGGTCAATTCTTGCTTTAAACCGAGTTGTTTGGCTTCTGTTTTAACAAGAACATATCAGGTTTTTTGTGGGTATCGCAGCGGCTTCTAGGTCCGATTTGAGTTGTTTACGGGCCCCGGACCTTAGGCTCGTTTTGGAGAAAAATGTCCCCCGCGACATTCCCGACGTTTCAATTCAAGCGGATTGTTAAACGGGTGAGTTTAGCTCACTAATCCCTTATTAGTATGCTAATGATGCTTAGGGGTTAATTAGATTTAATTAAGTGCAATTAGGTGGATAGATTATATTAGAATAATTAAATTCGGGATCTACTTATGCATGTTAGGCAAATGGTTAGTGTACTTAGTAAGTAGACAAATCCTATTATTTATTGAACGAGTCTCGGTAATTTTCCGGTCTTGTCTCGGCTTCCAATTCAGCATTACGGGCCTAAATTGGATTTATTGTATTTATTTAATAATTTTCGAAATTATTTAATTATTTATTTATTTTCCGGAAATTAGGCAGGGATAACCGACGACTGGAATTTTATGCTGATTACCGTAGTGCAGTTCATTTATTTATTCTAGCCTTAATTTGCAAGAAATTGATTTATTGGTGATTTTAGGATTTATTCCAAAATTAAATAATTTTGGAAATTAATTGAAAAATAACCGGGTATCGGTCGACAGTGCCAAAAATATTTTGGTAAACTACAGAAAATGGTGGGATTTATGGAAAGGAAATTGTTATATTTTGGCTAAAGCCGATAGTGTACCCACACATGATATTTTATCGAGTATGATAAAATAGTAAGAAGAAATGCTGTAAGACGTGGCTCGGTGACCAGATAGGTCGCCTTGGCGTATAGGTCACCTTAGAGAATGCACGTAAATCGTTGAGTATATACATCACCTGGAAAAGGCACGTGGCTCGGTGATTAATACGTTGTCTTGGCGTATAGGTCGCCTTAGAGAATGTACGTGACTCAGTGATTTGGTATATCGCCTTAGAGAATGCACGTGGCTCGGTAATTAGTACATCGCTTTGGCATAGAAGTCGCCTTAGAGAATACACGGGGCTCGATGATTAGACAAGTTGCTTTAGAGAATGCACGTGGCTCAGTGACTAAGTATACTATATTGGAGATTATATAGTATGGATTGAGATGACTGGAGAATGGTCATGTTGACATGTAATCGACTAGGTCGATTGGTTGATGTATCGATCCGTGATATTATGATTGGGTGCCTATTTGAACTGTGCTAATATATAGGTGGAATCTGAGGCCAAGGTAAGTCCCCTAACCCGTGTGTGCATAGGCAGCCCATAGTGTATTAGTTTCATAATCGGGTCTTAAGGGGTAGAACTTGCTGAGATATAGTCTCATCCCGGTTGTGGGACAACATTTCAGGTCCCTAGATGGCAGTACCTCCACCTCCTCGTCCTCCTATGCATTTTGGTATACCCGAAGAAGTCACTAAGATAGAAACTTACTTCCATATTCACCCTCACCTGGAAGGACTAGAGTATGTTTTAGTTCAGTCGACCGTTTGGGTTGATGTGGGTAAAGATGCCCTGAGGCCCCACCAGTATCGATCGTGGTATCGTGAATATCATGATGGGCGAAGGGAGGGTCCCATGCCAGAAGGTGATGTACCGCTGTCCGTTCTAGAGGAAGCATTCGGTGAAGGGACTGTAGATCCCAAGGATGGAGCGGTGACTGATGCCAAGGGCCCTAAACTCGAGAGTGACCCCGACTCTCCTAAGCAATCAGTAGTAGACACCAACTGGAGTATGCCAAAAGAAGAGGTCGATCAAGAAGAGGTGTACCCATAAAAGAACTGGGAGGAGGAACCAGAAGAGGAGGAGCCTGAGGTGAATTTTGAGGAAGAAGAGCTTGAGGATGAACCTGAAGAAGAAGAAGAATCTGAAGAAGAGGATGATCCAGAGGAGGATCCAGAGTACGACCCGGATGAGGACTGAGATCCCTCCTGTTTGCAAACCTAGGTTGAGAATTGATGTGTGATAGTTCAGCCTTTGGTGAATAGTATTGTAATATATACTATGTGGTTTGCTTTGTATAAAAGTGTGGTTATGTTTTTTTTTTTTTCAGTTGTGAAAAATATGGCCCTACTTTTCTATTCCATTGTTTTATTGTCTGGGGATTATTTTATGCTTCCGCATGCGTATTAAAATAAAAGGGTCGGCGATGCGTCCTTGGGACGTCGCTATTAATCGACCAGGTGAGGGATGGGCACGCGTTCGAGGATCGGAGCATGACAATATGACATGCACATGATGTAGCAATAAGACATGGCCTATATTACTTAACATACATATGATATTTTTGGTATTTTCACTAAAATTCGTAATTTATAAATACCCTAGTTTTAACATGCAATCTATCCTAGAAAAAGAATTTATCCTAAGATGACTCTTTTTATTGTAAAAGGATAAAGAGATCAATTCAGATTTATCTGAAGAAAGCAATTGGAAAATTATTTTGTGATCGGAGGGGATGGATGAGGGCACATTACCAAAAAGCAATAGATCAACCAATGATGCTCCTGAGTTAGCCTGCAAAGATGTTACGTTGATGGTACCTTCAAGTCTTATGATCATTTCGTCATGTCTGACTTGGCTGCCTCTTGTCGAGATCTTCACCCTTGTCACTTGTCTTTACTGAGCTCTCAGTGACCATTATACAAAGATTGGTCTGGCAATCATCAAAATTTCATAAGACTGTTTTCCCAACACGTATCTCTAGATGCACCATATGATGCTAAAAAGCTAAGACTCTTGATATTATATTTACTTGAATCCAAGGCTCTCCGGAATCTTTTGACCCACCAATCCTTAAGTTATTTCTTTTTAAGAATCGGTTTCTTCCCCTATTGGTCCAAAAATATTAAACCCTCTTTATTGAGACATATAATTAAATCACAAACTTATATCAGTGTTGAGTTGGAAAAGTAAAACGCTGCCCAACTGCTCACTGATGTCTTTTTCTAGTTAATAATGATTGCCAGAGTTTCCTAGTAAGCGCAACTGCACGTTCATGTCTTATTCTCCCTCCCACTGGACCTGCCATTGTCCTCTTACCTTCGGACACTAGCACTTTACAGGTCATTTCATCTTTGTTAATACCCATTTGCGCTTTCGCGGTATGTTGCCTATTCGCGTCATTGTTAGGGGTCGTCTTTTTCCCCTTATATTCGAGTTTTTCGTGCTTCCACTGATGGTTCTCTCATGAAGATTCAACAGATAAGTTGGTGACTGAAAGAGTATCATGTCTCCTGCTAAATCTATAAAAGAAATCTTAAGGGCGTTTATGGAGATATATACGTTAGGGAAATGTATTTCGAAAGTGTTTTTTTTTTTCCTTCAAAAGTTTCGAAGTTGTTAAGGAACATGTACAGTTCTATATCCGAAACACTCTTCGGCAAAATGCAATCGTCGAACATCTCTGATTGGACAAACGCCTTATTGTAATTTCCTTATTCAAAACATGATTAATGGAGGGCAGGGTCACTCTGGTTTTTGAAGCTTACATCCATATTCGAGTTTCGTGGCCTAGTTATCATCTTACCTTGAATA
Organism: Eucalyptus guilfoylei; assembly: GCA_016097605.1. Taxonomy (NCBI): domain Eukaryota; kingdom Viridiplantae; phylum Streptophyta; class Magnoliopsida; order Myrtales; family Myrtaceae; genus Eucalyptus; species Eucalyptus guilfoylei. The sequence goes on along the minus strand of CM027868.1, from coordinate 30,858,963 downwards.
GTTTGTAGCAAAAGAATCTGTCATCGAATAGTTTTATAACATAAACATGGATGGTCTGTGGGGGTGGTTGATATATAACCCATTACTTGTTAAAAAACCTTTCTTGCAGAGTTGACCTGATGGAAGTTTCAGAATCAAAATCGACCAAACCATCGACTTAGTCATCAATTGTAACATAAACCGCATCAATATGGTTAAACACCAAATTACAGCGAAGGTCTTGCCGGTGCTTCCAATTGTCTGTGAGTTGCCGGACTTACTAATAGGAAGCAGTCTTCCTATAGTTTATGAGTTTGTGTAATAAAATCGAATACTTATTGAGAAAACAAAAAACAAACAGAAAATAGGAGCATAATGTTGGTAGGCGATAATACAAGTTGGATTACATTAAGAGGTTAGATGCAACTAACTATTGTTAGAATATGATGAACTCTCACGCAGAATATGTTTATGTCTATTGTTCCAGTTCATTACAGAGTTGACTTGATGGCGTTAGTTATATGACCAGCACATCATCACTCTATTAATCTGGATCAGAGTGTGGTCTTTTTGGTGATAGCGTTACTTGAAAGTTGATCTATTACTACAACAGCGTAATACCCTTTTCTCCTTATGGGTTGGCTGAAAAGAATTCTCCAGGGATCTACTTCTAACTCCAGACAGAGTTCTAATGGAAGCTGTGAGGTTGATGATCATTGTTCTCGTTCTGATGAGACTGATGACACAGAGGTAACACAAGAAGTATAAGTTGAGGCTTATTTGTTATTCTTGTTTCTTTTCTGGTTAATTCATGGGTGGTTATAATGCCCAAGAAAAACAACTGTATAAGTTGGATGTTGGGGATTGATAGCTGCAATTGAAGTGTTAAATAGTTGCAGAACCTCAATGTGCAGGATGAATCAATAGAGGGCGAGGTAACAGACAATCGAATTGCCCGCATTCGTTCCTTTGCAGAAGATGATCAAGGTAAATTGGACCATGGTTCATGAAACTTTTCTCCGACATCAACTTAAAGACAAATTAGATGTACACTGGACCACGGTTATATTACTAGATGCATATTTCTTTTTTCTGGTCTGACCAAATTAGAACCAGAATTTGTTGCAGACACATCATAGACTTTTCTACTTGACAATGTACTTTTACCATGTATCTCTAGTGATGCTGATTCAAATGAATGGTGAATGTCATTCAGTGGACGATCTCTATGGAGCAGCATCGACTGAGGACAGGGTACAAGATGAAGATGAACGACCTACCCGGTCTTTCCAACAAAGTTGGGCTTTAGAATCTCCCCAGTGTGACCCTGCAAACATATTCCAACCTTTTCTGCGCTCATTTTATCCCAATAACGGGTACTTCCATGGTCAATTTTATTTATTTTCACCACTTCTTACCCAATTTATTGGTGTTTCCACTCATAGTTCTCTCATGATGGGTCAACAGTTGAGTTGGTGACTCCAGATTTTTTTGTCTACTCCTAAATTTAAGAAAGAAATCTTATGGGTGTTTATGGAGATATGTACGTGGACAATGTTTTTCAAAAGTTTCTTTTTTTTTTCTTTAAAAGTTTCAAAGTTGTTAAGGAACAAGCACAATTCTGATTCATAAAACACTCCTCTCCTGGCATGTATACAACGTGAAACAAAAGCAGTAAATGATACTGATAGGATAATTTGAATAGAAAATAAGAGGTTAGATACGACTAATGACTATCAGAAGATGCTGAAGATCCTTCATTGCAGCAGCTTTTTTTTTTTTTTGGGGGGCCAAGGTCATTCTAAAGATGACTTTATGGAGATAGACATATGACCAGCACATCAGCAAATCTAATAATCATGAGAGAATTAAAGGGCCCTTGTAACCACCAAACTTTTTGTGGAGGTGCTGCTCTGTAGATTTGGATGAGAGAAGTGCTGTTTTGGCGATAGTGATACTTGAAAAGTGATTTACCACAATAGCGGGACACTCTCCTATGGGTTGGCTAAAAAGAGTGCTCAATGTGTCTTCTTCTAGATCCAGAAAGCAATACCATGGAAGCTACAGAGACGATGATTACCATTATTCTGATGAAGGGAACGACTCTGCGGTATATGCATCTTCTGACTAGCAGTGCTTTTGTCATTCTTGTATCCCTTTCTTCTTGCCAATTTGTGGCTTGTACTAGCGCACAACAATTGTAAGTGGCTGTTTGGAAAGAAAGCTGCTATGAAATTAAGTCTCTCTAATATGAAATATATCCTACTCCTATCCTGACATTTATTTTCTTGAAAATATCTTTGCATAGTACTTAAGTTGTTGGAGAAAATCTGTGCAGGATGAGTTGACAGACTGTGGCGAAGAAACATACCAGAGAGTTCCCCATTCCTCAGTCTCAGGAGAAGGTCAAGGTGAATTCGACGGCAGTCCATAGCAATTTTTTCTAACATTATATTTCGGATATGCATTGTATGTCTGATCTAGTAGTGCAGAACCCAAGACTTTGCGGACGCAATGAACATTTTGCTGAGGAGAAGCAATTGTTCATCCCTAGCCAATTCAGATGAGTTGATGAATGAATGCTCGATGTAGGAGAATATCTCTATGGAGCAGGATGGGCGACCTACGGCCCTGTGCATTTTGAAGGATCACCAATGCAGCACGGAGATGAACAACTTTCAGAGGCTGTCAACCAAAGTTCGGTCATCAAATCATCCTCTCTGTTTGATACCGTGAATATCTTCCAATCTTTGCCATTCTCATTTTATACAGACAACAGGTACTAAAACACCTGGTCACTTTTGCCTTTCCGAAATTCCTCAACGTTTTTGCTTATCTTTACATAACTCGATGAAAAACATTGGATGTGGGATGAAAGGAAAAGCAAATCCTTTTCACAAATACGGTTCGTTAGCTTATATTTATATACTGCAGGCACACCATTCAGCATCCAGAATGCATTCATCCTTATGCTTTCGATGATCCGGTTATTGCTAATCATGAGGTTTGGCCATACCCCATTTCTATTTGATTATCGTGCTCAATTGTAGTCACCGCCTTTTGTTGTATCAGAGCGAGTATCATTCCAATATGAATATTTACTACAAGGAGCATCATCATCATCCTACATGCTACGTTTGTGGGGAACCTGTGAGTGCGTTCATTTACATTATTTTCACAACTTTTCCTCAAGCACTATGATTGATTAAATTCATATGCACACGAGCACAATCTTCTTTTTTTGTTTGTTTTTTTTTCTTGGTTACAGATTGAAGTAGATGCATCTGGTCATCTTCAATATCGGAAACATCCATTCTGGCCAGCAAAGTATTGTCGACGGCATAACAGAGATGGAACTCCTCGTTGCTTTTGCTGCAGAAGATTAAAGGTTGGTTTTCACTCAAACTCATATCTAACGGTCGAGATAATTTGGCCTTCGCATACATAAGAAGCATTCAATCGGAAAAATGTTTTGATAGATACCAAGCAAACCATTAACAAATAGGGAGAAAGACACATATGGTCCTTGATGGCTTAATGTACAATGTGGTTCAACTTTTAATTTGTTTAATATGATTCATGAACTTTAGTCTCATGTTTAATGCGGTTTCTAAACTTTTAATTTATTCAATTTGGTCCCTAGATTTTTGGTACATGTTCAATGTGGTCCCTAAATTTTAGACTAATGTGTGATGTGGTTCATAAATATTTAATTTATTCAATGCAATCCACAATCTTGAATTAATGGAAGGATTATATTGATGTCTATTAATATATTCAATGTGGTCCCTGAACTATACAAATATGTTCAATGTAATCCTTTCACTAATTCTAGATCAGGGACCATATTGAACAAATTAAAAGTTAAGGGACCATAATGCACATTGGGTCAAAGTTTATAGATTATTTGTGTCATTTTCCCTTAACAAATACTAGACCTATTATAGTACACCTCTATCTTGCTCATATTACAAATAATTCCCCCTTGATGTCTCTTTGTTGTTTGCTCGATATTTTTGGTGCATCTACCACTGATGGGTTGCCAACTAATCTATATCGAGTGTGGCAGTGCCTCTATCTCAACCACGCTAACTAATTACAGAGTCACACATATTCGTGAATCTTGGGGGTGGCCCCAAGTAATTAGGCGATAAGGGAGGACGAACTTAGGACCTCTCACTTCATAAAACGAAATGCCTTAAGGCCTAACCGCCCAACCAAATCATGAGGGTTGTCCGCTTACTTTTGGTTGACTTTAGAGTACATAAAAATCTATGTAGTGACATAATGTGGAAGCTAATCAATTGTGCAAATATCAAACTCGAGAGGGCGAAATTACTAGAGAAAGTCAACCAAAAAAATAAAACACCAAATATTTACAAGGTTCAATTTAAAGAATTTCCTACATTCACGAGGAAAGCAATCGATAGAAAATCCACTATTAATAAAAAAAAAATTACGAAACTGCAATCACTCAACTCCTTATATTATTCAACCAAACAAAACTCCTTGAATGTTTCCTAGTCCCAGATAACACCCAAGTTAACCAAACAACTCACTAAATCTCACAAAGAACTAACTCAAAAAGCACACAAAAAGATAACCCTAACTTATTTTGATTGCTCTAAATTGTAACCTCTGAAAATATGTCAAAAATTAGATTTTAAACACGAGTTTACAAGGGTCAACGTAATTGCTGGGCTCCTTCCACTTTCCAGGCCACATCCCGAGCCCTTGGTCAGACTTGGCCGGTCTCCAAGCCCATGCCCAATAGGTACGTGCTTCTGGGCACTGCTAGCTGGGTGCCTGGGCCTTTGGCCACGTCATACGGTCTTTGTTCACTCGTGCCCAAACACTTCTAACTAGTCTCGAGTCTAACTTGTTCTTTGTGCTATGTTCCGAACTCCAATTTAGCAAGAAATTCAACCAAAAATTTAACGACTCTCCACCTGGACTTAATATTTATGGTCAAGTCATATTGCTTGTCATCTACGCTAGCTCTCCCAACATCCCCATGGGTGCTCAACCACCGCAAACATCCTTGAAGTCTCAATTGAGCCGATCTTGCATAGAGGAATGAAGTTGGTCGACATTTCTGCAGGATTTTATGCCCCAAAAAGCTTTTTCATAGTCACATCCTCTCATAACATTGTTATCTCTAATACAGAAATATGGATCGCCAATGATCTCGATTCGCCCATGGTATCTCTGGCTTCCACTAAAAGACAACAATCAATCCAATGACTCTCACCAACATCACTAATCAATCATTCCGTGATATCTCTGGCTTCTATTGTCACCATGTTTGCAGCCTCAATCATCGACAATATCACCATGTCTGACAACAACACCATCCTACCTACAACACAACTCAAGAAGTAAAGGCATACTTATTTGGAAATTGACCATTCTTCAGGTTCCTGGACCGAGTCTCCAAACCCATTTATTGCCATGCTATTTGAACTACATCATTCGAAACATTACTTAATATTTATCATCCCAAACAAGTTCAAGAGGATCCATCTGACAGCATCACAATGTATACCTAGATTAGCCTTACACATTCTCCTAACAGTATATGAAGTATTAAGCCTAGTACTATTACATGGCATTACCTACATAACCAATAGTACTAGCATTTGTGGAGCCCATGACAAATGCTCTACCTTTACCCAAGTGCCCAGTGATAATGTAAATGATTTATAATATGCAATAAATGGGGTTTTTATTGACTTCACCAACTACATGTTTAACCATTTAGAGAATTTCTTGATGTAACTCCTTCGAGCCACTCGCAACATCTTTTCCACTGTCTTGTCTATCTACAACTCATGAAACCATCTTCACTAATCCCCAATTATAAATCTCAACCTCGGTATACCATTTTCACTTTAGCTCATTCATCTCCCCTGATCATCTCGAAGCTTCACACTCAATTCTTGCCTTGAAACATTTGCTAGCTATTGTGGATTCAAGTGATACTATAAAAATTGTCACATCTCCTACATTATAATCATCTCGCTCTCCATTATACACCACATGTTTCTTAACATTGTCCAAATCTCTCTTCACAATTGATGCCTCAATCCTCTTTTGAACCAGAGCATATTCTTCGAAGGTAATATCTTTGTTGATAATAAACCTAGGTAAATCCTTTTTGGTGCACCACAACTTTTATCACTTCCCCTCATATGCATAGCCTCGGAGTAAGCACGTCTTTGCCCTTGGGTCTAGTGCACCATCCCTCATATGAGCTTAAGTAGGTAATCAAATACTCTTAGTCCAATGTAAACAGAAGTTTACCCAACCACATTTCCTCAAAAGTTTCCTCTCAATTATGAGTAATGGTGATTTGTTCACTAACTAATAGACAATTTTCATTACTTTAGCTTAGAATTCTCGACCTAATCTAGCATTGGAGAGTAGTAAGTGAGCCATCTTCTATATAGTTTTGTTAATTAGTTTTACGACTCCATTATGGTGTAGTATGTCAACAATAGTGCCGTGTTTCATTATGTCTTCCTTTGTGCAAAACGGGCTATGTTCTTCATAATAGAATTCCGACCTTTTGTTAGTTATCAAGCACATGTTCTTCCATTTATCTACTTTTCAATCATTATTTTCCATGACTTGAACTAACCAAACTCCTCAATCATGTATTTATGAACACAAATCCAAACTTTACTCAAAATGTTATAAAAAAAAGAACAATATATACTTGCCACCACCCTTAGATGATAGAGATGCCAGACATCATGCCCTATTTCTCAGTAGTAAGGCCTCATTAATGTTCTTCAAATCCATTATGAACATGTTAAACAAATTTAAATGGCTTTAATAAATATGCCTTCAACCATCCAAGATTAACATGTCATTCTGAGTAGAAACAAACAATTGTTCAACCTTTCTTCACATTAAAGGCCTCAAACTTGCGCATGACACTATGACATCTCATTGGTTGCTTCAATCAAAATATCTTTTGATAAATTCATTAGGATTATGCTAATCGCCTTATCCTTCAACTCAACCTTATCAACGTCTCTTGTCTTTTCAAGTATCCTTGCCATCTAATACCTTTGTAAAAGCTTGAGTTTTTACCAAGCACATTTCTTAATACTACTCAACCAAAGTTATTCCTCTCACTGAACTTCTCAATTTCAATCCTCACTCCGGGCATGATTGCAAAACACATCATACTCAAATAGGTATCAGATAAGCAAAAGGCCCAAATCAATTTTAAAAAACCAAATACAAGCTTTGATACTAATTGTCATGAAATAACACGAAAGCTTATAGATCATGCAATTCAATAGCCAACACTAGAGGATAAAATTAAGAAAAGAAAATCAACAAAGAACAATAGGACATTGGAGACTTATGCCATTCAATGCAATTTGGTAACTACATCCATGAGGAGTTAGGCACAAAGAATCTACTATGAATCAAGGAATCTTAAAGTTACAATCATTCAAACAATCTAGTGTTTTCTAGTCTAACTTACACCCAAGCAAAGCCACAAGTATCAATTCACAATATCTCACGAAGAACTTATTCTAAAAAACTAATTTATTAGGATTTGTATGGGGGTCTACCCAACTATTTGAAGGCCAATGCCAAAAGGTGGTATCCAAGCAGCTTCCCAAGCTCTTGACCATGTGCGGCCGAGCGCCCAAGTGTCTAGTTTCTTGCACCTCAAACACCTCTAATTCTAATTCTATCATGATCTCTGGGCTCCTTTCCAAATTTTGATTCATCAAAATTTGAGCCACAAATCAACAAATAACTATGACTTGATTGTGGGTTAACACTAATCTGGTACATTAAATCTTGTGGTTTGACTCTTCCATCAACCTTTATATAGCTCAAACATATAGTTAAGTATGTTCATATTGATATCATGCCAAAGGTACAGGCTCATAACTAGTATGACAAGAAAGCTTGCTAACCCTAAACTATTGCAATTTGACATAAACTCATAGGTGGACTTATGATTTTAAGCACATTGATTGATATCCAATTAAGACACATCAATTAGCTTCACATTAAAAATTTTTCCCCTCTATAACAATATGGAGCTTGCTCATAATACCTTAATTGGGAAAATATTTGCAGCCTAGAGGAACAACTTATTCAACCCTTAATGACGGTCGACAATTATGCCCAGAATGTCTCGACTCCGCAATAATGGACTCTGACAATTGTAAACCTCTCGAGCGCAAGATCCGAAAATTTTATGAAAGTTTGGACATGAAAGTGCAACAGCCAACAATCCCACTCTACGTGGTGGACAGGCAAGGTATAAAAGAACGTAGGGTCAGAAAGAAGGTAAGATTCAAGATAAATTGTCCTGATTTGCTATATTATTTGTATAGGCTCATCTTCTTAGTTTGTTGTTTTTGTGTATTTTCTATATGCATGTGACAACCTTAGCTATCTGGGTGATTTCAGAGTATGTGACACCATGGAGTATGTTAAAATGTCTTGAGTTTGAGCCCGTGAAAAAACAACTTAATCCAAGATGAAATGTTATGTGTGGACTTCCAAATGTATGCCATGGAAATTCAGATTTTCTTTTGTTGGGGTTAGAGTCCATGTTGGACAACGATTTCCTATTTTTTCTTGTTATCAAATTGTTATCAAATTTTTTCTTGTTGGCCAAGCAAAAATAGAATTGGAAAATTGAATTGACTTGATCAAATCCCGTTAGGTCTTTGCATTATATACATGTATATTGCAAGTGCGGTGATTCTTCAAAGTAGGCTCTCATGGCTCTCGTCTAATTGTTGGAGTTCTTGTAATAATACTTGGAAAACCTTTTCAAAATGAAATACTAATTAATTAGAGTTTGATAACTAGAATCTTGTGCTAAAATTTCTGTAATTCTTTTGTGAGGTTAAAGATTATGTCATGAGAAATTGTGAAACTAAATAATATGTGAGTCATTAGGTGTAATTAGGGGTGGGACACACTGAAAGTATTTGAATTATTCGATTATGGTTGTAATCTCCATTCTTTTGCCTGATTTATGATGGAATCATTTTCTACTCTTCTCGTGAACAAAGGTCACACTAACTGAACTAAGTAAATTTGGTGTTTGTTTTATTTTCTTTGTGTTGTTTATTCTATTATTCGATTGCTTATTTTCGCAACAAAGTATTTATCATTAGTTACCTTATTCTTTTGTCATTAATAGGGACACCATCGAGTATGTGACGACCTTGGATCCATCCTTGTGCTTTTAGAGTTGCGCGGAGAAACAAGATTCTATACAAAACCTATTATATATACTGTATGTGTTGATTATTCCGTGGATTACATATAAAATTCCTATAAATTTTTTCTCTAATAGTTCACATTTCCAATCTGAATTTTCTAAATATGATCTGTTGAACTTCAGATCCCATTTGGTTTAAAAAATTTAAGCTCTCGGGAAACCATCTAGATATGACAAGTAATTAATTCCACATTACTTTGTATAAGTGTCAATTTTCTAGCAAGTGACATTTTTTCTCCTTTCTTTTTCATGTTTAGACGGTGGAAGGAGAGCAACATAAGCTAGTCAGTTACTCTAATATAAAAGAGATAATGGTTTTAGATGGTTGTGCAAGGTAGCTTTCTTTTCCCTTTTATAGTCGAAATATTCTCCATCAAATAATCATTTTTAATCAAATAGATACTGACCAAAGATGAAATATCTTCAGGTTGTACACAGGGGAGACCCTTGCTCATGAGATGATGCATGCATGGATCGCACTTGAAGGTTCTTGTTTTCCATAGATTCATATTTATTTTCTTAGTAACTCAATTAACAAAGACTATTAGACATGTTGCGAGTGAATCTTTACACTTTATGTGCTTAGCATAATCCATTAAATTACTAGTCTTGAAAAAATATTCTCATTCATGAAAGAGTGGGAAGAAGAGGCGATAAGTCATCAAAATCATTTTTCCAATGGATCACAAGATTCTACTCAGTGCATATTTCTTTCATTTCTATATGTTGAAGTGCACATGTGAGGGTGTTACATAAAAGAAGTCCCACATTGAGGATGTAGTGTAAGGTGAAGTATTTATTGTATTATGTTTGACTTATGACTCATTAGCTTAACCTCATAGTAAAAGTGTGTTCTACTAGGTATATTGATGGGCTTAGAATTTCACTCCTACTCGGCATTCCCCCTTCCCAAAATGAAAATGTTGGATTTCTGCTTCATAATACTCGTCTGTGAGAACAAATTTATTGAAATGCAAGTGTGAGAGCATTAGGCGAAAGTCCCATATTAGGAATTTAGTGTAAGGTGAAGTAGACCATATGATTTTGAGTGAAGCTAATTCTAACTATATATGTTGATGGTCTTAGATTTGGGTTTTATTTGGGTGGTCTCCTAGAAGAAAGTACGAGGAGTCTGCTGTGTGGCCTGATATTTGAGCTGATATTTGGTTGATAACCCACTTCCAATGTGTATAGCTGCTTCATTAAATATTTCAAAAGAAGTAATTTTTGGTGTGCCTCCCTAATTGAGATGACAAATGATATCCCCTAGCTTGCCATCCAACTTTTAGTTTGGCAAGGTGATTGAGGTAGTGTCTAAAGGACAAATATTGTCCACACCAACATCTGCCGAACTTGACTGAGCTAAGATGGAGACTTAAATTGAGATAATGTTGGTACGGTAAGATATTTGGATTAAGAAGTAGTAAACATTACACATGAGACTTCTATGTATTTAGGATATTTGTTGAGGTGCACATGTGAAGGTGTTAAGTAAACTAAGTTTCTCATTGGGGATGTGGTATGAGTTAGCAACTAATATATCATAGTTGATCTATAACTCATCAGCTTAAGCGTTTGAGTAAAAATGAGTCTGACAAGATATATCGATGGCTATTCAGCATCATCTTATGGTTGCCGATGGTTAGGGATGAGCATGGTCTGAATGGGTATTTCTCACCTTAGAACAAGGAAACGCCCACTAAAGACTAGTTTAGAAAAAAATAGAGTTGAGAACCGCCAGTTTGTTTGACAGAGCCACCCATTGGGTGGACTGCCGATTTGGTTCGACTCTCAGGTGGGTCCATAGAATCGGCTAGGGGAGGTAGAGAAGGGGTAGGGAGGGGCAAAGAAGGAGGGGAAGGGCAGGCACAGGTCATTAGGTAGGGTGGAGCAAAGGTGTGAGAGGGTGGATGAGGACAAGGATGAGTACAATGATGATGAGGTGGAGCAGGAGAGAGGAGAAGTAAGAGTGGGTTAACAGAGTGAAGATGGTGGAGTGAAGATCTACATTTTTCTAGAGAGAGAATGGATGAAAACATAGTTTGAGGTGACTCGATCCAACAAAGCTATGAAAGATAATGGACACATAGTGAAGTATAGTAAAAAATCAAGAACATAGAGCAGAGTATAGCAACAGACATTTTCTTTGAAGGTTCTTGGAACCCAATGCAGCAAGAGTGGACACATAGGGAGAGGGGGAGAGAGGGGGGGGGGGCGAGAGTGTGTGTATTTATGTGTGTATGTTGTATTAATTGAAGAGAGAGTAAAGAGATGAAATTTGAAAAATATATATGTGTACTAGTTTGGTCTGGATGGGCAAGTGGACTGTTTCCACACCTGGAACTAGGAATTGGATTGGTACTCATTGATTCCCATTAATTAGAACTAGAACTCGGACCGGTCTCCACGAGAATCATTGAATTTGGGTGAGTTCGGTCTGGTTTCGGGCGGTCCGAGCGATTTCTGGTTCTTTTGCACGCCCCTACCGATGATGGCTTGTGAAGCCTCTGAGACTGGCAATGGTGGACAAGCTGGACGATGCTCATGAAGGGAGAATGGACATGGTACGCAAGAACTATAGGTATTTTAGTGTCTTTTTTGGGGGTAAGTTGGTTTTTTGAAATAATAATACAAGAGTTCTTGAACTTTAGCCCAATATATAATATGGTCTATGATTTTTAATTTGTTTAGTGTGGTCTCTGAACTTTAACCCTATGTGCAATATGGTCTTTCAACTTTTAATTTATTCAATGTAATTCTTGGACTTTTGTTATATGTTCAACTTAATCCCTGAACTATGTGAAAATATTCAACATCGTCCTTCAATTAATTATAGTTCAAAGATAATATTAAATATTTTCATTTAATTTAAAGACTAAGTTGAGTATGTATCAAAAGTTCAAGAATCACATTGCACATTGAGTTACAATTTAGGGACGACATGAACAAATTAAAAGTTCATGGACCACATTTACATTAGTTTAAAGTTTACGGACCATTTGTGTTATCTTCCTAAGTGTTTTCATCTAGGTTGTAGGTGTGAGATGTTGACAGAAAAAGTTAAAGTAGTTTTGGCAATTATCCTTAGCAAAGGCCACATCATTGTATTTTGGCAAAAAGTCATAGACATAAAAGGTTAAAGTGTCTCCTAATTTCCAATTAAAGTTAAAAGAAGAAGAAGAAGAAGCAATGCTAAGAAGGTGAGTGATCTCTTGACCACACATCTTTAAGTGTGGGATTTTGGCAATTAGAATATGAAATTTTCAAAATCAATTGCCAAAAATAGCCCTTGCGCCATAAAACCACAAAAACTAGACTGGTTATAGTGATGCTAATAAACAAAATTTAATCATTTAGCACAATATTAAACACCTATAGAAAAAGAAAGCCTACTTAAAAATTGTTAGATTAAAATTCCCAAGATTTGTGTCTCGTTTTGTATTATTGCTGATGAGATGCAAATGTGAGTTGTGTTAGAAAAATGCACTATTGAAGAACCAATGTGGTGTGAAGCAGTTAATATATCTTAATTAGCCCATTACTCATTAGCTTAAGTTTTTGGGAAAATTCCAAAAAGGGACCTGAAGTACCCTTTTTTTCTCAAATAAGGGCTTGAAGTGGACCTTATTTCAAATAAGGACCTCAAGTGCCTTTATTTTCTCAAATAAGGGTCTAAAGTGGATGTTATTTCAAATGAGAATCTAAAGTGGTTATGTTTATTTTAAATAAGAGCTTGAAGTGGCTATGTCCGTTTCAAATAAGGACCTGTCTTTCCAGCGATCAAGGGTATTTTCGTCATTTGTTATTCCCCCTTTTTTATCTTTTTTTCCATTTTTTTTTTTTTTTGCTGGTTCTTCGTCCTCTTCGTCGGTGGCTAGCCGGTCATTGGCAATGCCCACAAAGGGCTGGGTGAGGGATGGCCTCACCTGGGTATGGCGAACCTCGCCTAGGGGCCATTCACAAGGTTCGCTCGTGCTGCCCCAGGCGAGGCCAATGAGGGTTGGGCGACCTCATTGGCCACCCTTGCCTAGGACTAGCTAGGGTCGACCTCACGGATGGCCCCTGGGCAAGGGTCGCCACACTCAAGCGAGGCCGTCCCTCACCCGTGGCCAATGTGGGTGGCCCTCGCCAGCAGGGGCGACCCTCGCTTAGCCCTTTGTGGGCATCACCGGTGGCCAGTCGACCACCGGCTAAGAGGAAAAAGAAGAACAAAAAAAAAAAAAAGAAGGTGAAATGTAAAATGACAAAAATACCCTTGATCGGTCAAAAAATTTAGCCAGCTGATGATCGGCAAAGTCAGGTCCTTATTTGAAATAACCAAAGCCACTTTAGGCCCTTATTTGAAACAATTATGGCCACTTTAGGTCCTTATTTGAAACAAAATCCACTTCGGGCCCTTATTTGAGAAAATAATGACACTTCGAGTCATTTTTTGAAATTTTCCCTAAGTTTTTTAGTGAAAGTGATTCCAATTGGATATGTTTACAGGCTTGAACTTAGGCTCTTTCTTGGTGATCTCCCAAGATAAATATATCGAGTTTCTACTACGCTCACAACTGATATCAAAGTCGATGGCTTATTGTGGGTCAAACTGAATAAGGAATCCCATGAATCTTTGTGGTTGTTGAGTGCAATTTGCCATCACGGATTTGTGTAGGAGGAGACCATGGGCAAAAGGCATGTTTGCATTGGTTGGTGATGTTTTGAAATTTAGGTTGAGATAATATTGGTGCAGAAGGATACTTGAATTAAGAGGAAGCAAATCTATACTATGCTCATGCGTAAGGAGGAGATCGTTGAGATGGATGTGTGAGCTGTGTTAGAAAATATATCGAAGAATTGGTGTTGTGGAACAATTTATATATCATAGTTGGCCCATCATGTAATGGCTTAAATTTTTATAGTAAAGATGAGTTCAAGTAGATATGCTAACAAACTAGAACTTAAGTTCTCTCTCTTGGCAATCTCCCTAACTAACTGCATCAGGTTTCCAATGTGTTCTTTACGACAAATGTTGTGAAAATAACATTGAAGCTAACGAATCTTACAATTCAAGTCAAATATGAGAGAACAAAATTACTAGAGAACTTAACAATGAATAATATAAAACACTAAAGATTTACATGGTTTGGTCTAAGTGTTGACAATTTTTCCACAAGGAAAGCTTGCCACTATGAAACCTATTTTGAATCTAAGGAGTACAGAGTTTACAGTTGCTCAAGTGTCTCCTAACCCCAACTACATCCGAAGCAAACCCACTAATGTTATCTCATTATATCTCAAAGAGAACTCATAGAGAAAATATGATACTCCTTTATATAAATATCAGCATATATATATATATATATATATATATATATATATATATAAATATATATATCAGCATAAAGGTTTATATTATATATGTGCGTGTACATATCCAAAATAGGATATCCCTTTCAGGAAACCTATTCAAACTAGGAAATCTAATTAAACTCAAGACATATTGTTGACGATCTCCATATTAGCTAGACTTTTGAGCCAAGGAATAATGCTCACTATCCATTTCGACTCTCCCAACGCTGTGACAATCACTCAACCATCTCAAGCATCTAGGGGAATGAACTCAATTCACATGTTCATAGAATTATCCAATGCAAGAAGCTTCTTCAAGGTGACATCCTCTCCTGACATGCTAAATCTAACGCACTAATTTCGATCCCAAATGAATTGATTATCTAGTGATATATTTAGCTTCCACTGAACAGCACATCAATCCAATGTTTCACACCGACATCACTAACTAAGTCATTAAACTATACCCTCCTCTTCAACTCATTTCGTTGTCACTATGTTTCTGGCTTTAGTCGTAAATGAAACCATTGTATCTCTAACCAATGCCTTCCAACTCACAATGCAATTAACAAAAGCAAAGGCATAATTGTTAAAAAATTGATTATCTTTTAGGCTCCTTATGTGAACTAGGTTTGCAAATCTAGTTATTGCCACACTACCTGATTTGCATCCTCTAAAACATTCCCCAATGTTAGTTGTCACCAACAAAATCAGGAGGATCCACTTCACAACATTTCCATTTAAATTATATTAACTATATACATTTTGATGATTGCATTTGATAGATCAAACGTAGTACTATTCACGACATAACTTAGACAACTAATAGTACTAGCATGTGAAGCATGTGACAAGTACTCCCTTTCCATCCAAGTACAAAGTGGCAGTATACAATTTATGATTTGCAGCAAAGGGTTGCTTACAAAATTTCTTGATTGCATATTGAAGTGCCTTGAGGCTAATTCCTTTGGGCCACTTGCAATATTCCATTAGTCATCACTCCCTACATTTGCATACTCAAAACTGTCTTTACTGCACCCTAATTATTTAATTCAATACCGTGTAAAAATGTTGCTCTATCTCATCCAACTTTGCCGACTACCTTAAAGCTCCATAAGTAGTGTCTTTAGAATAATTGTTAGCTACTATAGAATCTAGCGATTATGTAGATATAGTCACATCTACTGCACTTTGTCAGCTGCTATAGACAACGTCCTTGGACGAAACTTGAGAGCAGCTCATAAGTCTGAGTGTACATAACCAACAATCTTTGAGTTAGAGTAAACGACCATACTAAACTTCACTCTCCACCGACTACTCTTGTTTTAGTGTTCACAAAAGTTTAGCTTCTCAATCTGGTGACCTTCTAATAAACCTCTCTGCCTCTAAACAATTTTCTATATCTCATTCGTGTCTGAGTCTCATATGCCACAATTGTATAATGTGCTGAACTAAAATCTTAGAGAATTTAGCATACAAGTTAGTCATTATTGTTCCCTCGTATCATAGTAAATACAACTTGAGAAACCTTCAAAGTTCCACAAAGCTTCGATATCCAAACCTATCAAGAGTAGTCAAAATATCAAGTTCTTTAAAGACTCCAATAATGTCTAACATTATTCAATGTTCTCACCACTCTATTGTGCGTCTTAATATGAAATATTCTAATCCCAAGTACTTCACAAGTAGCATTGTTTCCCATAAACACCTTGCCACCCTCTGTGTGTTGCTCGGTAGTAAACCAATTCCTATGAAGAGTCACATGATAGGAACATCAAAGTCTAGCCCCCAATCATCACTTGACGTTCTCACCACTCTATTGTGTATCTTAATATGAACTATTCCAATCCCAAGTACTTCACAAGTAGCACTGTTTCCCATAAGCACCTTACCACTCTCCATGTGTTGATTGGTAGTAAACCAATTCCTATGAAAAGTCACATGATAGGAACATCCAAGTCTAGCCCCTAATCACCACTTGACAAATTTGTGGTGACTACTAACATGTCATTGGCATCATTGGACTATCAGCTATTGTATAACAACTTTGCCATCGCCTGTAGACTTCACCTTAACAACTTTACATTTGTACATCAGATAATCTCTCCGATAGTGCCCTCACTCATCGTAGTGATAACATCGATGGTTTAGAATATTGGCCTCGATTTAGAAAGGCTCTTCCATATCCTATTTTCAAACTCTCTACAATAGTTTCTACCCTAAGTAAACATATGTTGCGCCACATTGTGGACTAAGTTATCTTCTAGTAACTTCTTTTGCCACTCTTACAGAACATGGCGAATGCCACCTCTTCCAAAGTAATCATAATGCACCCTTGCTATAGAGTGCGCAAAAGAATCCGATAGAGACGCCAAGAACATCATGCGTTGTTTCTCATCAAGCAAGGCCTATTTGACGTTCTTCAATCCATCATGAGTTCAAACTCATCTAAATGGGCTTTGATATATGTAACTTCAAACACCAAGACTCGAAAAATCCGATTCAGCATATACAAGTAACTATTCAAACCATTTATTGGATGCAATGCCTAAGCTTTTGCCCAAAATGTTACATCATCATTTCAGCCACTTTAATTAAAACTTCATCCAATGAATTCAACAAAATTATGCCTTTTGCCTTCTCTGTTAACTCTAACTTGTTGACCTCTTTCATCGTTTTTGACAATTTATCATTGCCATTCAATGCCTTTGCCATAGGTTGTAAACAAGTACACATCTTAATGTTCCATAACCTAAAGTTGTTCTTTCCGTTGAATTTCTCAATCTCTGTTCCAGACATAATTGGAACAAATATATCAGATGTGATCAGACAAGCAAAAATCACAAATTAACTCTGGAGACCTTAACCTTAGCTCTAATACCAATTGTTGTTGAAATAACATGAAAAGTAATAGTCTTGCAATTTAAGTCAAAGGCGAGAGAAAGATATTACCAAAGAAATCGATAAGGAATGATAAAGAACACAAGAAAGTTATGTGCTTCAGCCCAAATATTAATACTTACTCCACCGGAAGAGCCAACTGCCAAGAAATCCACCATGAATGAAAAGAGTATAGAGTTTACAAACACTCCAGTTTTTCTCGACCACTAATTATACTCAAAGTAAATTCGCAATTGTTATCTCACTATCTCTCATAGGAAACTCACTCAAAAAACTCACAAAGAGAATATTCGATACTCTTCTTTTTTGCTTTACTGAATCAACTAGTGGAGTAAAATTTTTATCTTATATATGTTATTCCAATCTAAAATAGGAAACCCCTTTAGGAAACCTACTCAAAATGAAAATCTGCTCAAACTCAAGACATACTCTCAACAATTGCTAAAACATTTTAATGTATAAAATATAGCATCATCAGGTTTGTGACTGCCATAACTCACTTTGTGTGTAAATATAATCACTTGTCACTGAACAATATTACTTACTCTAGTCATGATCGTTGACATCTACACAATTTTAATATATGGGCGGCTAGTTTGAGGTTTTTAAGAGACCAGTCTACCAAAGCAACAACGCGAATATGAGTATAATGGAATCAGAAAGATGACATGGAATTATAGACATATATGATTCCCTGCATTATACAATTATACTTGAATAGATATTACCTCGTTGAATTTTCTCATATTTCACCTTATAAACTAAAATGTACGAAATATTTTGTCCGCTCTTTAGGATATTATTCTTCAGTTGCGATTGTGAAGTGTAGAATCCCCGGACATTTGAAGTTGACACTTAGCTAGCGTTAGATTCATATAATGTTTTAGTTCTTGAATTCAATGAAAATTTCATTTCCCCTTTGGAAATTGTGCGTGACATTTTACAAAATCATACCACGAAGCACGAGACCTAAAATTAACATGAAAGGTTGGTTTTATGTTAACTTTTGTTTCTATTAGTGTTTGCTAAATGGTTAGATTCCGTTTGTTATTATTCTTCTAATGGGTCTAGTTTTTGTGGCTTTATAGTATACGGGTCGTTTTTGGTAATTGATTTTTGAAGCTTCATATTTTGGTTGTCAAAATCCCACACATGGGATATATGGTCAGGAGACACCGTCACTTTTTGGAGTGTGGCGAGATCGTCTTCATAGCATTTTTCTAAATTAAAAAAAAAAAAAAAAAAAAAAAAAAAAAAAAAAAAAAAAAAAAAAAAAAAAAAAAAAAAACGAGTCCTTTTGCAATGAAATCCTTTTACTTTTTCATTGCTCGCTTTTTGTTTCGCAACATTTGGTTTCTATATGATATGCGCAAAAACTGCCTATTTGACAGGTTATCACAATTTAACTTTGGAGGAAGAAGAAGGACTCTGTCAAGTTATGGCTCACAAGTGGTTGGATTCTCAAATATCGGCCATGTCTAAGAGCAAAATTGCTCCATCTCCACAGTTAGACTTCGAGAGAAGACTTGCCAAGTATCTCCGACATGGAATTGAAGCGAGAACTGATAATCCTTACGGGACTGGATTTCGACTAGTAAAACGGGCGACGGACATGTACGGCCTTAAGGGCACACTCGACCACATACGTATGACTGGAAGCTTTCCTAGATAATTGCCGTATATATAATTCTTGAGAATTTCACCTAAGCCAGTGCATAATGAAAAGTTGTGGTTGACACTGGACATTTATAGCTTCCCCACCGCACGAACAAGTTCCTATAATTAGTGTGATGCGAACTTAATGTCGCTGTGTATTAGAATAAGAAAATTTTCCTGTAAATTGTCTTTCCAGTCTATGAAGTTGAATGCAATATGTGTTTCCTTTCATATGTACGCACTGAAGCTCTTATTGATACTTTTCTGATCATGGTTTACTGGTTCTTTCACCCGTAAATAACCATTTGATAAATACTTAAGCTTTGCGTCGTGCTGTGTTAAAATTTAAGCTTTACATCAAGAGATCATATCTCATGCTCATGCATTCATATGGTCCGTATTGGGCTGTGATACTGTCGCAAGTTCAATTTGATTTTCGTAAAACAGACGCATCTATCGAAACGAAGAAGTGTATGACCGAGAATTTCTTGTCTAAGTGAATACTCAGTAAGATACCAACATTATCATGATTTACCAATGTTGATATAAATTAGTGAATTACCAATTAGTGTAGTAGACAAATTATGAACTATATAATAAGTTTACCATCATTTTAAGAATTCGTAAGCTACCAACTTCTTTCAAATTTTACCAGTTTGGTTAGTAAACAACCGACACAATTATAAATTCACCACTATTCCAATTTAGTAAATAACCCAATTCTTCCGAGTTTCACAAGTGCAGTTAGCTATAAGGAATATACTAACGAATTCCAATAGTTAGTACATTACCCACTTCTTTCAAGTTTTACAAGTGTGATTAGTAAACTGCTAACACTGTACTGAAAATACCAATATCCTTATAAATTAGCAAGTTATCACTTTCTTTCAAATATTACAATTGTGGTTAGTAAACTACCAACATGTTAATGAATTTACCGATATCCCAATAATAAATAAATTATCAGAGTATTTCAAAATTTACCAGCGAGGTTACTGATTTCCCATTGTGATGAATTTAGCAACGTCCAAAAGAATTTGAATGGTACACACTTCACTAGTGTGATTAGTAATTCAATAATATTGTCATGAACTTACCAGTATGTGTTCCTAAATTCTTTGAAGCTGTAATAGTGTGGTTAGTAAGTTACAGACATTATAATGAATTCATTAACGTTTAATTAGTTGCCAATGAACTATTTCGTAATATATAAATAGTAATATCAGTATTTTACTTTAGAGAAAAACATTATATAGCAACACCTATACTATAAAATATCATTATTAAAAGACATAATAAACCAAAATTAGTTGAAAATATGACCATCGGAAAATTCTCTTTTGAACGCACTGTATGATGCTAAAAAGCCAAAGACTCTTGATATTATAATCACTTGAATCCAAGGCTCTCCGGAATCTTTTGACCCACCAAGCCTTGGTTTACTTATTTTTAAGAATCGGTTTCTTACCTATTGGTCCAAAAAATTAAACCCATTTTATTGAGACATATAGTTCAATCGTAAACTCATATTATTATTGAGTTAAAACGCTGCCCAACTGCTCGTGGATGTCTTTTTCTATTTAATAATGATTGGCACAGATTCCTAGTAAGCGCAGCTGCACGTCCATGTCTTTTTCTAGTTAATAATGATTGGCACAGATTCCTAGTAAGCGCAGCTGCACGACCATGTCTTTTTCCCCATATATTCGAGTTAGTCTCAGGAATTGCCACCCTCCACACTTTCCTCTTGGTTAGAGGTGGTTTTTCCTTACAAACACGTTCTAGGTCAAACAATGGTTATTACTTCCATTGAATTATTTGTAACTCACAAACATGTAACAACCTTAATAAGTTGTGTAAGTCATAGTTATCTATCGACGCTTTTTAGGAGTTGACACTAAAGAATAGTATTTTGTATTTTCATGCATGAAACACTAGAAATCTACCATTAGTAAAGCGTGTTCAAGTGTGGAATAATCAAATGAGTTGAGGGTTTTTTCAATCAATCAATGCTCTCCCTCCGATCACCATCCCTATAGGGATGGTTTAGAGTGTTGATAATCACTCCGCTTACTATAGTATTCTAACTTAGCCAACATTTAGATCCTACTCTACGTAACTTTTTTCTGGTTCACCTCAACATTCCCAAAATCAGCTGCAATAAGAAGTGAGTCTCATCCTATCAAGCACTACAGTGAATCAACCCATTGACTTAACCATCTATTGTAGCATAGGCTGCATCATTAATGTAAAGGTCTAGCCGAGTCGGCGCTTCCAATTGCTTGTGAGTTGCTGGACTTCTAATGGGAAGCATTCTTCCTACAGTTTATGAGTTTGTGTGATAATATCATTTAATTATCGGGGAAAGGAAAAACAAACAGAAAATAAGGGCATAATATGGGTAGGTGAATAGTAGAAATTGAATTACAATAAGAGGTTATATTTAACTAACGATTGTTGGAAAATGATGAAGAGCTTTCTTGCAGAATATGTTTTTGTTTATTGTTCCATTTCATTAGATGATGGAGTTAGACATATCACCAGCGCACAAATAAAATAATCTTAAGAAAAAATATTCTTGGTACCACCCTAAACCTATGATTTATGATCGTACTATTGTAATATTTTATTATTTCAAAAAAATGATTCAAATTTTATATTTCACAATTAATTCCGATTTATTGCCAAATTTATTATCCGCGTTTATTACATGATATTTGCTCGTTAATATGTTACCATAACGATCTTGATGGAAGACGTCGGTAACATAAGAAACGGAATAAAACGTCAGGTCGTCTAGGCTAAACCATATCATTACAGAAAACACACCATCATGTTTTAGGGGTATTGGCTAGTGGAACATGATGTACAGATCTGGTGTTTCCATATCTACATATCAATTATGTTTCATGAATCTATCCAAGGTTTTAGGGTTTTCCGCATTAGCAAATTTTCATCAATGGCTGGAGGTGTATCAATCTTTACGTTTCTGCAAATTGATCCCGAATTATGCACATATTTGTTTGAGAATGATAGATCGGGATCATCGGGTTTTATTTAAAATTAGTCTTACAGTTGGTATCAGAGCTTGTTTATAATATATGCCTTGGTGAAAAAATTTGGAATTTTTGTATGTTTTCACTAAATTATGTATGGATAAAATTCGAATATTTTATGACTTGGAACGGAATTTTAAATTCCTGCCAAATTCGGGCAACCCACCACATGATAATGGATCTGCATGGTCACACTACCATTAGGAAGAAAAACCCTTAAATTATTCAGCATATTGCTGATCGTCAAAGGTTAATTGAGCAGTGAAACTTTTGGTGGTTAGGTTTTAGGGTAGACTGTTTTAGGCTTGATTCCGGTCAATTTATTGGCTGTTTTTGCCGAATCTAGAAACTATACATTCGTCCTTGTGATGTCTTCGAAACCCATGGATCAATTTAATCGGACATGGTCTATGGAGGAAGACCCAGGCAGCGGAACAGAGGCAAGTCATGGCGGAGGAATGGTGGAAGAAATTGGGAGGAGAAGACCTCGGGCGCGTGCAACGCCCAACAGTGGGCACGTGCATTTGCAGTGGGAGTGTTCGTTGCATGCACCCGAGGGTCTGTAACGAGCGCGTGCAAGTTTGGGGGAACAGCACGCGTGCCCGGTTTTACCCCTCTGCTTTTTGCAGAATTGCAATTCTACCATCAACCAACTAAATACGATCTTGCCCCCTCAGCATTAAGGAAAATTGCGGTTCTCCTTTGGTCGCATAAAATTCTGGTTTTGCCCCCTTTAGGCATAAAAATTTATGATTTTGCCCTTTGGGTGTAAAATTCCTGTTTTACCCCTTAAAAGTGAAATTCCAATTCTGGTCTTGCATGTAAAATTCCAGTTTCACCCGTTTTGCACATGATTTTACAGTTTTTCCCTTACGTTTAATTTTATGAATATTTTCTCGTGAAATTAAATGTCTAGTGATCCGTATGTATTTAGTTAATTAAATATTAGCCACAGCATCTTTGATTATATTAAATTATAAACATTGAGATCATTTGGATTACATATAGTCAAAGATAATAATTGTGATTCAGTCACATTAATATTATGAATTTTATCTCACAGGAATTTTCAATATATTAATGTAATTAATTAGGATGAAATATTATTTTATCTTTCTTAATTTGTCCACAAGGATAAAGGAAGGGAATATAGTTTGATAGTTTCATCATGAAGTAATTATGAATCAATTTAAATTAGAAACTTAGCCCACAGGCATTTTTTGATGTTATGTGATTTATATATTTATAACATGTTTTACATTGGTAAAATATGATTTAAGTTTATTTGCCTCAAATATATAAATATATATATATATATATATATATATATATATATATATATATATTTGGTAAAGGTAATAAATATATTGAGCTTTGGTCAACTGTACAAAAATCCGGCGCCAAAAACTTACACTCTAACTGTAACAATAGAAGGAGTGAAAGGGAGCTGAAGAAAAAACAAGAAGGAACCAACGGTAGACAACAAAGCTAAAGCAACACATAACAAACAAGCCAAGAACAACCAACAACCTCGACACAACAAATAGTGGCGGGGACAAAGAACGGACGCAACCGCTATCCAACAGCTCAAGGAGGAGTAGGCATCGAAGCAAAAACCGAAGGGTCAAAACCCCAAGCTCTTTGAAGTCTCTTGTTTCTTGGAGTAATGGGAACATTTTTTAAGGTAAGGGCTTTGTCTTTAACAACCTTGATGAGGTGATTCTTCAAAGCCGTGACCACCAAGTCTTCACCACGAAATATGATACTATTTCTCTTCTTCCAAATCAAATGACACAGCGCACCGAAAGAGAAGCGCGCAATACAGTGGAA
The DNA here is from genome assembly GCA_016097605.1 of Eucalyptus guilfoylei. Taxonomy (NCBI): domain Eukaryota; kingdom Viridiplantae; phylum Streptophyta; class Magnoliopsida; order Myrtales; family Myrtaceae; genus Eucalyptus; species Eucalyptus guilfoylei. The sequence goes on along the minus strand of CM027868.1, from coordinate 30,834,933 downwards.
GAAATCCTTACCAGAGAGAAATTTTGTCGCCCATGTGAGATTGTCCGACCAAGAGCTATTTCGCCAAGGAATGTTGCATCTAGTAGCCCAAAAGTAAACGAGAGTAGTCGAGGTATGACACTCAAAAAATAAGTGGTCAATAGAGTCCGGAACGGTATTGCAAAAAACACAAACAGTATAATCAATCCTTCCATAAGAAATGAGGAGCATCTACGTTGGAAGGCGATTTTTAGTAATCAACCAAAGATTAAATTGAAACCGAGGGGCAATGGCATTATCCCAAATAAGAGAAGCCCAAGGAACACCGTCTTTTTTGTTTGCCTCAAATATATTGATGCATAAGTTTTCATTTGATTATGATACAGTTTTACCACCTATGATTAGTTCTGATATATTTATTCTCGAACTTAATGGAAATAACTATAAAGAATTAAGGGAGTTAGTTCTTCTCCAATTGGGATACATGGATCTTGATTATGCTCTACGATCAGACGAACCACCTGAACCTATTGAGAATAGCACTCAAGCTAAATATACTCTTTATGCACAATGGAGCGGTCCAATCGTCTTAGTGTGATGTACATAAAGACAAAATTCTTTGCTAGTATTCGCGGTTCAGTCATTCAGTATAACAATGCCAAAGAATTGCTGGAGGCTATTGATGCACAATTTGAATCTTCAGAAAAGGCACATACTGAGAATAACACTCAAGCTAAATATACTATTTATGCACAATGGAGCGGTCCAATCATCTCAGTGTGATGTACATAAAAACAAAACTCTCTGCTAGTATTTGTGGTTCAGTCATTCAGTATAACAATGCTAAAGAATTGCTCGAGGCTGTTGATGCACAATTTGAATCTTCATAAAAGACACATACTATGATCCTGATTATGAAGTTCTCATCATTGAAGCTTATCAGTGTAAGAGGTGTGCTGGAGCACATCATGAAGATGGGGGACATTACAGTTCAACTGAAAAATCTTAAAATTGGGATATCAGAATTCTTTCTTATATACTATATCCCGAACACTCTCCCATAAGAGTATGCCCCTTTCAAGATCTCTTACAACACACATAACACTAAATGGTCAATCAATGAACTCATGACTGTGTCTGTTCAAGTGGAAGAGGATACTCCTTTGAATTTTTAGATTCAACATTCAATTTACCATATAAATCTGAAATTGTTAGGGGTGGTATTTTGTCTGACGGTCTTTTTCAAATTAATTTACAAGATAATGCCATTTATAATGTGATGCACGTTTACAATAATGCTGGTATAAAGCGATGTGTTATGAAAGAGGATTCTTCTATGTTGTGGCACCTAGGATTATGACATATCTTTATGGATAGAATTAAGCGATTAGTAAATAATGGAGTACTTAATACTCTACATTTTACTTATTATGACACTTGTGTGGACGGCATAAAGGGAAAACAAACTAACAAATTAAAGAAAGCTGCTAAGAGGAGTACGGAAATATTATAAATCATACGTAGAGATATTTGTAGTTCGAATATGGACTCAAATGATCAGAGATACTTCATCTCTTTCATAGACGATTATTTACGATTCATGTATCTCTGATTGCTTCGTAATAAGTATGAAGTGCTAGATGCATTTAAGGTATTTAAAACCAAAGTAGAGAAATAATGCAGTAAGCAAATTAAGATCATGAGATCAGATAGAGGTGAAATATACTATGGTGGATACATTGAAGACAGACAAGCACCTAGTCCATTTGCGAAGTTTCTTGGAGAGCATGTGATTATTGCTCAATACATTATGCCTGATTCTTTGGACCAAAATGGTGTCGCAGAAAGAAGAAACCGTACTTTATTGGACATGGTGTGGAGTATAGTCAGTAGTTCCAAACTTCCTAAAATAGCTGTGTACTTATTAAACCGAGTTCTAACCAAGGCCATTCCAAATATGCCTTTTGAGTTATTCAAGGGTTGGAAACCTAGTTTGTGACATGTATACGTTTGAGGATGCCCGTCTAAAGTAAGAGTTTACAATCTACAAGAAAAGAAGTTAGATCCAAGGACTATAAGTGGGTATTTCGTTGGATATGCCAGAAAGTCCAAAGGATACAAGTTTTATTGTCCATCTCATACTACTAGGTTTGTGAAATAGAGAAATGCTAAATTTCTTGAGAATGACCTGATCAGTGGGAGCGATCAATTCAGGGACCTTGTTCCAGAAGAATATCATTCAGATACTTAACCTTCCACCTCAAGTACTGGATTGATTGTTGTTTACAACGCCCCTTCAGTTCAACTAGTCATTGACCAACCAATCATTAAAAATTCACAACCTGTTGATATTGATCCAGTAGACCCAACTGTTTAGCAATTACTAGACATTATTGAGCTTCCAGTTGAACAACAAACTCCTTAAGAGAATGTTGATACAACATTAAGAAGGTCTACTAGAATGAAGAAATTAGCAATCCCCGATGATTACATTGTGTATCTACAAGAATCTAACTATAATGTTGGAGCTGAAAGTGATCCTAAGACATTTTCACAAGTCATGAGTTGTGATAAATTTAATTTATGGTATAATGCCATGAAGGAAGAGATGAGTTCTATGGTATCAAACGGAGTTTGAGATTTAGTTGAGTTGCCTAATGGTGCAAAGGCCATTGGTTGTAAATGGGTCTTCAAAACTAAGAATGATTCATTAGGCAATATTGAGATATACAAAGGCGGACTCGTTGCCAAGGGATTCACTCAAAAAGAGGGAATCGATTACATGAAAATATTTTCTCTTGTATCTAAGAACAATTCTCTTTATATTATTTTGGCATTGATTGTTCATTTTGATATGGAGTTACATCAAATGGATGTGAAAATGGCGTTCCTCAATGGTAACCTAGAATAAGTGGTTTACATGAAATAACCAAAGGATTTTTCTCTAGTGCTTGTGAGCATTTGGTGTGTAATCTTAAAAAGTCTCTATATGGCTTGAAACAAGCATCCCACCAATGGTACTTAAGGTTCCATGAGGTCATCTCCTCATTCAGTTTTGTAGAGAATATCATGGATCAATGTATATACTAGAAGGTTAGTGGGAGCAAAATTTGTTTCCTTGTGCTATATATGGATGGGATTCTACTTGCAACCAATGATAAGGGATTATTACATGAGGTGAAACAATTTCTTTCTAAGAGTTTTGACATAAAGAATATGGTAAGGCATCTTATGTCATTAGCATTAAGATCCATAGGAATTGACCTAGAGGTATATTAGGACAATTCCCAAGAAACATATATCAATAAGGTCTTAGAGAGATTCGGAATGAAAGATTGTTTAACAAGCATAGCACCCATTGTGAAGGGTGACAGTTTTAATTTGAACCAGTGCCCGAAGAACAATTTTAAAAGGGAAAAAATAAAGAACATCCCATATGCTTCTGTCGTCGGAAGCTTGATGTATGCTCAGGTTTGCACTCGACCTGACATTGCTTTTGCTGTAGGAATGTTAGGAAGATACTAGAGTAATCTAGGTATGGACTACTGGAGAGTTGCAAAGAAGGTGATGAGGTATCTTTAAGGAACAAAGGGACACATACTTATGTATAGACGGACAAACAGCTTGGAGGTAGTTGGTTACTCGAACTCAGACTTTGCTAGCTGCATTGATTCCCGTAAATCAACATCAGAATATATATTTATGTTTGCTGGCGAAGCTATATCTTGGAGGAGTGCAAAACAGACCTTGGTTGCCACTTCCACTATGGAAGTAGAGTTCATTTTCTGTTTTGAGGCCACATCACATGTGGTGTGGTTGAAAAGTTTCATATCAGGACTTAGAGTTGTGGATTATATTGCTAGGCCATTAAAAATATTTTGTGACAATTCAGCTGCAGTTTTCATGGCTAAGAACCACAAAAGTAGTAGTCGAAACAAGTATATCGACATCAAGTATTTAGCCATCAGGGAACGTGTTAAAGAGAGGAAAGTGGTCATAGAACACGTAAGCACTAGATTGATGATAACTAATTCTTTAACTAAAGACATACCACCAATAAGTTATAAGGATCATGTATTCAGAATGGGCATTGGTATAATCATGTAAATTTTCTTTATGTAGAAGAATTTGTGAGACTTTTATTCATTTGCGATATTTTTCTCAATGCAGTTGTATACATTCAGTTATTATGAAAAAAAAAATTGTGATTGCCCTAGAGTAAATATAAGGCTTATTCATTAAGTTATTTGATCACATATGGGCTAATGAAATGCGTTGTGATATATGAAAGATAATACTCGCTCTAAGAGGACTCATCGCCGTGATTCATGTGTTTTATTTCAACATGAATTTTATGTGGGTTTTGGGTTAATATTTCATTTGATGGAAAATTAGGATCGAGTGGGAGAATGTTGTAATATTTTATTATTTCAAATATGATCCCAATTTTATATTTCCCAATTAATTTCGATTTATTGTCAAATTTATCACCCGCGTTTATTACGTTATATTTGCCCGTTAATATGTTACCATAATGATCATGATGGAAGATGTCGGTAACGTAAGAAACGGAATAAAGCGTCAAGTCATCTAGTCTAAATCCTATTGTTACAAAAAACACATCATCACATTTGCGGGGTGTCACACTCCCGTCCCATCTCTGGCACGAGAGCATGACCTAGTGGGTTAGCATCGACGCCCTAGGTAACGTTGAACATTCTAAAAGTCTTTTATCTTTAGTTAAGCACATGCAAAAGCGATCATAAACAATCCCTGTATAAACAAACATGGAAGCTGAGCAAGACATATGCAAGCCAAGAAAATAAAAGCAACATATATTCATACACATATTCATATATCAAAAGCTGTTTTAATTACATACTTATCCTAATCCTGGGCTACTTATTTTTGTTTCCATATATAGTCAATCAAAATGATGGGATAGCCTAACTCCTCTATTGAGTTGCTCCTAAAAACGGCCCCCGTGTTAGGTTCATTCCCTTCTTGGATCCATAAGGTAGTGTTTTCTCCCAATAACTGATGTCCCCTTGTAAGTCTACTATGTCCGTTACGGTGGTAGTCATATTAATAGGGAGGTCAGGATAGACGGGCAACAGGATTGGTTCACCCATCACACACCTAAAATTGTGAAAACAACAAGAGTGAGTCGATAATTCAGTAAGTAGAAATCCCAAATTCTCCTATAGGAGGACATCTCGCTCGCGATCATCGGATACAAGGCCAATACCCACTTGTCAATGGCAAATCGATAGCAAGGTTCATGCCTTGCCTTGCTCATGCATATGAAAGGCTCTCAACTGTTTATGTGCTTTCAAGAATCAAAGACAAGGAGTTAGTGCATATGAATAAACTTTCCAAAGATCAATGGCTTACGATCATTTCGGTCACAAAAAGGGATGTGTGTTTCTTATGAAACTCATTCAAGCACTAAGTGACCCAATTCAAACATATGCTCAAATTGATGCAAGGACTTAACAATACATATTAAAAAAAAAACCCAACTTTTGCAATCATCACACATGTATCGGTCATGGACCACACGTGGACTTTCATTTTTCTTTTTCAGTATCATATTAGTCAAAATTAATTGACTCTTCCGATAACAACCAGGCATCAGTCCCCCCTTGGCAACCGGCATCGTCCCGATCTTATTATCAGGACGGCATCCAGGGCAACCCCTAGACATCGGCCTCACCAAGGCCAGCATCGTCCACGATCTCAATATTGGGACGGCATCCGGGGCTTTACCCTAGGCAACGACCAAGCATCCCCCAACGTCGGCATATAAGTCCATTGTGTGTCTATGTGTTTCAAGCATCAATCGATTCATTTTATTTTGAACTTTTGGCCAGATGAAAGGCCCAAAGGCGTGCCATGCAAAGTGATCAATGAACAACTCTTATACCTTGTTAGACTCATGCTAGATGCGATTTAGCCTTGTTGTCTTGACTTTGAACTGTTCACTCCGGTTTCGACATCGACCCGTGACTTGTCCTGCATAACAACACGCCTCAATATTATCCCGACATCAAGTGTGAGTCGTGCACCCACCTCGGCACATGTCCAAAGTCGCCGAGACCATTCCTCGACATCCGAGTGTGCTCGACACTCACGCGAGATGATGAATTTACTCAATGCAACAACAAGCAATAGAAACACAACAAGTATAACAATACAAAGCTAACATAAGCAAACGATAACATGATTCTAAAATCGATAAGCGTAGAACATGGCCCCATCGAAGAGTTAGGAAAATTTACTTCCTACTTTTTGGACCTAGCTCTAAGATGCTTCTTTGGTGGTTGGTCGGCATCTAGGGCAGCCTGGAAGAGAAGGGCGTGTAAGAGAGGAAAGGAGAGAAATGCCAGGCCTTAAAATGTGAGGATGGCTCATCCTATTTATAAACCTCTTGTTCTTAGATTTTTATGCAAACTCATGATTACGCCTAAATGATGAATTGGCCTACCTATCTTCTTGAATTGGTGCCTAGGTCCTTTGGTGTTGACTTATAATTGGTCCACCTATTTGCTTATCCTCTAAGGCTCACTCTAGGCTCATTATTACTTATGGTGCCTAAGGGACACATAAGCCCCTTTAATGTCTAATGTTTTCTTCTAATTTGTTGGCCCTTACCTTATTCACCAAGGCTACAATCGAGGGCCATCATAACCTATGATTCACCTAAGATTCTAGAGGACACCTAAGTAGGTGACTCACCTCTCTCATTAATTGCCAAGATTTTATGCAATCATTAGACTTAGATTTGTTCACATTAGCCAACTTGCTCTTCAAGTTTCTTCTATTTAAGATACTAAGGTCCAAAAACATTTAATGCATTCTTATATTCAAGCCAAGAAGTCTCTAGATTAGCTTGTTTCTCAAGTTGGGCGTGCAGCCCCCTTCACTTCCAAGTTGGACGTGTGGTTCTTCCATTCTAAGGCGAAAACAATTTTGAGCAACTTTTGAAATTAGTATTATTATCTTATCAAATGGACTCGAAAAATTATAAAATTTTAAGGGATAAGTGCACCAGAAGTCCTAAAACTTGTCACGAAAATGTATTTGAGTCCTAAAACTTGCAAAAAGTGCAAATAAGTCCTAAAACTTGTCAAAATGTTTCATTTGCGTCCTAAAATTGATGCCGTTAGCCTTTTCCGTTAAAAATGCTGACGTGGCATTTAAAATTAATTTTTATTTCCCACGTGGCTTTTTTAATTATTTTTTATTTATTTAAAAAAATAGATTTAAAAACTAAAAAATTAGATTTATTGATTTTATCTTTTTTCAACAAAAAAAAGAAAAAAGAAAATTTATTTAAAAAAGAAAACAGTTTAAAAAAAAAAAAAAATGACAACATCGCCGGAGGGGCTGGCAAACGTCGCCGGCCCTGGGTACGGGTGGCCGGCTCTCGCCCAGCCAAGGCAAGGCCTCGCCAGCCCCAGGCGAGGGCCGGCGACCCTTGCCAAGCTCGGGCAAAGGTGCCTAGATCTGGGCACACCGGCCCTCACGGGGGGTCGGTGGTCGTCGTCCAGCCTGGGCGAGGCGTCACTGGCCCTCGCGAGGGGCCGGTGACCATCACCCAGCCTGGGCAACACCTCGTCGGCCCTCGCCGGCCCCGAGCGAGGGTCGGCGACAGTCGCTCGGCCTGGGGAGGCGTCGCCGGCCCTCGCGAGGGCCAGCAACCGTCGCTCAGCCTGGGTGACGCCTCGTCGGCCCTCGCTCGAGGCCGGCGACGAGCACCCTCGCCCGAGCTTGGCGAGGGTTGCCGGCCCTCGCCTGGGGCTGGCGAGGCCTCACCCTGGCTGGACGAGAGCCGGCCACCCACGCCCAGGGCCGGCGACCATCGCCAGCCCCTCCGGCGACGGTTGCCGGCCCCTCCAACGAGGCTGCCATTTTTTTTTTTTTTTTTTTTTTTTGAACTGTTTTCTTTTTTAAATAAATTTTTTTTTTTCTTTTTTGTTGAAAATAAGATAAAAAGAATAAATCTAATTTTTTTAGTTTTTAAATCTAATTTTTCATTAAAAAAATCATTAAAAAAAGCCACGTGGAAAATAAAAATTAATTTTAAATGTCACATCAACATTTTTAACGGAAAAGGCTAACGCGTCAATTTTAGAACTCAAATAAAACATTTTGACAAGTTTTAGGACTTATTTGCACTTTTTGCAAGTTTTAGGACTCAAATGAATTTTCGTGACAAGTTTTAGGATTTCTGGTGTACTTATCGCAAATTTTAATATGTTGTAGAAAAGACCTTAGAAAACATTTTTCATGAGGAATCCAAGCCAAATTCGTTCTGAGGGAAGAGCAACAAATCATTGAACACAACCCAAAAATTCATCTGTTGAGCAGATTTAATGGTTAGAGAGAGAGAGAGACTCATTTCGAAATCTAAATCTTCATAAAAATCTTTGAAAGTTTAATATGTTGTATATATGAATGTCATTTAAAAATTTTATGAATAAAGCATGTCCAAATTCGAAATGAAAGATTTTATAAAAATTCGAGAAATCAACTTGGTTACCGTTTTAACCCCAATCTTAACAAAAGCGAAATATTTCTTTTGGGCGGTTCTCAAGCTCTAAAGGACTCCCTGGTGAGTACTTCTGGTTCTCAGTTGGGCTCTCTCCCTTTTAGGTACCTCGAGGTACCCATTTTATCATGAAGATTGGGCAAATTGGACTGCATATCTCTGGTGAATGCTATAACTTCAAGAGTCCAATCTTGGACCGATAGGTTTCTTTCTCTTGCGGGCCGTCTGCAGTTGATCAAATCGGTCGTTCACTCGATCCAGGTTTATTGGTCTAGTTTTTTTATCCTTCCTTCCTCGGTCGCAAAGCGGATTGAGCAGATTTTTCGTCAGTTCCTATGGAGAGGACCGACTCTTGGACCGGGGGGCGAAGGTGGGATGGGATGAAGTATGCTTACCTAAGGAGGAAGGTGGTTTGGGCATCCGGTCCATTCGGGTTAGTAATATTGCTTCTATGATTAAACACATTTGGCTCCTCTTTACTGATAAAGAATCGCTTTGGTGCAAATGGATCCATGCCAACTTCATCAAGCGAAAGAATTTCTAGGTTATTCCGAAACCTACTATATGTTCGTGGGCTTAGAAAAAACTGCTTGGCCTTCGTGATTTAATTCAGCATCAATTCAAGTGGCGCATAGGCAATGGATTATCTACATCATTTTGGTTCGATCATTGGCATTCTCGGGGACCACTCTATAAGTTTTTCTCAAATCGAGACATCTACTGCTCCGGCATTCCTCGGCTTGCTTCTATTGCGGCTGGTCCGATTGCCCTCCCCCTTCCTACTGCAATTTCGGCAGCCATAGTAAGTTGGGATGCTCCCCTCCCGAGCCTCAATAACACTAATGACCAACTCCTATGGCTTGGCCATTCTTCAAGGGCGTTCTCAACGGCTTCTGCTTGGACTCTTCTAAGGCCGAAGGGCCATCTTGTTCCTTGGTCGAGATTCATTTGGAATTCCTCTTCCATCCCCCCCCCCCCGTTATCAATCACATTTGTGGTTGATCACTCGCAACCGTTTGCCGACCCAGGTTGTGCTACTTGCGTATGAGAGAATTCAGGACTCCTCCTGTGCGTTATGCTCTTCTAGGCCCAATTCGGTGGACCACTTGTTCTTCGGTTGCCCTATCACGGGTAGCCTTGGTGCTTTCTGGGCGAATAATTGTAACCTGCCCTAGCGAAATTCATCGTGGAGGAATAACTTAGCGTGGGTTATCAAGCACCTATCCGATACAAGCTTCCATCAATCGGTGGCTTGGTTTGGTTTTGGCACCTTGTGCTACCTTATATGGAAAGAAATGAACAATATCATCTTCCGCGGTCAAACCTTATTCCTCCCGGCCCTAAAGGAACATCTTCGCAAAGCTGTCAAGGATAGAGCCATTACCTTTTCCAAGGTCCCGGATACGACCTGTAATAGAAGACTTCAGCTTAGTTGGGGTATCCACCCCTCGATCTTTGATTAATCTATTATCCTTTCGCTGGTCGGTGCCTCTTTTATGCTCCTGGTTGGTTGTTTATTGCTGATCTTTTTCGACCTAAGTTCTTGGACACCCCTTTCCTTGTCCCTTTCTCCCTTTGAGGTTCTCCTTTCTTGGTTGGTCCTATTCTGCTCGTTGCTAGTTTGATGTTTGTCTCCGGTGCTTTCAAGATGATGGCCCACTTGCTGCTTTGTTGATGCGGGTGTTGCCCTCTCGTGTGATGCGGCGTCCAGCTTCTCCTCAGCAATCAGTGGCTCCACCTTAGTGTTTCGCTGTCTTGCTATTTTTGTTTCTCCCTTGTTTCTCTGTCTTTTGTGTGGGATGCCTTGTTTGGCCCTTCTCTCCTCTGCCGTGGCTGTTGTTTTAGCCTTTTTCTTTGCTGCTGTTCTTTCTTTCCCTGTTCTGCAGCTTTACCCCCGATGCCCTTCCACTCTTTTGACTACCTTGTCTTATGAGTGTAAGCTTTTTGGTTCCGGGGTCCTTAGCTGTACAGTTGTATAGCCTCTTGGTTCAAAAGTCAATATAATACTTATCTTTTACCAAAAAAACTTGGTTACCGTTGTCACTATACTGGGTAGGTTCTATATGGTAATTGATTGGGCCTTCGTCCTAACCATTTTACCTCAGAAAAATATGAAATTTAATTATGTTATAGATTAAGATGTTTTGAACACTGTCACGAAGGAAGTTTCTCCAAATTCGAAGCATAAAGAGCTCTATAAAATTAGAAAACAGATCCGGCAGTTTCAAAAACTAAGAAGTCGAAACCTATGAAACTCAAGGTAGCATCAAAACTATAGGATAGCCATAATTAGCTCCAATGTGTTCTATTTTTGTTGAGATACTTGGCTTGGATACTTTGCTTAATTCCCAAGGTAAATCCTTAGTAATCATGGCCATATTTAGAAAAATCTAGGTGGAATGGTAAGTTAACCTCCTTCATGAAGAAGCTAGGGTATTCTAAAGAATTCCATTTTGTCCTTTTCTTCCTCAAGAAAGCGGTCCGAAGAAATCCATTATCTAAGTTGGTTCCTTTGGACAATCGATCGACCTAAAGGGTCGATTGTCCTTCGGTTGGTTCAAAGCCAATCCTAAAGCTATCCATAGCCTAGTACTAAGTCAAGGCACTCATGGACCTTAGAATTAGTGATGGAATAACGGGTCTATCCCTGAACTCATTCCGGTTGACACCTGATCCATCTGTATGGTTCATGGTTGGCGCATTGCCGATCCACGATCGAACATTACCAATTCAAGATTCCTTTATGATCATTAAGAATTAAATAGGCAATGATGCATTTTCGGTTAGAAGATGATCGCATTTGGTCAAGTATCATTCGCGTATCAGTGCATAGTCGGGTGGAATCACCCGCGGCCAGGCACTGCAATCGATCGGATCGACCCATGATCATCCGCTAATCCAAAATCATCCCGTAACCAATCGGTATGATCGGTAAAAAATTCATGGCTAACACCTTAAGCAATTCATGACCAGTCGATCGGTTGGTCGGTCGGTCGGACCATGACCAATTCTTGATGCCTTACCGATCGAACCGATCAATCCCATGGCTAATGGCCCATGGTCAATCCATTCAGGATCTTATGGTCGATCCTTACGAGGTCGGTATCAAGGGTGTTACAAGGGGTATTGGCTAGTGAAACAGAACGCACAAATCTGGTGTTTCCATATCCACAAATCAACGTGTTACCTGGATCCATCTAAGGTTTTGGGGTTTTCCGCATTTATAAATTTTCATCAATGGCTGGAGGTATGTCGATCTTTACATTTCCACAAATTGATCCCGAATTATGTGTGTATTTGTTTGAGAATGATAGATCAGGATCATCAGGTTTTATTTAAAATTAGTCTTACAGGTACCACTCTATTAATCTGGATCAAAGTATGCTCTTTTTGGTGATAGCGTTACTTGATGGTTGATTTATTACTACTATAGCGGTACATCGTTTTTTCCTTATGGGTTGGGTGAAAAGAATTCTCCAGGGTTATACTTCTAATTCCAGATAGAGATCTAATGGAAGCAGTGAGGTTGGTAATCGTCATTCTTGTTCCGATGAGCCCAATGACACAGAGGTAATGCAAGAAGTATGAGTTAGGGATTATTTGTTATTCTTTTATTCTTCTGTGGTTAATTTATGGGGTGGTTATCATTACAGCGATACTGGACTGGCAGTCGTCGAGAGGCCAGTGCAGCAGAGCCCTGTTCAGGCTGGGGGGTGTTTCCAAATTTGGTTACAAATCCCTCCGAGGTGTATCATTACCCCATTTTACGGTTGGGGTTGACTCCGATAACCGTAGCAGTTTAAGGTCTTGCTAAGGACCACATAAGAATTATAATTGTATAAGTTGGGTGTTAGGAATTGATAGCCGCAATAGAACAGTGTTAGATAGTTGTACAACCTCAATGTGTAGGATAAATCATCAGATGGTGACGAAGAAGAAACCGACTACCAAATCGCCTGTATTCCTTCCTTCTCAGAAGATGGTCAAGGTGAATCGGACCGTGGTTCATGAAACTTCTCTCCGACGTCAACTTAAGGATAAATTAGATCCTGACCGGACCACGGTATTTTATATTCCTAAAAGCATATTTCTTCTTGTCGTCTGACGAAATGTAGAAACTAGAACTTGTTGCGGTCACATTGGAAACCATTTCACTTAAAGCACCCAGATTGCTTGACAATGTCTCTATGCCATGAATCTATGGTCATGCCGATTCAAATGAATGGTGAATGTCATCCAGCTGACAGTCTCTTTGGAGCAACATCGACCAAGGACTGGGTTCAGTATGAAGAACTGAAATGGGAAGATGAACATGAACGCGCTGCGCAGCCTTTCCAACAAAGTTTGGCGTTTGAACCATGCTCCCTCCGGGACATTGCAACATATTCCAACCTTTTCCATTCTCATGTTATCCCGATAATCGGTACTCATTAATAGAGTCACTTTCAATTTTTTCACTACTCCTTATCAAGTATAATATGGATGTTTTTTGTGCAAGAAAAGAAACGAGAAGAAGTGAATTTGTTTTAAACGACTCATTGGCTTCCTTCGACAATACAGGGAAGCCTTCCAGCATCGAGAATGCATTCATTCTTATGGTTCCGATGGTCCGCTTACTAATCGAGAGGTTTTGATGTAGCTTAACTTCAGTTAAATTACTGCATAGCATTCTAGTTATTGGCTATTATTGTAAGTTCTGAAAATTTGGGGTGGTGATAAGTTTATGTGTCTGAGGACGACTCTGTTTATCAGAATATTGAGAGAGCCACCATTTCAACCGCCACCACCGTCATTCTCGTCCAATAAGCTTTGTTTGCGGGCAACCTGTAAGAGTTTTCATTTCAGATTTTGGCAACTTTTCCTCAAACAGAATCTATGAGTTGGAAACTTTCCATTTGAATCTTGGATGGTGATCAACCAAAGTATAAATTCACTAAATCTTCTATTTTTCCTGGCCTTTTCTTGATTCCAGATCCCAGTGGATGCAAATGGCGGTCTTCTATGTAGTCACCATCCTTTTTGGCCACAAAAGTATTGTCTTGCGCATGAGGAAGATGAGACAGCTCGTTGTTGTGGTTGCCAAAGATTGAAGTTAGGACTCCTTTCAATTAAAAATTTCTTATTAGTTTGAAAACGATTTCAAACATCTAGGGACGGATCTAAAGCAAAACATGTTGGGGCGAGATATCGTCCTCTAATAAATTGTTCTTTTTTAGCCAATGGACCACGGAGAATGTTGTTAAGAAAATTGAAGTTCCTTCTTACAATAATTAACGACTTTTTCATCATGATGAGAAATTTTTATCAAGGTAAAAAAATTGAAGTTCATTCTTTTTAATAATGTTGTAACCATGATTTTTTTATCATTATCAGAAATTTTCCTTTTTCTCCTTTAAGAAAGATGATACATTTCACAAAATAAATAGACAATGATATCTAATTTGTTCAATAAATTTGTAACTAATTAAGCTCCATTTATTTCACGAAAAATGAATAATTTGGAAAATATTTTCTCAACAGTAATTGCTTGTATTTATGGATGAGGCAATATTTATGAATGAACATGTGAATGTTTTTGAAGCTAACGGGTCTAAGCAAGATGTCATAAAGTTTAGGGCATGGCCTCCCTCTAGCCTTGTCTAAATCCACGCATGCCAACATCACAAACATATGTATATTGACGAGACTCAATACCACCAAAAATCCTAAAGTAGTATGCTCATGTTATATTTATCTCAAATTAATTTCGTATTACAGAAAATCTCAAACTAATACATCCATGCGACATCTACCCCAAACTAATTTTTATATTATTTAAACTAATACACTCGTGTCACATTTATCCAAACTTATTTTTTATATCACAAAAAAAACCAAAATCTTAAATTGGAAATCTGCTAAATTTTCCCTAAATGCTCCCACAAGTTTAAAAAATCTACAAAAATCTCTAACTTTTGGTGACACGGCATAAGTTCGGGATAAATGTGACACAAGTGTATCGATTTGAGATTTTTCACAATACTAACATTAGTTTGAGGAAAACAAACGCCTTGTCTAATACCATGCTCGTCAAATAATGCCTCACTAGGCATTAAGCAGGGCACGGGATGGGCCAAGAGGCGAGGAGGGCGCAAGGTGACGGTATTAGCTTTCTCCCCTGCTATTTGTGTAATTTAGAAAATGTTCTTATAATTATTGTATTTACTCTAAGAACAAATTTTGTCTCCTATAAGCCTTGCTTTTATAGGAAATGCAAGCTTGAAATTCCTAAGGCAACCTATATAGGTAAATGATTTCCATGTATTCCATCTTCATATGGTCACTCATCAACCATCATGTGAAGTTTGAAGCTTGTTTGACTCAATTAAACCACCAAGCGAGTTCATTCTTTTCGAAATGCATCCATGAAGTCATTTATCAGTATTCCATATGCCACTCGGGGCCCATCATCCCTGATTTGTCCCCCATCTAACTAATTAATGAAGTTTGTGATTCGTTTGACTTTGTAAATTCAAACCAAATGGTTCATTATCTCCGAAAACCATCCCTGAAGCTATTTCTTCTTGTTAATTAATTAACTTTAATACCATCAATGTTATACAAAACAATAAGAATGCCAAATATTTTTCTTAACATAATGCAGTGTCCTGCGGGACCCGGTGTTCCAAGAAGGAAAAAGCACTTTCTGTCCATCCCTACGCGGTTCCCTTCCCCAAGTTTCCATGCCTTGTGATTTCTTTCTTTTGCTTGTCGTGGGATTTCACTGCCAACTACAAAGACGTGGTTTAATATTTAATTATTGATACCCGGAACCCTGGAGTGCCAACACTTGGAAGGGGAAACACTTAAGTGCTAAATGTTAGGAAATGTTCACTTAAGTGTCAAAATCGAAATAAAATGGATTAGTCAAGTACTAATGGAGAGAAAATTCGGTCAAAATGCTAACGTGACATTTTTCAGTAAGATAAGTGCAAAATGACATCGTTTTATATGCTAACATGGCTAAATAAGCAAAAAAGGACGTTGTTTTGCTTTGGATTTGAATTTATATATATATATATATATATATATATATATATATATATATAGTAATTTAATTAAATTTAAAACTAAATTATTTAAAAATAAAATAATAAAATAAAGTAAAAACGAAGAAGAAGTTGCAGAAGGCGGGCTAGGGCTGTGCAAGCCCTCATTGCCACCTCCCCACTATCGTCGACCTTCCCAACGATTATGCAATCTCCCCCTTTTCTTATGGGCCATTTTCTTATGAGCCGGGTTTGGCTAAACAAATAAAAAACTCATCATCTCTCACTCGCACATGGTGGGTCGAACAAAATCAAGGGTAGCCAATCATCCCAAAAGTAAGGGCAACAAATTTCAAGCATTAGGCAAGAGCAGAGGGCTTACCAATGGGTGATACTTAAACTGATCATCTCAATGGATGAAGGCAGCATCCGCATAGGAGGAGGAGGAATAGGAGAGACGGAAGTAGGACGAGTGGGCAACAAAGAAGATGATAGTGCCAGTACAGAGGACGGGGACGACGTCGATAGTGAGTCCGGCTTCAACCTCTCCTCTAGGTCGTCCAACTACTGCCACAACTGCATGGACGCCAACATTTCGCGTATGTTTCTCTCCGACAACCCCTTCTTCAAAGGGAAGCTTGTGCAATTGAGCCCTCCGACCCCAATGCCACCAAGCCTCCGTCGTATCCCAACAGTTGAAAGACAGCGTTCCGGTGGTCGTCGGATTTTGTGAGACAAAGAGGAGAAGAGAGATAGAGGAGGGAGGGATCTAGAGCGAAATTTGAAATAAAGGAGAGAGAGAGGGGGGGGGGGGGGAAGAAAGACAGAGGGAAAGAGCGTTGTGTAATTAATGAGGAGAGAGCATCGCCTGACTGCAAAGTTTTTATTTTCCCTTCTTCTAATTTCCACGTCACTCGACACGTGTCACAATTTTAATGGATCATGTGTGCCACGCGTGCAAATGATGTGGTGATTAGCAACCACTGAATATTTTCTCGTTCGCTAGAGAGGAAAGAGGCTTGCTCTTCTTTCTTCTTCTTCAGATAAGGAAAGCACGAAGAGGAAAGAGAATATGAGACAAGGAAATAAGTGTGTGCAGAGCAGGAGAGAGAGAGCGTAGGGGGCTACCGTGTGCATACTAGTGAGAGAGAAATGAAATTATTTTTGTGCACAAATTCGTTTGTTGGGACGCACGGACCCCTGGAATGCCATAAGTTGGCACAAATGGACATTTAAGTGCTAAAACTTACGAAAGTGACACTTAAGTGTCAAAATCAGAGAGAAATTGATTACTTAAGTGCCATTTTGACACTTAAGTGCCACTCTGGCCAAAATCCGGCCAAAATGCTAACGTGTCAATTTTCCGGCGAAGCGAGTGCAAAACGACGTCGTTTTTGCATTGTCTAGCCACGTCAACGTGCAAAACGACGCCGTTTTGCACTCTCTTCGTTGGAGAATTGACACGTCAGCGTTTTCGACAGATTTTGGCCGGAGTGGCACTTAAGTGATCCATTTCTCTCCGATTTTGGCACTTAAGTGTCACTTTCGTAAGTTTTGACACTTAAGTGTCCATTTGTGCCAACTTATGACACTTGAAGCGATCTTTTGCCCGTTTGCTAGTGAACCGGCCCTTACACCTCCACGTGTAGCTTCCTGAGTGGTCCAAGACCTCTTGGCGGTCTGGGACTACCTAATATTTTTTCCCGCATGTTGATGTCTTTGCCTAGTTAATAATGGTTGCCACAGTTTTCAAGTAAGCGCAGCTGCACGACCATGTCTTTTTCTTCGTCCCACCGGACCTGTCGTTTGTCCTCTTGCCTTTCGAAATTAGTAATGATACAGATCATTTCGTCTTTGCTGGCATACACTTGTGTTTTGGTGGCATATTGTCTGTTCGTGTCAATGTTAGGGGTTGTCTTTGCATCCTTATGTTCGAGTTAGTCTCAGGCATTGCCACCCTCCACACTTTCCTCTTGGCTAGAGGTGGTTTTTTCTTTGTAACTTACTAACAGGTTATGGACTAAATTATGGCTATTACTTCCATTAAATTATTTGTAACTTACTCACATGTAACAATCTTAATAAGTTATCAGTCATAGTTTAGCCACCAAGGGGTTTAGAAGTTTGCCAACGCTTTTAAAGAATTGCCATTAAAGAATAGTATTTTGTATTTTCATGCATGAAACCCTAAAAATCTACTATCAGTAAAGCATGTTCAAGTGTAGAATAACCCAATGAATTGAGGGTTTTTAAATCTATAGGTGCTTTCCCTTGATCACCAGCCCTATAGAGATGCTTTACAGAGTTGATAATCACTCCGTTTACTATAAGACTCTTACTTAGTCGACATTTAAATCCTACTGTACCCAACTTTTTCCGGTTCACCTCAACATCCCCAAGTTCAATTGCAATAAGAAGTGAGTCTCATCCTATCAAGCATTACAATGAATCAATACAACAAAGGGCAGGGTCACTCCGATTTTTAAAATTTACACACTTTCCCAAGTTTAACTGCCTTGTCATGATGTCCGACCAAAAAAAAAACTGCCTTGTCATAATGGAACACTAGATAGTGTTCAGAAAAGTGTCATTGAATAGTTTTCCAGTATAAATATGGTGGTTGATGCATAGCTAATGATCTGTAAAAGAATCTTTCTGGAAGAGTTGAATTATTGATGGAAGTTTCGGAGTTAAGTACAGTTACACGACCAACCAATGAACTTAATAATCATCTAACAAGAGATGAGAAGCAGTTTATTCGTTTAACCACCACATTGTGGTCATGTTATTGGTGCTTCCACTGACAGTTCTCTCAGTGAAGGATCAACGGTTGGTGACTGAAGAGTATTACGTCCCCTGCTAAATCTAGAAAGAAACCTTAAGGGCTTTTATGGAGATAAATACGTTAGGGAAATGCATTTCCTAAGTTTTATTTTCCTACAAAAGTTTCGAAGTTGTTAAGGAGCATTTACAATTCTATTTCCATAACACCCCTTGGCAAAATGCAATCGTCAACCATGTTGGATTGGACAAAAGGCTCGTTGTAATTTCCTTATCCAATACATGATTAATGGAGGGCAGGGTCACTTTGGTTTTTGATGTTTACATCCATATTCAAGTTTCGTGGCCTTGTTACAATCTTACCTTGAATAGTTTCTACCAAAAGAATCTGTCATCGAATAGTTTTTAACAGAAACATGCATGATCTGGGGACGGCTGATACATAGCCATTTTGCAGAGTTGACTTGATGGAAGTTTCGGAATCAAAATCGACCAACCCATCGACTTAGTCATCTATTGTAACATAAGCTGTATCAGTATGGTTACCCACCGCCTGTGAGTTGCTGTACGAAGCAGTCTTCCTTTTGTTCCTAAATTTTTCTAATAAAATCATATACTTATCGCGAGGAAAAAACAAACAGGAAACAGAAGAATAATATCGGTAGGCAATAGTACAAATTGAATTACAAAAACAGGTTAGATATATAACTAAAGATTATTAGAAAATGATGAAGAACTCTAAAGCAGAATACAATAGTACAAATTGTTTATTGTTCCAGTTCATTACAGAGTTGACTTGGAGTTAGACAAATGACCAGCACACCAACAAATATAATAATCTTGAGAAAAGGATTCTCGTTACCACATTAAACCTATTATATATGGTGGTACCGCTCTATTAATCTGGGTTAGAGTGCGCTCTTTCTGGTGATAGCGTTACTGAAAGTTGATTTATTACTACAACAGTGGTATACCTTTTTCTCCTTATGGGTTGGCTGAAAAGAATACTCCAGGGTTCTACTTCTAACTCCAGACACAGATCTAGTGGCAGTGGTGAGGTTGATGATGGTCGTTCTTGCTCTGGTAAGCCCGGCGACACAGAGGTAATACAAGAAGTATAAGATGGGGTTTATTTGCTATTCTTGTATTCTTTTGTGGTTAACTCATGGGTGGTTATAATGCACGAGAAATATAACTCGTCGGGCATTGGCAATTGATAGCTGCAATAGAACTGTGTTAAATAGTTGTAGAACATCACTGTGCAGGATGAATCATCAGAGGGTGAGGAAACGGACTATCAAATCGCCCGCATTCGTTCCTTCTCAGAAGATGGTCAAGGTAAATTGGACTGTGGTTCATGAAACTTCTCTCCGACATCAACTTAAGGACAAATTAGACCACACTGGACAGCGGCTTGATATATTCCTAAATGCATATTTCTTCTTATTGTCTGACCAAAAATAGAACCCAGAAGTTGTTGCAGTCACATCATCGGAATCGGAAACCTTTCTACTCGACAATGTATCTTTACCATGTATCTCTAGTGATGCTGATTCATATGAATGGTCAATGTCATTCAGGTGACGATCTCTATGGAACAGCAATGACCAAGGACTGGCCCGACTGGGTACAATATGAAGAACTGAAATTGGTGGATATAGATGAACCACCGACCCAGTCTTTCCAACGAAGTTGGGCTTTAGAATCCTCCCTATTTGACCCTGCAAACATATTCCAACCTTTTCCGTTCTCATTTTATCCCAATAACCGGTACTTCTATAGCCACTTTTATTTTTTTCGCTACTCCTTACCCAATTTGTTGGTGTTTCCACTGATAGTTCTTACATGAAGGGTCAACTGCTAGAACTAAGAAAAAAATCTTATGGGCGTTTATGGAGATAGATACGTTAGGAAAATGTTTTTTAGAAGTTTCATTTTTTCTTCAAAAGTTTCAAAGTTGTTAAGGAGCAAGTACAATTCTGATTCAGAAAACACTCCCCCGGCATGTATACAAACTGAAACACAACCAGTAAATAGGTGCATACACTGATAGAATAATTTGAATAGAAAATAGGAGGTTAGATACAACTAATGACTATCAGAAGATGCTGAAGATCCTTCATTGCAGCAGCTTTTTCTTGTTTTTATTTTTGCCAAGTTCATTATACAGATGACATTGTGGAGTTAGATAAATGACCAGCAAATATAATAATCATGAGAAAAATTAAAGGACCCTTGTAACCATCAAACTTTTTATGGAGGTACTGCTCTGTAGATTTGGATCAGAGAAGTGCTGTTTTTGGTGATAGTGATACTTGAAAAGTGATTTACTACAACACCAGAACACTCTCTCCTATGAGTCGGCTAAAAAGAGTGCTCAATCTTTCTTCCTCTAAATCCAGAGAGCAATACCATGGAAGCAACGAAGATGATGATCGCCGTTATTCTGATGAAGTAAATGACTCCACGGTATATGCATCTTCTGACTGGGAGTACTATAGTCATTCTTGTGTTCTTTCTTTTCTTGCCAATTTGTGGGCTGTATTTGCACACAACAATCGTAAGTGGGTGTATAAAAAGATAGCTGCTATGAAATTAAGTCTCTCAAATATGAATATCCTACTCCTATCCTGACATTTGTTTTCTTGAAAATATCCTTGCATAGTACTTAAGTTGTTGGAAAATATCTATGTGCAGGATGAATTGACAGATCGTGGTGAAGAAACATACCACAGAGTTCCCCATTCCTCCTTAATCTCAGAAGAAGGTCAAGGTGAGTTCCACGGCAGTTCATAGCAATTCTTTCCAACATTATATTTCGGATATGCATTTAATGTCTGATCTAGTAGTACAGAACCCAAGACTTTGCGGTTGCATAAATGTTTTGCTGAGGAAAAGCCATTGTTCATCCCGAGACAATAGCTTTTTTTACCTTGTAATTACAGTGGACCCGATTCGGAAGAGTTGAATAAATGCTCGATTTAGGAGAGTATCTCTATGGAGCAGGATGGGCAAACTACGGCCCTGTGCAATATGAAGGATCATCAGTGCAGCACGGAGATGAACAACTTTCTGAGGCTTTCGACCAAAGTTTGGTCATCGGCTCATCCTCTCTGTTTGACATTGCGAGCATCTTCCAACCTTCGCCATTCTCATTTTATCCAGACAACAGGTACTAAAAACACATGGTCACTTTTGTCTTCCTGAAATTCTGCTTGTCTGTATGTAACTCGATGAAAAACATTGGATGTGGGGTAAAATGAAAAGCAAATCCTTTTCACGAATATGGTTCGTTAGCTTATAATTATATATACAGGCACGCCTCTCAGCATCCAGAAGGCATTCATCCTCATGCTTTCGACGATCTGTTTATTGCTAATCACGAGGTTTGGCCATACACCATTTCTATTTGATTATCGCGTTAAATTGTAGTCACCGCCTTTCCTTGTATCAGAGCAAGTATCATCCCAATCAGAATACCCACCACAAGGAGCATCATCATCCTACATGCTACGTTTGTGGGGAACCTGTGAGTGGGCTTTATTCCTTCATTTACATTATTTTCACAACTTTTCCTTAAGCACAATCATTGATTATAGTCATATACACACAAGCACAATCTCTTTTCTCGCTTTTTCTTATCCTTGGTTACAGATTCAAGTAGATGCATCTGGTCATTTTCAATATGAGGAACATCCCTTCTGGCAAGCAAAGTATTGTCGACGGCATGAAACGGATGGAACTCCTTGGTGTTTTTGCTGTGAAAGATTGAAGGTAGGTTTTCCCTCAAACCGATACCTTATCTAACGGTTGAGATCATTTGGCCTTTACATGAGAAGCATTCAGTCGGAAAGATGTTTTGATAGATACCAATCAAACAATTAACAAATACTAGACATAGTACACATACGCCCCTATCTTGCTCATATTACAGGTAATCCCCACGTTGCTCTCTGTTTTTTTTTTCCCCCGATATTTTTGGAGTATCTAGCACTAATGGATTACCATTTAATCTATATCGGGTGTGGCAGTCCCCTTATCTCAACCACGCTAACTAATTACAGAGTCACACATATTCGTAAATCTTGGGGGTGGCCCCAAGGTAGAGGCGGTAGGACGAACATAGGACCTCTCGCTTCATAGACGATAATATCTTATAGGCCTAACAACTCAACCAAATCATGAGGGCTGTTGTTGACTTTAGAGTACATAAAATATATGTAGTGATATAATGCGGAAGCTAACAAATTGTGCAACTTTAAAATCAAATTCGAGAGGACCAAATTACCAAAGAAAGTTAACAAAAAACAATAAGAACGCAAAATACTTGCACGGTTCAATTTGAAGAATTTCCTACATCCACGAGAAGAGGCAACGACAGAAAATCCACTATCAATCAAAAAATTACAAAACTAAAATTGTGCAATTCCTTAAAAATTTCCTAATCCTAAATAAAACCCGAGTAAACCAAACAACTCACAAATTCTCACAAATAACTAACTCAAAAAACACACAAAAAGAGAACCCTAACCCTTATTTGGGAAAATTATCAAAAAAGTCCAATATATTACAATTGTGTCAATTTAGTCCATTTGGCTAATTTTGGCCAGCTAGTGCTAACGTGAATAATTTTTAATAATTTTTGTTTTTTCAATTTTTTATTAATTTTTTCTTTTTCTTTTTCCTTTTCTTTTTTCTTTTCTTTTTTTCCTCTCTTCCTTCTTTGGGTGTTTTCCCCATAATGACCAATGAGGCTCGCCGGCCACTAGGTGAGGCCGGGGGGGCTACGGGCGAGGCCATGGCTGCCTTCGCCCCTAGGCATTGAGGCAAATGATCACCATGGGACAGTCGCCTAACATTGACAAGGCTCACAAGGTCAAGGCTTGCCGCGGTCGAAGGTGTTCTAATCGAGGCTCACTAAGATCGATGCTCACCTCCCATCTCCAGATCGAGGTCGCTGAGGGTCGATGCTCGCACGAGGTTGAAGGCGACCATGACCTCGCTAGCCACGAGTGAGGCCACCTTCACCCGTGGTGGGCCCATGGCAAGGGTGGCCTCACCCAAATCTCAATGAATTCGCCTCGCTCATGAGGCCTCACCCAAATCTGGGCGAGGTCGGGCAAGGGCCATGACCCTCATTGGCAGCCATCGAGGGCTTCATGGTCCTCACCTAGTGGTTGGCAAAAACAACCAAAGAAGGAAGAGAAGAAAAAGAAAAGAAAAAATTAATAAAAAATTTGAAAAAATAAAATATTATTCAAAAGTGCCCATATCAGTGTCAGCCGTACGGCCGGTGTCAGGTGGCATCCACATCAGTATCAACTAGCTAAAATTGATTGGATTGATTGAATTGATACAATAGCAAAAGGCTTATGACTGAAATGGCAAAAAGAAGTTCAGGAGTGAATTTCCCCTCTTATTTTGATTGCTCTAAATTGTAACCTTTGAAAATATGTCAAAAATGAATCTTTAAACACGAGTTTACGAGGGCCTATGCAGTAGCCAGGCTCCTACCGAATGGCCAATGCAAAAGGCACTTACAACTTCCCGAGCTTCGGTTCAGACTTGGCCGGTCTGCAAGCCCTTGCCCAATAGGTACGTGCTACTAGGCACAGCTAGCTGAGCACCTTGGCCTTTGGCCAGGTCATAAAGTCCCTATTCACTTGTACCAAAACACTTCGAACTCGTCTCGGGCCTATTTTGTTCTTTGTGCTTTGTTCCAAACTCCAATTTGTCAAGAAATTAAATCAAAAATTTAATAACTCTTCACCTTAGCTCAATGTTTACGGTCAAGTCATATTGCTCGTCATCTATGTTGGCTCTCTCAACATCTCCATGGGCACTCAACCACTACAAACATCCTTTCAGTCCCAACTGAGCTCAGTCTTGTCTAGAGGAATGAAGTTGGTCAACATGTTCTGGGGATTTTCTACTGCAAAAAACTTCTTCATAGTGACATTGTCTCCTAACATTCTTGTCTTTGTTACGGAAACCAATGATCTTGATTCTCTTGTGATATCTCTAGCTTCCACTCAAGACAACAATCAATCCAATGACCCACACCAACATCACCAATCAAGTTAGGAGACCACACCACCATTTCAATTTCTTCCATTGTCACCATGTTTGCAGCCTCAATCATCGACACTACCATTGTGTCTAGCAACGCCTTCCAACTTATAACACAGCTCGAGAAGTAAAGGCATAATTTTTTAGAAGTTGACCATTCTTCAGATTTTTCATGACAAGTCTACAAACCTAGTTGATGCTATACTATCTAAATCACATCCTCTGAAACACTACTTAATATTTGTCGTCCCAAACAAGTCCAAGAGGATCCATCTCACAATGCCACAATGTATACCTAGATTAAACTTGCACATTCTTCCAACAGTACATGAAGCATTGAGCCTAGTACTATTACATGGTGTTACTTAGATAACCAACAATACTAGAATTTGGAGTATATGATTAATGCTCTGCTTGTGCCCAAGTGCACCGTGACAATGTAAATGATTCATAATATGCAATAAGTAGGGTACTTATTGATTTCACCAACAACGTGTCTAACCATTTAGAGAATTTCCCAATGTGACTCCTTTGAGCCACTCGCAACATCTCAACAGTCTTTTCTATCTACAACTCAAAAGCCATCTTCACTAATCCCCAATTATAAATCTCAACATTTGTATACCATTGTTGCTCTAGCTCATCCAACTCTGTTGACCACCTCAAAGCTTTACACTTAGTTCTTACCTTGAAACATCTGTCAACTACTATAGATTCAAGTGATACCATAGAAATTGTCACATCCCTATATTGTAATTGTCTTGCTCTCCTTGGTAATCCACGTGTTTCTTAACACTATCTAGATCTTTCTCTTTTAAATTGATGCCTCATTCCTAGAGGTGATCACTTTTAGAATGGGTAGGTTCTAGAGCTGAAACTTGGAACCTGCCTTATTATAACTAGTTCTCAGTTTTTGGACCCTATAACCTACTATGTTTTTTCAATCTAATTCTAGGGTCTACCTAAGAACTTTTTTTAAAATTTTTTTGGTTCATTTTTTACTGCAAAATCATAGGAAGTTATGAGTAATAAAATAGTTCAAAGTAAAAGATGAACTGCAAAAATTCCTATTCACCAAAAACAACAATCCAGAGCATGAACATGTAATCGTGAACATAAACAATAAAAAATTCAAACACACAACATAAAACATAAATTATAAAACTCCGTTCCCAATTCATCCATAAAAATTTAGGGGAAGGAAGACTGGCGATGAGTTCCAAGAAATGACAAAGGACGAAAGAGAGTTGAAATTAGAATTTAGGGGGAAAAATTAGGATTTTTAGCCTTTTAGCTTATAAAATCGGTTCCAAAATAGGGTAGTCTGATCTAGTTCCTGAGTGAGTATTCACTTGGAACCTGTTCCCCACTAGTTTCAACCAGTTCCAAAAATTTGGAACCTATTCTCAAACAGGTTTTTTCGGTGGTCCAGTGCGGTTCCCAGGTAGACCAATCTGGTTACACACCCTCTACTCACTCCTCTTTTGAAACATAGCAGATTCTTCAAAGGTATTATCCCGCTGATTATAAATCTTGGTAAATTCTCTCCATGCACCACATCTTTTATCCCTTGAACCCATATGCCTAGCCTCAGAATAAGCACTTCTTTGCCTTGACTCTAGCTTGCCACACATGAGCACAAGAGGGGAAATTGAATACTCTTAGTCCGGTGTAAACAGAAAGCTTACCCAACCGTGTTTTCTCAGGTGTTTTCTCTTAATTGTAAGCGATGGTTATTTGTTTACTAACCAATAGCCAATTTTCATTACCTTCGCCCAGATTATTGACCTAATCTAGCATTTGAAAGAAACAAGTGAGCCATCTTCTATATAATTTTGTTCATCAGTTTTTCGACTTCGTTCTATTGTAGTATGTCAACAAAAGCCATTAACTATCTCATCACATCACTAATTCTTGACTTTTTTAGTACATCAGCATATTAGATTTCTTTCTAACGGTTCAATAGATAGTTAATGAGTCCACAATAGAAACAGACCTAATAGTCAAATCTTTTTGTTTCCGATTCTACTCTATTCCTATTTTAACACTCACTCTCAGATTTTTGTCTTGCCTTTTTTGCGGGACATAGTAGTCGACTTCAACAAAATAAAAAATAAAAAAAATCTAGATAATCATTGTAAGCAATTCAAATGAGAATTGGTAATCTAGAAATGATTAGTAACTTAACCAAAGAAAAATTGGCTAGTGACACCAAAAAGTCTGGTAATTTGACATAGTAGTTGGTATTTGGTAAAACAATAGAATATTTGGTCATAGATAAGAGAAAATACTCTCTCTCTCTCTCTCTCTCTCTCTCTCTCTCTCTCTCTCTCTCCCTCTCCCTCTCCCTCTCCCTCTCCCTCTCCCTCTCCCTCTCCCTCTCGTGCATCCATTCTTTTTATATTCTCATAATTCATATTAAGTTTTTTTTTTCTCACATAATGACATAAATTCCAATAAGTTTATTGATATGGGCATGAGGCGGTGGTGGGGCAACTTTCAAGCCCCTCTCTCTCTCTCTCTCTCTCACTCTCTCTCTCTCTCTCTCTCTCTCTCTCTCTCTCTCTCTCTCCCTCTCCCTCTCCCTCGTGCATCCATTCTTTTTATATTCTCATAATTCATATTAAGTTTTTTTTTTCTCACATAATGACATAAATTCCAATAAGTTTATTGATATGGGCATGAGGCGGTGGTGGGGCAACTTTCAAGCCCATGGGACGAGGACAGGGCGGCCCATGCCCATCCTCTAACATTGTTCCAAAGCGACTATTTTATAAAGTTTCATAAAACCAACCCATGAATTCATTTTTTTTAAACCCATGCATGCTGCAGTTTCTTATTATTGACTGGCTGTACATCATTGTAAATTATTTGAGATCAAAAGGTCCTCACATCAGTAGCATATTAAGGATCAGGTTAAATGCGTTCATGTTTACCGACAATCTGTTTTAGCTCGCACAAACTCCCCAACAAATGAGAGAGGTCGCTGATGCTTGAGAAACATTGTGCAGCCTACTAGAGGATCAACATATTTAACCCTCAGCGACGGTCGGCGATTATGCCCAGATTGTCATGACTCTGCAGTACTGGATGATAAGGCACTTAAAGCTCTTGAACGCGAAATACGAGAATTTTATGAATGCTTAGGCATGAAAGTCCACCAGCCAACAATTCCACTATTCTTGGTGAACCAGCAAGAGATGAACGAATACATAGCAGGAGATGAAAAAAATGTAAGATGAAAATTCGGTTTGTGACTATCGTCATACTTCTTAGTCTGGCTTGCTGTTTAATATAATTCGCTTGATTAAATACCCATTTACCCGGTCGCTAGGCAAATCAATGTAATTGTCCGCTGTCTAGTATTGATTTTGTAGCATCATCAATGATATTACGCATAATTCTAGGCTAAGGAGTTGCAAAAAAATTTCATCCCACGCTCCTAATTTAAGTGTCTGCTCTGCACTGGATAGGGGCATCATCGACAGGGCGTGACAATAGGACTGACAACGCGGGACTACGATCCTATTTTTACCGTATGTGCATCTTTCACTTTGAGATTTTCTCATTTTTCACATCGTTTACTTGTGTCAATCTAGCAACAGAGTGGTAACCTTTTCTTTCTGTTGGCTATCTTCGAATCGTAGACCGTGGAAGGTAGACAACATCCGCTAGTCGCCTACACAAAAGTTGTATCCATAAGAATTTTGTGTGGTCTTCCGAGGTACTTTTCTCTCCTCCCCTTTCCCATCATTACAATTTCAAAGTAAGGTCTCATTCCAAAAAAAAAAAGTTCAGATTAAGACTAGTTATCTTTGATTGGAGACTTCACCAGAAAATTTGATATTTTCTACAGGTTAAAAACAGGGGAAACCCTCACTCATGAGATGATGCACGCGTGGCACATACTTGAAATTGACGGTTTGTCTCTTGATTATCATGCAGTTTCTAACTCTAATTGAAACGTGATACGTTCAAACAGTCGACTGCCTCTTTCGAAGTTAGCTTGCTAGCCTAGTGTGATCTATTTCACTGTCTAGAAGACCACACATTATTAAGGTTTAACTCCTAAGATCATTGATCGAGTAGTTAAACGTTTTATTTCTATCCGACGACTAGGCTAAATTTTCATAACAAAAGGAATGTAAAAAGAACAAAATCTTATAAGTAGAGATTAGTCAATTGCCACTTCTGGGATAGCATCTGACAAAAAAGTGTACTACTGCAATTGGCTCCGTAATGAGATATTCTGATCTTTCCGTTGGGACATTTGGGTTTTGAACTAGAAAACTGTCATATGCTTGACAGGTTATCACCGTTTGACCGATGAGGTCAGAGAAGGCCTCTGTGAAGTTTTGGGGTACATGTGGTTGGATTCTCAAATCTTTTCCATGTCTAAGAGCAAAGCTGCACCATCACCCCAGTTTGACTTCCAGAAAAGGCTTGCGAAGTTTCTTCAGCATTCAATGGAAACGAGAACTGGCGATGTTTATGGCACTGGATTTCGAAGAGTGAAGAGGGCAACGGACATGTACGGCCTTAAAGGAACGCTCGATTACATACGTATGATGGGAAGCTTTCCTGGATGATCTACACATATTTTAAAGAAATTTTCCTTGTTTATGTATGACCTGTCTAAGGATTAATTATGTACTCTCGATCTCTTCCTCCACTTATAAACCAAAAGCATGCTTTAAGTTTGGCCCGGTAATAAGATGAATGAGAGTGTATAAGACGCTAAAAACATTGGCCGGCTTCCTGGCGATTCCATTTTCTTTGGTATGATCATGAAATGTATTCGGTTCATCTAAGAGTTGGTTGAGCCATCTTCTCTGCATGCAATCCTAAGAAAGGGAGATGCGCATGTGTGGGTTAAGAGCAGAGAAGAGATTCGGTTCCCCCACCACTAGATGCAGACATATCATATTTAGGTCACCCGGTCAAGTTTTCACCTCACTTATTATCTAACTCATGAGATCAGCAGAAGTTCCCATCAGTTCTGGGTTTCCCTGCTTAGTTGAACTTCCTGGTTACGAAATATTGTTCTTGGCAAGTAGGGAAATTTATCAATTGATCAAGCGGATGAGCAATAAATATCCAAAGGCATTGTTTTGTGACGTGGACGTGGTTACTAATGACTTTTTGGAGTGTTCAGATAGGCAAACGGTCATTTAGGCCGGCTCGGACCATTGGTTTACACAGTGTTCGGTAAATAAGCCATAATTTTTTATCTAGGAAGAGTTACCGGGGCCATGATTCCAATTTGGAAAGCTCAATTTGAGAGAAATGCTTTGGCGAAAAGGAGTTCTGTTGGCGAGATTTTTCTCCTATTCTTGGAAAGGAGATATTATTGCTATTGTATTACTCTTGTTTCCTATTTCTGGTGTTTCCTTCCTTATGTAAATGGTTGCTTGTTACCTTGATGTAAGCAACTGTATGCTATATATATGATGAATAATGGCAGACCTACTCCCTAAGACCAAAAAAAAAAGGGGGGGAGTTTTTTTTTTTTTTTGGTAAAGGTAATTATATTGAGCTTTAACCAACAAATTTACAAGATCAGGCACCACAAAAACTTACACTCAAGAAGACACAACGTCTAATCGAGTGAAAGGGCGCCGGACGCAAAAGACACCGACAAGCGGTGAAGGCAAGCTAGGGCCAAACAACGGCCGAGAGAAATAGCTACGCAGGGCTAGAAGAAACAACCAAAACGCCAACTACCAGAAAAAGAAAAGGCCACACAGGGCCAGGAAGCCCAACCAACCAGCAAGGCACAACAAGGAGAGACAACAAGGCACACAGAGCCTCCGAGTAGCCGGAGAAGATCCACGGAGGAGATGCGCTGATCAAGAAAAAAGGCGGCGAATGCAGAGGATCCACCTGTCTTGCACGGACCGAAAGATCTAGGCTGTCGGGTCGAGCGATAAGAAAATAGAAGGATCTAGGCCCCAGTTCCACTGCATCCTTCTATTTTTCGGGCAATTTTCGACGCTTATAAACGTTAAGGCCTTGTCCTTAACTACTCTGATAAGATGCTTCTTGAGCCCCGCAATCAGGACAGGATGATCTCTAAAGATGATGTCGTTTCCAAATAAGATGGCATAGGGCGCCAAAGGAAAAGCGGCCCAGAGAGTGGTAGAAATCCTTACCCGAGAGGAATTTCATCGCCCATCGAAGATTTTCCGACCAAGACCTGTTCCTCCAAGGTAGATTACACTTCGCCGCCCAAAAGTAAGCGAAAGAAGCCGTGATGCAACACCCAAAGAACAGGTGGTCAACTGAATCTGGCACGAGCTTGCAAAAGGCGCACACTTCTCTTCCAATTCTCCCATAGGACATAAGAAGCGATTGGGTAGGAAGACGGTTCTTTATCATCAGCCAGAGATTGAATTGGTATCTCGGAGTAATAACCTTATTCCAAATAAAGGACGACCAGTCAACCTTCGCTTTCCTGAATCTGGAGATATGCCAAGCTGAACCGACCGAGAAGAGGCCAAATGGATCGTCCGTCCAGACAAACGAATCTGGCACATCCGAAAGGATCAGAAGGGGCTGGCCCCTCGCAACTAACATAGCCCTGAGCTGCTGGCCCGCCAAAGAAAAAAGGTCTACCACCATCGCACATCTAGGAAGACCCGAATCAACGATTATCTGCTCTGGATAAATAAGATCCAACGGACCATTCTGATGCCAATGGTCCGACCAAAGGAAGGCCGACCAGCCATCTCCAATCCTCCAACGGAACTTGAGTCGGAACTCAGATCTTAGGTGGAGAATCTTCTTCCATGCCCAAGAGCAACATGTCGGAGTATTAACCACCCAGAAATTTCTCCCTTTTAAGAAGGTAGAGTGGATCCACTTGCACCATAAGGACTCCTTGTTTGTGAACAGGGTCCAAATGTGTTTCACCATCGCCGCCTTGTTGCATTCCCGAAGCCTACGAATCCCGAGGCCTCCCTCGTCCCTAGGAAGGCAAACATCCTCCCAGGACACCTTAGCTCCTCCCTTGCCAAGGCCAGTTCCCTTCCACAGGAACTGCCTAAGAATCTGCTCAATACGATCTAGGACCGCCCTAGGAATAACGAACACACTTGCCCAATAGGCTTGGATGGCATGGAGTACTGACCTTATAAGCTGAACTCTCCCAGCAAAGGAAAGGAAGCGATGAGTCCAGGACTGCACTCTTGCCGTTATACGATCCACTAAGGACACGCAATCCGCCTTGCCAAGCTTTGAGGAAATGATGGGAGCTCCTAGATAGCGCACCGGCAGCTTCCCTTCTGCAAATCCCAGGGTATCCTTGATCTCGCTCCTCAAGTCATCGGAGCCCCCCGCCAAAAATATCTCACTTTTGCTATTGTTCGGATTTAATCCACTCCAAGCTGAGAATGTATCTAGGCCGTCCTTCAAGAGTAGGACGGAGGCCATGTCTGCTCGGCAAAAGAGAAAGACATCGTCAGCAAAGAAAAGATGAGATAACCTGGTGGCCTTGCATCTCCAGGAGAATCTGAAACCCGGCTGCGCCGAACGAGAAGTGAGGATCCCCGAGAACACTTCCATAACCAATGTGAAAAGATAAAGAGACATAGGGTCGCCTTGTCGAAGGCCACGGCCACTAGGGAAGAATCCATGGAGATCCCCATTCAAGGAAATGGAGAACATAGGAGTGCGCACACAAGCCATGATAAGACGAATGAGATGATCAGGGAACCGAAAAGCCCGAAGGACCAATTCAAGGAAGTCCCAGTCAACCGTATCATACGCTTTCTGAAAATCCACTTTGACAGCACACTTGGGGCTATAGGGGTGAAGATGAAACCCGGCAAACAATTCCTGAGCAAGGAGGATATTATCCCTGATCCTTCGGCCTTTAACGAACGCATTCTGAGAAGGGCTAATAATGTCCCGAAGAACTGCGGCAATGCGATTTGCTTTAACCTTGGTAATACATTTATAGACCGTGTTGCAGCAGGCTATAGGTCTGTAATCATTTACCGAGGTAGCATTGGGGACTTTAGGAATCAACACTAGAGTAGTGGAATTGATCTCCTTAAGCAGTCTGCCTGTCATAAAGAAATCCCTTACAGCTTCAACAGTCAACGACCCAAGTAGGTCCCAATTTCTCTTGAAGAATTCGACACCAAACCCATCTGGGCCCGGGGCCTTTCCACGGGCTAGGGAGAAAATAGTCTCCTTAATTTCCACATCAGTAACGGGGCGGCTAAGAGATGCTATCTGATCCTCTGAGAGCGGACAATTGATAGCTCTCTTCAAGTCATCCAAAGGCGGTCTACCAGGAAGGGCACGAGTCACAAATAACTCCTTGAAATGATTGACGAAAGACAGGTTGTGTTTTGATTCCATTTTCGATTCCGTCTTTGTGTTCCAGCAATCAGGTCCTTGTCCCAATTGATTATAGCTTATTCTTCTTTTTTTGTGTTAGCATGGCTGCTTGTTTTGAGACATGGATGCGAAACAAGATGAAGCTTCTAGATTTGATCCTTCAAAGGTTGTTGTTCATGAATCACACAGCCAATGTCCGACTTCCTTGTTGCTGAATGGAAACAACTTCCTCCTTGGTCCCATGCTGTGACTATTGCCCTTGGAGGAAGGTCTAATCTCACACATATCAATGGATAGACTCCTGCTCCATCGGTGGGTAGCCCAAAATTTGAAGAGTGGAAAGCTAATGACCACAATGTTATGACATGGATATTCAATTCCATGGAAACCCACATCTATTAGACATTCACATATTTGGATTCCACTTGGACTTTATGGGAGTCACTGTGCGAAGTGTATGCATAAGCATATAATGCATCCCGGATCTTCGAGTTGCAGCAAGGGATTGCTAACTCCAAGCAAGGTTCAAATCAGTCCTTTACCAAGCATATGGGAAATTTGAAGAGACAACGGAATAAGCTCTGCCAATATGGCCCCCCTACTAAGATTGTTGCTGACTACATCAAATGAGGAGCAAGATTGCATCTTTAAGCTTTTGGCTAGCTTTAAGCTTGAGTTTGAAGAGACTAGGAGACAAATTCTGACTGGTCCACAAATGCTATTTTTTAATGCCGTGTGTTCCATTATTCAGAATGAGGAAAGAAGACGAAAGGTGATGCAATCAGATTGTGTGTTGATAACAAATCTTGTGAAGGATTCGGCCCACGACGTGGCTAGCAAGCCTAGGCAAGATGATTTGGTCACACGATTCGCCAAAGGCAAAAACAAGAAACCCATCACTGTGATCGTGATGACTGTGATCGTGATGGTCACTCTAAAGAGAGAGGCTGGCTTCTTCACCCTCATCTTCACCAAAACAAGGAGAAGTGCCCGAATGCCAATGCAGTTATTTAAGGAGATTCGGTGGATATTCAGACAAAGCTTAATTCTTTAACTCAACAAGTGCAGCAGCTGATTCAAATGCATGGGCTTAGGATGAATATTGCTAACAAGGAGTCCGAAAATCTTGCCACAACATCTAGTAATGAGTATGCTCTTTCTGTTTTTCCTAAAACATGATTTATTATGGATTTTGGAGCCACAAATCACATGTGCAACTCCTCATATATATTGTCTCATACTGCCTGTAGCACTCTACATTCTCCTATTATGGTTGCTAATGGGGTGCAAGTTCCTACATGAATAGTGGGACAAATTAAATTCTTTTCAAAGGAATTAGAAACTTTGTTGGTTCTTGAACTATCGTCAAATTTGATGTTTGTAAGCAATTGTACTAACCAATGGAATTGTAATGCTATTTTTACCTCTCAAAATGTGCTATTTCAAGATCGCACCACAAGGAGGATGATTGGTGAGGGGCAGCTACAAGACGGGTATATGCCTTGGAGCTTCCTAATGCAGCTTTGACAACAATAAAAAGAGGAGGTGACAATTTGTGAGTGTGGCATTGACGTATGGGTTATCCATTCGACCAAGTATTACACGCTCTTGACGTGTCATTTCATCATGATTCAAGCAGTTATGATCCTTGTCACTTTGCCAAACAACATAGGTTACCGTTTCTACATGGTAATAATAGAATTACTAAATTGTTTTTTGTTGTTATTCGGATGTTTAAGGTAATTCACCTATTGATTCTAAGGAGGGTTTTAGATATTTTATTACATTCATTGATGATAAGTCTTGTCCTACGTGGATTCGCCTTTTAAAATCCAAGACTGAAGTTCTTATTGTCTTTCAAGAATTTTGCAACATAATGAAAAATCAATTTAATACCTTTGTGAATGTACTACACACCGACAATGGTATTGAATACACTAATCAAAGTTTTCAAGCAGTCTTGAGTAGTTTGGATATCATTCATCAAACATCCTATGTTAGGACCCTACAGCAGAACAGTGTAGCAGAACGGAAAAATCGACACCTCCTTGAAATTATGAGGGGCCCCTTATTTTCAGGAAACATACTTAAATCTTATTGGGTAGATGCTATTCTAACTAGTTGCTATTTTATCAACAGGTTGCCTAGCCGTTTTTTGGATTTTGTGATCCCTATGGAGATCTTGTATAGACAGAAGTTTGATATTTCCCATTTACGAATCTTTGGCTGTGTTTACTACGTCCACTCTCAAAATGGTGGAAAACTAGATTCATGAGCCTAGAAGTGTGTATTTATCGGCTACTCTTCCACCAAAAAGACCTACAAATGTTATGATCCAATTACTAAGTGAGTTTATTTTTCTCATGATGTGTTTTTGACGAGGCCCAATTTTTTTTTTCCCAACGGGTCTCAAATTTAGGGGAAGGACAACTATCAAGACTTTTATACTGAATTTGAGCCCATTCCTTTCCTTATAGTGGTTGGCAGCACCGAAAATAACCCTAAAAATCAAGAGGTTGAAACTGGGGCTATTGTGGAAAATCACCAAGGGGATGGGACTGTTACCAAAAGTCAAGAGGCTACGGTTATTGGGCACTCGTTGTCAAAATCAAGTGTGTGAGCGCCTAGTGAAAATTCTAAAACTGCAGGTGAAGAGTTGATAAATGATACTTTGATAGCAGAGATTCCCACACCTATTCCTAGTCGCAAGTCAGCTCATATCCCTAGACCTTCAACCCGTCTTCAGGATTTTTCTACCTTTCACACAATTCAGCACCTCATTCAGGATTTTGTTGGATATGACAAAGCGTCTTACAGTTATTTGAGTTTTCTGTCTGCCATTGAAGAACACTAGGAGCCCAAGAGTTTTGAGAAAACAAATAAGAAAAATGTGTGGATTAAAGGCATGAAATATGAGATTAAGGCACCAAAAGAAAAAAAGACCATGGAATGTAGATGGACCTATAAGATCAAATAATAGTGATGGCACGATCAAGAGGTACAAAGCTAGGCTTGTCGCTAAAGGGTACACCCAAACCTACGGCATATACTATAATGAAACATTTGCTCCGGTGGTTAAGATGAATACAGTGCGAGTACTTATGTCCTTAGTAGTAAATCATGGGTGGCCTTTGTTCCAAATGGATGTGAATAATGCCTTTCTACATGGGGACTTAGAAGAAGTTCACATAAACTTACCACTTGGGCATTCCTTACAGGGTAAGTATGGAACTGTTTATAAACTAAAGAAAGCTCTCTATGGCCTTGACTAGTCACCTAGAGCTTGGTATGGCAAGCTTAGTGTAGCACTTATCAGATTCAGCTTAAAGAGAAATCCTTCAGATTCCTCTATGTTCACTAAGTCAAATGAACAAGGTATTGTTATTATTCAAATGTGTATGTTGATGATTTGGTCATAATAAGCGGTAACCAACTTGGGATTGAAGCACTCAAGTGTCATTTGAGCAAAGAATTTGATATCAAAGACCCTGGCAATTTACATTTTTTTTTTTTGGGCATTGGAATGGCACACTCTCACAAATGACCATTTTTATCCCAAAGAAAGTATGTTCTTGATTTATTAAAAGAGACTGGTAAGTGGAGTTAAACCCGCAAGTGTCCCTATGGTGTATAACATCGAGTTTGTTTCTAACAGTGTACCATTGCAAGATGTTGGTCAATTTCAGCAGTTAGTAGGACACTTGATCTACTAAACTATCACTAGAACCAATATTGCAGATGTTGTTAGCTATGTGAGCCAATTTATGCATAATCCCACTTAAGGTCACGTGGGATCGGTGGATCATCTCCTTCGGTATTTGAAAGCTTCACTAGGAAGGGGAATCTTGATGAAGAATGATATTCACACAGATATAGTAGGTTACACTGATGCAGATTGGGCTGGAAGTCTAGTGGATAGAAAATCCACAACTGGTTTCTGTATGTTTGTTGGTGGTAATATTATTACTTGGAAGAGCAAAAAACGAACAGTTGTTGCACGTTCAAGCGCAGAAGCCGAGTATTACGCCATGGCCACCACTACTAGTGAAATTGCGTGGTTGCGTCTTTTACTTTAGGAATTGGGATGTAAGCCTACGGCTACACCTACAAAGGTATTATGTGATAATCAAGCTGCAATTCGCATTGCTTTGAATCTGATCTTCCATGAGAGAACCAAACACATAGAAGTAGATTGTCACTTTGTGAGAGAGAAGGTTCAAGATAAAACAATTGAGACTCTGTATATTTGAAGTGAGGATTAGCTTACAGATGTCTTCACCGAAGCATTGTCAAAAGGGGTTAAATTGACCTCCGACAAAGTCTTCGCCCCAACTTGAGGGGGAGTGTTGGCGATATTTTTCTCTCCTATTCTTGGAAATGAGATATTATTGCTATTATATTATTCTTTCTTCCTGTTTATGGTGTTTCCTTCCTTATGTAAATGGTTGCCCGTTGCCTTACCGTAAGCAACCATATCCTGTGTATATGATGAATTATGGCAGACCTACTCCCTAAGACAAAAAAGAAGAGAGGATGAGTTTTTTGTCCATGGATGTAGGCATATTGCCGAACCACATTATTTTTTATGTAATTATTTGTGTATTTGATCCTGCTAGACTTCAATAGGTTCTCCATATGTGGTCATTTTGAGCCTCAAATCCATCAATGGTAGAGCAGTATTTCTAGCCTCAACGGAAGTTTGATGTTAGAAAACTAGCGTAGTTTGATTTTGTCAAACGATGAAAGAATAGATGCATATTACGGGTTTGTACACTACCGTGTAGTGTGGTTATGCTTTTGGAGAAGTTTGTGGTATTTGTTTGGTTTATCTATTAATTAGAGTAGCACATTTCACCCTCAAACAAATGGCCAAAAGCTTGTGGTATTTGTTTGGTCTTCTACGTTCGATTTAGGCCTTAAAATCCATCATTTCTATTAGAAAATTCAACTCAAAATGCTAAATTGATAGATGAATACATTATTTAAAAATTCAATATTCAAACACTTCTCCTCACACTTAAACAATATATAATGTGGAGGCTCCTAATTTGACTTACTATTCCGATACAATATAAGAAAGTTCAATCCAAAAGTTAAACTTATGGATTGAGGGAGACAGCATAAATATAAAAAGTATATAAGACCTGTTATCAAGTAATGTGAAACAATATTTCAACAATTTGTGCATGTTTTAAGATGCTTTTTTTTTCCTATTTTAGGTCTATTTTCTACATTATTTTAGCCCTTTGTTCATTGTTATGAACTTCCAGACTGCTTAAAGTTATTTTGAATTTTCCATATCGCCTAGAGTTCCCAAGCATTATTTTGTTCTTTTGAAATATTGGACAGCTTGTGGTGTAATTTTAGAGAATACAGATTGGGAGATTTTTTTTTTCTCTAGGGGTATGCAAAATTGACCACTCAAATTAGGAACTATTTGGATCAGACCGAACCGGTCGATTGGGTTCAGTTCTTGGAAGTGTTGGTCCAATTTTCAATTCCTAAAAATGAAATCGTTGTCAAGATGGCTTGGTTCCCAATTCCAATGGGAACCAGACCACCGATTGCATATACTTTTCATTATTTTTATTTTTTCAAAATAATTAGTGGGTTTAATTTATTGTTACCGAGGAAACAAAGGCCTATAATTGGACAATAAAATATCCAAATGAAAACATAAGATTTGTCTCAAACTTTGAATTTGTTTCTAGTCATGCTTTGGACAATAAAATATCCAATAGTGATAGGTTCCATTGGACTAAACCAAACCGGTTGGTCCTAGGTCTGGTCCCAGTTCCAAATCTTCAAAATTGGTCCTCCCAATCTGGTCTCGATTCCACCTTGGAATCGGATTGAACCGAGAACAAATCACCCCTAATTTTTTTCTCTCAATTTTCACCTCCGAGTGTGTTGCGCCTTCGCACACAAGTGCGTTGCAGATTGATTTATTTGTGGCTTATAAATTGTTTCAGCCACGTCATTTTACCCAAAAAACATTACTCTCATATGATATGAAGATGCTTTATCAATGAGGGTTTGATCATATTAAAATTACGAAAAACTTTAAAATGGTACATATATGACAAATTTACCCCGAACAAACCTTTTTACTACCAAAAACTCTAAATCAGTACATATATGACAAATTTACATGAAATTAATTTTTTAACAACCAAAAACTCCAAATTGATATATTTGTGATAATTTTACTCAGCGCTAGTTTCCGTTATATTTGATTAATATCACAAAATACCACAAACTGATGGAATATAAAATGCCAAATTGATACACTCGTTAATTGCCGTCATATATCATCCAACTTAGTAATGTGACAGCAAAATTTAATATAAACTAATTGAAAGTAAATTTGTCACGAGTATATTAATTTAAGACTTGATAGTCAAAAAATTAATTTGTAATAAATTTATTACAAACATACAAGTCGAAGATTTTTCATAATATTAACTTTTTTTGTAAATATCACGGAAGATATCTGGGCAACTCCACCGGATAAACTGCCGTGATGGATCCGATTCACTAGACTCGGGTCCGTGTGAGAAATTCCCCGGGGAGAGGGTCCGTAATTTCAGTGCGAACCTTCAAGGTCCACCTCCTTTTACTTCTCCTGGTTTCGGCTCGTACACCCTTTCGGGTTTCGGCCTTGGGGTGCTCCAGACCGTTCTCTCGTTGTTTCCTCCTGAAGAGAAAAATCACTGTGGAATCCTTTTTCGTCACATTCTCTCGTAGCCGCGTCGTGGGTGGTCTCTTTTCTTGCCTTTCCTAGAGGGATGGTTGCGTGTCTCGGTGAAAAGTTCGGGAAAATCGTTGGCTGCACCGAAGGTGTTTGATGTTTTGCCTGACACCGAGTCCTTTCGTTTTCGCTAGTAATCTTCGTGATGTTTGACGGCAGATAGGTGCCCGGTTTATACTTTCTCCCTCTTGTTGTGGGTTTGGTGTTGCTGAGTGCGTCCTGGTCGAAACGGGTATCGGCACAGCAGGTGTTTGATGCATCCAATCAATTCATCCTTCACTCGTGGTGTGGTTTTAGTTGAACCCATCATGACATTCAGGGGCCAGTTTGATCCGTTCTGTGTTTGACATTGGAATTTGTCAAAAGCCCATGTTTCGCAAGCATTTCTTTTGTGCTGGAACTGGGATCCTGTTCAAGACCTTAAACCAGCAGAGTCGCTTATTTTCTCGGGACCCTTTCCCTAGCAAGGTCTCGCACTACCTCTATAGAGCCAGAATTATAGATTCCATAAGGCTTGCACTTCGATCGGATTCCCAGAGTTTGCTTACCACTCTCTTGAATGACCGCCTTTTGGACTCTTTTGTAGTCACTCACACTCTCCGTTCTGCTCCTTCTGCCGATTCAGCACTCTCAGTTATTGACATTCTCAAATCAAATTCGAATTTTAATCATACACAAAGTACCATTTATGCCCTGGCCAACATTTTGGCCAGATCCGGTCGAAGGGAGGAACTTGACGATTTGGTTGATGCCATTAATGCCAGGAGCTTTAAAAATGTTCGAGTTAGCCATATGAACCTTATGCAGTGGTACGCAGCAACTGGAGACATTAACTCAGTTCTTGATATATGGGATAAGTATAGAGAGTTGGACAGACATGTGTGCACAGAATCATATAACATCGTCATGCGCCTATATGCAGAAAAGGGTGAAGATTCCAGTGCTGTGGAGATATTCCATAGGATGATCGTGGAAGGAGCAAACCCTAATTCTAGAACATATACAAATATTATTGAGCACCTTGTGAATTCTGGGAAGCTGGATTCGGCACTTGAGGTTTTCAATGTTTTACCATTAATGAGAATCAAGCGCACATCGAAACAGTTCTCAATTTTGGTGGAGGGTCTTGTAAGTGTTCGAAGGTTTGATGAGGTGAAAATTTTACTCAGCAATATGCACGCTGAAGGTATGCTGCCCGTTAGAGCTCTGCTTTGCTCGTTGCAACATATGAAAGAGGCAGGATGTATTCATGAGAATGATGAAATTCTTTCTGAAATGTTGCCAAATGAGAGGATAAAAAGTATCGAGTATTTTGTGGATGATACTGGAGATGACGATGATCATGAGGCTGAGGATGAGGTGGAGGATGATGTTGCTTGTGATGTCAATGAGGTTAATGGGGTCAAATTGAAACCATGGCTAGATCCTAGAGCTTTGGCAAATGCCTTGCAAAGTTGGAGCCCCAATGAGGTTTCAGAATTGGAGAAAGCAAAGTTTGTGTGGACAACTCGCTTGGTTTGCAGAGTCCTTAGAAATTTCAAATCTCCACTGGCAGCTTGGAACTTTTTCTGCTGGGTTGCTTGCCAACCGGGGTTTACTCATGATGTTTACACAGTGCAGAGAATGATGACCCTTTTA
Organism: Eucalyptus guilfoylei; assembly: GCA_016097605.1. Taxonomy (NCBI): domain Eukaryota; kingdom Viridiplantae; phylum Streptophyta; class Magnoliopsida; order Myrtales; family Myrtaceae; genus Eucalyptus; species Eucalyptus guilfoylei. The sequence goes on along the minus strand of CM027868.1, from coordinate 30,793,787 downwards.
GCACGACATGGGCATGTCCAATTGGTTAATCAGCTCCTGGATAAAATTAGACAGGAGGGACTAAAGCTCCCATTCAGTACTATTAAATTGATTATTGACTTTTGTGGCATTTCGAAAGATCCTGATGCTGCTTTGAAGATTTTTCGTCACAATAGAACTCTCTGTGGTTCTATTTCAAAGTTTAAGCTGATGGTTCTGTATTCATCATTGTTATGGACATTGACCAAGTGCAGTAGGAGCTCTGATGCTCTTGAGGTGCTTGATGAAATGATTTTAAATGGCATTTGCCCAGATATTCAAACTTTCTCGGGTTTGATGGATCATTTTGCAAAGCAAGGAGACATCAAGAATGTGCAGAAGATCTTCGGAATGGTTAGGCAGAGCGGCATCGAGCCAGACGCTTACATGTTTAAGGTTTCGATTCATGGTTATTGCAACTGTGACCGAGCTGCTCTTGCATGGAGGGTTTTTGAGGACATGAGAAACTCAAATCTACTTCCTGATTATGCCACGAAGGAGTTGCTAGTGAAAAGTCTTTGGAAGGAAGGCAGGAGGAGGGAGGCTGCAATTGTAGAAGAAAGTTGTGAGGAGACAAATGATTCTCTTCCTCTTGCTTTACGTGGTCACATATGGACTGTGAGCTCAGCCAACCTCACTCAAGTTTACAACATATATGCAAGTAGTTTTACATCAAGCTGTGGTCCAACATCAAATGGGGAGGGTTAGTAGGCAAGTGTATTTCTAGGTTGCATTCTTTACAACTATCTGAACTGTTAAGGTTACTTTTGTTTGCCCCTGGAACAAGTTTAGTTTTGTTTAGTCCAAGCTGACAAACTTGAGTTTGTCACATAATGGGGCTGCAGATGCAAGCATTATGTATTCTAATTTCTTTTCTATTCATTTTTTGGGAATGCAAGCATAATGTTATTTAATCTTGTTTTCTTTTGTATTTAGCTTGAGGGAAACACTGATTTCTATCATCCTGCTTAGTTGCAGTTTGTATCTAGTGCCAAAATCTACATTTACCATTACTTGCTTTGAACAAATGTTTTCTATATTGCACAATATTATTGCAAGAATCTCTATTTACTAATTAGTTTTCAGACCATGATTCTTTTTTTTTTTTTTTTTTTTTTGGGGGGGGGGGGGTGGGGTTCTCTCTTTATCTACAGTCCTTGTGTCAATCTTAGATAGACAGGAGATGAAGTCAACTGTCTGTGAATTCCTATGGCCTATGCTAGAATGCCTTGTTGCATTTCTCTAATAGGCTCACATTATCTACGGAGACCAAGTCTGTATTCGTTTGTGCCTTTCAGGATATCAGATAACACTCAACTTTCTGGATATCATCTTCCCCTTGCATGCTTCATATGTTTATGGGGATCTGTTCTTAGGATTTGTTTGTGTGTCTGGTTGTGTGTCTGGGAGAGCTATTTTCTGCTTGGCCCCTTCACTATGGCTCTTTCTGCTCCATCCTATATGCTTGATTTAATAGTAGATAAAACGATAATGAGACAGCTGTTCTGCTGTTCTGTCAGGCTAGAATACACAATCAATTTTTAGACAGGAGCTTTCGGCCTGGAGCTTGCTTACTCATTCCAAGTCTATTTTTTCATTTTATTTTTAATTATTATTTGTGTTGGACCGTATGAATACAGTTTTCTGTTTTGCCAGATAAGATAATTCAGATGGATTGCAAGTAAGCTCAGTCAAGGGATCTTTTGTTCGGCTGTGAGGTTGGTCCATCTATGAAAACCATGCCCCCAAATCAAGTTGATTTTTTTTCTAACAAGAGGTGAATCTATGGCATCGTATGACAAGACCAAGTGCAGAATTTATATTGAGCCCTTTACGGTCCACAGTGAGGAACCTCATACTGATTTGCCAGCTTTATCTGTTAGCCCAGGTGATAAGGCAACTAATACTTTTGTCTCTCAGGAATATTTAATTGACTCGAGTTCAATTTCAAGATGACAAAATTGGGCAAAGTGTAATTCTTCGCGAGTCTTGTAGCTAAAAGTCGAAATGGAAGTCTAGGTAACTACGTTCTTTTATTCCGTGCAGTCATTTCGTCAATCCTTATGCACATCCAACTTCACCAGCGACCCTCCCGTGCATGATATACATCTTAGTTATCGATCCAACATCATATTCTGTTGGTTTCTTTGTGGTTTTCGAATTTTTTAAGCAAGAGTTGTGGCTTCAAGTGTTTTATTCTATTGTTTGACTAAATTTCTATGTGTGATAAATATGCAGGATGATCTCCTTCGCCGGCCGAAATGGGCTTTCGTCGCCTTATATTAATCTGATACTCATCACATGCTCTTTCAAAAGCATCTACCAGCCAAAACAAATACAAATTCCATTGCCGCCTATTATTTTCTATTATAGACGTACATTGGATGTCAAATTGCTAGTCACTCCACTCTATGCAAAAAATCTTTTCCGAATTAAAAAAAAAAAATCTTTTCACAAAAGCTTATTTAATCATCGGATCCAAATGAGTTGTTCAATTCAAAGCCAAAACAAGAATCTACTTCCAGGTTTTATTAGGACCAGAGTTCCCTAGTTCCAAGCGAAAGATTTCTGGGCTTTTTCCAACCTCAGCGCTTCACCCTTATAAAACCTTAGGTTTGAGAGGCTCATTCCATCCAAGCTGATATCCAAATGGCCATCTTTCGTTCCTCCTCAAAATATCTACTTCTGCTGCATTTCTTCGTCTTTATCATCTCTATCACAACTCAACCACTTCCTAGCCCGAGTGCCAACTTCTCGTGCTCTGCCGACTCAGAGAAATCATGCCCAGCATACGTCACCTACATCGCACAAGAACCCGAATTCATTGATCTTGGAAGCATCTCCGACCTGTTTGGTGTCAGCCGTTTATCCATCTTGCAGGCGAGCAACCTGGCCTCTGAAGATGACCCTTTGTACCCCGGCCAGCTTTTGCTCATACCGATCACATGCGGCTGCAGTGGTGACAGTTTCTTCGCCAACATAACGTATCAGATCAAGAAACATGACGGTTACTTCCTGGTCTCAATAAAAGTGTTTGAGAACCTCACAAACTGGCAAGTCAACAAGGACATGAACCCAGGGATCAATCCAAATATCCTGCAGATTGGAACCAAAGTCACTATTCCTCTCTACTGTAAGTGCCCGGCAAAAGCAGATTCCGAGGCAGGCTTCAACTTTATTGTTACTTATGTATGGCAGCCTGGAGATGCCCTCTTATCAGTGGCCAATAAGTTTGGCGCAACGCCTAGCAATATAGTTAAGGAAAACAACGGAATGAATCTTACTGCACCTGTTGGTCTTCCTGTCCTCATACCACTATCACAATTGCCGGCTCTTTCTCAACTGAAGAGAAAAGAATCCAAGCATGAGTGGATTATTATAGTTTTAAGCAGTGTAGCAGCTGCTATATTGGTCATCGGGGTAGCGTTTTCACTAGTCTATGTTCACCATTTACGTGGGAAATCGGAGTCATCCAAGACGAAGGTCGTTCAAGATAAGTTACTTTTCAGCGTTTCGGACTACTTGAGCAAGCCAATCGTGTATGAGGCTGGAGAGATCATGGAGGCAACGATGAATCTTGATGAGAATTCGAGGATCAGGGGCTCAGTGTTCCACGGCACAATTGACGGGAAAGTTTTCGCCGTGAAAACAGAAACTAAGGGCAAAAACTTGGAGGAGCTAAAGATTCTACAGAGAGTTAACCACGTGAATCTGATAAAGCTAATGGGTGTTTCGTCAGATGCAAGCGGCAACTTGTTTATGGTATATGAATATGCTGAAAACAGTTCGCTCAATAAGTGGCTGTACCAGAGGCCTTCGTCCTCTTTAAAGTCTGTCAACTTCCTCACTTGGATTCAGAGATTGGGCATTGCACTCGATGTCGCCAGTGGCCTCCAATACCTGCATGAGCATACTCAACCGAGAATCGTCCACGGAGATATCAGAGCGAGCAACATACTTCTGGACTCCAATTTCAAGGCCAAAATATCAAACTTCTCCAAGGCCAGACCAGCTACAAGTGCTGTAATGTTGAATGTTGATATTTACGCTTTTGGGTTACGTTTGCTTGAGTTACTTTCAGGGAAGCGGGCCATGGGCGTGAGAGAAATCATGGAGATCTTGGAAGCAAAAGAGCATAGAGAGGAGAGGTTGATGGAATGGATGGATCCTGATTTGGAGAGCTTTTATCCGATTCATGACGCGCTGAGCCTAGCAACCTTGGCCTGTGCGTGCACAGTAGATGAATCTTCTGCGAGGCCAGGCATGGCGGAGATTGCGTTTAATCTCTGCATGCTTGCTCAGTCATCTTCAGTGGCAGTGGAAAGGTCTTAGACTACAAAAATAGAACCAGATGAGAGCGTTCAAGATATCATTCCTGCCACTACTCGCTGAATCTTTGAGATGTAAGGTTCACGTAAATGTCTTCTCTTTTCATCTTGTAATAAAAGCTGATACGCAGTAGTTTCCGTAAATTTCGCGACATATTGGACTGGAAGGTTATTTTCCTCCTGAAATTTCCTTGTAATTGTCTCTTACTTGTAGATTCATCAATGCAAGTATAGTTGAAACTAAAATTGTATTCATTTTCCTTTTTAAATAATGCCCTGGAAACACTGAACAGTGAGCCAAAACTAGGGATAAACTAGCAAAAGTTCGACCACAAATTTTCTTGCGAATCTTTTCTACATATATGCAACATATCGAAAGCTGTTCCTGTCACAACAAGACAGAGGTATTGCGATGAATCATCTCTTTTGCTGTTTCGCTAGATATACATAAAATAGGATGTTGTATTCAGTATGAGAACAGAAGAAACGAATATATAGTCTCTGTATCAGTGAGTCTCGGTGCTAATCTAATTACAGCCCGAAGAAAGGCAGAAACTCGGCCACCTCAGGAGGAAGTTCTAGTGTTCCCAGGCCAATGACGCTGTGAAGACCTTCGATAGAGACTGCTCGATCTCATCCATGGCAGGGCGATCCAGCGGATTTTTCTTCAGGCAACTCTCAATTATTCTGATAATGTAAATGGCAAGGTCCAACGGGTACATCTCTCTCATCGAAGGATCAATAAACTGCATCAGCCTCTCGTGGCCGCCATCCTCGGTAAGCACCAAAGTCACAACATCATACGCTTGCATATTCTCTCCTCCACACAACAAAATAACCTCTTTCCCAGTCATCATTTCCAGCAAGAGAATGCCGAACGCATAGACATCTAAGTTCACAGAGATCAAACCGTTCTCCAAGTACTCGGGAGCCATATAACCTTTCGTCCCAACGATGTGCCTTGTCAAGGCGAATTCTCCATCCTCTCCTTCTGCAGATCTAGCGAGTCCGAGACTTGCTATCTTGGCCCTAAAGTCGCTATCAAGGAGAATGTTGCTACTCTGGATGTTCTTGTGGACGAGAGGTGGGGTTGTGAAGCGATGGAGGTAGTTGAGCCCGGTGGCCACATCCAGAGCGATTTGCATCCTCTGCATCCATGTTAAGAATCTTCCTTCGCTGTTATTTTGGTAAATCCACTCGCTCAAGGGTCCGTTCACTGCATATTCATATACGAAGTACCAATGCCCCTCATCGAAGCATATACCTGAGAGGCGTATAAGATTGGAGTGGTTGATCTTGTTCAGTATTTCCACTTCCCTTGACACATCGCCGTTCATTTTCTTGATCGCTGCGGAATCTCCATTGATTTTGCCACGGTAGACCGACCCCTTGATCAAACAGCTAGAACTGAAGTTTTCAGTTGCCGCTTGCAGTTCTTTATAAGTATACACCTGCATGGACTGCGCAACGCTGGATATGCTATCAAGGAAATCCAGAGAGTCCTGATCCACCTTCTTGTTGTTTGGCTTTCCAAATGCCTCGAAGCTATCCGAGACCATGGTTGAGTCGATTTTCTCTCTCCTATTCCTTCCTCTGAAGAACTTAAAGAAAATGACTGCGCTTACCACTGCAATCACAGCAATTCCACCAAGAACACCGATAGTGACATAAACCCATGTATTCGAACTTTTGCCTGGGGGAGAAGGCGGCGATGGCGGTGGTGGAGGAGGAGATGGTGACGTTGTCTGAGAACTCGTGGGCGGATTTTCCATTGGTATGAGGAGTGTGGTGAAAGCATAGAAGGGGTCCTGTGCAGATAGTTCATTAGCTTCTAAAGTGGCCGTGACATTCACTCCGAATCTCGCGCTTACATCAGAAGTGCTATCGCCGGGCACAGTAGCATAGGTCAAAAGATAATTTATACCCGCATCACTCTGATTTTTTGTTGGACAAGCACACCTAACAGGGACAGTAATTGTTGCCCCAGTAGACAAATCAGAAGCACTAATGTTGTTCACATTCTGGAGAGCTTGGCATGTTGAGAGGGCTTGATAAGTGTTGTTGGCAATGGAAAAGTAAATATCTCCTGATTGGACAACATAACTGGCATTCTCTTGATAGTACTGACCTGAACATGAGCAAGTGATGGGGACTATCACCAATTGATCGGTACTGAAGCTTGCGGATTCGGAGACCGAGTTTATTGACGAGACTTGAGACGCGCTCGAGGTGAAGAGATCCGAGATTGACAATACCGTGTTGTAAGGGGATCGGGATCGGAAGATGAGGTAGGATTGGCAGCTTCTGTTGAGGCCATTGCAGGTGTACCCGAATTCTGAGGAGGAGTTGTCGTTGGAGTTGCAATCTGATGTGGTCAAGCCCACATAAGGTTGTTGGGCAAGAACCACCAAAGATGATGGAGGCAACGCGAGGAAGACGAAGGTTGACATAAGGGAAAAGAGAGACGAGAGAGCCATTGCTCTTTGAGGTTGGGGGAATGATCTGAAGGAGAGCCAATGACAGGTTCTCTGTAATGGGTTTGAATATAATTTCAATCTGTTGTGTCGGAAGCTTCATGGGCGTTTACTTTTCTGGAGTAAGAGAGACAACTCGCGTAGGGCGCATTGCAAGGTTGACTGACCCATCTTTCAGCTTTTGGGTTGTTGGACCGAACCATCTACAAGTATTGACATTCCAAAAGGATAGGCAAATTAAAAAATCGTGCACGTAATTGAATCTTTCTTCTCCCAATCCCTGGCGGCGTCACAGAATATCGTTCAATACACGCTAGGAAAACAGATTTGACCCTACTGAAAAACGCGAAATTGGTGACAAAAGCCCTGACATACAACCAGAAAGCAGAATGAATCAAAAGTTTCTAGAGTATTTTCCTTCTTTTTTTTATCTTTTGTCAATGTTAAAATACGACAGTAAAGTTTGATTGTCTATTAAGTTACCGTTGTTTAAGTGGAAGAAAGATGATTGGCGGCTACTTTGTTGCGGCGATTAAGTAGTGATTCTGGAAAGCGATGGCAAAGTTGACTTTGAATTTTTTTATGCCGAGGCAATTCTGCTCACGCCAAGCTGGAGATAATCCCACATGCAAGTCAAAGCCTAAATTGAAACGTAAATGCAATGTCGAGCTCGTGTTAGACTTCAAGGTTGAGGGCTACCTGTATTCGATCCTCGTTCGTAGTCTGACCAAAAATAGAAAATTCTTTCGGCGTTCTAATGAGGTTCGTCGACCCTCCTAACTTTAGAAGCAGTGAGACTTACATCAGAGCTCACATAGAACCCGGATCCTCCGGGTTTCTTGCTCTGTAAGTGGTCTCGAATACCACTTGAATAAAGTAAAACAAGTTTAGTACCAGGGTGAATGCTCAGCATCAACTTCACTGCGAAATCAAAAAGCTAGAGCAAGCATGATTTGGATCAAAAAGTGCGAGGCTGCCATCTCGTTCGAAGCACACAGCCTACCAAGTACCTTTACACAGGTAATATATTGTAAAGAAAAAGAGAAAGCCCACCCCAAGACAATAACCAAAGCAATGCCAATTGCAATGCCAATTAGCGAGCCCGCCCATGCCCCTAAACTCATTTATGACCAGTATAATTCCTAAAATTAGACAAAATATGCCACCTGCCATGCTTTCACGGAGTCCATTGGCGATCCAGTCAGGAGTTACGACAAATAAGATAAAACGAGAAACTGCACATTAAGACATGAGCAGGCAGAGCTAGTTAGCAATCGATGGAGAAGAACAGTGACTCTGATATTTCCAATAGGCACAGTTCTTAGAGAAGAGAGAACAGTTTCAAACCTGTGAAGGTTTGAGGAAAGAAGAGGTTTGCTGCGACGGCGAGAAAAGCAACCCAACAACCAAACTCTCCCCTGCATCATTGTTTGGGTAACATAAGTAACTGAAGCAGAAGGTTGCGAAGAACATCTTTTAGAAAAGTGAGTCATTTTCCGTGCCAACAAAAAGCTATGATTCACAATCTACCTAAGAATTTTGAAGAGCACAGTGGGGAAACTTGTGAATAGATACAATACAAGAGCAGTAGTTTGCATGGATGATTTCCTCCCAGTTCGATTCATGATCAACAAGAATCTGCGAAAGAAAGAAGATGAATAAATACTTTTGGCTAAGGATAGTCCAGTGACTAGCATACCCCATGCATAAAGCAGAACTCAGATCAGAATTAAGGAAAGAGAATGGCAAACTCAACGCTCGTACTAATAGGGATTAGTATGAAAATGAAAGATAATTTGTAGCACGTGTGACAAAGTCACTACAAGTCCCAGTCTTCCAATGTGTATATAAAACTTTGGAGGCTTTCCCCAACAGTACTACCTCTAAGAATGTCGTATGACCAACCAACATAAATGTTCAGGCTGAATATCTTTATTTCACAGCCATGTGATCTGCTTTAACAAGAGCATGCAGTCTAACTATCGTGCTGATTAGTCTATTCAGAAGCCATAGAGTCTCTGAAAAAACACAATCAGATAGCATAGCTTCTTGTAAATATGCTATCTTTCTGTATAAGTTAAAGCTTGGCATAAAGTATGGTATGAGTCTGGCATCTGAAAGTGAGATGTTTTTCCCCTTCCAATTCAGTGTGGTTTTCAAAAACTTATCAATCTGCACCTCTTTCTAAATGTGAACCACATGAAAAGTAGGTCCTTTGGCCAAAAATTCAAACTAGAACATACTCGAAACGAGGAGATTAGGCTTTATTTGACAAGAACAGATTCACTTAATGGAGAAGAAATTGGTTCATTATTATGCAACAACCAATAAGAGATTGAAATGATGTGTAATTTTGCTTTAGACTGCTAATATCACAATATTTTTGCCTTAATATATCTCTATTCCAAGCTCCTCAGCTCCTTTCTCACACACAATTCCACCACAAGCCAGCACCACCTTGACTTAAAACCTAAGCAAAACATCCTTCCACTATCACTTAGTCATTTTTTTCGTCCAACAAATGTTATAAGCTTTCGATTTATTCAAATGCCTGCTCTTCTTTCTGGTCAAACTTATACAAATCCAAACCAGACTGCATTATAAACACATAGTTGCAGTGGTTTATTTACATGCATTGCTATGTAACAATTGAACCAGACTGCATTATAAGATCCTAAGGGCTAAGAATTCACTAGTTCCTAAACAATCTTCCATCACTTCTCAAGGCATAGTTACTTCACAAGAACACCAATCTGTACCCAACAATGATTGCTGGTTCGAATCTCCAACATCTAACTTGGAAGAGATTAACATAGCATAAATACAGTATCGCAGTAGGCATTCCATTGTACTTCAAATTAATCATATGGCATACATACATGGACACAAAGTTCAATCGGATAAACATGATTTAAAGAAAACAGTCATCCATTGTCCGAGGCATGGCCTGGAAGCATGTCAGAATTTTCTCAAATGCAGCTACATAGTGTGCAGATTTGAGCCGTACCAGTGATGCAGAGGGCAGCAATGTGTTATTACCCTGCTACCCACCAACCACTGACCCACATAACACGAAGTTTATATTCAGTCAGATCATAGAGCCGGGACAAGCAACTATACAAAACTTGTTTCAGAGAATCAAAACCCTATTCTTTGCTTTTCGACTCCCTTAACAGAAAAGAGATAAAGAATACATATATTTTCTTTCCTAGTCCTGTCCCAATGAGTTCTGAGCCAATCTACTAAGAGTCATGCATCACCTATAGATGGGATCCTAATGGGCTTTTGCATATATGTTGTTTAATCTGATAAACAACTGAAGCCTTTCGTATGGGAAATCCTTCTATCCCACTCGCATTTACAATCTCCCCCAATCATTCTCCACTCAGATTGCAAGAGCACGAGTGTAAACAATCCTACATCACCTAAATATCGATTTCATTGGGCTTATATTGCAAAATTCGTCACTCCACCTAATACTTGAGATTCCAGGCTGGGACATCACGAACCAAACAATTACCACTATCTTGACCTGTGGGGCTTGGCTTCCATCTACTTCCAAACTCCAGTCTTATTTCAGTTCCAGATTATGCCCCAAACAATCAAAGATTGCACTTTCATCCTCTAGGCTAAATCCGGCTCACACATACTCCAAACTAGAAATTGATCAACCCTATAATCCAAGTTCTTGATTAATTACCGTACAGGAAGTGACTCAAATTGCAAACCGCAAAAGCCACAAATGGGCTGAAAGAGCCGCAAAATATTTCCAGGTTCCGAACCCCATCATCCCTTTTCGCCGACCCTCCGAGCTCAATTGACAGACGCGCGCATCGCCAAATCATCAGCACGTCATCATCCGGCAACCAACGTTTCAAGAAAATCAGAAAAGTAGCGAAAAGAGAGAGAAAGAGAGTAAACTCACATGGCAGAGATCGTGCCGCCCCACTGGAAGGTGGCGAGATTTCCGCTGCTCGATCCAATCTCGCCGTCCATCGGCGTCGAAGCAGCTGCTGCCGCAGCTGCAACAGCCACTTCGGTCAACGATAATTACGGGTTCGACCGATTCTTGAATTGTGATTGCGGCAGAAATCAGCGAGCTTCTTTCTTCTTTTTCTTTACTCTTTACTCCGCGAGGACGAAAGGTTGGAAGAGAAGAATATGCGGATCGGCGGGTCCCAGATACTGGTCGAGGCCTGAGACCGAGCTCCAGCAGTTCTTGGAACCTTATCTGCATACGAGATTGTTCCTCGTACCCATTTCCTGGGCAGTGCAATTCAATAGAGAAATAGATTGGGTGGGATGGATTTCCCAAATAGTCCTCCAATTTTTTCAAATATATAATATGATGATTCATAAACTTTTAATTTATTTGATGTGACCCTAAATTTTAGTTCAATGTATAATATGTTTCATAAAGTTTTAATTTATTTAATGTAGTTCTGGACTGTTAATGCATATTCAATTTAGTTTAATACTGTCCCCGAACTTGAATAAATTTGAAGGACAATATGAAACATTTCTATATAATTCATCAACTAAATCGAACATGTACCAAATATTCAAGAATTATATTTAGCAAATTAAAAGTTGATGAACAACATTACACATTGGTCTAATTTTTAAGAATCACATTGAATAATTTAAAAGTTCAGAGATTGCATTGCACAATTAACTAAAATTCAGGAATCATTTGTATTATTATCCCATTACAATTCAAGTAATTAAGTAATACAAATCTTGATTTGTAACATCTAAAGTGCAAGTTGTGTTAGATATGGATCATTTCAATCTTGATTAGGTTTGGGTTACTTATCATCTAGATCCAAGTCATGATAAGGGCTCGATTGTTACCAATTCCACGTTCTAGTTTGGATGGTTGAGGTTAAAACTATTGTAGTTTTCCGCAACAATGGCATAAGTGGTTATGAACTTTGGTCTATAAACTACTTTGGTTTTTTGAAATTTAGATCATTTCGGTCTTAATTAGGTTTAGGCTACTTATTATCCAAGTCCAAGTCATAATAAGGTCTTTTTTTTTTTTTTTTTTTTTTTGGTCGGGAAATAAACTTTTCATTAGCTAACTCAAAGAGTTTGAATACAAAAGACTCGAATATGAACAAAGTAAGGCCCATAGGGTTTCCGGTGGGTTGGATAACCAATTTAAGGGTAAGGACACATTTCTTTGGGTTTTTGAAATCCAATCCGCAACTAAATTTAATTCTCTGCTACAATGGGCCAAATGTAAATTAGCAAAGCCCAAGAGCAAATTCTTGGCCTCAATGAGAATTGGTTCTATTTCCAACGAGCATTGTACTTCTCCTATCAACATCTAGATAAGTACTTTGCAATCTAACTAAAGTAGAAGTCTTCGTTCACTTTGGGAGAGAAGGAACTTTAGGGTTTCCACCATTGCCAAGGCCTTAGCTTGCACAACAGAGTTTACGTTTACCGATCTAGCAAATCCATCCATCAAAACTCCATAACTATTTCGGCAAACACAGCTGATCACTCCGATCGTTGTTCCAGGCAAGAAAGTTCCATCTATATTGATTATGAGTGTGTCTTCGCTTGGGCCAAACCAGATCTAAGGTGAGGCTTCCTTTACACCTTTCCCCTTCTTCTTCGCCTTTTCCCAACTGTTGAAGCACTGATTTTCCGCCACGACTAAGCTTATAAGGTGCTTCAGATTCGGCTTTAGGTTGCGGAAAATAGAGTTGTTTCTTTCTTTCCAAGTGCGCCAGAGGATAGATGCAAGGAGGTCGAAACTTGCAGAGATATGATTGAATTTAAGTAGCCAATTCATCTATTTGACCAAGTCCATAAGGTGAGATCTGAATTTGTAGTGCAGGGTCCATCCAAATTTGATGTGTCCAAGGGCAAAGTAAGAAGAGATGCTCTACCGTTCAATCGTTACTATTTTCAGGTTTTAGTTTGGATATTTGAGATTAAAAATACTTTGGTTTTTAGGGATAATAGCAAAAGTGGTCCATGAACTTAATATCATTCCTACATTTTTATTTGTGCAATGCAACCCTTGAACTTTGGTACAATGTAAAATATCGTATCTAAACTTTTAATTTATTCAATGTATTCCTTAAACTATTGGTAAATATTCTATATAATCCCTACAAGTATGTAAAAATGATTACAAGTTTAGGGATTACATTAAACATTAGACTAAAGTTTATAAACTACATTGAATAAATGAAAATATTAAAAATATGCTATTAGGATACTTGTCAAATAACCCCTTAAGAAATATGATAATTTTGAACACAACTAAATTAGTGATAAACAAAATCAATATATTAAAGATCAAGTATTTTTCCATTAAACATATTTGATAAGTGCCATGGAACACTCAGACCCTTTTTAAAATTAAGTTTGCTTCGTTACATACCTTATATAAGTGGGATTTATAAGTTGGATTTTCAAGAAATTGTTTGGAATTATTCTTTCATATGCTCATTTGGTTTTGCATGAATTTAAATCACATTGGATTCAGGTTCACGTCGGCTTCAATTTTCCTTTGTTTTAAATTAGGTCGAATTTGGATGCACGAATGATTTGGCTTCTACGAATTATTTTTTTTTCCCGAATATTTAGTAGATTAGATTATAAATCAGTATCTTTCTTCATCAGCAAGAGCAAGGTCAAATCAATTTTCCAGATGGGTCGAGTACGTCTTCTCATAAGATATATTCCAAATAGAGATCACACTATTTGGAAAACATTTGTCTGACAATAAATTATGTTTTGTTTTAGCGGTTCTGTGATGTGTTACAACACATTTGTTTGACTATAAGGCCTTGACTGGTTCTCTATGGATTAGATTACTCAAGAGCGTCATACCAATTCCTAAACTTTTCGACTCTCCTGCAATAGTGTAGAAAGACATCACAATCCCCTTGGTTAGTCGGGAAAAAACAATTGGAATGAATTAAGGTTCCATTTATTTCGTGAAAAATGAATAATTGATTAAATATTTAACTTAAAATGATCGTTTATATTGCTTATAAAATGAATAAACTAAAATATTTTTCGCGGTTCATGAAAATATTTAAAAATACATAGTTGACGACAATAAAAGTAATTTTTATTGACTAATTATTCTAAGAGATCATTTTTAGGAAAATACCTTTCCAAAATTATTTATTTTCTGCAAAAATCAAATGGAAAATGAACATCGAGTCATAGGATTAAAAAAAAAAAAATTGAATTACCACGTTTGGGAATAACTTGAGATATTAGTAAAATTTACCATACCAAAGAATAGGTTACCTAGAAATTTATTTCAAAAGTTCGCCAAAAAAAGAAGGTAAAAAAGGGAATGAAAGAAATATAATATCATGTTTACCTATCTAGTTGTTTTCTTGTGATAAGCATTCCTTCACTTATGGAATTCCCTTTCTTGTTAGGTCATAACTATTTTCTCATACATATTTACACCTCAACCACATTAGTGAAAACATGGGAATGAGTTATCATTCACATTTTGCTCTTCTCATGATACCAAACACTATAACAGATTAGAATGTGGTCTCAATTCACATTTCGCTCTTCTCATGTCCAATAAATTTAAGATAGCCTTCATGTTTTGAAAAAAAAAAGTTAAATTCGTAGATAAATTATTTATTGAATGAGAATCCTTAAAAATTATAGAATATGATTACCTAGAAACACTTATTATCGAGATTCTAGGATCACAAATTACGAGCAATCCTTAACCTTAGCATTTGCTGGCACTAAGACCTAGGTCCCCGACAACCAAACCCTAGTCTCCAAGGACCAAAACTCAAAGCTCCATACTCAAGTTCGAGGCACCCAGACTCGTGTCGTTGGCGGCTGGAACTAGGACCTTAGCAAGTAGACCCTTTCCTCGATCCAGCACTCCGATCCCATACCCCAACGCCCGACCCAAGACCCCGACTCCCAGAATATTGGACCCGAGACAGGACCAAAACAAATGAGGCCTTATGCCATGTGATTCCTATATAGCACCTTGGACTCAAGTATGATTTTTTTGAATCAGGGACAAGCCCAAAAGAGGCTATGGGCCCTCCAAGAGTTAACTTCATCTAAAACTTGGTTTCCCCTTTTACCAAGTTTCTTTTAGTAATGAAACCTTACGTGAATTTTGATTGCGGAAACCTGGTGTTCATTCTTCTCTTTTGACACTTGACTTTAATTGTGACAGAATGCAATCACCGAATCTATAAGAGAATTTGATGCTAACTTGGATGACTGACTAATGGGAGATAATCATCTTGAGACGAACTCGAGCGAACTCAATAGTTCTTGGTTCACATTTGTCACTAAGTTACAGAACTTGTAAATAAATTGACTCCTCTCATTCATATTTGGATTTTAACTTTGTCTCATTTGGTTTTACTAATGCTGGCAATGGAAATGCTTATACAAAGTAATCAATGTGCAAAAGCTTGTGGTCTTATCTCTATCAAGACCACAACAAATGGGCCAAGACTGCATAAATTTCTATATGGCAAGCCAATGTTTTGAATTAGTTCTAGTTTTGTTTTTGTTGGGCAGATAAATCCTTGATTTTGAGCTTAGTATGGTCATTTTGAGCTTAGTATGGTCGAATCCTCTGTCGCAGCCCTTGTATAAGTTTTGGGCCTTCAACCCATTAGCAGAATCCATCTGAGCTTGGCCTTCCTCAGAAAATTAAAGTGACCTTTAAAATTTGCGATTTGGAAGCTATAGTCTTCATGCCATGGAGAGTCGGGGCTGGCAATGCTAGACACAATCCAGTTGCAGACGATATGAGGCAAAACACAAGTTGATGTAACTAGCGAGACCGGAACTTACTTCAATTTCAACTAACAATTGTTTCCCAACGAGAATCAACATAGGGACAATTTGACCTTATTGAAATTTAGTAAGACCTACTGACCAAAGTATGATTGAATAGTAACTAGTTACTCCTCATTGAGATATCAATCTACTTACATAATCCATCATACATAAATCATACTAGACTTCATCATTTAATGCGTCAAGTGGAAATGTGGATTGTTTCTTCAATCTTTCTATTGTTGTAGTTCACGTGCATCAGAAATTATACATCAAGATCTTATTATCTGTAACTCTATTGGAGAGAGTTATCCACACAAATTAATCATGGGTTGCTATGTATAATGAACTTTCTCATTATTTTTACGTGCTCTATATTACTCAACCCTAGAAAGAACTGATCAAGCTATTCAATCTACATCAAATTGAGATTATCCTTCTCTAATCTAATTGAATTTGATAGGCATGGACAATGTTTAAGCAAGAAATGAACTTTCGCATTCAATAGATGTTGTGAATAAAAGTCAATCTATGTGACAACATGGAAGTAATATTCCATTGTAACTATTTTGGCACACTTCTGTTATGGTCTTTCCCTTGGTAGTTTCTCCATTTAGGTCCATACCACACTGGGCACTTTCTAATTCTATGAGATCGTGGGCTTTCTAATTCTATGCGACGTGGCTCTGTCGGGTTTTCGCTTTGAGTGTATTCCTCTTGAAGAAGTTCCATTACCGAAGAGCAAAGACATAAACGACATGAAGGCAAACAAGCATATGCAGGCCTTGTTTATAATAATGTAACAACAAGGAATCTATAACATGATGAAATGTCCACATTAAGGAAGGCAAGATTTTATCGATAAAAAGCCAATTTGGATTATAGGTGGTCTAGATATTTTTTTAGGATTCCAATCGCTCTTACGTCCATACCACACGGGAGCCTTGTTCATTTTAACTACATCCCTTCTGAAGCAAAACCATAAAAAAGTGAGACAAAATGAGACGATTTTTCTGCGTTATCCCAAGGTATGCCGATTCTTACTATCTTCAAAAACAGTGAGGCTGACATAGGAGCTCACATAAAATAAGTTTAGTACCAGGGTGATTACTCGACAGCAACTTCACCGAGAAATCGAAAAGGTTGGGCAAGCACAACTTGTATTGAAAAGTGCCAAATCGCCATCTCATTCGAAGCACAAAGCCTACCGAGTACCTTCACACAGGTATAATATTGTAAAGAATAGGAGAAAGCCCACCCCGTGACAATAACTGAAGCAATGCCAATTGCAACACCAATTAGCGAGCCCCATGCCGCAAATGTCATTTACGACCAGTATAATTCCTAGAATTAGACAAAATATGCCACCCACCATGCTGTCACGTAGTCCATCGGCGATCCAGTCAGGAGTTACGACGAATAAGAGAAAACGAGAAACTGCACATTAAGAGATGAACAGGCAGAGCTAGTAAGAAGCTTTCGATGGAGAAGAACAGTGACTCTGACGTTCAAGCTCTCCAATAGGCACAGTTCTTAGAGTGCAGAGAACAGTTTCGAACCTGTGAAGGTTCGAGGAAAGAAGAGGTTTGCTGCGGCGGCAAGAAAAGCAACCCAGCAACCAAACTCTCCCCTGCATCATTGTTTGGGTAACATGAGTAAACGAAGCAGAAGGTTGCGAAGAACATCTAGAAAATTGAGTCATTTTCCGTACTGACAAAAAGCTATGATCCACAATCTACCTAAGAATTTTGAAGAGGACAGTGGGAAAACTTGTGAATAGATACAATACAAGAGCAGTAGTTTGCACGGATGATTTCCTCTCCATTCGATTCATGATCAACAAGAATCTGCGAAAGAAAGAAGATGAATAAATACTTTTGGCTAAGAACAGTCCAGGGATTAGCATACCCCATGCATAAAGCAGAACTCAGATCAGAATTAAGGAAAGAGAATGGCAAACTCAAGGCTCGTACTAATAGGGATTAGTACGAAAATGAAAGATAACTTGCAGCACTTTTGACAAAGTCACTACAAGTCCCACTCTTCCAATGTGTACATGATACTTTTGAGGCTTTCCTCAACAGTATTACCTCCAAGAATGTTGTATGACCAACCAACATAAATCTTGGCGCTGAATATCTTTATTTCACAGCCATATGATCTGCTTTAACAAGAACATGCAGTCTAAACTATTGTGCCAATTAGTCTATTCAGAAGGAATAGTGTCTCCGCAGAACAATCAGATAGCATAGCTTCTTGTAAGTGTGCTATCTTTCTGTGTAAGTTAAAGATTGGCATCTGAAAGTGAGGTGTTCTTCCCTTTTCAATTCAGTGTGGTTTTCAAAAACTTATCAATCTGCACCTCTTTATAAATCTGAACCACATAAAAAGTAGGTCCTTTGGCCAAAAATTCAAACTATAATATAGTCGGAACGAGGAAATTGGGCTTTATTTGACAAACACAGGTTCACTTGATACGCCGACAACCAATAAGAGATTGAAATGATGTGTAATTTTGCTTTAGATTGCTATATTCACAATATTTTCACCTTACTACATCTCTACTCCGAGCTCCTCATCTCCTTTCTCACACACAATTCCACCACAAGCCAGCACCTCAAGTTAAAACCTAAGCAAAACATCCTTGCATTATCACTTAATCGTTACTTCAAATGCTACACTATAATTCGAGTTCTTGATTGATTACTGTACAGGCAGTGGCTCAAACTGCAAACCGCGGAAGCCACAGATGGGCTGAAAGAGCCGCCAAAATTTTCAAAGTTCTGAACCCCTTCAGCCCTTTTCCCGGAACCTCCTCAATTGACCCGCGCGCATATCGCCAATTCATCAGCACATGATCCGGCAACCAATGTTTCAAGAAAATCAAGCAAGTAGTGAAGAGAGAGCAAACTCACATGGCAGAGATCGTGCCACCCCACTGAAAGGTGGCGAGAGTTCCGCGGCTCAATCCAATCTCGCTATTCATCGGCGTTGAAGCAGCTGCTGCTGCGGCCGCATCAGCCATTTCGGCCACTGATAATTACAAGTTAAAGCGATCCTTCAAGTCTGAGTCCGGCAAAAAACAGTGAACTTCTTTCTTTTTATCTTTACTCCGCTTCACGAGGACAAGAGCTTCGAAGAGAAGAATGCGCGGATTGGCGGGTCCCAGAGCAATTCTTGGTACCTAATCTCTGACACGTGCAGACCCATACAAGAGATTGTTCCTCGTACCCATTTTATGAGCACTCGACTCAGGGTAGAAGTAAAGCGGACAGTGGAATTCGACAGAGTTGTAGAGTGGGTGGCATTTATTTAGATTGGAAAAATGACATTAATAGTCTTTGAATTTTGATTAAATATTGGACGTGATCATTCAACTTTTGTTTATTTGATTTGGTCAATGAATTTTAATTCAATATAATGTGATCCTTAATGTTTAATTTTATTTAATATGATTTATAGACTTTTGGTTCATATTTAATTTATTGCACAATCTATATGAAGATATTCAATATTAACATTCTCATATAATTCAAGAAATAAATTGAACATATACAAAAAAATTCAATAACTATATTTAACAAATTAAAATACAATGCACATTTGGGGAAAGTTCAATGATAATTTGTGTTATTCTCCCATTGTGACTCAAATAATTGCGTAGTACAAACCACATTGATTTGTAACATTTAAAGTGCAAGTTGGGTTAGATATGGATCATTTCGATCTTGATTAGGTTTAGGTTACATATTATCCAAATCCAAGTCATGATAAGGTCTCAATTCTTACTAATTTGAGGTTTTTAGTTTGGATGGTTTAACATAAAACTACTTTGGTTTTTTGCAATAATAACATAAGTGGTTCATTGACTTTTCTTTGTAAACTACTTTGGTTTTTTGGAATATGGATCATTTCGATCTTGATTAGGTTTAGGTTACTTATGATCTATGTCCAAGTCATGATAAGGTCTCAATTGTTACTAATTTTAGGTTTTAGTTTGGATAGTTGAGATTAAAACAACTTTGGTTTTTTGGGATAATAGCACAAGTGTCCATGAACTTTGATCCAATGTGCGATGGCGCTCCTGCACTTTTATTTGTGCAATGCGGCCCTTGAACTTTGGTACAATATAATGTCATTTCTAGATTTTTAATTTATTCAATGTAATTCTTGAACTATTATTAAATATTCTATGTAATCCCTAGAGTATGTGAAAATATTTAAAAGCTCAAGGACTGCATTAAACATTGGACTAAAGTTCTTGAACCACATTAAATAAATAAAAAGTTCGGGAATTATTTGTGTCATTTTCCCTTAATTTTTTTCTTTTGACTTGGTTGTTCATACGTTCGAAATTGACTCATTGGGTTAATTTTTTAAAAAAATTATTAAAAAAAATGCTATTAGGATACTCGTTAAATAACCCCTTAAGCAAATATTACAATTTTGAACGCAACTAATTGTGATGAACAAAATCAACATATCAAAAATCAAGCATTTTTCCGTCAAACATAATTAATAAGTGCCAGGGGACACTCAGACCCTTTTTAAAATTAAGTTTCTTTCGTTCCATACCTTACAGCTCCGCCCAATTTGGCTTTATAAGTTGGATTGTCAGGATTTAGAAAAGAAACAAACAAGGCGGATTTTCAAGAAATTTGTTTGAATTATATTTTCATAAGCTCATTTGGTTTAATATGGATTTAAATGACATTGGATTTAGGTTCACTTCGGCTTCAATTTTCCTCGGTTTTAAATCAGGTCAAATTCGGGTGCACGAATGATTTGGCTTCCGAATATGTGGGTCGATTAGATTATAAATCAGTACCTTTCTTCATCAACACGAGTAAGGTTATCAATTTTCAGACGGGTCAAGTATGTTTTCTCATAAAGTAAGTTTCAAATGATGATTATACTGTTTGGAAAACATTTGCCTGACAATAAACTATGTTTTGCTTTAGCGGTTTTGTGATGTGTTATAACACTTTTATTTGACTATAAGCCTCTTTCCTTTTACCTTTCACTTCATTTTTTTTTTCTTATTCTCTGGTGCATGCTCTCCCTTTTTCCTTTATATCTCTTCTTTTTCTTTTTTCTTTTTTTTTTTGAAGCCTACATTTTGACTAAGTGAAAAAAAAAAAAAAGGCCAAAATATTACATATGTATTACACATCATCTTGATCTGTAGCATTTTAAGTGCAAAGTGCGTCAGATACGGATCATTTCTTAATTCAGTTTAGATTACTTATTATCTAGATCCAAGTCATGTGTAAGGTCTCGATTGTTACTAACATAAGGTTTTAGTTTGGACAATTGACTTATGGGAGATAATAATCTTGAGATGAAGTCAAGTGAATTCAATAGTTCTTATTTTACATTCTTCATTGAGTTACTGAACTTGTAAATAAATTGACTTCCCCCATTCATATTTGAATTTTAACTTTGTCTAATTCGCTTTTACTAATGCTGGCAACGCAAAATGTTTATATAGAGTAATTGATGTGCAAAAGCTTGTGTTCATGTATCATTTGTTATCTCCATCATGACCACAACATATGGGACATGACCACATAAACTTTTTTAATACGGCAAGCAAATGTTTTGTATTAGTTCTAGTTTTCTTTTTGTTGGGCAGATGATTCATGGTTTTGTGCTCAGTATGGTCAAATTCTCCGTCGGAGGCCTCGGAAAAGATTGATCCTTATTAGTTTTGGGCCTTATACCCATTAGCAGAATCCATCTGAGTTTGGCCCACCTCAGGAAAATTTACCTTCGAAATTTGCAATTTGGAAGCTATAGCCTTCATGCCATGGACAGTCGGGGTTGGCAATGCTAGAAACAATCCATTTACACGACACAAGACAATACGAGGTAAAATATGAGTTAATAGAATTAGCAAGACCGGAAGTAAGGTCAATTTCAACTAACAAGTGTTTCCCAACAAGAATCAACATGGTATAATTGAATAGTAACTAGTTACTCCTCATTGAGATATCAATCTACTTACATAATCCATCATACATAAATCATACTAGATTTTATCATTTAATGCTTCACGAGTGAAAATGTGGATTGTTTCTTCAATCCTTCTTTTGTTGTAGTTTACGCGCATGACAAATTATACATCCAAAGTCCTATTATCTACAACTCTAGTGGAGTGAGTTATCCACACAAATCAATCACTGGGTGTCGAGTATGATGAACTTTCTCATTAGCTTTACATGCTCTACATTGCTTAACCCTAGAAAGAACTAATCAAGCTATTCAGTCTACATCAAATTGAGAGTATCCTTCTCAATCTAATTGAATTTGATAGGCATGGACAATGATTAAGTAAGAAATGAACTTTCGCATTCAACAGATGTTGTAAATAAAAGTTGATCTATGTGGCGGCATGCAAGTAATGTTCCATTATAACTATTTTGGTGCACTTCTGGTATGCTCTTTCCCTCGGTAGTTTCTCCATTTAAACTGAAGCCACGATAGCTGTTTTCATATATTAGGCATCTATTTTGATGCTTGCACATAAACGCGACCCATCTAAGGGGGCTTATCTTATATATTATGCTTGGAACTAATCAAATCACACGTAATGCTTTTCAACTATATGATTTCATTCATTATCTTGTCATGTTCCGAACCCTAATAAAGTAAAAGACTTTATGTCAAATGGTCATACATACCACTTACAGGACTTCATTAAGTATATAGACTTTATAGACTCTCATGCATATGAAAAATTCCATAGATTTGCATTAGCCAACTTGACCACGTGTAGCTTAGAAAAAATGTTATTAGCTTGCCATTTGTGGCTAGTGAAGTTATCGTTCAAAGTTAAGTGAAAAGTGGGAAAGTAAGTAAGATTGTACAAGTGAATGCAACTTGTTATGGATTGTCATGCACCACATTATAAGTTAATGAATGATGCCCGTTCAATATTTTATTCTTTCATCACAGGAAAACAATTCTAGGCAGGAGAACTTGAATTCATGAAATATCACACTAAGTTTACGACATAAAAAAGACACGGGCAAACTCAAATGGATGATCTCAATCATCGTGCCGGGGTTCATGTCATGTAAGTATCTTCGAGGGTTAATATTGAGATATTAAAATCGCCGCAGTCTCAAATAAAAGTTAGATAAACGGGCTTAATCATCTCATTCAAATCAGGACAAATCAGGCCTCACTTTCAATCATTTTACCAACCCTTTGCTTGCCGGACACTGCGCTCTTTATGCCGCGGCATAATCCGATTCCTTAATTAATTTAATAGTACAAGTAGCTGGTGACTGCAGGCGATGAGGCTGATATCACTTTCGCTTCGACAGAGAGAAGGCTGTGGCGCGACGGGCTAGAATCGAAGAGATAAAAGGACAAAAATGTGCGGGCATTGGACCGAGCAACTACATGCGAATAATGAAAAGCCCCATCAAATGTCGAGTCACCAAAAAGATAAAGACGAGAGAGACTGGAATTGAAATGATTGTGGTGACCGAGCTTCATGCATGCATCAGGACATGTGGCTCCCATCTCTCTGCAAACACGTGCAACGCGGAGAATCGTCGCCGTGCCCACCTAATCCTGATCATCTTCGTGTCCTTATCCGACCCGCAGAGTCTCTCCACGCCACCCACCGTTTTCCGCTTTCCCTGCCTCTCCCATTCGCAGATCGCTGAGTTCTTGGCTAAGAACAGATAAATGAAAGAGAGTTCAAATGTGATGTCCCTTGGCCTGATCAAATAATCAGATTGCTACAAAACACTATAGCTAGAATTTAAAAATTAGGGTACTCTCGAAATAAATAAGATTCAACGCGCGATCTCTGTGATTATAAATTCCCACGTTGAGCATTGCTCTCACTAAATATTCATTCCAAAAATGTCTTTTTTCCTTTGAGAGAATAGATAAAGATTTTTGAGATCACGGGCTTTCATTACCGAAGTGCAAAGAAAAAAAACGTCATGAAAGCTAACAAGCATATGCAGCCCTTGTTGACAAAATGTAACAAGAAGGAATCTAAACATGATGAAATGTCTACATTAAGGAAGGCAAGATTTTATCGATAAAAAGAAGAATCGTCCAGGCGCCCACACACATTGATGAAAACATGTGTTAAACATTCATTAATAAAGGCAAGTTTCTTGTGACAAACATTCCCTCACATGGAATTCCTTTTCTTATTAGGTCATAGCTATTTTCTCGTACTTATATACACCTCACACACATTAATGACAACATGGGAAATAAAAAGAGAAGTAATTTTTATTCCCAATGTCCATTTTCCATTCCTTCTTATTCCAATATGTCAAACACCATAACGAATAGGAATGAGGGGTCAGTGACCTTTCACTCCTCATCTCCAATAAATTTAAGACAGCCTTCATGTTTTGAAAAAAAAAAACTAAATGCACAAATAAATTACTTATTGAATGAGAATCCTTAAAAATCATAGAATACGATTATCTAGCAATTATTATTGGGATTCTACGACCATATATCACAAATAATCCAGAATTCCGGTCAATGTTGGCACTAAGACCCAGGTCCCCCACACCGAAACCCCAGTCTGCGAGGACCAAACCCAGGTCCCAATGCCTTAAACTTGGACTCAAAGACCTAGACCGAAGTTCTAGGTGCCCAGACGCGTGTCCCTAGCAGCTGGAACTAGGACCTCAACGCATAGACCCCTTCCTCAATCCAGCACCCTGACCTCAATACCCCAACGCCCGACCCAAGACCCGACTCCCATAATATTAGACCTAATACGGGACCAAAACAAGTGAGGCCTTATGCCATGTGATCCTTAGGGAAAATTGTCCAAAAAATCCTAAATCTATTGCACTTTTGCCAATTCAGTTCTAAACATTTTAACTTTGCTAATTGAGTCCTAAATCTTTTTACTTTTTGCCAATTGAGTCCATCTGGCCAATTTTGGCCGAAATTTGCTGAAGTGGACAATTTTTTTAATTTTTAAATATTTTTTCGAATTTTAAAATTATTTTTTATGTTTTTAATTTCTTTTTTTTTTTTTTTTTATTTCTTTCCCTTTTTTCTTTTCCTTTGGCCGGTCGCCCAACCTCCGGCAATCGGCCAAAGGCCATGACCAGCGAGGGTTGGCCTCGCAGGCCTGAGGCGAGGTGGCCCCCGCCGGGATCTAGTGAGGGCAACCTTGCCTGAGGCTCGCGAGGCTAACCCTCACTGGCCTCTAGGGAGGGCGAGCCTCACTCGAGGATGGCGAGGTCGCCCCTCACCAGATCCTAGTGAGGGTGACCTCACCCAAGGCTGGGGAGGGCGACCCTTGCTGGTCATGGCCTCTGGTCGGTCGCGAGACTAGGTGATCGACTAGAGGAAGAAAAGGGGAAAAAAATGAGAGAAAAAAAAAATACAAAATACAAAAAGAAAAATTCAAAAAAAATATTAAAAAATAATAAATTTTGTCAACATCAGTGCCGGCAGTGCCACATAAGATGGTCGGCATCCATGTCAACAAATTCCAGCCAAAATTAGTCGGATAGACTCAATTGACAAAATGTTGAAAGGTTTAAGACTCAATTGGCAAGTTGAAAAGTTTATGATTGAATTGACAAAAATGCAATAAGTTTAGAACTTTTTGGACAATATTCCCGTGATCCCTATATAGCACTTTAGTCAATCCTGACAACATGATTTAATAATTATTCAATGAAATTTAATTACACAAAATAAAATTAGATTCAAATATGATTACTTGATGGACTCTTTATGAATGGAACCAAACGAGCCTAAATATTTCTAAGTTGTATTAGATCAAATAGTATTCTAGTAAATTATAACACCGCTACATCAAAATTATATTTTGAATCAGGGACGAGCCCAAAGGGGCTAGAAGATTTGGCCCCTCCAACAGTTAAACTTCACCTAAAACTTGGTTTCCCCTTTTATTCATTTAGTAATGAAACTTAAGTGAATTTTGATTGTGAAAACCATGTGTTCATTTCGCTCTTTTGACACTTGATTTTAGTTGTGACTTACGACAGAATGCAATCACTGAATCTATAAGAGGATTCGATGCTAACTTGGACAATTGACTTATGGGAGATAATCATCTTGATATGAAATCAAGCAAACTTAATAGTTCTTGGTTCACATTCTTCATTAAGTTACTGAACTTGTGCATAAAATGACTTCTCTCGTTCATATTTGGATTTTAACTTTGTCTGATTCGGTTTTACAAATGTTGGCAATGCAAAATGCTTATAAAGAGTAATTAATGTGCAAAAGCTTGTGGTCATGTATCATTTGTTTTCTCCATCATGACCACAACAAATGGGACAAGACCACATACATTTTTTATACGGCAATCAAATGTTTTGTATTAGTTCTAGCTTCCTTTTGTTGGGCAGATAATCCATGATTTTGTGCTTAGTATGGTCGAATCCCGTCATTGGCCTTGGAAAAGATTGATCCTTGTTAGTTTGGGGCCTTAAACCCATTAGCAGATTCCATCTGAATTTGGCCCTCCTCAGAAATATTAAAGTGACGTTTAAAGTTTGCGATTTGAAAGCTATGGTCTTTATACCATGGACAGACGGGGTCGGCGACGCTAGATGTAATCCATTTGCACGACACAAAGATACATGAGATAAAACACAAGTTAATGGAACTAGCGCGACATGAACTTAGTTCAATTCCAACTAACAAGTGTTTACCAACGAGAATCAACATATGGACTTTCTTTTTTTGACCTTGTTGAAATTAGTAAGACCTAATGATCAAGCTATAATTGAATAAGAATTAGTTACTCCTCATCAAGATATCGATCTACTTTCATAGTCCATCATAACATAAATTATATTAGACTTCATCATTTAATGATTCGCCAGTGGAAATGTGGATTGTTTCTTCAACCTGTCTTCTTGTTGCAGTTCACATGCATGATAAATTATACATCAAAAGTCCTATTATCTACAACTCTAGTGGAGAGAGTTATCCAACTTCTCCAAAAGCACGCTGGGGTACCGAGTATAATGAACTTTCTCATTATCTTTACGTGCTCCACGTTGCTCAATCCTAGAAAGAACTGATCAAGCTATTCAATCTACATCTAATTGAGATTACCTTCTCTAATCTAATTGAATTTGATAGGCATGGACAAGGGTTAAGTAAGAAAGGAAATTTCCCTTTTATTAGAGGTTGTCAATAAATTTAAACTGTGTCAACTGGAAGTAATAATCCACCGTAACTATGTAAGTACACTTCTATTATGCTCTTTCCTTCGTAGTTTCTCCATTTAAACTGAAGCTGCGTGGTTGTTCTCATATATTAGGTATCCATCTGATGCTTGCACATATACGCAACCCATTTGAGAGGGCTAATCTTATATATTATGTTTAGGACCAATCAAATCACATGTAATACTTTTGAGCAACATGATTTCATCCGTCATCTTGTTGTGTTCCGAAACCTAATAAAGTAAAAGGGTTCATGTAAAATGGTCATGCATAACACAAACAAGACTTCATAAGGTATATAGACGTCTCTCATGCATCCAAAAATTTCTATAGATTTGCATTAGTAAACTTGACTTGATAAGTTATATAGACTTCATAAGGTATATAGACGTCCGTTAGGGGTGTAAATTGTTTGATTCGATTCAGTTTTTTTGGAAAATTGAACTGAACCAAACTAATATGGGAATTCACTGAATTAAACTGAAATCAATCTGAACCGAAACTTAAACGAATCAAAATCTCGGTTCCATTTGGTTCGGTTCGGTTTGGTTTGGTTTTTCGGTTTTTACTTAAGTTTTTGTCTTCTTTTTTTTTTTGTTATATATTGCAAGATTACTTTTCCAATCAAATTGTCTTTTAGCAAGATAAAAACTTCATTCATTTTCATAAGAATTTCCTTTTATTAATTAGGTGAAAAAATAAATTCAATATACCGTTATTATTCCAAATGAAAACAATTTGATGAATGCTACCGTGTGAAAATAAATAAAATGCAATATTAAATTTTGTATCAATTCAATTACCTTAATATTAGCATTTTACTTAATTTTTTTATCACTTTAAAAGACATCGAAATCCTTATTTTTTGCATGAAATCTAATATAACATATTAGGTGTATAATACATATAATAGATAATGAAGGCTTGAGGACACAATCCATGGTTACGTACTTTGTATTATGAATTCACATAATGGGCTTGGAGAAGAATTGGACTTGCAATTCTCTGCGGATATAATTAGAAATTTCAATTGTACCAATAAATGAATTTTAATTATGAAAAAGATGAGTGAATTTAGTATTATCTTAATTTACTTATTGTAAACCGGACAAATTACGAAATGATGGAGTGGTCTAAAATTAGTGAAACAAATGTTAGAGCCCAAGCAAATTAACATTTCATTAAGACTTCATTCGTTTGGCAGAAAATATGGCTTTTTTAGAAAATATTTCCTAGGAATTTATTTTCCAAGAAAATAACCATATTTTCCACTATTCGGCTGAAACTCAAAAATGAATTAAAAAATATTTTTCCCTATTCGATAAGGAAAATCTTTTCCTACATGCACCCCTTTAAATAAATTTTTTATTTTTTTAAATTGATTTTTTATTTTTTTATTTTTTCTTTATCCTTTTCTTTCTTCTTCTTTTTCTTTTTCGTTCTTTTTCTTCTTCTTCACACCGATCGTCGGCCACATCGATGGTCGACGACGGGCCAGAGGCAAGCTGGAGCCTCGCCATAGGCCAGTGAGGCTCGAGTTTACCAGATCTCAACGAGATCGAGCCTCGCCAGTCGATGGCGAGGTGAGCTTGCCTAACGCCAACAAGCTGGAGCTTTCTAGATCTGACAAGCTGGGTAAGGCTTGCTGACGTTTAGTGACCTCTAGTGAGGCTTGAGCCTCGCCCAGGTGGCCGAATCTAGTGGGCCTCAAGCTCGCCAACATCAAGCGAGCTCGGCAAAGCCTCACTAGAATCTAGCAATCTTGAGCCTCGTCAGCTTGTGACGAGCTCTAGCTCGCCTCTCGTCGGTCGCCGTCGTGGCCACCGACCGACCAATGAAGAAGAAGAAGAAGAAGAAGAAGAAGAAGAAAGAAAAGGTAAAAAAAGAATAAAAATTTTTTAATTGATTTTTAAAAAAAAATAAAAGGAAAAGGTATTTGATTAAGGAAAGTGAGGTGAAATAATGTATAAAATTTTTTTCCTCTTTCTCAAAAGCGGAAAAAAATTTCCCTTCTCTTAGAGAACCTTTTTTTCCCTCATTGGAAAATGTTTTCTCCAACCAATTCATTTTCCGTGAAATGAATATCGAAAAATTTGGAAAACATTTTCCTAAAAGTTATTTTTCATGAAACGGGTGGAGCCCAGTTGTCTTGGCATTGTGATAGTAACGTATTCATAGGTGCTGTAAAAAATTATAATTATTTTTGTCTTTTCAAATGAATGAATTGTAGACATGAAACTGAATTTTTAATAGGGGACTTCAAGATTAAATGTGTATATTTGCTTTTGAAATTAACAAACAGAGAAAAAAGCGAGAATTAAAATTTTAGATTTAATTAATTTAGTTCGATTAACCGAACTGATTAAAATCGAATTGGTTAAAAAGGTTAACGAATGATGAATGGTTATGGTGCTTGTTCAATATCATTTTCTTTCATCACAAGAAAACGTTTTCTAGGTAGGTGAAGTTTGAATTTATTAAATATTTTGTTAATTTTATGAACTAGATAAGATGCAAGTCAAATTCAAATGGAGATCATCAGGGTTGATATCGTGTAAAGGTTAAGTAAACGGGCTTAATCATCTCATTCAAATCAGGACAAAACAGGCCTCACCATTAATCATCTTGCCAACCCGTCACTTGTCATTAATTTAGTAGTACAAATCGCTGGTGACTTGCCGATTAAAATAAGGGTGAGGTGGTCGGCATCACTTTTACTTTGAGAGAGAGAGAGAGGTTGTGGTGCGGCGAGCTAGAATCGAAGAGGGAAAAGGACAAAAATGCGTAAAAATAATGAAAACCCCCATTTAAGAATTGTCGAGTCAAGAAAAAGATAAAGACGAGAGAGACTGGAATTGAAATGATTGAAGTGGCCGAGCTTCATGCGTCCGGACATGTGGCTCCCGGCTTTCTCCAACCACTTGCAACGCCGAGAATCGTCGCCGTGCCCGTCTAATCCTGATCATCTTCTCGTCCTTATCCGATCCGCCGAGTCTCTCTCTACGCCACCCACCGTTTTCCGCTTTCCATCCCTTTCCCATTCGCTGATTGTTGAATTCTTGGCTAAGAACAGATAAATGAAAGAGAGTTCAAATGTTACGTCTCTTGGCCTATTCAAAAGAATAGGGCATTCTCGAAATAAACAAATAAAATTCAAAGCGCGATCTGGTGATTATATATTCCCACATCGAGCATTACCTTCAGTAACTATTCATTCCGAAAATGTCTTTTTCCTTTGAGAGAGTAAATGAAGACGTTCAAGATCGTGGGCTTTCTAATTATATGCGACATGGCTCCATCGGGTTCGCCTGGAGTGTAATCCTCATGAAGAAGTTCCTTTACTAAAATGCAAGGACATGAACGTCATGTAAAGCAAACAAGCATATGCAGGCCTTGTTGATAATAATGTAACAAAAAATAAATCTTTAGCACGATGAAATGTCCCCGTTGAGGACGGCAAGAATTATCGATCAAAAGCCAATTTGGATTAGGTGGTCTAGATATTTCTATTGGACTCCGATTGCAATTGGCCACATCGTCTTTTTCTTAACAGAGGTCGCCGTCAAATGAGCACATTACTCCAACCCATCATTCTCTTTTATTTAATTTTAATTACGTTAGAGAAAATTGTTAAAAGAGTGTAAGAATGACTCAATAAATATTACGGGAAAATTACCAAAAAATGTCATAAATCTATTGTATAGATGCTAATTCAATTTTCAATTTTCAATTTGAGTAAATTAGTCATAAACATTTTGTCGATTTGTCAATATAATCATTCTTGTAAATGTCGGCCAAAAATTGTTGATGTAGATGTAAACGTTGGCTTACGTGGCAGAACTAGAGATAGAAATGGAGATGCAAAAAGAAAACAGAAAATATAGAAAATGTAGAAATTGTATACTTTGATTTATCAATTGCATATTACAATTAGCGATGATTCCTATAAATATACACTTAGAAAGAATATCTAGAAATAAGTATTGACAACAGAATTGGTAACCATTGATAGAGATAACATTTGAATCAATCGAGGATTGTTTATCATGTGGATATTTTGATTATGCTTTGATTCTGGTGCAAGCTAGAGATAACATTATCAATCTTGGATTGCTTGTCATATGGATATTCTTATTGTGTTCTGATTTTAGTGCGAGCTTGATATAACGTTTGATTTCGGTGTGAGTTAGAATAGCTAGCAATGAACTGAGTCAACATCCCCCCGCAAGCTAATGGGGCAGAACAAACTTTAGCTTGGATCGTAAGAGACGAAACCGAGTAGATAACAAGCATTTAGTAAGAATGTTTGCAAGCTGATTAGCAGAAGAGATAAATTGAACATAGAATTGTTCACAAGTGACATGCTCACGAATAAAGTGATAATCAATCTCCAAATGTGTTTACAAGCATGAAAAACTACATTCGTCATAAGATACATAGCAAAAAGTTTGTCACACTAGAGCATGGGTAGATGAGGTGGTAGAATGTGGAAATCACAAAGAAGATACTCAATCTATGGGAGAAGTATACTATCAGTGCCATAAGTTGTGTACAGCGCTCACTTTGGTGCCAAAAGTTTCCGTCAGATCACTTAAGTGTCAAAAATTTTGAAAATCGATCATTTCAGTGCCAACGCCGATCCAGTTGGCCGAAAATCCGACGTAGCGGTTTTTTATTAATTTTTGACGCTGATGTATCTCGCCGAAGAGTACAGTCAGCATGTAAACCACCAAATGACGTCGTTTGGCGTCTTAAACCCCAAGTCGAAACCCTAAATCCCCTAATCGAGAGAGAGAGAGAAGCCATGGCGACGTCGTCTTCTTCCCCGAAGAACAACACCAACAAAGAGAGAGAGAAGCCATGGCGGCGTCGTCTTCTTCCTCAAAGAATAACACCAGCACTAGCCACTCTCTAAGCAGAGCCCAATCCACCATCTCTATCTACGCCCTCCTTGTTTCCCTCGCACTCCTCGTCTTCTCTCTCTCTCTGCACCTTCAACCCCCCTTCTTCCTCCTCCTCCTCCACCCTTGCTTCCTATTTTCCCATCACTTCATGGCCGAGCGACGGTGGCCAAGCACGGTGGCCCAGTGACGATGGCCGAGCAAGCTAGGTCGGTGAGGATTAACAAAAAAAAAACCATAATTTCAATCCCAAATGAGCTATGCGACGTCGTTTTTCCTAAGCCATCCACATATGACGGCAAAACAACGTCGTTTTCTTAAGTAAGACGGAAAACGACGTCATTTAAAGGGTTTATAGATTTTTTTTTTAAATATAAAAGTCACGTAATCATTTTGATTGGAATTTCTTGCCGGTTGCACAAAAGTGATCGTTTTTCTTCCGATTTGGCACTTAAGTGATCCGATGGAAACTTTTGGCACCAAAGTGAGCGCCGTACACAACTTATAGCATTGATAGTGTACTTCTCCCCTCAATCCACATATCTTCAGTACTCTATCAACAAGGCACTTGTATTCAACCTCTATACTAAAGCATGCCGCAGTTCGTTGTTTGCATGAACACCAAGAGATAAAATTTCAGTAAGAAGAACACAACTTCCCCCAATAGAGTGAGGATCATCACGATCACCTGCCCAACCAGCATTAAAAAAAGCACGAAAAGCTAGTGAAGAAGTGCAAGTGAAGATACGTCCATGATGAGGAATATTTGCTAGATACCGAATGATGCGTTTCACAGCTTGCCAATGCGCGGTGGTAGGAGCATGAAGGAACTAATAGGCAATATTCAATAAGTATGCAATGTTAGGCCAGGTCAGAATTTATAACATCCTCGTTCCGACCCAATTTTTCAAAATGGAAAAGTTTCGGCAAGCGATCATCAAATGAGATTGTCTTGAGGATCGATAGACCACGAAGACATCATAAAAGGCTATTTAAGGGTGAAAACTCGATTTTTCATCAGTAAGGACATACAAATGTGGAAAAGTGGAAACGAGTCATGGATGGAGACCAAATGGGCCCGAGCCCAAATGGGCAGCCCAAGGCCCACATGCCCAAGGGGTGGCAGCCAAGGGAGGCCCATGGGTCCTTCAAACCCATCAAGTCCTCTAATGACAAGATCTTGGCATTAAATGCATGAAAAGACGTGAATAGTGCATGAATAGTGCAAGATCTTGGTGAAGTGACCGAAATGCCCTTCCATTGGACTAAGGATAAAAGGGCAAAAATGGAAATTGGACTTGGAAGGGGTGGCAATGCAAGGAGTGGGCGGCAACTTGAAGGAGTTTGAAACCTAACCTAGTTTAGTCCAATCCTAGCTACTTGAGTGCAATCCACCTTCAATTAATGCTAGATCTTGCTTCTAATTAGGGCAGCCTTGATTGACATGAGCCAAGAGAGGTGATAGGCATTAATTGAGACTTGACCTCACTCTCTCTCCTCTCTTCCTCTCCTTTACCGCTGACTACTTCCCTCACTCTACTTTCTCTCATTTTGCTCACTTGAAACTCTCAAAAACACACACACACACACACACACACACACACACACACACACACTCTCTCTCTCTCTCTCTCTCTCTCTCTCTCTCTCTCTCTCTCTCGGTGACCGAAACCCCCTAGCCCTCCTCATCCTCATCTCAAGCTTGCTTTTCACTTGTTTCCTCTTGTTTTCCTTGCCAGCGACCATCCGTTGAACCCCCAACGCCAGGCCACCCTTCGCGCCGTCAAACCACCACTCGAAGCCAATCGACTAGCCTCCTCAAGGGTTGTTCAGTGCTGTGCAGCCCTCACTGAAGCTCTCTCTCACTCATTTCTTCTCCAATCTAGTCCCTCGCGAAGCTTAGAGGCCATGCTGATGCCGAACCACCGCTGGACCACCGCTGAGCCACCACCAAAACTGCGACCAGCCATAGTCTAGCTTCCTTGCGCAATGAGGACGTGAGGCCAGCTGCTGTCTGGTCTTGTTATCCCTTCCCCCAACGTATTTCGAAGCCCGAGTCATTAGTGAGTGGCTTTCTAGCCTTTGATTAAGGTTTTTGTTGCATTTAGGGAGTAGTTTAGGACTTATGAGTAATGATTTGTTGATGTGATAAGTTATTGTTGAACTTAGATAGGTTATTGAGTTTCAAAACAATATGCAATAAGTTAACGGGTTATTATGAGTAAAATTGATATGCGGTTCTATTATGCCGTAATATGATGATTTGCTATTATGTGCTATGAGGATTAGTGATTAAATGTGATATTTGGGCTATGTGCTATGAGAATTAGTAGTTAAATGTGATATTGTTATGTGCTATGAGGATTATTGGTTAGATGTGACTTTCGAGTTATTTTTTAGATGATTTTATTCTATTTTGATAAGTAGTCTATGTGCCATGAGTTTAAAAAGTGAATGGTGCATATGTGTGTGATTAAATGTAATGCATGTGTATGAAATGATGGCATATGACAAATGAAGTAGCATATCGCATGAGTATCACATGGGTTAAATAAGAAATATACAATGGATTGTGTGATAGTATTCTCGTGTGATCATCTAAGACCTTGATGTGTTTTATGGAAGGTGTGAACCCGTCCTGAGGCGATTTATGCGGGACGATGCCTGATTAAGCTCGAATGCCCCCAAGTCAATGGGATACTGTGCTTGATGGGGCAAGATGATGCCCGGTTACGTTGGATGATTGCAAACCTTCGAGTTGGCCTTAGGTCTTTTGTGGCCATAATAATCTAGACAAATGTGTATGAGAAGTGCATGAGATTCGTATGTGTTTAGCTTCTGATTATTGCATGGCATGAGCGCATGATTTAGACCATAATGTGCATTTGTATGTTTGGCTCAAGAGCATGAAATATATATCATGGAATTGCCTATGTGTCTATTAATGGCTTCGATTAATAGATTTGTTATTATGAGAAAAGTGAGAGAAAAATAAGAAGAGCGTTGCCATATTTTGCCATCGATAGATAATTGTTTATTAGGGCACTTCCAAGGTGAACGACTTCCCTACGCGAGATTTAGGAAGTTTACTCATTGAGTTTATCTCATATCTATTTGTTGAAATGTTTACAAGCCTTAAGAACAGTTGAATTGTTCTGACATATTCGTTTTGGCCACCCCGTGGAGCATAATCAAGAGGTGACGGAGTACCCTATAGCGGGAGGGCGTGACATCCACTATACACATTACAGCAC
Source organism: Eucalyptus guilfoylei (assembly GCA_016097605.1). NCBI lineage: Eukaryota > Viridiplantae > Streptophyta > Magnoliopsida > Myrtales > Myrtaceae > Eucalyptus > Eucalyptus guilfoylei. The sequence continues at coordinate 30,758,782 of CM027868.1, read as the reverse complement.
AACTATTTGGGTCCATGAGGGCATGCTTAACCTTGTGCCACACCAATTCGTGGCTCGGTACTTTTGGATGGGCGGCAAGAGCCACGGTCCCATCCGCGGCTTCAATGGTCCACTAGGTGTCGGAGGCTCTGGGGGAGGCGTCAACTGGGATGCCAAGGATATGGACATTCTTGATGGAGAGGTGTTCGACCCTAAGATCGACCTCGCACTGATTGCCAAGTTGGAGGCTTGGATCCCGAAGGCCATTGGGACTTAGGTTGTAATGGGGTTGTTAGCACTTTTTGAAAATGCTAGTATAAACACCTAGAGGGGGGTGAATAGGTGTGAAGTAAAAAATTTTGCAAGACTTAATGAAAGTAAATTGCCTTTAGAAGATAATAGACTAAAGATGTAATCAGCTATAAATAGTTATATAAAGTTATGAATTAAAGTAAGGAGTTCAGGGAAGAGAATAAGAACACATAATTTATAGTGGTTCGGCTTAGATCGAGCCTACGTTCACTCTCCCACACTAACAGCCTTCTGCTGGATTCCACTATGCGATCAACAAGAGATTACATGAGCCATGGACAGCAAATGCAATTGGAGGTGGTTGACCATTGTCTAAAGCCGAAAGCTCTAAACAGCCCTCATGAGATAGCGTCAAAGTATGTAGCTCATTTCTAGAGAAGATCGAGAACTGGATATGAGTCGAAATAGCCGAGAGGGTAGTGACCAAAGTAGAGTATTATGAACCTAGACCCTAAAAGAGGTGGGTCTAGTATACTCCAACAGAAATAGTTTCCCCATTAGCTAGCAATTGATCGCCACTCTAAGTAGCCTCCTGTATATATTCAGTCACACTCCTATTGCCTTTTATCATGGGTTAGAGTTGCCTCTAGAGGGAAGAGGAGCGAGCATTAAACTAAGAAGCATATGCATCGGCCAAGTAGAACCAAATTGATGCTAAAGTATTATGGTAAGTGAATTAGGCTACTATGGGACTTGCCACTGTATTTAGGATCCAGCTAAGGGCTATTTGATCTCAAATGCACCAAGCTTTGTAGGTGGGGTTGGGAGTGAGTATGATTTGGCTAATATTTTTGTTGGTCTAGTTGAGAAAAGTAGATAGGCGGCTACCACAAAAATTAGCTCAAAGGCTTGAAGATATGGTAAAATCCATGTGCGTCACTTAATTTGTTCTATTTAGGCATTCTCCAAAGGATGGAGAAGAGAGGAGACTAGAAATTGCAGCGGCATGAGTCATGGGTGGTAGTTGTAGTGGAAGGCTTGGGTTATTGAACAGTTTTTGGTTCAAGAGTGGAGAAATTTGAGTCACTCATTTGGGATCGATGGGCTTTCGGCTTTTTCTGCTCTAATACTAAGATAGAAATGAAGATGCAAAAAGAAATAGAAAATATAGAAAATGTAAGAATTGTATATTTTTATTTTTGAAATTACACATTATAATTAGTGATGACTCCTACACACACACACACACACGCACACACACACACAATCTCTAGAAATAAATATTAACAACGAAATTGGTAACCATCGGTGGAGATAACAAATGAATCATTCAAGGATTACTTATCATATGGATATTCTGATTGTGCTTTGATTTTAGCGCAAGCTGGAGATGACATTATTGATCTCAAATTGATTATCATGTGAATATTCTTATTGTGCTTTGATTCTGGTACAAGCTAGAGATAAACTTTAATTCTAGTGTGAGTTAGAACAGCTAGCAATGGACTCGCTAATACTAATGTAGACAATTTTTGCAATTTTTGTATTTTTTAATTTTTAATTTCTTTATTTTATTTTTTATTGTCCCCTCAAGCAAAGGCAATCCTCACTAGCCATAATTGAAAAAAAAAAAACACTAGTAAAAAGAAAAAGAAAATAAATTTTAAAAAAATCAAAATTTGAAAAAATATTATCTATGTCTCGCACCGACAATGCCATCTAAGACTGCAAATGTCCATGTCAACAATTTGCAACCTAAATTGGTTGAAATGATTGTATTTGAAAATTGTAAAAAAAGTTTATGACTAAATTGACTAAATTGAAAGATTTATGATTGAATTTGTCACAAAGCTGATTAGAGAATCCGCAGCAAATAGTAAGAGAGAAAGAAGAAGAGAGAAGGAATAGAGAAGAGGAGAAGAAGGAGAATGTAAAAGAAAGAAACAAAGAGGGGCTGTAGATTTATGTAATAACAGAAACCCTATACCCATTGTGTTTATATTAAATATAAATTATATATGACTATAATACCCTTATGTAAGTAAAAAAGAAATAAAACTCTGAAAATAAAAGAATAACTCAATTAAAATAACTTAATACTCCCCCTCAAGCTGGAGCCCATGCACAGCTTGGAACAACCTACAACAAAAGCAGGAAGAAATAATGCTTTGGTAAACATATCAGCAAACTGATCTCTCGAGGCAACGTAAGAAGTAACAACCAGCTTCTGCTTCACAGCATCACGAACAAAGTGACAGTCAACTTCTATATGCTTAGTTCGCTCTTGCAAAACAAGATTCCCAGCAATATAAATAGCTGCTTGATTATCACACTTCATATCAATAGGTTGATTAATAGAAAATCCAAGCTCCTGGAGAAGAGATTTCAACCACAACAATTCGGCCACAATATGTGCCATAGCAGAATATTCAGCCTCTGCACTAGACCTGGCGATGGTAGTCTGTTTCTTACTTCTCCAAGTAACCAAATTACCACCAATAAAGGTGCAGTATCTAGTTGTAGATTGTCGATCATATGTTGACCCAGCTTAATCAGCATCAGAATAGCCAACCAGAGTGGAAGAACCATTAGATTTATAAATTAGTCCCTTACCAGGAGAGCTTTTAAGATATCGAAAAATGCGACATACAGCATCCCAATGAGCCTTCTTAGGTGACTCCATAAACTAACTCACCACACCAACAACAAAAGAAATATTGGGACGTGTAACAATAAGATAAATTAGTTTTCCAACTAGACGTCGATATTGATGCTTGTCTTCAATTTCATTTCCATCATCAATTCCAAACTTTTGATTTTGATCCATAGGACTATCAACTGGCTTGGAAGCTAGTGTACCTGTCTCAGACAAAAGATCAATAACATACTTTCGCCGAGACAAATTAATACATTTTTTACTTCGTAAAACTTCAAGACCTAGAAAATACCTAAGAGTTCGTAAGTCTTTAATCTGAAATTGTTGCTGAAGAAATGACTTAATCTCATAAATTCTGGTCATATCACTACCAGAGACAATTATATCATCCACATATACCACAAGAATGACCACCCCCAATTCCTTCTTGCGAACAAAAACAGAATGATCAGAATAACATTGGTGGAAACCACATATGGAATTCACTGAACTGAATTTTTCAAACCATGCTCTTGGAGACTGTTTCAACCCAAAAATGGCCTTATGTAGCCGTTATACTTTACTACGATTCTCCCCCCGAGCAACATACCGAGGAGGTTGCTCCATATATACTTCTTCAGACAAATCACCATAAAAAAAAAAAAAAGCATTCTTGACATCCAATTGATATAATGGCCAATCAAAATTCACAGCAAGAGAATTAATAACACGAATAGAATTAAGACGTGCCACAAGGGAAAAAGTCTCAAAATAATCCACTCCATAAGTTTGAGTAAAACCTTTAGCAACGAGTCGAGCTTTAAGATGCTCGATTGAGCCATCCGGATTGTACTTGATAGTGTACACCCAACGACACTTCACCACATCTTTCCCAAGGGGAAGATCAACCAATGACCACGTTTGGCGAGACACCAGAGCTTCCATTTCCACATCCATAGCTTTCTTCCACTCAAGGCAAGACAAAGCCTCAGTGGTAGAAGTAGGAATTGTGTGAGTTTGTAATAATAGAGCAAAGTCATGTAATGGAGAAGGAAGACGTGAGAGTGACACATAACACTCAATAGGGTAAGCCAAAGAGGAGATATGACCATAATACCCTTATGTAAGTAAAAAAGAAATAAAACTCTGAAAATAAAAGAATAACTCAATTAAATAATTTAACAGAATTGACATCCATATAATAAATTTTGAATTTTTTAAGTTAATTTTTCTTATATATCATTCTTATATGCTTCTTCAAGTCTCAAATTTTAGACTTATTAAACGGGTAAATTGAGTTGGATTTAGGTGGGTAGACAATGGATTCCACTTATATTGATCATCTAACCCATACTAATCCATTTTTATGTAGTAAGAATTTAACAACTTAAACCCGACTCAACTCATACTCAACTTGTGCCCAAATTCTTCTTCTTCTTCTTTTTGAATTTAATGGCGAGAATGAGTGGGATAAGAGAAATTGTCAAGCATTTCTATTTTTGAGTGCTGTCGTGCAATCATTAACTCTACTGAACTTTCTTTCCTGTTGTGGGAGCACTTAAACAAAAAGAAATAATATATTTTTTATTTTTTTGGCAAAATATTAGCTAGAAATAATAATGTTAGGTCTGTGTCGGATGTTATTCATGTATAATCAATGATTTTATTGGAGGGAAATGTAAATAGATCATAATCATTTAACCCATACTAATCCATTTTAATATAGTAAAATTTTAACAACTCATACCTGACTCAACCCACACTCAACTCATACCTAAATTCTTCTTCTTCTTTTTGAATTTTATGGCGAGAATGAGTGGGGTAAGAGAAAATTATCAAGCATTTCTATTTTTGGGTGCTATCGAGCAATCACTAACTCCATCGAACTTTCTTTCCTGTTTTTGGGGCACATAAATAATAAGAAATAATATATTATTGACACCTAAATTTTTGCATAAAAAATGGGTTAATTTTTACCCCAAAAAAATAAAAATCGCATGGTATATAGTTTAGAAACATTTATGTTATTTTGTTTTGTTTTATTTTATTGGATTAACGGTGAGTGCGAGATTTTTCACATATTCCGTTGAGATTTTTCACATATTTGGATAATATACACTGAGGGACATATTTTTGAGCAGAAAGGAAATTTTTGGATGGAATATACGAAAAATATAAAAGAGAATATCACGTGGGTGCAACAATATATTTTGGGAAATTATTCACAAGTAAAATAAGAAATAAAATATATCACCAAGAATAAATTTTTGGGCCTATAAAAGATATCGCGTACGAAAAAGACCCGGGGGGTCTCTCGGTTTTCGAAAAAAAGAAGAAAAGTCAAAAGGAAAAAGAAAGAAAAGGGAGAGAGGGGACGTGAGTGACGTGAGAGAGAGAGAGAGAGAGAGAGAGAGAAAAAGAAAGAAGAAAAAGAAAAAGAAAAGGGGCTGCGTCGTCTTCCTCGCAAAAAGTGGGGGGGCCTTCGACAGCACCGGCGGCCGAGCCGCCGACCACCGCTGCTCCGCCGGCGACCCACGAGCCCTCTCCGCTCAACCGCTGCTCCGCCGGTCCCATCCGCAACCCTCGCCGCGCCGCCGAGATTCCTGCAAGCCCGCAGCACCGCAGATCCCGAACCCCTTCCGGCGACGCCATCGCTCGATCTGCCGCACCGGAGCTGCAAGCCCGAAGTCGTCGCGCGCCACCACCTTGCCTGAGCGCCGTCCCCTGTCCTCGCCACCGTGCCAGATCCGGGCGCCAAGCCACCAGCCACCGCCGCTCAGCCGATCTCGCCCCCGACTCACTGGCGACCCACCGGCCCGCGACTCTCCTGCTGCCTCTTCCCCGTGCCAGTCGTCGCTGCGCCTCCTCTAGAGCCTGACCCGAGCCGGATCGCAGCCCTTCCGCCCGGCGACGCTGCTGCTGTCCCTATCTTTTCTGTGCCTGCAGCCCTGCGCCGGTGCCACTCCGGCCAGCGACCTGCCAGCGATCCGACGCCTCTGCCTGAGCCCGAGTCAAACAGCTCCGCTCTCTGCCCGAGCCCGAGCGAGACCGCTTGCTGTTGCTCCTCGCGACGCCACCGCTCGCCGCCGATCCGCCCGTTGCCGGTCTTTGCCGGAGCTCTGAACGCCGGCGACCCAACCCCCGGTGATCCACCGAAGCTGCCCAGCCGCGGGTGAAGAAAGCAAGAAAAGAAAAACAAAAAGGAAAAAAAATCAATTTAGGTAGTTTTTTCTTTTATTTATTTGTCTTTGTCTTATTTTATTATTTTTGTTATTTTACTTTATTTGTTCTTTTTTAAATATAATTATTCCTTAGTTTAAGGATGAGATGTTCGACATGAAATAGCTTCTGAAATTTGTGATTGATAGTTCGATTTTAAATCCGATCATAATCACTGAAAAAATCGACAATTCGAATTAAACGCTAGAAATTTGATTCACGATTTATTTAAAATTTATCAATTTGGATATCAATATTGTCTTACTATGATCTGCTACGATGTCGTTCAAGTTGATCTTATTTTCGTAAAAAAAAATCCAAAAAAAATGTGAGTTAGATTAGGTTTATTTCTTGTTTTAGGGTTTGCATATATAAAATGGGAATTTTATTCGAATTTCAAAAATAAAAAAAAAAAATCAAATCAATCAATATAGGTTGCTAGTTTGTTAACTTAGATTGCATGTTTAACTATTTGCCAATTTTAATTTCGAATTTTTATATAAAAAACAAAAAGAGGAAAAAATTAGAATTATGACATTCTTTGCACGTCATTATATATTAGGATGAAATCGCACGTAGTTTAATTTAAGATAATATTTTCTAATTTATTATAAGTTTAGATGAATTGCATCTTAGGTTAGAGATTGCTAAGTTAAGATAATATATTGGTTTAAATTAGGATTTAGCCTAACCTAATCCTTAATATAAGTTAGATAGAATCTTAATTTAGCTAAGTAATTTTCACATTTTCCTAATTTCGAATTTCATGTAAAAAAAAAACGAAAAAATTGTCTTTATAAGAAATCAATTTCATTCTTTAGTATAGATTGCATTTTATGTCATATCGATAGATCATATTGCCATATCATATCATTTTATGTTAAATTAGTAGCATGCATTGCATGACTCTTATTGAATAAATGAAAACAAAAAAAAGAAATTACGTATTAATTAGAAATCATATCTAAGGTTGTTAATGTGAATTCTAATCTAATAACGCAGATGCTTTCGTTGCTACAAGGTAAGTCCCTACATTTTATTTATTTATTTGCTTTCTTGGGTGTTAAATTGATGGATTCGCGCAGACCGCATTGATCACCTTTCACGTTAGGGAAATAGATTTAAAATCAATTCAAAACTGCTGACAAAAAATAAATAAGTAATTTTTAAAAAAATAAAAAAATAATATCGAAATGGCATTAGAGAAATCTACAGAACCAAGTGTAAAATCAGATCAAAGTCTCTGGTTTATAGGAGTAAAATAATTCTCCTATTATTTTACTTGATTAGTGGCAACTCCTAAATAAAATCAATTTGCATGTTAAGAAATTTGAACTTAAGTCGCGAATTGGTATGGGTTTGGGAGAGCCGAGTTAAGTCTAGGCTTAACAATCCATTAGACAAACCCTAGGTGGTTCACATTCGAAAATTTGGCATATATTTTGGATTTTTTTGGCAAAATATTAGCTAGAAATAATAACGTTAGGTTTGTGTCGGATGTTATTCTTGTATAATCAATGATTTTATTGGAACCGACCAAAAAAAAAATGATTTTATTGGGGGGAAATGCGAATATATTACAAGGGGTGATGGCTCGGCATGTTTGAATTCCTAATAAATATGATAACTTAATGAATACGATAGTGGCTCAGGAACTAATTATAGAGTTTGGAGATTTTCCTTTCGATGAACACGAGTCACAGGTGGGTATCGTCCATATCTGTTTAAACTCATTTCTAATTGAGCTTTGCTACTCTAAACCCATAATAATCCATTGTTAAATTTTTAGTTAACCCATATACGATACAGCCCACTTAATATGAGTTAGAAAATGGGTCTTCGGCGTTTTGGCACCTCTACCAGTGAATAGCACCAGATAATGCAATTGCATTCCATATTTCAACGATACTTCTGATACTCGCAGACTCTAATTGCAATTCTCGGTTACTTGGTGTACGATTGTAATTAGCCAGCTAGTCAAAGGGGCACCAGCATTGCCATGGCCCCCTCCCCACTTAAAGTTGAGTTCCCCAAGACAGGAATCAATCCCACACCATCGGCCCCTTAGCCGAAATAATAGAAATACCATTGTCAGTGGATCAATCTTAGGGTGCATGACCGCGTTCCTATTTAAGTATTGTGTTATGAAGAGTTGCCGATGTTCTTCATTAACCTTTCAACTTTTGTTTTCTTCCTTCATTGACCATCAAACTAGTTCCAATGGGATCTTCTTTTAGTGCGCAGAATGAGCGAAGAGGATTAGAGGTGGGCCTTGCATGTGGGGAAGGGATTTCCAAAATAGCTGAAACTAGTCGATTGTGTTGAATCACGTGTCTATTCATGAAAAGTGGTGCGCCTTGTCCCTTGCTTTTCTTTTCTCCACTTTTTCTTGCGTCTCATCCATTCTCTTTGAATTTCCCAACACGAGTTTTAAGATAGACAGAGTATTTGGCGTACCTTGAAACCTTACATGTATGTATACTAGCTCCAAAATTTCAAAACCCCTACTTTTTTCTCATTGGTGTGCATTGAGGACTTGTTGATTTCAGGGTACCTAGAATGTACTGTACTTTTTCTTTTTCCGAAAGATGGCCACATTTGTAGTGATTACAAAAAAACATACAGTATACAAATAAAAGAAGCGGATTACACGGTAGAGTAGATGCTTATGTCGGGAAAAGTATTTAAAAAGTCCTAAACCTTTTGTATTTGTATTAATTTAGTCATAAACATTTTTTTATGCCAATTAAGTCCTAAATATTTTTTTACGTTGTGCCAATTTAGTCATTTCCGGTCAATTTTGGCCGAATTTTACTGAGTAGACACCGGCCAGCTGACAAGGCCTAATCAGTACTGACGTAGACAACTTTTAATGATATTTTAATATTTTTGAATTTTTATTTTTTCTTTATTTTTTTTTCCTTCTCCTCCTTCTTTCTCCAGTCGGTCGCCAGACCTCGGTGACCGGCCACCTTGCCAGTGGCCGAGAGGGCGGCCTCGCCCAAGCTGGCCTCACGCCGAGCTGGTAGGGCTCGCCCTCACCGGCCATGGGCAAGGCTTGACCCTCGCTAGATTCGGCGAGGGCGAACCTCGCCACCCAACGCGAGGCCGCCCTCGTGGCCATTGGCGAGGTGGCTAGCAAGGTCGACCTCAACCTCACCAGACGTCGCCTCTGGCCAATCGCCGAGGTCCAGCAACTGGCTAGAGGAAGAAGGAGGAAAAGGAAAAAAGAAAAATCAAAAATCAAAAATCAAAAGAAAAAAATCAAAAATATTAAAATATTATTAAAAGTTATCCACGTTAGCGCCGATCAAGCCATGTCAGCCGGCCGGCGTCCGATTAGCAAAATCTGGCCAAAATTAGTTGGAAATGACTTAATCGGCATAACGTAAAAATGTTTAGGACTTAATTAACACAAAAAAAGGTTTAGGACTAAATTAGCACAAATACAAAATATTTAAGACTTTTTTAACACTTTTCCCTACTTATGTCAATTTTAACGCACGGCCCTTCCCACTTAGGGGCTATGTAGCACCTACACGGACACACGACACGCGACACGACACGACACGCCTACACGTCATTTCTTAAAAATAGAGAATTCCGACACGTTCTGACACGTTATATATTAAATATATTTTTATAAATAAATACATAAATAAATAAGAATAAAAATAGCTTAGAATTAATTTACACGGAAAATATTAAATAATATCATTCATTATTTTAATTTGTTACAATAATACATAAAACTTAGAGGAAAAAACATTGTTTAAAGAAAAATGCTAAAAAGATATTTTTAAATTTATTTATTTATCATATATAGCATTTTTTTTATTACTTCTTTCATAGTAAAAGACTTTTAAAAAAACTAAAACAATTCTAAAAAAACAAAACTGAAAAAGAAAAAATTGACCCGTGCGTGTATATTTATAGCATTTTTTATTACTTCTTTTATTACTTCTTTTTTGTATATTTATATTTTGACCCCTCAAGTATTAGAAATTTTTAAAATTGACCTCGTGTGTGTTGGAATCACGTGTCAGAATTCCGGACTCGCGTGTCGGATTTTTCAACACTCGTTGACCACATGTCGGGACGTGTCGGAGCGTGTCGGACACGACACAAAAGCTCCCGAAGAGTGTCGGTGCTACGTAGCTTAGGGGTAAAAAAAGACAGATTCTCCCCATAATTATGAGATAGATCAAGAGCTTTTCTCTTTATATTAGATAAATCATTTTTTAACACGTTCAAATGTTTTTAGACGTCCAAGACGAGCAAATAACTGAGCGTGAACCTGTCTCGATTTCGAGGGCGGGTTCAAGGATGTCAGAAATTTTTCTTAAAGAAACAGAACACGGTGTGACACTTGTCTGAGTTCGTCCATGAACTTAGCCCATTTCGTGGGATGATTCGAAGATCGAGAGCCCTACCATCGATCTGAGAGGTCAAGACAAGGTGGAGGAGGTATACTTTACATGATTTTGGTGTCGCCCCATCCTGTCAGCTCGCCCAAAACGGTCTCTAAGTTATTGCTTTTTCTTCTTTTTTTAATTTTTAATTTTGCTGTTCTTTAAAGTCATCCATCTATAATAACACCTTTGAATCCAAGAATTGGGATCCTCTCAACCCGTTAGATTCAATATCCTTTCTAGATCATGATATATGACAGCTCTTTATTTAATGACATGTTGACATCAAATTAGTGTATTCCCTCGGAATTCAGAAAATGGATACCTCGTGTTCATCGAAATCTAGTGAGGAAAATGTCTGATTACATAACAACAAGAATTAATCGGAAAATCAAGAACAAGAATTTGTATATCGAGAGCCGCATCTTGTCTTCAGCCTTCATAATGGGCAATCGGGTATTGAGCCCTAATCTAACTCACATCATCCATATGGATTCGATTGATGTTCTTGTTGCTAGGCACACATAAGGCGATGATCCTCCTCTTTCCCATATGTCTTCATGTGTCGCAACAATTTGAATGGTTGATATCGCAATTACCAAGTTACAAACCAATGTTCACATCCATCAGTCGTTTGGATGATTTAGAGGCCGTAACTGGACACAAGATTGGCCCCATCTAATGCAATTAAACCGAGTGTATCTCAAATATTCCAAAAGCTTATTATTCAAAACATTAGAATATACACAGCAAGTTCTAAGTTTGCCATTATATCCACTCAAACATGAAGGATGGTCGAGTAATTACAGCCTCAAGAGCACTTACTTTCTTTACGCATATAAAAGACCGACTTACTTTGATGTTAGCTGCGTTTTCTCCAACCAACCTTCTAATTGATGAATTACGATCAGAGATATTATTCATACTTATATTTATTTAATTTTACGCGTAAATGATATTCGCAGCTTGCAACCACTATTTAAAATTGTGCTTAGAAGAAGTTTTCTACAATCAAGTTCACAACCATCATTAATCTAGAAAAGAGTGAGAAAGAAGAATTTTGGGAAAGAGACAACATGCTTCGTCGCTTTAGGATCACGTGCCAACTCAAGATCCTGATCAATTACTCAAAACATTTCGAGAAATTAAACTAAGATGATAAATATATATTTCTGTGAAACTTCAGTGAAAATTATTCATAAAAAATGTCGTAGAAACAAGCGATCAAACAATAAAATAAATATAATAAGAAAATAAAAATGGACACTAGATTTATGGGATTTGGTTGAGATACGTTTATGGGAAAGCAGTAAAGAATTCCTCTATAAAACAAGCAATACAACGGAGGTTACAAGCACACTCATGTCGCTTAAACATCCTTGGTGTTTCCCGATCCCAATTATACCCAATTATATATATCATGTTTAGCTCTCACAATTCTTCACAAAATAATCTTTCAATCTTAGAAAGGAATACACAAATTTACTCACAAGATTTAGTTAGCTTCAACACTAAAAAGTTTTTAAGGTGTGATTCATGAACAAGTCACCTCTTGGATACTCTTCACAGCGAAAACACTTCTTATATATGGACAAGAGCATGATCCAATATAGAAAACCTCTTTTTAAGAAACCTTCTCCAACTAGAAAATCTTCATGTTAAGAAGCCTACTTGAACTATGAAAATTTCTTTTTGACTTCAAACTTGAGACATAATTTAATACAGAGACATAATTTAATACAGAGTTTGAAACATCATTTAATACAGAACTTCATGATTTTAATTGATGATAAAGTATACTTGCTCAAGTAATGTACCATAATACTTCCACATTGTATGGATGTCCGCGTAGTTAACACCAGCCCGCCATATAATTATTGAATGTGCAAAGCAAAAAAAATTTCAGTCTTTCCATAAGAAGAATTTAGGTTTCTTTTATTTCGTGAGAATAAATGATCTGAAAAATGTTTTCTTAAAAATGATCATTTATATTGCTTACAAAATGAATGAACGAAAAATATTTTGATCATCATTAAAAATGATTATGCATAAATTGTTGAGGATAATTAAAACATTTGTTATTGGCAAATTATTTCAAGCAAAACCAAAATCATTTTCCAAATCATTTATGTTTCGTGCATCTAAGAGTTGAGTTATCTTTTGAAATTGACATGGTGATGTATGCATATCCCTCTTTTCTTCTTTTCTTCTTTTCATCTTTAAGATTATTGTTTAAAAATAATTAATGATATTAAAAATTTCAAATCGATACCCTCATGACACATTTACCTCAAACTAATATTCATCTCACAAAAAAAATTCAAAACTAGTATCCATGACCCATTTACCTTGAACTAATTTTGACTCACAAAAAAAACCCAAACCCCAAATCAGTACCTTGACCCAAATATACCCATTGTTAGCATTCTATCTAATATCTTGTTAAAATTCATACTTGTCAACACATATAGAGACAATTACGAGATGGAATTGACGTGGAAAATAACAAATCCAACGTGAAAAATTAATGTGCATTGGCTTGTATATATTTTACCAGGGGGTAGATTTTGGACCAGTTAGGGATTTTTTGCCACACGAAAATTTGTTTGGGGTAAATGTATTGTGGACTATCAATATGGGATTTTTTTTATGACAATAATTAATTTAAAGTAAATATGTCATTAGATACGAATTTGTAATGGTATTAACTCTTTTAAGAAACATGTAGTGCATGTGTTTCGATGTGGCCTAACACATAATTTTGGATTTTGTCCGGAAGGAATGGAAATTTTGGTCCGACATATGTGACGGGTTTACGGCCAACTTTCATCCAGAAGGTCATGAAAGCACTTTTCATCAACGACAACACCCGCGCATGCACAAAGTATATTATACTATTTCTATGCAAACAGGGAATGCACATGTTAAACTAGATTAGTGGATGCTTGTCAATTGTCACTTCCAAATTTTGTGGTTGGATTACTTAATCAACGTTCTTATGATCATTCAAGTTTTTTTCTTTTTCTTTTTTTTTCTTTTTTTCTTTTTAAATAAAACCATTATTTGGGTTATATAAATTCTCCATTCGAGAAATTAATTTGTTCAACAGTTTTGATGCATGATATAACAACTTAATCGGGGGTGTGTTGTAGATCCTCAATAATGGATAAGGAAAAGGTTATATCTCTTCTCAAGCTCCTTTGAAAATCGCTCCACTTGCCAAAGTACCCTAGAAGGCTGACAATACTATATTCCTTATTTTTACGTATCGGTACTTGTATGCTTCAGCCCCTCAATTGGAGAGAAATTTTTTTTTTCCTCTCCATGAGGAATACTCCCAAATTATACGTCCCAAAGTTCAGACGTAACAATTTAAGCATGTACTAAGATTCGAATGTTCTTATAATCATTTAATTTTTTTCCTTTTTTCTTTTTCTTTTTTTTTCCTTTTTGGATAAGATCATTATCCGGGTTATCTGAATTCTCCATTCGAGAAATTAATTTGTTCAACAATTTTGATGCATGATATAGCAAGTTTGAGAAACTTCGTGAAAATTTCGTCTCCATGAATTTACATTTGTAAACTCCAATTTAAACATTTGACTGTAAATTTTAGCACATACAATTGTCGTTTCAAGTTGAATGCGTAATGCAGACATAAGAGAGGGATAGAATTCATGTTACTTTTTTTAATCAAACGATTTATTTAATTAATCAGAAAAATGCTGCATGATGGAACGTAATAATCATGTAGGCTCAGGAAAATCTTTTAGATAATTTTACACGAAGCACACAATTCGGGACGAACGGCAACGGCCGATTCGCTCGATTGCTTGAAAGTGACTTTAGCGAACAGGTAAGAGTAGGTTCGGACAGTGAAAAGAGATCAATGATTTAAGCTTAAAATAATCATTCAACATTAGAATATGTCAAAACCGGAGAGCATCGACCGTCCATCGAGTAGGCTCCAACAGTTAAAAAAAAAAAATACTAATAATCATTTAAAGGTGGAACTGATCATTTTCCCCGACACTGTGTCGTCATGTTGAGGACATTTTTTTCTTCCAAATCCTAATTCCTATTCCTATATTTCCAGAGCCATCTGGGACCATCAATGCATTGGCTCTTCCTGTTTGGGGGCATCAAGAAGACGAATATCCTTAGTTTGTGTCCCTAAAATTTTTGGATTCATTTTCAAGAAAAAATGATTGTTCAATATCTCACATCACTCGCCTACCAGGTTGATGAATTATTTTTGTATAAATGATATCTCTGTAGAAAATTATTCACATAAATAACTAGTTAATCAAGAACAATCGAATCCATACATAACTATAAAACACCGAAATTGATAAGCACAGCGAAATAAAACGTAGCTGTTTAAGCCATTGCATCACTTAAAGAAAAACATATCACTCTGATAACAAAGATCTATTGGAATGTCAAATCTTCCTCTCTATGGCCTATTTCATTATAGCAGCTTTTAGTGGGATTAAGTAACTGATAGGTATAACCTACCATTTTATAGGTTAGAGAGGGACCTAACAAATCCTAATCAATAGCATGTCAACTGGCCCCTCCTATTATGAGCTTCAGTTAAATACAATTGTCTATACTTTGCTACTTAACTAAGCCCGTTATTAATAGATGTCAAAACCCAATTCAATAAGATTATTCTAGGATTTAACAAATATTGAAATATCCATTAACTTGATTATTTAAAATGAAAAATTAATTAATTAATGTAAATCCATATTATAGGAAATTTCCAACACTCTCTCCATCTACAAATATAAGCTATCGAATTAGACATTTTAACTTGATATCCAAGTTCCATCTTGATTTATCTTGCGTGTCCAGCTTGTGCAAGAGAGGAGCCCTAAGGGAATTGTCTTAACCCACCATGCGCGAGACAAAATTCGAACTTAGTTCTTCTACTTGAATTTTGAAAGGGAAAACAGAAAGATCTCCCTACTCACAACTAAGATTAGGTAACAATTATAACTCTGTAAGAACAGGTTAATGCGGCTAAACGTGAAGCATGCATGTCCAACGTTTTATAATACCAGAGATTCCGCAACTTGAGCATCTCATAGTATTCCATCAGAAGTCGAATTCGCCCGAGGTTTGCATGGTGCCTCTCTCTCTCTCTCTCTCTCTCTCTCTCTCTCTCTCTCTCTCTCTCTCTGGCAGATCAGCAGGAACCCTAAGGGGATCGAGCAAGAGAATATGCGATTCAGGTAATGAAGATTGTACGAGGATATGCATTAGTACGACCCCTCGCACCCCCACCCCATTATTAAGAAGGAAATGAAATAAAAATAAAATCTCTCTCTCTTGCAGATCAGCAGGAACCCCAAGCGGATCGAGCAAGAGAATATGCGATTCAGGTAATGAAAATTGTACGAGGATATGCATTAGTACGACCCCTCGCACCCCCACCTCATTATTAAGAAGGAAAGGAAATAAAAATAAAATAAGATGGTTTAGTTTAGAGGTGATTGATTCCCGATTCAGTCTGATTCCCGGTTCCCAGTTCCAATTAGGAATCAGACTGGGAGAATCGGTTCCCAAAATTGGGAACCGTGGACTGGACCATTTGATCCTAGGACCCCGGTCCGGTCCGGTCCGATCCAACAAAATCGGCACTTTTTTTTTTTCATTAAAGAGTGACTATACTCCGAAACGATCAATCTAATTTGGTTTCCAGGCGATCCAATAAAACTATTCACACATGTTTCCACGTGCAAAATTTTCAAACTTCACTTGCGTGAATATCAATCACTCTTCGTGTGTTTCACCCTTAATCTTGACCATAAAAGCCATGAATAATTTGGTTAAAGGTTGTGCTTGGCTTAGGTTTTAGAGACAATCTCAATGTTTAGTCGATGTGAGACTCTTGGAGGCTTGAAGTGCCTTGTCTTTTGCAAGTGAGAGGAGCAAGAGAGAGAGTGTGAGCATGAGGAATGAGGATCTCTTGGAGCTTTAGTCCCATGTCAAGTAGAAAATGAAACTAACCAATAGGTTTTCTTTATAAATAAAGAGTAACAATAAGAGTTTTGGTGATCTCTTGACCACATCAAAGGTTGCTACCTCAATCGAAATAATAAATTTCATATATGATATTCATAAATTGTATATAATGTTTATATATTATATATATTATATGTATATAAATTATATATAAAAAAAATTGGTCCGGTCCGGTCCGTCCAAGAACTGGACCGACCGGCCGATTAGGAACTGGGAACCGGACCGCCAACCATGAGAACCCGCCTAAAATCAGTTGGTCCAAGGGCATCTCTCAGTTCGGGCGGTTCCTATTGCACACCCTAACTTAAGTTCGCATTTAAGCACCCTCTTCGTTCGATCGGTGTCATCGGTCTGTTCCCGCATATTTATATATATAGGGATGACTGCCTTTATAGCCACTCAACCTGCACAAGTTTCCACGCTCGCTGCAACGGAGAGAGGGAGAGAGAGAGATGTCGTCTATCGCGTACTGCGCGAGGGAGAAGAAGCCATGCGTGAGGTGGGTCGAGAAGTACTTCAAGGACTGCCTGTGCAACGCCAAGGACGAGGCGTCCTTCGCGTTCGGGATGGTAAGCCTTGTGTGCTGGGGCGTCGCCGAGATCCCCCAGATCATCACCAACTTCCGCACCAAGTCCAGCCACGGCGTCTCCCTCGCCTTCCTCCTCACTTGGGTCGCCGGGTCTCTCTCTCTCTCTCTCTCGCAAGACAACCTTTAGGCTTTTGTCTTATTTGGTTGATAGTCATGACGGTTCAAGAAAATCCACTTCTCTCTTCCGACTAAACTTCGCAAGCTCACTTCACAGTTCGTTCTGTGTTTTGCCTTGACAATTCGGTCATTCTTAGTGCTTAAATCTTGCAATACCTCGCGCAGATTTTTCTCCTTTTTTAGCTTTCTTGAGAGCCGTACTGAAGCTTTTCATGTGGATTCCATATGCAGGGACGTGTTCAATCTAGTTGGCTGTCTTCTTGAACCAGCGACGGTGAGTTCCAAGCTGAAAAATTTTCTACAGATCCAGAAAAATCCAAGCGAACATATGTTTGTTTAACCCATAAAATAACAAAAGAGGAAAAAAGAAAATAAGAAAAAGGGAGACTGACCAATCGGAGTAATCAAGATCCTGTATCCCATTACAGTGCATGGGTGGTCCAAGGCCTAAAAATTGGACAGATTGTTCTTGTGATGGGCGCGCGCGCGCACACCTTGTTTGGTCCATTTCGTGCTTTATCTATCAGATCACCACAGCACAGAACAGCACGCAGCACGCCGATGCCTGAAGCTTATCCACACCTTTTCACACAGCCACATACACACTTGCTATATTTTACTGCCCTTATCTTTCTCCCACTTGCATGCCTGGTCATTTTTTATTACAGCTATATCATATATGTACTTGAGTTTAATTGGCCTTTTTCCCTCTCTTTATGTCTTGTCTTCTTGCAGTTGCCGACTCAGTACTACACAGCCCTGGTAAATTGCAATTCTCCAGCTTTACAAGTGTTTTTCTTTTCCTGAATCCTTCAGAAAGTTCTGTGGAATTCTGAAACCCCTTCACCTTCCCCTATGGACCCATGACGCTCATGACCTGAATTTATTGGCCTAGAGTAAGCCAAACCCTGGTCTGTCCATAGTTGTGATGTACTCTAGTGTATAGTTACTATGGTTTTCTTTTCCATTTCTCGCAAGAGCAATCGGGAAAAATTGAGACCATCTTCAACTCGTACCGGTTATAGGAACGTGAACTTACTTGAACCTCATCCCTCGACCCAAAAATCGAGATATAGGGGATGCACGCGTGCACTCTGTGGGGAAACCACACTCGTGGATTGAAGCCATACTCGCATGCTCCCGGTGTAATGAGCTTGACTGCACAGCCGCCCGTTATTAATAGATGTCAAAATCCAATGCAATAAGATCATTTTGTTTTCCACGAATTGAGTGAGAGAGTAAGCTCGACAGAGACCCCAAGTTATTGGGTACTCTCGGCTTGTAGTTCGCCCCCGTACTCCTATTAGTAGTCCCAATACTGGCTTCTTTGCATGGCCAAGAAAGCCCACGGATCATACAATTTGGACCCTAGACAAGCCCGCGTCGATCGACCGAATCATCTGAATGGAGGCCCGACAGAAACAACCTTTCCATATAAACCCTCCTCTGGAGAAATTGTCGGTAGATGTTTCACGACGTATCGTCACGCTTCTCTCCGATGACCCTCTTACTTTTGCCGTCTGTACTCGAACAGCTTTATACCACGAGCACTGTGGCGTTGGTGCTGCAGAGCCTGTACTATGATCATGTCTACAGGTGGTTGTGGAAGGGCCGAAACATCAAGAAGTCCGACCCACAGGTGAACATTCTCCATCTCCTTTCCTTTAGTTTCCTTGCCAAAAATGATTTGGTATAAGAATACAATGGACTCTAAATTTTGATCCAATATACAATATGATCCCTAAATTTTCAATTTATCTAATGTAATCCCTGAAATTTTAGCTTAATATGTAATGTAATCCCTGAAATTTTAACTTATTCAATATAATTCCTAAAATTTTGATATATGATTAACTTAGTCTAAGACTAAATAAAATTATTCATATTGTCCTTTCATTAAGTTAAGTTCATGAATAATATTGAACATTTTCAAATAATTCAAGAACTAAATAATCATGTACCGAAAGTCTAGAAACCATATTAAACAAACTAAAAGTACATGGACTACATTGCAAATTGAACTACAATCCATGAATCACATTAGAAACTATTTGTGTAACTTTTCCAAATGATTATTTTACTTGAGTGAAGACACTTGGGTGTGGGCAAAAAGTCGTCTGTTTCTTTGGTGGAAGGTAGTTCTTGAATTACTTGTGATGACTACTTGCAGGCTGAAGAGAAGGAACCACTGAAACCAAAAGCGACGCATCAAATAGGAATCGCCATTCCTGGCGCTGCGGCTCAAGCATCTCCCAGAAAAGAATTCTTTTACACGTATGGAGTTTAAATTGTCATTGAACTATCTAAGTTAATTCCATCCTACCCAAAATTGAAAGAGGAGTACACTTGGTGTCTGTCTGTCTCCACAGCTCGGCTCGATCTTTGGCCGGGAGCGGGACGCCGCCGTTCCGGACGTACATCAGGGTGGCGAAGAGCGGCCCGTCCACCATGCAGCTCGACAGCGACTCGTCTTCTGATGACGAGGCTGCTCGGGTTCCGTCCACGAAGTCGGTCAGCAAGCCTAAGCCAATCCCACGATCGGTGAGCACTGATTAAAATCACATTAATCTAGTTGGCTTAACTATGGAATGATTGACGACGACCTATAATTTTTCAAATGTGCACAGATCAAGATTCCATTTTTTTTCTAATTTTTACTTCGTAATTTCAGGTGGGGTATGGGACATTTCTAGCATCATCCCTCACTCTACCTCTTCAGAACAAATCTTTCACGGAAGCTCATGTTGTACTCTCCACGAGGAAATTGTTACAAGTATGAGTTGATTTCCCTGATTCCTCAACAACACTAATTTCTGTAAAATCTTGCCCTAGTTCATGAAATTATCTCTCCTAATCTTTCTTTGCTTTTCTTTTTCCTTTTTTTTTTTTTTTGGGGTCCGGTGACTTTATATGATGAAGCAGGAAGGTGGAATGGAGCACAGTGTGTTTGGACAGTGGCTTGGATGGCTGATGGCCGCCATATACATGGGTGGTAGAATCCCTCAGATTTGGTTAAACGTATGCTTGATTTTCTCATTTTAAATTAATCAATCTGCCGTATTGACATATCAAGCATTTTCTTGTTATCTTATCTATATATGATCCGTCTCACTATTGACGATGCTCATTTTTTTTTTTTTTTGTCATTGCCCAGATTAAACGAGGGAGTGTCGAGGTGATAACCTTTCACCCTTTCTCAAAATTCTGCTTCCCTCTTAATGAATTCGACTATGATAAATCCATAACCCTTTCACTTCGATGTTATTTTAGGGCTTGAATCCTCTAATGTTCATCTTTGCGCTGGTCGCTAATGTTACATATGTGGGAAGGTTCTCTCTCTGATGCACATACATACAAATTACATACATATACATATGCATATACATATACATATACATACATGTATATGTAGTATGCTAACAGGTATTATACGGATATTGCAGCATTCTAGTGAGAACCGTTGAGTGGGAGAGTATCAAAGCTAACATGCCGTGGCTGTTGGACGCGATCGTTTGCGTGGCGCTCGACTTATTCGTATCCCTTCCTCTGAGCTTTCTCTATAACATAACTCAAGAGCATATTGCCTCGATTGTAATTGCGAAGCTTTACTACGAATCAATTGCCTCCTTAACCAAAATAAAATCAGATCATATTGCAGTACATATACTACAGGTACTTCCGGAAAAGCGAGAACAACGACAAGGAAGGCCTCGAATACTACGAGGAAGCCAGCAAGGACGCAGGATCTTGACCTGCACGTTGCTATGCGGTGTCCGCGCTCATGCTGGAGGGCCTTCATCGACCGCAAAGGGATTTGTAGTTTATTGTTTTCTTTCGAGGATATGCGCCTAGTTAGTGTTCATTATCTGCCGTCATCTTTATCTTTCCTCACCCCCGGAGAGAGAAATTTCCAAGGATGTAGCGACAAGCCATTTACTTTTTATGCAATTTTAATCTGAGTAATGAAGAGCGCAACTGGGTTTGCTTTCCCTTTCCCAGACAATCAGGAAAATGGCTAACACATCCACATTTCAGGAGAAGTGTCGAAAAAGTTGTAAATTTATAATATTAGTGTCAATTTAGTTTTAAAATTTTTTACTTAGAGTCAATTCAGTCATTCAACTAAGTTTGGCTAGATATTTCTAATATAGACGACAGTCAGCTCATGTCATACAGTCATCATGCCGACATAAATAACTTTTAATAATATTTTAATAATTTATCTAATTTTTATTTATTTTTTCCTTTATTTTTTATTTTTTCTATTTTTTCTATTTTTTTCACTTCCCTTCCTTCAATATCAGGCTAAAATTAGGCAAAAAGGCTAAATTGACTTTAGATGAAAATGTTTAAGATTAAATTATCATAATTAAAAAATTTATAACTAAATTGACATCAACGCAATCAGTTTTGGACTTTTCTGACACATTTTCTCTCGGTATTTCATGCAATGTGGAAAGCATTACAATGAAGAGATCTGTTACTTAAACCATAAGAGGAATCATTTCATCCTGATATCATAAATATTTCCATCATAGATCTTATTCTCGTCCGCATTTTCCGAGTCTTCTGGGCCGTCAAAATTCTAATGTGGCCCCCTGCCGTTCCTTTTCAAATTTCATTTTCAGTGAAATTGAGACCATAATAATTTTCTCGCTGTTTTCATTGAAAACGTGTTCTGTTCGTGAATGCAAAGGGTTTCAACATCGACCAGAATTATGACATCTCGTTAGGGCTCACATGCACGGCGGGCGTGGAAGATTTGTTCTCATGAATTGAGCGAGAGAGGAAAGCGGGACAGGACCACGGTTTGTTAGGTACACTCGGCTTATAGTCTATGATGCACGGACACGTTCTAGACGCATATCGAAAAATCCGACACTCGATCAACTCTTTCCGACATGCTTCGACTCGCGTGTCCGGCATGTTCGGAAATATTGAGAAGCATGGTGGTTTCAGGGGCGGGTCTACAAGTGCGAAAGTAAAGAAAATTGTTAAAGAAGGTGATGGAAGGTGGATGCAAGAGCGAGGGAGCAGAGGCGAGGCTGCGGAGGCGACGGCGTGGCCACAATTGCAAGGAGGAGGACCGCGACTGTGATGCGCGATGGAGGACCGAAGGCTGCGGCTGCGGCTGCGAAGGAGGGAGGGTCACAGGCGCGGCGGCAAGTGATTGCGACGAGGTAACCGAGAGAGAGCAGAGATCAAGATGAAGAGAATCGGGCAGGAGGAAGAGGAGGCTGCGGCTACTTAGCTTATAGTTCGCTCCCATTCTCCTATTCGTAGTGCCAATGTGATCGCTTCTTTGTATGGCCAAGAAAGCCCGCGGTTCATGCAATTTGGACCCTAGACAAGCCCGCATCGATCGACCGAAAATCTGAAATTGAGGAGGCCCAACCCAAACTTTTCCTATAAATCCTCCTTCGGAGAAATCGTCGGTAGATGTCTCACGACTCATCGTCACGCTTCTCTCCACTGACGCTGTTACTTTGTTGGCTGTACTGGAACAGCTTTATACCACGAGCACCGTGGGGCTGCTGTACCATGATCATGTCTACAGGTTGTGGAAGGGCCGACACATCAAGAAACCCGACCCACAGGTGAAACATTCGCCATCTCCTCCCCTATAGTTTCTTTGCCAAAAATGATTAGGGATGAGGACACGATGGGTACTGTTCTGGTAGCCGGAACAATAGTGAGAATTTCACCAATCTCTTTTCATCCCAATGACAAGTGGCTACTATACCTACCTACCCAATGATAGCCAAGGAATAATCATTGATGTGGTGTCTACCTTCACCATTGAATAGCCCCTAAATTTCTCGATCATAAGGGAATACGGAAGTGACATTGTGGGATCTCTCACCCCAAGGTAGATTTCTCGCCTTTTTATTCTCTTTGAGCCTTTTAAGAACCTGTTCAGGTTCATCCTCCCCTTTAGTTTCCTTGCCAAAAATGATTAAAGATGAGGACATGATGGCCCCTAGACTTTGATCATATGTGTAATATGATCCATAAACTTTAATTTATTTAATATAGTTCCTAAAATTTTGCCTAATATACATTGTAGTTCTTGAATTTTTGATTTGTTTAATGTGATCTTTGGAATTTCAGTACATATTTAATTTGGTTCCTGAACTACATGAAAATATTCAATATTGTCATTCCATTAAATTAAGCTCAAGGGCGACATTGAACCTTTTTCATATAGTTTAGAAATTAAATGAACATGTATTAAAAGTCCAGAAATCATATTAAACAAACTAAAAGTACAAGAATCACATTGCAAATTGAACTACAATCTATGAACCACATTGAATGAATTAAACGTTTAGGGAACACATTACACATTGAGCCAAAATTTAGGAACTATTTGTGTCAACTTTTCCAAATGATTATTTTACACCAAGTGTACTTGAATGAAGACACATGGGTATGGGCAAAAATTAGTCCCGTTAAACAGGTGGATTGGGTCATAAATGATCCGACCCAAATTGATCAATTTAACTTGTTTATGACTCATTTATTGCAGTGTAAAATTTTTTACCCATACCCGACCCGACTTATACCCGACTCATTTAACTAAACTTAAAAAAAGCTTATTTCTTATATATATATGGTATTGCTAAAATAGTTTTATACAACACAAATTTAATGGACAATTTTTATAATTTTTAAAATAATTATTTAAAAAATCAATTTTTAATTATTTTTTTTATTTTTTAAGAATATAATTTTAATTTTCTTTTTCTCTTTTCTTTTTCTTCTTCTTCTTCTTTGGCCAACCGTCAGCCACGACGAAAGCTAGCGACTGACCACAGGCAAGCCTCAAGCTCGCCCGGCTTGCCTGATCCAGCTCACTCGGCTCGCCTGATCCGGTGAGCTCGAGCTCGCCTGACACCCCTTGCCGGATATGGCGAGGCTCAAGCCTCACCTAACACCAACGAGTTCGAGTCTCACCAAATCGGCGAGGCTCGAGCCTCGCCTAGCCGGTCGCCGGCCATCGCTGTGCCGGCCACCGGAAGGAGGAAGAAGAAAGAAAGAAAGAAAGAAAATAAAATTAAAATAAAAAATAATTATAATTTCGATTTATATATATATATATTTGTAAAGTTAAAGAGGGAAGAGAGAGATTGTGAGGTTTTGGTTGAAAATGGGTTTTAAATTCAACCCATTAAAGACCCACTTAAAACCCACCTATCTTAAATCTTTAATTGTTAAATCCATTTAAGTACTTTTTGTCAAAAAAATAAGTGACCCATATATGACCTATTTATGATTTAAATGGGTCATATATGGGTCTAAGACCCATTTTGTCACCCCTAATTAGTGTTCATAATCTGCCATTGTCTTTATCTTTCCTCACCTAGTCATATACACTGGAGAGAAATAATTCCAAGGATAAATGCGAGAAGCCCTTTGCTTTTCATGCAATCTTAATCTGCGTAATGAAGAGCACTACTGGATTTGCTTTGCCTTTTCTAGACAGTTAACATCATAAATGAACCATGAACTTTATCTCAACATACATTGTGATTCTTAAATTTTTAATTTGTTTAATATGACTACATTGAACGTTTTCATTAAGTTTAGAAACTACATTGAACATATTAAAAGTTCAAGGACCACATTATATATTATGCCATAATTTATGGATTATTCGTGTCATTTTCACTTCCTGGACAATCAAGAAATCAATTACTTAAAACATAAATGAAATCATTTCATCCTAGTGTGTCATCCTATCGTTGTCATAAATACTTTAATCGTAGATCTTACTCTCGTCTACATTTTTCTGGTCATCTAGGCCGGCAAAAGTCCAATTTGGCCCCTTGCCGTTCGCCTTCAAATTTTGTTTTCAATGAAATTAAAGCGGAACACGATTTCTCTCTTTTCTCATGGAAAACGTTCTGCTTGTGAATACAAAAGGTTTCAACTTTCAACATCGACGAGAATATGACATTTTGCTTGGTTGTGTTGTTTCAAGACGGAAATCCTGATATTATATGTATCACGACATCTTGTTTATGCTATTAAGATGCCCGATTCTTCTAAACCTGACGATATTGGGAATGATCATGTGCTCTATATGCTACTTTTTGCGCATTTTTTCCATCAAATACTTTATATACAAATTATATATTATGATCGTTCCAGTTCAGCTTTAGATCAATAGAAGAAAAGAATAGAAAAGAACAAGAACAAAATGATACTTCAAAGCTTTCTGAAGCTTCACAGGAAGCTTCGTGCATCATACGAAGCATCCCGCCCAACCTCGTATGTCAACGGAGATTTTTGCCCAGATTTCATGGAGATTCGTCGCATTTCATGCAAAATCACGGGGGTTTCATATAAAATTCACATCGTCTCCTTCACCAATTTCTGCAATCAGTCAATCCGCCTGTCCAATTTCTCCTTCTTCTATGCGGAATCCCGTGTTTTCAGACAAGAAAAACACTGGAAAAATACTAAAACTAGTTCACCGTTTTCGCCCAAAAATCTCGCACACAAGCGAAGACTTCTCAAGCTTCTTGTACACTGAACGGCTAGTTTTTCCTGTCACTTTCCATTCACATAAGGACACAAAAACCTCCTTCACTTCTAAAGTTGAACAGAAGCAAATTCTCCTATCAAAATTCAGGAAACCATATCCACAGGAAGCTCTCTTAGTCCATCCAATATCCACATAAATTGCTTGACAATCGACAACATACACAGAGTACAGTACTTAAGAGCTCAATTACCACTCCAAAGAAAGCATGTTTTTGCACTCTTGACCGCGTGCAATTGTGGATCCCCACTTCGTTAATTAGAATTCATTATGAGAGGCAACATCAAACGGAAAGGACCAAGGCACAGCTTTGCAAATATAGCACTTTGTAGAGGAACAATATGCCAAAACATGAAAAAAGAGAGAGATTCATGTGACAAGTTCCAGAATCAATGCACTTCCTCTCACTAGATTACACTTGGGAAAAGAACAAATGTATCCACCTTTAAGCACTGTATAGTTACAAAGAAAACACCCAAGACAGGCCCTGTATTCCTTGGTGATGGCAAACAGAATAGATGACACTATAGAAGAAATCGCGTGAAATAAATAAACGGTCACATGCAAATATGAACAGGAAACCGCAGGCAGACATACACGAACACGTCTGCAAAAAGAAAAGGAGTGCCTGATATATGTGGAACAGGATATCAAGGATTTGTGGATCATATTGACAACCTCTGAACACCTGACTCGAACCTTTACTAGCCTAAGCCTCATGGAGCATGATGACAACTATAAAGAGAGTTAAGAGAAATCATCACCAAGAGAATCCAAAGTAAGATCACCAACAAAGCAGCGCAAGAACCACAAAGATTCCGATGAGTAGAAGAAGGTTCTTCAACACGGTATCAGCCTGCTGTCCACGCACAGCCGTCTGCGGAAAACCATGGGCATGACCCCCGTGGAACGTGTTGAAGCCGTATGGATAACCCGAAGTCGTCCCATACACGGTGGCATCTTGAAATCCATGGAATTGCACATTGAACAGAGCAGGGATTAGACCACCAAATGCAGTAGACAGCGTGAAGTTCCCGATCCTAGCATAGGCCATCGGCATGAACCCTCCCATGAAACCAAACCCATAATTCGCAAACTGGTTCGCATCTGGAGGCGGAGCAGTTTCAGGCCTTTGTCCCGACGGCCGATTGGGGATATCAATTCCTGGATAAGATTTGGATCTCGGGTCCGTCTGGGTCTTCCCCCTCCCGTAAAGAGGGACTAATTTCTCCTCTTGTATAAGGGCCTTGCAGACCGGGCATTCATGGCAGTGCGAGTGATGGCTTAGCCACCTATACAGACAGGGCCAACAATAGAGGTGACCGCAAAGGGTGAGGACAGGGTCTTGAGCTAACTCGAGGCAAATGTTGCATTCGAAATCGCCCGCCTCATTGCTGCCGTTGTCAGAGGAAGCCGCGCTTTGGGCGGGCTTACTCGCCCATTCTCCAGCCCCGCTTTCCATCAAGTAACCTACAAAACGATCAAGAATGTCCAAGACATTTATGACCATGTCGCCATGAACAGAACATTCCACACCGTGCGCTATATAAAGAAAAAGGTCACGAAACCGCAATTGGGAAAAGCTTTGTCTTTTCCAGATTTCAAACCGATGACGTCTCCTACATTGAATTGCCTCAACAGAATTTGAGAAAAAAACAACGACAACCCCAAAGCTGAGTTTCTCAACCGGAAACCGCTGCTGTCACATCAGAGACGGACAAAAAATAACGAAATCATTCGAAAGAAGAATCCAATCTCACGACATCGCACGCAAAATCCCTGCAAAACCCGACCCTCGGCACGAAATCTCGACACCGACACCGACACCGACACCGCGAAACGGCAAAATCAGGCCCCCGCATCAACCCTAATTCCACGCGGGGGAGCCCGGCGAAACCGATCGATCGACGGACAACCCGTTTCGGGCGATCCCGAAGGCACGACACGCAATCCATCGCAGAAAACGGTCCAAACTCCCCCCACGCAGAAGCAGCGCAAGCCGACGCCAAACGGACGCCGGCGAATCGGATCGAATCGCCGCCTCAAATCAAGACAACGAAGAAGGAACGAGAAAACGCCACCCACCAAAGAAAAAAAAGAAAAAGAAAAAGAAAAAGATAAGGCCGATCGCGGATCGGGGGACTCACCACTGAACAAATCCGAGCGGAGCTC
Organism: Eucalyptus guilfoylei; assembly: GCA_016097605.1. Taxonomy (NCBI): domain Eukaryota; kingdom Viridiplantae; phylum Streptophyta; class Magnoliopsida; order Myrtales; family Myrtaceae; genus Eucalyptus; species Eucalyptus guilfoylei. The sequence goes on along the minus strand of CM027868.1, from coordinate 30,730,826 downwards.
GAGCCCGATCGGCCGGCGGAAGAGGGGATGCGGGAATCGGTGGGACTCGTCGGCTGCCGAGGTTTGTCGAAGAGCTTCGATGGCGTGTCGGCTGATGGGAGGAGGAAGGAGGGAGGAGGAAGGAAGGTTCGAGGGAGATTCTCGCGACGTCCACCCCGGAGAGTCGAGATCTCGCGGGCTGATCTGGCGCGTCCGCGGGGAGGCCGATCGGACGGTCGAGGCCGCTCCCTCGTGGGCGTCGAGTTTTGACTTTGCCTGATGAGGTAATGTACGTGGGTAGGTACATGGTATCGGGGCCGGCAGCGAAGGAACGAGGAAGATCGTGTTTTTAAGTCGTGGAGCTCAGCGTAATATTTTGTCAAGTATTTCTTTTTTTTGCTAAACTAAATTTAAAATATATGAAACGTCACGTAAAATGATAATATCTTGGAAAAATATTTCAAAAAGTATTTCACGAAAAATAAATTATTGGGAAAGTATTTTTCTAAAAATGATCCTTGTTAGAATTATTGTCAATTAAGGAATTTTTTTATTGAATAATTATTTCAAACGATACAAATTATCACTTTTAAAAAAAATTAAATTCATAATTTTTCGTGGATTAAACGAAATCAAATTAAATTGTCTTAGGAAGTTTTATGCGCTTGATACTATCTAGGAATTTTATTTAAATAAAATTTGATAGAATTTGAAGTAAAGAGAAGAATGGAGGAAACGACGTATATTTTGTATATATGATCGACATGTATTTTACTATGTACAATGAACTATTTATAATACAGTAAATGATTTAACTAAGGAAGTAATAAAAAAGATACAAGGAATTAAATCTAATCTTAGATTGACATAAATAGTCAATCATAAACATAGAAAGTCTTGGATTAATTGATCGCGATCCTCACATATGTCCAACACTCCCCCTCAAGCTGGTGGCTTATATATATCCAAGACACTTAACTTACTCAATAGATATGCATGCTGTATTTGACATAATGGCTTGGTAAAGATATCAGCAGATTGCTCAGTGGTTCTAATTCCATTTGTCCTAATTATCCTTTCTTGGATTTTATCTCGAATGTAATGGCAATCTACTTCAATATATTTCGTTCTCTCATGAAATATGGGATTTGCCACAAGTTTCAGTGTCGCATCATTGTCACAGAATAAATTTGTTGACCCCTTAACTTGTACATTAAGGTATGAAAGTATGCCTCATATCCAAACTATCTCACAAACTATTTTGGTCATAGCTTGATATTCAGCTTCAGCAAATGATAATAATATAGTCAACTTCTTCGTTTTCAATTTTCCAACTCAATGCAGAAACTAGTGATTAATCTCCGATTCATAGGACATGTGGCATAATCCGTGTCACAATAAGCTGTCATTTCTAGATTGCAATGTCATGAGAGAAGTATTCCAAGCCCTAGACATTTCTTTAATTTATTACGACCTTTAAGGCCGCATTCATGTGAGACTCCTTTGGTTTATGCATAAATTGAGTGTCTATACTGCATAACATATGTCTGATCTGGTCATGGTAAGATACATGAGTTTCCCCACAAGCCTCTGATAGCTGTATGGATCTTTAAGTAATGGGTCATCAATCTCAGAAGACGATTCAGCGTCGTAATCAACCGTGGTCAACTAGATATTCCGTTCGATAGGGATGACAACTAGCTTACATCCTAATAACCCTACTTCAGATATAATCTCTAATACAAATTTCCATTGGCTGAGAGAAATCCCTAAGTCTAAGCGAGCAATCTCAATACCAAAGAAATATTTGGGTGGCGTCAAGTCTTTGATATGAAAATTAGAGTGTAGATACTCTTTAAAGCTCTTGATGGCCAATTCATCGTTTCCCATAATAAGTACGTCATCAACATAGATTATCAAGTAGATCGATGACATACCTTTTGTCCATGTAAAGAGAGCATAATTGTGCTTGGACTGCATGAAACCGATGGCTATAAGGGTCGTGGTGAACTTTGTGTACCATTGTCAAAAGGCTTGTTTAAGGTCATATAAGGATTTTCGGAGACGACATACTCCAGACTCCCCCTATCACCGTAATCCCGGTGGAAGATCCATGTATATTTCTTCATCAAGATCTCCATGAAGAAAGGCATTGTGAACATTCATTTGATGCAACTCCCAATCCCGAAAAGCAACAATAGAAAGTAAGGAACGAACAGTGATATCTTTCGCAACTAGGGAGAATGTCTCGCGATAATCAAAACCCTCACGTTGTGTGAAGCCTTTTGCTACTAATTGGGCCTTATACCGTTCAATAGATCCATTAGCCTTGTATTTGATCGTATATACCCATTTGCATCCAATGGGTTTTCGATGAGCAGGTAAAGCCCATGTTTGATTTTCTATTAAATCATGCAATTATGCTTCCATAGCCTTCTACCAACGAGGATCATGAACTGCTTCATCATAGGATGATGGTTCTATTTCTTTGGAGATACGACTGATGAAGCACATATGTTCCATAGACAAACAATCGAATGAAACATAAGAGGAGATAGGGTATGGAGTACCTAATGAGTTGAGAGAGGCACAAACATAATCCTTGGTCCATGTGGGTGGTCGAGTAACTCGGCTTGAACATCGAGGGGGAACATAGTCAGGCGTAGAATATGACATTTTCGAAGTAAATTGTGGAGACGATAGTTCTAACGATGGGTCGGAATTCACTTCCATCGACATCATAGATTCATCAACCGAATGACTTGGGTTGGATGGAGGACCCGCGGTGACTTCCAACTCAGGAGAAGATGTCGGAATGTCCGGAGACTAGACGAGCATATAATGTGGAGCAGGGAACAAATCTTCCTCAAATAGAAAACGTCTATGATGAAGGTTCGAGCTAGAAGGCTCGGCTGAAGAAGCCTCATCTTGAAAAGGAAAAATCTCTTCATGAAATATGACGTCTCTACTTATATAGAAGTTACCTTTCGATGGCTCGAAAACACGATAACCCTTTTAAAGAGTTGGATACCCTATGAAAATACATCGTCGGGCTTGAGGACTCATTTTATTATGGTGACCAAAGGTAGTAACATAACATAAACATCCAAAAACTCTAAGGTGATTAATTTCAAGCTTCTTACCATAAAGTACTTCAAAAGGAGTTCGTCCGCAAAGAATTCGAGTTGGCGTTCAATTGATCAGGTAAACTGCCATGACCACATGATCTCCCCAAAAAGTCTCAGGAATGGATGCTTGAAATTTAAGAGCTCATGTGACTTCTAAAAGGTGACGGTGTTTATGCTCAACAACCCCTTTTGTTGAGGTGTGTAAATGCACGAAGTTTCATGTAAAATTCCATGAGAAGAAAAAAGATTTTTACGCTCATGACTAAAGAACTCTTTCCCATAATATGTTTGAATACACTAAAAAGATTTACAAAATTGATTTTTTGATAGTATGAAAAATTTTTGTAAGTGGGAAAGGGCTTGATTTTTTGTTTGCATGAGGAAAACCCATGTAGCATGAGAATGATCATCTACAATGGTAAGAAAAAATCGGGATCCGTCATGGTGTGGGGTATGATAAGGGTCTCAAATATCTACATGAATTAAAGAAAAAAAATTTGTTGCTCGAGATTTGCTTATGGGAAAGGGGGCATATGATTGCTTTGCAAGAGGACAAATCAGACATTGAGGATGTGGAAAGGAAGCACTGTGACCCAAATGTTGATGAGAAAGAACAACTTTATCATCGGTTGCAGTGTTACACAATGATTTCTTATTTACGGGAATACATGATAAATCAAAATTTGAAATTTAGTCCAAAAAATATAATCCATGTGAAATATTACCAAAGCCCATCAGTGTGTCAATCAAATGGGCCTAAAAAAAACCATGTGTCAGAATTGAAGAAAATGTGACAAGAATTATCATCATAGGCCTTTGATACTGAGATAAGATTAAATTGAAACTAAGGAACATAAAGCACATTCTGAAGAGTAATTGATGGGATGAGTTTCACTATCCCTACTTTTGTGACGTATGTAGTATTCCCGTTTGGAAGCTGCACATATTTATGGAAATTGTCTTTATGAGTATAAGAAAAGAAACTTTTGTCACATATAATATGGTTAGTAGCACCTGAATCAATTATCCATGCATCATGAGAAATAGAGTTGAGACAATATGAAGTACCTGAGAAACTTGCCCTTTTATAAGAAGTTTTCAGCTCTTTCAATGCCCTCATAATATGCTGATATTGATTATGAGTAATAGGCTGATCAAAATTAATCCATGTGACTTGATTAGCAAAAGATCCCATTTTTCCTTTCTCCCGGAGTTTTCCGTGCAATTTCTAACAAGTTTTCGTCATGTGATGCGGGCGTTTGCAATAATCGCAATACAACTTGCCCTTTCCATTAGAGTTTCCCTTTGATAATGTTGCCGAAGAATGCCCCTTAAGGACCGGCGCTGATGTGGCTTCCTACAAGCCATCCGATCCCGCCGAGGTGATGGATGGGCAAGAGCCATCCGATCCAACCGAAGTGATTGGTCCACGATAGCCATTCGATCTTGTGCTATTATCCCAACTATCCATTTGAAAAAAAACTAGGGTTTCCTCCTTTTTGCTCTGATGCTGCAGTAGCCATTCCCGATCTATCTAGCCCGAAGCTCCCCCCTCCCTTTGTCGACTCCATTGAAGCACCACCGAAGGAGAAGGCCACAAGACTCACACCCTCACGCATGTGTTTGTATTGTCGGAGAGTAGCTTCGGGCCCCTCAAGGCACTCCTCGACCACCTCGAGCTCGTTTCATAAGGCCGAGAGCTGATTGAAGCAAGTGGTAACTGAGAGATTCCCTTACTTCAATTCGGATAGGGCTTGCGTGATTGTGAACAACCCGCCTAATCTAATCGTCAGTACATCTCATGTATGTTTTCCTAGTCTTCAATGGGTGGAAGTCCGGCCGCAACGTCGGGGGCGAGGCAATTCCTAATCCAAGTGCAAACTAATTGGTTGCACTTCTGCCAATGTCTCTGGAGCCGCTCATTGGTCGAGAAGGGTCCAGCTCTGTCGAGGAAGCCGTCCTTGTCCTTCGTGACAAGGGCTCGTCAAAAGTCTCGAGCCCATGCATTGTAGGTTTTTGGTCTAGTGAGCTGCATCGTGATGAGCTGTAGCTCAGGTCGGTTGGCCAGCGATGTGTAGAGCGGATCACCAGGCGTGGGGCGACCACCGCCGCTAACTGGGAACACGTACGGCAGAAAAACAAGTCCAAAAAACGAGTAGGGATTGTCCGGTATGGATCCAGATCTTTGACCTGAATTTGTCCGACACAAAATCTGTTAGTTGAGTCGGTCTCTCGTGGTGAATGGTTCTGCCAGCTTCCATTGTTTTGGGCTCCAAAGCTTGAGGGCCTTTCCTCTCCAAACGAGCCATATTGGTATGGTTAGGCCCATGCTTGCTCTGACCTGATGGCCCATGGGCCCTGGACAGGGTACCAGTGGACTGGCGACCATTGAAATGGCCTAGAGACTTGGGCTGGAATGGGAGCGAGAATGCCATCAGCAGAATGTTGGGAATGATCACCACCGAGACGCTGAACAAGAGGCTGTTGCTCTCCGATTGAATCAATCTATTCTGACAAGGCTGGTTTTGTGGTGAGGTAGGTCTCTCCTCCATGGAAGAACTATCGATGCTTTTATCTTTGGCCATGGTATCAAAAAAATATGAATTCCAGTACGGTTTGTTGTTTTGTTTTGCAAGGCAGAAGCTTGCAACAACAATCCAAAGGATGAAAACCGAAGGCAATTCAATGGACGCAAAAGCTAGGTCAGGAAAAGTCGCTATGATATCATGACAGAATTTGAAGTAAAGAGAAGAATGGAGGAAACGGCGTATATTTTTTATATATGATCGACATGTATTTTACAATGTACAATCACCTATTTATAATACAATGAATGATTTAACTAAGGAAGTAATAAAAAGGGTTAATACCCTTAAAAACCCCAAACTGGTACACCTATGACAAATTTACCCAAAACTATTTTTTTGACCATGAAAAACCCCAAACCAGTACACTTGTGACAAATTTACCTCGACTGACCATAAAAAACTCTAAACTGGTACATTTATGATAAATTTACCACAAACTAATTTATTCGACCGCAAAAAACCCCAAAACTAGTAAATTTGTGACAAATATACCCTCCACTAAATTAGATTAATACCACAAAAAAATCACAAAAATTGTAGACTATGACAAACGTAGCGTAAAATCCCAAATTGGTATACCGGTCAACTATTACGTGTCATTTAACTTAATAATTTAACAGTAAAATTTAACAAAAACTAACAGAGGATAAATTTGTCACAAGTATACCAGTCAGTTTGGGGTTTTTGATGGTCAAAAAAATAATTTGGAGTAAATTTGTCAACCAGTTTGGGGTTTTTCAGGTATTAACCCTAATAACAAAGATACAAGGAATAAAATCTAATCTTAGATTGACATAAATAGTCAATCATAATCATAGAAAATCTTAGATTGACTGATCGGATTCTCGCATATCTCCAACAAAATTGTTAGAAGATTGTTTAGAGTGGGATTTGCTTTATAAATAAGTTTGGTGCCATTTCTTTTTTTCTTTTGTCTTTCGGTGTAATTTACAAAGATATTCCTTTATGGAATAGAAAAAATTAACCTCCTTTTTTCTGTAGAATATATTATCTTTATGAAAAAGTCGCATTGGAAATGGAGTGCATCATATAGTTTTTTTTTTTTAATCGAAAAAGAGTACGAGTGCCTCATGTGACGCTGTGCGAATGAGTACATCACGTCTGATCAAGAATAGAACATCGTAAATATCAATTCCTTTTTTAATTACTATGGTGATGATCAGTCCTCATTTAGAACGGAATGTCTCAAATTTGGATTTTGACACAAATATTTACAAAGGTTTACCATGGTATGTAATAAGTAGAAGTGAGTATGATCCAAGTGGACAATTCTCACTTTGGAATTAAGAACCGCCTATTAAGGGCCGATTTTGAAAAATTGGAACCAAGAATCGCTTATTAATTCCATAAATCCACCTAAGAACTAGATTGTCGGCCCGGTCCGATCCGATTCTTGGGTCTCAGATGAGTTTATGGAATCGGTCTCATCAAGTTTCACGCACTCAATGCAACATTTTTCGACAAGCCAAAGTAAAGCAAAAAAAAAAAAAATCTATATTATTAATTGCAAGATTAGTAAAAAGATTGGATTCATATTAAAAGTTTAGAGTTAACGCTGTGAGTCGATGAGCATTGAGCTTGAGAGTCAACATCATGAGTAAAAGATAGAGACACGACTCATACGAGATGAGAATAAAACAAGATGAGCACTCCGTTAATGGGTGTTGAACTTCAGTTTAGGGATTTTAAGATTTTCATTTTTCATAATTTTTTTATCAAAATTTTTTCTTTTAATATTTATATATTACCTGTTTAGCCCGGGTAGCTGATTGGGCGATTTCACACCTAAAATAGAGAACCAGATTGATACCTACCGGTTCTAATAAATTGAAATCGAGAATTGGATGGGTTCCCTTGAAAACTGCCAGTTCCAATCTAGTCAAGTTTGGTTCCTTTGGGTGGTTTTCAATTTTTTTGCATACCTCTAGTAATAACTACGAACAATATGTCGATTATTTGGATATCTTTATAGTTACGACGATTTACAAAAAATTACGGTGTTTCGTCCTAATCAAGCGCACAACATGTAAATTTGGATATTTTTCAAATTATGAAAAGTTACAGGGGGTTACGAGACAACGTAAATAAGGACAAATTGAGGAAATTTTGTATCTATCCAATCATGACACTTCACCGACCAAAACAAATCGTGACGCTTTTGCAACGATCCATAAAAAATAAGTAATATGTTGTAAATATTGAACTTTTTTAAGTACCACGATTTCCAATGGTTTACGACGTTCCATCTTACCCAAGAACTTGATGTTGTAGATCTGATTTTTACGACGGTTTACAAATAATTTTTGTAAGTATTTTTGTGGGCAATGAATTTTCTTTTTGTTTATTCATTTTGATCATTTTTAGAAAAATATTTTCCCAAATTTATTCATTTTCTGGAAAACACAAATTTTCTACATGGTTGAGATTAACAAAAATAGGGTCCACATTACATGACAAAAATGGCATACCTCATGTGTCGCCTCAGAACATTACGCTCAACGTGTGTTCTTTCTAATAGTTAAATGTAAGAACACAAAAAAGAGAAATTTGGTAATTTATATATATTTTGATATAACATAATAAAGTACATCGGCCTATTTATAGACTTTATAAGAAACTATCAAATGTAACATATATCAATCAAGATATACACAATCAAAAGAAATATTGCACAATCTTGAGAAATACTAAATACCAACAAAAATATTCTAATTATCTCTCCAAAAATGAAAATATCATAGAGAATTATACTAATTATCTTTAACATCCCCCCTCAAACTTAAGGTACATTGAATATGTCAACTTGAGTTTGAATACGAGTCTTCAAGGTGTCCAGTGGCTGAGTCGTGACGGATGAGGCAGGTCTGTCAGTTTTTCATGTTAAAATCCAAATTTTGTAGGTTTGAGAGGAGCGAGTTTGATGGTAATGTTGCTTCTCGAAACGACACACAAAACATCGAGAATCGGAGCAGCAATAGGAAGCAGCCGATGTGACTACGACGTTGCTTATGCGGCTGGCATCAAAAGAAAAGCCACCTTTTAGGCTCAACTGGGTGATGTGACTATTAAGATTGGCATTGGAACATGACCATCTTGGAATGGACTCAACTAAGTGCTTCCTCATATGAGAGGGCTTTGTAGATTATGCAACAAAAGTATGTAGGCTGCCGGATGAAATGAATATTGTTGAAAACAACTTGACTGAAGGATATTATGACTTGTTGGAAAATAAATGACAAGAAACAATATTAGCTTCAAGATTAACTAGCTTTGATAGGAAGTTACATGTAAGAATATGAAAAAGAGAAATTGGGGAATTTGCATATACTTCAATATATTATAATAAAGCACATCGGCCTATTTAAATGTATAAGAGACTACCAAAGGTAATATATATCAATCAATATACGCATAATTGAAGGAAACATTGCACGATCATGAGAGATAGTGAAAACCAACATAAATATTCTAATTATCTCTAATATATGAAAATATTCTAGAGAATTATCTTAATTATTTTTACATTAATTATATCCTTTATTTAGTAATAGCATACGGAAACTCAATAAAATTTTTACATTTATCCGATATAAGAAATTGTATGAGTCAAATGTGGATATTATCTTTACTCACATTAGTTTTACAACTTTAATATGTCATTTAAGCAAAATTCAAAACACCAAAGTCCTAGAAAATGGTCGGATCAGCTAGCGCCACTACACCCAAACAACCCTAAAAGCGAACTTGTCCATTATCAAAACAACTTACCTAGTAAGGGTTGTTGGCCTCCCTTGTCATCTCGTTCTCTATATCGTCATGCCTAGGGGGACTGTCGAGCCCTCACAAAGGTCCAATCATCTCATCATTTACATCAGCATACCATGTGGTGAAATAGTGGGAAAGAAGCTCAGGTAATCCTACATCCACCCAAATAGTAGAACTACACTTGACACACACCTTATCAGATCTTGGTACAAGTATATCTTAATATTCACATTCTATATATAGGGATACTCCAAAGCATAGCGCATAAAGTGGATCCATCCCACATATCTGGAAAAATAAGGGGTGTGCTGAGACTTAGTAGATGAAATATCTAGGTTTAAGTTAGACTACCACCTTACCACTTAACCTAATACAAAACAACATAAGTACATGACAAGCAAATATGTATGCCAAGCGCACGAGCAAATATTTTACCTTTTCTATTATGATATGTCAATGAAATCTAATAACAACGTTGCTTTACTCATACACATGCGGATGGCATGACATAATTTCATGCTTGGTAATCACCAATTAGTTCATTCTTTGACATAGGTACTTCTATGCAGTTATATATGCACATACACATGCATTAGGTTTGTTACTTCTCCTCCTAAATACTTCCAGAGCATCTTTGACATATGGGACATATCAACTACGAGACATCCCGACACAAAGGACATCTCACTATTAATTTATGGGTGACGAAATCATATTACCATCATGCAAGCAATGATAAATACACATTTATAAGCATTTCAACACATATTCCTCAACTCAATAAAATGCATTAGTCAAACAATCGAGTGAGAAGTAGCATGTGGTCTTCTTAAATAGATGTATATACTCAAAAGCTGAATATATGCAGCCAATGATCATACTCAGTTGAATATGAGTAGATAAGCAAATATATTATAGCAATTGAATGTACTCGGTGAGTTAATATATTCAATAAGTGAATCTTATCAACAAGTGAATTTACTCGGTAAGTAAGTGAATCTAATCAAATAGGTGAATATATTTAAGAAGTGAATATGATCAAAGAATTGGATATATTTAGACAAGTAAATATACTTAGCAAATGAATATATTCAAGCAAATGCACATACTTAGCAAGTAAATATATTCAAAAAGTGAATTTGACCAAATAAATGGATATATTCAAACAAGTGAATATACTCAGCAAATGAATATATTCAACAAGTGAATCTAACCAAATAAATGGATACATGCAGACAAGCGAATATATTCAAGAAGTGAATCTAACCAAATAAATGGATATATGGAGACAAGCGAATATACTCAAAAAGTGAATTTGATCAAACAAATGAATATATTTAATGAATACAAGGTGATACGACCAAGGGGTACAAGATGGATCTGACCAGCGAATATAAGGTAAATATAACTAGTGAGTAAGAGATGAATATTACCAACAATGGTTGAATATGAAATTACAAAAGTAACATTTCCAAATTCAAATTCACCATTTTCACATACAATGTAACAATTACAACACCCCCACACAACTATTATACACACTCACACTTAACTTCAAATTTAATTAAAACTAATATTACACATATCAATCAACCAAGCTAAAAGAGCTAAGCAAATCAAACCAAGTTAATGCCTAGAATTTTCACGTGCCTCAAACGAAACTTGAATCACCAAAAGTGTTGCCACCTTGCAACTCTTGAAAGATGTCAACTTTGCTTTTCAATCCAATGATCGGAAGTATAGGAACATTTCTTTTGAAGATTGAGGGTGTAAAAGAATACGGCAAAAGTAAAAATGAACTTATGATATTATTAAGGTTAGCAATAATCACTATAAGTAAATTGTTAAGTGTAAGGTTGCTTGTAAATTACATGTAGCAAAGTTTTATTTAATTAAATAATTAAATAATAGAATACATGACATTCCGAATTCACCAAAAATATAGGTAAACTGGACCGAACGCCAGGAAAATCTCGATTAGTATAATTTGAAACTCGATAATCGTTAAACATAAAATTTGAAGAATGTTTGTCCCATGACAATGAATCAATTAATGTTTATCAATTAATTCCAACCCATCAGACTCAGAACAATTACAGGTGCAAGAAATCATTTTCTGCATTTTCCATGCCTCGTAAAATTAACACTCCGACTAAGATTTTTTACGTGTGAACCCGAACCCCAAAATAAGACTTAGCTTTATAACTCAATTATTGCTACTGGACGCAGAAAATTCATAATGTCATAAAACCTTTCGTTCGTTGTCAAATAAGACTTTACATATATGCATACGATACGAGGGAAAGAAACCAACATGATCCCAACGCATGAGTCTTAACGCTCACACACCGTCGAAGAGATGGGACTCACATAGAATACATGGAAATTGGCTCACGTGTATTGGGATCAAGTTAACTATTGGGAAAATTGAATTGATCCATGGACTCCTTTCCAAAATTCAATACCTTTACATATCTTAGATTTTGGTTAGTATTTAGAAAACCAATGTCACTTTTAAATGAGAAAGATACAATATGTGATGATTGCACCACGTACAATGCTGGCTTGGTGCGATCGAACCATTTTAATTGGCAATGATATCTTACATTTCGATAAGCAATTAGAAAATAAATGTCCCTCTTGAATGGAAAGATATGATATGTAATGATTGCACTGCATCATCACGTGTAATGTTGATGTGATACCATCGGATCATCCTCATCTGTCTGTTTTGTCTAACGTCTTACTTCGCATCATATATGAGACATATCATAGGCGCTAGCAATGATGCTTGGTCGATTATACTAAATCATCGCTGTCATGTGTGTAACCATTGCCCCAAAGACTTTCTCCTTTTAAACACCGATAAATCGAAAAGCCCTTTTGAAACCACTAAAGTTGCCAATTGTAGGATCTTACCGTAGTCATAACTCATTCAGACATCGCTACATATGTATTTCAGAAATATCTATATGATTAAAATTCACAGTCACTCTCTTATATAATATCTTATGCATAAATATCTATTTAGGCATACCGGTGGTGGTGGTGTCTCAAAACACAATTGATGTTCGATTAGGGCTTTTAGGAACATAGAGCTGCAATTCAGCAAGTACTCAAGTTTTGGAACCTGATACTTGATTAGAAAAAAAATAAATAAATAAACATAGTTCTAGGGTGCTTGGATTCATATCGTGGTGGTCGGAAATGGTCGTGCCACTCCTCCAACCGCGTGAGGGGCAAGAGAGAGCGGCGGCGTACGGTGGGTGATTCTAGCCGGTGGAAAGTGGAGGGACCTTTTTCAAATGCTCAGAGAACCAGAGATGACTCTCTTTTAAAATTAAAGAGACCATATTTCGAGAGAGATAAAAAAAGGGTTCACGGAAGTTTTTTGAATTTTCCACTACTTCTATTAACGATAGTATAACTAAGTACACCACCATCACGTTACAAAAACGAGCATATTCTCCGCTCTCGTTCGCTCGCTCGCTCGCCGACTACCAATTCGGACAGGCCAAACAAAATTGTATGCTTTGCGCATTGGATTCCTTTGTTCTTTTTGTATATCTCTTTCTCGGTATCGAATAGCATATAAATAATTGGACCGCCCTGCCGTCACGATCCACCGAACGCCGCGGAGGCCGGCGGCGGTGGCGGGGGCAGGCTCGCGGGTCGGGCCTTTTCCCGCAGCTCGTTGTAACGGCGGACATCGAACCCGCGAGCCCGCATCAGCTTCTCCTGCTTGGCCGCGAACCGGCTCTGGAAGAACCCCTCGAACGAGGGCTCCCGGGACGTCCGCAGGAAGAAAGCGTAGCCAAGCATGAAGTAGACGGAGGTGAGGTAGAAGCAGATGGGCTCCATCACGTCCCAGGTGAGCTCCCAGAAAGTGAGCCGCATGAACCCGGCGGTCTGGACCACGAGGTAGCCGAGGCCGAGCCAGAGCTCCCGGCGGACCAGCGACTCGGCCGCCCGGTCTATCCCGGCCTTCTGCCGCTCCAGCTCCTCCAGCTCCGCGCTCCGCGGGGGCGGTGGCATCAGTCCCTCCACGGCTTTTCTCACCTGTAGACAGGAATTGGTACAGATTGTTTGACCGAACTTCGCTTTTGGCCCGAACAGAGACTCCAAATTAGGACTACAACCATTCTCTAAACTCCCTAAGCATTTCATTCATCCCTTAAATTCCACTCCATGAAAATTGCAATTTTCTTGGTTTGCCCAAAAAAATTTATGGCTGTCGTTTTTGTCTCTTTCGTAACAGACCATGTTCAAGTCGGTGAATTTTAAAAAAAAAAATGAAAAAAAAAGGTTGTCTTTGAATTGATTATAAGAAGAAGGAGGCGTTTTGGACTTGTGAACAAGTGAAGAAAAAATCCCCTCCCCTCAACTGAAAAAATGTGAGGCTACATGGGACCGAGACATCTTAGTCCGGCAATTATGGACGCCGAAAGCAACCTACCTAGATCTAAAAATCAACTCCAAATTACCCTTTTCCTTCCGACCCAAAAAAAAAGAGAAAAAAATTTCGTCTCCCTTCCTGAATTTCTCTATTTTCACGTCCAATTAAATTAGAAAAGGCAAAATCAAAATCTAATTCGTCCCCGTTAATTAGATTCAGATTATGAAGTGACCCATAATTTTCCAAAGTTAAAAAAATCTTTAAAAAGGGGGAAGAAAGGGGTGTTTTCCCGGTAGGTGTTGAAGGGCTGGTTTTGGTCCTTGTCGTCCTAGGAAAAAATGGGGTGTTTTTTTTTGGTTTTTTTCACCGTCTCAAACGTGGGAACTCTTTACACGTTTTTGGTCTCTGGTCCTGTCGTGAAGCACCAAACCCGCACGTCGGAAGCAAAAGAAGATCACCAAAAAAGCACGTATCAGTCTTCGGTAGTCTCCAATCTCAAGGGGAAAAAAATCATAAATGAAAACGAAATGGAATTCTAAAATTCTAACCCTCTCGATGACCATTTTTCATATTATTATCCCTGCGGCTCTAAATCATGTAATCGGAAAAAGAAATTCGGAACGCAAAACAAGAAATTAAGCGGAATTTTTTTTTTTTTTAAAAAGATGGGGGAAAAGAGAGAGAGAGAGCTAAGGGAAATTACCAGCTCGGGCCTGAGGAGCACCATCTTGCCCAGGACGACGACGTTTCCGGTCTCGTCCAGCGTCCTCGCCAACCGGGTCCCCTCGTCCGGATCCGAGCACGCCTCGCCGCAGATCCGGACCAGCTCCGGGTACGGGACCCACGTCTCCCCCACCTCCCTCAGCCGCGACTTCACCATCTCCACCTGCGCCACCTTCATCAGCTTCCTCGCGTCCTCCACCGTCAGCTCCGGGGGCTCCAGCTCCAGCTCCGGCGGGGGCGGGGGCGGGAGGACGGGGCCGGAGATCCGGATCCTGTTCCGCGCAATGTCGAGGGCCCGGAGCCTCTCCATCAGGCCCTCGCCGATCGGGGGCGCCCGGGCCTCCGCCGCCGGGACGGCCCTCCGGTGGAGGAACCGCCGGAAGACGCCGCCGTCTCCGGGGTCGGGGTCGGGGTCGAGGGCGAGCTGGGTCCCGGTCCGGCGGGGAGGGGGGCCGAGGCGGCGGAGCGGCGGCAGCTGGCCAGGGCCTGGGAGGAGGAGATGGTCCGGGACATGCCGAGGAGGCGCTGGGCCAGCGATTTCTTGATCGACATTGTAGAGATTCGATCCGAACGGAGAAGGGAGAGAGACGGCGACGATGAGAGGAGTCTCGCCGGCGAAGGCGACGGCGGCGGCGGCGGCGGCGGCTGTGGTGCTCTTTCTCTCTTTCTTTCGTGCTTTTGGGGAAGCTGTGAAAACAAATGGGTGGAGGAGATGGTGGCGTTCCGGGCCCTTTATATAAATGTCCAAAAGTACAGGAGGAAGAAGACGACGCAGCAGAATATCGAAAAGACCCCCCAAAAAAAAAAAAAAAAATATTAAACTCATTACCAGAAAAACAAAGTCCGTTCCGGTGAAATAATCGAGCGCGAGATATTGCGGTCGGTCCGATAAAGGAGAGAAATTGGTTTATTCCCTCCGACGAAAGCATATGCTGGCCAGCCCTTTTAGTCAAAATAACAAGCATGCACCACCATGCGCAAAAAACGAGAAGCGGGTTTTACGTTAAGCCTGGGACGCGGTGACCTGACATTGTGGTGTCCTTTTTCCCCCTTTTCCCATCGAGTCTGTCCATTGATCTTATCGTGCATATATGGTATGCATTTACTCTCGATTGCCATGCCCAATTTCGTGATGCATTTGAATTAGAGTGGAGTCATCTTAGTGTCATCTTCACCGATACATTGAATGGGGTCGGGTTATCGTGTCGTGTACTGATTAAGCAAATATGAATTCAAGTTTTTGAGCTTCAGTAAAATCCAAAAAAATTCACAATCGTTAGTCATACGAAATGCACATGTTGTTCCACATGAACAACGATTTTTCCCAGACCCCGATTTACGTGGAGGAGGCCCTGTTGTTTCCAGAGAATTGACTACGATATATTCCTAACCCTCCCGCGCTCACGAGACGGAAAATCAAGTCGCGGCTCCGTCCGCCGTACACGTGGTTCGGCGGAGTGGGCCCGGATGAGGACACTCCCCACCGTCTGATCCACATGAGTTATAACGGTCCGATGAGGGGGGGAGTTGGGGAAGCGAAGCGGACGACGCTGACGTCCGTTGGACTTCTCGGTCAACGCGGGGAGAGCCAGATGGACGAACGGGAGCGGCCCCACTCGACACGTGGATGCCCCAACCGCCGATGGTTATCCCCTTAGGGTCAAACGCATTAAAATAGGCTTGCCTACATGGAATCGCAACCCCCTCACTCCTTCTCCCTTTTCGCGAGGAATCAACTGGGGAAGGCCTGAATTTCGACATTGAAACCCCCGCGGGGCCCACCTCTTGCCATCTCGCCCGTTCGCGGAAACGTGTCGCCACATATGATTAGATCATATCTGCTTTTCTTTTTCTTTCTTGGGTCAGTAATTAAGTTCATATCTAGGTAGAAAAACGGGGGTGCGTGTCTTCATTCGGGAAAGTTCATGAATGAGGGGAAAGTTCCCGTTTTCCTACCACGGGAGGGGGTAGGTGGGTGGGACACGTGGCGGCCCGCGATTGGGGAGGGGCGGGTGTGGCCTTCCCTAGGTGGCGTCGGTTTCTATGAGACTTCCCTGGGGGCTGGGCTGGAGGAGAGGAGGACGCGACTCGGGCGGTGGCGAGGGGAGGAGTACAAGTGGCGACGAGCATGGCCGCATGGAGAAGAGCCGGGGGGGAATTTATGATGCGGATAAGACCGCTTTGGGTGCCAGTTCATCCGGGGGGGTTCACGCCAGACATCGTCCTGGGAACCCTGTCATCATGATGGCCTTTCATTTCAAGTCTCACTCACGCAGCTTGAAATCACCAGCGTCTTGGGGGGATTGAAATTGGCATTCAAATTGGGTGTCAGAGATCCCCATGGAAGGAGGTTATGTTGTGTTTTGTATCTATCTGAAGATGGGATATAGTTGGTTAGTATAAAAGGGATATGATCTTAATAAAATTATTGACGTGCGATAAAAGATATATAGGATATCTAATATTCATAATATAAAAATCATCTCTTTTGAATAACAAACTAAAGGTGATTGGGTCCCGATTTGATCCAGTACCGTCCAGAAACCGAGAATCGGATTGGATGAGCTAGTTCCCATTTTTTGGGACTAGAAATCGGACCGCCTGGTTAGGACAAGTTCGATCGGTCCGGTCCGATTCTCGAGTAGTCCATTGGAATTGATGGAAGAGGGAGGGAATGGGCGCGGATGAGCCAAACTCTCTCAACTCTCATTGGAATCTAAGGCATGCGCACTAGACGCATGGTAAAAAACAACTACCTCTCTGGACAATAGTCATCTTACTATGGTTGAGTGCATCATATTAATCAAAGTGAAGGAAAGCAGGAGATGCTAAAACCCTGCCACCACAAGCAGAAGCATCACTACAGGATCTCAATTGAGAACAGTTCACCAGAGATAGAGATATACGCTGTTTCACTTCTGAATACTCGAGCCATGTTAGTGGGACAAAAATAGCGCAGATCCAGCAACAGAAAATTGTTGGATTTGCATAAACTGGAAGGATTTAAAGTAAGAAGTTCATTCCAGTTGACCACCTCACAACAAGGAAAATGGCTTCATACAACCTGACCTTCCCTCGCTATCACGAATATCACAGAGAGTAACAAAGAGAGCACGACTTAGTCCGTGATATTGATATACCACGCGTAGAGTACAACTTCTACGCCACAAGAATTCTGTATCATGACGCAGTGTCTCCACGTAGTGGATTTAAGAACAGATCCCAATGCCTCTCATATTCAAAGGAGAGGCCGAGAGGTGAAGCAATTAGGTTTAGACATTTAAGAAATAAAAATATATATCTTTTTTATTCAAGCGGTCCAGTTCCCTCTAAATAGTTAATCGGACTGAAACCCATTGGTTATAGGTGATTAGTTCCCCATCCAATCTATTCCAATGGAACCGGTCACTTTTTTTTCCCCATTACTTGATGCCTTCTTTTATGAAGAAATAAAAAAGAAAGTTGTCACTATTGTTTTCTTGAATTTAAAAAAAAAAAAAAAAGAGTATATGTAGTCAGTTCGGTTCAGTTCTCCTTTGGAACTAGAAACTGAACTACTCAGACACCAATTCCACTTTAGGAACTAACACTTCTGAAAATCGGACCCAACTAGCCAATTCGGTCCTATCCAAGTGGTTCTCAATTTGGGCGATCCATTTAGCACGCTCCTACTGCTAGTTCCTATTCTATGGAACCGAGAACTGGACCAAACCGGCCGATTCAGTCCGATCCAGGCAGTTCTCAGTTCGGTCAATTCGTGTTGCTCACCCCTTTAAGGAACTTCTTAAATAATAATTGAATATAATTATTATTTGATCTCTTATTTAAATGAATGCAAAATAACAAAAAATAATAATAATTTCGTTTTTATTTATTCCTACTTTTATTTTTATATTGGAATTTCTTTCTATCATATAATATAAATTCAATATGTATATTTAGTATTTATATTTATTACATATTTTAAGCATTTTAGTATTTTAGGTTTATTAGTATAGTTTATTGATCAATAAAATTTTAATAGAGAATGATGGAAGGGAAAAAAAGAAATAAGAAAAGAGTGGAAAAAATAATAAAAACATAAGCAAATAAAATTGAGGTGGGCAAGAGTGTTGTAAGAGATTATTACCATCTCTATTTGTGTAATTTTTGGATTCATTTATACTGATATGTCATTTATAACAAATAATGAAAATTATATGATATGAACATATTATGCCTTATTATTGCGATTTATCAAATAGTGAATAGGATATGGTAAAATCCCTAAAGTACATATCCTATCCTATCTAATCATCTCCCGATGAGAAATCCATATGATCAAATGTAGCCAAAGCGATTAATTGAGTCAAGAGCGGAATGATTGATGTGTTGTGGTTGGGGCATTGTTTGTTTCACAGAATATAAATGATTGGAAAAATATTTTTCTAAAAGAACAATCGCTTGTATAGTTTTTCAAATAATTAATCAATGGAAAATATTTTCATTACCAACAACACTTTATAACTAAATATTTTCGTAAATGATGGAAATATTTTTCATTCATTCAATTTTGTAAGTGATACAATTTATCATTATTTAGACAAATATTTTTCAAATAATTCATTTCTGCCAAACAAAGAGATGGTAACGTGATGAGATTAGAGGATCATGATTAATACTTTGATTATTGTAAGAAGAAATGTCAAAATATGTCAAAATCTCTTGCCCCCAAAAGTTTAAAGCATTTTGAAACAAATAACTTAAAAATATTAAAATATCCATTATAGTGTTAAAAAATAAATATTGTTAAAATCGGATGAACATCTTGATAGAACTAATAAGATATTTAAAGAAAAAGACACTTAATTAAGTTTGAAAAGAAAAAAAAAGGCATCAGTAACAAAAACGTCAAATTATAACTATTGGATACCGTTGTCTATTGTTTAATGGTTAGTTAATGTCAAAAAAAAAAAGATTAATCAAACAAAAGTATGGGAAAATATCACCATTTCGGTCAATTATTTCTTTTTACGAGTTGAGGACATCATTTCCAATGACGAAAATCATTATTAGACAGGATCTTTTCATTTTAGACAAGACTTTCAACCTTTGGAATGGCGCCACGTGATATTACTAGATGTTAAACAATTGGTCATATCTACTTATATTTTTTGATCGACATAAATAAATAAATAAATAAAAATGCAAAGAGATCAAGCCATAACCGATCTTAGTTTCATTTGGGTCCAATTAAAAAAATTAATTGGCCATTTGGTAGCTGCTTTCATAAACCCTTAAATGAATTCTTTCAACAATATTAGTAATCTTCGTCATGTCTAATCCAAAGGTCAACTTCCCCTCTCTCTTTTGCGAAATTGTTTAAGCTGTGCTACGCACGAGAACTTAATAAAATATTTTATCTACTTAACACCATGTGATGATTCAACTGCAATTGAATAAGGTGGGCAGGCGGGTGCTGACCCTTCCAAGTTGTGTGGAATTCCCAGCATATTCCACTAGAAACATAAGTTTAAAGTGTTCAATGCGTGTTGAATTTGAAGCTTCGACCGTTCAGATTAAGTAAACGGAAGGGAAGGATTAGCCATTTCGTCAGACAACCAGCGGGAGCAAAGCTGTAATGGCGGCCAGAAATTCTTCCGAAGCGATCGAAATGGTTCTTCCCTCCACGCAAACGTGTCGCCACATACGCATCTCCTATCCAATCCAACAATTTTCCAATTTAGTTAAAAAGAAAGAGAGAAAGAAAGGAAACTCAATTCGTTATATTAGTGTTTGATTGGATATCTAGAAACAAAGCACTCGAGTTAAATTATCGTCCAAGAGAATTTGTGCATGACACGTATGATATGAAGTTAAAATATAGTTGTTATCCTCGTGGAACTATTATCTAAGCTTTTAAGTTTGATTTACGTACCGTCCTCGCATTAAATTACTATCCTCGTGGAATTATTATCCTCGTGGCGAATGTCTATTTTCTCCCTTGGCCAGCTGAAACAGCATTATTTGAAAGGGACTTTAGTTTGAAACGTGGAATAACGAGGACGATTTCAAGATGCATTTTCTCCTAAGTCAAGCAACATAACGCGGTTCAAACTTGTAACACTCATGGCAATTTTCGTTTTCGAGCTAACACGAACGTAGAATTTTGGGAGTTGTACACGCTTCCGCCGTAGATCTTCTCCATCTCGAATGGTCACGTTGTTGATTATTCTAATGTTTCCATGATTTATTAAATTTTATTATTTGAGGGAAAGAAACTCCCTAATTAGGTTCCATTTGTTTCGCGAAAAATAAATAACTTGAAAAATAATTTATGTTTTAATATTTTCGCGTATGATAAAAATATTTCCGTTTTTTTTTTCATTTTTGTAAGCGATATAAGTAATCATTTTTAAGAAAATAATTTTCAAATCACATATTTTGCGAAACAAACGGAGCATAATAAATAAATTCTTTAGCTTTCCGAACAAGAATTTATATAGTGGGGTGATTAGTGAGTTGTAGTTGATGCAAGAAAAGCTAAACGAAATCTATGTATATCCACTACTTCCTTGCATCCGATGCTCTATACAAACCGCAAATAATATTTTTAGCGTTCGTCCTCTTATACCATTTGTATCAATAACCTAATGAATCCCATCAAAAGATCTCTCTTGACATTGCTGCATAAAAGAGGAACCTATAGATATTTGATTGAGAATGCCTCGTTGATAACAATTGATCACTCATCTCACGTGGTTTTATCGACTTAGATTGCGAGAATAAGAGATTTCCATTTTCAATCTTCAGAAGACAAGTAATTTCTCACTTAATGATCATTCCCAATCAATTTGAAAAGCATGAATGTCTAGATATGCATGATTTCCCCTTCTCGGAAGAGATAGCTTGTGCCATGAGAGACTTTCTATGTCTATATTCTCTGGTACAATGAGAAATATTTCATGATAAAATCCTATGCTTTTGTTCCTTCTCTATATTCCTATCTTTACTACACAATGTAAGTTGTAGCTGGGGGGCCTCAAGGAACCTCATCATCAATGCCCCGAAAATAAAAAAGAAAATTGTTAGCACAAGTTGTCACTCCCTTTTGGGGGGTCTATAGCCATTGCTATACGGATTGAAATGTTACAAAGATGTCCATTTGGTCTCAAAAGAGAAATAAACAAAATAAATAAAAAATTGCCAAAGAGGACCCTATACCTCTCCTACATTATTGCTATTATCCACCCATTTGATAGCACATATTCGGGATAAACTATCGTTGGCGTGTATTGTTATTCTTTTATTCCTTTAGCTTGTGCCACTAAATATCATCCCAGAGATAAAAAAAGAGATTTTTTTTTTTCCTTTTTGCCCTTTTTTCTCTAGGTACATGGGTAACCTCTGCTTGCTATTGAAGCTTTTTGTTCCCCTCTCTGTACGCCAAGCCATGGCTTCCCCAAGCAAGCTTCAATCTCCTATCTTATGTTCTTGAATCCTGAAAAGGTGTTCTTGCCACGCACATCTTGAAATATTGTCGTGTGGGCCAAGTTGAAGGATTAGCAGAGGCCAATAATTGACACTTTTCAATCGTATCTTGGATTTGAGTAACGCTAGCTTTCTTTAGGTATACATACAAACAATAGTATTCTAAATAATGTAATAGACTGGATCTGGGTTTTTACACAATGAATTTATGTTCAACGCCCAGGAATAGTCACATTATTTAGTATATTAATGTTTGTAAACCAATCTCGGTGCTTTGAATTATTCACGTATATACATACTTAGTGCACATTGAGCTGAGCGATTAAGTTTGCACATTGGTAAATTTTAGTGAATAATTAATGGAATAAATTAAGAAAATTATTTTGTAAGAGATAAAATTTGACAAAGATCCAAACTCTTCAAAATATCTAACTTACATGGAATAGAAATGATGGAAGCGGCATAACTCACTAGATACGTAATAACTTCCTTAAAGAAAAAAAAAAGGTTAAAATATACAATCATCCAACAAATTATGACTTGATTATACCATCCATAATAACTCATCGATGAAGTCACTAACAACTCCAAATTAGAGTTGTGGATTATTGTTTTTATCTCTTTTTTACTTCGTATCGAATGGGATTTCTGTGAATCCGTATGACTTTTGTCCTTTCATTTCTTTATTCCCAACCATTAATATAAAACCATGTATATCTATGGATGTTGGTTCTTTACATGTTGGTTGACACGTGTATAAGTCATGTTATAGCGTTCAATAACAAGTCCTAGGTCGTGTAGTCCTAATCTATTCATAGAGAATTTGTCATCCCTAGAGATTAAATAAACCAGGATTTTACTCGCGACTGCACTTTCAGAGAGACGCGAAAGCAGAGGCCCTCCACGTCTCTTTATTTTTATTGAATTATTCAATGTGAAGCTCACCGTTGAACTCCAGACTGGGATGGGCTTTCTGGAAACAAGCAGGAACACCCAATTCCTCCTATTTGGACATTGCAGTGCATATACAATCTATTTATTCACAGGCTGGAAAATAAGCTAAACTTCCGCAGGATTAATTAACAACATATCAATTTGCTCGTAAGGGTCATAGGCTCATTTTGTTAAACGAGATGCTAATTGGATTTATATTTAATCCTCAATGGAAAATGCTCAACCAAGAAGAATTACATGAAGGGATGATTCTATGTTTGGCTCTCGAACTCTCGTGTGGTTTGTGCAAATGTTAAAGATCGCTTCTCCGCATGAAAAGATCGTTTCAGTACTCCTAAGAGAGTTGGTGAAAACTCGCATTACTCGCTTTAGATAATCATCTGAATTCTATAAATGAAGCATTAACTCCTTTAGTCTCATATATTAAATTATCTCAAATCCCCAGTTGCCATTGTTGAGACAACATTCCCTAAGTGGTTTTGATGATTGATAAAATTTAAAGACTTTGTTTTTGATAAAAAGTATTTTCAGGTGAAAAGTCTAATGGAATAGGATTAGGCGACATCAATCAGAATCAGAGTCATAGTTTATTCTTTCTTCCTTGTATACTTTGTCAAACAGCTAGGAAGGAATCAAATACACTTGTGCAATGGCTAGTGGCGATTGGTTGGATTCCTTGCCATTTTTATGAGAATTTTCAAAAGGAAAGTCTTCCTAATATCTATCGGACATTCAACCTTCCTGGAATTTCTTATTAGAGGTGAAACATTCTTTCCATTCGTAAACACTCAACTTTTGGAAACCCGAACTGCTGTATGGACGGTTGAACATGTGGGAAACTTCACCCTCGGCAAACCTTAGGCAATCAGATTTTCTCAACCAGATCCAGGATAGATTGGCTAGATGATCCTTTGGAGATATGTCCAATGGTAAGTTTGGATTACGAGGAGGTTAAGAGGAGGTTTCGAAATTGAAGGGATTAAGAATTCGCATTCACGAGAAATGAAGCTTTTAATTCTAAAGTTTGTAAAGTGTTTTGTGATTTTATACTTCTGTCTCTGTGAGCATCATTGTGTAACCATTTAGAGGTTGAAAGTGTGTGAGGAGTTATACACACGAGCTTGAGTGTTTAGAGTTTAGATCTTATAACCTCTTACTGGTTCTTATAAGTATATTTCAACCAATAGGCTATGGCGTAAGAGAGTGGGCGTAGGCTTGGAAAAGCCAAACTACTATAAACCTTTGTGTGCAATTCTCTATCATTTACTCCTTTTTATTAATTGTGATAGAATTGTACACCTATAACGTTTGATCACTTCATCAGAAGTTGTTTCGCTGCAATATTTGTTTAAACTTTTTTATTTCTGCACAATCACCTATTTATCCCCCTCTAAGTGATAAATCTAGCCATAACAATTGGTATCAAAGCTCGGCTACTCTAAATCATTATTTCTGTGTCAACGATCTTTCAATGGCTAGTAACATTGCACCAGGTCTGATGGAAGGCTAGACTGATACAAGACCTCTGTACTTTGATGGAAAAGATTACAAAATTTGGAAGAACAAGATGAAAGGATTCATTAGATCCAAGGATCCCTTAGAGTGGGACGTTGTTCTAAGGGGTGTAAAACCTTAACCTTCCTCAACCAAAGAAGAAGGCAAAAAACTAGAAACCTCAATCCTATCTGATGCGGATATTGTCAAAGGAGAAGCACTAGATGCTAAAGCTATCTATTTGTTATATTGCATGTTATCTCCATCTGAATATAATCGAACTTCTTCTTGTGAATCAGCAAAAGAAATTTCGGATAAATTGCATGTGACATATGAATGAACTAATTGTGTCAAGGAAACGAAGATAAACATTTTTCTCCAACGACACAAAGCCTTTAAAATGAAACTTGAAGAATCCATAACATACATTTTGTGTAGATTTACTGATATTGTTAATGGATTGACATATCAAGGGTAACTTGTATCTGACCTACTAAAGGGGAACAAGATTCTTCGAGGATTTTCAAAGGAGTGCAACAACATCAAAACATCCATCTGAGAGACTCAAAGGATATCACCTCTTTCGGTGGATGAACTTGTGGGAACACTACAATCCTATGAAGAAGAACGTCTAAACAAAGAAGATACCATAGGTAAGAAAGCAATAGCTTTAAAATCTAATCTTGATTCTGATTATTCAAATTTAGACGAAGATGATGAGGACAGTGAAGAAATTGCCCTTATGGTGAAAAAGCTTCAAAAAATGGCTAGAAAAGGAAGGAAGTTTAAAGGAAAGAAACCCTTCAAGTCATCTGAGCAAAAGAAAAGCTTCAACAACAAAGAAGAAAATAAAGATGTTATCTACTTTGACTGCAAGAAGTGAGGACACATCAAATCAAATTGCCCTCTTCTGAAGAAAAGAAGGAACGCATATGAGAAGACAAAGAAAGCACTGAAAGCCGAAACGTGGAGTGACACTAAGTGTGAAGAAAGCAATGAAGAATACGCTAATATCTATCTTATGGCAAAATCTGATTCGGAAGAAGAATTTGAGGTAAGTAACTTCGATATTCCAGTTGAAGTATCCAATTATATAGAAGGATTGCTTATTGATTACAAGGCTGTATTTAGAATAATTTGAGGTAAGTAACTTCGATATTCCAGTTGAAGTATCTAATTATATAGAAGAAGGAAAACTCAAGATTGAGACGATAGGATTCTTTCAAAAAAGAAAAGATTAAGTGTTTTGAAAATGATCTTTTTCAAACAAAAGAAAATCATGATTTTGTCTTAAAAGAAAACGAATCTTTGAAAAAGGAAATTTAGATGTTGCAAAAGAATTTTTAGATGGGTCGAAAACTTTGGAACATATTTTGTCCATCCAAATCCCATATTACAATAAATCAGGAATTGGATGTAAAAAAAAAAAAGTTTTAGAAAATGATTTTCCGACCCACAAAAAAAGGAAGAGGCAAAAGCGTCTAAGAGTTTTCTATGAAAATCATTTTTAAAAACACTTTGTAAAACCTGTTGGTAAAAACCTCCTTAAATGTTCAATCTATGGTAGTCATGATCATTATGAAAATGACTGTTCCAGAGATTGGAAGCCGATTCGGAGAAACCTTTTAAGCATGGCCGATCATTCTAACCAAAGAGGACCTCGACAGATATGTATACCAAAGAAGACTTGAACTTTTCTTAATATTTGCAGATACCGAAGAAAAAGAGAAACAAGTGATACCTTAGTAGTGGTTGTTCAAGACATATGACCCGTGATCCGATCAAGTTCGTTGAACTCTCAAAATTCAATGGTGGAAGCATTTCCTTTTGGAGGAAACAACAAAGGAAATATCATTGTCAAAGGAACGATTGAAATTTGAAACCTGACTATAAGAGATGTATCTCTTATCAAAGGGAACTATAATTTCATTAGTATCAACCAGTTATGTGACGCTAGATACAAGATATGTTTTCAAGAAGACAAATACTCAAGCACAAGTAAAGATTTGAAGCAGTCGTTTACTGGAAGAAGACCTGGGAATATCTATTTGTTTGGATATAACTCATTGATGATGTTTAGTGTCTGATCTCCATCAAAGATGAATCATATCTCTGGCATAGGAAGCTTGAACACATAAGTATCAAGCAAATATCGAAACTCTCCTCAAAGAATTAGTATGATACCAGATCTTAAGTTTGAAAGATTTGAAGTCTGTTCAATATGTGCACTTGGTAAATAGGTAGGGAGTTCTTTCAAACCCATCAATTATGTCAGCACCAACAGAGCTTTGTAATTTCTTCATATGGACATTTTCGGACCTACAAGAACACAAAGTCTAGGAGGTAAAAGTAACTGCTTGGTAATAGTTGATGATTGTATAAGGTATACATGGGTTTTCTTCCTCACACACAAGCATGAAGTATTTTCTCATTTTTCAAAATTTGCCAAAAAAATTCAAAACGAAAGAGCTTATTCTAATTCTTTCATCAATAATCATGATGGAGAGTTCAAAAATCAGAGTTTTCAAAATTTTTGTGAAGAAAGCAGTTTTAAGCATTAGTTTTCAACTCCCTATACACTTGAACAGAGCGGTATTGTAGAGAGGAAAAATAGGTCCTTACAAGAAGTGGCAACAACCATTCTTATCGAAAGCAAAATGGCATCACATTTCTAGACTGAAGCCGTTTCAACAACATGTTACATCATAAATCGAGTTTTCCTCAAACCTTCTTTAGAAAAGACCCCCTATGAGCTTTTCAAAGGTAGAAAACCTATCATTTTATATTTTCGAGTTTTTGGCTATAGATGCTTTATTTGAAGAAATGCTAATGACCAGTCTGGTAAGTTTGATGAAAGATCGGATGAAGGTATATTTATGGGTTATTCAACTACCAGCAAAGCTTTCAGAGTTTATAATGAGAGATCTCGCATGGTAGAGGAATCCATCAACGTGAAGTTCAATGAAAATTCTCAAATCCATGAAAACTCTAATCAAACAAGGCAATCCTCTAATGCAATTAAAGCACAAGGAGAAATCAAGAATTCAAAACTAGATGAACAGTTTCAGCAACAAAAAAAGATGGATAAGGATGATAGTGAGAAACCCACAACATCTGATGACAGATTCAATAGAAATTGGAAACACAAGTCAAACCATCCGAAGGATTTGATTGTTGGTGATATTGATGACAAGATTAGAACAAGATCATCTTTGAAAGATGCCATTAGTACTTTGGCACTTATTTCAGAGATTGAACCAAAATTTTCGCACTTTGGTTTGTTTATAATATTGTGCTTTATCTAGTATCTTTTTTATTGTTGACAAAAAGGGGGAGAAGGAGAACCAACAAAACTTTGATTGCAAACTTTACTGCACTAACACTTTCTCTACGGGATCCCTAAAAACTTTGAGCATCACAAAAGCTAAAGGGATTGGTTAAATTGTTCTTGTCCTTTATTTTAAATTCAGAGCATAAGCTATAAGAGTTTTGCTAAAATTCTTTCAATGCAGATATTCTTATAGTTTGACCGTGCCTCATTTCAAAATTGGCTTTATTTAAGAGTTACTTAAATTTCAAATTTTTTCATCTCCTTGAAAGTTCTACTTGTGCAAGTTTTGTCATTATAAAAAATGGCGAGATTGTTGAAAAAATATTCCCTAAGTAGTTTCAATGATTGACAAAACTTAGAGATTTTGTTCCTTACATACTTTGTCAAATGGCTAGGAAGAAGTCAAATACACTCGTGCAAAGGCTATTGGCGGTTGCTTGGATTCCTTGCCATTTTTATAAGAAGTTTCAAAAGGAAAATATTCCTAATATCTATTGGACATTCGACCTTCGTGGAATTTCTTATTAGAGGCGAAATATTCTTTTCATTCGTAAACACTCAACTTATGAAAACCCGAACTGTTGTATGGACAGTAGAACATATGGGAAGCTTTACCCTTGGTGATCCTGAAGCAATCAAATCTTTCTAACCAAATCCACGACTAACGGGTAGATTGGCTGGATGATCCTTCTAGATATATGTCCAACGATCAACTTAGATTAGGAGGAGTATAAGAGAAGGTTTCGAAGTTGAAGGGATTATGAATTCACATTCACGAGAATTGAAGTTTTTAATTCCAAAGTCTGAAAATTGTGTGTTTTGTTGATCATATAATTTCGTCTCTGTGAGCATCATTATGTAACCATTTAGAGGTTGAGAGTGTGTGAGGAGTTATACACACAAACTTAAGTGTTCAGAGCTCAGATCTTGTAACCTCTGATCGGTTCTTATCGGTGGATTCTAGCCAATAAATAGGCTGTGGTGCGGGAGAATAGACTTAGGCTTACAACAGCCAAACCACTATAAACATGTGTGTGTACTTCTCTATTCCCTACTCCTTTTTATTAATTATGATAGAATTATACACCCATAAAATTTGATCACTTCATCAGAAGTTGTCTCGCTGTAATATTTGTTTAAAATTTTTTCATTCTTGCACAATCAACTATTCACCCCTCTCTAAACAATAGATCTAGCCATAACAAACATGACAATCTCTCGTTGATACTTGAACTTAGGAGTTCCAAATCCAAATCCTTACCAAGAAGGGACTTAGCAATGCACATATATCAACCCGACTTTGTCAAAGTTAACGTTATTATTTTCCATAGATACATCATATTTTCGAAGATTGGTCCTGAGTACGATCTTAAATTGCTTTGTCTAAACTCTAAACATAAAATTTCGGGGATATTCCCAAAGGAGAGGGAAGAAAAACTTTTCTCCCCAATTAATGGGCTGAGATGTGCAGTCATCGACACATTAAAATAAAGAATGCAGTCCTACTAATTCACCAGAGTTACTTGACATGCGAAGTGGCTCTTGACAGAGGTATGAAGTCAAAGTGAACTTGCTGTAGAGCATATAGTGTTTGGATTGAAGATGTCAAGATTACAACAGCCAAAGGGGAAACCATCTCGAAAGCTACTAACACACCCAAACACTTGCTATGCAAAAATGAAAAAGATCGGGATCCTCTCGATCACAGCTCAAGGCCGCGATCTTGAGATGAGTTGAGATGAGAATCTCAATTTATTTTTCACAACTTATCGCGCGATCTTGAGGTAGGTCGAAGCAATTTACTTCTCGCTAACTGAAGCTGACACAAATTGACATCGAGACATCAGAGGGCTTATCAGTCTGAGAGTCTTCACTCCCCTCAAATTCGCCGGTCACATATGACTTACGCCTTCATCCGTAACAAAGACAAGGAGGAGATTAGATATTGCAGGTTCGCAAGGATCAGAAAGACGGATCACCTGAGCAAATTCTTTTCAGGTTTTGCTCACACGGCATGCCGCATCAGGAAGCTTTTGCTTGGTTGGTCAGAACATTTCTTAAACACGAAGGCAAAAGCTTTTGGTTTGACATTCTTGGCACACTTTGGACAGAAAAATACAGTCAATCAAAATCGCAGGTAACACTACCCTGGAGAATGCATAGTACCTAATGACTAATGTTATCTCACTGGTCAGTTTGCAAAATCACAATGGCTGTTGCTAACTAGTTCCAGCAGAAAGCAAAAGGAGATATATGAGAAGTACCGCCTTAAAGAAAAATATAGGAGACTGGATTCATCACAACGAACTGAAAAATGTTTATACATCCTGCAATTTTTTGATGGACATGGGTCACATGGGGTCACATGTGGACCATAAGTCATGAACAATCCACGAAAAATACTCATCAAACCATGAAAAAGCGGTTAATAAAGCTAATATCCTGCTGTGGAAACAGAAATCAGCAATGGTATTACATCATTTATAAGACTGCTAATACAACAAACTGCTCACCCTCAATCCTTATCATAGTGGATTGAAGGTTAATTGGTAAGGTCAATAATTGATGAGAATTTAGACTAAGAGTTCTCAGAGTATTAGAGGTTCGCGCCTGTAGAGATCTCTCTAGCCATTTGAGTGTCTGATTATCCTTTGCACCACAACCGTTCTTGCCCTCCTTATCTCCCGGCTACACTTGTCAGCGTGTGCACCCAGATCTTCGACCCTTTCCATAAATATTGCCAGCCTTTTCTTGATCTCACCTATAGCGAGCTTGACAGCCTCATCTTCACTAGAAGCAAAATCAGCATTTTGCATAAAAGACTCAATCTCAACCTGCAACTTACTGACAAGAACATTAATGCTATCCATGTCCTTGATAGTTATGTAGGTCCCAACCTGCATTGAGCTGATCAGCTCCCTCTGCCCTTTGAGAGCACTCTGGTAGTTCTTCCACAGGGAGTCGCACCACTTACCCACCGAGCCAATTGGGACAGCTATCGCACCAGCCAAAGCTGTTATGACAGGTGGTGCTGCCACAGCTGCTGCCACAACCGAGAATATCAATGCTGACACGAAAGCGGCGACGAAAATCATGTTAGAGACCCTCATCCATGTTTTGGTAGATTTTAGCTTCTTATCAAGCTTCTTCTTCCGAACTTGTAGTTTCTCCAACATTGCCAATTGCTGCTTATAAACGGATTGGAAGATCACGAAGAATTCCTCAGTAAAAGGGTCCCCAGCTGCCCTAAACTTCTGCAGTTCTTCCAAGGTTTTTGCATACTTGTTCTCTTCAATCCCATCTTCCACTTGTTCAAATTGCTGGATCGCAAACTGGATCAGTAACTGGCTGTCACGAGCACGCTTTAGGCATTTTTCCAGAGCAGTGCAGAAGTCTAGCGTCTGCAGGCTGTTCTCAAAGTAATCTTCGACCAGAGCAAACAGTTCTTGATTATTCCAAATATCTTTTTTGCATTCAAGAATGACTTTGACTACTTCCTGGTTCATTTCCAGCAGACTACCTGTCACTTCTCTCAGAGACTCAAAAGACAGAGACCGAACCTCTACACCGACTGCAAGACTATTGATGACGCGGTTTGTACGCTCATGAAGGGTGTGATCAAAGGCTTGCAAATCAGGGTCAGTCCTACAAGCATCCTCGTAAGAGGTCAGATCGGCCATGTATTGGGCATTCGTGTTCAATGGGAGGGGAGGCGGCAGGGCATCATCACTTCTCTTCTTGCTGGACTGCCCTCCCGTCATTTTTAAACTTCGACCCAACAAAAACTACCAAGGAATAGCACAATAAGCTGGAAAAAAGAAAGAACTTTCAATTGGTAGACTGCAAACTCAGCTAAATAAACATACTCAATTTTCTTCCCCAACTTCAGCACCACCAAAGAGTACAAGAACTTCAAGATACAGCAAGAAAGTTATTACTTTGCATCCTAAATCATAGAAGATTGCAAATTCCAAAAGAATCTAGTCGAAGCATCCGCAACATTAGGAAGAATAATAAGCATTAGTTTTTAAGGCAGGATCTTTACAAATCAAAGACGATGTCAACGATTCTTCTACTCATCAATAAAAGCTTGAATGCTTCCATACTCATATGGCACTGTAGATTCAGCTCGACAAGGTCAATGATTCTTCTACTCATCCGAATCCCTCATCTCAATTTAAAAAGAAATAACGCAAAAAAGGAAACCAAAAAGCTGCACGAGTTTGAAATGCAAGAAAAACCCAGTAACGATTCTGAATTTGCTAGGAGAAAAATTCGAAATTTAGCAAAAATCAAGTCGTAGCAACTCGAAGATGAGGAAACCGAAATGCCTGTGAATTGGGGCAAAATCTCGACAATCGAAACAGCGATGCTTGCGCAGCACAACCCATCAAATGAAAACAAGATAAAAGATCAGAAATGTCATATCAAGAAGGTCTAACCTTGCTTACACGCTAATCCCTTTCAAGACAAGCCTACCGAGCAACCTCAACCGCAGCTCAAATGTCGGGAGGCGAAGGCGATTTCCCTCTCGGTGGGCACCTGCGCAAAAGGACCAGAGGACCTCCAAATCGAAGCAGAAGTGCAGATGATCGAGCCAAGAAACTAGCGTCTAGCGAAGCCCACAACAGATTTGGAAAAGTCGTTGCGATGGCGAAGGAGAAAGGTGCGAACTTTTTGAGGGACGCTTGCGGAGCAAAGAGAGCATTGATTTTGCAGAAGACAAGAATGGGCAGAAAGCGACGGATATTTATGGAGAAGACACACGGATAAGGAGGGAGGAGATACGGTCGTATAAGCCATCGAAGGAGGCGGCTTGTACGCGTGAAGAGGAAAGTGAAGTGAAAAGCGAGCGAAAATGTCGGGAAAAGGAGGACGGAACGTGCAGAGACGGAGAAGGAGGAGACGGGGAAGCAATGTCGTCAACGAATTTGGTATTTTTTCTTAACAAAGATAACGAGGATGTATTGACGAAGGTGGTGGTTGTCTCAATTAGTGGAAATCATCGCGGTCGGATAAAGCCGCGGACGGATATAGGGCCCGTTTGGTTCGGCTTTTGGGGAATGCATTTGCAGAAATGCAAATACCTTTGGTAAATGGGGTTTTCTGAAATGCAAATGTCGTTTGGTAAAATTTGCATTGAGAAACAATTTTGGCCAAAATATGTTTGGTAAAATTTGCATTTGTAATTAACTTTTATTAAATTAAAAAAGCAAAAATATGTTTATATTTTTTATATAAACATATTTTTATATTAAAATATAAAAATATAAACATAAAATATATTTATTAAACATAATATATATATAAAATAGATATGTTTATATCTATATAAAATATATGTAAAATATATAAAAAATATATATATATATTTATAAATATATATTTATTAAACAAAAAATATAAAAAATAGATATGTTTATATTTTTATATAAAAAAATAAAAATAATATATATGTTTATATTTTATATAAAAAAATAAAAATTAATATAAAAAAAATATATGTTTATATTTTTTATATAAAAAAATAAACATTAATATAAAAAAAATAGATATGTTTATATTTTTATATAAAAAATAAACATATATTATGTTTATTTTTTTATATAAAATATAAACATATCTATTTTTATATAAAAATATAAACATATTTATTTTTATATAAACATATTTATTTTTATTTTTATTTTTATTCAGCGGGCTTATTGATCGGCTTCTCCTCCAGGAGAGATGAACAATACGGAAGTTGCATTCGAAGATGCAACTTTCCAAAGGACCTCAAGAGTTGCATTGGGCTAAAGGCCCTTAGAGTCACTTGGAGATGCAATTGCATCTCGCCAAAGTCGTGCAAAAAAACGAACCAAACACCTTTGCATTTGGCCAAGGAACTTTAGAGCCCAAATGAGCATTTCAAATGCTGAACCAAACAGGGCCATAGAAGGGAAAAAAAAAAAACGTGGAAAGTAAAGAGGGGGAACAATTGGAAAAAGAAAAAAAAAGGATTAAATTGCCTTTGCCCCCGCTTAACTTCAGAACAGAACTTCTAAAAATTAGATTTTTATGGCCCTAAACTTACGACACTATTTGTTAATAGGCCCCACATTTGAAAAGTTACGGAACTCCCCCCGAATTTCGATTTCCATTCCAGCGATCAGTTTTTCTATCTGCATAAGTCCTCAATATCATATCAGAACTCGAGTTTCTTATTAGAATAATCATACCATGTCGTTCTATAACTTTATTAATTGGGCGATGAAGGATTTTTTTGATGAAAAAAGTGAACTAACCAATTTCTCACTATAACATCTAATGGTTATGTTGATGACAAAATTAATGGTTGCAACAAAAATCAAAGTTCTTGGGGGTAGCTTGTAAAATTTCGAGAGCTATTGCATAATAAACTCAAAATTTTGGGTAATAATCTATAACTTTTCAAAATTTGGGAGCTATTGTGAAATTCTGCTGAAGGTGATGGGAGTTTCGAAAAATTATCCCCAAGAAAATCAAATTTTGGCCTATCATCAAGTACATGACAAACCTTTTAAGCATATCAAAGAGAGTCCCTAGCCCTTTAATGCAAGTAAAATTATCAAATAAAAATTATAAATCTATCACATCAATACCAATTCAATCATATATATTTTTAATTTAATCAATTTAGTTCTAAATCTTTTGATAATTTGTCAATTCAATCAATTTGGTCAATTTTCACTGGAAATCACTAACATGAACAATATCTTCTTACTTGAAACCGTCAAGATGGATAATTTTTATAATTTTTTTAAAAAATTTCTAGTTTTTCTATTTTATTTTTTCCTAATTGTGGCTAACAAAGGTCACCAGCGACCCTTGCCTAGGCCATCGTCCCTCACCAAATTTAGCCATGGCCTATAAGAGGAAAGGAGGGGCTGGCTTAGGCTGAAAAGAAAAAGGAATAGGTTGGGTTGGCCCAAGTGGGGAGAAGGAAATCGAAAAAGAAGGGGCCCAGGTTTGGCTGTCTTTAGCTCGGCCCTATTGCTTTTTTTAGTTTTATCTTTTTTAGTTTTTCATTTTTTAATTTAATTAAAATTAATTAATATATATATTTTTGTTTTGATACTAATGCAAATGTTTCTAATGTCTATATGTGATGGAATTTATAATCTTGTTGGGGGTTAAAATTAATCTTTAATTTTCTATGCGATTTGAACCAAAACAAATGGCAAAATTTGGGTATCAACAATTCTATACTTCAAACTATTTTAAATGATGAGCATCTAAAACCTATCCCTCCAAGAAGGGAACCCAAAACACATCCAACATTGAAAAATGGTAAATAGAGCTGCCGCTCCATTGTGATCAAAATTTGAGAATCTGCATTACATATTAGCCTATTCATAAGCTTTATTAAATAACTACATTAAGATAATATCTCAATCAACATATGCACAATCAAAAGGAGATGTGCATGTAATATACATGCAATATATGTGCAATAGTTGTGTGGCATATCTTACAATATTAATATGCGTTTACATTAGAAAAATCGAATTTTTTGCATTAGAAAAATCATGCCTGACTTTTGATCAATCTCTCTAGGAGATCCAAGGAGACAAAGATTGCACCAACACAAGGCATCTACTAGTACTATCATCCAACAAGCAGGCACATACTTAACGAGAAACACAACAAAAATGACAAGCATCTACGATGAAAATTACAGCGGAATGGTGACAACAAATAAAGGGTAAAACATCTTGTTTTTGGGAATAGGAAGAGTGGTGGATATATATTTTTTTTTTGGTAAAGGTAAGAATTTATAGAAAGTTTTAACCAACTGTACAAAAAATCGGCGCCAGAAACAATCACTCATAATGACAACAAGTCAGAATGAGAAAAAGGGAGCCGATATAAAAGGAGGACACCCGAGAGAAAAGGATGCCTAGCAATCTAACTAAGAAGTCAAACCAAAATACAAGCAGACAACCAGATGGCTCTAAATAGGAGGATCGAA
The DNA here is from genome assembly GCA_016097605.1 of Eucalyptus guilfoylei. NCBI lineage: Eukaryota > Viridiplantae > Streptophyta > Magnoliopsida > Myrtales > Myrtaceae > Eucalyptus > Eucalyptus guilfoylei. The sequence goes on along the minus strand of CM027868.1, from coordinate 30,694,984 downwards.
AATGGAAGAGTCAAATCCCCAACATCGCTGAAGCCTCTTGTTTCTTGGATTGTCCACCACATTGCTGAAGGTAAGCGCCTTGTCCTTGACCACTTTAATGAGATGATTCTTCAAAACCGACAACTCCAAGGTCTCCCCTCGAAAGATGATGCTATTGCGCTTCTTCTAGATCAAGTGGCACATGGCAGCAAAAGAGAATCTAGCTATGCAATGGAAAAAATCCTTACCAGGAAGGAACTTGAGGGCCCATAAAAGGTTGTCCGACCAAGATCTGTTTCTCCATGGAAGGTTACATCGCGCGGCCCAAAAAAATGCGAGACTAGCGGACATGTGGCAATCAAAGAACAGGTGATCGACAGAATCGGGTCTGACATTACAAAAAGCACAAACCGCACTATTTAATCTACCATAGGAAAGAAGGAGAACTTGGGTGGGTAGGCGGTTCCGAATAATAAGCCAAAGGATAAATTGGAATCTTGGAGCAATCGAATTGTTCCAAATGAGTGAAGCCCATGGGACACGATCCTTCTTTCTCCGAATGATATCCCACGCTGAGGCAACTGTGAAAGCACCAGATGAGTTCCCAAGCCAAGTAAACCTATCTGGATTTCGAGAGAGGACCGGAAGAGAATATTCACCATCTTCCAAGAAAGTCCTGAGTGTACCACCAAAGGGGGAATAGAGATCCGCTAGAGTCGCTTGTCTGGAGAAGCCTGAACTATCAATGATGGAGTCCGATAAAAATAAGTTTAGAGGGCCTCTTGGGTGCCAATGGTCGAACCATAAAGACACAGAAAAGCCATCACCAACTTCCCATAGGAAGGACAACCGAAACTCCCGCCTCAATTGCAAGATCTTCTTCCAAGCCCGAGAACAAGTAGATGGAGTGCGGGAGTTCCAAAAGTTCTCCTTTTTTAGAAAGGTTGTATGGATCCATATACACCACAATGACTCCTTATTGGTAAATAGAATCCAAATATACTTGAGCATCGCAGCTTTATTGCAATCATGCAACCTATGAATACCCAATCCTCCTTCACCCTTAGGGAGACACACTTCCTCCCAAACAACTTTAGCCCCTCCTTGGCCAAGAGAAGGTCATTTCCAAAGAAATTGCCTCAAGATTTGTTCTATACGATCAAGCACCAAACAGGGAAGAATAAACATACTGGTCCAATAACTTTGGATGGAGTGAAGTACTGACCTTATCAATTGTAGTCTGCCAGCAAATGAAAGAAACCGCTGGGCCCAAGACTGGACTTTGGCAGTAATACGATCAACAAGCGAGATACAGTCTGTCTTGGCAAGTCTTGAAGTAATGATCGGTACTCCCAAATACCTTACCGGTAATTTTCCTTCATGGAATCCAAAGGCCATAAGGATATAATTCCGAAGAGTAGGGGACCCGCCCGCAAGAAAGACTTCACTTTTGCTTGTATTCGGCAACAAACCACTCCAAGAGGAGAAAATGTTGAGGCCTCTTTTAAGTAAGGTAACTGAAGTCCAGTGAACCTGACAGAAAAAGAACACATCGTCTACGAAGAATAGATGGGAGATATTCATAGATTTGCACCTCCAAAAGAACTTAAAGTCCGGGTGAGAGGCACAGGAGCTGAGGATCCTATAAAAAACATCCATCACCAAGGTAAAGAGATAAGGTGACATAGGGTCCCCCTGTCGTAGGCCTCGGCCACCAGAGAAGAAACCGTGGAGCTCCCCATTGATGGAGATAGAGTACTTAGGTGTCCACACACAAACCATAATGAGCCGAGTCATCTAGGTAGGAAAGCCAAAAGCTGTAAGAGTTAGCTCAAGAAAATCCCAATCAATTGTATCGTAGGCTTTCTGGAAATCTACCTTAATCGCACATTTAGGCAAATAAGGTTCCAAATAGAAACCTGCAAAAAGCTCTTTGGCCAATAGAATATTATCATTTATCCTCTTACCCTTGACAAAAGCATTTTGGGAAGGGCTAATTAACTCTTGAAGCACGGCAGCTAGTCGGTTAGCAAGAATCTTTGTGATAATTTTATATAAGGTATTATAGCAAGTTATGGGTCTAAAGTCAAAAACATCACAAGCATTAGGGACTTTAGGCACCAAAGCAAGGATAATGTTGTTCACCTCATGCAAAAGTTTCCTCGAAGAAAAGAAGTCCTTAACCGCATCAAGGACTGACGAACCAACCATCTCCCAGGAACTCTTAAAGAACTCAACAGTAAACCCGTCTGGGCTAGGCGCCTTATAGCGAGGGAAAAGACAGTATCGCGGATCTCAGAATCAAGAACATGCCGAGATAGGTCACTAACCTGCACTTGAGTGAGCGGTCGCCTGATGAGAGCTTGCAACTCCTGTAGCGAGGGCTTCGCAAGGACAGCTTGAGGCGTGAGAAGATCAGTGAAATATGACACAAATACTTGTTGCACCCTATCTGGATCAGTGACCAACAAGCTGGAAGAATCCTTGACGGATAAAATTCTGTTTTGAAGCTGTCTTCTACTAACAAAATGGTGAAATAACTTAGTATTTCTATCCCATTCCTGAAGCCAACGAATTCTGGACTTTTGTCTATAAAAAGACTCATCTTGACTTCGTAACTCAACAAAGCACTGGCACTATTCTTTCTCCAACTCAGCAAGCATAATGCTGGTTGGGTCTTGATGGAGGGCAATCTGAGTAAGCTTTAGAGCATTCCTCACTTCAGTTGTTCTCACAGAAATATCCGAGTAAGACTCTCTATTCAAATGCTTAAGACGGCCTTTAAGAGCCTTTAGCTTGCTGACAAGCCTGTACATAGGAACACCAGCTCTAGGGGTATCCCAAACTTGCTTGACAATAGAGACGAACTTTGGATGCTTCATCCAAAAGTTGAAGAACTTAAAAGGCTTCCTTAGATGGATCGGTTGTAGTACTCTAACCACCATGGGGGTGTGGTCAGAAATACCCGGACTCAAAAAAGAAGCCTTAGAAAAAGAGAAGTCGAGCCTCCACTTTGAATTCACCAAGACTCGATCGATTTTCCTTTGCTTCCGATTCACCCCTGCGGATGTGGACCAAGTAAACCGAATGCCAACATATCTAAGATCCTCCAAAGTTGTCTGGAACAAACAATCACTAAACTCATCGAAGTAGGGAATCCAGGTGTCTGAGCTGCCCACACGGTCAGTCGGATCTTTGATTGCATTAAAATCCCCCGCCACCAGCCAAGGAGAATCCTGCAAAAGATTGTTTTTCTGTACAAGGTCAGTCCAAAGGGGCCGATGGAGCAAAAAAGTATGCTCGCCATAGATCACAGAGATATAGCAACCCACACTCGATAATAAGGAAGTCAGGCGTCCATGGATAGCTTGATCATTAGACGAAGACATGTCAAAATTAACCAGGGCAGGGTTCCAGCCAACCCAAATCCTACCACGAGAAGAAAAATCATAATTTGCCTCCTAACTCCAACCAGACAAAAAGTTTGCAGACAAGGACTGGAAAACGGACTCCGGGACTTTCGTCTCGAGAATACCAACAAAACAGAGATTATTCGAAGAAACCCACCTTCTTATCTCAGCCCTCCTCAGGGGATTCATAAGTCCCGGAATATTCCAAAAACCAATCAACATAAAAAAAAAAAAAAAAACCAGAGAAGAGAGAATTACCTCTTCTTAGTATGCCCGCGCCGATTGGGAACCGAAGTAGGCATAGCAGAAGGGGGGGGGGGGAACCAAGCATAAAGACAATAGCTTATCCTGAATGGAAGGGAGCTTCGATTGATCAAGCGGAATGGTCGGAGGTGGAGGGCAATCCAACAAGTTAAGATCTTCCTCCTCAAAGGAGCTGTACACTTCACACTCCGGACCACCAGCAACCTCCTTTGATTTCAGTCGAGTAAGAGGCGCACCAAGAGGCTCTGATTTGTCCGCAACAAGAAGAGACTGGCCACTACTAGGCTTCGGGGCTTAAGACTTTCTAGAGGGAGCAAGGGGGAAAGCCTTCAAAGGGGCCGAGGCCTATGACTTAGTAGGTTGTGCTTGAGGGACATTCTTCATTGCGGGGTTCTTAAGCTTGACGGCCTGGTCACCACCAGCTGAAAGGGGGATGCCAGCAGCACTTTTAGGCATGGCAGCCTTTTCCTTTTTCCCTTTAACTGGTTTCCAATCCGAAACATCCCTTGTAGGAGGCTGAGAAGCCGATGGTTCATGGAAAGGAGCAACTACAGGGGCAACAGATGCAACCTGAGGAAGCGCCTGCCTTGGACCTTCAGCCGAACTTCCACCAGTAAGCTCAGAAGATTGTACGAGGGGATCAATCCTCTCGTCCAGGTCAAGATCCGTGACAAGGACGGTCGGTCCATGACCAACTGATGCAATAGCAGGTGGATCAACATGAACTTGTTGTCCCTAAGCTTCATCCGACACTAGGGCAGGGGGCTGTTGAACACGTGTGACCGAAGATGCCACAACTTGGGCAAGCGCTAGGCTTCCACTCATATTCCACTTCAACAAAGCTCGTCTCTCCACGATGTAGTACCTCTACAGCTTCGCAACAGGGTTGATTTGCTGAGATTTCAACACAAACATGAGCAAAGACCAGCATAGTTTTCTCCTTGGTTCTCAAATCGACATAAAGTGGCTTACCCACCATACTGGCCACTGTGCTTATACCCTAAGTAGACTAGAATGCAGCAGGGAGCTTCTTCAAATGAATCCAAACAGGGACAACCGAGTGGTCATCCTTTCTTATATCCAGCGACGGTTTCCATTGCTTTAAGATTAAGGGGACCCTTGCAATTGTTATAGGTCCACCTTCCAATACTTTCGTACGAAATTCTGCATCGGGAACCCGAAAGAAATAGAATCCCTGCCCATTAGCCAAAACTTCTAGAACTTTGGGCCCCCAGGTGCGCTTAATGGAGGATTCCACTAGCTTAAATGGAAGCTTTCTTCCAACAAAATACCCAACCAGGCATTCAAAGAATTTTGGATCAACAGCATCCAAAACCGCATCAGAAAGTTTAGCAACTGGTCTGTTGTTGAAGATGGTGGGCGGAATGTATTCCAAGTCGAAGCCTTTGGTGGCAAGCTTAGCCATAGAGGCCCAGGAGCGAGGCTGAGGAGTTATCGAGACCCTCCTCTGCTGGCCTCCACGCTGAGGTCTCTTTGAAGCAGACTTGGCTCTGCTCCCATCGCGACGCTTAGCAGGTGCTTGTTGGGAAGGGGCAGCTCGCTCAGCCTGAGCAGGAGGCGCCTCATGAGGGCTAACATGAGGACGGGAAGGGGGGCTACGCCCCCTTGAAGTGCCAGCATCCTGCTGCATCGACCGGGCCTGGCCACCCGCACCAGAGGTGGAAGACGCCATCTATCGAACACCTAGAGTGCAGGCCGAGCACTTAACCAAACAAGCCCATTACAAGGAGAGAACGTACCCGGACAAGGCCGATAGGTCCAAAACGAAACAAAAGGAACCCCAGTCTTGTATAGAAGCAGCCCAAAGCACGGCTCAAGATGCAGCAGAAAATTGAAATCGCAGGAACAGTACCGCTTTCACTCAGCCAACGAAAGTTGGGCTTCCGGATCAAAATAAGAGGAATGGTTTGGATGGATGCTAGGGGAGGGAAAGGCGATCTACCCTTCCAAAAAAGAGGCCAAATCGACCAGCAAAGACCACCGAACCAGGCGCGAACCAGAAAACGCAGATCAACCACACCAGTGCACCTAGGGATGCTTAGATCTCAAAATGTAGGACGAATTTGAAGAAACCGTTCAGTGGATAAGTAGAGGAGGATTAGAATAGTCTATCATCCAAAAATCAGCCCAAACGGGCGCTCTAAACACCGGGAACGAGCTTCACACCAGAACGTGAACAGTGTTAGATTCGCCTGGGATGAGAGAACACGATGAACAGTACCTTGCGTGAGGCAAAAATGGCCCAAGAGTGGTGGATATTCATACATAGTTGTGTACTGATCATCATTAGGGTCAATAAACAGTAGTGAGGTAAAGATATGGAACAACGCAATCACTATGAACAATACAAAACAAAAATCAAAATCTATTCTTCACTTAGGCTTAGTTCGTTTCATGGAAAATGTGGCATTTTCGAAAATTGTATTTCAAGAAGTCATTTTCCAAGAAAATAACTATATTTTTCGGTGTTCGACTGAAATTTGAAAATGAACCAAAAAATATTTTTCAACATTTGATAAGAAAAATCTTTTCCTCCATGGACTCCTTTTCAATAATTATTTTTATTATTTATTTTTGAAAAATCAATTTTTAAAATTTTAATTTTTAATCCTTTTCCTTTCCTTTTTTTTTCCCTTCTTCTTCTTCTTCCTTGGCCTTGGTTGGCCGCCGGCATTGGTGAACTCCGGCCTCATCGTAGGTTGCCTCATCGGATCAAGCAAGGCTCGAGCCCTGGCCAGCTCATCGAATCTGCTAAGGCCCGAGCTTGCTAGCCTCGAGCAAGCTCGACTTCGCTAGATCTGGCAAGGCTCGAGTTGGCTTGTGGCCAATCATCAGTTGCCATCGTGGCCGCCAATCGGCCAAGGAAAAAGAAAAAGAAAAAAGAAAAAGAAAGAGAATTAAAAACTCGATTTAAATATATATATATATATATATATATATATATATATATAAGAAAATATAAAAGTAAAAGAAAATTGTGTTTCGTAAAAGAAAATGGATAAAAGAAGTCATGAAAAATGTTTTCCATTTTTAAAAAGTGAAAAATATTTTCCCTATTTTTAAAGGTGTTTTTTTTTTCCCAAAAGTGAAAAATGTTTTCTTTGGCTAGTTCATTTTCTACTAAATGAATGCTAAAAAATGTTTACTTGAATTTATTTTCCGTGACATAAGCAAAGCCTTGGTCAATGCGATGCTTCCGTATCAAAATAGAGGACCACACAAATCAACACCAAAATCTCGCGTTATACCTAAGAATCAACTCCCATCGTGTGCGAATTAACCGGTGAAAGCTATAAGAAAATAAAAGGACAAGAATAAACCAAACACAACACATTACCCAATTTGAAAACGCAATCAAAAATCCAAAACAAAGGAAGTGAAGAGAAACCCATTTCATAGCTCCTGGGTATTCGGACGCTGCACTGGCGATTCCTCAGTTTCGGCTATGGCGAATTTGAAACAAGGCAAAGAAGAAGTGGAAGAATGGACGAGACGAAGGAGAAGTGGAGGAACTTTTGTATATTGTATTGTCTGACTTGTAGACAAATATGATTGACTGAATCAATCGAGCGCAAAACCGAAGTAAAATCCGTACCATCCCTCTTTCGCTGGTTTGTGCACTGAACCACTGGGCCTTATACTCCCCTTGATCCCAATTCTTACTAGTCCAAAAACCTGTTTGGTTCAGCATTTGCAAGGATTTTGGAAATGTGCTTGGTTTGTTTTTTGCTCATTTAAGAAAATACAATTACATCTCTCCAAAGAGCTCTAAGGTAGCCCAAAGCAGGTTCGAAATCTTTTGAAAAGTTGCATTCTCGGAATGAAAGTCTTAACGTTTTGTTTACTATTCATCTTCTTTGAAGACTGTTGCATGGAAAAATCGATCAGAGGTCGATGATCGCCTTCTAAGGGGTCAAGCACACAGACGATTGTTGCCTGGGGGTCACCCGACCTCGGCGATTGTTGCTTGACCTCAGGTGATGCCTGGGTCATGCGACCCAGGTGACTGTTGGCTTGAATCATGCGACCCAAGCGATGGTCGCTTGAGGTCGCATAACCCCAGGGCAGTCACATGGATTGCGCAACTCAGGCGACGCCTGAGGTGGGCAGCCTTAGGCAAAGCCGTCTGGTGGCTTGAGTAGATTTGGTTGTCGGTGGTTGAATTCCCAAAAAGAAATGTAAAAACTTTTATTTTTAATAAATTTAGTAAAAGTCATTTGTAAATGTAATTTTTACTAATTAGCATTTAAGCCAAAGTTGTTTCCCAATGCATTTTAAAATTACAATTCACTAAAGGCTATTTGCATTTCAGAAAACCCCTTTAGCCTAAAAGTTATTTACATTTTCCCTAGGACATTTCTCCAAAATCAAACCAAACATGGCCCAAGTGGATTTGCTTTTGCGAGGGGAGCAGTACCCTCCTTACCTTGATGATCGAAGTTAGGCTGATAAACTGAGTTCATACTTCAGAGATGGCAAGCAGAAGAATTAAATAGATTTACTGAGAAAATAAGTATGTGGTCACGTCATCTCCTCCTTCAAACTCACCATTCTCGCATTTTCCCTGTCCCGCTTGAATATTCTGTACAGTGGCGTGTAACACAAGCAACACAAACCGAATGGCACTGCCGTCATCGAGAGAAGCCCCTTTGATAGAGCGGAGGCTCCATCTACCGATCCTTTAGCGGGATCCACAGTCTTCTTATCATAGCCGAACATCTTCTCAGAAAGAATCCCAGCCAGTGGAGCTGCAAAAGAGGATAAGGATAACTCGAAGGCACGATCGAAAGCGTAGATCATGGTCCGGTGCTTGGCTGGGACCACTTCAGCAAACATTGGGGCATTCGCTGCAGTGCCATTCCAACTGATGGTTATGCCCATCAGAAGTAAGGTGGCGGAGTAGGCGAACCAGCTGTCGACCGACTGTGGGATCACTCTGAGAAGAAACCAGCAGAAAGGAATACCCATAAAAGCACTGAATTGTGCACACATGATACGACCAGAATGGGGGTAGACTCGAGATAATCTATCTCCTATGATACCTCCAAGAAGGGACCCTACAGCACACCCAACTAAGAAAATGGTAGATAGAGCTGCCGCACCATTGTGATCAAAACCTGGAAATCAATAAAGACAAGACATTACACATTATGTAGCAAAATAAAAGAGAGGAATGCGACAAGAAGTTGGTCATCAGAAATCTCTGACAAATCCCAGTACCAAAGCCTGGTTAAACGCAAACACTTAACCAGTGACCCAAATGGAATCCTCATATGTACTTAGCTAGCTTTGTTAATTTCAAACTCTAGATTCTGATGACTATCACCTAACATGGAACTGCACAAAGCCTCACCTATAAGTTCGAACCACATAGTGAAGAACACCATGGCCGTCCACGGTAGTGAACCAATGATTCCCTGCAATACGATTACTTGAAAAGTTTGCACAATTAATACAGCTTTTGTTGCTTTCCAGGACTCCATCCAAGTTGATTTCGTCTTACTTTCGCTCTCTACCAAAGCATCTCTGCAACGGAAGAATATTAAGGACCAAAATTTGACATGACCATCACAGAGGCCATTAGTTATAACAGACGAATGAGATAAAGCTGGACCAGAAAAAGGAAAATCAAAGCTTCTAGGAAGTTTAAGCGATCTTATGTACCTTTCTGGATTCTCACTAGAATCATGAGTAAAGTTAGTGGTTTTCCTTGGGTCAACAACAAACAAAAAAACGAGGAAGCCGATTAATGAACTAATTGTTGACATTAGAAAGAAGGCACATCTCCACCCAGGAATTCCCCAGAAGTCTGTGCCAGCCATAACCGTGGCTAAACCACTTCCACCGATACCCCCAAAACTTCCAATAAAAGATAAAAATCCAAACCCAGTGCCCCTTACATCATCCTTATAGCTATCTGCAATAAACGATTGTAGAGCTGGTATTACTATTGCCAATCCAAAACCATTCAGCGCTCTCCAAAATGCAATTTGCATGAAATACTGGCTTGCACCAACTGCAGCAGTTGAGAAAGCCCAGCAAAATATCCCTAACGTAAGAACTGTGGGCCGGTCATAGTTTATGACTAAAATCCCTGCCAGGGGTGATGACAATCCTTGGACAAAGTTCCTTATAAATGTAAGATAACCTAGATCAGATAGCCCTACATTGAAAGTCTCACTGACTTCTTTGCAAACAGCTGGAAGGAGATTTTCATCTGCACGCTCCATTATAGCAGCGAAGTTGATGATGATCAGAGACAGAGAATATCCGAAGTACTTTTTACCTCTGTTTGAGATGGAAGAAAAGAGTAAGTAGACATATAACAATTAATGCGCAGAACAGTTCCGATGAAGAGATCAAGACATTGAAAGGTAAAGGACGGAAAATCATTAGTATTGTTCAAAAACATGCTACATATTTATGTTGTTGGCCAATTTCCTTTCGCATTTAGAGGTTGGTTTGTCTGATATGACATCAAAGGACAACTCAAAAACTCTTATGTTGCTCCCTCTTACTTCTATTTTGCACGTTATTCCTGTAATTCTATCTTGTCCATTTTAATGTGGTTATGTCCACATCCATCTTTCATGTGTTAGGCCAGGTTTACAGGAAAAAATAGAGTATTAAGAAATGTACTGTGTATACAAAAAAGGATTCTCTAACTAGAATAGATTCTACATTATAAGTGGCAGTTAACATAGATTGGAAGACGTAAAAGGTACAAAGAACCAAATGTTCATTGTTGTAGACATTGGACTGAAGGAAAAAAAGTTGAATGCTCAGTGAAAAACCATAGAGATGACCTGGGCCAATTGTTATGCCACTTTTACAAGTATCAGTGTCTGGTTTATATTGATGAACATGTTACTTTTATTGAGGTTTCCTACTCTTGTTGACTTCACTTTGCATAGATTGCCTCAAATTCTGCCTCTCTGATGTCTCAAGGAACCTCTCAAGGGGATAGTCTTCCTATTATCTAATTTGCAACCTCTGAAAATTGTGGAGGTGTTATTTCCCTTGAGCGACTACCCAGAGAAAAATAAATGTTACAAAGTCCTACTAGGAGAGTGGGCATTTCTAGATGAAACTGAGCAATCTTATATTCATACCAACACTGCATAAAATAGAGCCATATTTCATCAATCAGCCGAGGATTTATTGTGATCCAGGGCATATTTCCAACCTCCAACTGAGGCCTCGGAGCAATTCTACTCGGAAGAAGGAGGCCTTCCGAAGTTCAAAAGATTATTGGAGGGTGCATAAAAATGAGTAACTCGCAGCAGAATGGCAGGCATGGCTAGATGGTTAAGTAAAGCTTCAATGTCACTCTACATTTCTTAAGATGTCAAAATTGAATCTTCTGCATTGGAAAAATCGTGCCCGACTTGGGATCAATCTCTGTCCAGGAGATCTAAGGAGACAAGATCGTGCCAACACGATGCATTGGCACGTACCATCATCCAATGAAGCAGATGCATACTTAACAAGATGCGCAATGAGAATGACAAGCATCCGCGGTGAACATTGCAGTGGAATGATGACAGCAAATAAAGGGTGAAACATCGAAGTTCCGGGAATCGGTAAGAGTGGTGGGTATTCGTAAATAGTTGTGTACTGATCATCTTTGGGTCACTAAACAGCAGTGAGGAAAATATCTCATACGAATTAAACGGTGCAATCACTACGAACTATACCAAACGGAAATCAAAATCGATTCATCACCCAGTCAATGCGGTGCTTCCGTATTAGAACAGAGGACCCCACAAATCAACACCGAAATCTCGCGTTATACATAACAATCAAACTCCCATCGTGCACGAATTAAACGGTGAAAACTGAAAGATAATAAATAAGGACCAGACCAAGCCGAACATGACACAATACCCAATTCGAAAACATAATCACAAATCCAAAAAAAGAAAAAAGAAAAAAGAAAAGAACAGAAGCGAAGAGATGCACACCTCATAACTCCTGGATATACAGACGCTGCACGGGGCGATTCCTCAAGAATTGGAAGCTCCTGCGAATCAGGAAGAGGTCACGAAGTTTCGGCTATGGCGGATCTGAGAATGTAGCTTTCCGTAATATCGAAACAGCAAGAACGTGAACAAAGTACGAGGGTCAGGCATTGCAGAGGGAAAAGATCCCGCTTGACGTTATCTTACATTGATGGCGTTGCGTTGACTAAATTGGAAGGTGGGATACCGTCAGAATGAAAGAGGGAAGATTCCAACGGATAGCATTGAACGACTGAAAGCGAAAGAAAACCGACGGATTGGATTGATGAATGGATCCACTTCATTGGCGGGTTGTTTGCATTTTGATCATAGAAATTCCCCCAGCTGACAAAGGAAAAAATAAGGAAGAAAAGAAACGAACAGTAATGTGGGAAAAAAAGAGAGTATTTGGCTGGCCGTGACAAGGCTTCGACGATGCGATCCATATGATCAATGTTTTGCATTTATCTTTTTGTATTAATAGATTTTTGTGATTTAGATGTGACTTGAATTTAATGAATTCACCCATCGCATCATAATTTTATACTACAAAAAAATTTACATTACAAGTTCTAAGCATTTGAAAAGAAAGTTATTGAGACTTTGAATAGGCATAAAATGAGCCGAGTCGTTATATCGGGTCTCAATCCATCCATGGAGGGCGAGAATTTTGCAACCGAGTGCAAGAAGGGAAAGAACGTCAATATGGAGCGTTTCTTTTTCTTCGACATCAATGATGAGTTCAGTTCGTACTGATTGTACGAAACTTCTTCCCTTATCAATCTTCGAATGACTTCGACCAAAAAACAAAAATCGGTGGAATGACAGTTTGAAGATTTTCAGTGTCAGCCCAAAATAATCGACTGGTAGATCCAGCGAATGAAGAACTTAATCTTTTTGACGTGTGAGTTCTATCATGTGTGTCAATCTGAGGTCATGATGCTTCACGGAGACTCTACTGCTCTACTGTCGAGATAGGTCTCTATTTTTATTATATAAAAATGCCTTTGCATATAAAAGCTGTCGGAACAAAACGATTTTCTTACCTTAAAAGAAACAAATCAAAGTGAAAATATTAAAAAATAAGAATATATGAAGATCTTAATTGCGACTTTTTAAATAGTTGATATTATTATCTAGCCAAAAAAAAAAAAATGGGATATTATTGCCAAATAGAAAAAACCTTATAACTCCAAAAATAGGAATGTACTCATCTTGTAGTCTTTGAATGCCCTATTATTGTAGGAGTTTGTAATTGAATAAGCCATAACTGTGGAGAAAGATTAGTTAATCTTTGTTTCTTTAATTGCATGAAAGTAAGAATTATTCATTGTCGTCGAATTTTAGTTTGTATCCATATATTTTAGACGTATAATTGACTATCGTCTATTTTTAGGTTCCCAGAGAGTACTACTAGAGCAATTTGATTTGAGTGAAAGAAATGAGAAGCTATTTCATTACACAACGATTTTGTTATTAGTTGTAAAGCCAATTTCAAGTATTTTTTCAACTTTTAAATAACATTAATGATTCTTTTTAGTAGATAATACTAGTTTTCCTATTTGTAATTATTTATATTTTGGTATTTAATTTATTTTTTTCCCCATCGACCTCTTCATGCGTATTGTAGCATCCATGGGCATGTCCTTCCTTGCGTCAATCCGTTGCATATATTTTGCTATTTCAAAATGACTTCAAACCCGAAATTAGTGGTCAAGCAAAGGTATGTGAGGCGTTCATATCAAGAAAGTGAACTGCTCAATGCGAAAAGAAAGTGTTTTATTAAAGCTCATAGAAGAGAGCTCTGCCACCTGCTAGCAAAATAAAAAAATTACTCTATGTTTCAAACAAATTAATATCGACTACCGCCTCTGTTCCAAATGCACGAACTCTCTCACCCATTGCATTTGTGTACCCATGGACGATGTCCCTACCAAAAACCCACATGGCCCTCCTAGCCAGCCCTGGCATGGGACACCTCATCCCGGTCCTCGAACTCGGCCAGTGCTTCCCCGTCCACCACCGCTTCCTTGTCACCATCTTCGTCGTGCGTCGTGACCACTGACGCTCCTGCTGCCCAATCCCAGCCCCCCCCGGTACTCTTCCTACCAAGACCTCCTCAATGTCGTCTGCCTCCCGCTAGAAGACGTCTCTCACCTAGTCATGGCTCAATGGCAATTGTCTCGCAATTGGTCCTCATGATGCGCCACGCCATGCCGATCCTCTTCGTGGAGATCACACCATTGAAGCCACGCCCCTCGGCCCTCATGGTCAACATCTTTGTTAGGATTAGATGCCCAAGTAAAAATGAAATAGAGAGTAAAAGCAAGAAAAAGAATTGAAATGCAATATTTTTATCCTAATTTCTCTTTAAATTAGGGTTACATCCCATAGAGGATTCTATTATAAAAGCCCAAATTCAAACGATCAATAAAATATGGGCTTAAATTATAAAAGCCTTTTGGTAGCTTGGGAGAGTTGCCCCAACGACCTCGGTCGGGGTGGGACTCCCATGCCATCCTGTCGATGGGGAATATAAACCACACTCAAACATTGTCCCACTTGGTAATACTCCACATGCTTCTTTAGATCTTACACAGTTGTATACCATTCAAACTTTTTAGCACTCGTTACCTTGGTAAAAAATCTACACTATTCACCTATGTGTCAATTTTATTCAACACTACAACCTTTTGTTTCACTTTCTCTCTGATGAAGTGATATTATATGTTGCTTGAAAATCAACATTAATGCAACTATATTTCTTTTTTTGTAAAATTCCGAAGCCATTTGATTGAAAATCTCGCATTTGTAAAGTAGCAATAGATTTTTGAACTTTCAACAAAAACTGGTTCCAGATTTTCTCAAACTTGATTTTCCAAATTCAAAATAATTGGAGTCCTTTTTTTGGTAAAAAATTTAAACGAAAAGTTGTTCATTGGGTTCTAATTGAGTATAATGGAAAGTTTGAGGACTAGATAGCAAAGTTTAAGGGGCCAATTTGGCCAAAAATTGGAGAAATTCATTTCTGATCTACAAAATTGTTTTCAATTAAGTCCTGGGAAAACCTGCAATTTTCACATAGTTTGAGGGATGTTTTGCAAAAATTCAAAATATGAAAGTTGTTTGTAACAATATGAACTAGCTATCGGTAAAATTTGGCCGGATTTTGAAATTTCTAGATATTTTCCCCACATTTTTCAAATCTTGGGTTCAAACCGGGTCATATTAGGAGCAATTCAGTGTTGGGTCAATTTCGTGTCAATAGGATCTAAATTCGGCCAAGTGGTCTACATGAACTTTAAACTAAACACTTCAAGCTTCCTAATGACACCCAAATTGCTTAGTGTGTAGGTCATTAAGTCTTCTAATTGAGCGCAAACATAATTGCCCTAGAAGAATGAATAAGTGATCCAATCATTGGCTTACTAATTGTTTTTTTTTTCGGTCGAATTTTTTTATATTCATGGCTCAAAAGGGCACATGAAAAGTATAGAGACTTTTATGGTAAAACAGGCGAGGCGAAGCGAAGCGAAGCAAATGCCAAAACACTACAAAACAAAGCCAAATCCAAAAAACAATGAGGATCAATAAAGCACTTGCAAGGTTAAGCACATACTCGTTCCAAAAGAACGGATTTGTTAAGTAGAATAATTGGTCGCCAATCATTAGCTCTTGTATCATTGTTAGTGATGATATGGAGACAACCAAAATAAGTTGAATAAACACAGATCTTGTCACGCCCCAATCCTCCGGACGCGTGCCCATCCCTCTGCGGTCAATTAAATAGCGACGTCTTAGGACGCATTGCTGATCGATTCATTTTAATACGCATGCGGAAGCAAATAAATAATCCCTAAACAATAGCAAGATGAGATAGTAAAGTAGGGCCATAATTTTTCAAAACCAAACAACACTTATATATATATATACACACACATAGCAGGTCATATACAAACCAAGCCTATATATAGAAACAAAGTCTACAAAACAAGGGGGGTTTTCAAACAGCTTCTAATCTTCCTCCTGCTCCACATCCTCACTAACATTGGAACCTGTAGCCGAGTACACCGGACTTCCGGGGTCTTCAAGATCCGGGTCTACCGCGTTTATGACTGAGCCTCGAGGAGGATTTGTAGTGCCTTTCCCAAAAACAATCTCCAGCACATACAGAGGTATCTTAGATTCCGATATGGGCCCTCTCTCTAACCATCCTGAGCCTAGCGGTACCATGATCTGTATCGGTGGGGTACATTTTTGGGTAAACTCGCATTGACCTAGACTATGGACCTCACCAACTCATATGTCCAGCCCCTAGGGCTCCCATGCAACGAAATGTAAGACGTCTGTTCAGTGACTTTCCTTGGCTGACCAAAATGCTCAAGAGGAGCTGCCATCTATAGACCTGAATTGTTATCCCACAATGGGGTGAGACGACGTCTCAACGAGTTCAAACCCTTAAGACTTGATTAGGAAGAAAATACGCCATGAGGGCTGCTTAAGCACAAACTCGAATCAGAGGACTTACCTTGGCCTCCACTCCTTCCTGCAAGTCAATACACATAAACCATTCAATCAATCACTTCACAAATCAATCCATTCAATCAAATTGAACCATCGATCAATCGACCTAATCGATTTCATGTCATCACAACCGCTTCTCATAGTCGGTCCATTCAATACTATTTGTAAGGTCCTGTCAAATCAGGATTGCTCACCCTAAGCTGAAGATAGATAGTATAGCTCGCCCAAAGCTGATAATATAGTATATTGCTCACCCAAAGCTGATAAATTATTGCTCACCAGAAGCTGACCATAGAGTATACTGCTCGCCTTAAGCTGACATATCAGAGCCCGTAGGTTGATATAGTATACTAATAATGCTCAACAGAAGCTGACTACAGAGTATACTGCTCGCCCTAAGCTGACATATCAGAGCCCGTAGGTTGATATAGTATACTAATAATGCTCAACAGAAGCTGACTACAGAGTATACTACTTGTCCTAAGCTGACATATCAGAGCCCGTAGGTTGATATGGTATATTAATAATGCTCACTAGAAGCTGACCACAAGATATATTGCTCACCCAAAGCTAATATATCAAGGCCCTCAAGTAGATATAGTATACCATCCTGACCATCAAACCAAATCACCATTTTTATCATACCCGATAAAAATTATCGTGTGTGGGTATACGGCGGCCTTAGCCAAAATACAATATTTTCACTTTTGAACATCCCAATAGTTTCAGCAGTCCCAAAATATATTTTTGGCGCTATAGAATGACGCCCGGTAATTTTCCAATTAATTACCAAAATTATCAATTTTTGGGATAATTACTCACAATCACAAATCACACTCAATTTATACAAAATAACAATCAATTAAATAAACAGATCACACCACTGCAATCAGCATAAAATTCTGATCACCAACTATCCCGGTCTAATTTTCGAAAAATAAATGATTGATTAAATAATTACAGAAATTAATTATTAAATGTCAATAAATACAACTTAGGCCGAAAAAGCCTAATTAAAAGCCGAGACGGGCCCGGAAAATTTCCGAACCACTCTAGATAAATACTAGAGCTTGTCTAGGCTCTAATTACACTACTCTAACCACCTAACATGCAATAACAATTAATTAAATTGCTAATCTATTCTAACTATCCACCTAATCCATACTTAGCATAAACTAATCAACCCTTAAACACCATTAACTTACTAAGCAAGGATTAGTGAGTTAAATTTACTTGAATAATGATCCGCTCGGATCAAAATGACGAGGACACGGCAAGGGACGAGAAACTCCAAAGCGAGACCGCCAAACGGGATTGAGAATGGCCTGAAAACGGGCCAAACAGTGGCTGTGAGACCACTGGTTCGGCTTTTGTTCTGTGGCTGAAGAGGTTGGATCGGTCGGCTTGAAGCGGCGAGGATGGACAACAACGGTGCAGCAAGGCCAAGCGGACTGAGGCAGGGCTTCACGGTGGTCGGAGGCGGTTGAATGGCGACGAGCTGAGCTCCGATAGCCACAGGGGAGGCTTGGGGACGCAGTTGGAGCAGAGACACTGGTTGGGATGCACGGCGACGTGTAGGTGAGACGCGAGTAGCGGCGACGACGCGACGGTGGCTCTAGCTTCGGCGGGTGGCTGCGACAACGAGGTGGCTTGCTAGTTCGATCCTCTGGTTTTGCTGAAGCTTCAAACAGCCATAGGAGGAGGAGAGGGTCGACAGATGTGAGAGAAGAGGGAGGAGGGGACCGCTTTTGCTTGGAGGGGGCCACCAATGGCCTCTTTCTCATTTCCTTATCCCCTTGGAGGGCTCCACTTTACCCAGCTGGCTTGCACAACCATTTTGAGACCAAAAACTCCCTTCTAGAAGCCTTGAAGAGGTCCACAAGTTGGGTCCATGGGGGTGCTACGAATTCTGAATGAATTTCCCCTAAATTGGACTTCATTCCTTCTTGAATCAACTTGATTCGGCCTCTATAAATCCCACCGACATATCATCAACCAAATTGGTAATTTTTTCAAGCCATTAGAACCTACTTGCATCCAAATTTTGCGATAAAAAATGGTCCTCTGAATTTCCTGGTCGAAAACGGCCTTATCTTGACTTTTTCTGCCAAAACCTCGATTTGCAAAAAAATCTTCGGAGACTGAGTTGACGTTTCTAAAATAACTCGTGACATGACCAAACTTTCAATTTCTGAAATCGGATTCAAATTCGCGGTTAATTTCGATCTGGCGCGATTTTAGCGTAACCTAGGCTACCGGGTAGCTTTTAGAAATTTTTAGTACGAATGACCCATGGTCAATTTTCTTCGAGCCACAATGAACCTCTTCGACACATTGGTAACTCTCGGTTGTTGTGAAAATCTCAATGATTCAAATACGGACACATGGTACCAAAACAATAGAAAAATCAGTCTAGTATCGGTCGACGAAACCCACGTTTAGCCACACATTTCTGTCGAACCAACTTATGTTTGATCTCTAGTCGACTTTTAACTGTGCTGTAATGATCTCTGCAGATGAGCACGGTCGAGTAATTGATTTATGGTCGAATTCTCGAGTCTATCGAATTAAAATTCCTTAATGATTTCTCCAGATAATCTAGTTATCTCATGAGTGATTAGCTCTGAGAATAGCACTATAGGCGCGTCTATGAAAGGCCCGATTAATTTAATTGAAAGTAGAAATAAAAATCCAAGATGTCATAGATCTAACTTAGCGAGATGCTAGAGCTCTTATGATCATCATTGAAATTGGAGGTAGAGTACCTATACATGGATAGAGAATGGGAATATCGAATCCCTGCAAACATTTATTAAACTCTCAAGCCTAAATCGGGAGAGAAGAACTCTTAGGTTTAGAATTGGATTTGGAGAGTTCAAACTTTCAAATCTAGAGCTAGATCGGGAGAGCACAACTCCCAGATCTAGATTGGGAGAGAAAAAGGAGGAAAAGTACAAAGAGACTCAAAGAAAATCAAAATAGAGGGAGAGGAGAGTGAGACTAGCTCAAACTCTCCCTAGGGTTGAAGGTTGAAGAAGACAATGAAAAGAGAAGAGAGAGGAAAAGATTTTTCGGCTCCTTCTGTTGACCTTATTAGCTTACTAATTGATTGTTTATTATTTAAGGCTAATTAGCCTAAATGCGTGTTTAATTGAGCTTTGCATGTGATTGGTAGATAAATGTTTAGGCTTGCATCATGTGTTGATTGGCGGGTGGTTTAGTGGGGATAATTAGTGCTAATTAGTGATTAATGGCTTAGCCTATCACTTTGTGAATACAAATGAGGCTAATAACCACTAATCTCAATCAATAGACCATTAAATGGATTCACAGGTGGCTTGAGGTTAGTTAATTTTGCATGAGTAATCAAAAGGTAATAAAGAGAGAAGCTTCCAATGGATAGCATTGAACAGCTGAAAGAGAAAGAAAACCGACACATTGTGTTAATGACTGGATCCACTTCATTAACGGGTTGTTTGCATTTTGACCATAAATATTCTCCGATAAAAGTACAATGTAAATGCCAAAACTTGACACAGGAGAATACTTAAGTGCCAAAAGTTTCGAAATGTACCATTTTTTTTTGGTAAAGACCGAAATGTACATTTGAGTGTCACTTTCTTTGAAAAATGAGATATTTAAGTGCCAACTCCGGTGAAGGGTGCTGGATGACATGGCTTTATTTTAATAATATAAGTCGCCTACATGGCTCACCGGAAAGCTCAGTCAGTAAAGAAGAGCCAAAACGATGTCATTTTGCCTTAGATTTGAAGTTTAATATAAATATTTCCATCATTGTTCTGCAATCTCCTCCTTTTTTTAATAATTTAGTTTTAAATTTAATTCAATTTATATCTATATTAAAACTCAAATTCAAGGCAAAATGACACTATTTTCGACTTATTAGCCACATTAGTATGCAAAATGGCATCGTTTTCGACTTATCTAGCCACATTAGCATGCAAAATAATGTTGTTTTGCACTTGTCTCGTTGGAAAAAAAAAACGCTACGTCAGCATTTTGGCCAGAATCTCTTACTATTGGCACTTAACTGATCTATTTTGTTCCAATTTTGACATTTAAGTATATCTTCTCGATTTTTTGATACTTAAGTGTTCCCCATACTAAGTTTTGGCACTCTAGGTGTTCACACCTCGAAATTCTCCCATTTAAAAAGAAGAAAAAGAAACAAGAAAAGAAACGAATGGTGATGTAGGAAAAATAAGTCTATTTGATGGTCCTGACAAGGCTTCGATGGTGCACATGATTAATGTTTCGCATTTTTTTTTTAATAATAGATTTTTGTGATTTAGATGTAACTCGAATTTGATGAATTTGCTTCACACGTCATAATTTCATACTAAAAAGGAAATTGCATTATAAGTCCTAAGCATTTTTTTTTTTTTTTTGGTGGAAGAAATATTCCTTTCATTAGTACGTAGGAAAAGTACTAGAACATTGTCCCAAGTCAAAACATAATAAAGATAAGAGACAATAGGGAGGTTTAGACAACCAACTTGTTGCAAGGGAGCCGTTTCAGTAGGCCTTCGCAACCCAATCCGTGACTCGATTCATTTCTCACGAACAGACAGCTACGAACACCCTAGCTAAAGAGCCTAGCAATTGTTGACAGTCCACCACTACCGAGTGAACAACCTATGGGACCTCGGCCTGGCCCAAGATCTCTTTTCCTCCTGTCAAATTGTCGGTCACAAGCCGAAACTGAATTACTGTATTTGTTTGACTCTGTTCACTGAATTGAAGGGCCCCCATTCGTGTCTTCTCCACAAAGTACAGACCTTCCCTCAAAGCTAGGGTTTCCACGATGAGGGTAGACGGAGCAAGGACTTTCTTCACGAAGCCATCCACGAGATGCCCACAATGGTCTTTGCATAATCTAGCAATAACTCCCAGTTTTGAGTCGCTACACCAAGATCCATCCACATTTAATTTCAACGAGCTTGTAAGCGGTGGAGTCCACTCTTCCTTTGGCAAACCTCTAATTTCATTTCTTTGCTATTTGGCATTACTAGGTATCCACTTTCTATAGAGTGCTAGATCACTACTTGCTTCGGCCACAATTTTGTATGGCTTTAGTTTGCTGGTCCAAAAGACCCATGCATTTCTTTCTTTCCAGATTAGCCATAATATAGCAATGAGAAGTGCATTTGAGTTCAACTCATCCTAGGGAGGCAAGTTCTCCGTGATCCATTTATCCATTCTTGCGATTTTTTTTACAGCCGTATTCAACTTGATGCAGAGGTCTGATCATATCCATTTTGTCCAGGCACATTAGAGGTGGAGATGCTCGAGGGTTTCTAGGGCTTCGTGACATATTAAGCAAAGTGAATTAGGCATCATTTTTTTTTTTGTAAAGGTTTTCTCTTGTCGGCAACGCATTAATGCATACACTCCATAGGAAAAATCGAACCTTTGGATAGTGCTGGGTTCGCTAAATTATAGTCCATAAAGATCGAGAAGGCTAATATGATGATGACACTTGGTTGGCATTAAGCATTTTGTCTTGAGAGCACATTTTGTTATAGCCACTTTTGACTAGGTAGGAGCCCTTACTATTTCCCATCCACACTAGTCTGTCCATCGATGGATTGGAACTTAGTGATATGGATAGGATCTCATGGATCACAATCTTGTCGAAAATTTCCTTTAGCTTCACTACATTCCATTCTTTTTCTTTAGGTACCATCAATTCCTTAACATACTTAGGCTCATTTAGATTTGTGGGGCCTCCAATCTAGGCTACCATACATCTTTCCTGATTCTGATATGTTTAACGTCACCAACCATCTCATCTCAGGTTCAATCACTCCTCTTCCAATCATCAAGCTTTGTCATCCCCACGAGGGGCGATAATCCTTACCGGCATGCCAAAACTCCCCTTGCGGGTAGTAGATACTTTTTACAATTTTGCTCCATAGGGTGTTTGGAGCTTGAACAAGTCGTCAAGCCTGTTTCCCGTGCATAGCCTTGTTGAAAACTACTAGGTCTCGAAACCCCAGCCCTCCTGTATCCTTCCTTGTTCTCAAAGATTCCTAGTTCTTCCAATAAATTCCTTCCCATTCGACATTTTGTTTCCACCAAAATCATGCAACTCTTGTTTTCTATTGCTTTGCAAATAGATATTAGTATCTTAAAAATAGACATTACTTACTGTGGTGGAGCTTGAATAGTTGTTTTAATGAGTATCTCCTTCCTTGCTTTAGTCATCAATTTCTCTTTTCAATCCTCCAACTTCGAGTTAACCCTCACTAAGATCCATGCAAAAATTTGCTTTTTTAATTGCCCCTAGTCTGAAGGAATTTCCAAGTATTTGCTTGTCTTATCTATAATAGGGACTCTTAGATGATTTGCCAAGTTCCTCTTCAAAGTTTGTGGACAATTTTTGCTGAAAAAATATGACTTGTTTAAGTTGATGGCCTATCCTGATGCATAACAATCCTGGTTTAGGAGATTCACCAAGTTTTGAGATTCCTTAACTATTCTGTCCAAGAAGAAGATGGCATCATCGGCAAATACTAGGTGAGATATTGTCGGACACCACCTATATAGTTTGATACCTCTCAAGCTTCCATCCAAAATTACCTTGCTCATTAGGATGGAGAGCATGCTCGCCATAATGATAAATAAGTAAGGCGAAAGTAGGTCTCCCTGTCTTATGCTATGGGATGGATGGAACTGTTGCATGGACTTCCCATTGATTTTCACATTAAAAGACACTGTGGAAATACATTGTTTGACACGCTGGACCCATTCCTCGCAGAATCCCAATTTTATCATTTAGTCACACAAGATATCCTATTCAACTCAGTGATAGACCTTTTATATGTCTAGTTTAAGAATTGTCTGGACTTTCTTTTCCTTCTTTCGAATGTGAAGCTGGTGTAGCATCTCCTAGACTATCCGGATGTTGTCTTGTAATTGTCTGCCACTCACAAAAACACTTTGTTCTATCGCAATAATTTCATGGAGCCATGGCTTAAGATGGTTAGCCATTACTTTGGAAATAATCTTATAACTAAAATTACATAAGCTAATGAGCCTATATTTGGTAATGTTTTCGGGGTTTGCTAATTTTGAAATGAGTACAATATATGTCATATTAAGTTTGGGATCAAAGGTACTTGTAGTGAAGACATTACCGACCATTTTGAATACATCTTGTTGAATATCAGTCTAGTAATGGTGATATAATTACTTGTTGAGCCCATCCGATCCAACTACCTTAGTGGCTCCTATTTGAAAACCACCTCCTTCACTTCTTGCCTTGATACCCTTCTCATCAAGGCCTCATTTATTTCCTCATTGACAAGGTGTGGACATTAATCTAGGACTGGTTGAAGTTCCTGGGTCCCACATCGGTGTAAAGGGATTGGTAAAATTGGCCAATGTGCTTGCTTTAGCGCTTCAGGTTCCTAACACTAGTAATTGTCATCCATTTTCAACGGTAAAAGAACATCCCAAGTGTCAAAACTTGGCACAAAAGGACATTTAAGTGCCAAAACTTACGAAAGTGTCACTTTTTATGAAAAATGGGACATTTGAGTGCCACATCTGGCGAACTTTGTCGGAAATCTTACGTGGTAATTTTTTTTATTAATTTTTTCGCTTACATGACTCGCCGGAAGGCTGACTTAGCAAAACACACACAAAAACGATGTTTTAGTATAATTTGAATTTTTATATAAAAATTAATTAATTTTAATTTAAAACAAATTAATTAATTTAAAAAAAAAAGGAGGGGGAGGAAGGGGGAGGAGGAGGAGGAGGGACGCAGCCGGCGGCCGAGGGCTCAGCCCTCACCGCCGCCACCTCCTCACTGTCGTTGGAAAGGTGGGGGAGGGTCGGCCGAGGGCCAACGACCCCAGCCAATCGACAGTGAAGGCCTGTGTGCCCTCGCCTAGATCCCAAATTTGGGCGAGGGACACGGCCCTCGGCTAGGGCTCGGCGGCCCCGGCCTACCCTCCCCCTCCTTTCTGGCGATGGTGGGGAGGCGGCGGCGAGGGCCGAGCCCTTGGCTGCTAGTTGCCTCCCTCCTCCTTTTTTTTTTTAATTAATTAATTTGTTTTAAATTAAATTAAATTAAATTAAATTATTATATTAATTATTTACCAAGTCAACACCAAAACGATGTTGTTTTGGCACTGTTTAACCATATCAGCGTGCAAAATGACGTTGTTTTTGCACTAAGCTCTTGACGGATTTTCTCGCCGTAAACACTTAACTAATCCATTTTGCTATGATTTTGGTACTTAAGTGTCACTTTCGTAAGTTTTGATACTTAAGTATCACTTTGTGCCAAGTTTTGGCACTCCTCGTGTCCTTGTGTCCATTTTCAACATTGAAATTATATTTCGTAATCTCTGTTGGACTATGGTGGCATGGAAGTATTTAGAATTTCTATCACCCCACCTTAGCCATTTTATGTGGGATCTCATACTCCAATACATTTCTTCCTACCATCATAATTGTTCAATCCGTTCTTTGATTTGTTGGGCCTCCTTATTGTACTTGGCGCCTTCAAGACTGTTAGTCAACATGGTTAGCCTTCTCTTTAGGGGCTTAATTTTCCTGTGCGCATTAGAGAATCTCTTTTTGCTTCGTGTTCCTAATGCACCAGCCACCTTTTGTGACTTCTTTACTAAGTCTCAGAGTGTGTAATGGTGATCTTTCCAGGCTTCTTTGACAATTTCCCCACACTCCATGTCTTCTAACCAATATGCCTCAAATCAAAACTCTTTTTTTCTGTTTGTGATATTTGGATGTAATTTGAGGATAAGAGAGCTATGATAAGAACATATAGCTGGCATAGCAACGACCTTAGCATTTGGAAATTCCATTCTCTATTCTATGTTGCATAAAGCCTTAGTTAGATGTTCCCTCACCAGATTCTCCCCATCTCTATTGTTCGACCATGTGTAGGCACAACCCTTACTTTTGATATCCATTAAAGCACAATCATTCAATATTTCCCGAAAGGCCACCATTCGATAACTATCCACCCCTTGTCTTCCATTCTTTTCCCAGTAATTGAGAACGTCATTAAAATCCCCCATGCATATCCATGGTAGGGTATTAATACGGTGGATGGCCCAAAGTTTTTGCCATAAACAAATTCTCGTTTGGAATTCTGTAGAGGCATGTAGAAATGATACTCTCATCAGGGTGCCATCAATGGGGTCCCTACATGTGATATCAATCAACTCCTTTGAGTACTCCTATGCTTTCACTATTATATCCTCATCTCACATTGCTATTAGAGCCCTTGTTGTGCCAATTGGATCAATGATGACCAACTTCTTGAAATTAAGTTGTTGTTTGAACCTCTCCACCACTGTTCTTTTAGTCTTGATCTTCATGAGGAACACCAAGTTGGATCTATCTAGAGCCATTATGGCTCAGAGATGTTGGAACGTCAGGGTAAAGCCCAATCCCTAACAGTTCCAACTCAAAACTTTCATTTATCCCCTGTTGACTTATTAAGGCTAGCCACCAAAGCCCATTCATACACCCCTTCAGCTAGCTAAATAGGAGTGTCGAGAAGTAGAGTCTCATCAATCACATTTGCACCTATCCCCTCGTAAGCTACAATTCTTGGCCTTCTTCATTTTCTTGCTTGTTGGGGGAATATAGCCTTGCCTACTCTTTTTATATAATGTGGATATGCTGTCAGGAATTGTTTATGCCCATGGTGAGTCCAAGAGAAGCTGAGAGCCTTTGCCTCTTTTGCCTTTCACTATCATAAACACATTGGCTATACTTCTTCCTTTCACCTTAAATAGTTCTAAGGGTTGAAATTCCATGGGATTCCCCAATTGCATCTCATAGTTCTCATTAGTGATCGGGACCTCCATCGTGCCAACTAGTATAGGTGTTTCCAGGACTATTTCTTCCTCCTCACAAGATATATCTTCCCCATAATACATTTTCCAAAAAAAATATTTTCCTTAGCTTCCACTTTTAGCTAATATCCAAAGTTTCCAACTCCTTCCTCTCCAAGCCTTGGTTCTTTGTAAGGGATTTCCTCATAGTTTGTGGTACAGTAGCCTATTCGCCCACATGAATAGCAAAAATAAGGGAGCCTTTTATACTTAAAATCAATCCATATTTGATCATCATCGAAATTTACCAATACTCTTGGCCACAAAGAGTGACAAATCTAAAAGCACATGCGCTTTTCCCACCTTGCACGGGCTACCATCTTTTCCATCTATTTTCAGCTCCACCACCTTTGCGATCTTTTCGAGCACCTCCATCATCGTCTTTTCAGTAATTCAAATTACCGAAATTCCAAACATATGCACCTAGAATGACAATGAGTAAAAACATGATGGTTGATAGGTACCTTAGGTTGAAGTTTCTATAAAATGAGCAAATTACCTGAAAAACACCAACGGCTAGCATCTGGGACTTTTTTCAAGTCGGCTTCCCCTATGAAAGTGAAAGAGAATAGGCCCAATTGCACTAGTTCACACGCCATGTTTTCAATTTTCCAAGCGTTCCTTTTTTGTTGTGGATAAGAAAGCCTCGAACTTTACATTTGGCCTAGAAAATAGTTTCACAAGTAGTATAAGATTGCATGTTTTCCATTTATCCTTTGGAATTTCCTCGAACGAGTTGGCTACGAATTTTTTTGATCACATTTGCCCCATTCTTCTACATAAGGCAACCAACCTACATGCTCTTTCTAATTCACACGCCATTTCTAACACTATGTTTCAAGTTTAGCTCAAGACAGCCTCCAAAACTAACCTAGCTGCGAAGTTAGTTTGACACCCAGGAGTACCTATTATGGAAACTAAAGATCATGGATGAAGGGAGCTCTAAAATAATCCTAGCTCCATCCTGTGAACATTGCTTTTTTTGGGACTGGGGTAGAATCCATTCTCATGGAGGCTTTACGTGTTAGGTGGTGGTAGATGAGGGTGGGACCTTTCCTGTGAATGGAGGAATTTCATTGTAGACCGTTTATGGTTATCTGAGTAGGAGTGGGTTCATGGGGTATGGTGGTAGGTGTTATGGTTGTAGAGTGTGATGTATTGTTAAGGTTTTTGGAGGTGTTATGGATGAAGGGAAGTGGTCGGTAGGTGAATTGCATCCATTGGGGAAATGAAATTTAGGGGTTAGGGTTTCTCATAGGTACACTGCCACCATGGATAGAGAGGAAACTCTTATTAAAATTTTATAATTTTTCGAGCTCGTTTGATAAGGCAATGGTACTGATTTCAAAGTTGCTCAAAATTGTTTTCTCCTTAGAATGGGAGAACCACCTGCCCAATTTGGAGGGAAAGGGGGCTACACACCTAACTTGAGGAGGAAGCCAATCTCGACTCTTATTGACTTGAAGATAAGAATGCATTAAATACTTTTGGACATTAGTGTGTTAAAGAGAAGAAACTTGGATAGCAAGTTGGCCTAAGTGGACCATATCATCGAAGGTTCTAGAATCCTTGGCTTAATGAGTAAGAAAAACCACGAAAAATGTGCCAAAAATCCAAGACTTATGATGACCATATCTTAAGCATTAAATGAGGGATGATCACTAGCTTAGGTGACCATTTGATGATTTGATCATCAATGCATAAGATTTTCCTTGGAGATTAAATTAGGCCAAGTAATGATGAAATGGTCACTCACAAGCTTAGGTGGACCAATTAGGAGTGGCTTGGAGAATAAGTAGCATGTGTTCCTCGGAGGTTAGTCCTTAAATGAAGGTGTGACTCACTAACTTAAGTGGCGAGGAGAAGATTCGGTAATCATGGTGATAAGATCTTCCTTAAAGAATAAGTTAGGGCCATTAATGAAGTTTGGCCTATAAATAGCGAACCATCCCCTCCATTCTCTCCAAATTTTGGCTCACTCCTCCTCCTCCTCCTTTTATTTCCACTCCCTCTCTTGGCCTTGCTCGCCCACCACCTCACAAGATGACCCTCTCTTGGTAAAACCACTTATAGGATTATGTCATCATTTACTTGTGTCAGCTTTGTATTGTTATGCTTGTTGTGTTTCTATTGCTTGTTGTTGCATTAAGTAAGTTCATGATCCCGCATGATTGTCGAGCACACTTGGATTTTGAGGAGAGGTCTTGGTGACTATGGACAATGCTAAAGCTTGAGCAAATGGTTCCAAGTCAAGGTCACGAGCTCAAATCGCATTCGGCATGAGTTTGATTTAATAAAACACAAGAGTTGTTCATTAGTTCACCTAGCATGGCACGCTTTTGAGCCTTTCATTTGGCTAAAAGTTTGAACATAAAATGAATTAGTTGATGCTTGAAATGCATGGACACACGATGGACTTATATGCCAATGCTAGGGGATGCCGGGTTGTTGCTTGGGATAAAGCCTCGGATGCTGTCCTGATATTGAGATCGTGGATGATGCTGGCCCGGGTGAGGCCAATGCTGTCACCCCAGATGCCATCCTGATAATGAAATCGGAATGATGCTGGTTACCAAGGGGGGACTAATGCCTGGTTGTTATGGAAGAGTCAATTAATTTCGACTAATATGATACTAAAAAAGAAAAATGAAAGTCCATGTGTGATGCTTGCAAAAGCTAGGTTTGTTTTGATATGTATTGTTATGTCCTTGCATCAATTTGAGCATATGTTGGAATTGGGTCACTTAGTGCTTGAACGAGTTTCATGAGATGCATGCATCCCTTTTTGTGACCGAAATGATCATAAGCCACGGATATTTGAAAAGCTAGTTCATATGCACTAACTCCTTGTCTTTGATTCTTGAAAGCACATGGACGGTTGAGAGCCTTTCATATGCATAAGCAAAAAAAAGCACGAACCTTGCTATTGATTTGCCATCAGCAAGTAGGTGGTTATCTTGTATCCGACAATCGACGATGAGATGTCCTCTTATGGGAGAATTATAGATTTATACTTACTGAATCATTGACTCACTCTTGTTGTTCTCACAATTTCAGGTGTGTGATTGGTGAACCAATCCCGCTGCCCGTTCGTCCTGACCTCCCTATTGATATGACTACCACCGTGACAGGCATAGTAGACTTAGAATAAGACATCACTTATCGGAAGAAAACTACTACCTTATGGGTCCAAGAAAGGAATGAGCCTAGCATGGGGGCCGCTTTTGAGAGTAGCTCGGTAAAGGAGTTAGGTTATCCCAGCCTTTTGATTGACTATATATGGAAATGAAAATAAGTAGCCTGGGACTAGGATGGACATGTAATCAAAACAACTTTTGATATGTGAATATTTATATGAATAGGTTGCTTTTATTTGCTTCGCTTGCATATGTCTTGCTTGGCTTCCATATTTGTTTGTACGGGGATTGTTTATGATTACTTTCGTATGTGCTTAACTAAAGATAAAAGACTTTCAGGACATTCGACGTTGCCTGGGGCATCGATGCTAACCCGCCGGGTCTTGCTCTCGTGCCAAAGGTGGGGCGGGGGTGTGACAATCTAAGCCTATAAATAGGCTTGTGGTCGTCCATTTTGTGCTGCAAACTAACAAGGTAAGCTCCCTCCCCTTCCCTTTGTACTACAACTAAATAATATAAGTTTTATTTTTGTTCCCTTGTGCTCCCTTGCCACTACTCTCTTATTGTTACTTTGCCCATTCATTTCTTACCCACATTGTACTTAGTTCTTTTGCTCTCTTGATAGTTCACACACAAGATACTCACTTGCACACACATCAAACACACAATTTCGCAAATATCAACAGTGGTATTAGAGCCACGTCTTTGGTTAGTATTGGGCATTTGTCCTGCCTACCCATTCCTAAAACTACCCTTTTCAAAAATCCAATAACTAAATTATGGCCAACTTTACCTCATCCTCATTTCCCATTCCCATTTTTTTATGGAAACAACCATGACTTTTGGAGCATAAAAATGACTACATTCTTGATGGCTCAAGACTTATGGGACATCGTGGAAAAGGGTTGCTAGGCTTCACAAGAAGGTGCAAGTGTTTCGAAGGATTAACTACAAAAGGATTCAAGGGCGCTATACTTTGTTCAACAAGTACTCTCGGAAACGATATTTCCAAGAATAATTGGAGCGAAGACTGTAAAAGGGGTTTGGGAAATACTATGAGAAGAATTCCAAGGATCAGAAAAGGTATGCACTATTTGCCTTCAAACTTTGAGAAGAGATTTTAAGAATTCTAAAATGAAAAATTATGAGACCGTCCAAGAATATTGTAGAAAATTAAAGGAGTGAGTTGATCAAATGAGAGCCTATGGAGATGGGATCACTGATCAAAGGGTCGTCGAGAAAATATTGGTGTCACTTACTAATAAAAACAACCCCATAGTCACAACTATAGAATGAACTAAGGACTTGACGACCCTATCAGTAAGTGAATAAATTGGCTTTCTAGAAGCACTTACGAAGAGACTAATGGCACAAGATGAAGATTCAGTTAAAAGTGCCTTTCAGTCTAAAGTAAATATACGGTCTCATCAATCTAAAAATGGTGGAAGGAGCTCATGAAAAAATAAAAGAGGAGGAGAAACTACACAAAAGGAAAATTATCCACCTTGTGGTATTTGCAAGAAAACAAATCATTTGGAGAATGATTATTGGTTTAAAAATAACCATCAATGCTGCTTTTGTAAAGATATGGCCACATAGAAAAGGATTGTCGCTCGAAAACAAATAATCGAGCAAATTATATAGAAAAAAAAGTGAAGAGAATACATTCTATGTAGGGCAAGCGACAAATGATAACAAAAATGAAACATGGTACATTGATAGTTAGTGTGGCAATCGTATGACAGGGGATGAATCTATATTCACTGGTATTGATAAGTCGGTGAAATCCCAAGTAAAATTGGGCAATGGTGCATTAGTAGATGTCAAAGGACAATGCACCATCACTGTGGAAACGAATAAAGGCCCAAAATATATACATAATGTATATCTAGTCCTTAGTCTTGCACAAAATCTCTTAAGTGTAGACCAAATTATACAAAGTGGGTATTTCCATATATACATAATGTATACTTTAGAGGAGATGCCTGCATTATCTATGATAAATATGAAAATATAATTGCCTCTGTTAAGATGAAGAATAAGAATTTTCCTATTCCATGGAAATATGTCAAAGATATAGCCATGAAAGCTCAACTTGATGATTCATGGCTATGGCATCGAAGATTTGGCCACTTCAACTTTACTGGGCTAAAAACTCTCCACCAGAAAAATATGATGAGAGACATTCTAGCTATTTCAGATATCTCAGATGTTTGTGAAGGTTGCCTCCTTGTAAAACAACAAAGGCAATCCTTCTTATCTGGAGGTGCATGGAGAGCTGAGAAGCCATTGGAGCTAATTGATACGGATGTGTGTGGTCCAATGAGGACCCTCACACTCAATCAGAATAAATATTTCATCATATTCATTGACGATTACATAAGAATGACGTGGGTATACTTTCTTCGAGAAAGATTAGAAGTTTTCTCTATCTTTAGAAAATTCAAGAACCACATTGAGAATCAAGTGGCCAAAGAATCAAAGTTCCAAGGAGTGACAGAGGCAGAGAATACAATTTAAATGAGTTTAATAAATTTTGTGAAGATGAAGGAGTCCATCATCAACTAACAGTTAGCTATGCCCTAGAGCAAAATGGAGTAGCGGAGAGAATGAATAGAACTATCATGGAGATGGCAAGGTCTATGCTAAAGGAGAAACGCCTTCCTAACTCATTTTGGGCAAAAGTAGTCTACACGGCCATATACATCTTAAACAAGTGTCCAACTAAAGCAATCCAAAATAAAACTCCAGTACAAGCATGGAGCGGATGGAAGCCTTCAACAAAGCACCTCAAGGTGTTTGGATGCATATGCTATGTCCACATCCTTGCTCATAAAAGGAGTAAGCTAGATGAAAAGACAAAAAAGGGAATATTCCTCTGCTACAGTGACCAATCAAAAAGCTATCGAGTTTACAATCTAAGAACTAAGAAGCTCATGATCAGTTGAGATGACGAGTACGATGAGAATGCTGCTTAGAATTAGGAGGATGATAAGATCGAGAAGAAGTACGTCACCTTGCCAGACACACCACCTGCTCAAGAGGAGTCAACGTCATAAGAAGAAGGAGAAGTGCTAGATTCCACCACTCA
This sequence comes from Eucalyptus guilfoylei, assembly GCA_016097605.1. NCBI lineage: Eukaryota > Viridiplantae > Streptophyta > Magnoliopsida > Myrtales > Myrtaceae > Eucalyptus > Eucalyptus guilfoylei. Next base: position 30,662,659 of record CM027868.1, on the reverse strand, counting down.
CGACGCAACTCCACCAACCTCTCCAAGAGTGACGCAAGAAGAATCTACTCTAGAGTATCCAATACTGAGAGTAAAAACACTTAGAAGGATTTACGACACATTCAACTTTGCTGCATTAGAACCAGAAAACTACGAACAAGCATCCAAAGAAGAAGTATGAATAAAAGCCATGAAGTAAGAGATCAAAATGATCGAGAAAAATGAAACTTGGGAGCTCGTCAACCAACCCAAAGACAGAGATCATTGGCATCAAGTAAGTCTACAAGACGAAGCTCAACGTAGATAGATCAATCTAGAAGTATAAAGCAAGGCTTGTGGCGAAAGGCTACTTGCAACAACCAGGTGTTTGTAAAATTCTAAACGCAAGTGAACGTGTTGAACAAGTAATATAATGATGAGAAAAAGTATTGTCCCACGGAGATTGATGATTAATAAACTAATTAAATACTAAAATAGATTAATTCTAAAATTTATCTAACATATCAAAATATAATTGAGAATAAATTAAAAACAAAATTTGTAGACTAAATACAGTAAATCAATAAGATAAATATGGGGATAAGTACATTATCAGTGCCAAAAGTTGTGTACGGCGCTCACTTTGGTACTAAAAGTTTCCGTCGGATCACTTAAGTGCCAAAAATTTTGAAAAACGATCATTTAAGTGCCAACGCCGATGAAATTGGTCGGAAATCCGACGTGGCCTTTTTTTATTAATTTTTGAAGCCGACGTGGCTCGTCGGAGAGTAGAGTCAGCATCCAAACACCAAAACAACGCCGTTTGACATCTTTTCCCCAACTTCGAAACCCTAATCCCCAAATTGAGAGAGAGGGAAGGCTCGCCTTCGTCTTCTTCTTCCTCAAAGACCCACACTAGCAATGACACCAACACGATACTAGCAGCAGCACCGGCAGCGCACCAGCAGTGACACCAGCAACGTACTAGCAACAGCAGCACACCAACGGCACCTTCGACCCATCTTCTTCCTCCTCCTCCTCCGCCCTCGCCTCCGATTTTTCTTGTAACTTATTGCTCGAGCAATAATCTCAGTCTCTTGTCGCTCACCTGGTCGAGCAACTACAATGGTGGCTGAGCGACGGTGGCCGAGCGACGGTGGTTGAGTGACGACGGACAAACGGCGGTGGCCGAGCGGCGGAAACCCTAATTTCAATCCCCATATGAGCTAAATGGCGTCGTTTCCATGAAGCCATCCACGTAGGATGGCAAAACGACGCCGTTTTCTTAAGGAGGACCGAAAACGACGTCGTTTAAAGGCCCTATCGATTTTTTTTAAAAAAAAGCCACATAATCATTTTGGCCGGAATTTTTCGCCGGTGGCACCAAAGTGATCGTTTTTCCTCCGATTTGGCACTTAAGTGATCCGACGGAAACTTTTAGCAACAAAGTGAGCGCCGTACACAAGTTTTGGCACTGATAGTGTACTTATCCCGATAAATATGTTAGAGCATCCGATTTCACCATAACCACTAGATATAAATTTCAGATTGATGTGGGTAAAAGAACGATATCAAACATGTGATAGCGGAATTTCCTAATCAATTTACTATCCTATCTCTAGGTATAGCAAATCTACTTAGTTTATTAATCCACTATATCTCTATGTGAATTAAAATAAATATAAGTACATTAAAAACTATGAATATTCCCGGCTTACAATGAGTCTTTTGGATCACCTTATCACCGAAAGCTACACAAATAACGTGGTATATCTCTATCCACGTTTAATTCATGGTTATATATTATAATGAACAATTGCATATTATTACTTATCAGTCTCAAACATGCACATTAGATCATTTAAGTGGTGGCCAGTCACTCAAAAGCATTAAGCACAATAATATGTAACTCACATGAATGAAATCAATTGTAAAACATAAAAATCATGAAATTCACATCATCATGGTTAGGCTACATTGTAGCCCTAACAAAAGAAAATTATAACATAGTAGAAGAATAAATAAAAATATAAATCAAACCCAGCATCTTGAATCAAAGAACAAGAATTCTGTCACCACTTTTGTCTTCTCTTCAAAATACTTGAAAAAACTCTCAGAACAATAAAAAAAACGATCTAAAAAAAAAACCTCGCTACTCTCCCTGGCTCTTAATGTTCTCCTCTTCAAAAGATATATCCCAGATATCTATCTCTCAACGCTTACGGATAACATTAGGGAACAAAATCAAGAATTTCCTGATTTGATATCCATCTTCCATTGCTTTTTTATTTGAATTCCTGATATTTGCCCTTCTTTTCCTTTTCTTCTCCATATCTCATTATTCTGCATAAACAATGAAAATTCGAATAATCAGAAGGAAATCCAAATATTTTCTCATAGATATTGCATTAATTGTTGCATAAAATAGGTAAAATAACTCTATTTTTATAGAGTTATCAAACCCTAAAACTTAACATTTTGCTAGTCCTCGAGCAAAATCAAGACATAACACATACTTAAGCTAACAACCTCCTCCATGACATCTTTCCATAATTGCTCAAATTCACAATTCAAAGAAAAACACAAATTTCATCTTAACATTGAAATTGATTTATAAGTTAAGACAAATTCTAACTATGTGATCCAAGTGTGTGTGTGAGAGTCCTCATCTTTTTCAAATTATATGCAATCAAGATAAATTCACATTAACATGCAACCTCTCAAAAATTCTCAATAATTATGACCAAATCTCATAGCTTTTCTTTTCATTCCTCTCTCCACTAATGTAAGCTAATTATCCAACCAAAAATCAATAGGACTTTTCTTGGTTTGTAATGTAAGGCTGGGATAAAGGTGAGATAACGAGAACTTTAAGCTCAAATTACCCATCAACACGTTGATTTCTAGGATCTAATTAGAGCCAACGTCACTGCCCAATTTCACTCATTCAAGATAATTTTTCTACCATCATATATCATCATTCTTTTTTTTTTCTTCTTCTTCTTTATTTTTTTTGTAAAACATAAATTTAACAATAAATAAAAAAAACATAATTAAAATGCTTGGGTTGGCTCCCAAGAAGCGCTTGCTTTATAGTTTTCAGCCAAACTATCTCAGATGTTGCAATTTTGGAGGATGAAGTTTAATGGTGGTCTTCTACTTGTTGTAACCACCTTCAAAATAGGGCTTCAAACGTTGACCGTTCACCTTGAATGTGCTCTCAGTGTCATGCGCAACTTCAACTGTTCCATATGGGAATACCTGTGTAACTGTAAAGGGACCAAACCATCGAGACCGCAATTTTCCTGGAAAAAGTTTAAGACGAGAGTTATAAAGTAAGACTTTTTGACCAATTTTAAACTCTCTTCTGAATATGTGCTTGTCATGCCATCTTTTTATACGCTCCTTATAGAACTTAGAATTTTCATAGGCCTCATTGCGAAATTCCTCCAATTCATTCAGTTGTAATAATCTTTTTTCACCTGCAGACTGCATGTCAAAATTCAGAAATTTCAATGCCCAATATGCTTTATACTCTAATTCCACTGGTAAGTGACAAGCCTTCCCAAACACTAGCCTAAAAGGAGACATCCCAATTGGAGTTTTGAACGCTGTCCTATAGGCCCAAAGTGCATCATCAAGTTTTATTGACCAATCTTTCCTAAAGGCATTCACTGTTTTTTCTAAAATTATCTTGATTTCCCTATTTGAAACCTCTACTTGACCACTAGTTTGAGGATGATAATGGGTTGCAAACTTATGTGTGACTCCATACTTACTCAAAAGTGCTTCAAATTGTTTGTTGTAAAAATGTGTCCCTCTATCACTTATGATTGTCTTAGGAATGCCGAATTGGGTAAAAATATTTTTCTTCAAGAATTTGACCACAACCTTGGCATTATTTGTTGGCAATGCTACAGCTTCTACCCACTTAGACAGATACTCCACAGCCACTAAAATGTATAAATTTCCATAAGAATGTGTAAATGGTCCCATGAAATCAATACCCCAAACATCAAATAATTCACACACGATAATGTTGTTTAAAGGCATTTCATTTTTTCTTGAAATATTTCCAGTTCTCTGACACTTATCACATGAAGCTACATAGGAGTATGCATCTTTAAAAAGTGTAGGACAATAAAATCCAGATCGTAAAATCTTAGCTGCAGTTTTGGTGGCACCAAAATGGCCACCTGTCTCTCCATCATGACAATGATGTAGGATGTTTGCCTTCTCTTCGTCTGGAACACATCTCCTTATGACTTGGTCTGCACATACTTTAAACAAGAAAGGTTCTTCCCAAAAATAATATTTAACATCAGAAAAGAATTTTTTCTTATATTGATATGATAATTCAGGAGGAAGAACATTACTTACCAAATAATTTACAAAGTCGGCATACCAATGAATTTTTGTGGACTTGATGGAAAAAATTTTCTCATCAGGGAACTCTTCCAAAATTGGTCTTACCTCTTCCTTTGAATTTGGAATTCTTGATAAGTGGTCTACAATTAGATTTTCAGTCCCCTTCTTATCTTTGATTTCCAAATCAAATTCTTGCAGCAATAGAATCCACCTGATCAACCTGGGTTTTGATTCTTCCTTTTCAAGCAGATACTTAAGAGCAGAGTGGTCAAAATAAACTATAACTTTTGAGCAAATTAAATAAGAACGAAATTTATCAAAAGCAAATACTACCGCCAAAAGTTCCTTTTCTGTTGTTGAATAATTCAATTGTGCACCTGACAAGATTCGACTAGCATAGTATATGGTTTGAAAAGTTTTATTCTTCCTTTGTCCCAAAACAGCTCCTACTGCAGAATCGCTAGCATCACACATCAGTTCAAAAGGTAAATCCCAATTTGGTGCTGTCATAATTGGTGATGATATTAACTTCTCCTTTAAAGTGTTAAAAGCCTGCATGCATTCAACAGAAAAATTAAAAGGAGCATCTTTTTCCAAAAGATTAGAAATGGGTTTAGCAATTTTTGAAAAATCTTTTATAAATTGCCTGTAAAATCCTGCATGCCCCAAAAATCCTCTAACAAGTTTCACAGATGTTGGCAGAGGTAATTTTGCAATGACCTCCATTTTGGCTCGATCGATTTCTATTCCGTTTTGAGAAATTTTATGCCCGAGCACTATTCCTTCCTGCACCATAAAGTGACACTTCTCCCAATTCAAAACAAGGTTAATCTCTTCACATCTTTGTAAGACCAAAGCCAAATTATTTAAACAAAAATCAAATGATAGGCCAAAAACGGAAAAATCATCCATGAAAATCTCAATATATTTTTCAACCATATCAAAAAAAAATAGCCATCATGCATCTCTGAAAAGTAGCTGGTGCATTACAAAGAACAAATGGCATTCTTCTAAAAGCAAAAGCACCATAGGGACAAGTGAAAGTAGTTTTCTCTTGATCTTCTGGTGTAATAGGAATCTGATTATACCCCGAATATCCATCAAGAAAGCAAGAAAACTCATGCCCTACAAGTCTTTCTAACATTTGATCAATAAATGGTAAAGGAAAGTGATCTTTTCTACTGGCATCATTCAATTTTCTGTAATCCATACACACACACCACCCAGTAATTGTTCTAGTTGGAATCAATTCATTGTTGTCGTTTTTCTGAACAGTCATACCGCCTTTCTTTGGCACAACTTATACAGGACTTACCCAAGAACTATAAGAGATAGGATAGATGATACCTGCATGAAGTAGCTTAATTACCTCAGCTTTCACTACTTCTTGCATCTTCGAGTTCAAATGTCTCTGAGGTTGGATAGTGAGTTTCTATTGTTCTTCCATCAAAATTTTGTGCATGCAAATTGAAGGACTAATTCCCTGGATATCAACTATTTTCTATCCAATTGCACCCTTATGCTCTCTTAATACTCTGAGTAGTTTCTCTTCCATCAAATCTATCAAAGAAGAAGATAAAATTACCGGTAAAGAAGAAACTCCATCTAAATAAGCATATTTCAAATGAGAAGGTAAGGGTTTGAGTTCAAGAATTGGAGGCTCTTCAATTGATGGTTTAGGCTTTGTAATGTATTGTCCCAACTCCTCAAATTTAATTGCCTTTTGCCTTGAATATGGTAGAATTCCCTTCATGAAATTTGTGTATTCCTTTATCTCCTCATTCTGAATATCTTTGGCCCTTGGTCGAATCAGACATGCTTCAAGTGGATATTTAAAAATATTTTCCTGAAAAACCTTATTCATCAACTTGTTAACTGTTTCAACTCTAAAACAAGAATTATCATCAGATGGATATTTCATTGCTTTAAAAACATTAAATGAAACAAGCTCATCTTGGACTCTAAGGATCAACTTCCCTTGTTGTACATCAATAAGAGCTCTTCCTGTTGCTAGAAAAGGTCGACCTAAGATAAGTGGTACCTCAAAATCTTCCTCCATGTCAAGAATTATGAAATCAACAGAAAAGATAGATTTGTCAACTTTTACCGAAACAACTTCCACAATACCTCTCGGATATTTAACTGATCGATAAGCCAGTTGAAGTGACACTATAGTTGCTTTTACCTCGCCTAATCCTAATTTCTTGAAAACTGAATAACGTATCAGATTAATACTTGCTCCTAAATTACATAATACTTTTTCAAAGTAAGAATCCCCAATAGTGCAAGGAATAGTAAAACTCCATGGATCTTTTAATTTCGGAGGCAATTTGTTTTGTAGGATGGCTGAACACTCCTCATTTAACTTCACAGTTTCATAATCCTCCAGTTTCCTTTTGTTTGCCAAAATCTCTTTTAAAATTTTTGCATGACTAGGCATTTGCGCTAAGGCATCTGCAAAAGGAATGTTAATGTGCAATTTTTTAAATACATCAAGAAATTTAGAAAATTGCTTATCTATTTTGTGTTGCTGGAGTTGCTGAGGGAATGGAATTGGCGGCATATATGGCTTGGGATTATTTGGAAAAAGTTTACTCTTACTTGTCTCCTTTAATTGTTTATTGACCACCTCTTCCTTGTCTCTGAAAATCTCTTATTCTCCCACTTGTTTACCACTTCTCAGGGTAATAGCCTTTATGTTTTCAATTGGATTTTTCTCTGTGTTGCTCGACAAAGAACCCTGTTGTCTCCCTGACATTATGCTTGCTAACTAACCCACTTGCATCTCCAAATTTCTGATTGAAGCCTCTTGGTTTTGAAATCTCACATCCGTGCTTTTGATGAAGTCATGAGTCGTGTTAGCAAGTTTGGTGACTATATCTTCCAAATTTGACTTTGTCTCTTATGATTGTTTGAATTCCGGTGGTCTCGTCACATTCTGATTATTCCATGAAAAATTTGGATGATTGCGCCATCCCGGATTGTACGTGTTGGAGTAGGGATTATTCTGTGACTTGTTAAAATTCCCAACAAAATTATAATTTTCACTAGATTGTTTAAAAGTATTACCTACCTGACACTCTGTGCTAACATGTCCTCCACCACAGAAATCACATGTCAAATTCTGAATTTTCATGGCCGAAACACTCATATTATCTAGCTTTTTGTTGAGTGCTTCAAATTGTGCAACAATTGCAGCAAAAGCATCCACTTCGTGAACTCCGTTAACTTTTCGCATTGATAGTCTCTCAGTAGGCCACTAATAACTATTGGACGCCATCTCCTCTAATAGATTGTAGGCTTCTTCTGGTGTTTTATTATTTAGAGTTCGTCCTGCAGCTGCATCAATCATAGAACGAAGATTTGTACTAGAGCTATTATAAAAAGTTTGTACCTGCATCCATACGGGTAGTCCATGATGTGGGCATCTCCTAAGAAATTCTTGGAATCTTTCCCATGCTTCATATAATGATTCATTATCCATCTGCATAAAATTAGTAATATCGTTACGCATCTTCGCAGACTTTGCAGGTGGAAAGAACTTATCAAGAAATTTCTGAGCCATATCATTTGATGTAGTAATTGATCCTGCAGGAAGAGAAGAAAGCCAACTCTTAGCTTTGTCTCTAAGAGAGAATGGAAATAATCTCAATCTAATAACATCATCTGTAACTCCATTATATTTAATGATGTCACAGATTTCAAGAAAAGCATCGATGTGAGCATTTGGATCATCGCTTGGTAGCCCACTGAATTGCGCTGATTGTTGAAGCATCTGAATGAGTGACGGCTTGATCTCAAAGTTGTTTGCTTGAATTGCAGGTCTTCTGATACTTGATGTGGTGCCTTGAACTGTTGGCGTGGCATAATCTCTTAACAGTCTACGTGAATTTTCATTCTCACCGTCTGCCATCTTCTTAGCGTGATTCCTCTGTTCTCTCAGTCGCCTTTTGAATGTACGCTCAATTTCTAGATCAAGCTCAACAAGTTTCCCTTGTTGGCTACATCTCATAAACCGATGTACACCCTGAAAAATAAACTAAAACAAAACAAAAGCTAGATTAAACTTAGAATTATCCGGTATCAATATTAATTAGTATTAAACAAACGATCCCGTTACACCAAAAACTTGTTCATAAAATTCTAAATGCAAGTGAACATGTCAAACAAGTAATATAATGATGAGAAAAAGTATCATCTCACGGAGATCGATGATTAATAAACTAATTAAATACTAAAATAGATTAATTCTAAAATTTATCTAACAGATCAAAATATAATTGAGAATAAATTAAAAACAAAATTTGTAGACTAAATACAGTAAATCAATAAGATAAATATATTAGAGTATCCAATTTCACCATAACCACTAAATATAAATTTCAAATTGATGTGGGTACAAGAACGATATCAAACATGTGATAGCGGAATTTCCTAATCAATTTACTATCCTATCTCTAGGTATAGCAAACCTACTCAGTTTATTAATCCATTATATCTCTAAGTGAATTAAAATAAACATAAGTGCATTAAAAACTATGAATATTCCCGGCTTACAATGAGTCTTTTGGATCACCTTATCACCGAAAGCTACACAAATAACGTGGTATATCTCTATCCACGTTTAATTCATGGTTATATATTATAATGAACAATTGCATATTATTACTTATCGGTCTGAAACATGCACATTAGATCATTTAAGTGGTGGCCAGTCACTCAAAAGCATTAAGCACAATAATATGTAACTCACATGAATGAAATCAATTGTAAAACATAAAAATCATGAAATTCACATCATCATGGTTAGGCTACATCGTAGCCCTAACAAAAGAAAATTAGAACATAGTAGAAGAATAAATAAAAATATAAATCAAACCTAGCATCTTGAATCAAAGAACAAGAATTATGTCACAACTTTTGTCTTCTCTTCAAAATACTTGAAAAAACTCTCAGAACAATAAAAAAAACGATCTAAAAAAAAACCTCACTGCTCTCCCTCGCTCTTAATGTTCTCCTCTTCAAAAGATATATCCCAGATATCGATCTCCCAATGCTTACGGATAACATTAGGGAACAAAATCAAGAATTTCCTAATTTGATATCCATCTTTTGAATTCCTGATATTTGACATTCTTTTCCTTATCTTCTCCATATCTCATTATTCGGCATAAATAAGAAAAATTCGAATAATCAGAAAGAAATCCAAATATTTTCTCATAGATATTGCATTAATTGTTGCCTAAAATAGGTAAAATAACTCTATTTTTATAGAGTTATCACCAGGTATCAACTACACTGAAACTTTTGCCCCCGTTGCTCGACCTGATACTATTTGAGCACTCATGGCCCTAGTAGCACAAAAAGAATGGAAGATCCATCAACTAGATGTGAAGTCAACATTCTTAAATGGATATCTTCAAGAAGAAATATATGTGGAATAACCACAAGGCTTTATTGTAAAAGGCCATGAAGAAAAAGTACTCAAACTAAAGAAAGCCCTCTATGGGTTAAAGCAAGCACCATGAGCATGGTATAATAGAATTGATGAACACTTCATCAAGCAAGGATCCCGGAGGAGTATGAGTGAGCCAACGCTCTACATCAAGTTCCAAGGTAAGTCCAACACTCTCATTGTCTCTTTGTATGTAGATGATCTCATATATACGGGGAACAACGAAAAGATGACTCAAGAATTCAAAGAAGAAATGATGAAGACATTCGAGATGACGGACTTGGGCTTGATGCATTACATCCTTAGCATCGAGATCGACCAAAATGAAGGAGTTTTATCTCGCAAAAGAAATATACGGAGAACCTCTTGAAGAAATTCAAGATGAACTATTGCAAAGCAGTTTCAACTCCACTCATGACAAATGAAAAACTACTGAAGAAAGATCAAGCAAAAAAAGCTAACGCCTCCTTCTACAGAAGTCTAATTGGCAGTCTGTGATGTCTCATTGCTACACAACCGGATATTATGTATGCGACAAGTCTACTATCACGATTTATGCAAAGTTTGAGTCAAATTCACTTTGGAGCTGCTAAGAGAATTCTTATATATTTAGAAGGAACTACGGACTATGGCATTTGGTATTGGCCAAGTGCAAACGCCAAGCTTATTAGCTACATTGACAAAGACTGGGCAGGCTCAGCTGATGACAGGAGAAGTACTACTAGCTATGCATTCACATTGGGTTTTGGAATATTCTCATGGGCATCCAAAAAACAAAACTCAGTAGCATGGTCTACTGCAGAAGCTGAATATATTGTAGCTGTTATGATCACCAGTCAAGCAATATGGCTTTGAAGAATTCTAGAAGACTTTGGAGAAGCACAGATGGAATCAACTCTGATACTTTGCAACAATAAGTCCGCAATGGTTATATTAAAGAATCCAGTATGCCATGGAAGAACTAAACATATCGACATCAAATATCACTTTGTATGAAAGGTGCAAAACAACAGAGAGATCAAGCTAAATATTGCAAGACCGAGGATCAAGTAGCGGACATATTCACTAAAGCACTACCGCTAGCCAAGTTTGGGACATTGCGGAAGAAGCTTTGTGTAACACGAAATTGGATCAAGGAGGAGTGTTAAATTATTGATCCAATTTGTAGAAACTTCAAGATATACATTAGCTAGAGAAGTCAAGAAAAATCCTAAAAAAATCTAGCTTAGGCGGCAATGAAAAGTCTAGAAAGCACAAGTATAGAAGTGTCTAGGAGAAGAAGGAAAGTGAAAAATCTCTGACAAGTGCAGAAGATTTTCCTTGAGTAAAGTCGGTCATCTAGGCCTATAAATAGGTTTGTGGTCGTCCATTTTGTGCTGCAGACCAACAAGGTAAGCTCCTTCCCCTTCCCTTTGTACTACAACTAAATAATAGAAGTTTTATTTTTGTTCCCTTATGCTCCCTTGACGCCACTCTCTTATTGTTACTTTGCCCAATCATTTCTTACCCACGTTGTACTTAGTTCTTTTTTCTCTTGATAGTTCACACACAAAACACTCACTTGCGCACACATCAAACACATGCTTCCGCAAATATCAATGGAGCAAAAGACTAGATATAGAAAAACTTCCATTGAAACTAGATCTTAATGTACCCAAAAGACTACTTGAAAAATAGAGCCAAACAATAAATGCAGTTTCAAAAACAGGACAAGCCATGGTGTTCATGATTATGATGCTCCAACTATCGAAATTAATTTGTCGCACCCGACCAGTCCACTCTAAGAAGAGTCAGACGGCATTGAGGCTTCAAGATCAATCCTCTAATTGATACGTCGGCATATAGATTACTGTAGGTTGACAATAATAAAGTGGTGGAGAAATCCTAAAATGATGATTTACAGAAACCCAGAAAAAGAGAGAATCATTTAATCAGAAATTGCATTAAAATATTTATCTGATAATGAACAACAAAAATGGATAGAAGTGCAGCTACGATGACAAGAACGTGTCATTAAAAAAGACAGAAATAAAACGAGAGATAGGAGAGAGTACTATAGTTTAAATAGAGGGTCTTTCAATTTGCTAACTATGAGAATTCTCAGGATAAATGAACCGGATGAAGGCCTCATTCACCGACCTCCAGCTCCTCATCTTGCTCCCATGCAAGGCCAGGACCATTATACATGTTCTAAATTAGCAGCGTGCATGATTTATCAGGATAGAAGTGAACCCTACTGCATCACTGACCAAACCGACAAGCTTCAGTCTTCATATGGAAAGGACAACGAGTTTTTTCCCGCCATGAGCAAAAATAAAACATTAAAAGAAAAAAAAAGTCAACAGATCAGTCCAGAAAAATATAACTGGACGTATGACGGTCATAATAAGCTACCTGCTCAGTCCCAAAATTAGGCACTTGGAGAGCAAAATTTTCTAGCACCTATTGAGCTGACATTGTCGATGAATTCATATAGTCTAAATATGCTTCGGACTGTGGACGGAGAGGATTCAAGATCGACCTTTCAGCATCTGGCAGTGAAATACAAACCTCAAATTCAAAATTCAAACCAAAAGCAACACAAGGAAAAAGAAAAGCTAGGAATTAATGTATGCCAAGTTTCTAATCCATAAACAGGTACTAGCTTCTGAGTTACCTCTTTCAACATTTGCAGGTCCGAGCCCTTCTTCGGAACCCTGATAGTTCCGCATTACAATGAAGTTCAGAGCATCCAACGGTTGAAGGTAGCACGCGTTCACACAACGCCTCAGGAAATAATCACCAAAATCACGAACTCAACAAGCACATATGAACGCAATAACCTGCGAGAAAAACCATGAAAATCCGAACGAACCTGCTGTCTCTGTGACTCCTCCAGAGTCCTCGCTTGCTGGACCTAACTCGATGCCTTTAACTCTACTTGCAATGTTTAGTGAGCATATAGTCTCTCGCTCAAGTCATTTTCATTAGGACTGATCTGCATAAACATGAGCGCCTTCAAATCTCGTCCTGCTAAACCAAAAAGTTCTAGCGTTATTCAGTTTCTATTGTCGAAACATGCAGTTCTTATTTGAATTTGCAGTAGGATAACTTTACATTGAGCACATAAAAGGAAGCTCTATCACAACTACTGGCCTGGTGACTACTATATAAAATAGGTACCTAAAGAATCTTGAAGCAAGTAGGTGAGTTTTGATTTCCTTCACATATAAATGGGAGAAAAAGATTAGGACAAAATCATGCGCAAATGACATGCTGGACTTAAAAAGATTAGAGACAGGTATTTCTGTAACCTGAAAGGAACGTGGGCTTTTAGTAGCAAGAGCAGATATGACATCACCAAGTGCAGACAGAGATCTATTCATATTTTGAGCTTTCCTTGAGCCGTTCTCCCTGAACTTTTGTCTTTGCTGTCCGTTCACTTCCAGCTAAGTCCACCAACCACGGCTTGCTTCTCATGCATTCTCCAGTTAAAAGAGTTTTTTCCTTTGAGCATCACAATGTATGCTAGATGAAAGAACCTCAATTTGGAATGAGCATGATTACAAAACATATCCATAAATGTATAATCAGCATAAGCGTGTCACTCCATAAGTTATACCGCAATTTGTGAAGGAGATGAGCAAATTGGAGAAGGAACAAACTGGTGAGATCGACTGCTATGCTCATTAGCATTTGTTGAGCCAACAGCACTAGCACTGCTTCCTGTTTGTAGAACTTCCCAAACCTCATGCAAGTTGCTTACGGGTGTGCTTCGACCAGAGTAGGTACATGATGCATTCTTCGCTCACTTGTCTTATCTCAAGCCTAGCCAAGAAAGGTAGCTACTTTATTTGAGAAATCCCAAGTATTATGCTCTCAAGTTTGTTGCGATGAATGACAATTAAGTGAATGTGTGTCCGACTACACAAAGATTAAGGAGCGATTTACGATGAAAATAGAACTTACATGAGAATTTGCCTTTCTACCGGAAATCTAAAGGGTAATATGATAAATATATTATCAATGTGCATATCCCATTGCAGGGACTCCTGGCTGATTTCCAGGGACAAGCAAATCTCTTATCTTTTCATTGTAGACTTCCAAAACACGAACAGAAATGTCATATTGGAAAAGTTGTTGTCGCTCCTTGATTATACGAAACAGCTCCTCCAGAGTCCTATAATTTACTCCACAAGCTGTCTTGGTTGTCTTGGTTTCCTCCACTGTTTAAGCTTTTTCAGTTCCAGTCTGACCATAAGCAAATATACAAACATTGCACCAATGTAGAACTGATGTTGCAATTGGAGCTGTACCTTCAAAATCTGCTATATGACTATTAAATTCCTGATCCAATTTCTAGAATCAACTAGAGGATACCATAAGAAAAAATCCTGGCTTTGGCAGCAAAGGAAATCTCTAGAGTACACTGGATTTATGTGACAAAAGTACGCTTCAAGTGCCAAAAGTTGGCACAAAGGGACACTTAAGTGCCAAAAGTTATGAAAGTGACACTTAAGTGCCAAAATCGGAGAGAAATTGATCACTTAAGTGCCAATCCAGCCAAAATCCTGCCAAAATGCTTACGTGCGCAATTTCCGGTGAAGTAAGTGCAAAACGACGTCGTTTTGTATGCTGATATGGCCAAATAATGCAAAAACGACGTCGTTTTGGTGCTGACGTAGTAAAAAAATTAATATAAAAATTATTTAAATTTAATTTTAAACCAAATTTATTTAAAAATTTTAAAAATACAAATACAAATATTAAAAAAAAATTTAAAAAAAAATGGGAGGCGGCCGAGGGCTCGGCTCTCGGCCCGCCGCCACCGGGAAGGGCCGGCGACGGAGGGGGGAGGGTTAGCCGAGGTTGCCGGGCCCTGGCTAGGGGTCGGCGACCCCGGCTGACTGGCGGTGAGGGCCCGCGAGCCCACGCCTAGATCCAGCGAGGGTTGTGAGCCCTGGCCCTAGATCTGGGCGAGGATCAATGGCCCTTGGCCCGGCCAGGCGAAGGTCGTTGACCCTCGCCGAATTTGCTGAGGGCCGCGACCCTCTCCCCAGATCGGGGCAAGGGCTCGTAGGCTCTTGCCGCCGGTCGACCGGGGTCGCCGGCCCCTAGCTAGGGCCTGGCGACCTCGGCCAACCCTCCCCCCTCTGTCGTCAGCCCTTGCCGGCGGCGGCGACGGAGGGCTCAACCCTCAACCGCCTCCTTTTTTTAAATTTTTTAAATTTTTTAAATTTAAATTTTAAATGTTTTAAATAAATTAATTTTAAATTTAATTTAATTAATTTTTATATTAATTTTTTACCAAGTCAGCACCAAAACGACACCATCTTGCACTTGCTTTGTCGGAAAATTGACACGACAGTGTTTTAGTCGGATTTTGGCCGAATTGATCCATTTTGCTCCGATTTTGACACTTAAGTGTCCCTTTTGTGTCAACTTTTGGCACTCTAGGGATCCAGGTGTCGGATTTATGTAGAATAGACCACAATGTTATCTCTGCAATTTGTAGAGATATTTCCCCTTGAAAGTTGGTTTACAAGCTCATTAATAGAGCTGACTAAGGACAAGAAAATCTCTAACTTGAGCAAAGACTTTTGCATGAAGTCGATGATGTAGGCCTATAAATAGACTTGTGGTCTTCCATTTTGAGGGGCAGACCAATAAGGTAAACTCCTTCCCCTTCCCTTTGTACTACAACTAAATAATAAAAGTTTTCTTTTGTTCCCTTGTGACCCTTGCTGCCACTTTCTATTGTTACTTTGCCCAATCATTTCTTGCTCACATTGTTCTTAATTCTTTTGCTCTCTTGATAGTTCGCACACAAAACACTCACTTGTACACACATCATACACATGCTTCTGCAAATACTAACAGTTGTATCAGAGCGACGTCTTTGGTTGGTATTGGACGTTTGTCCTACCTACCCATTCCTAAAACTACCCATTCCAAAAATTCAATAACTAAACCATGGCCAACTTAACCTCATCCTCATTTCCCATTCTCATTTTTTGTGGTAACAACTATGACTTTTGGAGCATAAAAATGACTACATTCTTGATGGCCCAAGACTTTTGGGACATCGTGGAAAAAGGTTGCGAGGCTCTGCAAGAAGGTGCAAGTGTTCCAAAGGATCAACTACAAAAGGATGCAAGGGCACTATACTTTATTCAGCAAGCACTCTCGGAAACAATATTTCCAAGAATAATTGGAGCGAAGACTGCAGAAAGGGCTTGGGAAATACTATGAGAATAATTCCAAGGATCAAAAAAGGTATGCACTATTTGCCTTCAAACTTTGAGAAGAGATTTTGAGAGTTCTAAAATGGAAAATTATGAGACCGTTCAAGAATATTGTGGAAAATTAAAGGAGCTAGTTAATCAAATGAGAGCCTACGGAGATGGATCACTAATCAAAGGTTGTTGAGAAAATATTTGTGTCACTTACCAATAAGTACAACCCCATAGTCACAACTATAGAAGGAACTAAAGACTTGACGACCCTATCAGTGAGTGAACTAATTGGCTTTCTAGAAGCACTTGAGAAAAGACTAATGGCACAAGATGAAGATTTATTTGAAAGTGCCTTTCAGTCTAAAGTAAATATACGGTCTCATCAATCTAAAAATGGTGGAAGGAGCTCACGGAAAAATAAAAAAGGAGGAGAAACTACACAAAAGGAAAATTATCCACCTTGTGGTATTTGCAAGAAAACAAATCATTAGGAGAAGGATTGTTGGTTTAAAAATAAAAAAACAATGCCGCTTTTGTAAAAGATATAGCCACGTAGAAAAAGATTGTCGCTCGGAAATAAATAATCGAGCAAACTATGTAGAAAAATGAAAGTGAAGAGAATACATTCTACGCAGGGCAAGCGGCAAATGATAATAAAAATGAAACATAGTACATTGATAGTGGGTGTAGCAATCATATGACAAGGGACGAATCTATATTCACTGATATTGATAAGTTGGTGAAATCCCAAGTAAAATTAGGCAATGGTGCATTAGTAGATGTCAAAGGAAAAGACACCATCACTATGGAAACGAATAAAGGCCCAAAATATATACATAATGTATATCTAGTCCCTAGTCTTATATAAAATCTCTTGAGTGTGGGCCAAATGATACAAAGTGGGTATTCTCTATATTTTAGAGGAGATGTCTGCATTATCTATGATAAATATGAAAATATCATTGCCTCTGTTAAGATGAAGAATAAGAATTTTCCTATTCGATGGAAATATGTTAAAGATATAGCCATGAAAGCTCAACTTGATGATTCATGGCTATGGCATCAAAGATTTGGCCACTTCAACTTTGCTGGGCTAGAAGCTTTCCATTAGAAAAATACGATGAGAGACATTCTAGCTATTTCAAATATCTCAAATGTTTGTGAAGGTTGCCTACTTGGAAAACAATAAATGTAGTCCTTCCCATCTGGAGGTGCATGGAGAGCTAAGAAGCCATTGGAGCTAATTCATACGGACGTGTGTGGTCCAATGAGAACCCCCACACTCAAGCAAAATAAATATTTCATCCTATTCATTGACGATTACACAAGAATGGCGTGGGTATACTTTCTTCAAGAAAGATCAGAAATTTTCTCTATATTTAGAAAATTCAAGAACCATGTTGAGAATCAAAGTGGCTGAAGAATCAAAGTTCTAAGGAGTGACAGAGGCACAAAATACAATTCCAAGGAGTTTAATAAATTTTGTGAAGATGAAGGAGTCCATCATCAACTAATCATTGGATATACCCCAGAGCAAAATGGAGTAGTGGAAAGAAAGAATAGAACTGTTATGGAGATGGCAAGGTCTATGCTAAAGGAGAAAGGTCTTCCTAACTCATTCTGGGTAGAAGTAGTCTACACACCTGTATACATCTTAAACAGGTGTTCAACTAAAGCAGTCCAAAATAAAACTCTAGTCGAAGCATGGAGCGGATGGAAGCCTTCAGCAAAGCACCTCATAGTGTTCAGTTGCATATGCTACGTCCACATCCTTGCTCAGAAAAGGAGTAAGCTAGATGAAAAGACAAAAAAATGGAATATTCCTCGGCTAAAGTGACCAATCAAAAGGCTATCGGATTTACAACCTAAAAACTAAGAAGCTCATGATTAGTCGAGACATTGAGTTTGACGAGAATGCTGCTTGGAATTAGGAGGACAAGAAGATCGAGAAGAAGTACATCACCTTACCAGACACACCACCTGCTCAAGAGGAGTCGATGTCACGAGAAGAAGGAGAAGTGATGGATTCCACCACTCACGACGTAACTCCACCAACCTCTCCAAGAGTAATGCGAGAAGAATCTACTCCATAATCTCTAATACTGAGAGTAAAAACCCTTTGAAGAATTTACGACACATGCAACTTTACTGCTTTAGAACTAGAAAACTACGAACAAGCATCCAAAGAAGAAGTATGGATAAAAGCCATGGAGGAAGAGATCAAAATGATTGAGAAAAATGAAACTTGGGAGCTCATCGACCAACCCAAAGACAAAGAAATCATTGGCGTCAAGTGGATCTACAAGACAAAGCTCAACGCAAATGGATCAATCCAAAAGTATAAAGCAAGGGCTTGTGGTGAAAGGCTACTTGCAACAACCAAGTATCAACTACACTGAAACTTTCGCTCCTGTTGCTCGACTTGATACTATTCAAGCACTCATAGCCCTAGCAACACAAAAAGAATAGAAGGTCCATCAACTAGATGTGAAGTTGGCATTCTTAAATGGATATCTTCAAGAAGAAATATATGTGGAACAACCACAAGGCTTTATTGTAAAAGGCCAAGAAGAAAAAGTACTCAAACTAAAGAAGGCCCTCTATGGGTTAAAGCAAGCACCACAAGCATGGTATAGTAGAATCGATGAACACTTTATCAAGCAAGGATTCAGGAGGAGTATGAGTGAGCCAACGCTCTACATCAAGTTCCAAGGTAAGTCCGACATTCTCATTGTCTCTTTGTATGTAGATGATCTCATATCTACGGAGAATAATGAAAATATGATTCAAGAATTCAAAGAAGAAATGATGAAGACATTCGAGATGACGAACTTGGGCTTGATGCATTACTTCCTCGGCATCGAGCTCGACCAAAATGAATGAGTTTTTATCTCGCAGAAGAAATATACCAAGAACCTCCTGAAGAATTCAAGATGACTTATTGCAAAGCAATTTCAACTCCGCTCATGAAAAATGAGAAACTACTGAAGGAAGATGGAGCAGAAAAAGCTAATGCCTCCCTCTATAGAAGTCTGATTGGTAGTCTGCTATATCTCACTGCAACTTGACCGGATATTATGTATGTGACAAGTCTATTATCACGATTCATGCAAAGTCCGAGTCAAATTCACTTTGGAGTTGTGAAGAAAATTCTTAGATATTTACGAGGAACTATGGATTACGGCATTTGGTATCGGCCAAGTGCAAACGCCAAGCTCATTGGCTACACTGATAGCGACTGGGCAAGCTCAGTTGATGACAGGAGAAGTACTATTGGCTATGCATTCACACTGGGTTCTGGAATATTCTCATGGGCATCCATAAAACAAGACTTAGTGGCACAGTCTATTGCAGAAGTTGAATACATCACAGCTACTACGACTGCCAGTCAAGCAATATGGCTTCGAAGAATTCTAAGAGACATTGGAGAAGCACAGATAGAATCAACTCTGATACTTTGCAACAATAAATCTGCAATCGCTATATCAAATAATTAAGTATTCCATGGAAGAACCAAACATATCGACATCAAAAATCACTTCATAACAACGGAGAGATCAAGCTAAAATATTGCAAGACTGAGGATCAAGTAGCGGACATCTTCACTAAAGTACTACCGCTAGCCAAGTTTGAGACACTAGGGGATATGCTTGGAGTAACACGAAATTGGATCAAGGAGGAGTGTTAAATTCCCGATCCAATTTCTAGAATCAACTAGAGGATACTACAAGAAAAATCCTGGCTTTGGCAACAAAGGAAATCTCTAGAGTACGCTAGATTTATGTAGAATAGACCATAATGTTATCTCTGCAATTTGCAGAGATATTTCCCCTTGAAAGTTGGTTTACAAGCTCATTAATAGAGCTGACTAAGGACAAGAAAATCTCTTACTTGAGATTGCACGAACAAATCGGTGATGTAGGCCTATAAATAGGCTTGTGGTCTTCCATTTTGAGGGGCAGACCAATAAGGTAAGCTCCTTCCCCTTCCCTTTATACTACAACTAAATAATAAAAGTTTTTCTATTGTTCCCTTGTGCTCCATTGCTGCCACTTTCTATTGTTACTTTGCTCAATCATTTCTTACCCACATTATTCTTAATTCTTTTGCTCTCTTGATAATTCACACACAAAACACTCACTTGTACACACATCATGTTGGATGCAAATCATGTAACCCTAAGATCTCCGTAACCAAAACAAGAGCATAGATGATTGAGTAGAAATATTAACGCACCTGTTTTGGGATCCATTGTTCTTGATGCGAAAGCGGAAAAACGATGATCCACGTGCAAGTCCTTCTCCTCTATGCCCTCTGTATCACTAGCTCAACGAGACGGCCCCCTCACCCTTTAGCGCTAGGTTAACGCTCATTATGTGAGGATACATGTGAGAATTCGGGTTAGAGGAGAGACTTGAGCACTATTTATAGAGTTTCCAGCCAGGCCCTCTCATTACGGGCTAGGCTCAACTCGGCCCATACTAGCTAGCCCCATATTAGACTAATTAAGAAACCTTCTATCTCACCATAAACCAAACCTTGTAAAAACGGTAACCGTAAAACAGTAAATTACAATATCAATTAATGTAGTCCACATTAGGAAAACTCTTACATTCTCCCACTTGGACTATATTAATTGAAATTGTACTATATGTGCGCATATTAGTCTAGAGATAATTCTTAATAGTCAATATCATCCCATAAAGTCTCAAACATTGAATCATGGCGGTAATTGTATGTATATACACAGAGCCTTCTATGGTCATAAGTGCTTTCAACTTTATTGATATGGATTCAATATGGTAGTGTGCAAATGGATAACATCTCTCATAGAGAGATCCCATTCGTCAGTTACCATTCTATTACCTTAAGCGTCACAAAAAAACTTGTGCCACTAGAGAATGTCTTTATGGTTCCAACGAATCCACATATGCCTTATCCTTACGGTTAACCTTTCTTTATATATAACAAGACATATGCACAAGGCTAATAACCGAATGCCCCTAGCCTTCATTTAAGGTTCATACAACACCTTGAGACTTTTATCAATATGTATTCAACATAATAACAACACATTCAAAAATATTTTATTGAATGTAAAAGTTGATACATATCAAACCGTTACTAAATGTAACGAACACATAAATAAACTTTATTAGAGTAAAACCAAAATAGCTCTTACTAAACAACAACATCTCATGATGCTCTTAAGCTCATATTAATAACATGTCATTCAAGAACAGAAGAATAAAGTCCTTTAGTTAGTGGATCTGCAACCACATCATCTATGGAAATACGCTATATTATAATGTCACTTTTCTGTATCATTTTTTTATGGTCAAAAATTTGACTGCCATATATTTAGACCCCTTGAGACCTTTGTTATTAATAATATTACAAATTTATTGTCTCAATACAACCGTATGGTCAATCCATAAAGTTAAAAACAGTCAACTCCTTCAGGAGGTTCCGGAGCCTAATAGCCCAAATAACAGCCTAAAAGAATGTTACTAACTCTGCTTACATAGTAGAAGATGACATAGAATTTTATTTACCGCACTTCCTGCTAACATAAATATGTATTCCGTTATTGATCACATATCATCCTAATAGCCAGCAAAGTTTATATTTGAATACCCTACTAGCTACAAGAATTGAACATGTCTATAAATTAGCATATAATCTATTGTCCTCTTTAAGTACCTTAAAACCTTTTTGGCAGCAACCAAGTGATCGCATCTTGGATTTGACTGATATCTGCCTAGAAGTCCCGTTACAAAGATGATATTTAGTCTAGTGCAAATTCGAGCATACATTATACTTTTAAATGCACTGACACAAGGTACACCCTCTAACTGGATTTTCTCAATATCTAAATAAAGACAATGTAAAAGATTCAGTCTATCACCCTTAATGACAAGAGTAATCCCTGACTTGCAGTGATGTATGTTGAATATTTCCAACAAATGTCATTTGAGATAAATCCTATATATATAGTGAGAACAATCCTTACGGACCTCAGTGTGGATAAAAGATGCCTCAATGTTACTACTTGTAAGCAAAATATCACGTACATAGAGTATGAGAAAAATATATTTCCTCCCACTAACCTTGCAGTATATATCTATTGAATTATTTTATTCCCAATTGAATTGAAAGACAACAATGTGAAATTTTAATATTATTTGGAAACTTGCTTAAGACCATGAATAAGACTTTTCAATCTACACACAAGTTTACTTGAATCTGCTATAAAATCCTCCAATTGTACTATATAGATTTTGTATCTATTTGGCGTAACTCCATATCAAGAAGAACTATTAATGACATGTTCACTCTTAAAGAATCTTTAAAATATACTAATAAAGAAATAATTATTCATTCACTATTAACTATTCACCATTCTTTCAAAGTGAAAACTTTAGCTACCAGTTTAGCTTCAAACTCCACAATCTTTCTTTGAAATCCTTTTAGTTTTGTATATCTATTTGCAACTAATGAACTTGTGATATTTAGACAAGTCAGTAAGTTTCCAAACACTATGATATTTCATAAATTGCATATCGCCTTTTATGGCATCTAATCACATACTTGATTAAGGATAAGAAGCAATATTTATATATAAGTGGCTAAATCAACCATGCAATAGATATTGCAATCATGCTATCACAGATAGACTATATAGTCTGATGATACAATTGATCATCTTTCTCTAACAAATCTCCTAAGTAAAGCTACAACCACTTCATTCTGCACTTGAGAGGTTTGAGAAATTTCATCATAAACTATATCAAGAATAGTACATTGAACCTTAACAAGTTTAGTCTAAAGTACAGGAGATTCCACAATTGTCTGTATAAGCAAAGACAAAAACACAATAACCTCCATCATACTATTATCCTTAATAGTCTTAGAGCATCTATCCTCTACAACTACGTCAAACTTTAGAAACTTTACAGTATGTGATTCCATAATTCTTGTACATTCATTAGGGTCATAAAATCAATACCTCTTTGATCAATCTAGGTAAGATACAAAATAATTCCGAGTAGATCTAAATTCCAACGTACTTAATATTGGATTAGATAACCTCACTTCTGCATGACACCTCTAAATTTAATATGATTTAAGTAATTTATGTCCAATCCATAACTCAAAAGAAATTTATGAAACAACTTTGGTAAGAAACACGTTTTGTATATGAAAATGTTGCTTTTAAAATATCAGCCCACAGAAGACCGGATAAATTAGTCTTACTAATCATACTCATCACCATGTTCATTATGGTGCTATTATGTCTTTCGGCCAAATCTTTTTGTCAGGATTTTCAGGCATAGTAATTAAGTTACCACCCTAGAATTTACCAAGTATTTGACAAATGACCATTTAAGTTATTTAGCATTGTCATACTTTCCAAAATACTCACCGACACTATTAGGCCTAGCAACCTTTAAGACTAATTCTAACTTTTTTATTATTATTTAAGTACAGAAGAAAAGTCATCAGTGACTTTGTTGAAATAAAATTTCTACATACATTACTTCCACATTAATCTTTAGATAACCGTTAAGAGTAGACAAAATATCAACATTATCACTTTTTCTACTCTTTCTTTAGACATATTTGAGATTATTCCTTATACAACAACATTTTTCAACCTTATATGAGACGTATATATCATTATGTTAAAAAGTCCTTGCAGATGTATCATAATTTCGATATTAGACAATGCATGATTTCAAGCCACTAATGCTTCTATCATCTTTTAGCAGTGCAGCCAGTTGGTAAACCACTCTTCAAGTATTCCTAAATGGAACGCTTCATGGATAGTAAGCAAATTCCTATTGCTCTTTTCCCAAGCAACAAATCATATGTCCACAACTTAAAATTTGAAGTAGTAAAAACCTCAATAATAATGGAGTTATTAATTACAGAAAATGTGACTGAAAACAAGCAATGTATATAATTAGCATCATGTGAGCACTGTGTAACTTGATGTACAAGTACACATCCAGAGAGTTACATGAATAATCATATAATCACCTTTGGGTAGAATACATGACATGCAATTGTACACTCCCCACATGATAGCGGTTATGAGAATATATTCTAACTTTTGTGAATTCGTCACCTTTGGACATATGAACCACTAGGATCAGTCACTCCTCTACCACACCATCATGTATCCCTCCATGAACTAATACACAATCACTTCCTTTGGGAGTATGACTACGCACTGGATTAGGAAACATCATAATCATTATACGAAACCGATATTCCTCAAACCCAATCAAGTGTGCCACTTTGGGGGTCACAGTTCAATTGAATCCTTGAAACTCTCTCATACTACAGATATAAACTTTACTTCTCACATAAACCATGTACATGTGATTTTAACTTTAGTGATAGGGACAGTAAATCACTAAAATCACATATCATGCTAATTATACTACTTTATTCGTTAATAAAAATTAAAATTTATTGTATATTATTAAAGAATCACACTTTTATAACATTTATGTGATAACATATCTGTAACCCAACACCTGTATTTCCAAAATCACATAAAAATACAAGAAAAACACGCAAAAATACACTAAAAATACATGTATTTAGGGTTTTGTATGTATTTTCACATCCATAAAATCATCAAACATGTAAAATAAATACATCACAACATAGAGGATGATCATACGAACCTAACGTCGCAAACCACGTGCCCGCATGCACCTTCTGAGTGCGTGGCATGTGGAGCTCACACGTGGGCGTCTTGACCGATCAAAACCAGTCCGATCGGTTCCCAGCTCGACCGTCCAATCCAACCGCCCGGTCTGACCAGTTGATCGATCCGATCAACAATTGACCGAGTCAAGTCAGGTCAACTGGTCAGGTCGAGCCCGGGTTGCTAACATCATCGTGACGTCAGCATCTCGCATGCGTTGCACGTGCGAGTTGCGCCCCATGCGTGGAAGCTCGTGAGGGCACGTGACTGCGCGTGGGGCGTGTCTCCGATGCCCCGGTGGCACATGGCTACGCGTGGGGGCGCATGCAACCTCCCCTGGCGATGCACTGCCCATGGATATGCTTGTCTCGACGAGCCCAGTATGAATTTGTAATTTAATTTGATTTTTATTGAACAAAAAATCACGAAAATCACAAAATTATGGCAAAAATTCTATGCGTTTGTGTTCTAGGGTTATGGTTGCTCTGATACCACATGTTGGATACAAATCATGCAACTCCAAGATCTCCATAATCAGAACAAGAGCATAGATGATCGTGTAAAAAGATTAACACACCTGTTTTTGGATCCATCGTTCTTGATGCGAAAGCGGAAAAACGATGATCCACGCGCAAGTCCTTCTCCTCTATTACCCTATGTATCACTGGCTCAATGAGACGGCCCCCTCACTCTTTAACGCTAGGTTAACGCTCCTTATGTGAGGATACGTGTGAGAATTCGGGTTAGAGGAGAGACTTGAGCACTATTTATAGAGTTTCCAGCTAGGCCCTCTTATTACGAGCCAGGTAACCATAAAATGGTAAATTACAATATCAATTAATGTAATCCACATTAGGAAAACTCTTACACATCAAACACACGCTTCCGCAAATACCAACAATGACAAACACATAAGACAAAATAAACAATTGCCAAATTCTAATGGAACTTCCATGAATTTTCCCTTCATTTTCAAATATTTTATTACCTCAATCTGCTTGGTGACCAAAGACAGCACAGAAGTTGAAGTTCCTTCTACAAGCACCATTTGAGTTAATAGTCGGTTCGCCTTCATTTGAAGATTCAAAGTCAACTGCCATTGAAGCTCCCGCGGCAATTTCTTCAACATTAAGAGGCCTACACCGATAGAACAGCCTTATGTTTCCCGAAAGAAAGAAAAGCCAAGGCGTAAATTGAGGTGACTCTTTGGCTTCCTTTTGATCTTACAGTTGTTCGGATAAAGTAATAACTATTCTTTCAACTCCAAAACCGTATTGTAAAGTATTTTCAGTTGTTTAGCACCTTCAACTAACTTCATCTTGAGATCCTCATGTCATTCAGTTTGTTAATCAACTGAAAAAATACAAGGTCTAAGTCTTGAAGAAGATGAAGGCAATACAAGCATAGCAGGAGAGAGTAGATGGGAATTTACTTGTGGATTGAGTGGGCGCAGCCGATAACTTTCATTTCTTCAGGCACTTTTTGTACGTTGAAGCCTCCTCAGAAAGTAAAATTGGCTCCATTTTTCAAAATCCGCCAAATCGACTTTCTCAATATAATAAAACATAGTTTTGCTACCCAAAAATCACATTTTGAATAACTTAATACCTTCAATTTTCTAGTCAAGTCTCTAAGTGAAGAGGACCACTTGCTCTTCTCTTTCACTTGCCCCTCTACGGCAAAAGCTGCATCTGAAAGTCCATAAAAAAACAATCGAGTATTTTTGTTGAAATTACAACGATCACAGAAAAAATGAAACTTTCCCTAACCAAGGACCCAAATGCATTGAGATCCTAATTGATTACAACCCGCTCTAAGCACAAATCTCTTTGAATCAAAGCTAATATTCTTGCTTAAAGTTTTTCCGTCGTTCCTGGTATTTTCTCCTCCTCTTGATAGTTTTCTCGAGGATAATCATATAAAGCGGCTTTGATTGAATATACCAAGCAGAGATTTAAGATTGAAAGTTGAGCACATCTCCAAATCTAGTGGATTGAACGATTCCTAGGGGATTGTTAGGCTGTGTTTGGGACCGACATTTGCAAGTATCTTTAGGTGTCCAAAGCCCACTAGCTCAAATATTGGGTGTTTGGGAACATTTTTAAAACCCACCTTGAAGGAATGCTGGCCTTCCAAAGGCTTTCAGCATTTTCGAAATGCCCCAAGCACTGTTCATCTTCTTCTTCATCAGATTCTTAGATGTCGGCCGACGAGGTTGCGATGGGTCGGCGACGGGCTGAAGAGAGGCCGGCGTGGTCGCGGCACCCTGGCGACCATCGCCGACCAGTCGCGTGACCCAAATCTGGGTGGCGTGACCTTGCTGTGACCCAGATCTAGGTCGCAGGGGTCACCTGGGTCATGGCAAGGTTGGTCGCCGCGACCTCCAACGACCCACGGTCGCGGCGCACGACCTAGATTTGGGTCGTGGCACACGACCTCCGCCACCTCGCTGCGACCCAGATCTAGGTTCTGGTTGCGGCGGTCACAGAGGTCGCCTGGGTCGTGGCAAGCTATCGCTGCGACCTCTAGCGACCCACGACCTTGTCGCGGAGGTCCCCGAAGGTCACTGCAACCCATGACCTCACCACGACCTAGATTTGGGTCGCGGAGGTCTCCGGAGGTCGCTGCGACCCACGACCTTGATGCGACCCAGATTTGGGTCGCAGCACACGACCTCTACCACCTCGCCGTGACCCAGATCTAGGTTCTAGGTCACAGTGGTCACAGAGGTCACCTGGCTCGCCGCGACCTCCGGTGACCCACGACCTTGTCGCAGAGGTCGCCGGAGGTCACTGCAACCCAGGCGACCCACAACCTTGCATGGTTCACGGCGACCTCTGGCAACCCACGCTGCGATCGCCATGAAGGGCCGCCTGAGGTCGCGCGACCAAGCGGCCCTCGCTGGCAGTCGCCCGACCTCAGGCAGCCCTCGCCGATGGTGTCGGGTAGCCATCTTGCAACTTGAGACGTCGCGGCGGCCATCTACCCTTCGCCGGCCAACTATTTTTTTCCTTTCTTTTTATCATAAAAGTCTTGTGTAAATATAAATTTTTCCAAACACTATTTTGCCCAAGGATATTTCACAATACACTTTCGGATTACAATTTACCAAACGTAATTTGCATTTTGAAAAACTCCTTTAACTTAAAGGCCTTTGCATTTTCTCAATGGCTTTCCCCAAAAGTCTAACCAAACGCACCCTTAGTCTGTTGAATAAAAGTTTGCTACTCTCTTGGGAGATTTTGAAAATCTGGTGGATTGGACGATCCCTAGGGAGATGTTAGTCAGTTGAGTGAAACTTTGCTACTATATCGGGACATTTTCGATGACATTCTACAGAGAAAGGAAAAGCGGAGAGTGAGAGAGAGTTTGTGAAAAAGATAGTCTAACAAAAAAAAAAAAAAAAAAAAAAAGTGAATCACATACAAGCAGACTGAGGGTTCATAAAAATGGAAAAAGATGTTGAAATATAAAATAACATAGGTTTGTCTAGTCAAAATGAGCCACGCAAATGAATTTAGCTAAGGTCTCTTTGGCCAGAAAACCATGAAAGTTCTCCATAGAAACTTGAGTATACATAACTTTGAAAGTCTAGTAGATCTTGTAATTCATGTTTAAATACAGAAGAGTGAAAATCTAGAATTTTGCTGTACAGTATTTTCCAGTTGTACCGTCTGCTGCAAATGAGGCAGTCCCGATCGTCGGGTCATTTCAATTCGACAGGCCCGCCTTGTAGTGGGATCCGTCCCAATAGGCCTTTCTCGAACTTGTCGACGGACTATCTGCCCACTCGAACCTCGTGCCTGTGTAACCCGTGCACTTGTTGTAGTAGCCACAGCGGCTGTAACCTCCCCCGCTGGCCCCATGATGCCTTTGTGAACCCTAGTGCGGTTCAATCCCTGACCCAAATAGCTCCTACCAATCTCGGCCCTCCCAACGACGGCGCTGGGTGGAGCCGCTTGTCGCTAATCCTTTTGTGGGGGTCCTGAGGTGGTCTCGTGGTGTGGTAGCAGCCGGGATGGTGTTACTGCCTATGGTAGCTCGGGTAATGATAATGGCGGTGCTAGTGAACGCATTAGCGGTTGCTAGGGCCGTTATTCGACAGGGCATTGTTACTGAGGCTGCACAAGCTAGGCGAGCTATGGACCTTGTTCATTGGGAGCCGCTTCCTGTTGAACATGACAGTCTCCTAGGCCATGGTGTCGATCGAGCAGCCGCTTTTCAAGGATGGCTATTTCAGCAAGGAGCGGGGGGAGGATATGCTGAACACGGAATGGCTCACACGAAGAGGGGCTATCTCCACATTGGGGTCGGTCCAGACGATGCCGTTGATGGCGTCGATGTAGGGCTGCTCCAGCACCTGCGGCTCTAAGGAAGCCATCTGATTCTCGACCCCAGTCGGATTGGTGGGGAACAGGAAGGTGTGGAGCCTCGGGTTCCCGCCGCTCTTGTGGCTGTCGTACTCGTTGAGCATGTGATTGAGATCCCCGTCCAATCTCATCGATACCAGCACGTCGAGATCCTCGGGCGCCACCTAATACTTGAGGACCATGTTTGCATCGATCTGGTTAGTTAGCTTCTTCATCACATCTGTCCCAATGAATGTTGAATGTCTTACATGTTCTTGATAGGGCATTATCAAACCCATTGTATTTGAGTAGGAGATGTTATATTTAGGTGGGTCGTCCATGGTGGGCTAATGGCCCATACGCCTCACATATAGGCATACGTGAATTTGAGAGGTCGGGGTAGTTTTCTTGTAACTTTCCACCATCTCATTCACGTTATGGGAAGTTAACAAACTTCTTGTGATTTGCTATGTATAGGCATATGTTCTCCTTTGTAAAAAAATAAGGGGGATAATACAAAACTCAAGGTAATTGGCATTCGTCTTGTGTAGCAATGATATTTTCCTTGTGATCATATTCAAATCATTATAGAGTTAGGTGATGGTGATTCAACCTATATTTCTGGGAAAAATCTTGTTGTTCTACAAAGATAAGTCAATTTTTTTTTTCAAGAATTTAGACTATGTAATATAATCTAATAGTTTATACACTATTAAAAGAGAAACAACGAAGCAAAAAATAAATGCTTTTCTGATTGTTCTCGAGTATTCGACTGAACTGAGAGGATGGTTGTGAATGAAGATGCATAAAGATAGCTCTGCTGCAATTAATGTTGGAAGTTTGTTTGTAAAACAAACTAAGTGAGTTTTTTCTTGTCTCACATAAGAAAGTTAGGAGGAGGTGGGTTAGTTAATAAGTGTGAGGCTTTTTTAGTGTGTTTAAAGAAAATGTTGGGTGTGGGCTAGACCCCACCATACCTACGTGAGGGTACGTGAATAATTGTGCGATTATTAGGCACACTTAGCACTTTGCACGCTTGCATGCCAGCGGTTTAATTAGCACTAACCCATTTTTTTTATCTCATACGATTATCTTATTAAACTTTATTAGTTCAAAGGTTTTTTTTTTTGTTTATTAAGTATTTTTGGAAATTATGAAAATTCAAAATTTTATTTATTAAAAAATATTTTTTTTTATTTCAAGTTTTTATATTTGTGTCTTTTCAAAACAACCTTAGGAAATGGTATTCATTCAATTTGCAACCTTTTCCTTAGGGTTGATTTGTTCATTTTGCAACTTCTTCCAAAATGGATATCTTTGTTCTCTTTGTAACCTTTCATGAAAAGTTGCTGATATTTTTTTTAAAATTGACATATATATGTCAATTTTTTTGGATGAATGAGTATGAAATCATTTTTCAAATCTTCTTTCCAAAAGTACAACTGTTATTTTGATTATTTCCTTAAGAGGCCCTAGAGATATACTAGAATTGCTATTTAATACTCTTATTTGAGAATATGTTGTAGAATATTTATCAGTGACCATTAGCAACATTGTAGGGCAAATAAATCCTTAAAATTGTTAGAAAAATATGGTTTCGAATCAATAAAACAATCAAGTTGGACTTTGAGGCATGATATCATTCATAATATTGTTGATAAGTGTATATACTCTAAATTCACTAAAGACTATGGTGTCTTAATGTGCTTGTATGTTGATGATATTCTTATCCTTGGAATGAACATGACTGGAGTTATTGAGACTAAGAGGTATCTAACTTCCATGTTTAAATGAAGGATTTGGGTGAAATCGATACTATTTTAGGTATTAAAGTTAATAAACATAGTGGGGGTTGTTCTTTAACCCAATGTAGTTTTATTGAAAATTTGTTAAATAAATTTCAACATCTTCGTTTCAAGGAAATAAGTACTCCATTTGATTACAGTATTAAATTAAATTAAATACTAGTAAAGCGGTAGCACAACTTGAATATGCAAGTGCTATAGCATCTTTAATATATGTGATGCATTGTGCTAAACTAGATATTGCTTATTATATATGTAAGTTTAATAGGTATACTATTATCCAAGTATAGAACATTAGAGAACTATTACCTGAATTTTTTGATATCTTAAGAGAATTAAAAGTTTAGGATTATTCTATAATAATTGTTCGGCTGTATTAGAAGGATACACCGATGCTAATTGGATTACAAGTATGGGAGATGAGCATTCTACTTTTGGATGGATTATCACACTAGGTAAAGGTGCTATATATTGAGCGAGTAAGAAACAGACATGTATAACTCACTCAACAATGGAATCCAAATTCGTTGCTTTAGCTGCAACTAGGAAAGAGGCTGAATGAATTAATAATTTGTTGTTGGAGTGACCTAGTCTTGTGCCTCCTATTTCTATCAATTATGATCGTCAGGGCACTTTGGTAGGAGCTTATAGTAGCACCTATAATAATAAGTATAGACATATTAGTCTAAGACATGAATATGTGAGATAATTGATTAAAGATGATATCATAACAATTGGCTATGTGAGATCAAGAGTCCAACAGATCCCTTGACAAAGGCTTTATCAAGAGACATGGTCATTAATGGGGCTAAAACCCTTTAATTGAATCACTAGTAATGGTAACCTAACATTTTTTCTAGAACATCATTAGTTATAAGGTTTAATGGGTAAGAACAAGTTACTGAATGTAATTGTTTGATATTGACGTAACCTTGATATGAGAAGTCAATCTCATCTATTACGTTTTGTAGGTTTAATTGAATTCTTAATGAAGTATAATACAAATTTGTAATATAGTAGATACTTCAAGCATATGAGCTTAGAAGTGGTGCCGCTTCTTACGAACGTTAAGGTTGCTTTCTAGAGAGCTTATGAAATAGGATTAAGCACAAAACCATAATAGTACAAAGTAATATAGAACTTCTTGCTGAAACAAGAGATTAGTATATAGATTCTATTATTTAAAAGTACAAGTTTAAAACAAAGCTACTTGTCACTTTGATAGAATTTTGAGGTACTTACACTAACTAAAGGTTTAACTAAAAAAAAAACCTTTATGTATGTATATTAATCTTACTGAAATTTTGGCTGTATGGTTTTAAAATTTTTATTTTTTTGAAATATTTGTTTTACAAATAAAGTGGATGATTGTTGGAAGTTTGTTTGTAAATTAAACTAAATGTATTTCAGTGTATTTCTCCTTGTTTTACATAGGAAAGTTGAGAGGAGGTGGGTTAGTTAATAAGTGTGAGGTTTCTTTAGTGTGTTTAAAGAAAAGGTTGGATATGGGTTAGACCCATCATAACCTCATGCAAGTGCATAATTATTAGGTGCACTTAGCACTTTGCACGCTTGTGTGCCCTCGATATAATTAGTACTAACCTCTTTATTTTTATTTTATCTTGTACGATTATCTTATTAACCTTTATTAGTTCAAAGGTTTTTTGTTTATTAAGTATTTTTGGAAATTATGAAAATTTGAAATTTTATTTATTAAAAAATTATTATTATTCCGAATTTTTATATTTGTGTTTTTTCAAAACAACATTTGGAAACGATACCCATTCAGTTTGCAACTTGCAACTTCTTCAGAAAGAATCTCTGTTGTCTTTGCAACATTTTGTGAAAAGTTGTCTATTTTTTTAAAACTCGATATATATATGTTAGTACTTTTGGATAAAAGAGTATGAAATCATTTTTCGAGTCTTCTTTCCAAAACTACATCCATTATTTTGATTGTTTCCTTAAGAGATCCTTGAGATATACTAAAATTACTATCTAGTATTCTCATTAGAGACTTTGTTATATCCTGGAGGATATGGAGTAAATAAATCCTTAAAAAAAATGATATCACGCTTCAAAATCTAACTTAATTGTTTAATTGATTCGAAGCCATACTTTTCCCACAATTAACACATTTTTATTTTTTTCCATGGACGATCAACAAGAGTAAGCCCATCATTTAATGTCTCTGTAGCATAGGATAGTTCGAAATATACTACTAATATGCATCCTCAACCTTCATTTGTACAGTGCTTTGTGT
This sequence comes from Eucalyptus guilfoylei, assembly GCA_016097605.1. NCBI lineage: Eukaryota > Viridiplantae > Streptophyta > Magnoliopsida > Myrtales > Myrtaceae > Eucalyptus > Eucalyptus guilfoylei. The sequence continues at coordinate 30,629,524 of CM027868.1, read as the reverse complement.
GCTGGTGCTGAGGTTTCTGTAATTGCGGGTAAAACTTATGAGCAACGGCCATTTTGTTTTGTTTTATGTCCTTGGAGCTAAACAACATGTGTGTCTCGAAGCACGTTTCAGCATTAGATTTTGAGGCTCGAGCTTCAGATGGAGAGAATTACCAAAAAAGTCATAAATCTATTACAATTGTGCCAATTCAGTCCTAAACTGTTTTTTTTTTTTTTGCCAATTTAGTCCTTAACCTTTTACAATTGTGCCAGTTTAGAGCATGCATAATAAAATTTCTACTTCTCGATTTCTTTGTTTCTTTGTTCCCCGAAACAAGTTTGAAACAGAAATCCGTTTGGTAATGCAATTTGATTTTTCTATTTTCGGGAACAGATTTCTATTCCATAAATAAATTTTAAGAAGAAATCAGAAGCTAAAATTTTTAACTTCTCAATTTTTGAAATAGAAATTGAGAAATCAATTTTTGACCAGAAATCAATTTCTGTTCTAGAAATTTTGTCATGCGCACCCTTAGTCCATCCGGTCAAAATTGGCCGGCCAGCATTAACGTGAACGCCGGTCGGCGACAACTGTCCAACGAAGGCTGACGTGGTATTTTTTTTTTAATTTTTTAATATCTTTTTTGATTTTTTTTCCATCCACTTCTCCTTCCTTCGATGTCGACTAGAGATGAGGGCCAGCCTCCCCATTGCTAGGCGAGGCCCCGCTAGATCTGGAGAGGGCCAAGCTTGTCGGCATTGGCGAGGTCGACCCTCGCCATAGTTGGGCGAGGCCGAGCCTCGCCAGATCCAAGGTGAGGGTCGACCTCGCTAGTGGCCGACGAGGCTCCTCGCCTAGGGACGGTGAGGCTCCACCTCGCCATGGCTAGGCGAGGCCGAGCCTCACCAGATCTAGCACTGGCGGGGCCTCACCGAAGGACGGCGAGGCTCAACCTCACCATGGCTGGGCAAGGCTGAGCCTCGCTAGATTTGGCGATGGCGGCTTCGCCGTCGCTGGGTGAGGCTCGCCGTCGCCGGGTGAGGCTGGCCTTTGCCAATGGCCGGCAGGGACAAGCCTCAACACTGACTGGCGAGGTTGACCTCGCTGGCCCTCGCCTCCAACCAGCCAAAGAAAGGAGAAGGTAGAAAAAAAAAAGAATTTAAAAATTCAAAAAATTCAAAAAATATTTAAAAACTAGAAAAATAAAATTTTATATATATAAATTGCCATGTTAGCTTTCGCTGGACGGCCGTTGTCGGCCGGCATCCACGTTAACGCCGACCGGCTAATTTTGGCCGGATAGACTAAACTGGCACAATTATAAAAGGTTTAAGACTAAATTGGCTAAAATAAAAAAAATTTAGGATTGAATTGGCACAATACAATAGGTTTATGACTTCTTTTTGTAATTCTCCATGACAACATATTTTTAAGTTGTCTTATTCATCACCGAATCTCATTGCCTTACTTGTCACTTGCTTTACAGCTTTAAAAATTTGGCAGCTTTCTGATTTCATATACAAGAGCAACAATGAAATCCACCCACGTGTTTAATCTCTTTTATTTCTTGGAAAAAAATAAACGGAACATGTCCAAATTATCCAAATTAGGATCACATGCGGGGTTGTGTTTCCTTTCGACTCGTGTTGAAGGAAATTTATTAGTGGGTTGCATGGCTGTATGTAGCTTATATTTAAATCTTTACTTAAATCTAATAAGAAAAGAAATAGAATAAGTAAATATGAAAATGAAACCCCTCTCTGATCCCTCCCTCTCGCATCTGAATAGGTCGATTCATAATTGGCCTTTGCCGTGTCGCTTAGGTTTGGGTCGCTGCGACCCCAACGACAACCGATCTGAAGTTGCAACCTCGCCTGAAGGTCACGAGAACATTACAAAGGTCGCGACCTCCTTGTGAGTGGCAGAGCGGGAGGGACGATAGCGGGGACTTGCTGCCTCCACGATGGAGGCTCACGGTCCCCGCCAATCGGTGTCTGGGTCGGAGGAATTCCAGGTTGAACGAATACGTGACCCGCATTTGTAAGTCGGTCTAAATGAGAAGCCTTCTCTGTTTCTCGTGAGTCTCAAGAGATGTACATGTTTAGGATGAAAATGTTACTAACATGTACCCCTTGACACTTGTTATACACCCTAATAGAACAATTCTTTCTCGGGAAAATTGTCCAAAAAATCTTAAACCTATTGCACTTTTGCCAATTCAGTCATAAATCTTTTAACTTTACCAATTGAGTCTTTCTTGCTGATTCAGTCCATCCGGCCAATTTTGGCCGGAAAATGCTGACGTGGACACCGGCAGTCCCACATAGGACTACCGATGCTGACGTAGACAATTTTAAATAATATTTTAATATTATTTTGAATTTTTAATATTTTTAATAATTTTTCTGTTTTTTTCCCTTTTTCCTTTTTTTTTTTTTTTTTGGCTTTTTTCTTGGCCTTTTCTAGTGGCCGGCCATCGGCCACCGCCACGCCTAGCCGGCTGGCCTCGCCTGCCACATGCGAGGCCCGACCAGGCGAGGAGGAGCCTCGGCGAGGGGAGCCCTCGCCCAAGCGCGGCCCGGCTAGGGTCACCTGGGCGAGGCTGACCCTCCGTCGATGCCCGGCGAGGCCGCCCTGGCCTCGACGAGGGCCGGCCTCGCTAGATCTGGCGAGGCTCGCCCTCGCCGGGGCTCGCCCTCACCCAGGCGAGTGTTGGCCTTGCCCAAACTAGATCTGGTGAGGCCGGCCCTCGCCCTTGGCCGGCCGCCCTACCCTGGGGGAGGGTCGGCCTCACCCAGGCGACCCTGGCCAGGCCGCGCCGGCACTCCTCCTCGCCCGGCCAGGCCTCACTTATGGTGGGCGAGGCCAGCTAGCTAGCTGTGGCTAGTGGCCGGCTACCGAAAAAGGCCAAGAAAAAAGCCAAAAAGAGAGAAAACGGAAAAAACAGAAAAAAAATAATAAAAAAATATTAAAATATTATTAAAAATTGTCCACGTCAGCATCGGCAATCCTACGTGGCACCGCCGGCGTCCATGTTAGCATTTTTCGGCCAAAATTGACCAAATGAACTAAATCGGCTATAAGTGAAAAGATTTAGGACTTAATTGGCAAAGTTAAAAGGTTTTAGGACCAAATTGGCAAAAGTATAATAGGTTTAGAACTTTTTGGACAATTTTCCCATTCTTTCACTTTTTCAAAACACTGTCGTCATATTTTATTGAGCATGACTAGCAAGTGCTGCAGAAGCACTAGGTGAACTCTGCATTTTTTTTGTACGTAAGTGATTACTTAACAAATGGATGATGAAATGAGAGAGTGACATAATGAGTTTCATATTCAAGGACTTTGGTAAGGATGATCATTATGGAATTTCCCATTAAACTACGAAGTGTTGTTTAGAAAGAAATGGTCTCTATCAGCTGCGCTAAATTTCCAACTATAAAATGCACTTCAATTTTAATAAGTGATGTATAGCAGCGAGTTGAATTAAGAGGAAGAAGTCAAGAGAGGTAGGGCCCTAAACAGGCTCATTGTAATCGGTTCAAATGAATTTCTTTGGACAAAGTACATCTCAAGTACCAAAACTTGGCACGGGGGGACACTTAAATATCAAAAGTTAGGAAAGTGACACTTAAGTGCCAAAATCGGAGCAAAACGGATCACTTAAGTGCCATTCCGGCCAAAATCCGACCAAAATGCCGACGTGGCAATTTTCCGGCGAAGAAAGTGCAAAACGACACCGTTTTGCAAGCCGACGTGACTAGACAATACAAAAACAACGTCGTTTTGGTGCTGACGTGGTAAAAAAATTAATTAAATTAAATTTAAAACTAAATTTATTTAAAACATTTAAAAATAAAATAAAAATATGAAAAACTTTAAAAAAGAAAAAGGAGGGCAGGTAGCTGAGGGCTGAGCCCTTGTCGCCGCCACCTCCCGGCCGTCGCTAGCCGGGGCCCAAAGAACTAGGAGTGTCAACGGTTCGGTTCGGTTCGATTTTTTTGAAAAACCGAACCGAACCGAACCATTATAAAAAAAATTCTGAACCGAATCGAATGAGACCCGAACTGAACCGAAATTTCGGTTCGGTTCGATTTTTCAGTTTTTGGTTTTTGGTTTTTTTTTTTTTTTTCGGTTTTTTTTCGTTTTTTCGTTTTTTGGTTTCGTTTTTCTGTTTGGTTTTTTTGAGATGGACCTCTTCTTTCGTCTCTTCGGGCTTCTTCTCTGGTTTCGCTTCCTCCGGCTTCTTGGCCTCCTCTGAGCCTTTGGCTTCTTCTCCTCCTGCACAAATCCACGCAGACCAGAAAGGAATCGGCGCACTAAACCCACAAAGCAAAGCGAAGGCAGAGCTTTGAAAGCGAAGAAGAATACCTCTCCATTGGAGCTGTTCTGTTTAACTCTGATTCAGAAGAAAAGACTTGAAGAAGAAGAAGGGTACGGAGACACTTGGGGTTAGGGTGGAGATAAGATTTGAGGCTCTCTCTCTCTCCCCTGGGTGTTGCTGCAGTGGCTACCAGAAATTGTTCAGGACCATTAGATCTCGCTCGCAACTCCCACCACCATCACCAGCACCACGAACACCACCAACATCAGCATCCGAGCTCGAGAGCCAAGCTCAGCAACCGAGCTCTCTCCACCTCCTGTGAGCCCCGATCCGCCATGGAATCTCGACCCACTCAGAGCGAATCGATCGATGGATGATGCAAGAGCCAGAATCAAATAGAATTGAATCGTTGTTCTCTCAGAGGAGACGGGAGAGAATAACCAAATCGTTTGGTTAATGGTTTGATTTTATTAGTTTGTGGTTCAGTTCGGTTTGGTTAACCGATAAAAACCAAACCGATAACAAAAATTTTGGTTTTTAATGAGAACCGAATAGAATACGAACCGAACCGAAAAAACCGAATTTTTTGGTTCAGTTCGGTTCGGTTTTCGATTATGTTCTTGACACCGCTACCGGCGATCTCGGCCAACACTACCCCCTCTACCGCTGGCCCTTCCGGCAGTGGCAGGGAGGGCTTAGTCCTCAACCACTTGCCCTTTTTTTTTAAAATATTTTTTATTTTATTTTTAAATATTTTTAAATATTTTTAATTTTAAATTTAATTTAATTAATTTTTATATTAATTTTTTTACCACGTCAGCACCAAAACGATGTCGTTTTGCACTTCCTTCGCCGGAAAATCGCCACATCGGCATTTTGGCCGGAATGACACTTAAGTGATCTAATTTGCTTCGATTTTGACACTTTAGTGTCACTTTCCAAACTTTTGGCATTTAAGTATCCCACCGTGCCAAGTTTTGGCACTCTAGGTGTGCGTACCCCGAATTTCTTTATAAGAAAAGAGATTAGATAACTAGAGATGCCTTCTCCTCATTGTGAGAATCGGTTTTGCTGCGTTCTCCATAAAGCGGGTTGCTGCCTAAGCAATTAGAGAAGTTTTCCATCAAGTATTTTCAACCGAAGAAGAATCAATTATATAAATCTTCCTATGTCTTAATTATTTCTCTCTATAATGAGTTAAAATATTTAGCACTTTTTTCATATTGTTTTTTCTTTCCTGACATGTCCAGAGGATTTTTTTTCAGAAAGTCAGGAAAGTTTTGCCGCAAGCATGAAACTTTCCTGCTTTCCTGACTTTTCTTGTTGGCATGTGTTTGCTGTGTCAAAGCTCCATTTGACAAAATATTTTTTGGTATTTTCAAAACATACTTGTCCTGTTCATTATCTTATAACTAGATACGTATCTCTATTATTGCAAAGACCGTTCAAATGCTTTTAGACAAAACCCCATATTGAAATGACTGAATTGTCCTCATTGCAAACTCATTTTAGCATCATCTTTCGTATTCGGTGATCTAATATTTAATTGGTTTTATGTGATTCAAGCCAGCGTGGGGATTTAGTATTTGGGGCCGGACATTTTTCTAGGCGTGGGAGCTGCCTATACCCCGGTTAGTTTAACCTCGCCGAGTAACCCAAAGAGGGCCCGAGGGGTTGCTTGGGGCAACCAATCCGTACCCAGAGGGTCCCTTACCCTTGTCCCTGGGGAGTAGTTTAAAGACCTACTCAGGTCTAGGGGATTTAGTATTTGGGGGTGGACATTTTTGGAAATGCGAGTATGCAATTCTCAAAGGAAATGAATAGTCAGGGGAACGGGAGGGAAGCCGGCCGGGTCTTATTCTTTATTCCCTTTGCACTGCCATTTGCACGCTTGACCTCTTCCGGTTTCTGCCAGGAAATGATGATCTCGTTGGAGTTTTGGAGTGTAAACGGGAACGGTCCGGGTCAGAGTAGATGATGATTAACCAAACCTCTTGGAGCCCCCCATATGTTCTTCTGTGGAGCGAATCTGAAATTGACTGTGGAGACGAATAATATATTGGATCTGTGGCCAAAAAAATGGATCCATGCCCTTCCTCCTTATCCACACCCCCCCCTCTCTCTCTCTCTCTCTCTCTCTCTCTCTCTCTCTCTCTACATAGTACGTAGGATGGGTGCAGTTGCGGATGCAGGCGGAGAGTTCGCGATGAAGTTGGGCAAGAAAGAGGTGGTGGCGGCAGCACTGTCCATGCAAGAGCATTGGCTGCCCCTCTCCAACCTCGACTTGCTCTTGCCTCCGCTTGACGTAGGTGTTTTCTTCTGCTACACCAACCCAACCACCACCGCCTCACAGAGGCTGGAGTACGGGTCCATGGTTGGTATTCTGAAAGCTGCCTTGGGCCAGGCTCTGGTCTCCTACTATGCTCTCGCCGGAGAGGTGGTCCAGAACTCGGTCGGTGAGCCTGAGCTCCTGTGCAACAATCGTGGGGTCGACTTCACTGAAGCTTTCGCAGAAGTAGAACTCCGCCATCTCAACCTGTATAATCCCGATGAAACCATTGAAGGGAAAGTGGTGCCCACAAAGAAGCGAGGCGTGCTTGCTGTTCAGGTATAGATATTAGATACAGCCACACTATGAATCCTTTATTCATCTCAAGAATCAAATCACCGTATATACACACATTTTCATCTTCATTTCACCTAAATCTGCAGTCTTTTTCTTTAATTTTTCATTTATGCATAACCAGCATCGAACGGAATATTAGTGTATCCTCTACCTCTAAATCTATCGGTTGGATTCTCCAACGTTACTGAGAACGGTTCACAAAATTGATTTATTCATCGATATTGAAGTTTTTTCACAAGGAATTGAATAGAAACTACTTGTTTACATCACTTAGTATACGAATTTGACCAATCATTTTGAATTCCATTGTTCAGAAAGAATAATAACGGTTGGACTTTGACCTCGCATAACATCATGATCTGCGATTACATGCATCAAGGATTTCTCATACGAAACATAACAATGTAGAAAGATTTATGAAGATCAAGTTCGTAGCATCAATCATGAATACCCATGTTGGGACACACATAAGTACTGGGAAAAATACCAAAAAAAAAAATTATATATATTAAACATATTGTATTTTTGTCAATTCATTCTAAAACTTTTGATCGGACTAATATAATAATTTTAAATAATTTTTTGCTTTTTATAATTTTTGTTTTATTTTTTCTTCTTTCCCATTTCTTTTTGGCAATGGATGTTTGTCAACCACCTGCCATAGGCCACGATTAATGAGGGATGGCCTTGCCTGGGCGATAGCAACCCTCACTTGCCAACACTTGCTTGTGGAGGTGAGGGATGGCCTTGCTTGGGCGATGGCAACCCTCACCTCCACAAGCAAGTGTTGGCAAGGCCCCCCTTACTAGATCTAGCGAGGCTGACCTCGCTTGGGCGAGGGCCACCCTCACCATGGTGACAATGACAATCAAGAGGTGGTCCTCACCTAGGTGATGATTGGCTAGGCCACCCTGCTCGGGCGAGAGTTGGCCTCTCCAAATCTAGCTAAGGGTCTTTGCCAGAGCTCACCCTTGTCCACCCAAGCGAGGTGTGGAGAGGCCAACCCTAGCCTGTGGCAAGCGAGGGCAACCCTTGCCCAAGCAACACTAGCCCTCACCAACCATGGCCCTTGCTAGTGGCCGGCACCGACAACTACCAAAAAGAAAAGGGAAAGAAAAAATAAAGGAAAAAATATAAAAATTATAAGAAAATTCCAAATATTATTAAGAAAATGTTCACCATTAATATTAGCAATTTATGGCCTAAATTATCTGGATGAACTAAATTGATACAAATGCAAAAATTTTAAAACTAAATTGGTCCAATTAAAAGATTTAGAACTGAATTGATATCAACATAGTAGAATTATGACTTTTTTGGTGCTTTTCCACAAAACTGCTTATTGAAATAATGTCGTTCTAGATCATCAAGATGTCCAATATACGTAAAACTTACATTAAATCTCACTAAGGCATAGATTTTTTTAGAGAAATAATTGGGTGACGACATTTAATCTACTGTGAGATTAATAATCTATTCTAGACCATAAAAAACTTAAATAATAAATAATTTTAAATTGTTATGAGGTTCACTTCTTCAAGAATTTCTTGCTCATAATAAACTGTTATTTTTACGCTAGTCCAAACATTGTTAGGTTTGCAAAGCATTTTCTTTTTTCTTTTTTTCATATAGTTTCCGCACTAGGATTGCTTCGGTCCATTAAGACATGAGTTTTTTATTTGATGTAAAACATTCAGGCGACGGAGCTAAAGTGTGGGGGGATAGTGGTGGCGTGTACGTTTGACCATCGGATAGCTGACGCCTACTCGGCCAACATGTTCCTGGTGTTTTGGGCGGAAAAGGCTCGCTCCGCTTCCCCCATCTCGCTTCTTCCTTCCTTCAACCGCTCTCTTCTCAACCCTAGGCGCCCGCTCTGCGTTAACCCTTCCCTAGACAGCATGTACATCCCAGTCTCCGCATTGCCCCCACCTCCCAAGCAAAAGCAGAAGGCAGATGGGGCATGCGAGACGACGACGTCGGGGGATGACGACTGTGTGGTAAGCCGCATGTACTATGTGACCGCCGCCGAGCTAAGTGAGTTGCAGCAGGGGGCCAGCTCTAATGGGAGCAAGAGGTCTAAGCTGGAATCGTTCAGCGCTTTCCTTTGGAAGATGGTGGCGGAATCCTCCTCGAGCACTAGTAATGATGACGACAAGAGGATGTCGAGGATGGGGATCGTCGTGGATGGTAGGTGTAGGCTGATGAGTCAGCGCATGGACGACAAGCCCACACCCATGGCATCCTACTTTGGGAACGTGCTGTCGATACCATTCGGAGAGAAGAGGACGACGGAGGTGGTGGAGAAGCCCTTGAGCTGGGTAGCGGAGGCGGTGCACGAGTTTGTGCAGAGGGCGGCGACGAGGGAGCACTTCCTAGACCTGATAGACTGGGTGGAAGAGCACCGGCCAGTGCCGGCAGTGACCAGGATATACTGCAAGTCCGGAAGCGACGAGGAGGAGGAGGAAGGGTCGACGGCGTTCGTGGTGTCGTCGGGACAGAGGTTCCCGGTGACCGAGATGGACTTCGGGTGGGGGAAGCCGGCGCTGGGGTCCTACCACTTCCCGTGGGGAGGGGAAGCCGGGTACGTCATGCCCATGCCTAGCCCGCTCTCCAACGGCGACTGGGTGGTCTACCTCCACCTCGCCCGGTCTCAGGTGGCCTTCATCGAGTCCCACGCTCCGACCGTCTTCCGGCCCTTGACCCCTCGTTATCTTAACCTCCTTTGATTCTTCTTCTTCTTCGTCGCCGCATGCGTGTACCCTCACGTGCCTCATCAACCCTGTCGGTCGTTGCTGTCTGTCCTAGTTTAATTAGAACCTTATGTCCCTCGTGTATTTTCTTTCCCTCCATCCCACCTTACTCGGTCCCTATGAATCGATCAATCGGAGGCGTATGTCTGCTTTCTAATTCCAAGGCAACTCGCTTGCTCACTGTCTTCCAAGGTCGCAAGCAATTCGACGAATGCGGACATTTGGAATCGCTCGCTATATGCGTCCGTGACATAAACCTTGTGTACGGGGGAGTAACTTCTCCTCGCACCACAAGATAATTTACGAGCAAAGCCACAAACTAAACAACTTGGGCACCATATAAAATATTGATCGATAGTGACTAGCATAATCACGGATGAAAGGGGGGACTAGATATAAGAGTGTATAAGAAACAAGAAGTAATTGACGATGCAAGTTTCGAAATTAGTCGAATCTCATCAAATTTTCATGTTGTGCCTATTTAGGGATTTGACAATGAAAGTTGTTAATGTCTTCTGGTTCCACTCTTCTTCCTTTAGACTAGTTGGAGTTGGGTCTCCGTACTTCTCTATGATGAAAATGTATTGTCACTTTGGTTCCGTTTGATTCGCGAAAACATTTTCCTCATTTTTTTCCTCATTTTTTATGCTTAAATTCGAGAAAATAATTTGAAAAATCAGAAAACATTTTTCAAAATATGAATAGGTGTTGGCACTTGGACCCTAACGCTAGTTCTCGAGTCCTTAACATTCAAAACTAGGTCTCTAGTATCGAGCCTGGATACATCAAGGCTGGGCCCAAGCCCCCAACACCCACGCCAAGGTCCAGCTAAGCCAATCCCAAAGCTGTAGTGCTCATGCCCAATGCTGCGACACCTAAGCCTAGGTCCACAAAGGCAATGCTCGGGTCCCGAATGCTCAAGCTTTGATCCCAACACTTAGGCCTAGGTCCACAAAGGCCATGCATGGGTTCTCAACGCTCAGTTCGAGTCTTTAGTTAATGAAATGTTCGTTTTTATAAAAATATTTTCTTAAAAAAATTAGATTTTAATCGTTTTTATTTTTTTCTTTTCTTTCTTTTTTTCTTTTCCTTCTTCTTCGACCATTCACTGGCCATGATGATTGATGACAACTGGCGACTAGCCATAAGCAAGGGACAAGCTCATGCAAGGCTCGTGAGCCTCATGCTCATCGATCCACCTCGGCCTCACCTACCTCTAGCAAGGTTTGAGCTTACCAGAATCGATAAGCTCGAGCCTTGTTGGCCTGTTGCAAGGCTTGAGCTCGCCAACATTAAGCGAGTTGGACCTCGTCGGATCTAGCAAGGCTCAACTCACCAAAATTTGACAAGCTCGCCCTTGTCAACAATCGACCAAGGAAGAAGGAAAAAATAAAAAGGAAAAATAATTTAAAAATTAAAATATTTTGGTAATTTTCACCAAGAAAATCAAATTAGATTTTTCATATCAAACGGTGAAAAATATTTTCTACTTTATTTTTATATTTTAGCTAAATATCGAAAAATGTTATTATTTTCCTAAAAATGAATTCCTAAAAATTATTTTCCAAAAGTATCATCTTTTTTCGCAAAACAAACAAAGTCTTTGCTTCCAATTCAGCTATGAACCTAGCAGTATTGGTTAGTTTATTCGGTTGGTGAGAAAAATAAAACTCCATGCAAGCGATTAGAATACATGTACGTACATTGAAACTTCGGGGAACTTTTTATGTATTAAAGCTATCCCTTCAATAAACAGTATTCAACTCCAACCGAGGTTGTTAACATTGAAAATCTAACTCCGAGTTATGTGGTATCGAGTATATAGAACACAAGATCGAGGATTCTAAGAATGACTAATTATGTCTTTTTACTAGACCTTAGCTTTATCTTTCTTTCTGGTTTAGACTTAAGAAATAAAAAAAAGGAGCTCAATCACCACCCTTTCTACTCTGACACTGATATCACATCGTCATTCCAAATCCTTTGTTTTTCGTCCACCCGTCTTTATCCCTGGGAGCAGCCGCAATCAATCGTTTTCAAGAGCAGCACTATTCGCGGTCTCAAATCTGCTCCAATTTTCTCAGAGAGTGACTATCTCGTGAATCGCTCGTCTCTCCATCATCGGGGGGAATTATCCTTTACATGCGACCGAGTCAGTCTTGCTGTCGGCATCCTTGTACTGGGAAATGTACCACAGGTCCAGCTTCTTCCTGTGTTTGCGAACACAGTGCCCTGTAATACTCTTTACACTAGACAAAGGAAGTGGATACGTCTAACCGGATTTAATACAAATGCTGAAGAAACACATTGTCACAGAGTTGACACATCTTCTCTCACAAACTCGATATAACTGTGTGGAAACCATTTTAAATTGTAGCAAACTAAATTGTAATACCCTACGGGATTGAATATTGACAGCTTAATAAAGATATACTTGACTTCGATACTCGTAATTGTTTGGACATTTGATGACAGCTTCTCTCATGGATGATGCTCATAATTGAAAGAGGGCCCCACAATCAATAACATCTAAGGTGGGTGTTATTAAGTGTTGATCAAATTTGGGGAGTTTGAAGATTGGAGCACTAACGGTAGCTAGAAAGCCCTTTTTTTTAATTTTTTTTCCTTCTTGGAAAATTGAAAAGGATAGAAAAAAGAATAAGACTAAAACTGACAATCAAATGAGAACAATAACTTGATTTTGATGGAGAAGTAGAACCAATTACCCTAATGGAGAAGTTGTCCCGAAGGAGTGCAGAAGAGGAAAAGGGGAAAGCACCAAAATGAAAAAAATCTCAAATTTATTACACTTACACCAATTCATCCTACATTTATTTTTTTTATGCTGCATGAACAACAATCATCCCGTCATTCTCTATTTCATGCTATTTCAATCAAAAGCTTGAGGAAGAAGTTAAATTTGTTCATAATACATATAGAATATTGTTTTATCTTCATCTATAATTTTATGAGATCGGATGTTTTTAAATAATTTAAGAACCTAAATGAACCAAGTGACTATTTAGTGACGATATTTCATTGTACAAATATTTATGTACCTAATTCAACCACTTCAAAGCTTGAAAATGAGACTGCGCATTCAAGAACTATAGAAGCTATCCAAAAAAAAAAACAAAAATAGCCAATCTGACAAAGCATGGCTTCCATCAGCAGAAACAGAATTTGTGGCAGGAAAACGTGAGAAGACTTGTAAATAGTTCCCAAAGTACTCTGTCTTTGAAGGAGAAAGCAGAGAAGTAAGAAAATAAAGAAAGAAAAGGCAGTGCGCGAAAACAAAAAATATAGGGAAATTTACAAAACTTCCCAAGATCTATGGTAGTACAAATTTGCCTCTAAACTTTCAACCGTTACCAATTACACGTAAATTTTCACTTTATTATAGTTGTTAACCGTCCGTTGCATTTCTTTTTAGCATTTGCGATACATTTTATTTTTGAGGGGTAAATATTTATTTTAATCTTATTTTCTTAGGGAAATCTCTCTTCCCCTTGATTTTTGAAAAAACGAAAAAAAAAAAAAAAGGAGGAGAAAAATGATTTCGCTGTAATATTAATATCAGATAAAATTTGCTATGATATTAGAAACTATTAAAATTGATGGATAAATTAATAGAAATAAGAAGATTTTTTAAGAAAAAATTACAATCAAGTAAATTTTCATTTTTTTAGAGTCGTTCTATTGCATTTTCCTTTAGCATTTGCGATACATATGATTTTTTAGGGCAAATATTTATTTAATCTCATTTTCTTGGAGAAATCTCTCTTCCCCTCAATTTCTAATAAAGAAGAAAAAAGGAGGAGAAAAATGATATCATTATGATATTAATATCAGATAAAATAAATTAATAGAACTTAGAAGATTTTTTAAGGAAAAAAATACAATCAAGTAAAAAGGAAAAATTACGCAATAACACAAAAATGTCAAATAACAAAAATTTGATATATATTAAATATTTTTCAAATGTTTAATTATGGCAAAAAAGATAATTTATCAGGAAAAGTATTTTAGAAAATCATCTTAAATTTCAGTTAATCATATCTTTTCATGTGTTAAGGACGCCATTTCCTTTCTCAATAAATATTCTTATTAATCAATCAGGCTTTATATTTTGACCCAAAAAAATCAGGCTTTATATGAATTAAACCGTTAATTACACATAATGAATAAACAATTTTTGTCCTTTTACCCTTTTTCTTTGGAGGCCTTTTCCCTTTCTATTTAAATTTTTTTATTTCTTTTTTACTAAGATCGTGCAACAAAAGCCTTTTCCCCCTTTCTATGTCAGAATATCTCAACTAGAATCTCCATCAAGGCCCAACTTCATCCCTAGTCTCTTTCTTCAGACTGAATTATGAAGTCTCCTGCCTATCGCGTGAAAATCACATTGATTACCAAATTCCTTCTTTATATTCACCAAACACTGGACAAATTGGAGGCCTACCAATCTACTATCAACTCTAATACTAGTGTTCGATGTATTGAGTTTTTCTCACACCAAAATCTAACTCAAAGGGTGAAACATTCCTCACGCTTATAAATTAACTACTAGCTCCTTCCACAATCAACATAGGATAACCCCAACAATCTCTCTTTCACACATCGGGCCTTTCCGTATCTTCAGTTTAACTATTGAGTTTAGACTTGTTGGTAACCTGCACTTTGATACTAGTGTTAGATGGATTTGGGCTTCTCTTACCTCCAAAAACTAGCTCAAAAAACGAAACTTTCCTTTATATTTATGAACTGACCACTAGCTCCTTTCAAAACTAAATTGGGATAACCTCAACATTTTTGTTAAAACATCTTATCTAGTTTAACATGGCTTTATTTATCCAATCTTCTTGAAGAAAATTATCTTTTAGTATTATTAATAATAGTTATTTTTTTTTCTATTATTAGTGTTTTAGTTAATTTATCTTCTCTCAATTTTCATATTTTTTACCGCAACTAAGGCTAAAAGAGAAGTTACCTTAAAAAATGAGATGAAATATACGTTCACCCTTAAAAGTCATATGTATTGCACATGCTAACAGAAAAAAATAAGTAATGCTTAATAAGTTGTAACAAAATGAAAGTCTAAAGAGTATTGTGCAAAAGTTGAAAATTCAGGGGTAAAAGTATATTACCACGAAAGTTCAAGGGAGGGGGGGTTGTCTAATTGTCCCTAAAATTATGAAGTATATTTTTGAAATTTCATTTTTAGTCTCTGTAATTATGCGACATTTCTCCTTTGGTTCTTCTACTTTATTTGGTTACAATTTTAGTTCTTATACCATTCTCCAACGACACTATAAGTCATTTCGTCAAATTTTCCATTCAAAATTCATTGAAAATTGCAGAGCCTGCACTAGCTATTAGCACGTGGCTCCTACGTGTACAAGCTTCTAAACTAATTACACTATTGATCCTTATACTTGTTGAAGTGTTCAAGTTTAGTCCATATACTTTCTTTTTGCAACAATACTAGTCCTTCTAATCGATTGATGAGATTTTAAGTAAGATTCATCACACTTCCAATTTTATTAATTATGTGCAGTTTACCAATGTATTTTAGTAGAATGCATAAAGAAGGTGAAGAAGGCAGCATCGTTGAGGAGAAATATGGAGAAATGGCACTGCCTTGCTGTCGTGCTGCCTCCCGACGTCGCCTGCCTTGCCACGGTGTCGCGATTTGCTGCCGTTCCCACGCTCGGAGCTCGACACAAGCTGCCGTTACCCGCTGTCATCTCTGCCGTCGCCCGCCGCCGTGTCTGTGGGTCTCACGGCACCGACGCCACTCGCCGTGACGAGCTCGGCCTTCCTCTTCCGCCACCGTCGTGGTAGCTCGGCACGGTCGAGCAGTTCGCTGCTGCTGCCCTACCGCGCCGTAGCTGTCGTCGGCGCTGCCCGGCGATGTCCCTGCCGTACCCGTCGGGGCTCGAGGCGGAGAAGGAGGAAGCCAGCGACGGCTTCGTCCCGGGTCAAGAGCCGGGTCGGGCGCAAGACTTGAACCGGGTAGGGTTTTGGACGATTCGGGCCAAATATGCATAGGCCGGGTTTGGGCTGGTTGATTCTTGGACCGGGCATGTTCCTTTAAAAGAGAGCCCAGCTTTGTGTAAAATGAGCTTGGTTTGTTTTTTTTTATTTAAAAAAAAGGATTCCAGGTCGGCCCGCGATGCAGGCCCATTTCGGGCCTAGGCTTCAGCGAACCGGGTCGGACCCAACCCGGATATCCGACCCGGGTCGCTGGTATTATACTATTATAATAAAAAGTTAATATTTTAAAAATAAAAAAATCAAAAAAATAATAAAATTAATTTATTTTTCAGAAATCGAAAAAAAATCCAAAAATATTTTGCATTTTCCCAAAAAATCAGAAAAAGCCAAAAATGATTTATATTTTCAAAAAAGGATCAAAATCCCAAAAAAAAAAAGCTTTTTTTTTTTTGGTCGAAAAAAGCTTTTTATGTTAAAAAAAAAAAAAGACCAAAAATTTTTTTTTCTCCACAAATGCATAGAAAAATCCTTAAAAATCCAAAAAGCCTTAGGGTTTAAATAATATTAGGTACCAAAAGGGCATTAGTGATTAACTAGTATAATCAAGTCCTCAATCCTAATTTTTCTAGTTACGCAGAAGTGAAATATGGGTTTTTAATCGATCCGCCCCAAATCGATTAGTGGTGACTCATATTTAAAATTAACTTACAAGTTAAAAACTTGGATCATAAATCGTGAATTTGTGGGCTTAAATTGAAAACTTTAATCATAAGTCGTGAATTGGCTTGGGAGAGCTCAGGCGAAGGCTAATAGACCTAGTCGAGCCATTAGCCTCCGCAAGCGCCCGCATGATAGGGCACCGAAAAGGAGGTCGTGACAATAATTTGTCGAAAAGAATTGATGCATCTAGGTACAAGAACCAATTTGATTAATTGAGGACTAGCTGAGGCACGTACATTGCATGACAAAACATTTGAGTCTATACACATTTGAAGTGTGCTATACACATTTAAGTCTGACTTGACCGTTAACATGATTGCTAATAGTGATAATACATGGTTGAGTGTAATGTGGCAACAATGTGATAGATAACGTGACAGTTGACATGCACAATGACAAGGTAGACGATAGGATTTTTTGGGCCAACGCTGATGTGTTGATGACATCGGCAATCACAAGTTTTTTATGCATTGCGGTGGTGCATGCCTTCGTGTGATGGCATGTGAAGCGGCGGAACATCACAAAATTTCAAGATTTGACTCGTTTGAGGGTGTCCGACAGTGCTGTTGGTTTTTCAAAAGACATGAGAAAAATGTCCTAGCAAACCTGAGTGCGACGGGCCAGCTTGAAAACAAACACCGATACAATCGACGTTGCTATCACTACCGGGAGGAAAGATTCAATGGGCGCATCCTCAAATAACAAGAGTTCTGATGTCATGTTAGACTATCGACCCTAAAAGCTCATCCCTGAAACAGACACTTTGAATTGCTTTGAATTCCCGTTAATCAAGCTGGTTGGATGCAAATAAGCTCACATCTTCGCTTAGCACACCATTCTCCCGCACTTTGACTCCATTACCCTTTAAATAGCCACTTACCTGCATTTTTTTAGCAAACCTCAACTTTACACTCTATTGGCTTCTGTGGTGCCAATCAATTTAACGACAAACGCTGAATGTTGGTTCATCTTTTGCAGACCTCAACTTCACAATTATCTATATTCATACAAAGAGGAAAGCAATTCTGGGATGTCTCCATGCAAAACAAGCAAATAATTTTTTTTTTTGGTCCGAACAAGCAAATAAATTCTTCTCTCCTGACGTGCAGGTTGGGCTGAAGCCCAACGAGCCCGCTCCAAAGTAGACAACTGACAAAATTGCTTTATAGGATCCATGAACCACTTCCTTATCAATAAAAACATGGCGCATGGAGGCCAAAATTGGAGACTTGGAATAGTTAGAAATGACAATTATTATGTTCATAGTTAAAACTCATTACATATCAAGCTAGTTATATCAGGCCTTTGACTATGTATTGACTTGTTATTTCAAAAAGAAAGATTGATGGAAACATGTCTAAACGGTTTTAACGGGAAAAGTGCCAAAAAAGTCCTAAATATTTTTTTGGTGCCGATTTAGTCCTAAACCTTTTTAGGTTGTGCTAATTTAGTTCTTTCCGGTCAATTTTGGCCAGATTTTGCTGACTAGATGCCGGTCGGCTGACGTGGCCTAATCGGCATTGACGTGGACCACCTTTAATAAATTTTTAATATTTTTTAATTTTATCTTTTATCTTTTTTTTATTTTTTTATTTTTTTTGTTTTCTTCTTTTCTTCTCCTCTTCTTCCTCCAGCCGGTCGCCGAGGTTGACCTCGCCGGCCACCTTGCCAGTGGCCATGAGGGCGGCCTCGAGGGGGACGGCGAGGCTCAACCTCACCGGGGTGAGCCTCACCTGCCCGGCACGAGGCCGCCCTTGAGGCCTGGGCAGCGAGGGCGAGCCTCGCCAGCTTGCCGGATATGGCAGCAGGTCTTGCGAAGCAGCGAGCAGCGGTGGACGACATCTGGCGACAACGTTGTGGCGGTGGTCTCGCGTGGCTAAGGTTTCCTCGGCTTGGCCAGGAGAGGACTCTCTCTCTCTCTCTCTCTCTCTCTGGTCCCGCCCAGATTGAACACCCTCAAATCTCAAACCGAATCCTTGAAGAACAATCCAAGACGTGCACAGCAAACAAAGGAAGGTTGGGGACGGAACTTGTGCGACGAACGACCGCGAGCTCCGGCCTGGTCCGACCAACGCAAGGCACAAAAAGGACCGAGGCCTACTGGAGCTTCGGCGCTTGAAACCAGGTGTGGCCGTAGGCCGACGGTTGCGGCTTAGGTGCGGTGACCGGTGGTCTACCCCTCCGACCCTCTCCCCCTTGCTCGAACCCCCTCACTTGCTAGATCCGGCGAGCTGGTGGGGCTCGCCCTCGCGGCCATGGGCGAGGCTCGACCCTCGCCAGATCTGACAAGGGCGAGCCTCGCCGCCCAGGCCTCGAGGGTGGGTGAGGCTCAACCCTCGCTAGATCTGGTGAGGACAAGCCTCGCCGCCCCGCGCGAGGCCGCTCTCGCGGCCACTAGCGAGGTGGCCAACAAGGTCGACCTCGATCTCGCCGGCTGTCACCTCTAGCTGATCACCGAGGTCTAGCGACCGGCCGGAGGAAGAAGAGGAGAAGAAAAGAAGAAAAATAAAAATAAAAAAATAAAAAAAAGAAAAATAAAAAGAAAAAATTCAAAAATATTAAAATATTATTAAAAGTTATCCACGTCGCGCCGATTAGGCCACATTAGCTGGCCGGCGTCCAGTCAGTAAAATCTGGCCAAAATTGGCCGGAAAGGACTGAATTGGCACAACCTAAAAAGGTTTGGGACTAAATCGGCACCAAAAAAAAGGTTTACGACTAAATCGGCACAAAGACAAAAGGTTTAGGACTTTTTTGACACTTTTTCCCGGCTTTAATTAAGTAGATATATCGAGATATATGCAGAACTTAACTATTTTTGTGTGTGAGTTGAAGATGACAGAATTCGACATGATTGTATCATTACCTTAGATTCTTCATTGAATATGTTTCAATTCCACTATATGGACCCTTTAAATTAGATTAATTTGCTCGAGACTTCTTGTCGATCACTTGGGCAATTTGCTTTCCTTTTGTTTTAGTAACATCAAGAGCCCGGATCTCTTTAAACATCCGCATAACCCCGTTCAATTATGGCAATAATCACATCTCACAGTCAATAGGTTATTAACAGGGTACGAGCCCCGTTCAATTATGGCAATGATCACATCTTACAATTATCAGATTACTAACAGGGTACTAGGCTCTTCAGATTGACTCAAGAAAAGTACCCTTGGCTGCGACTTTAACTAACAATCTCTCCTCCCGATACAAAATTTTTTTTTTTGGACGAGAACGGAGAAATAGTATTAACTGGTAAGAGGATTACAACAATTTAAAGCATCAGTACATAAAAGAGAAAAAAGGAAGGGAGGGGGAGTTTCAGGCCAATTGGGAGGGAGGATATGAAGCCCATGGGCTCGGGCGGCCCAATCAGCGACCGTATTCTCTTCCCTTCAACAGTGGCGCACCTCTAGGGTTTGGAAAAGACGAAGCAAAGCTGCCGCTTCCACGAACAGAGCACGAGAATCCCAAGGAAAGCGATTCTGATCGTGAACCGAGTCAACCAGCTAAAGGCAATCCGATTCGAGGATAAGGTGAGTTGTAGATCGTTCCCATTTGTAGCAGATGTTGGAGTTTTGTTTGTTAAAACAAAATAAGTGCTTTTTTCTTTGTTCCACATAGAAAAAATAGGAGGAGGTGGGCCAGCTTAAAAGTGTGCAATTTCCCTTGAGTAAATAAAGGAATGATCGGGTGGGGCTAGACCTCACCATACCCACGTGCGGGTGCGCGAATAATTGCGCAATTTTGGCGCGATTATTTGGTGCACTTAGCACTTTACGCACGGTTTAATTAGCACTAATCCCTTTATTATTTTTATTTTTAAAATTTTTGTTATGTTATTAATTTTAATCAAAGGTTGCTTTTGCTTTTAAGAATTTTCGGAAATAAAATATAAAAATGAAAATTCGAAATTTATTTATTAATAAAAAAATTATTATTATTCCGAATTTTGTTTGTCTTTTCAGGACAACATTTGGAAAATTACTTATTCGGTTTTACAACTTTTCCCGAAGGGTTGAATTGTTCAGTTTTTCGACTTCTTCCGAAGAGTCGCATTTGTTTGTCCGGACAATTTTCTAAAATACGTGTTTGTTCATTCTTTGGCAATTTTCACGAAGAGTTGCAAGACTATTTCATATATATACTTGTCATTTTTCGGAAGAAAAAGTGTTGTCATTTTCGAGTCTTCTTTCTGAAAAACTGCAGCCATTTTTTAGATTGTTTCCTAGAGAGATGCTGGAGAAATACTAGAATTGCTGTCTAGTATTTTCAAAGCCATATTTTTCCAACAGCAGATACCGGAGCGCAAATGTGAAAGCTTGGATTTCCGTTTGAAGGGCAGAGGCGGCGTTGATGGTAAGGGAGAAGCCGTCGATCAACCTTCCTGCAGAGTCTCGACATACACCCGCCACGGAGCCTTGAGAAGAACCCGGGTGAAAGGAGCCATCGATATTAACTTTCAGTACACCCAGATCAGGAGGAAGCCAACCAAAGGATATAGAGGGCAGATGAGAAGGGCACCTCCAGGTCGAAGAAAAGGGCGGATAAGCAGATCCGGCAGCGGCTATGAGATCTGGTAAAGGCTGAGTCTGATTTGAGCTCCGATTAGGAGTGGACTGATCAGGCTGCTTGTGTTGATACAGGGGCTTGGAGTTACAGGTTTTGTAAGAGTGATCGTAGGCAATGGCATTGAAGACCACTAGATCAGGATTAGGGAGTCGTTGATGAAAGATGTAATCATTCCTGACCTTCTAAATATGCCACAAAACAGTTGCTACAATAGCCAAATCAGGTAATAAATCCTTCCTATACATGAGTTGTTGAAACCAGGCATCAAATCTGTTAGTTTCAAACTGTCGCATGTTTATGTGAAACTGTGAATGAGACCACACTGCTTTGGTCCACGGACAGTGAAAGAAAAGATGTTCTGTTGATTGAGGGATAGGATGACTACCGCAATTTTAACATAGGCTGCAAGTTGGATCCGATAAAATATGCCGGTTATACAGGTTTTCACCTGTTGCAAGAGCATTATGGCACAGAGACCATAGGAAGATTCGTAATTTAGGGCTCGTCGGCACCTGCCGGATAGTATTCCAAAAACGCCTGGGTAGCGTAAAAGAAGAAGATGCCTGGTTATGATCTAAGTTGGATTCGCCTGATCGTAGACAATTATAACCACTTTTGACAGTATAAATGCCATTTTGTCTCCCTGTCCAGATTAAAGAATCAATTGTAAACTGAGGGCGTACCTGTATTCGGAGAATGTCAATTATAATTTGATCAGTGAAACTGTTTTTGAGCAAAGAGATGTTCCAAGATTGCTATTCAGGGTTAATGAAATCAGCAACCATAATAGGTTCATTGCGCGGTGCAGGTCCCCCAATAATACCCATAGATAGCCATTTGTCCTCTCTAATACGGATATTCTGGCCATTACCCACTGACCACTGTAGATGATTAGACATAGAATCGCGGCCATGTAAAATACTTTGCCAACCCCAAAAGGGCCTGGCGCCTCTTTCTGCATGCCAGAAATCTTTTGAAGGGAAATAAAGCCCTTGAAAGATACGACTCCATAGTGAATCGGGGTTTTGAAACAAACGCCAAGCTTGTTTTGTTAATAGTGCCTTATTGAAAGCCACTAGATCTCGAAAACCAAGACCCCCTGCATCTTTACGTCTCTTCAATGATTCCCAATTTTTCCAATGCATTCCTGATTTTTCGCTCTGAGTTTGCCACCAGAATTTAGAAATTTTCTGCTCAATAGCTTTGCAAAGAGAAATGGGAATTTTAAAGATAGACATAGCGTATTGAGGCACTGCTTGAACTACGGCTTTAATCAACACTTGCCACCTTTCAAAAATAGTTTATCTTTCTAGCCATCCATTTTTTAATTCACTTTAGCTAATAACCAAGAAAACATCTCTGTTTTGGACCTACCCCAGTCCGAAGGTATGCCAAGATATTTCCCTGTCTTGTGCATAATCGGAACACGAAATTCACTGGCTAGATATTCCTGAAGAGGTGCTGGACAACCACGACTAAAATATATACCAGACTTATTTCGATTTATTGCCTGTCCCAATGCTTGACAGTATTGATTTAAAATGTTTGACAGGTATTGGCATTCAAGCAGCTTTCCTTCAATAAAGATAATGGCATCATCGGCGAAAAATAAGTGTGAAAGATTAGGACAGCTCCGGGTAAGTTGAATACCTTTAATGTTTCCCATAGTGACAGCTTGATGTATGAGAGTTGAAAGAGCATTTGCTACTAGAATAACTAAATAGGGGGAAGGGGATCACCCTGTCGAAGACCCCTCGACATAGGAAAAGGCTGAGGAGGCTGACCATTAAACTTAATACAAAGAGAAGCAGTCGTGACACATTGCATAACCCTGTAAATCCAATCTGCATGAAAGCCAATCTGTTTTAGATAATCCCGGAGAAAATCCCACTCGACACGATCATATGCCTTTTGCATATCGAGTTTGAGGACCCCCTGAAATTTTCTTTTTCCTTTTCGGATTCTGAGTTGATGTAGAACTTCCTGCACTACTAGGATGTTATCCTGGATTTGACGGCCACTAACAAAAGCACTTTTCTCTATAGATATGAGTGCAGGTAGGAGAGTCTTTAATCTGTTGGCTAAAATCTTGGAAATGATTTTGTACTGAAAATTACAAAGACTAATCGGTCTGAATTGGTCCAGCCTTTCAGGTTGCGAGATCTTCGGGATCAGAGTAAGGAAAGTTCTGTTGATGACAGAATCCAACACACCAGAGTCAAAGAAAGCTTTCACCGAGGTAATGACCTCTGCCTTTAAGATATCCCAGTGAGATTGATAAAATTGACCATTTAAACCATCTGGGCTAGGTGCTTTGGATGCCCCAAGCTGAAAAACTGCTTGCTGAATTTCTTCAGGGGTAACTTCAGCAATAAGTTTACTATTCATTCCTCCGTGACAATGGCTGGGCATTGACTTAAAAATGGGCCATAATTGCGTTGCCCAACAGAGGTGTAAAGGTTTTGGAAGAAAAGCTGAGTCATTTCTTGTAAAGTTGTTTCATTTCTGATCCACTGATTTTCTTGATCTAATAACAGGCTGATTCTATTTCGTTGACGTCTTTGGATGGTGGTAGCATGGAAAAATTTTGAGTTTTTGTCCCCCCATTTCAACCACTGTACTCTAGAACGCATGGCCCAATACTGTTCTTCTTGAGTCCATAAAGTGTGGATCTGAAGTTTTAAAGCATCTATTCGAGGCTTGTCAGATTGACTGTTTCTTTTGTTGGTCAGGACTTGGAGCTGCTGTTGAAGCTCGGAGATTCTTTGATGGGCATTAGAGAATTTGGCTTTGCTCCATCGGGAAAGAGCCGCTGAAATAAGGCGTAATTTCTGAGCTAAGGTAATATGCTGAGACCGAGATTGAGTTAACGCATCTGAAATAACCAAACGACATTCCGGGTCTTGCAGCCAAAAGGATTCAAACGTAAAAAGCCTTGGGCGTCGAGGATGGGCTGGAAAGGAATGTAAAACCAGGGGACTGTGATCCGAACCGATGGCCGGAAGAGCAAACACCTCAGCAGCTGGAAAGGTGAGACGCCAAGAGATATTGCAGAGAGCTCTGTCAAGACGCTCTTTAACTAAATCATCCCCTGTTCTATTGTTACACCAGGTATAGGAGCATCCCTTACTGTCTAGGTCCAGGAGAGAAGAGTAACTCACCAGATCTCGAAAGGTATGCATCCGTTGAAAATTTACTGGTCGTTTACCTTGTTTTTCCCAAGGATACATTACCTCATTAAAATCTCCAATGCACAGCCAAGGTAAAGTATTATGGGTATTAATGAGCTTCAGTTTATCCCAGAACAGGAGCCGAAGAGAGACAAGAGCCGGCGCCCGGAGACACATGAGCCGCATAGAAATTCCACACTCCCTGATATGGCAGAGAAGATCAAAGAAGTCAGAGGACTGATGCTCCAGAGTCAGGTGAACAGAATCCTGCCAGAAAATAGCTAGGCCGCCAGCAAGGCCAGAAGGTTCTTCCAAAAACTATTTGGAAACTAAAGACGTTTTTGTAATCTGTTTAGCACCAAATTTCTATTCTTAGTTTCCATCAAAAAAAGGATGTCAGGCTTTTCTCGGGCCACCAACACCCGAAGGGCTTGAACTGTCAGGGGATTACCCAACCCCTGACAGTTCCAACTTATTAACCTCATTTGTCTGATGGTGGCTTTTTAGGGCCAGCCACCATAGCCCAAGTGTCGGATTCAACAGCATCAAAGATTGGAGTATCCATCAGGAGTGATTCGTCAAGCCCCTCTCGCAGCAGGTTTGGACGCTTTAATTTTTTAATTGACCCTGCCTTGGTGCTCAGCTTATGACTCTTAGATTTCTTTGGCTTGGAAGAGCTGAAAGATCCTTCTCCCATTACTGGGTAAGGAGTAGGTATAGGGTGAGGGAGAAGTCCCGCTGTAGGAACCAGTTTGATGTTGAGTTTTAGCAGACTTAATCGATCCTTAGAAATTTAGCAAACGGTCAAAGTTACTCGAAGGATCGTAGACAAGACGACGAGCTGAGAAGAACCTGTCTATGAGGATCTAAAAATCAAGATCATGCCGAGAGTAAAAAATGTGAACCGGCTTCACTTTGGCCGAGTGCACAATCATCATATCCCCATTACAAATCCAACTTCCACTGCTCGACTATGAAAATTTGTGTAGTGAGCAAAAGCTGACTCAAAACTCTACCGTTCACCTCTTCATCCAATGATGCAACCTCGAGAGCCTGTGCAGTCGACGTTTTGCCGGTCTCTTCAATTTTTTGCCCTCAACTTGCTATTTTCTACGAAGTTCGTATTTACTATGGGATTCCTCTCGAATATATATACAGAATATTAAAAAAAAATCACCTGCATAATTGTCGAAGCAATGAGTTGCACACTCCCCAACGGGATTCTTTAGAATGTTTTGAACTTTAAAGTCAAGAGTAATCGTGCTAACGGGGGCACTCATTGAACTTAGCCTCACCGCTTCACATCCAGTTAATTTGTTTAATTTGCTTCGTTTGTTTACGATTTCCAAGTATAAGACAACGCTATATTTGTTATTAATGCATCCGAATCTTAGATGCGAATATTGTCGGGGTCAACCAACTCTACATTAACCTCTCCATGCCCAGCTTAGCATCCAGGCATGTGCTCTGCTCCATCAATCTGTCGCATCAATTTTGTTATTTCAAAATGACACCGAACCCTATATTAGCGGTTTAGAAACGGTAGATGCGGCTATGATAGGGAGAAAGTCAACTTGCCTGAGCACAATTAATTAAAAATCTCGTGGGAATACCACTTGGTGCCTGGTTCGTGCGTGCTTGCGCAGCTCAGGGCGGAGTAATAATCAGAAGTAAAGTCGCTCTTGAAAAAGTGTGCTCCAATCACATTTTTTTCCATTAGTTTATAGTAAGTTATCTCCTTCGATAGTTTGATTGCGTCCCGCGTTCTGAATCCTGTACAATAATGTTCGCAAACCATGCCATTTTATAGAATACGTATAGACGAAGGTAAAAAACAATAATATTCTTGGATTGAATATGTGGCAAACATCAAAATCAGTGAATTCATTAGAGATTAAAGATATATAATACTGTAGTCAACGCTTCGGGTTACTTTTAAGGGCCGGAAATACATGCGTGTTGCAAGTTGCAACCTATTACTGTTTAGTATCAAGCTGACATATGTATTTTTGTTTTTCATTTTCGTGTAGGAGTTCTTGTATAATATTCTTTTAACAAATTAATTAAATTTGATAAGTGTACCTGGGACTTGATAACTCCACCGGAAACTATATCGTAAAATATAAAAAATAAAACTTGGAAGTCTATCTTCTGTTTAGTTACATGATAACTTCATTTTTATATTCGATTATAATTGGATGATGTCGTATTTGTAATCAGCTTGAACTAGGATAACCCTAATAAATTAACTGCTATGCTTACGTTTTTCCGTTTTCATTTCTTTAAGCGTCGCCCTGAATGAAAATCTCATTCCACATAAGG
The DNA here is from genome assembly GCA_016097605.1 of Eucalyptus guilfoylei. NCBI lineage: Eukaryota > Viridiplantae > Streptophyta > Magnoliopsida > Myrtales > Myrtaceae > Eucalyptus > Eucalyptus guilfoylei. The sequence continues at coordinate 30,603,064 of CM027868.1, read as the reverse complement.
ATGGTCATGACGGAAATGTCCTCCTACTTATTAATTATTTCTCTTTCGTACAATATTCGCGTAAAAAAAAATCGTCATAGTTAGAAATAAGAATGCGGAAGAAAGAATCAAAGAATTTTAGCATATTTCAATACATCATAAGGAATATTACATTAGTCTATGTATAGGTTTTATGCGAAAATTATTTAAAATAACGTATAACAATCAAGAGATGCGCAATTAAAGGAGACATTCATGCAATCTTGAATCCTTGATGATATAGACAATCAGCAATAATATCATAATTGTCTCTAACATAGGATAATATTCCATAAAAAATCTTAAGAATTTATAACACAATATCGCTAGCATCCCGTCACATCAAAGAAGTCAACTAGAGTTTGAATTAATGTTGAATAGTGCCATGAAAACTTGTTTCTCTAACGACAACGCGAGGCATCAGGCTTGTTGATCCGTGGTGGGGTGGTGTGTGAGGCAACATCTTCCAAATTTGGCTCATTTGAGGGTGGTGAATTCGATGGTGGTGTTGGCTTCATTGAACGATGGGCGAAAGGTCAAGAACCGGAGGGGAAACAGCAAGCAGCCAATACAGCTAGCTTGCGAAACAATAAGTGATAGAGGCTCATACTTCCTTTGTTGAAGTAAGTACAAATGGTTTGATTCGAGATTTCCTAAGAATTGATTTAGTGAGATTCCATATTTCTCATCTTGAAAAAAGGAATGATTCCTAAGGCTCCGGATTGATGGCCCCCACATTCAAACGTCCCTTTTTACCATTAGCAAGAACTTGTTTAACTTGCATATCATAAGGATTCAAACAACTGCATCAAATACAGTATTAGGAAGTACCACTTGTGGAACCTCAATATCCACAAGCTTATTAGCTATATGGCAATTGACACGTACAATATGTGTGGAACCTCAATATCCACGAGCTTATTAGCTAAATGGCGATTGACACATACGATATGCCCAATTGCTAGACGCAACCTTTACAGCTAGCTTAGAATGTAGTTACCAGGATGCAATCTGTGTAGCTGGCATCAAAAGAAAGCCACCTTTATGAAAAAGGCTCAATTGAACAATGTGGTCGATACGATTAAGTGCTTTATCACATAAGACTTGTGTACACGAAGTGAACACTATTGAGCGGCAATAATGGGATGGATTTATTTGGATGTGCATTGGGTGCGAAGTGCGCTTGGTGCACTTAGGTTTCCACATGAATAGGTTTCCGCACGAACGAAGGCTCTAATATCAAGTTAAGAATAATAATATGAATGCGAAATTTGTGTATATTTCGATTTATCATAATGAAAATTACATTAACCTATATATAAGCTTTATAAGATAATTATCTAAAGTAACATATATGAATTTAGAAATGCACAATTAAAAGAGATATTCATGTAATCTTAATTGATATAGATAATGCACAGTAATATCATAATTATCTTTAACATAGGATAATATTATATATAAAAAAATCTTAAGAATATATAATATAATATCGCTAACAGTCATCCCTGTGATGTAAGTCCCGAAAGGAAACGATAGCCGATCGTAAATTAATTAATTTTTGCATGCTCCGTGAGTAGGACGCATGTCATGTCGAGCTGCACATAACGAACATCTCGACTCTTCCTCTAACTGGGGTTGGAGGAATATAATACGTAATCATACATCATACGTATATATGACAATTGTATTGTGCCAGGACTTTGCAAACCCTGACCCTCTTGCATAAATGTCATTGTCAAAACGTCATCTATCCAGGTGAGATGCAAACAGCCGGATCATGTAGCTTTCGGAGAGCATTACTTAATTACTTGATTAAGTCCAGAGTTTAGCGGGGATCAATCAAGCAGACACTTGAAATTAATTTGGGTCTCGAGCTAATTTATATTTGGAATAAGAGAAGAGGCATGAGACCAAAAAGAGAGAGTAGGTCATCATGTTTCGCGAATTGATATTAGAATACTAAATTAGCACTGATGTGCCGTATGAGATGGTAGAAAGCCATGTGCGAGGCTCATTTGACCGAGACAACTTGGTGAGGTCAAGAACCATGGGTCTATACCAAATTGCTTATCCCAGTAAAGTGAACGACAGGAGTGCCTCCAATGAACAATTGTGCCAAAGAACATATTGACTTTTTTCAATTCAGTAAGTGTATGTAAGTGTCAAAAAAATTTAGTCAAAAAAATTAATAAAAAAAGAAATGGTTCAGTGACTTTATCTTTGTCGATATAACTTCTTAATAACTTATCAACACTTTTATGAACCTGCCAATTTGTATTTGCATAACTTACTAATGCTCAAATTGACTAATTGTTGTATAATAAGATCAATCTAAATAGAGTGACTTACGGATTTCATTAGAATAAATTATGAACTAACATTGAGTTAACAACTCTTATTTACAAGCTTTTCTTCCTGAGTCGTAACGTCAGCAACAACTTGGTCGACTCAAGCAAATAAACAAACCACAAAAAAATGCCTTTAGAGGTTCACTTGCCGTACCTCTAGACATCGTGAAGAAGACAATGAGTCATAGGTTTAAAATATCATGATCTAATACCGACCATCACGAGGAATATGTGCTCAAGAAAATCTTCCCGTCAATCAATGACCCTTCTCTTGAACGTTTAACAAGAAAAACACATGTTTTGCTTTTCGTTTGAATCAATGCAGATTGATGAATTTTAATACACTCTCTCTATCTGTGTAAATTCCTCAACGAGTGCCCTAGCCCAAACTCTTCCTCTCCATGTTATTTAGGTAGCTGAGCGAAAGAGATCTTTTCTTCTCTCTTTTCTGGAAAGTCGGACGAAAGAGTTGAACTCGTTGCTACGTGATGCTTAAAGTAGCAAATCACGCAAGGCACGGAAATTTTAATAGATGCGGAAGTCCACTTCCTCCTGCTATAATCAATGACTGCTCCTTGCTCACATTAGCGATCGAAGGAGTTTGTTTAATCACCAAAAATTATATGATCGTGCAGAAATCAGAGTTGACTCAATGCAATAGCTGTATGCATGGCATGCCCTCGTGTGAAACGGAAGTGGTGTGAGCTGAAATTCTAGATCATTGTAGACAACAAAATATAGTGCTGAAGATTTGCCAGACTTTATCTCGGTAATGCACATGATCCATGAGGCTTTTGATCAATTCAAAACTGCATATGATCCAGAATGATCGAATGTGCAAGAAGAGTAAGTGAATACGTTGACAATAATGTAGAGATGATTTAAATTAGTAGAAAAATGCACATATTCCATTTTCTTTAAAAACTGTTGATCTATGCATGAGAAAAAGTTTCCACTCCTGCAGGGAAAAAAATGCTTAATTCCCTAAAAAGAACCCCCAACTTTGGATCCTATCCCAATTTTGGCCCAAACAAATTTTTTTTTTTTTTTGTCTCAAGTAAAATCACAACTTTCACTTTAATCTCATATATGCCCCTTGTCCAAAAATTTCCATTGATTTCTTCAAAATTATCAACATTAGGGCTAATTGGAGGTACTTTTGATCAAAAAACTTGCATCTTCACCAACCTCTCAATTTGTATGGAACAACAGCAACCTTAACAATTTCAAAAAAAAAACCAATGACCATTTTTAGACCCCAAGCATATTTGGGATTAGAGTAAAAGTTAATTTTTCTCGAGATAAAAAAAGTTCGTGGTGGACTTGAGATTGGACCTAAAGTTTAGGATTTTTTTAGTGAATTAGGCCAGAAAAGAAAAAAAGCAGAAGTACCTCAATTATAATTCTTTAACCATCCCTATTGAGATAGTTAATCAATGCAAAAGTGCACTTTGAAGATCATCTGAAAAATTGATAAATAGCATTTGATATTAAAATTCAAGAAAATTCATTGAAACGCAATTAGTTAGGAACTTTAACGACCGAATATAAAGCTATCGATTTCACTTACTCTTTTTGCACCTAACTCTTCTAGAAGAAAAATACAAAGAATGAACTTGACTTAGAAAAGGGAAGAAATCTCAATATATGACGACTAATCTCATAGCCAATCGTCCACCGGTGTCTCCGTTCCCTCACAAACACTCCAAGTGTCCCATTAGTCACAAACTCATGCCGATTCCGAATCGAACGGGAAACTTCGAGTCATAATCATAACCGACTTATCGTTTTGCACCGATTCATGTCATGGCTTTTCTAGGTTTTAATTATGTGCTTATGGTTGATCTCCTTATTCACTTAATTAATCTGTCCGACCATCCACGCCCATCATGCGCCTTTTGTTCACTTAATTTTATGTGTCTTGCCGTCCGCGCCCGAGATTCTAGAGGAACTGAACTATCTTTAATTGGCAAGTGTTATTCTATGACTATAATATCGCAAAGATCATCACGACTTCAAATAAAATAGACAGGGAGCACACAAGGTTATCTAATTTATGGCTGCCATTGGCATAATTGAAGGTAGGCATGTGACTCGGAGACTATAAAAATGTTTATCATAGAAAGTTGACTACTCGGGGGCCTATATCACACGTTTCAATCCTTATGAACTAGACAATCCTTATGAACTAGTTAAGTCCGGACATTTAACTTCTGCAAAATAACTCTAATTGCTTAAATTGCTTGAAATGAATAGTCAATGAGAGATAATTTCGTTATTAATAATAATTCATGCCTAAACATTATCATAGTGGATGATAAAAATGTTTCCTGTTCATTCATTTTTATGAGCGATAGAAATGATCATTTTTAAGAATTTTTTCCAAATCATTCATTTTCTTTGAATGTAATTGATGAAATTCAAATATTTGGTGTCCAATTCCACTCAATTGCACCGAAGATTGGGGTTAGTTGTATCATATGTTACTATAGTAATAAAGCTTCAATGAGAATCTCAATCTTCAAACAGCTGGCTCAAGATATTGCCATTCAGGTTAACTAGACAACCAAACAAATTATATGGAGTGACTTCGATTTATCTCTTTTTATTGAATTATGATTACTTTGACATTTATTTGATATCGGTAAGCACCTAAAGCATTTTAAAATATTTGTATATTGAAACACAAATTCTTTTAAAGTGTTTCGTAAATCTTTAAAACTCCAAATATCTTTTCAATTTTGGAAATTTTGTCAGAAGAGCTGAAAGAATTTTTTTTTTTTAAAAGCTCATACAAGAGAGCTAAAACAAAGACCCTTAATCATAATAGTAAAGCCCTAGTTGAAAAATAGGACTAACCTTACTAAGTTACATATTTGTTTACAAAAATATTACTTTAGATGCTTCTACATAAACGAAAATTACCTACAGCATCTCTCTATAAATACCATTTCAGACTCCCATGCAAGAACAGACCTCGGTCGCTTCCCTCCTCTCTTCCGAATACACTCTGTCGCCCTTCACATTTCTGTAGCCATGGAAGTCGTCCCTACCAAAACCCACATAGCCCTCCTAGCCAGCCCCGGCATGGGACACCTCATCCCGGTCCTCGAACTCGGCCAGCGCTTCGCCGTCCACCACCGCTTCCTCGTCACCATCTTCGTTGCGACCACCAATACCTCCACCGCCAAGTCCCTGCTTCCCCACTACTCCTCCTACCGAGACCTCCTCAACATCGTCTTCCTCCCGCCAGTCGACGTCTCAGACCTAGTCACAGACTCGATGGCGATCGTCTCTCAACTGGTTCTCATAATGCACCACGCGATGCCGATCCTACGCACGGAGATCGCTGAATTGAAGCCATGCCCCTCAGCCCTCATGGTCGACCTCTTCGGGACCGAGGCTTTCGAGATAGCCGACGAGTTCGGCATGTTAAAGTACATGTTCGATACCGGTAATGCATGGTTCCTTGCCCTATCATTATATTATCCCCATCAAGATGAAACCAACATGCACGGCCATGTCTATCTCCATAAGCCGCTGAAGATCCCAGGATGTGCGCCGCTCGAGTACGAAGACACGGTTGACCTGTACTTCCAACCGGAGGACCGGGTCCTTCAAGACGATTTTGCAAAGATGGGGCTCGACATGGCAAGGGCTGATGGGATACTGGTGAACTCTTGGGAGTATTTGGAGCCTAAGACGTTGAAAGCACTGAGAGATCCGAACTTGCTGGGCCGGCTTAGCTCGGTCCCAGTCCACCCAGTCGGTCCATTGATTCGGCCGGGCAAACCGGTCAAAGATCCGGTCTCGAGGAGCGCGGCACTCGATTGGCTGGACTTGCAACCCGCCGGGTCGGTGCTTTACGTGTCGTTCGGCAGTGGCGGGACCTTAACAGCTGATCAGCTCACCGAGCTGGCTTGGGGCCTGGAGCTGAGCCAGCAGAGATTCGTTTGGGTGGTGCGGCCACCCATCGAGGGCACCGCATTCGGGTCATTCTTCCGTCAGGATAAGAGGACCGAGGACGGAACGCCGGATTACCTCCCCGATGGTTTCGTGAGTAGGACCCGGGAGGTGGGCCTCGTGGTGGAGATGTGGGCCCCACAGACTGAGGTCCTGGCCCATCAGTCGGTCGGGGGATTCCTCTCGCACTGCGGGTGGAACTCGACGCTTGAGAGCATCATCAACGGGGTGCCCATGATATGCTGGCCGCTCTACGCGGAGCAGGGCATGAACACGGCCATGCTCACCGACCACCTCGGCATGGCCACTCGTGCGAGGGAGGTGGGGCCCGGCGGGGTGGTCGGGAGGGAGGTGATCGAGAAGGCGATAAGGAGGGTGATGGACGAGGATGAGAAGCATGGGAGGTTGGCGAGGGCGAAAGTGCTGGAGCTCAAGCACAGCGCGGAAGTGGCTCTGGCTAAGGGCGGCTCGTCCCACGGCTCGCTCGAGCGGGTGGCTAAGGAGTGCAAAACGGGCCGTACGGACCTGAGAGAAAGGGCCCGTGGGGCTTAGCTTCTGTTTAAAAATCCGTAAAGTATGTAATAGTAGTATTTACCCGTGTATTAATTTTGGTCTGTTCTTCCGGAGTTTCTCTTTGTTGTTTTTCATTTGGGGTATGAAATTGGAGCATGATCGTTGAGCTTTGTGTGGGACAAGTCTCAACACTAAATATAGCCCTAAATGGGTAAATATGGCACTGTTTGACTGAAATAAGGTTAAATAGTTGACGTTTGGTGTTCCTTTTGCTTTTGAACAGTAGGTTGATGGATAATTTTCCATTCATGAACAGTCGATCAATTGAACAAACAAGTGTAAGAATTCATATAAAATGGGTGCGTAATTAAACTAACCTATAGCGGCCAAAACAAGAAATAATTAAACTCAGCCTGTATGGTACAGTGGGATAGTTGTAGAAATCATCATCAACCGAATACCCTCGCCCCCGATCAAACACTTTTAAATCGGCCTTGTGCATCTTCCCAACGGAAATACACCAGTTCGCCCTCATGTTCACTCGAACCCTCTTCCACTCTCTTGCTATGACCTTTCTCTCTCCTCACTTGTAGCAGTACAAAACAGCAATAATCGAGAGCCACCCCCATAGCATTGAGCTGCCGCTTGCTACCACAGCCCAATCGCCACGCCGACCGCAATACCCTCCCCCCAATCGCCGCCCAAGGCCCCTCTCCCCACATCCACGTCTTTGTCTATGGCGAGATCGTTTGAGATGCGCAACGACAAGGCGCAACGACAAGGCCACACAAGCTAGGCCCGAGCCAGCAGCTCACGATCACTGAAAGGGTGCGAGGTTGGCCTCGAGTTCACGACGGCCACGAGGCTTAGCGACAAGCTCGCAAACCGTGCAAGACGTGGTGGTGGCCTGTGAGCTATACTAGTTCTAGGGAAAGTTACAAAAAAAAACAAAAAAACATGTTCAAAACTGCACTTCCTTCCTCAAATACCCTTCTTACATCTTGAAACGAACAACATTATTTTTATATTATTTTTATTTTTCACAATATATTTTAGGTTGCATCTCTCATCCATAAATAATATACCAAATTGTCATTCTATTTCCTAGACTACCCCTAAAAAAAAAACAATCCACACCGACCCACACTCTCTCTCCGTACTCGAGAGGCTTGCTTAGTCTGACATTACCCACAACTAGAGGTGTCTATTTTGAGCCCTAATTATCTATGAGTACACTGTGTGATAAAGGAAATGAGGAATGGCTGGTGCGGGGCCAATGACTTGCGGCTTTTCTCCCCAAACCAAAGGAAGCCAATGATTTATGGTATGCAATACACGACCAAAACTAGAGAATTGAGCCATGACACCAGCAAAATAAGGGATAGTGAACTACTAACCCTCGAACTTTTACCTCTGAACTGGTTTAAGGAGTACCTAAATTTGTTTGCCATGTCAATGTCATTTCTAAATTATCAATTGGTTCGATAGGTCCCCAGACTACTTTAATATGTCTCGTGCAGCAATTGTATATTCAAACAGCAGATGTTTTTCTCATCCAACATCTGACACAGCCACATACTTTCTTGGCCCGAAGTTAGAAGAGCATCGACCAAACATTGCCATGTTCTTTTGCCATTTGAGAATCAACAGATAGGTATTGCAGATTAGCTACAAGCCTTCCTACCCTCACCGCTGAATCAAAAGTGGATGGAAGTTCCTGCAAAGGTGAAGCCTGTGGTCCTCCTGTTAGGTTGAGTTGAGATGTCTCCTCTCGGTCATTGCAGGAAACTAATCCCAAGTCATCAATTGTTTTCGCTTGGCTTTCCCTCCAATATCAAAACATTTCGCTGTCTATTCTTGAATGAAACTAACCCTACTTTCCCCTTGCTTCTGCATTTGCAGGCAAACCAGTATATTATGACCAGTGAAATGGAGTTATAACGGCTTTTTTTCTGGGCCAAAGTCTTCTAACGAGAAGCACCTCACTTATCTTGCATCTTAGCAATTAGACAGACAAGATCATACATCACTTGCTCGAGAAACTTTCAGGTATGGTTGAAATAAGGAAGATCTCCATGAGTGGCATGATAAGGACAAGGCAGATGGTTCTCAAGGCTAATGCAAGAAAATTTTGCGATATCCCTGCTTCATCTCGGTTGCGTGCCTTCCTCCAACTCAACCGGATTCTAAAACTTACAGAGTTAGGCTTCATTTAAGAAAGTCGACATGCTTTCATTATAAAGAGTAGCTAAGCAATACATCGCCAGCAAGGATCGCGAGAAGGAATGACATAGTCTTATCAAAACAGTAGGGTGGTAAAGTCAAGTAATTGCGCTATTTATGGCAAGGTGGATTTAGAAGAAGCTTGTTGAGTATGCAATGGATTTAAAACATGCAAGATCGGCCAAATTGAGGTTTATATACTTAAAAATAAGGGGTTAATATCAGGAAAAATCCGAAATTAGTACATCTGTGATAAATTTACCACAAACTAATTTTTAACCATTAAAAACTTTAAATTAGTGCTTTTGTGACAAATTTACCCTCAATTAATTGTATCACAAAAAACCACAACGGAATATACATTTGACAAACAGAGGATAAAACCATAAACTAGTACATACATAAATTATCACGTGACATTTAACTCAACAATTTGATGATAAAATTTAACGAAAAATAACAAAAATGTAAATTTATCACAAGTATACCGATTTTGGGTTTAATTTGGAGTAAGCTTATTACAAATATATCAGTTTGGGATTTTTATGATATTAAACTTACAAAATAATAATCATGACAAATCACTACTCATGATGGTCTTCCAAACGACGCCAGCTGTGAGTTCATGGCCCGATGACCAGGCATGAAAATTATTTAGGCTGGTCGACTAGTCATGACAAATCACGTGCCTTTTGTTGATCTCCATATTCATTTGATCTATCTGTATTGCATCCACTCCCATGATCATAGAGCATCTTGTTATTTGATGACTTGAATGAGTACAGATCATCATGACTTAAAATAAAATAGACAGAACGCACCCAAGGTTTATTTAAACTTTGGGAGACACGTGACTCGGGGACAACGAGGATGGTAATTTAGTTACTTTGTTTTTAATTATTAATTATTATTATTATTTTTTGGGTAAAACGGAGGATGTTTATTAGTAATGACCAGAAAAGCCTGGGGCTTTGAATCTCTGCTGCAAAACTGAAAGCTCATTTTAAAAATACGCTTGGGAGGCGTTCAGTTAAATATTAGAAACATCCGAATATAAACAGTGCGCATTTCAAGGAAATTAAAAATGACTGGTGGTAAGTTGGAAGAAAAAATTAATGGAACCTTATTTCTTCTTTTACAATTAAAGGGGCATGAGGAGGATGCATAAAATTGACTAATAATGAATGGTACACAGTTCAAGGAAATTTAACATGACTCTGGTCAAGCTAAAAGAAAAGAATTAATGAAACTGTTATCTCATATTTCTTTCCTTTTATAATTAAAGGGGCACGAAGAGGATGCGTAAAAATGACCGGTAGTAGACAATACGCATCTCAAGGAAATTAAAAATGAATGATCAAGTTAAAAAACAAAACAAAACAAAAATGAAACTGTCATCTTTTACTTCTGTTTTTTTTTTTTTTTTAATAACTAAAGGGGCACAAGAATGGGGATTCAACTACTTAGAGCCTAAAGGCTTAGCCTTACATAGCAACCTCCAAACCTTATAAACCAGTTAAGTTCCAACTATTGATCGATGTAAAAATATAAGCCTTATATGATTGCATCATATGCCACTATACAGACAAAGCTTAAATGAGAATATCACCTGGAAAAAGCAATTTTGCTATTAAGGCTCAATAGAAATCCAAACACAATGTTTGTAGTGATTTTCATTTTTCTCTTTTTTTTTTAAAAAAAAAATCTCTTATTATGAAATTTGAATATTTTGACTTTTACTTAATATCTGTAAATACCTGAAAAATTTTAAGATATAAGTATATCAACATTAAATTTCATTTAGAGTTTTTCAAAAAAATTCGAACTTCAAATATTTTCTTCAATTTATCAAATTTTGTCAAAAAAGCAAGAAGAAACTTTTTTTTTTTAGAGCTCCTCATAAGAGCGCTAGCTAAATGCTAGGTAAATAAAAAATCCCTAATCATAGTAGAAAAGCCCTCCAATTGAGAAAAGAAAAGGGCTAACCCTACGAGTTACACCTTTGTGAGCAGAAAATTACTGTAAACGCTTCCACATAAATCAATATTAATTACAGCGTCTTTCACTATAAATACCATTTCAAACTCCTCTCTGCCAAATACACTCTCTCTCCCCACCATTACATTTGTGTAGCCATGGAAGTCGTCCCAACCAAAACCCACATAGCCCTCCTAGCTAGCCCCGGCATAGGACACCTCATCCCGGTCCTCGAACTCGGCCAGCGCTTCGCCGTCCAACACCGCTTCCTCGTCACCATCTTCGTCGTGACCACCGATGCCTCCACCGCCCAGTCCCAGCTCCCCCATTACTCCTCCTACAGAGACCTCCTCAACATCGTCTTCCTCCCCCCGGTCGACATCTCGGACCTAGCCACTGGCTCAATGGCAATCCTCTCGCAACTGGTCCTCCTAATGCGCCGAGCGATGCCACACATCCGCGCAGAGATTGCTAAATTGAGGCCATGTCCCTCAGCCCTCATTGTCGACCTCTTTGGGACTGAGGCTTTCGAGATAGCCGACGATTTCAGCATGTTGAAGTACATGTTCCATACCACTAATGCGTGGTTCCTTGCCCTAACGCTATATTATCCACATCACAACGAGACCGACAAACACGACCACGTCTATCTCCATAAGCCGCTGAACATCCCAGGATGCGCGCCGCTCGAGTACGAAGGCACGTTCGACTTGAACTTGCGACCGGACGACCGGGTCTGTCACGAAGATTATGCGAAGATGGGGCTCGATATGGCAAAGGCTGATGGGATATTGCTGAACACATGGGAGGGTTTGGAGCCCAGGACGTTGAAAGCACTGAGAGATCCGAACTTGATGGGACGGTTCAGCTCGGTCCCCGTCCACCCGATCGGTCCATTGATTCGACCGGTCCAACCGGTTGAAAATTTGGTCTGCAGGAGGAAAGTGCTTGATTGGCTGGACTTGCAACCCGCCGGGTCAGTGCTTTATGTGTCGTTCGGCAGCGGCGGGACCCTGTCAGCCAATCAGCTCACCGAGCTGGCCTGGGGCTTGGAGCTGAGCCAGCAGAGATTCGTTTGGGTGGTGCGGCCCCCCGTCGAGGGCATCGCATTCGGGTCATTCTTCCGTCAGGATAAGAGGACCGAGGACGGGACGCCGGACTACCTCCCCGATGGTTTCGTGAGTAGGACCAGCGAGATGGGCCTCGTGATGGAGATGTGGGCCCCGCAGACCGAGGTCCTGGCCCATGAGTCCGTTGGGGCATTCCTTTCGCACTGTGGATGGAACTCGACTCTGGAGAGCGTGGTCAACGGAGTGCCCATGATATGCTGGCCGCTCTATGCGGAGCAAGGTATGAACGCGGCCATGCTCTCCGGCCACCTCGGCATAGCCACTCGTTTGAAGGAGGTGGGGCCGGGCGCGGTGGTTGGGAGAGAAGTGATCGAGAAGATGATAAGGAGGTTGATGGAGAAGGACGAGGAGCACGGGAAGTTGGTGAGGGCGAATGTGCTGGAGCTCGAGCGTCGGGCGGAAGCGGCTCTGGCCAAGGGTGGCTCGTCCCACAGCTCGCTCGAGCAGGTGGCTAAGGAGTGTGAAACGGGCCTTACAAGCCTAAGAGAAAGGGCCTATGGGGCTTAGCTTCCGTTCAAAAGCCTATAGAGTATGATGTTGGTATTACTATGGGTGTTCGATTTCTGGTTTGATCTAATGGAACTAGTTTTTTTTTCCTACTACTTTATGTCATATGTTCTGAAATAGGAATTGTGTTCCCTACTACTCTTTTAGAAAAAAAAAAAAATGTGAGTAAAAGCCATTGTGATGACAAATCAATATAGACTGATCAAAACATGCCAACTACACATGTATTACTAATGTCTATGATGAAAGTTTAAAAATGAAAAGATAAATAAAATAAAAAAGCGGACGAGCCAAAGGAGAGATGGTGAACTGATGCTGGCAAGTAGCAACTGGACAAGACTCGAGAAGTCGAGAGGACAAAGTACTTCACTTAGGATTTACGTCACATTTTACTAATTCTTTTGAAGAAATTAAAAAAAAAAAAATGTATATGTAGTCAGTCGGATTCGATTCCCCCTTAGAACTAGAAATCAGATCATCTAGACACCAATTCACTTTTAGAAACTAGAAACCAGATCAACACTCCCGAAAGCCTAACCAAATCGGACAATTTGATTTGGTTCAAGTGATTTTTCTTTCGGGTATGAAGTTGGAGCAAAATCCCTGCGGTTATTGCGTAGGACAAGTCCCCATACCAAATAATCTAATTGGGTAGATACGGCACTGATTTATTGAAATCGATAAATGAATATCCATCCACGGACAATTGATGTATTAAGCTAATTAATGTGAGAGTCAACACCGGTTAGTGACAAGCGGCTTGTACGTGTACAAGCTTTTAAAGAAAATCACACTTGAAGTATGCAAGTTTAGTTCATCTACTTTGTTTTTACAGCACTACTAGTCCTTATGATATTAAATGAAAAGACATCAACTAAGATTTTACACATTGCGTTCTAAATAACACGTTTGACGTTAGCTATAATTTGTACATGGTTTGTTAATATCGATAGCCTTATAAAGTGACTTTTTCCTAAGAGATATTTACTGTTCAAGAGTTGATATTGAATCATCAATTTCCATGAACTGTCTAAAATACTGCGCCTCTTGAATAGTGAATTAAAGTTGGGGCTAGAATGTTCAAAAGTTATTTACATTCTCTAAAAGTACTCCTAGATCTGATTATATGGATCTGAGCAAGAAAATAAGCATGCCCTGATTGGATACAATAGAATTAATCTTAATGGGACTGACAATTAAATCAAGCACCTCAGAGTTAGAGAAATGGTCATTTAATAGTTGGTTGATTTGACATTTCCCTAAGATTTCGGATGGAATGCCAATCATAGCAATTAAGTTTGCATTGAAGGATAATAAGGTAATAGTTTTGTCACTAAAACAAATTAAATCACATACGGTGACCAATATGTAATTCAATTTGGGAGCTTCTACAGGCAGGCATCACGTGTCAATAGTCACTGCTGACTCCGCAATTTCCGGCGAACTTTGGGCAAAACTTCTTGGGGAGGACTTATTTTCGACCCTTCAATATCATACCTGGAATGCTAGCTTTCTAGCCCTGATGGACAGCTGAACAAACGATTATGAATGCTGCCAAGTCAGCGGAAATGTAAAGTAACGACCGGAGTAGTAAACAAACAAAGAACAGGATTCTAAAAAGGAATCCCGACAAAATCATAGGGATGTGCATGTCGATTGGCAGAGAGTTCGATGACCTCGACTGAAGATAATTAGTTAAGCAGTGAACCCTAGAACCTGACTAATGGTTAAATTATTCGTGCTTCTAAAACAATTACACCAAAACCACTTCGGCTTCAGCAGAAGACAAAAAATCATTCATTTAAACTTCTGGGTTTACAACAATCGATCCAAAGAAAGAAACGATGAAAATGTTCATTAAATTATGGTAAGAACAAAGAACTTGCTCATTGGCGCCCGCGTGTGATGGAAAGTAACGACCGAATCTTTCGGAAAAAGGGAGAAGAGGAAAGATGATAGTTGACCAGCGTGTTTCTATAAGGAACTGCACATGCATTCTTATCGACAAAGGAGATTGAAAGATCTCTTTGACCTGCCTTCTCCGGTCAGTGCAGTCCCGCCATTCATGGCTCGTGCATGCCGCACGTGGAAACAATTTCATTCGATGCTTAGCCACCCCAAAAAGAAGAAAAGGGTCAACGACCATTTCATCGCGATGTTCGACTAGATACTTCTCCGGTCAGTGCAGTCCCGCCATTCATGGCTCGTGCATGCCGCACGTGGGAACAATTTCATTCGACGCTTAGCCACCCCAAAAAGAAGAAAAGGGTCAACGACCATTTCATCGCCATGTTCGACTATAGAGAGAGAGAGAGAGAGAGACGACGTTGAATGATAGCTATCTCAACTCGGTCTAGGAGAAGTAAAGATAGAAACCGAGAACCTAAGTTGTCTCGACTCTCGGCATAGAGCCGTCATCAGGCCAATCCCTATAGATCCTTGTTTGTCTGTGCAGCATAGCAAAAATCACCACACGTACTGCTTGATATCTCTGCAAAACGTGTAATGAAAATACTCCGGCATGCTCGTTTCACAGAAAACGAGTGTTTATCAAACACGACGATAGCACAAACAACCATAACTAAGAAGATCTTAAATATGCGTAGCTCACTTCTCTTTCAGTAACTGATGAAGTGCAACACCGCAACCAAAACCCAGGACTCAGAAGGCTTTTTGTCCCCAAATCCATTACCAACCACCACCCAATTGTTGGTGTAATACCGATACGCTTAAGGACTTTACTATGTTGACGAACAAGTTGGCTGCAAAAGTCTAAATGTCGCCACTTGTTCGATTATGCAGAAAAAGGTAAGCAGGAACGAAATCATTACGATGAACTATTATTCAGAAAATGAAGCCAATGTGTCTCCATGGTAACAGCGAAATAGCAATCTCAGATGCTACCACTTAAGCACTGAGTTCCTTTCTCCTTTGTTAGAAAGTCTGGGGCAGGAATCCATAATGGATGGAGAAGGAGATAAGAGATAACAAATGGAGTTTTCCGCAGTTTTTGCTCATGCACGTACTGGTTCAGTAGCTTTCTTCAGCCATGCCATTTCAGCATCATCCAAGTATGGCGCCAATATATCTCTACACTTTGAATGGTATGTGTTGAGCCAATCGATCTCTTCAGTCGTCAATAAACTCAGGTTGATCAGCTTGGTCTGATACGGTGCCTAGACAGGACGCAGATTATAAGCACGGAAGAGGGGTTGATGATTTAGAATAACATTCAATTCGTTACCACATCCCAAAAAAAATTATTTATCCCATAAGATGTTAACCTCCAATGATGCCTATGACAGAAAATGAGGGGGTGATGATTCTCCAATAAATTGACCTGCTTGATAATAATTTAGTTTTTCCAGTAAGTGAATGTTTAAGGCAAGTCTTTTGCACTGAACAGGTTATAACATTTTACTTCAAACATCATGCCTCTAGGAAACAAGAGCATGAACAGGTTATAATAATTTCTGCCTATGCTTCAAATGTTGTCAGTCTGCCCTGTGTGTTCGTTTGTTATGCTCTTCCGAAGATGAATAAAAGCAAATTTCTATCTTTTTCCCCCTTATTCTCTCTATATTCTATCCACCCAAAAAAATCCGACCACCAGTCGCCAGTTGAAAATGTAATTAGATGACTCAACCAGAGACCAAGCAAAGAAAACATCAAAGTTCATCAAAGTTGTCAACGAGATTGAAATATCACCAACTACATGGAAGAATTGCGTAGTTAATGATATATATAAACAAAGTAGAAAAGCAAGGAAACACCTTCACCAACTGGTAGGCAATAACAACTTACCCAGGTTATATGCTCAAATGATAAATACCCCTTGTCACCAAAGTTGAACTTCGTATCCACTTCAATGACCACCAATAAATTCTCCAGCCTTATACCAAAGTTCCCATCTTCATAGTAACCGGGTTCTGAAAAAGGTTTCCATATAAGGAAATCAATGCAACCTCGATGCAACAGGATTTTGAAATTATGGTTCATGAAATGCCTCACAAAATAAGTGACGAACAATAGCAGCAGGACAATAATACAGAACACCAATTACAAAAATAGGGCCGATTCTTCTAAGAAAGACATCTGTATAGACATCAAATATAGACACGCAGGCAGTTGTGAGCAGCATTCCAGGTAATAGCTTTGAATAATTTCACAGTTTCACAGTATTGTCCTAAGCACCATTAATAACCTTAAATTACTCTAGATATAATTGAATCAAATCCTACCAGCTGCTCTCAAATCTACCAAATTCAATGGAACTCTCTTCTACTCAGAATGTTAACATATTTCACCTTCCACAAAATAACCAAGAACAGAAATGTTACAGAGTAATTATTACGTATTCTGGAAGCATTGCTCCCGGTGCATAGACCACGGTGAATAGACCACATCACCTCAGCCTTATACATCGACTGGCTGAGATAGCAATGCCCCAGGCATCTAATAATCTTTGCAAATTACGAGCTGGCACACTACAAATACTAACCATCTGTAACTGTCATTGAAGCTTGCATTGGCACATCAAGAGCCCGTCTTCCATAACTGATTGAATGAGGACCTGATCATTGAAAGGTCAAGTTAAACATCATTAGCAAGATTATGTATCAAAATTTAGCTAAGCTTGCCCAGACTAAGCTAGGATGGCAGATATCATGGCCACATATGACACTAAACATGCTTGGTCTCTGCTCATCCACATACCTTCATGAACATTTAGGTAAGATCCAACTCCATGCCCTGTGCCGTGTCGATAATCTAGACCGTCCTTCCACAAGGGTAGTCGGGCAAGAACGTCCAAAGCATAACCTTAAAGATTTAATATTAACTTTACAAAGATGAAGGAAAAAAATCTCAGGTTATGTAGATGAGTGTTGGAATTTGTGATCCAATTTCTGACATGGAATTCTCCGGTCCAATCTAGACAACTCTAGTGGACGTGAGAAACAAACAATGAAAAGACAACCAACAAGCTGCCAACTTGTATGAAGACATCCACGCCATCTTTTATATGTTCTAGAAAACTCCATCTTATGTTACTATAAAATAATAGTAGCTATTTGTAGTAGAGAACTGTGGAGACTTCCTCCACCGACTTTGGCAGCTTATATAATGGAGCAAGTGCTCCATGTTTTGGGTGGGAGCTAACCATAAAAACCACATCATGTAGCTCCCTCACCAATACCTCCTTCAACTATTGTATAACTATCTTTATAAGCTAGTGAAACTATCTTTGTCCCATAAACCTTCTCAAAATATCCTATCCTTGTCCATCTTCTATCAAATATAAACTATACCATGCTTCCACGCACATTTAAATTCTAACAATGAGACCAACCCCTGAGTACACTGACAACTTGGCTTGGAAGTAAAATTTATTCAAGTGCGAGGGTGAAGGATTGTGATACCAGTTGTCCCTTTCGGAAATCTGGCATTTCCCAGTGCAATGTGCCCTTTCAGTACCTGGATAGAGTGCAAAACCACAAGCTCTCAGAGCCTTGTAACACTTAGTATGAATTGGAATTGGAAATCAAAGGACTTGCTGTTTATGGGGGAGAAGGAATTAACTAGATTGAAATGAGTGGACAAAGCACATTGAAAAAAAAAAAAACTAAGGTTATTTTTTCAGTGCTTCCTTAATTAGACCTTGGATCTGTGCTCAGGAATATGAGGTCCTTAAACTACTACCGCCAGAGACTATACGGTGCAAGAATGTGAGGTGTATGTATGAGTCAAGGTTGCTAGTAGCAGCAGAGACATTAATTTTTACTGATGGAAACACAGTAGATGACATGCAAAGGCAAATAAATATAACAACAAGGTTTCCAGCTGCACCTAGAGGTTAATTATCAAAAGTAGACAACATTTTACTCTGGTATTAGGCAAAAGTGAAGGGTGTATCACCCTGTGAAGTAAATGGCATTTTAGAGACTGGTCTAGATATGACCTAAAATATTCAAGTTCTACAACTATTAGAGAAATTAATGACGAAGCACTGCAATAGGAACAGGTAGACTGATGTCATGGTGGCAGCCAATGACACTGAGAATAAGAAAATAGCGAAGGAGGCCAGACGATGTTGGAAATATTGGAAGAGCAGCAAAAGAAAGCGATAGCACAGCTGATGAATCTCTTCAAGGTGGCATCAAAACTAACGTGTTTCATTGACAGTCCTATGGCCAATTTCAAGCTTCAAAAACTACATGTGGGACCATCTTTTATCTTAAAACTGGTCAAAAGAACTTCATTTATTACTGAAATATTCAAGAAAACATTAGGTACACTGCTATGGAGTACACCCGATGCACTCCCTACCCTAAGAACACAAGTCTCATTTGGCGCCCACCAAATCAAAGGGCTAAGGATGGATGCAGTAGGTGCACTTGATGTACCTCAAAACCCCCCGTACTCTTCAGTTCCCATCAAAGAATAAGATCACATTAGTTGCCTATCCAAAAATAAGTAGTATATTGGCATCTGAAAGAAAAGTTTTGCTAGATATTCTTGCATACAAATTACTGAGTCAAATGTTTCCAGGAATGAGATCTATAATCTTGCCTAGATTCTACCACCATATATAACTGCCACGTAACTATACAAACATAGCTGAACTGAATTACCTAGATTCTACCACCATATATAATTGCCACGCAACAATATAAACATAGCTGAACTGAAAC
The DNA here is from genome assembly GCA_016097605.1 of Eucalyptus guilfoylei. NCBI lineage: Eukaryota > Viridiplantae > Streptophyta > Magnoliopsida > Myrtales > Myrtaceae > Eucalyptus > Eucalyptus guilfoylei. The sequence continues at coordinate 30,583,690 of CM027868.1, read as the reverse complement.
AACGCACCGCTGTATAGCATGCTTTCTCATGAGCTGAAGGTATCCCAAAATGAACAGTACGAGTTATATCTGTTGTTCCATCTAGATACTTTGGATACAGCATCCACAAAACCAAGAAAAAAAAAAAAAAAAACCTATAAGTCTCAGGAAAAAGATCGCAAGATAAGATGGAAATTGACAGATGCCCTTGTTGTTAAAGCAGCCAATTTTTAACTAACAAACACCAAACAGAAGCACGGCTCACATACCTGTGCTCCAGAATCAAATAGATAAATGGAATCTGCATCTAACTCTGCGCAAGTGTTCGGCTGCGGTGCATAATGGTTCATTGCCGCATTTGGACCGATGGATGAAATGGTAGGAAAACTTAAACTTTTGAAATGCTGCAAATGTTAAAAAAAAATAATAATAATGGTTATTCCGAAAAAACGTCACACAAACATGTTGTAGCCGGTGCAAAACAAAATAATTTTGAATATCTTATCCATTACATCACTAGTGATACATGAACTGTTACAAGCATTCACATAATGCAAAATTACAAAAAGCAAATGCAAAAGTCCGCACCTTGCGGACGGTTGGGTTTTCAAACATCTTACGCATGTATGATGTTTGCTTAGGCACTAACTGGAAAGACATCAAACAAAAAACAAAAAGAAGAGTCCGCACAGTTCTGTGAAAATCCATGAGAAGGAGAATACCTCTTTTGAAGCTCGAAATGACTCCAGCTTATCACTCACAGTCAACTCCGTTAGTTTCTTTCCTTCCCTGCTATACATTATTTTAATCAGACGTGTTAAGCATATGTGCCTTGAACATAAATTTTGGAAGATACCACCGAAAAAGACACCAAGTGATGCTTTAAATCAACTGGCACGAGAGATCAGAAATTTGCCTATACATTCTTCAATAAGCTACACTTTAGAAACTCACATTAAGCACACAAAATTAGTTTGCTTTACCCCACATGCCCTAAAAGAAAATGCATGAAATATTTCCTTCACAGGCTTACGATGAGTCTCTGAAAGAGACAAAGTACACAAAAATGGAAGAGATTCACAGACCTTGGATGTTAGAGTTCATAGTCAAAGTACTGACCTCTTAATTATTAGCTTCATGTTATCTAGAAACCAAATTTAAAAGACTAAAATGATTAGGGAGGTAGATGGCTTCAAGCCATAAAGGTACCAGTCTACTTCAAGCCCCCCTTATTTGGAGGTGCATCCCCTCAAATTCTGTCCCCTCAACTAACAGAAGACAGACAATGAGGACCTCACAGGAAGGCCAAGAGTATAAAGAATTATCTTGATGGAACTAGCATTGACCCATTGTGTTGCCCAAAAGAGTTACCTTCAAAGAGCAGAAGATTTTCATGCACATATTGAAAAACAGTGAAATCGGGGCTCAGTTAATGTCTCTCATAAGGTTTTATGCAACAATTGTTAATTCAAGCAGGAGTGGTTCACCCCAGACGTTTCTTTCACCCAACATCTCACACAATCACATGCTTCATCAGCATGAAGGATGACCAAACAATGGAATGTTCTTTTGCTGTTTGAGGATCAACAGATAGATATTATAGACTAGCTGCAAGCCTTCCTATCCTCATGGCTGATTTTCTGCAAAGTAGAAGCTTCTGGTGCTGGTAAGCTGAGCTGAGATGTCCCCTCCCACTCATTGATTAGAGTGGGCACATCTCATGAATACTAGCAGGAAACTCATCCAAGTTATCAAATGTTTTTGCTTTGCTATTTCTATAATATTAACAATCTTTCGCTATCTATTCCTGAGTAAGTAATCCACTGCAATTGCATCCAAACCAAAATTACTTGCAACGAAATTATGACCAGCGAAATGAACTTACAACTTTTTCTGGGCCAAAGTCTCTCCCTCCACAAAGTAACCAGAAGCACCATAGTTTTCTTGCATCTGAGCAATTAGACAAACAAGATCATTCATCACTCACTCAAGTAACTTTCAGGTATGATCAACATAAGAAAGATCTTCATGCGTGGCATGATAAGGAAAAGGCAAGTAATTCTCAAGGTTAATGCAAGAAGATCCGTGGCATACCTGTTTATCCAACCAGACAAGATATTGTACAACAGCTGCACCATCTCTGATGTGTGCCTTCCTTAACCCATCCAACTCAATTGGATTCTGACATTCACAGAGTTAGGCTTCATTAAAGAAAATTGGCATGCATTCATAATAAAAAGTAGCTGACCAACACATTGCCGACAAGGATCACAAAAAGGAATATCCTGCTATTATCAAATCGTCGGATGGTAAAGTCCAAATTGATATTTCTATACTAAAAAATGTTTAAAATGAGATATCACTGCTCATAGTCTTCCAGATGATGACATCAATTACAAGTTAATGGCCAGATGACCAGGCAGAAAACGATCAATTCTTTGCTGCAGAGTCTTTATGGTCTTTTACTTTACAAATCAGATCCCAATGATCACGTGCATTCAATTTAAATAGACTTATTCTGCTCATAACTATCAGAAACTCTTAAAGGTTAATTCATAATAATTATGATCCTCAGAATACTGAATGTTTTTATTTCCATATTATTTCAGCTAAAACCAAGTGATTTGAAGACACAATTCTCAAGATATCAAAAAATATAGGAAAGGCCTCCATAAAAAGAAGCACCTGCAAAAAGTGGTTGGACGGAATGTTCAGGAAGTATGAGGTAATAGCAGCACAAAACCTATCATATCTGTTCGTGTCAGCAATGGGCCAAAACACATAAGAGGAAATCGTGGAGCATCCACAATTGAGAATCATATTCATGCTTTCATATCAACATCCATATAAAAAGGACCTGTTCATTTCAATGACACACTAAAGTATGCACATCTCAATGCCAATTTCCACCTGAAGTGAAACTTTGGAATTATGAAATGGCATCCAGTCCACCAATTTGACCCTAGTCAATCATGAGATTAAACCTTCTGCCAACATAGAACAACTCCAAGACAGTGTCAGCTCAGATTCTTGAGCTTATTTCGATGATCACTACCTTATGTATGATGACATCACTACATACACTCAAAGATCATTATCTGTGACAATTACTACCTCAAAGATAGGGCATGCGTACATTACCTTCAAAGCTTTTGCAAGGGCCAAAGGAGATTGCTTCAGGAGAACTCTATTGGGATCTAGTTTAGAATACAAAGCATAGCAGCAGGATCCAGGATCAGCCCATATCAAGTCATCGATGCCACCATCTTCTGCTTCAGTCTTAATGCTTTCAGCTGCATCCTCCCTAGAGCCGATCTCTGTTCCCCCAGAAACCTCATTTTGAGTTTCTTTGACTGCACACGGGCCAAGCTGGTTGGATGCAAGTGAGCTCACATCTGCACTTACCGCACCGTACTCCCGCACTTCAATTCCATTCTCCTTTAAATAGCCACTTACCTGCATACGATTCACACTGCTTAGCACAACAGTATCACTAACAAAACATAATAGGAGATAATAAGAAACATAAGATGGAGACTGAATATGTCAGGAAGAACCAACCACGCCTTGATGCTGACAATATCATAAGGAAAAGGGAAGATAACCAAACCTCAGAAGATAGCTTCCTCTGGTCCACATAAAAGAAAGCTGAAGTGCGCGTGACTATGGCAAATGCCTGAACTACGGGGCAGCAAGACACATCACTTCCTCGAATATTATACAGCCAAGCAACCTGCAAAGTAACAGCTAAGTTCTAATACTGCAAATAAAAAGTATCTAAGAAATATATGATTGGGAGACCATCTAAAAAATCTTGCCTCATCAAGGGCTGTGATTATTATGCCTCGAGCTTTCTCCTGTGTAAGCCTTTCTCTCAAATCATTCAGTTTATCTGTCGCTGATCGACCAGCAAATTCCAGGGCATGTACATTGACAGGATTTATTTCAAGAGGTGGCCTATTTTTCCAAACCTCATCAACCAAGTTGGTGGAAGTCTGAACCAGCTTCTGCTGTTTTTTGGCAAAAGCACACTCCCATCTCTGCGCAGTGTCTATGGACACGCACCAAGGATCAGTGCCAATTGCCGCACCATTTGGCAAGTTCTGATAAAGGATAGACATGAAATCCACACGGAGCCAAAATGGTTACATAAAAAAAATTTCAGGAGTAATCTAAGTAAGCGACAGTAACCTACTCTTTGCACCAAGTGCTCAGAATTACATAAGCAGGAGCATAAGCATTAGCACTTTAAAACTGTCTTAGAGCATAGGCTACACCAGATTTAGCTAAAGGGAAAAACATGATACTGGCTTAGACATGAGACAAGATCAACAAAGCAACTCAGAGCAGATTTTACAGTATGCCAGGACTTAAGTAAAAGAAAATCATCGTTTTGATTGGCAATTGTCATAAACATTTAAAATGAAGAGCTTATATCCAACTTTTTTTTGGCCCACGAGAGATTATATAACCCACTTCATAGTGGTCAAGAAATCCCGGAATGAATAATTTTGGAAATGTCAAAGAACATGTCTCAACTTCCGATCTTGCACAGAACAAATTAGAATTAGCATTGAAATTATGCTTAGAAAGTTGTCCAAAATTCAACAGGAAGATAAAGACTCACGTCTACCATCCAAACATCCACAGCAGGGTCTTCTCCTCTGCGCATGAGTTTCCACTGATCACTAAGCTGTTGAGCAGCCTGCAAGAAATAACGTGCATCGGTCCATAGCAGTGCTTCCTTTCTTGTTATAAGAGACAGACCTGCACGATTCAAATTAAAAGAGTTTAACTAAGACATACTCTGGATATTTAATATTTCTCATAGAAATTCTAACCATCTTAATTTTCTGCAGATTTCTCTGGACGGAAAGAAAAAAGATCAATGAGTTGATGCTGGTGAAACATGAGTGATGACTTTCTTCAGTCAAATGACAGTCCAAGTATGAAATTTCTCTGCATTAAGGTGCAAACACTTTTCCTTTTCCTCATTTATTTCTCCCAACCAAACATTTGTTCCATATGCAGATCTTAAGCATGTGAAATTACACTCAAGGAAGCAGGTAATTGAGCCGACTGTTCAAAGAGATTCTTAAAATCAACCTAATGTAAACCTCATCTGCAACGCTCTAAAAACAAGATACAGCCGATACAGTGCTAAGACAACCTCATCAGATGCATAAAATACAACTGTACTAGAATCTAGCCCAAAAGCAGCATCAACCAAAAGAAATCCTCACCCATTTTAGGATGAAAATCTCTATGAAAATAACATCGTCAATTTCATCCCCCGGCATTTTCATCAATTCAGAATAACAGTCATGAGAAATAAACATTTTCTTTGGCCATCATATTGGGCAATGAAATGGATGTAGTCAACGAATAATTTCCTACTCTTCCGCCATAACTTTTGAAATCCAACTAAACGGAGAAATACTCTTTCAACCTTTTAAGGTTGCAGTAAGTGAACAATCAAAAGTTGTGTCAACCACAATGCCATGAAAACGAGGATACAAATGTCCATCCCATTGCTAGTCAGTAGGAATGATTTATTGATCTAAAACAGATGATGCCTATGTCTACCACTTCAAACATATTAACTCAGACGTTCAACCGCAAAAAGCTAAAAGGAAGTACAATAGTGCTGATATATCAGTTCTCCCGGCAGAAATTAAAGCGTTCAATTACAAACTCAGTAAATACTAACATTCGTGCCAAAGTTTGCCTCCTAAGAGACAATAATGTCCATTCCATGAACTGATTCCAATCCGAAAATAAGAATTCGAAAGCAAGAGAAGTAATATGGGGGAAAAAGCAAAATAATTAATTTATTTAAATGCTTATCAATTTCAAGAAAAAAAGAGTGGATTGAGTTGAATTTAAGTAGATCATGTATAAATTCGACCTTTCATATAACTCAAATTGACCCATTTATTAAATGGCTTATAGCCAGCCCGGCCCCATCTAAAGCCAACCCAAGCCCACCAGATTAGAGAGAGAAAGGCCCATCATATATTAGCGCCTTGCGTTGATAATGTCCACTTCAAGGACCGATATGAATCATCTCCCTTTCCGTGTTCCGCCAGGTTGCCGCCACCTTCATCGCCATCATGGCCGTCAACAACTGCGGCGGCGAGAACTCCCGCGGCGATCGCCCGCCCAAAGCCCTCGGCAGGTGAACGAGCTCACTCATGCCCGTAGATCGAACACGTGAGGGAAGGAACGCTCGAGCAGAAGATCGACGAGGGGCTTGCAGGTGGGTAACTGGGTTGGGCCCGAGATTTTGTGTGGGTTGGAAGATGGGTAAAGTCCATTTAAGCCTATTTGTTTTGGGCTTTTCATTTTAAAACCCAGTGTTCCTAGGCCCATTAAATTTGAAGTGACTTATAAATGACCCATTTCGATAATTCTAGATTAATAAAGGGGTTCAAGAACCTATTTCAACAGATCTATCCAAACTATAGCAAAAGTCGCAACCTTTTAGTCGGACCTCACGAACACAAACTGATCGAAACTAAATTCAAGCGATTCTTGCATGCACGATCAAACCGGTTCATAAAGCACAAACAAAACAAGAAAAGGTAAAATGAAACTCACCTGCACTTCCGGTGAATCCAGAAACGAACTCGCGCCTCTTGTCCCTCGACGATACATACTCACTCTGCAACAACAATTCAGCCATCTTGAACATCATCGAAACTCCACAAGATCGACAATAGAAAAGGTATAATCAACGAGAGAGAGAGAATATGACCTGATGATAATCTTCGGAAGGAACGACCAGGGCATCGAGAGGAGGGGAGTGAGAGGACATCAGGGACCTGAGAGCATCAAGTTTGTCTGCCATTTCTCACTTCTGTGTCACTTTGCAGCGCGGTATCTCTCGTAATGCTAGCAATCTAATCAGGAAGAAAAATTGAAATTTTTTTTTAGCGCTTCAATGGAAGTCCTCTTTATTGCTAGAGCTTAGAGAGACTGATTGAAATATATGGAGATGCAACGAACCACTTACCTCAATTCCTTTGTTGGTATCAAATATCTTCCTTTCGAGGCAATGCCTAAAACTGCAGTTAATCGTTGCAATTCGTGGGATATTTGGAAATGAAGTGATGTCACCCAGGTTGGTTCAAATCGAGTCACAACGCCGGGGCCCCAATTCCAAACAGCCGGGATGGTCGATGCGGCGGCGATGGAAATCTATGTAGATATTTAGCTTTCATTGGGGGTCTTTTTATGGACTAAAATTTATTATTTTAATCATGAAAATGTTTTTTTGCTAACTTATTGTTTTGGATAATGTTAAACGGGAAAAAAATTAGGGAAAATTAGATGTGAGATTTGATTTTATCGTTGTTCCTCAACTAATTGGGAAGAACCCTGTTAAATTTGGACTATTAAATAGTGAGTACTGATATTTAGACAAAATGATGATGATGATGATGATGATGATGATGATGATAGAGAGAGTACTGATATTTGTGCTTAGTCAAAAATGAAAGGATAGCTTTTAATTGAATCATTCTTTTTCTCTATTTCTTTTTTTGTCAATCCTACTTTAATTCTCAATTCACTCTCAAACTTTTATCTTGTCTTTTTACAAAGCGTGAGAGTTGAAACCCACATCTGAAACTAATCGTCCCCACTCTAACCTCTTTTTGAGAAAGTGAAAATTCCCTTTTCATGTGAGAAGAGTGGCCCCTTGACATTGAACTATTGTAGCTAGTGGTCCAATAACCGAAGCATTTCTCTAATGCTAAAAGAGAATTTATTGGACTTTTTAAAGTAAAAAGTAATCTATAACGTAAAGAAGGTAAGGTACTGAAATTTCCGAAATCCACAATTCCCTAATAAGTTTAAGATCTCATTAATGAGCGTCTTGATTAGTCATTAACAATATATAATTAAGAAATACTTTGATTTCCAATGCACTAATTATACACAGAGTGAGAAAGATTATTGATTGGAAATAACTTTTTCTTTCATTTGGGTGTTTAATAAGCATGTCGAGACACTTGCTAACGAAACTCATAAAAGATATGTCTATTTCAAATTATTAAAGGCGGAAAATTCAGTTTTGTCTATCTCACAAAGATAATAATTGAAAGAAAATTATTGAAGGCGGAAGAAAGAGAGATATTTTCAAGCCTTCCAATGGAAGTTTTCATTTTTGCTGGAGCTGATGAGAGAGGCTGATCCAAATAGGCCAAAGCTTAAGAGGAAGGTGTGTCTAATTATTGACAAAAAAAAAATTGTAATAGATAAAGATGTAACAAATCATTATTTGACTTCGATTCCTTCATTTGATTAATGCTATGCCTAAACCTGCAAGTAATTCATGTGATTCTAGGGAAATTTGGAATTTGAGTGAAAAGGGGACGTAGGTCTATAGTCCGGTGGAAGGGGTCCGGTCGTCAGGTCCTAAGACTCCTAAGTCTAATAGGGTGAACTTAGGTTTATGCTCGAAACTAGGTTCAATAGCTAGGTTCAAGATTCGGAAGCCAAGAACCCAAGTTTGCATACCAAGGACATGGGTTGGGTCACCGCATCAGAGCTCAAATCTGGACTCCAAGAATGGTCAATGTGATGAAAATTTAAGTAAAGTTCAAAATTTTATTGATGTTCTTTTCTAAGGACTAAATTTTATTGTTGTTATCATGAAATATTTTTTGCTGAAATTTTGTTGTAGACAGTGTTAGACATTAATAAATAAGAAAAAGCAATATTTTGTGATGCTCGAAACGAACCATCAATATGTTTTCAGTTCCGTTGTAAGATTTGATTTAACTATTGTTTTTCAGACAATAGGAAAAAACACTACATGGACATTTGATTGTAAAATATAAAGTATGGTTTTTAGCTTAGCAACAAAGAAGGATGGCTTGTCATCCACGTATTCTTTTTCTACACTTGGATATTGAACTTTTGTAGTAGTCCCATGGTTAAGCTAGTGATCCCATTTCCTAAGAGAGAATTTAGTGGGCAAAGAGATAAAGACTCACCCTTTTTAAAACACAACTTGCATGACTTTCGCTAAAGTAATCTTTGGGCTCAGGATATAAAATACCGAAATTTCCAACCTCCACGAATCCCTAACCAGTTTGTGCTCTTGTTTTCGCGAGTATTTGGGTACTCATTAATAATTTTTTATTTGAATGTTTAATAAGTGCCCCAAGACACTTATTAACAAAATCCATTAGCATAAGATGTATCTGTTTCAAATTATTATAGGTGAAAAACTTAATCTTTGTCCATCCCACAAATATAGAGGAATTATTTCGATTTTTTATTTACAAAATTTACAAAAACCAACCACCAACAATTCTCAAATGTTACAACATGTCAATGTTTATATGCCATATGCCTTTTAAGATGGAAAAATAGCTGTAGGCCAAAAAGGAAGATGAACAAACGGCATTAAAAAATCCCCACTTTCAATTGAAAAAAGCATGTGCTCTATACATGCCACTAGGCCAATCCCATATATCCTTCTTTGTTATCTGTAATATGGTGAATCGCGACATGTACTGCTCCATATTTCCGCAAAATGCATTATTGGAAATACTCCGGCTCGCTTATTTCACAGAAAACAAATCTTTATCAAACACGACGATCACACAATCAATCAAAACTAGAAAATCTCAAGGATGTGGAGCTCACTCCTCTTTCAGTAAATGATGTAAGTACAGCAACACTAAACCAAAACCCGGGACTCAGAAGGCACTTGGTCCCCAAATCCATTACCAACCACCACCCAATTGTTGGCGTGACACCAATACGCTTAAGGACTTCACTATGTCAACGTACAAGTTGGTTGCAAAAGTCTAAACGTCGCTGCTTGCTTGATTGTGCAGAAAACAGGTAAGCAGGAACGAAATCGTTATGATGAATTATTATGCAGAAAATGAAGCCAATGTATTTACATAGTAACAGCGAAATAGCAGTCTTTTATGAAACCATTTAAGAACCAAGTTCCTTTCTCTTTTATCAGAAAGCCTGGGGCAGGAATTCATCTAGGATGGAGAAGGAAAATACAGAGATAACAAATGGAGTTTTCTGTGATTTTTCGCTCATGCACGTACAGGTTCAGTAGCTTTCTTCAGCCATGCCATTTCAGCATCATCCAAGTATGGGGCCAATATATCTCTACACTTTGAATGGTATGTGTTCAGCCAATCGATCTCTTCAGGTGTCAACAGACTCATGTTGATCAGCTTAGTCTGATATGGTGCCTAGATAGGAAACAAATTATAAGTAGGGAAAAGAGCTCGACGATTTATAATAACATTAAATTAGAGACCACGTCCCATAAAATTCTTTATCCCATAAGATGTTAAACACCAATGATGCCTACAATATAGAGTGATGTGGTGATGATTCTCCAATAAAATGACCATTTTGATACCAAATTAGTTTTTCTAATAAGTGAATGTTCAAGTCTAAGTCTTTCACATTTCATGGGGTATAACATTTTACTAGAAACAATGGTTTAACATAGATTTGCCTACAGGAAACAGGCACGTTGAATGGAAAAATTTCTGCTCATGCTTCAAATGGTCCATCCATGTCTTTGTTTGTTATACTCTTCACAAGACGAATAAAAGCAAATTCACATCTTTTTTTGCCTTATTCTCCCTATATTCTATCCACCCAAATACGCCAACTACTAGTCGCCAATCAAAAATGTAACTAGATGACTCAACCAGTGACAAAGTAAAGAAAACATCAAACATGAAAAAGATGTCGAATTTGTCGACAAAATTTGAAATATCACTAACTAGAGGGAAGAAATGCGTAGCCAATAAAGGAAAACCCAAGTGGAAAAGCAAGGAAACACCTTCACCAACTGGTAGGCAATACCATTCTTTGTAATAACAACTTACCCATGTTATATGCTCAAATGATAAGTACCCCTTGTCACCAAAGTTGAACTTTGTATCCGCTTCATTGACCACCAAGACATTCTCCAGCCTTATACCAAAGCTCCCATCTTCATAGTAGCCAGGTTCTGGAAAAAAGTGCCCAGTTTAGGAAATCAATGCAACCTTAAAGTAACGGGATTTTGAAATATTGGTTCATGAAATGCCTCAATGCATAAGTGATGAACAACAGCAGTAGTACAATAGTACAGAATGCCAATACAGAAATAGGGCTGTTTCTTTGAAGAAAGACACATCTGAATAAACATCAAACATAGAGGCACAGGCAGTTGTAAGTAGCATTCCAAGTGATATCTTTGAGTAGTTTTACAGTACTGTCCTAAAGCAGCAAGTCATAACCTTAAACTCCAGAAACAATTGAATCAAATTTGACCAGCTGCTCTCAAATCTACTAAATTCAATATAACTATCTTCTACCAAGAAGGTTATCATATTTCACATTCCACCAAAAAAACCAAGAACAGAAATGTTACAGAGCAATTATTACTTATTCTAGAGGCATTACTCCCATCGCATATTGATCCTAGACCACAGTGAATAAGCCACATCACCTCAGCCTTATACATCAAAAGGCTGAGACAACAATGCCCCAAGCATCTAATAATTTTCCCAAATTACAGGCCCATTACTACTAATACTAACCATCTGTAACTGTCATTGAAGCTTGCATTGGCACATTACGAGCATGTGGTCTGAAACTGATCAAATGCGGACCTGATCATTGAAAGGTCAAGTTAAACATCATTAGCTAGATTATGCACCAAAAGTCAGCTAAGCTTGTCTAGACTAAGCTGGAATGGCAGATATCATGGCCAAATATGGCAATAAACGTGCTTTATCCCTGCTCATCCACATACCTTCATGAACATTAAGGTAAGATCCGATTCCATGCCCTGTGCCATGTCGATAATCGAGACCGTCCTTCCACAAAGGTACTCGGGCAAGAATGTCCAATGCATAACCTTAAAGATTTAATTAATAGAGACTTTACATAAGAGGAAGAAAAAAATACTCAGCTTATGTTGACGAAACCAAACCCCTGAATACACTGACAACTTGGTTTGAAGTATAATTTATTCAAGTGCGAGGGTGAAGGATTGTGATACCATTTGTTCCATTTGGAAATCTTGCATTTCCCAGAGCAATGTGCCCTTTTAGTACCTAAGATAAAGCCCAGAACCAAAAGCTCTCAGAGCCTTGTAAGACATAGTATGAATAAGAAATCAAAGGACTTGCTGTTGTGCAGTGGGAGATGTAATTAAATGGATTAAAATAAGTAAGGAAAGCATAAAAAAGAGAAAAGCCAAGGTAATTCTTACTGTACTTCCTTAATTAAACCTTGGATCTGGGCACAGGAATATTACGTCTTTACATTACTAACACAAGAATAGATGGATGACAATTTATACATATGAAAGAGGAAGATGCAAGAATGTAAGGTGTATTTACTAGTCAAGGTGCTTTGCACCACTTGCACTAGTAGCAGCTGTCAATAGTTAAGGGAGTCATTATGACCAATGTCGGCAGAGACATCAATGTTCACGTGGAATCACAGTAGATGACATGCAAAGACATATAGATATTACAACGAGGTTTCCAACTGCACCTAGAGGTTAATATCATAGGAAGACAACATTTTACTCATAATATTAGGTGAAATTAATGGCTATTGAGAGGTGAAGGGGGTATCACCCTGTGATATTAATGGCATTTTAGAGACTGGTCTAGATGCAACGTAAAATACTAAAGTTCTAAGACAATTAGAGAAATTAAGGACGAAGCACTGCAATGGGAACAGGTAGATTCACCTCAAGGCAGCAGCCAATGGCAATGACTTCCTAAGAATCAGAAAATAGCAAAGGAGGCCAAATGATGTTGGAAATATCGAAAGAGCTATAAAAGAAACCCAAGGCACACCACTGATAAATCTCTTCAACTAATCATTGATGGTCCTATGGCCAATTTCACGGTTCAAAAATGCATATGGGACTTCATCTTTTATCTTAAAACTTGTCGCAAGAACTTCATCTTTTACTGAAATATTCAAAGAAACATTAAGTGCACTGCTATGTAATACACCCAATGTACTCCCTACCCTAAGATCACACGAGTCTCATTCAGGGCCCGCACCCCAATGAGATCTATAATCTCAGCTAGATTCTTCCACCATTTATGATTGACATGTAAGTATATAAACATTGCTGAACTGAAACAACTCACCGCTGTATAGCATGCTTTCTCATGTGCTGAAGGTCTCCCAAAATGAACAGTTCGAGTTATATCTGTTGTTCCATCAAGATACTTTGGATACAGCATCCACATAACCAAGAAAGGAAACTATAAGTCTCAGGAAAAAGATCGCAAGATAAGATGCAAATTGACAGATTTCCTTGTTAAATCAGCCAATTTTATAAAAAAACACCAAACAGAAGCACAGCTCATATACCTGTGCTCCGGAATCAAAAAGATAAATGCAATCTGCATCTAACTCTGCACAAGTGTCCGGCTGTGGTGAATAATGGATGATCGCCGCATTTGGACCGACTGATGAAATGGTAGGAAAACTTAAGCCTTTGAAATGCTGCAAATGTTAAAGAAAAGGATATTGGTTATTCCATAAAAACATCATACAAACATGTGGTAGCCTGTGCGAAGGTTTGATTATCTTATCCTTTATATCACTAAAGATACGTTAACCATTACAAGCATTCACATATTGCAAAATTACAGAAAGCAAATGCAACCCCTCTACTGACCACACCTTGCAGACTGTTTGGGTTTACAAACATCTAATGCATGCATAATGTTTTCATAGGCATACATTTGTAAGATTTCAGAAAATGAGTCCAATAAAAAATAAATAAATAAAAAGATTCTGCACAGTTCTGTGAAAATCCATGAAAAGGAGATTACCTCTTTTGAAGCTCGAAATGACTCCAGCTTATCACTCACAGTCACCTCCGTTAGTTTATTTCCTTCCCTGCTATTTTGATCAGACGTGTTAAGCATATGTACCTTGAACCTAAATTTTGGAAGGTGCTAGCAAAAAAGACATTAAGTGATGCTTCAAAACAATTGACATGTGAGATTAGAAATTTGCCAATGCAAGTCAATAAGCTACACGTTAGAAACTCACATTAAGCACACAAAATTAGTTTGCTTCACCCCACATGCCCTAAAGGAAAATGCAGGAAACATTTCCTTCTCAGGCTTATGATGAGCCTTTGAAAGAGAAATGGTACGCACGAAAGAAAGAGGTCCACAGTCCATAGATGTCAGAGTTCGTAATCAAAGTCCTAACCTCTAATTATTAGGTTCATGTTATCCAGAAACCAAATTTAAAAGGCTAACATGATTGGGGAGGTAGATGGCGTCAGTGTATCTCAAGCCCCTTTTATTTGGTGGTGCATCAGCTAAAATTCTGTCATCTTGACTAACAGAATACGGACAATGGGGACCTCGCTAGAAGGCTAAAAGTAAAAAGAATCATCTTTAAGGAACTAGCACTGATCCATCATGTTCCCCAAACAAGTTTCCTACTGAGAGCAGAAGATTTTCATTCAGACATAACCAATGCCAGAACTGCCACCGTGTCCCCAACACTATAATAAACTGATTCCCCAGGGAAAGCAATGCTAATCTACATATCAAAGAACAGTGAAATCAGGGGCTCAGTTAATGTTTCTCATGAGGTTCTATGCGACAATTGTTTATTCAAAGAGAATTACTTCACCCCGGATGTTTCTTTCATCAAACATCTTACACAGACATGCTTTATTGGCATGAAGGATGACCAAACAATGGAATGTTCTTTTGCTGTTTAAGAATCAAGCCTTCCTATCCTCATGGCTAATTCAAGTGATGACTTCAAAATGAACATTGTTCTGCAAAGTCGAAGCTTGTGGTACTGGCAAGTTGAGCTGAGATGTCCCTTCCCGCTCATTGATTAGAGTGGGCACATCTCTCGAAACTAGTAGGAAACAAATCCAATTTATCAAATGTTTTTGCTTTGCTATTCCTATAATATCAAAACTTCTATGCTATCTATTCTTGAGTAAGTAATCCAACTTTCGCTTGACTCTGCAATTGCATCCAAACCAAAGTAACTTGCAACAAATCATGACCAGCAACATGAACTTACAACTGCTTTTTCTGAGCCAAAGTCTCTCCCACCACAAAGTAACCAGAAGCACCATAGTTTTCTTGCATCTGAGCAATTTGACAAACAAAATCATGCATCACTCACTCAGAAAACTTTCATGTGTGATGGACATATGAAAGATCTTCATATGTAGCATGATAACAAAAAGGCAATTAGTTCTCAAAGGCTAATGCAAGAAGAATCCATGGTATACCTGCTTATCCAACCAGACAAGATATTGTACAACAGCTGCACCATCTCTGATGTGAGCCTTCCTTAACCCATCCAACTCATTTGGATTCTGAAATTTACAGAGTTAGTCTTCATTAAAGAGAATTGGCATGCTTTCAAAATGAAGAGTAGCTGACCAATACATTGCTGACAAGGATAACAAAAAGGAATGTCCTAGTCTTATCAAAATAGTAGGATTGTAAAGTCATGTAATTGGGCTATTTAGCACAAGATGGATTTAGAAGAGGCCTCTTGAATGCGTAATGGATTTTAAATATGCAAGATTAGCCAAATAGCAATTTCTATACTATAAAATGAGTTTTCCTGCCAAATTGACAATTCTATGCAAGATTACCACAGGAGATCCTGTCATCGTCTTCTGGATGATGGCAGTTATAAATTAATGGCCAGATGACCAGGCAGAAAATTATCAATTCTTTGCTGTAGAGTCTTTATGGCATTGTACTTTACAAATCAGAACCCAGCGATCCTTTGCACTTGCATTCAATTTATATTGGCTCATTCTGCTCATGACTATCAGACCCTCTTACGGTTAGTTCCAAAAAAATTATGATTCACAGAAAACTGAATGCTTTTCAGTCCCATATTACTTTAGCTAAAACCAAATGATTTGCGGACATTGTTCTTAAAAAATCAACTAATAAAAGCAAAGGCCTCCTAAAAAAAAATCACCTGCAGCACAAAAGTTATCATATCTGTTCATATCAGTAATGGGCCAAAACACATAATAGGAAATCACGGAGGATCCACAAATAATCAGTCTTTCATATCAATGTCCATAAAAAGAGGACATGTTGACTTCAACGACATGCTAGAGTATGCATATCTCACTGCCAATTTCAACCAGAAGTGAAGCTTTAATATTATTAAATGGCATCCAGTGCACCATTTGACCCTAGTCAATCATGAGATCAAACCTTCTGCCAACAAAGAACGACTCAAAGACAGTGCCAGCTCAGATTTTTTAGCTAACATCAGCTTATTTTAATGATCACTACCTTATGTATGACAACATTACTACATACACTCAAAGATCATGGGCGCAACATCATCTGGGACTATTACTAACTCATAGATAGGGAATGCATGTATTACCTTCAAAGCTTTTGCAAGGGCCAAAGGAGACTGCTTCAGGAGAACTCTATCGGAATCTAGTTTAGAATACAAAGCATAGCAGCAGGATCCAGGATCAGCCCAAATCAAGTCAATGGTATCGCCATCTTCTGCTTCAGTCTTAATGCTTTCAGCTGCATCCTCCCTAGAACCAATGTCTGTTCTCCCAGAAACCTCACTTTGAGCTTCTTTGAATGCACATGGGCCAAGCTGGTTGGATGCAAGTGAGCTCACATCTGCGCTTACCGCACTATACTCCCGCACTTCGATTCCATTCTCCTTTAAGTAGCCACTTACCTGCATATGACTCACACTGATTAGCACAACAGTATCACTAACATAACATGATAGGAGAGAATAAGAAAAAAGTAATTATAATAAGATGGAGACTGAATATGTTAGGAAGAACCAACCATGCCTTGATTATGACTATATCATAAGGAAAAGGGGTGATGACCAAACCTCAGAAAATAGCTTCCTCTGGTCCACATAAAAGAAAGCTGAAGTGGGAGTGACTATGGCAAATGCATGAACTACGGGGCAGTAAGACACATCACTTCCTCGAATATTATACAGCCAAGCAACCTGCAAAGCAATAGCTAAGTTCTAATGCTGCCAATAAACAGTATCTAAGATACACATGATTGGGACATGACCCATCTAAAAAATCTTGCCTCATCAAGGGCTGTGATTATTATTCCGCGAGCTTTCTCCTGTGTAAACCTTTCTCTCAAATCATTCAGTTTATCTGTCGCTGATCGACCAGCAAATTCCAGGGCATGCACATTAGCAGGATTTATTTCAAGAGGCGGCCTATTTTTCCAAACTTCATCAACCAAGTTGGTGGAGGTCTGAACCAGCTTCTGCTGTTTTTTGGCAAAAGCACGCTCCCATCTCTGCGCAGTGTCTATGGACACACACCAAGGATCAGTGCCAATTGCCGCATCGTTTGGCAAGTTCTGATGAAGGAGCAAAGAAAGGATACTTAAGAAATTGTCAGGAGTAATCTAAATAAGCAACAGAAACCTACTCTTTAGTTGGACCAACTACTCTGAACTACACAGGAGTATAAGCATTAGCACTTTAAAATTGTCTTCTAGCATAAGTTAGGCCAGATATAACTGAAAGGAAAACATGATACTGGCTTAGACATGAGATAAGATCGACAAAGCCAGTCAGAGCAGACTTTCAGTATACAGAAACTTAAGAAAAAGAAAATCATCATATTGATTGGCAATCATCATAAACATTTAAAATGAAGAGCTTATATCCAACTTTTTTTCAGCCCACAAAAGATTATATAACCCATTTCATAGAGGTCAAGAAATCCCAGAACGAATCACTGAGGAACTGTCAAAGAACATGTCTCAACTTCTGATCTTGCACAGAGCAAATTAGAATTAGCATGGCCTTTATGCTTGAAAAGTTGTCCAAAATTCACCAAGAAGATAAAAACTCACGTCTGCCATCCAAACATCCACAGCAGGGTCTTCTCCTATGCGCATGAGTTTCCACTGATCACTAAGCTGTTGAGCAGCCTGCAAGAAATAACGTCCATCGGTCCATAGCAGTGCTTTATTGATTGTTATAAGAGCCAGACCTGCACGGTTCAAATTAAAAGAGTTCAGCTAAGACACTCTCTAGACATTTAATAATTCACATAGAAATCCTAACCATCTTAATTTTCAGCAGATTTTTCTAAACAGAGAAATCAATGAGTTGATGCTGGTGAAACATGAGTGATGACTTTCATCAGTCACGTGACCATAAAAGTATGAAATTTTTCTGCACTAAGGTGCAAACACTCTCGCTTTTCCTCATTATTTCTCTGAACCAAGGTTTTGTTGCATATGCAGATCTTAAACATGTGAAATTACAGTAGGGGAAGCAGGCAATTGAGCTTACAGTTTGAAGAGATTCTCAAAATTATTTTAATGTAAAAACCTCATTTGCAATGCCATAAAAACAAGTTACAGCCGATACATTGCTAAGACACCTCATCAGATGCATAAATAGAACTCTACTAGTATCTAGCACAAAAGCAGCATCAACCAAAAGAAATCCCCACCCATTTTAGGATGAAAACCCCTATCCAAACAACATCACCAAGTTCATCTCGTGGCATTTAAATCAATTTAGAACAACAGCTCATGAAAAACGAACTTTTTTTTTGGCCATCATATTGGGCAATGAGATGAATGTAGGCGATGTACAAAGAACAATTTTCTATTTTTCCACCACACCTTTTGAAATCCAAGTAAAACGGAGAGATACTCTCTCGCCTTTTTGAGGTTGCAGCTACACAACAATCAAAACTTTTGTCGAGCACAATGCCATGAAAATGAGGATACAAATGTTCATCACATTTCTAGTCAGCCAGAATCATTTAATGATCCGAAACATATAATGTCAATGTCTACCCTTTCTTCACACGTATTAACTCAGATGTTCAACCGCGAAAAGCTGAAAAAAAAATTAAAAAAAAAAAAAAAGGCATCGACGATGCCGATACATTGGTTTGCCCCGCGGAAACCAAGGCGTATGATGCCGAACTCAGTAGACACAACGTCGCTGTCAAAGTTTGTCCGGTAAGAGACGATCCAAAAAATGAGTATTCAAAAGCAAGGGAGAAGTAATTCATCACTTTTTGGGGAAAACATCACGCTCCAGACATTAGCGCAAAAACCCGAAATTCTTCATCCGCCCTCGATCAAACCAGACTCAACTCAAGCGACTCGCGCGCACGCGATCGGACCGACCCCACAAGGCACGGACGAAGAAAAAAACTCACCAGCGCTCCCGGTGAATCCCGAGACGAACTCCCGCCTCTTGTCCCTCGAGGACACGTACTCGCTCTGCAAACAACAAAAACAACAACAACCCACAATTCAGCCATCCCCGCGAGGAGGACCACCGTCGTCAGCGTCGGCGGGACTCCCCACGTCACTACACGACACGAGACGAGACGAGACGACACGAGACGACGCTGAAGAAGGCGAGAACCGACCTGATGGTAATCTTCGGAAGGGACGACGAGGGCGTCGAGGGGAGGGGAGTGGGAGGACATCAGGGACCTGAGGGTAGCGAGGGTGTCCGCCATTTCCGACCTCCGGGGAGCTTCCGCAGCAATCTGATGGGGAAGAAAGATCGGATTTTTTCTCTCACTTTCTTTCCTTTCGAGAAGCGATTCTCCCCTGTTGCCCGGAACTGATGAGAGAGAGAGAGAGAGATTGAAATAATAGGCTGGAGGTGTAAGGGAAGGCGTTTCTTTCTTATATTGACAAAATGAATTTTTTGTAGGGGGGGAAAAAAGACATGAACATGCGGATGTCCGATAAAGACTGAAGTCACTGTTCGACTTTCGATTCCTTCCCAGGAATCCGATCTCCCTCACTTTTTAGGCGATTGCCTAAGAACTATGCAAATAATCCTCGCAATTCTTGGGATACTTGGAATTGGAATAATGGCTAGGGCACCTAGGTCGGGTCCAGTGGATTGGGTCTGCACATTAGGTCCTAAGTCTCGAGTTTGAACTCGAACTTAGGTTCAAAAGCCAAGAGGTCCTAAGATCGGGAGTGGAGTCCACGAAGCCAAGTTCACACACTAAAGACTCGGGCCGGCATCTAAGACCAATGTCTAAGGTATTGCAAATTCAAGTACAGAGCATTGAACTCAAATCATAATGTCGACACCCTAGTCCAATCAATAGAAATGACCGACGGCTTGATAAAAATTTGAGTGATTTTTTTTAATTTTATCAATGTTCCAATTTTACGGACTAAAATTCATTAAAAATGGTTTTCAATCAATTATTTTATTTGGACGGTTTTAAACATGAAAAGGAATGGGGAAACTTTGTAAGATTTTTATTTTATTGTTGTTCCTCAACTAATTGGGAAGAACTCCCTGTGTAAAATTTAGATTATTTGAATATAAAGTACTGCTTTTTACTTAGCCAAAGGAAAGGGATGGCTTTAAGTCAAAGCACTCTTTTTCTGCACTTGACATTGAACTTTTGTAGGAGTCCGTAGTTAAAAGCTAGGTTACCTAAGCGTTTGTCCAACGCTAAAAGAGAATTTAGTGGGTCAAGAATAATTTAAAAAATAAAGAAGAGGAATTTTTTTTAAAGTGAATCTGCTAACTCGCCCTTTCAAAAGTAAAAAGTGATCTATTACATAAAAATGGTGATGTACTGAAATTTCTATCGTTCACGGTTCGTTAATAAATTTGTGATCTTGGAGTATCTCAAGTACTTATTAATAATATATAATAAAAATATATTTTGGTTTCTAGTGTACTAATTATATATAGTTTGAGAGAGGAATTTGATTGGAAATAATAACTTTTTTTTTTCATTTGGATGTTTAATGATTGTGTCGTGAGACTTGCTAACAAGATTCATAAGTTTAAAGGTACGTTTATTCCAAAATATTAAAGGAGGAAAACAAATTTTTGCCTGTCCTCCAAAGATAAAGAGATTCTTTTAATATTTTGAAAAGAAAATTATTAAAGGCAGAAGAAAGATTGATCTTTTCAAGAAGCCTTTCAATGGAAGATTTCGTTTTTGCTGGAGATGATGACAGAGACTGATCCAAATAGGCCAAAGCTTAAGAGGAAGGCGTGCCTTCTTGTTGAAGTCTAGCATGATCAAACACACAAATAAAAACACAAGGAAATAATGCGATTCAGCAATATGCCAATATCCACAAACGAAAAAACTCCCCCTCTTCTTTTTTCTCAAGAGAGTAGGTCTGCCATTATTCATCATATGTATAGCAATGGTTGCTTATGGCATAGCATTACATCTTTGCATACTGTTATTTCTTTTGTCAATAAAAAGTGTTGGCGAGATTCTTATCGCTTATTCTGGAAAGAATATATTATTGCTATCGTATTATTCTTGTTTCCTATTTGTGGAATTTGTTCCGATACGATATCTTTTGACTTTTAATGCTATGCCTAAATTTGCAAGTAATCCATATAATTTTTGGGAAGTTGGGAAATGAAGTGATGACAAGCATACCTAGATTGAGTCCGAGTGTCGGGTCCTAAATCTAATAGGGTGGACTTAGGTTCGAGGTCGGATTGGGGTTAGGAGTCCAAGATTCGGCAGCCAGGAGTCCAAGACCCGGGTCTGCATACGAAGGACTTGGATTCAGGCATCTAGTACCCGGGTCTAGGCGTTGCAAACCCAGGTTCAGAGCATTGAATCTGGTCACCACATCGGGGCTCAAATTCAAACTCCAGGTATGGTCAACCCAGTGATGGAAATTTGAGTGAGTTTTCAAATTTGGTTTGTGTTCTTTTCTGAGGACTAAACTTTCTTATTTTGATCATGACAATATTTTTCACTAATTTATTACTTTAAGACAATGTTAAACATGAAAAATAGAGAAAAAAAAAAAAAGGGATATTTCGTGATGCCTGTAAGTTGTAACCATCAAACAAATGTGTTTTCTGAAACTGATTTTACTATTGTTTCTCGGCCAGTGGGGAAGAAACACTGTGTTGACATTTGATTGTTGAATATATGAAGTATGGTTTTTAACTTAGCCAAAGAGAGGGATGGCTTGTAATGGAAGTATTCTTATTCTCCACTAAGAGATTGAACTTCTGTAGTAATCCATGGTTAAGCTAGTGATCCCATTTGCTAAGCGTTTCTCCAATGCCAAGAGAGAATTTAGCATAAAAGAAAAAAATAAGTGTTGTTTTTCAAAAGAGAATTTGCACAACTTTATTTAAGATTCCCAGATAAAATGACAAGGCATCGAATTTTCTATCCTTCGTGAATCTCTAACTAGTTTATGATCCTGCTAATGAGTATCCAAGGTACTGGTTAACAATTTTTCGTTTGAGTGGTGCTGTTTGGTAACGCTACGAGGAATTTGTTTTTTTTTTTTTTTTTGTTCTCCGGAACAGAAATAAAACATAAATGCGTTTAACACTTTTTTTCTAGATTTTGGGAACAAATTGTTCTTGGAAATAGATTTGGAACATAAACAAAAAAACCAAAAAAAAGTTATTTCTTTGTTCGTGAAAACAACTCAAGAAACAAGCTTTTTCTTTTTCTTTCATTTCTCTTCCTCTCTTCTTCCCCTAACCAGTCACTAGCCTTGGCAATGGCCGGCGACCAACCAAATGAGGCCCGACAACTTCGCCGAAGCCTTGTCGGCCCTCATCGAGATCACCTTGAGCTCGCCGACCATCGATAGGGCACCCGCAAAGCCTCGCCATGGTTGGGCAAGGCTCAACCTCACCTAGATCTAGCGAGACCGACCTCGCAATAGCCAAGTGAGATCGAGCCTCACCAGTGCCGCGCGAGACTCGACCTTGCTAGATCTAGATGAGGTTGCCTTCTCTAGCTAGGGCGCAGCCAAGCCTCGTCAAGCCAATCCCACGAAGTCGACGACCTTGCCGACCCTCATCTGGTCAATTACCGGCCAGCCATGGCCGAGACCGACAACCACCAAGAGGATGGAGAAGAAAAAAGGAAAGAGAAAAGAAAAAAAGTAAAAAGTAAAAACAAAATTAATAAATTAAAAGAAATTGCAAGTCATAAAAATATTTAGGGTTATACCAAATGCTTTTCTGTTCCGGAAACAAAAATTTTGTACGGTTACCAAACGGCTTCAAATGTTCAAAAATATGTCCAAAAAACCGATATAGAAAAAATTGTTTCTGAACAAAAATTATTCCTAGGACCAAAAATGTTACCATACACACCCTTAGGATATCTCGAGACACATGTTAACAAAATCTATGAGTTTGAGATGTCCATTTCGAATTATTAAAGGTGAAAAACTAATTTTTGTCTATTCTACAAATATAAAGAGATTATTTGAATTTCTTTTTAGAAATTTACAAAAATGCTTACCCAATATTCAAATGATATAAAATGCTGATGTTCATATGCTTTTAAAGATGGGAGAATAGCTCAAGCCAAAAACAAGAAGATGAACACATAGCGATAAAAATCCAACCTTTCAAATGAAAAAACCAAGAAAAAAATCTCAAATTACTAAAAGATTTTGACGTCCACTTTTAAATTGAAAAACTGAAAAATAAATATGAAAAGTAAAAATAATATAAGAAAGAATTAAAGTCACTTACGAGCCACTCAAACCATTCATATGCAAGCTTCATTCATTTCCATTTTCCACCATAACATACCCATTCTCTCAAGAGTTAATGGGCTTCTAATCTTCTATATTAATAATCAAATTGAGAACAGAAGGACAGAGAGCATCGTCCAATGCTCCCTTTCACGGGGCCAAAATTCCAGCATAAGGAAACTCGTTTTATGACTTCCAGTACCATTTGAAACAATGCGACAAGATTTCATGCAACATATACAGAACTTCGAGCACAAGACACATGAAAAGAGAACTGAACCATTAACTTTCGATGACTCTGACGACTCTTCAAATTGCCCGAAAGAATAATTGATATATTATTATCTGAATGAATAAACAGAAACAAGGAACCAACTTGACATCATTCAGAAGATGAATCATCAATCAAGCTTGGACAAGCCTCTTCACGACTGCAGCCATATACTTGCCCTGATGCTCCGCAAGTGCCAACTCTGCGTCCGTGGCCTCTCTCGACCCATCGCCTGCAAAAACTCCAGCACCATATGGGGAGCCCCCCCGGATTTCATCCATTTTGAACATACCGGCGCCAAAGGTGTACCCAATCGGAACAAACAGCATCCCATGGTGAGCCAACTGGGTGATTGCAGTCCAACTGCATCAAATCAAGTACGGATCACCATCAAGCAAGACAACAGGTAAACTATTGTTAAATCCTGTGCTCATTATATATGCAAATCAAATGAAAGATAAATATAATTTTTTCTAACTTGAGCGTAAATTCCAACATTGAACATGCAGCAGCGGCTACTGCCAGGACATATATCTTCTGCAATTTAAGGCTCCATGACAATTCTTATACGATTGCAGCACCAAATATGGAAAAGGTTTAGAGTTTTCACGAGCAGAAAGACAACTAAAAACAACAGGCAAGTTCTAACAGCAAGTGACTAGACAGAGTGCATACTTCTCTCTGATGAGCAGAATCCACCATATTCATTCACGGAAAACTGTATCTATTATTTAAGTAGGTAAGACTTGAATTAATTATTGGAAAATGCATTTGAAAACGACAAATAATAATAGAATGAGCTCCAAAGCTGCATCACCAGTGACAATTACAAGCCCAGAAAAATGAAGTTTGACCAAGTCACAATCACCTTAACAAACACAAAACTCCATATTCAGTCACATTCAACAGCCACATTCAAGCCGTCCTGGCTTGTACCCATTGCGGTGGGTAAACCTTTCGCAGGGTGCTAGGAGGGACCCCACCCTCGCTCTGGGTAAATCGAAGAAGCAACGTATCTGAAGTATTCAAGCTTGCACCAAATGGGTGGGATCAAAGCAGCAGCACCAACTGCGCTGCACCCCATGGGGCAACAGCCAGAATACTTAATTTCAATCAACCTGTGCTATATGTTCATTCTTTACTTTCCACGAACTGTTCATCACGCCCTTAAAATATATAATAAGAATAAAAACTCCTAATGACCTTGCACCAAACCAAGCAGATTATGTTAATAATAAATCCAACTGTAGTGTAAGTTGATGTATCTATGTCGCTGGGGACAATGTCTCTGCCACTATAGTATTATTGGCCATGATGTTCATCTCTCTGGAAGTCAAAACTATAATTAGAATAAAATAACCTCACCATGTTCTAGAGACATAATTTTAAATAATAAGACCCAGTATAAGACCATAAGATGTCTCAGATGGAAAATTGCATCTGCAAAGTTACATATCCTCAAAGTTAAGCTGAAACCTAATGTGCCAAGCAAGCAGAAGCACAAAACCGAAAGGAAAAAAATTCATTCATGATAATCAAGAGATGAACATTGTAGAAGATAAAACTGTGCAGGAGAAACGAAAAAAGTTTTAGCCGCAGGCTCAGAATAGAATACTAAAACCAAGTTGAACACAACATCAAGCTTGTCCTTACCGCTTCTAATAAGGAACCAAAACTTTCCATTCTATTTATAGGGTTAGGCTACAAGCTATGTCCCTGCCATCAGAAAAGTCTCCAAGAACCCACATGTTTTCACAAGCATCTTGCAGTTATCAACCAAAGTTAGCAATTAGAATCAAAAACTTGATTGTCCATACCATTCCAATGTCCATATGTTTGATTACCACAGTGTAGAAGTAACACCAATATCCTTGAACTTAGAACCAACGTAACCAAAAAAGTGTGATCCACTTAACTGATATAACAAAACAGAACAGAACAAGAATCACTTTAAAATGCAATCCCATTGCAACTAAACTACAGATTCACATCAAGACCACTGCACAAATAATCCAATATACTGGGAATTAGACTGCCACACCCCCTCCATTCTAAGCTAAAGGCAAGGAAATTTTCCCCCTTTTCTCTGATCATAACAAAGCATCCGAATGGCCATATCACTAACTTTCTGCATACAATTCCAGTAGCGCAAATATTCAACCACAAACAGAATCCACAAAAGATTTGCATCATCTCAAACACAAAACAAGGACCAAAAACATTGCACATTCCAGATCAACCACAGAAATTCCCTATTGGAGCAAGAAACAAAACCAAAATCGGAAATTCACACTTACGCAGTCGTCTCCTGCCCGCCTCCCTGAGTGCCCGTGCCCACGAAGAACCCGGCCGGCTTGCCTGCGAGCTTCTGCTCCTGCCACAGCTGCCCAGTGGCGTCGAAGAAGGCCTTCATCTGCGCGGCCATGCACCCGTACCGCGTCGGGAACCCGAACAGCACCGCATCCGCCTCCACCAGCTCCCCCGCTCCGATCAAGGGGACCGCCTCGTCCTTCGGCGGCGCCTTCATCTTCTCCAGCACCTCCGGCGACAGCGTCTCCGGCACCCGGTACAGGACCCCCTCCACCCCGTCCACGCCGTCGACCCCCTTCTTCATCCTCTTCGCCAGCGCCTCCACGTGGCCGTACATGGAGTAGAACACGATGAACACCCTCAGCTTCGCCACCCCCGGCGCGGCCTTCGGCTCGGCCTCCAGGACCCGGTCCTCGACCTCCACCGGGATCGGCGCCGAGTCCGGCTCGCCGTCGGCGGCGACGCCGGAGAGCTTCTTCTTGCTGGGAACACAGCCTCCTCCCTTACCCATCTCCCCAAACCCACTTGAAATCCGCTCGAACACGAACACGAAGACAATTCAAGCAAACGGAATTCTGGGTCGACGTAACAACCGACCAAGATCGAATTTTTCTCTCCTTTCCTCGTCTCCCACTTGCTGATATTGACCAGAAGAAGCTCAACAGATCCTGGGTCACCTTTTTCCCCTTCAAATTTTCAGCCGGACATTGGAGTCCAAATAGAGAGGGAGAGAGGAAGACAGCGCGAAACGAGCCGCAAAGCAAGAGGCCACGACGCGCCGGTCACGGTCGCCACGACGTCGTCCGCGGCGCCATCTCTCGTCACGATCTTCCCTCTCCACATGTATTCGATAAATTAAGTTGGGTCGTATTAATTATTCGCTAATTCTGTTGTCTAGAAATGATGGAGAATGATCGGCCAAGTTGGTGCGATGTATAACGACATTTTCAATGCCCTTTGTAGAGTGATTTCCGTAATTAGGAGACGTATTTAATATTTGAATTCGGCCGGTATCTTCTATTGCCAGAAGGGTAATTAGTTAATTTACATTTTTAGTTATTAAGCACCCTTGATTTGGACAGCCATTTCCCTAACTCTTTTTCCTACTCTAAGGTCTTTTCCTTTGATTTGACAGATGTGGGAGGATTTCTGGCCATTTTTAACTTTCTTCGTATCCTTCACGATCTAATTCAATTGGTTGACCAGCATTTGTGGATATTTCAGCAAATTTTTAGTGGATCCTTTCCTAAGATTCCACTTATCACTTTGCTCAACCACCCCTAATAATTTATTAGGATATATCGCGTGGACCCCCGGGGGCTTTAACTAATTCAGGAATTGGCCAAGTACTTTGAATCTCATAAAAAATCACCTTTTGTATAATTCGAATTTCATAAAAATGACCACTTTTGATGAAATCCAGTATTCGCATTCACTTGACTGTGTGATGTTGTCGGCTTGACCACCTCATCCAGCTTGTGCATGTGGTAAGCTTCACCAACCCCTTTGACAATGGCCGGCTTTTTTTTTTTTTTTGGTCAATCAATGGCCGGCTTGAAATGAGAAGTTATGAAAGATTCTTTTAAAGGTTTATTTAGTAATTATTCTGTTTTCAAAAATAATTTTTTATCAGAATTAGTTTTTTTCTAATTCCGTTCTCTTAACAAGCTTCTAATCAAAAGAACACGTTTGGTAACTGTATAAAATTTCTAATTCTAGAATATAAAAAGAACATAAATACATTTAGTAATTGCACAATATTTTTATTCCAATTTTTTTTCAAATACCTTTGTAGATGAGTGTAAACTTGGTATTGAATTCTCATGGACTACTTACCAATTTAATTGTATTCTTATGAGTGAAGAAAATAGTTTTTTTTTCATTGATAATTGCTCATTTTCATTAATATTTACTTTCATATTTTGAATTTAATACGGATCGATGTTAATTTAATTTAGCAAAGATTCTTCTCTTATTCCCTCCCTCTTCCCCTCTTTTCTTCCCTACCCCTTTTTGCTTACTTTGCTCTCCTTTTCCTTTCCCCCCTTTCTTGTCCAATTTGGGTCATGTGTACTTTAGAAAGGTTTTGATCTGCACCCCTCTTTGATGGGCGAAGCATGAGCTAGAAAGAGAGAGATGCTCCAACCCCCCACCCCTCAACCAAACACCCAACGTTTCCCCAACACTTCTTTTTTTTTTAACTCATTCAAGTAAAAATTAATCACCTTTATCCTTTAGAATTCCCTACAAAGTAAAATTTAGCATTGATTAGAATTTTTTTTTTTTTTAAATCTTCAAATCAACATGACTCTTTCTAAGCCCGAAACAAGAAAAGGAAGCAAAGAAAAGGCGAAAACGTGAAACTCATCGCTGCAATTTATCCATAAGTCTATATCACAAGATTTAACTGGTTAGTGGGGGTCATTCCAAGACACACAACCTCCTCCAAGCGATACTCTTGACAAAAAAATGAGGGAAAATTGCTTAAAAAGTCATAAATCTGTTACATTTTAACTAATTCAATTTTGCTAATTCAATCCTAAACATTTTTACTTTTTGCCAATTAAGTCCATTAAGTCAATTTTGGCCGAAAATTGCTGATCTAGCCAGTCGACTCTCATGTGACACTGTTTAATAATATTTTAATATTTTTTAATGGTTTTTCTTTTCTTTTTTCTCTTTTTTTACTTCTCTCTCTCGTGTTTAGGGTTAGGGCCAGTGAGGGTTACCAATTGCCACCCTCCCCAACAAAAGCGAGAGTAGCGACCTAACTCGGGGCCCTCACCTGACTAGATCCGACAAAACCGACAACCTCGCTCGAAAAGCCCTCGCTTGGCCAAATTTGGCAAGGGTTGGCTTGTGACATCCTGATTTTCCACTTTTGTTTTCAATTGAATAAGTCGGGGTTTTCTTCAACGCGCCTATAACATTTTTCTCTGAGTTGGCAACTCACGAGATAATTAGTCTACCAGGTGAAGCCATTAAAGGATTTTAACGCAACAGACTCGAGAATTCAACCAGAAACCGATTACTCGACTATGCTAATTTGCAAGGGTCAATACGACACTGTCAAAATCGACCAAAGATCAGAGATAGGTCGATTCGACCGAGATATGTGATCAGTGTGTGGGTAATTCCACATGATTGCAAAATTCTCGTCGAACGACACTAAACTGATTATTCTGTCTTTTCTGTACCCTATGTCCGTATTTGAAACCTCCAGATTTTCACGACAACCGAGAGTCGCCAATGAGTCGAAAATGTACATTGTGGCTTGAAAATAATCAATCATGGGTCAAATGCGCCAAAAATTCCTAAAAGCTACTCTATAGATTAGGACGCGGTAAAATCGCGCCGGATTGAAATTAACCGTGAAATTGAACCCGATTTTAGAAATTGGAAGTTTTATCATGTCATAAGTCATTTTAGGAACGTCGACTCATTCTTAGAAGATTTTTCTACAAACTAAGATTTTCGGCAAAAAATCAAAGTATGGTTATTTTGGATCAAGAAACTGGTAGGCTCGTTTTTGATCGCATCTTTGGTCGTCAAATGGGATATATGGGAAAGGAAAAATGTGGATTTAAGTGTGAACACATTGGATAAAATTATGGGCTTCATTTGGGAATGATTGGATAAGAAATTGAATGAGATTGAAGGAGAGTTAATGGAATTGGAGGGGAATGTGTACAAATTCGTAGTCAAGGGTGGGGTGCAACATTTGGGGACTCAACTAAGGCTTGTTGGGGAAGTTCTGTGAGGAAAAAGAGGCTGATGATAGGGTTTAGTGGTGGGGACAAGTGTG
Organism: Eucalyptus guilfoylei; assembly: GCA_016097605.1. Lineage (NCBI taxonomy): Eukaryota > Viridiplantae > Streptophyta > Magnoliopsida > Myrtales > Myrtaceae > Eucalyptus > Eucalyptus guilfoylei. The sequence goes on along the minus strand of CM027868.1, from coordinate 30,553,767 downwards.
ATGAGTGTTTGGGGATGAGGTTGTGGACTTTGAAGGCAAATAGTGGTCCCCCTTCAACAGCCACATTCTTCTTCCTCTTCAACCTTGCTTTCTCCATTGTTGAGGAGTTGTGAGAACTTGAGAGAACCGGAAGAAGCCAACTGAGCTAGCCCCACTGTCGCACACCCGCCAGACCAGCAAAGCTCGTCGTTTTCCCCCTCTGTTTTTTCTTCTACCGGTTTATACTCCAGCTGACCTTTCGCCGAAGATCTGAGTTAAAAGTGGTATTCCCGTGCGAATTAGCCTTCGTACCACCATTGTTGTCTTCAGCACATCCAAACCGTTAGAGGAGCCCGACCTCACATCGAACGGAGTCGCCGGCCGACCTGCATGTTGACGAGAATAAACCAGTCCTCAGTCCGTCAATCCTCCTGGCAGCCTGCCCGGTTTCGCCTATTTCGCCTATTTCAATTGTTTTCTCCCCATTTCGACCCTACCTCGACCCACACCAACCACCAGCAAGTCCCCCTTGACCCTGGGTGCCGCCAGTTGCCGACCACCTGCTCACTAGAGCTCCGATCAACCCTTTCTCGCCGTTAGGCCCATTTTCAAGCTCTTCCCGACTTGGGTTCGTGTCGCCGCTTCGAGGTTTATCGCCCGCTCTGGCGTCACCGTCGCTGTGGGCTCACCGGAATGCTAAATCGGTGAGTTTACTCACTAAACCTTGCTTAGGAGGTTAATGATACTTAAGGGGTGTTTAGATTAAGATAAGCATGTTTAGGTGGTTAGATTAGATTATTTAAATGTTAATTAGATTAGTTTAGTGGATGGATTAATTAGTCTAATTATGCAATTAGATTAAGGTAAGCATGATTAGACTTTTCGTTAATCATTTTATTTATTTAATAATTTATTTAAATTAAATATTATTAAATATTATTTGATTGAATTATTTAATATTTAAATTAAATTAATTTTCGGAATTTAAAAATTAATTAATTAATATTTTAGGGAAATTATGCGGGAGAACCGCTCAATAGAATTTCGAGCTGATCACTATGGTATGTTTAGAATACACAATTGACAACTAAATTGGTCAATTGGTTGATGATTATGCAATTGTTTGATAGTTGTGAATTAGTTGAATTATGCAACTAATTGCTGGATTGGTTAATTGAGTGATGATTTGTGAAATTATGTGTTGATTGTGAATTGTAAGCAACTGGGCATGACACTTGACTAAGTCAAAGGACCGCCTAACTTGGAATAGGTTGTGCCCATTGGGCCGTAATTAACTGCCAAAGTATGGCTGTGCCCATTGAGCCGTAATCAACCGCCGAAGTATGGCTGTGCTCATTGAGCCGTAATCAACCGCCGAAGTATAGCTGTGCTCATTGAGCCATAATCAACCGCCGAATTATGGCTGTGCTCGTTAAGCCGTAATTAACCACCTCATAGGGGTTGTGCCTTTTTGGGCCAAAATCAATCACCTCATAGAGGTTGTGCCCATTTGGGCCGTAATCTACCACCTAACGTGGACAGGCTGTGTCCATCGGGCCGTAATCCACCACTGAAGATTTAATAGGCCATGCCCACTGAGCCGTAATTCGATGGTGGGGGTAGAGTTATTGGAATGACCGTGTAATGGTCCTGTTGTCTAGGAACTAGGTCGATTGATCGATGATTCGATCTGAATTCTTGATTTGATGTGATGATGTGATTCAACGATTATATGAATTGAATTGACTTGCAGGAAGGATTTGAGGTTAAGGTAAGTCCTCTGACTCGTGTTTGTGCTTAGGCAGCCCTTAGGGCATATTTCATTCCTAATAAGGGTTTAAGAGGTAGACTTGCTGAGATATTGTCTCACTGCTTATTGTATAACCATTTTCAGGTCCTTAAAAGGTGGTCGTGGAGGATCGAAGCCCCGGAGTCTGTGGAGGTGGAGTTTGAAGGATCGGCGGTTGTGTCCGATTAGTATGTCGTAGGACAATTCCTTTTTGAGAGCCGACATTCTTGTAGACCTTTGACCGGACTCTTTTTGTATCTAAACCCGTTGTTTATAAAGGTGTGACTTTTGAGAAATGTTACCTTGCTTTCTTATTCCATGTTGTTTGTTGTCTGGGGATTATTTATTCGCTTCCGCATGCGCATTAAAAATGAATAGGTCGACGATGTGTCATGGGACGTCGCCATTTGATTGACCATGGAGGAAAAGGCACATGTTCGGAGGATTGGGGCGTGACACGGCTGACCCAATCCTAAACCAAAAGACATTAAAAATTCTAAAAAATTATTAAAAAGCTCCATGCCATAGCTAGTAGACTGATCACATTAGTAATTTCTAACTAAAATTAGCCAAATGGACTCAATTGATAATAAGTTAAAAGGTTTATGACTAAATTAGTAAAATTGAAATGTTTATAACTAAATTAACAAATGTGCAATAAGTTTAAAAAATTTTAGACAATTTTCTCAAAAAACGATGCCTTCAAATGTACGCACAACTTATCTATAAATCAATAATGAAATAATGTAGTCTATTGTTCAACTTTAAAAGATTGGCTGTAATAAGTCAATATTTAAAAATGATATTACAAAAGTCAAAAACATAAAATTATAAAATCTCAGGCATATTGCAATTACTTACCATTTTATTTGTAATATTTTTGCTAAGCATGTTTATCTGAATTGCTTGCTCATTTGATGTATCACCTACAAATTCCAATTATTTAAGTCCAAAATGGGCACTCTGGATCTCCATATATAGGGCAAAGTTTTTATACATCCCGTTTTGGTCACGCATGTAATCATGGAAAGCACAATATACAATTACAATAAGTGCTTGCTTTCAGATTATAAATGGAGGCATGTATCTCGAAATGGTGAAGCGATTTTTTATTAGCCTAACTGACCTCCCAATTATATTCCTTAGTGAAGAGTGCCTATGGTTGAACAATTCTCTTGCTATTCTTGGCCATCTCCCACTTTGCCTATATTCATTCAAATGATATTGTTCACCTTTAAATAGAGTTAAAAATTCCATAAGTGTTGTATAACCAAAATCTACCACATAGTATTTGCCTATAACATAATATATATATATATATATATATATGTTATGATATGCAACTATAATACAATCATAAAATGAGTTTCTCCTTATATACAAATCAAATACCTGGTGATGGTCGAGGAAATTGCAATCAAGAAGTCTCGGGTACTACCAAAAGCACTCGACAATCGTTAATAAATCATTCCTACCAAAAATACACGAAAGCAAATTTCATATCAAATAAACAATCACATAGCATATTCTCAGTGGTATTTTCTGCCTTTAAATGGGATCTATTGAGACACGCGAACGGAAGCGTTTATATGAGTGTTATCAATAGCACCCACGTGGCCTTGTGAATTTATGAAAATTCAATGTTATACAAAATTATCAACTACATGTATTTAATGATGCAAAATCAATATAAAAAATATACCTTGAAGTAACGTTCATAATTAGGATCTATAAAAATTTTCCATGAGACATCAAAGGATAGTGGTTTGATAACATCTTTTGTATGTTTGATAATTGCTTTCAACACTATATTAAAATACTTGCTAATTGTTTCTTCCAAACATTGGAATCTCCCACATAAATCTCTATTGGAGTTATTATAACTAACCAAAGATAAAAAAAATCCCGACTTGTTCATTTATTCTAACATACCAACTATCTTTCAACCAACCTCTTGCCCTCATTAAATCACATAAGTTATTTTTTTTTTAAAAGCATGTCTTTTCATCTTGAAGGCTTCATATATTCTATTTGAAGGTCCATAAATAATCTCTCTTATCCATTCAGGTTCTAAAAGTTTGCTGCCCCTAACTAGTTATTTTGTATGCATGGGCATGTCCACCTTAATAATGCATAACCATGCTATCAATATGTCAATATCATCATCATCCAAGAATTGCTTAACGTGTTCTACCTACCCATTAAACACATTATTTGATCCTCCTTCCATATTATTTATATCATCACACCAATACAAAAGCATCAATATAAATATCTGAAAAAATATTCAATAACAACCAATAACATAAGTTGTAGAGTGAAAGCAAACTAAATATAAAAATCTCAAGCAATTCATCATACCCATATTACTACACAAGTACGAGAGTCTCAATAATAATATCTTTAAAAACCAAATATAAACCAATAACATAAGCCATACAATTAAATGAAAGCACATGCAATCCACAATACATTTCTCAACATCTACTAAAGACATTAAAGAAATCAATGTCTCCTTTCAGTTGGGGATTTGATGAAAGCCTCCTTATATGTGGCACTAACGCATGCTCATTCTACTACTTTGTTATAAAGATCTTGCTCTCACTTATGCATACTAACTAGAACATCAATCATACCAAACATAAAGAAATGGTCTATAGGGGCTGGTGTGACCCTTGAGGTGGCAAAGCCACTCACAAATTAACTTGTCCTAACTTTGATCAAGTCTTATATGACTTTGCAAGTATTAGCAATACCAGAGCCATTCTTCTTTCTCCTCTTAGTATTTGGAGTCATATCCAATTTGCGCATGCCATGAACAAAAATTGTAGTATTGCCGAATGTAAAAACTCTCTTATCGATGCGGTGTTTACTAAAGTCCTTTGAATCATCGTCTACATCGCCACCACCATTGTCACATTTTTCTAATACTGTCAAATTGTCGAGATTTCCTATGACATGATCCCCAATAGCATATGTACCATAAAATATAATACACAGCTTGGAAAACTGAGGAAATCCAAAATTCTTGACTTTTGTTTACCTAAAATTATCCTGCAATTTTCACAATAATGACATATATTGATAACATAATCAAATTTCTAAAACTTACAATTAAAATGATATCAAAATGATCAAAGGATAAAAGATACCTTGATGTAAGAGTCTCAAATACTTGGATCATCGACAATAATTATTTTATTCACATTATCCCAAGCAAATCCGGATTATCAAATAAACTTCTTAAAACTACAATATTGTTTTCTCAGTTTGTTCACTTTATTCTTTAACTACAGTAAACTATTTTGGTATCCTATATGTTTAATGTATTCAGCCTATATGTTATTCCACCATGTTTTGTTGTAAATAAAAGAGGTGAGATTTCTCTTTTTAGCCTCCTCTACCAACAAACTTACAAACAAGTTGATTAAAGGTTTAGTCTACCTTGCATTAAATATCTCTTTTTGGAATGTCATTTGACCTGCATTACATAAGTTATGCATTAAGTCAATAACATAGAAATGCAGGGAGTACAAGTACTACACGCAATCTAATTAATAAAGTATCAATTCATACATATTTCACAAATAAAAGATGTTATCTCACTTGTCCAACTGAAACAAGAAACTATAATAGAGAAATCACGAATCTACCTATGTATCCAACTTCATAGCTGTCATTCTAAAAATGACATTTTTTCCATAAAAGTTCTATAATCTAATGTCAAGGTTGCATGTTTAGAATTAGCCCTTTTGAATTGTTTGCAGTTGTAGTGCAATTACTGTAGATTCCAAACATCCACATTTTTCTCATAATTGTAGGATAGTTTTTCTTCTAGTAAGAAAAGTTCAACTTGAAAAAAGACTCAACTTTCACAATGAATGATTTGCAATCTTTTGAATGATAACAGAGTTATAAGGGGTTATTAGACTATGTGCATAACTATGCTAAGTAATATCCACTCGACTTATCTGAAATCTAAGAACTATAATAGACAACAATGCTAAGCCTAATTACAGAAGTTACATTTATCAACAACCAACAACAATAAATCTCAGTTGTACGACGCATCAATTTTCACTTGCAAGCAATAATTGCCTTTCAAGCATTTATCACTATACAAAAGACATCAAGTACTTGTTACATTCTTTTGACAAAAATAAACAATATACGTTTATGCCAAATACTACTCTTCTTAAAAAATCATGTAGCCACTCAACATCTAATCTCCTAAAAGAGATAGTTACAATACATTGTAATTCACAACCTTATGATAAGAGTAAATTCACTCATAGTTAACTAATTTGCCAAAACTTAACTATAGTCAAGAAATACATGTATAAATTAGCTAATTGTTTTACCATTTGCATGTCATGATCTTACTCGCACTCTAGACACCCTGAAAAACAAACTGACACCATTCTACAATTTCCTCGCCATCAATTAGAAAAAGGGAAGCACTTAGAATCAACAAAAGACAACAGCTTCTTTAAAAAAAAAAAGCTAGAGTTGAAGGTTCAATATACCCTCCAATTGTAAACTATTTACCATTTCACTTCCAAAAGCGAAAACTGGCCCATTTCATTTCATAATACTGATCATGAACCAACCAAACAGGAAGAATTTGTAAGTAAAAAAGAAGCCTTTCCAAATCTTGTCCAACTATGTTTTATGTATGGATGCAGAACATTGACAATTATATCAATCAAACCACCAGAAGATTAAAATATCATATTAAAATATCTTATTTCACAATCAAAGGGTATAAAAAGAACTACAAGGTCTACACTATCAAATCAATGAAATAGAAAACCCAACATGAAATAAAGAACACTGTGAGAAACTAGTTATCGGATTTTAGAGATGTGCAAGATTCTAAAAGCACCAACATCACTGGAACTGCATAATTAGCAAAATGAAGAGGTTAGGAGAGTGAGCAGAAACTAGATATATGTGCTCACGACACACTATTAGGGCACACTATCAACCTAATAGTGTGTTGAACTATCAAATTTGGATTATAATTCAATTGTTGAGCCACTATCAAAAGTAATAAAATAAAGAAAGCGGAGATGATAGCAAAATCCACGCTTCTCAAGCGAGTCCTTGCCCAAGCGAGGTTTGAGGATGGCAACCATTTGTTGTCGATCTAAGTGAAGGCTCACTTGAGCTCTCGCCTAGATTGAGGATGGTGACCATTGCTCGACGGCGATGAGGGTGTCCCTCCTACAGTTGCGAGTCAAGCAAGATAGATAAATCACCTTGAACGAGCAGCTTGAGTCAGTGAAGGAGTAGCAGTTGTCGTGAAGATCAATAGCTTAAGCAGAGAATGAGTTTCATTAGTTGACGTCTTTCTATTTTGTTTCAACATAAGAGAGAGCCCGGGATTGTAAAAGGGGATGTCTTTCTATTTTGTTTCTCTTTCCGATTCTTTTTTTTGTTCCTCGTAACAAGAATAAATTTTTTTTTACTTCTTGATTATATTCTCAGAAAAAAAATTACCAAATGGATTTATGTTCCTTTTTTGTTCCGGAAAATAAAATAATAGAATTAGGCACTTTTTGGCTAATCACCAAACAGAGCCTAAGACCTCTCATCGGGGAACTTGTGAGGTCCTCTACCATGAACTCGATGGACCTTGTGGTCATTTTTTTTTTTTTTTTGGTAATGAGCATTGTTGCGGCGAAACCATGTGGCGCTTGCTCTTGAAGCAAGTGAGCGTGTTGCTCCTCGCTTTGGAGAGCCTCGTGTGATGAGTGGGATGTTGCTATTGATGAAGATTCATTGATACTTGTAGATGGACATGCTACTAAGTTCCGAATCTACATTATTGGGAAGATTCAAGCCCATGTTACCTCTCGTAAAGAATTTGAGTAATACTAGGATAGTTCGGGGTCATAATAGTCAAGGAATTTTCATATTAAAGATATTCATGTCGGGTTAGCTTAGGCAAATTGAGAACCGTCGAAAAGTTACGGAAAACAATGTTGAAATGGAATAAGGTTCACAACATATTTATAGCTACTTATTAATGCAAAAATGTTTTGTTGAAAGTTTATGGACAACGCCTCTCACCCTTGTTGTCCTAGAATTGCCTAGACCCCTCTCCACCTTACAAGGCTACGTTTGGTCATCCGGATTTTTTTTATCAAGATAGGATAAAAAATTCAAAAATTTTGTCATATCTTATCTACTTTTTGGTGAACTATAAATTTAGAGTTGGATATTTTTATATCATATCTTATTCATTATTTGGTAGAAACTGCATGTTAATATAAAGGACGTATATATGTCGCTATGTAGTGCCATGAAATAATATCATTTTATCATCATAAAATATCATTCTCATGCACAAGTATACTCAAAAACCTTCACAATTAGTTCGAAGTACAACCCTTAGTGCAAATAACGAAAATTAATCTACAAGTATGCTTGAGAACAATTTTACTAGAAGTGACCCTTGACAAAGGAGTCCGCTCTAACATTAATTGTGAAGCCGCGTGATAGTAATTAACTTTATTTTGTCTATAGTACTTAGAGACATTTAAATAAAATCCTCATTGATTTTTCTCTTGTCATTCTCCAAATTTTAGCATTGCCGATGTAATTGTAATCATCTCCATCCTCTCATTAGGTTTTTTGATAAAGAGCAAAAATTTATTGATATCTCAACTACTCAATAGCCTCATTTATCACTTTGCTTTAACCATTTTCCTTTCTGAAAAATAGGAATCATTTTTGGTTTGAAAAGACGATAGCGACCGTAAGTTTGACTTGCATCATTAGTTGCATTCTTATCATGATTCTCACATTTTTACGATCTACAGCCACATAAGCTTCTAAAGGATCTTCACTGAGATTTTCCTTTGCACGGTGTTTTCCATATATGTTTGCTAGTCAATCATATTGAGGGAAGGGCTTCCCTTTGAAAGAAGATGCGCCTAAATAGGTCTATATAAAAATATGTTGCTTTGTTAAAAAAGAAAAGTAAAATGAGATGAAGCGACACAAACCTTGCAATATTTTTATTAGTTATTCTCTAATAAATATCAATACAATACTTTTCCTAAAGCCATTTTGACCCTTCAAATCATTTATCTGATTGCATAGCTTTTTCAAGCTCATCATCTTTAACTCTATGTGAGGATTACCCTGATGCGAGAATTAAGGAACTTTTTTTCAAACTACTTCTCTAACATAATCATATAACCACTCTTGAAGGAGTTATTATCTTTCTTTCCGTGCACAACTAGTTCTTTAAGACCATCTAGAAGAGTATTTCATCTATTGTCCATACACGTTGGTCTCTCTTTGTTACCTTGCTTGAGTTTGACTGAAATCGTTACTTTCCATTCCTAAACATCTCATTACAATTTTAGAAAATTTAATGATAAAGGATAGCATGATAGAGAAAATTTAACAATAGAGACAACATAGTACTTGATAAAACCATAATTCAAACATTACATAAGGAATGTATGTCTCAATAATGACAAGCCAATACCTTATTACACATGTCTAATAATAATGGGGAAAAAAATATCTTACAGCAAACTTATAATGATAAGAAATAAATAATTTTTTAAGTAATGTCAAATCATACAACTCCTTTATGGCCTTGACATGCATTCCACTCACTAAACATCTATTCAGCCAAATTTTGCCTCCATGTCATCCAATGATCCAACAGCTCTACAACATCAATTTTTTTCACATCTTCAATGACGTTAGTAGCTCCATCTAAACATACCTCAATTGGATCAATAGCCAATTTTCTTGCTATCAAGTTCTACATAAGGTAACAAATTATGATTATTTGACCTTATGTTCTTATTGGATAAAAAGATGGACTCTTAAGAATGGCTCATGTAACTTAATAAGACTAAAGTATCTTTTTATGACATCTTTAGCTTGAGAATGTTTCATGTCAAAATACTCATGTGGGGAATTTGGTGTACAGCCTTTCGCCACACACATAGATGGTATCGAATACCTTTATGAGGAGTAAGAAAGCTCTCCCCATTTGTGACTCCCTAAATTTAACTCGCTTGAGATACCATCTATTTTGGTTCTTCCCATCTCAAGTCTCACAATTTTGTCTTTTGATATATAAGCGAACACCTTCCTAGGAGATCACCTATCCTGAAAGTGCTCCCACCTGAACACTTTTAACTTTGGAATTCCAAAGATATGCATTGTTGTGACGTCAAAAGGTGCTTTCGTGAGTTAATTTTAATTTCACACACACACACACACACACACACAAAGATATGCATTGTTGTGACGTCAAATCGTGAGTTAATTTTAATTTCACACACACACACAGATATGCATTGTTGTGACGTCAAATCGTGAGTTAATTTTAATTTCACACACACACACACACACACACACACACACAGATATGCATTGTTGTGACGTCAAATCGTGAGTTAATTTTAATTTCACACACACACACACACACAAAGATATGCATTGTTGTGACGTCAAATCGTGAGTTAATTTTAATTTCACACACACACACACACACACACACACACACACACACACAAAGATATGCATTGTTGTGACGTCAAATCGTGAGTTAATTTTAATTTCACACACACACACACACACACACACAAAGTTATGCATTGTTGTGACGTCAAATCGTGAGTTAATTTTAATTTCACACACACACACACACACACACACACACACACACACACACACACACACAAAGATATGCATTGTTGTGACGTCAAATCGTGAGTTAATTTTAATTTCACACACACACGCACACACAAAGATATGCATTGTTGTGACGTCAAATCATGAGTTAATTTTAATTTCACACACACACACACACACACAAATATATCTCAAAATCGCTCTCCCCTTATTCGGTACCCACTTTAGTTCATTATCGCTCTCCCCTTATTCAGTACCCACTTTGGTTCATTTCTGCCCCCTTCACTATTGTAGAAATCTATCAAGAGTCACTCCTTATCCAGGCCCTTTAGCCCCAACGACCACTCTCTGCCCTCATCAGAATAAGCTGTTACACCATTAGTATATCCAATATCTACAAGATAATAATTACCTAATAACAAATGATAAAATTATTAATTGTCTTACAATCGCCAAAAATTGCATAACTGAGAATGCAACATATTTATAAAAGCTTATCTTATCAATGGAAATCTTCAAACCATTTGGTTGGTTTTCAACTAAAGCATCTTGAAGCACTTTAAAATCCATTGCTAAGCCTTCTCATCCAAGTAAAACATATACAAATCGTTATGTGACCAAACTCCTAACGCATTGATCGCTACCTCACCCTTTCTATTTCAGTACCTTGGTTAATCAACTGTCTAAACACATACCATTATGTATGTGTCATTTAATGCTCCTAATCAACCCTAGTAAACATGCTATAAATGAAAAAAAAAAATCTTATCTTTAAAGTAATAAATTGATTTATATAATAGCATAACAAACATACCTTAAACCATTTTTATCTCTCAGGAACTACTTCAGGTGACACAAGAAAAATACTATGCATTCTTATCACCGCACTTAAAAATAAGTTAATACACCTACTTATTTTCTCCCCAAACCTCATAAATCTGAATTCGATTACATGATTTTTCAAATAAATGGCAAGTATATGTGGGAATATTGCCGCTCGTTATTCTATAGTTACAAGTCCATCTTCTTTTAACCCACCAATTGTATGTGCCAACTTGTATAGTAAAGTAAATATATGTCTATCCATCCTAAGTTGTTCTAGACTTGCTATTAATAAGGAGGTCAATGTGATTTAAATGAGCGGGGCTTTTAACACATGTATAATCCTTCAATATATGTGTTTCGCTAATTTTGTTTCCGCAATGAAATATCTTTCACCGACTAATATATTTTGGTTTTTATTAAAGGAGACACGGGTTTTCTGCTAAATCTGGACAAAGGATATCAAAATGCAAGTGTTATTTTCAATCTACGTATTACCACATTGACAGTTGATGACTTGATAACTTCCACCTCTTGTTCTAAATTATGCTGAAATTTAATCAATGATGCAGCCTAAGGATAGTTTGGTGCAAAAGTGGAATCTAATCAATAGTAATGTCTTTGGATAGGAAACACAATGTCAAAATTTAATCAACGACATTGAGCTTATGGTATAACACCAGAATTTAATCAACGATGCCACACTAAGGTGTAGATACTCGTCGGAATCTAATCAATGACGGAAATCTGAAAACTACAGTCATAAAACTAAAGTGCAATAAAGTAAAAAAAAAGTAAAGATATTTAATGTATTATTCGGGGGGCTCTTTGTTGGATGGCTCGCAGTATTTATAGAATAATCTGGTAACCGTCGAACAGTTATTCCTTCTTTAGTAACTGCTTCTAACCTCCTCACATGTTCCTTTGCCTTCTTACTTTTCTCCACAACTACCTCAATGGTGTCGTATTGCTTCCTGATTCGTCGACAACGGTTGCATGACTCGATCACTGAAGAATAACCGTTCCTTGACTCTGCGCAGTCTTTTGCATATTCGATTATGTCCACCCAAATTTCAATGCTAATACTGCTCGAATTTCATATATGTGGCATTATTCTGACATTTAGACATGTGGTAGTTCCTTCCCTTTCCATCTAACCATATACTTCTATTTATAGGCTCATCCACATTTAGCCAAATATCATTGTGCATCCTGATTTTTCCTCATCCTCGTGGCTAGCACGTGGTTTGTTACTACCTTTACCCTCATGATCAGCACGTGATGGTGCAGGCAACTTTGAGTGTCAACAATATGCTTATTATAGTATCTTTTCTATGGCGGTGGGCACCATAATCATATATGTCATATACAAAAACAAACATTTGTAAGTCCATCTCCTCTAATATTAGAATGCTAAAAATTTCTTATCATCCTGATCTATTTCTAATGAGGAAACAAAAAATAATAACACTAGACAAGTACAAACTGGCGAGTTGGATAATAGCAAAATCATCCAAAATAGTATATCTTTCTCAAATCAATAAATTCTCATAGAATCTTACCAAATCATTCCATGATTATTACAAAATATACACAAATGAAAATGAAACGAACTAAAGTTGATTCATGATTATAAGTGACTCTTCGTAACTTTTCTCAACACATAGGAAATGAACTCTCAATGCCAACTTAGTCAATAATTTAAGAACATGCAATGAATCTTTTAGTCAAACTAAACATCTTGCATTTGACTAATAAAATAAGACTAAAAATATGGGCAAACTTAATATCGTTAAAGTAACAACACAATCTTACCGGCTCTAATCAACAGCAATGGAAGAAAACCATGTGCCAAAGTCATTTGTACATAGTTTTATTTTCATGACGCATGGTCTAATTACTAAAGGTGTGCAAACGGATCAGATTTACTCAAGAACTAGACTATTTGAAAAACAAATCTAGGGACTAGTTCCTCTTTGAATTGATCCAGGAACCAGTTCCATTTTTGGGGAATCGATTTATTCTCTAATTCAAAGTGAAGACCCACCTAGAAACTGGATCAATTAAATTGGTTTTGGAATCAATTTTCAACCAGTGTTAAAAAAACCTAGCTTAGTACTCTCTCTCTCTCTCTCCCCCCCCCCTCAAGAAGCTAGTCCCTAGCAACCCTAGCTCTGTCGCAAGAACCTTAACCAATCGCCACCATTATCGCTAGTCAGTTCATCTCTCGTTGTCTCCAACATTAGCATTGTAGACACGCAACCCAGCTCATTATCACCTCTCATCTTGTTGTCACCAAACTCACCACTATCACCTTTCGTCGCCGTCTCTCTTTTGCAGCTTGTCAACTCCGACGGGGCTATCTAGAGCGAAATAAGTCCGAAATTGAAATTTTTTGGTACTTTTTTTGGTAAAACCTTTTTCCCTCTACTTCGCCACCAACTCATAATTGAATCTTATAACGTTCAACTTGTAAACTCTTTTTTTTCCCTCTACTTTTATTTGCACCCTACTTTAATTTTGAGGAGAGATTAGAGAGTAGTCTTTGCTTTTTTGGGAGGATCGGACGTTTGATTTTGAAGCAATAGCTAATATAGGCTTTGCGTTGCATGTTACGAGATAAAAGATAAAGATTGTTATGTTGAGTCTAAGACAGAGTTACTAGTATTACCAAGGTGATGACCTTGGATTTTATGGTCATATAAGGAATTTGTTGTTTGCATCACCAACTTTTTTCAAAGAGTGTAGGTCAACTTACTGAATAATTCATAAATAAATAAAAAAGAAACAAATGATTGGAATTTGCATAACACAAAATGCTCCTTGGTCATACATTATTGTATAATTTGTTGCCAATAGAATCCTAACATTATTATATAATTTATTCTCAATTGATGGATTGAGACAAAGTCATATCAATGGAAGTGGATGGATATAGTGGAAGGAGTTCGCTCATGAAATTGTCATTCCATAGAGTTGATGAAGTGGAATCCGTGAGGGCAACAAACAATGTGAGGGTACATAACTCTCGTCCTCCTCTTAGTAAAAAGCAAGCTAATCAATTAGAGACATGGGATAATTTTTCTAGAATTATAGATGACAATACATAGAAAACAATTAAAGTAAAGTCCATTCACTGTGAGACTGAGTATGGGTACTTGTGTTGATTGTGAAACGTCTACTACATGGAAACATTTGAGAAAGTGCAAAAAGTATCCTCATGTAGATAAAAAGCAAACGTTATTTGCACCACATAAGTAAGATGTGGCTAGTGAGGTAGGGGAAAATACTAATGGTGGTAGTATCTCAACAATGTGGAAGTTTGATAATTAAAAAAAAAAAAAAACGTTATAGGCACATGCTCACTCGGATAATCATTATTAATAAAACTATCTTTTTCCATGATTGAGCATGTCAGTTTAGATGATTTTGTCAATGAATTACAACCTCTCTTTGAACATCTGTCTCGATTTACAGTGAGTAGAGATTGTATGAAGTTCTAAATGAAAAAACTTGTTTGAAAGCTTACTTTGATAAGTTTAATTCTAGGATTTCACCACAATCCATTCAAAACTTGAACTATTTATATCTCATTGCACACTTTATTGATGAAAACTGGAAGTTGCATAAAAGAAACATCAATTTTGTGGCAATTGTAACATTCTTGATTTCGATCATTATTTTGGCCCTAACTAATAGGCCAAGGAATGGTACACCGATGGTGAAACTAAGCCATGAGCTGGCTCGAGGGCCAGTCATGAGTCAACTAGCTCGTCCGAGAATTGGCAACCAAATGTTTGGTTATAGAGTGTTCAACCATGGAAAGGATATTCGATCATAAGGATCGGTCGTGGACGACCATGAGTTGATCCAATGTGACCGTGGATCGGCGAATGGTCATGGCTTGATTATACCCGATCAATGTATAGGCCGCGGGTGATTCCGCCTTGTCATTACACCAATCATGGGCGACCATGGATCGATCCAAAGCAACCATGAGTCGAGGCGGATCGATTGATCTCACATAATTACATGACAACCGATAATCGATCATGGATCAAATAAATTCAATGTTGTTCAATTTCAAACTAGCCAAAAGTTAGACACAGGACCCTGGACTAGCTCGAGAACTTGCCAGAGGACCGACCGACTGGACCAAGGCTTGGGCTTACGACCTAGTCACGAGCCTCTTTTCTTAATAAAGGGAAACTCGAGCCCAGTTGTGTCTGGCTCCGTTTGGTCATGGCTTAGGCATGAACCTCGGACCAAACAAGGTGGTCGATCACATCCAATGACAAGGCTTTCAAAACTTAGATATTTTCCAATGTGTAATTAATGCCTTGGTCACGTAGTTAATAAATGAACGTTGACTAAGAGTGGACATTTGGCCCATTAAGCCTTGGCCTTGAAAGATAAGTATGGAACTTGGACTTTGACTCATTAATGAGGGAGACACCTAAGCCTAATCGGAAGGCTTCATGCCTAGGCCTTGGACTAGTCTAATCCTCTTAAAATGTAAGTATGAAAGCATACAAACGCATTTAATGAGTTGCGGGCTATTAAGGTATATATGTCCCTAATAGACCTAAGCTCATCATACCCTATAACTAGTATGACAAGTGGACCCTAGAGCCCAAGAAAGAGGGCTACATGCCCACCTTAAGAGAAGCAAAATCAAGTCGAATTTTCTGACTTAAAGATAGGCTCGTATTTAATACCTTTAGAGTTTAGCTCTTAAATGGTCAAGAGGAGGTGTCCAACCTATTTAGGACATATTTTGACACTTAATGATCAAATAAAGCCCTTTCTTAAATGCCTATAGACTTGAGACAAGTGAAGCCAAGAAGAGTGTCTTGCAAGGGCCCAGCCCTACGCTAGTTGTCAATTATGGGCACAATCAGGTAGGTTAAAGCCAATTATAAGCCTGCTATTGAGCCCACGAGGTGGGTCATCGACCTAACCACGCGAGGAGAAGTTTGCCTATAAATAAAGGCATTCGTCCCTCATTCTCTCACCGTACCACCTTATCTTCCGACCATCCTCTCCTTCTTCTCCTCCATTCGGCCTTCTTGCCCTCTAGGTGTCCTTACAGTTGGCCTTGCTGCCGCCACCACCGGTTGGAGCCACTAGACTAGAAAGTGGTAAGTAGACTTACTAACGTTTGGTTAGGGCAGTGTTATGCTAGTCCGAGCATATAGCAAGTCCATGTTTGATTAGTTCTTACTTGAGATTTGAACTATGCTTGCTTGGATTTAGCCTTGACTTAGTGTTCTTGATTGGGTTCTACTTATTTATTAGGCTTTGGCTTTAATTGACTTGGAAAATGGCCTGGTTCTTGTGTTTATTTGTTGTGCCTTGGCTTGAACTCTGACTTAACTTGAATTAGAAGTGGCACAATTCTTGTACTCGTTTTATCATCCTTTGGCTTTATTTTGATCCCAATAGGTTTGAAAAATATTTTTAGCAAAAGCTCATTATTACTTGGGAAAATGTCACAAATGGTCCATATACTATTACTTAATGTGCAATTTGGTCCCTGAACTTTCGATCGGCTCAATTTGGTCCCTAAACTATTGATAAATGTCCGATTTGGTCCTTGAACTTTTGATCAGCTCAATTTGGTCCATGAACTTTCGATTGGCTCAATTTGGTCCCTAAACTATTGATAAATGTCCGATTTAGTCCTTCGTTATTGTTTTTCTTTTTTTTCTTTTTTCTTTTTTTTTTGCTTCTTCTCTCTTCCCTCCGCTGGCTTCGGCGGAGTGAAGCCGGTGTCTAGCGAGGCAAGCTGGTGGAGGGAAGAGAGAAGAAGCAAAAAAAAAAAAAAAAAAAACAAGAAAAAGAAAAAGAAAAACAGTAACGAATGACTAAATTGGACATTTATCAATAGTTCAGGGATCAAATTGAGCCGATCGAAAGTTCAGGGACCAAATCGGACATTTATCAATAGTTCAGGGACCAAATTGAGCCGATCGAAAGTTCAGAGACCAAATCGGACATTTATCAATAGTTCAGGGACCAAATTGAGCCGATCGAAAGTTCAGGGAGCAAATTACACATTAAGTAATAGTATAGGGACCATTTGTGACATTTTCCCTTATTACTTTACAAAACCATTTAAAACCAAATTTTACAAGTACATGTTCTAGTTCACGACTTGACCTCCGAAAAGCGGATTCGTCAGACTTGGATGAACGTGAGATCACGTCAAATGGGTCCTTTCTTGGTCTCAGTGCGATATTGAAACATATTGTCACGCCTCGATCTTTGAGCGCGTACACACTCCTCGGTAGTCGACTAAAATGCGACGTTCCCAGGACACGTCCCCGACCCAAACAATTCATGCACATGCGGAAGCGAACTATAACTCCAAACAACAAACAACATGGGATAGAAAAGTAAGATAATCAATTCACAAAAGCCACGTTTATAAACAAACCGAGTTTATGTACAAAAGTTTAAACCAAAAGGAAGCTACTGAGCTCACTAAACTACGGGCTCTACAGCCGAGAGCTACGGGTCCACCATGACACCACCAAGGGCGTCGAGCTCCTCAACATACTCACCATCAACGTTAGACTCGTTAAAGCCATCCAAGGGGCCCTCCCGAATTCCGTTGGGCTCGTGCAGAACCACGCCTTAAATCTATGAGAGACCAACTGAGGTAGGCTCTTATTGACCCAAATAGTAGTAACCACGAGCTCACGGGTCCAGTCGGGATTCTCATGGATAAGGAGCACGGTGCGCTCGATCACGGCCTCTCACGGCCACCCAAAACGGACGGGTCGCACCTCCATCTACGGACCTGAAAAGATTAAGCCTACGACGAGGTGAGACAACGTCTCAGGAAATCTACACCATAAACCCCAATTAGGAAGGAAATACGCCTATAGGCAGTTTAGCCACACATCACAGAAGACTCACCCCGCCTCAGTTCCTTCCTGCACGTCAATACAATTCATATCACAGATGCATATAATGAATGCACACATCAATTGGAACGTCTCACTTATATTTCAATAAAATCATAGGGGTCTCGATTATAAGAGCATATCGTTATGACACGTCTCATTCCATGCCACACAATTTTGTCTCATAATTAGGCGCGTTTATCTCAATCAATCACGTGTTCCAATTAATTAATACCCGCACAGGCACGATCTACCCGACGCACATCAGTCTTCTGGTGTAGCCAAGCATCATCTCATCCCTTGATCACGGCAACGTCCACCCGACGCATATCGGGGATAGCATTCCCAAAGGAGCTTTGGTCCAACCTCTACGCGATCCGGCATTCGTTGATAGGGGCGTCCCATATAGGGGCATCGTCCATCCAATGCACATCGGGGACGGGTTCTCATAACCAACACGTGACCATTCAATACCAGCCAAGGACATTGTGCTTTGCACTCAAATGCCTAAATTAAGATAACGAACTTTGCCTATTTTATTCATATTAAAAACACCCAGTAAAATAATTGTGTATGGATACATGGTCAGCTTGAATCAGAAAATTGATATCCTTCCTTTTAAAAATCCTACTATTTAATTTCGGTGTCAAAACCCGACATCCAATATTTTCTAATTAAATATCAAAATTTTACAATTTTGAAATAATAAACCAAAAATCACAATCACCACTCAATTGCACAAATTATCATTCAATTGTATAAACTAATTATACCACGACAATCAGCACGAAATTCTAGCTATCCCAGTATAATTTTCAAAAAATACTAAATAATTAAATAAATTACAAAATTAATTAAATAAATGCAATTTAATTACAAAAATGCATAATTAACCACTTAAACGGGCCTAGAAAAATAATGCACCATACTAATTAAATACTACGATCTAATTAACCATTAACTAATCTAATCTAACCACCTAACAATCCTAATTAACCAACTAAACCACTAATTAATCTAAACTAACCACCTAAACCAATCTTAAGCTAATCTAATTACCCACTAAGCATCATTAACCCCATAAGTAAGGTTTAGCAAGTAAGCTCACCGGATTAGCGAGCCGGTGAGTTCATGGCGACAGCGACACGGAGGCGAGTGGAACACGGGCCTATGGTGACACCCAATGAGGTCCGCAAGGGGCCTAAAATGAGCCGCGAAGTCTCAGCCAAGGGCTAAGATTTCGGCTTCTATGCTGGGCCGAAAGAGGCTGGTTCAGTGGTCGACTTTGGCTAGAAACGATCAGGCGGGACAGCGACAGCAACTGTGGGACCAGGTGGTGGCTCCGGCGACTTGGACAGCAGGCAGAGGCGGCTCGAGGGCCTGCGATGCGGCTTTTAAGCGGCCTGGTTGATGGACGCATGGGCACGGGACGGTGGGGGACGCGCGGAACAGCACGCGGCTTCGACGACGCTCGGACGAGCATGCGGCAACGACGGGTGTGCGAGGGAGCTCAAGCAGTTGCTGCTGGCTTTCTCTAGTTCTTGGCTGGTCTTCTTGAGCTCAAACAACAACAACAACAGAGAAGATGGGATAAGGAAGAAAAAGAAGTGGTCTGTTAGCTTTGGGGGGAACAAAATGCCCAAAAAGTCTTCAAAAATATCTTGAATCATCATCACAAGGCCCCCACCAGCTCAAGCCTCATCCACAGTAGCCATTCCTCTCCAAAACTTGTCCAAGAAGCCAAAGATTGAGCTGAATTGTTGCAGCCCCCCCTAGCTACGAATTTTGGTGCAATCCCCTTTCAAATCACTTCAATTCCTCTCCAAATTAATCTAATTCAAGGGCCACAATGCCAAGGTAAGTGCCCACACTCAATTCCACATTTTTTCTTGCCCAAGGATCCAACTTGACGGCCAAAAGTTCACACAAAAACGGTCTTTTAAATTTCCCGGTCCAAAAACGCCCAAACTTGAATTTTCGTCAAAAACTCGTGTTTGCCGAAAAATTTTTGAAGGATGAGTCGACGTTCCTAAAATACATCGTAACATAACAGAACTTTCAATTTCTGAAACCGGGTTCAATTTCACGGTTAATTTCAACCGAACGCGATTTTAGCGTGAGCTAATCTACCGGGTAGCTTTTAA
The DNA here is from genome assembly GCA_016097605.1 of Eucalyptus guilfoylei. Classification (NCBI taxonomy): domain Eukaryota; kingdom Viridiplantae; phylum Streptophyta; class Magnoliopsida; order Myrtales; family Myrtaceae; genus Eucalyptus; species Eucalyptus guilfoylei. The sequence goes on along the minus strand of CM027868.1, from coordinate 30,533,452 downwards.
GAATTTTTAGCGCATTTGACTCATGGTCGATTATTTTCAAGCCACATTGTACATTTTTAATACATTGGCGACTCTCGGTTGTTGTGAAAATCTTGAGATTTTAAATACAGGCACAGGGTACAAAAACGACAGAAAAATCGGCCTAATGTCGATCGACAAGATTTTTGCAATCAGGTGGAATTACCCACACTTTAATCACATGCCTCTGTCGAATCGACCTATCTACGGTTTTTGATCGATTTTGACAGTGTCGTATTGACCCTTACAGATTAGCACAGTCAAGCAATCGATTTTTGGTCAAATTCTCTAATCAGTCTTTAGATTCCTTAACGGCTTCACCAGATAAATTAGTTATCTCATGAGTGATCAGCTTAAAGAAAAAGACTATAAGCGCGTCAATGAAAAGCCCAATTTATTTAATCAAAAATAGACTAAAAAATCAGGCTATCACACATATCGTTCCTAAGCCAAGTTTAGTACTCGATCGGTGTCTCGAATGGATCAGACCAAGCCGTGAGCCTTAACTCGAGCTCGGCATGTTCGATGACTTGGATCCGATAAGGCATTTCATGCACTTATACATGGCACGTCGTTGGGCCTAGAACTAAAAGCAAAGATAAGAACCGACTTGTGATGCTTGATGCATGAACACACAATGGACTAAATTATGCCGTCAACTAATGGATTTTGACAACAATGTTTGATAGATTTCAGAATAACCGATGGATTTTGGCGACGATGTCCGATGGATTTCAGATGTCTAATAGATTTAGGATACCCGGTGGATTCCGAAAGGATCAATGGATTTTGATCATTAATAAATAAACCCTGTGTCCATGAGTTTCTCATATATGAAATGGATTCTTGGTATATGCTTTGTATATAGAGGACTTCTCATGCTCTAATCAAGGCATAGCTTTTATTTTGCTATTGATCTACTATTGACAATTGCTTGGAAAAATTATGTGCTTGTTGAAGGGTAAGGCATCATCCTACTCGGATTTTAGTGGGTTTACTTACTAAGTTATACTCACCCATTGTTTTTCTTTAGATTTGTATGGCTGCACCTCCTGTAAAGTTCGACGTCCCTATGGACATGATCGTATTGGAAACCGTTGTTTATTTTACAAGTACTAATAAATTTTACCGAATGGTGATTACAACTATTTGGGTGGATGAAGAATTGGACGAGCTCGTTCCTCAAAAATACCATGCCTAGTATAAGTGGGTCGACGGAGGCTTTGTCAGTCTACTTTGTGGCTTTGACGATCCGCTAGGGCCTAATAGCAACACTCCATCCAATGGCACTATTGAATAGTAATTAGATAATCAGTCCTTAGGGGTACTAATTTTGGTAGAATCTCATTAGAGGAGATTAGAATACCCGAAGCTTGGTATATTTTGTAACAGACCGTATGTATTAGATAGTGTAGAACCTAGCCTGAATAGATGGGCTTGCGATATAAATAATAGACATATGTAAGATATAATTAGTTGTCATGTATATGTAAATATATGGTTATACATGTGTTTTCCTACTAACTTGTTGATGTTGTGATGTTATATGATTGGGTGTTGATCGCTTCCACATGTGCATAACTCAAAGATCAATAAAAAGAAAGAAGTATGGGTCAGTGACACGTCGGGATGTCGTGAAAAATATAAACCTCACCATTCATGACTCTAGAGATGGAGTTGAGGTTGTTGCAGCAATGGATGGCCACAAGAGTATGGAGATTGGGCAAATGGTAGAGAAATGCATTTATGAGTGGGGAATAGAAAAAAAGTGTACACAATAACTATAGAAAATACTTCCACTAACGTGGTTATTGGTTATTTGAAGGAAAAATTTCCAAGAAAAAGGTTTTTTGTCTTGAATGGTGATGTTTTACATATGAAGTGTGTGCCCATGTATAAAACTTGATTGTAAGAGGTGGATTAAAGGTGCATGATTTTATTGTATGTATCCAAAACATAGTTAGGTGTATGCGGAGTTATCCGTTGAGAGCTAAAACATTTCAATCATGTATTAAGAGTGAAAGGATTGCAATAAGAGTTTGGGCTATCTTGATGTTGTCACTAGATGAAACTCTACTTATCTAATAGTAGGCACCATCATAATCTTGAGGAAAGTTTTTCAAAGGATTCAAGAAGATGATTTATATTTCTTAAGGGAGATTGACAATGATTCTCCTTAAAATGAAGATTGGAAAAATGCCATTATTATTTCTAAATTTTTGAAACAATTTTATGATGTCACTAAACAAATGTCAGAGAGTTCATATGTTACATCAAATTATTATTTTGAGGGGATAGCTCTTTTATATAAATATTTGAATGATGCGGCAAATACTTTGAACCCTAAGCTCCAAGCTATAGGTATAAAAATAAAAGAGAGGTTCGACAAGTATTATGGAAATTTGGATAAATTTAATATGAGGGTGTTGACCGCGATTGTGTTGGATCCTACAAAAAATTTGAATTATGTGAAGTGTGTTATGGACAAAATTCTGATGATGAAGCGAAAATTAATGAGATACATGATAAGGTTAAGTTTGCCTTGGAGCGTTTGTATGAATTTTATCAATCCTCTATTTGTTCTTTTAATAAATGAAATTTTGTTGGTTCAAGTATGAGTACTAGTAATGATGGTTCCAGTATTGATGACAACGAAGGTAAAAATGAGTATGACATCTGTCAAATGATTTCTCGAGTTTGAGCATGAGACATAACACACACATGGAGCATGCATCACTCAAAGTCATGTGCAAAATGCAATCTTGAGCAGGCAAACATTAAATGAAGAAGTATGTAGGTCTTGACTTTTCTTTTCTTCATTAATGCATGCCCATGAAGTTGGACATCCGATTTCTCCTCATTTCATGCATACATATGGCTATGTGCATGCATGCCTATAAAAATTGGTGGGCGCCCTTGCTACTTCAGAGGTTTCTTTTGGAGGCGCCGAATGTCCTCTCTCGTTTTGCCATATTTGTGGGGTAAGGTTGTCTTCTATTAATAAATGGAGGAAAGAGGGAAGAAGAAGTCATGATCATTTTTCTTTTGTCGGTGCATGCATTAATGATGGCCATTCACACATGTCATCAATAATTGCATGGAGGCAAATGACTTTTTGAAGATGGGTGACATTTGTCTTGTTTCTATATACATTCTCCTAAAAAAGGAGGACCGCATAGGGTGTATTGAGAGCAAGAAAAAAGCTGAGTACTCCAGAGATTAAGAGGGGTGACAGGTCAATGAGATTTGTGCGAAATCGAGTTCAACGAGTTAAATTGTTAAACATCTTACGGCTGGGAAACACTCGAGTGTGTAAACATTTGTAACCTGTAATTATTTGATTTATTATTGGATTATTTGCTTACTCTCCCGTGGACATAGGTTCCGATATTCAGACCAAACCGTGTAAATCACTTATATCCTTTCACTATTTCTCTTTTTTATTTCTCTATCAGTTTCTATAGCTCTTGATTTAATTACAGAGTTACAATCAACTTCCGCTGCACCAATAATATCAACAACATCCAAGCTTGGCGAAAAGCTTTCTTCATGTGAAGAAAAAATTGTTTGAGGAAAACAGTTATGAGCTTGATTGGTATCTTGAAAATGAAAGTGAAGACATCCTTAATCTAAACCTTTTGATGTGGTAGAAGAGTAATGGTTGAAGTATAAAATCTTATTTTTTATGGCTTGGGATATTTTTTTCTCTTTCCGTGACTATCTTGCTTCATAATCAACTTTTAGTACATTGGGACATATGTTTGACAACATTCGAATTTTTTTGACTCTTAGAGTGGTGGAAGGTTTTTGTACTCAAAATTGATTGAGATTCATTGGCATGCTAATTAATACACCGAGAATGTGGAAATATTTGAGTCGGGTAAGTTATGTATATTTCTTTCTATCTTGTAATTCATGTATATTTCTTTCTATCTTGTAATTCATTTGCATATCTATCTAGAGAGTGAATACTTTATTTAATCTCTTTTTTGGCTTTTATCATTGGTAAATAGACTTCATTAATCAACACTTTTGCACTTGTCTCTAGGACTTGGTTTCTTTTCTTCTTTTTTTCCGAATGAATTTAGGCCTTTTTAGAGATTTTGTACCGAGTGGATTGGCTCACCTAATTTCACTCTTGGAGGAGGAGTTATGCCCACAATGTTCAAAGTCAGTTTTAACTTGCAAGACAAAAATGAGATAATATAAGCGAATTTTGGTGGTAGTGTGATAAGAAGACTTGCACCTGTTGATTTAGCGTTCTAGTAGATCATACCATTACTATGTTATGGATTGTTGCTTTTGGTGGATAATAATTTATATTCCTCACCTTATGGATTGTTGCTTTGACTAATAGTGATTTTTATTTCATCTTTTACTTTGAATGTTTCACTGTTACTTATAACATTTTGCTGCAAAAATCAAACTAGAAAAAGGAACAAAAAAGAAAATACAGAGTTCTCGGGTATGCCCTGGAACTAGACTGAAAAAATAGGGTAGATTCCAATACAGGTTCTACAGCAAACATGATAGGTTTCAATTTCCAAAAATTAGGAATCAGTTACAACACAATAAGTTCTAAATTCTAGGTCTGGAACCTATCCACTCTAGAGCCAATCGCTTCAATCAATTACCTACTCTTGTCTAACCTAGTCTTGAGGTCGGTATCTTTAACAACATGCCTATGTTCCACAATGTTGAACCGACCTATTCGTCAAGGGACTATTAAGCCTAGATTACCATGTTGATTTATTTCCCCACGTTATATGTGTATGATATCAAGGTTATTTCCTAAGTCTTAATTGGAAAAACCTTTTACATGGATCGTATCTCAAATGACAAATGCTCAGAGAGAGAGAGAGAGAGATTATTTACCTTCGCAAATTCAAAAAAAAAAATGATGCTTTGACTCTTTAGTCACTTCCATAAAGTTTCGATGCGAACCATATTTACCTTCACAAATTCAAAAAAAAAATGATGCTTCAACTCTTTAGTCACTTCCATAAAGTTTCGATGCGAACCATAGAGTTACAAAGAAGAAAGCGCTTTGACTCTCGCTATTTTTGTGAACTATTTTTGCAAAACTTTGATAAAATCGAGTTACAAAGGAGCCATGTGTGAAGCTTCAACGGGAATGAAAGAGAAGGAGAAGGAGAAGGAAGCTTCAACGGGAACGAAAGAGAAGGAGAAGGAGAAAGAGAAGAAAAGCAAATGGTTTTTTTAAGAGAGAGAGAGAGAGAGAGAGAGAGAGAGATATTATTGGATAAGAGAAGTCTTATCCATCTCTATCTCATCCTCTCTAGGATATTTTTCTTCGAGTTATATCCCCTTTATATCCGACTTTGTTATGTCCTAGACAGTTACCAAAGATGAGAGGATAAAACATATCATATCCTGACTTTTATTCATACGACCAAACACAACCTAAGAGACTATAAGCTTGTGAGAATAGAGCTTGGAGTTATTTGATGCCAGGATACTTGGCTGAAGAAATTTTTTCCAACAATGGTTTTTATTGAACCTGACATCTCACAATCACTAGGTAGAGAGTGCTAGCTGGCCATTAGTTTTTATATGGCCTGTCGTTTCCTTTGGCTATTGGCCAATAAGGTCATCTTCCGAGAAGATTTCATCCTACCAAAAGCTAGAGGATAGACTTACATTTAAAATGAAAAAAAAAAATGTGATAGGTTTGTGGGTTAGACTTTACCATCATTAGGATGGGTAATGCTCAAAATTAATGATGTCCATAAAGGCAAATTGGATATGTTCTGCAAGAGAAATCATTCTAAATGATGATGGATAATGGATAGCATGTTTTGTGCAACTTGTTGGGTTATGTCCGTCTTCGAAAGTAGAGCTTTAAGCAGTCTTCTTAGGCCTTTAATTAGCATTATCTTTACAAATCAACAACCTATGTGTTGAGCTTAACTCACAATTTGGTATTTTTGCTCATCAAACCACAAGAGTCTTGTCTTGAATTTTGGCAACAACCTAGTTCCGAAGGTTGCGAGTCTCTTCAATATGACTCATGACACGTGGGGTAACGGTAATTGATTAGTTACATCATGTCATCACAACTATACAATATTTCTTTCACATAAAGAATTGTCTCCATTTAAGACCACCAATGCTACAATTTGAACTTGATATTCCAATTCATATCTAGTTTGAATTTAATTGAAAAGCCAAAACATATACCTCGGGTCAAATACAAAATGTGGGCCAACCTTTAACTTTTCTTTTTCTTTTTTTTCTTTTTTGTCAGAAAGACATGTATACCATTCACTTAAAAGAGTTTAGTGAATACAAGTCTAGAGCTTCAAAGCATATCAAGTCAAAGAGGGCTAGAGGGGGATATGTGACCTAATTACAAGGTAGACTATTTGTCCATTGGACCTGAACAACTCAATCCGCAACTTTGTTAGAATACGCTACTATAATAGGCCAATGTAAGGCCCAAGAAACTCCTTAGCATTACTTGGGCTTTTTAGGTAAGTACTTGTTATTCCTAATTTGATTGGACAGTACACAAATCGCTTTCTACAAGTACTTGGCAGTCACACTTCATGCACGACTTGAGTTTTGATCAAGGAGAAAGAAAACTTAGGATTTCAACTAGCACTAGAGCTTTGACTTGTTCAGCTGAGCTTACGTCTTCCATTTTTACGAATCCATCTACCAATTATCCACAGGAGTCGTGACACACATGCAATGGTACCCATCGACGAATCAGTTGCAAATGAGCCATCAATGTTGATCTTCAATGTCCCTAAGTGAGGAGGTTTCTGTCGATGGTTTTAAGTTAGGTCTTCTACTCGTACTACATTCCTCTTTGCGTTTCCAATCCAACACACCATGCTCTCATACATAATTGTGACTTTGTTGACAAGGAGCTTTGAATCTAGGGTTTAATTTCTATGGATGAGATGATTGCAAGCTTTTCAAATGACCCATAACATTTTCTTGATGAGTTCAAAAGCCAACAAGGTCCTTGGGTCTTTTTTTGTTCTAACCAACCATTTGTCAATTTCAGATAACCCCATTCTATTTATGCTAATGTTCAAGGTTGCATCATGTCATACTAGGGATGTCCATGGGCATAACAGCAAAACGTGCTCAATTATTTCCATCGGTTGCTTGCACATTGCACAAATGAGCTCAAGTACCTCATTTCTCTTAAAGAGATTGTCTAATGTAGGCATAGCATTTTGATATGCATTTCGCAAGAAAAATTTTATTGAACTTTGTTAGTATAACAGTCTTTGAAATACTATAAGAATAACTGTCTATTGTGAATCACAAATTCTTGAAGAAGTTGATCTCACATCAATTTATAATTATTTGTGATTTGGTTTTTTAAAGTTCAGAATAGACTGTTGTTTTCACTATACATTAAAGATTGTCACGTAATCATTTCTCATTTGATTTTATCAAAAGTTTTAAATTGCCAAATATAGTTCCATAATTCCCGTTTTGGCTGGTAGGAAGAGAATGTCTTTTCTATGAGGGTTGGAGTTGTTGATTCTCTATTTCCAAGGTACCTGCTTTTGACTATGTAGATTCCTAACTCGGTGTTTGCCCACTCAAATCGATCCTTTATAGTTGGAGAGCTTATAAGATTCACAAGTATTTCTTTTATTGTCTGGTCGTCAAACATAGTGTTCAACAAAGGTTCATTCCACTTCCTCTCTCTCAATCAAGCCAACTACTTTGAGTGGTTCATTTCTAGTCGTAGGGCCACCTATGATTCTACTTTTCAATTGCTTGTCTTCTCTAATGGTGATCTTCTCACCATTACCCAAAGCCCAAATAACATGAGAATAAATACATCTCTTCTAGTGACAAGACTTTAGCAACATCACAACTAATGAGATACTTTTTTGATTTGTTAGAAATTACATTGTAGGAAGTAAAGTCCCTTCATAACTTGGCTCCAAATCATCTATGAATGCTATTATATCCACCATGCTTGTTTTCCACACATGGCTTTATTGAAAGTCAACAAATATCTGAACCCAAGCTCCCATTCATCCTTTTTAAAATTTTAAACTTATCATTCCTCTAATGTAAACGAGCTGATTTGTTGTTATTTCTCCATTAGAATATAGCAACTTTCCTCTCAATGGCTTTACAATTTGAAATTGGGATTCCAAAAATGGACATGGTGCATATTAGAAGAGAGCCTACACCATTGCCTCAATCAATGCTTCCTTCCCCACTTTTGACAACAGGTTTACCTTCCAACTTTCTAATTTCATGTTGAACCTTGCAAGAATTCACGCAAACATCTCTTTCTTTGCAGCATCCCAATCAGACGAGATTCATAAGTATATTCCTAGTCTTTTCTATTTCATGTACTCTCATTTGTGAAGACATTCTCAAACTATGTGGGCAGCCTTTGCCGAAAAACATTGCATATTTGTTTAAATTTATGACCTAGCCAGATGCAAAGCAATATTAGTGTAGTACAATAGCCACATTTTGACATTCAATGATATTATGATTTAGGAAAAAAAATTGAATCATATGCAAATGGAAGATGTGATATTGCGGACAATTACTATTCAACTTAATTCTTCAAATAGTACATGTTGTAATCACTTGCTCAATCAAGTGAGAAAACACATTGGCCACTGGAATAAAAAGATAGAAAGATAGCGAGTCACCTTGACAAAGACCTCAAATTGGCCTAAAATACTACATGGGTTCATCATTGAATTTCATACTGAAGGACATCATTATTATGCACCACATTACCCAATTAACCCATTTTTCACAAATACCCATCTCGATCATGCCCTTTTTAAGAAAATCTCACTCTATTCCATCATAAGTATTTTACATGTCCAGAGTACGGCTGGGAATTTTCTTTTTCTCTATCTAATTCTCAACTAAAGCAGAACCTCTTACACAATTAGGATATTGTCATGAATTCTTCTTCCACTAACAAATTCACATTATTCTACTATGATTAAATGGGTAGCCATGATTTCAATAAATTCGTCATTACTTTCAAAGTAACGTTGTAGATGAAATTACACAAACTGACCGAATGAAACTGTTCAAGCTTTTCTAGGTGAGGGATTTTGGGAATTAGGGTAATCATGGTTCCATTCACATCAAGGTATAGTAACCAATTTCAAAGAATTATTGTACCTCCCTGTGAATGTCCTGTTGTATGTCCAATTAATAATGCTGATAAAATAATCCTTTTAGTCCATCTAGTCCATGAGCCTTAGCTACGTATGGTAGCCATGATAAAAATTAGGATGGAATAACATTTATCTTATCCCGTGTTTGGTTCCCACTCAAGATAGGATAAAATTGAATATAAAGGGATACAACCTAAATAAAAATATCTCGCGGGAAATGTGATGTAAAGGTAGATAAAATTTCTTTATATTCATGATATAAAAGCTGTTTTTCTTGGATAACAAACTTCTTAAATAATAAAAATAAATTATAAAATATAAAATATAAATAATATTTGAATTATAATATTAAAAAGAAAATTCAAAATAAAAAATTATATTTATTTATACATTTGATTTTTTTTTACTTTATAAAATATATATAGTATCTATATTATCGCACGTTTCAAGTAAAATAGTATACTTGATTATTTGATAAAAAAATTATTACGGAATGATGAAAGGGAGTAAAAAAAAAAAGGAGAGAAAAATAATAAATTAATAAAAATTAAGTAGAAGAACTCAGATTTTAAAAGAATAAATTCAAACTTAAAAATGACATTTCCGATTCTCAAAAAATGAGGTGCTACGAAATTTCGAGAAAAAACTTACCCTCTCCTATCTCCTTCTCCTTTGTATTTATGGTTCATTTGAAATTTCTCGACTCTTTCGTAGTTTTTAGTTCATGTCAAAACTCCGCAAAAACAGTGAGAGAATCAAAGTTTCTTCTCCTTCGTAACTCTTTGATTCACGTCAAAAGTCCACGAAAGCAACAAGAGAATTGAAACTCCTTCTCCTCAATAACTTTGTAGTCATGTTGAAATTTCACAAAAAGTAGCGGAGAGTCAAAGTATTATACTTTTCGTAATTGCAAAAGTGAATGATCACATTTCTCTCTTTTACTAAATTTGGCAATGAATTATGAGAGATTTTTACGATCCCCACTTGTGGATTTTAAAGTTTATTTACACTGATATATTGTAACTACCAAATAATGGACAAGATAGGATATGAAAATATTCTATTTATTACAGCCATTCACCAAATAATTGATAAAATATAGCAAATTTTTTGATTTCATATCCTATCATATTCAATCCTATCATAGCTAAAAATTCAGACGACTAAACGCAACCTTAATAATGCCCAATCGGTGAGGTACAACCGAAATTTCCTCCATTGTGACAAGTTCTGTTAACATTCGATTCATGTTTTCACCTACCAAGCACAGGAACTAGTCGAATATGGGCTGAAAGTTCGGAGGCCCCGCAGTCTGGTGAAGATTGGTGAAATATTCCTTTGTCATGACCTTTAGCTGCCCCTTGTCTCTCACCCATTGTTTTTGTATTAACTAAGTCTTGCTTAGTAAAGCTTGTATAACATACCTTGTAAAGATATAACCATTTAATATCGAGAGTTTATGGATACCAATTCTACGACATAAGTAGGAAGGATAAAGTCATTTACTTCATTTTTCGTTTTTACGGTAACATTTCTTCAATTAAATTAAAATTATCGACGTTGTGACTTTAGATTACCATGGACAATCTCATGTGCAATTCAGGGATATCAGATCCCATGGTGGTGTCACCTTAAACTTCCAAGAGAGACCTTCCGACAGGATTTTAGATATTTTGCCCAAGCAAGATGGAAATGCACGCCCCCACCATTTATCTTTGGTCTAGCAGACACCGCACTAATGTTTTGGGCCTGGTTTGACTTTGGGTCCTTGTAATTAAGAATTTCGTTTCGAATGAAAATGTTTCGATAAAAGAATGCTTTCTTTCAATGAAACGACAAAAGGTGGAACATCGTACTTGGTTAGGCAAAATCCATTTCGTACTCGGGCCCAGGCTGTCGCTCGTTGATAGGAACACCCAGCTACTGATGGGCCTGACAAGAAGCGGATTAAGTTAAGCTCGAGATCATAGTCGCGATTTGCTCTTATTGTTCACGAACGAGACTACATATCGGATTAACCACTCCGTCCGCCCACCCGCCAGTACCAAATCTCTCTTTTTGCGCATTCACCGTCGGATGGGGGTTTGACATCCAGATGAATTCGCCGCCCCATTTGGCGGCGAACCTGTAAAAAGTTGTTTATGTCATCAGTCGACATGATAGAAACCCCTAAGGACAAGGAAATTTCTCTCGGTTTTCCTCACGGATTCATTTCCGAGCGTCGTCGTTGCTGAAAAGAAACTAGGCATACGCGAACGTAGGAACTTCAAACATGCGCTATTCGAAAGGTTCCGTCCAATTAACAAATCGAACTTCATATCTCCAAAACCTATCCAATTCACGAGAAGATATTCCTTTCTGGACCACCATATAAACCCCCCTTAACAATTAAAGAAAAGAAGAAGATACGGGAGGAAAAGGAGGACAAAAAAAAGGCTCCTGCCTGCACACAACCACTGTCTTCGGATCCAGAACACCTGAGAGATCAATCTGGAGACTCCACCAGGGCGAGAATCCACATCCGCTCTCGACACATGGAGGTGCCCCTGCACCTTCCGCCCAACGCGTGTCCCTCAAGATCATATCTCAAGATCGCCCGAAAACACGACAACCTTAGATTAATCAAGGCCCCTAAACCCAGTGGTTACCATGTGCTAAAAGGCTGTCCCATGCAGTCGCAAGGCAAAAAAATCAAAAGGACAGCCTAGCTAAAGCCTACCCCTGCCCCCCACCACCAACCAAAAAATTAGGAAATATAAAAGGGGATCCTTTAAACGAAGGGACCGTGGAACGCCACATTTTACCCACTTGTCTGACCCGGTCGCTCGGCCAGGGTCCGTACGATCTGAGGGTTTTGATTAGTTAATCCTGGTTAGGGTTGTGATCAGAGCGAGAATCTTTCTTGGTTGAAATTGTTAATTTAAGGGGGCCTGGGAGTAGTGCTGACTTAGCTGGGTTGGAGAGATTTGTTTGCTTTTGAGCGGGTGGGAATGATCCCTGCTTTTGTGGCATCTTTCTTGTGTTGGTGTATTAGCAACTCGATTAATCGAAGATGAAGGTGACAAAAGCTATGGGGGGGTTGCCTTCCAATGGGAAAGATGGGGGAGACTATTTCCTCCTTTTTTCCACCTTTTGGGTCTCCCCTTGTGAGGGATTTGACTCTCTCTCTCTCTCTCTCTCTCTCTCTCTCTCTCTCTCTCTCTCTCTTCTCACAAGTAGGACTGGGGTGTGGATCGATTTTGGGGGTTAACTTCCACCAAAGTTTATCATGGAAAATTAATATTGGGTCGGTCATTTGAAGTATGGATTGAAAATTTTAGATACAATCATGTTTCAATGAGTGCTATCTTGCCAAAAGATGATGACGCGGGATATTATCGTTTGGAAATTTAGGCTCTTTGAAAAGGAACCGACAAGATACATGAAATGATGCTAAGTGTAGCAAAATGTTGCAAAATCAATATTAGATACGGTGTGATAGTTTCAAATTACGTGTTGATTTATAAGTTCCACTCATTTAAACATCTACTCGCAATTCGATAACTTGCTAGACCAATTTTATTATGTATATTAGCATACTAAAAGGAAGGCGGATGGTGCGTGTGCGTTAGAATTTCTTAGTGAAATTTGGTATTTTCTTGAGAAAAATTTATGTAATGTTATTATTTTGCTCCCTCTCAGCTTATTTCATCACCTCAACATAAATCTTGCGGCGTGTACTCTTAAAAAATAATTTTGCAGATACTACATCGATAGACTAATATGATTTATAAATAATTGACGTGTCGGATAATTATGGAATACTTGAAAGCTCACTAACACGAATAACTATGTACAATTTACCATATTAGTTTATAAATCAATTTAATATACGCCAGTCTAAATATCTTCAACGTTACTCATTCTTTAACCTATCCTTTTGAACTTATCAATCTCTCCCGGCTTCTGCTCAATTTACTGGCGACACGCACTCTGGTTTTGCCTTGACGGATGCACTAAGTCTGCCATCTTTTGTACACGGATTGGCCACTTGTCGTGCGAGGGGAGTTTTAGTTTAATCAGTTTGTCTAAAACCTTGAAAAACTAGATAATAAAATAATTAACAGCCCTTGAACTTAGAGCTCATGGGGCACTTAAAGTCATAACACGACTAGATAATGGCCTAAATTAAGGCGTAATTCAAGGGGCTTTTTAAACCCGAGTTAGAATGGAAGAAAGGGTCCCGGTCAGACGTAACAAAACTAGAGTTAGATTAATCAAAAAGAGGTAGGGTTTGATTGGTGAAGAGGAGAACACGGATTTAGAGGCAAGCTATGAAGTTTTACTTGTGCTTTGTGCCCTCTTTCTCCGTGAGAGATTGGGTAGGATGGGACGGGGGAAACATGGGGCATCACTTGACAATGATCATATTCATCATCTCTCATTCGTATCTAGACACACACGCATCCCAATCTATGTAGCTCTACTGTTGCATACACAGTACCTAATTTAACCCTATATATAGTCCCAAAAACCCTAAATATAACGGTGACGGATGAGAGGAATGAAAAGAAGAAGATAGGGAGAACAATAGTTTATTGATTTTGCATGGCGCTCAAGGTCATTCTCTTTGCTCTCATCACAGACCCATTGACTTTAGTAGCACATTAACTGGTGCAAAACCAACTTAGTTGACTAGCTAAGCCTAAATACTCGGAAGAACGGAGAAGATTAATTAACCCCGTAAACACGACATGTTTCTGCGGAACATACGAAGCTTCGTCAGAGTTGAAAGAGACGTATTTGTTTAGAATAAAGAAAAAGTGTATATATGTGTGTGAGTGAGAGAGAGAAGGTTCAATGATGGGGACCGAAGCCACATTGTTTATGGAGAGGGTGATGATCTTAGAACATCTAGAATCTGAGGCAGCAATAATGCTCACAAGAAGCCTCTTTCTCACATTGCATATGGCATAGCATTAGGACCACTCTACATGAGAATTTTCCTGACTATTGAGAAACCCAAAAGCAGCTTTAGTTTGTCGTGTGGATTCGGTTGACGCCTGTTTTGTAAGAAGGTGTCTCCAAGCGGGCATAGTCGCTAGGCTTTTAGGGATTTGCTAAACTGCACTTAATTAAGGGGGAGAAAACGGATTGGATTAAGGGCAGTTTTTTAAGGCAGCTAATCACCAATAGCTGTTAACATTAGCAATCTCAAATGGGAGTTGGAAGATGGGAAACAAGGCTCGGCATTGTCGGGATAAAGATGACAGCCATTACTTTATTCCATTTAGTCTGCTAATGAACTCAAAAGAAAAATGAAAAGGACTTAGAAAAGCTCATAAACAACTCAAAAGCAAACAAAGGAATAATCCCCCCACGCCATGCGCATCATATTGCTTCACCCTCGCATTTTCTCTTGGTCAATCCCTTCACTGCTTTATCATCAATAAAGATTTGATTAGGGTAGCAGTTTTCTTAAGCTGCCAGCTTAGGAGAATCTCTCTCGCTCTCTCTCTCACATGCATTCCATCCTTATCCTTTTCCACCTTTGTCTTTACTTTGATCTTGGGTTAAACTATGGTGAACTAAAAGAGAAGGGTCTCTTGGTAGAGACTCCCTGGAAGACGATCTTATCTTCTCTTGCTTTTATTATAACCCAACTTGGATTAGAAACGACTCAACTTTCGAGGGAACCCTCCTTTGCTTAGCCAATGAGGAAAGATTGAGAGAGAAAAAGAGAGAGAGAGAGAGAGAGAGAGAGAGACGTGACACTATGGCACAAAGGTCCACTTATCCGTAGGAGTCACCTATTTGAAGAGGGCGACACAGATAATGACCAAAAAAGGCTTGCATGCTTGCCAAATTGGATCCAAAAACAAGCATCAAACATCAAATCAATGGGTTTCATCTTATAGCAATTCTGACAATCCTCACCACACATCATACCCCCTCCAACCTATGGCCATTAGCACCACAGTGCTTGTCAATCCGCTCTCCAAAGAGGGTCCAATTTGGCTACTCCCAAGGCGACACGTGTCATGTAGGTGGTGCCCGTGAATGAAGAAGGGCATAACCTTCCTCCTGCTTTTCCTTTTTTCCTCTGCAATCCTCTTTGCTTTGTCAAAATGGAGGAATCCATGTGTTGCATCCATGGCATGCTGCACCTGAGCTATCGTACTTTTTATGCATGATGCTCCTTGGGGCATTGTCCTGATAAAGAAGTGGTCGACACCCCTTTTGTAACTACGGTGGCAATGATTCCCGCATAGGAAAAATGATAACCACATCGATCCACCGCGACTTGCGTCATCGTCCCTCTTTCTCTCTTCCGAACACTGACGTCAAATCAACTCGACTCTTGAATGGAAATGGAATAGTCTTCAATGCATCTAATTATCTTCTCTGCGTTTTTGCACATGGACGAGCTCATCACCCCGAATATATAGGCTTTACATCCATTTATACCATTAGCAAAAAGCAAACCTCATGAACGTGTTTATCAGCTTGGAACGGTCACTAATCGAAAGGAAAAATCTTTACCATGGCTACACGGCTTATCACTAGAAAAATTTTCTATGACGATTTCAAGCAATAAATGTGGATGTTTTACCACGATTCGAAGTTTAATTTGGAAATGGCCACTTATTAACTTTTCGTTGTGCATATCTATACTGGCGTATTTCTCTTTATATATGCAGTCAAGCCTATGGGAAACAAGAAAACTGCATCAGTTTTATGATCCGGGAAAAGATGTGTTTTTAATTAATTATTGTTAGATTTATCTAAGTATTATTTCACTCCTTTTATGAGCATATATGTCATTTACGTCCAACATTATCCATGAAGAACCTTTATCTCTACCGAAAGTTGGCCTAACATGACTTCCTAAGATGAGCAAATTTCTCAAAAGGAGACTTTCACCCCTCTTTTGGTCACGGAAGAAGTATAGCTACAAATGGTAGCTATCATCCATTCGACAAGCAGCGACAATGACGCACCTCATCTTGATGATCTAAAATTGGTAAGAATATACCCTAACAAGTAGCAACAATGACGAATTTTAAACGCCCTCGCATCTCACGGCACTAGCAAAAAGGGGAAATAGCTTTAAGTGAATAGGGAAAATTCAGCATCTATGTTTTAGCATGGAAATGGTTTGCGATTACTTATCTAATTTAAGTATCGTTATTTCGGACACGGAATATTGAGAACGACGAGACTTGATTAAGTGAGAGATGTTGTATTGATGTCTTAGGCTATTAATGCTATGTGATATGAGGTCAATCGCCCTTCTAGATAAAATTGTCAAATGGGAGTCTAGACCCAAGCTCATTAACAAATCAAATTAGAACTTGGGTTTACTGAAAAACTCAAGTCATTCGATCATGAGCCTCTATATTGGCGATGTGGGGATCAGTATGTGAAATTACTAGAGTCTTTCAAACTTTTATCAAATCTTCCATTGCATCGCTAATATATCATCACCTCACAAAACCTCTTTCCTTACATTCGAGACTTCTACATGCGGCTCGCTAATCTCCCTAACTAGCCCAGATGTCTATTCATACTAAGCGTGCTACATAAATAATATAAACTTTATAGGATTTGCTTAGTAATCAATAATGTGATTTTAATATGTAGATTAGATGCACCGCACGTTGTCTAATTTTCACATAATCAAAAATCCAAATAAGAGTTTAACGTCTTACTCAATTCACAATACGATGAAATATTTCGTGAACTCGGGATTTACCTAAGTGAGCCGGGTTTCCCACCATCGAGAGGAGATGAGATCATAATGAATGCAAATGTCTAAGTACTTTTCCGCGGGGGGGCTGCTTGGCAACGCACGGCGGCCACCGTTGCGGGCCCGAACGTGGTAGCGATTGGCCGGCTCCGCCTCCCTCGAACTGTCCACATCAATGGGAAAGGTACGCGTGTATCGTCGTTACAATTGCGGAGGTGGTCCCAGAAGCGCTCGAGGTGGGGGTGGTGACGCGTGTCATGGCTGACCCATGTGACCTTAACTCGCCCCTGTTCCCTTCCATACCTTTGCCGAGGGGAGCTGTCCATGTCTGTCGCCGTAACGTTGCTTTCTGGTCTACGCCTCGATGAGAAAAAGACCCTTCCCTCTCTCTCTCTCTCTCTCAGTCCGAGCTCGTCGGTAGGCTTTGGCTTGAGGATGAGGCACTTGACACTTCTTTCTTGCTTGCTTTTTCTTGCTTTCTTTGCTTTTGTCGTGGAGATGTGTGTGGGGGATAGTCGCTTCGGTCTCTGTCTTTGTGTGGGTGTGAGTCCGACGTGATGTTTGGGCACACCCCATGATGACTTATGTTGTCTCGTCTTTTGGATGATTCAACTCCCATCGCCTCAAATATCTGTATATCCCATGTGTACCTGTACCCACAAACTGTGTGGACACTGATGATCCGTTTACTCATGCTCCAAGTTGCCCCCATGATTTTCTTTGATGAGGAGAGAGGACTTACCTGTGCAACCTAGTTCTTGCAAATGTTAGGGTGAAATATATGAAGTCTTGTTCATGGGAAACATCGAAGATCTCAACCTATAAATGGAAACCCTAGCGAGCAAGAGTAAATTCGCTTACTTGATCAAGAAGCCCTTATAAGGTGTTGGATGTGCTAGCAGCATGTTTTAACGGCGGCTCATTGTACAAGAAACTCTATCTAGAACATTTTGGGTATTAGTTAATTTTAAAAGAGATTAATCAATAACCATACAACTCGTGACTTATTAGAAAACGAGACTGTCTCATGAGAAAAATTGAAAATACTCGAAATATAGATGAAAATACTCATGGTCGAGAGAAATTCAGTTATTGTATCCAAATGTTTATACAAGAACTCGGATGTACATGTGATGCATGTGTTTCGGAAAGACCTATGTCGGTTCATCAGTATTTTCAGTGATTCTTGATTTGATAGCAAAATCAACCTATAGACTTAAGATTTGTGGCTTGAGACGATCACAAGATATCATCAATCTCACATCTAGCTAAGCCATATTGCTGCATGTGACTAGACTTTTCTTACTTCATGTATCTCCAACATCGGCTAGACCGATAAAGCACGTAAATGGCTCGCTTGCTTGCTTTGCAATTTGGAGAAGCGGCACTGGGCAGGTGGGCGGCATGTATTAATATAATGGCAAAGGGGATAGTGTCTTCCAGATGCTAATGAAGTCAAGTCCACTCAAAAAATTAGTACCTATAGGTTTTTAAGTAAGGTTTAAAAAACCCTCCAAGAAGTTCGGCACTTAGATTGGACAACATCACGAATTTTACGTTCAAACTTATCGTATTGTCTTTCACTCACAGTAACATGGGGAACCGTGCACCCAACATTTTAAAAACGTAACCACGCACAAGGTGTAGGATTGCCTGTATACAAGAGAATTAGTCAAAACAAAAGGTTTCAATGCTCCACATCATGTAAAAAAAACTACTAAGATCAATAGTACATAATCATTAATCAATTTCGTTCAACATAGGACAATTATTTGCAATTAGCCTTGCAAAGGGAACATGTGCCTCAGTGAAAGTTGATAAAATGATATATTAAACTTTAGGTGGAGATTTCAATTTTTTAGTATATCATGCTTTATTGGATTGAGTTTTCCTTTAAACAAAACGGCTACATTTTGCGATTTATATAGGCAGAAAAGTAAATCGTCATTCTTTTTCATCAATAGAGGACATGTAAAATGATTTTATCCAAATTCGAATTTTCACACAAATGTTGAACAATTTACTCTCTAGAGTCATGATCTCTAATCCATCTATAACAGTCATTTGAAGAACAAATAGTACAACTATCTTGAAAACCTAATTTTATTCGGCTCACACACCGACACCTAGACCCAGGTAGGTCCGACCGGAACCCAAAAATGCCACGAGGCTTAGGAAATCCATTGCAGGCGATATGCACCGTTCGCGAACAAATTGAATTGCAGTTTGATCAAGCAAAAGCCCGATGCCACTTCGCTAGGGTCTTTTGTGAAAAACCTAAGAGTGGACAAAAGTGCAAAAACACCTTCCGACAGTCCAGACATATCTCTAATCCCCAACATTTCTCTCCGAGTCAAGCATTGCACGACTCACAAAACTCAGTTGGATGCAATGGCACTGATCGTCTTCTTATTCAAGGAGGGGGGGAGGGGGCGTGGTTGATTCCCCTCTCCTGAAGCTCCCACGGGTCTATTTCGGGCAAGTAAGCTTTCTTGCAAAGGACAGACAAGGAGTGAGAAATGACGGGTGCATGCATTGCCTTTTCCCTTTGTCTGGAGAATTGAAAGCTCCCCTTCAAAGCTGGTCAAGCCCCCTAGCCACGTACTCCCCCCATTTTTTACAGTTTGTCCACGTTGAGTGCATTATCTCCGGAGCCGAGAGGGGGGGCCAAAAACGGGTAAATAGATTGCGCGGAAAACAGGGGGGAAGCACGCTGGTAGCACGAATTTAGGAGAATATTGATTGGAGTAAATAGAATATGCCGAGTAAGAAAAGAAAAAATTAAGAATTGATCGGGCGTTGCGCCTTCACCTGCTTCGACCAATCTTAGGTCAACAGCTTTGCGTGAGGCTGTTCTTGTGATTGGAAGAGAAACGTTACTAATGGACACTAAGGTGGCAATCCCTTTCTCTTTTTTTTATTGCCTGGTGGTAAAATGATTATGCATTGGAAAAACGCACGTTGAAAGAATGGGGGAAGAGACAAGCTCTTCTCGGAGCTGCCCCCAACGGCGGAGGGTCCTTCCCTCCCTGCGAGTCGAGGTCACGACTCTCGTGCAACCCCAGCCGAGGTGACCTCCAGCAACCTGGCCGGAGGTGTTTAGGGACGGATGGCTGTCATTGGCGGTGACGGCGAGGAGTCAATAGCAGGCGGCGATATCATTAAGAGAGCGAGAGAGTGGAGACGGGAAGGTGGGCTTTTGCATGTGGAATTAGCTTTCGGTATTGAACATTTTTTTTCCTAATAAGTTTGTAAGTGCATTACGAAAAAAAGCGTGTGGACTATCAAAAGTTTTGTTCGAGGAGATTTTTCTCTAGCCAAGAAATGGAGGAATACACATCTCTGTGAGCTTTATAAGGGCCGTTCCAATGCTCGTAAGTCATCCTCTAGAAAAGATCTAAGGCCACTTCCGAGAAGATTCCGTGGTTCGAGAGAATCATTCACTAATGTCCAAATTGATCCGTTTAAATAAAACTCTCAAGCCTACCCAATCAAAACGCGCGCTCCTGTTCTATTTCTAGATTGGCATGCATTACATATGGTCCTTGATGTGCACAAGAATACCTTGAATCGATGCATAACATTGCAACTGTAGTTCTCTATCGAACCGCTTATCTAGAGAAATAGTTTTAATAATACGTGAATAAAAAGGTAAGGGGGACCACGTGTTCTAGTACGTTCAGCAAGAAGTGTTCGCGACTAAGTACAAAGGAATCCAGATTAGAGTCCCATTGAACCCATGATTTAAAAAAAAAATTCTTGATTGGAGCCCGTGATTAACAAATCCAGGCTAGAAAGAAAGTACTTCCACCATGAGGAAAGGGGTCCCGAGTGCTTAGCAACTGACGCAGAGAGTGACGCCAACTCAGTTTGCTCCAGTGGCCTCCAATATATTACAACCCCACCCAAAGAAATGTTGGCGCAAATAGGAATAATCATGTTGAAATATCCCACGTCACTTCACAATATATCTTTTATATATATTCCACCTATCATTTTAAACTTTTGGATTAAACTTTCTAATATAGTATCGGAGTCAAGTAATATCCTTTCGTGTGTGTCTTAACATCGTTGATTAAATTTCACATCTCATTCCTAATCCTGCTTATCCCCATACTCTTTATATATATGTAGTCTCTCTCCCACAATCAATTTATTTTTTTTGGATTTTTCTCGTCTTTTGTTAAAGTATCTCACATCGCTTCTATATGAGATTCATACACTCACTTTCGAATCAAATTTTCCAACATGGTATCAGAGTTAGATTCTGTCACAATCTAATTGACATTTGCAACCCCTTGTTCATTGAATTCATGTGTCCTTCCTGATCTAGCATGCACATAAGTGGGATACACGTGTCATTCCTAATCTAGCTTGCACATAAAAGGGGTACCATAAAAATTTCGTATCACTTATTTACTAAATTCAAGTAATTTTCACATACACATGCGCTCATTCTATCTATTAAGTTAAACTTTTCCGTCAGACCTTCTAACGCATCTATTGCGCTACAAAGTGGCGTCAAAGACTATGGTACTTATGGGCCAGTGGATTTTTTCTTTGTTCCCCATTAACACTATGAACTACTTTGGCGGATATAATGGGGTCAACATTCCAAGGTCTTTTAACTACTGTTCTTTTACTCTTCTCGAGCCACGCATACGAGATTTTTTTTTTTTTCTATTGAGACAAACCGAGTGCGGCTCGGGTCACGGTAGATAGCACAAGGTGAAGGAACACCCCCCGATTGGACGACAAAAGGTTCTTTCTCATCACGGCTAAAGCGTTCAAATCCAGAGGCCACGACCATCCCCAATTTCTGTTGTTTATTCAAATTCGAGGTGGTCAGGTTTGGGATCAGCGACCTAACCCCCCAATCCAAATCACTAAACATAGGGTGAGGTCCCTAGGCTCACGCCACATCAATTTTGACCCCCACCTCTGTCCCCTTGATTTCCTCAGAGCTTATCTTCTAGATTGACTATAGTAAATTTTTAATGGGATGTGAAAGAGGAGAGAGAGGAGGGAGGGGGAGGGGGGTTCACATTCTCAGCAAAAACATTGGGGAAATACAAAAGTGATGGGTGTATAATTATTTTTGCGCGAATCTGTCCGTCCAAGCCATCGCGAAATGGATGCATCGGTTGTGTGCAGCACAGCACCGTCTCTTTCTTCCCCTTTGGGATTAAGTGGCACAAGTCGCTGCACCTACCTAGACGAGCCGTATTTTCCTCCATGGCGAGTTGGGAAAAAGCTCCAGCGAGTCTTGACGTCGTATTATGTGTCAGGCATCACCCACGATTTGCATGTGAGCAACGGCCATTTTCGTAACCCGTCAATCGAGAGACCCGACCGAAGGAAACGCGGCCCCGCCTTGATAAATCGGGGACTCCTAGATGTAGCAGAAATTCCATTCGGAGTATCACGGTGGCAAGATTTGGAAGCGAGGCGATCAGTCGAAAAACCCTGATTCTTGGCATGATAATCTGCTTTTCGTTTTTCCATATTGACTGAGTTCAATGTACATATGTCCCTCGTGCAAAGAAGGTAAGAAAAAAACAAGAAAGCTATCTTATCCAGACTGTTCAGACCAGATCACACAAAATTCAACCAAGATTCTCATGTAAATGAGTCGGACGTCTTGCTTGGCTATTTCAAGAACTGAACCATATCCAGATCTTGCTCTGAATCGAAAGAAACCTACACCAGCACGCACGTCTGTTCAAACATAGCAACCTAAACGCAACATGCCTTAAGGTCACGGCACTCCGCATCGAAAGATAGAATCGGAAGAGAAACTAGCGGATAGGAATATACCCAAAACGATCGGTGCATGAATCTGGTCACTGATCTTTCGTCACTGCGATTACCGTCTTCGCACGGTTTTCCCACGAAAGGACTCGGGCCCGAAACGGAGGGAAAAGGGAGGGGGGAGGAGGGGTGCTACGTGTCGAGGCGTTCCTACGTGCAACCTTTCGCTTTACGTGCTCCCTTTCGGTAAAGTATTTTTGCATTACGTTGGAAACGATGTTTATGTCTCAATAAACCAGACATAAAATTTAAGCAAGGTGACATCACCTTCTTCGTCAAATTCCGCACACAAGTCTCGATGGCAATCCGGATAATTTAGGCCGAATTCGGAGCCCCATTTAGCAACCCTTATCCCTATAAAAAAAAGGGTTCTCTCGGTCTGCTAAATGCTTGAGTTCCACTCAAAAAACCAGTGAGGAGGAGCGCACGCAAACACATAGCGACCTCCCTGCGAAAAAGAAGCTGCAGCAAAGCTCCTTTTACCGCAGACACGGAAAGAGAGAGGGGGGGCATGAGAATCACCATGGACAACGACCACCAACTAGAAGAACATATGGCTCTTATCTCTGAGCTGTACCCGGGGGTTTACACGCAGGTCGTACCGCCCGTCAAAGGTTAGTCCCCTATCTAATGCGTCTCCATGCTTTAGGTACGCACTGACAGGCGTCGTATCTCGTTCGGCCGTCGGACTTTCGGGGCGGTCCGGAAATGGAACCGGCCGTGACTAACTTGGCGGTATCGTTCTGCTCTTTTTGGGTGGCGTGTAGAGTCGAAGCCACGGCGCAGGAGGAAGAAGAACAAGGGTGAGGGCGGTGCAGCGGGGCCGAGGAAGAGGAAGCTGAACGAGGAGCAGGTGAACCTGCTGGAGCAGAATTTCGGGAGCGAGCACAAGCTGGAGTCGGAGAGGAAGGACCGGCTGGCCTCGGAGCTCGGGCTCGACCCGAGGCAGGTGGCCGTCTGGTTCCAGAACCGGCGCGCCCGGTGGAAGAACAAGAAGCTCGAGGAGGAGTACGCGAAGCTGAAGTCGGCGCACGAGGGCACCGTCATCGAGAAGTGCCGCCTCGAGTCCGAGGTCCCTCCCTCCCTCCCTCCCTCCCTCTCTCTCTCTCTCTCTCTCTCTCTCTCTACTGTATAATTTGGTTAATGCCATTTAGTTTCTTGAAGTGGATTGATCTCCACTTCTAGCGATCATGAAATCCTACGCATCAAGAAGAGAGTTCAACGCAAAAGAGAGGGTGCTGCTTGTCCTGTCATGCACGAGGATTTTCAGGGAGAAAAATTCTCACGATATCTCGACCCTTCGATCCTTGCATCTTCTCCGTTTCAGCAAAAGGAAAAGAACGACATTAAAAATACTCAAATTCTTCCTGGGGACGATAGCTGGCTGGAGCTGATGATGATGATGATGATGGTGGTGGTCTTATCCTGAAGAAGAGGACGGGGCATGACCCCACCAGCATCTGAACGTGCATGAGCTCTAGGCTCGAAGAATGCCAACGCCACCTCGCTCTTCCCCCTTTTCTTTTCTCGTCCTTTTATATTACATTATCATCATTTTCTTTCAAGAAAATGAGAAGGAAAACGACAGACCCGAAAGGAAAGAAATGGTCCAAGTACCAGGAATTTGACACCTCGCTAGAAAGCCAAGAAGTACCGATGGGGGTCCGTACGATGTTGTTTAAGGTGGCTTGGGCCTTGGAAAGGCCCACGCAACGCATTTGTCCCCCACCCTTCGTTCCAAAAGCTGATCTACGGATAAAGATCCACCCCAAAATCTCCAAAAAGAACAATTATATTTACATCTTGAAATTGTAGTTGACAAAATTTTCGCCTTTCGCTAATATGGTAGGTTTTCTTTTATACGCAGGTACTGAAGCTGAAGGAGCAGCTGATCGAGTCGGAGAAGGAGATCCAGCGGCTGCTGGAGCGGGCCGACGGGCCCGCGGCGTCGAGCAACAGCCCGAGCTCGTCGATGTCGATCGACGCGAGCATGGACAGGCGGTTCCCGGGGGAGTTCGCGTACGAGGACGTTTTCTACATGCAGGAGAACGTGTACAATGTCTACGGCATGGACTGGATGAACCTTTTTGACTCGCGCCAATGAGATGGATTTTAATGCTTTGAGCTGGTTGGTTAGGGTATATGTAGTAGCTAGCTAGTGCAAAGCACTATTAATTAGGGCTATGTAGATAGTGATAAATCTTAGTGTAAATTATTTTTTAATTTCTTTGTCTAAGTTTCTGGGTGTGTTCAACGTGGTGACCGGTTAGAATGTGAAAATTATGTAATCATCAACTAATTTCTAGCTAGTAGCGCATTTATCTAAGTGTGTTTCTTGCTTTATTAATCATTTCAGTTCTAAACCCTTTGTTGTGAATATATATTGTGGGCTATAATCCCTTCCCTAATAATTTGTGAAGAGATAGTCCACCAACAAAATTTGAACCTACAAATTTAACCAACGGCTATAGTGGATGGCGCGGTTAGCACATATTCGCAGGAGTCAATCGAGTCGAGGATTAGCAATACTTCACGACGTATATCTGAAAAATAAAAAGTTGATAAGAACTTATGACTAACAAATATAGTTATCACATAAGTACCAATACCCGGTTTCGTCACATGCTTTTAATTAGCATTGTCTGCATTTACTTCAACCGTGGGAAGTGCATATTCGACAAGCTAAATCTAATACACGTGAAGAAGGCCGCGAGGAGAGGAATTCGACCAAGATGAACGTGTGATGAAAAGATTGACGAGGTTCGACCAAGGACGCATGCTGTCCACTCGAGACAAATCCTTCGAAGCATGAAAACTGAACCGGCCTTGATTGACCTTTATGCTCAGGCTAAACAGGAGTCTTGTCACTCGATTTCATATTCAAATCATTCGAATCTCTGTACTATTGCCGGTCGGGAGTCTTAAGAACTTGGAGAAACACGAAGGTTGCTCCACATGCATGCCATGAAATGCAGATTTCAAGTGGCTGAGGAGCTGGAGAGATGATCTTTGCGAGAAACACGAAAGATTTCTCCATCGATCAGTGTGGTCAGCGACCAGTTCATCTTCCTCATTGTGGGCGTCGGTAAGCTCAATCATGCTCACGGTACATTGAGCACCACAAAACCGATGTAACCATTTCGATCCTGACTGTTGATCGAGTCCGGCTTGAGATCTGTGTACCGATCAAAGGCGACACCTTGAAGAGAGTGAACACATTGTTTACCGTCGTGATACTTCTTCGCCATCCAGTCGAAGAAACCTTGGATGCCCTAGGTTTGGTACGCATGTGAGACGGATCTATTCCACAGGTATACCGCCATCGGAAGCGGCTTGGATGCTCTCATTTTTTCTCCCTTCATCAGTAGATAGTGCAGCTTGGTTTATATATCTCAGGCATCTTTTTCAACTTTGCGGAAAATCTTATCATTTTTCGTTGGCTATTTTGCTCTTCAAAGGGGAATTTTATGAGCCGTGATGCTTGAGGACAAAAAGATGATAGATAGAGATGTCCACACATCGTGCGTCCTAAAAGTTTGTGCACGAATAGATTTCAAATCTAAAGTTTCAGACAAGAAAATTAGTGCCGAATTTTATTATTATCAAAGAACTTAGTACAATCTCTAATTTTTGAACTTGAAACTCAAGTGGCTCTGATTCCTTCGTTCGCAGAAACATTAACTCGAGTGCTGTTGTAGTTCATCTCGAAATCAGGCGATGGGAAAACTCGAAATCTCCGGAATTCTTCGAGTTCTGGAGCTTGATCCAATTGAAATCCGATAAATGTTGACAAAGACAACCAGGCTATGAAGCATAATTTGGACAGAATTCCATTATTCTTTTGATGCCTTTTCGAATTTCTTCTGAGTATCTTTGCTATATCCTCTCTTTTGAATTGAGCATCCGTATTTAAAGTGTCTGATGGGACCATCAGAGAAGAAAATCGTATTTCGAAAGATAGAGTAATCTCCCACCAAGGTTGTACAGTTGATGTAGATACATTAGGATTATTACAAAAATATATTCCTCCTCTTGTATTGTATGTTGGAATGATGCAATATTCTTTGGAATATATAATTGCCGAGAATATTGGGAGATGATTCTCTTTGATATTGATTTGATGAATATCTACATTAGAATATAGATAACAAATTACTGACACTATTTTGACCCAATATGGTTGGTCAGGAGTAGTAATTTCATATGACGCCATGTATCCATATGAAATATTTTATATCTTTTTCGCAAATGAAACTTCATTAACCAAGTAATTAAATGTTTACTTGATTAAGTCAAATGGAAGGGGGATGCTTAATTTTCTTTACGTAAATTTCATGTTTACAGATTGACCCACTCTCTCATTTTTTTCCCAAAAAATAATGTCTAAATTCGTCCTAATTATGAATTTAGACATTCATCATAAAACAATGCTGCTTACATCTTGTTTTACTAATTTATTAGTACTGTGATTTTGTCTATCAAGAAAAAAAGATCCTTTGTTCCACAGAAAGAAAAAAGTGCAGATGCTCAAGAACAAAGACCACAAAATTGGATGACTTGCAATACGAAGAATGATAATAAAAAAATTCGTACAAGATTAGTTATAGAGAGATAGATTTTGTGATATAATTCTTAAAGTTATCACCATTTATTAAAATTTAATGATCAAAACTTCTGTAAAAGGTTTATCCAAGAATAACTTTACTGACAAAATTACAGATTTAAGTACAACATTGCTTATATAAGAATATACATTAAGGGTCCGTTCATTTAGAAAATGGGCCATTTCCGGAAAGTATTTTCTCAAAAGTAAAATGACCATATTTTCCGATGTTCGTACGAAACTCGAACTTTGAGTGGAAAATATTTTCCACCGTTCGTTAGCTAATTTAATTGTTTGGGAAAATTTATCAAAAAAGAATTGAATTTTAATATTTTTAATTGACCAACAAATTAGTTTTATTTTTTATATTTTTTAAAAAATGAATTTTTAATTATTTGTATTTTAAAAAAATCGAAATTTTTATTATTTTTTATTCTTTCTTTCTTTTTCTTTTTCTTTTTTCCTTTTTCTTTTCCTTCCTCCTTCCTCCTTCCTCCGCCGCCGCACGCTTGACAATGGCCGGCTGCCTAGCGGTCGACCAAGACTCGGTTGCCAAATTCTACGAGCTCGAGACTCAGTCGATCTCGCCCGAGCTCGCCAAAGGTTTGCTGGGCTCTAGCGAGCCACGAGCTCACCGAATCTGGTGGCAAAGCTCAAGCTCGCCTGGATCGGAGCCAAGCTCCGCCGCCAGAGCCCGGCGAACCTCCAACGAGCTCAAGCGAGGCCCGAGCCTTGCCCAGCTCGCTGGATCTGGTGAGGCCAGAGCTCCACCCCAAACTGGCGAGGCCCGAGCTCGCTAGGCTCGGGCGAGCTCGGCCTCCCTAGATTGGGCTAGGCAGAGCCTCGCCGGCTTGGGGTGGAGCTCGAGCTGGTTTGCGGCCACGGCCGGTCGCCGGTTGCCGTCATGGCCGGCGACCGGCCAAGGCTAAGGAAGAAAGATGAAAATGAAAGAAAGAAAAGGAAAAAAATAAAAAATAAAAAGAAAGCATAAAAATAAAACAAAAATGTGTTGGTGAAAAAAAGCAAGGTGGAAGAAGTTATGGAAAATGTTTTCCACTTTTGAAAAGTGAAAAAAACATTTCTTTGAAGATTATTTTTTCCAATGATGGAAAACATTTTCCTTGAGTAGTTTATTCTAAGGTAAACGAACGGAACCTAATAATAATATGTTTCAGTTAATATGTTTATGAGAGAATCGAGTACTGCATATTTTCAAGAAAACAAATATTAGCATTCGTGCAACATCATTGGCATAATTATGAACTATTTCATGTCGCAGCATCATGAAAATTATAACTGAAAATAATATTTATGACAAGTGGATTTAAAATTTTTAACATTATATGCATTCCTGACTTTCTAAATTATCCGAATTCAATATCCAAGGTGATTCTAAATTTTCTTTGAGAATTTACATCTTGTAATGTCGATTGAATTGGAACTACTTCGCTAGGTTTTATAGATTAGTATCATCAACAACATTAACTTCGTCAGAAATATTTTACTAAATCTTCATGACATTTTTTAGTACATTTCATTGCAAATCAATGTATATATTTTAGTGATAAAATAACCTCACTTTTACTAACTTTTTGTAAATTTATCACAGAACGATGGTTAGTAAAAAGACTAAAAATTTCACAACCATCTCTTTATACAGAAATAATATTAAAATCACACAGTTCAACAATATATTTAAATATTTAAATTCAGTCATCAGAATGTAGGAAATAATGTCGATTCTAAACTTTAAAAATTAATCATTACTTAAATGTTGAAACCATGCATTTGCAAACTAAGTATTAATAACATACTTATCTTCTAAGAGATAATCTTTTATTTTCAAAACTAAATGTGAATGTTATTCATCGTCTCATAAAATTTACGAAGGAATATTTATTGGTAAAAACATGACAGATCGAATTTATTAACGAAATTAATAGCATGAAAGGTCAACAACACTTTTTTTTTTTGGGGGGGGGGGGAGGGGTGGTCCGTAAAAGGTCAAAGGTACAATTAAAAGCAACAATATTCACCAAAAAAAAAAAAAAAGCAACGATATATAGTAGATAGATGATTTAGACAAGCAAACATAAACTAATGTCATGAGCATGCTAAATTAAAAAAAAAAACCCTAAATATAAAACTTGACATGACAAAACAACAAGTATTTTTAAAAGACATCTAATGCATTGATGTTTTTCAGCGAGCAGACTTAAACATATGGAAACATAATCTACCAATTAGAAAGTGACTAGGACTAAAAAAGTAAAAATTAATACGCTGTTTTCGGAAGTGATTGACAAAAACATGCAATAAATATAAAACTCAAGGAAACTATACTGGCAAAGAATAAAAGTTCGAACGGAAAATAAAAGAATCACATGAATTTGCGCGGGAAAATTGTTTAAAAAATCATAAATCTATTACATTTTTGTCAATTTAATCATAAACCTTTCAATTTTGTCAATTGAACCGTAAACCTTTGAACAATTTGCTAATTGAGTCGATCCAATCAATTTTAGCTAGAAATTACTAACGTGGACGTTAGCAGTCTTACGTGGTACGATCAATGTTAATGTAGATAATTTTTAATAATTTTTTTCATTTTCTCTACTTTTTTTTGTTTTCTAGATTGAGGGCCGTGACACCATCGCTAGCCAAATCGAGGATAGCCCTCGTCAACCACTAGCGAGGGCTACCTCAATCCAAAAAAAAAAAAAAAAAAGGAAAGAAAAAAAGAAAAAGTTCAAAAATATTATTAAAAATTATATGTGCCAAAGCATTGGCCATGCTTCATAAGACGACTAGCATCCACAACAATTTCTAGTTAAAATTGACCATATAGACTCAATTAATAAAACGTAAAAATATTTATGACTCAATTAATAAAATTAAAAGATTTAAAGCTGAATTGATAAAAGTGTAATAGGTTTAAGAGTTTTGAACAATTTTCTCAATTTGTGCTCAATGCACACTTCATTATCTAAAATAGTAAATGAATTCTTAAGTTTCTTAAAAAAATTGTTACAACAAATAAATGACTTATTAGAGCTCCTTAAGTTTCCAAATTAATCAATCTTCACATCCAATCTATCTATAAGCATGCGAGCACATCTTCGTGTGACATTCTCGTTTACATCTTGTATAATTGTAAACATTCACGGCATATGTTGCATCAAACTCTTTAAGGAGTGCTCGATTTAGTCCTAGTCTTCCAAACCAGGTGTAAAACTGGTTCAACCTGATGACCTGATTGGTTAAGAAACAGAACCGTCGATTCCGGCCTTGGAAATTCCAGCCCCGAATGCCATTTCCAAGTTCTCGGATCAAACCCAACCGGTTCTCCCTAGAATCGGTCTATTTAAACCGGTTCAATCCAGTTTCTAGGTTGAATCGGATCCCATGCTCACTTCTAGTTTAAGCTCAAGCGCCCTTCTCTTTATTTTCCATTTTTTTCAAAAAAAAAAAAAAATGTTCTCTGGACTGAAGTAAAGACCGTCTATAAAGTTATCCCAAGTCGCAAATTTTGAATTGCGTGCGGACATCCCTTGACTCCAACTCTAGGGCAAATGCGACAAGTTTGACCAAGAAAATATTAATGATGTCTGTCCAGAAAAAGGACCTATAATTCCACTGATTTGTCCTTTGTTATTGTGCGAAGTTACGTGACGTCTCTTGAGCGAATCGCAACTAATAAATTCAAATTTGAATGTTTTGACTTCATCCATTCATTAGGCCGCAAGTTTCTGATTGTTTTTAGGAATTCTGGATAGTCTATAGATTCTTCATGTTAATCCTTCTAACATAAAGAAAGGATTAGGATTCAGAATGAGTATGCGGAAGTATAAGCCACATTGCTAAGTCGAGTTGATGCAATCTCTCCGAAAAACTATCTGCCACTTCATTTACTTTGCAAAAATTAATTATTGAAAACACTTTTTTGTGAGTTTCCGTGAACAAGACAAATCGATCATCTCAATACTTGATATTTAATCTTTTTGAGTGATCATGTTTCTCAATTCATTTACGTCAAACCAGGCAATATAGCCCGAGGACCAACCATGAAGCGGCAAATTTAGCTTCCTCTCCTAATTACTCTAATTGGATTTCAGTTTTCATATTCGAGCTCAACTATAAATTATGGTCGAAAATGGGAGACATCAAATTAGTCGGGAGTATCCATAGAACCTATAGTAAACGAATTTTTTTCCTTTGATTATTTGAAAGTTGTGATTAGCCAAAGAAGACAAAAGGGAACACAAGACAAGAGACAACGTGGTTGTTGGAGAAACCCACCCAACTTCTTGGTCTCACCAAAACACCCACGTGATGCATGGCTTTCATGGCCTTAATTTATTATGATTATAATTAATATTTTTGCTTGAAAATAAAAAAAAGTAAAATAAAATAAAGATTCGTATATATTTCATTTATTTTGCTGGAAAAAAATTATTCAAAAAATATTTTTCTAAAAATGATTGCTTTTACCATTTAAAATATTTCGTTACTAACAACAATTAATATTTATAAATTTTTATGAACGATAAAAATATTTATTTTATTTATTCATTTTCGTAAGTAATACAAGTGATTATTTTTGGAAAAAGTATTCTCAAAATCATTGATTTTTTTACGAAACGAAAGGAGCATGTACTAATAGATGAAATTACTCTAAAACTCCTAGAGCCCAAACCCTACCTTTTCAAGCCCACAGCCCAAAGCACCAGAGAGCAAAGCTTGTAATGCGTGATCCGAAAGGCCCACGAGCATCCTCCCATTTGCTTGTTAAAGAGACGGACGTCTAATGCCCTTTCCAATCGGCCGCCAGCCGCCGTGTTCTTGCCAAAGAGAGCCACCGATCAAAACTCGCGAGCACATGACGAACCGGGCAGCCGATTTTCTCACCTCTGGATCAACAATGGGGGACATCTTGCACGACACCAAATGCATTGTCGTAATTCAAGATGTGAGTTTGCGAGAGACTATGTACATTAAAGAATTGTCGATCCACTTATCTTCGTCGCATATTTCGTTAGTGTGTACAATGTTATGATCCTTATGTATTTAATCTGCTTATATTAACAGAAGAAAGAAGGGCCAATTTGTTATTACCTTAGATTTCAAAAGGCATGTATTAATCGATCGTCATTAATTATAAAGTTTTTTAAAATCACAACCAACTGTTTCAAAAGTTTAAACTATGTTCTGATAGTTGACCTTTTACTAGCCGTTATTCACTCTCGAGTGGCCGTTTAGCTATTTTAGTATTCATTCTTAGTCGAAATACACGTTATTCGTTTGCGTGCTAATTCATTTTTTATAGATATCGACAACTTTGTTCTTTTTTTTACGATCAAATCTACACCCACGAAAGACTCTTTTCTATTTTTGCTCTATATTTTTTTCATATTTCTTGTTGTTCTCACTCTCTATCGAAATAGGGAAGCACGCGCTATTTAAAAAGGTCAATTGAATTCCGAATTATAGGAGCGACCTAACTTTTGTACTTTTTCGAGGGACAAAAATCATCTTCGAAAACAGCAGTTATGCGCCTCAAGCAATTTTCGAAATTTTTCAAATTTGCCATTTGCAATACTCCAAATTTCACCACCCAAAAATCTTAGGTGCCTCCAAAACTTATTCAAGGGCAACCATCAAATCCCACATTAAATTGTGGGAATTCTAAGCTTTGACTCTAGGGCACATACAATTATGGTCAAAGAACATATCATTGAAGACGAGATGCAGATACAATGGGAAACCCACAAGCAACTGACATGACCTTATCAGATCAGGGACAGATCTGCCATCTCTCTCTCTCTCTCTCTCTCTCTCTCTGTCTTTCTCTCTCTAGATTCATTAGTGAAAGAAAGAGCATGGGAAGCGATCCATCAACATCGGTGATCTCCTACATTAGCATCACATAAGGAGAAAATTATTTCAGAATAACTAAAATTATTATATTTTTACCAATTTAATTCTAATTACTTTTATTTTTTATCAATTAAGTTTACACAATTAATTTTAGGCGGACAATTTTTTATAATATTTTAATATTCTTTCAAATTTTTTATTAATTTTTTATTTTTCCGATTTTTCTTTTTTTCCTTTCTTTTTCCTTTTATCAATGGCCGGCTTCATCTGATGTGGGCAAAGGTCACCCTCAGTCGACCTAGTCATGGGCTGGCCACCAGCAAATAAAATGAGAAAGATAAGAGAAAAAAAAATCAAGAAAAAAATAATAAAAAATTAAAAAGTATTAAAATATTATTAAAAATCATTGACGTCAGCGAATTATGATTTAAAATCGCGGAATTGACTCAATTAGCAAAAAGTGAAAAAGCTTAGGATCAAATTAATAAAATTGAAAAGTTTAGGATTAAATTGACTAAAATGTAATGAATTGAAAATATTTTTGGACAATTTCGCCTCACATAAGTGCTCAACATTCACACCTTTCGATTTGAGTTATAACTATTACAACCCATCACCGTCGCCCCTCCATAACCCTAGCGAAAGTAAAGCCCGGAATTGTCTTACACCACGGCATGGCCGGACCCCACGCCACAGAACTAGAACGATGGCTTCCCTGCAAACCAAGAAGAGACTTTGAGGATTCGAACGCGTCTCTCTTATGAAAGGAGATGGTAGGTTTTCTCACCCTTCCTTGCAAGCTTCAACCTCCATTTTCCTCCCTTCTTTCTTCTTTCATCTTTTTCTTTTCTTTTCTTTTCTTTTCTTTTCTGCTGCTCTGGCGGGAGTGGTCCTGCTCCAGCGCAGCAGCGGCAGCAGCCAATTATGACTCAACAACCACCAGTCGGAAGCCTCCGCAATCAATCCTCCTCCGGTCAAAAAGTCAACAAGATTCCTTCCGGAGGATATTTTCCCCCCCTACCCCCAATTATCTCTCATCGTCCTTGCTATAAATGCAAGAAAAAAAGCAAAAAGTAGTTTTTTTTTGGGTCAAAAAAATAAGTTTGATGTCACAAAAATAAATTGTGGCTTCGTAATGAAGATTTTTGGTATGTCGGGATAGATTGTTGCGTTTTACCTTTAAATTAATGTAGAGTTCATGAAGGATGTCTCTTATAATCCAAAATATTAGAAAATCCCGTACAATAAATCTCACATGCAACTTCCTAATAATTTCTGAAATTTGGGCAATGTTGGTCCTTCAATTTTTTTTTTTTTTTGTAATTGCCACTTCGGTAAAGAGTGCCTTAGGAGCATTTGTCAAAGACATCCAAATAAGGGAAGGCCGTCACTTCCAATGTCTCATCTCTCATGTCATGTGTAATTGCGCGTCGAAAATAAAAAAAAAAATTCTCATTAAATATGATGGAAAGGTACCTAGAATTGTTCACCGACAAAATCCTCATCATCAAATAATGTATTAAGCCCTTGGCGCAAGCAATTGCTTTTCTAAATTGTTTTTAATTTTATATGCTCTAAAATTTGATCCCACAAATTTTAATCGTAAACTATCGCAAGATCTAAATATTTAAACTTTGACATCCAACTAACCATTGAGTGAATTTGTTAAGCTACAAGTGGAAGTTATACCTAACAGAAGAATAGTTCTATAAAAATGCCCTAGGTCACGCTAGGATAATACTTAATAAATAGATACGTCGATAGATAGATACACAAGAGGGGTAGGGAAGATCGTAGATATGGATAGATTGACCGATTGACCACAGAATCAAAAATGAAAAGATATCGACTGTCATCAAATGAGGAAACTTCAATTAATGCCATGTAGTCTCTATTTATCGGTACTTATCAAAGCTTAAGCAATTGATTTTACATGTGGAGAGCGTCCAATTTCTCGAGATAGTCCTCATTTTCTTTGAGTAGACATAGCTCGTTGCTCATTCAATAATTAGAATATCAAGTGCTTCGGCTAATAATTGGGCCAAAATGACCATGCTTTGAGGATAACGATCAAGGGGTGTTAAATAATCTGAGGGGCAATTTGGTACAGAGAGTCGAATTTTAAATTAGTAAAGCCCATTTTTTTTTAATACAAAATTGTAAAATTTTTGGGTCAAGAAGTCGAGCTGATTATTAAGGGGGATGATACAGTCAAGCTATGAT
This sequence comes from Eucalyptus guilfoylei, assembly GCA_016097605.1. Lineage (NCBI taxonomy): Eukaryota > Viridiplantae > Streptophyta > Magnoliopsida > Myrtales > Myrtaceae > Eucalyptus > Eucalyptus guilfoylei. The sequence continues at coordinate 30,498,036 of CM027868.1, read as the reverse complement.
CGCCAAGTGTCAGCTCTACGAGCTTGCCAGCCTGATCGAGCCTCCATTAATTTTCTAAATAAATGTTTATTAGATAAACATAGACATTAATATCTACAAAACAACATAGTATAATAACACTGTTCAAGCGTATTCATGACAAAGCTCGAGCTCAAGTTCTTTTGTGAATTGGTTGTATTCGAATTGAATCAAGTCAAGCTCATGTATTTCAATTTTTTTAGTCAAGCTAAGCTAGAGTGGAAATTTTAGTACTTGATCAAGCTTGAGCTCAAAATTTGAGTCTTGAATATCGCAATAAGTCAAACTCGAGCTCGACACTATATCGACTTGACTCGATTCGACTTGGCTCGATCATACACCTAATTTTTGCACTAGGTTCACAACACTTTAGCCACCGAATCAAAATAACACGGGTTGCTAATATATCTTACTCTAATCAATGTTTAGCTCTTCTTCGGTTGTCTTCATGTTTGCCCTAATTTTTCACGTGTAACGTCCAACTAACATACGAAGAGTGCTAAGTCACTACTTAAAATGCATTCTCTTTAAGAATTGACTTTAAAATTTATCAAAATCTACCAAATGAAAACGGCATTGAGCTTGCGGTTTGGAGATTGAACCGAAATCCATAATTAAAATTCGGAGATTGAACAACGATCCATAATCTGCAGAATGAAAGAGGCTTTGAGCTTGATATTTGGGAATTGAACTAAGATCCATGATCAGGATTGGGGGATTGGACCAATAGTAGAACGAAAAAAGGCATCAAGCTTGCAGTTTGGGAATTGAATCTAGATCCATAATTAGGATTTGGGGATTGAATCGAGATCCATTACCTATAGGATGAAACAGGCATCAAGAATGCAATTTGAGGATTGAACTGAGATCCATAATCAATAGAATGAAAAAATGCATCGAGCTTGCAGTTTGGGGGTTGAGCCAAGATCCATAATCAAGATCGGGGACTGAACTGAGATTCATAATTAAGATTTGCGGATTGATTCAAGATCCATTACCTATACGATGAAACAGGCATCAAGAGTGTAGTTTGGGGATTGAACTGAGATCCGTAATCAAGATTTGGGGATTAAACCAAGACCCATAATCAACATAATGAAAAAATGCATCGAAGCTTGCACTTTGCGGGTGGAGACAAGATCCATAATCAAGATCGGAGACCCAGTTCAATCACGATTGTTGGTTGTGTGGACCTACATGTGGGGCTTATGTAATCGACGGCTATGATGAACCCGGATCCAAAAAAGCGTTTGTCTACTGTCCTTGTTCCCTGCGTGCGCTGCAGCCAGGAACAATGTATATAAACAGAACATGTGGGAAGTAGGTCCTCTTCCGAATTGAATTACAACTCCAACAACCCAACACCCAACCCCCCCCCCCCCCCCCCCCTTTCCCTTTTCTTTTTGTGTTCGGATCATTATTTTGTGCAAAGTAAAACCCAGGATCTGGTCCGGCAGCTGGGAAGTTGTTGGGTAGAAAGACAGCGACTCAGAAGAAGTCTCGCAGTATAACATGTTCGCGTTGACCCCAGTTCACGCTTTTCTTTCAATTGTTTCTGTATCCTTACTTTACACATTGCTGCCTACTTAATCTCGGAGAGCGACCCTTATAAACGTGGTTAAATCTAGACCAAGTTCAGCTTGGAGAGCGACCCTTATAAATGTGGTTAAATCCAGACCAAGTCTTTGGCATCTTCTCGAACTGCTTGGGGTTTTTTGTATTAACCCCAATACTCCAAATTCCCCAATGAAAGCCCGAGAAGAAAGAGAAAATTCTTGTCTTTGTTGATAGGAAACAGGTCCAGCTCCATGGGGTTTCCTTTGACAAGCTATGGCATGGAGATAATGGAAAGGACCATCCGGAGAAGAAAGGGAAACTCAAGCTGCTATTTTTCATGGCAAAGACATGATTTTCTCTTGGTGCAAGAGCCAGAAGAGTCGTGCCGATCCGTCATATGACCATTCAAACGAGATCCTCAATGGTTCTCGAGAACATAAACGGGGAAATTTGGGACAGGCTTGAAGGACCCTTTTGCTGCTTTTCGCGAAACCATCATGATTAGAACCATCGCAATCCAAGCAGACCTTAGATTTCGGTGCGGATGGTGTAATGATCCACTTTACTTGAGCACATCCTTTGCCTACGCTATTCAAACAGAGTAAAGCATTGGCAAAGCCAATATCGAGATTGCATGTCAATCCACAATCAGATATTCATGGCAAAATAACAAATCTTCACTATTTTTAAGGCTTCTTTACATTGAACAACAAATGAAATGGCAAAACTAATACATCGAGATGTATTAACTCCAAGACGATTAATGTAGCTACCCATAGTCAACTCACAGAGAGTTCTATGCTGCTGTTCTACTGCTAAGCTCGAGCGAACTTAAAACATCATCTGATCACATTTGATATAGCTCGTACCTCTAACGACATATCACAGATTCACAGGGAAAAATAGAAGTCTCCCTAGATTTTAGTTTTTATGGAATCCTTCACATCAACAGTTTTCTTCCGACTTTCATCCAAGGGAAGCGTCTGCTCGATGGTTCTTTGGTGGTTTCTTGAGCAACATCGATTCTTTTAGGACAATATGCACCTGTACATACAAATTCCCTGCGACTTCTGGTTAAGTTCACGAGCTCTGTCCAATGTCCTTGCCGACAAAGTCTCCGCTGCCGAATGACGCTGCCGCCGCTGCCAGGTCAAGACTACCACCTATAGAGTTCATAAGACCCGAGAAACCACCACTCGGGTTGCCACCAGCTGCCATCCCCAATCCAAGAAAATCTAAAGTAGGATGCTTCGGGCCAAACATGGTTGGAGTCCCCATCATCAGTTCCTTCAGACCTGAACTCCCATCACAAGGAAGCGCTAGCCCCAGTCCAGCAGCAACAGAGGCATTTTCATGCTCGACATTATTAGTGTTCCACTGTAAGTTCTCTTGTTGCCCTGCCGAGGTGGAGGAAGAGACAATCCCAAGCCCACGAAGCAGCGATGCATTGGTTGCAGTTGCCCCCATCTGAGCAGCCTTCTGCAGAAGCGCAGTGGCTGAAAGAGCGGGCTGTGGAGCGGGAGCATATTGCCGACGCTCCTGCCCTGCACTGCCAAAGAGCGACGACCCGTGATTTGTGGAGAGGCAGAGGGAAATGGGTTCAACAGATGAGGCAGGTCCACGGTCAGAGCGGTCAGGTGGTGCCACGGCACGAATCAGGTCAGTGTAAGGAGTACTCTGCTGCGGAGGCTGTAAGGATGAGGACGGAGTTGAGGAAGCAAACAAGCCTGCTATGACACTAGTGCTTGTTTTGCTATTGCTGCTAGAGCTGGTGCTGCTGCTAGAGCTCCCTATCAAGCTGCTTGTCACTGGTGGCTCTTCAAGAATTTGGGATGGGTTCTCTTGCAGCCCTACATTGAATCCAAAATCATTATGAACAGTCATACAATTTCTCATAGAACTCAAAAAGGCATATTGTCTATCAGAGAGAAAAAGCTAGACTTTTCCATAAAGAAGAAAAGTAACTCTGCAGCCAAAAGCCAAACCAACTGTTATGCTTCTTTCCCTAATCCACTTCTCAATTCCATCTCTTTTGCTTTTGAATCTCTGTGGTTACTTTTGGATTTTCGGTCTAAAAGGGTCAGAGAGTACCTTTAAGCTAAGGGTTTCTTCTTACTAAGCTTTTGCTGACTAATAACAATTTACAATTCGTGAGACATAAAATACAAGTTAAGAGTCCTCAAGAAACAACAAAGACCAGTAACCGACAAAGAAAGCTATCATATGTCTCATTCAAGATCCAGCCTAGACAAAGATTTTCTTGTGCTCGTTCCAGACGAGAAAGAACTACGTCCAGACAAAATTAAAGCCAACAACGCAGCAAGAACCAGGAATTAGTACTGACTTTTACCTGCTGCCTGATCAGCCAAAACTGTAGACAACACAGCAGCTGAGGACTGTACAGCTGGTGGAGCAGATGCTTGAGGAGGAGGAGGAGGAGGATGAGGATGAGGATGAGGATGAGGAGGAGAGGCAGTTTTCTGGACTTTCGGATCGGCCTGCAAGTTCGGCTTAACCGGAGCCGAGCCCTGACCCGGTCCCTGACCCTGAGTCTGAGCCTTGGCGCTCTCCTCAGCTAAAGCATCACAGAAAGCTCTATGGGTGATGAAGCTATCCCTCCTTCAAAAACAAAACAGGAAAGGGGGGAAAGCCCGTTTCAATTCACAAGCTCACGACCCAAGAAAGCTAACAACTGTTAAACCCAAAAAAGGACATCCCTTTGGGGAAAATTTGTAGTCCAGAACCTTGAGAATAGAGTTCCGCAGTCGCATTTATACTCCCTGGTGCCACAGATTTTCGAATGGGCCTTCCAATCGGACTGCACGGCGTATTTCTTCGAGCACTTGTCGCATTTCCACTTCTTCTCGCCATGTTTCCTGCAGAAATGCTTCTTTATCCCGGTCAGATCACCGAGGGCTCGCGATGGGTCGTGGTGCACGCAAGTGGGCTCAGGGCACACGTAAACCCTCTTCTTCACTTCCTTGCCCGATCTCTGCCTAAGCTTCCAAGGCAGGTTGTGGCCTCTCCTGTGGAGCTGCAGGTTCTGGTCCCTCTGAAATCCCTTGTTGCAGATTTCGCAGACGAACCTGTTGGTGGCCAATAGGGTTGTGGGAGACAAAGCTATCACCTCTGCATCTGGATCTGCAGGAACAGAGGAGAAACAAGAAAAAATTCCAGTCAGTAATTGAAGACTCCCTCCCAACCCCCCTTCTTCAAGAACAAGAACAAGAACAAGAACGAGAACATGAACAAGAAGGAGATGGAAAAAAAAAGGTGTGTTCTGATCTTTCGAAGTTATTACCGGGCATTCCAGGGAGATTCCTCTTTTTCTTGGTGGTGGAAGGCGGTGGCGGCGGTTGTGGAGGCGGCTGATTGCCAGAAGACGAGACACTAGCTTCCCCTGAAGCTGTGGACGAATTGTCCAGGTCTGTAGGCATATCTAAGGAGGCTCTAAGAATTTTCTTGGGTGTGTGTTGGGTGGCTTTTGGATTCAACCTAGTGGACAAGAGAAGGGGGGGCAAAATCCAAGTTCATTTATCTTGGAGGCAAATTCCAAATCCCCCCTTCACACAAAAGAAAATAAAAGAAAAAACCAACACAGGAAAGGGCCAAAAGAAAGTTCCTATCTTTCTAGGGTTTCGGTCACAGCTCGCTTGCTGCTGCTGCTGCTGCCTGCCTGCCCCTCTTTGCTAGCTCTGCTCAGCTACCAGTCAATCGTCCGCTTTTCCCATTTTTCTTTTCCACCCCCCTCTCTTTTTCCTTTCTACCTAACAGCTCTGATGAAGTCTCTGACCCAAAGAAGCTCAAAGACACATTAACCCAAAAAAAGAAGAAAGAAAGAACTCAATGATTAAACCCAGGACTGTAAAAAAAGAAGAGGCCAAGATGATAAAGCTCTCGTCTCCCTTCTCTTTTAGCAGGGCTCCCGAATCATGATCACCACCAACCAGACACAAAGTCCCCGGCCGCCCCCCAACCCCGATTCAACGATCAAGAAAACGCCAACCCAGCTCTCCTAAGCACCTGGTTTCCGGTTTCTTGAACCTCTTTTTCCGCGTTCCCAAGCCTCGTCGTGTGTAAACGGGGTTCGCGGTTAAGCAAAACGCCACCAGCAAGCTAGAGAGAGAAAGAAAGGGTTGTGTGCAAGTTAGGGACAAGAGGCAAGAAAAAAGGGGAGAGAGAGAGAGAGAGAAGGAGACACCCTTGCGGTCATTGGTTTTTGGAGCGAGTTCTCACGTCCCTCTCTCGCTATCCCCGAAAAGTCTCGCGAGCTTACGAACACCCTTTTCCCACTGGGGGGTAAAAGAGAAATCTCCTTTCGAAAAAGAGGGGAAAGAAAGGCGATGGAAGTTGAGTTGCGGTGAGCTTGAGATGGAGTCGTCGCTGTAATTCAAAAAAAACTTTATGTTTTTTTAACCATGATTTGGCGAAGACTTGTAGAGGAAGACTTTGTCTAATTTCAGACAAGAGGGGAAGAGAGAGAGGGGAGGGTTCGTCGCTTGCCTGTCGGGAGCGCTCACCACACCCCGCACCGGACGTCTTGTCCTACTCGCGGTCGCGGGGAGGCGTTTTTTGTCGTGTAGCGCGCTGTTCGGATTCGTCGTGGAGAGGTGTTCACCTAATTCGAATTTTAATTTTTTTATTTGCATTGATGTCGCGAAAAAACTCTTATTAATACCTCCGTAATAAATTTATTTCAAATTAAATTTTTTAATCATAAAAAATCTCAATTAGGTATTTTTATAATAAATTTACCTCGAATTAATTTTTTAATTATCAAAAATCCTAAATTAGTACACACACTATAAACTAGTTTTTATTAAATTGGTAGATATCACAAAAATCACAAATTAATATATTTGTGATAAACGGAAAGTAAAATCTCAGATCGATATACTCGCCAACTAATACGTGTTATTCAACTTAAGATTTGACGGTAAAATTTAATAAAAACTAACATATGATAATTTGTCACGAAAGATACTTAATTTAAAATTTTTGGCAATCAAAAAAATGAATTTAAAATAAATTTTTTATATATAGAAATTGAGATTTTCATGACATTAACCCCTTTTTTTCCCAATCGCTCCTTAATCCGATTTAGCAAGGGTACATTTTTTTTTTCAATCTTAGCAAAAGATAAAAGGTGCCCTCTTTTTTTTTTGCTTTCATAATGAATTATAAACTATTACTTAAATTTCGATAAGCATTTTCCAGAAATTTCGGGTTGGAAACGGTCCAATCACGTGAATCGCGAGATTTAGATTAAGTAAAAAGGTAAATTCGTACAGACCTTGAACCTTTTCGATCTATGGTGGTTGACTAAGGGGCCGGCCAGACATTTTGCCTTTCCGAATACCACAGTGCCCACCGTAATTTTGAGAAACTCCGCGTGATGTTCTTATATCTCACCTGCTTACATTAGGTTTGCAAAATTTATTTACCTCAACAGACCCTTGAACTAGATTCATGCCATGTGGCCACCGCCGACCGATCTAATCGAGAGCAAAAACATCAACGTCAACGCGAACGAGTTCTGAGGAGATTATTAACTTTCTGGCCGCTACCGAATCTCGATCCATAAAAAGGTTCTTCCTAACAACTTGGCTTATCCCTTAATTTCTTTGTTTAACTTACCCCTTAAGTTAAAAAAGGCATGGTCCCCTTTCTTTTTTTCACCCTCAAAAAGGAATGGATGGACATTTCCGCATGCACGAGGATTTGCAATTCGCTCATGGGTCGATCAAATTCACTTTCAAGTAACCCATTTTCCAACGTTTTCGGGTTCGAACAGCAATGAGCTTACATATCCTGTCAGTTATCAAGTCTCATTGAATTTTGGGTTAATAACACGAAAAATTTCAAATTTATATTTGTGACAATTTTAATCTAAATAAACCAAACCGATATACATATGACAAATTTTTCTTTGTTAATTTTTATTAAATTTTACTGTCAAATTATTGAGTTGGATGACACGTAACAATTAACGGGTATACTAATTTGGAGTTTTATCTTTCGTTTGTCACTAGCGTACTAATTTGTGATTTTTTATGATATTAATTCAATTTAACGAAAATTAATAAAAGGTAAATTTATCACAAATATATCAATTTAGGGTTTTTAGTAATCAAAAATTTAATTTAGTGTAAAGTTGAAGTTTTTGTGGTATAAACCTATAATTTTTTTCGGCAAACACCGCTTAATTGTGTATACATAGGGCATTTAGGGGGTGACCCAAGCAAGCATCGAATGGGGAAAAAGGTGGTGGGCAATGGGCATTCATTTGTTCCTTTCCATATTACGAAGCGGCTACTAGAGGAGTACAAAATGGACCACCCGAATCGAGAATTACTCGAACCAGCCAATTTAGTCTGGTTCTTGGGAGTGTCGATTCAGTTCTTGATTCTAAGGGAAAACCAAACTGAATCGGACCAACTAAATATATTTTTTTATTTTATCATTTCTTCAAAAAATTAGTAAAATGTGAATTAAACACTATCTCAGTCTGGTTTCAAATAGTAGGAAAAAAAGTAATAGGAAAAAATAAGTGATCGGTTCTATTGAATTTAACTGGACCAATGGTCTGATCCGATTCCCAATCCTAGAACCAATCGGTCTAGACCCTGATTTCGATTTTTGGGAACCTAAAACCGATAACTACTAATATCTAGGTAACGAGCAAGACACCACCAGGCTTACGTGGGTGGCCTGCCACGCTTCCATCTAACCCTCGTCTTGAAGTCCTCCCCCTTCCCCAAGATCAATGCATCCACCGACGCCGCTTCGAAGCGGGAAACAAAGAGGGGATAAGGACATTGGGAACTTCCGGGAGGCTTTAATTGAGGGAGAGGAGATTGGAGGGAGAGCTCGGTGCATTTTTGATTTGATCTTATTGGGAAGCAAAAATCAATGAAGGAATCTGGCGTGGTGATGGCATTCAATTGCGTGCGAGCTGATCCATCCGAGTAGGATCGCCTTAACAGACATTCCGGGAAGTCGGCTGGATAACACCAGGAAAATTATTTGAAAAGTCCTGAACTAATCATGCCATGATTGATTTGATTTTAAGTTTTTTTTTTTTTTTGCACCTTTCGGCTATTTATTAGTATAGTTCTTCCGATCAATTTTACCGAAAAAATTATTAATATGAATATCAATCATCTTATGTGACAAAGTCGGCACAAACATGCGTAATTCTTTCTAATTTTTTGAAATTTTGTTAATTCGTGTTATCTTTTTTCTTCTTATTTTTCTTTCTTTTCTATACTTTTTTCTTTTTTCATTTTTTGTCATTTCCTTTCCCTGGTTGCCAAGAGCCTTGGCGATGGCCGGCGACGAAAAATTTATAAAAAATATAAAAATATTGCTCATGTTAACGTCAATTGTGCCACATTAAACATTTGGAGCTAACTAGATTGTCACGTCAGGAAATTTTAGCCAAAATCGGTCAAAATGACTATATTAGCAAATTATCAAAATGTTTATAATTAAATTAACTAGATTAAAAAATTTGGGATTGAATTGGTTGTTGTACGATAGATTTAGGACATTTTGTACAATTTTCCCAAGTTAAAATAGTGCTATGACACATTGCATGAGACTTTTTCATGAAAAATGACTAACGTAAGCATAACGTTTGGCATGTCTAGACACGGAAATTTTTATTATGCTTGTAGAGGGGAAAATCGCTTTGATCGCGTGTTTGGCAACGGGGTCCTACATCTTGTCGAGATGAAATGACATCGCTCATCATCAGAGGGCCAAGCCTTGCTTTTGGTGTCCATGATCGATTGAACAGTCCTATCGAGCCAGTCGATCGCATGCCAAACGATAGTCACGAAAAGGTTTGGCTAGTGCCTATGATAGGGATTGCTCTTGTTTTCCATGCAAGAAACATGCATCCATCTGAAAATCTCCTTTTTGATCATGCATTCTACAAGCATCTCCAAGGAACACGGATGTGATAGCATTGCGTCATAGAGAGATCGATGAAGGGAGCCCAAGTCCACCTGAATTGACATATCCATTGAAATTCAGTTTCGATATTCTACTTTTGAGAAAAATCACAAACAAAACAAGAATGTGATTTTAGAACTTTGCACAATTAGCATGGCGCAATAGGTTTCAATATGTGGAGTGGGATTTTAGAACTTTAGAATCAGTCGAAGATAAGATAGTTTCTCTTTTCTTTTTCCTTTTTTTCCACTTAGGTGACATCCACGTTGAATGAACCTTGTATCCTATACCTCATATCCTATACATGGTATCTTCTAAAAAGGTACACGATACCATGTCGAATGTAATATAAGTTGTTATTCATCTGCTTAGTTTCTAGTGATTTTTTCATTTTATGTTCGAACTGCCACATTCAAATACGTGAAAACCCTAGCTACCCTCCACACCATTTTTGCAAATATAACATACTAGGAGGTATTAATGTCGATTGAATCGAAGAACCGTCATTTCCGTGAGCCAGCAATCGCGAGTTTGATCGTTGGTTTCTTGCTAATAAGAACATGTCCGATTAGTTCGTCTGGAAAGCATCGACGTCCATCCCTTTGTAAGGAACTATGATGAATTGGGGCTTGTGTTCCCGATCTGTATTGGACTGCACTATGCATGCTTAGATGGCTATGCATTTGTTTTTGTGTTTTGGAGAAGATGATAATAGAATTTGGGATTTGGTCATGAAAGCAAGTTTTAGCTTAATGTTGTGATGGTATTATTGAACTCGGATCGAATTGGCTAATTGAATTAGGAAAATGGACCAAGGTCTGGTCTGGTTTTGATTTAATAATTGGATCGAAAAACCGATCGACTCGGTATTGACCCAGATTCACCGGTTTTCCAATCGAAAGTCCCATCGGTTCTTCAATAAAGTCCAAATTGAAAAAACAAAAAAGAAGAATGAAGGAAAAAAAGGTAGTGTATTATAAAGTTAGAGAGAAGCGTAGATTAAATGTGAAACCTACGAGGAACCTCTGCAAAAAGGTTAGAAATCGCCATCTAATTCCCCAAGGGCGAAAAAGGTGCGGCGGTCCACGTGGGCATTACTCGACATTTATCTCCGAAATTCAACGTACCGATCCACTTTGACATTAATCAACTTGTGTGAAAATTCTTAGGGCCTGTTTGGTAACCATCCAAACAGTGCCTGATTCTGATTTTTTGTTCCCAGAATCAGTTTGGGACGAGAATCGCGTTTGGTAAAATTTTTGTTCCAGAGACCAAATTTGTTCCCAGAATCAGATTGGGAAGAGAATCAAGAATCAAAAAAAAGTTGATTCTTGTTCCGGGAACAAAATTGAGAATCAAAACTCTTCTTCTTCTCTTTTCTTCTTCTTCATTGACCGCCATCCCGCAACCGCCGCTCGCCGCCGTCTGCCGCCGTCGGTTGCTGCCGGTCGCCGCAATCGGTTCGACAAGCTCGCCGGAGGCTCTCGTCTGGCTTTGGAAAAAAAATAAAATAATAAAAATAAAAAAATAATAATAATAAAAAGAAGAATAGGAGAAAAAAGAAGAAGAAGAAGAAGAAGAAGAAGAAGAATAGGAGAAAAAAGAAAAAAGAAAAAAGAAAATTAAAAAATTAAAAAATTAAAAAAGTAAAAAAAATAAAAAATAAAAAATAAAAAAACGAAAAAAATAAAAGAAAAGGAAAAGGAAAAAGATAATAATAATAATAATAATAAATAAATAAATAAATAAATAAAACAAAAGAAAAAAAGAAGAATAGGAGAAAAAAGAAAAAAAGAAGAAGAAGAATAGGAGAAGAAGAAAAATAATAATAACAAGAATAAAAAGAAAAAAGAAGAATAGGAGAAAAAAAGAAAAAGAAAATTAAATAATTAAAAAATAATTAAAAAATAAAAAAATAAAAGGAAAAAAAGAAAAGAAAAGGAAAAGGAAAAAAATAATATAAAAAAAGAAAAAAAGAAAACAAAAAAAAAAAAAAAAAAAGAAAAAAAGAAAAGAAAAAAAGGAAAAATTTATAAAATTATTTAAAAATTAAAATAAATTAATTTGGAAGAGAATCAATGAACAGTTAAACGCTTGATTCTATTCTAGAATCGAAATTTTGTACGATTCCAAACGCATTCTTTTACTTAGAATCAGTTCCCGGGAACAGAATCAAAAATAATCATTTCTGGTCAGAATCTCTTCCCAGGAACAGAATCGTTACCAAACGCGCCCTTATCTTCTTCCAAGGCGTCTGTCTAATTCTATTTTTCTTTTTTCTTTTTTTTTTATACCTTTACACTCTATCTCTTGGTTTTTGGCATTGGAAATCTTGTAATCTTATTCCATTACTTGAAAATTGGTATGTAAGAGTTTGGAGGTTTTTTTTTTTTTTTTTGTGCATTTTTTTTTATAAAAAAATTTAACATAAGTTTTCATATGTAACTTGAAAAGGCAGAAGTTTTTATCCGTCGTCGAGAAATTACTATGCTAGTCGATTAGAAAGTCACGAAACTCAATCCTTATTAGACTGAGGCTAAGTCGAGTTAAGTATAGCCCCTTTTGCTAGTTCCGAATTCTAGAAGCCGAACAACAGGTGATTGTAGGTGCTGATCGAGCAACACCTTATCAACACCTTATCGGGCAAGACGTATGGCTGATGCTATCACGGCTTTTTCTCATCTGGGGTCGAGAGGCTTCCGGAGATGTTGACCTGAGTTCAAGGGGCGAAGGGAGCCTTAATCGCGATGCTTAATTAAGTGCTTAATCAGTCCCCAAGCCACAGAAAGGCTAGGTGTTAAAGGACACCATGCTGGGCAAGATAAATTAACGCAATTGCGGTGCTTTCTCATCTGGGGCTCGGGGGTGGGGGGGGGAGGCTACTTCCCGTTCGAGCAAAGGGAAACCCTAATCAAAATGCTTAATTAAGTTCAATTAGTCCCTAAGCCAAAGAAAAAAGGAAAAAGGAGAAGAGGGGAAGGGGGGGGGGGGAGTCCACGGGGGCATTACACGACATTCATCTCCCAAATTCAACGTACTAATCCACTTTGGACATTAATAGACTTTTGGGGAGATTTTTATCTTCTTCCAAGGTGTCAGTCTAATTCTATTTTTCTTTTTTGACCTTTACATTCTATCTTTATCTTTTGGTTTTTGGCATTGGGAATCTTGTAATATTATTCCAATATTTGAAAATTCTTGAAAATTGGTATATAAGAGGTCGGAGGTTTTCTAGTGCAATTTTTTTTTTTTTAATTAACATGAGCTTTTCAAACGTAGGCCAAAAGGCAAAAATATTTCCCCTGCCCGCCGAGAAAGTATTATGTCGATTGATCGATTGGAAGGTAAAAAAAGCTCAAGCCTTATTAGGTCAGGGCCGAGCCGAGCTAAGTATCACCCCTTTTGCCGGTTCCAAATTCTAGAAGCTGAATAACGGATGATGCATATGTCAATTGAGTGACCACATGTCAGATAAAAAATATGGCCGGCACTATCGCAACACTTTCTCATCAAGGGTCAAGAGGCTTCCAGGGATATCGACACCACTTTAGAGCGAGAATCTTAATCACGTTGCTTAATTGAGTACTTAATTAATCCCCAAGCCAAAGAAAAAAGAAGTGGGAGGGAAGGAGGGGGGGCGAAGGAGACCGTGCTGGGCAAGACATACGGCCAATGCTATCGCGGCGCTTTCTCATCTGGGGCCAGGAGGCTTCCAGAGATATCGACGCAAGTTCAGGGAGGCGCGAAGGGGAACCTGAATCACGGTGCTTGATTAAAAGTTAGTTTAATTAGTCCCTAAGCCAAAGAAAAAAGAGGAAGGGAGGGGTGGTGAAGGGAAGGAAAGGATAAGAGGGAGGGAGAAAGATGATTATGATTATTATTATTATGGGGGCGACCGAAAAGGGCCGGCAAAAGCCTTTTCAACGGAATCATCATCGCCCCGCATTGACTTGGAGGGAGCCCACCCCCCCAACTCACTTCTTTTATTCTCGTTCAAAGCCCCCATTATTTTAGCCACCATCTGGGCCCCCCTCCTATTTTTATTTTATTTTTATTCTATTTTATGCTATTCTATTCTTTTTATTTACGATTAGTTTGGTTTATTTTTATTTTTTGACGTTGAGGGTTCGGACGGCAACATGTTCAATAGCGACAGCGCGCCGTGGTGGCGGGGGGCTTTCTGGAGAAGTTTCGTCAAGGGCGGCATCGCATGAATCAAGCCGTGATCGGGCGTGTAAAATTATTATATTTCTTTTGAAATTTTGAGTAGTGTTACTTTTTCTTCTAGAGGGGCTTTTGAATTGATGTGACGGTTTTTAGAAATGCTCTCATTTTGAAAAAATATCAAGGAGGAGGTTTAATCGGTTGGGCCAATTTTCGGATGGGCCCATAAAATCGAGGCCTAAACACGTACAGAATTGATGCTTGCCAAGGCCCATCGGCCTCGCGGGAGAGAGATTTTAGAGTTCACCTTCGTACATGAAACGTATGGTACGCAGTTGATCAGGGGCCGCCGTGAGCTCGATTCGCGGCGGCGAGGTGGTCGGCTTAGGCGGCAAGAGAATTTGCTCCTTCTTTCTCCTTCCAGTGGTCTCGGATCTAAGTCTTGTTCGGAGCACTCCACGAGTGAGAATCTGGGGTGCACCGGGTTGATGTGAGGAGCGCGCACCCTCATAAACAACGGCGGGGGAATGGAGTAATTGAAACGTGCGAAAGCTGGCCGGGACAATTTTCTAATCGATGTTGATATACAGAATCTCTTGCGTGTAAAGTCGAAAAAGTTTATATTTTTCGGCGCCTAGATTCATTACTTTTCTAATCAAGTTCTCATACTCACTATTTTCTAATCAAGTAATTGCACTTGCAAAAAATATGCTAACCAAGTTCTCCGGCCGAAAATCCAGCAGATATGACTATCAAAGCATGTCGAAGTGTAGACTCGTCAAATGGGTGGGTCGGGTCAGGTTTGGATCGGATCGAAAATGGGTCGACCCATATTTGACCCATTTAACCCATTTTGGCCCATATTCATGTAGGCTGCGCATGATAACGCTTCTTGGCTGGGAAAGAGTTTTCTTTTCAGAAATAGTTCTTTTCTTCTATTTCGGAGAACAATTTCTAAGTAAAAGAACCCATTTGGTAACTACACAAAATTTCTACTCTTGGAATAGAAAAATAATATAAATGCGTTTGGTAACGCAACAATTTATTTTTTGTATTTATTCATTTTTTATTCTTGCTCATGGATCGCTGACCGCCGGCCGCGGGAGGTGGCGGCCGATGGGCTCTGCGGCGGTGGTCGCCGGTGACAGTTGGCCATGGGCGGTCGTGTAGCCCGGTGATGGTTGCCGAGCGGCCGGCAGCAGCGATCAGCGGTCGGCGATGGCTCCGGGCGATTGGAGGTGGCCATGGCAAGAGAGAGAAACAAAAGAAAAAAGAAAAAGAAAATTAACTTATTTCTAGAAATTGTTATCGGGAATAAGAAGCTACTTTTTTTTTGTTTCTCAAAATTGTCCCAGAGAATAAAAAATTAGAGAAATTGTTTTCGGGAACAAATGTTTTACCAAACAGGTTTCTGTTCTTTTTTTTGTTTCGGAGAACAAAAGAACAAAAATTGGGAGAAACGAAAACGTTACCATGCGCTGCCGTAGTGTAAATTAAGTGACCCATACTTGACCGACCCATATTGCTAAAACCTATTAATATTATAGGAAAACCCACTTCTACTATATGCTAATTAGATTAAAACTTCAAATTAAATTAAAAATAGTAAATAAAAAAAGTTAAAAAAAACCTATAAATTGAAATATTTATAAAGAATTAGACTATGCACATGCTTCTCTAATTTGAAGTGAACATACCATTGAATAACCAAAAAAGCGTAACATGAAAATTTTTTAACTAAACCTAAAAGAGCTCATTTTTATGATTTTTTTTTATAAAAAAAAGTATTGTTAAAATATTTTTATGCAATACACATTTTTTAATAATTTTTATGCAATACAAATTTAATGAAATTTTATTATAATTCTTTTTAAAATATTTTTAAAAAAATCGATTTTTTAATTTTTTAAATATAATTTTTTAATTATTTTTATTTTTAAAAATATTTTTTATAATTTTTTTAAAATATAATTTTTAATTTTTAATAATTATTTTTCCTCTTTCTCTTTTCTCTTTTCTTTTTTCTTCTTCTTCGGCTGGCCATGACGACGGCCGGCGACCAGCCACAGGCGAGATCGAGCTTGTCGGCATCGGTTAGGGCTCGATCTCGTCGATCCAATAAGGCCGAGGCCTCGCCCGACACTGGCAAGCTCGAGCCTCGCCAGTCATCGGCGAGGTTTGAGCCTCGCCAGATCTGGATGTGCCCACAGGAGTGCCCACAAGAGTGTATTATGGATGGTATAATTGATAGGCATGCGTGCATCCCTTCGACACTAGTGATGTCGGCCTCTTGAAGCATACTAATATCATGTGCACCATCACCAACTGATAACGTTGTTTAACGAAAGTTTCGGTTTTGCCAATCTAGTAACCTACATTTTTCTATTATGTGTCATGAGAGATTATTCTTAGACTATTAAGCCAAACAGTATGAAGCTACCAGATACAAAAGCTTTCTACATGGATGAGGACCGACAACATATAATAGAAGCACAATTGATTGCAACATCTAGAAACGAGTCCTCCAAATTCTTGTTGAGAGCAAGTTTTAAGAACTTTTTATCAATTATCAACCCTAACTCCATAGCACCTTCTTTTGCGGAAGTTAGTTGAGATTTTCTTTTTCTAATTTGCTTTGATATACTCTCTAGAGATGCCTAAAATGATTGATATTTGAAAGGGAAAAAAAACGATCAAAGAATATATATAACATCACCAAGATCGTATTTCCTAAGTTGAGTCATTGCTAGCAAAGCCCTTTCTTTCTGGCCCTTTGCTTTCCTTTCTCACATGGAGAAAATCATTCTTCCTTAACCACGGTCTTCCTAAAACACTAGACAAATTGAATGAACTAGGAGAGCATGATATTGGCCTGTGATATTCGATGATTACAGCTTCATCAACATGTAATTGCGATGTTCAATATTATAGTGTCAATTGGAAACCGTCATACTTTACTAAAATTTAATAGAGAGATTCAAAATTACTAAAGAGTATGTCCAGAATTCAGAATCATAAAGAAAATATTAAGCACCCTGGTTAGCCGTCGCATTGCTCCATGCTGTCCATGAACCAAACAATTGTCTAATCTCCTCCAATGACTTTTGTTTTGTTTCCGGCATTAAGAGGTAGACAAAGACCCAGGCCACCATAGCAATCCCCCTGAATAGGAAGGCAGCACCCCCCAGGGTGATCGCTCTATACAAAATCATAAAACTCATGGACATCAAGCCACTTACCACCTAGCCCACTGCGATGCCAATTGCGCCCCCTTGAGCGCGCAACCTCATTGAGAAGATCTTGGAGCTATATACTAATGCTATCGGCCCTATCCCAATGGAAAAGGAGGCCGAGTAACACAGTAATGAGAAGACGCATATGGCACCAGCCCACTGGACCTCCTCATGGTGGTGGATGATAGTGAGGGATACACCCAGGGAGGTGAGAGACAAAATCATCTCGCCAACGCTAATGAGCATCAACCTTTGCCACCCAACCTGATCAAGGCTAATGGTGCAGACTAGGGTGAACTTCGTCTCCACAAGGTCGATTGCTATGAGCAGGAGAAGCTGTTCCGTGTGATTGACAATCTGAGTCTGCTCGAAAATGCGAAGGCCGTAGACAAGAATGGTGTTAATTCCAGAAACTTGTTGGAACAGGTAGATTCCAAACACACAAATGCTCATGTGTAGGATTTATCAGGTTGGGTGGATGACAGCCTGCCACACGCCTTCGCCACTAGTCTGGCTAATGACCTCGCCCAGCCGATGTGCTGCCTCCTCCTCAGAGTCAAAGATCCATGCCAGGATGCCCCTCACCTCCTCCACACGACCATGCTTGACAAGCCACCGGGGAAATTCTGGCATGGCCAAAACCCCAAAAGCGACCAAGCCAAAAGGGATTCATCCCAAGTAGAGTAGGTAAGACCGTGCGAATTTGGTGCGCATCCTAGAGAATAAATAGTGGGAGACGTAGGCTAGGAGGGTGCCCCCATTCATGAAAACCCGAAACACCCAAAAAAGTGTAAAAAACAATCAACTTCTTTAACTTAAATTTTCTAACCTTAATTTTTACTTAGACAAAAGTTGATGATAAATTTTTAAAAAGTAAATATATCCTACAAAATTAAGAAAAAAAGAAGAAAAGAAATTACTACCTCTGGAAACGACGTGAGCAGGCCGCGGTAAAAAGTGAGAAATATCTTTGTAATATAGACCGAAGCTATAGTAAGGGTATAGCCCATCCCGATATTGATGATGAGGCGGCCGAGTACTAAGTAGAAGAAGCTTGGCACAAAGATCATGAAGAGGGGGCCGACAAAAAGAATGGCTGCAGCCAACACAATCTTGATATGGCTACAAAGTCTATTGGAGGTCGACCCAGCCAGTACCGACCCAAAAAGTGAGAAGAGTTTAGAAATTCTCAATCATAAATCATCATCCTTACTGCTCAATCGTAGGTTTGGCTTTATGTATGTGCTGGCCTTGCTCATCACTCCTATTTTTGCCAAAAATCTTATTTGTTATACTAATATTCCAAGTAAATTTAACCATATATAAGAATTTGAAAACATAAAAAATGAAAAAGAAAATATTATGTGAACTATTTTCCAGAATGATTTATCCCAAATTGGCTAAAAAATAAGAAAAAAGTGGATGATGTTATATAAAATTAAGTAATTTTTGTTACTTTTTTATGCATTGAAAAAAGGACATTTGACAATAGATTTCTCATTTTTATCGGTAATAAAGCTAGAGAAAAAAAGTGCACCCAAATATAACCAGATTATTGTTATCGTTTTTTTTTTCTTTTTTTTACGTCATTAGTTTACAAGGAATTGATTAGTTTTATGGAAAAACTTGATGGAATGCCTGGAAATATTGGACACAATGCTAGAGAGCTAGAGAGAGGAGAGGGACTAACCAAAACCTAGCACGATACAGACTATAGATGCTACAATCGCACAGCTGCAGGCATACTTGTTCCAACGTGGCCGGTTCCCTTCCCCTACTTCTTCTTAGAATAGCTCGAGTAAGAATCCTCTCTATGTATCTTCCTCCTCGAATGGAACATGATAATGGCTCCCTTCCTCTGCTTATTCTTGGAATAGCTCGATTAAGAACTCTCTATATATCTCATCCTTGCGAAATGGGACATGATAATGGTCAGCCATGCCTTCTTGGGTCTGCCATGTGAAATGGAGGGGAGAAAAAAAGGCTTTTATTTAAGGAATGAAAAAGAATAGAAAAGACAATTTTTTTTTGAATATACGTGACAATACTTTCAATGCGAGGAGTCTAATGTACTAGTTGGATCATTACTTTCAGAAACCTACATCCATGATTATAATCGACTGCACTAAGCCGGATAACACTCAAGTGGTTGGTACCCAAATTATATAACAATCTATGTATTGAAAAAATACCTACTTAAAATCAAATGGTCAAGGATATGAAAACATCTATCAAGTTCGAGAAAGGAAAACCTGATAAGCCACCCAAGACATAATCCCATGAGCAAACTTCAAGTAAAATTACATCTTCTCCTAAAAAGTAAACAAGACTAAAGCTATATCAAAGTAATTAGTAAAATCCTCCAGGTGGGAGTAACGTGGTGATGGAGTATCAAATGAAGCCGGGCTCCAACCAAAATTAAGCCCGATTTCTATCGTAAGAACCTAATAAGCAAATCGCCCGTCTTCTCAAAGCCACCTTTAAAATGAGTGTCCAACCCTCCCCGTGGAAGATCATCATAGAACACAAACCACCAGAAAAATTGTGTGCTCGTTCGCTAGGTCACGGCAAAAATGGATCTAGTCAAGCAGGAAATATTGTTACGTCCATTTCGTTCCATGAACATCAATAACAACAATAATAATGCACTCCTCTAAGCCCAACTCAACAAGATAAAGGTAAGAAGAAAGCGACCACAAAAAGAGCAAATCCGAGAGTCAACATGTCCTTAATGTCCTCAAGATCGCCTCGCCTCAACACAAGTAGAAGAGAACCGGCCTATGCTAGCATAAAGAAGATCAAAAGAAGACAAGAGCCAAGCATGAGCACAAGGAGAATTGTAGCCCAGAGAGAATCGGACGAACCTAGAGGTCTCAACTCTCGAGCTCTCAAGCAAGCTGCACAAAGACGAAGAGACGGAGACGGAGGAGAGATGCTCTCTTTCTTTTCTCTCTTCTCTAGGAGGAGTGAAGTTGAGAAGTGAGAAGAGGGTTGACTTCGTTATAATGAAGAAAAGAGTCGGAGGTGGCGAGGGTAAGGTATTCCTGACAAACGCGTGCCAGTCTTCTCTGGGTCTCTCTTTGAGGACAAACACGCGCCGGTCTTCTCTGGGTCTCTCTCTGAGGTTGGAGACGCCTATTTTTAACAACCTCAACCTCCATCGCCAGTGAGAGCACGCATCAATTGGCTACAATGGGGAGATAGGAATACCAAGTTCTTCCATGCCACAACAGTACAGAGAAGACAAAGGAACAGGATTACCATGCTGCAACCGAAGATCAAAGTTGGTGTAGGGATCCGACGGCAATCAAAGAACATATAGGGTCTTTCTACCGGAACTTATATAAATCGGTGGGTCCTAGGGACTATCAGCCAATCCTAAACCAGTGTCCCAGCTTAGTAAGTGAGGAAATAAATGAAAATCTGACGGCAAATATTACCCTTGAAGAGGTGAAAGACGCGATTTTCCAGCTGGGCTCTTTAAAGGCCCCTGGGCCCAACGAACTAAATGGGCTTTTTTATTAGCAGTCTTGGGAGGATATTAAGCCGGATTTGTTCTAACTAGTGCAGAATTTCTTCGAAACAGGTATCATCGACCCCCTCCTCAACAAAACACACATTTCCTTACTACCAAAAGTAAAAAAACCCAGAAAATATAGGCCAATTCAGACCTATTAGTTTATGCAATGTCAGCGACAAAATCATCTCAAAAGTTATGGCAAACAGACTAAAGATTTGGCTTCTAGAGATCATAGAGCCTGAACAAAGCGCCTTTGTACAAGGGAGACAAATTCAAGATAATATTTTCATAGTTCAAGAAGTCTTGCATCAATTGAGAATAACAAAAAGGAAGAAAAAGTTTCAGGCGATATTGAAACTGGATATGCAGAAAACCTATGACAGAATCGAATGGGACTTTTTGAGGGATTGTATGCTGAAAATGGGTTTTTGTGAGTGATGGGTATCTCTAATCATGCAATGTGTTTCGACGGTGTCCCTAAGTGTGAAGCTAAATGGGGAGCCTACTCCATATTTCACCCCTTCAAGAGGAATCAGACAAGGTGACCCTTTCTCCCCATATTTATTCATCCTAGTAGCAAATGTTTTGACTGGGATGATGAACCAAGCCCTGGAAGATGGAAGCATTAAGGGTATAAAGCTAAACAGGTTCTGCCCTACACTGTCTCCAACAAAATGGGGTCACTCAAAGAAGGAGATGTTTGCTTGGATTCTAGCAAGAGTAAACTCGAAGCTAGAGGGATGGAAACAAAAATTACTATCCAAAGCAGGTAAATAAATTTTGATAAAGAGCGTTGTACAAGCCCTCCCTCATGATGTGATGTCAGTCTTTAAATTGCCTATCTCTATTTGCAAAGCCATTGAAAAAAGAATTGCTTCATTTTGGTGGCAAAAAAGTGATTCAAAAAGGGGCTTGCATTGGAAAAAATGGGAAACATTAAAAACCAGGAAAGATGAGGGAGGTTTGGGGTTCAAAGATTTGAGAAATTTTAACAGAGCAATGCTCGGCAAGCAAGCTTGACGATTATCCAAAACCCCTTTAGTTTTGTGGAGTAGAATTTTGAAAGGCATTTATTTTCCAAATGGAGACTTGTGGAAGGCAAGAAAAGGGCAACAACTGTCTTGGGGATGGCAAAGCATTTTAACAGGGAGAGAAGCCATAGAATCAGAGGTTAAATGGTCAGTTGGGGATGGCCAATCTATCAACATTTGTGAAAACAAATGGCTAAAGTCTGGAGTGCTTGGAGGCCCAGCTAACCAAAATGAACCAGTTATGGTGGCAGAACTTATCAGTGAAGACTCGCGGGTATGGAAGGAAAGTTTAATTCTAAATATTTTTGAAGAACAAACAGCAAACGAGATACTTGCGATACCCATTAGCCCGTTCCTGGAGGATAATTATCTAGTATGGACATGTAATAAATCAGGGACATACACTGTGAAGAGCGGGTACAACATGGCCTATTCTAACACCACAAGAACAGAACAAAACAGAGCAACATGTTCTTACAAGCCTCCAAGATCCCTCTGGACAATAATCTGGAGTCTATCTATTCCCTCGAAAAAGAGAACTTTCCTATGGAGCCTTTGCCAAAACGCCATACCAACAAGGGAGAATCTGCATAAAAGGAAAATGCTACCCGACCCCTACTGTCCGCTTTGCTCTACACACATGGAAACAACAGAACACCTATTTCTACTTTGCAAATGGACGGAAAAAAATTGGGCAGACCCACGAATCAACATCATCAGAAACCCAAGCAACATTACAAGGTGTGATCAGTGGCTAACGGAAGTGTTCGAAAGAAGCGACATCTCACCTAAAAGAGAACTAGTTGCTGCTGTGCTGTGGAATATTTGGAAGACCCGAAAAAATTTCATTTTTCGAGCAAAGCGTCCCCAACCGACTGATCTTGTAGATCTCGCAATAGCACAACAAAAAAATTTCAGCAGATGGCAGAATCAAAAAGAGCAAAAACCCACAACCCGAAGCCTACCGATTAGATAGACGCCGTCGGACATAGACGAGATGAAGCTAAACATCGACGCCTCATGGACTTTGGGCGATTTCCTAGGTTTGGCAGCTAGGATTGTGCGAGATCCGTCGGGTCTCGTGGTTGAGGGCTTCACAGTGCAAATACGGGCGTCTTCTCCTCAGTAAGCAAAAGCCCTAGCTTTGCTACACGGTTTCATGTACTTGAGAGGAAGAGAAGCTGTGCACGTGGGCACAGGAACTGGTCAAAGTTGCAGATGGGTGCTCGAAAGTGACAGTTCATCTTTGGTGGAAGTTGTGATGGGCCGGGCCGAAATATCATGGGACTTTAAGGAAATTGTGGAACAGTGCAAAAAAGAACTATGCCTTTTCAAATCAGCAAGGGTAGAATATTGTCCTCACGAGGCAAACCAAGCGGCGGATTGGCTAGCTAACTCTCACTGAACCAAAAATCTCCCTGCAAATTGGGTGACTTTTCCTCCTCTCTCCCTTTCGGAAATTCTATGTTTAGAGTTTTATCCATTGTTGCCTTGTAAGGCTCGCTTATTTTCATGAATGAATGCAATATCTATTTTCGATCAAAAAAAAAAAAAAAACCTCCATCACCAGTGAGAGGATGACATAAATTAAAGGGATGATGGACATGTGCATGTGAGTACATGTGCATGGGCCTTATTCTGTTCTTGTTTTTCTTTTTCTTGTTTTTTCTCTCTCTTTGCATTTTTCTGTTTTTGGAAAAATAAACTTTTATAGACCTATGCCGATTGCTTAAAATTAACAAGAGTAACTTGGAGTTGAAAAGGTTCACCAAAAATGGGAATGCTTGCTAGAATTTATAAAATGTTTTTACATATCTTGTCTCCCACGGCTATATAGTGAGAAATGAAGTTACATTGGAAGCCCAAACTAGGAGCTTTTAATAAAAGGCATTGCTTGGGAATTGCCGTTAGGGGTAAGCGGTTCTCGGTTCCGGTTCGGTTCCGTCCGGAACCTGGAACCTACCCTCAGGTATAGGTTCCTCATTTTTTGGAACCTAGAACCTACCCGTCAGAATTAAGAACCTGGAACCTACGCTGTTATAGGTTCCAAGATCGGTTCCAGGCTCCAACAGGTTCTTTTTTTTTTTTTTTACAACAAAGAATGTGATTACAACCTGGAACCTGAGATAGTTTGCCAAAATCATCTCTCCATTGTACGTACTAGGTTCAAAGTTGGTCACAGGCTCTCTTCCATTCCAAAAAACAGAATAATTTTGTTAGTATCACAGGCAACAACTTCTGGAAACACAACACAAAATGAAAAAGAACTTACAAGCCAACAATTTCCAGATCAACTAGAGAGCGGCATACTAATAAAGCCGTACAAAGTGATGCACTATCCATTCTTTCAATGTTGTACAAGTGCAATCTTCTGAATAATATCCTTGAGGAAAGAAGAAAGGCAAAAATTAGGGGTCAATTGCAGCGTGAGCAACACAAGGTCCAAGAAATCATAATTCGATATACCCTACAGCACTGCCATCAGCACTCAAAGGGCTTAAGCATGTCCTGGTCAAGATGGGTGACTCTTTCCCTTGTCTGGTCTTCTTATCATTCCATGAAAAGTTGGAGACGTCAACAGAACTCCTTATTGTATAGACTAATGGTTGAGAAGATCCAGGTGACATGGTTGGGCCCGGGACTATACCAAGCTTCAATGACCTCAAAGATTTAAGAGAAAATAAAGCAAATTTAGATGGAGAAAAGTAATCTCATTATGCAAAAAAAGAGTACCTTCATTTAAAATATTAAATAAGATCTCTTGAGACTAGATAAAGAATTCACCAATAAACAACAATCACAACACAAAATCAATCGAGAAAATTCTATTATATATTCCACGCAACCTACAAACAGAACCCAAAGGGAAATAAAAGGCAATGGCATTTTTTCAGATCAATCAAATTAAGTAGCAGAGCGTACACTAGGTCAAAAAAGGCCTCTGGTTTCTCACTGCTTTAGTTTCATATGGTCTACAAGTGGAAAAGGGCAGATGTCCCCTTATAAAGTGTGATGCAAAAGGAGAAAAGTAAGCCATGTAGGCATTACTTATCTCTCGGCCTCAGGCACATTTAATTACATTACGAAGCATCTTTAAAGAACCACATTCAGTTCAACCACTACAACCGCACGACAAAGTATGTGTACAAATTCTTCCTTTGAAAGATTCTTCATCTGCCAATCTCAACCAAGAAAGAGTCTAAGCCAATCTAGAATGAAACCAACATGGTGCAATGGCGGAAGTTTAAATCATGCAAAACATCTTACCTGTTTAAAATCATCCTCATAATCACTCAAATTGAATTATGTCTGCATCAAGCCCCTGAATTTTATTGCAGCTTGATCATAGGCTCTGAGTCCACAAAAACCCAATTATGTGATCTTCTTAGATTAATGGAACCTTCTAAAGCTACAAAGCTTAATGAGACATGGCGATGTCTTACCTAGCTGCAGCATGTGCAGTGTCAAATCCACCTACAAATCGGTCAAAGATTATTAGTGCTGCCAAAGGTGAACTGACGTCAAGTAAACTTAATTCAAATTTCCTAAGAAAAAACTATGCATACCCAAATATACTTGTTTTCCAGTCCCTGTATAAAAAATAAGAGAATAAATCCGTAGCCAATAAGTTAAGGGCGAGCACACGGCGACGGCAACGTGACGGCGATGAAGACACGAGTCTCACGGCACCAACGGCGGCACGGATGGCGCGGCGAAGACGGCGGCGGTCGCGGCTCAACCCACGGCCAAGGGGGGAAGATCTCGGTTCTGGTGGAGGCGATGGCGGTTCGAAGCAATAATGGCCCGGACGGCCAAGCAAGCGGCGGCAAGAGGCGGTGACGGTGGCTTGGGGATGGCGGCGATGGCTCACGGCGGCGAGGGGCGGTGCGGACGGCGAGACGGCTCGTCGGGCTCAACGGCGAGACGGCTCGTCGAACGAGTGGTGGGTGGTGGTGGTTCGGTGGCCAAGAGGTGGTGGTGAGTAGGGCGTGGGGCGGCGGTGTGGTGGTGGGTGAAGCAGCAGCCAGCAAGAAGAAGAAGAAGAAGAAGAAGAAGAGAAGAAGGGGTGGGGTTTCGGCCGAGAGAGGGGGAAAGAGAAGAGAGAGAGAAGAAAAGAAAAAAGTTGGGGGGCAAGAAGTGACGTGACGTGAGGAGGAAAAAGTGGAGAAAAGAAAGAGAGAGAGAGGGAAAACGAAAGGGGAAGGGGGAAATCACGTGAGTGTTCTAGGTTTTAAAAAATAATAATAATTTAACCGGTTTCGATTCTGCCAATTCCGGTTCCTATGGGAACCGGAACTGGAACCGGAAACGTCGGTTCCCAGAAAAAGGGAACCCGGAACCGGAACCGGTCTTTTAAGAACTGGGAACTGGAACCAGTCTTTTAAGAACTGGGAACCAAACCAGACCCGGTTCTCCGGTTCCCAGTTCTACCCAGGAACCGTACTCACCCCTAATTGCCGTTGTCACTAGAGAAAATGTTGTTGACACACGTGGTATATGTTGTTGAGAATGTTGTTGACACACGTGGTATAGTTATTCGGATCAATGGTTTCATCACTATGAACTTTGAATTCAAATAATAGACAGTACCTTGCTGGGGTACAGCACAACTAAGTTAAACTCTCCTAGAGGAATGGGGGAAATATCAACATAAGGCCAAACCTCAAGTTTAATAAAAAAATGTTTCATGACTTATTAGTACTTATGTCAATTGGATTTATGATGATTTTTAATCAAAATTTAGGTTTTTTATGTTGATGTTGAAATATGCACATAATACACACGATGCTAGCACGGCACGTGCACGATGCTGGCACGACACGTGCACGTGCATAACACACTTAGGGCACATAATTTTTATAAAGTAGTAATGTGATAATATCGTGATTGTCATTTGCTTTCGTCTCCTAGTATTTGTCATTTGCTTTCGTCTCCTAGTATCTCAAAAAACTCGAGCTACAACTCTTTTTCTTTTTCTTTTTTGTTCATCCATTTTCACGATTTGTTTTTCCTTCTCTTTGTGACACAAAAATGAAGCACTCTTTCTTTTCTTAGTTTGGCATTCTTTTATCATCAAATTTGGTTCTCCTCCAACTCGAGCACAAACCCTAGCCCCTAAATGAAGTGGGAGTAAAATATTTGAGAAGAAGTGAGATGAGGAAATGATTTTTACTTAACTTGATGATTCTCCATCTAGAAGGGGTTTCTTAGCAAAACCCTCTAAAAAATATTCCTCGTTATGAAAGCCATTGTGCTTGAAAAACTCTCGTATGATACTATCACATGCATTCTTACGAAGGATTTGATAATGTTTCCACATGAACTTTCTATGTCCTACCTCAAAACTTATCTTCTTTTTTTTTTTTTCATTTTTTGGAGGAGGATGCATGTTGTTGAGAAATGCTCGAACTCAGATGAACAAAGAGGAAAAGATAGGAGAGGAAGTGAGACAGTGGGAGTGAGAGGAAAAAGATAAAGAGTTTTTATAAATTAACAAATAACAATTAACCAATGATCAACGTCCAACTACAGCTTTGCAAATGAAACTGGCCATTTAGGGTTTTCAGAGAAAAAGACACCCGAATACGAGAGGGCGGCTGGAAATGATAAAAAAAAATTAAAATTCCACAAACAGATTAGTTGTTATGATGTTGGATTGGGAAATATGACCACATTCTACGTAATATTAATATCAATTCAAACCATACTTAAACATACCTAAATAATATGAAGGAGTTGTAGAGCGAGGATGGCATCTTTGGGCTTGAGAAAAGAGCTGGAGATGGAAGAAGAAAGGGACAAATGGACAAAATAGGGAAAAAGATGGAGGCAACGTGCCGGAGGTGGCGGAGTCTTCGGACCATCGGAGGGCTTTGAAACGCATAAGAGAGAGAAGAAGGAGAGTTGTACAATCGAAGAGAGATAAGTTGTAGGGATTTCTGATAATTGGCCCAAATGTCAACATGATACATGCCACGCTAGCCTCACAACTCCACCCAAAAGGGAGAGAAGGTGCCCGAAATAGGAAGATAAATTGAAAAGAGAGGTCCCAATTCTCCCCAAAAATAGGGAAGTTTTGCAGAAAATGCAAATGCCTCAAAGTGTGCAGGTCAAGTCTCGGTAGCTAGATTAGGGGAAAGAAAATATTGTCAAAAATGAACAAAAGCTTAGGGCTACAAAAGAGGAGACGAAGGGCTCGTTTGGTTAGGGTTTAGGCAAATGTCATTGGGAAAATGCAAATACCTTTGACCTAAAGGGGTTTGTGAAAATGCAAATAGCGTTTGGTAAATTGTAATTTTAAGGGTTAATACCCTAAAAAACCCCAAACTGATACACATGTGACAAATTTATCTCAAACTATTTTTTTGACCATGAAAAATCCCAAATTGGTACACTTGTGACAAATTTACCCCGACCGATCATAAAAAATCACAAACTGGTATATTTATGACAAATTTACCCTAAACTAATTTATTCGACTGCAAAAAACCATAAACTGGTAAATTTGTAACAAATACATCCTCCGCTAAATTGGATTAATACCACAAAAAAATCAAAAAAATTGTAAACTATGACAAATGGAGCATAAAATCCAAAATTGGTATATCATTCAACTATCACATGTCATTTAACTTAATAATTTAGCAATAAAATTTAATGAAAACTAACAGAGGGTAAATTTGTCACAAGTGTACCAGTTTTGGGTAAATTTGTCAAAGGTATACCAGTTTGGGGTTTTTGGTGGTCAAAAAAATAGTTTGGGGTAAATTTGTAACAAGTGTACCAATTTTGAATTTTTTAAGGTATTAACCATAATTTTAAAGTGCATTGTGAAAGGACTTTAGCTTAAACACCGTTTGGTAAAAACTACATTTTGTAAAGGACTTTTGCTAAATTTTATATATAAAAAAAGTTTTAAATCTAGCTGCTGGACAGCCTCGCCTGAGGTCGCGACTCAAGCGGCCGTCTGGGCTGATGACCTTAGGCGAGGGTTGCCTGGTTTCGCACAACCCAAGCGACGGTCGCCTGTTGCCGTCGGACCTCAGGTGACGCCTGGGTTGCACGGCCGTTACTTGGGTCACACGACCCAGGTGCCGCCTGAGGTTCGGCGACCTCAAGCCTCTGTCGCCTAGGTTGCGCGAACCCAGGCGACGGTCGTCGGGTGGCCGCAACCCCCAGGCGGCGATCGCCGGGGTCAAGCGACACCTTAGGCCACGATCACCGATGTGGGTAACTCCTTGGCTAGCGGTCGTCGGCCTCCGTTCGTTTCTTCGAAGAAGATGAATAGTACCAAGACTTGCATTCCAAATATGCAACTTCCAAAAGTATCTCAAGAACTACATTGGGTTAAAGGCCTTTAGAGCCATTTGGAGATGCAATTGCATCTTACCAAAGTTGTCCAAAAAATTGAACTAAACGTGTTTGCATTTGGCCTAACCCCTTTAGAGCCCAAAAGCCCCTTCCAAATGCCGAACCAAACGGGGCCGAAAAGCTCACGTCCAATAAAAAGACTAACGGTGAGTAGAGGTGTTAAATGAGTAGGTCGGGTCGGGTCATTAATGGTCCGACCCAAATTAACCCATTAACCCATTTATGCCTAATGTAAATTTTGCGACCCATACCCGACCTAATTAACTAAACTTAAAAAAGCTTATATATATATATATATATGTTTTTAAAAAATGGTATCATTAAAATAGTTTTATACAACACAAATTTAATGGACAATTTTTATAATTTTTAAAATAATTATTTTAAAAAATCGAATTTTAATTATTTTTATTTTTTTAAAAAATTAAAATTAATTTTTTTAAATATAATTTTCTTTTTTCTTTTTTGATCTTCTTCTTCTTCTTTGGCCGGTGGCCGGCCACGAGCTAGCCTCGAGCCCGCCAGATCCGGCGAGCTAGAGTCTCGCCAGATTGGCGAGGCGACCGAGGCCTCCGCCTCGCCAGATCTGACGAGCTCGCCCCTCACCGGACGTCGGCGAGGCCTCCGCCTCGCCAAATCTAGCGAGCTCGAGGCTCGCCGGCGTTGGGCGAGCTCAAGCTAGCCCCTCGCCGGATCTGGCGAGGCTCGAGCCTCGACCGATGTCGGCGAGCTCAAATTGGCAAGGCTCAAGGCTCAAGGCTCGCCTGGCCGGTTGCCAACCATTGCCATGCCAACGACCGGAGGAAGAAGAAAGAAAAAAAAAAGGAAAGAAAAAAAATTAAAAGAAAAAAATAATTGTAATTTCAGTTTTTAATGGATTGATAAATGGGTCTTAAATGGTTCTGCTCTCAAATCCATTTAAGATCCATATATCTCAGCATCTTTATTTTCAAAACCCATTATAGGTGTTTTGGGAAATGAGGCTTGATCCATTAACGACCCATTTAACACCTCTAATGGTGAGAAAGCGAAGGGAGGTTGACAAGTGGGACCATAAACCACGTGTCGATCAATTAGTTGGTGTTACATATAAAAAATAATTTGGGTAAGCGTAGTGCAAATTTTTTTTTATTAGGGCAAATGTGTCAAGATTGATGATATGCTTCATAATAAATTGACTTTTAATTTAGTATATATACATACCCACACGCGGCAGGCACAATTCATATTTTAAAAAATGACAAATTTACTTTATTTGAATTTTTAAAGTTGCCCCTCGCCTCAATTATTTCTTTGATTTGATTTTCGGGAAATTTTGTATCTGGATTTTCGCCTCGTCCGTAGTTTATAGCAATCGCATTGACTTTTTAGTTATTGTCTTTTAACCTTTGTTTTTAGCTTACCTTTAATGTTGAAATATTTTTAAAACATGAACATCATTTTCTAGGGGGAAAAATTTCAAAGCATGTGCTAGTACAAAAAGTGGGGCAAATTGCAGTAGACAGCTTGGTGATTGAACTTATAAAAAATTTCGGAAGGTGTGGATCATGAGATGAGTTGCTCACTGGTGGGGACATGTGAATGGGCAATTTTTATTTCGATTTTGGTTGACTGACCACTTTGATGTGCTAATTGCTTTGGGGAATTGCCAACTTATGGTCATTTGCAGGTGAGGAAAATGGCAAATGAATGCGGATTGGACTTGGATGAGATTATTTTATTAGAGAACAAATATCAAATTATATTAATTAATGTGTTGCCAGAGTTACGGCCATATGTTAGTGTTAGATTAACTCAGCGTCACATAACGTATAACGATGGCAACTGATAGGGAGAGCACGTGGAGTGGATAATTTAACGAATTATTTTCTAACTAATCTCATTACTGGAAGGACAACATGGATAATTTAGCGGATTATTTTGTAACTAGTCGTATTACTAGGAAGGACAAGAAGAGTACTCAATGTTCTCCTAGTGCATCCCCAATTACCAAGTACAAAGGTTGTAAGATATTCTTTCCAAAAAGTGCGAAAGAAGGTAAAGAAAGAAGGTGGGAATTATAGAAGATGTTTTTGGAATAAAAGTGAGAGACAAGTCTCTATTTACAAGTTCTGGAGAGTGTATGACTAGCCATATCTCAATATATGATGTCAAATGGGAAAGAATTTAGTTACATATTTGTAATAATGGTAATATATATATATATATATATATATATATATATATATATATATATCATTTAACCCTACCATCCAAACAAGTCTGGCAGTTTATAAAATATTTAAAAAAATGATCGATTTTATGGTCAAGGAAAATCTTTTTATTCGGATATCCGATTTACAGACAAGAGTAGCAATTTATATATATATACTGAATCTCTACTTAGATAACGTAGTGAAGAACTCAAAGTAAGTTTGTTTGAAATTACTTCTTTTTTTTCTTTTTCTTTTTTTGGTTTAGAACATTTGCTATTGTCTTGATTGTCTTGACTTTCAGGCATGAAAAAGAAAGAGAGCCGAGAGAGAGAGAGAGAGAGAGGGGGGGAGGGGAATGTTGGCCACCCCTTCCAATCTCGATACAGCAAATTAGAAAGGTGCCAAAAATAGGAAAATAAACTGAAAAGAGAGGTCTAAAAAAATGCGTGAAGTCGGTGATACAAGGGGAAAGAAAATAGTCAAAAAGGAAGAAAAGCCTTTGCACAAAAAGACAAAAAGGATAAGGCTACAAAAGAGGAGGAGAAGCTCATCGCCCCGCCGGCCGTCGGCTAAGGAAGGAAGAAAAAGAAAGAAAGAAAAAAGAAAAATAATTATAATTTCGATTTTTTATTAAAAAACATTTTACAAAGTTAAAGAATGCCATGGGTTCAAAGTGGGTTTCCTAATAATCCATTTAGACTCATTTCTTTTTGTGCTTTACTTTCTTAGATCCATTTCTAACCCATATTTAACTTTTCACTTGACCAATATATGACCCATTTAACTAATAATGGGTCATAATATGGGTTTATGACCCATTTTGCCAGCTCTATCGAAGTGTAACGTGAATTAAACATTACTTACGTGCACACCCATAGTGGATAAAGAATAGATGGGAGAATAATTAAAAAAATTACAAATCAATTTATTCTTTCTTTTTTTTTGTCGAATACCTATGAAATATTCTATTCAGCGATAAATTCAAGTTTTTTTTTTCCATTATTTAGTTATAAAACCAAATATAATCTAAAGGTTCCTTTGGGCAGCCAATAAGACATACGATGTCCGGTCGGCCTAAGCGAGACTCGAGGTTAAGGTTTAGCGTGAATCGAGCCCACCCAATCATCATCCTAGTATATGAAAAGATACTGACATTACAAAATTACATTATTACGAAATAATGAAATGACTGATTAATCAAAAGTTTTTTTGATATAATGTAAAGAAATTGAACGCAAATGCGTGGGAAGAGAAAAATACTTAAATATCTGGAATTTTTTTGGCAAGGTTGTTTATAATAAGAGATGCTATTTTATATGTGAAATGCAAGAGAGAGGTAAAATAGGATTATTTAATTTTGTGCATTGATAGAATAATTATAAAAAATGACCACTTTGTGATATTTGGGAAAGAAGAAAAGGATTGCAATCCCTCAAATTGGGAGGTCGTTTTTGTTTTTTGTAATAGTATTTGTGTAATGAGTGTGTGTACGCAAGAACTCGAGATTTGAATGATAATACAATATCAACTTTATCATAAAAATATTTGAGACGATGAGAAATATGATTAATAAAAATGCACAATCTGAAGGGCGTGCATACGTGGATATATAAAATATAAAATGATTTGAAATTATTTTAGAAAAGATCGTTATGGAATAGAAAAAGATTCAAAATTTAACACTGAAAATCGTTAGAAATAAAGGATTATTGTCTTACGGATTTGCTGTTAGATGCAGAATCTGTATTAGTAAGTAATTGAGGACATTTGTGCGAGAATAAAACAATTTATATCTCTTAAATGTGGGGCTTCTCTTTTGCTGTAGTTTAGATAATATGATTTTTTACTAAAAAGAAAATTTTCATTTCGCATGAAATAGAGGTACATGATTTCAAGATAAAACCAATCCCAAAAAATTACAGTCCAATGCAAATCCCAAAAAGAAAGTAAATTTGAAAAACGAACCAACTTGGTACACAAAACTCGCTTATTCCACATAAATGGATTTGTCATAGAATCTAAGCACAATTGGCGACCGATCACCAAATCTCGCATTATCATAAGTGATGAGCACACATTGAGATTTCTCTCTCCAAAAGCTATATTTTTGCCAAAAGGCGGCATGTGTCTAAGTTTGATGTTTATAGCACTATCACCTTATAAAGGCAACAACACAAAAGGTTGAAAGAGCACGTATAACACCTTGTAAATCCCAAATCTATATTTAGATCGGAATAGAAGGGCACCCAAATCTAAATCTAGCTCTTATTCAAGAGAGGAGCTACAAAGGAGATACTAGTCGATAATAAAATCATTTTCAAATAGACTGACTCTCTGAGACTTGTGGAGTGCTCAATTATTTGGATCAAGCACTTGGAGTTGAAGTGAGTGAGTAGATTTGGAGAGAGCATATTCTTGTGAGGCGCTCGCACTTCGATCTTTAGAGCTCACAAGGACAAACCTCTTCACTTCCGTGGAGGATGTTGACCATGTCGTCCACGAAATCAATGAGGAAGGCTTGAAGATGAAGAGATGGAAAGGAAAACCCCTCGAGATGTAGCTTTAGAATAGAGGGTTGGGCGGCTTTAGAATAGAGGAAACCCTAAGAGAGAAGGTCAAAGTGAGAGTGTAGATTGGGAGTATCAACTAGATAATATGAATGGAGGAATTACATTTTAAATAAGTAAATATTGGCAGAAGAACAGCCCAAGTGCCATAACTTGGCACGGAGAGATACTTAAGTGTCATAACTTCGAAAATGTACACTTAAATGCCAGTTTCGGAGTAAAGTGGAACACTTAAGTGCCACTCCAGCGAAAATCCAACCAAATGGCTGACGTGGCAATTTTCCGGCGAGTTGGGTGCAAAACGGCATCGTTTGACGCGACGTGATGCGAGAAAATGCAAAAACGTCGTTTTGTGCGATGTGTAAATAATTAATATAAAAATTAATTAAATTAAATTTAAACTTAATTTTATTTAAAATATTCTAAAAAATTAAAACTTAAAATTAAAAAAATTAAAACTTAAAAAACTTAAAACTTAAAAAACTTAAAATTTTAAATTTAAAAAACTTAAAATTTTAAATTTAAAAAACTTAAAATTTAAAAAAACTTAAAATTTTAAAAAATTAAAATTTTAAAAAATTAAAATTTAAAAAAATTAAAATTTAAAAAAATTAAAATTTAAAAAAATTAAAATTTAAAAAAATTAAAATTTAAATATGGAAGTTTTTTAAAATTTTAAATTAATTTTTTTAATTTTAAGTTTTTTAGTTTTAAGTTTTTTTAATTTTAAGTTTTTTTAATTTTAATTTTTTAAAATTTTAATTTTTAAAATTTTAGTTTTTAAAATTTTAAGTTTTTAAAATTTTAGTTTTTAAAATTTTAAGTTTTTAAAATTTTAATTTTTAAAAATTTTAATTTTTTAAATTTTTAATTTTTTAAATTTTTAATTTTTTAATTTTTTAATTTTTTAAAATTTTAATTTTTTAATTTTTTAATTTTTTAAATTTTTAAATTTTTAAATTTTTAAATTTTAATTTCTTAAATTTTAATTTTTTTTAAATTTTAATTTTATAAAATTTTAATTTTTATAAAATTTTAATTTTTTTTAAATTTTTTTATTTTAAAGTTTTTAAAATTTTAATTTTTTAAAATTTAAAGTTTTTAAAATTTTAAATTTTTTAAATTTTAAGTTTTTAAATTTTAAATTTTTTAAATTTTAATTTTTTAAAATTTTAAGTTTTTATTTTTTAAGTTTTTTTTAATTTTAAGTTTTTTATTTTTAGAATATTTTAAATAAAATTATCACGTCAATGTGCAAAATGACACCGTTTTGCACCCAACTCGCCAGAAAATTGCCACGTAAGCCATTTGGCCGGATTTTGGCCGGAGTGGCACTTAAGTGTTCCACTTTACTCCGAAACTGGCACTTAAGTATACATTTCCGAAGTTATGGCACTTAAGTGTCCTTCCGTGCCAAGTTATGGCACTCCAAATGTCCCAAACTCGTAAATATTGGACTTAGGAAGTACTCCTTAGCCTGTTGGATTAGGTAAGACATGAAGTAAAGCTAAGACTGTTAGCCTAAACATTAAATTGTCTATACTCAGCTACTTGAGGTATTGAACTGTGCTATGCTCCTGATTTATAAACAGGGTTTACTACTTAGCTATTTCAATACTAAAATTAGTTTGATCTAATTATTTAATTAAGTTTTATTTTGTCAAAAGAAGAATTCCATTCATTTCTCATAATAATACTCGAGAGGTACTAAAAGACTTTCAAATCTAATAAATTCCAAATAAATGTGGGACAAAGCAAATATTAGAATGTAAATAACAAAGTATGGTTTGTAGTTAGAAGCACACTCCCATCTTTCAAGAATAAATTTGCACACTCCCATTCTGAGAAAAGAATTCCATTCATTTCTCAGAATAATACTCGAGAGGTACTAAAAGACTTTCAAATCTAATAAATTCCAAATAAATGTGGGACAAAGCAAATATTAGAATGTAAATAACAAAGTATGGTTTGCAGTTAGAAGCACACTCCCATCTTTCAAGAATAAATTTGTCAATATAAATGTTCAGGGGCCAATCACCAAATTCAGTGATGAGTACACTCCGAGATCTCCCACTTTACTTGCGACGGCTCAGTGCACGTCTGGGTTCAAATCTTCATGACCATCGCGGTACTGAGACACTAAATAATAAGGTTGAAAGAATACAGATCAAACACTTGTAAAGAACTCTCAGATCTAAACATTGTATATTCAATCAAAAGTGATCTTTACACACTTGAAAAACGATATCTGCCTTGGGTGTCCACCATCCCTCTTCATCAAGGGATGAGTTGGGCTCCAACCTGGAAGGCACTCCCTACTCATCAGTTGACTCAGCAGGTGTGGAAAGTGCAGTGTAAGTTAAAAGGGCGTGTGACGAAAGAAAGATCGTGTCACACTTCCCTTCCATACGAACTCTGTTCTGCTTTCGTTTTTTAATAGTAGAATCACAGGGCACATAGATGTTTGAGATAGTAAAACCCCTAGATCTAAACTTAAATTAAATTGGGAGAGGAAAGCGGTCTAATCTCAAAGAGGCCGTGAAGCCATGTCACAAACATCTTCCTCAGTGGCTGTCAACTCGAAGAATGGCTGAACTGACCTCCACATTCACCCAAAATCAGTTGCAAATATTTATTCATACACACAAAATCAAAATAGATCGGGAGAGAAAGAAAAGACATTCGAAGCAAAGAAAAAGAAAATCAAGGATTAAGTAGGCTTTTAGCTTCAGAAACTCAAGCTAAGACCTTGCAGGAGAGTTTCAATAGAGGAAAGAATTTTTTGAAGATGAAGGGTTTGCTGACAAGAGAGAAAAGAAGATATCTTTATACATAGTGAATGATTGTTTAAGATTTGGATTGTCACAATAAGCACACGCATTATATCAAATTATGTCATTAAAAATCATATAATATGTAATTTTAAATCGCTATATATGTATGTATACGGGCTCATTTTTATATAAATATAAAATCATGCTCGGTCATAGATCTATGCATATGTTCATACTCATAGTAATTCATGCAACCAATCATTTTGACTTGGATACTATAGAATATGTATCTGATTGAAAGGTGGTCGGTCTAATTGGAAAGCTAAGATGCGTTGCTACAAGGGCCAATCCATTTTTGATGAGAGGTCTAGCACCATTGTGCACCTTCGATACAAATCATATGTCACTCATCGTAAGTCCAAATCGAGTTTCCTAAAATGCTAGGTGCAATTTCATCTATGATTTTTTACTTACTATATATACACACATTTTCAGTTTGGTGTTCATTGATTATTTTCAGAGCATGTTCATTTCTTATTACTAATTTTGAAGATTTTAATAGGCAAACTAAACCTGTCTTTGATTTTATAATAATCAATTATTTTGCTACTTCAAAAGTCAAACTTAATGACGTAAAGTATATTTCTCATAAAAGGAGTTTATATGATACGAATTTTATTAATTATACCATCATAAAAAGTATTTGATTCTCTCTGTGTGCTAACTTTAGAAAAATTTCGTATAACACTAGGGGGAATCAAGTTGAACAGTTTCTATTCAGTCCTTTCCCACCTTCTTTTTGCTGATGACTCAAGACGGAAAGGTGAACGAATGCCAAAATTTAGCTTTGCTATTAAATTAATATTGTTTTGCATCTGGGCAAGCTATAAATTTGAACAAATCTGACATTTCTTTTAGTGTAAATTGCCCACGGTCATTATGAAGAAATATGGCAGCTAAACTTCGTGTTCCTGAAGTGGAAAAAATTGGGAAATATTTAGGGATTCTTTTAGATTGGGGTGCATCTAAAAAATAAATGGTTTTTGTGGATGTTAGCAAGAGTGAACATGAAATTAGAGGAATGGAAGGAAATTTAAATTTCGAAGGCTAGTGAGGAAATTTTAATTAAAGTAGTGATATGAGTTATTCCTTAATACGCAATGCATATTTTCAATATTCCAGTGTCGACTTGTCAAGCGATGAGAAAAAAGATGCGATATTCAGATGGAAAAATAGTTAAACTCAAAGAGGGTTACAGTGGAAGAGATGGGACGTGCATGAAATCAGAAAAAGATAAAGGAGGAATGAGATTCAAAGACTTATTGGCTCTCAATGGAGTAATGCTTAGAAAGCAAGTGTGGAGACTATTCATAATTAGTATTCTTTACGGTGCCATATCCTTAAAGGTATTTATTTTTCTTCTACAACTAGCAAGGAGGGGCTCTTGCCCTTCTTGAGGATGGCAAAGTTTGTTAACAGGAAGAGATGCAATCTTAGAATCACTTAAGTGGTCAGTGGGCACAGGAGAAAACATTAACATTCGTGAAGACAGATGGTAGAAGAAAGGAGTATTAGGGGGACCAGCAAACTCTAGTGACCCATCTAAAGTTGCTGAATTAATCACACAAGAGGAGAGGAAATTGGATGAAAACATGGTTATAACACTTTTTTGACAAGCAAACAGTTAGCTATGCCACCAAAACCTCTAGAGACACATGATAAATTGGTGTGGACGGGTACCAAATCAAGCATCTACTTTGTGAAAAGTGCCTATAATTTGATTCGAGAGAAGGAAAAACCACAACACAGCACGCAAGCAACATATCATTCCAGCATTCCCGCAAAATGTGGCATTATATTCGGAATATGAAGAAACCCCAAGTTAAGATATTCCTATGGAGTTTAAAGCCAAAATGCACTCCCTGTGACAAAGAATCTTTATAGGAGAAAAATTATACTTCAGTTGACATGTCCATTTTGTGATCAAGAAATAGAATTGATCGAATATCTATTCTTACTTTGTGCTTGGACGGATGTGGTATGGACAAACCCTACGGTAAATATCCATGTCTCACGTCAATATCTAATGTGAATGGAGGTTTGGCTCCAAAACTCAACTAAATAAATAGGAAACTGACATTCAAGGAAATTGCAGTCCTCTTATGGGGTTTTTTGGAAAGTGAGGAACAATTTTGTGTTTTGACGGCTCCCAAATCCAAAAACCCCAATTGAATTGACGAGGACAATGCTCAGTAATTTTTTTTTTTTTTTGGGTCATAATGAGCCACCTAGTTTATAAGTTGGGATAATTGCACAAATAATCTCAAAATTTTAGCTCAACATGCAATATTATATCTAAATTATAAATTTGTTCAATATTATTCATAAACTTTAGTCCAATATGCAACGTTTATAATTTGTTCAATGTTATCTCTGAATTTTAAGCAAATGTTCAATTTAGTTCTTAATCTATAGAAAAATATCTAATACTATCCATCCATTAATTCAAATTCAGGAAAACATTGAACACATTCATATAATTTAAAAATCAAATTAAAAGTTTAAAGATAAAATCATATATTACGCTAAAGTTTAGGAATTACATTGAATAAAATAAAAATTCGGGGACAACATTAGAGATTAAGCCAAAATTCGGGGCCTAATGTTTCAATTTCCCTTACAAATTCGCCCTCTGTCACCGTCTCTCTCCCTCTCGCGCACGCGCATCGGGCATATATAAAGCTATCATCCAGAATCCTACGCCTTAAGAAAGCCCTAGAACGCGAGAACTTCGTGGCCAGTTCAGTCACCCGAATCGAGAACTCGCTCCGAACGGCACGGCACGGTCACCGACGCGGACCGGCGGCGATGACGGACTACGACGGGAGATACGAGGGGAACGGCGACGATCTCGACGGCTACCGCGGCGGCTCTCCTCCCCACCGCGGCGCCGACGACCGCGGCGACTTCAAATCTCAGGTGAGATTCCCGGATTTCGCTCTTGCTTCCGAGGCTTGAGTCTTCTCTAGGGTTTGGTTGTCGGTGGCGCGGCGCGGAAATGTTTCGATTCGCGGTTAGGTCTCGCTTTTTGACCCGATTTCTAGGTCGAATTTGCTGAGATCGGTCTCCGAGGTTTGCTTGCTTTGAATAGATCGATATGCGCTGGTTGGAAAACCTTGCGTCGGTAGAATATTTTGTGTAGATGACTTAATCAGGACGATTTTTATAAGCTGCACGGGTCAATTTTGCGTCTTATGCTACTTTCTTCGTGTATTGGGGACGATGTCGGTCTCGGTTTATCTTCGCAACCGATCTGCGAAATAGGCAGGGTTTTCCTCTACTGGTGTGAAGAAGGTAGGTTTTTTCCTGATTTGCTGTTTGGGTGAACAAGAAGACGAACCCTTTGCAGTACTTTGACGTGGTTTCCCGTGAGGACATCTGCTAGATTATCAATTAGGAGAGGATAATGGTGCAGTTGGCATTGCAATTGATTTCTAACTTAGCTAGATGACTAATTATGTCTTCTAGCTATGTAATTTGACTAATGTGATTTGTGTTTTCGCTCTAAGTGCTTATTTTTCTCTGATTTTGGCCTTGGTCACACTGCCATTTTACTTCCTTTGGACTGTTAACTCTGAGGAGATCCTGACGTACTTAAATTTTTGCAGCGCGGCTTACAAGATTACGAAAGGGACATTTCAAAGAGCAGTGACAGAGAGAGGGATAGAGGTCGTGATAAGGAGAGAGATAGGGACCGGGAGCGGGACCGTGATCGTGAGAAGGACAAAGACAGAGAGAAGAGTCGTGATAGAGACAGAGATAAGGAAAAGAGCAGGGACAGAGATAGGGATCGCGATAGAGAAAAGGACCGTGATCGCCACAGGGATCGCCACAGGGATCGCAGTGAGAGAAGGGAGCGGGGACGAGACAGAGATGACAATGAGGATCATTCCCACGGTCGAGATCATGATAGGTAACAGAAACAATAGCCCTTTGGTGTTTATCTTTATTTCCTGTTGCATCTTCAGCTGTATCCCCTGAGAGTTTGGCGTAAGATGAGAATTAGGCCAAACCTAGCTATTGTCCCTACACTTTCCCTTATTCTAATGTGCTTAGAATTTAGTTGATGGTGACATTTTATTTCTCTGTGGAAGTTTAAATCTCTTCTTCGTCCTTATTTACAGGCACAGAGATCATGACAGAGATAGAGAAGACAGGCACCATCAATCTCGATCACGGGGCAGGTCAGAGCACAAGTCAAGGTCACGATCTCGCTCCCGCTCGAAGAGGTATGCCATAATGCCTCTACTTCTTGTAAATGTACCTGTGAATTATGTTGCTTTGTCTCTTGCATCATTGTCACTGATTTCTATAGTGTAGGGTGATGTCATTATTAACAATAGTTATGTTTGTGCTGCATAACTCTGTCGAATAATGTTATAATATCGTGCCATGGGGACATTTTCTCATCATTTGTAATAAGGCGGCTCATTCCATAGAGTGCTGAAACATCTGTTGGAAGTTACCGAAGCAAATCTTTCACATGATGATGCTGGGTTACTGCTGTAATCTGTCATAGAATGATGCCGGGTTACTGCTTTAATCTGTCATATGATGATGCTGTGTTACTGCTGTAGAATACTGAAGTGCCTTTTTCCATCAATATGTGAAAATGGAAATGATTAGTTTTTATTAGTTATCATCACCAGTTTAAAAAGTTGCAGTTTTTATAGAAAATTGGACCAAGGAATAACCGGCATTTCTTGATATTGTCTGAAATCTGATATCAATGCTGTTAAAATATGAATTTTCACCCATGTATGTACAATGATACCTTGATATGTCTGTGTGAGCGTAGGTATGCGTGGGTCGGATTAGATTGTATGTGGATTCTGGTTGCTTAGATTGGCTTCTTTGGCAATCCTATTAACATTTTCGCTTTCAGCAAAAGGATTAGTGGTTTTGATATGGCGCCCCCTCCTTCAGCAATGTTAGGTGCTGCTGCCGCCGTCGCTGCTACTGGTATACTTTTTGTCTTAAAATTTATGATGTTTATGTACTTATAACTTCTTTCTTCTCCTTGTTTGATATAGTGTGGAAAGTTCCTATCAAATAGGATGGTGTCATTTTGGTAAGCTATTCTTTATGTTAAATTTCTACTACGCATGTAGCATTTTAGGTGGTCTTACTGGGTTGTACTGAATTTTTCCTTTCTTAGTAAAGTTACTTCTGGAACTGAGAGGCTTCTGGTTTTTTGTTGTGTTGGTGTTTGTTTTGTTTGTTTCTTTGTCTTGTCCATTGTTAAGAAGGCAATGTAGGGCTACTTGCCCCACTGTGCTGACAATATGCGTGAGCCGACTTCTCTAGCTTTTATGTACAAGGAGGACCATTCACTGGTATGATGGGTCTTGTTCGTCTTCACCTGCAACTATTGCCTCTTTTGGTAGTTTTAAAATCGTTTAATATATAAGTAATGTATTTTCTCTTTTGATTCACAAATGCACATTAGCGGACATTACGATGGATTATGAAAAGGATTACGCGAAAGACCTTTTAGCCACAAAAATACTTTAGCTATAATATTTGACTGCTCAAGGAATTTATTTGACCACTCTGAGAAGGAATCGTTTTCTCCCCATCTTTTGCTAGCAGGTCAAATTCCTGGGACAACTCCAACCATTCCTGGGATGTTTCCGAACATGTTTCCTTTAGGTGCTGGACAGGTAATTCTTTTTTACTTTTCTCTCAGAACTTAATTTCACTCAGATGTTGATACTGTTAATTATCATTCCATGCAGCAGTTTGGCACTCTCCCTGTTATGCCAGTCCAAGCAATGACTCAGCAGGTTGGTGTGGCAAATTTTGTACTCCCTATTTACAAGGTTGATTCTTGTTGTAGAGTAGTATCTATAATATTTTCTTGCAGGCCACTAGACATGCTAGGCGGGTATATGTTGGAGGTCTGCCACCTACAGCAAATGAGCAGGTTTTTCCCTTCATATAGCTTTACTTCTATTTTATTTTTTAATGATATTTTTTTGGGTGCTTTTGCAAATAATTTAGTCTTCCAACTTTCTATGCAGTCGGTTGCTACCTTTTTTAGCCAGGTTATGGCTGCCATCGGAGGGAATACTGCAGGTCCAGGTAGGAGGACTTTAATTTCAAGTCCTTGAGTTAATAACTTATTTGGATAACATTTCTGTTACAGTATTGATTTTCATCTTTTTGTTTTTATGTGCACAGGGGATGCTGTTGTCAATGTTTACATAAACCATGAAAAGAAGTTCGCTTTTGTGGAAATGAGATCTGTTGAGGAGGCAAGCAATGCAATGGCCTTAGATGGCATTATCTTTGAGGTAAGTTCAATTACATTTTTAACAAAATTCTATTTCTTTCTGGTGGTGGATCTGCCCCCTTTTTTCAAGGGCATTCATTTATCTACATTAGATTGACAAAACATTAACTAGTTTGAAATTTTTGTGCAGGGAGCGCCTGTGAAGGTCAGGAGGCCCAGTGATTACAACCCTTCCCTGGCAGCAACTCTTGGTCCTAGCCAACCTAATCCTAATCTAAATCTTGCTGCGGTTGGGTTAACCCCTGGTTCTGCTGGAGGGCTTGAAGGTCCTGACCGCATTTTTGTGGGTGGATTACCATATTACTTTACAGAAGTGCAAGTGAGGGAGCTGCTGGAATCTTTTGGTCCTCTTAGGGGTTTCGATCTAGTGAAAGACAGGGAGACAGGAAATTCCAAAGGCTATGCTTTTTGCGTTTATCAAGATCTCTCAGTTACAGATATAGCTTGTGCAGCTCTCAATGGCATTAAAATGGGTGACAAGACTCTCACTGTTAGACGTGCTAACCAGGGTGCAAACCAACCAAAACCTGAACAAGAAAGTGTTCTGTTGCATGCACAGCAGCAGATAGCTTTGCAGGTGAAAAGATTTTACATTCAGTGTTGAGGAGTGCTTTGGCATGGCCACGTTTTTCTATAAGTTCAATTTTCTTGGCTAATTCCTGCAATTTCAGTTACATGTATCATAGATTGTTGATGTATACTTCAGTATATTCGTAGTAGTTTTTTCAGGGTCATCTCCATTTACATTTTATTTTGCATCTGTGAGTTTAACTGAGTTGTGGTTCACTGAATGTGTGAGGACGGTTTCTTCTTTGTAGTACGTCTTGTTAGGATTATATCCTCAAGTCTAAATTACCGAGGCTTTTAAACTTTTGCAGAAGCTCATGTATCAACCTGGTGCACTTGCTACAAAAGTGGTATGTCTAACACAAGTAGTTTCTGAGGATGAGCTTAAAGATGACGGGGAGTATGAAGATATAGTGGAGGATATGAGACAAGAAGGCGGAAAGTTTGGTAAATGATTCATGTTAATTAATGCTCTTATTTTGAGTTTTTTAACAGCAAAAGTTTATTAATTACTTTCTTCTTTCTTTGTGCTGTATTTCTGTTTTACAGCCTTTTCTTGTTCCACATTCTGCTTAAAGAATCGGGCCTAACATTCAGAAAGAAGTTTCCAAAGCCTTGTATCTTCACCAAGATTTTGGAATCTAAGCTCTTTTCCTCATTCTAATGGTACTTGTTTTGCAGGTAATTTGGTGAATGTGGTTATACCTCGTCCCGGACCAGATGGACAACCTGCCCCAGGTGTTGGAAAGGTAATTCTGCCACTTGCTATGGGCAATGCGCCTCTGCCTCCCTCCCTGGGTTTCTGCGTTTGTCTGATTTTTTCTGCATCTGGGCATTGGGAATGCATGGGTGCTCCTGTGTCTTTCTGCTTTTGGTTTTTTGTTTTAACATCGTTTGTAGGGGGTGGGGGTGTTATCTGCTGCCACAGTACAATCATCTCCCATCATACTTTGCGAAATCATCTGTTATATTGTGACTCAATAGTTTCTGATTCTTTTCAATCCTCTCCGGCCAATGTGCCGGCACTACTGTGTAAGACTCAGGAAATGATGGATTTTGGGGTTGATTAAATTAGTGTTTTGTTGCCATAAAAGTCCTGACCACAAACTAATGATTGTATGTTTCATTCCTTTCAGGTGTTTTTGGAGTACGTAGATGTTGAAGGTGCTGCCAAGGCACGCACGGGCCTGAATGGAAGAAAATTTGGAGGAAATATCGTTCAAGCTGTCTTCTACCCGGAAAACAAGTTTGCACAGGGCGAATATGAAGCCTAGCTCTGGCCGACAGTGTCTATGTTTCTGTACCTTAGATAATTAGGTATCTGGCAGTTCTTCCCATGCCCTGATGTCTTGAATTAATGCAGCTAATACTTGTTCCAATTAGGAGTCGAGAGATGGTGCGTGACGTTAACGCTGGCTACACCAGGTCTAACCGGTGTAACCCTCCTGAACAAAATATAAATGCTGCAGTTGCATATTGAAACTTTGGTAGAGCAAAAATTCTCTCTTTAACATCATC
Organism: Eucalyptus guilfoylei; assembly: GCA_016097605.1. Taxonomy (NCBI): domain Eukaryota; kingdom Viridiplantae; phylum Streptophyta; class Magnoliopsida; order Myrtales; family Myrtaceae; genus Eucalyptus; species Eucalyptus guilfoylei. The sequence goes on along the minus strand of CM027868.1, from coordinate 30,453,207 downwards.
TCGAGCAGATTCAAAAGTTTATCCTGTGGGCTATGGAATTTGAAGAAGAGTCGGTGGAAATCAGAGCTCTGTTCCGGGCATAAGCTTGGCACCGGATCAAGCTCCTCCTTGTTTGGAACCATTTCGCGAGGTGGGGGTTAACTTAAGCTGGCGCCGTGGAATGGTACGATTGGGTGGATTTTTAACCATGAAAGCTTTCAGGCTCTTGGAGGGACAAGCGCTTGAACGGCCTTCAAGCCCTTCTGTTCTCGGTTTCCCATCATGCCTTTTTTTCAACTTTTCTGTCGTCTTTTGTTTAACTTAATAGCAGACCAATCCCCTGGGAAACACCTCCTTCCTGGCAAGTAGCAAACTTATGCTCCCTCGGCTAGGATACAAAAAGCATTTTGAAAAGGAGGGGATACTACCAACATTGCCGAAGCTATGGCCTTTTCGCGTGTTTTTCGACGTTGGGATTCGCACGGGGGTAGAATTATCGAGCTTGACTCAAGCGCAGAACCGAGAACCTCGAGATTGACTTGAGTCTGCTTTGTTACCATCTACTAATACATAAGCCCAAGCTTGACCACACTAAACTCGAACATTGTCCCTGAAAGATATATATATCTGATTTTTGTTTCTATTTCATAATTATTAAATTTTATTGAAAAATAAATAATAGGAACCTGATTAGGTTGGCAGGCCCGTTGCATTGGGTATAGGCGGTCACACCTCATCTCGAGGAGATACTCAAGCAAGTATAACTCGATCTCGACTCTAAATTAGACCCGAGTAAATTAGCGAGCCGAGTTTCTCCCCTAGTAACTAAATTCAATTTAATACTTCTCCGAGCTCAAAAGGAACCATGAAAGTCTTCGTTTTTTTTCCCCTCATTGTGCTCTATTTTTAGAGAAAAAACAGATTTTCTCTCTCTTTTTTCCTTTGTTTTTTGTTTTTTTTGTTTTTTTTTTTTTGTATCATGCTGGCTTGATTACTTGAAAGTCCACAACCAGGCGCCGGTCCTCATTTCCTCCCTCCCACTAAAAACCCTACCCTAAACCCATGGCGTCCATGGCTCCTTCTCGCCAGCTCCACCGCCTCCGCCGCCTCTCCACCTCCGCCGCCGCCGCCGCCCCCGCCCCTCCCGCCGCAACAACCAGCGCCGATGCTGCTGCGGCGGCGGATTCCTCGATCTCCATATCCCGGGCCAAATCGAAGCTCCGGTCCGAGTTCGACCCGGACAAGGCCCTGCGGATCTACTCCTCTGTCTCCAAGCGCTACTCCTCCCCGGTCTCCTCCCGCTACGCCCAGGACCTCACCATCCGCCGCCTCGCCAAGTCCCGCCGCTTCGCCGACATCGAGGCCCTCGTCGAGTCCCACAAGGCGGGGCCCCAGGTCGCGCAGGAGCCCTACCTCTGCACCCTCATCCGGTCCTACGGCATCGCCGGCATGTTCGACCACGCGATGCGGACCTTCGAGGAGATGGACCGCCTCGGCACCCCCCGGACCGTGCTCTCCCTCAACGCCGTCCTGTCCGCGTGCAACGCGTCGAGGCTGTTCGGCCGGGTGCCCGAGCTGTTCGCCGCGCTGCCGGGCAAGTACGGGGTCTCGCCGGATAGGGTTTCGTACGGGATTCTGGTGAAGTCGTACTGCGAGGCCGGGTCGCCCGAGAAGGGGATCGAGGTGTTGCGGGAGATGGAGGAGAAGGGCGTCGAGGTCACCGCGGTGACGTTCACGACGATACTCGATTCGCTGTACAAGAGCGGGCGGGCCGCAGAGGCGGAGGCGCTGTGGGACGAGATGGCGAAGGCCGGGTGCGCGCTGGATGCGGCCGCTTACAATGTTAGGATCATGAACGCGCAGAGCTCGGGGCCGGAGGACGTGAAGAAGCTGATTCGGGAAATGAGCGATGCCGGGTTCAAGCCCGACACGATCAGCTACAATTACCTGATGACGGCGTATTTGAAGGCCGGGGCGATGGATGACGCGATCGGAGTTTACAAGGAATTGGAGGGCAACGGGTGTAAGCCAAATGCGGCGAGTTTTCGGACGTTGATACATTATCTCTGTAAGGACGGGGATTACGAGAAGGGGTACAAGATTTTCAAGGAGAGCGTGAAGGTGCACAAGATTCCTGATTTTATGACGCTGAGGAGCTTGGTCGAAGGATTGGTGGAGAAGAAGATGACCAAGGAGGCGAAGGGAATGATTAGGACCATAAAGAAGAAGTTCCCCCCTAATTTCTTGAATGCGTGGAAGAAAGTCGAGGAAAATCTCGGCTTGGCTTCGGCTGCCAACGACGTCGATGCGTCTTTGCCCCTTGAAGAGGATAAAGAGGCAACTGGGTAAGTCATGAGCTCACTGCAATTAACATATTGACAGAGTGCCGATAGCGTCTTTTGCGATGGAATCGACCTGATCAGATTAATGCCAACGCACAGAACAGTGAGATCACAGATGTGGTAAAAGCGGAAACTGGAGAAGATGTTATTTATACATGATGAATTGTACCAGAGAACTATGAGGTTCGCCTAATGGTGGTTGGAGTGGTTGTTCTCCGTTGATTCATTATGTGGTTCTCTGTAGTCTTTGAAATTTTTTAGTGGATTCAAGTCAGCTTTTGCCTTGCTCAGAGCCTGTAGTGAGCGACTATCATTCACATCAAAGGGAATATAATTGTTTTACGTTGGTTCGCGGATTAATTGGCGGTGCAAAAGATTTATTTTTTGTGGTGTGGCTATAGCTCGCGACAGCTCCTTGGCTCTAGCAAGTTGCTCTAGAGACATGCGAATTTTTGTTGATGCTATCTTATGTATGAGATTTGTTCACCTCTCCTTTGCTAATTGTCATTTGCTTGTCTGGAGTTATTTAATCATTTAAAGGCATTCTAATGCTACCGATTGCTGTTTAGTATGCATTCATCTTGCAACATCCACAATGGACCAGTTGCTCTTAGCTTATTCGATCACTGCTGGGATACTCAAATTTTTCTTTGGAAGGGACTAAAGAAAATGTTGATGTGGTAGTGTATGATCATGCAGATAAGCGCCTTATGAGTCAGATCCATACAAGATTAAACGGTTCTGGGTTGTTAAGGTTTATTGAAATCCGGTTCTTGATTACAGGGAGATAAGTTTATGAACTGGTTTATCATAAATGAGGCTCTCTTGTTCCAATTTCTTGCGGAACACATGCACTAGATTCAGGGAGCGAAAGAAGAATAAAGTCCTTTGCTCTGACTCTGAATGGTTTGATAGGGAAAGTGAGCAAATGTCATTGAACTGGAAATTTTCCTTCATGTTGCTTCTTCTTGTTCTTGTAGGATGTGTGAGAGAGGCAGCTTCCCTCTCTCTACTGACTCAGTCAAGTCTGCTTGTTAAATGAGTAGCTTGAGTGACCTAATAAGCTTCTCCAGTAACTACTGACTACTCCGATATTGTGATTGTGATTGTGATTGTGAATGCATGTAGAAAAATTCTGCAAGCTGGGGCCGTCAGATTTTTGCTGTGGGTTGGTTGGGTTTTCTTTTTCATTTTTCGCAGGGGAAGAAAGCAAGCAAAGCTACACTGGTTAACATTTCTTGGGAATGATTTGGTCACACAATCTGCAAGAAAAGTGCTATCTAGACCCAGCAGAGGTGACTCAAAATGGCGCGTCATGCAGCCTCCATTGCTGGCCCGTTGCTGGCCCGGTGCGAGAGTCTACGCACACGATCTCCGATCTTGTCGATAGTGAGCCAAGTTGGTAAGCGACATAGAATGTGCAGCTTGATTCATAAAAGGATTTACAGGCGGAGGGCCTGTCCTCTGCCGTATCAGTTGGTCCGAGAGCTCCATGAATGTTCAAGCTTCATTTGGTACACAGGCAAATGTTCCTAGTCTTTGCCCTGGTTCTGGCAATTAGGCCTGGCCCAGAACCCGAAAGGCTGCTTCTCTTCAGTCTCATTTGCTCAATATCAGGTTTTGAAACGAAAATAAGGTAGACTTGAGCTTGTCCTAAACAATTGCTTAAATAAATTCCATGCCATCGTTGTCTCATACATCTGGCCCTAAAACCTCGATTTCGAGCTCGACAGGATATCGAATCTCCTACTTGACCTCAACTCAAAACCTGTACGAAATTTTCAGAAAGCAATAGAAGCTCGATTAGGGCAGCGAGCTTGTGGAACTGAGTACGGTCGAGCCCAAGCTTGAGCTTGCACCGACGAAATATTCGAATAGCTCAAACTTGGTTGGAAATCGAGCGGACCGGAATGGGGTAATCCGTAGATCACTCAGTTTCACCCCATATGAAAAGGCGCACCCTTCCATTTAAGGTAAATGAGTGAAATTTCTTTTCCACCCGAGCTGACAGAAGCACTCGTTTCGGGCGGAAAACGACAGTGCGTCCACCGAGGAAACACCTGAATGAAATTTCTTCACATCAGGCACGGAAGAAAAGCCGACAGGTAAACGAGGCGTGATTTCGAAGAGAGCGTGAATTCGGGTTCCCCACTAAGGGCAGGGAAAGAATCTCTGATGCCGTGTGGGCGTCGTCGATCCATCCGCTCCCACTGAAAACCAACCATTTGCAGTAAGATTTTCATTCTCCCTCGGACGTGATGGACCTGTGGAGACGACAGACAGATGTCGCGTGCGTGCCAGCCGAGCTCGACCCGACATCGCCTACTCTCGTCCCCGGCACACGGGAAATTCTTATCTGGACTCGGATCCATGGGCGAGACCAGCTAGTCCGAGAAATGAGGACTGATACGGGCTAAGGATCGGTCGAGTGCTATCAAGGTCAACAAATTGTTAGGTGAACCGTGTGCATCCGCCCATCATCACTCTTCTATAGAAAGTTCGGCGAAATGTATTTAGAATGTGCGCATTTGGGCAGGCAAGGACCGGCGACTGCAGCCCCCACCCGACATGGCCGGGTAGGGGACCAAATCTGAGGCGTGACTCAATTGATATTTTTGCAATCGTGGATATGGTCCCTGTAGTAACGTGCTACAATGGAGACGCATCTCGTTGGCAATGAGGGTGATGATTTAATGTTGTTGTCTTGAAGGGGTTAAAGATCTTGTGGACCGACGATGGATGAAAATCGACATGTGCGCGAGAATGATGAAGGTGTATGGAGGGCCCCCGGCCATCATCAGTCCATCCCAGTCAACCCCTTGGCTGGTCAAAGTCAAACAGTTGAGGGCCCCCACCCTATCATCTTCCCTCCGTGTAAACTATGGTACTAGTAGGGCAGCATGTGTTATTTAGACCGAAGCAATAAGCAAATAATATATATACAAATAGTCATTTGCTTTTCCCCCATTTCCAAAAAAAATAAATAAATAACAAGAAGTCACGTAAGAATTTAGGTGTCGATATTTAAATGCTGTGCAAGTTTATGGAATTTCAAATTTCAAAAACTAAAAAAGAACAATCAAAGTGCGCGAGCCGCAAGATTTAGATTAAGTTAAAAGTTTAGTAAAAATCAACTCAAACAAACCCGATATATATATGTATATGATATTCGATAGCCCATGATATTTCTATTATCCTTGATGTACATATTACTTTAATATTAGAATGCAAATTAACTATGAAGGGGGGAAAAGAGTATAATTGGGCATAGACAGATGATAAAAAAGACAAAAGGCCGAAAAAAGCGAATTACCCCACTTCCCATTAAAGACTACACTTTTGGAATTCCTTACTTGTCCTTACTTTCTAACAAAATATAATTGATTCTATCTGTGGAAAGAATAACAAAATGTAGATCCAAATTCAATATTTGCTTCCATAAAAACGAAATCCGCATAATGTTTATAAAAGCAAAACAACAATAATAATAATGTCGACCATGTTATTTCTCCATCGAATTAAAGTCATCAACTTATTATTAATAACTTCTTCTAAATCCTGTCAAAAGACTCTTTTTCGACGATCCAACCCCCGTACATCAGTCTCTTCACACCTCTTCTCCCTCGAAGTGCCCCCTTCCACAGAATTAACGGCGTCCCCTCCCCGGTCTCGCGCTCTGTTCATCTGTACAGAGCCTCTTGCCAGAACTCCTAGACGTCTACGTTCTAGCTCCAAACGCAGACCGTACTGTCTCGGGCACATCCATGTCTCTTTGACGCTTCGTCATCGACCGAACATGGTCAAATACATACTGATACAATGAACTTTCTAGCTTTGCAGCGGGGGCGCAAGAATCGCCATGCACGAACGAGCGTCGCTTTCGCTTGTAGCAGAAGTAAAGACACGTTCCATCTAATCCGCTAAACATACCCAACAGTAAGAGAGAGGGAGAGAGGGAGAGAGGGAGAGAAGATCTGCAACGTGAATAGTAAGTAGTGACTGCTGGCTGGCAAACTAGACAGAACAGTGAAAAGAAGAAGAAAGCGAAAGAGAGAGAAGCTAATAAACACTTTTTCATAAGAGTTGGAATGACTCTGCGAGTTCCTCGTCGTCGTCTTCCTCGTGTTCAACGTGCGGCCACCGACGATCTCCGACCGAACAAGGCGTCCCAGATCTCGGAGAAGGCGTCCACGATGACGCCGTGGTGGTCCCTCGAGTTGAGCGAGAGGAGGCAGCGGAGGAGCTGCTGGAGGTCCTCCTCCGCGAACATCTGCTTCTCCACGATCATCTCCACCATCGACCGCTTGAAGTCCCCGCGCGGGTCCTCCGTCCGCTTCACCACCGCGAAGCTCTCCCTCACCTTCCCTTCCACCGCACCGCACGGCATCATCCTCCTGAACACCGACAGCCTCGCCGCCTCCGCGTCGACCTCCGCGTCCGCGGACTTCCTCGCCTTCGCCGCCTTCTTGCTCCTCCTCCGCCTCCTCCGTCTCGGCGCTTCGCGGATGGTCTCCAGCTGGGGAGTGAAGACATGGTCAGAGGAGGAATCCGTGGCGGAGAGGCTCCTGGAGGAGGAGACTAGAGTCTCCGTCTCTTCGTCGTCTTCGTCGGCGCCGCCGCCGCCGCCGCCACGATCTTCGCTGCTGAAGAGTCCGCTGTCCATCGAGGAAGTGCTGAGACGACCCCGGAGCCTGATGGCCGTCTTCTTCTTCTTATGCTTCACGCGTCGTTTCTTTTTCTCCTCCACGGGGCTCAAGGCCAAGACGACGTCGGCTCCACCGTCGTCGTTGTCGACGTCGGAGCCCCCGGAGGCGGAGGAGGTGTAGATTTTCCTGCGAGAGGCGAGCTCGTCGCGGGCCGTGGCCATCACGTGGAAGCCCCCCTCCTGTTTCCAGTGGAACCGGGGCTGCGGCCCGGCGCGGCCGCCGTCCTCGTCGGAGAGGCGGGAGCGCGGGGAGGGCCGCGACCTGCAGCCGCAGCCGTAGGGCAGGAGGGCGGGGGGCACGTGGCGGTCGAGGAAGGAGGAGCGGTGGGGCTTGCGCGGGGAGGAGAGGTCGTCGGAGGCGGCGGCGGCGGCGAGGGCGGGGGTGACGGCGGGGGGGAGGCAGAGGAAGGAAGGGACGGGGTCGGAGGGGAGGGAGGAGGCGTCTTTGGAGCGGCAGGATTGGAAGGCCCGGGCGATCCGGAGCTTCAGACGCTTGGCCATTTCTCTCTCTTTCTCTCACGCTCAGCTGTTCTGTGTAGGAAGCGCGTAAGTGAATAGTTGGTGGGGCGACAGAAGAAGAGGTACATTTTATAGGGGAGGAAATGAGTTTTTTCTATATAAAAAAACAATAATTAGCTGGATGAGATATGTCCGACTTTTTCAACTTTTCGACCATTCGGCTAATCTCGAGTTAGGAAGAAAAATGACCTATGTTCTGTTGTCTTTTAACATAATCGGGTTGTCGATGATTCGCTTGCAGTGCATGATGATAAAGTGCTATGCCTTAAGCTCCTTGTCATGATGAGTATCTTGATAGGTTAAATTGTGTCTCGTTTATATTTTTAGAGGGCATCAGAATATTTTTCAAGTCCATATTAAGCTTAAATTCAATTTGAGTTTAAGCTGTTGATGCAAGCTAAATACCAACTAAAGGAATCCATATTTTTTGCCATTAAGATCCCAAATAGTGTTTACACTTTAGCCAAAAAATACCCACTATGTTTATCACATGGGTTTTGCGAACATAACATTATTTGAATTACTATGAGAATAATAATTTATTGTGAGTCACAAATTTTTGATGAAGTAGATCTCACAATAATTATAATTATTTATTATTTAATTTTTTATAATTCAAAACACATTATTATTTCTACAATAAATAAAGATTGTCATCCAATCATTTTTATTTTTTAAATACGAGTTTGGTGCCTATGGGTAAAATCGCTGCTTCGACGGACCAAATCTAGACAACCCGACTTTTGCACTAGCCCTAGTCTCCATCACCCCAAGATAAGCCCATCACCCTCCCCCACACACCACCATGTGCCACCACCGCTATCGTCCTGCCCTGTCAAGCCCTCACCGTAGATGATGCCCACATAAGCCGCTAACTTCGACCTGTCCCGTCGTCAAGGGACACTAATTGCGGGTCATAGTCGTGAGCTCAGATTTGGCGCAGCCATAGGCACACTACCCTAGAATTGGCATGACCATGGCAAGAGCTCAAGCTTCAAGATCCAATAGCCATGACCACAAGCTCGACCTCGAGCTTGGAGGAGATGGAGAGATGAGACGAAGAGAGAAACGTCAGAGATAGAGAGATGCAAACGGATAAGAGGTCCTTGTCATCTAGCTTCTCTCGTGCAAGAATATACCATCTCAAAGTGGGATTCTGGCTGCTTGGTGTTCACCCAAAAGATCGATACGAAACAGGGTTTTGCATTTCCAAATGGATAGACATGCCATTTGGTTGAAACAGTCTTTTTTTTGTATTAAAAGGCCATGTGGAAGATTCTTTCTTTTAACCCGTCATCAATTGTCCTCATCTACATTGATGAGTTTCTCATGCTTAGGCAAAGATGAAGAATCTCGTTGCAGCTTATTGAAATAGTCTGTAAATTTGTGCTCCAATATAACTCAAAATGAAATGAAATTTGGGCAAGAACTCTTGAAGTTCCTCGAAGTGAGAATTTTTCTTATAAATAGGTTCAATAATTTTTTCAGATTATCAATTATCTTAGAGATTTTGTTAGAAAAAACCTATGAAGTTATGTATCACTTGCTAAAAACTCCCGGAGAACAATCCACCCCCGAGAAGAAAAAGAGCATGCTGGAGCAGTACAAGTGTCAAAGGAGAAGTGACAGTAAATTCCCTTGGACGGTAAACCAATCTTGTAGACTTATACCAGGAATAAATCTCAGGCGGCACTTTTGTACGAAGAAATTTGTGGGAAAGTGACACATCTTTCGTGGTCAAATACCTTAACTAAGCCCTTCAATTTTTAACTACAATCCCAGTTCTACCTTAAATTTTCTTTTTATCTCTAAAAAATTATCAATTTCAAATCTAATCCTAAATCTACCGTGGACCATTTTTCCATTAACTTCCGTCCAAAATCACCTTTACTGATGTGATATTTCCAAGTGTTCTAATTTTTTCCTAATTTTGTTTTTGTTAAAAAAAATTCCCAAATTTTTAATCCTAGAAGGTGTCTTTTAGAGATCAATTTCCATATCAGCTCAAATTATGTCTTATCGGATCTAAAATTTGGTAAAAATTGGAGCAATTAGGATTGCTTTTCTTCAATATCTCATACTCTTAAGAATATATTTCTTTTATTTCGCTCGGGGATCTTCGATTTTGCAGTCGGTCTTCAATATTTCGTGCTCGGGATTCTTTCATCTCTCGCCGCCGAAAAGCTCATGCTCAAGACACTTGGCTCAGGACGCTTAAACAACTAGCGCTCGGGAGTTTTTCATCTCTCAATCATCAAAAGAAATTTTGGATGAAGGATTAACGGGGACACAGATTAAGAACTCAAGTAAAAGTTTATGATTTTTTATGAGACAACTTTTTAGGGTATCGGGCCCATGTTAGACATAAGATTGGACGATCCAGGAGAAAAAACAAAATAACCTGTAAATTAAAAGAAAAAATTCAATGACAATTAATGAAAAAGGAATCCTAAACACACCTCTCTTTTCCAAAACCATCCTTTTCCGTCAAAAGGAAAATGATTCTTTCCTCCTTGCTGACACGAGTCAGGCACCTGAAAGCAGCAACAAGATCTCTCCAGTCTATCTGGTGTGTAAAAGCAAAAAGCATGCAGAGACGAGCTGGCCCTTATTTGATGCAACTAGATATGATCGCAGGTCCTTATGTATCAGACCCCCGGCCAAAAGATTGCATGCGTTTGTAAGCATGAAGGGTTCTGCCGATTCCTCATCCCTCCATAATCTTTCTGGAGGGAAGCCAAATCCAGGAAAGTCCCCGACAGAGAGCTGCTTCAATTCATCCCTGCACCGTAATGCATGATCCGGAATCTATCTGCAGATTTTGCGTACCATGCATTTGCAGTGCTATAAATATAAATATGAAGGTTTCTCCTATGTATAGATCTGTCTACCATGAATCACATGTATAGATCTGTCGGATGATGTGAGCTCCATATCATATTCATCATATTAATAGTCGAGACGGATTGGTCATGCTTGAATTAAGGGAAAATCCCTAATAAAGCCTAACGTGTTTTCATTTTCTCCAATAAAAATCTGAAGTAAATTTTATTTCAAATAAGAACTTGAGTACTCTCATATTCTTAAATAAAAATATAAAGTAAATTTTGTTTCAAATAAAGATCTGAAGTACTTATGTCAGTTTCAAATAAAAACTTGACTTTCCAACTGATTAAAGGCATTTTCGTCTTTTATCTTCTTCTTTTTTCTTTCTTTGTTTCTTTCCTCCTTTTTCTGGTTTGTTTTTCCTTTTTCGCCAGTGGCTAGTCTTAAGGATGGTTGGCCACGGGCAATGCCTAGAGAGGGTTGGGCAAGGGTCAAGGCAACCCTCGCCTGAGGGAGGCCACCTTGAAAGCCATAGGCAATGATTGGTTGCCTCACCCATAGCCCGCGAGCACTTGTAGGCTCTCCCTTGCAACTGGCGAGGGTCGTCAAGCCCTCATTGGAAAGGAAACAAAAGAAAAGATTAAAAAAAAAAATTAAAGTTATCTTGTGAAGAAAATGCCCTTGATTGTTTGGAATATTTAGCCGATCAGCGAGGTTGGGTTTTTATTTGAAACTATCATAACTACTCAAACCCTTATATGAGATTGATGCTTATTTAAGAAAATAAGAGCATTTCAAGTTCTTAATTAAAATTTTCTCTCGAACTAATTTTTTCTTATTAAATATCTTCTTTTTTTTCCATTTAGACTTATCGAATATCTTGTAAAAGCTAAAAATTTCAATTTTAGAAGACTATATCGTCCTCTATCCATATTAATCCCCCCTGGTGCCTCGCGTTACCTTTTTTATGGCGATATGTCAGATGTTTAGTTGGTAATAATTTTTTTATCATGAAATGACAATTTTTATTGGCATTGAAAGAATTGGTTTCTGTATATATTAATATGTTAAAGATGGGGCTCTAGCTCCCACAAGAATATTCTTGTTTTCCTCCCCAAATATTTTGGATCGCTAATTTTCACGAACAATCAACGAAAAGGTAAATACACCGGTGACAACATAAAATAAAGATTAAATTCGCTTCTTCTATTTTCAAAATTCATACTGAAGGATGCAGTAATATGCTTTTGATTATAGGAAAAATTACCCAAAAAATCTTAAACTTAATACACTTTTGCTGCTAGCCCTCGCCAAACTTATTAAAAGAAAAGGAAAAGAAAGAAGAAAAATAATTAAAATAATTATCCACTTCAACGTTAGCCATCCTACAATTTAAGTTGATTGAATGCACTCATTTGTCAATTGAAAAGTTTAAGACTAAATTAATAAAAATGCAATACATTTATGATTTTTTGGATAATTTTCCCTTTGATTATATAATAGTGGTTCATTTCCAAAATGACATCTCAACTTGCGCAAAACAAGTAAGAGATCCTCAATTATGTATAAGAGTCATTTGATTCAACAAGCTCTAAATGGAATCAGTTTGATCTAGGGATGATTGGTTTCGGGGAGAGTCAGTTCTTAGCCTAAAATCAAGAATCGACCTTGCGACTCACGGGCTTGGTTCCCAAAATTTGAAACCACGAGCCAGACAGAGTAAAGGTCAGTTATGGGTTCGTGGAACCTGAATTCGAACACGTTCTCCCTAAAATCGACTTTGAAATCGATTGGTGCATGCCACTTCGGTCCTATTCCTAAGCTGAACCTAATGACTCATCTTATCGGGCTGTTCCCATGTACTAAACTCACATGAATCAGGAACATTTAAACATCACTCTACTTCCATATTACCGTTTTTCCCTTGTTCGAGGCTCCTCAAATCACTCTCTTTTTAAAAAGCTTTCGGAATCGGCGGGGGCAGTCAAAAAGAGAGAAGCCAAAAGGCCGCTCCTTTCATCACTCCTCTAATTTCCCCAAACCCTAGCATCAACAACTCCACAGCCAAAATTTGGGACAACCCAAAAGGGTCCTGGCTTTTGAAAATGTGGAGAGACGAGATTCTTTCTTCAAAGGAGAGGTGAAGAAGACAGCATTGAGGAGTCAATCCAAAAGAAGCTTTTCTCCTCCTCTTTTGCAATCAAGATGTGGAGGAAGTATGTGGTGGGGAGCATCCAAGGAAACAAAATCATTTTGTGCAGGCAATTGTCCTCTCCCTCCTTTTCTCTTTTCCGTTCCTTTTGAAGAGACAATGGTCATTTGGCGGTGCTTGTCAAAAGGCTTTTTCTGGCTTTTTATTCTCCTGTGTCTCCACTGTTCTGGCCCTCTGATCACACCCAAGTCAGTCAGATTTACCTTGTGTCTACTAAATCTCATGGCTCATGACTGAAACCCGACCACTTGTCGTTTGGGTCGGTTTTGAATTTTTGAAACTGCTAGTTGCATTTGAGGGCCTTGATTGAGATGAGCTTTAGGTTTTCTGCCCCTTCCCCTTTTTTTCTTTACTTTCCGGGCCAGTGCTTTAGTAAATGGCTCCTATGGCTCCATAAAGAGTGAGGTGGTTTCTTCGTTTTCCTTTGGTTAAAGTTGCAGTAGCAACATGAGCACATAGATAGGTGTATGCCATAGAAGATTTACTATCCATCCTGGGAAAGTCTACAAAGATTGATTTATCAGATGATGATGCTGTCATATTGGATGTCAAACGAATACACTATCTCATGTTTCAAACCCCGATCATCAAAAGATCCGTTCATATCCCACGAGATAATTTAAGTGTCTCGATCTTGATGTGCTGTTTAGTGTGTCGAGTATTTCTCGCAAAGAAAAGGGGAGATCGCCTGAGCCTCATATTCTTACCAATTAAAGTCTTGAGCCTTGAAGTCATTAATCAATTCTCATACCTGGCAATGGCATATGTCGAGATACAAAATTGTGTTTGAAAAGTTCCACATCAGATAATTGATATAGTATGAAATAGTTAATATATTCAAGTTAGTTCATAACTAATTAGTTTGAATATTTGAGTTAATGTAAGTTCAACAGAATATGTTAAGATCTCCACACGTGAAAGTATCGGGTTTGTGCGTTCCAATTTCTATATTCGGTTAATATATCAAAGAATGGATCTGTTGACCGTGCAGTTTTCGCGCTTATATTGTGTCCTCCCAAGAGATGGTAACAATGATATCAAAGCCAATGATATATTGGTAGGCCCATAATTTGTTCCAATGTTGAGTGAATATCTCGAGGAATAAATATAGTAACCAACCCAGTTTCCAGGTGATGGACGTAGTCCCTATGGCAACCTAGGGTTCGATTTGGAGAAACAAACCAGAAATAAAGATAATAGTCAACTCACACGTGATGAAGAGATCATTGAGATATATGCATTAATTATGTCAAGAAAATAGTTAATATTTCTAATTGTCCTATAACTCATTAGTTTAAACTTTTGAGTGAATGTGAGTCCAATTGAATATGATAATAAATGTATTCGGTTTTGGACTTGAGATCTCTTTTGTGGATCTTCCTTAATATGTGTTCGGTTTTTTCTATCTACTCCAAACAACATATTTGCCGATGAGCATTTTTTTGGGTACTCCAAACATATGTCAAAAAGCTTCACATGAACTATTAGATCATGTAGGTCCTATCTAATTTAATGGCTCATTTGATTTTCATGTTGTTGATTTCATCCATCCTAGACTATAGGCAAAATCGAACCTAAGCAAGTCATTAAAAAGTTTATTTGGATTTTCGTCCGGATCTCAGGATCACTTAAATGTAAAAAGGATAGAAGGTATAAATGGATATAGAGCAAGAAAAACATACCATATTAACTCGAGCACCGACAATGGTTTTTATTAGTGCTCGACCTATAAGCAGAACGAAGGAGAGAAAATCCTCCAATGGCTTTTTCTTTGAAAATAAAATAGAAAATATATAGGAGTTTGTGTCGTCAAATCAACTATGTTCTCAATAGTAAGCCTGTTCTTGAAAAGGGTGAATTTGGTTTTCTCATGCATCTTCGCTCCTGTCACCACTGTTGAAGGAAACGAAAGTCAAAGGCTGAGGTCCTGAACGATTAACACATCTAGAATATTTAATTTGAAAAATTTCATCGCTCAAGCTCTATTTATTTTATAAAAATAGATAGTTTAAAAAATATTTTCTTAAAAGCAATAATTCATATTTCTTTAAAAAATAATAAAAAATATCATAAACAAAAATATTTTCAGACATAAATTGTTGTAATGAAGATATCTTTTATCAATTAATTATTTTTAAAAATTACAAATATTTATTTTTAAGAAATATTTCTAAATTATTTATTTTTCGCAAATTAAATGTAATATTAAATCATGACAATTTGTATTATTCACGCAACTTTATTTGCAAAGAAATTGAATATGCTCGGACTCCCATTTTTCTTATTCTAATTTCAAGACTTCATTGAAAACCAGCTTTCATTTCATGGAACGCTCCATCTCTTCCACGTCAAATCAATTTGACGATTATGTCTTAAGCTAGCGCAGCCGTGATGCACATCTTGACAAAGATAACTTTTTAATTTTAGATCACCCGTACTCGCTTGTCTTAATAATCATTCCATCATCTCAAAGCAATTGAAGAAACCGTTAAAATTCATTGACATTGGTTGAGCGCTTTTAGATGTATGACCACCCCAACGAAAGTCAACTCGATATCTCCGTGAAATTCTCGAAAAACAGTCCAATTCTAACTATGCAAAGTAAAATTCTTCAAAAAAAACAGAAGAAGAAAAAAACGGATTAATTGGACCCCCCAAATTTAGTAACTCCCACAAGAACAAATCGTGCCCACACGACACCTACGACCAAGGCCAGCCTCCAAAGCACCAAAAAGCCAAAATCAAAACAAAGCAAATTCTCCAATGTCCCCCTCACCCACCATAGACACCTTTGACTTCGTTTCTCGTACATGCGTACATACATAAACACCATAACCTCCTCCTCCCTCCGTCTCTCTCGTTTTGCATCATTGAACCCGTTTCCATATAATCATAAATCATCGCGGCCGCCGCCTCCGTCATCTTCCTCTTCTTCTTTTGTTGATTCCTCTTTCCGGGGAGGTTTCGATTCCGGGGGTAGATTACACATGCAAAGGAGTTTGATGAGGAGGCTGTGCCCGAACGTCGACCGGGAAGACGGCCTCGAGACGGTGCTGGAGGTGCCGATCCCGGAGGAGATGTTCACGAGCATGGGGAGCAGCGTCGCGCTCCGGATGCAGAACATGCTGACGTGGATGAAGGCCCAGACGTCCGACAAGTGGTCGTCTCCGGTCATCGCCGCCCGCATCAACGAGCTCCGCTTCCTCCTCTACCTCGTGGGGTCGCCCCTCATCCCCCTCCAGGTCCAGCTCGACCACCCCGTCAACCGCCCCATTCGCGATTGCTCCATCGTACGTGAGAACCTTTTTCTCTCTCTTTATCTACTTGATTAGATTGGTCGTTTGGAGATACCAACGCAACACACTGACACGTGAAATGAAATTTTGTTCAATCGAGCAATGTGATCTAACGTTTTATTCTAGTCATTTTGATGGTGACATGAGCAAGTGCGACCTTGTCTATTCAATCATATTCCATCACGGAGATCAAATAATGATACAACCGTGTTATACATTAATGGACTTTCCATTGAAAACGTGACTGTTCCCATGTCATTAGATCATCTCGTGTGTGAGGACTAGACCACGATCCTTGATCACAACCGAGTCGAGTTTACTCGTCGATTTCGCTCATCGGGATTGTGTGAAAATCTCACGGTTGCATACGATCTCGTGCATCCTGATTCGCATCCTAACCCCTGTACATCATTTTGCAGGAAGCGTCGACGGCGAAGTACATAGTACAGCAGTACGTAGCGGCGACAGGAGGGCAGGCGGCGGTGAACGCGGTGCACAGCATGTGCGCGACCGGCCAAGTGAAGATAAGCGCATCGGAGTTCCACCAAGGGGACGAGAGCGTGGAGACGCGGAGCACGCAGGAGGCTGGGGGGTTCGTGCTGTGGCAGAAGAACCCCGACCTCTGGACCCTCGAGCTCGTCGTCTCAGGCTGCAAGGTTAGCTGCGGCAGCAACGGCAAGCTCTCGTGGCGGCACTCCTCAAACCAGCAGACGCCGGTCTCGAAAGGGCCGCCTCGGCCCTTGCGGCGATTCCTTCAGGTACAGATTGTTTTTCATGACGTTTTGGACAGTGATTGTGCAATATAGGACAGATTAATGTCAACAATATACAGTGAATAATTTGTACAGCGGGCAAAATTTCATGTCCATACCTAGTTTTTTCTCCTATCCTAGTTGCGATGATCCTAACCGTGGTATTTCACTTGTTTGTGTGAAGGGATTGGATCCTAGATCGACGGCCAACCTGTTCCTAGACGCGATGTGCATCGGGGAGAAGATCATCAACGAGGAGGACTGCTTCATCCTCAAGCTGGAGACAAGCCCGGCGCTCCGGGAGGTGCAGAGCGGCCCCAACTTTGACATCATCCACCACACCATCTGGGGCTACTTCAGCCAGCGGTCGGGCCTCCTGATACAGTTCGAGGACTCGCGGCTGCTCCGCATGAAGACCACCAAGGGCGAGGACGCGGACGTCTTCTGGGAGACGAGCACCGAGTCGGTGATGGAGGAGTACAGGTACGTGGATGGGGTCAACATTGCGCACCGGGGGAAAACCACCGTGACGGTGATCAGGTACGGCGAGCAGTCAGCGAACCACAAGCGGGAGATCGAGGAGACGTGGAAGATCGAGGAGGTGGACTTCAACGTGTGGGGGTTGTCGGTCGAGGACTTTATGCCGCCAGCGGAAATGAAGCAAGGTCAGTTTGTTTGGTGAGGAGAGTGAACTGAGCTGATTTTGATTTCCATGGTTAGTAGATGTTGGGGGGAGAGAAGGGTTTCTCATCAATCGTTCATAAGAGTTTTGGGAGAAGTTCTCTTTGAACCTTTCGGTACCTAAAGCAGAGTGCAAATAGGATGCAAATGTTAAGCCAGAAGGAAAGCCATTGACAGGGAGCAGAAGGGCATTCAAGAAGGTGGGTATATCCGTTTCTTGAATCGGTTCGACCCGTCGAACCACCACCCCGCCCAACGCCGTAAGATTCATCGTCGTTTCACAGAGCAGGCATATTGGCGGCATTGCCAGTATGCATAGGCGGCCTCTACTGCTAGATGCCACGGAAAATACTTGCTGTTCTCTCATGAGTTTTCAAACTCCATGACATCTTGTTCCAAAACTCGCCTGATGCATTTGCAAATCGAGGCAACTGTTTACAAAGATAGGCCTTCCTCTTCTTTTACAGAACGTTTTTGTACCCATTTTTCCCCAATCACATCAGACTCGGTTTCTGCAGAGTGAGTAGCTGGAATGTGAATGAATGTTGCAAATACGCCTGATACAATCCCCATCAAGTAGCCGGTCCAGTAAGTCTAACCTCCAACTGCAATTCTGCCAATTAGGGTAACCAACAACCCGACCCAACCCGACCCAAACATGACCCGAACACGAAACAACTAAATGTTTCAGATCTTAATATTGTATGGGTAACATATATAAAACAAGCAAATAAACATATTTTGGGTCGGGTCAGGGTCGGAACATTGTTTAACCCTGGAACACATTAACTCCAAAGTTCCAAACAAGGCCATAAACATGTTCTCATCTTACCCAAGACCAAACACATATTGTGCCTTCTTTTGGTCGACTCCGCCTTCTTCTTCGATGACTCACGAGTGTGCCTTCTCCTTCTTGTCGACTCCGCCACCGTCCACGACTGCACCTTCTTGTCGACTCCGCCACCGCCCTCTTCTTTGCTCCTCGCATTCTAGGGTTTCACTTCGCGGTAGGATCTCCAACGGAGCTTTTGTCGCCTGCACTCACAACCGTCGGTTCAGCATCCGCGGCCACTGCTACGCTCCCTCTCTCTTCCACCCGCACCATCAACGCCCAATTGTGGCCGCCCATCTCGCCAACGATAGGCGACTCGGTCTCGCGACTCGCAAGCTCACGTTTGTCGCAAGGGCGGCCGATTCCACTGAGCCCACGTCCGCTGGCGACGATGAGTCCTCTCTAGCCACGGTCTCGCTTTTTCCCCTTCTCTTTGTATTTTCCATTTTGGGCTTCGATTTTGATTCATTTTTGTTTCGTTTCATTTCATTTCATATGATGTCAACCACCTATTTGATGGTCTGCCGCTGCGAGTCGGCAGGCACGTGCAAGGGATTTGCGACCGTCTGGCCAAGATAGTGAAGGACACGCACAATCTAAGAATGACTCCCCGCATGATCGCACGAGGCTTCATATACAGATTCATGATTATCTTCAGCGAAGGCTCTTTGAACGAATTCAGGCAAGTCATTCTTTTGGCTACTAAACAAAAAGACTCTTAACATCATGCAAGGCCTCACTTCCTCGGTATGGAGTGCCATAAGAAGTGAAAGACTTTCAATAACTTGAGGACTCGCTTAAACAAGAAGAAGAAACCTGACATGAAAGACAAGAGATGCTCTGACTAGCCAAGGAGACTGGCTAGTCAGAGCATTTTTTGGGCCAATCACTCTGGTAAGAAGACAATTATGCATCGCAACTATTTAAAGGCATTGTTTTGAATTTTATAAAGTTTATCATTGATGCCACGTGGGATATCAATGATGCATAAGATTTCTTTCTTGAATGTCACGTGAACTACGACCGGAGACTGCATGAAACAGATAGTTGATTTCTCATTCCATCTTCATTCGCACCGAATATGTGGAGAAATTATTTAATTTTCATCAAAATGCCATACATTTGCAAGCGGTTCTTTTCATACTAGACAAGATTAATTATTCTTTTTTTTTTTTTTTTTTTTTTTGTCGTTGAATTGAGGTGCATTTGTTTCGAAAAAAAATGAATGATTTGGAAAATATTTACCTAAAATTGATCGCTTATATCACTTATAAAAATGAATGAACGAAAAATATATGTATCGTCTACAAAATTATTTGGACATAAATTGTCGTAGATAATGAAAATATTTTTATGAATATTATTTAAAGTGATATAATCAATTATTTAAAAAATATACATTTGCTAAATCAATCTACGAAACCAAGGAATTTCACAAACCTTCTTGGGCTTAGCAATCAACGAAACATAGCATAGAGGAAAGCCAAGGACAATATTCAAGGAAGAAGAGAAGGCCTAGCATGAATGAGAAGAGACTGTCAAGTTTAGCCAAGAATGACTCCCCGCATGATCGCACGAGGCTTCATATACAGATTCATGATTATCTTCAGCGAAGGCTCTTTGAACGAATTCAGGCAAGTCATTCTTGGCTACTAAACAAAAGACTCTTAACATCATGCAAGGCCTCACTTCCTCGGTATGGAGTGCCATAAGAAGTGAGAGACTTTCAATAACTTGAGGACTCGCTTAAACAAGAAGAAGAAACCTGACATGAAGGACAAGAGATGCTCTGACTAGCCAAGGAGACTGCCTGGAACCAACTGGTTCGACCATTGTGATGAGCTTTCGAACATCGACTCAGTGATGCATGGAGGAATCAAGTTCAGAGCAGGCAAGTCATTCTTGGCTATCAAAACAAGGCTCTCGTCCTCATGTTAGACCTCTCCTTCTTTCATTTGCTTTGCTGCTTGTGTGTCTATTTAGTTCTATTAGATGCACCCATTTATGGAGGGCTTGAAAAGGAACAAAGGCAGATTCCAAAGCCGTGTATATGACATTTTGGAGGTCCTGGTCGATCGAGTCAATATGCCTCATCTAGAACACCCCCCCCCCCTCTCTCTCTCTCTGTCTCTCTGTCTCTCTCTCAGATGGGAAAGATCAAAGCTGACTTACAAATGGAGGAATAAATTCCTTACGCATGCATGGAGGAAGGGTTCCTTGTAATATTCACACTGTGCAAAAAGGTCGATCGCCAGAGATATGGATGAATGGCTTTAAGTTGGATACAGCATCTGTCAATTGTTACACAGTGGGAGGCCAACTTGCGTTAGAATTCAATATTCTTCTAGTTTAGTTGCTTCAAAAAAGTCTTCTCTCGCAACATTCACGAGTAGATCTCTACTGGTATGAGTACCAGGATGTCTTTGAGTAATGTGGGGTGTACTAAGAATGGCCCATATAATTGACACGCCAGACAATGTGGCAAAAGTGTAAACGAACATTTAAATAAGTGGACCATATTCAATACTCAAGCAAAATCTGTTACATCGCTTAGTGTGCCAATTTTTCAAAAGGGTTCATGATATACCTAAATTGTTGCCTAAGAAAGAGGGAAGATTAAAAGGCCTTAAGAGATTATAATGGTGGAATAAAGCTTGTATTATGGCTGCTTGTGGCTGATATTTGCTCAAGGCATGGTCTATAAGGGTGGCTTGGCTAAAGGCTTATAAGCTTTAAAAACGGGTCTCGTTTTTGACTTTGAAGATCCCTGCTGCTGCATCTTATGTTTGGGAGGAAAATCTTGAAACTAAGAGAGGTTTTTAAACGACATTTGAAACATGTAACAAGTGATAGTTCTTCTGTTTTCCCTTGGCATTGTGACTTGCATCCTGTTGGTCCTCCCTTGTTCATTTTCCTGCTAGAATTGTCTATGATTCTGCATTGTCAATTCAAGCAAAGGTGCAGAATGTGATTCAAGACTCAGCTTGGCATTGGCCAACCGCAAGGTCTGATGACTGAGTTAGGATTCGAGCTCACTTGTGTGGCTCCTTAATTCCGAATCCTTCTGGTGCTGATCAAGCAATTCGGAAATCGACTCCACCTGGTACATTAGCTATCAGGAATGCGTCAAAACTTGCTAGGAGGAAGAAGTCCAAACGATATCATGGAGAAAGCTGGTTTGGTTCAATCCCTCTATTCCTCAACACTGTTTAATTGCCTAGTTAGCTACCATAAAGGACAGGTTATTACAGTGGGCCACGCTGGTCTCTCCATATTTGTTGTTCTTGTAATGCTCCCGATGAAGACAGGAACCGCTTTCTTTTTCTAGATGTTCTCTCTTTCTATCTGCAAGATTGATGGGCCATTTTGCAGCTTCATCTTGTAGATAGTGTTCCTGCAGCTTCATTTTGGTTACTACAGTTGGCTTTTTCTGTCTTTAGAGGAAAGACATTCCCCCGTTTGTTGTGCCTTTCTTTTCTGTACTTGGAGTGCTAGGAATAGTCGTCTAATAACTCCTCTTTTGCTGGAAGCTCTTCCTCAATTTCTACACAAATCAAGAGATTCAATAGAGATCAAGATAAGAATTTGTTTGAATGTTCAAAGAAAGGTGTCTATAGAAAGGCATAAAACTGGGTTGCTACTGGGGACTTAATGATTGTATTGAGCTCGTAGCAGGATTGTTCAGCCTGCTATGTGATTTCTTGTGAATAAAATCTGAATTATCGGAGAATAGAACTTACTGATATCTTTATAAGAGTATCTTGCAAAGTACCAATTTTTCGAAATAAGTTCATAAACAAGAGTTAAAAATTGGCTATTAGTTGATTAAGGATGTAAGGTATTTAATTTGGTTAATTGAGAATTCAAGATTTTAAAAGAATCTCCAATCACATCTTGAGCTCCCCTATGGGTCGAATTTAAGAGTATGTGGCAAATGACCAAATAGTCTACTTTGGAGTCACGTCCCATTTTTAGCACTTGAAATCCATTGATGCCAAGCTCGAGATCTGAATGGGGCTTTTTGAAACAAATACTCCGAAGACCAAAATAAAACCTCTAGTCTACAATTGACCAACCACCAAAATATTAAGTCTGACTTTTGCTCTTACCAATATGTTGTCCGAAAATTAGGTAAAGATAATTCTATTTATCAATAGTGTTCGGCAATCATCACAATTTTCAGAAATCTATCAACACAAAAAAGAAAAAATTGAACTTTTGGAATTGAATGGTAAAACCGTCCGCCAGAGAATCGACCGAAGAAATAATATTAAATTGTCTTTTAAATTGGTTATCCACACTTCCATGATCTAAAATCACAAAATCTATTACGCTTCAAGTCCAGTTCCAGCTTGAAATATAGACTATATTGAAGTTGAACTCAACTTCAATTTTATGTACCCATCTATCCTAACTTCATTAAACTCTGACCGCATCAGTTTGATATATATCACAAACGTTGCTAATGTTCGGTGTTTTGCATAAACTCTAAAACATGCTCTTAGAGTGAACTTCGCATCTATTCCATGCATGGACACACTGACATTGTCGTTATCCAAATACTCTATTTTTTTCAAATTCATTACGAATGATATTTCATGCAAGTCATTGACAATGTCTCATATGAGAATTCGTGTTCACACTATCTACAAATCCGATTCATGCAGATCCGATCGATCCAATATTAGGTCAATCGGGCTTCAATCACCTATGTGATTCAAGTCTCCTTCGATTGAGAGAATCGTATAATGAGATTAGGATCAATGAACCAATCTTACGGAAGGACCAGCCCACGCTTAGAGTTACTTGCAATTTGCAAAGGGATGGACTTTCTTAAATGCATTCAGCTGAAGGCAAAATTAAAAAATTATAATAAAAACTCTCTGAACAATTATATATATGTATAGCCCTCAGGATTTGGGATTCTATATAAAGGATAAGAAATGAACATAGAGTTATTTCAATATATATAGACAATTGTTAAGTGATTAGTGATCCAATCTAAACGTCTATGTTTGTTTGATCTAGTTATTATGTGAAAAAATTCTATAGGTTCTATATCTCTGATATAATAGTAGAAATCTGCGAATTCTATGAAGTTATCTAATATGAAGTATATTAATTCAAGAGTTATGGTGATAACAAATAAGAAACGAACAAAGTGAAGAAATGAAGTCTAGATGAAAATTAAGCTAATTATGATTTCAATCATAAAATGATATGAAATGTCATTGAAAGTAATTAAATTAACAATGTGATCTCACGCAGAGGCGGTAGTTCGCATTCGAGCACCGATATGCGTAATAAAAGAAAATGTAACCTTCTACAAGGGCGGTAGCCCACGCTCGAGTAGAGATCCCACTTAAAGCACAAGTAAAAGAAGACTAATAATATGAATTGATAATACCAACCAAAACTTGGTTCGTTATATTATTGAGAAATAGAAAACTTACTGACAATTAATACAAATAATTGGAGATGATTACAACTGATTGGAAATATCTTGAAGAAGTAATTACAAGTAATCAAGGGGTGATTACAAGTGCTTGAAAAGTGATTATAAGAGGATATAAGTGATGAAAGGGTTGTGATCGAAAGAGGTTTTTAGGATGCAAGAAGGCAAGATCATAAGAGCGCAAGTGAACTAAAAGCAAGTGATACCTTCCTTCTTATTCTGCTCTCCCTTTTATAGGCAAAACTTTAACAAGCTTCAACGAAGTAAACAATAACTTTTTTATTTTTTATTTTTTATTTTTAAGTCTTGGACGAATATTCAGCAACAGCATCTTCAAGGTAGTAGCAAACTTTAGATTTTTCTCTTCAAATGGAAAATGATGGTGTTCTTAAAATAAAAAAAAATAAAAAAACCATTTTTTTGTCTTCTTCAGTCTTTGTCTCTTTTGGTAATTAGTAACTAGTAATTTCCTCTATTGGTCTCTATCCTCATTTGACAAGTTGATGCCATAGTTATCATCTTCATTTGTATTGGCACCATGATGGGATTGATCATCATTAGAGAAACTTGGACTTGGTGATTGGTAATTTCGACATGATTTTTGCCAATTTAATGTGATATTCTTCTGGTAATTGAATGGTAGCCAAATGGGCCTGGGCTAGTGATTTTTATTGAAAAAATTTAATAACTTTGTAATCATGTGATTTGTGATTTCGCCGATTTAATCAATTTAGAACTGATTTCTCGGAAAGGCTTTTTGTGGGATAAGTACACTATCAGTGCCAAAACTTGTGTATGGCGCTCACTTTGGTGTCAAAAGTTTCCGTCGGATCACTTAAGTGCCAAATCGGAGGAAAAACAATCACTTTTGTGCCACCGGCGAAAGATTACAGCCAAAATGATTACGTGACTTTTTTTTTAAAAAAAAAAAACCGATAGGGCCTTTAAACAACGTCATTTTCGGTCCTCCTTAAGAAAACGACGTCGTTTTGTCGTCCTACGTGGATGGCTTCATGGAAACGACGCCGTTTAGCTCACATGGGGATTGAAATTAGGGTTTCCGCCGCTCGGCCACCGTCGCTCGTCCGCCGTCGCTCGGCCACCGTCGCTCGGCCACCATTGTAGTTGCTCGACCAGGTGAGCGAGGAGAGACTAAGATTGTTTCTTGAGCAATAAGTTGCAGGAAAAATCGGAGGCGAGGGCGGAGGAGGAGGAGGAAGAAGATGGGTTGAAGGTGCCGCCGGTGCACTGCTGCTGCTGGTGTGTTGCTGGTGTCGCTGCTGGTGCGCTACCGGTGCTGCTACTGGTGCCGTGCTGGTGCGGTTGCTGGTGTGGGTCTTCAAGGAAGAAGAAGACGAAGATGAGCCTTCCCTATTTCTCAATTTGGGGAGTAGGGTTTCGAAGTTGGGGGAAAGATGCCAAACGGCGTTGTTTTGGTGTTTGGATGCTGACTCAACTCTCCGACGAGCCACGTAGGCTTCAAAAATTAATAAAAAAAGGCCACATCAGATTTCCGGTCAATTTCATCGGCGTTGGCACTTAAATTATCGTTTTTCAAAAATTTTGGCACTTAAGTGATCCGACGGAAACTTTTGGCACTGATAGTGTACTTATCCCGTTTTTTTGTGAATTTGCAATTGTACCACAATTTAGTTTTGAATCTCCTAAGTAGATGTGGGATATATGAAGAGTAAGGGGCCTGATTATAATCAAATTCCTAGGCAATTTACCTAGGAAACTTGGAAATTAATGAAAAATGCATGAGATTTGAAAATTTTGATTCATGATTGGTTGGTTTGAAATTGGTGTGAAAGATTTTCAAGCTAGTTTTAAATTGTAGAAGTAATTATTCAATGACGGGGCCAAAGTGACTCTACTATTTTTGGAACCAGAAAGGTAATTGTTTAGTGTTGAAATCTGTTTTGAAATAAAAAGCCAAGTGTGACGGTCATCTTCATTTTGGCGGAAAAAAGCATTTGACCAAGCTTCTTAGTAATCCCAATAAGTGAAAATTGGTAGATTTGATAATTTGGTGGTTAATCTGATTTCGAATTGTAATTGCGTATGACGATTAGGTTTTCACATTTCTAGTAGTATGACCTGGAGGATTGTGGCTGTTGAATGAGTGATATTATTTGGGTTTTCAGATGATGCAAAATGTTTAAATATGACAAACTTGGCTTTAACAAGGATTTATTCATAGTAGGCTTGTAGTTTCGACAAATCAGTTGATGGGTAATGCTAATTTTCTAGGAAAACATGTTTTGCATAAACTTTTGGATTTTCATGGTGAAATTATCTTTCATTTATCATGAGGTCTTGATATTGGCTTTTAATGATAAATTATGATTTGACTGAAGATCGTGATGTTATTATAGAAGTAGTTGAGGTAAATGGTTTTGCTATCATAGAGGAAGGAGGTGGTTTTATGACAATTTTACTAGTTATCCTTTAAGTGATTGCGATTCATTTCGATTATGAGAGACCAATGATAATTGGTTTAGAGTGATCTCAATTTGTTTTGATGAATTTTTTTTAGCAATGTCTACCCAAGTTTTGATTGGAGGAGATAATGATAGTGATTTTTGAATTTGTGCTCTAGTTTGTGGCTTGTGTGGTTGTGACATAGCAATTTCTAGTTTTGCTTGTGTGGGTAGTGAAGATAGATATAGGGTAAGATCGGTGGGTATTGATTGTAATAATAGTGTTTGTTGGGCTTTGATTAGATATAACCATATTTGCAACTACTGAGGTGATTGTGATGATAGTAATAGTGGTGGTGATTGTTGAGCTTTCATTATGTCAAATCAAACTTGGAGTCGATTTACAGTTGGTGATTAGGGTTATGATTATAAGATTTCAGCAATGGTTTGGCCTTTGTCTTTTTTGGACATTAACATTGTTTTTCCTGCAAAAATTCTCTCATTAAAAAATCAGGCGAATAATTTGAAAATCCATTAATAAATTTAATATCGAAATCAAAGACAGATAATATAACTTGCTTTAAAGCAATATTTAATACATCTTTTTATAATACTTCTTTAGCCAATTTACAATCAATGCGCAATAAGAACTTTTGATTTAAAAGATCACATTGGAATTTGGATATTGCTAAAAAAATGGCTAATAATTCTTTTTTGATGGTAGAGTAATTTTGTTGGGTTTGGTTCCAATGTTTAGAAATTAATTATACTATCTATTCTTTATTATTTTTTACTTGTTTTAGAATACCTTCATAACCTATATTTGAAGCATCTTTTGCTAAAATTTTAAAAGGTGAAAAATCAGCTAGATAAATCTAAGGTATTTCTTTAACATGGGTTTTGATTTGTTTAATCATATTAGTGTGAACTGATGTCCATGATGGAGGATTTTTCTATAATTTTTTTATGTAAAGGTTTACATAATATGTTAATATTTGAAAAAAAAATCTATAATATAATTGAGACTTCCTAGGAACCTTTGTAATTGGGCTTTTTCTTTAGTTTCATCAGGAAATATTTTGCAAATAGACTTGATCTTACATTGGGATGATAGTTCCTTGAGAAATGTAATACCCTAAAAATCTAATTTTTGTTTGGAAGAGTGATATCTTATGAATATCGATATATGTTTAAAGTGTTGGTCTATATTGTATAAAAAATTAAAATATCATCTATAGAAACTAAAACATATTCAAAGTAAAAATTAAAAATATTATCTAATACTCTAGAAAACAAAGTAGCTCTAGGGTGATTGACTTTTTCTAACTAGTTTTTTTTTTAATATCTAATAAGTCTTGGATTTCTTTTTGGCAAAATTGTTAGACTTCTTGATTCATTTGAGTTGGATGAGCCTATGTGGGAATTTTTTTTCTATGAAATCTGGTTCATAAGTTAGACCAACTATATGTTTCTTTCTTTCCCAAAATGCATTGGGCAAGGTGGACCATATGTTTTGTTCAATATGTTTTTGAAGAGAAGCAATTTTATCTTTTAATTTCAGTTCAAGTAACTTTCGTTCTATCCTTTTGAATTCCAAATCATCTTTTAAATATTGAAGTTGTTCTTCTTTGCTTTTTATAAGACAATTAATTTCAGCAATTGAATTCTCTTGTAATATGTTTAAATTTCTTGTCTATGGTTTAGTGATAAATTCAAAAGTAATCTTTTTATTCAAAGCTTGTGTTTCAATTCCCTTGTTGGTGACAGTAAATGGTTGGATTAATTAAATAAAAGGCGTTCCCAATATCACATTTTGTCTCATATCTTTCCGTAGAAAAGAAGATGTTTTATAAGACATTTGATTTTTTATAACTGAAGCTTCAGGCAATTTGTAACTTATTTTAAGTTTGTCTCATGAGACTGACTTTAATGATTCTGTAATATTGTGAAAATATTTTGTTGGTACTAACCCTTTTTCTTATGCAATTAAGATCGAAACTGTATCAAAAAGTGTTGTGGTATCAATAGTGAATTCATCATTGATTTTTATTGTTATATCTATTATCCATTTTCTTGATGTTATCTCTAATAAAGCTATTAAAAAATTAGAATCGGAGTTATCAGTTGGTTTTTCTCCTTCTTTATCATTTCCTTTCTCTTTCTTGGATTTTATTGCCAAATTTTCCTTATGTAATTAAAGATAAAACCCAATTACAAAGGCTCCTAGGAAATCTCAATTACATCATAGATTTTGTCCCAAATATTAATATATTATGTAAACCTTTACGTCAAAAATTACAAAAAACCCCAGGAATTCCCAAATGTTATATGCATTTCTCAAACATGATTGAATTCAAGGTATGAATTCCTGCTACGTGCGGGGACTTCGACTGTCGGGGCTTTTCTCAAGAATCGTATATGATTTAAAAAGACCATTAATGATTTCAGAGTATGGGTAAGTAAGTAAACACTTCATCCATACAATTTTCTTTTTTCTTTCTTCAAACTTATAGGAGGAAAATATCAAAAGCATACTTCAACTTTCACCTAATGATTACTTAGTCTACGTTATCAAAGTATACTTCAGATTTACCATTGATACGAACCACTTTGCACTTTCGCATCAATTATCGTGATGTCTCTATTTATGATGTTAAAATGAGTTTATAAGTGATTATTGGGTCAAGAGTGAAATATGTTTTTTTTTTATATGCGATATTCTCACTTTTAAAATTTTCACTATTTAATATAGTACTTAAAAACATTTTTGGCGTAAAAAACCGACACCCGGTATTTTCTGATTAAATACCAAAAATCCAAAATTTTGAAATAATAAATCAAAATCACAATCATCACTCAATTGCACAATCTAACCATCAATTGCACAAACTATCATGGTGAGTTGTTCTATACTGTTTAATTTGAATACATATGACTTGACCACGTTTCCATGTGACGAGTCAACTAGTCCACTGTACACATAAATAACTTAGGAGTATGACAATATTAAAGGAAGAAGAGAAGGCCTAGCATGAACGAGAAGAGACTGTCAACTTAGCCAAGATTGACTGCCTACATAATCACAAAACTTTCTTATTCAGATTATGGTCATCTTCAGTGAAGGCTCTTTGTAAGATTTCAGGCAAGTCATTCTTGGCTACTAAACAAAAAGACTCTTCTCATCATGAAAGGCCTCCCTTCCTCAGTATGGATTGCCAAAAGGAGTGAGAGACTTCAATAACTTGAGGACTCACTTAAACAAGAAGAACAAACCTAACATGAAAGACAAGAGATGCTCTGACTAGCCAAGGAGACTGCCTGGAGCCAACCAGTTTGACCGTATGATGAGTTTTCGAACATCGACTTGCTGATGCACGGACCAATCTGAGTTCAGAGTAGGCAAGTCATCCTTGGCTATCAAAACAGGGCTCTCATCCTCATGTTAGACCTCTCCTTCTTTGATTTACTTTGCTGCTTGTGTGTCCATACAGTTCTACCAAATGTATCTATTTATAGAGTTCTTGAAAAGAAATACAGGAAGATCATATTTCAAAGCCACGAATATAACATCTTTGGAGGTCCTCATCGGTTGAGTCAATATGCCTCATCCAAAACCTCTCTCTCTCTCTCTCTCTCTCTCTCTCTCTCTCTCTCTCTCTCTCTCAGAGACGTGCAAGATCAAAACTGACTTACAAATGGAGGAATAGATCCTCGTGCATGCATGAAGGGTTACGTGTAATATTCACACTCTGCAAAAAGGTCCATCGCCAGAGATATGGATGAATGGCTTTAATTTGGATAAGGCATTTGTCAATTATTACACTGTGGGAGGCCAACTTGCGTTAGAAGTCAATATTCTTCAAGTTTAGTTGCTTCAAAAAAGTCTGCTCACACACAACATTCATGAGTAGATCTCCACTCATATGAGTACCGGGATGTCTTTGAGCAACGCGGGGTGCACTAGGATGGGCCCATATAATTGATACGCCAGAAGATGTGGTGAAAGTGTAAACGAACATTTAAACAAGTGGACCATATTCAACGCTCAAGTAAAATCTGTCACGTTTCTTAGTGTGCTGGTTTTTCAGAAGGGGGCTTGACACACCTGTTGCTTAAGAAAGAGGGAAGATTAGAAGGCCTTAAGAGATTAGAATGGTGGAATAAAGCATGTATTATGGCTGCTTGTGGCTGATATTTTCTCAGGCATGGTCTATATGGGTGGCTTGACTAAAGGCTTATATAAGCTTAAAAAAAGGTCTCTTTTTGGATTTTGAAGATCCCAGCTGATGCATCTTATGTTTGGGAGGAAAATCTAGAAATTAAGAGAGGTTTTTAGACCTCATTCGAAACATGCAAGCGGTGATTGTTCTTCTGTTTTCCCTTGGCATGGTGACTGGCATCCTGTTGGTCCTCTGCTTGTTCATTTTCCTGCTAGAATTGTATATTATTCTGCATTGTCATTTCAAGCAAAGGCGCAAAATGTGATTCAAGACTTAGCTTGGCATTGGCCAACCGTGGGGTCTGATGATTGAGTTAGTATTCAAGCTCACTTGTGTGGCTCCTTAATGCCAAATCCTTCTGTTGCTGGTCTAGCAATATGGAAATCGACTCCACCTGGTTCATTCAGAATTGGGAGCGCCGGGAACTTGCTAAGAGGAAGAAGTCCGACAGTTATCATGGAGAAAGCTGGTCTGGTTCAATCCCTCTAGTCCTCGACGCTCTTTTATTGCCTAGTTAGCTAACAGTACCACAAAGGACAGGTTACTGCGGTGGGCCATGCAGATCTCTCCACATTCGTTGTTTTTGTAATGCTGCCGATGAAGACAGGAACCAGTTGTTTTTTGAAAATGTTCTCTCGTTCTATCTGCAAGTTTGGAGGGCCACTTTGCAGCTTCATCTTGTTGATAGTGTTCCAAGTGTGCTTTTCTTTTCTGTACTTAAAGTGCTAGGACTAGTCGTCTACGTATTTCCTCTTTCGCTGGAGTCTCTTCCTCAATTCCTACTCAAATCAAGAGATTGATTAGAGATAAAGATTATATTTTGTTTTGAATGTTCAAAGAAAGGTTTCTATAGAAAAGGCATAACACTGTTGCTTATGGGGTCTTGATGATCGGGTCTATTAGATTGATGATTTTGTTGAGCTTGAAAAAGGATTGTTCAGCCCGCTTTGTGAATTCTTGTGAATAAAATCTGAATTATCGGAGAATATAACTTACTGATATTTTTATAAAAGTATCTTGCAAAGTACCGATTTTTCAAAATAAGTACAGAAACAAGGCTAAAAGACAGGCTATTAGTTGATTAAGGGCGTAAGGTTTTATTTTGGTAAATTGAAAATTCAAGATTTTAAAAGAATCTCCGATTAGGTGTCAAGCTCCATATTGGTGGAATTTAAGCGTATGTGGCAAATGACCAAATATTCTACTTGGAAGCCACGTCAGATTGTTAGCACTTGAAATCAATTGATGGCCAGCCCAAGATTTGATTGGGGCTTTTTGAAGCAAATACTCCAACGACCAAAATAAAATTTCTAGTCTACCATTGACCAACTACCAAAATATTAAGTCTGATTTTTGCTCTTACCAATATGTTGTCTAAAAATTAGGTAAAGATAACTCTATTTGTCAATAGTGTTCAGCACTCGTCAACTCTTTTTAGAATCTACCGAAAAAATAAAAAAAATAAAAAATAAAAATTGGAATTGAGTGGTAGAGCCATCCACCAGAGAATCAACTGGAAAAATATGTTAAATTGTCGTTAAAATTGGATATCCATTTTTATGTGTTCTAAATCACAAATTCTTTAGAGCTTCAAGTGTAGATCAGCTTGAATATATAGAGTTATAGACTACTATGAAGTTGAACTCAACTTGAATTTTTATGTTATATTCCAACTTCATTAAACTTTGTCCGCATCAACTTGATATATATCACATACATTACTCCTGATTGGTGTACTGTATAAACTCTGAAACATGCTCTCAGAGTGAATTTCGTATCTATTTTGTTCATAGACATATCGACATTGTCATCATCCAAATGTTCTACTTTTTCCAAATCCACTACGAATGGTTTTTCATGCAAGTCATCAACAATGTCTTATATAAGAATTCGTATTCACACTATCAACAGATCCGATTTATGCGGACCGATCGATCAAACATTAGTTCAATTGGGCTTCAATCACCTACCTAAGCCATGACCATGAACGGCCATTCAAGCCTTGGGAGAATAGAATGATGACATTAGGATCAGCGAACCAATCTTTGGGAAGGACCAGCCCGCGCTTAGAGTTACATGCAATTTGCAAAGGGATGGACGTTCTTGAATGCATTAATCGGAAGGCGATATTCATAATTTATGATAAAAACTCTCGGAACAATTATATACATGACATTTCTTGATCATGATTGAGAAAGAAATTATAAAAAAATTCAAAACATTACTAAATTATTATTTTAAAAATGCGACGTCAGTGTCGGCCAGTCAAAATTGACCGGATGGATTGAATTGACATAAATGCAAAAGATTTAGGAGAAATAGGGAAAAAAATTAAAGACTGAATCGGCAAAATTGTAATATATTTATGACTTTTTTGGTAATTCTCCCCCCCCCACATACATGAGATTTACTTTTGATAGACCACTTCACACTTCCACATTGATCATCGTTGTGATTCTATTTATCAAAATGTCATTTTATTTTCAAATATGTCCATAGCAAATCCTAACTTTCCACACCCGCCCAATACACTTAAAATCAGCTGAAAACTAATACCCAAACCTTGAGAAAGATGTTAATATATGTGTGTGTGTGTGTAGAAAACTACACGACTTTATGAGGATTCCATGTAACGGGTCAACTAGTCCACTCTACACACAAATAACTAAGGAACTTGGGAGACTGAATATACTTAGTTCACATCACATGTACTTAGTGTTCCTTTCAATGGTTCGCAAATATGACATCCATTCTTATGTGTTTATCAACAGTTACATCATGCCCAAGTCAAACGTTTCTTATGGAATTGAAAGAAAGAGGCATAGACATGATAAGAACTATTAAGAAGTGAAACTTAGGCCATTGCTGATATATAAAGGGAAGGGATCAATCTTGGTGAGAACACGAAGGATTGGGGTGGTGAATGGTTACATATAAGCCAAGGACAATATTCAAGGAAGAAGAGAAGGCCTGGCATGAACGAGAAGAGACTGTCAACTTAGCCAAGATTGACTGCCTGCATGATCAAACAGAAGGCTCTTATTCAGATTTCTCCAGTGAAGGCTCTCTGTAAGATTTTAGGCAGGTCATTCTTGGCTACGAAACAAAAGACTCTTCTCATCATGTAAGGCCTCACTTCCTCAGTATGGAGTGCCAAAAGGAGATAGAGACTTCAATAACTCGAGGACTCGCTTAAACAAGAAGAAGAAACCTAACATGAAAGACAAGAAATGCTCCGACTAGCCAAGGAGACTGCCTGCAACCAACCAGTTCCACTGTATGATGAGTTTCTGAAGATCAACTCGCTGATGCATGAAGAAATCGAGTTCGGAGCAGGCAAGTCATCCTTGGCTATCAAAACAAGGCTCTCATCCTCATGTTAGACCTCTCCTTCTTAAATTTACTTTGCTGCTTGTGTGCCCATGTAGTTTGTTGGATGTTTTTGCGGAAGCGTGCGTGTGTGCAAGTGTGTATGTGTGAAATATGGGTGGATATAAGTGGACTACAAAGGCAAGGGAGTATAGGTAAAAAAGGAATTTATTATGGAAGTTGATATTACAAAGGAAGTGTTTCTAGTTTTTCGGCTACAAGGAACAACAGACATCCAACTCCTATTTATAGGCGTGAGCACCGCCTTCCTCCACCGACATCTAGTACAAAAATCAATATAAAATTACAAGTTTGCTTTTTATCTCCTGCTTGTGCGGCTTCTTCCGGACCTTTCTGGTGGCTTCTCCATTTTTCTGCATTTTTCTATTCTGCAGCTCCTCAGCTTTTGTTGACTTGTTTACTTTTTCTTTTGTTTATTTGCTGCCCACGTGGTCTGCTGCCCACGTACCAGAAAGTTCTCCAATATTTGAGTCTTCTTGCATTTTCTTGCATGCATGTTACTAGAAGTTTTTCCAACGTACGAGAATCTTTAACTTTGGACAAATTGTTGCCGCCATTTTTTCTTTCTCCATTAAGTCTGGTGTAGTCTAGATCTTTTCAAAAATGGATCATTTTTTAACATAGTTCTACCAAATGTACCCATTTATAGAGATCTTGAAAAGTAATACAGGAAGATCGTATTCCAAAGCCACGAATATTGCATCTTTGGAGGTCCTCATCGGTCGAGTCAATATGCCTTACACAAAACCTCTCTCTCTCTCTCTCTCTCTCTCTCTCTCTCTCAGATGGGCAACATCAAAGCTGACCTACAAATGGAGGAATAAATTCCTCCTGCATGCACGGAGGAAGGGTTACGTGTAATATTCACACTGTGCGAAAAGGTTCATCGCCAGAGATCTGGATGGATGGCTTTAATTTGAATATGGCTTTTGTCAATTATTACATTGTGGGAGGCCAACTTGTGTTAGAAGTCAATATTCTTCAAGTTTAGTTGCTTCAAAAAGTCACACAACATTCTTGAGTAGATCTCCACTTGTACGAGTACCGGGATGTCTTTGAGCAATGCGGGGTGTACTAAGATTGATCCATACAATTAATACGCTAGACGATGCAGCAAAAGTGTAAACGAACAATTAAATAAATGGACCATATTCAATGCTCAATCAAAATTGGTCACATTGCTTAGTGTGCCAATTTTTCAGAAGTGGTCATGATACACATAAATTGTTGCCTAAGAAAAAGGGAAGATTAGTAGGCCTTAAGAGATTAGAATGGTGGAATAAAGCTTGTGTTATGCGCTGCTTATGGATGATATTTGCTCAGGCATGGTCTATATGGGTGGCTTGGCTAAAAAGTTTATAAGCTTAAAAACAGGTCTCTTTAGGACTTTGAAGATCCCAGCTGATGCATCTTATGTTTGTGAGGAAAATCTCGAAATTTAAGTGAGGTTTTTAGGCCTCATTTGAAACACGTAATAGGTGATGGTTCTTCTGTTTTCCCTTGGCATGGTCACTGGCATCCTGTTGGTCCTCTGCTTGTTCATTTTCCTGCTAGAATTGTCTATGATTCTGCATTGCCCTTTCAAGCAAAGGCCCAGGATTTGAATCAAGAATCAGTTTGGCATTGGCCAACTGCCACCAGGTCTGATGATTGAGTTAGGATTTGAGCTCACTGTGTGGATTCTTAATGCCGAATTTTGAGCACTTCGGAAATTTACGCCACCTGGTACATTCACAATTGGGAGTGTTAAGGAAATAAGAACAACTCAGCCAATGCAGAGTGACTACTCTGCTGTCACAACTTCAACAAAGGAAGATAATGAAAGTGAAAGGGCTGCAGCTATTGTAAAGATCATAGGAAGTATAGCACAAAGCGAAGCACACAAGTCAGGGGAGACTATTTGATTTGGGAAAGCCACGTCATGAAGTGAGTCGGTGATGAAGACCTCAATTTACACGTGTGCTTTGTTATTCGTTTTGCTTTTCTGTTTTTAAGTTCAGTTTTTCCCTTTTTTAGAAAAGTCTTCTTGGTAGCTTCGCTTAGTTCAGAAGATAAAGTGAAAAACAGAGTACGCCTTTTTTAACATGCTCTGTGATGTATAGCATATACTGTGCAAAATACAGAATGAGAAGAAAGTTTCAGATTCATTCTTCAGCCTTCATTCATCTTGTTCATCTTCTCATGGTATCAGAGCCAGCTGCAGAAGCGGTTCTCTGCTCGCCAGATCTGGTCCTCTGATTGCCGGATCTGTCTCGATCCGAAGCCGACCGCAACCATGGTGACGACGGTGGCGAATCTGGTTTGGCGGATCACCTTGGAAATCGAAGACTGATGGTCAGGGATCGCGAGGGGGCTCTCAATCGTTCTTGGTTCCGGTGATTCTGAGGGTTTCTCGGCAAATCTCTCTCAGTTTGGGGCGAAGATCGGCGACATCGGTGATATTGGCCGCGGCGGTGACAAGTGATTCCCGCTCTGTGGTTGATTCAGCTCTCCGCCGGTGGTTCTGAGGGTTTCTCGGTGGATCTCTCTCGGTTTGGGGCGAAGATCGGCTCTCCGCTGGATTTGCTCTCTTCTTCTCGATCGCTCTCGAGGATGAGCGTCACTTGATCGGGAGCTCGAAGCGCGAAACTCAGATTCATGCCGAGTTTGAAGGTCTCGACTCGGCTTCGAGGGTAGAGATCTGAGGTCAATCAGCAGTGGTAGCGGCTCGATTCGGCTCTCCACCGGATTTGCTCTCTTCTCTTTTGCACCTTGTCAAAACAGGGCATAAAGAGGCTCGATAGTCCAAAGGCCAATTGAAAGGCCCTACCAACAATAGGACGGAATTCGATTCGGACTCCCTTATTCATCCACTAAAGTTGCAGATTCAACCGAAGCTACTTCCCCAGCACCACCAGCTTCGCAGTCACAGTAAGCGCTATGTTCATCTCTAATTCGCATGCTCTGTTTCTGCTAAAGGTAGAGACCGAGTGCTCGATTACTCCTGTATGAAATCCAGTGATGTTCAAGTCTCTATGATAAGTCCGAACTTCATCGATCGCAAAGAGATCAAAGTAGCTATTGATCATTCTCATTTGTTGATTTGGAGATTTCAAAGTGTTTTAACATCACCATTATCATCGTCTTCTTCAAAGTTTGTGAGAACACGAAGATGGCAGCAAGAACACTGAAGTACCCTTTCCCAATACATGTCAATATTTCCAATTTTGTCACAATCAAACTTGCTGAAGATAATTTTCTGTTATGGCAAGCACAGTTTCACAGATTTCTTCGAAGCCAAGAACTTTTTGGCTTCATTAATGGTGAAATTCCATCACGTCCTCGAATGTTACAGATTGAAGTTGAAGGGTGTGGCGAAGCTATAAATCCAGATTACACAGATTGGACAAAAGCGATCGCTTGTATCATCATGGATTAGTGGAGCTGTATCTGAAAACATTCTGAGCTTGATCATTGGCTTAGAAACATCCTATGAGGTATGGCGAGACACTTCTTAATCGTTTTATACGAAGTCTGTTGCTAGAGAGTTTGAACCGAGAGGAAAACTACAAGCCCGCGTAAACGAGATCGAGTTCTTTCGTTTACCTCGAGAGAATACAAATCCATCGTGATCGCTAAATGCTATAGGAAAGCTGTAGATGAGATAACCAAAATGTTTGGTGTTTTGGAAGGACTGGGTTCTGAGTATGAAAATTTTCGAACTACTATATACTGCCTGAAACCTCAACCAGAATATGATGAGGTAATAGCACAATTAGAAAGATTTGAAACAAGATTGCATAACTATTCCAGGAACCAATATAACCCCAATCTAGCTTATTTTGGACAAAGACAATCTGAAATACAGCAGAAAGGAAACACTGACAGAGAATATATCCCTCAGAACTCTGGTTTTACAGCTCAAAGAAGCAATTACAGAGGGGGACGTAACTATGGTCGAGGACGTGCTACTAATGGTAGAGGTCGTGGTTATGGATATTCTGAAAGAAGTCAGCACTACAGAACAAACACCTTGATTCAGGATCAAGGGGATCAGCAGCTTAGACAGAAAAATGACTTCCCTGGATCTAGTCAAGGGTTTCGGCCATATGCAAGTTACTCACGGAGGTATCGGGACATCAAAACTTATCCATCTTCGACTCTAACCTTCAATAAACATCTCAGGATGAGAAAATAACAGGAAGTGCTCGACCGGAGTGCCAAATTTGTAAACGTCCGGGACATGATGCACTTCGCATTTCGCCGGTATCGATTTGATAACTCATATCAAGCTGAAGATATTCCAACAGCATTGGCAGCGATGCATCTCGAGGATCCAAAAGGAAATGAGTGGTATCCAGATACTGGTGCTACAGCTCACATCAGTGCAAATCCTGGTATTCTTCATACACTCTCTAAGTATAGTGGAACTGATACTGTCATGATAGGAAATGGGTCATGTCTGCCTATTACTTACATTGGTGATACTCTGTTAAATACTGAGGACAACTCATTACCTCTTAATAATGTACTGATTGTTCCAGAAATAAAGAAGAATCTTCTCTCAGTTTCTAAACTAACGGATGACTATCCTTGTTCATTTGTCTTTGATAAAACTGGTGTCTATGTAAAGGACAATCACACCAATACGACAATGAAGCTCGGAAGGAAAATTAGAGGACTTTACCGAGTGGACTCACAAACTGCAGAAGCATTCTTCACTCAAAGACACAGAGCTGTAGCAGAAGATGTATGGCACCAGAGATTGGCTCACACAAACTCAAAAATAGTAAAGCATCTACAGAATCAGAAGTTGATTTACTGTAATGCAACAACACAGACTATATGTAGAAGCTGTCAAATAGCAAAGAGTACAGCTTTACCTTTTCCTTTATCATACACTACATCCAATGTTCCTTTAGAAAAGATACACTGTGACATTTGGGGTCCCTCACCAGTTAGTTCTTTTCAGAAATTTAAGTACTATGTCATCTTTGTGGACAATTTTTCCCGCTATAGCTGGCTGTATCCAATGAAGCTGAAGTCAGAATTCTATGATATCTTTGTTGAGTTTCAGAAACTAGTCGAGAGGCAATTAAATCATAGAATCAAAATTTTTCATTGTGATGGAGGAGGAGAGTTCATAAGCAACAGATTCCAGCATCATTTAAGGAATTGTGGCATAAAACAGTTCATATCTTGCCCACATACACCATAACAGAATGGAATCTCAGAAAGGAAACATCGTCATATAGTTGAACTGGGTTTAGCTATGCTGTATCACTCTAGAGTTCCATTGAAATTTTGGGTAGATGCCTTCATGACAGCTAACTATATTGTGAATATTCTTCCTACACCAAAGTTACAACTGGACTCACCTTACAGCAAAATTCATCATCATCAGCCAAGCTACGAACATCTAAGGGTCTTTGGATGTGCATGTTATCCTTGTCTTAGACCATATACACAACATAAATTCGATCCAAGATCTCTTACCTGTGTCTTCCTTGGATACAGTGAACGCCATAAAGGGTATCGCTGCCTTGTACCTACTGATGGTCGTATATATATCAGTAGACATGTTGTGTTTGATGAGAATTTCTTTCCGTTCACAAAGAAATTGCCAACTGACTATGAACAGTATACTACTCTGTACAAACAATGGGCAGAAGAAGTTAAACTTCTCGATTCTCCAAGTGCAGCACCAACAAACAATGGCTTCACTGACCATACAGCAAATTTCCAGTATAGTCCTACTTTGGAAGATGATCACACTG
Source organism: Eucalyptus guilfoylei (assembly GCA_016097605.1). NCBI lineage: Eukaryota > Viridiplantae > Streptophyta > Magnoliopsida > Myrtales > Myrtaceae > Eucalyptus > Eucalyptus guilfoylei. The sequence continues at coordinate 30,413,819 of CM027868.1, read as the reverse complement.
ATACATCATACATTGTAGGTATGCCACAAATGTCATCTATAACACAGATGCAATCTGATTTAGTTGCTGAAGAACAACCAGGTCTTACTTCCACAAGTGTCACACCAACTGACATTGTCATTGATCAAGGCCCACACAATTCTATATCTAATCCTCAAGGTACTTCTTTGTTCATAATATGCGAGACTGATGAAATCTGGTATTATAAAACCAAATCCTAAGTATGCATGTTTGGTTGAATATAAAGTGCCTCTGGAACCACGATCAGTTAAATCAGCCTTAGCTGATGAAGGGTGGTACAGAGCAATGCAAGAAGAAATGAATGCTCGTATGAAAATCAGACTGGATACTAGTTCCTTAACTAACCAGATGAATGTTATAGGCTGTAAATGGGTGTTTAAAACCAAATTAGCACTGATGGGAGTCTTGACAGATTAAAAGCTCGGTTAGTTGCCAAAGGGTTTCATCAAGAAGAGGGAGTTGACTTTACTGAAACATTCAGTCTTGTTGTTAAACATGCTACCATTCGTATAGTACTTTTCGTGGCTATGATGAAAAATTGGCCAATACATCAACTTGATGTTAAAAACGCTTTCCTACATGGAGTCTTAAATGAGACGAGTGTATATGGAGCAGCCACCTGGGTTTATACATCCTCAAAAATCTCAGTGTGTTTGTCTTCTCAAGAGGTCTTTATATGGTCTTCGTCAAGCACCACGTGCCTGGTTTGATAAATTTAGTAATTTTCTTCTTGAAAATGGCTTCTTCTAAAGATCTGGTGACCCATCTCTCTTTGTTCTTCATCTTGGTTCGAGATACTGATCTTGTTATTACTCTATGTAGACGACATAATTTTTGACCGGTTCAGCTCAGCTTTTAGCTACATTGATCAAGAAACCGAGCCTTCAATTCCACATGAAAGATCTCGGGTATCTTCATTATTTTTTAGGAATTGAAGCCAAGCGTACTTCTCAAGATCTATTTCTTTGTCGACCAAGTATGCCATTGATCCACTTAATGAGCTCACATGACAGAATGCAAACTGTCTCAACTCCTTTGCCACTTAGATCAATTGCTATGACAAATGATGCTACTCTGCTTGCCGATCCACTTGAGTATAGAAGTATAGTAGGCGGTCTTCAATATTTGACGATCACCCGACCTGATCTTGCCTATGCAACGAATCTGCTATGCCAGAAAATGCAACATCCAACAATTGCAGACTTTCATAACTTGAAAAGAGTCCTTCGGTATGTTAAAGGAACAGCACATCTAGGGATCTTCCTCCATTCTAACAGTTCTACAGCCCTCTACGGATACTCAGATGCTGATTGGGCTGGATGTGCTGATACCAGACGTTCTACTACTGGTTTTTGCACTTATCTTGGCTCTAATCTTCTCTCTTGGTCAGCCAAGAATCAACCTACCGTATCACGCTCTTCCACAGAAGCTGAATATCGAGCACTTGCGTCAACTATTGCTGATCTTACTTGGATTAGCTTTGTCTTACGAGATATTGGTATATCTCTCATATCACCCACACTCTTGTTCCGTGATAACAAATCTGCTATTTCTCTTACAGCTAATCCCATTCTACATGCTCGCACTAAGCATATCGAAGTTGATTTTCACTTTGTTCGTGAAAAAGTATCCTCAGGTTCTATAAATGTTCGATATATTCCAAGTCATCTTCAGCTTGCTGACATCTTTACTAAGTCCTTATCACGTTTTGCTCACTCTACTATTAGAACCAAATTGGGTATGGGATTCTTAACCCTTCCCAATTTGAGGGGAATGTTAAGGAAATAAGAACAACTCAGCCAATGCGAGTGACTACTCTGCTGTCACAACTTCAACAAAGGAAGATAATGAAAGTGAAAGGGCTGCAGCTATTGTAAAGATCAGAGGAAGTATAGCACAAAGCGAAGCACACAAGTCAGGGGAGACTATTTGACTGGGAAAGCCACGTCATGAAGTGAGTCGGTGATGAAGACCTCAATTTACACGTGTGCTGTTATTCAGTTTTGCTTTTCTGTTTTTAAGTTCAGTTTTTCCCTTTTTTAGAAAAGTCTTCTTGGTAGCTTCGCTTAGTTCAGAAGATAAAGTGAAAAACAGAGTACGCCTTTTTTAACATGCTCTGTGATGTATAGCATATACTGTGCAAAATACAGAATGAGAAGAAAGTTTCAGATTCATTCTTCAGCCTTCATTCATCTTGTTCATCTTCTCAGGGAGTGCCTGGAACTTGCTATGGGGAAGAAGTCCAAAAGCTATCACGGAGAAATCTGGTTTGGCTCAATCCCTGAATTCCTCGACAATGTTTTATTACCAAGTTATATGCACAGTCGACTAGAGAGGGACATGCAGGTCTCTCCACTCTGTTGTTCTTCAAATGCTGCCCATGAAGAGAGGAACAACTTGTATGTTCTCTCTCTCTCTCTCTCTCTGTGCAACTTTGGAGGGCCATTTTTGTAGTTTCATCTTGTTGATAGTGTTCCTGGATGTCAAGTCACTTGGGCTTCTTCTGTTTTCCGAGTGCCAGGAACAGTTGTGTCCATAAGTCCTCTTTTGCTGAGCTCTTCCTCAATTCTTACTCAAATCAAGAGATTGATTAGACATAAGATTTGCATTTGTCTCAACGTTCAAAGCAAGGTGTCTATTGACAGGCATAAAACTCTGAGTTGCAACTTGATGATTGAGTCTCTTAGCTTGGATCAGGATTGCTCAACCTGCTTTGTGACTTGTTATGAATATAAATCTGCATTGTGGGGAAAAACAAAACTTACTGATTTTTCGAAATATCTTGCAAATTACCAATTTTTCAAAATAAGTGCAGCAACAAGACTTGAAGGATTTGGCTATTAGTTGATCAAGAACATAATTGATCAGCATTCCAACCAGCGCATCCCATAATGCTTGAGCTGAATTGGAGTAAGCAAAAATCTCATAGATTTGGGCTCCATGGAGTTGAAGATCTAGGACATGACGGAGTTATCAATGGTAAGCCGCTCTTCGTATCCGGGATCATCTTCTAAGGGAGCTTTCATTTTACCGTTGATGTGGCCGAGTTTCGAACGCCCCCGAGAGCTAGGGTTACAGCTCGTGACCAAGGAAGGAAATTCCTTTCGTTCGAAAGCATGTTGGTGAGACATTGGTTGTTGTGAGATTCTTGCAGAAGGCCTTTGGTTGAAGGAGTTGCTATCAGCACTTTCTTGCAGCATCATATTCTTCCGTGGTGACAACACAACAACAAGGTAACTAGAAAATTAGCTGAAACAAACAATAACAAATTAGGCTTGAACCTACTTTGATACCATAATAACTTTAGAGACAAAGAAAGCAAACGCAATTTAACGAGGTTCGGCTAAGTATGCCTACTTCCTTGGGAATCGTCTCTCAAAGTTTTGTTATGAATTCTTTTGGAGAGGGATTGCCTTTTTAATTATAGAGGTTCATAATTGTTTGCTGAATTACAGGGAATATACAGGGTAACAATTGAACAAGGAAAAAACACCAAATCAAGAGAATATCCTATAATCTTCTCCTACCAAAATAGGAGGATCCTGTTGATTTGGTCAATGGCAAGCATCAATCAATCTCTTCATATTTGCTTTTTGGTAACTGCATATTAGACGTAAAATAAACAGGCATACCTTGGCCCAACATTGGTGTATTGGATGGTGAAAATTATCCAATAATTATTCTCTCTCCTCGTCACGCTACACATAAATAGAGATGACGTAATATATGCTTAGTAGACGGGTTGCGTCATCAAAATCACATAACATTACAAATTATTTAACCAACGTCTCCCATTGCGCCAAAAAAAAAAAAAAACCAACGTCTCCCATTAACCCGCATTAAAAAGTTGAGTTATTTAATTTAACAAAGGAAAGTTTAGATATTTAATTGAAAAATGAGCAAAAATTCAAGTACTTTTTAGAAGAAGAAGATACCTGAATTTTCCATACTCACACACTGACTAGACGTTTTACAAACTCATTCACAAATGACGGCATTTCCTGTGAATTTAAATGAGAGGATTTAGCAAACAATATTACAAAGGATGAGCATCAATCACAATTCAAACCAGATTGAATTGGTCGATTCAAGGCCACTTCTCAGGTTAACTCGGAAGTTCTTGGGTATAAAACCTTGGAATCGACAAGGCTGGTTCGGTTCTTGGGTTAATGCTCTAAACCACCAGTTCTACTTGAGCATTGACCAACCCAGCTAGTTCAAAATTTGAACCTATCTAGAACCAGTTCGACACCTTGCATTAAAAGCAAAATTAAAAAGTTGCAACCTTGAGGAGAGTCGATCCCACGATATGAAGTTAAGAGTGAATTTTACTCGGCTAACCAAAGACTAGTTCACACTAATTAATAATCTGATTTCACAAGATAAATCTGATTCTCATGTAGAATTACGAACCTCTCTAGAATCCGACCGATTCGATTTTAAGGCAATTTTAAGTGTAGCTTGTTCGATTTCGAAGAAGACAAGTCAAAAGCTCAAGATGAGCCTAAGAACTTTAGGGGATGAATCCTAAAAGAAAAAGGTAGCACTATTCCTTTCTTTGGAACTTTGTCCATCCTTGCTCTCTTGAGGATACAAGGTGGGTTATAGCTTAAAGGATTAGGCTACATTTAACTATTCGAATTTCTAATCAAGAAGAACTAGATAGAATGTGATATGAAATCCAAATGTTTTGTTATATTATATCCATTGTTTAGTAAATCACGATACTAAAGTCATTTATATTCACATCATATTATATATTTTTAGTAAGGACATATTAGTGTATTGAAACTAAAAGTTCATAAATGGAGATAGTAAAAATCTCTTGTGACATTATTGCCTAATTTATTTATATTTGCTTTCTTTTATTTTATTTTTCCTCTCTGTTGTTAATTATTTTCTTTTTTATTTCTTTTTCCCCTTCCATCGTTCTCTAATAAAATTTTATTAAATAGTAAAATACTACTATACCTAAAATATAAAAATACTTAAAACATGTAATATATAAATATAAATATATTTATAGTTATAGTTATAGTTATATATTGAATTTATATTATAGAATAGATTAAAGTCAAATATACAAATAAAAATAAGATTAAATTTAAAACTAGAATTTTTTTTTTTTGTTGTTATGAATTTCTATTATTAGAATTCAACAATTATTTATATTCAAATATAATTTTGATTTTGTTAATTTAGTAAGTTTTTTTATATGAGCAAAGTAAATTTCTTATTATGGATGTTAGGAATCCCATCCGCCTCTATTCCACATCTTCATGAGATAATTTTATCTAGCTCATATCCCTCTTATATCTCGACTTTATTCTCATTTGTGAGCAAGTACCAAATGCAAGATATAATAAATTTTATCTTATCTCCAAATTTATCTTAATTGCCAAACGTAGTCTTTGAGCATTTGTGGAAAGATTAGTTAATTCTTAGTTGATTGGAGGGATTAGGAGGGAAGAGTAGGGATGTTTTTTTTTGGTCGGAAGAAAAGGGACTTTAAAAACGTCATCTTGTTTGGATGGAGGGATTTAACATGAGAGAGGATCGTGAGAGATTGGTAATGTCATTTTATTGTGCATCTAAAATCGCTCTAAGTTCTTCCAGTTATGTAGGGTTTAAGGGTTAGGGAGGTTTTGTATGATAAAAAATTTGTCTTCAATCTCACCATACCTTTTTTATATTTATTGACAAACACGTTAAAGAAATTTAATATATTCTTTTCGTTTTTTTTTTCCTTCGCTAACATTCAAGCCACGCCACAGCTCCCAACCCTTCAAATCATTTTTCTTCTTTTTCTTTAATAATTATTAACATGATATTAGCATAAAATTTCAAATTGATATATATGATAAATTTAAATCAAACTATATTCTTAATCATCAAAATCTCAAAACCGGTACCCTTCGATAAATTTACCACATCCTAAATAGATACGTTTGTAACGAATAAATTGAATTAATATTATAAGAAATTACGAACTAAATTATATAATATAAAATTTTAAATTAGTACACCCGTCAACTATTTCGTGACGTTATTAACCCAACTATTTTTTTCTCCCTAAAATGACCTTCCACTGCATATGAAGCCACATGCTTGGAAAACGGGAAAACATGGAGAAAATGGATGGATAAGGCCCTCGCCGTCTCAGAGCAGTAATTGCTCTCGAAGTTCCCAACATACTCTCTCTCTCTCCCCCTCTCTCTCTCCAACCATCGAAACCCCCACACCATGTCGCTCCTATCTCCGACGCCGGCCCGGCTCATCCCGCCATCACAACGCCGCCGCTTTCGCTCCGCGGCCACCGCCGCAAAGACCTGCATTCCTACCCCACTCAGGGTACTCTCCATGGCCAAAGACACCAGCGACCCGGACTCGGACGTGGGCCTCGCCGGCAAGGCCGCCATTGCCGGGGGCCTGGTCTCGACCCCGGTGATCGCGTGGTCCCTCTACACCCTCAAGACGACGGGCTGCGGCCTCCCGCCGGGCCCGGGCGGATCCATCGGCGCGCTGGAGGGCGTGAGCTACCTGGCGGTGGTGGGGATCGTGGGCTGGTCGGCCTACACCAAGTCCAAGACCGGGTCGGGCCTGCGCAGCGGGCCCTTCGGCCTCCTGGGCGCCGTTGAAGGGCTGTCGTACCTGGCGCTGCTGGGGATCGCCGTCGTCTTCGCGCTGCAGTTCTTCGACAAGGGGTACATCCCCGGCCCGTTGCCGGCCGATCAGTGCTTCGGCTGAGGCCGATCAGTGCTTCGGCTGAGGCCGATCTCTCTCTCTCTCTCTCTCTATCTCGGAGCGCAGATGGTGTGGACGTCCGTGAGCCATTTCGATGTTATCTTGACTTTGTGGTGAGGGTTAGCCCTGGACCGAAGGCCTTTTTGTGCTCTGTACATTTTTAGTTGAGATGTACCATTCAACATTTTTTTGCAGCACTCTTTACGCTAAATTTACCGCGATAGGACTTGATGTGCTTGGACCGACCCGCAAAGGTCAAGCCCGAAATAACTCATTTGAGTCCGCTCATAGTCGAATTTGTCTAAGTTAGTGACCGGATAAGATGGGGAGCCGATCTCAAGAAGACGACCGTGTCTAGGTATGATACCCGATGATTTCTGGGGGAGGGCTTCGACTTGATTGGGCCAATCCAAAATTATCGTCCAAGCACACGCTCATGTGATAGGCAGATCGGGCGGGCCGTCGAGCTTGACATTAGGAAGAGTTGCCTCCTTTCTTTGGCAATTTTATTCTAGAATGCCGACCGCTCGGATTCTCTCAAAATTCATTATTTATGATTAAATATATGGTATCGAGTAGCTGTTCCGCATAGAAATTTCAAAAGTAGCCATGTCAAGACAATTCCCTATGCTTTCACTTTCCCCTTGTTCATTGATTTATCATGGGTCTTGTCGACAATTATTCCGCGATTAAAAAACAAATGTTATCATTTTCCAACCCGCTCTAACGTGCACTGTTGACATCATATGGGGTATCTATGTCATGGCGTGACCCGTAAAACTGTACTTTTTTGGAACGCTTCTTCCATTCGATTACAGTAGTCGAGCTTGATGGGCTTGGACCGATGGAAATGGTTAGGCCCATTATTAGGCCCGAAATACCTCATCCAAGTCTGCTCATTGTCCAAATTATCAAGCCAGTCTAATTAGTATTGAAAACCGTGCCTATCTATAGTAAAGACTTGTTGAACAGGTGGGTTGAATGGAAAATAATCCGACCTAAATTAATCCATCTAACATGTTTCTGATCCATTTACATGTGATACAAATTCAATGACCTAACACATATCCAACATAATTGTATTACTAAAACACTTTCATATGTAGACCAATATAGGAAAATTAATACCCAAATTGGGGCGAAGCATAGAATAAAGAGAGAGAGAGAGAGAGAGAGAGAGAGAGAGAGAGAGAGAGAGAGTTTAGTCTAAATAAGTTGTTAACCCATTTAACATCCGTATTATTTTAGATTTTGCTATTATAAACTTATTTATGACAATTTACTTAGATTTTGCCATTATAAACTTATTTATGACAATTTACTTAGATTTTGCCATTATAAACTTATTTATGACAATTTACTTAATATAATTAATTCATACAACAACTCAAACTATCGAACATAGGTGACCTATTTTGAAAGGTGTAACAACTAATCATAATATGCGAGGGTCCAACTCGACTGGACCAATCTAAAATCATCGTGCAAGCATGCTCATATGTTGAGGTCCCTCTCACCCTAATCAAACATGTTGAAAATATTCTTATAAACAAGAGATCAGGAAGAGTTGCCTCCCATCTAGGGGGCACATTTATTCCACAATGTCGATTATTCAAACTTCAAAGCCCTAAAATCCACACGCAGCTCCCCAACGATGCATCAATGTCGGAAATCCACATCGGTGAAGTCTCGTGAAGATTGCGCAGAAACTCCCAAAGAACAAGCGAATGGTCAAAACAGGGAAGAATGTACAAGGAAATTAGGGGAGTCAAAAGACCGCGTGAGATTGTCTTGTGGAAGCGATCGACGCGCATTCATCGTCATGATGATCTAATCACAGCAGAAAGCAATAAATTACCGTGGTAGGACTTGATGGCGAAAAGGTCAAGCCCGAAAAACCTCATCCAAGTCCCGCTCATACTCGAATTATCGAAGTCAGTCTAGATGCAGTTGACCGGATGAGGCAACCCGATCTCGAGAAGACAACCACGTCTAGGGATGATGTACACACTCGTGTGTTAGGCAGATCAGGTAGGTCGCCTAGGTTATAGCGTTGATTATTTTCCCAATCGACTTACTTTGATAGGTACCATAATAGAAAGAGTTGCCTCCCCTCTATGGCACATTTATTCAGGAGTGTCGATCATTCGGACTCTACCAAAATTCATTATTTACAATTAAAGAGATGGTGCTAGAGTAGTTTTTGCACATCGAAATGCAAAGGAACTAGCCATAGCAACGACAATTCCCTCGTGATTTTACTTTTCCCTCGTTCACTGATTTACATGGATTTTGCCAACAATTTTTCCACAACGTATATTAACATACAATGTAAATATATTTTTGGCAACACTTTTCATTAAATTACACTTATCGGGCTTGACCTCATCAAGCCAGTTATCAAGCCTAATATACCTTATCTAAATTTGCTTGTTGTCCAATTATCAAGTTTATATAAAATCCACGATTGGATGAGGGACGAGCTGATCACCAGAAAGATATCCGCGTCTATTTACGATAATCAATAATGTACAGGGGGTTCCAACTCACTCAATTGGTTCAATCTAAAATCATGGTCGAAACATGCTTGCACGACGAGATCCGTTTCCTTGATTATACGTGTCGAAGATTTTTTTTTACAGATAAGAGACGAGGAAAAGTCCCTCTCATCTAGGGGCCACATTTTTTCCATAAAAATGTCGATTATTCAAACTTCAAAGCCTTAAATCTGAACGCAGCTGCCCGACTATGCTTCAAAACCTTAAATCTGAACGCAGCTGCCCGACGATGCATCAATGTCGGAAAGCCATATCGGTGAAGTCGACTGGAGATTGCCCCGAAACTACTTAAAGAACAAATTTTCTTTTCTCTTGACAACCTCACAGAACGAGTTGAGTGGTCCAAAAAAAGGGACGAGGAAGGTACGAGGAAATTACGGGAGTCAAAGGCACGTGAACGAACAAGATTGACTTTCGTAACCCGATCGACGTGTGTTCGTTGCCGTGATTGATCTAATCACGGCAACGAGCCACTGATTAAATCGAACATGATTTGATTTGCAAGGAGGAAAGATGATGGAAATTGCATTTTTTTTTTTTTTACTTTTTCCTTCCCATGTTTTTTGGGTCCAGAAAAATGATGGAAAATTGCTTTGCGGCGCTAATTCTTCGTGGAATTTTATAAGGCGAGTCAAACGAAATAAAATAAACGCTTTCGGGCCAACCTGTCCAATGATAATAAATTCCAAAGAATCTTCTTTGTTTTCAATATTTGTAGATTTTTTTTGCTTTTAATCTTGTTGCCCAAGTTTAGCATTTCGAAGCTATTGCGCACGTGGATCGCTGTTTAAAAAATGTAAAAACAGACCTACCAATTTATGTGAAGAGATTATCAATGACATGAGGAGGAAGGTAAACTGTTTTTTTCCTTTCATTATTTATATTTTTGATAGATTATAAACACGGACATCACTTGCTTTTTTAAAGTTTTTTTATGTCGGTGATGTCCATAGCTTCAAGCTAAACAATGATTTATGATAAAATCTTGCATCTTTATCCATTAATTAGCTAATTAGAGTATCTTTGATTAAGTTAAAGCTTAAGACCATGACTGTCTTTCACTTATTCAGTATCAGTGACATGAAGGGTAATGGTTGTAGCACACAAATTAAGATACCGTTAAAATATTTCATTACCAAACTAATAATATTTAAATAAAATTGTTTTTTTTTATTCTAGGTTCTATACAAAGTGTAAATAGGCTATGCTTTAAATAGTACTTTTTTCTATTTTTAAGATTTTTTATTTTACCATAATTATGAAGTAACGTGACTTTTATTATTGTTTTTTTAACTTCCATATAACTAAAAGCATGAATTATATAATAAATTGTATTTAAAATAAGAAATAATTTTAAAATTTTTTCTTTTATTTTTTATTCGATAATTAAGCTACTTTCAGAAAAGTGATTATTTAGCGTCAAATTAATCTTCTTCTTCTTTTTCTAATTGATGCAATTTTTCTAAATTTGAAAAAAGTTATAGTATGAATACCCTCTTTTAATTCGTTTTCAAAACTTAACCTGATGAAAGATAAAATCTCACAGGTGACAAATTATATTTTATCACTTAGTAATGTATTTGAAAGCACTTTCTCTTTTTCATTTTTTTTAAAATTAAACTCAGTAAAAGATAGATCTTTGAGATGACACTTCAATGGGCTAATTCTTATTGGTTGAATGTAAACCACATGGCAATCTTTTCTCTTCTCATATATCCTCAATTTCTTATTTTAGAAATATTGTATCCGTAGACAAGCACGTAAATGATAATCCTATTTTACTTATCACACGTTGCAATATTAACATTTGATTATTTTTTATCCTACAAAAACTTCTTAAAAAAATTCATGCCTTGAGATATTATTCTTTTTCCCATATAAATCTATTTAATTTCTTTGTATGGTGTATTTATCAACAATTTCTTTCCATTGATGCAACAATTTTTGATACGATGATTTGGAACGAAATTGAGAATAAAAAAAATTTTGATTATTAATTCCTGGGAACAATTCTAGAATCAAGTCAATCTATTTTTTCTTTTTCCTCTTCTTTCTTCTTGTTCTTCAAGTGCTGCCACCGCCGCCACAGCCCGTCGCCAGTCGTCGGCGAACCTCGCCTGGCTAGGCGAGGCCGCTCACCCAGCCGTCAGTGAGGCTCAGTTGACGAGGCATGGCCTCACCGAGGGCCGGCGACACTCCGGTGAGGTCGTCGGCCCTCGTCTAGCCGATTGTCGGTCATCCCAAGACTGGCGACCGGCCACCTTGAAGAAGAAGAAGAAGGGGAGAAAAAAAAGGAAAAAAAAAAAAAGAAGAAAAGAAGAAAAAAGGAAAAAAAAATGATTTGAAGTAGGAATTGAAATGTTGTTATATATAGAATACATATTTAATTTTGTATTTTAATTTATTATTTAGTATTTATATTTACAGTTTATACTATAGTTTATTATTTACTATTTAGTAAAAAATCGATTAGTTAATATTTTTATTACTTAGTATAAATATAATTAATCAATAGAATTTCAATGATTTGATAGAATTTTAGAATGGAATAAAATTTTAAATTTGAATTATTTTGAAATTGAAAATATGGTAAAATATAATATAATTTATTTACTCATAAGAAGACAATTATATTGGTGAGGGGTTCATGAGAATTCAATATCAAATTTACACTCATTTAGAAAGGTAAAAAAAAAAAATTGAATAAAATTTTATGCAGTTACTAAATGTATTTTAATTCTTTTTTTATTTCAGAATAAAAAATTTTGTGCAGTTATCAAATGCGTTTTTTATTTCAAAAATATTTCTAAAAATATAATAAAAATAATAATTTATGATCAGGAATTATTTTCGGGACAGAATGGATATGCGCGCTAATCCATCAGCGCAAGCATTTTCATGCACGGAGACTTGTGGTCTCTGGGTCTTTTCTTGTAGAGCTTGGTTTGCAAGTTACCAAGAAACCCTCTTAGTTGACTTGACTTAAAGACCATCGTCTTCATCGCTAAGCAACACACACTCTTTCTCTCTCTAAACTCGCTCGCTCATCAGCATATACGCCTTGCTGCTCAACTGGGTTTTCTCCGTATTGACTTCGGTCGTCTCCTGAACCCTCTCCCCCTCCGCCACAACCGAACCCGATCGTGGTCTCCGCAAGCCTCGCGATTCGAGGTACTCGAAAATTTCTCTCTCTCCCCGTTGCGGGTTTTGCTACCGTCGCTCTGGTTTGTGTTTGGATCGCTTGTTTGTCATCGCTTTCGAGTTTTTTTTTTTTTTTTGGTTCGTTTCTTCTTCTGGGTTTTCGTTGATCGGCAGTTCTCTCTCAAATTTCGAGTTCATTTCTCTGTGCGTGATGATGGGTTCTCTCGTGAGGGACGAACCGAGGTGATCATGACTGAAGAAAAAAAAAAGAGAAGCATTTTTTTGACTGACTGGGCGTGGTGGGTGGGGGTACGAGGGAAGTTGAGGAGGTACAATCTGGAGTGGCCACGCACGTCTCTCTCGTCTGCGGACGACAGGCGATCAATCCGATGGAAAAGGCAAGCGCGTAACTCCGAAACCGCAAAATTAGCTCACGGGTCATCATGGCTCGTCTCTTGTGGAATCTCCTTTCGATTCGTCGTAAATTTTTCGTCTCTCCGTTTTCCCTGCCGCTCTTGGGGTAACGTCCGCTTTGATCGTTCCTCTGTTGCTTTCCTGACTGCCTAGGGAAATGCCCTTTTTAGCTAGTTGCTCTGCTTCATCGCCTTAGACGAAGCAGCTGGGTAGGCACGTTCCCCTGTTTCCGCGTGCGTTAGTTTGGGTCGAGGAAGAGGAGATTTCTGCGGGTCGGCCGTTAAAGAGTGTCGAGGAAAGAAAAAAGGGATTGTCCAGACGCCAAAGATAAGGGAGACTTCGACCGAGTCCTCTGGGTTTTGACGATCAAGAGCCAACAATTTCAGGGTTTCTCCTCGCTCTCGAGTGGCTTTTCTGGGTTTTTCTTGGTTGATGGTTCTTTCTCGAATTTCAGGTTCGTTTCTTTGTGCGAGATTCGATGGATTGACCCTAATGCGGTTATTGCGGGATGAGAGGAGCGATGATTTCCTTGCGAGTAGTGACTAGGTTTGACTAGTAAGGTTGATCAAGATGGCAACTTTTTTTGCTTTTTTGTTTGTTAATATATGATGGTTTGCGAGATTTTTGCTATGTGGGTTGATTGGAAGTCGAGCTTGAAAATGATTGGGAGTTTAACGCGAAATTCCCTTGATTAATCGGCCTTTTTTCAATGTGTAAAAGTCTTTTAATTTTTCTGGCATTCACATTTTCAACGCAACTCAGTTAATAGTTTCATGTAGACAACTCCTTCTTGATGATTATTTTTCTTGTTTCGACCTTTTTTGGTGGTGAAATAATTGCTTTTGAAATGGGCAACGTTAACATGCAGCTTTTCATAAAACTTCAACCATTTCAGCGATGTCGGACTCAGAGTTGGATAGCATGCTGGATGACGGTTGCTTGTTGAGTGATAAGGACAACGTTTCTGAAGAGAGTGGCGGTTGGACCATAGTCGATCAAATGGAGTCCTTGGACCTGAATGGCTGGGTATGTTCTAATAACTGTAGAATCCTATACTTTTGTTACAGAATAGATAGTCTCTCTATTGATCAGATACAGAGATAGTAGTCATCTTCTTGTAAGCATCATTCCATGGTACTTGACAATGTAGCCCATTCTTTGCTTCTTTAAATCATTCACTCTCTTGCATGAATGCAAAGTAATTGATTTGGAGACTCTTTACTGCTATTGATACAGTTCAGTGATTGGGAATACTGTTCTGATGGTAGTGATTCAATTGGACAAGGAATGCAGTCCTTGCACCTCAATGAAGCAGTAAGTTTCGACTGTTCTTGAATATCTTGACTGTAATTTATGGAGAACATAGTATATCTGAACTATAAATTCTGTTGATTGGTTCTTATTCAGAGACAGATGTTTTAATGGTCAAAATATTTTTATTCTGTAAGTATCACTCTATGGGTTTTTGAAATCATTTGCTCTCTAGAAATCATTCACCATGTCAACAATGAAGCATATTCGTCTTTGAGATTCATTTTCTGTCTTATATGAATGCATAAGAAATTAAGTTGGTTTCTCTTACTGCTGTCATCATAAGGTCATATTTTATTCTATCCTCACCATATGAAGTCACAACCAATGAGGGGAAAGGAGACGGCTTTAGGGTTTATCATGCTAGCTTCTGTTAGCTGTTGTAGCTGAATCAAATTTTGGCGGCTTAATTTTAATAACATGAGGAGTGGGTCAGTCTTTGTTTTCATGCAGTTTCATATGAGGATTAAACTAATGCGCACTCCATCCTTAATTTAACTGCAAGACTAAGCAGCACTTCCTTTTGAAGCTTTATGGTGAAAAGAGAGTGAGTTTGAATGTCTGAACAACTTAATCATCAAATCTCCTAGCTGTGCCATTTCATTAACTTTTTTTTTTTTTTTTTTTTTTTTTTTTTGGTGACCTTCATTAACTTTTTTCCTCTGGGTTGCAGGTAGAAATCTACCATCCTGAACGCTTCGTTCATCAAAGGTTGAATGATTTTGCAGAATTCACCAGAAGGATAAGGCAGCCCAGGGTAACTTGCATTGAAGAGGTAGTAAGGGTGCATGTTCTCCCTTTGCTTCCTGCCAAATCGTTGTGCAGATTCAGAGCTGTTTGTAAAGGATGGAATCGATGGATTTCGAATCCCTTTTTAGCCCACCAGCAAACCATGCAGTTCAAACACATCTCTGGCTTCTTTTGCCAGAAGCCTGGTTTTTATTGCTACTTCATTCCTCTGGACCCATGGACGCATGGCATGCCAGATCCATATCTTACATTCATGCCCACACATGTCGATATCCGCTCCATTTGCAGTGGCTTGCTTTGTGTCCAAGGAGTCGATGACATCTATTATATTTGCAACCCTGTGACAAAGAAGTGGAAAATGCTTCCGAATCCAGGTTTCTATCATGGACCTGGAACAGCGGTTTCCCTCGCCTTCGAGCCCTTGATGTTTAACTTCTCCCAAAATTTTGAGCTGGTTTGTGCGGTTCCAGTTCCTGATTCAGGAATTGTAGTATTTGAGATTTTCTCATCAAGGTCAAGGTCCTGGAGGACCTCAGAAGACTTCTTTGAGCTGGCGAATGCAACATTCATTGGCGATGGATACTATTGGGGTGGATCTGTTTATTGGGTGGTTGACTCTGGGGTAATACTTGTCTTCAATCCGAGGATCGAGCAATACAGTATTATGCAATTACCTGTTGGAACCAGTACCAATGGTAATCTGACTGAGATGCATGGGGAGTTGTGTTATATGGTGGCCCTCAAAGAAGGCTCTGATCTTGCTATACACGTATATGGGGTAATGGACATGAGCTCGAGGTGTCGGATCTGCATCCCGTCGGCATGTTCTGGAAACCCGAGGCAAGTTCGCCTTATGGGTTGTGTTGACGGGGATGTCCTCGTGGTGTGCATAGGAAATGTCGTGATATCACATCATCTCTCCACAGGAGAAACTCGGATGTTGGGCACGGACCGGATGCTTGAAGGATGCACGGTGATGAGGTATCTGCCCTACGTGAACAGCCTGGTACATGTGAATGAGCTCCCTGAGCCCTGTGACCATTGGGAGAGCATGGAATTGTAGGCTCATGTCCCTTTTTTGGCGTTTTCTCTTCCCTATTGGTGTCACGGGCCACGACTCGAGAATTCAGATCCTGACATTAGCTGTTGCTAAGTTCCTGGTGTTTTGAGAACCCGTTTGAATTTTCTGTAGATTTTAGTTTTGGAGATACCACTGGGGATTGTGCAAAGATTCCAAACTTCTGTCAATGTGTCTGATGATAACTTTAGTACCTCTGGTACATGTTTCGGAGACTAATCTTAATGTTCGATACCGTCTTTCTGCATAACTTGTTTGGCCCTCTTTCAGCAGAATACTTTGGTCAGCTTGCGAAGAAAGGTTTAGGTAGAGTTCTTATAACTTAAGATGGGGCATTCTGTCACACTAAATATTCTTGTGCGTAGGATACGTGCATTTGGTTCCATTGTACGGAACGGCTACAGGTGTCGAGTTATATCGTCTTTCCCTTTGCTTATCGGAGAAGATCTGGCACTTTGGGGAAGTTCATAAAAAAACCAGAAAAGATCCATACACAGCCCGATGAAGTTCCTTCTTTATTTCCATTTTATTTTCATGGACGGGTGTCCTTATTGGAGCGAAAGTTTTTTTTTCAAAAATTATTTTTTCAGACTTTCACCAGTTTAATTTGTTGAAAATGATTAATCAACCGAAAAAATTTTCTGGTTAACAATAATATTCTTGCATAAAATTATGAAAGTGAATTTTTAAATCTAAAAAGCGAAAACACTTTCCAAAATTACTCTTCTCGATTTTTTGAATATTTTTTTTTTTTCTTTTCCTTCTTTTTTATTTTTTCTTTCTCCCTCGAGGTCGCGGGGCCTTGATGACAACTAGTGGTTGGCCACGGGCCTAGCCCGACAAGCCCGAGCCTTGCCAGCAAGGTCGAACTTCGCTTGTGGCTTGTTGTCGGCCATTGTTGAGGCTTGACAGCTAGCGTAGGAAGGAGGAAAAATAGAAGGAAAAGAAAAAATAAATAAAAGGTTATTTAAAATTTTACATTTTTTTACCTTGAGATAAATCATGAGCTTGAAAATCATTTTCCAAATGAAATTTAAATACTAGAAAACGTTTTCAATAGCATATCACCAAATGGAGGAAAACTATCTATTTTCCTGAAAAATGATTTCAGCGAGAGTTTTCCCATGAACAGACGCACTTTATGATTTGTTTTGTTTTTCCAATTGACTTAATTGAAGAGATTGGTAGAATCGCCATTCTAATTAATTTTGATAACAAAAAGGCACAAGGTAGGTTTATCACCCCCCATGTGGGCTTTTGAAGAGGAAGAGGAATCGCTAATCACTTGAAAAAAGAGACGTCACCAAACAAGAAACTAGCTGCTTGGCTCATGCTTTGCCATTCCGTTCAACCACGCCTCATACTGTCTCTTTCGAGATTACCTGTCGTTGAAATAAGCACCTTTGACTTATCGGTTTCATATTGGCTAACAATTCATAGGATTCACTTCAAGTGGCAAGCAATTTACTTCAAGTGATGAGTGAAGAGTATATTCGTCACGTCATGCCTCGTGAAAGAATGATTTTAGTGAACATGGCTGGAGTAAGCAATCTTGATTTCGGGGGGAGTTTGCTCTCATCCTATTCGAGCTCCTCTTTGCCCTTTATAGCCGAAAACGAGGGGCTTTGGCGGTATTGAGCAACGTTGGCAATAGAGGTGGCGGTCGATGGTGGTCGAGGGCGGTCGAGGGTGGTGGCGACTCGGCCTGAGGCTTTAGGTAAGTTCGTATGCCGGATGGTTTGACCCTACGGTGTTTGGGAAGGCTTTTTCTCCATGTACTGGTTAAAGGGTTCGCGGCGCGGAATTTTGTTTTCAAAAATAAAGAATTAGAAGTGGTAAAATAGTGAAAAGTCATCGCACTTTTGGTACTTTTCAAATGGATTTGTCAAAAAGTGCTCAGATAATACCTATTGAGCAATTAAATAAAGAAAGTTTATAATTGTCAATGTACTGCATATCTCTTTATCACGTGTAATCAGCGTATTGGGGAAAACTAAAATATTTCTTGGTAAAATTTGCTTAATAAATTGCCTTGAGATAACCTTGAACAATATCATTTTTTGAAAAAAGTTAGTTAAAACATGCGTGCCGTGTATGAAAAAAGCTGGAAAAATGTATTAGATAAAAAAAAGATGAGAAAATTACCTAAAAAATCAAACACTTGTTGTATTTATGTTAATTCGATCTTGCACATTTTAATCGTGTCAATTGAGCCTTCAATCTATTTGTCCAATTTTGGCTAAAATTTGTCGATGTAGACACTGGATGTCTTATATAGCATGATCGGCGTTGACATTCGTTTTTTTTGTAATTTTTTTTAAAGATTTAATTTTTTTATAATTTTTTTCTTTTACTTTCTTCCTTCATTATCGGCCAAAGGCGAGGGTTGCCCTCACTAGATTTGACAAGGGTTGACCTCACTAGCAAGCTCAAGTCTCATTAGCCTTGGGCAATAATCACCCTCGCCAGGCGATGCTTGAGCTCCCTAGGTAAGCCTCATGCGAAGACGGCGAGAGTGACCCTAACCTCACGTCGCCTTCCAATCAAGAGAGGAAGAAGGAAAAAAAATTATTAAAATTCGATTTTTCTTAAAAAATTGTAAAAATTATCCGCATCGACGCCAATTATGCCACGTAACACAGCCAGCATCCTCATCAACAATTTCTCATCAACAATTTCTGTCCAAAATTGTTGAAAAAAGCCAAATTGGCAAATTGTTTGAATATTTATCATTCAATTAACACAATTGAAAAATTGAGCATTGAAGTGGCACAAATATAATAAGTTTAGACTTTTTAAATAATTTTCCAGTAAAAACAGATATATTATTTGAAGATTTTATCAATCTTGAAAAAATTTCACCTAACTCATAAGGTAAGAAGATTTAATTTTTAATTACGATTAGTAACAAATTACATGCTTTGATTTGTGAGTGAATATCAAATTAGTGAAATTAAATTGAAATATGCAAAGATTTCGATCGATCTTTTAGACGTACTTTCCATCGTGGTAATTCTTGATGATTATTTTGAATCCAGATTTAGAAGGGTGAAAATTCATAGATTATTTGTCAATTATCTTAAATATTGTAAACTATGACTGCCCCTAGAGTTACGTGTAGTCATAAAGAGAGGTGAATACGCATGTAGGCTTTTCGTGTTTTTAAGTGAATTAAAAATTTTAAAATTTGTCATAAAAGTATAATCAAGTTGTAAAATTTTCAAAAACTATAAACAAGTTTAAAAAATTATCAAAATTTTCTAATTAAGTCATTTCATTGATTACAATTTTTAAAAGTTTTGTGATTCAATTTTAATTTTGTGTCAAATTGTAGACTTAATTGCATCTTTTTAAAATTTTATAATTCGATTGCGTTTTTGTAACAAGTTTTTGAATTTAATTACACTTTTGAAATATTTTAAAACTCGATTGTACTTTCGTGATAAATTTTAAGACTTAATTGTATTTTTTAAAAACGTTAATATCCGATTGCACTTTTGTGATAAGTTCTAGGTCCCGATCGCTTCTTGAAAGTTTTAACACTTGATTATAATTTCATAACAAGTTTTATAATTTTAAATATACTTTATTATTTTTATTATTAAAAAAATACAACATCGAGATGATAATTGTATTTAATTTTACTCAATAGTATAGTGCACAAGAGATTCAAGAGGTCTCCGTATAGCGATCTCGACTCTTTCGAAAATTACAAATTGCGTCCATTCCTTTTTGGGCTAATTCCGTAAAAAAGCATCAACTTTAGGTTGATGGACAAATCTGGCCAAAACTTTTTTTTTGTCTCATGAAAAAGCACAAACTTTAGGTTGAGGGACAAATTTGGGCCAAACTTTTTTTTTTGTCTCGTAAAAAAGCACCAACTTTAGGTTAAGTGATAATTCTAGCCTCTATTTTTTTTTTTTTGTCTCATAAAAAATCACAAACTTTCACTCCTATCAAATATCTAACCCTTACCATTAACTTTCTATTTGGAGTTAACCTTATTTCACGAGAAAATGTTCTAGTTATGAGGTTGGTGGATCTCATCCATGGTTTCTCTTGATGGGCGGTGATCTACAGTTTTATATTATGACGAAACGATAAAGTTTAGCAAGAGAAATTCAATTCGAAGATTTTTTTACTTGCTAGTGAAGTATACGAGACAACACAGCTTCGCCATTATTCTTTAAGCTGTGGCTAGAACAAAAAGACAATGGATGGTATTAGCCAGTAAGTGCACATGACTATCAATGAAGCTAAGTTAAGAGGAGCTAGATTTAGGATTTAAGTGAAAGTTTGTGTTTTTTTTTCAAAAAAAAAAAATTGGGCAAGAATTGTCACTTGACCTAAAGTTTTTTTTTTTTTTGGTGCTGGAGGAACCGCTTTGGCCGACAGTGCCACGTAAACTCCCAGATGTCGCTAGCGGGAGAGCTACCATCCTGGCGCCACGTGTCAATCACCTAGTGGCCCACCAGCCTCCTTGCAACTTGGCTTCGAACTCCCGACCTTCCCTCAAAGGTCTGAAGCCTATCTAGCGGAGCCACCACGGTCGGTGGTTCACTCAACCTAAAGTTGGTATTTTTTTATGTGACAAAAAAAGTTTAGCTCAGATTTGTCACTCGACTCAAAGTTGATGTTTTTTTACGAGATAAAAAAAAGTTTGGGCTAGATTCGTCAAATGACCTAAATTTTGTATTTTTTTATGGGATTAGCCCATTCCTTTTTTAGCACATGATGTCGACTCGATTTAACGGGAATGGAAGAAGAACAAGACAAAAATCCATCCTTAAAAAAGAATATCGTTGATGTGACGTGGCCAGGGGTCAAGTCGTCGACTCACCTTTACAGTGGCGCCCAGCGTAATTAAGGGGCGCCCCCGGGGGCACTTCCTCAAACTCAACTTTCCCGCCCAAAGCAGCGCCCCTTCCTCCGCTCTGTACCCCAAAAACACTGCACTGCCAAACCACAAATTAAAATAAATAAATAAAAAAAAACGTTTTCTGGGGGGGTTTTTTATTTAAAAATATTTTTTTAAAAAATAGTGCTTCGCTTTTATGGCATGGTCTCCCACCACTTCGCTGTTCTTCCACTCTCCTCCTTTCCCTCTCCCGAAGCACCGCAACGTTCCATTTTCCTCCCCTTCGCGCTTCCTTCGCTGCGAGGTAGAGGAAGAAGACGAAGAGCTCTCTCCATTGAAAGCGCGGTGAGCTTTTCCTCTCTATCTCGGGTGTTCGCGCTCGAGAACGGAGCCGTTCGGCGCGCGGATCGCGGAAACCCTCCTCGGCCGAATCGCTTGAGCGGCCCAGGGGGGGTCTCTGTTCCGGTCGCTGGTTTCCGGTCGGTGGTTTTTCCGGCGATTTCTGCTGACTCTGTGCCGTTTTTTGGTTACCCTTTAGGGCTTTCCTGTTTTTGGCGGGCTTGTTCGGTGGGCGGAGATGAAGGTCGAAGAAGCTGCTGCGGAGTCGCCGACGTCGGTGCTCGGGGAAGACGTATGGGTTTTCTCTGCTCTTGTTCCGAGTTGACTGTTCTTATCTTCTGGTCGTTTGTCTTGGAAAATGGCCAAATGCTGAAGGGTGCTTTGAAAAAAGGAATTTTTTTAAAATTTCTTTTTATATATTATTTAAGTCTCTCTTCGGCTTTTTGGCAGTTTCTTTCTGACAGCTTGAAGTTCTTCATGTGCTTTAGAGGTGTTTTAGCTGATATGAGTATGAGGGGGCTCGTGTTTGTTTTTGAATGCTTGATGTACAGGGATTGTCAGGTTAATCTTCGTATATTGTTCACAGTTTGTTTTTCTGTGCGTGTGGTTGATCGGTGACTGCTGCAGTAGCTTGCTCTACTCGTATTGTTGCTATGATGATGTGGCATCTTTTGGCACCACTCTATTTTACCTGAGATTTCTTAACTGAAGATGGTTGATTGGGCTCAAATGGCCTCCAAAAAAATAGGAAGTCTAACTGAACTTAGAAAACGATGCGATAAGCTATATATTGTGTGTTGCTACTTGCTAGCTAAATGGCGTGGGGCACGATGCTGGGTTTTTGCCGATATTGTGTAATTTTGTTGTGTATGAGACGGTGGATGTGCGGTCAGGGGTCCTTGTGGACCATGTCATATCTTGTTTGGTTGTCCATTCGAGTAAAAGCTTCAGCTGTTTGGATAAAAGAAAACAGAGTGATGATAGTTGAAATTGTCTGTACGGCAGTTGCTGTGATGCAGATGGTAGGTTGGCGGTGAAAATTCAAATGAGCTCAAGTTGGATGATCACCTGTGATATTAACCTAAGGATCGAATGTTTTTAGCTTACGGTGCACTTATTTTAACACTTCTGCTGTCGATAACTTGCAGCTACCGATGGCACTTAAAACTCTCATGCTCATGCTAGATTTTTTTTTTTTTTTCCAGAACTTTGTTAATGTCATTACCAAATGATAATTTGTATAAACGTAGGTGTACATTTCTGTCTCTGGATGTACTGGTAGACATTCATACGTTGCACCTAAATTTCACATTTCGGTGTGAGATAGATTGGGCATTTGGTTCAACTTTGTCTTTATGTTTTATGAACCATGTGTAACTCTGTCTGAAATGTTTTTCATGTTGGGAACTTGAAGGGCAATCACACGGAGGAATTGGTCCCCAAGCTGGAGGAAGAGATAGTTTTAACTGCAAAGAATGGAGATTCTTCTCTTATTTCAAAAACCATGGCTGAGGAGGAAGAAAATTTGCTGGACACACGTGTGAAAGAAGAAGATGTGGAACGAGAAAATAATTCTGAAGAGCCACCGGAACTGGATGACAACCAGTTTACTAAACTTGATGAGCTTCTAACACAAACCCAGCTATACACTGAATTTTTGCTGGAGAAAATGGATGATATCACATTTGTATAGCCTTTTACTTCCTTTACCTGGACGTTTTTCCTTTGGGATGGTCTATTTCTTTTGGCTGAAATCATAAGGCATATTTAATTTGCAGGTGCAGAATGAAGAGGACCAAGGGAGTGAAAGCACTGAAAAAAAGAAAGGACGTGGTCGGAAAAGAAAAGCGGTATACAATCAGGTGAGCATTATGCTGTTTCTTCAGTGAAGTGGATGCAGAATTTTCAGAGATATTGCATTTTATAACTGTCAGGGGAGCTTTTTTGAGTAAATGGGGAAATGGTTGAATTGTTTTTTTCATTCTTTAAATTCGATTCATGCAAGTTATGGTGTATTAATTCTATTAATGAACTGATCAAAGAAGTTTGGCGAGATGAAATGACAAATGGCACTTGAATTTAGTCCTAGTATTGATGTAGAATGAAATCTACAGTTAAATGACTACATAGGACACATGTGATTGAAGTGAAACTGCAGTCCAAAGCTATCTTTAGATTCTTTCTGGTTTTTCAGTTTAATTAATGTCTGTGTGGAAGACATTGTACTAGGTGCAACAATCTTTCTTCTTTAAGGTGTATTTGGATAGACCTTTGTTTTTGCTTAATCTAAATTTTGCGATAGACCTGCTTTGATTTTTTTTTTTTTTCAACTGACATTTAAATGTCGACACATAGAATTACATATAATTTTTTCATAATTTATTGAAATTTGGATAAAATTTAAATTTTGAAGGGAAAGCAGAATGATACCTTTTGCTTCTACTTAATCTTAAACAATCAGGCCCTTAACTAATAAGTATGCAATGTGTGGTTTTTTAAAATGAGATCCTTTTTGTCTGCGTTCCTGGTTTTTTCCATAAGTGAAGACCTATTATTTCTTTCTTGCTTATGTCAAATTGGAATTATTTTACCAGACCCATGGTGCTTCTTAGCATTTCAGACGATCTTGCACTGATCAATTGATGAGTGTTGATGCTTTTTAGAGTTGGGCTTCTATTCTTCTATTTCTTTGCCATGTAGGGAGCTTTTCCTAATTCCAGACTCCAATACTTTTTTTCTCTTTCTTTCATTTTGGTTGAGTCACAATCACTATCCTCTTTTTTTATTTTACGAAGAATTTCTTAAGCAATTAACCTTCAGCCAATCAAATATGAATATTCACTGTTGCATGTACTTTCTGAAGAGTTAGCTAATATAAGGCACTTTAATGACTTCTATTGCTTTGGATGCGGTGGCTTGCTTTTCAGAGAAAGGCCAAGAGGGCGGTTGCTGCGATGTTGACAAGATCACAAGAGGGTCCAAATGAAGAAGATGTGAATCTGACAGAGGGAGAAATATTTGAAAAAGAGCAGCAAAAACTTGTACCCTTGTTGACTGGTGGAAAGTTGAAGCCTTATCAAGTCAAAGGTGTGAAGTGGTTAATCTCATTGTGGCAAAATGGATTGAATGGAATCCTGGCAGATCAGATGGGACTTGGGAAGACTATCCAGACCATCGGTTTCCTTGCACATTTGAAAGGGAAGGGGTTGGATGGACCATATTTAGTAATTGCTCCTCTCTCTACTTTGTCCAACTGGGTCAATGAGATTCAAAGGTAATATGCTTCATTTTGGAACAGTGGGACTGGATCCACATGATTACTTTCTGGGTGCATAACATTGCTTTCCTTGAGTATGTTCATATAGGTTTGCTCCCTCTATGAAAGCGATCATATACCATGGTGACAAGAAACAAAGGGATGAGTTGCGGCGCAAGTATATGCCTCGAACGGTTGGACCCAGTTTCCCGATAATTGTCACTTCCTATGAGGTTGCAATGAATGATGCAAAAAAATGTTTGAGACACTACAGTTGGAAATACATTGTTGTGGATGAGGTATAAACATGATTAGTTGTTTGTATATCTGCTTTTATTTCATTACTGGACTCATGAAATGGAACTATCCAGCTGATTTTTCTTTGCTAATCCATTTTACTATCTTTTAGGGGCATCGGTTGAAAAATGCACAGTGCAAGCTACTGAAGCAGTTGAAGTTATTGAGTACTGAAAATAAACTCTTATTAACTGGGACGCCTTTGCAGAACAATTTGGCCGAGCTATGGTCATTGCTCAACTTTATTCTACCTGATATTTTCTCGTCCCATGAAGAATTTGAATCCTGGTAAGTACATTTTGTTTGTTCTCCTTTACCTGCGTCACTCTGTATCCAACAGAAAAATTACCAGTCTGAAACTGGTGAGCTCAATAGTGCCCATGAACTTCGCCATTTTTTTAGTAAGAGCCAGATATGGGTTGTAGGAGCTGAACTTTGGGTGTATGTTTATGCATATCATTTAAGCATGGATGCCCCATAATTCATATGATGCTGAAACCAATTACGGGTGCATTTAGTCTAATCGCAGCATTAGTTTTTATAGTAAGGTGATGATATTTAAATTATCGACTTATCGCTCATGCATTTTATGAATCAATCAGGTTTGATCTGTCAGGAAAGTATAGCAATGCAGCAACGAAGGAAGAAGTAGAAGACAAAAGAAGGGCTCAAGTGGGTATTTTCCCAGAAAGCATGAATCTACTTCAGGGAATTCTTTTCATAATTGTTATGAGTATTTCTTGTCACTTGTAGGTGGTGGCAAAACTCCATGGTATATTGCGTCCATTTCTTCTCCGAAGAATGAAAGCTGATGTTGAGCAGATGCTTCCTCGTAAAAAGGAGATTATCTTATACGCCACTATGACTGAGCATCAGAGGAACTTTCAGGATCATTTGATAAACAGGACTTTGGAAAATCACTTGCTGGAGACCGTTGACATTGGTATCATGGAGAAACCTTGTGTTGCCTTTGTTTGTTAATGGTTATTATGTTATTCTTGTGGAGAAAAATATGAATGGCGGCCTAACTCTGTTCTACGAATTTCACTAGGTCTTGTGTCGTTCATGTGGGGGAGTGTTTTTTCTCCTGAAATTCCTTGAATGATGTGTTATCATTTTAATTAACTAAACTTTTTATCTGTCATCTTTTTGGAATATCATGCATACTTGTGCTTGGTGGTACGATGGCCTGATTGGCCAGCATTAATCTATTTCCACTTTTTTAACTATTCTTGATATGGTTATTTATTTGTTCTTGACAATCTTTGCTGATAATCAGAGTCACCTCTCAAGAAGTGTTTGCTTTAGTTACATCTGATTACCTCGTCAGATGATTTATGTGTTGTACTGTTTGACAGTTGGTATTCTTTCTCAAGTTCTCTAATAGGTGTACAAGCCTGAATCGTGTCTAGTAGTTTGTGGACTGACTTCTGTTAATGTCTACAAATACTTGGCATTTAAATTACTATGCTCTTTGGGTCATTATTTTCCTCATTGATTGAAGTATCTTGGACTTGCAGGATCTGGAATGAAGGGAAAACTTAATAATCTGATGGTCCAGCTTCGCAAGAACTGCAACCATCCTGATCTTTTGGAGTCAGCTTTTAATGGATCACGTATATTTCTTTCTTTTTGCCTTGGATACAAATAGGTAGTTTCTTAGCCTTGCTTGACAAATCTCTCTTGCTTCTTGCAACAGATTTCTATCCTCCTGTCGAACAGATTGTTGAACAGTGTGGCAAATTTCGTTTGCTAGATAAATTGTTGGGAAAGCTATTTGAACGCAAGCATAAGGTATGGTCTGCAATTTGTTTCATTTTCTATGATTTGTTAACAAGCTGGCTACTTATGTTACATTTGCCTTTAGGTTCTGATCTTCACCCAGTGGACAAAAATTCTTGATATAATGGATTACTATTTCAGTGAAAAAGGATATGAAGTCTGTCGAATAGATGGAAATGTCAAGTTAGATGAGAGGAAAAGACAGGTTTGCCTCTTATGCATTCTGACTATATGAATTTTTCATTCAGGACAAGACAAGTGACCTGATTAAAGCTTCTCACCTATTCAGTCTGCCATTTGTGTAGTGGATTGGTATCAAATTCTAGTGGATTCAATGGGTGTAATTTCCCATTTGTTACACTAACAGAACTTTTTTTAGTGGATTCAGTGGGTGTGAACATGAACTGTCCATCCTCATTAGGATGACCTACTCTTCTGAGATTGGCTTTTCCAATTGTTCATCAAATCATACCAAATTAGTCATTTATTATTCCATCCTCTCGTTTTATTTAAACTTTTGTTAGGGTAAATGACTTTACAGTCAGTCTGACCATGGTGCAATCTATTGAGCTGGTTAGTTGACTTGTTCCAACTGGATTGTGCTTTTCTTGCAAAAGGCTGGCTACGACCATGGTGTAATAACGAGAAATTCATATCTATACTCTGCAACTGGACCTGATAGCATCTACCAGCCAGTGTGCTATTTGTTCTGTCATTCTGCAAGCAAATCATTTACTTTTGTTAATTAATCTATCAAGTGATTGTAAAAAGTTGCTATTAAGCTGGCCTGAGGTTATCGAACCCCCAAACTGACTTCTTCCATTTAAGATATTTGATTAGCCGGCCAGACAAATTGAATGTTGGTTGTATAGAAGGTGCACATTTAGTGCATTTGTCTCAATAATATGATTAGCATATTCTGATCTGGTTGTCTCAATAACTGTTGTTATTGCTAGTGACAGCTTTGCTAATTACAGTGTAAACTGTTAAGGCATTTGTCTGTTTTACTTGGTAATTTCCTGCTTCAGTGTTAGTAATAGCTTTAGATATCATCTGTTGATAAAAGGCTTCATTTGCAGATTCAGGAGTTTAACGATGTGAATAGCATCTACAGAATATTTCTTCTCAGCACTAGGGCAGGTGGACTGGGTATAAACCTCACTGCTGCTGACACTTGCATTCTATATGATAGTGACTGGGTAATTATCATGCTGTTATTAGTTTTGCTTCCCATTGCTCACTTTTCAGTTAAGTTGTTGCTATGTCTGAAATTAATATGAAATGTGTTATCTCTACACTCCAGAACCCTCAAATGGACTTGCAGGCTATGGACAGATGTCACAGAATAGGTCAAACCAAGCCTGTTCATGTTTACAGGTTTGCGACGTCGCAATCGGTGGAGGTTAGACATCAGCAGCCTGTCCCTGATCTTGTCTTTGAGCAGCAGATCAATTCTGTTTAGTGTTGAGAACTAAAGATATAGTATCTATTTCCAGGGTCGCATCTTGAAGAGGGCTTTTAGTAAGTTGAAGTTGGAGCACGTGGTGATTGCAAAAGGACAATTTCACCAAGAAAGAAACAAGCCTCATAATAACTTGGAGGTATGTTGTTTGCTCTATTAGAAAGTCTTATTATGGTGGGATTAGAAAAAGTTGTGGATCTTCTTTGTGCCTGAGAATGTTTTGTGAGTTACTTGTGCTCTGCTTGAAATTTAGTTGGTTGATTAAGGTGCAGTTGGCAGCATCAAAGGTGGTCTATTTATATCAGTGCTGATCTGTTTTGTTGAAACTATAGGAAGAGGATCTACTGGCATTGCTTCGAGAGGAAGAGACGGCTGAAGATAAGATGATACAGACGGATATTAGCGATGAGGATCTGGAGAGGATCTTGGACCGCAGTGATCTGATTTCTGGTCCGCTTAGTGATGCTGAGAAATCTGATGCTGCAGCAGCAAGTGCAGTGCCTCTCAAAGGACCTGGTTGGGAGGTGGTGATACCAACTGCATCTGGAGGCATGCTTTCGACACTCAACAGCTAAAACGTACTGAGTGAGACCTCGCATATCTCAATTATTTGGCACATTGGGGATTTTTCTTTTGTTTTTTGTTTTTGGGATATCATTAGAAGATTTATGAGGCGGTTCTCTCTTTTACTTGGGCCGGAACTGGTCGAATGGAGAAAAAGCATCCTGAGGTGAAGCTCTCTTTCATTTTGTAAATGTCTTTGATAGACTATTTTTCAGAAAGGGAGCTGAATTTTGTATATTGCTCCTGAAGGGTCGCTTTTCCATTGTGCGCCAAACCTTATATGAGCTCGAGGTACTTTGTGGTGCTGGAACATAGTTATCTTGGTACTTACTGTGCCTAAGTATTAATTCTGGTCTGCTGACCTTACCTTAATCTGTATTTGCGTAGTCTTTGTTAATTTTTATTATTGACTTTTGCACGTGGGTTCGGAATGGCTTGCAAAGGCATCAAATTCCCATTTCTTGACTGAAATAACTTGCAGATGTCATATACTTCAAGCTCTACTTTTTGTTGTTGAAACGGCAGACCATTTTTGTGATGGATGAATAAGGTAATGGTGTTGGCAGTAAGCATGCCGCGAGGAATATGCATCTCGACTTGCAGCATGGAGAAATTGCTCAGTTTCTAGTAGGCTTTTTTTTTTTTTTTCTGAATAGTTAATGTTTTGTTGAGTGTCAACCGAGAAAAAGCTATACAGTTTAGGGGTCACACCGTCTCCCTAGAGGTCACAAATTCGAGTCATTTTGTGATCTAACATCTTAACGGTTCGTGTCTTCGGCATGTGCGACCTAGCTTGGAAAGACCTTTGGACCTTCTGACATGCTGGTCGTGGGGCCGTAATTGCTTTGCTTGAGCAACGATCGGTGGATGGTAGACTTGATCATTGAGTTGATTGACTCGACCATCAGGCTGCTCAGGCTGGTCCGACCAACCGGTGACCTGGGGTTGGCATTATTTAGCCCAAGCCTGCCCGACTATTGAAAACGGAAGCCTTGGTATTTATGAGTTAATTGAAACTCTCTAAGTCTTTTAATGTTTAGACGAGGAAAAACCAACCTAAAATTGTCCTAAAAATTAATATCACAAAAAACTCCAGATTATATTCATTATGATACAAAAACTCAATTTTTTTTTTGTCTCATCATAAATTCTAAATTTATTCACTTTGACACAATGGGCAATTTTAGAGTTCTCGGTGACAGATAGAAAAGTTTAGGGCATCCATGTTATAGTGGATATAGTTTGGAATTTTTTTATGATATTAATCTTAAAATTATGTATAAAATAGAAATATAGTTGAGTTGTAAATAATCCGATGGAGTCCTTTCGATCAGGTCTTAAAGCTTTATTGAAAGAGGTAATTATCCTATGAAAGAGGCATCAACGTGAAAATTTTGTCCTTTCAACACTAGAAGGAGGAGGTGAGGGGTTCAAATCCCCACCTTCTCAAGAGGGGCTTGGGGTGGGGACGATTTCATTTTAGGAGTGGGTTTTGACTCCCACGCCTTGCAAGAGAGTGAGTATTAGAGTAGGATTAGCGTAGTACCGACAAAAAAAAAAAAAAAACACTAGAAACTCTTCCAACTCAACTACATTTAGCATATAAAAACTCATGATTTTGGGTGGATTCTTCTCTTCTTGCTTATTTACCCCAAAAACAAAAACAAAAAAGGAGAAAAATTCTCATTTTTCGCTAATCGGTATCTATAAATACTAAAGATTAGCGACAGCACCAAAGCGCAACCGCATTAGCAACGGTGACGCTACTTGATGTCGCTCGTGCTCTGTCTAATGCACTCGCTCGGATCGCCTTCCAGTTCGGAGGACGAAGGAGAAGAAGAGGGAGAACGTGATCGAACCGATCGCCGCGTCGACATCGGCGATCGGCGCCGTCGCCGGAGAACCGATCGGAGCCGCCGAGCCAAGCGGGGTCGCCTCCCGCGCGAGCGATGATAACTCGATCGAAGCTCGTCGAGCGGCTCAGAGACCACCAGGTCCGGTCCCGGCGCCGTTGCCCTGGCCTCGCGCTCTTCTCCCCCAAACCACACATCGCCACCCGGTACTCTCTCTCTCTCTCTCTCTCTCTCTCTCGCTGCGCGTTTGGCGTTCGTGGTGCATGCAGTGCGCCGTTGGTTCGGTGTGTGAGTGAGTGAGTGCGTTGGATGATCGGCATCGTTCGCGACGGTGAACTGTTAACGTTTCCGGTGGCCCTCGGTCGCTATTTGGAAGAGATCGTTGAGGAGACGTTAGGATGAAAGAGCGCCTGAATGAGCTTGATTTGTGATTTCCTTGATGCAAAAGTTATCTGAATGAGCTCGAGGATCGCGATTTATTTGCGCGATCCTGTTTAGTTTTATCGGTTGGGGATTGCCATGGCTATCTGTGATCGGATGTTTGTTGTCGTATTGACGCGTCTGTCTCGAAATGATTTGAGAATTTTCAAATGCGTTCCAGGTCAATTGAAGCTAAAATGGCGTGTGAAATTTCGTGCAGGGCTGATGTTGCTGTGGCTATGTTTTGGGCTGTGGTGTTTAGCATGCTTGTCGGACTCACTTATCTGGCGTTCCTTCACGGTCATTTCTGGCTGTCCTTTTTGACTGCATGCCTTGGAAGCTGTCTACTTGTATGCTTCTGGAAATCTAGGCATGCGCTGGCCAGAGAAAAGGAGAAAAGATTACCGCTGTCCCTGTGAGCATCGATAAGTATTCGACATGAAATCTTCTAACTTGGTCAAGGAGCTTTGGTTGCTTACCTTCGAATCAAGCAAATTGGCGAATACATCCCTGGTGCACGTAATAATGGTGGCCTGGAGTTTTGCTTGCTGCTGTGAGATATATGGTACCATTTCATGTATCATTCTTTGTAACCCAAATTCATCCCGTAAAATTTTGACGCATGCTGATCTTCTCTTATTCATCATGCTTCCTTTTCATGTAAATACCATATACAAGCAAAGTTATAGACGAGTTCTTGTTAATCTTCCCTTAGTACTTTTATGACTTGTAAATTACATCTCCTAGGACTTCATGCATGAGTAATCTCTCAATGAAGTTGATGTAACATGCTTTTGCACAGATTTGACATGTGAAAGGATGCTACTGAGGCGGAACTTAAAAATTAAGACTATGCTATAAGAGAATTGACATGAGAGTTGCCTAGGCTGCTTTAGCTAACAGGTTCGATATTAAGCTTCGCTGTATCACCTTTCCGTTTTTTATTCTTCTCCTTTCTACAATCCCTCTGTGGCACCTTTAAAGCTTCTGTGTGCCTTTCTCTCGTCACTAAATGGAATTACATATTATTAGGAAAGGAAGAAGAACAATACTATCTTATGCAATCCCCTGGTCAGAATCTGATCTTATCATAGTTTATTCCTGTACACATAGGCTCTTCATTTTAGCACACATACGAAGTTGAGGATGTGGAGATGATTTGATGGCTTGAGAGTTCTTTGAGGATAATTTGCATGAGTATTTGTGCTGGGTAGTTGAATTCGCTTGTTATTCTAAGAGACTTCACCAATGGGGCAGATTTAGTACCGGTAACCATGTGCCTTTTGAAGGCTAATGTTCTGCCAAGCCTTCTTATGAAAGACTAATCAATGGCACACGCATTCTCACAGTGACAACTAGTCATTCTAAGACCAATTTCTAATCCATTCACCTATCTATTATTGGTTCAAATATCTCTTTCCCTTTTGTCTTCGCGCTGTTGTTAGTCAGAGATTTGTATGCCTGGTAATATGTTTGCTGTTTTTACCACTCTCTTTTTTTGGAAAGACAAGTTTACATTCCATTCTACTTTGGACTTTTTACTGGTAATGTTCTGCTTTCGTGTTTTTGAGGCAATGATTGGACTTACTCAATTGGACTTGCTCATTTTGGTGTAAGGTCCTTGCTAGCCATAGTTGGGATTATCAATGCTTAATCCTCTGGATACTTCTCTCCTTTGCTGCAACATTTTTGTTCAGACTTGGATCGGTTCACAAACCCTCTGCTGCTGCATGTTACACATTCTTTTTTTTGGTTCTTTATCTTGGTCCATCTTGTGCTGCCCTAGTACTGCAGCTGTATAGGGTTGTTTCAATCAATTCAGTTAGTTCATTTGATTGCAGAAAAGTTTGCATGCTTTTTAACTAAAATGAGTGGGTTTGATTTGATTGACGTCAGTTGCCAATGGTCACAAATGTTCTGGAGGAGTTCGCTCACTAGGCATATGTTGAAGCGCAAATCATGGATCTGAAATTTGTAATCCAGTGATGGAAGCGTATTCTTTAAGCCAGTGGAATGCACAGCTCTCATCATGTGATAGTCCTGGATCAATATAGACTCCAGCTAGATTTAGACTGCTAAGTTGTTTAGTCAGTATTTGAGTGGATTAATGATGCCCTTGTAGCTTTAGACAGAGTTGCCTCTTGCCAGTCACGTACAATATAGTCAACGTTGCTCTGTTATTGCAGCTCAAGCACTGTGATTTGTTTACTTCCCTATCCTGGTCTTCTTTTTTAGCTGTTATGCATATGTCCAATTACACGGCCATTGCTGTCGTGTAACCTGTCTTGAATTACCCCTGGGATGTTTGATTGTTTTCATGCAGGGCTTTTGTTCCTATAGCTACATTTTGGGCTATAATGTATGCCATACCTGTGTCATCATCATCATCAGTGACGTTAAGGTGTTTCCGTCTATTTTTTTCTGTTGCATGCCTTGGAACCTTGCTGCTTTCACAAACTCAGTCTCCAGGCGCGTGATACTTTTTACTATATTCTTCATCTTTGTGATCTTTTTTGGGAGCAATTAACAGCTAAAGTTCCATTAACTTGGCCTAGATGTCGCTATAGCAATGAAGTTCCTTGGCTCACTGATCAGAGTGAGCAAACTTTACCTGCCTCTGCGCTAGATTTGAACTTTTTACGTATCATCTCATATAGCCCATCAGAGTTTGGTACACCCTGGTTTTCTCTTCATTATTGTACTTCCCCCAAATAATTCCATATCTCTATTGAAGTCTACTGGGCAATGTCCTGTTATCTTTCAATCAGTTTTATTGTGGGAACTTCGTAAGTACTCTGTTAATGGAGTTGGCATAACACTTACCTGCAAAGTTGTGTCTGGATATCCTGCCAATTTGAAAGGCGTAACGTTCACCCTTTGCTATTCATCAAGGTAGAGGAGGACTGACATGCACGTCAAAAGGTGATTAAAGTGATCCCCCAATTTACAAAATCTGATCCCCATCATTGGATTTTATCAGTTGAAGAGCATCTTTGCATACAAGGAAGCAAAATATTAGCATGCACAGTAGCTTAGGTTGTGAAGATGATCAGTATCGAAGTCGCTATGCAGATAATAGTAATTAATGTCGTTCATTATTAATGTTGAATAGCTTGCTATGAGATACAGAGAAGGTAGTATGCCTCTTGAAGGCTAATGTTGTTCTGGGGTTTGGTGGGTCTTTCAGTGTACTGCTGTACCGGCTGAGGGCAACATATCTGTTCCTTGTCTGGGGATATAGATGATAAATACTGGCAGAAACACCGACTCATTGGAAGATTGGCTTCCATTAGCTTTTATTAGATCTACTATTGGCCTTAAGTCATTGGAGACGTGCGTGTACTCGCTGTTTACAGTTATATTTGCAGATAATGATCTTATGTGTTGAGGTAAGGAATGGACCGACAAACTTTTAAAAAGGTCATACTGCTTGCGACTTTCTGGATCAGCAACCTTGTTCATTTAGACCTCTCTCTCTCTCTCTCTCTCTCTCTCTCTCTCTCTCTCTCACAGCGTACAAATATCAACAAATTCGGCGGTGTGAAGATCACCGAATTTCCCATGTCAGTTCATTATGGTTCGCAGATCCCTTGGGCTGTCATGGTCCCCTTCTGGACCATTTCCTTCGTCTTCCTGTACATATCATGCCTCAGCTGAGCTATAATTAGGGAAAAAGAAGAAGAGAGAAGAAAAGGAGTCTGCAAAAATATAAATCCCACTGAATAATGGTTACCACACATAGTGGGACAAGTGGCCCTCCGTTCAGACAAGCTCTTTCGTGCTGGTTGATGGACAAGTGTGCATGTGCTGATGATTGCCTGAACATGATTGCCTCGTGACCCTCTAATTTCAGCTTTCTTGGTATTATTAGTCTTGTAATGTCGAATGTGTATCGAATATTTGATGGCGTTAGTTTTGACATAACCACCAGCTGTGTTGGACTGGATATTGCTCCATGATTGCTCTCTTAAGCTCTTCTGTCTTTTTGGTTGTTTTATGTCTTTGCTTGGCTTGTTTAATTTTTCCTTTTGGCCAGCGAAAGAGTCCCTTTCAATTACTTCAGGGGGACGTGTGATAGAACACGGTTGCATCTGCAGTGGTCGATTCTCCCTTCTGGGTTGCGTCATTTGGGCCAATATATTGCTTACGACCATCGGGCTCATATGTAATAGTATTGTACTGCATGGTTGTCAAGTTTTAGGAGAATCGGCATCTCGATCGAGAGGGTCGGGCCATGCTGTTTACACACATAGGCCTCGCCGATATGTACAGCATAATGACTATGCTCCATTCTTTGACTATGGCTTCGGTCGCTTGAACTTTTGCTTGCGTGATTTTTGGTTCATACCATTGCTTTAATGGACTGGAACAGGGTTTTGTTTGCCACGTGTATATTGGGGCTGTCTTTCCACATTGCGTGTTGTTTGTACGGTATACTCGTACAGAGAGCAGGCAAATGAATCCATGTTTTGGTCACTGATGTATCCATTCTTTCCTTGATTTATTAATCAAATCGAACCAAATCGTAACCTCATCTTAGTATCTTCTTATAAAAGGCTTGGTAGTGTGAGTTCTTCTTTGTTTATTCTTGTGTGCCATTAGATCTAGGGTTACATGGTCCCTAGTTAACATTAAACTTCTTGTATGTGCAAGCCTTATGTCACTGTTCAAACCTAATCGAATCAATTACCAACCGAAGGTACCTGTCTGATTTTTATTGGGTTTCGCTTGTAAGTCCTTTCTGTCTGGTGTGATATGGACATTGGGTCTGAAGCTTTTCTGTTCTGTTCAGGTCCGAGAAACGTCTCTGTATCCAGTCGAATCGAACCTGCTTTGTTTTGCCATCCACATTTAGAAATTGCGAAAAAATCAAGGATCGAGTTCGTCCCACGGATTTTGTACCTAAACAAGCAATCGCGCGATATGGCTGAGATGCTAGAGCTGCCCGTAGGGCCCCAGCAAGTGCGCACAGAATCTATAGGCATGTGTACGTGCATGTGAAGGAAAAGAGGGGGCCGAGGGGGGTATTTGTTATATCTATGTCGAAAGGTGCTTTTCCCAAACGAATTCGTGATTACGAGTTAGGTTTTGGCACCGGACTTGAGATTCGAGGGTAACTAATGCTTCTACGCATCCGAAAGCTTTGTAACTATTTATGCGCTAAAGCATGCATCGTCATCGCACCCTAATAAGAAAAGCTCTCCGTCTCTTTCTCTTTCTGACTAAATTTGAGATGGAGAAACAAAACTCTTGCTGCATGTGTTGCTTGAACTGTCATCCCGTCATTTTAAATACTCGACGAGTCATAAATATAATATGGGCAATGTGCAAAACTTGCAATAGAAGCCGTCAAATTTAATGAAAGTAAAGAGGTGCATGCAACACAGAACATCAGCGTCTTCTAGCCTTGGTATCACCCACTTTGGCAAGCACCATCCTTCTAAGGAAAAGGCGCATTCCCATTTTATTTTAAGAGAATGATCCATTTCATCAAGCAATTACGATTAATGGAAATCAAAGTGAAGGCAATTTTTGACAAATCTGTCTAAATGCTTTGGAGAAACAAGCAGAAGCTAGTCGATCAATAGCATTCAAATTGACAACCTAACTTAAGTTAACAATAGGATACTGCTCGGTGTTTATAGAAGGAGAAAGAAAGTATTACAGGAAGGAAGATCTTTCAAATCTATGTTGCTACTTTCACAATAGCTACTTTAGCAAATGAAAGGAAGATTTCAACCGGAGCATCATATGAGTCTTGTATGAGAAATAATTGAATATAAAGAGTTAATCCTAGTCCCATATAGCCTCAATTGCTAATAAGATCATAGGAACAAAGATATAGGTCTAAAATTTAGACAAAGTGGTTTTCCGCTGAAGTAGTATAAAAACATTTCTTTTTTAAATATCCCAGCACGAGGAAGCCTAACCTTTTGAATTCGATTACATACTCACGAATGTATGCAAGCCGCCTAATCCAAATAACTGGGTAAGGCT
The DNA here is from genome assembly GCA_016097605.1 of Eucalyptus guilfoylei. Taxonomy (NCBI): domain Eukaryota; kingdom Viridiplantae; phylum Streptophyta; class Magnoliopsida; order Myrtales; family Myrtaceae; genus Eucalyptus; species Eucalyptus guilfoylei. The sequence continues at coordinate 30,376,974 of CM027868.1, read as the reverse complement.
TTATTTACGTGACGATATGCACAAATCTCAAGGTTAATATGAGTGGAGATGCCGTAAATCCAAAAAATCACTTCCCAGGAAAATATAGTTAGGAAAGTCAACCCTTAATTGAAGCACACATGCATAGTTCACATAAAGTACCTCCATGCAAACGTGTGTAAAAGTGGGTACTCCATTCAACGTCAACCGCACCTCTAGAAAAGCTTTGGTGAAAGTGGGTTACTACTTAACAAACCTTTACACAGGACCTATCACATCCAGGGTTAAAGGAGAGGAAACATACACGGAAGCAACAGAAACAAAATGTCAAAAGCCCATGCTGGGGGTTTTCTTAGGACACCCACTTCACCACTTTGATCTAGTTTATAAGACGCATTACATCTTGAATAATACCGAAAGTAATCTTTTTAGGATTCCAAGGGAACAACTCCAAAGATTACAATGACATCCAATAACAAAGTCGAATAATATATTGTTATTAGTATAGAATCTAGATAACCATGAAATCAAATCCAATTTAACATAAAGTACTCCAAGGAGCCCTCTCCAAAAAGAGAAGAAGAAAATATAAGGGCTTCTTTTCCTTTTTTTTTCCCCATCATTATTATAGTATTAGAATACATAAACTATGAATTATCCACTGACCCAAGAAGATAAAATCTTCTAATAGGAGAAGCTCGTAGGCCTAGTTGTCACACTACCACGAGCCGATGGTTTATTGCTTTTTGAGATGATAAGACATTGGAAAAACTCAATACAACTCAGTCTAGCAAAAAAGCCGAAATTCTTGGCCAATCAATTGCGCTTTTTCAGCCAACATTAGGCTAATGAACTCAATTATTCCTTTTGTCCTGTGGGTTTTATTAGCTTTACCGTCATCATGAAGCCTTTGATCAGTGTCTAAATTATTGACTGAACTTGACAGGAAGGCTGAAACCAATGACATTGAGCTGTAGCACCCTACCGGTCGGCCTTATTATCTAAAGTAGGTCTCCACGCCAAGTAGTCATATCGGCTGATGGGTCGAAGAAACCGTGGCATTAAGTTTCATTCATGCTGTGGCAATGAAAGAAATTTTACACGGCGGACATTTGAGTTGATAAAAATGATATGTAGATGCAATTCGCATAAAAATCTAGGTGTAAAAATATTCTAGATACACTACTCTAGCATTTACATCTGCACATATATAAATATACGTTCAAACTCGAACGATTAAAATGGAGGAAATAATAAGAAGTTTAAACACCATCACCGAAAAAAATAAAGTCTTCAATATGGAGCTGGCAAGAAAAGTAAAAGTAAAAGCTGCAAGTACCACGGTTGAATGAAATCAAGCTGATGTAATGTGAAAACAGATAAAACCATGCTAAGCTACATCTGTAACTTTATTTTGACACTCCATAAAGTTGGATAGTTAGCAAATCGATAAAGCATGCTAGATCTTTCGCTCAGTTTGTCATGCATGCCCATTTTGGTAAATAAAATTCTGAAACTAATAGTAGAATCTCATAACGTTCACTTGAAAATGAAAAAAAGAAAATTAATATTAAAGTTCTCAGTCAATTAAATGGTTAGGACAGTAACGATCCTATTTTGGTCTTATAAACCAAATTTATTGATTTTTACTTTTCATATCGTTTAATTGAAATTCAAAGTTCTTACTATTCGATTTTTTGACTTCCAAGAGAATTTTGGTTACACTAATTAGGATGTGCAATTTTAGGGATGGGATATTCACCCTACCCTGACAACAACCCTATAGCGAAAATTTTTAAGTTTTTAGAATCTGATAGCCTATCCTATAGGTTTTTGGAACCATTCCGAAACTTAAAACTTGTCAGTTTTACAGATTCCATGATACGTTATATGAACCGTATTTTTCAAAAAAAAAATTATTGAATAAAAAATAATCGTGGTTCGAGTTGATAGCAAATCACATATTAACGCAAAGTATAAAAGAATCCATGATAAAACACATGTTTATGTCTAATAGCAACATTCCTAAATCAATAATAGCATCGAAAGTAAAAAAAAAAATGGTCAGTTTTCGCCCATAATTTAAATTTACGAATTCACATGGAAAATCTATTACACTTTACTAAGAGCATGAACTAAGATGTATCTTCAAAACATATATAGCTAAGCTAGTAACAGAGAGAGGGGGGTTGTTTACAGTTTTTTTTTTCTTTTTTCCTAATGGAGTTGGAGATTGCTAATCAGCAAGAAATTCGCACATTTCAATGTCAAAATTTGACAACGAAAATGAGAAATTTATAAATAAATGTGCATATTACTAATTTAAGAAATAATACATTTAGTATCTTGTACCTTTACCCTATATATAATACAGGATGCAGGGTGGATATAAGGTGGTATGACCCCAAACCCTAAGAACCTATCTTGGTCCTATTGAATTCCAAAATTTTGGAACTTGGAATCTACACTTTACTTAACGATTCCGAAATTTGGAATTTAAAACCTATCCTGTAAACTCCAACATCCACCCTAAAATTTACCTAACAATGGCGAATGAGTACGGTTCGCCTTTTCTACAAATAAGACTACATTAATTTCTAACTTTAGATGCACGCTTCCAAACCAATTCATTTTTTTTAAATTTTATCTTATCAATGGTAAAATTAGTCAATTTCAAGCAATTATTTAAGAGCAATATATTCGTTGCGAATCTCTAGAATATTATGCTCCCATCCATTTTTACGGTCCTGTCCTTTAGAAATTTTATCAAGCCCAAGTAAAATCTCGATTAAGTACTTGCTTCCCTACATTGATTAAGATAGACATGTAACTCCGGATTAGTCTCCTTTCCTTTGAACATAATTTGGAACGACACGAGTAACATTTTTCCTTAGTCTTCGACTATGCCTCACTGATATGTGCTCCGCCGAGAGAGTGAAGGATGTGGTTACGCAGAAATTACCCTAAAGAGCAGATGTTGTGATTTAAATGCGTTATCCATCACATCCAAGACAAAACACTTAATCATTGTCAATCAGCTCTTTAGTGATTAATCCCTTTAAGGATTGTAATCTACAAGAGATAATCATGTTTATATATCCTTCCAATGGATATTTGGGTCTTGACATCATTTCAACTAGAGAAAATTTTAAAAATGATATCCACCTTTCAATTACATATCAAACTGCTTGATGAGTTTCGGAACCTACAATTTGCATCTGCAAACAAAATATCCAAACGAAAAGACTCACACAAACACTATGCCCTATGCGTCTCTCTTCTTGGCCATGGCCGGGCTTGACCAAGGGTCGAGCTTCTTTGGCAAACAATCTCAATCCAAATTTGGTCCAGCTCCGGCAATATCGAGCTCAAATCTAGCTCCACGTGCGTCGACCTCGATAGAGTTAGGTCAAGCTCAACTAGATTTGAATCAAGCTCAATGCTGGCTTGGTCAATTGGGTTTTCCTTTTGGGCAAATCTGTAAATAGGGCCAAATGTCATGTGCAATTTGGGATGCTAATTGTAGGTTTTCAAAATTTCAAGATGCCGACTGATATGAGAATGAAATGTGGAGATGCTTTTTAAAATTCTCTCTTTCGGCATACGCTATGATATATATAAAGTCTACGTGTGATAGACTCCTACAAGCGTGATATATATACTGACAGAATACAAGCGTGGTTTCATTTCCTTTTCAAGAAAATTAATGATTAACTCCACAAAAGAAAAAGCCTTTTTTCACGAGGTCCAACAAAAAAAGCTCCTGCCCATCAATTTACCTATGCTAAAGTTTTCCTCAATTCATTGACTTGCACGTGAAGTAAAGTGTGAAAATATATCAAGTATAGATGTGTCTCTCCTTCATTCTTACCCGAACGAATTGTCAATGAAATCATGATCTCTTCTGCATAAATCCAGTGCTTGGCTTTGACTTGCAATATCTTGCTGCTATACAAATGCGAACCAGCTAAAAGAGCGTGGACCGATGAGCTTGATGTAAACGTAGCCGAAAGCACAAAAGGAAAAAGAAGGAAACAAAAGAAAAGGAGGGTGCCCTACCTGGTTTCTTCTCGTTTCTAATTCCATGGGGAAAAAGAAAACTTAAGTTGAATCCTCTTCTTTTTAAGCTCGGGATTCTCAATTGGATGCTGCTTTTTTGAGGCTCGTTGTAAAAAGCTTTAAGCACAAAAAGAAGGTTGCCAAGTTTTTTTGATTGGATAGACACATGTACATGTGTACTCTAATGAGCAGTCTAAGAGGACTATAATGTTCTCCTACATTTTCTATCTGTTGTTCACTAATCTGCTGAAATTATCTTAGGCCTGTGCTGCCTTGATGATAGCTTGCAGATGGGCTCCCTTTTTTTTTTTTTTTTTTTTTTTTTTTTTTTTGACGAAGATGGGCTCCTTATTCGGTATCCAGATTGCGATTCTCTTCACGTCCATGCATCTCCACCCATGGCGCTTGATAATATTAAAGGTTAGTGAATTTTATGTTTAAAGAATGTAAGATTATAATTGTTTAGTGGCGGTAATATGTGTAATTGTCTTTCCTATAAAGGCGAAACATTCAGGAAAGGGATGGAGAAGCTAAGGTGTCTAAACATTTTGCCGGTTAATATCCACGCATACATGCAAATTGTTCGTTTCATGTAAGGTTTCACTGTGCAAGAGACCAAATCTGTCGGTGTGGAACCGCCAATGTGCTGTCTTTTCAACTAGCAAAATAGGCATGCCCACATGTGTGCGAAAATGGAGAATAATTAATGAATTTACTTTACATAGTAAATAAATTAAATGGTTAAGAATGAGGAATATTTGATCAAAATTTAGAACCCACAAAGAGATGTATCTAACTATACAAATGGTTATGTTTTGGAAAATTCAAAATTGTCATTTCAACCTTTTGCCTTTCTTCTCAAATTTTAAAGTGTGATTCTTACTGCAAAAGAAAAATTATGAATAAAATTATAGGTGAATTTAGGTATCGACATTTGTATTGTGAAAAATGTCCTATAAAATCTAATAAAATCGAAAGATAAAATACAGAAATTACTTCTAGCGATCTTAACATTTGAGGTTGAAGATGACACTAAATCTTTTTTTTATATTATCAAAATAGATGGAAGCTACCCATTTGGTTATTAGGATAATAGACATATATCATATCATATATACATTTACCAATCTTGATAGACATTAAGTTCCCAAACCCCCATAAGAAAAAAGAATATCTGTAGGGAAAAGGGTCCATTGGTGATGGGCAGTGGTCAAAGATTGTGACTGAAGTGACTCTGAATACGGGCCAGAAACCATCATTTGGTCTGCAACAATCTCTAACCCTCTGAACACAGAATCACTCCTTTTCAATCTTCCCCAAGCAAGAACCGCGCGTGAGCAATGATTGAATTCACTGAGGCCACTCCCCCCTCTCCCCCTTTGCTTTGTTCTCAAGTCAAGGGTGGAGAGCGGGACCGAGCGCCTTCTGTTGTTTTCTTGAAACGTTGACATCTCGTTCCACCAACTCGATTATAAGCTTTATAATTATTATAGTAAGGTTCTGTCCTCCCCATGCTCACCGATACTTTAGGGTTGGAGTCTCTCGACATTGGTTAGGGTTTGGAGAGAGTGTGTATTTTTTTATACGTAGCTGTTATCAGTGTCTCTTGCAGATAATTCGTGCATGGAGAGCGTGGCTCGTGTAGAAAAAGAGGATTATCGTTTGGTGGATGGTGGGAGAACGGAAGGAGACAATGATTCGTCATCAACCACTTCGAAACAGCATGCAGTCATGACTGATTTCGCCGTCGTCATGACAGGATCCTACATAAACTACGAGATCTAGATTTGATGATGAAGTTTGTATTTAGGAAGGGGACTATTTAACTGCACAAGTACATTGTCCAGATCGTTTACAAGTATCTAGGAAATACTTATTGATATCCAATTTAAGAAATATTTTATTATGATCTGTGTATTAAAATAGAAAATATTTTTTCATTAGGTGTGATTACAATGCTTATAAAGTACTCGTTAATAACACCATCGCATATAGTTCTACTCCCCACTTACAGAGAGAGAGAGAGATGAGTAATTCATGGTTGGCGAGAAGGAGAGTAAGGGATGTTGAGTTTAAAAAGTGAACGGATCATGCTTTATTAGGAGAGTGATGATGTAATTGCTCTTTTATTTATTAAAAAAAGTGAATGGAAGAAAATTAACAAATATTTTTTAAGACACTTATTTAGTCTTATAAAATATGCTTCGAAAATATAAAATTCTTGAGGAGTGGTTTCTTTAGATGTATGCTTCTTCAATTTTCAAAAACTCGAAAAAAGTTATTGCTTCTTTTAGTTAACTTAATTAGTGCCTTAGAGGCGCTTATCGATGACATCAAATGAAATTTTAGTATTGAATTTGATAAGAACCTGTTATTTCACATCTTATAAGGGATAATAACACCAAGACTTTTAAACTTTTAGTATTCTAAAACTAAGCCATATCATGACTTATATTTGCTGTCGCAGAATAAATCAAATTAAAGATGATATAACATGCTTGATAAGGCATGAGTTCAAATATCACAAATGTCTGCTAGTAAAAAGTTTTAATTACCCTATGTGCTTTGCGAGCAAACACACACATACATGTATGTATTGCCCTAAAACATGTATTTCACGTGGGCTCTTATTTCTCTTCTTTGTCATAGTTGTAGGTTTTAGATTTAAGTAAAAAAAAGAAGAAAAGTACAGGCAATTGAGACCTCACTTGACTCTATGAATTTCAAATAAAGAGAGACCAATATGGACAATGGAGAAAAAAGAAAATTCAAGTCGCGGGGATTCCGCACTCACGTGCCTCACCAGAGTAATGATGATCTGACTTCACGCTATCCAGCGGCCTTCCCCATTATCATGACCACTGTACTAAATGCCTTTGACCGACGACCTCCAACCTCCAACCGATATCTGCTAGAGAGAGAGAGAGAGAGAGAGAGAGGGCAATAATGGGGGACGACCCTCACCATGTACAGGAGTCAATGGCACTGTCGTGTTTGAGCTCATGGAAGGGTCCCTCTCAAGGGCAGGAGAGAAGAAAGTTCAAAACGCATTTGGTATACCGACTTCGCTAAAATTCATTTCCGAACTCAATATCCTCTTCCCTTGTCACCTCATGATGTTATCCTAATGAATAATTGCCCAAATGTTCCTGAAAAATCGGACGCCGGTCCTGCCAAACTCCAAAGGAACGCTGGCAAATAGAGGTTTTCGGAAGCGCAGCAGATTCGAGGTGACTTGCGAAAAACTCATAGGATTTGAGACGGGTTTGGATTCCGAACGCCGACACATATGACGTACTAAGATATCCTTATCTCACTAGAATCTTTAGGTTAACTATAGAGATCAAAATGATAGTTTTTGCCTCTTCGCATGAAACTTCTCCTCCATCAACTATCCTTGTCTCACCATATTGTTATATACATTCGTCTTGGTTACATGGAGAAACGTAACTTTCCATGAACAGCTTGTTATGGAACGACGGAATTGTCGTGTATCGATCAGAAACAGCAAAAGAAGGAAGGAGAAGGTGGAATAGAAATCTCAAGAGCAACGAGAGGACAGAAAGGTAGGAAGTCCGTGTTGGGAGAACTAGCGCTCCACTGAAAAGGTGCGGTAACCAATGGAAACACACCTCTACGGCTACTGTTGAATGAGGGTAGTAGAGCCCCCCAAAGCTCACTGTTTGTCTCATTAACAGACAGATCCTCATGTTATGCTCTTTTCCCTGTGCTCAAATCAATCCATCAATCCAATCCAATCCAATCAAAATCGATTCGCACCAAAATCCCAGTCTTCATCAAATCCAGTTGTAAAAGGACTTGTCTCTCTCTCTCTCTCTCTCTCTCTCGTCTCTCTTTTTCTTTCTGTCATGTCCAAGCCTCGTTAATGATAAAGTACAGGGTTTGGTGCACAATTAATGTGTTCCCTCCTCCTACTGTTTGACCGCCATCCTGTCTACCCGCATCCACACGTGTGACCTCTCCTCGCCTCGCGGTGGCAATCATTTGCAGGGGTTGGCCACCCGCACGAGCGGTTAGGTCATCAGTCATCACCCCCCTTGATTGTTCCCCATCTTTGGTGATGACTTATCGGCCCCCTCCCCCGCACGAGCGATTATGTCATCACCTTCCTTTATTCCCTCTATAGTTATAGCCTCTCTCTCTCTCTCTCTCTCTCTCTCTCTCTCTCTCTCTCTCTCTATGAATCTCCAAACTTTAGAAAACTCCATATTGCTCCCCTAAACCTCATCATTGTGACAAAATATCTCCCGCCCTTTGAAAAGCTACAAATCATCGCTCTTGAACTTTGATATTTGTTACTCTATGCTATAAGTGTTACATGAAATGGGCTAGCTCATTTTCTTGAATAAATCGCCACTCTCACGAGGAATACCATTGAAAAGATATAGAGATTGTTTTGATCAAAGAATGAGCTACCCAAGTAGCACTTGATGGCTATGTGAACGAATAAACTACTGATTTGAGACAAAAATTCTAAATTCAGGAGATAATATGTAATATTTCAAAAATCGGAGAGCTATTATGCGATGGGACCAAAACTTAGGTAGATTTTACGCTATCATCCCAAATTTTAAATCATCAAGAGCTACATGTGATAAGGGAGTGGAAATTGATCAGATTATTTGGCACTTGTTAATGAGTTCACATTGCACAAAAAGGAGTCCTTTATGCATATTCTTTAGGGGTTCTTTAGTATTGCGTCGAAATCTGGATCCGATTTTTTTTCCAAACTATTTTCAATTCATTATAACAAACTTCACGTGACTTGAAGGTGTTGATGGTGTAACATTACTTAGATATCAAGTAACAAATAACCTTATACTCAACCAGTCTTTAGAGGGTGTCCTCAAAATTTTATAACGTGATGTGTTGATAAAGTATCATGCATCTGATAAATTTCATGTTCAAGAGAATTCTTATGCTCTCTTTCCAATCGAACAATAAATGAATCAACATAGAGGTAGGGTTGAATTTTGAAAACTTTTCAACATGTTGTGTGATTCTTTTAAATAAACTCACTCAAGATATTATCTTTATGTGCGTCTTATGTCAGGCCTCACGATTTTGTTCTTTGACATACGTATGGATACTTTACTAGAAAGTCACCCATCTTGATAGTGATTTTACCACCAATAAAAACGTTGTCATTATGTTAGAAGTCCTTTCTTGTGGTTAGTTATAGTTTCACTTACGCACTTTAGGAACACAATTTCTTTTATAGGTGTGCAATTTAGTTTATTCTTGCCCTCTTGGTCATCCTAGAAGTTTGCTAGGAACCACTCCTTATCAAGGCCTTCTTTGCCCAATGATCAATTCCCGCTCTCTTTAGAACAGATTGTTATAGGCCCTTTAGTTTTCACTTGATTCATCCCAGAACCACACACCTACTAGAGGAGATCTTGCTTTGATGTCATATTATAACACTCGTGAATCAACTTACTTGAAAGTATTGTTTATTTTGAACCGTCCCACATTAGACTTTACGGTTTTGTCATTCAATGTACAATTATGCTTTTTCTCAATAGGTCATTCATCATGATATTGCTCTCACCTAACCACCTTCAATATTAGAGATTTAATGTTAAACGCGTCATCATGTCAAAAGGCCCCTATTTTGAGTTAATTTCAGTTATATATATATATATATATAATTCTGCCATCTCTTATTCGATGTGCAATTGAGTTCATTTCCACTCCCCTTCGCTATCATAAAAGTTTATAAGGAGCCGCTCTTTATTCTAGATACTCTTGTTCCACGCGCTTGTTGGATCGGGTTATTACAACTCACATTATATGAATTTCTTTTTTATCCTAAAGGGTATGAAATATATACATATATGTACGTTATACTTTATTCTTTCTACGCCCAACTTTTCTTCAGTAGGTGCAATAAGTAGAGATGGCTTTGGGACCCCGAAATTATACAAAGGCAGGGCCACTTGTCATTACCCTCGGCCGCTCATTGAGAATAGAAAATCGGGGTCAATCTTTGAACTTCAACGGCTCAAATTCGGCGGAGTCCGCTCTTTTGGATGCATGAGAGGATTCCAAGGAGGGGGCAGAGGCCTTGATTTTTATTTTAATTCTTTTAGACGTAAACACATGTCCAAACATTTTGATTGGCCAATCATCATATGCACACGCAAATAACCCTGCTCACGTTAAGTCTCAACACATCAGGTGGCGGTGTGGCTCTCAAGGTTATTCAAAACGCGAGACTTGGGACTTTTGAATGTCTAATCCATCACTGTCCAAATCAAGCATTTGGATGTTCAAACCGCCTCTCGAGAAATAATGTCTTATATTCTTTTTATTGCGTCCTATATGTCATATACATAGAGCGGGACATGTACCATCGACTTTGAAAACTGGACATATAAGAATTTAGGTCAAAATTTTATGTGCATGATACGATTTAAACGCGTGATAAAAAAAATATATAGAGGATCCGAGTCCACATGGAGGAGGTGGTTGGGTTTAATGTGGCGTTCTCATGTTGGTGTTCTCTCTCTCTCTCCCCCATTGTTCTGTGAGAAAGATTAGGCTTTTGGCCAAAAGCGAATGCTGTATTTTGGTAAAGTGTTGTGGGGAAAGAAGACAAGTTGGCAGATTGAGCGTGCACATGAAGAGCAATAATGCTAAGATGTGGAAGCAAAAAAGGAATAGACTTGAGACCTACGAAGGTGAAGGCGCGCGGAGGAGTCAAGTGATCAAGCAACCCTATTAGCATTAGGCTATGTATTACTTTGTTCATTACCTTTTCAATTTCGATAATCGGTCGATGCATTATTGAACCCATGTTTTGGGATCTATGTGAGGCGAAAGTAGAGAATACTTTTTCGTTTTATTATGCAGATTTATACGAAATAGGGTTTTGAATTGTAAATAAACTAAGAAACTCTTATTTCTCGATCAAATAAAAGATGTAAGTACTAGAAACTCAAATTATATCCCTAAAACTCCCAAAAAAATAAAATAAAATTAACGACTAAGAGAACGGATAAAACCTCGATTATCAAAACGATTCAATCCTGTGACATCTCATCACAATGGGCATCAAGCTGTATAGTTCTTCTCATTCGCTTGGAATGGAAGAGACATGAAGATCTTCTTTCTTTCTTCTCTCTCCGTAGACGTTTGCATCTTCCCTAGTTGCTCAAATAGGACGCGCGCCAATAATGGAGGTTTCAGATAATTGCTGCATTGAACAGAGAAGATGGCATGTCTTTTTGAGCACGGATGATACCGCGATCAACTGACGCACCTAGTGATGGTATGGCATCTAGATGGCCACGAATCGTACAATATCCCCAGAACTGTTTCGATACAAGTGTTTCACACGCACCACCTTCGATGTTGAAATCTGCATGAAAATGGGCAGGCGGTCTTTCAACCTAGGGCATGAGAGAGATCTCATGGCTGTGAAAAAGAGAAGATCCCTCGTCTTCGCTGGATAGGACTAGCTAGCTCGTAGGGGGAGAGAGAGAGACTCTATTCTCAATGTGAACGTAAGACCTCGATGCTCTATGATTTCTAGGCCGTCACCGACCGGTCCTCAAGGCTGTTAAAAGTCCTCCTCATGGCCTGAGAAAAGAGAAGAAGAGGAGATTATTCTCCCCACCAGGGGAGTTGAACCTTCGATTTTGTTATGGTGAGCAAGATAAAACCCTAGAGGAAGACAAAGGAGAGAAGAAGTTTATTTGAACAAATTCCATGCACTGAGCACCACGGTGGATGTGCGGCTTACGTGAAAAAAGTTCCCTGTTAAAATTTGATCCCACACGAATGAGTCGAGTTGCTTACCAAGCCCAATTTCGTGGTTCTAAAGGTTGATTGTTTTGAAACCGTGTGATAAACATTAGAATTGCATGTTTAGTTGGATAGAATGAGAATGGAACGAGCATCCTGATTCTGATTCCATTTAACCCATGTTCCGTTGGTGCATGAGAATTGGAATGACCAATTCGTGGTTGAATCGTTATTTCTTCCCTTATTTTAAAATTAAATCATACTGACAAATAAATATATATTTAGTTTAAAGATAAATTATTAACATATATTATTTATAAATTATTAAAAATGTTATATTATAGTTAATAAACTGTAATTAAAGAAATCATTAATATCAAATATTGCAATTTTAAACTATAATTAAGGAATAATAAATAACTATTATTCTATTTGACAATTATTTTTATTTCATGATTACAAATTATAGCAAATAACTCATTAATTATATGTTCAACTTTAAATAATAGCATCTTATATCCAAGAACCAATCATAATTAATAATAGGTAATTTTAAAATTAGACTTGAATAATTATAATTAGCTAATAATAAGATTAATGTCAAATAATAATTTTAAGCTATTGTGTTGAGGGCGTTTCTGAGTGTCCAAACCCGAACATAATCAAACCTACAGCTTTGTTTCCTGCCTCCACAATTCTATATGAATGGGAGATTTGAATAGTCAGCAGAAATAATTATTCATGGATGCAGATTGCCTCCATGAAGCGACGTTGTAATGGTACAATATGCATGTCCTTCCAATCATCTGCCTCTAAATGTTGTAGGAGGCTTATAATTTTGAGTTCGATCCACCGACAAAATCAAAAGTCATATAATGAGGATAACTTTTCAAAAACTTGTTCACATCAATCAAAGGATAATATAGAATGTCCGTTTTTCTTCATATAACAAGGAAATGAAATTTCTTTATTCATACATGTACCTCGGGCGAATGAAATATCTTACTAACCTTAACAATGAGGCAATCATGACCTATGATTAGGGTGGAAGCGCTAAATATGATGTTGTTTGCATTTGGTAGTATGGAGAGAATGGATACCTATTAATAACAGTGCCTTATTGGTAATTTAAACACGGCGATTGCTTGTCACCCTTGTTGTGTCTGAAATCTCTTAGATTCCAAGAATTTGTACTCAAAATGATGGAGAGATGGCGACTGACTTGAGATTAAGATGATAATAAAAATAGCTTGATTAGAGAGAGAAAATATTCGATTGGCCGTTTAGGTTAGGTCGGAATGAGAGCAACCCGGCTTTCAGAATAATCTTCACCAATCACATGCTTGTCTCGTGTTTAAAGAATAAGCATAATAATAACAACCAAATAAGAACAAATGTGTTTCTCTCATGAACGCATTAGGTCATCCCATATTGATTCTTAGACTACAATTTTTTTTTTCAAGCCGTCTCCAGTAGGCCGTATTGGTAATGCTTATATTTGTAATTGACTGATTTGGAAGGTTGGCAGCATAGTTGTTTAATCGAGATTCATATTGCGAATCAACATCTGTTATATAGCAGAAATCGAATCATATTGTAGAATTTGGTGGGGTATCTAAAATTAGTAGTTTATGTCATAGACATTTATGTAAAGATTGCGTAAATAATACAATAAATCGGAAATGTCGAGGGAGATTTATAAGCTAGGAACAAAGAAACGATAATTTTGAGTACGTATCATGTTTCTATGCTTAAGGAGATATAATTTCATATTGTTTATAAATATAAGGATGATGTTCAAACACAAACCGTTATTATTTGCCAGGTTTTTTATTGCATTGTGAAGTGATGCATATAAAAACATAACATGCATCTTAATGTATAATAAAGTACGTCATTGGATAGATAAAACTACCAAAAATTGAATTGTTTGGATCAAATCAAATCATCCTATACGAATTGACTGATCGACAGGTTTTAATACTATGGTTGGCAGCATGATATTTCCAATTAATTTCTAGCGTTAACAGAGACTCCCACATATGACAATGAGCAAAGAAAGGTTTTCTGCTATCCGAATGCGGAGAAACTTTTCTCTCTGGCCTCCTGCTAGCAATAATTCTGCTTGAGATTAGTTATAAAGAGGCAATTATCTCTTTACAAAATCTTTGCATTGTTTGAAATTTCTTCTCGTCTTTAACTAATAAATATTTCTTCATTGCCTTCTCCATATGATTCTCGGCATTATCTTAGTATCTTAGGTGATATATGTAACTTTAAATATTTAATAGGCTTAGATTGCAAAATTTCTGGGATAGGGTTTGCACCTTATTTTTATGTTCAGTTGTCTAGACAGCTTTTAGCATTGAATCACAAAATATTTTCCTGTGCTTTGCACTTCTAACATGCTGCGACCTTGGTGTCGTGCGAATCTAATGTGACCTAAGTTCATTTATTTTCCATTAAAATGTGTCGGGATTTGCGTCAGATTTAGTCCCATTAGCCCATCATCCTAGAATCACAATTAGTTTGCTGACATGGCAATCGATTTCTCAATATTGTGCAACATTCAATGAAAGAATTGGATGGTTGAAATGAAATGTGATGCAAGCGTGGCTGGTGAAGACTTCCTAGGATGTTTGGACAAGTTAAAATCTAGAAGGTAGGATTTGAACAAGAATTCACACGTCGTGTGTATATAATATACATATGTGTGATGGATTCATTCTATCATATTGATTTAATTGCATGTTAAGAAATATCGTGATCGCTGCGATATTACAATTACGTGGGACCTACACATGTGGGTTTTTGTAAGTAGCTTCGTCTTCAGTGATGTAGATCTAATGTCCCATCGAAAAGTTTTCCAAGGCATGAACTCATTTTAATTGCCATGTCTATAATATGCACAACCCTTCCGAAAATCATACCTTTCCTCTCTCTCTCTCTCTTTGTTAGTAATCTGAAAGGCACAAGAAAATAAATAACAACGAATAAGGCAGAGCAACGAACTCTGAGAAAGCTGGACATTTCACTTGATTAAAATCCGGAGGGTCGGGCATTATGACTTTTTAAATTTCTGAAACACTTTAAACTTCTGCAAAATGCAAACGTTGATATGTAAAATCGCGTATAAATTCTGATATGTTTTTGTGATCTTCATTATCCTAACTTGGGCTGCAAAAGCTCTCACTGGTCATGCCAATCTAAAGGACGTGTGTAAACGCTGGCAAAAAAAGGAGTTAGCCTCTAATGCCTACGATAACTTAGAGCATCATGCCCTTATAATTTAAATCTTCTCAGCTCCTGTTTGATGTGTACTTAGCTTAAAAATTAAAGATTTTTTTTCCTTGACAATTTGTTTAATAAGATGTTGTTAACAATGGTCTCAGACATGTATTAATCATATTTAATAAGAAAAATTTTCAATTTCAAAGTACGACTGTTAACAGGACCCCATCTTCAAATAGAATTTTTTAATTATGATGCAGTTAAATGACCTAGTTATGATATTGTTAATGCTTGTCGAATACAAAGATTAGATAGAATGCTTATCAAAACCTCAACTTGATTAACTAGCATAATATATCTACATCGAGGACAAGTAGGATGGAGATGGATCTAATTATTGGATAAGTAAGTGCATTATGATAAAACGAGTGGGTGTAGTGTCTTTCTATTACTAATCAGATTAAACCTCAAATCGATTTGTATTGTATTATGTAACGTCATAATAATGTAGGACTCGAGTAGGTCCTTAAACTACCCCCCAAGCCCGTGCGGGTAAACCACCGGGAAAAGGACCTGAGTATGTCCTTCATAAAAGACTCCACAGGGGTACCCGCCACAAACCCCACTTCGCGGGAGAAAAGGGCCCCACCCTGGATCCCCGCGACACCTTTCATGGTAACCAACCCGGGCGTGGTATAGGGAAATGACTACACAAGGAATCGCTTTAAATTAATTCACAAATACGCCCACATACGCACAATTCCTCATATGCAAAATTATTGAGAAAACTCTCTCAATGCATTCTAAAAATTACTATAAAAGTTTTCCAAGACCGCACAACATAACAAATAAAAACCCATAATCCTGCATAATCCAAGATCATAATCAATCAAATAGGAAAATAGACAATTGGATAAAAACGATCGTAGAAAATAACCTGAAAAATAGAAAAGTCGCCCAAAATCACAAAAAAGGATGATAAGTGAGGCCCCTCATATAGACATGGGAGACTGCTCAGAACAAGTTTCTAGATTAGTATTATGAGCATGGTGACTTCTCTTGGATCAAAATTTATGAACCATTTACCAAACCTTTTTATTTTGCCCCTTCTCAAGTCATATTTTTGGATGTGAACGACACGGTCTACTGAGCCAAACATGAGCGGAATTCTTATCTAAACTTTTTCCATGACGGACCAAACAATCCAAGCTGCAAGATCGGGCCGATCCCACGAAATATCTAATGGTTCCCGCTCGCTCTGTCCGAAGTCTATTCGCGATGGAACTGGTCTAGGTTAAAAAATTTACCGGAATTAGCGAAGCGTAAGCACCTCACGGCACGAAGGAAAATCGTATAAAGTCCATAATGCTAAGATGCGTTATTAGCATCATCTTAAAAGGACAGTTTTTGGTTTCCTCGAGTGCTCCCGAGCTCTACTTTTGGGACACGAAATGGAAGTTTCTTTCCAAGAGATGGACATCCTCCGGAAAGCTTATATCTGATCTCTCTCTCCTCTTTTCTCCCTAGACTACAGCTCAGCAGAACTCCACAAAAACCATACAGCACCAGCACCAGAGAGAGAGAGAGAGAGAGGAGAGAGAGAGGAGAGGGTGGATGGAGGGGAGTCGGCCATCCATGTCTGACTCGGAGCTAATCATCCTCTGCCTCCTTCCCTCAATCTTGGCTCTGCTTCTCGCCTCCATCCTCATCCAGAGGAGGCACCAGACCCGGTACAAGAAGCTCAACCTCCCGCCCGGCCGCGCCGGCTGGCCCTTCCTCGGCGAGACCATTGCCTACCTCAAGCCTTACTGCGCCACTTCCGTCGGCGCCTTCATGGACCAGCACATCTCCAGGTAAAATCAGCTCCACAGCCCGACCCATCATAAACAGAGGCCACTCGAGAAAACTCACGGAAACAGAGTACCCTGTTTTTCTGTTCTGTTTGTATGGTTTTCAGGTTTGGGAAGATATACAGGTCCCATCTGTTCGGGGAGCCGACGATCGTGTCGGCGGACGCGGAGCTGAACCGGTACATCCTGCAGAACGAGGGGAAGCTGTTCGAGTGCAGCTATCCGAGGAGCATCGGGGGGATCCTCGGCAAGTGGTCGATGCTCGTCCTGGTCGGGGACATGCACAGGGACATGCGGATTATCTCCCTCAACTTCCTCAGCCACGCCAGGCTCAGGACCGTCCTGCTGCCGGAAGTCGAGCAGAACACTCTGCTCGTATTGAGCTCTTGGAGGGAGCACTGCACTTTCTCTGCTCAAGATGAAGCCAAGAAGGTAACCCCGAACAAAGAACGAGAGAGAGAGAGGTTGATTTAGAAACGAGTCTTCTTGTTTGATAAATTTCACTACGCATTGACGGGGGCTTTGAGAGAAAAGATGATGGAAACAATGACGGATCTCAGGAGGCCGGTGGGGTCGTGTCCCCTCCTCCCTTTACACGCGCCGTGCGATTTTCAGTAAATTTTTATCGCAGCATATGAAAATTCATGTGAAATTTTCGCCGAATTCCTGTCGGGTCTAAAGCTTCTGCGTCCTCCCGCTGATGCAGTTCACGTTCAACCTGATGGCGAAGCACATAATGAGCTTGGACCCCGGCGAGGTGGAGACAGAGCAGCTGAAGAAGGAGTACGTCACTTTCATGAAAGGCGTGGTGTCTCCGCCGCTGAATTTCCCCGGAACTCCCTATCGAAAGGCTTTGCGGGTAACGAAAACCCCTCGTCCCTTTACCGATCAACTTCTTTACTTGATTGATCTCAGCTCACGTGAAAATCCCAGAATCATTTCACCCTTATCTAATCAAGAACAGCAACTCAGGGCGACTCAGGATTTCCATTCTCCTTTTCGCGCACTGTGCTATTTCAGTGCCTCTCGATTACGACAGTTTCAAACCACTTTCTGCTTTTCACCCTTTACCAAGTTTCTTGTTCTTTTTCTCTACAGTCCAGATCGACAATTCTGAAGTTCATAGAGAGGAAGATGGAGGGGCGGTTGCGGAGGATGAAGGAAGGAGGAGCCGGGGATAGCTCGAGGGAGGACGACGACCTGCTGGGGTGGGTGCTGAAGCACTCCAACCTGTCGACGGAGCAGATCCTGGACCTGATACTGAGCCTGCTCTTCGCCGGCCACGAGACCTCCTCGGTCGCCATTGCTCTGGCCATCTTCTTCCTGCAGGCCTGCCCCAGGGCCATCGACCAGCTGAGGGTATGCGCGCAGAGCGAGAGCGTTCAAGAAAATCATCGAAAATTCCATTCTTCTTTTTCTCACTGCGTATACATATTTACTGTCCAGGAAGAGCATCTTGAGATCGCGAGAGGGAAGAAGAGAGCTGGAGAGACGGAGCTGAACTGGGAGGACTACAAGAAGATGGAATTCACCCAGTGTGTAAGCTCCCTCTTTCACTACAAAATGAATTTTTCTACCTTCAACCGTTCTTTTTTCAAGATTTCAAGGGATTAAGAAACTCAAATGGTAAAATAATTATAACCCCTTTTTTTTTACTTGGTACGATATTTCGAAATTAATCATAACACGGATGACCTGTCTTTTGATCGGATCGGAAAAACTCGAGCTTTTGCGAGCTTTTTAGGTTATTGCATGATAGTTAGACTCGGGACAGGATCCTGTGGCATGTGTAAGACGTTCAGTTTTTTGCTTTTGAGGTTTGAGAATGATGGGGGATGATGGTTGAAGATGGTTTTTGACGTGCTGAAGGTGATTAGCGAGACGCTTCGGCTGGGAAACGTGGTGAGGTTTCTGCATAGAAAGGCGCTGCAAGATGTCAGGTACAAAGGTGAGGACAATCCACCATCCCTTTTTTCCTTTGGGGGCATGCCTGTACTTATTGCGACCCCCACAAAATATATACATACATATATACACACATTTTCCAAAGACTTCGTTATCTCGAATACCCTAATTAGGAAAAACATTATATTTTCGCAACACCGATCGATCCTCTGATTCCGATCATCGAAAACCCTTTTCTCTAACCCGAGTTATGAAAGCAAGAGCATCTTTATTTTATTTATTTATTTTTAATTTTTTGGGGGGACGAAAGGAGGGGTGTGTGTACATGTGTATTTATATGTGTGTTGTAATAATTTGTGCTGGTGGTGGTGTGAAAAAGGGTATGACATTCCATGTGGATGGAAAGTGCTGCCGGTGATAGCAGCGGTGCATTTGGATCCCCTGCTTTTTGACCACCCTCACCACTTCAACCCTTGGCGATGGCAGGTCAGTTCTATCTCACTCACTCATTCCCCACTCTCCCTTGCCCTAATTTTTCATCATCCAAACACCTCGCTCGATCAAACGGACCCTTTAATTTATAGTTTGCTTTTAAATTATTCAAATGCGACATCGATGATTAGGTGCATTGTATTACGAACCCTAGAAAACTTGGTGGTGCCCAAGGTTTAAAAGGGGGAATTTCATTATGAATTATTAGATTAAAATATGTAAGACAATGACCCTAAAATGGAAAATACAAAGAATGTAAAGACAAGTAAAAAAGATGCATGGGACACCCGCATGAGTTAAAGCCCCTCGTGCGACTCGATTTCATCCTTTGATGTTTTAATCAATCATTGGACTTGAGACGCAATTTTAGACTGGACAGGCTTTTTCGTTAATCCACGCGAGTCCTAATTGGGAGGACTTCTAGTCAAAATCGAGGTTGTGGGTTAGGGTCAAAGAGTAAAAGACGAAAATCATCGAAAGTGGGCGCGGCTTAAATCGCTATCTTCCATAATTGAGCTCTTTGATTTGTCTCTTTTTATTCAAAATCTTTGCATTCGATCGTGTTTTCCTGTTGTTTTTTCGATTCGACCCTTTTCATGTTTCCACGATTGCGTGAAGTAGATGAGTATCTTTTTTTCTTCCAACCCCCCTCCACCTGGCAAAGATTCATATTTGTCTCGTTGTCTTTAAACTCAAAAAGTCTAGCCATTACCGAAAATTCATATAATAAGTTATAATAATGATTTAAAACCTATTAGATCTGTTCACTCTTGGGTTTTATGTTATGTCGTTTTACTTATCTGTTTTCTCGGATTTTATCGATCTAGACAAATGGAAAGCTAAGATAAGATTGCAGTTGCTCATAAAGCCAGCCAATTTTTTTCTTTTTCTTTTTTTTGGGGTCGTGAAACAGCTAATTTTAAGGGGTGCAAACCCGTATATACAAAAGTGGTCAAAAAACGGAAGCCAAGTATGAAAAGAGCTCTCAGAACCGAAACGGAGCTCTTATTATACATTTTCTGCAAATTTCCATGGCACCAAAAGTGTAAAACTTAAATCCAATTTTCGGTAAAAAGAATTAGGAATATTGTAGACTTGAAAGGGCAATTGAATTTTTGGGGTGCGGAATTTCATCGCTAATCCTTTCGGTCTTTCGTCAAGTTTGCTCGATCGAAATGCAGATGCGAACATCCGGAGCATGGAAATGACCCTATCTGTTTGCTCCAATTCACTTTGGGCGCTCATCTAGGGCCGAATGCATACGAACTTTTTTCCCACTTTTTTTCCTGAACTATTTAAGAAAAAAATTTCATGGACTTATTTAAATCTCCCTTTTTTTCAAAAAATCACTTACCGGCGAAATTACTATCATTGTCTCACCGAAGACACGTTTATATCAAGTTGTCGTCGGAAGGGGTTCCAGGACAGTAAAGACACCGGTGCGACACCGGCGCCGGCAAGCCCCTCCCGACGGACTGTACGGACCGGGGGGGCGGGTCCCGCGGCGACGTCGATCGATCACGTCGCACGTGCGCGGGGGGGAAGGGGGGGATTCGATGGGGTTTGGGACAGATAGTGAAGCCCATGTGGGTCGTGGGCCTCACACGTGCACGTGCACCTCGCTCGCCTTTTTTAACCTTCTTACTTCTCTCCATCTTTTCTGCGGTGGTGGGCCCGCCACCTCGCGAGCTGGTCCAAAGAGGATTGGAAAATTCCCTTCTGTTCGTGCCTAGAAAAGGGTTTGTGAAAAAGCCTCACGCCACGACCCATTCACAGATGGAGAAATTTCTAGGTTTCCTTCTTTTGTCTCGTCTCATCGAATCGATCGATACATCCATACCCTGTCAATTATTGTAGGAAATTCTATTCTGTCTGAAGAGATAAGAATTCTGTCATGCCGGTCAATTTAGATGGATGGATGGATGATGACGTTGGATTTTAAATTCACTTGAGAGATTTCTCGTTAACGTGACATATAGCTTCTTTGTGTTTTTTTTTTTTTTCAAATGTGAATCGAGGTTATATTTTTTTTTGCCCTCTTCTTTTTCGCATTGGGAAATTGATTGATGGATAGTAAGCCAATTTCTTAGGGCTGCCTAAGTTAGGATATGATAGATTTCATTAGGTGATGCCTTGATTGGACCTAGCCTCGACGTGAGTTGATGCCAACCCTTTGTTTCCTATGGATAAATGTTATCTGCTAGAGTATGAGTGACTACGGCATGACCATGATTGGAACAGATACGATTAAACCCGTTTCAATTCGGCGATCGTGAATTAGATCTATATTTTGTTTAAGTCATAAATCCCGGGTGACAGCACGAATCATTGTCCACAATGATCGACCCACCTCCCGGTTGGTTGCACCTTCTTCAGCGTCCTCAGTTCATTTCCCTTCGGATCTTGGGTTTCATGCGTTGGCAAACTGCTTTCTATTTGCAACCCTTTACGATCAGAGATTCCTTCACGTTCATGATTTGCCGTTCTTTTCCTTCATAAGAAGAGGCCAAATCTAGACTTCAGACTGGAGGGATTGGTGAACTGTAGGAATTCATGCATAGTGTTTAATCGTAAGTTGCTTACGATGTATAAGTTTGCATGAATTAACGTAGCACCCGTGTTTCACGGAGTTTAAAACCGTGGGGGGACTTCCTTGGCCATGATGAGAATTTTGAGAATCGTGGCACGGATAAAAGACGAAGTACTCGATTGACAATAAGTGTGGATGGACCATTTCGACATGAATTGGTCTCCCACCCGCTGTCCAAAAGCACGGTACGAAAAAGGGGGAAGGAAAAACCTGCATATTTATAATATTTGGCCAATTGAATCCTATGGACATGTCTGGTTCGAACTGGTTATTTTCTTTCCCATGTTTACGTTTCTTTTTTACATGCCATGAACAATCTGCTTGTCTGCATTTTGCATTTGGGCTCTTTTCTTTAGCTTCTTTTTAGTAACTTGCTGAAGTTGGGGGGAAGAAAACACGAAGATCCTACCACGATTCTTAGGTGCAAGTGCATCCGATGAATAAGGGCCGTTAGGTTTAATAGGTGGGTCCATAATTGATGTGCACACGACCTATGTGATGTTCCTGCTGTGATAACCTCGTTATTGCTTGTTAGTTTTTAGGCTTCTTATGTTTAATACTACTTGTACTGTCTCTCTCTTGCACGTTTTAAGGAAGTCTTATGTGTTAAGACTAGGGCTCCTAGGTTATTAGAACAAAAGATGTAGATATTCTCCTTGTTTTTATAATGTACTTATTGTGAATATGCTTTGGCTTGATTATGCAGAACAAATGCGCTTCTAACCCTCGAGGACAGTCGTCGTCTTCAACTTCGGCGTCTTCTTCAACATGCCCAAATGCAAATTATTTCATGCCATTCGGTGGAGGACCGCGGCTCTGCGCGGGATCCGAGCTGGCTAAGCTCGAGATGGCGGTTTTCATCCACCATCTGGTCCTCAACTTCAGCTGGGAGCTAGCCGAGCCCGACGAGGCCTTCGCCTTCCCATTCGTCGACTTCCCTAAAGGCTTGCCCATCAGAGTTCAACGCCACACTTTGCTATAAACCCCTTCACCCCTCCCCTCCCTCTCAAAAAAAAAAAAAAGAAAGGAAATTCATTCGAGAAATCGTTTCGAAAAAGAGACCTCTCTCTCCCTCTCTCTCTCTCTGTCTCTCTCTCTCTCTCTCTCAGCCTCAGGTTCTGTGGGTGGTGTTCACGTGCTGGATACAGATAGGAAGGAAGGAATGAAGAAGAGAACAAAAGTGCCTTACGGTTGGTGAGCGATAGGATTTTTGAGCTCTTTGGATTTCGCAGCAGCTTCGTGTGCGAGTTGTTTCTTAACTCTACATGTAAAAGCTCCTCACATGGCGAAAGGGAAGACACGGAAGAAGTCGTGCGGCGATTGATGGTGATGCATCTTGGACCACATCCCCACCGAAATACATAATCCCTAAAACCCACCACACACTCCCCTCTCTCTCTCTCTCTCTCTCTCTCTCTCTCTGTCTCTCTCTCCATTGCTCTGTAAATGTTATTATTGTATGGGTGACTCCATGTAGAGGTTGATTATTCATTTGTATGTGATATGAGGTTTTTCATTTTCTTCTTTTGCCTTTTGTTTTCCTTTTCCTTTTGTCCATTTTTGAATTCAACTTGGTGCCTGCATGTGCCCTGGACTCTCTG
The DNA here is from genome assembly GCA_016097605.1 of Eucalyptus guilfoylei. Lineage (NCBI taxonomy): Eukaryota > Viridiplantae > Streptophyta > Magnoliopsida > Myrtales > Myrtaceae > Eucalyptus > Eucalyptus guilfoylei. Next base: position 30,353,497 of record CM027868.1, on the reverse strand, counting down.
GACGAGTAGATGGACGCAAAGAGATCGATGTTGGGTAAAGAATTGTAATTGACAGCCATTTGGTTTTTGAACTAGTCCTGTGCATTGCCCCCCATAAGTGTTCTTGCTCGTATGTCTCGAATTTGACCCCGTTTTAGGAAGGACTCCTGACTCGAATGTGTGTGCCGCTTGTGAGCGGAATCCAGAAAGAACCCGAGCACCCAGATGAAGACTAGGATTGCCCTGGCGAGCTCTGTGTAGGGCGGGCACTAGCCCTGACGGGGCGCTGTCCGGATTAGGTCTTTCGGGTGTTTTAGACTTCTTTGTTGGCATGTTGGATCAGACCTAATAAAGTGATTAGTGATAAGCTTGTTAGCTTGTTCATAGATTTCATGAGATCCTAGGGAGTGCTAATGTGGGAATCTATGCGTGTAATTAGGGCTAAAGAAACAGGAGAGCACTTTAGTGATTTGAAAGTAGTTTGTAATATTTATAATAAGATCTTGTACCGTTCTCTTGTGCAATGCGGATTCTCCCATATCTATGTAGGCTGAAAAGTGAGGTTTCGTGTCATGGATGCAGAGTGTGAATCTGAAAGATGTAAAAGGATCGGTAGAACTAGGTAGTGGGAGTGCTCCAAGTATTTGTGCTGGTAATTTTAGAAAGGATGATTATCATCTTGGAGGATCTCAAAGAGAGATTGGTTACTTGTGCACAAATTGGTCTAGAGTTGATGTTCCTCTTGATGCTCCCAATAGCCTAAAACCACTCTTGGTGTTGAGGTATTTGATGATGTGATTCGCCTAACTGTTCTTGGAGACAACTTATCGAAAGAAAGCTAACCTGATGTCTTGACTCATCAGGCTTTGCACGAGCTTATCTTCAGCTAAGTAAGTTTCAACACTTGATAATTAGTATAAGAGTAGGTTTCCCACGCTTTACGGGCTGATGCCATGAGAAGATCGATTACTGCGTTTCCAATCAAAAGCGAAAACCTCCGCTAGTGTGCTACGATCTGGAAAAGCCTAGTAGGTAATAGAAAGTATCGAGGGAGCACAGTTGGCTTTCAGTGCCACACTTATCAAGGGAAGTATAAGTGATTGGAGATTTGCAAACAACATTGATAAAGGGAAATAAACAATGAAGTGAAGAGGCGTGTTTTGTTGGACAAGGGTTTGACATTTATGTAAGTCCCTAGGGAGAAGTGACGATCCTTGAGAAACACAAGGAAGTAACAGCATAGTACGCAAAGAGTGTGCCGCGGGAATCAAGTGGGGGAGAATGTTAGGTGTGATTTTTCTCGTATTCATGTAGGCTGAAAAGCGGGTTTATGTGGCATTAGGACGAAGTGTGAGAAATGTAGAAGGGTCAATACAATCGAGTTGTAGGAGTAACGTTGGGGCATTTGTGCTAAGAATTTAGATTAGAGATGATTATCATCATCTTGGAGGATCTTAGTCGAGGTTGGTCATCCATGCATAAACTATTCAAAAACTGACAGTACTCTCCCAATGATGGACACAATAGGTCGAAAATAGCTGTTATATTGAAAAGATTAGTGTGTCTCACTCTAGAGACTCGCTTCTCAAGTTGACTAGGGTGTGGCATGGTCAATAATGATGAAGTGATTTGCCAAACTTTTATTCAAAGTGATCTATTAAAAGAAGGTTGGCATGTCGTTCCGATTCATATAACATCACATGGGTATGCCTTGGTTAGGAAAATTTTGGCTTGCGATGCCTTGAAAGAAGGTCACCTCAATTAATTATGTAAATTCATTCTTTTTCATTTTTGGCATATTGTGTTCAATTGGCTAGTTGCTGCGCCTCCTCCCCCTCCTCTCCATGACCCGAATGGTCTACTAAGCCTAGAATCTCTGAGCCCTATGACCTCTTCCAAGCAAACAAACGTCGCGATGGTCGCAAAACGCTAGTGTGGAGGCATGCATTGAGCTTGCGAAATCGCACACCACACAGACACTTAGATACAGAAAGATCAGCGAGCAAGCGATGCTTGGGTGCCCAATGGTTCTTGATGGCGGGGCAGAGAGAGAGAGAGAGAGAGAGAGTGAGTTTTGACAATTAAGCTTGTGTTAACATTTCTGAACTTTTCATTTTGATGTAGTTATGACAAGTCCATAATATGCTTAACCTAGATTCTTCTAGCCAACTGTTTGACGTGCCAATAATTTGAAAAGTAATACAATACGTGAACCCCGCAAATTTGATCTCGTCCTATCGACATTGCGCCAAATCAGTATAACCGACAGAACTCAAGTTTGAGAGACACTCAAAGCTTCTTTGCAAGAAACAACCAAACAGGAAAAGCAAGACAATGAAGGCTGTCTTGTTCTTTTCTGAGCTGAGTCCTCCCTGTCTTTTCTGGCCATTCACAAACAATCTCATTGCATCCTTTGTTTGGTACAACCGATAGATATCTTCCCTTGTATTTTGGGCCCCGTTTTAATAAATTCCCTCTGTCCCATACGGGCACCAGTCAGTGCCGCCCCCCGATTTGATATATCAAACTGAAGGATAATAAGAATGCAATGTAAAATGAAAGGACAACTCTGCAAACCATTTCAGTAACGAGTTAATGAATCTGTGGTTCCAAATATGGAAGAGACATAAGGCTAGGTTGAGTTGCTTGAAAAATGACAATGTTCTTGTATCTCTGCATCAGAATCTGCAGATGGGGTCCGAAAGATTCATCGTGATCTTGCTACTCTCATTGCCTCCCCTTTTGACCCAGTCATTCAAAGCACCGATCTCTCTATGTTCATTAGCCATAAATTCATGTTCTCGTCATCATTCTTTAGGGTGTCAAAATTAATAATTTTAACATGACGCGACATGAACTACTGGAACGAACTATATCATGGAATCCGATGCGAGATTTCAAGACTTTCTGACCTTGGAAATCTGTCCATTACTTTAGAGTGAAGCCACCAGTTGTCGGGTCCTCTCTCTTTCGCAACATCTCTTGTCCGCAGATGGCTCGGAATAAGAGCAACCTGGACATCCAATCGGTTCGAAAACGCACGTGATGGCGTACGCCTCAGCAGCCACTAACGATCATGCACCTGCACGGAAAGAAATACCCAACAGGCAACAAGACAGAATCTCGGTGCTCTTGGAATGACCCACGAGAGCGATCATTTCGCTGGGCATTGTATGGTAGGTTCGCTGTCGCTTTCTGCCGTTTCTGGAGGAATCGATGCCTTGATCTAAGCTTGCTTCGTGTACCGATTTAGGATTTGGAACTTTGGTGGATTTTGAATTGGTGGGCTCTGTCGTTTGGAGTATCTTTTACCTAACAAAGCTGGCCCAAAAGGAAGGAATAGTATAAGCAGCTAAATGGGTGTAAAGTTCCTCCAATTTGAAATTGAGGAGTTTCATTATCAAGTTTCGAATGACCCTACCATGGGGAATGAGATCTCATGACAATCATGAAGTCTTGTCTTTTCTTAAGTCTTGGATCCATTTGAACCCACTATTTTATGGCAGACATTAATAACGGATCACCTTTGAAATGCTACATTGATAGGGAAACAAAATAATTATATATGATTCAATCCAAGTTTTTCATTGAACCTGAACCGACAAGCTTCAGGATTTTTGAACTCTTACGAATACAATAACGAACTTCTCTTATTTCTCTACCAATTTGTACTGACAAGTTTATTTCTTAGAAGATGGGTACTTTATTACAAGTTCGAACTATGGATGTCAACTATGTAATCTATAAATTATTTAGGATTATTCACAAATTTGTACTATTGTCCTTCATGGACGATGCTTTGCTTGACCAAAGTATTTGTTTTGCTCAGGACAACGTTTTCTTCCATCGCTAGTCAGGGGAAATTTTCTCCAACCGTACCTCTAATCCAAAAACTATGAATCCGCTTTTAATTTTAGTTCAGTTTCCATCTAAATGATGCCCATTTACCTATAATTTGCCAATCGAAGACATGGTTAGACGAAATTTCCTTCAATTAGAGATGGAGGAAAGCATAGTCCTCAGCAAAATTGTGTGCGTTACGCATGGTAACTGGATGGGCTCAATAAGCCCATCAATCATTTGGGCTGCCTTAAACTAATTTTGAGTCTAATCCTCCCGGCTTGATAACGCTGTATTTGCCCTTTCAAGTAGGATGGGCCTATGTAATGCATTAAAGATCCAATTCGACCCACCAGAGCCCGATTCTTTTTATACATAGTCGTGATCTAGTCTTTTTCATTTCATCTTCTCTGCTGCTAATAATGTCCTGAGCGGGCTCGAGCAACGTGACTAGAGCAAGGTTACATAAAATACTCATAATCTAAACGAAAAACAACTTCCCGAAAAAAGTTTTTCGGATTTTCAAACCTTTAGTTCACAGAAAATAAGCTAATTAAAGAAAATATTTTCGATCAATGAGATAAACACCTTCAAAAGTGAGGAAAATAATTCTCTCTTTTCACAGAAAGAGGAAATCATTTTTCCCCTTCTCCTCCTTACTGCATTCCAATTTCCCACGTCGTTTTGCCTGCAAATTTGCCCTTGACAAGCTTCAGGCCATCCCCTTTGCCTTCCCTGTTGGTCCCGCCCTCGCCCCGGCCGATCCTCCCGCTCCCTCTTTGACATTGATCTCGTCTTCCAGCCCCTGATCCTTGCCCTTGACTCCGCCTACGGCAAGATCGTGGAGCCCGTTCTCGAGCACGCCTTCAAGCTCTTCTCGCTCAACCTCATCTACAAGAAGATCAGTGACGGCGCTAGCTATGGTGATCAGGCGAGCATTGGTGGAAGTTCGGGCTCGACTTTGAGGCTGTTGCAGGGCATTAATCAAGCAAGATCAAGGAGGAGGCTATCGAGTTCGATATGCTAAGGGTTGCCAGCGATACAGCCGCCTTGCATTTTTATTCGAGGTGATTGCTTGGTGCATATACTGAAGACTTGTTACAATGCGTATCTTGGTGAGGTGAAGCCTCGCCCTAGGCCAGTTACCGGTCAAGGAAGAAGGAAAAATAAAAGGAAAGAAAGAAAATGAAAACAAAAAAAAAAATTAAAAAAAAATTCAAATTTTTTTTGTCATTCTCCCAAGATAATCAAATTAGGTTTTTCGCATCAAATTGTTGAAAATATTTTTTAGTTCATTTTCAGGTTTAAGCTAAAATCGAAAAATATTGTCATTTTCTAGAAATGTCACATTTTTTGTGAAATAAACGGAGTATAATTTCGAATTTTACCGTATTAAAAATCTACCATCGTAATGTAAAGATATCATGACATTTCAAGAAAGTAAAATGGAGAATGTTTTCATAATTTCTTTTTTCAAATAGATGATTGATTTGAACATGGGAAAGTTTTTGCATTTCATTAACTGATATTATGGGAATACAGGAAATTAGCTTCGGAGTAAATCTCAAAGGGTCTAAGGGAATTTGAGACCTAATGGCGGGGAAAGGTTTTCCAACATTGGGCTTCGAGAACTCAAACTGCTATAGTACTAGTCTTTCTTGAGCAATGAGCTATTTGGACATATACATATATAACAACCTGGTCCAACGAGAGCAAGAGTAATCGCCGGAGCTAGAAAGGATCGGGATAGAGTGCAACTCTGACTCTAGGATAGTGATGGGAGCAAGAATGAACTAAATTCCACATTACTTGAGTGTGATGAGGTGAAGTGTCTTATATAACGATTTAGTTCGACAAGAGCGGGAGTAATTGCTGGAGCAAGAGAGGACTGAGATAAAGTGCAACTCCAACTCTAGGATGGTGATGGGCGCTAGAATGAACCGAATCCCACATCGCTTGAGTGTAGTGAGGTGAAGTGCCTTACATGTGATGACATTTGTTCTAACTTGAAATGGGACATTTATTGAACGAAGCCAGAGAAACAAACCTTTGTAGCTTTTGGCACAAAGCGGACAATATCATTTACAAGCGGGACTAAGCTTAACAATATTCAAGTAGGTCTTGACATTTTTTGGTAGGAGCTCTCTCTTCCTAGGCCGGGTGATCGGAGCCAAGAAGTGTGCCTATCAGTCTGAACTCTCCGACTCCAAAATCCGTTTCTCTTCAGATTGCAAACTAAAATATCTTAGGGCTTCGACGCACGTAAGGATTTTGCTTGAGACGCAACAAAAGAAATTAGAAAATTGGGAAGCTTAACATAATTTTTTTCAGAAAAAAAAATGATTTAAATTTATGTTCACTTGCCGATACATGAGGCGAATTTCTATAGTTAGGTTTAGCCTCCAAACCACCGCTGAATATTCAACTTTTGCTTTGCAGCATCCACGAGAAATTAATAAATTCTGGAAATTGGCTTGTACCCACCTTCTTGGTTTCTTCACGTATTCTCCCGCCTCCATGTGTGTGCATTAGGCTTCCTAACTCACTTCAAAACTTTAAGCTTCATCTTCAACCCTCGTCACTCTTGCATGTGCATCCCACGATCAGCAAACCTCACCATTTCGTGTTGTTGAAGCTACAGTGACTGCGCTGACATTGATCTGATTATATTATCTTACATGCTTGATAATTAGATTTATATATTCTTTATATGCATATGATCTCCTTTCACCTATTAGGTTTTGTCTATTTTTATGTACGCCCAATCTGCTAATCAAATTTATATCGACTTGCACATGAGAAGGGATGTTGAAATGTCCCACGTCATTTAAAAATATTTTTTTGAGTTTCTAGATTGATTTTTCTAAGAAGTATCCAGAATCTTGATGGGAGAGCGGTAACAATTCGAACAATATTGAATTAATGCAGCGGAATAAAATAATTTCACCTCTTGTGTAAACCTAATAGGAATCGATATAGTAGAGTAAAATAAATACTAAGCACGCGAACACAATACGGTTTTTTACGTGGAAAACCTCTTCGATGTGAAGAGATAAAAAACCACGGGACTGGAGTCCACCCGAAAATCTTCACTATCAACAAAATTGGGTGAACAATGTTTTTTTTTTTTTTTTTATGACCCGGGAACCCTCGTACAGCCGGTAGCCGGCGAGGTAAACCCGGGGTGACGCTAGCGGAGGACCCACCACCTCGGCGCCATACTTAAGACGCCTAATGATCCGCCAGCCTCCCTGGGCTTCGACCTTTAGACCTTCCCCTACAAAGGACCCAGAAGCCTACCCAGCGAAGCCACCACGGCCGATGGTTTGGGTGAACAATGTTATTCTCTAGCAAATACTAGAGATACATAGCAGCAAAGACCTCAATAACATAATTCTTGGCAATACACGAATTTCATAGGAGATCAAGGATAAATCTAACCAAAAACGCAGATTTTGATCAATCCACAAAAAACCTGATGTAGGGAGTTTCAAATGAAAATCAAATTGTTCAGATTCGAGAAAATTGCGCTACGAACATGCTGACAAAATTTCAGCTCAATGGGACCACGAATTGACCTTCGATGCCAGCTTGATGTAAATCAGACTTTGCCCCAATCCCAGATTTTCTGCTTTCTCTTTTTTCTTGTTATTACGTCTTTTTGCACTACCAGATAATGAGAAACCATATTTCTCCATATGACTTATCATACGCCAAAGTTTTTTAGGCCAGAACTCATTCGCTTTCTCTAAACAGAGTGAACCCAAATTTAACAAATCTTTGACTTGAGATACCATGATTCCCAAAAAAAACAATAGTTCGTTGGCCCGGTTTAAAAAATCATGGTAAGATGTGGAGGTTGGTAAAAGTTTGGAGTTCAAAATCACTATTTCAAGATTTGTGATTCCATAATCATTCTTTACACTAGATTGATGAAAGAGGAAGCGAAACCAATGATTTCGACTCAATCTATATATTTGTCACACACCGATAAGTGATCAAGTGCTTTTTTGGATCGAGATTAATCATCTTCCCATCATGAACCAATAAACCCATCTATACACAGAAACAAAACGTTATACACATGCATTTATTTTTCTAACACATTCCCAATATACTTAAATATACTCATTTAAACAACCCAACTCGTTAGGTATGTCTCAATACGGTACATCTAAGATGTCTAAATATAAGTTATAATTATGGAAATCGTGCCTATCACGTCAGGAACGGGTTGGAATTTCACATGTTAAAAGATCGCGACACGGCACGATCACAACATGCGGACACGGATGATCGGTCTTCAACAACACGAGACAAGCAATTTGGTGCAGGATAACTACGTTTAGTCATGGTCGAGGAAGTCCTAGAAAGGGCAGGACAAAGCGACACGGAACTCTCTGTTTTGGGGGTAGCTAGCGAGCGGTAACGACAAAGGCAACGTGGCCAACTCCTCCATCCGGAAAACTACGTTGTTGGCTCCGAAAGCATCAACGTCTTTCGCTCGTAAGACCAGCGGCCCACGCTCTCTCGTTGGTCCACCCGTCGCTGTTCCAGGGCCGCGGGCCTCGTGTCTTCCTCTGGTCCTTTAGAATCTCTTTCTCTTCGTTAACGAATAATTATTGGTGCGGGGAATTGGGTTCCGTTAGTTTTTTTGGTCGGTCACTTTTGAAAAGATTTTCTTGAAAAATCGATTTTAAAGAAAATAATCGATTTTTATTTGTTTAGGTTTTTTGGGGGAGTGATTTCATTCTCACTAGAAAAAGAAGTCGTTTTTCTTTTGTCTAAGCCTATCATAGATTGATTAATTTTTAGTCATCTAAATGTCGAATAAGTTAAAAAATAATTTCTTGAAAAAACTGTTTTCCTTCGAATGGATGGGACCCTGAGGCTTTGATTGGAAATCGCATAGAAAGGAGAACCAAATCTTTTGACTTTATAGACGACGATAACTCGGAATACTCGTAAGTATTGCTCGTTTAAAATTCATGCTTCGTGAGTCTTGACAAAGATAATTCTGATTTTTATATAGTTGACTTTATAAGAGCGAAGAACCTATAATATCTAATTAGCATTAATATGAGTACTGAAGTCATCAGCTTTATAGAATATAAAGGATTGATGGTAACGAATATTGTATCAATTGACTAATTTCAAGCTCCTATACTTTGATTGGAGAATGACAATACGAAGCATGCAAATTAGAATCTCTCTTTCTTCATTAGCGAATAATGATTAGTGCGGGGAATTGGGTCCCACTAGTTTCATCGATAACTTTGAAAAACATTTTCTTAGAGAATCAATTTAAAAGAAAATGATATGCTTTTATTTGTTTGGTTGTTTAGGGAGAGTGATTTCATTTTTACTAGGAGGAGAAGTCGTTTTCCTCTAATTTAAGCCTATCATAATTCGACTAATTTTTCATTGTGCAAATGCTAAAAAGGTCAAGAAACAATTTCCTCAAAAACCGTTTCCCTTTGAATAGATGGACCCTGAGGGTTCAATTGGAAATTGCATTGAACCAAATCTCAACATTATAGGTGGCAATTACTATAAATATTCGTAAGTATTGCTCGTTTAAAATTCATGTACTCTAAGACACGATAGAGATGATCCTAATTCTTATACGGTTGACTTTATAGGAGCAAAGATCCTGTAATATCTAATTAGCATTAATCCAAGTACCGATGTCATCAGAATCATAGAATATAAAGAATCGATGATAACGAGTATTATATCAATCTACTAATTTCGGGCTCCTATTGTTCGACTCGAGAATGATAATACCGACCATGCAAACGAGACGTGGGTTCCCCACGCCGTGCAATTAATTTCACTTAGTTGTACTCTTGCTCACCGTACATTATTTTTTTTTTCTCATTTTAGGCTTCTCTTTTCCTTTCGCAAGAGGAAAAAAAAAGAAGAAGAAGGGATTTTCAAGGCGGAAAATCAGTCCTGTGACGCACCATTTTTACAGGAAGGGAGGCAAATCGTCTGCCGTGCGACGTCATTTTCATTAAATGCTCAATTTAGTCACTAATAAATAGCCCACAATTTTCTGCACACACACAAACGCACTCCCATTCTTATTTTCCCAGCTCAACCTTTTTATTTTTGGCCAAAATACCAACTCAACTCGAAATTTCCTTTCTCTCTTTAGCACCCCCAGAAATAAAAACAAAAATAAAAAATAAAAAATAAAAAATATATATGAGAAAAAAAAGGACGCGAAAAAAAAGGATAGTCCCTCATCGTCCCCGAAATAGCCTCCATTTTTCCGCAATCCAAGTCCCATCTCCCCCTCCCTTTCCCCACCGTAACTAGAAAACCTCTCAGGTACTTCCCGTCTCTCCCATCCCCCTCGCGAGAGCGAGAGCGAGAGCGAGTGGTTCGATCCCCGCAGGGAAAAAAGCCGAGATGTGGCGGTGCATTGCTCGCGGCCTCCGCTCTCCTTCCGCCGGCGGCGGCGGCGGCGGCTCCCTCCGATCTCGCTTCTCCCGATTCTTCTCCTCCGAATCGGTAACCCTCCCTCGTTTTTTCCTCCCCTCTCCCCCGCCAGCTCTAGCTAGACTGCGATCGCGATCGCCACTGCGACTGCGACTGCGACTGCGACTGCGACTGCGACGGGTTTGGTTTGGTTCGGGATGAATCGCCGCTTGATTTGCTTATTTGGCCGTCGCGGGGGTTTTTGGATGTTGGAGCTTCGTTGCTTGTGGTTTGACCGTTGCTGTCCTTGTTTGGGTTGCTGGAGAAGCAAGAGGAGCGGGTGATAGTGGCTTCTTGGTGTTAGGGTCTTGGTTTTGTTTTGTTTTTTTATTTTTGGGAAGGAGCTGGTTTCGTTTTGGATTTAGCGAAATGGAGGAGGAGTTGGAGAGTTGAGATGCTCCTTTTCATTTCGAGTTTGGAGCGTCTTTCCTGAGTTGTTAATGCGGTTCGTCGGGAGCAGCGTGGAATCCGATTTCACGATTTTTCTTTGTTCCATGGCGTCGTCTACCCCTTCTAGAGTTGTAGATCGGTACCTTTTAGTTTTTTTCTAATGCAATGACAACTAAAGGCTCTATCTTTTTGGCTTTTTTTTTTTTGGGGGTTTTCGGGGAGGATGATTTTCTCTCTCTAAGTATTGAGTTGAGATTTCCTCTTTTCGTGCTGTATTTCCTGTTGCCGAAGTTAATTGATTGCGTCGTGATCTTGATTGTTTCTGGGGAGGTAAGAATAGTCTTTTGCTTTTTTGTTGCAGTACACCATAGTCGACCATAAGTACGATGCCGTCGTCGTAGGAGCTGGAGGCGCGGGGTTGAGAGCCGCCATCGGACTCTCTGAACATGGTTTCAACACGGCTTGTATCACCAAGCTCTTTCCGACCCGGTCACATACCGTTGCCGCTCAGGTACGGGGAGCTCCAGCTTTGGTTATGTTGCTGATTATGCACGATGATGGGCAGATATTGTCAACAGTGTTCTGTAAAATGATTTTAACATTGAGTTGTTTAATTGTTTCTTTTAACCTTTTGACAACATTATAGCATCAAGTTTGCTGATGCCATGCATTAGATTGAATACATCGAGAATCTTAGGTCCTACTATGTGATGAAAATCGTAACACATGAACCATGAAAACATGTAAAACTCGGCAAGTGTCCCAGAAACCATGGATGCAGAAGAACTAGGTAAGACGTTGATACTATAAAGTCACTTGCTTTTGGCTTGGCTTATGGCTCTTAGTTCAAAAAACTATAAAACGTGTAAATGACTTTGAATGCCATGACTTGTATGTTCTTAAAGATATGATGTTTTAAGATATAGGGGGTGTCTGAATTGACTTTTGCATTTTGCCTTATCGAAATATTGCGACTTGCACACTTTGACTCTTTTCAATCTAAGACTTCCGAAAATTTCACGATAGAAAAATGGGAACACGTAAATTCACACACATTTTTCCATAACTTTTGGAAGTTTCGATAATATTTCAAATTTTGGTGGAAACTCTTTGCTTTCGCTCTATACCAAACAAAGAGGCCCTATCATTAATCATAAGCCACAGCCTATAACCAAATAAAACGAGATTCCAAATGCCAAAAATATGGCAATATTCAAGGTTTAAAGCCATAGGTGAAAGCCTCAACTACTCCGCAACTCACTTTAAGAGTCTGTGTTAACTATTCTTATAGGTGCTTTTGTAAGTCCTTAGCTGTCGTCCTAATAAAGGATCTGTTCTAGTTAAGGGTTGAGTACACTCGATGGATCCTTTCGACCTAATTGACGAGCACTTTGATACTTTTCAGCTCTGTAGTGTGAATTTTTTATATATTTTTTTATTTTTATTCTTAGTTTATGCATGTTGTTTGTTTGCAGGGTGGTATAAATGCTGCTCTGGGAAACATGAGTGAAGATGACTGGAGGTGGCACATGTATGATACCGTTAAGGGGAGTGACTGGTTAGGTAGGCTTTTCATGGTCAGATTTCAGTTTATTTAGTTTATTATTGTTCAGTTAAGGACTGCAGCATCATGAATATCTTATGATTTGTCTCCAGTTTAATTGGTACCGCCATTTATGAGATGCTTTTGACAATCTCCGCATAAACACCTGTCTTATTGAGAATCACATTTGTGGCTGATTAGCTAGTTGTACTAGGCATCTGGTTACATATACTTATTCTCCTTTATTTGCCTGCAATGGGAGGGTAGGCCTGGTTTTTAAACTGGCAAAGATCCCTTTATACAACACAGGCAGTGTCCTAATAGTTGATCATTTCAGGTCCTTTTGTTCTGGCCTTTTAAGTTGTTTATTACATTTTTTGCCAAAAAGAATTACATATTCTACCTTTAAGAATACAGTGAAAAGATTTGACATGTTTGCAATTTCAAATGTCCTTGAAAATCCCTATGTCAAGGTCTTTAACGGTTGGGTGAGTTCAGTTTGAAGGAAGGCAAGTCTTAAATGCCAGGGTGAAAGAATAAAAGGCACTCCGAATGGACTATGAACTCTTGTGAAAGCTACTGTACTATTAGATACTAGGTGTTTACATTTTGCAGTATTTAATCAATGTTGAGTCTGTGTAGGTGATCAAGACGCAATTCAATACATGTGTAGAGAGGCACCAAAAGCAGTGATTGAGCTTGAGAATTATGGCCTACCATTTTCTCGAACTGAAGATGGAAAAATATATCAGCGTGCATTTGGCGGCCAAAGCCTTAATTTTGGAAAAGGTGAGGGATGAATTCAGAATGGAAATAGTTGTGATTAATGCAAAATTCAACTCACCTGAAACTCTACTTTGCCTTTACCACAGGTGGACAGGCTTATCGTTGCGCATGTGCAGCTGACAGAACTGGGCATGCACTGTTGCACACCCTATATGGCCAAGCAATGAAACATAACACACAGTTCTTCGTTGAATATTTTGCCTTGGATCTAATAATGAACAGTGATGGTGAGTTGATCCACTATGGGACCTCCGTCAGGTTTAAGATATTCAGCTTAGTGAACATTAGATGAAGTTTAGATACCTATCTCATATTCCTTTTAAGTGGCTAAGATAGCTTGGAGTTATCAGTGTAATTAACTTGAATGATCTGGACGTTCATTCAGCTATTGCATTATTTTCAAGAAAGATGTTAGAGGAGGTGGTAATAAAAATTGCGCATCAAATGGTGTTAATTGAATTGTCGGCCAGCAGTTTTGGTTGTCATTATGAATGGATTTTAGCCCTTAATACAAAACAAAAGCGACTAAGGTTTTGGTTTTCAACTCTTGAGATCAGTTTAGATCTGCTTGAATATGAAAAATCTGATCCTTACACTGGGTGAACCTCTTACTTGAAATTTTTCAGTTAATAGGATTTGAATTCTCCTATGTTGTTCCTTGTGTAAAAGGGACCCATCACTATGGACCTGTTGTTTTGCTATTTGCATGTCTTGTTGTGAAATTGTGAACAGTTACTTTGAAAGGATGAGCCGAGTGGATTTGTTCTTGAAATTCTTATTCAGGCAGTTGTCAAGGAGTGATTGCTTTGAATATGGAGGATGGGACACTACATCGGTTCCAGGCCGCTCAAACTATTCTGGCCACAGGGGTACCGTGTCAAACTTATGATCTCTTTTTGATAGCAAAGAAAGTAGATCTCTTCATTTCTTATTCTGATTCTTCAGGGCTATGGTAGAGCATACTTTTCTGCAACATCAGCTCATACGTGCACGGGAGATGGCAATGCTATGGTTGCAAGGGCTGGACTTCCCCTTGAAGTCTGTTTTCTGCCTTCCCTACTTGAGATTAGTCTTCCTTACAACCTCTCTGCTTCTTTAGTAGTTGACATAATCTTTTTACAGGATTTAGAGTTTGTACAATTTCACCCAACTGGAATATATGGTGCCGGATGCCTCATAACTGAAGGTTTCTTGCTATTTATGCATATTTGAGTAGCATAAATTTCACATATATATATTTTTTGTTTTATTAATTAGCTTGTGTTTTCTTATTCATTCCTTATTGTGATGTAGGTTCACGAGGAGAGGGTGGTATCCTTCGTAACAGTGAGGGTGAAAGATTTATGGAACGGTATGCCCCTACAGCCAAGGATCTTGCGTCAAGAGATGTTGTCTCAAGATCAATGACCATGGAGATACGCGAAGGCCGTGGTGTAGGTAAGTTATGCTCTAATTAAATTGGCTCAAATAATTTTAGTTAAGAATGTTGATGCTCTGTGATTTTCATTATTCTTCTTTAATTTGTTCTACTTTGCCGTGGGAGATCCTTAAGTTGATATATTTTAGAGTCCTTTTACACTTTTTGGAATGAACGTGTACTTGAATATCTTATTCACATAGTCCCATTTGCTATAAAAATTGCTGCTAATTTTTCAGGACCACTTAAGGACCATATATATCTTCATCTGAATCATTTACCTCCTGAAGTACTGAAGGAGAGACTCCCTGGTATCTCTGAAACTGCTGCTATCTTTGCTGGAGTGGACGTGACAAAAGAACCCATCCCTGTCTTACCCACCGTGCATTATAATATGGGTGGTATACCCACTAACTATCACGGAGAGGTAAGTCACACCTCGTACGAGATGAGAGGCTCTTTATTGATTACTTGATTACTGATCAGTGTTATCCTAATAATATCGTAGAAAAACCCTTAGTTTATACCATCTTAAGTGTGTTTGACAGTTGGAAGTTAAAAAGAGGATTTCAGATGACTATATATATATATATAACTGGAATACTGGAATCTGTTTCTGGACGAACAGTTTAGGAGGTCATTCTAAAAGCTCTCATTGTCTTTTGGGTTATTTAATGAGTAGTGGAGGTGAGCATGGTTCCAGGGTAGAACCTGGAACCTGAGAATCAGACCAATGGGAACTTGTAGATTACAGGTTCAAATCAGACCAATGGGTTCCAGGTTCCAAAAAATGGAATTTATTTCAATGGATAGGTTCCAAATTTTTAGTTGGAGGAACTTGGAACCTATAACCTGTAACCTGTAACCTACTATCCGGAACAAGTTTTATTGTTTTTCTTAGTTCATGTCTTCGCCCATCTTGCAATATTCTATGACATTCAATGATGAGTGAATAATTTAGAAGCACCAATATGAGGTTCCATTTTAATATTCATATTTTTCATGTGTTTAAATATAAGTTCTTATAAGTGAATTATAGCAGCAAGTGGTGGTTATTAAAGATTTTAATTTATTGCAGTTGTTTAATTAATAATATAGGTGAAACTTGGGTAGATCCTGGAACTGACCTTAGAAACTGTGGTAGGGTAGGTTCTAGGTTCTAAGGTATATATGGTAGGTGCAAGATTCCAAAAAATGAGGAACCTATTTCAATGGGTAGGTTCCATGTTCTAGGTGGAACCTGTACGGAACCTAGAATCGCCGATCCCTAATGAGTAGGACAGTTTCTATTATAAAGTATTTAAAGTGGTCCCTAGTCAATCAAAGTTTTATGCAAACTAGTATAATCAAACATTTTGTTATTTTGTACATTCAAGAGCAAAAGTACAAGGGTTTGAACAACTGTTTGATGGGATAGGCTGCAGGGCAACTAATGAATGACTCCAGACATAACATGCTGGTTTTGAATCTGAGAGTTTAGTAGAAGTCACTGTTTTACGTTCAGTTTAAAGTGGATGAATAATGAATTTCCTTAACTGATGGGAGTATAGAGGTAATTGATTTCTTTTTAACTCCCGTCAGTTGTTAATTTTCCACAATTATGTGAACTTCAATTACATTAGTTCTGTTGCTGTTTGCTAATTTGCGCACTTTCAACTCTAGGTTGTTACAATCAAAGGCGATGATCCAGATGCAGTTGTTCCTGGACTCATGGCTGCTGGAGAGGCAGCCTGTGCATCTGTTCATGGTGCTAATCGGCTTGGTGCAAATTCTCTTCTTGATATTGTTGTATTTGGGAGAGCTTGTGCTAACAGAGTTGCCGAAATACATAGGCCAGGCAAGTTTAATTTTCAGATTATGTGTGAGAAGTTGCTAAATATGTTAGACAAATTAATCAGACTACGAATTTGCAGGGGAGAAACAAAAACCTTTGGAAAAGGATGCTGCTGAGAAAACTATCGCATGGCTGGACAAGATCAGAAATTCGAATGGCTCACTTCCAACGTCTCAAATTCGGTTAAATATGCAACGAGTTATGCAAACCAATGCTGCTGTCTTCCGTACCCAAGAAACTTTGGAAGAAGGTAGGCAAATTCCTTTTTTTGAGACAAAAGCAGAGGGTGCAAACCGAGCTCTCTTTCATCATGTTATTCTGAGATTTGCTGGGGAAGGGCTTTAGAACTTCAAAGATTCTCGACTGTGCTAAGATAGGCAATTTTAATATACCATAGGTTTTGAGAACATCTTCTTTGAATGGTTATGAAGAGGAGATAATTTAGGGATCTAATTAGCTATGTTCTACTCATAAAATTGGAAAATAAGCTGGAAATAAAGGTTCGTGCATGGGCCTTTTGATCTTGCTGACTCTATGGTCTCTTTCTTAGGCTGTATTCTCTAATCTCTGACTCTGTTTTTGCCACCTAAATGGTTTGCTTTCTATTTGCAATTCCAGGTTGTAATTTAATCGACAAGGCGTGGGAAAGCTTCCATGATGTGCAATTGAAGGACCGTAGTTTGATATGGTAGAAAATACCATCCTTATTTAGTGAACAAATGTTTCTTGTGGGTTCTATTTTTTGGAATAATCTTGAGTTTAAATTCTTTTACAGGAACTCAGACTTGATTGAGACTCTGGAGTTGGAAAACCTTCTGATAAATGCCTGTGTCACCATGCATTCTGCTGAAGCCAGGAAAGAGAGCAGAGGAGCCCATGCCCGTGAAGACTTCACGGTTAGTTGTCACTTTCAATCTTCTACAGGATGCTCATCTTATTACTCCCAATTTATTTGTAATAAAGTGAGCTCAACTGCTTTTGCAGAAAAGAGATGATGAAAAATGGATGAAGCACACTTTGGGGTAAGTCCTTTTTTTATTCATCTTGGAAAAAAATATTTTTTTTTGTTCATCTTGGAAAAATATTCTCCTCATTATAGAGCATCTTATTTTCTCTCAGTAAATGCATTTGTTGCATCTGTCCTGAGATTGGGTTTGAATGAAACTGTAGAGATCGTATCATTGAGTCATTGAGCTGACCACCTGTGCGTCAAGTGTGGTGACTTTATCCACACACTTAGTTTAGTGAATAATTCTTGTAGCTGTCTACCGTAATTTATATCTATTTTGGCCCCTCTCTCTCTTTTTTTATTTTCCTCCTTTCCTCTTTTCAATTCCTGTAGAGGGTGGAATCAAGGCGTCAAAGGCTCATTGAGCTGCTTTCGTCTGTTTACTTAAATACATAATTCAACTCTAGAAACATGGATGAAAGTACATGTCATAGAGCTTCTGCTTTCTTTATACTCATTTAACCTTCGGCTGGATGCTTTTTCCGTCTCCTTATAATCTTGAGTTGTCGCACAAAAAGAACAGAATAATCTGTGGTGCTAGTCTCTCTTGATGTACATTCGGCGCACTCTCCTGATTGCAGTCTCTTCACATATGACTTGCAGGTTCTGGGAGGATGAGAAGGTTCGGCTAGATTACAGACCAGTTCATATGAATACATTGGACGAGGAGATCGAGTCGTTCCCACCAAAAGCTCGAGTGTACTAATGAAGGCAACAAAGATTTGGGTGGCGGATGGTGGCCAGAGAATGTTCATATGGGCAAATAACATGCAACATTAATAGATTGCAATAAATTGCTTGTGATTCAGCACTTCGGCAACAACTGTTGCTTTCTACAGTTTTGCCAGATTAAATTTTGCATTTGCACAAGGGAGGCAAATATTTATCTTTGGGGATGGTCTGACATGGGTAGTATTGTATTTCCTGTGTCCTTAACTCTTGGGGTTTTTTCCTCCTTAGTCATCCGAATCTCTCCCTAATGTTATTGTTGCAAGTTCGAAATTGTAGGCCCATAAATAAGAATTTGTACCTGGTAAGTTAAGAATGTCCATTTTCAAAGTAAAAAGGTGCACTTTGGGGATGTATTGCATTATTGTAAGTTGGTGATTCCTTCTACGCATGGCCGAGGTTGTGATATCTGTGAATATGCAGCGTTTCTGTGGCGCGTACAGGTTGTTGATGGCAGTGAGATACTATGATTGCACTCATAAAAACTCTTGCATGTTCGCTCAACCAGGATGGCTGCATCTAGTGTGTTCTGACTTCTGAGATGTTAATTTCACCAAAGCTTTTTGCAATGAGGTTCTATGTATCCAGCACTATAGAGGATCGGTGTTGGTGCCCTCCTTGTAATCGAGCCAAATCGATAAAGATTTCAATTCGTATCTGAGTTTATAAAACATGACTCAAATTCAAGAAAACCCAGATTTGTGTTCATAAAGCTTGAATTCTGCTCGAAGAGACTGTTGAGAAGTAATCGCGAGTTTGAAACTCTAGTTCAAGTTGAAATTTCCACCTGTGCTCACTTTACTTTTCTTGTTCTTCTGATTCCTTAAAGTTGCTTAAGGCTCTCTCCACAGGTCACTCGATTCCAGCTCGTCTTCTCTAGTTATGTCGATTAGCCTGCCATTTCTGAGTTGATCTGTTCTCTTTCATTGTCATATGTTTTGCGACATGTGAACTTTTGTCTTACGTCTTGGTTTGCCTCTCAGATAGAACAGAATTACATGGCTAGGGTAGGGGGATGTCTCGTTCTTTCATTTCGATCGCTAAGTTCTTAATACCAAAAGCAATTCTGCAATCTTATCCCTACCTTTATTAGTTACGGAAATAAATCGCCACCTCTTGAGATCACGTCAAGTCCAACCCATAACTAGACTCCCTCCAAAAAATGCCCGCCGAGTGCCTTTTGCCCTTTTGCCCTATTGCAATCGAGACTGTGTCCTTTTAGAAGAACCCAACTTTTCATTTCTTTTCATACCGAAAATTTCAAAGATACGTTTGATAAAGGTAAAGCGGCTTATGCCAAGTAAGATGACTATTCTCTCATGAATTACACACATCTTTTAAATTATTCTTCCTCTGGTATTCTCCAATCTACTTTCTTGAAGGGCAAAGTCGAGCTCGGAAAGGCATTCGACAGGAGCTCTCCCAAGCGAACCGTGTTAAAAGATCCAAGATACATTCGAAACGGAGATTCGAAATCTCGGGTATTTTACCTAATAGGATCTAAAAGGGTCAGGACAAGACCGAAAACCCTCGAAAGAGAGAGTGCGGGATCCGTTTCGCAAGTGCAGAAAACACACCCACTGAGTGCACCGGCGAAAGGCATCATGGTCCGGCAGGGGGGACAAGAATGGAAAAATCAGAATCAGAAGACGAATCCAACCGGCTGATGATTGTCCTCGTGACTGATGACCACGTCCCCATTGTAATAAATAGTCAGGTTGAAACCCTCCAAAAAGGAGATGACAAATTGCGTCTTGAGGTCTCTCTCTGTCTCTCCGACAATTCACGATGGAATGGAGAAGAAAAAGAGAGAGGAAGGATCGATGGATGCACGTACAGCCTCCACCACCACCACCACCACCACCACCGAAGTGAACGTCTTTTCTCTCCACCGGAGGGACGTCCATCTGCTGTCGCTATTCCCTTTTTCCTTTCTTTTGGTTCCACGGTCAATGGTGGAATGTATTGCGCCCCGTGGACTTATCCCTCCCCGGCACTCGATTGCAATGTTTGACCTCCGAGGAGCCGTTGTTGTTGTTCATACGGATGGCCCTTTTCGATTCGCACCACACCATAAGTCTCGATTCACATCGAATGGATTCATGCATTCGGTACGTATTTCGCTATGATTCAGACGTCAGTCGGATCGGTGCAGCTCAGTCGCATCGTGTCGTGTTTTTAGCGTCTGCCAGCTTGCTCTCGAGCCCCGCCTCGCCCCGCCCTCCGTTTTCTCTCTCTCTCTCTCTCTCTCTCTCTCTCTCTATCTCGTCAATAATTGCCGCGGTTTCAGAACGCGCTATTGGGTTCGGTATGCTTGGGGTCATTTCGTGCTCACAGGTTTTCGTTACGTGTAAAGATTGCATCAACAGGAATCTCAAAATGTCTCATATCGAGTAAAGAGGCGTATTTAGATGAGAAAGTCCAATATAATCATATTCCGATCAGATTAGGAAAGAGATCGGTGCAGCTCAGTTGCATCGTGTCGTGGTTTTAGTGTGCCAGCTTGCTCTTGAGCCCCGCCTCGCCCCGCCCTCTGTCTGTCTGTCTGTCTGTCTCTCTGTCTCTCTCTCTCTGTCTCTCTCTCTCCCTGTTTCTCTCTCTCTCTCTCGCGTCAATAATTGCCGCGGTTTTAGATCGTGCTATTGGGTTCGATATGCTCGGGGTCATTTCGTGCTCACAGGTTTTCGTTACGTGTAAAGATTGCATTAATAGGAATCTCAAAATGTCTCATATTGAGTAAAGAGGCGTATTTAGATGAGAAAGTCCAATATAATCATATTCCGATCAGACTAGGAAAGAGATCGGTGCAGCTTGGTCGCGTTGTGTCGTGTTTTTAGTGTGCCAGCTTGCTCTCGAGCCCTGCCTCGCCCCGTCCTCTGTTTCTCTCTCTCTCTCGTCAATAATTGCCGCAGTTTCAGATCGCGCTATTGGGTTCGGTATGCTCGGGGTCATTTCGTGCTCACAGGTTTTCGTTACGTGTAAAGATTGCATTAACAAGAATCTTAAAATGTCTCATATCGAGTAAAGAGGCATATTTAGATGAGAAAGTCCAATATAATCATATTCCGATCAGATTAGGAAAGAGATTAAGTTATATTTAGTTCTTTGACGCATTTAATTAATCTTTCTCACACAAATAGAGTCGCATAATGGAGGCAATTAATATATTGCAAAAATTCGAATTCAAGCATCCTGCTCTAATACTATATAAATTATTTGCAAGATCATCACCATCTGTTCTGAGAATTTAAACTGTTAAATATTTTAACATTAAGCTCGTTTATTTGCACTCATCTAACCGCGGCGTCCCTTGTAATTTATGTAGTGAACGACAAAAAAACCATGATACTTAAGTCCATTTTCTTAGGCCATGTGTCTCAATCCATTTGTCATGGTAGGTTGCATTAAATATGATAACATGTTTGTCTTTCCTTTCAAAATTATACAGCGGTAGATCTTACGAATAGATAGAGAAATGGATAGCTGACCGCTTGACTAAATCGTGGCTTCATAGCTTCTACTCCAGTTTGAAAACGATATGTGGCAGACAAGACTCTTCCTCGTGTCTCTTGCGTGTCTAACCTTTGTCAGCAAGTTACTATAAAACATCAAAAGGACAAATGACAAAGATAAATTTGTCGAAAAGCCTTAATACCCGATGCCATAAATCACGGTTTAACTCTCTCAAAGCAAAAATTTTTTAGCGATGATCACATCGAACGTCAAGCAGCCAAGGAGGCAACGGACATCGCCGCTGGGAGCTCAAGCAACGCGTAGAACTGCAACCCGTCGCCGGAATCACTCTTTGTTTGGTAAGAGGAAATGAATCCTTCCTCATTTCACAGGCAAATACAGAGGCTTTGCAATGTGCATCACTCCAAGTGTGAATAAGAAATTTGATGATTTGACACTTTGGAATTTGAGACCCATTTGAGAGAGAGAGAGAGGGGAAATGTTAGACAAAAAAGGTGAAAGATAAGGTGCAATGTTGTTGATGGAGGGAGGGGGCCTTTAGAAAAAGAATCAAAGCAATGGAGTGGAGCCCCCCCCCTCTCCCTCTCTTTCTCTATCTTGTAATCTTTTTCCTAGTCAAATCTTTCCCCTTTCCTTCACTCGAGCTTTTTGATTAAGACCCCTTTTAATTTCTGTCCACTTAGCTCGACATTAGGAGGGGGATGAAGGCTTGGATACTTACGAGGAAAAGGACATCTATTGGCACCGTGTAGATTGCTGCTAATCTTAAAGATCTTATCTTCCTTGGACTGATTGGACTGCAGATTTACTTTCAGATCACCCAATTTCCATCCATTCACACTTCTCCACATTATTTTAATTTTTCTGTAGGCCAAATGCTGCTGCTGCTTCTTCTCTTCCTCCTCCTTCTTTTCTCCTCTCTCTCTCTCTCTCTCGTAATCATAGGGCAACGGTTGAGTATCTCATTTTCAATTGCTTTCACTGAAGAGCTTTTTCCGGTTTACTAATTTGCAGCCTAAGACTTGCACTCTGCTTTGCCCATTGCTTTTCGCTTTAACGAGATAGATAAGATTGATTTATCTTGCAAGCTATTTGTGAAAATAAATATTTCTCCTTGCTGTGTATGTGAAAGATTTAGTACAACTCAGCCTTCGAATACTAAATTTAAGGAGTAAAAGTTTATCTTCATATTATTTTTTCAGAAGGAAGTCTTTCTTCTCTTCTTCTTCTTCTTTTAACCTTTGATTGCTATTGAAAATGGAATACAGTGGAGAAAGCGGGAGGAAATGAAGTTAACTGAAATACCGGTAATAGCAAAGGTAAATATTAAGTGACATTAAACAATAAAGATTAGTTAAAGTTTGGTGCCCATAGGCACTTTAATGAAACTAAATAAGATGCTCTAAGGAAAAGAATTAACACGGATTAGGTAAAAAGGGAAAAGATGACGATAACAAAAAGGTCAGATGGCAAAATTGGGTACCCATTATATATTTTAATTGGTTAATTAACGTAAGAAAAAATGACCAATTGATCAAAAGTACCGAAAAAATTATGAATGGAAATGATGTGTTTGAGATACCTTATTTAGTTTATCGTATTGTGAGATTATCAGTGATATTTATGTTTTCTGATTTTATTCAACTAATCTTTCTTCCTTTCTTATATTTCTTTTTCTTTAAAAGATAAATTCCCATAAAAAAATTAAGATGAAAACCAAACTTGCACCCCTTAAAGATAATATGCATTACATAATATAGAACACCGATCAAAAGTTCAATGGCAAATATCTATAACCCTTAAAGTTTAGAAAGTTTTTGTGTAATTTCCCCAAAAACAAAGAACTCCATCGTTTGATTTTAAGTTTTTACATAGGATGCCAAAATCATTTAATATGACATTTTCAGTATAAAACATTCCTAATCATAATTATTAAGTGTCTAGATTTTGATTTTTTTCGTCAAAGTCCGGATTTTGATTGAAGCCTAAGACAAATTGTGCACATCCATCGTATAACTCAGTCAACCGTGATGTTTTAGAAGCAAATGTGCAACGACGGGAGCAATCAATCATATATTAAGCCGACACGACGTATGATAGTTACGTGACAATCATGTGATACGATTGACGTATGATGATGTTGTGAAGCATCAAACTCAAAAATTACTACTAAGGAACGTTATATATTTTCATGGCCATTCACAAATTTAGCGAGCCAACCATGAGATATGAAGAAAATTATCCAAAAAATCTTAAACCTCTTATATTTTAACCAATTCAATCATAAACCTTTCAACTTTGCTAATAAAGTCTAAAACATTTTGACAATTTGCTAATCCAGTCAATCTAATCAATTTTGGCCGAAAATCACTAATGTGAACGTCAATTCCTATGTGGCATCACCGGCATTAACGTTAATAATTTTTGTAATTTTTTTGATTTTTTTATCCTTCTTTTCCCTTTTTTCTTTGTTTTTTTTTTTGTTGGCGTGGGCGGCCTTGATTGTTGTCAACAATGCCACAATGGCCCCAGGCAACTCCCTTCGCGTCCGAGGAGGGTCGCCGATGACTCTCATCGACACAGGAAAAAAAGCAAACAAAAAAAAAATGAAAAGAAAATTTATTTATTTTAAAAAGTTAAAAAAATTATCCACGTTAAGCGCGGTGATGCCAAATAGGACAACTGACGTTAACTAGCAAACTGTCAAAAGATTTAAGATTTAGTTAGTAAAGTTGAAAGGTTTAAAACTAAAATAATCAAAGTGCAAAATGTTTGGGACTTTTTGGACGACTTTCCTAGGTGGTATGTGATGATCACCCACATAATTCTAATTCTTGTTAGTATATATCACTAGCGTAGGATAAAGTATTCTGTAAGTAATAGATTGAAATTAACGGACTATCAAATTCCAAAATAGACACTGTCATCTACAGTAATGCATAAGCACGTGATGAGTCAAAAATCAGTCCCTAGCGCTTGGTCCATCGGTCAATCTGATTGCGTCTCTCTCTCTCTTGGCCGAATAGTAGAGACTCAATTAGATAAAATCGAAATGTTTAGATCTCGATAGAAACATCAAGTAGTAAATTGACGAAATCAAAATATCAAAGACTCAATTCGACCAACAATTCAAACATTAAGGACCGGATACCACACTTATCCCCAAAACATCAGCACAAAATGTCAATTAGAGCCCAACACTCGATTTTTCCATGTCAGCGAATGGAGCGGACACATGGAAAGACGACCCGCTCTCCAAGCGGTTCAGTCCGGCGATCATTGCCACCGGCGGCCAGAGCCCGACTCGCACGAACCGTCGGATCGCATGGACCCGATTTCACACAATCCAAGTTCAAGCGATGCTCTTTTTTTTTTTTTTTTCCGATGGGTTGACCCGAGCAGTCGCGGCCAACCGCGGTGGCCGTTGCTGTCGCAGCCGCTCCGTCCAAAATTGTCCTTCGCCACCGCCCCGCCCGCCCGGCTTTTTCCCCGCTTGCGTCGGCCGCCCATCGGGCCCTGATTGGCCCATCATCGCTGGCCGTCTCTCCGGGGAGGGCCCCACTCAGCTCCCCTCCGATTGGTCCCCGGTCAGCCCGGGCCCCACGGCCGCCCAAAAAGAATGCGACCGGAGTCTACGCCGCCACGTCATGGAGGGGCCCCACGCCCTTTCTCGCCTTTCGATCCACCTTTTTCTCGCCTCACCTCATCTCGTCTCCGCCCTTTTTCTCTCTCTTACCACATCCCCAGAAAACGACAAACCGGTCAAACGTAAGCCAACAACGAGCGCTTTTACCGACGCGGACGATGTTTTTCTTTAGCGACCGATCGATGCTCGATTCATGCACCCTCCAGTTCCGCTTGGATTTGGGAAAGTTGATTACCATTTGGGAAAGATGTTAAAAACTCCAATTGAGGACCGTCTTTTCGGGTCGACATTGATTCTGGCGCGCGCTCGCTTTATCATGAAAACGGCGCAGTATTTAGAATTTATAATAAAATAAACGTCTTTAGGATAGCATGAATATATCTGCAATAATTTATGCATCTTGGATGTGCTTGTGAATAGTCAAAGTCATAAATGTGTACCGATGCATGTATAAAGTTTATCATCAACCGTAGCAATGCTATGATAAATGAGTTTTTATTGGTTATGCCATATTCAAAGTGAGCTCATATTTGACTATATTCTCGGGTAAACCATGCTCAAAGCAAATTGATTTGTGCTGTGTTTAAACCCTCTCATGGTGTACTTGCATTTTGTTTTCATCCTTTTGAGGTGGTGAAAACATAGCAAAGCACTTATGGTAAATGGGTTTACGCCAAAGTAAAATCCAATTCAAGACAATTTGTAATGACGAAAGTTTTTTAGCATGTGCACTTCATCATGAAATGGTCTAGTATTTAGGGTTTGTAACAAAATTAACGTCCCTAAGATAGCACAAAAGTGTTTGCAATAGCTTAACCATTTTACATGGGCTCGTGAATACCTGTAGATGTATACAAGTGCATGTATAAAGTTTGTCATAAGCTGTAATATTGATTTGACAAACAAGTTTTTATTGATTAAAGTGAGTTCAATGATGTTATTTTCGAACGTCTCATAATTTATCTATATTTCGTTTTCGTCTTTTCGAAGTTGTGACCCATAGTAAACGGCCTACGAAAAATAGATTTAACATGAAAACGAATCGGACATATTTATCGTGGATAGTACGGAAATCATCATGTCTTAGCAAAAGTAAATAAATGTACCTTAACGACTCCTGTGCATGACTTATCATTATCCGAAAAAAAATAAAGAAAATGCTGAAATGATAATTGAAAACTGGAAAAAGGACTTGCACAGAATTGACCTATTTCACTCATTCAAACATAAAAATCTTAAATCGAGTTTGGTCAAAATTGGATATCAATCCCGTCTCGTCAGGGAAAAAGACAGAAAGAGAAAAAAAACAAAAGAAAAAAAAAGAAGCGGGCCAAATCCCATAGTAAAAAAGTAAAACCCATTTTTTCACCGGTGGGTACGCTGCCCGAGGTGCCCCCAGCTGCCCGGCAAATCCCGTGGGGCCCGCAGCGCTCCGGGAACGGACGGCCGAGATTTCCCGTCACGGCGACTGGGGGGCCCCACCGCGACAGTGGCGTGACGTCAGATCGACGGCGACGCCCGCCCCCTGACGCGTCGATTTCGTTCCCCCCCGGGGACAGGGGGCGGGGCCCACCACGCGGGGGTGGGGGTGGCGCCCGAGGAGGTCCCCGCATAGTGCGGGAGATAAAAGTCGGTCCACGTAGACTTCTACGCCCCCCCCCCCGCCGAAGGGTCTTTTCCGGAACCCTCGTGGGGCCCGCCGGAGTGTAGGCGCCACGTCAGCGCCTAGTGAAATTAGGGGTAACTTTTTTTCCTTTTGGTATTCTCGGCATTATTCGATCTTTTTGACTTCGACCGACCTCGAGTCGGACCTCGAAATCATTCGTTAATCGATTGCGGTCTAACCGAGCTTGAGCCGGAATTTTGGTAGTCGTTGGAGGACTCATCGAGTTTCGAGAATTGGGTATGCGAGTCGGGTCGGGTTCGAGTTTTGCAACGAGTTGATTTGGTTTTGACTAGGCCACATCCTTAAGTATATACATTGAAATGTATTTATATTATCGGGTCTAGCGTAACACGCAATTGCGTTTACAAGTGGGATATACCATATTCAATAGTCCAAATGAAATTTAGTACGTGTACCATACTCATTTAATAATTTCACATCTATGAGAAAGAAAAAGAACAATATAGACAATCGGTATACCGTATTTATATATGTAATTCACATTACATTATAATAATGCTTAAATTTTGTATTGTATCATAACGGGATTTTAATGTTGCTATAATTCTTATCACATCTTGTGTAGTGTTAAATGAGATAGCATCGGAAAACATGAATATCTAACAATGGACTTATATGAGGGAACCAATTCTATCATACATCTAAGGAAATAGCCCCAGAAGGTTGCAAAAACCAATGAGGCTACATGAAAACACTTAACCAAATTGATACCATTACAAGGCAAAGCACCGTTGCACGATGAAGTGTATTTCTATCCTTACTTTACAAACAATGGTGAAAGATTCCACTATAAAAATCAAGCGATATAATTAATATTATAATAATACACTTAAATCACTTCATCACATTTGTATTTTAAGTTCAAATTACATCTATTAGACTCACAAATAACACAGTCAACAATACTCCTTCAACCATGACTAAAAATCTTGTCAAAAGCCTCTCCCATGGTTAACTCGCTAATCTCTCCATAGGTTTGATCTAATATCAACAAATTAAGCTGAAAGCGGTCAAATGTATATATTATCACTTGAAAACCTTATGATGGAAGCCTCCCCCGAACGACGGAGAATTATTGGACATTGCCTAGGCACCTCTTTAACTAGCTTGAGCACCTGCCTAAAAGTAGGGTTGGCAATTCATGTTACCGTCTCGTATTGTGTCGTTTCAAACATGTTAATGTTGACTATATATATGCTAAATAACTAGGTTACGATTAAAACATGTTAATTATTGTCAATTTGTGCCAATTAAATGTGTAATATCGTATTATATTCAGATTTTGTCATGGGTCAGGCAAACGGGTCGTGCCTAACATTGCCAAACCTTGCCCATAGGCCTTGCAGCCTCCCTGATTATCACTCTGGCCTAGTCCGCTACTGGTCAATGTTCGGGTGCTGGGTTGAATTCTCTTGCCGCCCCTCCACGTCCTGACTTCTTAATTTTATATTTTGCACACACATTTGAGTCAGTCTTTTCAAATAAGTTCAAACTCAAAGACATTTGAATGGTACATGAATTTAGGACTTCTGATCAAATTAATTGGAAGTTTGGAATTATGTTCATAAATAGACAAAATTCGACCATAATTGGCGTTGTTGCCAAGCGATAAATTGTCATACTTTGACATTAAGCTCTTTATGTTTGAGTCAGATTTTCTTGTTTTTAAGTAGTCTTGTGCTCAAGATACCTTCATGGTGCGAAAAACTAAAGGAACTTAAAGTGAAAGGCTAGAAAGTTTCCTCTTGTGAGGGCCTCTTGTGCTTGTCCGTTTGCATCGTAGGGATTATGGGTTGTCAAGATACATTCATTATTTTTAAATATCGGTAGGAGCACGCCTCGCACCCCCTAATTGGGTCATTTTTTTTAATTAAGCCTAGACTCTAGCTCTACCTTTTAATTGTTTTACGTAATGGGGATTTTAAGATTTGAACAAGACCCGATATGAAGCCTTTTAACGATTCGTTTAGGGCCAATCGATTGTAAGTTTTGAACATGACATTCAACACCGAATAACACTCTTAAACAAGCAGCGTCATTCCTCGTCGACAAATCTCTTCATCTTTCTTTCGTTTACCTCGGAAAAGGTACAAATTACACGGCTCACATTTCACTCGATAATTATTTTCATATAATCTCATCTTAAAAAATCACTCCGCACCTTTACACCGATCGTCGCGGCGCGGCGTCCTATCATGAGAACGCCGCTCTCTTTTTGAAAAGTTAAGCCGTCTCTAAATCCCGAATTCAATTTCTGCGGTGTGCGTGAATAATGCATGGTTGGTGGTTTCGCCCTTTTATACTAAAAACTCATGAAACTTCCCGTTGCAGCGGACAAGGCTGTCATAAGCGACCAGCTACGATTCAGCGTCAAAAAAAAAAAAAAACGAAAAAAAATCCTGAAAACCCCAACATTTTTAATAAAACAATAAAAAAGAAAAAAAGAAAAAAAAGAAAGGGAAGAAAACACCGGCTCCTGTCAAAGAAAGGAGGAGCAGCAGGTGGGGCCCAACGCCCGTTCGGGAACTTTTGGCTGCACTCTCTCTGCGACTATAGCTCGCCGTCTCTCTTCCTTTTCCTCCTCGCCGAACCTACTCTCTTTCTCTCTCTAGCTGCACTAAAATCGGACCTCCATTCTCTCTCTATCTCTACACCTCCGCTCGTGTATTCTCTCTCTACTTAAAGCTAAAATCTTGCTTCTGACCGTTTGCAC
The DNA here is from genome assembly GCA_016097605.1 of Eucalyptus guilfoylei. NCBI lineage: Eukaryota > Viridiplantae > Streptophyta > Magnoliopsida > Myrtales > Myrtaceae > Eucalyptus > Eucalyptus guilfoylei. Next base: position 30,323,964 of record CM027868.1, on the reverse strand, counting down.
ATCACTCACTCACTCTCTTCCTCTCTCTCCCTCTGCGCGGAACTGAACGTCGTCGTTTTCTCCTCCTCGTGCTTCCGCCACTGTGATGTGAGTGCAGCTCCGGCGAACGCGCTCGGCCGCCGGCGACGAAGAAGAAGAAGAAGAAGGAGGAGGACGGGAGGAATGGCGTACATGTGCGCCGACAGCGGGAACCTCATGGCCATCGCCCAGCAAGTCATCAAGCAGAAGCAGCAGCAGGAGCAGCAGCAGCAGAACCAGCAGCAGAACCCGCTCCACCACCACCACCACCACCACCCCCACCACCACCACCACCACCACCACCAGCTCCTCTTGGGCATCAACTCCTTCGCCCTCAGCAACCCTTGGGCCACCTCCGCCTCTGCCTCCGCCTCCGCCGCCCCCGCCGCCCCGTCCTCCAACGCGGGCTCCCCAATTTGGCCGCCCCCGCCTTCCCCGACCCCTTCCAGGTCGCCTCCGGGTCCGATCCCGCTTTCCCCTTCGCCAGCCTGGACCACCACCACGCGTCCGGCGGCGGCGGGTTCCGCTTCGGCGGGTTCGGCGGCGGCGAGTTCGACTCCGACGAGTGGATGGAGAGCCTGATGGGGAGCGGGGACTCCACGCCGGTGAGCTCCAGCCTGCCCTCCGCCTGCGACGCGTGGCCGAATGCCGCGGCCGATTTCGGGCTCTACTCCGCCGATCCCTTCGCCGCTTGCCCGAGCCGGCTCGGGACCTCGGACCTCAACCGGGTCGTTAGCCCCACTTGGGGGCCTGCCGCGGCGCCGACGCCTCCGCCGCCGCCGGCTGCGGAGGACTCCAAGCCGGCGAGGGTCTCGGCGTCGCCGCCGAGACAGCACAAGGGCGACGCGGCCACGGCCGCGGTCGGGACGTCTTCCGCTTCCGCTCCGCCGGAGAGCGAGCCGTCGCAGCCGCTGCTGAAGGCCCTCCTCGACTGCGCCCGGGTCAGCGAGTCCGACCCGGAGCTGGCCGCGAAGACGCTGGCCCGGCTCCGGAAATCGGCGTCGGAGTGCGGAGATCCGGCGGAGAGAGTGGCGTTCTACTTCTCCGACGCTCTGCACAGCCGGCTCTCGCTGGACGGGAGCCCCATCGCGTCGTCCACGTCGCCGGAGGAGTTCACGCTCTCGTACAAGGCCCTCAACGACGCCTGCCCGTACTCGAAGTTCGCCCACTTGACGGCGAACCAGGCAATCCTCGAGGCCACCGAGAAGGCCAGCAAGATCCACATCGTCGACTTCGGGATAGTCCAGGGAGTCCAGTGGGCGGCTCTTCTGCAAGCACTCGCCACCCGCTCCACCGGAAAGCCCGACCGGATCCGGATCTCCGGCATCCCCGCCCGGGCCCTCGGGGAGAACCCGGCGCCCTCCCTCCTCGCCACGGGCAACCGCCTCCGCGAGTTCGCGAAGCTCCTCGACCTCAACTTCGAGTTCGACCCGATCCTAGACCCGACCGATTCCCTCCACGCCGCCAGCTTCCGGGTCGACCCGGACGAGGACCTCGCCGTCAATTTCATGCTCCAATTGTACAACCTCCTGGGCGAGACCTCCGCCGCCGTCGACGCCGCGCTCCGGCTGTCCAAGTCCCTGGGCCCGAAGATCGTCACGCTGGGCGAGTACGAGGCGTCCCTGAACCGCGCCCCGTACCCGGCCCGCTTCAAGAACGCGCTGGCCTACTACGCGGCGGTGTTCGAGTCCCTCGAGCCGATGAGCCGCGAGTCCCTGGCGCGGCGGGAGGTCGAGAGGCTGCTGCTGGGGCGGAGGATCGTGCGCTCGGTCGGGCCGGAAGCGCCGCCGGGGACGGGGGCGGAGCGGGAGCGGATGGAGGACAAGGAGCAATGGAGGGCGCTGATGGAGCGGGCCGGCTTCGAGGCGGTGCCGCTCAGCCACTACGCGGTGAGCCAGGCCAAGATACTGCTGTGGAACTACAAGTACAGCGACCTGTACTCGATGCAGGATTCCCCACCTGGGTTCCTCTCCCTGGCATGGAACGAGGTGCCCCTACTTACCGTCTCTGCGTGGCGCTAATGGAGGGGGAAATGGAGGAGGGAAGGTCTCTCCCCCTCCATTTTTTTTTTTTTTTCCATTCTTCTTTTCTTCTGGTTTTTCTTTCTTCTTCTTCTTGGGTGGAGGAGGGGGCTTCAAGGGGTATATAGCGAAGTCCTTTTCAAATGGGTAATTTTTGTTCTTCTTGCTCTGCATTCCTGTGTAATTACATATCTTCTGAGTAATGGCTTGATGATGATGATGATGATGATGATCCGCAATTCGATTAGCAGCGGGGTGACTAGTTCAGAGCTTACGGTCAAAGATTCAGGCATGGAAACCTAATCCTTGAGGTGTGAAATCGAAAGATGTTTCATTTGGGATTTTAACTTCGGTCCTTGGTTAGTTCCAGAAGTTGTTCTTCCCTTAGCTTTGAATTTTTACTTCTTTCTTGCTGCCCTTCTTCTTCTTCTTGTTCTTCTTCTTCTCTCTTCTGGGATTTTGGGTTTAATGTAGGTGAAAGCAAATGTAAAAACGGGGACTTTTGTGTACCCCCAAGAATTGAATTTAGGTTTTCTCTTTTTGTTTTTTGGCTCGGGCTCGGTGTAATTCTTCTGTACATTAGTTTTTTTGTCGTTCTCACTCGATTTCTGTAGATTGAAACATTGAAGCCAGCAGATGGTGAATACTGCTAACTGCTTAGAAAGAAGAATTCAGGGTCGCTTGAAAGATGCATAAATTCGAGGCCTCTTGCAGGGAATTGCCATGCACCAGTCGTTTTCTCTTCAGGGAATTGCCATGTGACATTGAATTTTTTCTCAGGAAGTCCGAAAACCCGGAAAACGGGAAGGTGAGAACCGGAACATCCTTGTCTTCCTGGTGTCTCAAACTGGTGTTCAATTGAAGGGTGTTCGATTCATGTGCAGAGCTGGAGCATTAGATGTTAGCCGAGCTCCTGTTACTTACGCCAGATTTATCAATGGCCTATTCTCAAATCGAATTGTTGATTGATTAGGCTTTTTGCAATCGATTTCCCTTTGAAAACTACGAATGGGAAAAGCACTCGAAACTGCCATATGGTTTCTTGGTTCCCTCTCGCCGGTCTCTCTGCCAAAATGCGCAGGGGCCACTTTCTCTGTTTCTTGGTCATGACTCGTGATCCTAATGCTTGTCCCTTTCGCTCCGCATTCTCTCTGATTTTCGTGGAAGTTCCGTATCGACATTGTAAGCTTTGCTAAATCTTTTTTACAAGAGCGTGTCAATGAAGTATCGAGTTTTGGAAAGGGAAGGCCATCGGTCGAATGTCGACTGACGCCCCATCGAGAAAATATCGGGTGTTGTCCATGCTTGCCCTGCCATGAGAAGAGGTAGATTCACTGAAGTTCCTTTCACTGTTCTGTGATGTTGTTGGTATACGGCGTACGCGTGCAGGGCATTGCTTAAAATACCTGAATAATCTCATCGAGCAATGACAAGTATCGCGTCCCATCGAATCAAAAAATCTCTGTTGGAACTCGAATTTACGTCCCGTGTTTATATAAAAACCAGTTCGAGGTCGGGTCAGTTTTCTAACTCGTCTCAGCCAGAGAGACAGAGCCACAAAAAGCCTTGCTTATCACAACCCTCCAAAACACAATTCGTACACGCATTAACAGGGGATCGATGCTCGACTACAACTTCTCGAACCGATCGCTTTCCGGGGTGGACCGGACTCAAATGTCTTAACTTCACGTCTGATCACCAACCTTCGAAAGACCTCAAAGATTCAAATTCACCGGTGCAAAAGCATGAAAGCGCCAAGAGAAAGGAGGCTGTGAGAGAGACAGGGAAAACAGTCTCATGCGAAGTGCGAGACAGAGTAGGCAGGCAAGTGGACTAACCCTGTATTTTGGGGTCCTCTGGTCCTAGTCATAAGCCACTGCAAAAACCAGAAATAAGATAAGAGACTTTGGGCTACTCTGAAAATTTCTGGTATTCATAGGCCCCCCCCTCCTCCCTCCCTCGTTCCGTTCCATTATTGGCACTCGCGAATTAGCTAACCCGGCTCCACATTCTCGTCCTCTTCCGACGAATCCCCGATGTGCCGGTCGATGCGGCGGGCCTCTTGCGGAACTTGCCGTGTTACTTAGTAAATCAATTCTGTGAATCGATCCCCGATAGCTTGAGAATTATCCTGTTTTATCATAAGTAAGGCTAATCAAGGGTCATGAGCTCCTAGAAGTAGGGGAGTGTCCCCAATTTGGTATCCTAACTAAAATTAGGATGAGGTTAAACGTCACTCGACGTGGATCTCAGAATGTCACCGAACAATTCCACTCTGAAAGGGATGATTTTTTGACGTTTTGTCAAAAAAATGGCTTTTATTTGTTTGGATTAAGTCTGAAAATACAAGACCGAAGCTTCGGAATACGACAAATCCAAAGGGCTCTCGAGAGAAAAAAAGGGTAGGAAGTCCGGTTGTGATTAGGTGAGGTCAATTTTGATGGGCAGGATAGGGTCGGAGGAGACTGGTTGGAGTCCACTAGCTTCAGCCTTTAGCCATTATTTTTGGGGGGATTTTCCTAAATGGTGTCATTTCTCTTTTTTCATTCGAAGGGAAAGGGGAAATTCGAGGACGTTGGACTTTGGTGTCTTGAAAATTGCCAAGACAACGGTTGTGATTTGTTGGGGAGGTGTTTGCCCTTTTCTCGATCGAAATTCGCAACTTCTACTCAAATTGGTTTTCTGATGGGATTTTGTCATTGGGAAGGCTAATTCTCTTGGTTACACAGTTTGATGTCATTCTAAATTCAAGTTCTGATTGAAAGTCAATATCTTTTATGAGATTCAGGAAAAAAAATTTTGGGTCGGAATTGAAAGATGGGCTATAATGGGTGCTTTTTTATGTAACCAACAAAATGTTTAGGTTAAATTTTGTGACCCTAGATAAAATCGATGCATTTTGAAATGATCATGTTGAAAATTGCCGAGATAACAATTTAATTTTGGGGGGAGGTGTTTGGCCTTTTTGATCAAAATTTGCAACTTAGTCAAATTGTTCTTTATGGAATTTCCCATTTAAGTGCTTTTGGAAATTGTCATTGTGAAAGGGTCAAAGGATCCCTAATTTTCTGGTGACAAAGCATCTACGGCCATGTAACACGATCACAAAATGGGAGCATTACAACTACCACACAAAGTTAGTGATAAACAACTTTGAGTCCCTTTTTCACAATAGAACATAACATTCGAGCTCTTTTACTCAACTGATCTCAAAGCAAATGCATGCAAATTGCCTTTTTTATGTGATTAGGGCAGCTTTTTCAAGTTTTTTATCCGAAGTGAAAGATATTGCTGATTTAGACATAAAATCTAAGGCATCAAATTGAAATTGATTAACGTAGCTTTTTCAAGGCCTTTTTCGAAGTGAAATATATTGTTGATTCCGACATAAAATTTAAGACATCAAATTAAAATCCTTGAGCTGTTCGGCCAGCTTCTTACAGACCCCCCAAAAAAAAAATCAGCTTCTTGAGATTTAAACATACGTCGAACTATAAAGTGCAATAATATTCCGGGGCGCTTTTTTTCCGGCGGCGAGGGTGACGTCATCCTCTGAAGTTTTCCCAAACCCCTCCACGCGCGCGCCACGTGCCCCCCGACGCTGGCCACGCGTCTCCCCGCGAAAGAAATCAGCTCGCCGGAATCGGATCCAGCTTGACCCAGTTCCGACCGGAATTCCGTCTATATAAAGGCTCGGCGGCTCCCCTCGAAACGCAACCCGCCACCGATCATTCGCGCTTTCGAAAGGAGAAGAAGAAGAAGAAGAAGAAGAAGAAGAAGAAGAGGATGAACTCCGCCGTCAGGTCGGCATTCACCAGGAAGAGTTTCCGCGCGCCCTCCGCCGCCCTCCTCCGCCGGAACGCGCCGCTGGCTTTCCGCCCGCTCGCCACGGAGGCCGCCCGCGACATGGACCAGCGCAAGGCGGAGCGCGACGCCAAGGCCAAGACCGGGTCAGTTCAGTAGCGCCTTCTTCTTCTCCTCCGTCGTTCTCGCTTCTTTATTTCCAGTTCCAGTTAGCGCTCGCGCGCGCGCGAATGATTATTTAAACGGGTCGGGATGTGTCGGAAGGCCGGACGCGATGGCGCACTCGTTCGGAGAAGGCTACGCGACGAGGTCCGACGAGGAGGGCTTCGGCGGGATCTACGAAGGCAGCAAGTCCGCCAACAACATCCAGGTCGACAGGGATATCCATGCGGCTCATCCCGGTAAGGAGCAGGGCTCTGATGTCTCACGATTTAGTTTTCTTACGGTAGTGTCTACGTTTGTGGAGAAGTTTCGATGATGCTGACTCGAGTTCGCGTTCGCGTTCGTGTCGGTGTTGATGTGGCCGGCGGCGGCGGCGGCGGCGGCGGCGGCGGAGCGAAGCTTACGACAAGGCGCAGGGGAGCGAGGTGAAGGAGAAGGAGAAGGCGCGACACCAGACCAGCGCTTCGTCTTGAGCGATGATGGCTTTTGCCTTGCTCGTTAATGCTGAATTTGATTTCGTTTAATTTATAATGTTAGTTTGTGGCGAGCACGAAGGTTTTTATTTTATTTTCCTTTCTGCTAAGTGGTTTTTGTACTATCGATATTTGGATTATAAATTATTGCTTTTTTATCTTTATCTTTTTACTCTTGATATTTATTAAATGGAGAGTAGGTGAGTCTATTGAAGGTAATAAAATAAACACGACACTTCTTGAAGCGCCTTTGCAGGGCAAGTCAATTAGAATGAAAGTCCTTCACTCCATAGGGGGTTTCCCTTAGGGCCTCAATCGATCCTAATAGTCGACTACTGAGATCAATGGAGGGGTGAACCTCGAGGGGTAGAAAAATTTGGATTGATTGGGGGAGGATTTAAGATTTTTTTTTTTCAAAAGTGGAACTTCCTATTTGAATTGAATGAAAATCCTTTACCCCATAGGGTGTTTTCCTTAGTGTCTCAATCGATCCCAATAGTCGACTACATGGATCGATTGAAGGGAGAACCTTGAGATCATTTGAGGGGAGAACCTCGAGGGTCAGGAAATTTCCTTTGATTTGGGGAGGATTTAAAAAAACGTTGCTTTTGAAAGCGGAACTTCTTAGAGAGCTATTTGAATTGAATGGAAGGAAACCTAGCTTCTTAGAATTGATATTGCTATTATTGCTCGAATTAAATTGAAAATTGAAAAAGGTAACCAATGAACATATTACAATCACAATAAGAGTGCGAGTAATTTAAAAAAAAAAATGTTTTCGGACTCATTTGTTTTTTTGCAAAATAAACAGAGATTGAGTTTGTACACATCGAGTCCATATATCTACCATTTATGAGAGAAGATTATGCAGTTTCTTACATTCGTTTTCTTCCCGAATCAATTTGTAGTGAACATATCGTGTGTGAACGTGGCCTAATGATTATAATAATGGACGCTTCTTTTGTCATATTTTTACACGGGTGCACTGTGGTCTACCCCCCATGTCGGACTTTAGAATGCATTTGTTGGAGAATTGTCTTCAACCTCCAACAGGGTTTCTCTCATGTGACCCGAATTTGGACGTTTTGAATCCAACAAAACGGCACCGAAATTTTACCTAAAAAAGGGGACATTTAGGTCGAATGGATTTCGTAGGGTCCGGTAAGGGGGGCTAACTTTGAGTATGTGCATTGGTTGAAGAAACGAAAAATCTCCGATTGCTTGTACACGTTCGAAATGAATATCAGCTGACAAAAAAAAAAAAAAAACCTAAAGGGTATCTCGTCTCGAACCGAAGCGTAAAAAAGGTCATTCTAGTTCAGTTATGCATTTGGGTAGAGAGAAGCTCTTCCGTAGAGAGATTAACCCACTAAAAAGAAAGAGCACGGGTGTGGATAGTCTTTCGACTTGAGATGATTTTGATGGCGGCGCAAAGGAGAGAGAGATACATATCATGTGGTGAAAGAACTTTTGATTTAATTAACTCGAGTGATTTGCTTGAGGTAAGAAACTAAACTCATTGACTTTGTACTTTTCCTCAAGTTAGGATGTTGAAGATACGATTGGATATCATCAAAGATTCCGATTATGATACCGATTTCAATCATGGATTGATTGATCAAGTGAATTGGAAATTGTTCCAGTAAATAGAAAATTGTAATCTTTGCATATTTTTTTCATTATTTCTTTCATTCTCACATTACAAATAGATTGATGTCCATAATGCAAAATATAATATACAGAACAATTTCTCTCCAAAATTCTTCTTTATTTTCTATCATGGTATCAGAGCCGACTTTCCTGACCTAGTTTTTGCGTTTCTTGAGTTGCCTTCGGTTCTTTCTCTGGCTTGTTATTGCAAATCCATCTCTTGCAAAATAGACTAGCAAACCGAATAGGAATTCACACTTTCTTTGGCTGATACCATGGCCAAAAACAAGAACACCGAAAGTTCCTCAATGGAGGAAACACCTAACTCACCTACATCATCACAAAACCAAATCCTGACACAAACGGAGCAAATCGATTCCAGTGGAGAACACCCATTTGTTCAGCACCCTGACGATGCCCAACGCATAGCTGACAGTAGTCGTGCTCCTGCTCTTGCTCTTGCTCTTGCTCTAGCCCGATTTTTCGGCTCAACCCAGTGGTCACCGATCTGTTGGTGGTATCCTATTTAGGGCTAATGGGCGACGAAATTCTCGTTATGGAAAATAATGATTCTCATGTTGTAAAATTCAAAGAATATTTGCATTCCACCTTCCACATCAAGGATTGGGAACTCCCAAATATTTTCTTGGCGTTGAAATTGCTCAATCTAACAAAGGAATCAATCTCAATCAAAGAAAATTTGTACTAGAAATTGTTTCTAAAGTAGGGTTATAAGGTTGCAAGCTAGTTGTCATACTGATTGAATAGAATGTCAAGCTAACAACTCATAGTGTGTTCATAACTTTTCTCCATTTGTCGAGGATCCATTGCTTAAGGATCTATTAGGATATCAATGACTTATTGAAAAGTTAATATATCTTACCATGTCAAGTCTTATCATGACAAAACCTCAGCCAGTTCATGTATAGTCTGAAACAATCCTACATAAATGTAGCTTTAAAGGTTGTGAAGTATTTGAAGGGATGTCTAGGATTTAGTATATTCTTATTTCAGGACTGCAGCATGAAGATGACGGCTTATTATGATACAGATTATGCTACTTGCCCAATGACCAAAATATTCATTACTAGTTTTTGTATCAAGTTTGAAAAATCATTAATCTCATAGAAGACGAAGAAGTAGTTAATTGTATCACTATCATCGGGTGAATCAGAGTATCAAGTTATGGCAAAAACTACCTCTAAGATAGTTTGAATATGAGGACTGCTTTCAGATCATGGAGTACAAGTCAACGGACCAAGTGAATTATTCCGTGACAATGGTGCTGCACTCAAATTGGCAGCAAATTTGGTCATTCATGAGAGAACTAAATAAATATAAGTTGATTGTCACTTCACTTGAGATAAGATCAAAAAACGAGTCTTTATAACCAGAGGAATTGGGACAATCTTGCAGAGATCTTCACTAAACCATTGTGCTAAAAGTAGCATGCGTATCTATTAAGCAAGTTAGGTGTCCTTGATATATATAGACCACCAGCTCAAGGGAGAGTGTTGAAGATACAATTGGATATTATCGAGGATTTCGATTATGATACCGATTTCGATTATGGATCGATTGATCAAGTGAATCGATGATTGTTCCAGTAAATAGGAAATTGTAATCTTTGTATATTTTTTTTCCATTATTTCTTTCATTCTTACATTACAAATAGATCGATGTACATGATACAAGATATAATATACAAACAATTTCTCTCCAAAATTCTTCTTCATTTTCTATCACAGAATGATCACCGTCCTCTAACTCATTTCGAAAGTATTTTGATACTATGATATGGTGACAGTCATTGGTTGTTCATCTAGATACCTTTCGATGCTCATCATCGTGATGTAGATGAAGCCTTTCAATAGTGATGCAAGAAATTATTAATAACGCTCACTTAACTTAGGCAAAACTTCACAATGATGTGAGAAACTATGTGCGTGCATATGCTTCGCGGGAAGAGTCACGTTATCGGGCCACTTAGGTTGCATTTGGTTGGACTTTTGGGGAAAGTCATTGGGAAAATGTAAAGGACTTTAGGTTGAAGGGACTTTTCAGAATGCAAATTGTGTTTGTTAAATTACACTTTAAAAGTCCATTTGTGAAGTACTTTTGAGCAAAATGACGTTTGGAGGATTTATATTTACAAAGGACTTTTGTGATAAAAAAAATTATCAAAAGAAAAATAAGAAAAATTGACCAGCAAGGGCAAGCGGCCGCCGGCGATCTAAATCTGTCGCCAGCGGCCGCATCTGACTTAGGTAGCCTCGGAGACAATTGGGGAGGGCCGCCCAGGGTTGAGCGACCCCTGAAGACCACCGGTGAGAGCTGTCCACGGTCGAGCGACTCACGGTGAGGTGTGGGACGTCGGGCGACCATCGACGAGGGCTGCCCAGGGTCGGGCGACCCTCGACGAGGGCCGCCGGACGTCGGGCAACCTCGCCACGACCCAGATCTAGGGTGGTGAGGTCGCGGGAGGACCTTGCCGCCCTCGAATCTAGGACGCAATGGGGTTGTGCAACCTCGTTGCCCCCGGATCTGGGTCGTGGCGAGGTCGCGCGACCTCCGGCGACCGCCGTGACCTCGCTGACCCAAATCCGGGGGCGGCGAGGCAACCCAAACCTCGCCGCGACCCAAACAGTGCGGTGGCCACCGCGACCATGCCGAGCCGTCGGTGGCTGCTCATAGCTTCGAGCTGTTGGCCAACCTGGAGAAGAAGATGAACAATACAATGACAAGGGCAAAACCGGAAAAATTGAGAGTAAGTGAGGATAATTTGGGAAGAAAATAAAAAAGTGAACAGTCTCTCAGATGCGAGAAAGGCGAAAGCCTGCACACCTCACACCTACCTTGGGCTTTCAGTCTTGAGAAGGCCAACTTTGGCCTAATGGGAATTTCAAAGTTGTTCCCAAATACCCCAACTTTAGCCTAAGTATCCTTAGAAGCCCAAAGATCCTTTGTAAAGCCAATTCCAAACGCACTCTTAGTCTACGAAATAATGGGCGATTCTTGCCAACGCGATGTCGGGTCGTAGTTGGAAAGCCATCGGACGATGATAACGATCTTATGTGCGACTCTTTCGAGCACATGGTGACGACTGACGAGCGGTTCTAATCAATCGATGGAGTCGGATCGGGCTTCGATCAAAGGTCGGACCTAACTTGCTATCGAAGGTCGTTCGTCATCCGGAAAAGGGCAGAAGTTAGTTTTTAGCCCGGCCGGGCCGAAAACCGGGCCAGGCCCGTTAGTTTCGTAAACCCGGTCCAAGAGCAGGCCCGTTTAGACCGGCCGTGGCGTGATTGACATGGAATCCGCACGCCGCGCGTGCCACGTGACGACGACGACGACGACGGAAGCAAAGGAAAAGTACACCGTCCTCGCTGTCTCCAACGCATTATTGCGAGGAAACAACGGGCAACAGCTCCTCCACGTGGCCTCGCCGCGCGCCGTCGATGGTTCCCCCGCCTTCGATCCTGCCCGTTCATCTGCTGAGCAGCTCTATATGATCACGTAAACTCGCCTGCTCACCCCAGGAATCCTGGTCAAGTTCGATCTCGATTTCTCTCGATTTCTCTCGATCGATCGATGCCGATTTCGCCATCCGAATCGCGCGGATCGCTTCTCGATCTTCGGCTCCATGGCGGCTCCGTGGCAGATCGGAGCAGCTGGTTTGTGAAGAGCGAGGCCGATCGGCCCGGGTGAGGTGAGCTTGTTCTGCTCGTCCTCCTCTTTGATCTGTCTTGTCGGATTACGTTGTCATCATCTCTTTTACCGTCTGTTATTCTCGTCCGATTCGAGGTTGAGGATGGTGTGGTCGCTGTCTGGTTCAGGTTTGCTGGTCGTGGAATACGTGTGAGGACGAGGTCAGCCTCGATCGCGTCGATTCCATGGCGGGCGATCTCGCTTCTCCTCGGTGGCCGCTGTGACGCCCGGAGCGATCTCCTGCTATGCTGCTTCGCGGCGCGGCGGTCGGTTCACGACGTCGTCGGAGCCGTGTCCGGTGGAAAGTAGCGTGCGGCGAGGTCAGCCTAGGGTTTTGTTGAGCATCGATAGGGCTCTTCAGAGGCTGAAATGAACTTGCTTGTCTGTGTTGTGACGCGTTGGAATCGTTGCCGAGGTTGTGGTGATGCTTGTTGAGACGCGGATGTATGAGAGAGGTCGGGGACGAGAGCTGCTCCCCTGATTTTTCGAGGGGGGTGCTGAGTCTCCGATCGTTCTTTTGTCATCCAGGCCTTTGCCATGACGGGTGCGCTCGCATGGCGGGTCGAAATGTCAATAAAAGACCACTTTTTTGGGGGGTTTTCGAGGGGGAGATCGCACGGGGGTTACCCGGGTTCTCCTCTCTCGTGTGCGTTTCTCTTTCTTCTTCCTGTGCGTTCGCTGAGCCCGATTTGCCCTTCTTCACTATCCTTCTGCTATGGCTGCAAAGTTTCGTCCGAAGACTCCGAAACTTCATCAGCAGGCACAGTGTTTATCCTCAATTCCACACTGCGGAAGCTGATGCTCTAATTCGAGGTACTAAGTCATCTTAGGCATTGAGTTCAAATTTGAATTGTGCAAAGCATAATGCAAGTTTCAGACATTGAGTAACTCATACAACTAATGCCATAGATAATCGGGATATGGAAACCGTATTAGTGTGAATTTTAATGACGGTTTACTGCCTTTGGAGATACTATGAAAAATACTAGACCTTTCAAGAAAAGTCCGGCACCATTGGAAATAGGCCAGACAACTATAAGAGCTACCACCACGTTCTGATAAAAGGTCAAACACATGTGCTCAGTGCAATGCGGAAGTAGTATGTTCACTGATAGTTGATTCAGTAAGGTTCATGAACTGTCCCTTTACCTTTAGTTTGGTCAACTGCCTATTTTACTTTTGTTTGAATCAAATGAATAGTCAAGTTTGCTCAGTAGTGCTCTCGTCATACCAGAATTGGCATAATTGTTCTGATTTTACGAGGGGGAAAGAAAAAGAGCAACTAACATTTGTTGTATCGCTCTTTGTTATTTCTCTTAAATCATAGCTGCATCAATAGTATCATGAATTCGTCCTTTTTGATTTATACATACCTCTATTGGATTTAGTATTATGTTGATAACATGATGGCAAGCAAATAGGATTGACATTATAATTATTAATTACTGGTAAGTGCTATCTGATTTTTGCGCCTCGGTGTTTCGGTTTCTGCATCGACCTTGCCTAAGGATACATCAAACTGCAATATCTCCCAACCTTTCTGAAACTATTTTTTTCCATTTGTGTTTCTCATTATGGTCAGCATGTACATTGTTAATTGGTTGGTGATCTTGTACCTTTGATCGAGCAACACCAATTATTATTTTGTGCTTTGAGTTATTCCTAGTTTAGTTCTGTAAGCTGGGCCCCTGCATGCAAAGTATGCTCTTTTAGCAGTCATGTAATCATCTATAGCAGATGTACTGGTTCTCTATGGGTGATGAAGACCATGGTATTTGTATTGTCTTGGTTTCCTTGGCAAGTAGCCAATGCACCAGAGCTTTGATAGCAAATTTGTTACCGGGTATCGGACATTGGCAATCTCCTTGAAGTGGGCAAATGGACGGCTAGATTCTCCCTGCTGCTGATTGTATGAAGAATGAGGAGGCGGAAGTACCCCCTGCTGCTGGCTGGCTGGCTGGCTGTCAGTGCAATCAACATTACGGTGGCAAAACCGGATGTCATTCAAATGCTAAATTATCCCTTGCCGCTGGATGACTCACACTATGTTCGACTTTATGCTGGCAGACTTTGATGACTGATAACAATTTACTTTGAGTTGTACGTTGGAAATGGCCATGGTACTTTTCTATGTTGTGATTTGCACATTAATCAGTTGACTGGAGGCTTCTAAGTAGTAAACGTTCTGCTCATGTTATCCTTTGTTATAGTTTGTCGTTTGAAGGGAGTTTTTCTTATATGACAAGGCTTGTTCTAGTCAGATCTTGTCGTTAATGATTTGCTATTTTAGATGGATAAATACTTGGAAAAGTATATGCCTCTTCTTTTATAATGTTTTTCCCTTTTTGATTTATTTTCATTTGTGTTAAATGCTACTATTACATGGTTTAGTATCACTTCTCTCTCTCCTCTTTTCATTTGATGTCAAATGTTATTCTGTTACTATTTGAATGGTTTGGATTGTTTGTTCTATTTTTGTATTTTCAATGTTAATCTGATTAGTGGAAGACCTCAAGTCAATTGGCACCTTGTTGATGCTTTAATTGTTATGTGCTTTGATGTACCAAGGTACTTGTTGTGGTGGAGGCATTGTTGCATTGTGATCGAGTAATCTGATGAAGATGGAGGATAATAATTTTCGACTCCTTAACCTGGATCTCTTGCCTATTTCTTTCTGGGCAGTGAAATTGAAAATGGGTACTGGATAGACCTTCTGTCTATTTAATGGATTGTTGGTAGTGCGGTTATTGCCATATTTCTCCTGAACCCGAGGGCATGTTTGGTACGAGACGGTCTGTTTTCTGATTCATCTCTATTTGAGGATGATTTTCACTGATTATCACCCCAAATATCAATAATAAAATGAAGATATGCATCTTAATTCTGGACACTTCACATCGAAACATGCTCTGGAAATTATTATTTGTGCAAAACAAAAAAAGTATTTGTTTCCACCAATTAAACTTGTTTCAAAATGTAAGGGAAACTTATAAATATGGTGTCTTTTTTCATTTTCACTGAGGACGAAATACGAAGACAGTTTCGCAAACTGAATGGTCTTTTGGTTTTGTTGTGTAAAATAAATTAACACTAGTACTGATCTCACTTGACGTCATTGTTGTTTCATCACGGATATGAAGTATCAATCATTGTTGTTATCTTGGTTGGGAGCCCTCTGCAATTCTGGAAGGTGCTTGAATGATGAAGATTGAGTTAGGACAT
This sequence comes from Eucalyptus guilfoylei, assembly GCA_016097605.1. Taxonomy (NCBI): domain Eukaryota; kingdom Viridiplantae; phylum Streptophyta; class Magnoliopsida; order Myrtales; family Myrtaceae; genus Eucalyptus; species Eucalyptus guilfoylei. The sequence goes on along the minus strand of CM027868.1, from coordinate 30,308,906 downwards.
TCCAGCAGTGAAGCCGTGGGCACTGGGCAGCATTGTTATGAAGCACCTGGATTTTGTCCGTTGGTTGTGGCTCTTTGATGTTTGCAGATGTGCATTATTCAGTTCATGAAGGTATCAATACCTCAGTTTTAGATCAAGTCCTTTTTTATACTTGTAAAAAGAAAAATGTCTATGATTTGGTTGTTTCATTTTGTTTCTGGGGAGTGATACTGGTGGTACTATGTCTGTGATCATGATCCGGCCTTGTCCTGAGCAGGTTGTCACTCTGCAAAGCCATGGAGCAAGGGGTGTAAGCCTGGACTACAGTGGTAAATTCACTGTCTGTTTGTTTTGGTTCATGTGCTTCTGAGATGTTGGGGTTGCTTGGATTGTAGGTTATGCCTAATTGTCATGCACATCCGTGCTGTATGAAGTGCTTCCTTCCGATGTTCTTGTGAGTGATCGTGAAAGCCCTGATTCTCTTTGCTGTGTTTTCCTCCTTGCGACTTCCCCACATGATTCAGTTTGCGCCTGTTGTATTTGCAATGACTTCACCTCTTTGCTTTCTGGAGTTGCAAATTAGATCTCTCTACTTACTTTTTCTGTTGCAATCAGATTTCTATGATTCTATCTACCTTTTAGCTTTATGCTTCCTTTCTTTTGTTTCCACTGTTTAGCAGCAAGAAATTTGACATCTATGTAATGTAGATTGGCTCAATATTGTTTTTGATGACATAGATATTGTCATGTAAAGTCGTTAGAACTTTTTCATTACACAGGAAATCCTAGTGCAGCTTTCCGAAGAACATCTTGTGCTAGAACCAGATCTCCTAGTTTCATGATCTCTCATTTGTTGATGCTTCTCTTGGTTAAAGGGTTCAGATGTGGAAACATGTGCTCAATAAAGATTGTGAAGTCTGAATGTGCCAGCTACTGTAAATAGATCCCATATGGTCGAAATTGTGCATTGCATAATTTTTTTGTTGATTTTTCTCGCATAAACTAGCTGCCATTAGTGTAACTCGAAATTTGGGGAGTATCTTTCCTGGTTTGTGCCTTTTGTATTTACTTCTGATTATGTGAATAATGTTGCGGATTGCTAATCTTGCATGGCATCGGACAATTGGAAAGTTTGTGTAGAATTTTTGTTTTTTTTTTTTCGGGGAACTTTGCGGAGGACACATGACTTTTGGTAACTTTTTTTAGAGTTGTTCACTAGTATTCTTTTTCAGCTCTTGCCTTCACTTTTCAGTTACTTCAAAGTTTCAGGTACTTGTTTTTCCAGCAATCTCTTTGATCGATAGGAATCGTGAAGCGAGATATTTAAACTTTGTAGATAAGGATTGATGACTATTTGTTATCAATTTATATTAGTTGTGAGCTTGCAGCTGGGACAGAATTTGAGTGTCTCTGTACTTGAAAGATCCGAAAGCTTATAACGGGAGAGCGCTTGAGCCTCAGCCGAGGGTTGAGGGTTTGAGAGGATGGTGGTTCGAGTCCACCCGGATCTGGATCGTGTCATGCTTATATCAAGTGACAGTGATGATAAATCACGTCTTTTCGCATGCTTTTTGATAGGTGGATCTGGATTGTGTCATGGTTATATCAGGTGATGTCGTGACGGTGATGATATGATGTAATTAATCAATCACCCCTTTTTGCATGCTTTTGATATCATTCCTATCAAACGGTGCCTGAATTGTATTTCACTTCGATAGGCTTGTGACATCGTGTGGAACGTCACATGAAATACCTCCTACTCAGATCCCGCTTAATGAGTTAATGCCCCAGGTTAGGCCCATTAAAATGGGCTTTAGGCGTCCGATTGGGATACGGTTATGATCCATTAGAGCTGGCCTGTCCAAAATTAGTGTCTTGGAATTTGTTTTTTTCGATATTTTCAAACTATTATCTGTATCTCCTAAAAAAATTAGTATATGTGTTTTGACTTTTTTTGTTAATATTTTTTTATTTTTTCCCGGGGGTACAGATATTTTAAAAAAGATTAACCTTTTCAAACGGTGACCGACCAAAAATGAAAAAAAAAATTAAGATATTGTGTTTTTTTTTATTTTGGGTCAGAAAGACTATTGAAATGCTTGGTTATCACGCAGGAATCCTCGGGCCACGGCAAACGCGGAACTAGACGACACCCAAGGTTAGATTGGTGGGACCCGTCCGTTTATTTAAAAAAATAAAAAAAGCTAATAATTTTTTCTAACCTTGCGTGTCGTCTTTTTCTTTTTGTAAAATAAATGGACGGGTCCCACCAATCTACCCTTGCGTGTCGTCTAGTTCGAAGTTTCCCCGAGGCCGGAGGATTCCTGCGTGATAACCAAGCATTTTAATAGTCCACCCTGTATCCAGCACCGCAGGATCCTAATCCACCGCCTCCCGAATTCTACAAGACGACGGCCAGGAACGCACCACGTGGCCTTTGGATCCGCTGCCGACAGCGTCGTCATCTCTAATCCTGACCGTCCACCGCCCTCAGCGTCTCTTTATAACCCGACTCGCCCTAGTTCTTATCTTCTGTCCTCCGCCTCCGATGTCCAATCGTCTCTCTCGCAGATCAGATCAGATCCGATCCTCCCCCGATGGTCTCCTTCCTTCCTCTCCGGCCATGGCCGTATCTTCCTCCGAAATCGATACATCAGATCGCTCCGGGATCGTCGCTTCCATGGCGGTTTCGATCGTGCGAAGCCTCGAGGGTTTGTAACCCTAGCTGACTGAGGTAAGGTTCTGCCGATTGTTCTAATTCATCTCGAGGAGATTCCTGTGTTTCCAGCTCTTTCTTTCTTACGATTTGCTGCTCTGATCTGTGGTTTTACGAATTCGTCTTTGTGGTGGGTTTTCATCCCGATCTGGCTGCTTTTTAGCCGTGTGGGGGACGAAGGGAGCTGAATCTGCAGGCCTTCGTTATGATCACCGGACTCTGGAGCTCAGCGGTGCTCGGCGAGGACGATCTGGCGGCGGTCATGGAGGAAAAAAAGGAGAAACTTCCCGAGTTTCGATTGCTGGATGGAGTCAACGACTGTAATCTATGTATTCGCTTGGGCTACGTGTTCGACGATTTGTGAGTGAGGTACTGTCAGATCGTGATTTGGGAGGATGTATGAGATTAGATCGGGACGAGATCTCGCCTCCTTTGCTTCGGGGGCCGGACGAGTTTCCCGATCTATCTTTTGTCATCCCGGCCTTTGCCATGGTGGGTGCGCTCGCATGGCAGGTCAACGAAAGTCAATGAAAAAAACAGTTTTTCGGGGGTTTTCGAGGGGAGATCGCACGGGGATTTGCCTGGGATCTCCTCTCCCTGCGTGTGCTCTTGTTCTTGCGTGCTTTGTCCCTGCTCGCTCTCTGCTATCTTTCGATCGCATCACTCGCTCCATCCATTCAAATTAGGATCTGAAGGAGACACTCAACGCTTCGTCAACATCTGCCTAATATCTGATGCAGAGAAAGGTATGAGACAAGGGTTTAAAGGTTGAGCTGAAAGTTTAATTTTTCCCAATATGCCGACAGTTACATGGCACAATCACGTCGGTGCACGATATTTGTCTTCTAATTGAAGTTATACTCAGGTTACATAGCACAATCACGTTGGAGCACGATATTTGCCTTCTAATTGAAGTTATATTCCCTGAGTTGAGCATCATAAATTCACAATGCTTAAGCGACCTTTGCTGGTGTTATATAATATTGTCTTAACAGCGATATCGATCTTTTAAGTTGGAGCATGCCCTTCATCTTTTTCATCACGAGATGTGGAAAGATCAATTAACTGGGTACGTGTTTCTGAAAATCTGCAACCTCGCTTGTTATTCTTCAGAAATTCAAATCAATGGGTTTTTGTCTATTCAAGTACTGGAAACGGTTGTTCTGTTCATACAAACATGCTGCACACAGGAACGGAAATCATTTTATATTGGACTTACCAATTGCCTCTGTGAACGCTGCCTCAATTAATTGTCGCCCTCAGAAAACATGACTGCTCGATGCTGCGTCTCTTTTTTGGGTTGTCTTTTGCTGTACGGTGGTATGTCAATTTTTCCATTTGTGGTTGATTACTCTCGGTTGAATTGAGTTGACACCCTTCCCTTTATCAAAAAGGGAATGTTTTGTAAGGGTTACTGTATCCGAAGTACTGCTACTCGTATATGTTCCTCGGCCTATTTGGTCATCAATGATGCTGAGAGACTCGTGGATGGATTCTGGGTTATGATGAGCCAACTGGATCTTCGAGCTTCTTGCCTTGGAAGGCCACATCCTTGTTGCTGGTGAAGTGGGAGAAAGAAGATCGAGAAAAAGCTGGCTGGACGTTCCTGTTGTTGCGGGTTGAGAGGTGACGGTTTTTGCTTGGTGTCGGGGTGTGAGCTGTTGTATGTCCTTCGCTAATTTTGCAGGATATTTACCCTTGCTCCAAGTTAGTCTGATCTTGGATTGATTATTGCCGTGTCTGATATAAGGCGAATACATTTTTCGTGCATGTGAAGGTCTGTCTTCTGGTGTTCTTGGTAGATCATCTGATACGTATGTGCAGTTCCGTTAAAATGCTGATATTGGCAGTTGTTAGATGAGTTTGAAGGATTGGTCCTTGAATTGTTCTGTTTCTATCTTATTGATCAAAGGTCCTTAAATTGTTCTGTTTCGATCTTATTGAACAAACCACTTGATGGTTCACAGCTGCAGAACAGTGGGACAAACCTGTAGGATTATTCGCTCCTTAGATGAGTATGTTTCTTCGCGTGAATAGTAAGGGTTTGTCATCTTGAATGGTTTCAAAGGTGAAGGCGAAAGGAAGGAATCTTCTATTTGGGCAAAGCTTGGTGCCTTTTGGTCTCTGTCCATACGTTCGACATCTGCACCATGTTTCTTAGCGTGAATAGTAAGGGTTTTTCGTCTTGAATGGTTTCGAAGGTGAAGGCGAAAGGAAGGAATCTCCTATTTGGGCAAAGCTTGATGCCTTTTGGTCTTTGTCCATACGTTCGACATCTGCAGCCATGCTCTTTCCAGTGGCTATGAAAATACTGATTTGCTGCATGGTCATGAGGTATTATTCCGGATTTGGTTTGTGCCGTGATCAGAGGTAAGACGGTGAGGAATTATGTTTAGAAATGCTGTCATTAAGTAATAGCCTTTGTTTTACATGTAGTTTTCTAGGAACAACCGATCTTACTCATGATTAAAATTTGTGGGGTGTGGCTCGTGCTCGGTTTTTGACTCTGATTTTTCCTCCTCAGCTGTTGATTTTTCAAAATCGTATGATTTCTCACTATTTGTCCTAGTGCGTTGCTTGATGCGAATCAAGTTTCAACGATTGGGAAATATTTTTTACATAATTATTGCTTTTGAGAGATCGCAAGGGTTATATCTGATCTGATTAAATCGCGTACGGCCGGGAGTTACTTGTGCCAAAAGTTAATGAGCAGAAGTTGTAATTCAAGGTAGTAACGATGAATATAACTTCAATCGGTAGTTGTTGCTCCCGGATCTCGTGGCTGAGCACCAATGCTCCGAGTAATGGGGAAGGTAAGGTTCGTTATTCTCTGGAATCACGGGACTTTTAAATCACTCGAGATTTTTTCCTTTGGAATTTCTATGGTCTATTAGAATTTCTATGATTTAATATAATTTTAGAATGGAACGGAGTGTTCTTTTGATTTCTATAATGAATGATGCATATAATCATATGTGAGAAAAACGTAATTTAGGACAAGAGTGTCCATCCGGCTTAGTTTTAAGGAGTACGAGTTGATTCAGATCATAATTGGTCTGTTGCAGCGTTTCTTCCACTGACCTTTTGGGATCCGCTTCTGCTACCACTCGAGGAAGGAAGACCCACTTGAGACTCGTTAACCTACATACATTTCTAGATCCGTGAGCTCGAAAGGGGCAGAGCGCTTGAGCCTTCTCTTCTTGGGGAGAGGCTGGAGAGGTTGGTGGTTCGAGTCCACCCGGATCTGTCTACTGTCGGCTTTTGTCGTACGCGAGTTTGAGTGAGAAATCATTCCATGGAGTTCCGTACGACGTGAAAACGTTTTCACGGCATGGTAAACATTATATCTGTCACGCACTTCTCTATGTCTCTCTCTGGAAATGTGATCCTGTAATTTTGTTTATGGAGCCCTTATGCGAAATGAGTTCCGTTAACACGTGCTTCGTGGGTGGGTAGTTTAGCATATTTCGTTTTGAATATTGTTACTTTCGGGCCATTTATTATTGATTATGAGTGTAATGGGACATCATAAAATTTTTCCGTCCATTGCTTTTAACAAATGCATTCGGGTTTCCTTGTTCATAAGGACATTGCACGTTAAAAGTTCGAAACTTTTTACTTAGATAAGTAATGCAAATGGCCGGTTTACCATTCTTTAGTTGTTCCTCTGTTTCTGTAACTGTTTTATTTTTAGAGTGCTTGATGGCCCCTCAGTGAAAATGAGTGGGCAACACAGGAATTTGCGTAGAAGACAGACGATCTCTCCCTCTCTCTCTCTCTCCATGCACATTGAGCTTGCAGGTGCAACGGAGGATTAGAGAGATGAGCGGCCTCAGCAGTTCCGAGGCGGTCTCTTCTCCGGCGTGGTAACTGGTAATGGCACAGATAGGCCTAGTTTCTTTTTTTTTGAGAGCTAACATACGTCGAAATAATAAAGATTATGTAATATACAAGTAATAGAAGTGTAGCCGGTTTTTAGCATGAAGGAATCAGAAGACAAAAGAGAATAAACTTGTATGTTTAATTAGCCAGATGTGAAACGACGATGCTAGCTTTGATGATTTCAGAATGGACTTGTATGTCTAGGTGCATGAGGTGGTCTGATTTCTTGGACTGTCGAGTGCAGGCAATCCTGAGATTCTTATTGCTATTTAACTCAGATTCACGAAATCGGTGAAGCTTTGTTAGATTTTAAAAAGGATAATTTGTTTTGAGAAAAATAAATTATTTAAAAATATCGTTTTAAAATTGATTACTTAAAATAATCGGTTAATGAAAATTTTTCATTATTGATGATAATTTATTTTTAAATATATTTGTAAATAATGAAAATTTCTTTCTGTTCATTCATTTTTATAAGGTTTTTTTTATAAGGGGTACAAACGATTATTTTTAAAAGAATAATCATTTATTTTTCATGGAAAAAAGAAGGTAAGCTCTCGTTAACAAGTGAAGGATTAGTATGTTTTTATCATTAGGGTGTCTTTGTTTTGTAGAAAACATTTTCCGGCATTTGGATTTTTTAGAAAAATGAGTCAATTAAAAAAGTATCCTTAGTCAAGGAAAATGTTTTTCCGCAAAAGTTCAAATTCAGAAAAATGATCCTTTTGGAAGAACGGAAAAACATTTTTCTAAATATTTTCTTAGTCTTTGGGTTCTTGGCTAATGAAACTTTAATTCTTATAAAAATAATTTAAAAAATAGATTTTAATTATTTTTTATATTTTTAAAAATTGAATTTATTCTCCCTATGTCGATTGCGTACCTTGGCGACGGTCGGCAGCCTGGCAACCGACCATGATATGGGTTGGCGAGCCCTAGCTAGTCGAGGTTGCTGAGCTCAGGGCTCGCCAAATCCAAGTGAGCTAGTGGTTCACCCGAGGCTAGCGAGCTCAACCTTTGTCCGTGGCTGTCGTTGGGCATAGGAATTAAAAAAAAAAAATGAGTGCATAGGCTCCTAGCTTGGTATACTTGTGATAATAATCAAATTGGGGACGATGGTTCGATTGGTTTCGGGTCAAATAAGAAGAATTAAAAGACTCTACCTTTGGAAAGCGCTTACATGTAACTGCTTAAGTCATTATTGCTATTTCCTTGCGGATCCATCACGTAAAAGGTATGCTTTTAGAGTGAGGACAGTTTACTTATAGAATGGTCAAGGCTATAAGCTTCGCTCCTTTCGATTAATTGTTCACATCAGATCTCGGGCTTTCTACTTCACTCCCTAAATAAGATTCTTTTCATGTTTCCCCCATCATACAAGCTTAACTCGACTCCTAATTAGAAGTTTATGTCAACACACCGATTCGATTGTAGTCCCTAGGGCTGACCGTCTTGTGAAGTCAAAACGATCTTGTAACCCCTTTGGCTCCCAACTTCCTGTGTGAATCACGCAAACAGGGGACCCTTTGACACTTGAGTCTACTGCCGAATTAATTTTTAGTGCAAGTGACATGTTAATAAGCTGCGACGGAGTAATGGCGAAATGTGACCCATGTGCCACGCCTCGACGCGTCGTTTTCCGCACTATTTATGACTTCATTTAGACGACCTAGAGTTCCTTATTCCTCGGAGGCGTGGGATCGTCCGGCTGCTTTCCTTTCCCATTATGATGGGTGTCATCTCAACTGCCAACTGTCGTCGTGTGTCTCTCCTCATGTTCCTTTCCTTTCGGCTAAAGATCCAGAGGTGTGACTGCGCATGCTCGGATCATGTCATCACATGTCATAAAATGATTTCATAAGATTGTGACGTGTCCGATCCCGTAGAATCTAACCCGTTTTCTTATTGAGCGAAGGGTACGAAAGATTGATTTTTCGATCAAAAGTACTATGTGAGTGAAATCTTCCATTTTTTCCTTTTTCTCTATCTCCTTGTAATTAAGTATAAAGCCATGCTCAGACCGAAAAAAAAAAAGAGAGTATAAAGCCATGCGCAAAAGGGCCGTGAGCAGTTTTGTTTAGGGATGCGTGTACTAAAAATTCTAAAATTATTATCAAATTAATTCATTTGTCCAATTCACCTAACGGAAAATGCCCGTGTGATTTATTATTATTATGATTATTATTGTTATATTCTTTATGTGACAATGAAGTGGTTAAAATGATGTTAATTTGGTCTAAATATGATTTTTATTTAAATTAAAGATAATCTTATTTTATAAATTCAATTTGAATAAAATTTGTATGAAAGGTAAGATTTGAATCAAAATGACGTCATTTTAGTCTTATGTTTCATGATTTAAAGAAAACAATAAAAAATGCCAAATCAACATTTTTCGGATGGAGTTAATTAAACGATTTTAATTTTAAGATTCAATTATAAATAGCGGGATTTTACGGTGCACGCATCCTTATCCTTTTGTTTTTGTTTCTGTTTTTTACTGGAAAAAGGCAATTGCGCATCACACAAGTGTGTCTCACAAGTTTCCGCGACACGCACGTGCGAGCGTACTCAAGCGTGCGCCCGCGAGGGGTAGTTTCGGGAGAAGCGAAAACGTTCCCAAGCCAGGATAGCCGGGCCCGGGCGACGTTCCCCTAAATCGCATCTATAAAGCAAACCCTACATCCCATTCCCTCTTTCCCTCTCTCTCTCTCTAACTTTTCTCTCTCTAGAAGCAGCGGAGAATCCTTTGCACACCAGCACCGCCATGGAGGACAGCTTCAAGGTCCGGGTGGACCGCCTCTTCGGCTCCCTCTCCTCCTCCTCGTCGTCGGCGTCGGCGTCGGCGTCGACGGCGGCGGCGGCGGTGGCCCAGCCTTCTTCCTCCGCCGCGGCCTCGTCCTTCAGCTCCCTCTGGTGCCTCACCGACGGCGAGGTCGAGCGGAAGGAGTGGAACCGGGACAGGGGCAGCCCCGAGCCCGAGTTCGACCTCGGCCCCCGCCCGACGAGAGGCGGGGGCGGCGGGGCGAGGCCGGGTGGGGCCGGGGGATTTCCGCGAGGATCTCGAGAGGGATCTGGAGGAGCTCGACGATTGCAACGGCGACGAGGGGGACGAGGAGGAGGGGCTTCGGTCGTCGGGGCAATCGGATAAGCCGGACGATTATAACGACGAGGAGTGGGAGATTAAGTCCTCCATCGGGCGGGACTGCACTTTGGACTATGAGGTATGATGGATTGTCTGTGGAGATTTTTGTTCGGGAAGGCTTTCGATTGCCGGTGCGATTGGTAGAATCGTCGGTACATATGAGGAATTGGTTGCGTCGGTAGGACGTAGGAGTAAGCGGAATGATTTGGAGATGCTTATGACTGGGGTTTTGGTTGGTGTGCTTTTGTGTGTTCCTGAATATGTTTGAATTCGTGTTGTGGTGGAGTGAGTGAGGCGCTGGAGCTGACAAAGGCTAGGTTTTGTTGTGATGTTCTATTTGCCTGATTTGAAATATAGTGGTGAAGATACTCCATTTGATGATTCTAATCAGTGGCGGCGAAGATGATATTTGTTGCACCTGTAAGCTGCATAAAATCTTTCTGTTGGCTGGTGCTTTTCTTCTTTGTCATGTATGTGGAGCATTGTCAGCATATATAATGTGTTGTCATTGTGCACTCGTCTGTCAAGAAAAATGGTTTGAGCCCGAAATTATTTGCTGACACTTCGAATTTCATTACAGTAAGAAGTTTGTTGGACACAGTCAGTTAATTCGGGTGAGATGAACTGTTTCTTTTCTCCCCTGGTGGAGTTAAATGTGCCTGCACTTGTTGAAGGAAACTTAGGAGGCTGAACTGAATTATTCTTGGAGTTTGCTAAACAGTGCATTACGTCTGCAGGTGGTTTGTTAAAGAAACCTTTGAAGAACATTGTATATATCCTTATCATTTTACATTAAATACGGTTCGAAAATGTCATTCTATGAATTATTCTAGCATTTTGTGAGAATTTTGTGATTTCTGCAATTATTGGCCAAATTGAAACCTATCATTTTTTTTTCCCAACCATATCTGTTGGGTATGCTTGTAACTTTGTTTTTTGCTTTGTCGACTCTCAGGCGACCCCTTTTGATGTTAAATAATTCAAAATCGTTTCTTTACTATGCAGGAAGAGGAGGATCGGTATGATAAGTTAGCTGTTGGAAGAGAGAAGGCCGGAGACCGCTTGTATATGAAGGATATAACAAACTATGGCATATCCATCGATCATGATAGTGAGCTTCCAACTACATTCAGCAATGTTTCTAGGGACCCACGTGCTGACCACATGGCTGCAAAAATTAGATTAAAGGAAGATGCAGAAGCAGCTGAAAAGATAGATTCTCTGCACGTCTCTGAGGAAAATGCACATTCAGTGGCTAATTCCCAAGTTCACACATCTGAAGTTGATGTCAATCTGAAATCTATTTTGAAGAGGAAGGATGGTCAAAGCGATTCAAAGACACAAAAACGTGTTCGGTTTGATCCCGAATCAATTGAGGAAGCATCAGCTGAAGCTGAACTTGTGCCGATGGATCCTTCTGGAACAGAATCATCCATCAGCGAAAATGGAGTAATCAGGCCTTCTCAAGATTTTTCTTCTGCTGTTCCTGATTATTTGCGGAACCCTACCAGATATACACATTATACATTTGATTCCTCGACTGACATGGACGAACAATCCAACCAGCAAGCCTATATGGACTTTCTGAACACGGTGAGGAAGTCAAAATCCACGGATGAATGTCCAGATGATTCTCCTGTTGATCTTCCTAAATCAGTCACTTTCATCCCGAGGAAAAGAGGTAGTACAATATTAGACAATAGTGCAGAGATGAAGCTAGATAATGAAGATGCAAGTAAAGATGCAGTACGTAGAAAAGTAACCCCTGTTATTGCTGCTGTGGATGCCCAAGATAGTGAAGTGTGTGCAATGGAGGAAGATCAAGTGGAAGAAGCAGTTGACAAAAAGCACTCTTTGGTCCGATCAGGTCGGCAGTACCGGACAAAGGCTGGGACAGAGGAGGATTTATCATGAGATTTAATTGTTCATCGTTCCCGACATTTTAGCTTGGCTTTTACTTGTTTTCTTTGGTTTTCTTGAGCTACTTCTGTTGCATTCCATAATATGTATGAGCTTCTTGTCCTATATGTAACTTTAACGATCTTAAGATGCGTGGACCTGATGTAGATAGAAGAAAAATTTCCTTGGGAAGCTGGTATCTAATTTTTGTTCTATGCATTTTTCCAAAAAGCTAAGTCTGCTTGCCAGAGGCCAATCCACAGAGGGTGCACACCTGGTCACATATGTGATCGAGAGATAATTAGATGTCTGTGTGATATGTTGTTGGCTATAGTCACTCCACTCGCTCCACAAAATACTCTCATCAGGGGGCATGTGGATTATAGCAGGATAGACGCCAAACTGGATACAATAAACTCTCATCAGGAGGCTATTTTCTACAATTGCTTTTGTCATTCTTGTATACCGAAAAACAAATTGGCGGGTCACGTAATGGTGTTCTTGTTGGATTGAATTATTTTTTGCCTTCGTGTGTCCTTTCATCCCTTAATTGCCGTTGAGTTCTGAACTCGAGTTTTTGCCTTGTCAGGTTTATGTTTTCTCATCATCATATCTCTTACCGAGATATTTCCTGATGAAGGCATGGTATATTACACATAAGTCTATGACAGAAGGAGGAAGCTACATCTGAAGTTGCGAACAATGATAGCAAACTATGATTAGCATGCACTTGAGGTGTCTATTAGATTCTCATCAAAACTGAAGAGACTCTAATCCCTGTTACTGACTCCTTTTTTGCAGCTTGATCGTGCTTTCACAAGTCCCTAAATTGGTGCAGTGCAATTTTATTTTATCTTGGCCTTTCACGTATATAAGCCTGTCGTAGGTTGTAGTTCAGAGATGACCTTTCGTTAGTGAAGCGGACACAATAGCTGGAGCCTTATACTTTTCAATCAGAAATTCGTGCAAACAATTTCTAAGCTAGTATCCAAAAAATGGTGATACAGTGACTGATAGAAATACGCTTCTCAATCATGATGCGAAGAGTTCAACTCTTTGAACTCACCATTGCAGGAATCTGTATGCTTTAGTATCTGTACAATATATGTTTTTTTTCGTAGCAGAAATTTTATTGGCAATTACTGTTTTTATCAGATGTCTTCGCGCAGATGTAATTGTGGTGTTACATTTGTGGGTTTCTAGTGTTTTGTGTGGCAATGGATGCATAATAAAAGTCGGTTTTTCCTGCTGAATTGGAGTATTATAGCACTTATTCTTTCCCCGTTATTTTGGAAGAGTAGCTCATACCGGGGTTTGACACCAGTTGTTTAGTACATGCAGAGAAGGGTTTGTTTGAAGTAACTTTGCTTTTTATTTTTTTCTTTTCTTGTATTGTTTGAAATTTGACTTTTATTGTAACATCAAACTTTAAAAACCTTTCAACACAAACGTCAATAAATTGACATTTAGGAATTTTTTTTTCTATTTTAGAAATTGGTTAGAAAAACCAAAGGTGCTTGCTTTAAGATTGGGTGAAACAAGACCCTAAATAGCTGAGGTTGTTGGAAGATTTTGATGGAAATTGGGGCGCTTATGGGAAGTTATAATGGCGGTGGCATTTTCCTATTTGTTATATTTTTTCAATCCTGTATTAAGAGTTAATACCAATACTTGGACTTTGGTCATGCAGATTGTGTGTCTAGATTTAGATCGAGTATGGTTTAATTATCTCAGCAATGACCAGTGGTTTAAATCAGGTTCCCTCTTTACCCCCCTGCCTCTTGATGCCCATATTGCATAGTCTTGACAAGACTATTTTCTTGGTGAACTGTGGCTTGGGTTTACACTGTTGCTTGTGTTTTATAGTTGTGACTCATCACATCCAAAGTACAATCAGCAGTGATGGTTTCAAAGTGTAATTGGGTGGCTTCAATCATGCTAGTCATCAGATTGTTGACATATGAAGCGCCAAATGCGTAATGGCAGCGGTTTCTTTATTTTGTTTTGTCGTGTGGCTTGGATTGTTCAAGTTCCCATTTTCTGATAACCTTTTAGATTGAGGCTGATAAGTTGCCATAATTCAATCTGTGAAGTAGCTGTTGATTTCACCTGGTATCAATCGTGAATCTGTTGTCCAGAAAACACTGATTGCAAGCACTGCACGATCCTATTTTCCTTCACCGCTATTGCTATGTTGTGGGATTTCTTCTTTCTTCCTCCCTACAGCCTGTGGACTTGTGTACTAGTGAAAATTTGGGCGCGCGGGAAATGAATTAGACCAACAGGAAGTAGTGGATTTTGTGTCTTGCACTTCAACATGAAATGCCACTTGGAAGTTGAATTTCGGTCAAGCTTATATCTGGAGGGGGGAAAAAGGTTGATGTTATGATTTATTCTTGATTTTTATGTTACTTGGTTTTGCTAAGGAGAAGCTGACTCCTGGAAATGAGGACAGAACAGAGTGTAGGCCTTCAAAAGGATAGCAAGGCCCTGAAGTTGAAGGCGCACCAGTTATCAGGTGACTGCTCTCTATCCGGCATCATGCTTGTGAGCGCCGTGGTGTTACTGCATTAAGCATTTGGGCATCACCAGGCTCGCGGCCTGGCGTGTGGGTGGTGGAGTTGGGGTGGATGCGAAGACCCGGGATCAGGGATCAAGTGACATGAAAACTGAAAAAGGAAGGAACAGGAACCGTTCAACTGGTCAAGGAGGGCCTGAAGGTCATGCTTGCTATCTTACCACTCTCGCACAAGTTGGGGCATAAAGAAGTCCTCTTTGCTTGGGTCATCTTTCACTGATGCCTATCGTGCGCGAGCCATTCCCCTTCTTGCGAAAGCATGAGCTCTGCGCCCAACTGCTCTCATTGGCCGTTTCCCTGCACGATGACCTCCCATGGCCACTGTATCTGGACGTCGATCTATTCATGCTTCGGTCAGCATGCTTCGATGTGTTTCAAATTGAATGAAGTGATTGATCGATTTATGCTTCTCAAGAGAGAGAGAGAGAGAGCCTCTGCTTATGTTGAGAGCGCACGACAAAATTACTGGCTAGAGATTCATTTCTCAATTTTTATTCTCTGGATAAGTTTCTGAATAAATAAACGCGTTTGATAACAATTCCAAATTTTTATTTCTGGAACAAAAAATTCATTTGATAACAAGAAAAAAATTTCTATTTCTAGGGGTGTTGACGGGTGTTTGGCGACTAGCGGTGGGCAGTCAACATTGCAGGGCGGCGGGTGTTCAAAGATCCCCAAGAACGAAAGCGTGACGAGAGTAAACAATCGGAAGAGTTTTCATTTCACTTTTATTATAGAAATAGAAAAGTTAAAAATTTTAACTTTTGATTTTTATTTCAAATTTATTTCTAAAATAGAAATCTTATCTAGAAATATAAAAATGAAATTGTATTACCAAATTGATTTCTATTTTTAAATCTGTTTTGGAGAACAGAAAAACATAAAAAAAAAAAATAGAAAAATAGAGATTTTGTCATGCGCATCTTGAAGGACTCAATACGGTGATCTATATTTAGTCGCTGTGGATGTTGGGAACGGTCGCTGTAACTTAGAAAAACAAGAGAAACTCACACATCCTTAGGCTAATAACAGATATAAAACCGTGGCCGAGTCAGATAGGTTAGAGATCCGAGTTCCTGACATTTCGCATAAAGATTAAAATGGACCATAGACGTGGACCCGGGCCACACTTTGAGCATCCTAAGTCCCGGGCCACCTCCCTCTATGCCCATCGGGTCAGACCCGAATATACCCTTTGATTCCTGCAATTGACTTATAGCTCAGCTTTGGAGGTACGTCAAGTGCTAGAGATATAAATACATTCTGCACTGTAATTCCCTTATCAAAGACGTCATGTCCAGCATAGTTCCGAGCTCTTTTGGATTTCTCATCTACATGAGAACAATGCACAATCCTTGCTGTTATCGCAAGAAGTCAAAGATGTTGCCTGAGCGCAAGGGCCGTGTCACTTTCGAAAGCAAATCTCGCCAGAGGATCCGCTGAGAAAAATCTTTATTTCTGGATGTGCATGCAGTTTTTAATTGCATTTTTTTACGAGTGATGATTGACTTATCTTTTGTTTTTCCTTTTCCGGTGAAACAAGACTACCATCTCATTTTACGGTCGATTTCTCTAAATGTTTCGAATTCGAGATAACGTGCATAATTAAAAATGTGAATGTGAAGGTACTTCACTTAATTGGATATTTATGAGCTACTGCAATAGGCCTCATAATTTTTTATGATTATTATAACGTATCATCTTAACAACCTAAAATAATATTTTATATTAAGTTGTTCGTGTAAGACGTGCCTGTCATTCATTAGAGACAAGAATGGCAACTGAGTAATGGGCTTCTCGAGTCCTTGAGTGTCTAAACGTCGAACCGGAATTGATGGAGTGAGACTCTTGTTTAATATCATCACTTTCAAGGTAGAACCATCCTCAATTGCACGTAATATGGTGGAGGGAAACGCCAAAAAGTCAACTGTTGTGGACACCCTGGCCAAGTATGGTCGAAGATTTTTTCTATAATAGTTGTCTTGGCCTCCAAGGCTTGTTTTCAGATGAACCGATTTTGCGTGTGAGATTATACGCGCAGTAAATTTTTCACTTTTTTTTTTATTTTTATTTTTTATCGTTAGGCACGAATATCTTCATATTCTAGTAATTTGGAATAGTTACGTCTTACCTAAACCGTCATGCGGTTAGTGGAGTATTTGTCGGATTTAGAGTTCACCTGCTTTCTTATCAGCAAGATTCTGAAAAGAAGGGTCATCGTTGGAGGGTTGAATTACGAATTAGCATGACGAATTAGGATTTGACAAAAGACAGTTAGACAAAACGGGGGTTGTAGTTGAAGTTGAAGGAGGGAATTGCAGAAAATAAAGCAACCCCCATTCAAAGTCAATCACAAAACCAAACCCACGTTCAAAATAGAGAGAGAGAGAGAGAGAGAGAGAGAGCCACGATCTAATAATATCTTAATTAAAAATTAGTCAAATTTGATTTTTTTTTTAATTCGATGCCACCGTGCTTGAAAGAGAAAGGAAAAAAAAGAAGAAGAAGAGAGGAAAAGGAAAGAAAAGTGAAAATCTGACAAGATGGGACGCTCCAGCTATCCGGAATTAGTCCTTTTTGTGTAGCCTACCTAATATGACTTTGACTACTAACTGCAAGTCAGTCTTTGGAGGTGACTCCTAATGGATCGAGTTTTAGGCACAAATATTCCATCTTCCGTAATTAAAGAGCAGGGTGAGGAGGGACGATTAGTCATGGTGACCATCTTTAGGTGTACCCTTGGGTAAGAAGTTTTGCATCGTCCCAAATTGTTCATGAGGATTTGCTCACTTAGAATAGGAGGTCTTGAATTCAGATTTTTCAAACTCTTACTTACCTTCTTAATTGCATATTTTTATGCTTTGGAATTAAACCAAGGTCCAGCCTACCCATGAGAGAGTATTGAAAAATTATGAATCAAATCATGCATTCATTGATAAGTTTCAGCTTTTAGATCAATTAATAATAATCCCTCAAAGTCTTTCATGTTGTATTAGAGTTAGGTTTTGCCCATTTCGCATGCTAATTCACCCTTGATAGTCGAATCTCATGTGCTTCTCTTAATCGAGCTTACATGTGTTGATATATTTCATATAACTTGATGATGAGGGTATATGTGTTCTTTATATATATGTGGTTTCCCTTTTCATGTTAGCTAAGGCTTTTTGAATGGAAAGACTATTGGTGTCCTCACTACACTACCTTGATCAATATAATAGTTGTCGAAAATTATTTACATGGAGATGGCAAGGAATTTGATTAAAGAGACGAATATTTATAGTCTATTTATTTTGCGAAAAATAAATAATTTAGAAAAATTTTACCTAAAAATAATTACTTGTGTCACTTGAAATAATTAATTAAAGATATATATTTTCACTATCAACAATAATTTATGTTTAAATATTGTTGTGAATGATGAAAATATTTTTCATTCATTTTTTTTATAAGTGATACGAGCGATCGTTTCTAAATTGATTTTTCATGAAATAAATAGGGCCCATCGTGTCTAATCGTCATATTTATTACATATGTCAAATGGCTACACACATATTTTGTCAGGCAAAAGCGGTCCCATAACTTTATTTTCTCCTTTTTCCAAATAATGCTTGATTGGTCCAACCTTTGATGGAGTCATATAACTCATCCTTCTGGGAAACAATGCCACGACCTCTTTTGAAGACTTTGGCGAAAGCATCTTTTGACTGGACGGGATTAAATTGGAACTCGGTAGGACTCAAATATACAATAAACATTGCAAATTCAAATGAAAAATAATATTCTTCAATTTTGTCTGTCTGTCTGTCTCTCTCTCTCTCTCTTTCCATCCTCTCATGATTGGATTTGAGTAGCTCTTTACACGATGTTGGTTTTCTAGAAAGGCTTAGATTTAGCAAAAGAAAATGGGAGTTATTCAAGAAAGGAAATGAGTAACTACAAGAAAGTCAGCCCTTTGCAGCGCGTGATGTGAAAGAACTTTGCTTCCAGAAAGCTGGTTCATGCCTAATTTCGAATGAATTCGTGCGTTGAAGTGAGCACATTAGGACCACTGATTGCGCATGGGACTCGAGAGGGTTAATTTACAAACCTGATTTTTATTTTATTAGATCTACTTAAATTGAATATTAATTAGGTGGATCTAATAGCTGAACTGTCAGATTCATTATATAAAATAGTTTTAAATGTTCCAACATTTTTACATGTTCCAACATTATATAAAATGATGTCTTTTTGTGTCAACACGTTGTTTTTGGTTTCAGCAAACTCCCTCGGCTTAATAACAGCCACATCGGATGCTAAAAAATAAAACTAGAAAAAAGCCGGCTTTTGTGCTCCAAAAGCTAATGGAGCTAGTTGACGGACTAAAGTAGACTACTACGATGAGTATAGAGCTAAATGCATGAAAGGAAAATTTTAGGAGTGAAATGTATTATGGTGACAAAGTTTCCGGACTCTTTATCTAACTGTCCCAATAAATATTAAAATTTCTGATGTGATTAGATCTTTAGTTCTATCAAGAGTTAGTAAAGCTGATTGTGCCTTTTATGAAAACTTGCTAGCTTCAACCGTGTGAGTTTCGTGCATCATATGTAGTCATGCCAAGCACATGAAAATCTATAACTTAAGATATTTAAATTTCTGATGTGGTTAGACCATTAGTTCTACCAAGAGTTAGTAAAGCTGATTGTGCATTTTATGAAAACTTGCTAGCTTCAAAGGTGTGAGTTTCGTGCATCATATGTAGTCATGCCAAGCACATGAAAGTCTACAACTTAAGATATTGAAATTTCTGATGTGATTAGACCTTTAGTTCTATCAAGAGTTAGTAAAGCTGATTGCACCTTTTATGAAAACTTGCTAGCTTCAACGGTGTGAGTTTCGTGCATCATATGTAGTCATGCCAAGCACATGAAAGTCTACAACTTAAGATATTAAAATTTCTGATGTGATTAGATCTTTAGTTCTATCAAGAGTTAGTAAAGCTGATTGTGCCTTTTATGAAAACTTGCTAGCTTCAACCGTGTGAGTTTCGTGCATCATATGTAGTCATGCCAAGCACATGAAAGTCTATAACTTAAGATATTTAAATTTCTGATGTGGTTAGACCATTAGTTCTACCAAGAGTTAGTAAAGCTGATTGTGCATTTTATGAAAACTTGCTAGCTTCAAAGGTGTGAGTTTCGTGCATCATATGTAGTCATGCCAAGCACATGAAAGTCTACAACTTAAGATATTGAAATTTCTGATGTGATTAGACCTTTAGTTCTATCAAGAGTTAGTAAAGCTGATTGCACCTTTTATGAAAACTTGCTAGCTTCAACGGTGTGAGTTTCGTGCATCATATGTAGTCATGCCAAGCACATGAAAGTCTACAACTTAAGATATTAAAATTTCTGATGTGATTAGATCTTTAGTTCTATCAAGAGTTAGTAAAGCTGATTGTGCCTTTTATGAAAACTTGCTAGCTTCAACCGTGTGAGTTTCGTGCATCATATGTAGTCATGCCAAGCACATGAAAGTCTATAACTTAAGATATTTAAATTTCTGATGTGGTTAGACCATTAGTTCTACCAAGAGTTAGTAAAGCTGATTGTGCATTTTATGAAAACTTGCTAGCTTCAAAGGTGTGAGTTTCGTGCATCATATGTAGTCATGCCAAGTACATGAAAGTCTACAACTTAAGATATTGAAATTTCTGATGTGATTAGACCTTTAGTTCTATCAAGAGTTAGTAAAGCTGATTGCACCTTTTATGAAAACTTGCTAGCTTCAACGGTGTGAGTTTCGTGCATCATATGTAGTCATGCCAAGCACATGAAAGTCTACAACTTAAGATATTGAAATTTCTAAAGTGATTAGATCTTTAGTTCTATCAAGAGTTAGTAAAGCTGATCGTACCTTTTATGAGAACTTGCTAACTTCAACCGTGTGAATTTCATGCATCATATGTAGTCATGCCAAGCGCATGAAAGAGGCCGGCTATAGAAGGAAAGCTTCAATCCTTCCTCTACAACTTAAGATAACTAAAAGTCAAAACTAATTACTTGCCATTCTTGGTTATGGTGAATTAATTATGAAGGAAATGCCATTCCTCTTGAAAAGAACGATTTCTTTCAATTTCAAAGTTAGGTTAAGAATTAACTCGACGGACAGTTTTCATATAGAAAGAACTTTCCACACCTGACCCGATGAAAAAAGAATTTTTCACACCTGCCCATTTTTATCATAGCTCATAGTAATTCAGAAACGGGTGATGACACTTTCTTTAAATTAGAAAAAGAGGGACGCTTTTGATTTTCAGGTAAGGGTAAATTAATTACCATTGGCAATTTACTTTTTGGCCAACGATGGCGTAAAAGATTCTCAGTGCAGGGCCCGAATATTCCAAGTCTATATCATTGACTCCGATCAATCGGATATGAAATTGCTTCAGGAGGTAATTGACAAAAAGAATTAGTACATAATGGGACGACCGAAGAAATTTTAAAAAACTTTTATCCTCATATATGCATTATCAAAATAATGTTCTCAATTACATAAATTATCATAGTTAGTCGTGTCGATCGTAATAATGAAAGAGATTATCTTAGAGCTATTTTTTTTTGACGCAATTAGGTGTTTGTTATTGATTTTCCATCTCAATCTTTATTTTACGTCTATTAATTATGCTTGTAGCTAACTTTTAAGGAATTGTTTGGGTCGAATTGCATTTAGTGATTAAATGTCTAGTTGGATGTGGTACATCCCGTGTGGTAATACATTATTTTCAATTTTTTCAATTTAGATTTACTTTGAAAGTCTAGGCTCGCCACCCTCCTCAAAATAATTGGTTGTGAAGGTTTGCACGCATCCATGGCAATAAGCCAAAATAAAAGGCTCTGACATCTCGTGTTATTTACACAAAAGAATAAATAAAATCCTCCGGGGGCTCCATAAAAAAAAAGAAAATTACATAAGGAAGATCCGAGGATCTTCTACAACTATGCAGGGCTATATAACTATTCAATCTTTCAGTGTTCTCTCTTGCTAGCAGATGAATTCCACATGGCTTATTAAGCTCATATAACATGCTCAGCAATAGACTTATACGAAAGCTACACGATTGTTTCGCGCTACATATCTACGATTGGGGATGGAGATGGAGCACGGCATCTTGCGCCCGCCCTGGCCGGGGCGAATTTTTCCCATGAAAATCGTGAAACAAGGTTGATTCCTAAGTTCTCTTAAAAGTCTTGGTCTAGCATGGCGCCTATGTCGCCACTCGATACTTTTCTCGACCCACATCTATCCTTACCTAATGATTCGATACCTTAGATGATTGATAGATGTAAAAGGTCTATTCTAGGGTTTGCATCTATGCCTATGTCGTTATCGATTCGCGGTGCTTGCTTGTCGAGCCTCCGGAGTTGTTGGGCTCTTAAATGTCTATAAACATAGGGATTCTCTTTAGATGATACAGGTTATTCACCTTCCTCGCTTTTTGAAAAGACAGAGAAAGGGTGAAAGGAGGCACCCAAAGCAGCTGCTATCCATCAGCATAATCCATAAGGCCTGCAGCCAGCCACCAAATGCTCGGCTCGCGGTTTCGCTGGGCTCGACGTTGCATCGTCCTTGCCGGACCGCCGTGCACCGGAGCCGCCGACAGTGTCTTAAAGGTCTTCCCGGGAGCAGCCATCTACTCCTAGTTTCGCATCTGTGCTCACTCGGAGGAAAATCACTTGAACGTAAATCCCTCATCCGGTTGAGTTACCACCATAATGTATGGCTCAAGTTCGATGCCTTCCCGATCACTCCAAGACTCAGCTTTCCATCAGCTATCGAGCAAATAAAAACTTTTCAGTGGAGCAGGAGTATCTGTCGATATGGCCAAATTGGACGGTTTGTATTGTTATGAGACGAATTTGTTAGTTGGAAAAATTGCACTTGGACACAAAGATGCTACTACCCTACGATTATCGAAAGTTTTCCTTAAGTCTTTTTCGTTTCATTAGGTCCTTAAACTTTTAAATTGTCGTTGTTCATGTTGGTCTTTTCAATCGAGGTGTAAATGAGATGTTGATGTGAATTGCTACGTCGGTATTGATTAGACTGATCAATCGATGCGATAATAAGAAGTAAAAAAAGAAAACCCAAAAATACGTGTCTCGCCACCACCCACACAATTTATACGATTTCAATAAGTAATCGGTATTCACAATCAATGGTGTGATATCATTTACAGTAAGCGGTCCTTATATATCCTATTAACAATTGAAAAGAAAAATCTCGATTTAACATGATTTCTTTGGATACTTATGAATCCATTAGAGCCATAAATGATACATTGGAAGAATCTTTTGGGTTTTCCAATAGTAATAGATTGATTGTTCCACTACTCTATCTTACAAAAGGAGAAAAAATCTCTCAAAGCTGTTTGTACTCAACCTATGCACGATACCTATCAATTAAATGCTAACGAAATTGCCTTTGGGAAGCCACCGACACGAAAATACCTTTTGGATTTTTCTGCGCACTACAAAATTAATAATCCAACTTAAATTTCTATTAGTGACATTTACCGTATTTATATCCTCCACACTATTAATCGAGCTTGACGTGGAATGTCGTACCGTGTCGAGCTTAGTGACAGTTCGCACGAAACTGGAACCGCCTCTCTCCGGTTTGGGTTTTTTTCTTGTTTTATCGATGCCACGTCAATCCTTTAGCCTAGTTAGCATTGACGAGACATATCAATTCGGCATTTCCATTCTTCTCTAATTGAAAGGACTATAAGAACCAAAAAAAAAAAAAAAAAAAAAGGATTTCAAGAATCTAATGGAAGGAAGAAAAATGTTTAGAGACTTGATTGAACAATATGCACAAATTCGGTGACAGTGATACTTTTATCATTATAACTTATTTAACTTGTTTGAAATTATCCGGGTCTTTAGCTAAACAAGGCACTCCTTAGGCTTATCATCAAGGTGGTTGGCCGATTTATATGAAATTTAGTCCCATGTGGTTTGGAGCCCTCTCGATACAATTTCGAACTCCTCTACCGCTCTCAAGTCTCACGAAATCCCGATTCATCGATGGGGTAGGTTTACCACGTGCACGAGGCATGTAATAATTCTGGCTTCATCCCAATTTTGCATATGTTGGTGCGGTGACAACGAGCTCACTCGAATCGAGCATTCTAGCTTGGACCGAACATTCCGATCTTGGGAAAAACTCCTCTATTATAATGCTTGGGAAAATCGACCCAATCGCACCCTTTGTTGTTCATAATTATATAAAAAGAAAAAAAGAAAAAAGAAAATGATATGTATAATGAAAAACCTAAAACTTATCATGAAATTGCAATTTAGTTCTAAAAATTTTAAAAAACACAATTAAGTTATAAAATTTGTTATGAACAATGCAATTTAAAAATGCAAGTCAAATTTAATATGATCAAGTCCTTTTTTTTTATTGTATTTTGTTGAAATTTTAGAATTTAATCGTATTTTTGTGATAAATTTTAAGAATTAATTATACCTTTAGAACTCAGCACAGTTACCCCAAAAAGAAAAGAGTAGGTGCTGATGTTTTCTGTCAAGAAAAAAAAAAAAGGTGCTCGTTGGATCACACGTGGAGTTCGCACACGAAAGCTCATGGAAATGGACGGTGGCGGTGCGGTCGATCGAATCGAGTCCAGAAAGAAAAATCCGATCAGACGGCGAGAGTTATTCCGCCGGCTGTCTGGTGGCGTCCGCAATGAAAGTCAGTCCAACTTGGAGGTCTCTCTCTCCTTCCACTTTGTCCTACGCTTCCCTTTCCCACTTAATATATATTCTTCCTTATATTCTCGCCATCGTCGCCTCCACCATCTCCCTCTCTCCCTCCCTCCCTCTCTCTCTCTCTCTCTTCTGCCGGCAAGACTGCGTATGGCATTCTTCTCGTGAGGCTCGGAGATCACCAGTTTTCATCTCCTCCGTCCCCTCGGCCTCGGCGTCGCCGTCGCCGTCGCCGTCCGCTCCGAGCAGCTGCCTCGCCTTCCCCAGGTGGGTGCGTGCGTGACTGTGCATGTGCCGTTCTTTCGTTTCGGAAACCGTGATCGAGTCGGGACGAGCTCTCGGCGTTCCCTCGTGCGCTCGTGTCCTCCCGGTTTCTGTCCCCCCCCCCCGCGCGCGCTGCATTCTTGAGTGGCGACTTAGAGAGCGTCTCGTTAGCACAGTCTCGGTCGGCGTCGGCAGTTTCGGAGCGATCGTGGCTCGTGGCGTCGCTCCAGTCGTGTGGAGTTAGATCTGATCAGCAGTGCTTGGTGGTCGTGGTTGACTTTACATTCCGTGTGGCGATGGTGGTGTTGATTAATCGCTGGCCTTGGCTTTTTTTTTGACCGCTGCATTCCTCTCTTTTTTTCTTTTAGTTTCTTTTCCAAAGAATGACTGATCTTGGATGGGTTTAGTCTCTCGTGAAGCTTCGCGTTACTGTATATTCTGAAGCTCTAAATCTCTAGTCAACCATGAGGTTTTTCTTTGGCCTCCTGGTCAACGATGAGTTTGCCAGTATTTATATTTACATGTTCTGGCGTGGGGGGGGGGGGGGATTTTGTTTAGAGCGAAAGTCTAGATGGGACAGCGCAAAAGCAAAAGATTAATAGTGCTGTTATGGAAGATTGCCCTTTTGATTGTTCTTTTCCATGATTCCAGTGGATCCCACAAGATCACTCCTTTCGGTTTCAGTCACCTCTTGCTGAATTTTTGATTGAGGTTGCCTTATAGTTTAGATTGCCCTTCTGCTGCTTCTTCTGCTGGTGTGATTCATCCTCATTACTGTATGTAACTCGGATAAATTTAATTTTACAGAGGACTGCTTGCGGCTCTGATTTTTGCAATTCAAGGCTTTTCTGGTTGGTATAAAGTTAACTCGATCGGCAGAGATGATGTTCCTGCGGAGGAAGACCACTCAAAACCATCCGGAAAACGAGTCTCTGCAAAAAGATGAAAAGGTAAAAAAGTATACCATTTTCAACTGCTCACTGTATTTCTGTCCTTATAGGAATTTGGTTGCTAGCATAATCAACTTATGACCTGTTCACACACAAAATTACTGCGACTTGGCCATAGACTCGTAGGAATATATTCCCAAACTTTACCATAGAAACACAGAGACTGATGATCATTATGTTCTCAGGTTAGTGAGCTCAGGGCCGAACTTGGACCCCTATCTGGACGTAGTCTGAAATATTGCACCGACGGATGCCTGAGGAGGTATTTAGTAGCTCGAAACTGGAATGTTGAAAAGGCAAAGAAAATGCTGGAAGAGTCGCTTAAGTGGAGGTCCACTTACAAACCTGAGGAAATCCGCTGGGTAAGTTTGATGGAATACGATCACCTGGTCTTCTAATTATCATTGCTGTACCACACCCTCCATATCTTACATCTCCAAGTTGGTAGAAAATGTTGGATGGATTGTGTAGCTTCAAACACAATCAATTGCAAATTGTGTAAAATCCTCTGGTAATACTATTTTCTGCCTATGTCAACTCTGTATCTATAAGAATCTGTGTTCTGTTCCGTTTATTCATCAAAGATAAAAACTATCGGGGAGTCAATTTTCTCCCTGGAAACTAGAGATCTAGATGTTTGCATTTTTGCTTCTCATGTAGCTACCGACTAGAGTAGAGCTTCAACATTTATAAAATCTTCTATTGGACTTGTAATGCTCTGGTAAGTTTTCTAGCTAAGTAGTCACGTTGCCCTGTCCAAAGAAAAAGTAGTCATGATGCATCTTTATTAAAGTGTTGCCTTTGCCAAAGAAAAAGTAGTGATGATGCACCTTTATTTTAGTGTTTCCTGTAGGCATAAGAATGTCATGCCCTTTTCTAAGATTTTGATATACCTGCAGAGCACTCTCTTGGTGTTTCTTCTCATTTTGCATGAATATAGTACTTTTCACTGATGAGATACCTTGGTCATCTAGCACGAAGTTGCGCATGAGGGTGAGACTGGAAAAGTTTCTAGGGCGAACTTCCATGATCGATTCGGAAGGACTGTGCTCATCATGAGGCCTGGAAAGCAGGTTTGCCCATTGACTTTTTCCTAGGAAGTTTCTTTTCTTCTTTCAACTCACTAATGCTTCTGCTAAATATCGATTTTCGCAAAATTCACATGCTTATGTATGTTTTGTCTTAACTTTTTGCACTCTACTGCGTAGAACACAACATCAGCAGAAGGAAATATCCGCCATCTAGTCTATCTGATAGAAAATAGCATCCTCAACCTTGCTGAGGGTCAGGAATCAATGTCATGGTTGATTGACTTCACTGGATGGACATTGAGGACACAAGTTCCTGTCAGAACTGCTCTCGATATCATCAATGTCTTACAGAACCACTACCCGGAGAGGCTTGCGGTAGCGTTTCTGTATAATCCGCCTAGAATTTTCGAGGCATTCTGGAAGGTTTGATTTCTTCCTGAGATCTATATTAATTTTTTTTATTGATTGAGGTGTGAACTTATATTTGCTCTACCATCCATTAGATTCCTAAGAGCATTTTCTGCTAGAAAGCATGCATTGCCACCAGACGAGTGTGATTGTTTTAAGATACTCATCATATGCACAATCCAGTAAGGAAAAAAAACGGAAAAAACCAGGAAGAAGTCTATCTTTTCATCTGGCTTCATCGGTTTTGCCTACATGTGAGAATTTGGAGGTGTGATGCGGGTTGCGGCATTGCTCGTAATTTTTCGTGTTGCAGCAAGAGCATCATCTCTAACAGTGAGATAGGATGACATTTTCCAAGTATATCTGAATTCGCGATGCTTATGCCATTTTTAGGCAATCAAGTACTTCTTGGACCCGAAAACCTCCGAAAAGGTGAAGTTTGTCTACCCTAAAAAGAAGGACAGCGTGGAGCTGATGCAGACTTTCTTCGACGTGGATAACCTCCCGAGCGAATTCGGGGGCAAGGCCACGCTGGAGTACGACCACGAGGAGTTTTCCAGAATGATGACCGAGGACGACGTCAAAACAGCCACATTCTGGGGCCTCGACGATAAACCGCACAATCCTTCTAACGGGCACGCGGGTGTGGAGGCTTCACCCGTGCTTCTCGCATCGTCCGCGAGTTGATTCAGCTCCTCCCGGCAGGCCGCCTATCATCCGTGTAAGAAACTAGGCAAAGAACGATGAGATCCACCTGCTTATTGTGAAAATGATGAGATCCTCTCCTGTAACTGCATCAGCCATTATTGATTCTATAAAACTACTCGTACTCTCTCAACAATGGAGGACATTCTTTAATCTCTGCATCACTTGAATAGTAAGCTCCAACGTTGAAAGATCACCACCTTCTACTGTGCTGGTTTTCACCCCCGGAGTACAGCAATTTCGTGTCCTAAAAATGGTAATTTCCATGTTTAGGACACCGGTTAGTCTTTCAAGTCCAATTTGTCGTTTAAGGGGTAGTGTCCTTAATTCCTTTTCTGCAACATTAGAGATCGTAAGTTTGATATTCCTGAACATTCAGGAAACATAAATAGGCGAGCTGTACTTATTTTCGAGCGTGCATACAGTTCCCGGTTTCAAAAGGGCACCAGACCGGACTAACTAAATACACTTTTTTATTTTATTATGTCTTTAAAAAGTTAGTAAAAATGTGAACTAAATACTATGTTGGTCCGATTTCAAGTAGTGAGGAGAAAAATAATGAGAAAAAAATTGGTAAGGAAAAAAAAAAAAGACCGGTTTCGTCCGGTTTCGAATTTTGAGAATCGGACCACGAACCGACCCCCCTAGTCACAAATTCATTCCTTCTCTGTAATCAACATTTTTCTTGCTTTGGTTATGAGGTGCGAGTCGATCTATTGAAAAATGTAAATTGCGGGGGATTTTTTTTTTTTTCTGTTTTTATAAAGAAAATCCAATTGATAAATGGATTTTAAAGATGGGAAGGCTCGGATGGTTGAGATTTAGTAGGGACGCCCAATTAAATGGCCTCCCGATTTGGTGGGGTGCAATTGGGGAGAGTTAGGTGATGACCAAATTCAATGAGCTTTGATAATTCAACCTCTCTTGCATGGTATTAAATGCGACGTAAGTCTCGCTCAATTGCTCTGCGAAGGCCCACGAATCCAAGGATGCAGTTGCGTCCATTGAATGGCAAAATCACGACACCCACCACATTAGAAAGATCTCTGTACACTTTCAATTTTTTGAGGGCTTCTTTGATAACTAGCCAATTTTTCAATATTTCTATTTTTTTATTCTCCGAAATTAAAAATAGAAAACATGTTTGGTAAAATCAATAAACTTTTTTACTCTTGAGAATAAATTTGAAACGGAATCAAAAATTAGAAAAAACTTATATTTTTGTTCCTGGGAATAATTTTAGAATCGAGCTATTTTTTTCTCTCTTTTCTTATTCTTCTTCCTCCTCCTCTAATCGGTGGCTGGACTCAGTGATGGCCGACGATTGGCTAGAGATGAGGTCTAGCGACCTTGTTGGCCCTTGGTGAGGCTGTCCTTATCTCGACTGGGCAAGGCTCGACCTCGCCTAGCCACAATGAGGTCGGCCTTGCCATGGCCAAGCAAGGCTTAGGCTGGGGCTAGTTGGGAGAGGCTCGGCCTTGCTGGAGATTGGAAATGTTGCCAACAACAGGTTAGAAGAGGAAGAAGAAAAAAAGGAAAAAGAAGAGGAAAAAAAATCTAATAAAATAATTAAAAAATAAAAAATTCTTATTATTTTTTTTTTTTTTAATTTCAGAAATCGAAATTTTGTACGATTACCAAACGCGTTCAAATTCTTAGAGACTCATCCAAGAAACAAAATTAGAAAAAAACTATTTCTAAGCAAAAATTATTCTCAAGAACAAAATGATTTTTAAACAAGCTCTAAATTGTTATGGCAAATGTGGAAACTTTTTCAAAATTGGAATTGAAAAGAATAAAAGAACATTAGATTTACATGGAGACCCTTGTGGGAAAAATTACGAGAGGAGAATAAGCAAAATCCACTATAGAATTTCAAGGATTACAAAAGATAGCTATGGAAAAGCTAAAACTTTTTCTGTCTTAACTTCTTGACCTAATAACTTGAAAAAAGCAATATTTATATTGCCCCAAGTCCTAACGTTGGCCCAAGCCCATAATAAAAATAAAAATAAAAATTCAAGACATACTCAACAAATCTCCACCTTAACTTGAATTCTATGAATCACTGGAGTTTGCTCCAGTGGCCACCCTTCCAACTTGGAAGGGGGAGGTGGAGGTTTCGAATCCCCGCCTTCTTAGGGGGGTTGGGGGTGGGGACGCTGTAGTTTCAGGAGTGGGTTTCGACTCCCACGTTTTGCAAGGAGGTAGGGCAAAAGTCTGAGAGTGAACTTTAGAATAGGAATATAGTAGGACTGACAAAAAAAAAAAACCTTGAATTCTACGTAAGTAATAAACAACCTTCCTCTCCCATTACAGTAAAACTCAATTGCAGCAAACATTAACCAAATGGCAATGGGCAAAGGCTTCGTCAACACATTACTTGGATTGTTTTCTATATCAATCTTCAAGACCTTGATATAGCTATCGGTGAGAATGTCTCAAATAAAATGATATAATATATCAATATGCTTTGTCCTTTTACGATACATCTGATCTTTAATAAGAAGTGTAGCACTCTAATTATCACAATGGACAATAGTCATACCATGATCCATATTGAACTCTTCAGATGAGCCTCTTAATTGTATGGCCTCTTTAACTCCTTTTGCAATAGCCATATATTTTGCTTTTGTAATAGGCAAAGCTATTATATGTTGTAAAGTAGCTTTCTAACTAACTGCACAACCTTTGATAGTAAATATGTACCCAGTTAAAGATCTCCTCTTATCTAGGTCACTAACATAATTAGAATCAACATACTATGTCAAAATGTCACAAGTTTTCCCAAACTCTAAACCAAAATCAGAAGTACCTAAATCCACTTCATAGCTTGCTAATGAACTTTGCTCGGCCATGATAAATATCTATTTACCATGTTAATAGCATGTAAAATGTCTGGTCGAGTACAAACTATGGCATAATTAAGGCTACCAATTGCACTAGAGTATAGAACATGTGACATATATTTTACATCATCATTTGTTTTTGGACATAAATTAACTAATAATCTAAAATGAGCAACAAGTGGAGTATTTACTGGTTTGACATCGTTCATGCCAGAACGATCTAACACATTTTCAATGTAGCTTTTCTAGGGGAAACATAATTTTCCTCTTCTTCAATTTCGCCGAATTTCCATGTTTAGGATTTTATTTGCTATACCTAAATCCTTCATCTCAAATTCAGCGCTCAATTGTACCTTCAAATTTTGTATATTAGATTTATCTTTTCCGCAATCAACATATCATCAATATATAATAACAATTAAATGAAAGAGCCACTTGGAAGTTTT
This sequence comes from Eucalyptus guilfoylei, assembly GCA_016097605.1. Lineage (NCBI taxonomy): Eukaryota > Viridiplantae > Streptophyta > Magnoliopsida > Myrtales > Myrtaceae > Eucalyptus > Eucalyptus guilfoylei. Next base: position 30,278,299 of record CM027868.1, on the reverse strand, counting down.
GCACAAATATACAAAGCTATCATATTTGCTCCTATAATAGCCAAGTTGCACCATAAACTACCACTATTTAGGTGATTGCTACAAGCCTTATATAGAACTTTTCAATAGATAAACATGATCTTTTTTACCTTCCAATTAAAAACCTTCTAGTTGACTCATACAGGTTTTTCTTTTTAAGTTCATTGAGCAAGAAAACTGTTTTCACATCGAGTTGTTCCAACTCTAAATCATGTATAACAACTAACGCAATAAAAACTCGAATGGAGTTGTGTTTAACGATAAATGAAAACACATCATTAAATTCAACTCTCTCAATCTGATTATAGTTTTTAGCAACTAGACAAGCTTTGAACCTAATGTCTTCAACTCTAGGAATACCTTCCTTTCTTTTGAAAACCCATTTACAACCCACAATTTTCTTTTCTTTCAGTGGTTTAACAAGCTTCCAAGTTTGATTATTTTCAAGAGATTCAATCTTTTCATTCATAGCAACTAACCACTTGGCTTAATCTTTTGAAGAGACAACTTCTTTAGTCTTAAGCTCACTATACTATACTGACTCTACAACTGAAAGAGTATAAGCAACAAACATTGAGAACCCATATTTCTGTGGGGATTTTATTGTCCTTCTTGGTTTATCTCCAATAATAAAATACTGCTCCTTTTTCAGGTTCTTCATTCTCAATATTACCAGTAAATGACTTAACTAGTCATGAAGAAATTACTTGAAGCTCTACCTTCTTCGCTACACTTTCTGGATTTTCATCACAAGGAACAAATGATTCCATTGGATGAAGTATAACAGACTCATCTAAAGTAATATCTTTGCTAATAATAAATTTAGATGAATTTGCACATCAAAGTCTATAACCTTTTACACCAAAAGCATAACCAAGCAAGATGCATTTTTTTTGCTCTAGGCTCTAGTTTGCCCTCACTAACATATGTATATGCTGGACATCCAAATATTTGAAGAGAAGAATAATCAATAGGTTTACCTGACCATACCTCCTCAGGTGTTTTTCATTCAATAGATGCGCAAGGAGAACGATTTATCAGTCAAACAGCTATATTGATCACTTCAACCTAGAACTCCTTACCTTAACCATAGTTAGACAATAGGCACCTAGTCCTTTCTAATAAGATTTTGTTCTTACAATTTGCAATACCATTCTATTGTGGTGTACTCACTGTAGTATGATGCCTCACAATACCTTCAATTTTGCAAAACTCATTAAACTCACATTCACAAAATTCTAGCCCATTATCTATTCTTAGTCATTTAATCTTCTTACTAGTTTGCTTCTTAATCAATGTGTTCCATTGTTTAAATGTAATGAAAACATCACTTTTTTTTTTTTTAGAAAATAAACCTAAACATTTCTTGAAAAATCATCAATGAAAGTGAGTAAATACCTCGAAACAAGTCCTTTCAAAAGAACTTTTGCAGGCCTCCAAAGATTGGAGTGAATAAAATCCAAAGGGTCCTTTGTTGTGTGAATTATTGTCTTGAAACTAATCCTTTCTGTTTTCCATATACACAACGCTCATAAAAATTCAATTTTCCAATTTTCTGACCACACATAAAACCTCTCTTACTTAGCTCCTCCATTCCTCTAATACTTATATGGCTTAATCTCACATGTCATAATTTAGTGTTGTCTGATTCTGTCATAGTGGTTGAGACTGCAGCTGAATCAGTAACTATAATGCCTTGTGGTTAATACAAAGTGCCAATTTTCAGCCATTTCATCAGTAAAAGTGAACATCTCATAATCTTTATAAATCCACCTTTAGTTGTAAACCTACAACTGTTAGCATCACGTGTACCCAAAGAGATGAGGTTTTTCTTCAAATTAGGAACGTGTCTGACGTTATCTAAAGTTCTAATGATGCCGTCGTGCATCTTAATATTGACAGTCCCTATCCCAATTGCTTTGCATTTTGCATTTATTCCCATTAAAATACTCCTCCATTATATTTTTGTATATGGAGAACCAGTCATGATTCACGATTAGGGCATATGCGGTACGAATAGCCTGAATAAAAAATCTAGCTATCACTGAATTTGTCTTTATCATCTGCAACCAATAACCAATCTTTGTTTTATTCTTTAGCAACACTAGCTCGAACGGAATTTTTGTTTCCTTGATTTTGCATGTTCTAGTAGTTTTGATTGTTTTGCCGGTTTGTATTTCATTGATTTTGTTGGTTCATTTTATTTTCTCTTTGTTGCTTTGCCTTCAGTTTCAAACAATTTGTCTTGATAGGCCCCTTAGACTTACAATAGTTGTAAATCAGATTCTTATGCTTCGATTTTGATCTGGTATTGCCACCATTACTTCTCCCAACGGACCTTCCTCTACCAACTAAACCAACCCTATGATCACTACTGCCTTCAAAAGTCAATTCTATATTTAGTTTTTGCTTATTTAGAAGACTAGTTTTGACATCTTCAACATCAATAGTTTCTCTACTAACAATCATGATTTCTCTAAAATTCTTATAAGAGGAAGGTAGTGAAACTAATAATAAAAGAACTTAATCCTAATCTTCAATCTTAACATCAATGCTACATAATTCAAAGATAATAGCATTGGACAAGAAAATGAGATTTAATAGAAGCACATTCAACTATACAAAGAGTGAAGAGTCGTTGTTTGAGTCTCAACCGATAGGTGAGGAATTTTGTCAAAAAAAGACTATCCAATTTATTTCATAAACTTGCAGATGTTTTCTAATCTAGTATCTCATGCAAAACTTCATTCGTGGGACACAACCCAATAGTAGATAGGGCTTTTTCATCTAATTCTTTCCATGTTTCATCTTATGTGTTTTCTGGTTTCTTCCTTTTCCCAAACAAAATTTTCTTCAAACCCTGCTGCATAAGAAGCCAACATATGAACTTGCCATAGGTTGAAATTGCCGCTCCCATCAAACTTCTCAATATCAAATCTTGTTGTTGAACTTGAAGCCCTAACCGGAAGACCAAGAAAAATCCTAAGGCTCTGATACCGGTTCATTATGGCAGATGTGAAAACTATAATGAAATTGAAACTGAGAATAATAAAAGAACACTGGATTTATGTGGAAACCCTTGCGGGAAAAACAACCAGGGGGCAAATCAACTATAAAATTTCAAGAATTGCAAAAGATGGCTTTGAAAATAGTAAAACTGTTTTTTTTGTCTTAACTTCTTGACCTAATAATTTGAGAAAAACAATATTTACATTGCCCCAAACCCTAACGTTGGCCCAAGCCCATAAAAATAATTCAAGACATACTCAAAATAAACTAATTGATCATGTCAATGGCCCATAAAAATAATTCAAGACATACTCAACATAAACTAACTGATCATGTCAATGTTCTGGCCCAGATTCTTGGCATATCAACTTTGGCGTAATGTTCGACCAAAAAAAAAACTTAGGCGTAATGAGTGGTGTTAGAGGATAGCCTCAGAATCATAGATTACCACGGTTGAATGTCGATGGAACAGTGAATTGGCTACGCGGTACGCTCACCTCGACTAGCCGCCATATCAAAAGACAAGAGAGTTGCCATGTATTAACCGAGGTCAAAGAAAAGCCAGGACCTAAACCGATGAATGGCTATTGATGGCCACAAACAAGTAGTAACTATCCTTTGACCAATTCCCTTGTTCAGCGGAAAACGAAAAGGGCCAGAGACCGCGTCGGTTTGGGCTCATTTTCGTTCGGACAACATGCTATTGCTCTCGTTTCGACGATTAGAGTGGTTTCGTTTCTTTAGACCAGTGCCGGAAAAGAAAATTTCACGAACGATGCACAACGTTTCAGAATAAACCCCAAGACCATTTTTCATAGCCGGTTGCTAGTTTATGATATTAAGATGAATAAGCTTAAGGTAGGAAATACTGGTGTCCCAAAATAAAAACGCGTTTTAGCATAGTGAGACGACAATCTTTCCGATAACCAAGAGTTGCCTTTAAGACCAACAAAGCCAGTGATATCGATATTATGGCCTGCCAATGGCGCTACACTTACAAGAAGGTTCATTCCTGAAGTGTGAATTTGGTTCCAATCTGAAATTGAAAGAAAAATGCCACTCCATCTGCCTAAAAGATACTAAAAACAAGGGTAGATCCTGCAGCAAATTAACTATTGTGAAACTATAGGTTGTATCACAGCAACATCGGTGCCCATGATTTGAAAAGGTTAGGGATGGCCAAAGAACAAAACCATATAACTAAGAACCCAGGCCCTCTTGGAGGTGCCTAGCGATTTGCAATTTTAAGTAACCATTTCAGAATATTGTTTAATTCAGCAGAACAAAACAAGCTAAGACGAGGAGACAGAGACGTGTTCATGGAGGAAACCCAAAATACAGAGACTTAGAAGTACATACTACACACTGTATTCCCAAAAGAGGATGCTCGGGTTTCATACGCTAGGATTAGCAGATTAAGCGGATTGTACAACCAAAAAGTTCGGTTCACCAATATTTCAACCACTCACCACCAACTTCTCTATGTACACTATGGTTCTACGGCAACCATGGCATGCTTGGTTAAAGTTCGCTGGAGTAGAGGCATTCATCCACGAGTTGGCGAAGGTTAGGGTTCTCCAGGGCAGCCGCGACTCTTTCCTTATCGTTCAACTGCTTATTCACTACAACACGGGGAAAGAAACATTTGCAGATTTTCTTAATTAGTCTTGATTAGGTAAGAACAATGAAGGGCAGTGGAGATTCCCCCATTTGCTTAAGGGTACACATCTTTATGCATCACCCGAACAGATACAAATCTAACACTAACTAAATATGAGATGATGCACATATTCGTGCTAAGGTGATAGAGATTGTTATCTCCAAAGAATGTAACCAGTGCATTTGGAATTGAATTGACATCATTGAATTATACACGTAAATTTGGAGTGGTAGTAAAGCTGCAAAAGCAGGATTTATGAGTGAATTTTGCGTGTGGAAAATTACACAAGTTTTGGTTGAGTGAATAATATCTATCAAACTCAGGCACCTGATCACAATCAGCTAAGAGGAGCTCATTTTCAGTCACAAACTTGTTCCATCTTCTTTTTCTCTATACTCCTAAATCCAATTAGAGTAATCTTTACACTGGGAGCTCTAGTTCAGCCTACACTCACTCTAAATACCTCAAATTCTATTTACAAACATCATGAAAAGTCTGTGAACTCCACATGAACGGTTTGATAATAAAATGAACAGCATGAATCATTACATAAGTCAAAATGCAATAAGGATCCAATGAGTATCACCTGATTCTTCGTCTGCATGAGACCCTGGGGCAACTTTGATGTCAACCTGTCAGGTATGTTCCAGCAAAAATGTCAATCAAGACAGAGATATACAACATCAAATATGCATCATCCATTATTATATCAAATATATGAATCAAACAAGGAAATGCAATAGAAAGAGCCGAAAGCACATGATCCTATGCTCTCCCAGCACGCACAATACTATCTAAGCAGATATGTCCCAGATGAGCTACAGTCCAAATGACGTATTTTAACAGTGATAATCATAAAAAGTGGAAAGCAAAAAATCACCATCATACACAAGCGTATCAAAGACAGACGCTGGGCATCTGGAAAGTGCACAAAACACTAAAACGCTTAAATCACCAGATATACAGTTTTTAGCATCTGCTATCATAATTTTCTCCTAGCAAAGTCTTTAAATAAAAAAGAAACGTACCCAAATGTCCATTACTGTAAAGTTACTGATATATCTTTTACTTGTAGACTGGGAGGAAACAATAAACGATCTTCCTGTTCCCATCTCTAGATAACATGTTTAGCTTTTCAATCGCTAATAGACTAACTAATTCAGTATGGTCCTTTGGTATCATCAATGAAGGAACTGTCTCCTCAGTCAACAACTCCAAGACAACTGCCTCAAGACACAGTAACAGTTCTCAATGTAGAAGTGAAGCTTGCACAAACTCATATTAAGTGCCATCAGAAATTACATAACATGCGATATTTGGCAAACTTGCGAGCTTCAAAAACAGCTTTCCATTGTGGCTCGGGTTAGGCTAGTTGGTACTAGATATCATGCATTGTAGATAAAATGTCATTAACAGACTGACCTATCTCCTGACATATACGATGCAGATTTCCAAACAGTCAATACTATTACTAGCACGAGTAGATGTTTATGAGCTATGAAGGATCACATAGCTTTGTTGACAATATGTAAGAATGTAAATTTTGGTGCCTCAATTATCAACCCACTTTGTCAAACCAGACAGGGCGGACAACTACAGCACTACACAGTTCAGCTAAACTCACTCAGCCTTGGAATTGAATCATAACTACACGTTAGAGAATGCACTAAAATCTGCATGCAGCATGTTCAGGCGCAAAACAGACAACTTTCATTGCCGAACTGACCTTGAAATGTGGAGGGAAACAATCTTTGAGCTTCTCTCTCAAGCACAGTCCAATGACAGTCACCATACTGCAATGCTGGATTGTCGGAGTAAACATGATTCTGATAAAACAAGAGAACAGAATTCAAACACGAAATCGCGACATAAGCATAATGACAACAAACAATCACAACGCAGGACCAAAAACAAAAACGACGACAATACTCAACAGGATACGCCCAAGTTTCTCGTCGACGGTGATGGACTCCTCCGACAGAACACTGAGCTGCTCCAGAGAATAGGGATGCTCGGGATCTCGGATATCCCTCACATGATTTGCCGATTCAGAAGTCAAAGATCGCAACTTTATCACTTTATTACAATACCCACTTGAATTAAGCTACCAAAGCAATCGACAAAACAGAAAGCTAACGCTACTATCACGAATTCCCAAAGTAACAACGCCAAAAACAAATAGATTGCTTGATCGATCAGCGGTCAAAGGGGCCACGCAGAACCGGACGACTTTTTTCTCACGCGGGCGGCATAGCAAGTGATCAAGCGACGAGACAAAAGAAGGATATCATAAATCTCGAGGGGATCGACGGCGTCGTCGGCGTGCGGGTCTTCCGTCCGAGCCACCCTCTCCTTCTTGGCGTGAACCACCGGGTTCGCATTGATCAGTCCCAGAGTCATCTCTCTCTCTCCCCTCCGACCCAACAACGGAGAAGATGAAGGATGAACCTTGAAGATGAAATGGGTCTGTCTCTCTCTCTCACAATTCACGGATGGAGAAGACGGAGGATGAAAATTTGACGATGAAACGAAATGGGTCTCTTCCTCTTCCTCGTTCCGACACGGGAAGGGACTGCTCTGTGCACAGTGAACCTGCTGTCGTGTCGAGAGTTCACGGGCGGGTCGCAGGAGGGTCCACCGTGGAGAAGCGTCCAAACTCTGGACAAGTTCAGTTCATCTCAGCGAGAATGACGGTACCATCGTACGGTCGCTTCCCTTCTCATTTTTTTCCCAACGTGTGTCACGGCATGGGCAACCTGATTCTTTCTCCTGTTAAAATGAGGATATCGGGAATAGATCCATGGAAAAAAATAATTTTTTCTCGTCAAAGAATATTTTTAAATTTTTGTATGTTATGATAAATTTTTAAATAAAATATTATGAAAAAAATAAAGGAAGTTATGACCCGTTATTGCCAAAGATCAATACTTTCGTGGACCATTAAATGATAATTCTCCAATTAGGGGTGAGCATGGTTCGGGTTGAGCCGGTCTACTCCCTAACCCTAGGACTAATCCGGACAGTGTTGGTCCTCAATTTTTGAGACCGATGATCGATCCTATTAAGTTTGGGACTAAGGACCAGACCGACCCAGTGGGTTCGGTAACCCAAGACCAATCGATAATTTTTTGTTTCATTTTTTATGCTCTTTGAAAAAGAGATTGAGGATTGGACTGACCCAATGGGTTTGGTCCGATTCTAAGGTCAATCCGGGGCCAATTAATAATTTTGTTTATTTCATTTTTTTTACTCATTGACTGGGTAATTGAGGACCGGATCGATCCAATGGGTTCGATGACAAGTGAGGTCAGTTAAGAAAGCCAAGCGATGAGGATCGAGTGGGGTAAGCGTCGAATAAAGTGAGAATTGAGTGTCGAGTGGGGAGCAACAAGTCAAGCGAGCATCGAGCATCGAGCGGCGAGCGGAACGAGTGACCCAAAGCGAGCGAGGCGAGTGTCGAGTGGCGAGCGAAGAAGTTGTTTCTTTCGATTTTGGCAAATTGAAGACTAAGATGAGAAATAAGACAGAAGAGAACGAGTACTAGAGGATGCCGTAAGTAGCTGTTTATGCCCTTTTAGATATCGTGAGGACTCATTACAAAAACATTTTCCTCATTCGAAAATTATGACTATTAATGCCATAAAATACATTAAATTTCTAAGTTATTAAAGAATAATATAAAATTACTTGAACTCCTCACTAAAGAGCGGTTTAATATTGTTGACGCAATTTATTTTAAGGTTTTCTCTATATAAAAAAATTATAAATAATATATTAGATATAATATATATAGTCGGGATTGATTCGGGTTGGACCGACCCTAAACTCTTAGGACCGAGAACTAACCCACAAAGTACTAGTCCAGGAATTCTAGGACCAAAGACCGATCCAGTCTCCCCAGGAACCAAACTAGGACCGGCAGGATTGAGCGGTGGACTGACTGACCCTATACCGATGCTCACCCCTATCTCCAATCAGATCCAACCTCTTGTTTTTTCAACATTTATGGTTGGTCCATTTATTTTGACAGAGATAGATAATTTGAAAAATATATATTTTTAAAATAATTATTTGTATTATTTGAAATAATTAATCAATGAATGATTTTCTCATTATTGACAATTATTTTTGCTTAAATATTTTCTTAAATGATAAAACTATTTTTCTTTCATTAATTTTTGTAATGGATATAAACAGTCATATAGCAGGAAAATATTTTTTAAATTAATTATTTTCTATAAAATAAATGTATTTGGGAAAAAATTGAGGATTATTAAAAGATTTAGGGTTAGATCGACACAGTTAAAAAGTTTGGATAACTCTTTAACGAGAGAGAACTTTCAACTGGCGGGAGAGCCCATGGGCCCTCTCCACATCGCCGGCCCATACCCGAAGATACCCGACCCGCCTGACCCGTAGCGCTCTCTCTCTCTCTCTCTTCTGGAGCAGTTTCTTCGTGCGATCTTCGCTCTGCTCATTCGGTTGTCGTCTCTCGTCGCCATTTGATCCGTGGCTCGAGTCCGGCAGTGATTCCTCCGGCCGCCGTCGAGCTCGAATCTCTTTAACTTCACGCCGCAACGTTCGCCGACGCCGCCGCCGCCGCCGCGCGACGGAGATTGGTGGCTCCCGAGGCGAGTTGGAACCGGCGGAATCAGTAGGTATCCTTCTTCCGGTTTTCCGATTGCAGGACCATTCCCGCGTGATGCCGCTTTACCTACCGCGTTTCGGCGATCCTTCTAGACTTCGCTCGACCTCGTTTCGAGGTAGAGATCGAAGAATCAACTGCGAATTTCGGCTCTATGGATCGAATCGATAGTTTAGGATCCGACTGAACCGTAGTTTGATTTCAGTTACAGAAATGCTGCTCTCTTTTCGAGCTTGAAATCCATTGTCGCGTGTTCCGCATGATAGGCTGACTGAGAAACAGTTGTTAGGATACGCTAGCGCATTTGTTTATATCGGGAAAGAAACAAAGTTCAGGCCTTCGGCTATGAAAATGAATTGTCGACTACGATCACCGTCTTTTGAATTTTGGGTTGCTGGAAGTTCGTTCCTTTGCTGATAGTCTGTTCTGAGTCTGAGTCCTTGAGTTCTTGTCCTATGCCGAAGGTCGACTTTTTCCTTGTTTCGGTGGTGGCCTTACGATGTGTAGTAATTATGAGGATATCGGTTTTGCAGAGGCGCGCGAGGTGGCTTGAGATGCTGAAGATGGAGCTCTACCATGTCTTTTAGTTTATGATTTGAGATTTGAGGGACGCATTGTCTTTTGAGCGAGGGAAACCCTGTAGAGCTGCTGGAGTGAGCTACCAGGAAAAAGAGAACAATGATTAAGGCGGTGATGGTTATGAACACCCAGGGCAAGCCTCGCCTTGCCAAATTCTATGATTACGAGGTCTCTCTCGCATTACCATCTTGTAAAGAAAAGGGTTATCATCATCTTCAAGTTTTGTTTCATTTTCCATCTTTGGTGTACTTACTGTCCAGCTTTACCTTTTAATGCCAGCCAGTGGAGAAGCAGCAGGAGCTCATTCGCAGTGTTTTTGCAGGTTCTTCTTCTCTTCCCCTCAAACCCTCTCTGATAGTTTTCGAATTCGAAGATTTCAAGTAAAATAAAGTCATCTCTTTCATGATGGAAGTTTATTCCTGATGTCCTTTGTAAAATAGCTTGCTGGGTTTGCAAAGTTGAGGTTGCTACTTTTGAATGCAGCTTTGAGCAGCAGAGCTGAAAATGTGAGCAATTTTGTGGAGGCTGATGCAATTTTTGGTCTGGTAATATCTCTGCCTTCTATCATTGTTAAGAGCTCCCGTATCTAGTTTAAGTGCTTGAACTTTGGAATTGTTGTTTTCTGGGAGATCAAAGAACTGGCCATTGTATGCTTTCTTTTGAGCTTTGCTTCATAATGTTCAGAAAAATGCATAATAGTTGAGTAGTATAAAGTTACTGGGTCATTGCTATTTAAATTTTACCTGATTTATTACACAACCAATCCATCCTTATCCTAGAAACTCATGATACTTGAGAATTTGCTAGCAATGTGTATATCTTTTTTGACGCGTACTAATCAGATAGGTTTTCATGATTCGGTCATATAATTTCCTTCAGGCATTTAACCCATTCTTTTCATGATTGTCCCTCTTGCAGGACAGTCGTCTAGTGTACAAGCATTATGCCACACTGTACTTTGTCTTTGTGTTTGATAGCTCAGAAAATGAGCTGGCAATGCTTGACCTGATACAAGGTTAGTCCCTTTGAGCTTTCCATACTGTTCTTGGGTTGTAATGTTTCAAAAGTCATTGCCACATAGAAGTAGTTGTTTCATGGCCTGTTCATCTTTTTTTTTTTGGAGTTTTTAACATAAATGAAACGTAGTCCCTCATGAAAAAATATGCCTCTGCGTACAAGCAGGTAGGACTTGGTAATTTTGTTTGGTCTTCTCTGATTATGTTTCTGATACTAATGAAGCCTACTATACCTTAAAATTGAGTCGCAAGATGGAATGACCACTAAACTAGTTGCTTCCTTCAGATCTTCTCCTCCATTTAATTAAGTTTGATGTTATGAGTCACACTTAATGTGAGTGAAAGCCAAGGACAACGGAATCTATCAATAGGGTCATACGTCCTCTTTTCCTCATTCTCCCTCTTGAGTGAGATTATGATCTGCTGATACAAGATTTCTCTTAGAATTAGGGATGCAAAGTTTAAAAAAAGTGGAACATATTTTATTAAGTTTCACCAAAGCAGCTGTGGATTTGCTTGGAAAATTCTCTCTTCAATAGAAACTGTCAAACAGAACTTAGGGACTCGGTGCACACCATGATGTGCTCGATCTTTGTATACTGAACCAGTAAAGTCTCAACATGTACAGCTGAATGGCTAACTTGGTCTCTGATGCTTTTGCTGCGTTCTTCCCTGCGCTGTCCTTTGCCCACCTGTCTGTTCCTGCTTTCTTCATCTGGAGAAGACTTCACCACTTCAATAATGAATTGCCTTAGCAAGGCTACATCATATGCTTCATTGATGTTGATGCGATTGTTAATTTATTTCTAATCTGTTCTTTGATTGATGACTTGCTTGCTTGAACTCTCGTTTTTCCAGTTTTTGTGGAGACGCTGGACAAATGCTTCAAAAATGTATGCGAGCTTGATATAGTGTTCAACTATGGCAAGGTTACTCATCTTTCATTCGTTTGAAATATCTGATTTTACTTCTCAAGGTCTATACTACTGGTTTACCTAGATATGTCAATGAATGTGTGTGATTTTTGCTAGAACTTTTACCAATGCTGGTTGAAGAAATTTAGGAGAAATTACTCGAGTTTTTATTCTACAGAGAATATATATTACATGAGGCATCTAGTCTTTTTATAGCTGCTGTTTATCTAATTATTTGCGCTAACTACCGAAGCAAAAAAGTCGATATACTAGCCATAAATCTGGTTAGTATCCGCTGGTTGTAACCAAAAAAAAAAAAGGAAAAACAGCACCCTAAAACGTAGGAAACAAATTCCTAAAAGCTAACAAACAAAAACTGGAAAAACTAGAAACAAAATAACCACACTTCTACTGCTAACTAGAAAATCCGATTATGATTTTCAACACTCTCTCTTAAGCTGGGTTATGAATGTCTATCATACCCAGCTTGCACCTTAGAGTCTTAAAACTATTTCTGAATAAAACCTTGGTCAGTATGTCCACTGTTTGATGATTGGTTGGAACATACGAGAGCTTCAAGATTCCTTCCTCGAGTTTTTCTTTGATGAAATGTCAATCAATTTCCACATGCTTTGTTCTATCATGGTGAACCGGGTTCTTGGCAATCTCAATAGCAGTTTTTTTGTCACATAATAATGACATAGGATTGGTATTAGTGAATCCTAGTTCATTTAAGATTCTTCTCAGCCATATGCCTTCACATATTCCTCGACACATTGCTCTAAACTCCGCTTCAGTGCTGCTCCTAGCAACAACGGGTTGTTTCTTGCTTCTCCAAGTAGCTATGTTGCCCCACACGAAAGTACAATACCCTATTGTCGACCTTCGGTCCATGAGAGATCCAGCCCAATCTGCATCCGTGAATATCTCACATTTTTCTCCTCCGCTTTCTTAAAGTAGAGCCCTCTTCCAGGACTTCTTTTTAAGTACTATAAGATTCGAAAAACTACCTACATGTGCTTCTCCGTTGGTCGGTTCATGTATCTACTAACCATACTTATTGAGAAACCAATGTCGGGCTGAGTATGCGAGAGATAGATTAGTTTGCCAACTAATCTTTGATACCTCCATTTGTCCGTTAATGGTCCTTCTTCTTCCATCTCGGTTTTATTTGTAGAATCCATGGGTGTGTTAGCTGGTTTGCACCCAAGCATACCAGTTTTCTTCAAAAGATCAAGAGTATATTTGCATTGGGAAATTGCAATTCCTTTTGGTGACCGAGCTATTTCCATACCTAGGAAGTATTTGAATTGACCTAGGTCTTTAACCTCGAATTCTTCTACCAAGATATTTTTCAGTTTTCCAATCTCCTCCAGATTGTCACCAGTTAGGATTATATCATCGACGTATACAATCATTATTGCTCTTCTACTTTCAGTTGACTTCTTGACAAACATTGTATGATCTGTTTGACATTGGGTGAAATTCAGCTTTTTAACGACCCTTGTTAACCTCTCGAACCAAGCACGAGGTGATTGCTTTAAGCCGTATAGGGATTTCTTGAGTTTGCACACCTTGTTGAAGCTCTCTTTAGTGTCAATTCCCGGTGGAACCTCCATAAAGACTTCTTCCTCCAATTCCCCATTCAAGAAGGCATTCTTTATGTCTAATTGATGTAGGGGCCAGTCCAAGTTAGCTGCAAGGGAGAGCAACACTCGAATGGAGTTTAGTTTGGCCACCGGAGCGAAGGTTTCTTCGTAGTCTATGCCATATGATTGCGTGCATCCCTTAGCAACCAGCCTTGCCTTGAAACGATCGACACTACCATCAACATTGTGCTTAACTGTAAAAACCCACTTGCATCCTACCAATTTTTTCCCAGCTGGCAATTTTGTATATTCCTAAGTATTATTCTTCTCAAGTGCATGAATTTCCTCAAGAATCGCTTTTTTCCACTCGGATTGAGCAAGTGCCTCCTGGATATTCTTAGGAATTTGAATGTCGCTCAACGTTGAAACAAATGTCTTGTATTTAGGAGATAACTTTTCATAAGGCACAAAATTGTTAATGGGATGTTGAGTGCACTATCTCTTCCCTTTCCTAAGAACAATGGGCTTATCAAAATCATCAAGTACAGCAAAATTTTTTGAGCTTATAGGAGCATTATCTTCATTTATTGTGGGTCTTGAACTCGGGTCTGTCTCTTGAGCCGGCTTTGATGTAGTACGGTCCTCCAACTCCTTTTGAGTTTTCCACCTCATGTGAAATGAATGAGAAGGCTTATAAGGTTGCAAAGGGTATGAACTGCGAGTATGTTTGGATAATTGACACACTTCACATTGAAGTTTTGTTGAATTTTTATTGAACAAAGAAGGGAGCAACCTTTTTAAGTATGAGAAATTTGGATGACCTAACCTATAGTGCCACAATCTTACATTACTCTCTTCTTTAGCACGAGATGCTATACATGACATCTTCTTGTTTTTCCATTTTGAGGCATTAACTCGCAGAAGGTAGAAGCCCACATCCATCTCAGCACTGCCAATTGTCATCCCCGAATTCAAAACTTGAAATTCACATGAGTGTGGGAAAAATTTAGTAATGCAGCCTAAATCTTTGGTTAACTTGCTAATGGAGAGAAGATTATAGTTGAGTTTAGGAATAAATAATACTGAATTCAGTGTTATATCTTTTGAAATAACCATTGATCCAACGCCAGCAACCTTTGAACAAGAATCATCAGCAATTCGAATATTAGTGCCATTTTGAATGGATTGTACTCGTTGAATACCGTGATATCTCTGGTCATGTGGTCGAATGCTCCTGAGTCTACAACCCAAGAGGTGATTTTCTCCTGTTTAGCACTAAAGGCATTTAGAGAATTACCTTGTTGAGCTATCGTTGCTGTACTAACCCCTTCTGGATGAGTTGCCTTCTGAATTGATTCTTGTAGCCAGCTTCTTTAGCATCTCCAGCTGCTCTTTGTTGAAGGGACTCGAATCTACCGAAGCAATTGTTTTGGTTTGGACTACGTTGCTTCTGCTCTCTAAATTTTGAGTAGGATGTGAGGCTGATGGCTTCCAATCATTTGGCCGACCATGAATTTTCCAGCATGTCTTTTGTGTGACCCGTCCATTTGCAATGATCACACCATGGACGACCACCCCTTCGCTGGTTGTTGTTGTTTGATTGAGTGCCTCGACTGTAGGATGGTTGAGATCCTCGAGCTATTAGAGCAGAATTTGCTGGATTGGTCTGGTTGTTTGAAGAACCAAGCATCACCTTTCGCTGAGTCTCTTCTCTCCTGACCTTAGCAAAAACTTCTCATACACTAGGTAGGGGCTTTATGCTCAGAATTTGTCCGTGTACCTCATCAAGCTCTTGATTCAAGCCTAACAAAAATTTGTAGATACGTTCTCGATCTTGAATCCGCTTGTACCGCTTGCTATCTTTAGGACAACTCCACATCATATCTTCCAGCATGTCAAGTTGCTGCCAATGACGTATGAGTTGGTTAAAATAATCAGTGACAGAAGATTCCCCTTGCCTTAGGTCATGGAGAATGCCCTTGATCTCGAAGATGGCCAATGTGTTATCTTTATTTGAATAAGTTTCATGAACAGCATCCCAAATCTTCTTTGCTGTCTTGTAATACATGAAATTCTCCTCTATTTCATTCGTCATTGAATTCGGCAGCTAGCACATCACCATGTTATTTTCCACCTTCCATGTTCAATAATTTGAGCTCGTCTCCTCAGGTTGTACGGCAGCTCCAGTTAGGTAATCTTCTTTACCTTTCCGCAAACAAAAATCATGACAGAATGGGACCATTGATTGAAGTTGTGACCGGTAAGTTTATGACCGGTGATGAGAAGAGTTCTACCTTTGGATATAGGTTGGGTAATGTGAGGAGAGTTCTGAGCTCTAGGGTCCGAGGTTTCACTCTCAACCTTGCTTGCCATGGTAGCTCTAGGGTATTTTGTCACGGTGGAAACACTCAAAAATATGGTAGAAAAGAACGGTCCAGATCGAGCTCTCATACCATGAAGAAATTTAGGAGAAATTACTTGAGTTTTTATTCTACAGAGAATATATATTACATGAGGCATCTAGTCTTTTTATAGCTACTGTTCAGCTAATTATTTGTGCTAACTACTGAAGCAAAAAACCCGATATGCTAGCCATAAATCTGGTTAATATCTGCTGGTTGTAAAAAAAAAAAAAAACAGCACCCTAAAACGTAGGAAACAAATATCTAAAAGCTAACAAACAAAAACTGGAAAAACTGGAAACAGAATAACCACACTTTTACTGCTAACTAGAAAATCTGATTCTAATTTTCAACATGGTAAATATGCTTATGACATTAATGGAGGCATCTCAACAACATTTTTCATGCCACTACTGCCAGATTATGTGTCTAAGCGAATTAATTTGATCTTGCTTTCTTTCTATTTTTTATCTTTATCAACCTTATCATTGCTTTACTTAGGCACGGTCAAATTTGTATGAAATAGTTGTTATCGCAATTGGCAACCAATAATTTCATTTCGTTTGCGAAATCTCTGTGTGGTATTCCTCTGATGGCATCCATTTTTGATTTTTGCAGATGCAAACTATTCTAGATGAGATCGTTTTTGGTGGCCAGGTCCTTGAGACAAGTTCTGCAGAGGTTATGAAGGTTGTCGAAGAAATATCAAAGTACGTCTCTCTCTCTCTCTCTCTCTGCCCACCACATGTGCACCTGTGCAGGTGTGTTTTGAGAGGGATAAGGCAGGTTCTTGCGTGGAGACATGCTGTTTCATTTCTTAAGCAAGCCATTACAACCTTTGCTCCTTGTAGACGATGGGGATAGGTGGTAGTTTTAAACTGATAATGCTCATTTGTACATGCAGGCTGGAAGCTGCCTCAAATGCTATCACACTTGTTCCCAAAACCGTTTCTAGTTGGCGGGGGCGGTAGCACATTATCTACCAGATTGCGAAGAAGTCAAATTTAATGCTAACTCCGCCTTTCCCTTTTCCTGCGAGTCGGTGAGAGGGCAACTCTAATTCCAAGAACAGATCCTGGAGGGACTCCATGAACATCTCATTGTTTAATGGAACAGATTGTTCATTCTTTTCTCCTTATTCTTCTTTTGGATTTCCACAGCTTTGTTTATTCCAGTTGTAATGAAAGTCATAGAACCATGTGTAGATATGGTTTGCTGTTTGTTGAAATATTATTGCACATCGATTGATAACGGGTCTTAGATACTTTTTATATTCATGTGGTCTCCTTTACCTATTAGCTTAAGTTTTTAGGTGGGACTTTCTAATTTTTACTATTATTTGTGGGCTTTTCGATACATCATTGATATAGTTTAGCACGGCATCTAGCACCTTACTGCTATACCCGATATAGGTGAATGCCCTACGCTTCTCGAGCCTCCCAACTTCTCTTGGCCCATTTTGTTTCCGCTTTTGCCGAGCGCATACGGTATCCAGCCTGTACAATCGAGTAGCCGGAAAGATGCGCGCGCGTTTGCTCAATCCCATCTTTCGAGGGGTGCACATGTGTATATCCTACCGAGAACGGCTCTGAGTTCTGATTCGGACTGTGCAAAACCAGGTCGCCGTTTTAACTGGGCGAAAATTAAACAATTGAAGCAGGTGAAGCGGATCTATTCTGTCGACAATAAGTGGATCTGTTTTCCTTCTTAAAAAAATCCCAACATGCTAATAAACTATGCAAACGTCGTACCGAAAGATTCATGTTTGATGACAGACATGTTTGGCGATAGAAAGCGGAAGACTTTAACTGGAAGCAACTGAAACTGACCATCCCATGTACGTCCCGAAAAAAGGTTTGTTTTTCGACCCCCTTATGTCTCATACTGCCAATTCTCGATTATAACATACTTTTAACACTGATTCTGCAGGTTGTCCCCCAACTTGCACCGCCCATTTACTGTTCCTCTCCTCATCGTTACTTGACTCAGAGCCCTTCCATATCCCATTTCCTTGTTTGCTTCACTGGCTTCCAAGCTAACAGCACAAACCCTTCATTCTATCATCCTAATGGCATCGAATCCAGCTCTTTTGACCGGCCCCAGATCAACTTGGACTGCCGAGAAGAACAAGCTGTTCGAGGACGCCCTCGCGGTATATGAAGAGGGCATGCCGGATCGATGGCAGAGAATCGCGAATGCAGTTGGTGGGAAGACATCTGTGGAGGAAGTGAAGGAGCACTATGAGATCCTCCAACACGACATCGACCTCATCGAGTCGGATAAAGTTCCTCTTCCGCAGTACAAGCCATCCGAGGACAAGCTTGGCAATCAATACATGAGGTAAACTGTCTTACGGCTCTATATGACGAGGCAATAGATCATAGAACTGAATCCTCACTAAGAACTTGTGAAAGAACCAAGATTTATAATGTCATCGTGCAACTTCCACGGGACGTTCAAACCATATGGGAATTTCTTTCTGTGGTGAACAAATTTGCTTTCTCCTAGGAGAAGATCCTCGAGAGATTTGAGTCGTGTGATCCTGAGTTCTGGTTTCCGCTGTGCAGCTTGAAGCATTCGAACTTGTGACTCGAGAAGGAAGAGATAGGCATGGCGAGGACGCGTCGCACGTATCTTTCTCCTAGTATGATTCGCCGATCGGAGCTGCACTTGTGTAGATGGTTTTGTCCACTAGGTGTTCCGATTTGTTCTACTTCTTTCGATCTTTTCCCATCCTTCTAATTCCTCAGCATTTGTGCTAAGGATCATAGGAACGGCATAGCTCTCTGTGTTCATTAAACTATGAAACTGATGAAGATCACGAATTTCTGCTATATTTTATTGAAAAGTATCAATTCTTTTAGCGTACTAAATTTTATTTATATATTCGCACTAACAGAATGGAACTTATATAATATTTATAACTTGAGTTATCATACTATGCACTAATAATCACTCACTGTGGGGGAAAATTACTAACACTTGCAGTACATTTGATTATAGTAATATCTGTTAGATTACAGGTTTATTATAAGTTGATCACCTTTTACAATGTTTCTTTGTAGTAATAGCTATTACAACGTTATCCCTATTACAGCCTAACTTTAATTTGACCTTTTTTTCTTCACTTACTCTATCAATACTAATTATTGTTTATAATTAAGCTATATACTTTTAGTCACTCAAATTTCTTTCTAGTATTTATTTAATGATGTCATCAACATTTTTATTTTGAGTTTAATGACTTATCATATGATTAATAAAAAAGATAGTATATAATAGGTAAATAATTGTTGTAAGTAATTATGTTATATTGATAATAAATAATTACTTATTTTGCTAGACATTATTTTAGCATAATATTAGTTGCTTCTTCTTAGGAACAATTATGTAAATTTTCATAACTTAGCATTGCATTACTTGTAATACAGTGATTATCTTAATTCTTAATTATACTAATTTGCAACATGATTGTAATTTCAATCATACTATTTATAATGTAATAAATGATATTTTTACTAATAACAAATTTTAGGGTTAAATTAAGAGCATAACTTTAAATTAATTGTTAAATGATAAATAAAGCTTATATATAAGATAGCAAAATCTTGATGATACGTATGATGTATTACACTTAGGATTGTTATTAAACTCATAATTATTAAAACTATAATATTTATTTTACCATAATAACATGTTGTGTACTGAATATAATCGACTGTTGACGTGATAATTATAATATTCCCTTTATTTCTAATTTTTGGGGTATTTTGAGAAATGCTGATCCTACTTTCTCTTTATTATATATGTCATTCAAGAAATTGGACGGTGCACTGAATATTACATTATCTAAACAAATGATACATTATAGTATGAATGATATTATTCTGATTAACGATAGGTCCAACATACTGTCCAACTTTTGTGAAAAGATAATCGACAATTTGATAGATTGACTCTCGCTTTGTTTGTTGTAAAAGTTACTTTCTAGAGGCACGCTTGACTTTATTACCAAATTCGATGTATCGATAAGGTGGAAAGTTTGCACTTAAACGGGTAGTGGGAAATTAACCCTAATATAATCCGTACGAACATTCCCATGCGTGCCCATCATTAAGTCTTGTCGTTCTGGAAGTGGCCTTCTAGGATTAACACGAAACACGTGTGCCTCCACCTTCTCGACCCAAGACTTTCTCGACCATTAAGATTCTTGGGTCGAGAAGGTGGTGGAGAGGTGTAATAAGAGTCATTCACTCTTGACTGACGCTGCGCCGGCTTTTGAAAACGTATGGTGACTGTTGCACTTGGCAAACGCACGCAACATCGTCACATTATTCATTCTCTTTCCGAGAAGGAAGAAGAAGAAGGAGAAGAAGATGGCTTTGATGGAGTCACCTTTCAAGGTTCATTTCATCTCTCTCTCTCTCTCTCTCTCTCTCTCTCTCTGCTTCTCAAGACCTGCTTTTCGTCCTTTATCTTTGGAGTCTCTTCTCGTGTCACATTTCGGATGTTACTCGGTCGTTGGGTGCAAAAACATTTTTCATGGTTGTTCTGGATGTTATTGCTGTTGTTGTTGTAGTGCAGATAATATTGGGTTCGTCATCCATGCCTCGCCAGCACATTCTAGCTGAGATGGGATACGACTTCACTGTCATGGTTCGTTTTCGCTTCGTTGATTGAGTGCAAGATTCTCGAATTCGGTTGCGATTTCAGCCTTTCGTGGGTTTGAAAATTAGAGCTCGGGTTATGGTTTCTTCAGACTGCAGACATAGACGAGAAGGCTATAAGGAAGGAGAAGCCTGAAGAGTTGGTCACGGCCTTAGCTGAGGCTAAGGTAATGGCCTTCACTCTTCTAGAGAAAATAAAATCTTGTCGTGTTTGTTCTCCTCTTGCACATTGGCTTTGTTCGTGTGTTGGAAAAGACTTTATGAAAAGTGCATTTTATGGAGTTGGAGCTCGGTAAGAAGCTTGTCCTCCTGAAATAAGAGGTTTTCAGCTTAAATGTTTGTTTTCGTGTTTGAATGTGATTTGCTGTGGAGGCATGGTGTGGAACATGCAAAACAGGACACGAGTTATTGATAAGCATGTATTTTCATTTTTTCCCTTCCTTTTCTTTGAAAAGGGGGAAGCTTGTTGATCTGATAATGATCTATATGACTGATGTATTTTCGCGGTGTTCTGAAAATGTTTCGAAGGTACCTTGAAATTATATTTATGATGCCCCATGCTTTTTATGTCGTTTTCGTTCTATGATCCCTTGCATTCTTTTGTCGGAACACTTGCACTTGCCTTCAAATGTGCAAATCTTTTCTTCATTGATGTCCCAATTGTCTTGGGCCATCAAAATGCTCTTAGTTGTAGTTGTTAGCTCGGGTTTTGGCTCTGGCTCTCATAGGCTTTGGCTTCGGCTGTGGCTCCAACCCTATTGGCTCTCGCACAGGGTTGGGTTCTGGCCTTAATTTTAGTGGAAGATGGTGAGGATGAACGCCCAAAATCATTCGAATGAACCTAAGTCTGATATCATATTGTAAATTTAAATATGCGCGGAAGCATGGTTTTTGTATCGATGATGATTTGTGTTTTGATACTAGGTGTGTATGGTATATTTGTATTTGATAGAAGATGGATATGGACAGGATATTTTGAGAAGGTTAATGAGACAAGGATAGTTTTACTAGGTGATAGAACATGTGATTTTACATAATTACAGGAGGAGATGTTGGCGTGGGTGAAGGAGAAAAAGGATATAGAGTTTACTCTTAACTCCCCCACACACCCTTTTAAATGAATGAGCTATTGCCTTTCTATAGGCATTTCCGCTGACTAAGTACAACCGCCTTAGAGGATTCTGGATTTCTCTTGAATGCTGTCCACATAGGCTTCATCTTGCATCCAAGTTATTTTTGACTTGTTCAGAGATTGTTTGCTACTTACTTGTTGGACATTTTCCAGTCACTTTCTTTAACTACCCAAAACTTCATCTAGGGAATTCTAGATTGTAGTTCAGTAAATTTAGGAAATTCTAGAAAATGGATCAGCATTTCCAACAGATTTTTAGTCATCAACAGTTGGTTTGGTTAGTGGATGAGCGATACAGCTTGCCTCGCTACTTTCATAGGCCACGAAACCTAGCGATTCTCAGCTAGAACTTGGAAATGGCAGTCGTTCTCAGTTACCCTACATTGTCAAAATATACGATCGAGGACAATTTTTCGGTAGGCTGTAAATTCCCAGTAGAGTTTTTACAAGTGAATTGCTTCATTTTGACAATTCGAGCAGTTATCATTGGCTTTTCATTGTCAGTATTATTCAGCCATTGGATTGACAATTAGTGAGGATGTGAATGTTCATCTGCACGGCTAATTTAGACCTGATATTTTAGGCAGATGCTATCCTCTCCAGTCTCCAGAATGTGGATTCTTTTGTGGAGGAAGTCCATACAACCCTCTTAATCACCGCTGATACAGTATGTTCTTTACCCAAATATTGTTACTCTTGTGGCCACATGCAGTGTTCAACATTCATCTGTGTTGTGCAGTCATGTGAATGTTTATCCTTTAGTAAAGATTCCCTCCAAATGGGCGTGCACGGGTGCATAGTTCCTCTAGAGAAATCAGAATAGAGGAACTTAAAGGCGAAGTTATGGAAGCTGGAACTTGATTGTCTCTGTGTTCCATGGAGTATTGCTACTGAAGTAAGGTGTTAGTACCTTCTGTATGTCTTCAAGGGTTTTCCTCAAAGATAACCATCCAGACATGCTGACAGAACTTTAGTGGACGGAAATCACATCCTTTCATATAACTTTATTGTGGATAATGGGAGGTCCTTTTGATATACTTACCAAGAAACATGATGAGGAACAGATTTTTGTCATGAGCCTTTCTCTTGTGAAGAGAAAAATCTTCTGAAGAGTCACGGGTTTATTAAATCTGTCCATGCTGGTTTTTATAGCAACCTCTCCATCTCAACCTTTGAATATTATGCCTCTGACAACAGAATAATCTCATTTAGGAGAACAGTAAAGATAGGCATTGATTTCTTACCTTTGTAGCAGTCTTTGGCGAGAGTTAGCTCTGACACGTCTAATTGATTTGGAGGTGGTGGTACATGAAGGGAGGATCAGGGAAAAACCATCCAGTAAGGACGAAGCACGGAATTTTATTGAAGGTTTGCTGGACACTACATCCCCTCATATTACCTTTAGAAAAAAGAAATTCTCCTGGATTCTCATAGTGGTGTATTTTCCAGGGTACTCTGGTGGTCGTGCAGAAGTTGTTGGATCTGTACTTGTAACCAACCTGAAGACGGGAAGGAGGGAGGCAGGATGGGAGCGAGCAGAGGTAATGCATCCTCATAAATACTTGCTGAAGTTTAATTATCTACTGTTTCTGACTAGCTACATGCACATGGCACTCCGGTCTTCATGATTCTAGGAAGTGCATCAACTGGACCAAAAGCCATTGACATGCATTTTTGTTTAGTCTACTGTGTTCATGTTGCGATGGGTGCTTTAGAGACTTCAAAGCCACATTGTATATCTTGGCCCCCAAGGCTTGAGCACCTAATCATGTCCGCTAGTTTGACAGCGAATTGCTTTTGGCAAAATGTTGGGTGTCATGCAGGTATACTTTTATGACATACCAGCTGAGGTTGTCCAAAGTCTGGTAAGTCCTCTTAACCATGTTGAGGATCAGTGACTACTTGTCATTGTCCTGTTTTAGTACTTACCATCATTTGCCGCCTCAGATTGATGAGGGAATTACACTCAATGTCGCTGGGGGTTTGATGCTCGAACATCCACTTACATCACCAATCATAAAAGAAGTGGTCTCTCTCTCTCTCTCTCATATTCTTCATCTGCCTAAGGGGAGATATAGCGATCTTTTTGTGACAAGCATCGAAATCGGTTGAAATTTTGGACCGGGTATAGGAGTGCCAAGCCAGGATAGTTAATGCTGGGATATAGCCATCCTTTTCTTACAAGTATGTAACCCTGATGTTTCCTACAGATTGGGACTGCTGATACTATAATGGGACTCCCTAGGTCTCTCACAGAAAGACTCATCCAGGAGGCCCTAACTCGACCTTCAAGCGAGGCATGCAGGAACCCAGCATAAAAATGCTGAAATCAGAATCTTCTGGTACCTTGTTCGTTGCTGGAGTTGACATTAAGGTTGCGTTTGGTAACGTTTTTGTTCAAAAATTATTCCAGGGACAGAAATAGAAAAAGTTTTTTTTATTTCCGAGGAACAATTTTTGAATAGAAGTACGCGTTTGGTAAATTTATTCCTTGAATAAAAAAAGAACAGAAATACGTTTGGTAAACTCGTAACTTTTTTGTTTCTTTTAATTTTTTAATATTTTTCCTTTTTTATTTTTTATTTTTTGTTTTTCCTTTTTTTGTTTTTTCTTCCTTTTGGTCGGTTGCCGGCCTCAACCATGGTCGGCGACCGGCCGACGAGGGCCAGCGGTCTCGCCTTGGCTGGGCGAGCTCGGCCTTGCCGGATCCGGGCGAGCTCGAGCTTGCCTAGCCAAGGCGAGGCCGAGCCTCGCCAGGGCTGGTGACGCTCGGCCTCGCCGGGGGTCGGCGATGCTTCGGCGAGGTCACCAGCCCTCGACGATTGGTTGCTGGCCATGGCCGAGGCCGGCAACCGGCCAAAAAAAAAAAAGAAGAAGAACAGAAGAAGAAAAGAAAGAGAAAAAAAAAATAGGAGAGAGAACACAAAGAAAAAAATAGGAGAGAGAACACAAATTTCTTGTTTCTTATTTCTTTTTCAAATTTGTTCTCGGAAACAAAAAAAATAGATTTGGAATAAAAACGCAAATAAACGTGTTTTTGTTCTTTTTTTGTTCCTTGGAACAAAAAAACAGAAATTGTGTTTATGACTAGAAAAAAAGAACAAACAGGGCCTAAATGTCGTCACGAGCCTGATGTAGTAACCCCATTGAGGCATCAAACACAGGATCGAGATAATTGTTGCCATCTGATGCTCTGCTTTCCCGAGTTGCTAGCCATGGTCATGGTCAGATACAGCTAATCTTTCGGCCAGGAAGCTCACGTTATACTTGCATTATTGCCAGGAAGATTGCAATGATGATGGAGCTTGATGGCGTATCGTTATGTCTAAGCAACGTGAAAAGTTTTTGTGCATTCATCACAAAATCTCGAGATGCACCTGTGATAATTTCTAGATACTCTTCTGTTCAACGAGATACATTCTTGTTCTGTTTTCATATTGTTAATCCTATACTCTGCCTGAAAGGAAATGAATTGACGAATCTCATTTTTTCACGTTTCTCAGTTACTCGTGTACTTTTCAGGAGATCTATATTGATACCTGATGCTTGAATTAAGTCAAGCAATTGAGAAGATTATATTTTCAAAGCATATATGTGATCCACACAGCAGATTACTATAAACAAAGCTGGAACAAGAATGGCATGCCATTTCCTATGCGCCAAATCTAGTTTTTGTGAATAAAAATCAACCGTGCCAAAACTTTTACGTTTGAAAACATGTTGATAGGATACAAGGTACTTTCTATTCTCAGTTCATGAGCCTTGGAGCCTTATAAGTATACAGTCCTCCTGCAACCTTGCCGCGCGCTATGTCACCATTGGGAAACCCAGTAGAGCGGATAAGGTGTTTGTCGATGCACAAGCATGGTTGTCGTTGTGACTTAATTTACTTATTACCGTTCTTGACATACTGTGCAAGTCTAGACATGTAGAGATGGCTAGTGTTTGAGGTCTTCAGAGATAGGTTTAAGGCTAATTGTGTTAGCTATAATAGAATTGCGAATAGGTAATAAAAAAATATAGGAAAATTATCTAAAAAGTCCTAAACCTATTGCATTTTTGTCAATTCAGTCCTAAATCTTTTAATTTTGTTAATTGAGTTAATTTGACTAATTCTAATTGGAAATCATTTACGTGGACATTGGTTACTTAAGACAAACGGTGTTGATGTGGATAATTTTTTTTATGATTCTTAATTATTTTCTTTTCTTTTTTTCTTTTTCTGTTTTCCCAATCAAGTCTAGCAAGGGCCATGAAGCTCTTCTTAGTTATAGCCCTCGCTTAGTGGCGGCGAGGGTCAACCAGCCCATCTGGGCTTGGAGGAAAAAAAAAAAAGAATCAAAAAATATATAATTTAGAAGTTTTTAAAAAATTATGAAAATTGTTCACGTTAGGCCTTGCATACCAACCGATATCTACATTAGTGATTTTTAGTTGAAATTGGCCGGATGGACTCACTTAGTAAAATGTGAAAATGTTTAGAACTCAATTGGCATAATTAAAATGTTAATGATTGAATTGACACAAGTGCAATAAGTTTATGATTTTTGAACAATTTTCCCTTAGAAATACGATGAATGCAACATGTTTAAACCTTCGGCAAATTTTAATAAGTTAAGCATAAGATCAGGATTATTGAATGGACAGACATTATTATCTAAACATAATATTCTGTTAATCCTGAGGATGAATTGACTAATTATTACATTAAATGTCTCCTGGAAAATGTAATAGTCAATTGATTATGGCCATTTAATTAAGGTCATATTCTATTACCGCAACTAATACAGGACTTCAAAGTTATCGTAGGAAGTCACAGAACGATATGCAGGTCTTACTACACTATTGGCAAGTTATAGCTAGGCATGCTCCCATGTGAAAAGTTAGGGCTTGTTTAATAATATTCTTTTCTCGAGAATAATTTTTGCATAAAAATGATTTTTTTTTTCTATTCCTAGGAACAATTTCTGAGTTTTTGAAAGCGTTTGGTAACTATCCAAAATATCTATTGTTGGGATAGAAATGCATTCAGTAGGATTCTTAATTTTTTTTTTTTGTTTCTTTTAATTTTTTAATACTTTTAATATATATATATATATATATATTTTTTTTTTTTTTTCCTTTTCTCTTTTTCTTCCTCTTTTTTGTGGCCAGTCACTAGCCAACGATTGGTTGGGATTGGTCCGGCAAGCTCATCGGAGGCTTGCATGGCCACCCTGAGCCTCAACCTTGCCTAGGCAGTGGGAGGTCAGCCTTGCCCTCACACGGCAAGGCTTGTTGGCCGAGCTTTGCCGTGCCTTTGGTGATGCTCTAGCGAGATCGCCAAGTCTAATTTGGCCGGTCTTCGGCCATGGCCGAAGAAGAAGAAGAAGAAGAAGAAGAAGAAGAAGAAGAAGAAGAAGAAGAAGGAGAAGAAGAAGGAGAAGAAGAAGGAGAAGAAGAAGGAGAAGAAGAAGGAGAAGAAGAAGGAGAAGAAGAAGGAGAAGAAGAAGGAGAAGCAGAAGAAGAAGGAGAAGAAGAAGGAGAAGAAGAAGGAGAAGAAGAAGGAGAAGAAGAAGGAGAAGAAGAAGGAGAAGAAGAAGGAGAAGAAGAAGGAGAAGAAGAAGGAGAAGAAGAAGGAGAAGAAGAAGGAGAAGAAGAAGGAGAAGAAGAAGGAGAAGAAGAAGAAGAAGGAGAAGAAGAAGAAGAAGAAGAAGGAGAAGAAGAAGGAGGAGAAGAAGAAGGAGGAGAAGAAGGAGGAGAAGAAGAAGAAGAAGGAGGAGAAGAAGAAGAAGAAGGAGGAGAAGAAGGAGGAGAAGAAGAAGAAGAAGGAGGAGAAGAAGAAGAAGAAGAAGAAGGAGGAGAAGAAGGAGGAGAAGAAGAAGAAGAAGGAGGAGAAGAAGAAGAAGAAGAAGAAGGAGGAGGGCCGAGCTTTGCCGTGCCTTTGGTGACACTCTGGCGAGATCGCCAAGTCTAATTTGGCTGGTCTTCGGCCATGGCCGATGCCTCGAGGGTAGTGACCGGTCAAAAGGAAGAAGAAGAAGAAGAAGAAGAAGAAGAAGAAGAAGAAGAAGAAGAGACGAAGAAGAAGAAGAAGAAGGAGGAGAAGAAGAAGGAGAAGAAGGAGCTAAAGCAGAAGAAGAAGAAAAAGAAGAAGAAGAAGAAGAAGAAGAGGAAAGAGGAGAAAAGAAAAAAATTAGATTTGATTCTAAGAATTATTAAAGGGAATAAGAAATAACTTTTTTCTACTTTTTGATTTTGTTTCAAATCTATTCTTGCGAAAAAAAAAAGATTTTTGTTTTCGAGAATAAAAAATTTACCAAATAGATTTATTTTCCTTCTTTATTTGGAAAAAAAAAACAGAATCGAGTTGTTTTCGGGAATGTTACCAAATAAGGCCTTAGGGCGTATTTGGTAACCATTCTATTCATGAAACAATTTTTACGTAGAAATAAATCTTTTTATTCTGTTTCCATAAATAATTTCTTAGTTTTTTAAAACGCTTGATAATTGTCCAAAATTTTATTCTCGAGATAGAAATGTGTCTAATAAGATTCTTATTTTTGTTTTGTTTATTTTAACTTTTTAATACTTTTATTATATTTTTCTTATTTTTTCCCTTTTCCCTTTTTCTTCATCCTTCTTTCGTGGCCGATGGAAGAAGAAAAAAAGGAAAAGAGAGGAGAAAAGAAGAAAAAATAGACTTGACTCTAGGAATTATTCTAAAAACAAGAAGTAACTTTTTTTAAAATTTTTTATTTTGTTTCAAATCTATTATCAGGAACAAAAAAAAATGGAATTTTATTCCTTGAAAAAAATTTTACTAAATGATTTTTTTTTTTTAATTCCGGCTATAAAAGAATATTATTCCTGGACCGTTACCAAATAGGGTGTCACTGACCATGGAAGATGAAGGATTGCTGACAGGCTCCCCAAGATTCTGACCCTCATGAAAAAGAATGGCCTCCCGACACTAACTTTTCTGTCCGAAAAAAGTTACTGAGGGCACCAAGCACGATTTATCATCGAGGAGGAGGAAAGCTTGCACTTAACTGAAAAGCTGGAAGGTGAGGATGCACGTGGGATGAAGAGTTCAAGCGAGTGACCATGTGGATAAAAGTTCATGCGCGCTTATCATCAGTCGTTGCACGGTATGGACCGTATGTGCCGGACTGTCGGAATCTATTGGTTGAAACGAAGTGCGATATGATAGGTTATTTCGCTCTGACCGACCCTGCGCCGGCTTTTGAAAGCATATGCTTTTGAAATTCGCAAACGCACAAGACATCATCGCATTGCACCTTCTGTTTCAGAGAAAGAAGAAGAAGAAGAAGCGGATGGCTTCAATGGGGTCGCCCTTCAAGGTTCATTCCATTTCTCCCGCTTTCTCTGTCCCTCTTTTGGTTCTCGAGACCTGCTTTTCATCTGTTTAACTGTCGAATCTCTTCTCGGGTCACATTTCGGATGTTACTCGGTCGTTGTTGGAGAGCAGATAACATTGGGTTCGTCATCCATGGCTCGCCGGCACATTCTAGCTGAAATGGGATACGACTTCACTGTCATGGTTTGTTTGTGCTTCGTTGCTTGAGTGCAAGAGTTTCGAATTTGGTTGGGATTTCAGAGTTTTTCGGGTTCGAAAATGAGAGCTCGAGTTATGGTTTCTTCAGACTGCAGACATAGACGAGAAGGCTATAAGGAAGGAGAAGCCCGAAGAGTTGGTCACAGCTTTAGCTGAGGCTAAGGTAACGGTCTTCACTCTTCTCGACAAAATCGAATCTTGTTCTGTTTGTGTTCTCCTCTTGCACATTGGCTTGCTTTGTGTGTTGGAAAGACTTTATGAGAAGTGCATCATATGCAGTTGGAGCGAGGTAAGAAGCTTGTCCTCCTGAAGTAAGAGCTTTTTAGCTTAAATGTTTGTTTTCATGTTTGAATGTGACTTGATGTGGAGATATGGCGTGGAACATGTAAAACAGGAGAGAAGAGTCATTGGCAAGAACGCCTTTTCTTTTTTTCCTTTTTTTTTCTTTTTTTTTTGAAAACGAGGAAGCTTGTTGATCCGATAATGATTGTATGATATTTAGTCATCAACAGTTAATCTGGTTAGTAGATGAGCGATTCAGCTCGCCTTGATACTTTCATAAGCCACAAAAACCTAGCGATTCTCAGCTGAAACTTCGAAATAGCTGTCCTTTTTAGTTACCCTGCATTGTCAAATTCTACGATAAAGGACAATTTCTTGAGTACGCTGTAAATTCCCAGCAAAGTTCTTTACAAGTCAATTGCTTCATTTTGACGATTTGAGCAGTTGTCATTGGCACTTCACGGTCAGTGTCTTGTGATTATTCAGCCGGTGGATTGACAATTAGTGAGGATGCAAATGTTTATCTGCACAACTAATTTAGATCTGATATTTTAGGCAGATGCTATCCTCTCCAGGCTCCGGAATGTGGATTCTTTTGTGGAGGATGTCCACACAACCCTCTTAATTACTGCTGACACAGTATGTTCTTTACCTATATATTGTTACTCTTGTGGCTTCATGCAGTGTTCAACATTCATCTGTGTTGTGCATTCATGTGAAGATTCATCCTTAAGCAAAGATTTCCTCCAAATGTGTGCGCATAGTTCCTCTAGAGAAATCAGAATAGAGGAACCTAAAGGCGAAGTTATAGAATGCAGGAACTTGATCGTCTATGTGTACCATGGAGTAATGCTACTGAAGTAGGTTTTAGTACCTTCAGTACGCCTTCAAGTGTCATCCTCAAAGATAACCATCCAGACAAGCCGACAGAACTTTATTAGCTGGAAATTGGGTCTTTTCCTCAAAGATAATTATCTAGACATGCTGACTAGAAGGCAGAAAATCGCATCTTTTCATAATAACTTTATTATGGATAGTGGGAGGCCCGTTTTAATATACTTACCAAGAAACATGATGAGGAGCAGATGTTTGTCATGAGCATTCCTCTTGTGAAGAGAAAATTCTTCTAAAGAGGCGCAAGTTTATCAAATCTGTCCATGCTTGTTTTTATAGCAATCTCTCCATCTTAACCTTCGAATATTATGCCTCTGACAACAGAATAATCTCATTTAGGAAAACAGAAGAGATAGGCATTGGTTTCTTACCTTTGTAGCAGTCCTTGCTGAGAGTTAGTTCTTATTAATACGCCTAATTTATTTGGAGGTGGTGGTATATGAAGGAAGGATCAGGGAAAAACCGTCCAGTAAGGATGAAGCACGGCATTTTATTGAAGGTTTGCTGGACACTACATGCTCTCATACTATCTTCAGAAAAAAGAAATTCGCCTGAATTCTCATTGCTGTTTATGTTCCAGGGTACTCTGGTGGTCGTGCAGACGTTGTAGGATCTGTACTTGTAACCAACCTGAAGACAGGAAGGAGGGAGGCGGGATGGGAGCGAGCAGAGGTACTGCATGCTCATCAATACATGCCGAAGTTTAATTATCTACTGTTTCCTACTATTTACAGTCACATGGCATTCCGGTCTCCTTGTTTCTAAGAAGTGCATCAACTGGACCAAAAGTTATTTACATACATTCTAGTTTAACCTACTGTGTTCATGTTGCCGTGGGTCCTTTAGAGATTTCAAAGCAGTTTGACAGTGAATTGCCTTCGAGCTACAGATTATCATAGTAGTCCTGCTATTTTCAGTTTCCCTTCAGAACTCTGCGTAAAGAATTGCAGATCTAGTTTTTCTTTAATTAACTCGAAATGGTAGGTACAGCGAGAATGTGACAGGAACAGCGTTATCTTTTAATGGACAGTTTATTTTTATCAAGTTGCGTGTCCTCACAATGTGGTTAATGGAAACCTCATATATAACAAGTACCTTGCTTGATGTAGCATTAGTTTTGGAGTAGTTATGCGTTTTTGATTTTCCATTGACGATGTGGCAAAATGTTGGGTGTTAAACAGGTGTACTTTTATGACATACCAGCTCAGGTTGTCCAGAGTCTGGTAAGTCCTCTTAACCATGTTGAGGATCAGTGAACTACTTGTCATTGGCCTGTTCAAGTACTTAATGTCATTTGCTGCCTCAGATTGATGAGGGAATTACGCTCAATGTCGCTGGGGGTTTGATGCTTGAACATCCTCTCACATTGCCTTTCGTAAAAGAAGTGGTCTCTCTCTCTCTCTCTCTCTCTCTCTCTCTCTCTCATCTGTCTAAAGTGTGAGATCTCTTTATCGTCGCATCAAAATCGGTGGATACTTTGGACTGAGTACATGAATGTCAAACCTGGATATATATATTTTATGGTCTTAGTCAAACCAGGATACTTATGCTGAGATATAGCCATCTTTTTTGTTACGAGTATGTAACTCATGTTTCCTACAGATTGGGACTGATGATACTGTAATGGGACTCCCTAAGTCTCTCACAGAAAGACTCATCGAGGAGGCCCTAACTTGACCTTAAATCGAGGTATGTCTGAAACCAGCACGAAAAATGCTGAAATCAGAATCTTCTGGCACCTTGTTCCTTGCTGAGTTGACGTTAAATGTTGTCATGAGCCGAATGTAGTAACCCACCAAGGCATCACACACAGGATCGAAATAATTGCTGCTATCTGATTTTTTGTTTTCCGGAGTTGCTAACCAAGGTCATGGTTAGATACAGAAAATCTTTTGGTCAGGAAAATATCGTGTTGCACCTGTATCATTGCTAGGAAGATGGCAATGATAATTGAGCTTAGATGGTATCATTATGTCTCAAGAAATGTGAAAAGTTTTGTGCATTCATCACAAAGTGTTAAGAATGAACAGTCATAATTTCTAGATACTGTTCAATGAGATATATTCTTGCACTATTTTCATTCTGCTGATGAGACACTTCAAGAGATCTATATCGATACCCGATGCTTGAATTAAGTCAAGCAATTGATTTGAATCCAAAGCAAATATATGATCCACATAGTAGAATAATAAAAACCAAGTTGAAAAATGTACAGCGTGCCATTTCCTGTGTGCAAAATCTAGTGTTATTGAATAAATATCAACTGCGCCAAAACTTTTACATACATTTGAAAGTTTGTTGTTAGGATACAAGTTACTTTTGACTCTCATGTATCACAATAACCTGCAGCCGCAAAATATCCTAGGTAAACTAAGCCGTTTAAACAAACACACCACTCACCCAAGAAGACCTATTTCCTTTCATTCTCTGA
This sequence comes from Eucalyptus guilfoylei, assembly GCA_016097605.1. Lineage (NCBI taxonomy): Eukaryota > Viridiplantae > Streptophyta > Magnoliopsida > Myrtales > Myrtaceae > Eucalyptus > Eucalyptus guilfoylei. The sequence continues at coordinate 30,245,503 of CM027868.1, read as the reverse complement.
GCAACAGCTTAACTATGTGGAGAATATGTGCGAGGGAATAACTAGAAAGTAAGAGTACAACACAGAACATGCCCTTATCCGAGATCCTTGGAATTGAAGACTTTTCAGTTCATGAGCCTTGGAGCCTTGAGTAAATATACACTCCTCACGAAACCCTTCCCAACCTCACCGACAGCTTTTAGCATATCTACTGGGTCGCTCCTTCCCTCACCTTCCTCGTCACGTGCACGTTTCTGCAAATTGCAAAGGGATATAGACCAGGTTAATGAGACAAAAAACTAGGCATTGTTGCACCAAGAATAAATTTGGTGAAAAAAGCCAAATGTACCAGTCCAGATCTTTCCCATGTGAGGCCTATTGCATCACCACCGAGAGAATCATACCACAACTTGAATGTTTCCGGGAACTCTCTCTATGAAAATAGAATCACAACATGAGGAGAAAAAGAATTCCTTGATGCATGATCCAAAATCAAAGCATTCAGCAGCAATTACCTGTAAGTCCTCAAGAAAATACTGCAAAGGATCAAACTTTACCATAAGCTTATTTTTTATATCTTCCAAGTTACCCTTCAAGTCTTTTGATGTCATAAAGGGGCGAAAAGCTTTACTAGCAGTCCCTAGTGCTACAGTTTTCCCTGTCCAAAGTATAGCAACAGTAAAAACTTGCATCGAAAGTAAAAAGTAGAAAAGATGTAGCATGGAGCAACTCAAACCCTCCTAAGTACCTCCATTCATTTCAGATGGGAAAAGCAGATGTTGTGGGTAAGGCAGTTTATTCCTATGTAGAAGAATGACAGCATCATAGTTGCTCAAAGGAGTCCGGAAAAGGCACTACAGGGAAAAATATGCGACATATCATTGTTGGTGGAAATGAGTCAATCACAACAACAATTAGATATTCAACTAAAACATAAATTGCTCACCTCCCATCTGTAAGTATTGATCTGATCATTCAATATTAGTTTCGTCAACAAATTTGCACTGCTTCTGGCATAAGCCACCAACCTTTTGAGTTCCTTTTTCCAATAATCACAAAAGTACTGTCAGAAATAGGTACCGCATGCAATAAAATTAGCCGTTTCAAACCACATTCAATGTGGAAATTATCGGATTGCACATGGACAGGCTTTTTACAAATTTTTTCTATTTTTCCCCCTTCAGAATTTGCATCTAGAAAGTTAGGGTGCAGATTTTGCCAGACACACTCCTTCCTCACCTATATGAACATGGATGTCTTGATAAAAAAATCAATAGTGCAAATAAAAACTAGATTTTCAGAAAAAACAGTGGCAGGTTGTTGAAGAGAATGGTCTATGATATGCACCAAATGGACATATAAATTCTAGGAGCAGCATTTGCTTTATTAACCCTCACATGATTCACACCTCCTCTAGCCTACTGTGTTCCCCATTCTTAAAACTTTAGTGATCTGATAGATGACGGAGGAACTACTCACCAGGAAATTGGGTGAGGATCTGGTCCAAGCTTCAGATGCCTTGTCATATGCTGTACCAATGAACATTGGAGGGTCTACAGCTTGTGGATTCTGGTCATAAATCTTTCTACTCATCATGAAATTTTCCTAGAGAGTTTGTACGTGACCAATGTTAGCAACAAAAGAACATTCACTTCACCAGAAAATTTTAACGCTCCCCATGATAAGCAATTATTTGGACTCATCACTTACATTGATCTCTTTCTCATCATTTGGGCCCAAATCCTTATTTATGTCAACAACTAAGGGAGAGAAGGTCCAATCATACTCTGACAGCAACCTCAGGAACCTGTATCCAAGTTATCAATGGAAATATTACTAAACACTTTCCTGATTTCAAGCACTACCCCACATCAACCAATGGGATTATACAACAAAAGATACATTGTTTTGATGAATAGGCTCAATAAGAATATATCCGAGAGTGTGATGCAGCCCACATAAATAGGCTTACCATTTGGGACTGATTATACGGTATTTGAGGTGCAAACAAGCATAACAAACCGGAGGAGAACAAATATTAAGTCAAATTGAGCTTCAGCATTTTACAGCTTTGCTCACAGGTGACGGCATCAGCTCTAGTAACTGGTAATTATAATAAGGAAATTTGCAGCTTATCTACTATGTCCACTGGCAACAACACGCCACTACTAACAGTACATAATAAAAAGAAGGTAATAACTAAAATCAACCCACAGCCTCCATGTGTCAGCTTGCAAGCATTTGCATGATAGAAACTGCTGCTAAACAGAAAGCCAGTAAGCACCCTCACAGCTAAAGTGATTATCATAACGATCCAAGAAGGACATGGTATCTTCATTAGAGATCCTATGACACATACTCAATTTAACAAGTATGAAAGAACAATTTCTAACACTGCCTAGGAAGTGAGCTACGAGTATAGTTGCCAATCATGTGAAGAGTAAAAGTAGAATAACAGGAACAAGTGCAAATTGTTGGTTCACACAGTAGAAATCACTGAAATCTTTGATGAAATTAAGAGCAACTCAACCTCAAGAAGCCAGTGATCCGTGAGCAGGGAGCAGTAAATGGAAAAGGCTTCAGAAAGAGATACGCGACCAGAAGCTCAACTGACTCTTCCTTTAGGCAAGCTGAAAAGAGATGTGAAGCCACCCACCTTTTTGCCAGCCTTACATTGCAGAACAAAGGTACACCCAAAATCAAAACACTGTTGCAACAAAAATAACCAACAGGGAAGTAAAAAATGAACATCCTACCGGACAACTGGCCCATATAATTGGTAACGACCCTGCAACCCATTAATCATGCTAGCATGCTGGCCATGAATGAAAAGTTTCTTATCTACAGAAGAGGCTTGCTTCCCTTGATCGCTTCCAACTGCAAATCAAGTGTGATAAAGTAATTAGTTCCTGAAATGTAGAACTACAAACAAGCAGTTGCATTAGGAGTACTAGAACTTACTCTCTCTCTTCAACAAACTCAAGCCCCTCTCATGCAAGATTTTAAGACGAAAGGCAAATCCAGACATTAACACATCTACATCATCCTCACTTGCAGAACATGTCATTCCATAAGTATTCTGGAGACTGCAATAAAGCACATAAAATCATAAGTTTTAAAGATAATCAAATTTCACAAAACTGAACTGAAATACCTACCTTTCTGCAATTTTAAGAAGAAAAGCAATTTTAGTTTTCTCAACCGCTACATCATCCATTGGCCAATTCCCAGAACCTTCCAACTAAATAAGCCAATACCAATAAGTCAGAGCACATAAATTCATCAGTAACATCCATTGAGAGCTGAATGAATGAACATGCCTGAATCATCACTTCCAGGGGTTGAATGCACAATGGAATCTGCCTAACTTGTCTAGGGAGCTCGCTCTTCTCAGCAATCACCGGATGAGGTTCCGGAGGAAAAACAGATGTGAACCTGAAAGCTGTGAACAAAAGTAAGAACTCAACTGCACTTTGCCCTCTGTTGGCTCCTATGAAGAAAGCCTGGAGTAAAATAAGATTGCCGCCTACATTCTGCTCACACCGCCAGCTTCAAAGGACCACATTTCATCTAATAAATCCAGCATTTTGTAGTATTACAAATAAAAGGACCAGCCTAATATGATAGATATCTAATTGTGAGTTGAGATATTAATTCAAAATAGGAGGAAAACCCTATAAACTTCTTTAAAGAACAGTGGTCATATTGCCGGTCTCTATTCCCAGCACCAAAATCTCTGATCTGTCTGCTTCTACATACACAGGTGAGCTGGAAAAACCTCAAAGTTGAATCAGCGTAGTAAATGACGTCATTCCATTTGCATGTTACAGTGGGCTTTTCATTTGGTTACATCAATATTATGTGCTAAAAAGAAAAAAGATAGACTGATACATACCCAGAACCACCAAGTACACAAAATGGATGTTGACGCCAATTAAAAAAATAAAATAAAATTAGATGACAACAATAATCATACATCTACAAACTGTACTAAGTCCTGAGGAAAGAGACTGTACCTGAGTCCAGAGGCTGCACACTAGAGACCTTTAAAGGGATATCTTCAATGAGCCGCAAGCGTTTAGACAAAACCTCAAATGCTCGAATCAAGTATCCAGAAAATGCCATGGGATCTAACCAATTTAACATCGTAAGCGCAATAAACATATTTAAAAGAAAGAAAAAAAGTATAACAGGCAGAACTTTGAGAAAAGAAAATCCAAGCAACCATAAAGAAGAGGCAAAGCTACCTTCAACACCATGAAGCAAACAGAAATCAAGCTGATCCACATAATGTACTATGTTTTCATTTGAGAGAGAGAAATGTCGTGTAAGTACATATTCCACAATCCTTTTTATAATGAGATGTCTCGTCCATGGTTGACAATCCCATACTGCAAAATTAAAAGGTGCCAATTGTTGATCATCGAGGCAAAGGAATCGCTTTCAGAAGCATTCACTCACAGAAAATACAAAATTGCCTTACCTGTGCTTTCTGCAATTGTGCCATCCTTAAATCGCCGAAGCTCTGCCCTCTCCCCCCAGAACTTTCGGAATTTGAGGGCCTAGCAAACAAGTAAACGAAGTCTATAGTTGAATAACGAGAACTTTCTCGCATTAACATGAGAAGGAAACAGATGAGATACCTCCTCCTTGTTCTCAGCATTAGGGCCTATGTCGACCACTCTAAAAGCTTTATCTGGGGAGCTTATGGAAATTCCAACAAATAATGGCTCTTTATTAAGTGTTGATAATCCCTGGAATCATTAAATTCAAATGGAGATATCCACATACAAAGATCATTAAATTCAAATGGAGATAATTAATGACTTAAAGACACCAGAAAAAAGAAAAATCCAGTTAATACATTTTCTATACTATACTCAGAAGGGGTATTTTTCCACGCAACACGAACAATCTTTGCTCGATCACTCAGTCCTTGATGTAACACTGATTGCATCTTTTGCTCATATAATCTCCAGCATTCCTTGTCCAAGCAAAAGCCAGATGCAAACACCTCTTTATTTTCCTTCAAGTTAATCCTAGAGACCAAATATGTGAAAGCTATTAGCAAGGAAGACTATAATATGTACATGACCAAATACCATTGCTGATGATAGAAGGACCCAGAAATCATAAGAACTATACCGAACAGTCTGATCGGAAAAATGAAAGAAATGAGAAAAGTGATTTCTTCCATCAATTTCATGATAGTATAATAATAGTTTTTCAGTATATAAGTCTACAGTTCAGCTATTCCCAACTCACAATCTGCCAGTTGCTTTGAGTCACTTGCTGATTACATTAGCATATAGCTCAAGTATGATACCAAAATCAACTCAAACTTGATCTCATTTGCGGAACTTGTATGCATTTGTTGTCTTGTGTGTAAAATATATCACAACAAATAAGTGAGATGTTAACTACTTGATTCTGCTAGCAAGCCACCTAACTCAAGTTGTTATCTCAACTCAAGTCAAACTCCATAACAAATAAAAGTCACCCAAGCTGAGTTTCCAACAAAAAGTGCCCAAGTAGACTCCTAGAAGCACCTCTGGCTTAGCGCCCCTATTGCCAGCTGTACAAGAACAGATGCATCTGCATTTGCATCCCCAAGGTAAAGCATATTGAATTCTAGTTTCCGAAAGTGTGGTTCTCAACTTCAAAAGAAAATAAACAGGCCACGCTCTACAAAGCAATTATGGCGCCTTCACAGTTATGACCCAAGTAGACTCTTAGAAGCACCACTGGCTTAATTTTTGTTGACAGTTAAAGTAAATATTTGTTGGTAATAGGATTTGGTTCCCTCACCCCCACACTCCCCACCATGTCAATTACTCGGCCAATGTGGTGGTAATGCCTTAAATGTGTGAATATAAAAATATGGTAGAGTAGGCAGAACAGTACATTCATACACAAGTTATCCCACTCACAATTGATAATAAGCCATTTACTAGGATTTATTAGTAAACAGTTCAATGGACAGCTCCAGTATGGTCCAACACTAGAATCTGATGGTCCTTGATGACAATTGGGCTTGGATTTGGGATCAGATGCAGGAATTACTAAGCATTTGACTGGCCCAGATCTCACAATTGATAACATAAGAGCATGGCCCAAAAGGACTTGCAAACACAATTATGCTCCATCTATGTGAAAATCAGAAACTGTACTAAATCAAGAATTAACATCGAGTTCAAAGGGAAATAAGAGGACTTCGTCTTCATCAGAACTGAGGTTATCTTTTTCATGTTTGTGGTACGTCATGGCAAAGAGTCCTAAGACTTGGATCTAAACTCCATATTGGTGAAGGTTGGTTGGTACCCCTGGGCCATAGTCTTCTCTTCATAACTAAAAGTTAAGCATCTAAGCTGCTTGTCGCACGTTTTTCCAGCTGTCACTAATCGATGAAATTTAGGCCATAAGGAACTTATTTGTAGAGGTTTGTTTAAAGTTCCATACATAGATTTGATTTTTTTTCTTCTTGTATTTCCATCACAAAAGCACGCACTATTCACTCTTCATTCATTGAAAAGCAAAAGAAAGGCATCACAAAAGCACACGATTTGGCAAATACAGATCATGAAGAGCAGGAGCCAACAATATTTTGCAGAAACAAAATGCAGTCATGCTAGTAGCGAAGGCTCAATAGCGCCGTATGGCTTACCTTAAGCATAGATCATATTTAGCAGGAAAGTCGACCTTGGTCATAAAGATCTCCTCGAAGCCACCATCTTTACACTTCTCCATGCATTTGAGGGTCAAAGCAGCCTCATGTTGGAGCTGGAGCTCATTATATGATATAGCAATTGACAAAAATTTAGACTGAGAAATTTAAAAAAAGAAAAAAGAAAAGAAAAGAGGCTAACATGTGATGCAAACAATAAATCAAAACAAGATTTATTACCTCGAGGAAACCATTGTCTGCTATGCGAAAAGCCAAATTAAGAGGAGCAGATGTATTGCATATGACCACTGGGAAAAGATTCATTAATTGTGTCCTCTCCTGCATTAATGAACACGAAGTGCATGTTAAGCTGCACAAGCCAATAACATCCAGAAGGAACTCACAATGACATTGGTGACCTCTTAGTATACTACACTCCTCCAATGAAATCAACCACCTTGTTATATAACGTCTAACGAGAAAAGACAAAGTATGTTTCCATAAGCCGAAGGGCACCCTAACCAGAAATCCAACACAAGTACAGTTCTCGAAGGTCCAAAATCTTGCCTGAACTAAGTACCACATGCCACTTCACAATAGAACTCAGCAGCTATATTAACTTCTCTCTCTTCCCCCTTCCTTCCCCACCCCCACTTTGCAAAAAAGATGACGTGCAATATCAAAAGGAAAAAATTGAAAGAAGAAATCAGACCTCCTTCAATATACCATTCTCTCCCTCTCCTTGAAAGAAAAGTCCACGCTTCCATAATTTTGAATTGGCTGCAAGAAAATAAACTGTAAGAACTCAATCATACTATTAGAATCTACTAACAGAATAAAATTTCTTGGCTGCCAAACAAACTCAGATGAAAAAATAAAGCATCCAATTTGATAACGAAACTTCAACTTAGAATAACAGCTGATTTTAATAGCTGCTTACAGTAAACCCAAAAATGTATTGATCGCTCAACCTACACCCTCAGCCTTCAAAACTTATAGTACTCGACTAGATTTACCAAATCTGAGATTTGCTTCCTTCAAGTTCAAGCTCTCATGTCAGGTAATTGCACAGATGGGGATAATCATAGGGCAGTTCTTCATTGAGGCCAAAGCTGTTTAAGGACAGGAAAACCACTGATGGTTATTTTCTATATGGATCTCCACTTTACAATGTGAAGAATCATCCTATCTGTCACTCCCAGTGTGTCCTGAGATTGGCAGTAGCATCTGATAGCTTCAGGCACCTGCTTAGTCATTGTTCTATGGTTTCCGACTGCACATGAGGGGCGCTCCCTTCAGTAACATTTCTTACAGAAAGTTGAAGGTACTCTATAAGATATGCTACAATGTCTTCGACTACAGTTTGTGTGAGTCCCTGGCTAAAATCTCTTTACACCACTTTATCTTCCCAATCTAAATCAACTTTTTCTTTCCTTGTCTTTCTCATTAATTATGCAGAAAAATGGTTGCATTTCGGAATAAATTAACAAACAACTCAAAGAAACTCTTGTTCCCAAGTTAGCCAGAAGCTTGATTACTGCACAAAGTGCTAACAACAGACAATTGGTGGGGAGAGAGCAATATAAACATACCAATGAAGTCAAGTGTAATGCGGAATATCTGCATTGCTTTCAGTGAGTTGTTAGCCTTGCCAGAGTTTACAAGGTATGAAATAATGACAGAGATTAAAAATCCATTTAAACAATCGTGGATGTACAAGGAACTCCTCTGCCGGGCCCAGACCTGTGGATATAAGCATTATGCATTATTTCATCCGCCAGTAAATTACTCAACAACATTAAATCACCAAATTTTTTAGAGTCATACTTTGAGCAAAATTACTGCCTCCCTTAATTCCTTACATCCAACAAGCGTTTTGTTTAGTAACTCTACATTATTCTCCATAAACATGTCCTCCAAAATACTAGTATTGTATGTCGGTGTGGCTTGAGCAGTACCTTCCAAGAAGTAACATGTCAGTTTCAGTAAACACATTACCATACATACAGAATCCGGGCTTAAGGCAAAATATAACCTTGATTGAGAGCACGGATGTTGCTGCGGTTCAAGTTCAACTTTGAAATATTGAATAAGGATTTGGCGGTAGGAATTAATCGGACAAAGAATCCCGGAACTTCAACAGGCTTTGCAGCTAAGACACAAAAGGATGGAATTTACACTTCAGCTTTTGTTTTTAAAGTCATATTAATATCAAAACAAGGAACTAATGATCAGCCTCTGTTTAAATAGTGCAAATGAAGCTGATGCAGAAAAGGAAATCCAACCTGGATGTACTATTAACACGGGTTTTCGAGCCTCATTTTGGAGGAAGGACCACTCAATCTTGCCGACTGATCTAGAGAGCTTCAAATATTTTTTTATTGTGCAGAGGTATAAGCATCGTTTGGCAAAGTATCGATGATCCAGATAATCTTTTTCATGGAAACATTCCTGTAGATAAGACATTCATATCATAGTCAGAACATTATGGACAACTCAACCAAGCATGACCAGCAAAGTTGGACAAAAAGATCTGAACCCTTCATCTGAAATAAACCAGACTAGTATTCATAACTCGTGTCTTCCTTAAGTGGAAGCATCAAAACCAGATATGCCGAGTGCATAAGAACAACCACTGTAGATTGACAATGACACCTCGTCTTTTGTGTGCATGGCGAGCACCTCATTAGGGGGAGCATGGTTCCTGAGTAGAACCTGGAACCGAAGAACCAGACCTGTGGGAACTTATCCGGTTCGAAGTTCCAAGGTATACTAAGTAGGTTTCAAGTTCTAGAAATTAAGGAACCTGTTTCAACGGGTAGATTTCAAATTCTAGGTCAGTAGAACCTAAAACAAGATTTTGTGTTTTTCTTTATCTATGTCTTCGCGTGATCCTGTGCTATTCCACGGCATTTGATGATGAGTGTATAATTTGGAACCACTAGTCTGAACTTTCATTTTATGACCGGGACTTTTACTTTATTAATGTTTCATATTCTACATGTGTCTAAATATATGTTGTGGTCATTGGATTGTAGTAGTGAGTGAGGTAATTAAAGATGATGATTTATTGCAATTGTTCAATTAATAATAAAGTAGAACCTGGTTGGAACTTGGAATTGACCTTCGAACCTAAAATGGGGTAGGTTCCAAGTTCCAAGGTTCGAGATTTCAAAAAATAAGAAGGCTATACCTATGGAACCTGGAACTGCTATCCCCAACACTTCATCAACTACAAATGGGATGCATGACCTTTAGATTATTTGTTATCTCCACGTAATAGAATTGTCCTCTTTTATGCTACGGCCTAGGTGATGCATACAAGTGAAGCTAAGCAGTTTTGTATTACATACTGATAAAATGTAAGTTATTTTGACACAAACTACACGGCAGAACTTGGTTTACCAAAAGGCCCTAACCTGTATTGAATTCTACCAAGGACCTCACCCTGTCCACATAGAAGCAGAGGCAACAAGAGACTCGTTAAATTATAATTGGTGAAGTCCAGCATCAATTGTCCCAAACGATCCCAACAATTAACACATGCTCCCAGTTACCCCACATTCCACTCCAACGGACCCGAAAGGTATCGAGGAAATCACCTAGAGAAGTACCTTTGGCAACCCAATGAAAAGATCTATATTCACATCAGGCTTCGCAATGCAACGCGTCGCGTAGCTGCCCCCGATGTCAATGGATGTCGGCTTCTTGAACTCGAACTCGACTTTATCTGCCCCGACTTCCCTCACAAAAGCTGGAGCCAAGTCCGCTGTGACCTGCACAAGTGTCGCCAATACTAATGACGCATTTTCTTTTCCTTTCTTTGATCTTCCAATAATCAGGCCACGCAAAAAATCCAAAAAAAAAAAAAAAAAAAAAAAAAAACCGCCTCGGCAGTTCAGTTCTGCGAAGCTACAAAAAAAGCTGCGGACTTTACGGTCGAGAACAACGAGCCGGACCTGGAAGTCGTCGGGAATCTTGGCGATGGCGTCTTTGACGGCGGAAACAGCGTCGTCGACGAGCTTGGTGAACAAAGGGGAGTACTCGACCCCGACTTCCTTCAGCAGCTCTTCGGCCTTCGACGCGATCGGGTCGGTCGACGAATCAACCTCCATTTTCGCCGCCCCTTTTCTTCGCGGCTTCTGATGCTTCCAATTTTTACCCGGAAGAGTGTTGCTGAATTCGCTGGAAGCTCAGAACGCAGACGGAGGGGTTTTAGCCGGCGTTAGGGTTTAACAGGCACAACGACGCTTTGGCGGGAGGAGGGAGGAAGAAGGTGCAGGAAAGAGGAAAACGAATTGGGCCCAAGCCAAAGCCCAATAAATGCTGAGGATTGTGGGTGGGCCGAAAGCCCAATTTATTTGCATTTTTCCTGTTTTGGTGGTGAATTTGCATTTTATTGTTTTTTGGTCTATTAATGCACAAGTTTGCCTTAATCAACTTGGAAAAAAGGTATTGTCCCCTTTAACATCCTAATAAAACCGGAATCAATCAGGAAAATCATTTCTAGACATAACCCCGTCTTTTGAATATTTTTTTTATAAATTTTTCATATGCCTTAAATACATCATTCATCACTAAGTATCGATTTTTCTAGTGTTTGGATTAACTTTTAATTTAAATTTATTTTGAATTTTTAAGGTAATTTCTCATGATTAAAGTTCCTTGGTGATTTGTCAAGGTAAAATATTTCTTTTTTATTTTGGCGAGAAAGACCACACCAAGTTTTTGCCATCAAATGCAAACTATCTTATATTTAAATCATACCACTTGATTTTTTTTGCTCGTGTCTTGCCTTATTCATGAGATTAGCAATGGCAGCACCAAGAATAGACATTTGCTTATCTGGGGTTCGTTTTGTCGTCATACAAAGCGAAATTTAGAAGAGGCTGCAATCCCTTTAACTCTCATGTCCCTGCCAATGCTTGATGCTTGCCGTGTGAGTTTGTGTATGCCATGGAGGACAATTGTGTGCATTGCAGTACGCGTGTGGTTTCCCAATCAACAAGAGCATCAAATAACTCCTTGCATCAAATTTCATTAAAGAAGAAAACAGGAGACCCGGTTGGCTCCATCATCTCGAGTATCAAGCCACCTGCTAATTCCGCCAGTAACTTTTGATCTTGTCAATGATTTGTTGTATGCTCATACTACATAGCCTGGTTCATTTTAGCGATTCCTTAAGTAAATGAAGTTCCAAAACTTGAAAAACATATCCAAATTCTCTGTTGAATGAAGGTCAATGAATAGTTGCGATCTCTCTTTTTCCCTCTCTCTCTCTCTCTCTGTGCACATATTATTGAACAGAAAAAATCAATGTCACAAGAGGAGGCAAGAATCATCTGAACGACGACTGAATCTCTTCCAGAGTTCTTCCCTTAGTTTCTGGAACAAAGAGTATCACAAAGAGAAGGATACAAGCAGACACAACTGCGTAGATTGTGAAGGTACCTGTAGAAAATTGCAAAGGCCATGTCAGGAATAACCGTTAAGCACGAGAGAGCGTGTTGCAGGGGAGAGCAAGAGAGTACCTCCGGCGCTCCAATCCAACAGTAAGTTTGCGGTCATCGTGACTACCCATGACGATGTCCAGTTTGCCAACACAGCTACGCTGCCGCCAAGGCCCTTAATATTTACTGGAAGAATCTGATGTTCAAAAAGAATTAATATTTGAGTTAATATACATGAAATAGAAGATGCTAGGACATATTTTCTGTAGTTAGTTTATTGTGACTATGGATCTATGCAAGGTAAAAAATGAATTGATCTTAGCCCATCAAATTCTATGGATTTGTTGAACTGCCATTTGTTAAGTTGGAAATGATGTTGACCCACAAGCCCGGAAAAATTCTTTGCTACAGAACCTTTAGGATAAATAAGTAAATTCTAAAACCTGAAGGAGAATTCTCTACTCTTGGATTTAGTAAAAAAAGTAAATTGTGCTTACCTCAGACATGATAAGCCATGGGATAGCTCCCATTCCCAGAGAGAAGGCAACAACAAAAGCCTGGATATAAAGATGCTCAAAACATACCCTTAAACTTATTAAGCACATGAATAAGTACAGACAGTGAGTACAGATTGTCATACCACAACCCCAACCAGGGCCAATATTCCCATTATGCTGTATAATTTAGAGTCTTCTGAAGCAGAACTCTGGAATATGGAAGAACGATGCCTCAGGATAGCAGATATTGCATCAGAAAAGAGAGGGTTGTACTAACAGTATTACTGACCTCTATATAGAACGCTACAGCCACAAAAAGAAGGCTCAAAGTCATTGCAGATGAGGATATCTGCAACAGCGATTTAAATAACCAATTTGAGTGTGTTTTAGAGAATCTCAACTTTAGTTAGAATTTAGTCGTACGCACTATTAGAAGCAGCCTTCGGCCTGCTTTATCCAGGAGCCAAGTGGTAACCCCAGTGGCAAGAACCTACAGCACGAAAGGTCCTTACACCTCAGATTAGGTCAAAAGTATTTTGTATTGTTTAACTGCTGGAGAAGAAGACCGAAAGAATCACCGAATTACCTGGATAACACCAACTCCAACACTTGCGAGATTACTTGAAGAAATCCCTATTCAAAATTAATGCACATTAATGGAAGACCCTAATCAACCAAGAGAAGCTTTATTGGTTGCATCAGTCAACAGATGCTATCAGAGCAACAGCAAGTATCACTATGGCTTTGTTCATCCTGACTAAAGCAGAATCTAAAAGAAATTTCTTGTTTCATTGCAGGCTTCTAGAATCTGCCAGTACTGTATCCCCCAGGAAATGAAACAGGCTAATTGGTTGAACTCTTGGTAATAATATCAGTAAATTCTTTCACAATTTTGCATAGCTCAAGCTTAGGGTATTATTCTTCTTTTCTCGAACTTAAATTGATAGTCCTCTATTCAAGTTTATTTAAATAGAAAAAGAAAACATTTAATTACTAATCTGTTTAAATAAATCTAATATAATGTGACATCAGCATCCTCAACCAAAAATAGACAGACAAATGAATTTTTTGGGGAGGATCATGATTAATAGATTTTCACTTTGTCCTTAACAGTAGCATTGAAGAAGGAGAAAGATTTAAAGTTGCAGGTTCTAATAAATTCACTTCTTTGCTCTAATTAGATGAAATAGAGGCTGCACTGCAACACAATCGATCGCCACCTGCATTTTCAAATATTGTGGTGGAATAGAATAAAACACCATTGATGCCACTGAGTTGCTGGAGCCCAAGAAGTCCAATACCTACCTGCAACACATATATTTCACACAGGAAAGGATGAGATGTCAAGGTATGAGATGATGAAGTTCAAGGAAGATCCAAGTTAAACATTTACCATTAAAGGAAACCAATATCTTTTCCGCTTGAGCTCTGCAAAACTAATCGTTGTTCTTTTGCTTCCTGATGCAACAGATCTCTATGTGAAGTACATAACTCATTAGTATATAACTCATTATAATTGATCCTACTTCGTAAAGAGAGGAATTGAGACATATGTAGATCAATTAACTTTGGCTAACTATCTTAAGTTCTTTTGCATGAGAAAAGGCTCAAAGAACTGCATAAATGACACATATCTATTAGGTCACGCCATTCAAGTTGCAAAAGATTTTTAATACCTTGATTTCATTAACTTCAAGGGAAATATCAGTATCATATCCCCGGAGGACCTGCAAAGAGGCTTCAAAGTCCTCCATCAAACCCATTTTGGCCTGCAGCATTTTAAATTCCAAAGAACATAAAGCAGAAGAGCAACATAAGAAAGCAGCAAATGAAGAAATGAGAGCAGGAAGTTACTTGGGGGGGGGGGGGGGGGTGAGTAAAATACAGAAAAGGCCACATCAGATTTCATACCAACCATCGAGGGGACTCTGGGATGAAAAATAAGCCAGGAATCAATATTAAACATGGAAGAGACCCTGCAAAAGATGTTCAAAATCAATAACAAAGAAAATAACTAGATATAAGTGAGTAGAGTGTCACCAAATTCATGGCATCAAAAAACTAATCAGTGTACTTGGCCAATGACCTTATAACAGAAACGCCACCATTCGTAAAGCAAATGGGCATTTTGTTCAGTATAGCGGGGAGAGTTAAGATCAAAATTAATTAATAACAATCGATGTGGGAATTACAAACGTCCAAAAGCTTTTTATGTTGTTAGCAAAAAAAAAGACAAAAAAGGCCTTTTTGTGTTGGAAGTCTTGTAAGGGTGTCAGAAGTTTAGTACATCTAGCATTATATACTTCTCTTTCAATAACAGATTTTCTCTTCATGGACTTACCAAAGACAGCAAGGATCCTCCAGCTGAGAAATAGTCCGAAAAAGTAAGCTAACAAAAGGCCTGCTGTAACTGAGAGCTACTAAAAGAAAAGGAAATGAAACATTTTCCATAATTATGTCAAAACTACATCAAAATTATTAAAAGAAAAGGTATCACATCAAGCAGAAAATTTGCGGTAGGTGTGTTGACCTGATTCACAGAACCCAGGGTTCCTCTCATGTTCTGAGGTGCTATCTCTGCTATATATATTGGCACCTATATATACCAAGAAGGGCCAGAATTGAGATTTGTCACACTGAAGCCAAGTGCAAATGCAAAGGGTTTAATGAAAATGAGTTTTTGAAAGATTACCGTATAAGAAATTATACCCACACCAAATCCCTCCAACAACCTCCCCATGTATAAGAATGAGGAATCCTACAGAAGCAGCCAAGTGGTACATAAGGATGCTGCTGTGATTGATTGAGTTTCATGAATTATCTGAGCATAATGATCACTCACCTTGGCAAATGATATAGCCAGCCACCCTATAACATTAGGGACTGCAGCAATCATCAGAGACTGCAGTTAAACATGGTTAGGAATTGACAGTGTCCACACAAGAATCACAGAATACATAACAAAAGCAATCATAATAACGTTTGTTTTGGACATTTAGAAGGAACAGGTAGCCCAGCAAATCAAGAAATTAGCAATAAAGTTCCAGAGTGATAAAATTTTGTTAGATTGTACTGGTATTCATTCACCATATGCAGCAATTTGTTTTATGCAGTGAATTACATCAGCAGCTTCACCCATAATAAGCAATAGAAAACTAGTGAAGCTTTAGAGCCTCATGCTGAAAAGCCAAAAGCCATGGAAAAGGCTTGGGGGCACGGACCCAACTCCTCAACCTCTACTTATAGCTTAACGAAAGGTACTCAAATGATTCCAAAAGCTCCATCAAATTTAAAACGTAAATTACTTCAAACCAAACACCTTATACTTTTTTTTCAGGATGCTGATTGTTCAGTGCTGAAAATCTCCAAAAATCAGTCACATTATCCAAACGAAAGTTCCAGCAGAAGAGCAAAGAGCCAAAAGAACTCAAACCTGGGCGGAAATTGCTTACACTTGACTAAGACAAATATACAAGAAACCCCTATGAAAAAACGGCAGCTAATTGAAATGAGCGGCATTACCCCTTTCCGACCGATGTACTCCGCAATCTGGCCGCTCGTGATCGCCCCGATCATAGCTCCCACATTCACCAACGAGCCAAACAGCGAAAACTACATCCAGCATTGTTCCGCAATCGAGAAGAAATCGCATCAGTCAACAATCAAAAGCAGATTCAAAACCGAAACACGAAAGATTTCATTTCAGTTCCCGAGGCGAGTCGAACCTGCGAGAGCGAGAGGTCCAGATCGCTCATTATGTCCTCCTCCGTAGGAGACGAGTATCCGCACTGAAAGCCGAAAAACAGCACAAAGACTCACAGGCCGACAGACAGGTAGACGAGAAGAAGGCATCGCATCGTGCGAGAAAGATTCGGGCGCTTACGCTGAATCCGAACTGGATGGGGCCGAGGGCGACGATCAGGACGCAGAGGAGGACGGAGACGGAGCCGTCCCGGAGGACCTGCGCCGATCCGGTGATGCTGGACTGCCGCGACCCCATCCCCTGCATCTTGTACCAGCTCCCCGTGTGGAGGAACGGCTTCCTCAGCTCCCCCCTGTCGTCCTCGACATCTTCGATGGCGCTCATCTCGAAGCTCCTCGAACCCCGAAACCTCTCTCCACAAGACTCTCCCGCCGCCGCCGCCGCCGCCGCTACTGCCGCCGCCGCGTCGTCTTCCTCCTCCTCCTGACAGCGCGGTTCGAATCTTCAGAGATCGCGAATGGCCATGGACGACGAGAGGATTGATAAGAGGTTGTCGCTATTGTATTGACCGTTGGTGTTGAAGAAGGAGATGGCGGCGGAAGGACATAACGACCGGTCGCGGCTTCGGAGATGGCGCATATTATATTCAATTTAAGAAGAAACGGGTCGGGGACGATGATGATGATGATGATGAGGATCTGCATGTAATCCGACGTGTCTTTCTGGTTTTTTGCCAAAAATAGAGTGAAATGAAAACGGAAAGGAAGTTATCCAAGGAAAAAGAAAAGTTTGCAGATTTTTTTTACCTTCTTTTCGGGATATAAAATGGTGTAAAGTTTAAAAGTTTAATGGAAATTTTATAGATGAATCTACCACCAGTTATTACATATTTAAGATATCGGGTATTTTAGTCAAGTGAAGATCAAGCTGGCCAAATATCCAATTTGACGGGCTTGCTATATCTAATTTAAATCTAATCAAACATGTGTTACTTTTCAACCAAAAAAAAGAAGCATGTGTTGTTTCTCTCAAAAATATTTTCTAGGTATAAAAAAGACATGAAAATCCTTTATTTTATGTGATATAGTCATTACAACTCAATTGTACTTGAGTTATGAGAATATATGCGAATATACCACTGGTCATTACGTATTTAGACATTGGATATTTTATTAAATTAAATAATAAGCAAGTTGCATGAGTAGGTAGATTCAAAAAGAAGTCTTACAGGGTCAAAGATCGGTAGGTAGTTACTTGATGGTTACTCTAGGGTGGCTCAAAAACGGGTCCGCAACGATGATGAGGATGTGCACGTGTCCAACGTGTCTTTTCTTCTTTTGGTATTTACTAAAAATAGGGTGAAAAGAAAACGGCCTGGAAATTATCCAAGGAAAAAATTTGCAGATTTTTTACCTCGTTTTTGGAATATAATTTGGTTTAAAGTTTAAAAGATTTTTTTTTTGTCGGTCCTACTCTAAAAGATTAATGGGAATTTTATAGATGAATCTACCATCGATCATTACGTATTTTAGATATCTTATATTTTATTCAATTAAATAATGAATAAGTTAAATAAGGCGCGGATGATAACAATTTAGGAGATTGATTTACGGAAAAAAATAGTTTTTTTCTAATTCTATTTCTAGATCAGTTTCTAAGCAAAAATACCTGTTTGATAACGACACAAAATTTCTTCCTTTTGGACGGTGGCGACCGACGGATGGCGGTTGGTGGACCGGCAGACGGTGGATGGTGGCGGCCGGCGGACTGGCGAACGACAGCAGACTGGCGACTCGGCCACCAGCGGACGGTAGACGGCGGCGGGCCAACAGACGGCAGATGGTGGTTGGTGGACCGGCCGATGATGGCAGTGGCGGCCGGTGGACCAATGGACGATGGTGACCGGCAGACGACGGCAGCCGGAGGATGGTGGTCGATGGCGACGGATGGACGACTGGTTCATAGCAAGGACAAATGATGAGAATAATTTTTATTTCTCATTTATGTTCCAGAAATAGAAAAATAGAAAATTTTTACTTCTAATTTCTAGTCCAAACCTATTTATTGAACAAAAATCTATTTCAAAAATAGAAAAATTGAATAATTTTATCAAATGGATTTCTATTCCAGAAATAAGTCTGGAATAAAGAAATTGTAGTTTGTCATGCACCCTTAAGTAGGTAAATTCAATGAGAAGTCGTGCGGAGTCAAACTATTGATAGGTAGTTCGAGCCACACTTGATGATTAGTTTAAGATCGACTCCTCTGATTTTGAATTGAGCTCGAGCTCAAACTCAAGTTGGAGCCACTCGAGTATTTAATCAAGTGAAGATCAAGCTGGTTAACACCCAATTTGACAGGCTTGATTAATCTAATCCAAGCCTAATCAAACATGTGTTATTCTTGACCCAAAAAAAAAAAAAAACATGGCTGTTTCTCTCAAAAATATTTTTAGGTATAAAGGAGGCATAAAAATCCTCAAATTTATGTGATATATTTGCACATATGAATGTACACACATATATCTAGGGAAAACATTTCAACTCATTAAGTTCGAAGAGCATGAGCTTGAGTTCCTTTACAACTCGATTGTACTTGAGTTATGAGAATATATGTGAATATACCACCGGTCATTACGTATTTAGATATTGAATATTTATTCAATTTAATAATAAACATGTTGCATGAGCAGGTAGATTCAATAAAAAGCCATATGGAGTGAAACTATTGATAGGTAGTTTGAGCTACACTTGATGGTTACTTTGGAATACTCCTCTGATTTTGAATCGAGCTCGAGCTCGAAGTTGAACTTGAGCCACTCGAGTATTTAGTCAAGTGAAGATTGGGCAGGCCAATACCCAATTCCACAAGCTTTTTTTTTTTTTTTGGTCAAAAAAGGGAAACTATATTGAAGATAAAAACCCATTACAACCGGCAGCTAATGCATCAGCATAGATAATGTCAATCAAGTAAAAAGGAGGAAACGCAGCCCAATTGCTTAACCTAATTCAAGCCTAATCGAGCATGTGCTCTTTCTCTTAAAAGTACTTTTTGGGTAAAAAAAAGAGACATGGAAATCCTTAAATTTTACGTGATATAGTCACGTGTATAAATG
This sequence comes from Eucalyptus guilfoylei, assembly GCA_016097605.1. Lineage (NCBI taxonomy): Eukaryota > Viridiplantae > Streptophyta > Magnoliopsida > Myrtales > Myrtaceae > Eucalyptus > Eucalyptus guilfoylei. Next base: position 30,226,095 of record CM027868.1, on the reverse strand, counting down.
TATACACATACATCTAGGGAAAACATCCAAGCTTATTAAGTTCGAAGGACATGGGCCCGAGTTCCTTCACAACTTGATTGTACTTGAGTTATGAGAAATATGTGGAAATATCTTGCCTTTTCTACTTTGGTAGAGCTCAAGTAGAAACTTTATAATTCGATCACGTTTGAGTTGAATTTTAAGCACGAATAAGATAATTGAGTTGAGCTCAAACTTGGCATTGCATTTGCTCGACTAAATTAAATTACATATATATATATATATAATTGCCTTAGTATTACGTGGCTTGAATTTTGAGAATGTTGTTATTGGATGTAAGCAATCTTACGTGAAAAAAAAAAGTAATGTTGAAAACTTCCGTTAGAGACTAATTCCTTCTCATTAAAATGCACCCGTTGAAATGCTTTGGAAATTCAAGAAATGGATTTTACAAAAACTAGGTAATTTCAGATTGTGATGATAGTAGTTCAAAGAATGGAAATTTTGTGGTGTCATGTAAGAAAATGCGTGATTAGTCTGATTCAATGCGAGCCATTAGATTACAAAAGGGTAAAGTTTCACTTCAAGTTGATTTTAAAAGATAGTAAATTGCAAATATATATTATAGAAATCATGCTGACGATAAGATTTTATATGTTACCATTGATTAATGAAAATCACACCATATAAAGATAGTAAATTCGATCACTTAGATAAATTACCTAGAACAAAAAAAAAAAAAAATACAATGAATTCATGTCATTTAAAATTTCGACATGAAAAATTATGAATATTAGGATATTCAACCTTGTCAAACTTTGAGGTAGATTACCACGCTTGAAAGATGGTAGATTACCACGCTTGAAGGATGGACCACTAACTTGTCATTTATAAAAACTTACAAAATAATTACAATTACTGAGGATAATTACTAGATATACAGGTATCAATATTTTCAACTATCTGATATATTTTACTGTGCTGCCGTTAATGATTGTTTGATAAAACTGAAAATTAAGTGTTGAAACGTAAGTATTGAATATTAGTGTTAAATTGTCGTTGAATATTTCATCTCTAAACAGTTTAATTAAGCACTTCTTTACCTATCGCATGAAGTGATTTTTAACTTTGAAAACATTCAATTAAGTTTTGTCTAGTCACGGATCATTAGATGCGCTTAATGACAAATTTTAGATCTACAAAGTGCGACAAATGTTGAAAAATTAAAGGATGATTAAGCAAATTACAGCATCAAATTTTTTGTGCAGTGAAAAAGATCGATAATTCTGCAATTGTTAAATCTATTTTGTCCCACTATAACACGCTGTTCAATATAATTTTAAACATGACTTTCTTACTATGCACGCTCCTTTTTTTTTTTTTTTTTCAAATTTGGAATATCCCATAAGAGTTGCAATCAATTTTTTTTTTTTGTTTAGGTTAATGTCATAAGAAACCCCAAATTATGTATACTTTGACTTAAATATCTAGATTTTTTCTTTGGGTCACTAAAAACCCTAAACTTATGCATTGTGCCGCAAATATCCAACATTCTAAACTTATACTTATATATTCTACATGGAATTGACATAGCTATAACCCATGTCTAAGTTTTGGTTTAAAAAAAGTTTAGAGTATTTATGTCACGGTGAGTAAAATTTGAGATTTTTTTTTTTTTTTTTTAGCATATGCCATTTTCTCTCTACTTTGCAGTCATAAGGTCATCTTAGACCTTTCCGTTGATCATATTTAACATTATTTTCTGAGATGGACCCATGGAAGAGAAAACCAAAGCAGGCAGTAGCACTCAGTAGCTACAGCTAGAGTATGTCTGCATTCATTTTGACTCTTTTGGAAGACTAACCATGGATGCCAGTTGTGGAAATAAGATAACAACATGATTAGCTGTCGGAGAATCTGCTTTTAATTGCAGTTGGTCAAATTGTCAAATATGAAGACTGACCTTTCGCCAAAAGAAACAAAAGTAGATCATCGACTGGTCAGGGATGCAGCGGTACTTCGCAGTTCATGCCCTGTTTTGCCCCTGACATTGAAGTTTAGGTGAGGACGTTGCTTTGGATCCTTAATTTCTTTTAATGGCAAGATCTCAAGAAAATTAGAATATGAAGATGAGAGAGAGAGATAGAGAGAGGATCTAACTTATAATTACAATAATAGCTGGAAAATGTGGGACCAAATTGTTGGTGCTTGCTTATGTGCAATCTTGATGCATTCGTTCCTCTTCTTAAAACCCTAATCGTACTATACTTCCGGAAAGCGAGAGAGAGCCTTCTTCTTCTTAGGTCAGATTGCTTTTATCTGATAGGCGCGCTGACAAGCTCAGATCAGCCGAAGTGGAAAGCGGGAGTATTTATTGGAGAAAGCCATGGTCCGTTGCTTCGGTTGTTGGATATTCAATTGGCTCACTGTTTGAAAGAGTCCAGTAGAATAGTTGAGTGGGTTGCTAAAGCCCAAAGATGAAAAGCCCTACCCGGAAAATTGATTCTCTCCACGATCTTTTCTGGATTTGTTCTGTTCAGAAATGTCTTTTATGTATTCTTCATGTTTACCCAAAACTCATTCCCGACCAAAAAAAAAAAAAAGTTTGCATGAGGTGAATTCCATGGCAGACTCACCTGCTTTAAAATCCGGTGTTCATCGTTTAAACTAGATCTAATGTACCTAACAATAGCCTGACATGGAGTACATTTTCGAATATCAAATATCTCTTCCAGAGAAAAACCAATAAACCGAAACTCTTAATGTGGTATGGTGGGGGTGAGAAAATCATCTAAACACGATGAATAGTAAATTTCCCAAATATCTAAGTAACAATGAGATTACCGGTCCTCAAATTTGTCAACGTGAGATATCATTCTTAAATTATCAATTGCTTCAATTACGTTCATAAACTTTTTATCAATGTGTAATATCTTCTTTTAGCTTTTAACTAGTTCAATTAGATTTTCGGATTTCTTTTAAAATGTACCATATCATCTCTACAGTATGGCTACGTTTGTTTTACAAAAATATATTTGGGGAGAACATATTCCTAATTTTTCAGCAAGCTTAAGAAAATGAGTCGACAAAAAATGTTTTCCTAATTAAAAAAACCAATGCTTAAATTTAGGAAAATAATTTTAAAATAAAATAAAAAATCATTTCTCAAAATATGACTAAACATTACCCTTGAACGTAAAATTCTGCACATGGACACAAGAACTCCAATGCTTGTTCCTAGTTCATTCGTGGCGATCTTGAGTGTAGAAGCTAGGGCCAAGTCCATCGAGTCCAATCCAGAGTCCAAAGAGGGCAAGCTCAGAAGCCCAATGCCTAGGCTCGAGTCAACAAAGCTATGGCTTAGGACACTAGCGTGAGTGCTCGAGACCTTGGTGCCACTGGCTAGGTCCCCAGCACTTGAGCCCAACTTCATAGAGGCTAGCCTTAGGACCCCGGAACTGTTGCTTGGCTCCTCGATGCCTTGAATCGACTCTACAGAGGGTGGGCTTGAAACCTTGATGCCTATGCCTTGGGTTCTTGACACTTGTGCCTTGGTCCATGGAGGCCAGGTCCAAGTTTATAAAACCCAAGCTTGAGACCCCAAAAGCCATGCCTAGATCTATGCCATCCTAGCCCGAGTCCGAGTTGTAATCCATTGAGGCCGAGGCCAAGATACTAGTCCCCTTACCAATGCCTGAATCTCCCATGCCTAAGCTCCAGTCTATTGAGGTAGAGGCTCGGACCTTAGTGTCCCTACTCGGTTCCTCGGTGCTCGTGCCCGAGTCCATCGAGACTGAGCCCCTAAGACCTCGATGCCTATGCTTGGGTCCTTGACACTTGAGCTTGAGACCATAGTGCCCATGCTTGGATACCCTATGCTCGAGCTTGCGTTTGTTGAGGGTTGGCTCAGGATTGAGTCCTCAATGCTCAAGCTCGGGTTCATCGACGCTAGGTTTAGGACCCCGACGCCGGTGTTAGGGTCTTCGACGTGCGAGCCTAGGTCCAACAATGCTAGACTTGGGATCTCAATGCCCATGCTTGGGACCTGGCTATCGTGCGCAAGTCACTAGTGCCCAAATAGCGAATGTCTATTTAGGAAAATTAAATTAGATTTTTGTTTCTAAATATTGGAAATATTTTAAAATTTTTTTTTTTGGATTTTAGCCAAATACTGAAAATTATTATCATTTTCTTAGGAAATGACTTATTAGATAACATTTTTCAGAAATGTATCATTTTTTTGTGAAACAAATGGAGCATGAAGGAATGAATTCCATTTAGGACAGAAATCTTACTCAATATTATTTTTTTTCCACAAGTTTTCAGTCGAGATTGCGTAAAATGAATAATTTCAAGCCAGCTAATGCATGATGAGTTCGTAAGAGTGGTGAACGCGTTTGATGGAACGGAAGTCGTTGGTATGTTTGAGGAAAAATAACTTTGAAAAGAAGAGTGTCCAACCAGTGCACAAAGGAGCATTTCACCAGTCAAGGACAAAGAACTTTAAAATTTGCCTCCGAAGAATCAGAGAAAGAAACTGCCAACTTGAGTGGAATTCTCTTATTTTGTCATATCAAAATCTGTATGCATACAATGGAAAATGCACATCCAGTACGTTGACAGACTAGGGGTGTGTTTGGAAAGGCTTTTGGGGAAAGTTTTTGGGAAAATGCAAAGGCTGTTGAGTGAAAAGTGTTTTCCAAAATGCAAATTGTGTTTGGTAAATCGTATTATAAAAGTCATTTCTAAAATACTTTTGAGTAAAATAGTGTTTGAAAAAAAGAAGAGTTGGCCGGCCAAGAACAAGTAGTTGTCGGCGAGGAGCAAGCGGTCCGGCGAAGGGCGAGCGGTCTGATGCAGGCCGTTTGGCAAGGGTAGCAACAACCAGATCTGCGACCAAATGGGTCGCACGGAGGTCGCCTGAAGGTCACGACCGGTGACCAGATCTACGTTGCGACCTCTGCGGAGGTCGCCTGAAGGTCATGGTCAGCGACCCATCTGGTTGCAGTGCGAAGGTTGCGGCCGGCGACCACATTTGGTTGTGACCAGATCTGCGACCAGATAGGTTGCGCCAAGGTCGCAACTTCCGCGAAGGTCGCCTGAAGTGTTAAAATATGTTTCGAGTTTAAGTCAAATGTGAAATTTCGAATATTCCGAATTGGATATGTTGCGAATGTTCGAAATTGAGCAAAGAAGATCCGAATATCAACTTCCCAAAATTCGAATCTGCGTTGGAGAATTTGACTGCTAAAATAGGAAAGTCCAACTTTCACTTGGATTTGGATTTTGTTTTGGATAAAATCGTTTAAGATAGGAAACATAATCCTATGAGTAGTCGGCAAAAGAATAATGGTCTCATTTATATATATATATAGCCTTGTGGCCATGGGTGATAGGAGGTTGATCATGAAGAATTGGTCTTGAAGCGTTGCCTTATCGTCGAGTGCTTGTGAGGGATTTTCTTTGTCATTCTTGTTCGTAAATTACATTCAAGAAAATTTAGTGTTTAAGCCAATTAAATCTTGTGGTAAGATTTGCGTGTAATTCCTTCGTAAGATTAATAGATTATTTCCTGAGGAATTTTGGGGCTAAACATTGCGTGTGTTATTGGGTGTAATTGGGGCTTGGGAAACACCGAGAGAGTGTTTGAGTGACTCGAGTGTGTAATCTCCTTGTATCGCTTGATCTATAGTGAAATTCGTCGTTGCTTTCCCCGTGGACGTAGGTCTTTAAGATTGAACCATGTAAATCTGGTGTTCGATTTATTTTCTTCTTCTGTCTATATTATTGTTCGATCGCTTGCCTTTTCGTAACATGAAGCACGGCCGACGACTAGATCTGGTAGCAACTAGATTTGCGTCGCGACCTCTGCGAAGGTCGCTTGAAGGTTGCGGCCGGCGACCCATCTAGTTGCAACGCGAAGGTCATGGCCGGCGACCAAGTTTGGTAGCGACCAGATTTGCGACCCATCGCGGAGGTCGTGAGGTCACGCTCGGTGACCACATTTGGTTGTGCGACCCTAAGGGTCGCGACCTCCGTGGCGACCTCTTGATTGTGATCACGCGACCCTTGCTTGAGGGGCGCGCGGAGGTGGCGGCATGGCGGGCGTGACGGTCATCGGCGACTGCGTGCCCTTCGTCGGCAACCGCTCACGATGAAGAAGATGAATGGTCAGGGCAAAATCGGAAAAACAAAAAACCAACGAGGACAATTTGGGAAGAAATTTTTTTATTTAGGCTCAGAGCTCAGCATGCCGAGAAGGGCTTTCAGCCTTGTGAAGGCTAGGATTCCCCAAATGGAGTTTGAAAATTTTTTACCAAACACCCACAAATTGGCCCAATGAGCTTTGGGGGTTCAAAGTGACTTCTAAATGCCACTCCCAAACGCACCCTAAGACAATGGAAACATTAAATTGGAAGACTACTCAAACTTAGAGATCTCTAGATATTGATCTTGGAGGCTTCCTCGTCATTAGATTCATTGGATCATGTTATGGCCGAAATCTCCCTATTTTAACGAAAAGATCAAATGTGCTTGGTTGAGTGATGAGGTTTGAGGTGGGCTTGTGAGTTGGCTATTATCGATGGAATTTGATGCTTCTGCATCTCTACCATGTTATTAAGCAGCAAAAATCAATGTGAGAACAAGAGGCAAGAATCATCTAAAACGACGACTGAATCTCTTCCAGAGTTCTCCCCTTTGTTTCTGGGACAAAGAGTATCACAAAGACAGCACTACAAGCAGCCACAGCTGCATAGATCGTGAAGGTACCTGTCCAAAATTGCAAAGGCCATGTCAGTCAGCAGTTAAGTGTCAAAGCATGAGAGAACGTGTTGCAGGGAGGAGAGGGAGTGAGGGAGAGAGAACCTCCGGCGCTCCAATCCAACAGTAAGTTTGCTGTCAACGTGATCACCCAAGTTGTTATCCAGCTTGCCAAGGTCGCCATGCTGCCGGCATGGCCCTTAATAGTCGCTGGAAGAATCTGGCATGCAAAAATAATAGAAAGTTTCAAGTTGGTCTCCATGAATCGCGGGATGCTAGGACATATTCATTAATTTATTGAAATGACTATGGATCTGTGCTTACCTCAGACATGATAAGCCATGGAATAGAACCCATTCCCAGAGAGTAGGCGAAGACAAAAGCCTGGATATGATGATGCTCAGAACATACCCTCAAACTTATATGCACAACGAATAAGTACAGACAGTGAGCATAAATGATCATACCACAAGCCCGACAACCGACAATATTCCCATTATGCTGTATAATTGAGAGTCTTCTGAAGCAGAACTCTAGAATATGGAAGAACAATGCCTCAGAAAAGCAGATACTCGGAAAAGAAGGGGTTGTACTAACAGGATTACTGACCTCTATATAGAACGCCACGGCCACAAAAAGAAGGGTCAAAGTCATTGCGGATGAGGATACCTGCAAAGACAGATTTCGGTTCCCGATTTGAGCGTGTTTTAGAGAATCTTAACTTAGCAAGAATCTTGTCATACGCACTATGAGAAGCAGCCTTCGGCCTGCTTTATCTAAGAGAAAAGTCGCTACCCCAGTGCCAAGAACCTACAACATGAAGGGTCCTTACACCTCAGATTAGGTCAAAAGTTTATTGCAATGTTTAACTGCTGCCACCGAGAGAATCGCCAATTTACCTGGACAGCACCGAGTCCAACAGTTGCAACATTACTTGAAGAAATCCCTGTCGAAAATCAATGCACATTAATGGAAGCCTAATCAACCGAGAGAAGCTTTATTAGGTCGCATCCGTCAGACAGATGCTATTCAGAACAATATTAGCAAGGATCAATATGCCTTTGTTCATCCTGACTAAAGCAGAATCAAAAAGAGAAATTTCTTGTTTTTTTGCAGGCTTGTAGAATCTGCTAGTAGTATCCTCTAGGGGATGGAATGTGCTAATTGATTGGACTATTGATAATTTATATCAATCAATTCTTTCAACAACTATTGCATGGATTGAGTTTAGGGCTTTTCTCCAACATCAATTGATAGTCCTCTATTCAAGTCTATTAATAGCAAAAGAAAACATTCGATTACTAATCTGTTTATTAAACCTAACATAATGTGATATCTGCATCCTCAGTCAGAAGAAAAGCACAGACAAATGCAATCTTTCTGGGGAGAAGAGCATAATGACTAGCTTTCAGCCTAGTCCTTAACGGTAACATTGAAAAAGAGAGATTTAAAGTTGCAGGTCCTAATAAATTCACTTCTTTGCTCTAGTTAAATTAACATAAGGCTGCAGTGCAACGCAATCAGTCGCCACCTGCACTTTCAAATATTGTGGTGGAATAGAAGGAAACACCATTGATGCCACTGAGTTGCCGGAGCATAAGTAGTCCAATACCTACCTGCAACGCATATATTTGACACGAGAAGGGACAAGATGTCAAGGTATGAGATCATAAAGCTCAAGATAGATTCAAGTGAAACATTTACCATCAAAGGAAACCAATATCTTTTCTTCTTGAGCTCTGCAAACGTGATTGTTATTCTTTGGTCTGTTGATGCAATACAGCTCTGCGTGAAGTATATAATTCATTACAATTGATACTACTTTACAAAGAGAGAAGTTCAAACATAAGTACATCCATTATCTTATATCCAGTTCTTTTGCGGCAGAAAAGGCCCAAAGAACTGCACCGACGACAATTTTTTAACATTACAACCTTCAAGTTGGAAAAGCTTTTGAATACCTTGATTTCATCAACTTCAAGGGAGATATCAGTATCAGATCCCCGTAGGACCTGCAAAGAGGCTTCAAATTCCTGTGTCAAACCCATTTTGGCCTGTGGCATTTTCCGTTCCAATGAACATAAAGCAGAAGAAAAACATAAGAAAACAGTGGATGTAGAAATGAGAGCAGGAAGTTAATAAACGGGTGGGTTCAAACAAAGAATTGAGTACGGAAAAGACCAAATAAGATTTCATACCAACCATCGAGGAGACTCTGGGATGAAAAATAAGCCAGGAATCAATATTAGACATGGCAGAGACCCTGAAAATAATATTAAAAATCAATATCAAGGAATATAGCAAGAAATAAGTGAGTTAAGTGTCACCAAATAGCCCCAGAAAACTGATGAGTGTACTCGGCCAATGACCTTATAAAAGAAACACCATCATTTGTAGAACAAATGAACTGTTGTTCGTTGTATATTCTAGAGAGTTATGTTCAAAATTAATAAGCAAAATTTATGTGGGCAGTAGAGATGTCCAAAAGCATCGTATATTTTTAGCCAAAAAAAAGAAAAAAGAAACAACAGAGGGCTTTTTTGTGTTGGAAGTATTGTGTCCGAAGTTAAGTACATCCAGCATCATATACTTCTCTTACAAAAGATGATTTTCTCTTCGTGGACTTACCCAAGATAGCAAGGATCCTCCAGTTGACAAATAGTCCGAAAAGGTAAGCCAACAATGTTCCGAATGTGCCTGACAGCTACTAAAAGAAAGGGAAATCAAGCGTTTTCCATGATTTGTTGAAACAACTTTAAAACTATTAAATGAAAGGGTATCAATCAAGCAGAAGATGAAGAGCGGTAGGTGTGTCGACCTGATTCACAGATCCCAGGGTTCCTCTCATGTTCTCGGGCAATATCTCAGCTATGTAAACTGGCACCTATAGATACCAAGGGCCAGAATTGAGATTTGTCACACTGCTGCCAAAGTGCACGAGTCCAAAGGGCTTAACAAGAAAGGAGCTTTCCAAAGATTACCACATAAGAAATTACACCCACTCCATATCCCCCCAATAACCTTCCTATGTATAAGAATGAGGAATCCTACAGAAGCAGCCAAGAAGTACATAAGGATGTGGTTGATTGAATTTCAGGAATTATCTGACCATAGTGATCACTCACCTTGGCAAACGATATTGCTAACCACCCTAAGACATTGGGGACTGCAGCGATCATCAGAGCCTGCAGTTGAACATTGTAAGAAACTAACAGTGTCCACACAAAAATTATAGAATTCTCAACAGAAGCAATCCTAACGACATTGTTGTGGACATTTAGAAGAAACAGATCAGCCCAACAATGCAAGAAATCAGTGACAAAGTTCCATCATTGTAATATCTGGTTAGATTGTACAGTTATTCATTCATCTTATGCAGAAATTTGTTTTATGCAACGAATCACATCAACAGCTTGACCCATAATAAGCGATAGAAACCCAGTGGGAGCTTTACAGCCTCATACTGAAAAGCCAGAAGCCACGAAAGGTACTCAAATGATTCTGAAAGCTCCATCAAATTAAAAATGTTAGTCACTCAAAACCAAGGATGCTGGCTGTTCAGTTGCTGAAATTTTCCAAAATTCTGCCGCATCATCCAAAGAATGGTTTCAGCAGAAGAGCAAAAAGCCAAGAGAACTAAAAGCTACCCTGAAATTGCTTAAGATTCGTCTAAGACAAATGATACAAGAAACTCCTATGAAAATGGCAGCTGATCAAAATGAGTGGCATAACCCTTTCCGGCCGATGTGCTCTGCCATCTGGCCGCTCATGATTGCCCCAATCATACCTCCCACATTCACCAAGGAGGCAAACATTGAATACTGTATCCAACATTGTACAGCGATCAAGAAGGCATTGCGTCAGTTGACAGAAAAAAAAAGAGATCCAAAACCAGAACCGAAAGATTAGACTCTATATCCTGAAGCAAGTCGAACCTGCGAGACCGAAAGGTCTAGGTCGCTCATTATGTCCTCCTCTGTAGGAGATGAATATCCACACTGAAAGCCGAAACAGCACAAGAATTACACAACCACAGAATCCGCCAATAAATAGATAGATAGATGGGTTGATGAATAGGTAGAATCAAAACACATTATGCCAATTCGGGCTTACGGAGAATCCGAACTGAGCAGAGCCTAAGGCGACTATCAACACACAGAGCAGGACGGAAACAGAGCCACTGCGGAGGTTCTTTGCCGATCCGGAGAGGGTGGACTGCTTCGACACCTCCCCCTGCATTGCGTACCACACCCCCGTGCGGAGGAGCAGCTTCCTCAGGTCCCTCCCTACCTCAGCGTCTTCATGGGCGCCCATGCCGAAGCTCGAGGCCGACAGTTCCTTCAGCATATTCTGCTGCTGCTGCTGCTTGTTCTTGTTCTTCTTCCTCCTCCTTAGCTCGAGTGAGGGAGGGAGCGCGATGCGAAGTGGGTTTTGGATCTTGAAGGAGGAGATTGTGGAATTACTATGGATGGTGATCGAGAAGATGTGAGGAGATGATGAGTTGTTCCTCTGACTGTAGGTGTGGAAGCAGGGGGAGATGGGTGGTGGAACGAAGGTGGCTGTGCTGACCCTCGGATGGCGCGTATCATGAATTTAAAAGAATGCGGCGATACGAAGGCGTGCGTCGGGACGTGTCTTTTTCCGTTTTTGTATTTATAAAAATAAAAAAAAATAAAAAAAATAAAAAAATCACCGGCCGTGGTGGCTTCGCTGGGTAGGCTTCAGTCCTTTGAGAGAAGGTCAGTAGTTCGAAGCCCTTGCGACGCAAGTGGTAAGGGGGCTAGCGGGCTATTAGGTGATTGACACGTGGTGCTGGGGTGGTGGTTTCGCCGCTAGCGTCACCTGGGGGTTTACGTGGCGGTTGTCAGCCAAAGCGGTTCCTCCAGCACAAAATATATATATATATATATGGTAGGATTCGTGAGAGTAAATAATTTGAAAATTGAGTTTTTTAAAAATAGTTGCTTGTGTCGTCTGCGAAAATGAATGAACGGAAATTTTGTTCACCGATTATGAAAATGTCTTAACATAAATTGTTGTCGATAATAAAAATATTTTTCATTGATTAGTTATTTTAAGCGATGCAAATGATTGTTTTTTAGAAATAATCACTTATATCGTTTACAAAAATGAACGGGCAAAAAATATTACCATCATTCATGAAAATGTTAAGGCATAATTTATTGTTGATAATGAAAATATTTTTTATTCATTAATTATTTCAAGCGATCATTTTTAGGAAAATATTTTCAAAATCATTCATTTTTGGCGAAAAAAATAGAGCCCAAAATGATTCTTCAAATAAGCATGTTTCAATTTTCTTAATGATATATTGCAAATTTTTACTTTGTTTTACAAATTTATAATGGCCCAAAGCTTTAAAAGATTAATGAAAATTTTATATACGAATCTACAGGATAGTATAGATTTAGATACTAAACATTTTATTCATTAAATAATAGAGAAGTTGCATGACTCTTTGAAATTAATAAGAAGTCTTACCAAATGGATTTGAGTAGGGGTGAATTTGAGTCAACCATGAGCGAGTAACTCGAACCGCAATTGATTTCAAGAGATTAAAAAAATGAATTTCAAGAAAACTACTTATTTCAAATAGTAATTATAGTAATCCAAGGAAGGGAAAATGTGGTGGTTTCGTGTAAGGAAAATACGGGATTGGTCCTGTTCAATGAGCGCCATTAGATTAAGAAAGAATAAACTTTGATTGTAACTCACTGACTAGAAGATAGCACATCTTTAAGTTTCACTTAGGATTAAAGTGAAAATTGAGGAATTTTTTAGACAAAAAAAAGTTCTGGGCATAATTAAGATTGATGCTGAGGGCTTTAAGGGAATCAGTGAGAGTCTAGAATTAATGCAGGTGGACTTTAGTATTTCATTTTTTTTAAACTACTCCCTTATTTTTTCTTATTCCTTTAAAAAAGATTCGCCACTTTGATGCACCTAATCTCAACCTTTTTTTTTGTTTTTGTTTTTCATCACTTTGTTTTTATAGTCCTCTTTTCTTATTAAGTTAATTTAAACTTTAACACATAAGTAAGTTCTAATATCTTAAAGAATGACTCCACATAAATCCAATCAATTATTATTTGATGTATACAAATTTAGTTATCGATCTTTTTTATTATCACTTAGAATTTAATTTTCTTTAAAATCGTAAATGGAAGTAAAATAAAACTAGGAGCGCTTGTCATGACTATTTTTAGGCTAGTAGAACGAGATCCCTCTTTAGAGAATTAACATAATAACCCAATTTGCATCATTGCTTTGTTATTTTAACTTATCACTTGCTATCTTTGATCATCTTTATATTTTTTAAGCTATGTTAACTAACTCCTTTTCTTTCATCAAATATTTGCATAATCTGGAAAAGTACCAAAAGAGTCTCATACCTTACATTGGTACCAATTCAGCTCTAAACCTTTCAATTGGACAATTTAGTCCTAAACATTTTCATAATGATACTAATTTAATTGATCCGACCAATTTAAATAGGAAATTGTTGACATGGCATGACTGTCACTAAGGTGGACATTTTTTTATTATATTTTAATAATTTTGTTCAGAATTTTTTTTACTATTTTAAAACTTTTTCCCCTTTCTTTTTCTTTGGACTGTGGCTATAACGACCATGGCCAGCGGTTGGCCACAGGCGCAAGCGTCGCGGCCCTCCTCATCGGATCTAGCAAGGGCATGACCTCGGCCTAGGTGAGGGCTCGACCCTTGCAACAAGGGTCGCCCCCACGACCTCTAGCTAGGGTCGAGCCCTAGCTAGATTCAGCGGGAGTCACCCTCGCCCAAGTTGTGAGGGTCGTGCCCTCGCTAGATTTGGCAAGGGTGACCCTTGGTTGCGGTTGGCTAAGGCCATGACACTGTTGTCGGCTCTTGCTTATGGCAGGTGATCGCCGACCATAGTCTACAAGGGAAAAAAAATAAAAAAAGGGAAAAATTTTAAAAAGTAAAAAATCGAAAAATTATTAAAAAATATTTTAAAATATCTATGTTAACACCAGCCATGCCACGTAGAGCGGTCGACATCTACGTCAACAATATTTTTTTTTTAAAATTGGTCGGATGGACTGAATTGGTACAAACGTAAAAAGTTTTAGCACTAAATTGGTCCAATTGAAATATTTAAGATTGAATTGGTACCAATTCAATTGGTTTATGACTTTTTTAGTAATTTTCCCTTCCATAATCATAAGGTCACATAACTCAAAGTTCCGTTACAAATATTGACCCTAATAATTTATAAGTGTCAAAATCTCTATTTAAGTTCTAAAATAAAACAGGTCAACCCTATTTAAAAGAGAAACAATTTGAAATAATGATGATGATTGCATGCTAATATGTCTTATACATGATTGCGAGTTCACTATATGCAAAGGAGACACATAAGCTTATCAATTTTTTTTTTAAAACTAATTGAGTCATCGAAACATTTAGCATAACACGAGACATCTTAAAAACTCACATTGTTTTTAGTGTGACAAAACATGGATGACCTTTGAAAGTTATCATTTTAATAATCTTCCGACTCTAAAATTATACTAATATTTACATATAAAGGTAATTTTGGAGTTATTTTTCATTGGTTGATAGAAGAATCTTCAGATATCTAGAATATATACATAAAACAGTCTAAACTTTAGTAAAAAATATATTTCGCCAAATTGAGATTTGTAGAAAGTGCTCCAAAAGTTGAAAAATTGAAAACCATTAAGCAAACTACAATACCAAATTTCCACTGTAATTAAAAGATTAAATACGTTGTGATTATTAATTCTTTTTGGTCCCGCTGCCACGAACGTGTGTATATTCTAATAAGCATGACTTCGGCGGGTTAATATTCTAATGAACACGACTTTCATGCGATGCAGGCTTTTCTTTTCAGCTTTGAAATTTTTGGAAAGGCCTTTTCGTTATTTGTCTTTTAAAATTTGCACCCTAAGGACACGCTGGAACTTTCCATCGATTCAATCCATAGCTTTTTGCGAGACAGATCCACAAAATAGATAATCTTTTTTTTTTTTTAGAAAAAGAAGAGGAATAAAGGAGTCTATGCCCGGTAGTTAGAGTACTTTAATTTGTGCTTTGACTTTTTTCAGAAAGAAGGATCGGGAGACATCATAGCACGAATGATAAGGAATGCCAGATGCAGAAATAACGTGACTACTAGCTGTTGGAAAATTAGTTTTTAATTGCAGTTTGCGAATGACAAAAAATATTATCCTAATTAGAAAAACACCAGTGCTTAAGTTTAGGAAAATGATTTTAAAATAAAATCAGAAATCAATTTTCAAAATATGACAAAATATTACCCTTGAACCTAAAATTCTGCACGTGGACACAAGAATTCTAATGCTTGTTCCTAGGTCATTCGTAGCGATCTTGAGTCTAGAAGCTAACGCCAAGTTCATCGAGTCCAATCCGGAGTCCAAAGAGGGCAAGCTCAGAACCCCGATGCCTAGGGTCGAGTCAACAAAGCTATGGCTTAGGACACTAGCGTGAGTGCCCGAGACCTTGGTGCCGCTAGCTAGGTCCCCAACACTTGAGCCCAAGTTCATAGAGGCCAGCCTTAGGACCTCGAACTATTGCTTCTCTCCTCGTTGTCCTGAATCAATTTTATAGAAGGCAGACTTGAGACATCGGTGCCTATGCCTTGGGTTCTCGACGCGTGTGCGTTGGTCCATGGAGGCCGGGCCCAACTATAAAAGCCAAGCTTGAGACCCCAAAAGCCATGCCTAGGTCTCTGCCATCCTAGCCCGAGT
Organism: Eucalyptus guilfoylei; assembly: GCA_016097605.1. Taxonomy (NCBI): domain Eukaryota; kingdom Viridiplantae; phylum Streptophyta; class Magnoliopsida; order Myrtales; family Myrtaceae; genus Eucalyptus; species Eucalyptus guilfoylei. The sequence continues at coordinate 30,210,562 of CM027868.1, read as the reverse complement.
CCGAGTTATCATCCATTGAGGCTGAGGCCAAGATACTAGTCCCCTTACCAATGCCCAAATCTGCCACGCCTAAGCTCGGGTCCATTGAGGTAGAGGCTCGGACCTTAGTGTCCCTACTAGGTTCCTCGGTGCTCGCGCTCGAGTCCATCGAGACTGAGCCCCTAAGACCTCGATGCCCGTGCTTGGGTCCCCGACACCTGAGCTTGAGACCATAGTACCCATGCTCGGATACCCTATGCTCGAGCTTGCATTTGTTGAGGGTAGGCTCAGGATGGAGTCCTCAATGCTTGATCTCGGGTTCATCGTTGCTAGGTTCAGGACCCCAACGCCAGTGTTAGGGTATTCGACGCGTGAGCCTAGGTCCATCAAGGCTAGACTTGGGACCTCAATGCCCATGCTTGGGACCTAGCTATCGTGCGCAAGTCACTAGTGCCCAAATATCAAATGTTTATTTTGAAAGGGCTAGTACGAACACCTAGAGGGGGTGAATAGGTGTTAAAAGAAATTTTTGCGGAAACGTTTATAAATACTTTTTCTTTCAGACTGGAATTTACAAAGTAATGGACTAGAGCAATTAAATAAATTTAAGAATGAATAGAAGAGTTCAGGGAAGAGAATAGTGAAAGTGCTAGTATGAACACCTAGAGGGGGGGTGAATAGGTGTTTAAAATAAACCTTGGCAAATATATGCGGAATAAAATAAATTTCGAACAAAATAAAGGAGTTAAGGAAGAGAATAAGAACACAAGGTTTATAGTGGTTCGGCTTAATCCAAGCCTACGTCCACTCTCCCACGCTAACAACCTTCTTGCTGGATTCCACTATGCAATCAACAAGAGATTACAACTTTGAGTGCAAACACTTAGTAGTAGATCACACTATCTTACTAAGTCACTCTTTTGGTATTTCTCTCAAGATCACAAACATTTAAGCTCACAAGAGACAAGTGTATGATTGAAGATCGCTTGGACTTTGGAATTATAAATTCTACGCTCCGTCTCTTCCTTGCTCATCGGTCCTTCATCTCCTTAAATACTCCTCCACTTCCAAACTAGCCGTTGGACAGTATCTTGAGGATCGTCTTCCAATATACCCATTGGACAGCACTGTATCTAGAAGATTTAGTAGCCGTTGAGTGACAAAGGTAGAATCCCAAATTGATTCCGATCGCCCATACAAACAGAATCTTGGTTTCCATAAGTAGAGCTTCTCCGTATAGAAAGTTCTTGTCTTCAAGATCTAATTGTCAATCAATTAGATTGAGTCAATTAAATCAATCTTGATGTAGAATCTAAACCAAATCTCTAGCCGTTATACATTTGGGCTTGTGTTACGTTCTGTCGAATCTAGATGTAAAGTCTGAGATCAATAAACTTTACAATCTGAGTCTGAGTGCGATAGATTTTACAATCTGAGTCTGAACACATTCTACTTCTGAACAGATTTAGCTTTAAGGTCTTGATAAGTTCAGCTTCAGCATAGAGTCTGTCTTCTGCTTTAGTTTCAGCATAGAGTCTATCTTCTGGTTCTTCATTCACATTCAGTCTGGAATTTGTCAGAGTGAGCAGACTTCTGATGTAGAACAGACTTTGACATTAAAGTCTGGCAGTCTTCAGACTTTGACACAGAAGTCTGGAAATCTTCATAATATACTTTGGACATGTGTTACGTTCAGTCTTCTGGTTCTTCCAAATATAGACTTTGATAATATCATTTATATGTTCTATCATCTGCATAGTCTATTACTCTACCAATAAACACGTTAGTAGCCTTTGATTTATTTTGTCATCTTCAAAACATCATAAGGGATTTCCCTAACAAATAGAAGCACAAAGTTTATAGTGGTTCGGCTTAGATCAAGCCTACGTCCACTCTCCCGTACTGATAGCCTACTGGCTGGATTTCACTATGAATCAAAAGAGATTTTACAGTTTCACGTCATTGACTTTACAGTGTAGAAACTCTACTACACTTCTTCCAAAGTCTCACAAGTGTTCGCTCTCTTTTTCGAGTACAAGTTAAGCTCGACAATTGAAATAGCAAGGAACTAGGAAGCTTCAGACTTTGAAATGCTTGTTAGGGTCTGCCTTAAATACTCATTTATGCCTTTACAACCGTTGGCACTTTCCAAAGGAGTTCTTCCAATCTACCCGTTGGACAAAATCAATCAAGGAGATCTCGAGTCGTTTTAGGAATATGATGAGAGCCCATCAATCCTGCTCACCCATACAATCAGGATCTTGGTTTCCATAAGTAGAATCTTCCAAGTATACTTCGCTTTTCAAAAGATCTTTATATCCAACTTGATTTCAATAAGAATAATCAATCAAGTAGATGTTATATCCGGCCATAAGATCTTTCACAAGCCATACGAACTGAATCCTTGAAGATAAACTGTATTTGGATAAGTCTTCATACTTCAGTCTAGAATCTATCAGTGAGGTCAGATTTTGAAAATAAAGTCTGGCGGTCTTCAAATTTTGGCAGTAGAGTCTGGAGTTCTTCAGACTATAATACTTGAGTTTGCAAGTCTTCAAACTAGACTTTTGGAAATGTTTTGTTAGCTTCAAAACAATTAAGGAGTTTTCTCTAACAATCTTCCCATTTTTTATGGTGACAAAACTTTCCTGCATATTTGAAAATTTTTGTCCTGCAAAACAACACTTAAGCAAAACGTGATGTTTTATAAAAATAAGTCGATTAAGGCCTGGATAGTATCGATTCTGCAATCACAAAAAACATGTTAATCCTATAAGATAAATAACTATCCACCTACAATCAAAATCACAAGCTTAGTTGCTGCAAGCGTCAACAAGATTCAAACCCAAATAACAGTCAAAAGTCCAAATTATACCAGTCCAAAATATCAAGCAAAAAATCATCAAAATCAAACCAAGCAAAAGATAAGTCAAGTCAAATCTAAGTCAAATCTGCACAAATTCTCTCCCCTTTTTTGTCATCAGCAAAAATATGGAGAAAACTTTTAAAAAAAGTTCGGATAAAATCATGGCTGTTTGGGGATGCGAACAATTTGGAAATCCCCCATAGACTTGATAGTCTCCTCTAGTGTCTTCAGAGTCTCCTTCAGCTGTTGAATATCCTCACTCTTTGCATTTTCCTGCACTTGAAGCTTCAGGGCTTGTAGCTGCTCGTGTAGAGAGTCTGAAGTTGACTTAAGAGCTGTCATGTGGTTCTTCATCTCAAACTCGAAACCATATTGCTGACCCTTTAATTCCAAAATGAGATCTAGCAACCTTTGAAAGTTTGCTATTGGTTCTGATGTAGCACTGGGTCCAGCCGAATCAATTCCAGGAGTCTTAAGATGTGAGGGAACATTAGCAGTTCCATTACCAGGGCTTGGAGTGGATGCCCCAAGATCTGCTTCAGGGTATTGAGAGGCATACACATCCTCTGGATCTACTGGAGATCTACTAACATCACTAGTGACAACAGGTGAAGAAATACCTCTTTTGTCAGTTGCTCCCCCTGTTTCTATACCTTTAGGTGGAGATAAGAATTCCTCTTCATGTTCTTGTTCTTCTTCAGCACCTGAGTGATGTTTTCCTCTTCCTTCTCCTACAGTTCCACTCTTTGACTTCTCTGAGTCATCTGACAAGGATACAACAAATGATGGCTCAATCGAGTCATCTTGACCCTTTTCTTCATCTTATTCTCTTCCTCTCTCTGTTCTTCCTTCCTCTTCCTCTTTCTCCTCTCTTCTCTTTCTTCATCTCTCTGCTCTGTCTCTTCTCTTTCTCTGTGCTCTCGGTCCTCTGGCTCTTGAAAGCTAACAAAACTCTGTAAATTCCTTAAGGCAAAGGCGGAGAGAGTGATGTCATCCTCATCTTCTTCGTCCTACAAGATAAGAGCTCTCCTTTTCTTGATTGGTGCACTCATGGGCTCTTTGCCTTTTCTTTTTCCTGCTGTAGAGTCTTTGTCTTGCCTTGACAAGGGACTTCTCCTTAATGCTCTCCAAAACCTTGTTCAGCTCCTTCAGACGCATCCTAGAAACCATTTTCGGTCCAATCACCATTGGAGCAATGGTTCTAACACAAAGAGTTGCCGGAAGATGAATTTTGAAGTGTCTGAAAAGTCAAGTAATAAGAGCAGAGTAAGGGAGTTGCCCATTGTCCTTCACCACTGTCCTATACATGTGCATTAGGATAGTGTGAGGCAGAGAGAACTTGTAACCAATGTTGATAGCGTACATCAACTTCGATTCCGAGTGAGAGACATCAATTTTTGACGTTGATTTGGGTCTGATGCAGTTGATCACGATCTTGTGAAGCACGATATTGGAGGCAATAATTCCAGAGTAAGAAATCTTGCCCTCAGGAAATCTGTCTCGAACAAGTTCCAAAGTAGCGTGAGCAACAGACACACTGATTGGTTGGAAACTTCCTCTTTCCACCCTAATCACATCAGCCAATGTGTCAACATCAACCACAAATTCTTTGTCCCTAACCGTAAAAGAAAATATATTCGCATCTAGAAAAGATAGATTTGAATAGAAGTAAGCTGTAAATTCTGGGTAGGCAACAGTTGTCTTAGAGCAAAAACGTTCGAGTTAAAGGAGTGCAAACTTCTCCCTCAGTTTCACTTTCAACGAATCAAGAAAATCGAAGTCCACGCTTCTAGGGTTCATAGCCCCTCGCTTTAGCAGTTTTGAGTAGGTCTTCCTGTGATCTTTGGAACAGAATAAACTCGCTCCATCACTATGAATACCTGCAGCAACGCCCATCCTAGGCTGAAAATTCGTGAACATCCTTTCATCGTCATCTTTCCCTTCAGGCTGATTAAAGGATCCAAACCGTGGATCACTTGAAAAGTTTGCAAAAGTCCTTGCTGTTGAACCTACAAGCACAATGCCCATACTCTCCATTGTCCTCAAGAAATGAGTTTCATTTCTGTACCCTCTCTTGCTCAAGAATTCATCAATGAAAGCCATCGCAGTTCCACCCTCTTTTAACTCAGAGTAGAGTTTAAAGAGAAATTCAGGCTTCAGAGTTCTTACAGGTTCAGCGTCTTCAATGATCTCTTCTTCAGCATGTTGCTGTGGAGGATTTTGAGTCTCTTACTGTGAAGAGTGACGCGGTTGAGAATGTTGTTGTTGACTTTGCCGCTGCTGCTGAGGAGAGTCTTCTTCCTCGGTTAGATCAAAGTACGTAGGACCCTCACGCATATGTTGTGGTCTCTTGCTCTCGATTCTAGAAGACTTTTTTTTGGGAAGACATTGTCACTTTCTTTGGAGGATTTCTTGAACTCGCTCGTTGAAAAAGGTGAAAACTTTTTGGATCAAACTTGAGAGAAAATGAGAGAATGTAAGATCTCTGTATTCTAGGGTTTGAGTGAGTGTAAACGGAGAAGAAGAATCTCGACAGTATATAAAGCAGATGAAACGGGGTATACGGATCGTCACAAAGGAAAAAGTAAAAACTGCCTTTTTGAAAATGAATAACTGTCATTTTGAAAATGAAAAAATGCCATAAATTCAAAACTCAAAAACGATAATTTCTAAAAATAAGATAATCAAGTAACGATTCAAAAATAGATATACCTTTTCAAAATTTCTTCCTAAAATTAAATTTCTTGCATTTAAAAAGAAATTCACTTACAGTCGTAACTTTTGGACGTTCTGAGTTTGATCATCTTCAGACATTAACTGATAAAGTTATGATATTCAGTCTGGTGCGAATAGACTCAAATAGACTTTTTTCCAGTGGCTTTGTAAATATGTCTACCAACTAATTCTTCGAGTCAATGAACTGTATCATAACTTCTCCATTTTGAACATGATATCTAATGAAATGATGTCGAATTTCTATGTGCTTTGCTCTTGAATGAAGAATTTGATTCTTTGTGAGATTGATGGCACTGGTATTGTCACATTTGATCTCGGTGCATGAGTCTTCGATTTCAAAGTCTCTTAGTTGTTGTTTTATCCACAAGATTTGAGAACAACAGCTTCTAAGAGCTACATATTCTGCTTCTGCTGTTGAAAGAGCTATAGTACTCTGCTTTCTTGAGAACCAAGACACTAGCTTGTTGCTCGGTAGTTGACAAGTACCAGAAGTACTATTTCTATCGACTCCACAACCTACTAAATCTACGTCTGAATATCCGAGGAGAGTAAAGTCTCATTCTTTGGGATACCACAGACCTAGTTTTGAAGTAGTTGCAATGTATTTGATTATGCATTTTGTAGCACTTAGATGAAATTCTTTGGGATATGATTAGAATCTAACACAAATGCAAATACTAAACAAAATGTCAGGTCTAGAAGCAGTAAAATAAAGAAATGAATCAATAATACTCCTGTAGAGCTTCTGGTCAACTTTCTTTCCTCCTTTGTCTTTATCCAGCTTTGAAGAACTTAACATTGGTATCTCAATCTTTTTGCAATTCTCCAATCCGAACTTCTTGATGAGATCTTTCGTATATTTTTCTTGGTGAATGAAAATTCCTTTATTCAATTGTTTGACTTGTAATCCGAGAAAGAAAGTTAATTCATTAATCATGCTCATCTTGAATTCATCCTACATAGACTTAGAAAACTTCTTGTATAGATTTTCATTAGGTGATCCAAAGATAATATCATCAACATAGATTTGAACAAGTAGAAAGTCTTTACCTTCTCTTTTAATAAACAAAGCAGTATCCACATTTCCTTTAACAAAACCATTTTGAATTAGAAATTTACCCAACTTGTCATACCAGGCTCGAGGTGCTTGCTTTAATCCATATAGAGCATTTTTCAATCTGTAGACTGAGTCTGGCTTTCTTGGATCATCAAAACGAGGTGGTTGTTCCACATAGACTTCTTCTTGGATGAATCCATTTAGGAACGCACTTTTTACATCCATTTGGAATAATCTGAAATCTTTATAGCAATCAAAAGTAAGTAATAATCTAATTGCTTCTAACCTTACTACTGGTGCATAGGTCTCATCATAGTCTATTCCTTCTTCTTGCGTATATCCTTTGGCCACGAGTCTTGCTTTGTCTCTGACCACTTTTCCTTTTTTGTCCACTTTGTTCCTGAAAACCCATTTAGTTCCAATAATAGATTTACCTTTTCGTTTAGGAATTAGCTCCCAAACATCATTGATGCTAAACTGTCTGAGCTTTTCTTGCATAGCTTCAATCCAGCTTTCATTAGACAGGGCTTCTTTTATACTTTTGGGTTATATCTCAGAAATAAGTGCAAGTGCACTAGACTCTTCTCGCCTTTTGGATTTGGTGCGAATTCATTCATCAATGTTGCCAATAATGAGTTCCTTGGGATGACTAGACTTATGCTTCCAGTTACTGGTTGGTCTGAAGGTCTGCTGATCTTCTACTTCAGTTGAGTCTTCTATTTCTGTTTGTTGCTGATCTTCAGAAGTCTGAACCACTTTAGGAGAGGTAGACTTTGTAAAGTCTGGAACAGGTTCAGATTCTTCATGTTGAGTCTGATCCAGCTGATTTTACACGAAATCTTGAAATTTGACGTTCATAGATTCTTCCACAGACTGAGTTTTCTTGTTGAATACTCTGTAAGCTTTGCTTGAGGTTGAGTAGCTAAGGAAGATTCCTTCGTCTAATTTTTCCTCAAACTTACCAGTTCGATCATTTGCATTTTTCAAAACATTTGGTTTTTTACCTTTAAATATTTCATAAGGAGTTTTCTCTAGAATAGGTCTTAAAAATATTTTGTTAATAATATAGCAAGCTGTAGAAACTGCTTCAGCCCAAAATCGAGAAGAAATATTACTTTCAATTAAAAGGGTTCTTGACATCTTTTGCAAAGATCTATTCTTTCTTTCCACAACCCCATTTTGTTCTGGAGTGTATGGAGAAGAGAAAACATGCTGGAAACTAGATTCATCGCAAAATTTAGCAAAGTCTTGATTCTCAAACTCACCTCCATAGTCTGTTCGTATGCTTGAAATAGCATAACTTTTCTCATTCTGAACATTCTTGGCAAACTTTGAAAATTGAGAAAATGTTTCAGACTTACTTGCTAGAAAGTAAACCCAAGTATAATGAGAGTAATCATCCACAATTACTAGGCAGTATCTCTTTCCACCAATGCTTTGCGTTCTGGTTGGTTCAAAGAGATCCATATGCAGAAGCTGCAAAACTCGATTAGTAGAAACTTGATTTATGGGCTTAAAAGAATTTCAAACCTGTTTTCCCAATACACATGGTGTGCATAATTCAGATTTTTGATAAGTTAGGTTGGGCAGTCCACGAACAAGTTTCTTGGAGGAGATCTTGGCAATCTGCTTTATGTTAACATGGCCAAGCTTTCGATGCCAAAGATTTGCTTCATCTTGAATGGATATTAGACACTGAGAACTTTCTGGTTTTATATCCAGAAGATAAATATTCCCATGTCTTCGTCCAGTGAAGGATTGAGAGAAATCTTTGCTAGTTCCCAAACAAGTGCCTTCTTGGAAATTAATTTTGAATCCAATGTCACACAATTGACTAATGCTGAGTAGATTGTAATTCAAACCTTCCACCAAGGAGACATTGTTGATTGTGAGACTTCTAATTTTCACAGTTCCACATCCAACAATTCTTCCTCTGCTGTTTACATCAAAAGAAACTTTTCCACCATTTATATGAACAAGCTTTATAAAATAACTTGAATCTCCTGTCATGTGTCTTGAGTAGCCACTATCCAAATACCATTTGATATTCTTTTTGATAGTGACTTACAATTATAAAAAGACCTAAAGCTTTCTTTGGTACTCACATTTTCTTGGGTCTAGGGGAGTTAGTGTTAAAAACAGTTTTTGCCCAATCCCTCTTAACAGGTCTCCAAACCTTGGGACATTCCTTCTCAAAATGTTATGAGCTGTTACACTTTGAACATTTAAGAGCACTTCGACCAACAGGTTTTGCAAAAACTCTTTGAAAATGATTTCTGTAAAACGTTTTTGTAGGTCTTTGTTTGATTCTTTCATTTACTTTTGGAAAATCAATTAGAGGAATAGTTTCTGGAGTCATACCCAAACCAGATTTGTTGAAATAAGGTCTTTGTACTGAAATAATCTTTTCCAACTTCTCAGATCCTTTTGAAAACCTTTTTGTGATATTTGAAATGTCCTCTTTCAAAAAGGTATTTTCTTTCGAAAGAGAATCTGCATTTTCTTTTAAATCAACAAAATTTTTATCCAAATTTTCAAACTTTTCTTTCCAAAATGTTTCATGTTGCTTCAGTTTAGAATTCTCCCTCTTCAGCTCGAAAATCATTTTAAGAGATATTTTGAGACTAAGATAAAGTTCATCTATATACTTTGAAACTTTAGCAGGAATTGTTAAATTGCTAACCTCGATTTCTTTGTTTGAGTTTGAGTCTGAGTCTGTTTCAGAGTCTGAGTTTGATTTTGAATTTGCCATTAGACATATGTTGTCATATTTTTCATTACTTTTTTCGCATTCAATATCGCTCCATGTCTCTGTTTTGAGAGCCTTTTTGTATTTCTCAGTTCTTCCCTTCTTTTTCTTCAACATAAGGCAGTTGGTTCTGATGTGCCCATTTTTCTTGCATTCAAAACAGATCACATTTTTGTTGATTTCATCATCCTCAGTTGATTTGTTTTGAAACTTTTGAATGATTTGCTTCTTCCAGTTGAATCTTATTCCCTTTCTATTCAACTTTCTGAATTTCCTTATCATGAGTGCTAATTCTTCATCGTCCATATCATCTTCTGAATCCGTTTCATCAGAATCATCGTTATATTTTAAAGCAATTGACTTTTTACCTTTAGGATCTTCTTCCTCATTAATTTGCTTCACTTCATATGATTGAAGTGTGCCAACTAGTTCGTCTACTGAAAGAGGCATGATCCTCTGGGTTTCTCTTATTGAAGTCTTCACATGATTCCAGTCTTTAGAGAGTCCGCGCGGCAATTTATTGACCTTCATTGGTCCTGAAATTGGCTGTCTCTAATATGCTAGACCGTTTACAATTTCTGTGAAACGACTAAACATATCAGTGATGGATTCTCCTGGCTTCATCTTGAAGGCTTCATACTGTCTGAGTAGAATATTGATTTTTGTTTCTTTAACTCGATCAGTTCCTTCATAAGTAACGTGCAACCTATCCTAGACTTCTTTGGTTGTTTTACAAGATGAAATTCTGTTATACTCAGTAGGAGATAAAGCACAGTATAAGGAGTATATGGCTTTAGTATTAAGAGCTTGTCTCTTGGTTAATTCTTCTTGTGCCATTTCGCTAGCATCTACAACTTCCTTTCCTGAGGTTGATGTAGCTTTAGGAATGATCCATTTTTCTACCACATCCCATTCTAGGGGATCTTTTAATCTCAAGAATGCCTTCATCTTGTTTTTCCAAACATTGTATCCTTCCCATCAAAGTAGGGAGGTCTGGTATTGCTTTGGCCTTCAACCAAACCTGGAGCCAAAATACTAGCCATACATCTTTAGCTTAAGAAGTAAAAACACTTCAATAAATAAGTACGCAAGCTTTGACACCAATTGAAAGGGCTAATACGAACACCTAGAGGGGGTGAATAGGTGTTAAAAGAAATTTTTGCAGAAACGTTTATAAATACTTTTTCTTCTGGACTGGAATCTACAAAGTAATGGACTAGAGCAATTAAATAAATTTAAGAATGAATAAAAGAGTTCAGGGAAGAGAATAGAAGTACAAAGTTTACAGTGGTTCGGCTTAGATCAAGTCTATGTTTACTCTTCCGCACTGACAGCTTACTGGCTGGATTTCACTATGAATCAAAAGAGATTTTATAGTCTTAAGTCCTTGACTTTACAATGTAGAAACTCTACTACACTTTTTCCAAAATCTCACAAGTGTTCGCTCTCTCTTTTGAGTACAAGTTAAGCTCAACAATTGAAATAGCAAAGAACTGGGAAGCTTCAGACTTTGAAATTTTTCTTTCACGCATACACTCGAACAACTTGAGGGTCTGCCTTAAATATTCCTTCATGCCTTCACGACCGTTGGCACTTTCCAAAAGAGTTCTTTCAATCTACCCATTGGACAAAATCAATCAAGGAGATCTCGAGTTGTTTTAGGAATGTGATGAGAGCCCATCAATCCTACTCGCTCATACAATCAGGATCTTGATTTCCATAAATAGAACCTTCCAAATATACTTCGCTTTTCAAAAGATCTTTATATCCAACTTGATTCCAATGAGAATAATCAATCAAGTAAATGCTATATCCAGCCATAAGATATTCCATAAGCCAGCAAAAGAACGCTTCAAGTGCCATAACTTTGCACAAAGGGACACTTAAGTGCCATAACTTACGAAAGGTACACTTAAGTGCCACATTCGAAGAAAAACAGATCATTTAAATGCCACTCCGGCCAAAACGCCGATGTGGCATTTTTCCGGTGAAGCCAACCCAAAATGACACCGTTTTGCACGCTGACATGGCCAAATAATGCAAAAACGGCGTCGTTTTGGGCTGATGTGGTAAAAAAATATATAAAAATTAATTAAATTTAGTTAAAATATTAAAAAATTATTTTAAAATTAAAAAAATTTAAAAAAAAATTTAAAAAAGTTTAAAATTTTAAAAAAAATTTATAAAATTTAGAAAAGTTTAGAAAAATCTAAATTTAGAAAATTTTAGAAAATTTTCAAAAATTTTAGAAAATTTTCAAAAAATTTAGAAAAATTTAGAAAAATTTAGAAAATTTTAAAAAATTTTGAAAAATTTAGAAAAATTTAAACAAATTTAAAAAAATTTAAAAACATTTTTTTTAAAAAAAAAGGAAAGGGTGGGGAGGCGGCGAGGGATCGGCCCTCGGCCGCCGCCGCCAACGGAAGGGCGGCGACGGCGGGAGGAGGGTCGGCCGAGGTCGCCGGGCCCTAGCCAGGGGCTGGTGACCCCGGTCGATTGGGGCGAGGGTTGCAGCCCTCGCCCAAATCTGGCCAGGGTCACCGGCCCCCACCCGGCCGGGCCAAGGGCTGCAACCCTCCCCAGATCTGTGGCCAGTGGCGAGGGCCGCGACCCTCGCCGAATCTGTGGCCAGTGGCAAGGGCTCGCGGCCCTCGCCATCGGTCAGCCGGGGTCACCGGCCCCTGGCCAGGGCCCGGCGACCCCGGCCGACCCTCCCCCCGCCATCGCCAGCCCTTCCGGGCGGCGGGCCGAGGGCCGATCCCCCCCGCCTCCCCCTTTCCTTTTCTTTTTTTAATTTTTAAAATTTTAAATATTTTTTAAATTTTTAAATATTTTTAATTTTTTAAATATTTTTAAAAAAATTTAGTATTTTTTAAATATTTTTTAAATATTTTAAGTTTTTAAATATTTTTAAATATTTTTTTAATTTTTAACTAAATTAAATTTTAAAATTATTATTTTTAAATATTTTAACTGAATTTAATTTTAAATTAAATTTAATTAATTTTTATATATTTTTTTACCACGTTAGCCCAAAACGACGCCGTTTTTGCATTATTTGGCCACATCAGCGTGTAAAACGGCGTCGTTTTGAGCTTGCTTCGCCGGAGAAATACCACGTTGGCGTTTTGGCCGAACTTTGACCGGATTGGCACTCAAGTGATCAATTTTACTCCGATTTTGACACTTAAGTATACTTTTCGTAAGTTATGGCACTTAAGTGTCCCTTTGTGCAAAGTTATGGCACTCCAGAGGTCCGCACGTCTCCATAAGCCATACGAACCGAATCCTTGAAGATAAACCGTATCTGAATAAGTCTTCATACTTCAGTCTGGAATCTATCAGTGAGGTCAGACTTTGAGAATAAAATCTGGTGGTCTTTAGATTTTGGCAGTAGAGTTGGAGTTATTCAAACTATAACACTTGAGTCTGCAAGTCTTCGACTAGACTTTCGGAAATGTTTTGTCAGCTTCAAAATAATTAATGAGTTTTTTCTAACATATTTAGGAAAATTAAATTAGATTTTTGTTTCTAAATGTTGGAAAATATTTTTTTAGTTATTTTTTTTTTATTTTAGCCAAATACCGAAAATTATTATTATTTTCTTGAGAAATGACTTTCTAGATAACATTTTTCAGAAAATGTACCATTTTTCAGAAATGTACTATTTTTTTGCGAAACAAACAGAGCCTAAAGGAATGAATGGAATTAGGACATAACTCTTACTCAATATTATTTTTTTTTCCTCAAGTTTTCAGTCGAGATTGCGTAAAATGAATAATTTCAAGCCAGCTAATGCATGATGAGTTCGTAAGAGTGGTGAACGCGTTTGATGGAACGGAAGTCGTTGGTATGTTTGAGGAAAAATAACTTTGCAAAGATGAGTGCCCAACCAGTGCATAAAGGAGCATTTCACCAGTCAAGGACAAAGAACTTTAAAGTTTGCCTCCGAAGAATCAGAGAAAGACACTGCAAACTTGAGTGGAATTCTCTTATTTTGTCAAATCAAAATCTGCATGCTTACAATCGAAAATGCACGTCCAGTATATTGACGGACCAAGACAATGGAAACATTAAATAGGAAGACTACTCAAATTTAGAAATCTCTAGATATTGATCTTGGAGGGTTCCTCGTCATTAGATTCATTCGATCATGTTACGGCCAAAATCTCCCTATTTTTACAAAAAGATCAAATGTGCTTGGTTGATTGATGAGGTTTGAGGTGGGCTTGTGAGTTGGCTATTATCGATGGAATTTGATGCTTCCACGTCTCTACCATGTTATTAAACAGCAAAAATCAATGTTAGAACAAGAGGCAAGAATCATCTAAAACGACGACTGAATCTCTTCCAGAGTTCTCCCCTTAGTTTCTGGGACAAAGAGTATCACAAAGACAGCACTACAAGCAGCCACAGCTGCATAGATCGTGAAGGTACCTGCCCAAAATTGCAAAGGCCATGTCAGACAGCAGTTAAGTATCAAAGCATGAGAGAGCGTGTTGCAGGGAGGAGAGGGAGTGAGGAAGAGGGAACCTCCGGCGCTCCAATCCAACAGTAAGTTTGCTGTCAACGTGATCACCCAAGATGTTATCCAGCTTGCCAAGATTGCCATGCTGCCAGCATGGCCCTTAATAGTCGCCGGAAGAATCTGGCATGCAAAAAGAATAGAAAGTTTCAAGTTGGTCTCCATGAATCGCGGGATGCTAGGACATATTCATTAATTTATTGAAATGACTATGGATCTGTGCTTACCTCAGACATGATAAGCCATGGAATAGAACCCATTCCCAGAGAGAAGGCGATGACAAAAACCTGGATATGAGGACGCTCAGAACATACCCTTAAACTTATATGCACAACGAATAAGTACGGACAGTGAGCATAAATGATCATACCACAAGCCCGACAACCGACAATATTCCCATTATGCTGTATAATTGAGAGTCTTCTGAAGCAGAACTCTAGAATATGGAAGAACAATGCCTCAGAAAAGCAGATAATCGGAAAAGAAGGGGTTGTACTACTAGGATTACTGACCTTTATATAGAACGCCACGGCCACAAAAAGAAGGGTCAAAGTCATTGCGGATGAGGATACCTGCAAAGATAGATTTCGGTTCCCGATTTGAGCGTGTTTTAGAGAATCTTAACTTAGCGAGAATCTTGTCATACGCACTATGAGAAGCAGCCTTCGGCCTGCTTTATCTGGGAGACAAGTCGCTACCCCAGTGCCAAGAACCTACAACATGAAGGGTCCTTACACCTCAGATTAGGTCAAAAGTTTATTGCAATGTTTAACTGCTGCCACCGAGAGAATCGCCAATTTACCAGGACAGCACCGAGTCCAACAGTTGCGACATTACTTGAAGAAATCCCTGTTGAAAATCAATGCACATTAATGGAAGCCTAATCAACCGAGAGAAGCTTTATTAGGTCGCATCCGTCAGACAGATGCTATTCAGAATAATATTAGCAAGGATTAATATGCCTTTGGTCATCCTGACTAAAGCAGAATCAAAAAGAGAAATTTCTTGTTTTTTTGCAGGCTTGTAGAATCTGCTAGTAGTATCCTCTAGGGGATGGAATGTGCTAATTGATTGGACTATTGATAATTTATATCAATCAATTCTTTCAACAACTCTTGCATGGATTGAGTTGAGGGCTTTTCTCCAACTTCAATTGATAGTCCTCTATTCAAGTCTATTTAAATAACAAAAGAAAACATTCGATTACTAATCTGTTTATTAAACCTAACATAATGTGATATCTGCATCCTCAGTCAGAAAAAAAGCACAGACAAATGCAATCTTTCTGGGGAGAAGAGCATAATGACTAGCTTTCAGCCTAGTCCTTAACGGTAACATTGAAAAAGAGAGAGATTTAGAGTTGCAGGTCCTAATAAATTCACTTCTTTGCTCTAGTTAAATTAACATAAGGCTGCAGTGCAACGCAGTCGCTACCTGCACTTTCAAATATTGTGGTGGAATAGAAGGCAACACCATTGATGCCACTGAGTTGCCGGAGCATAAGTAGTCCAATACCTACCTGCAACGCATATATTTGACACGAAGGGACAAGATGTCAAGGTATGAGATCATAAAGCTCAAGATAGATTCAAGTGAAACATTTACCATCAAAGGAAACCAATATTTTTTCTTCTTGAGCTCTGCAAACGTGATTGTTATTCTTTTGTCTGTTGATGCAACACAGCTCTGCATGAAGTATATAATTCATCACAATTGATACTACTTTACAAAGAGAGAAGTTCAAGCATAAGTACATCCATTATCTTATATCGAGTTCTTTTGCGGCAGAAAAGGCCCAAAGAACTGCACCGACGACAATTTTTTAACATTACAACCTTCAAGTTGGAAAAGCTTTTGAATACCTTGATTTCATCAACTTCAAGGGAAATATCAGTAGCAGATCCCCGTAGGACCTGCAAAGAGGCTTCAAATTCCTGTGTCAAACCCATTTTGGCCTGTGGCATTTTCCGTTCCAATGAACATAAAGCAGAAGAAAAACATAAGAAAACAGTGGATGTAGAAATGAGAGCAGGAAGTTAATAAACGGGTTGGTTCAAACAAAGAATTAAGTACGGAAAAGACCAAATAAGATTTCATACCAACCATCGAGGAGACTCTGGGATGAAAAATAAGCCAGGAATCAATATTAGACATGGCAGAGACCCTGAAAATAATATTAAAAATCAATATCAAGGAATATAATATAGCAAGAAATAAGTGAGTTAAGTGTCACCAAATAGCCCCAGAAAACTGATGAGTGTACTCGGCCAATGACCTTATAAAAGAAACACCATCATTTGTAGAACAAATGAACTGTTGTTCGTTGTATATTCTAGAGAGTTATGTTCAAAATTAATAAGTAAAATTTATGTGGGCAGTAGAGATGTTCAAAAGCATTGTATATTTTTATCCAAAAAAAGAAAAGAAAAGAAACAACAGAGGGCTTTTTCTGTGTTGGAAGTATTGTGTCCAAAGTTAAGTACATCCAGCATCATATACTTCTCTTACAAAAGATGATTTTCTCTTCGTGGACTTACCCAAGATAGCAAGGATCCTCCAATTGATAAATAGGCCGAAAAGGTAAGCAAACAACATTCCGAATGTGATTGAGAGCTACTAAAAGAAAGGGAAATCAAGCGTTGTCCATGATTTGTTGAAATAACTTTAAAACTATTAAACGAAAGGGTATCAATCAGGCAGAAGATGAAGAGCGGTAGGCGTGTTGACCTGATTCACAGATCCCAGGGTTCCTCTCATGTTCTCGGGCGATATCTCAGCTATGTAAACCGGCACCTATAGATACCAAGGGCCAGAATTGAGATTTGTCACACTTCTGCCAAAGTGCACGAGTGCAAAGGGCTTAACAAGAAAAGAGCTTTCCAAAGATTACCACATAAGAAATTACACCCACTCCATATCCCCCCAACAACCTTCCTATGTATAGGAATGAGGAATCCTACAGAAGCAGCCAAGAAGTACATAAGGATGTAGTTGATTGAATTTCAGGAATTATCTGACCATAGTGATCACTCACCTTGGCAAACGATATTGCCAACCACCCTAAGACATTAGGGACTGCAGCGATCATCAGAGACTGCAGTTGAACATTGTAAGAAACTAACAGTGTCCACACAAAAATTATAGAATTCTCAACAGAAGCAATCCTAAGGACATTGTTGTGGACATTTGGAAGAAACAGATCAGCCCAACAACGAAGGAAATCAGTGACAAAGTTCCATCATTGTAATATCTGGTTAGATTGTACGGTTATTCATTCATCCTATGCAGAAATTTGTTTTAGGCAGTGAATCACATCAACAGCTTGACCCATAATAAGCAATAGAAACCCAGTGGGAGCTTTAGAGCCTCATGCTGAAAAGCCAGAAGCCACGAAAGGTACTCGAATGATTCTGAAAGCTCCATTAAATTAAAAATGTAAGTCACTCAAAACCGAGGATGCTGGCTGTTCAGTTGCTGAAATTTTCCCAAATTCTGCCGCATCCTCCAAAGAATGATTTCAGCAGAAGAGCAAAAAGCCAAGAGAACTAAAAGCTACCCTGAAATTGCTTAAGATTCGTCTAAGACAAATGATACAAGAAACTCCTATGAAAATGGCAGCTGATCAGAATGAGTGGCATACCCCTTTCCGGCCGATGTGCTCTGCCATCTGGCCGCTCATGACTGCCCCAATCATACCTCCCACATTCACCAAGGAGGCAAACATTGAATACTGTATCCAACATTGTACAGCGATCAAGAAGGCATTGCGTCAGTTGACAGAAAAAAAAAAAAGAGATCCAAAACCAGAAGTGAAAGATTAGACTCTAGATCCTGAAGCAAGTCGAACCTGCGAGACCGAAAGGTCTAGGTCGCTCATTATGTCCTCCTCTGTAGGAGATGAATATGCACACTGAAAGCCGAAACAGCACAAGAATTACACAACCACAGAATCCGCCAATAAATAGATAGATAGATGGGTTGATGGATAGGTAGAATCAAAACACATTATGCTAATTCGGGCTTACGGAGAATCCGAACTGAGCAGAGCCTAAGGCGACTGTCAACACACAGAGCAGGACGGAAACAGAGCCGCTGTGGAGGTTCTTTGCCGATCCGGAGAGGGTGGACTGCTTCGACACCTCCTCCTGCGTTGCGTACCACACCCCCGTGCGGAGGAGCGGCTTCCTCAGGTCCCTCCCGACCTCTGCGTCTTCATGGGCGCCCATGCTGAAGCTCGAGGCCGACAGCTCCTTCAGCAGATTCTGCTGCTGCTGCTGCTGCTGCTTGTTCTTCTTCTTCTTCCTCCTGCTTAGCTCGAGTGAGGGAGGGAGCGCGATGCGAAGTGGGTTTTGGATCTTGAAGGAGGAGATTGTGGAATTACTATGGATGGTGAACGAGAAGATGTGAGGAGATGATGAGTTGTTCCTCTGACTGTAGGTGTGGAAGCAGGGGGAGATGGGTGGTGGAACGAAGGTGGCTGCGCTGACCCCGGATGGCGCGTATCTTCAAATTAAAAGATTGCGGCGATACGAAGGCATGCGTCGAACGTGTCTTTTTCCGTTTTTGTATTTATAAAAAAATATGGCAGGATTCTCGAGAGTAAATAATTTGAAAATTGAGTTTATTAAAAATAGTTGCTTGTGTTGTCTACAAAAATGAACGAACGGAAATTTTTTTCACCGATTATGAAAATGTCTAAACATAAATTGTTGTCAATAATGAAATTTTTTTCATTGATTAGTCATTTTAAGCGATGCAAATGATCGTTTTTAAGAAATAATCACTTATATCGTTTACAAAAATAAACGAGCAAAAAATATTAGCATCATTCATGAAAATGTTAAGGTATAATTTATTGTTGATGATAAAAATATTTATTTATTTATTAATTATTTCAAGTGATCATTTTTAGGAAAATATTTTCAAAATCATTCATTTTTGGCGAAAAAAAATAGAGCCCAAAATGATTCTTCAAATAAGCATGTTTCAATTTTCTTAATGATATATTGCAAATTTTTACTTTGTTTTACAAATTTATAATGGCCCAAAGCTTTAAAAGATTAATGAAAATTTTATATACGAATCTACAGGATAGTATAAATTTAGATACTAAACATTTTATTCATTAAATAATAGAGAAGTTGCATGACTCTTTGGAATTAATAAGAAGTCTTACCAAATGGATTTGAGTAGGGGTGAATTTGAGTCAACCATGAGCGAGTAACTCGAACCGCAATTGATTTCAAGAGATTAAAAAAATGAATTTCAAGAAAACTACTTATTTCAAATAGTAATTATAGTAATCCAAGGAAGGGAAAATATGGTGGTTTCGTGTAAGGAAAATACGGGATTGGTCCTGTTCAATGAGTACCATTAGATTAAGAAAGAATAAACTTTGATCGTAACTTACTGACTAGAAGATAGTACATCTTTAAGTTTCACTTAGGATTAAAGTGAAAATTGAGGATTTTTTTAGACAAAAAAAAGTTATGGGCATAATTAAGATTGATGCTGAGGGCTTTAAGGGAATCAGTGAGAGTCCAGAATTAATGCAAGTGGACTTTAGTTTTTCATTTTTTTTTAACTACTCCCTTATTTTTTCTTGTTCCTTTAAAAAAGATTCGTATATTATAATATGATGCACCTAATCTCAACCTTTTTTTTTTTTTACATCACTTTGTTTTTATAGTCTCCTTTTCTTATTAAGTTAATTTAAACTTTAAGTTCTAATATATTAAAGAATGACTCCACATAAATCCAATCAATTATTATTTGATGTATACAAATTTAGTTATCATTCTTTTTTATTATCACTTAGAATTTAATTTTCTTTAAAATCGTAAGTGGAAGTAAAATAAAACTAGGAGCGCTTGTCATGACTATTTTTAGGCTAGTAGAACAGGATCCCTCTTTAGATAATTAACATACTAACCCAATTTGCATCATTGCTTTGTTATATTAACTTATCACTTACTATCTTTGATCATCTTTATATTTTTTAAGCTATGTTAACTAACTCCTTGTCTTTCATCAAATATTTGCATAATTTGGAAAAGTACCAAAAAAGTCTCAAACCTTACATTCGTACCAATTCAGCTCTAAACATTTCAATTGGACCAATTTAGTCATAAACATTTTCACAATGGTACTAATTTAATTGATCCGGCCAATTAAAATAGGAAATTGCTAACATGGCATGACCGTCACTAAGGTGGACATTTTTTTATAATATTTTTATAATTTTGTTCAGAATTTTTTTTACTATTTTAAATTTTTTTTTCCCCTTTCTTTTTCTTTGGACTGTGGTTGATACCGACCATGGCCAACGATCGGCCACAGGCGCAAGCGTCATGGCCCTCCTCATCAGATCTAGCAAGGGCATGACCCTGGCCTAGGTGAGGGCTCGACCCTTGCAACAAGGGTCGCCCCCGCAACCTCTAGCAAGGGTCGAGCCCTAGCTAGATTCAGTGGGAGTCGCCTTTGCCCAAGCCGTGAGGGTCGTGCCCTTGTTACATTTGGTGAGGGCGACCCTTGGTTGTGGTTGACTAGGGCCATGACACCGTTGTTGGCTCTCACCTATGGTAGGTGATCACCGACCATAGTCTAAAGGGAAAATAAAAAGGAAAGAAAAAAAGGGAAAATTTTAAAAAGTAAAAAATCGAAAAATATTAAAAAATATTAAAAAAATATCTATATTAACACCAGCCATGCCACATAGAGCGATTGACATCTACGTCAACAATTTTCGATCTAAATTGGTCGGATGAACTGAATTGGTATAAACGTAAAAAGTTTTAGCACTAAATTAGTACAATTGAAATATTTAAAATTGAATTGGTACCAACTAGGACAGTATTAAAGATCTCATCAAAAACTGCGATTGGTTTATGACTTTTTTAGTACTTTTCCCTTCCATAATCATAAGGTCACATAACTCAAAGTTCTATTACAAAATTTGACCCTAATAATTTATAAGTGTCAAAATCTCTATTTAAGTTCCAAAATAAAACAGGTTGACCCTATTTAAAAGAGAAACAATTTGAAATAATGATGATTGCATGCTAATATGTCTTATACATGATTGTGAGTTCACCATATGCAAAGGAGACACATAGCCTTATCAAAACTTTTTTTTTTTTTAAACTAATTGAGTCATCGAAACATTTAGCATAACATGAGATATCATTTTAAAAACTATCACATTGTTTTTAGTGTGACAAAACATGGATGACCTTGAAAGTTATCATTTTAATAAGTCTTCCTACTCTAAAATTACAAGAATATTTACATATAAAGGTAATTTTGGAGTTATTTTTTATTGGTTTATAGAAGAATCTTCAGATATCTAGAATATATACATAAAACAGTCTAAACTTTAGTAAAAAATATATTTAGCCAAATTGAGATTTGTAGAGAGTGCTCCAAATGTTGAAAAATTGAAAACCATCAAGCAACCTACAATACCATTTTCCACTGTAATAAAAAGATTAAATACGTTGTGATGATGAAGTCTTTTCGGTCCCGCTGCAACGAACGTGTGAATATTCTAATAAACATGACTTCGGCGGGTTAATATTCTAATGAACACGACTTTCATGCGACGCAGGTTTTTCTTTTCAGCTTTGAAGTATTTGGAAAGGTTTTTTCGTTATTTGCCTTTTGGAATTTGCACCCTAAGGACACGCTGGAACTTTCCATCGATTCAATCCATAGTTTTTTGCGAGACAGAGATCCACAGAATAGATCAATTTTTTTAAGAAAAAGAGGAGGAATAAAGTAGTCTATGCTCGGTAGTTCGAGTACTTTAATTTGTGCTTTGACTTTTTCAGAAAGAAGGATCGGGAGACATCATAGCACGAATGATAAGGAATGCCAGATGCAGAAATAACGTGACTACTAGCTATCGGAAAATTAGTTTTTAATTGCAGTCCGCGAATGACAAAAAATATTATCCTAATTAAAAAAACACAATGCTTAAATTTAGGAAAATGATTTTAAAATAAAATCAAAAATCAATTTTCAAAATATGGCAAAATATTACCCTTGAACCTAGAATTCTGCACATGGACACAAGAATTCTAATGCTTGTTCCTAGGTCATTCATAGCGATCTTGAGTCTAGAAGCTAGGGCTAAGTTCATCGAGTCCAATCCGGAGTCCAAAGAGGGCAAGCTTAGAACCCCGATGCTTAGGGTCGAGTCAACAAAGCTATGGCTTAGGACACTAGCGTGAGTGCCCAAGACCTTGGTGCCACTAGCTAGGTCCCCAACACTTGAGCCCAAGTTCATAGAAGCCAGGCTTAGGACCCCGAACTGTTGCTTGGCTCCTTGTTGCCCTGAATCGATTTTATAGAGGGCAAGCTCGAGACATCGGTGCCTATGCCTTGGGTTCTCAACGCGTGTGCGTTGGTCCATGGAGGCCAAGCCTAAGTCTATAAAAGCCAAGCTTGAGACCCCAAAAGCCATGCCTAGGTCTCTGCCATCCTAGCCCGAGTCCGAGTTATAGTCCATTGAGACCGAGGCCAAGATACTAGTCCCCTTACCAATGCCCGAATCTCCCACACCTAAGCTCGGGTCCATTAAGGTAGAGGCTCGGACCTTAGTGTCCCTACTAGGTTCCTCGGTGCTTGTGCCCGAGTCCATTGAGACTGAGCCCCTAAGACCTCGATGCCCGTGCTTGGGTCCCCGACACTTGAGCTTGAGACCATAGTGCCCATGCTCAGATACCCTATGCTCGAGCTTGCATTTGTTGAGGGTAGGCTCAGGATCGAGTCCTCAATGCTTGAGCTTGGGTTCATTGATGCTAGGTCCAGGACCCCAACACCAGTGTTAGGGTATTCGACACGTGAGCCTAGGTCCATCAAGGCTAGACTTGGGACCTCAATGCCCATGCTTGGGACCTAGCTATCGTGTGCAAGTCACTAGTGCCCAAATAGCGAATGTCTATTTAGGAAAATTAAATTAGATTTTTGATTCTAAATGTCGGAAAATATTTTTTTGTTATTTTTTTTATTTTAGCCAAATACCGAAAATTATTTTTATTTTCTTGGGAAATAAGTTTCTAGATAACATTTTTTAGAAAATGTACCATTTTTCAGAAATGTACTATTTTTTCGCGAAACAAACAGAACCTAAATGAATGAATTCAATTAAGACAGAACTATTACTCAATATTATTATTTTTCCTCAAGTTTTCAGTCGAGATTGCGTAAAATGAATAATTTCAAGCCAGCTAATGCATGAAGAGTTCGTGAGAGTGGTGAACGCGTTTGATGGAACGGAAGTCGTTGGTATGTTTGAGGAAAAATAACTTTGAAAAGAAGAGTGCCCAACCAGTGCATAAAGGAGCATTTCACCAGTCAAGGACAAAGAACTTTAAAGTTTGCCTCCGAAGAATCAGAGAAAGAAACTGCTAACTTGAGTGGAATTCTCTTATTTTGTCAAATCAAAACTGCATGCTTACAATGGAAAATGCACGTCCAGTATGTTGACGGACTAAGACAATGGAAACATTAAATTGGAAGACTATTCAAACTTAGAAATCTCTAGATATTGATCTTGGAGGCTTCCTCGTCATTAGATTCATTCGATCATGTTACTGCCGAAAGCTCCCTATTTTTACAAAAAGATCAAATGTGCTTGGTTGATGGATGAGGTTTGAGGTGGGCTTGTGAGTTGGCTATTATCGATGGAATTCGATGCTTCCGCGTCTCTACCATGTTATTAAACAGCAAAAATCAATGTGAGAACGAGGTGCAAGAATTATCTAAAACGACGACTGAATCTCTTCCAGAGTTCTCCCCTTAGTTTCTGGGACAAAGAGTATCACAAAGACAGCACTACAAGCAGCCACAGCTGCATAGATCGTGAAGGTACCTGTACAAAATTGCAAAGGCTATGTCAGTCAGCAGTTAAGTGTCAAAGCATGAGAGAGCGGGTTGCAGGGAGGAGAGGGAGTGAGGGAGAGAGAACCTCCGGCGCTCCAATCCAACAGTAAGTTTGCTGTCAACGTGATCACCCAAGTTGTTAACCAGTTTGCCAAGATCGCCATGCTGCCGGCATGGCCCTTAATATTCGCCGGAAGAATCTGGCATGCAAAAAGAATATAAAGTTTCAAGTTGGTCTCCATGAATCACGGGATGCTAGGACATATTCATTAATTTATTGAAATGACTATGGATCCGTGCTTACCTCAGACATGATAAGCCATGGAATAGAACCCATTCCCAGAGAGAAGGCGATGACAAAAGCCTGGATATGATGACGCTTAGAACATACCCTTAAACTTATATGCACAACGAATAAGTACGCAAAAAAAAAACGAATAAGTACGGACAGTGAGCATAAATGATCATACCACAAGCCCGACAACCGACAATATTCCCATTATGCTGTATAATTGAGAGTCTTCTGAAGCAGAACTCTAGAATATGGAAGAACAATGCCTCAGAAAAGCAGATACTCGGAAAAGAAGGGGTTGTACTAACAGGATTACTGACCTCTATATAGAACACCACGGCCACAAAAAGAAGGGTCAAAGTCATTGCAGATGAGGATACCTGCAAAGACAGATTTCAGTTCCCGATTTGAGCGTGTTTTAGAGAATCTTAACTTAGCGAGAATCTTGTAATACACACTATGAGAAGCAGCCTTCGGCCTGCTTTATCTGGGAGACAAGTCGCTACCCCAGTGCAAAGAACCTACAGCATGAAGGGTCCTTACACCTCAGATTAGGTCAAAAGTTTATTGCACTGTTTAACTGCCACCACCGAGAGAATCGCCACTTTACCTGGATAGCACCGAGTCCAACAGTTGCGACATCACTTGAAGAAATCCCTGTTCAAAATCAATGCAAATTAATGGAAGCCTAATCAACCAAGAGAAGCTTTATTGGGTCGCATCCGTCAGACAGATGCTATTCAGAACAACAGCAAGGATCAATATGCCTTTGGTCATCCTGACTAAAGCAGAATCAAAAACAGAAATTTCTTGTTTTTTTTGCAGGCTTGTAGAATCTGCTAGTAATATCCTCTAGGGAATGGAATGTGCTAATTTATTGGACTATTGATAATTTATATCAATCAATTCTTTCAACAACTCTTGCATAGATCAAGTTCAGGGCTTTTCTCCAACTTCAATTGATAGTCCTCTATTCAAATCTATTTAAATAGCAAAAGAAAACATTCGATTACTAATCTGTTTTATTAAACCTAACATAATGTGATATCTGCATCCTCAATTAGAAAAAAAGTACAGACAAACTGCAATCTTTCTGGGAGAAGAGCATAATGAATAGCTTTCAGCCTAGTCCTTGACGGTAACATTGAAAAAGACAGAGATTTAAAGTTGCAGGTCCTAATAAATTCACTTCTTCGCTCTAGTTAAATTGACATAAGGCTGCAATGCAACACAATCAGTTGCCACCTGCACTTTCAAAAATTGTGGTGGAATAGAAGAAGACACCATTGATGCCACTGAGTTGCCGGAGCATAAGTAGTCCAATACCTACCTGCAACACATATATTTGACACAAGAAGGGACAAGATGTCAAGGTATGAGATCATAAAGCTCAAGATAGATTCAAGTGAAACATTTACCATCAAAGGAAACCAATATCTTTTCTTCTTGAGCTCTGCAAACCTGATTGTTGTTGTTTTGTCTGTTGATGCAACACAGCTCTGCGTAAAGTATATAATTCATTACAATTGATACTACTTTGCAAAGAGAGAAGTTCAAACATAAGTACATCCATTATCTTATATTGAGTTCTTTTGTGGCAGAAAAGGCCCAAAGAACTGCACGGATGACAATATTTTAACATTACAACCTTCAAGTTGGAAAAGCTTTTCAATACCTTGATTTCATCAACTTCAAGGGAAATATCAGTATCAGATCCCCGTAGGACCTGCAAAGAGGCTTCAAATTCCTGCGTCAAACCCTTTTGGGCCTGTGGCATTTTCCATTCCAATTAATATAAAGCAGAAGAAAAACATAAGAACACAGTGGATGGAGAAATGAGAGCAGAAAGTTAATAAACGGGTGAGTTCAAACAAAGAATTAAGTACGGAAAAGACCAAATAAGATTTCATACCAACCATCGAGGAGACTCTGGGATGAAAAATAAGCCAGGAATCAATATTAGACATGGCAGAGACCCTGAAAATAATATTAAAAATCAATATCAAGGAATATACCAAGAAATAAGTGAGTTGAGTGTCACCAAATAGCCCCAGAAAACTGATGAGTGTACTTGGCCAATGACCTTATAAAAGAAACACCATCGCTTGTAGAACAAATGAACTGTTGTTCGTTGTATATTGTAGAGAGTTATGTTCAAAATCAATAAGTAAAATTTATGTGGGCAGTAGAGATGTCCAAAAGCATAGTATATTTTTAGCCAATAAAAAGAAACAACAGAGGGCTTTATTTGTGTTGGGAGTATTGTGTCCAAAGTTAAGTACATCCAGCATCATATACTTCTCTTGCGAAAGATGATTTTCTCTTCGTGGACTTACCCAAGATAGCAAGGATCCTCCAGTTGACAAATAGTCCGAAAAGGTAAGCCAACAATGTTCCGAATGTGATTGACAGCTACTAAAAGAAAGGGAAATCAAGCGTTTTCCACGATTTGTTGAAACAACTTTAAAACTATTAAACGAAAGGGTATCAATCAAGCAGAAGATGAAGAGCGGTAGGTGTGTTGACCTGATTCACAGATCCCAGGGTTCCTCTCATGTTCTCGGGCGATATCTCAGCTATGTAAACTGGCACCTATAGATACCAAGGGCCAGAATTGAGATTTGTCACACTGCTGCCAAAGTGCACGAGTGCGAAGGGCTTAACAAGAAAAGAGCTTTCCAAAGATTACCACATAAGAAATTATACCCACTCCGTATCCCCCCAACAACCTTCCTATGTATAAGAAGGAGGAATCCTACAGAAGCAGCCAAGAAGTACATAAGGATGTAGTTGATCGAATTTCAGAAATTATCTGACCATAGTGATCACTCACCTTGGCAAACGATATTGCCAACCACCCTAAGACATTAGGGACTGCAGCGATCATCAGAGACTGCAGTTGAACATTGTAAGAAACCAACAGTGTCCACACAAAAATTATAGAATTCTCAACAGAAGCAATCCTAACGACATTGTTGTGGACATTTAGAAGAAACAGATCAGCCCAACAAGGCAGGAAATCAGTGACAAAGTTCCATCATTGTAATTACAGAAATTTGTTTTATGCAGCGAATCACATCGACAGCTTGACCCATAATAAGCAATAGAAACCCAGTGGGAGCTGTAGAGCCTCATGCTGAAAAGCCAGAAGCCACGAAAGGTACTCGAATGATTCTGAAAGCTCCATCAAATAAAAAATGTAAGTCACTCAAAACCGAGGATGCTGGCTGTTCAGTTGCTGAAATTTTCCCAAATTCTGCCGCATCATCCAAAGAATGATTTCAGCAGAAGAGCAAAAAGCCAAAAGAACTAAAAGCTACCCTGAAATTGCTTAAGATTCGTCTAAGACA
Organism: Eucalyptus guilfoylei; assembly: GCA_016097605.1. Lineage (NCBI taxonomy): Eukaryota > Viridiplantae > Streptophyta > Magnoliopsida > Myrtales > Myrtaceae > Eucalyptus > Eucalyptus guilfoylei. Next base: position 30,183,123 of record CM027868.1, on the reverse strand, counting down.
AATGATACAAGAAACTCCTATGAAAATGGCAGCTGATCAGAATGAGTGGCATACCCCTTTCCGGCCGATGTGCTCTGCCATCTGGCCGCTCATGACTGCCCCAATCATACCTCCCACATTCACCAAGGAAGCAAATATTGAATACTGTATCCACCATCGTACAGCGATTAAGAAGGCATTGCGTCAATTGACAGAAGAAAAAGAGATCCAAAACCAGAAGTGAAAGATTAGACTCTAGATCCTGAAGCAAGTCGAACCTGCGAGACCGAAAGGCCTAGGTCGCTTTCTATGTCCTCCTCTGTAGGAGACGAATATCCACACTGAAATCCGAAACAGCACAAGGATTACACAACCACAGAACTCGCCAATAAATAGATAGATAGATGGGTTGATGGATAGGTAGAATGAAAACACATTATGCCAATTCGGGCTTACGGAGAATCCGAACTGAGCAGAGCCTAAGGCGACTGTCAACACACAGAGCAGGACGGAAACAGAGCCGCTGTGGAGGTTCTTTGCCGATCCGGAGAGGGTGGACTGCTCCGACACCTTCCCCTGCATTGCGTACCACACCCCCGTGCGGAGGAGCGGCTTCCTCATGTCCCTCCCGACCTCAGCGTCTTCATGGGCGCCCATGTCGAAGCTCGAGGCCGACAGCTCCTTCACCAGATGCTGCTGCTGCTTGTTCTTCTTCCTCCTGCTTAGCTCGAGTGAGGGAGGGAGCGCGATGCGAAGTGGGTTTTGGATCTTGGAGGAGCTTGTGGAATTACTGTGGATGGTGATCGAGAAGATGTGAGGAGATGATGAGTTGTTCCTCTGACTGTAGGTGTGGAAGCAGGGGGAGATGGGTGGAACGATGGTGGCAGTGCTGACCCGGGGATGGCGCGTATCTTGAAATTAAAAGATTGCGGCGATACGAAGGCATGTGTCGGGACGTGTCTTTTTCCGTTTCTGTATGTATAAAAAAATTATGGTAGGATTCTCGAGAATAAGTAATTTGAAAAATGATTTTTTTTTAAAAATAGTTTGTGTCGTCTACAAAAATGAACGAATGAAAAAAATTTCACTGATTATGAAAATATTTTTCATTGATTAATTATTTCAAAGGATACAAATGATTGTTTTTAAGAAATAATCGCTATATGTCGTTTACAAAAATGAGCGAGCAAAAAATAATATCATCATTCAAAAGAATGTTAAGATATAAATTATTGTTGATGATGCAAATATTTTTATTGGCCAATTATTTCAAGCGATCATTTTTAGGAAAATATTTTTGAAATCATTCATTTTTCATGAAAAAAAAATAGACCAAAAGTGATTCTTCAAATAAGCATGTTTCAATTTTCTTAATGACATTTTGCAAACTTTTACTTTGTTTTCCAAATTTACAATGGTCCAACGCTTTAAAAGATCAATGAAAATTTTATATATGAATCTACAAGTCAGTATAGATTTAGATACTAAACATTTTATTCATTAAATAATAGAGAAGTTGCATGACTCTTTGGAATTAATAAGAAGTCTTACCAAATGGATTGGAGTAGGGGTGAATTTGAGTCAACTATTAGCGAGTAACTCGAACCGCACTTGATTTCAAGAAATTTAAAAAAAAAATTGAATTTCAGGAAAACTACTTATTTCAAATAGTAATTATAGTAAACCAAAGAAGGGAAAATATGGTGGTTTCGTGTAAGGAAAATACGGGATTGGTCCTGTTCAATGAGCGCCATTAGATTGAGAAAGAATAAACTTTGATTGTAACTTACTGACTAGAAGATAGTACATCTTTAAGTTTCACTTAGGATTAAAGTGAAAATTGAGGATTTTTTTAAGACAAAAAAAAGTTCTGGGCATAATTAAGATTGAAGCTGAGGGCTTTAAGGGAATCAATGCAAGTGGGCTTTAGTTTTTCATTTTTTTTTTTTAACTACTCCCTTATTTTTTCTTATTCCTTTCAAAAAGATTCGTATGTTATAATATGATGCACCTAATCTCAACCTTTTCTTTTTGTTTTTCATCACTTTGTTTTTACAGTCTCCTTTTCTTATTAAGTTAATTTAAACTTTAACATATAAGTAAGTTCTAATTTGTTAAAGAATGACTCCACATAAATCCAATCAATTATTATTTGATGTATACAAATTTAGTTATCATTCTTTTTTATTATCACTTAGAATTTAATTTTCTTTGAAATCGTAAATGGAAGTAAAATAAATACTAGGAGCGCTTGTCATGACTATTTTTAGGCTAGTAGAACAAGATCCCTCATTAGAGAATTAACATGCTAACCCAATTTGGACCATTGCTTTGTTATTTTAACTTATCACTTGCTATCTTTGATCATCTTTATATTTTTTTTAAGCGATGTTAACTAACTCCTTTTCTTTCATCAAATATTTGCATAATCTGGAAAAACACCAAAAAAGTCTTAAACCTTACATTAGTACCAATTTAGTTCTAAACATTTCAATTGAACCAATTTAATTCTAAACATTTTCACAATAGTACTAATTTAATCTATCCGGCCAATTTAAATAGGAAATTGCTGACATGGCATGACCGTTATTGAGGTGAAATTTTTTTATAATATTTTAATAAATTTGTTTAGAATTTTTTTGCTATTTTTAATTTTTCCCCCTTTTTCTTTTTCTTTGGATTGTGGCTAATACCGACCATGGTCAGCAATTGGCCACAGGCACAGGTGTCGCGGCCCTCCTCACCAGATCTAGCAAAGGCATGACCTCGGCCTAGGTGAGGGCTCAACCCTTGTAACAAGGGTTGCCCCTCGCGACCTCTGGCGAGGGTTGAGCCCTAGCTAAATTCGGCGGGAGTTGCCCTCGCCCAAGCCGTGAGGGTCGTGCCCTCACTAGATTTGGCGAGGGCAACCCTTGCCTGTGGTTGGTTGGGGCCATGACACCCTTGTTGGCTCTCGCCTATGGCAGGTGATCGCCGAACATAGTCTAAAGGAAAAAAAAAAAAAAAAAAAAAAAAGGAAAGAAAAATGGGGAAAAAATTAAAAAGGTAAAAAATAAAAAAACTTATTAAAAAATATTTAAAAATATCTATGTTAACATCAGTCGTGTCATATATAGTGGTCGACATCTATGTCAACAATTTCCAATCTAAATTGGTCGGATGAATTGAATTGGTACAGATGTAAAGCTTTAACACTAAATTGGTCCAATTGAAATGTTTAAGATTAAATTTGTATCAATGCAATTGTTTATGATTTTTTTAGTACTTTTCCCTTCCATAATCATAAGGTCACATAACTTAAAGTGCCGTTATAAAATTTGACCCTAATAATTTATAAGTGTTAAAATCTCTATTTAAGTTCCAAAATAAAATAGGTCGACCCTATTTAAAAGAGAAACAATTTGAGATAATGATGATGATTGCATGCTAATATGTCTTATACATGATTGTGAATTCACGATATGCAAAGGAGACACATGACCTTATCAATTTTTTTTTTTTTAAACTAATTGAGTCATCGAAACATTTAGCAAAACATGAGATATCATAATAAAAACTATCACATTGATTTTAGTGTGACAAAACATGGATGACCTCGAAAGCTATCATTTTAATAAGTCTTCGACTCTAAAATTATATGAATATTTACATATAAAGGTAATTTTGGAGTTATTTTTCATTGGTTGATAGAAGAATCTTCAGATATCTAGAATATGTACATAAAACAGTCTAAACTTTAGTAAAAAATATATTTAGCCAAATTGAGATTTGTAGAGAGTGCTCCAAATGTTGAAAAATTGAAAACCATCAAGCAAACTACAATACCAAATTTCCACTGTAATTAAAAGATTGAACACCTTGTGATTATTAAGTCTTTTCGGTCCCGCTGCCACGAACTTGTGTATATTCTTATAAACATGACTTCGGCGGGTTAATATTCTAACGAACACGACTTTCATGCGATGCAGGTTTTTCTTTTCAGGTTTGAAATTTTTGGAAAGGCCTTTTCGTTATTTGTCTTTTGAAATTTGCACCCGAAGGACACGTTTGAACTTTCCATCGATTCCGTCCACAGTCTAGTGCGAGACAGATCCACAGAAGAGAATTTTCTATGCTCGGTAGTCAGTGGTCAGGGTAGTTTAATTTGTGCTTTCACTTTTTTCAAAAAGAAGGATCCGGAGACATCATAGTACGAATGATAAGGAATGCCGGATGCAGAAATAACGTGACTACCAGCTGTCGAAAAATTAGTTTTTAATTGCAGTTGGCTAATGTATGAAGATCGACTCTTTTATGACTTCGTATCAAAACAATTGATTTATGAATTTTTAAGTATTTTTTCTTTTCATAATCATAAGGTCACATAACTCAAAGTGCCGTTACAAAATTAGACTCTAATAATTTAGAAGTGTCAAAAAATCTCTATTTAAATTCCAAAATAAAATAGATCGATCTATTTAAAAGAGAAACAATTTGAAATAATGATGATGATTGCATGCTAATATGTCCCATACATGATTGTGAATTCACTATATGCAAAGGAGACACATAACCTTATCAAAACTTTTTTTTTAACTAATTGAGTCATCGAAACATTTAGCAGAACATGAGATATCATTATAAAAACTATCACATTGTTTTTAGTGTGACAAAACATGGATGACCTCAAAAGCTATCATTCTAATAAGTCTTCCGACTCTAAAATTATATGAATATTTACATATAAAGGTAATTTTGGAGTTATTTTTCATTGGTTGATAGAAGAATCTTCAGATATCTAGAATATGTACATAAAACCGTCTAAACTTTAGTAAAAAATATATTTAGCCAAATTGAGATTTGTAGAGAGTGCTCCAAATGTTGAAAAATTGAAAACCATCAAGCAACCTACAATACCATTTTCCGCTGTAATTAAAAGATTAAATACGTTGCGATTATGAAGTCTTTCGGTCCCGCTGCAACGAACATGTAAATATTCTAATAAACATGACTTTGGCGGGTTAATATTCTAATGAACACGACTTTCGTGCGACGCAGGTTTTTCTTTTCAGCTTTGAAGTGTTTGGAAAGGTTTTTTCGTTATTTGCCTTTTGAAATTTGCACCCTAAGGACACGCTGGAACTTTCCATCGATTCAATCCATAGGTGTTTTGCGAGACAGATCCACAGAATAGATAATTTAAAAAAAAAAAATGAGGAGGAATAAAGGAATCTGCTCGGTCTGCTCGGTAGTTGGAGTACTTTAATTTGTGCTTTGACTCTTTTCGGAAAGAAGGATCGGGAGACATCATAGTACGAATGATAAGGAATGCTGGATGCAGAAATAACGTGACTACTAGCTGTCGAAAAATTAGTTTTTAATTGCAGTTCGCTAATGTGTGGTCGACACCCTTTTAACACCCCCCCCTCCCAAAAAAAACCAAAAACAAAAATCACATGATCATCCACTGGTCAGCGATGCAACGGCAATTCCCAAAATCACGCCTGAATATAAATTACCTAACCTTCTTAAGTTTTCAGTCGAAATTGCAAGAAATGTCAAATGTCTCATCCCAAAGAAAAATCGAATTTAATTATAAAATATCAAATGTCTCATCCTTAAGAAAAATCAATTCATGACAAAATTCTTACCCAATTCAAATGATGCCTTCTTCTCAAATTTTTAGTCGAGATTGCATGAAATGAATAATTTCGCGCCAGCTAATGCTTGAGGAGTTTGTGAGAATGGTGAATGTATTTGATGGAATGAAAGAATTTGGTATGGGTGAAGAAAAATAACTTTGTATAGAAGAGTTTCGCTATAAAAACATAGAGGAATGTTCTACCAATGAAGGATATTGATTTTGAGATTCATCACCAAAGAATCGGATAAAGAGTCCAAGAAACTACTCGGAGGAATGCTCATTTATTTATTATTTTGCTCGAAGAATCCTCATATATTGTCAAATCAAAATTTGCATGTCTATAATGGACAGACTAAGACTAGGAAAAATTTAACAGACTAAACATTAATTTAGAAGATCGCTCAAACTAAAAAACTAACTTGAACTCGGAAACCAGTCTGAATTAGGAAGCTTAATCAAATCAAAAAACCTATTTAAAACAGAAATAATCCTCCAGTCTTAGCCCAGCCGAAGTGGCATTTATTCTTCAATTTCTAGAAGTTCATCTCGGGGCCTTCTCCTTATTGGATCCATCGGATCATGTCACGGCCGAAATCTCCCTTTATTTACATAAATATCAAAGGCGATGGGCTCATTAGTGAGGTTTGAGGCGGGCCTGTGAGCTGGTTATTATCAATGGAATTTGATGCTCCTGCACCTCTTACGACACTATTCAGCAGTAAAAATCAATGTGACACCTGGAGGCAAGAATCATTCATACGACGACTGAATATCCTCCAGAGTTCTCCCCTTCGTTTCCGGGACAAAGAGGATCACAAAGACAACAGTACAAGCAGCCACGACTGCGTAGATTGTGAAGGTACCTGTCGAAAATCGCAAAGGCCGTGTCAGTCAGCAGGCAAGTGTTAAAGCTTGAGAGAGCGTGCTGCAGGGGGACAAGGAGGGAGAGGGAGAGAGAACCTGCAGAGCTCCAATCCAACAGCAAGTTTGCCGTAAGTGTGATCGCCCATGTTGTCGACCAGTTCGCCAACGTTGCCATGCTGCCAGCAAGGCCCTTAATGTTCGCGGGAAAAATCTGACGTGCATAGTGAAGCAAATCTTGAGTTAGTATCTACATGACCATTGAGCAACCCCTACTTGAATGCGCAACCTGGAGGAGAATTCTCTACTCTAGGATTTAGTGAAAAATAAGCAGATTGTGCTTACCTCAGACACGAGAACCCATGGAACAGATCCCATTCCCACAGAGAAGGCAACCACAAAAGCCTGGATGTAATGACACTCAAAACATAGCCTTAGGAACTTATTAAGTACATGAATAAGTACAAACGGTGAGTGCAAATGATCATACCACAAGCCCAACCACCGACAATATTCCCATTATGCTGTATAGTTTAGAGTCTTCTGAAGCAGAGCTCTGTCAAATGCAAGAAGAATGCCTCAACAAGCAGCCATTGCCTCAGAAGCCAAAGGGTTGTACTAGCTTCATTACTGACCTCTATATAGAACGCTACGGCCACAAAAATAAGGCTCAAAGTCATCGCGGACGAGGATATCTGCAGAAAAGGATTTAGATATCCAATTCAAGCGTGCTTTAGAGAGTCTTAAATTTAGTGAGAATCTAGGCATACGCACTATTAGAAGCAGCTTTCGGCCTGCTTTGTCCGGAAGCCAAGTGGTAGCCCCAGTGGCAAGAACCTACAGCATGCAAGTTGCTTACACCTCAGATTAGGTCTAAAGTGTTTGGCACTGTTTAACTGCTGCAGAAGACCACTGAGAGAATCACCAATTTACCTGGATAGCACCGACTCCAGCAGTTGCGATATCACTTGAAGAAAAACCTAGTGAAAATCAATGCACATTTTTGGAAGTCTAATCGACCAAGAGAAGCTTTATTGGGTTGCATCCATCAACAGATGCTACTCAGAACAACAGTAAGGATCAATATGCCTTTGCTCATCCTGACTAAAGAAGAATCTAAGAGAAATTTCTTGTCTTTGCAGGCTTGTAGAATCTGCCAGTAGCATCCTCTAGGAAATGAGATAGGCTAATTGATTGAACTATTGATAATTACTATCAATCAATTCTTTCAACAGAAAACATTTGATTACTCCAACTCCAACGGATTGCCATCTATTTAAGTCTATTTAAATAGTGAAAGAAAACATTCGATTACTAATCTGTTTAAATAAACCTAACATAATGTGATATCTGCATCCTCAGAAAAAAATAACAGACAATATGCAATCTCTGGGGAGAAGAGCATAACAAATAGTTTTCAGCTTAGTCCTTCATAGTAACATTGAAATTAGTAATCCATTAAAATTCCTAACATAATGTGACATCCACATTCTCAATTAGAAAAAAGTACAGACAAATGCAATCTTTCTGTGGGGAAGAGCATAATGAACAGTTCTGGCTTAGTCCTTAACAGTAACATTCTAGAAAAAGAGAGATTTGAAGTTGCAGGTTCTACTAAATTCCCTTTGCTCTGATTAGATAAAATATAGGCTGCAATGCCACACAATCAATCGCCACCTGCATTCTCAAATATTGTGGTGGAGTAGAATAAGACACCATTGATGCCACTGAGTTGCCGGAGAATAAGTAGGCCAACACCAACCTGCAATACATATATTTGACACACGAAAGGACAACATGTCAAGTTATGAGATAATAAGTCCAACATCGATCCAAGTGAAACAATTACCATCAAAGGAAACCAATATCTTTTCTGCTTGAGCTCCACAAGCCCGATCGTTGTTCTTTCGCTTGTTGATGCAACAGATGTCTAATGGAAATATAATTGATAACAGTTAATACTACTTTATAAAGAGAGGTGTTGAAACATAAGTAGATCAATTATCTTTGGCTAACTATCTCAAGTTCTGTTGCAGCAGAAACGGCTCAAAGAACTACACGGATGTATATTTATTATATTCACAACATTCAAATTGGAAAAGCTTTTCAATACCTTGATTTCATTGACTTCATGGGAAATATCAGTATCAAAACCCCGTAGGACCTTTAAAGAGGCTTCCAGTTCCCCTCTATAATCCATTTTGGCCTGCAGCATTTTCCATTCCAAAGAGCATAAAGCAGAGGAGAAAATAAGAAAACAGTGAAGGGAGAAATTAGAGCAGGAAGTCCCTAAAAAGGAAGAATTAAATACAGAAAAGACCATATCAAATTTCATACCAACCATCGAGGAGACTCTGGGATGAAAAATAAGCCAGGAATCAATACTAGACATGGCAGAGACCCTGCAAAAGATGCTCAAAATCAATAGCAAAGAAAATAACTGCAAATAAGTGAGTGTCCTGAAACCCATGGCATCAGAAAACTGCTGAGTGTCCTTGGCGAATGACCTTATAAAAGAAACACCATCATTTGTAAAGAAAATGGGCCCGTCGTTCGACGAATATCATAGATAGAGTTATGTTCATTTGTGGGCATTACGGATGTCCAAAAGCTTTTTATGCAGTTAGCGGAAAAAAATAAGCTTTTTCTATGTTGGAAGTTTGTGTAATAGTGTCAGAAGTCAAGTACATCCAGTATGATATACTTCTCTTCCAAAAGATGTCCTCCCGAGCAGGAGGTTAAAAGGCTCTGATCACTGGAAAAGTCCAGATAAAGCCAGGCAGGAGGCTCGATAAAGATATCCTCCTCACGGGGGCCCGCCAAGGGACCCCAGGGGTTACCTCGCCCCCCGGTTGGATGGGCAAGTCCCTCGTGGGGGTAAAACCCCACTGGAATCCTACCCAAATGAAGGTTCTAGGACCTCAGAAGGGTCCCGGGTGGCGAAGTTTGTGTAATAGTGTCAGAAGTCAAGTACATCCAGCATGATATACTTCTCTTCCAAAAGATGATTTTCTCTTCATGGACTTACCCACGATAGCAAGGATCCTCCAGTTGAGAAATATTCCAAAAAGGTAGGCCAACAATGTTCCGATTGTAACCGAGAGCTACTAAAAAGAAAGGCAAATGAAGCATTTTCCATGATTTGTTAAAACAACTTCGAAACTATTAAAAGAAAAGGGGTCACGTCAAGCAGATGATTAAAGTGGCAGGCGTACCGACCTGATTCACAGATCCCAGGGTTCCTCTCATGTTGTCAGGCGATATCTCAGTTATATATACCGGCACCTATTGATACCAAATAAGGGGGATTTGTCACACTGCGGCCACGTGCAAGTTTGAAGGGTTTAATAAGATAAAGCTTTCCGAAGATTACCACATAAGAAATCACACCCACACCGAATCCCCCCAACAATCTTCCTATGTATAAGAGTAAGGAATCCTGCACAAGCAGCCAAGGAGTACATGAGGGTGCAGCTGCGAGCGATTGAATTCCATGTATTATCTGACCATAATATTCACTAACCTGGGCAAATGATATTAACAGCCACCCTATAACATTAGGGACTGCAGCGATCATCAGCGACTGCAGATGAACATGGTAAGAAATTTAACAGTGTCCACACCATAATCATAGAATACCTAACAAAAGCAATCTTAGAGACGTTCGTTTAGGACATTTCGAAGGAACAGGTCACCCCAGCAAAGCAAGAAATCAGCAGTAAAGTTCCAGCGTGACAATGTCTTGTGAGACTATTGATATTCATTCACCATCTGCAGCTTCACCCATAATAAGCAATAGAAACCCGGTGGAAGCTTTAGAGTCGCATGCTGAAAAGCCAGAAGCCAAGGAAAAAGCTTGGGGGTTGCGGGATCCCAACTTTTCGACCTCTAATTGTGGCTTTCTATACGAAAGTTACTCGATGACTCCAAGAGCTCCATTGAATTAAGAACGTAAATTACTCAAAATCGAGAAGCTTACATTTTTTTTATTCAAGATGCTGGCTGTTTTGAGTACTGAAATTTCTGAAAACCGGTCACATTATCCAAACAATAATTTCAGCGGAAAAGCAAAGAGCCAAAAGAACTAAAGGCTATTATCAAGAATATGTTCTGAGCTTGAGTCCATGAAAGAAATCCGATCTAATTAGTAATTTCAAATCTCAATAGAACGTTATTTAAATTAGAAAAGTCTTCATTGGACTTTTGGTTGACCGAACAAATGAAGCAATAGGTTAATTTTGGCTTCCTATAATGGATCCATATATATATATATATATATATATATATATATATATATAGAAGATTACGCTTCCAAATAAAGGAATCAAGCATTTTGTCGGAGTTGCTAGGCCGCCGGTCTTCCTTTGAATGAGTAGAAAAGCTTTTGATTGCAACAATCCATTATTTGGCGTGCTCATGAATTACATCCAAAAAACGTTGCAAGTATTTGAAGCCAATAAATTCCAGATGAAATTTGTGGATTCTTTAATTAGATTGAGAGACTGATAAGCAAAGAATTATGAGGTCCACATACTGTGTATTAGATGTAATTGAGGACTTGAAACAATAACCGTTTGAGTGAATCAAAGTGGTTGTAATTTCCATCATATTGCTTAATCTATAACAAAATCATGTGCTACTCCCCCCATGGAGTGAGTCCCACCAACTGAACCACATAAATCCGATATCCAATTTATTTCCCTGTTATGTTTACTTTTTCTCCACTCACTTGTTTTCGCTACAATTGGCATCATAGTCAAGTTCAATTGACTTGAAATGAATCAATGGCGACAAAAGAAGGAAAGTGAAAACTAACAAATCTTATGGGAAGTATTTTGATGTCTAGAAGATGCAAATTACTTATGCCAAATGAATTCATGCCTACCCATGTCTAATGAGAAGCTAAAGTCAATGAAGCAAACTGATTGGGATTTGTTGGATAGACAGATGTTGAGTCTTATGCAAATGAAATTGGCTCATAATGTCGTGTTTAACATTTTCATACAAACGATTATTATGAGATTGATGAATATCTTGTCAGACATGTATGAGAAGCTCTTTAAGTCAACAAGGTCAATTTGATGTGCTATCTATTTTAGTTAAAATGGATGGAGATATGTTAGTTGTTGAGTATATCAGTGAATTTGATATGGTTGCTAGTTAATTGAGTTCGATATGCTTTGATTTTTTTATCATCATTGCATGATAGTTGATTTTTCTTTTTTTTTTGGTAAAAATAGTTGAATCTCTAGTTAACAAGGTCGACATTGGTAAGTAAATTTTCCTGTTGACTAAGACAAATAATGCAAGAAACTCCAATGAAAAAGGCATCTAATCGAAATGAGTGGCATACCCCTTTCCTACCAACGTACTCTGCCATCTGACCGCTTATTATTGCCCCCACCATGGCTCCCACATTCACCAATGAGCCAAATATCGAGTACTACATCCGGCATTGTACCACAATCAAAAACAAATTGCATCAGTTAAACAATCAGAAACAAATCCCAACCCAAAAGAGAGAGATTAAATTCCGGTTCCCGAAGCAAGTCGAACCTGTGAGAGCGAAAGGCCCAGGTCGCTTATTATGTCGTCTTCCGTGGGAGACGAATATCCACACTGATAGCCGAAACAGCATGAGATTTACACAATCACCAGATTCAATGATAGACAGATAGACAGACAGAGAGACAGAAGCAAAACGCATTAAGGGAATACTGGCTTACAGCGAATCCGAACTGAATAGGGCCTAAGGCGACCATCAGAACACAGAAGAGGACGGAGAAGGAGCCCTCACGGAGGATCGGCACCGATCTGGAGAGGCTGGACCGACTCGATCCCTTCCCCTTCATCACGTACCAGATCCCTGGGTGGAGCAACGGCTTTCTCAGGCCCCTCTCAACCTCAGCATCTTCAATGCCGCTCATGTCGGAAGCTCGAAACCGAAACTTCTCCCAGAGATGCTGCTGCTGCTGCTGCTTCTTCTCGTTCTTCCCTTATCTCAAGTGAGCGAGAGGGCCATGCGACGTGGGATTCGAGCCTTCGAGAGTTCGCGAACGGTCATGGTACGACGATGGAGAAGATAATATGAGGAAACGAATCGCCTCTCTGACTGTTGGTTGTTGAAGAAGAAGATGGTCCCGTCCGGGGGGGCTCCATGGCTGTCTGCACGTACAAGTTTTTGCCATTGCAGTGGGCCGATGTGTCTTTGCCCGAGAGTGACTGGCAGTTACTACAAGACGACGATGGCGCGACCGCGTATTATAGCATCGCATGTGGGAAAGGTGAGCGATGGTCCCGCACCGTGCAGGCGGCGGGGCCTTCCTGGACCACAAGATTTCAAGATAAAGATCGAAGCAATCAGGCAATTGGTTAGAGCATCATTCCCTTTTCTACTTTAGTTTTTAACGTACGAAGCAAATCCACCGCATCGCCAAAAAGGAGCATTCCTCCTTGGTACTGTTCTTTCCTTTTTTTAGGTAGGGTTGTGTTTATTTTCTTTCTTTCCTTTTCTTTTCTTTTGTCAAGGTAGGATTTTTGTCCTTTGTCATGTCGGGTGCAATCAATGAAAGTATTGAAATGTTGGTTAAAACTAGTGCTGTTTTGTTTTAACTCTAGCTTCAAAAGATCGTTTAATGTTCTAAAATGACTTTACATATTCACATTTGTATTTACTAGACGGTTTATACGTTAGGCAATGCATTAAGCTCAAAATACGAATGATAAAATTAAATGATTTAGCAAGTCGTTTCAGACACACCGTTGATTTCGTTGAAAATAAATAAATCTAGTCATCAAATGTTTGTATGAAATCGGTTCCGTTGGTGCTTAAGCGCATTTATTTATTTATTTAAACATTATAACATATCTCGTTAGTTAGCCAAATCAGTTTTTGGCAACAAACATTAGAGAATGATTTTGGCGTTACGATAAATTGCAACTATTTTGAATCCAATTCCCTAGGTATTTCTTTTGTATCAGATTGGAATATAAATATACTTTTTATTTGAATTTGGTTTGTAAGTATCCTCGAAAACTTTTAAAGAACAAAGCGAAAAATATTCTACATTTTGATCGTATTATTTTCCCTGTCAGCATGTAATCAATGTTTTCACCATCAAAACATTACAACAAACGCCAACTTGTATGCAAGTTCCAATGAAAAAAATATTCAGCTTTTTTAAAGTCAATGAAATTTGTAATATGGATGGTTAAAAAACAGAACAATGGATTGAGATCTGCAATCTGTGATTATCACGCAACTTCCTTTCGTTGTTTACTTTCATGATGAAATTACAAAGGGAGTAATTTTGATGAATTAATCGATGATGGGTTCATTCTTAGTTCCACTTTATCTATAAGGAATAATATAATTCTTTACACATAAATTCTAAATTAAAGAATTTTATGTATTCATGATTTATTCACAACAAGATGGATTGAGACATATCTTCATCCATGGTAATAACTTTGAGAAAATGATTGATGCAGAAATAGGATAAATGAAGAAATCCGATTTCTCTCCCTTAACCAACTTTTTTCTTAAATTATTTTATTTTATAGAGACAGGACCAAACTCTTTATACAAGCTATCAATCATTGTCTTCAATAGGTGTCTTCCATCAAAACATATTCTATTTTCATTAAAGTCGCATCTTTTTATAAGAATTGCACATTCTCATAAGAATTGCATCTTTTCATAGCCAATGCGATTTTTTTTTTTTATAGCATTCAAATAATTATTGGACTATCAATTGATAACATCATGTGAGTCAAATTCTTACATTCTCTCACTAGGCCCATTTGACCTTTTCTTCATGGTTTAATAAAGATCATAATGTGCACAATAATATTATGTTAGAACATTTTTTAAATCGGCTATCACGTAATAATTACAATCAAACAAAGAAAACTAACGCAAGTCATAGTGGTTGTATGTCATCAATCAACACAATCCTTCCATGTACAACAATGATAGCTCTCTACTTAACATGATACATAAAAGAAAAGCATAGTAATGACCCAACTATAATGTCTTTTGTTAGAGACTATCATGTTGAACATTCTTCTATTTCCATCATGTATGCTTAATAAATAAATAAAAAGAAATATCATAAACACATAAATGAGCTCGGAGTATCAAATAAATAAACTTATTGAAATCATAGTACAATATCATTTAATGACATCCAATAATGGCCATCTTTTTACATGTTCATTAAATATTTGGAGTGGCAGTCATTTTGTTAAGGGATATGTAATCATAATGTTAGTGCTAATGTGTTCAATTGGTACTCTCTTCTAAACTTCATCTTTAACAAATAAGTATTTAATTTCCACATGCTTAGCATCCTCAAAATACTTGTCATTCTTATAAAATAAAATTGTTGTAGAATTGTCACAATAATTTTTAGTGGCCATAAACTCTAAAATAAAGTTTCGCAGTCATAATCCATAAATCGCGACCTCAAAGTATGTAACAAACTCGGCCTCCATAGTAGATGCAGTAATGACTGATTGCTTCATCATTTCACATGAAATTGCCCTCCGGCAAAAAGGAACAATTAACCAAACGTTAGTTTTCTTATATTGGCATATTCGGCTAAGTTTGAATCTGATTATCTAATCACCTCAAGATGACCGATCTTTTATAAGTAAATATATGATTTTTCATTCCTTGCAAACGAAAGAGAATGTTTTTTGCAACTTTCTAGTAATTCCAGGATATTTTAATACTACCCAGCATTTTGATAGCAAAAACAATGTCTGGTTTGGTGCAAGTTTGAGCATTCATTAAACTCCTAACAACATATGCATAAAAATATTTTTCATTTGCTGTTGTCCCAATTTATCTTTCAGACATTGCATAAAACTAAATTTGTCCTAATTCTAAATTGAAACTCCTTTGCTGAACATTTGTCCACATCGTATCTTTCTAAAAATTTATTAATGTAAGCTTTTGGAGATAACCCTAACGATTATTGTGATTTATTACAAAATATTTCTATTCCTACCAAATATGTTGCCTCTTCCATAATTTCAAAATTCTTGAGAAATTTATTGGTTTCATGTAACAAACCAAGATCATTAATCGTAAGCAAAATGTCATTAACATAAAAAAAAATTGGAAAAACTTACTTCCATTTACCTTCATATATATACACGAGAGAAGTACACTATCAATGCCATAAGTTGTGTACGGCGCTCACTTTGGTGCAAAAAATTTCCGTTAGATCACTTAAGTGCCAAAAAGTTTGAAAAACAATCATTTTGGTGCCAACTCCGATCAAATTAACCGGAAATCCGACGTGGCACTTTTTTATTAATTTTTTACGCTAATGTGGCTCGCCAGAGAGTACAGTTAGCATATAAACCACAAAACGACGTCGTTTGGTGTTTCTCCCCCAATTCAAAACCCTAAACCCTAAATCTGCTGGATAATCTTGGCCACCGCCGCCCTCGTCGTCCTCTTCTCCTCCCTTGCCGTCCTCTCCGCCACCACCCATAGCGCCGCCAAGCAACACCACCTCCTCCACTACCTCGACGAGCTCAGCGACCGCGGCGAGCAAGTTGCCGTCGACCCCTCCGCCTCCTTCGAGAACCCGCACCTCCGCAATGCCTACGTCACCCTCCAGGCCCTAAAGCAGGTCATCCTCTTTGACCCCAACAACTTCACCATCAACTGGGTCGGCCCTGACGTCTGCAGCTACTCCAACGTCTTCTGCTCCCCCACCCCCGACGACCCCGGCGTCCGCACCGTTGCTGGCGTCGATGGTTTTCCCTCCTCCTCCCCCTTCAACCACCTACATCCCTTGCCTCCGCCTCCGCTGGTGATGGGCCAGTCACCATCCTTGATGGACCCCGCGCTCGGTGGCCGTGGCTTCGACCCCGACCCTAACCCCGACTTGGCCACTCAGCGGCCAAGTCGAAGGCCGTGATCTTGCTCAAGTGCGAACCTCACGTCACCAAGCAACGGCGGCCGAGCGAGCTAGGTCGATGGCCGAGTGATGGTGGCCAAGCGAGCTAGGTCGGCGGCCGACGAGGTTCGGAACCCTAATTTCAATCTCCAAATAAAATAAAAAAATCCCAAAATGAGTTGTGTGGCGTCGTTTTTTGTGAGGCCATCCACTTAGGACGGCAAAACAATGTTGTTTTCTTAAGGAGGACGGAAAACAATGTCGTTTCTCAAGCCATGTCGAATTTTTTTTTTTAAATATAAAAGCCACATCATCATTTTGGCCAGAATCTCTCGCCAGTAGCACCAAAGTGATCGTTTTTCCTCTGATTTGACACTTAAGTGATCCGATTGAAACTTTTGACACCAAAGTGAGCGCCGTACACAACTTATGGCACTGATAGTGTACTTCTCCCATATATACACCAATCAGTAATGTCTTCTTAAATCTAAAGAAGTTATGGTATCATTAAAGTAAATATACCATTGCCAAGAAGCTTGTTTAAGTCCATATACGGACTTCTTTAGCTTATACACCATGTTTTTCTTTCGCTTAACTGAAAGGTCACTCAGATTGGTCCATATAAATCTCTTTCTCTAAACTCCAATTAAGAAAGATAGTTTTAATATTCATTTTATTTAACTCTAACTCGTACGAGTCACTAAAACTATAATGATTCTAAGTGAGTTGGAGACTAGTGAAAAGATCTCCTTATAATCAATGCATTTTTTCCCGAGCAAAGCCTTCAATAATAAGTCTAGTCTTATTTCATTTGATATCACCTTTTGAGTCATGCTTAGTCTTAAAAACCCATTTACACTTACATTCTTAAGGCAATTCAACAAAATCTTAGACTTCATTCGGATCCATTAATTTCAGCTTTTTTTTCCACGACATTAAATCATGTATTCGAATCATCACATTCCATAGATTGTGAAAATAAACCTAGAATATTACCGGTTCCTAAATCAATTTTTGATTCTTCATAAACCACACGGTCATTGTCGTGACCCGACCTCGGCGTCCATAGGAATCAGCGAGTGAATTGGCATAAAGGTAGGGTTTAAAGGTGGTTAACCATAAGAGTGTCCTCACAGCACGTAACTATAGGGATGCCATTACCTCATCCTTTGGGATCAACGCCATAAAGTTTCTCGATCATGGTCGTGAGCTGTCTTAAGCTTGCAACTCGTGTGGCAGTGGGATTTGTCGTGATTCTAGCTTGACGCCATGGCACATCTTGATCGATTGTTTTAAGGTCAGATGGAAACTGGATGTAAATATGCGTTTAAGGGTTTTTTGATCATGAGAATCCTCTCACCATACATTACTCTAGAAGATGTCACCACTTCATCGTTTGGGATCAACCACATGAGTATGTCAAATCATGATCACGAACCTTCTCTAAAGGTTCATTCCCCTCACAACAGGTTCATTTAATATCTATGAACTGTTTAAGACAACCTAGAAAATATTTAGGAGTTGCCACTATTCTTGTTTTTAGGGGCTGGTTGTAGTGCCTAATCGAGGATTGAGAGTAATCTCTCAATACCTACACAACCGGGGATCTAAAATTCGAGAACTTGGGTTATACTAATGTTACTATTAGTGCCCTTTCGATACCTAATAGTCGATGTGTTATCTAACGTGATCACACATCTCTTTTTACGGGCAAGTTTATGAGGAAAAGGTGATATTGCATGGATGGTTTGTTCATGCGATTCTACTCTATTACTAAGAAAGTGAAACAGCAAATCAATCAAGTAACTGAAATTGCGGTGGAAGTAAAACGCCTAAGGATAACAAAAGAGTACAATGAAAAGAGTCTACACAATTCTAAGAAAGATTTAAAAAAGAAACCTGCAACTCATCGGGTATTTATATAACGCCAAAACAACCCGAGACATACGTCAAGGAGTGAATATTACAAATGGTAAGGTCGGATTGGATATCGACCATTCGTCTTCTTCGAGTCTTCAGGATCGGCCTCTCCATGGACCTATCCTTCTTCTAGTCTATGGCTAAAACTAACATACCAACAATGAAAATGTACCAAATAGAAAAAAAAAAATCACAATCAAAGGACCATATTAAGGTATTAGCTAATCAAACATGGCCTTAGGGTTGGCCTTTGAAGTTCATGCAACGGCCCACCTAGGATATCTACCCAATTCATTTCAATATGACTTATAGCTATTAGCCATCATTTGTGTTCGTGCGTGGTGGCTAACGCTAAAAGTCCCTAATGCGAGTTCTAATTGTCATCCCAAAGTAACCCACGAGATCACGCATCACACCTAAATCATACATCTAAAAATTACATGCAAAGTGCATAAGAAAGCATCCACACAGGCCATTTAAGTTCTCAATCAATCAACCAATTGAGTGAGCCAATAGTGGATCACTTATTCAGTCGTATGTGCCAAACACAACCACATTCATTTTATGGCAATAAAGACAGTCAATATGTGATTCATGTGATGCCCAAAAATACATTACAAAAAATTGGCAAGAGAAAACATCATCGATGTTATGGAACACATTTAGCCATCCAAGTTCACTTGGGTGCATCGAGGGCACAACTAATCAAGCGTTGCAGATAGGGGTGTGCATGATCCGAGTGGGCGGTTCCCAACCTAGAACCAGAAACCGCCCACTAAGAATCGATTCCAAAAAATTGGAACCGGGAACCGCCCGCTAGTTCCATAGATCCACCTGAGAATCGGACTGCCGGTCCGATTCGGTTTCCGGGTGGATCCATAGAATCGGTCCAACCTCATTGCCCCTATTTGCCCTCCCCACATTTGCTTATTTTGGCTCTCCCGACCATGGTAGCTTTATTCTCCTCAAGTACTAGCCCGCAGCGGTGGTTGCGACCCTCACGCCACTTCCATCTGGGCCACCACCACCATCTTCGCCACTGCCTCCGCCGTCTCCTGCTCGCCGACAATGGGGAGGACAATAGGGACGATGAGTTGTTCTTAGACCTGGAGTTCGCCCGTGTCCCCGAAGATGAGGACGATGGGGAGAAGCCTGAGGAGGGGGAGGAGGAAGAGGGAAGGTAGAAGCAGGACGAGCCCAACAACGAAGATGATGATAGTGATAGTGAATGTAGAGGCGGCAACGGCGTGGAGAGAGAGTTCAAGTTCAAGGGGGGAAAAGAGAATCGACTCACTCTTTCGCCGAGTTTGAACTAGGACTCGAAGGGAGATGAATAGATCCAAAGGTGAATCGGCGAGGAAGAGAGAGCTGGGGGAGATTTTGAATTGAGAGAGACGAGATGGAGTAGGAGAGTAGTGATTGAGATAAGATGGTGATTGGAGCCCTAAATTTTAGATTTGCTAATTTTGATTTTTTTTAATATTAAAAATTAATATATTATTATAATATAACCGGTCCGTCAGGAGTGAGCGGGTGGGCGGATCCGCCAATGGAACATGGAACCGGACCAGTTCCCTTAAGAACCACCGATTCCAGGTAGTTTGGACGAGTCCCGGTTCTTTTGCACATCCTTAGTTTCAGACATTCTAAATATGATCAAAATTTTGACAAATTTTATGTCAAATCGTGATTTTTAAAGAAACTGTTGAAAAGGAATATGATTTTATTGAATCAAGAATCATGCCTAGTCATTAAGGTGAGCTCGGGTGTATTGAGGGCACAATTGATCAAGCATTACTAACGTCCTAAACATGAATCAAGAGATCAATAAAATTATATCAAATTATAGTTTGAAAAAATGTTAAGAGAAATTTCCTATGGGCATCACATGGGCTATCAAAACTTGAAATGATTTTGAAATCACGTTGGAAAATCAGAATTTCAAAACATTTGTGCCTTTCGAATGGATGGTAAAAGTAGCAAACCATGTTTTTATTTTGTGAAAATTTACAGCAACAAACTACAACATCTCACAATCAATTCTTGAAAGACATTGAGACTAATACATCACACATGATTTTTTAAAAATTCAAGAACAAGAGCATGTCAATTAGAAGTGAAATAGGGCAGCAGCAAAGCAGAAATTCTATGACCAATGTACCATACCAAATGACATGCAAAAATTCTAAAATTTTGACATGTTATAGACCTAAATGTCATGCACAAACTTTATTAAGGACTCTACTTCAAAATTAGTTCACAGAAAGTCACACAAAATTGTCAAACAAATTGGATCATGGAAACAAGACGGGATTTCAGTTGAACCTAATTGCTAAGTTTGGACTTGGTTGAGCCAAAACGGCAACCATGGCAAACGAAGAGCTATTGAGGGATGTTATATGTCACTTTGAAGCTTGAAACGTCCTTTGTAAATGTCTAGAATACATCAAAGACAATTGAACATGTTAACACTTATGATCAAAGACATTTCTATTAAGAGGTCTAATTTGCAATCATATCCCGCAATGTCTTGAACAAATCATAATTTATCTTCTTTAAATCACATGAGAAAACTACACAATTTTTTGTGCTAATATATTTAGATGTGAGGTTTAAGTTTCATGAAGATATCTCAAAACAATTTGATTTACAAAAAATCATGCGAAATTTGGAAAATAGGTCAAATCATCTTATCACGCAAAATTGCAGAACTGAAATCTATTTTCAATCATGCAATTAACCAAGCAAACGAGAGCTGATTGGTGCAATCTATACCTTGTTGAAAAGCTTATGAGATGCATTACAACTATTATGAAGGACTCAAGACTAATCGAATGTGTTTACTAGCTCATTTGAAGACGATTCAATCAGTTTACAAACCAGAATAACGTAAGGACGATTTATCAGAGATTTTCCTAACCAAATCAATTTCAAAAAAATCTAGAAAGAATATATGCTGTAGCCAATGACATTACGAACAACTCTCAAGACATCAACCTCAAAATTTCAGCAAAAAGTACAACAAAAAATCAACTCAATTGTAAAATGCTCAAAAATCCAGATGATCATATAATCCAACTTAGTTTCAAAACAGATTAATGAAATTTAAAGTGGATTTCAGGTATCAGACGACGTTCGATCAGAGCCCATAATATATCAAAACAAAGCTTATAGAATGTAGATCAAAAGTCTAAAAACACCTCAACTCGAGATTTTAAGCTTTAAGACCTCAAATCTGCTATAATAGAAACTCAGTCTGTCAAACCTATGAGTTTTCAGCAAAGGCACATGAACACGATCATCAAGTATTTCATCCATAATCAATTGTAGCACTCATAATCTATGATTTTAAGCATGTAAAGGTTCATAAACTTTGAATGGATCAACTTGAATTGCACTAATCGGAGCTCATTAGCTTGGATTTCTTACGTTCAAGTAAGTTAGATCCATCAAATAGGTAAGTTATTTAGTGAATATGCCAAAATTGACCTAGGATTTGGATTTAATTCAAGAAAACAAGTAGAACGGAAGTGTCGGTACACAAATCATGAAGGATCGATTTGAATCCCTAATTAGGGCAAAAAATGGCAATTTGCAATCCTACAAATCATATCTCGAAATTAGCCACACGAGTGAATGGGAAATAACCTCTAAACCAAATATCGTAAAAAGAACTAAACTAAAATATGAACCAAATAAAACTAATTTTATTTTTGGTCGATTTTGAACATCAAATCGGAAAATTTAGAAAATGAGGTTCTTGATCGATTTTCTCAAAATTTTCGATACTATAGTCAAATTGAAGCTAAAACGAATTGATTTGTGGGTTTCTATATTTTTAAATTTTTTTGTTCTACGATCAAATCTTTCGTTGACTTTTTCTAAAAGATTGATTTTGTGATCAAATCTTTGAAGTTTTTGAATTCTAATGTGGCCAAAGTGATATTAAGGCTAAACGGAACCTTTTTATGCAAAAAGTTAATTTTTGACTTGGGGTTGACTTTTGGTCAAAAGGTTGATAAAAAAATCAATTCAAAAATCAAGCGTTTGACTTTTTGGTTTTTCTTTTCTTTTTTTCTTTTGAAAATGAGTATGAAATTTCTTCAAAAATGATAGGCCAAGAGAAAGAAAATGAAAAGCAATATTTTTTTGTTTGAGAAACAAGCTCCGTCATGATTGGAAACCCAAACTCGAGTTTTTCGCCTTTATTGACGCGTCAATTAAAAATTTGGTGTCAACAATCATTAGAAATAATTGATCTCATTTCTCTTTGAGTTCTTTTTAATGTTATTCTTCTGGCTTTGACATTTTTCATTGTGAAGTGTTTAATTATTTATTTATTGTTCTTAACTATTGTTGGGTTGAGCCATAATATTAGGAATTACAATTTTAGAAGTTTTGGGTTTAGAAATTTCCGCCTAGACTTCTTGAATGCAAACATCATGCATTGTTTCACTTCCACTGATGTCACTATTTTCGATGAACTCCGCATTTCGAGCTTAACAATTATCATACTATAATTAGGACAATAAAGTCGATATCCTTTGGATTTCTCTGCATAACTAATGAAATGATTATTGATCATTCTAAAATTTATTTTCTTTTCATGTGCATTGTAAAATCTTTTGCTCGACAACTTCAAATATGTAAGTTTTGTAATCCATCCACAGTTAAAAGGGAGTTTTTGGAATTGCCTTACTAGAAACTCTGTTTTATCAATACCTAGATACATTTAATGCATCACATACTAGAGCCCTAATATGGAGCAACAGCTTTATCAGGTTCCTCTCGTCCTTAGCATCTTCGATGGCACTCATGTGGAAGCTCGAAGCTGAAGTTTCTTCCGGAGATGCTGCTGCTGCTTCTCGTTCTTCCTCGGCACATGTGAGCGAGAGGGCCATGCGACGTGGGATTTGAGCCTCCAAGAATTTGTGAATGGTTATGGATGGTGATGATGATGGAGAAGATATTATGAGGAAATGAATCGTCTCTCTGACTGTTGGTTGTTGAAAACGAAGATGGACCCGTCCGGGGGCTCCATTGCCATCTGCGCGGACCAGTTTTTACCCAATGCAGTTGGGTGTCTTTTCTCTGGTGTCTCTGTCCGAGACTGACTTGACAGCTATCACAAGACGATAATTGCGCAACCACGTACTATGGATTGCATGTGGGGGAGGTGAGCGATGGTGCTGTACTGTGCAAGCGGCGGGGCCTTCCTCGACAACGATAATTCAATACCGATCGGCGTAATTGGACCATCGGTTCGAGCATCGTTCCTTTTCTATTTTATTTTTTAACGTGCGAAGCATCGCCAAAAAGTAACATTTGTCCTTGGTACTGTTTCTTTTTTCCTTTACTCGGTGAGAAAATATTCAGTGGTTCGTGCGCGCCAGGTCATCCGCTGACGTGGCGCGCACGAACCACTCACATACCGACACCTGTCCCAAGCGGGACCCCCTCGAAAATGAGAAAAGGGCTCGTTTTCGGCTGGCTCGGCTCGGCTCCTGCAGAAGAAAGGACGGTCAGCGATTCCTCCCGCTCAAAATTTTTCTCTCTCCTCACTTGAATGGGCGGGTTTTCTCTCTCCTCGTAAAATAACCAAGAATGCTCAGAGCCTTCCTCTGTTTCTTCTCCGCGAATCTCACCTCTCTCCGACTCCGCCTGTCCAAAAGCCTCGCTCATCTGCCTCTGGCATCTCGGTCTCGTTCTCGAGCGGCACCAGGCTCCCCGCCGCTGACCGGGCGTTGTCCCTGACGCTGGCCCGCTCGGTCGCGAGGGAGAACTCGGCGGACTTGGGCGGGGTCGACGGCGCGGCGAAGAAGGAGAGGCCTGCTGCATTTTCTCTCTTTTTCTCAACGGAGCGCGCGCTATTTCTTCCCGCTTCTGCCTCTCTCTTCCTCAAGCACTCCTCTCCTCTCTGTCCCGAGCCCTCTCACTCACCCCAAGCGCCCCCTCCTCTCTGTCTCGAGCCCTCTCACTCACCCTAAGCGCTTCCCTCCTCGCCTCTGTCCTCGTCGCCGTCATCGACTTTCCAACCGCGGCTCCAAAAATCGCCGGCTGCCGACTGGCCTCTCGAGCTTCTTTGTCTTCTACTCCTTATTCGGTCCCGATTTCGGGCTCGAGTACGTAGCCAAGGATTTTGAAGCAAAAGAGGTTTGCGAGGCTAGATATACTGGTGGCGGTGCTAAGTTTTGGGGTTTCGGCGACGCCGTGACGGCCGCGAGGGATATTGTGGTGGAGGAGAGAGAGGCGTATGGGTACCGTGAGACCTCTCTTTCTCCTTTGCTTTTTTTTTTCTTTTCTATCGCCTCTGTCTCGCCAGAGTAAGAGCGCGGAGCAGAACGTCGAGCGCAGCGAGGCGAAGCGGGAGAGAGGCAATGTCTACTTCGCCCGATGCAGATTCAGTCGACGCCCTTCGCTCCCAGATCCATTCTCTCCAGACGACAATCAACGTACTCCTCTCTCTCTCTCTCTCTCTCTCTAGCGCGCGCGCCATTGGAAACGCTTCTTCCTCCTTTCTTTTCTATTTGAAATTCGATTGCGATTTCCTTGAAGCTGTAACTCGATCGAGCGGTTCGTACCCGCACGTGTGTGTGGGAGTTTCGATTGCCTGTACGAGCTGCCGCGTGCTAACTCTGTCGGTTTCGCGACTTGGCCCCCATTGCATTTCAGGAGCTGGAGAAGCAGAACGCCGACCTTTCTTCTCGACTCTCTGGATGTTGCTGTCAAAAGGTGAGCCATTTCGATCCTCCCTTTTCACTTTTCGAGAGGATTTCACTGTCTTTACGACTTCTCAAATGAATCTTGATATCTTTGTAGCAGCCCAAAGCCGGTTTCGGAGTTGGGTCGAGCGCGCGTTTGAGTTGGGCATGCATTGTTTGTCGGTGGTTTTAGTGAATGCATGCATCTTTTGGTTGGCGCTTCTTTGTTATTGGCCATGCATATAGGGGATAAGCAAAATTCAATGTTCCGTGCTGAATGCGATGTACTTGAGCTTATTGCTTCATTTTGTGCAGATGGAAGACAAGATTGGTTGTGTCGTAGAGGGAGGCGGAGTGGTCGATGGGAATGGCAAATCAATGAAGCTGGACAAGAAGACTAGGAAGAAAAAAGGTGCTACTGGTCAAACTTTTTGAGCTCCAATTGCATGTTTAATCTGAACCACTGAGATCTTGTATGTTTATTGCTCTTCAAGTTCCAGTCGAGGGTTTTTCAGTGACTTGGGAGGTCAGTCTGTTTTCAGGAACGGGAGGAACGGTTTAAGTTCAAAAGTCAAACAATAATTAAGTGGCCTTCTTGCAAATTTTGAGAGGTTACAGGATACTATAGTGCTGAAGTTTCGTGGAGTTGCGTAGCAGGCTGTGTTAGTTGTGACTCCAAACAGTCTAAAGAAAAACAAGGGACCGTAAGCGCTGAAACTAGACATAATCAAAGCATCAATATTGTTGTGCGAATAGTTTTTAATACTAAGTTTTATAGGGTTCAAGTTAGTAATTTCTTACAACCCTGTTTCCATAGAGATGAGCATGCTGTTCGGCTAAAGTTCTTTCAATGTGCAGCCATATTTTAGTGAATGTTGTGATACCTCCTGCTGCAGATTTCAAAACAGGAATTCTCGAACACCATCCGAGGCGATATGTTGCTCTAAGATTGATGTATTTTGGACAAAGGTACAGATTGTAGCCATTGTACTGTTTGTCATACAATGCAACTGTTGCATCATAAAACGATTTTAATCTGGTGTAGTATATTATCTTTCCCTTTGTCTTGATTTTGTCTGTTCTTAAGAGGCAGCATGGAATATAAAATACTCTAGAAATTGTGAAAGTTTAGCTGTTGTTAATAATTTGAGGATATTTCTGCTATGGAAGCATTCATGTTCTAAAAAAAATTGAAATGCGAGGGTGTCACTGCAGAAATCTCTTAAGTTGCAGAATCTGTCACAAGTAAATGTGTAGTGGATGTGATTCGTGAAATATGTGACTAATTTTCTGTTACACCACATGGCAAGTCTGACTAATTTCCTAGACATATGAAATCCTGAATGTGTTGTGCCTTAGGCCATTGAATGTACTGTGGCTTTTCTTTGGCACAATGAAATCGCTTCACTTTTGCTTTATTTTACAGGTTTTATGGTTTTGCCTCTGAAGCACAATTGGATCCAACTGTCGAGGTCCGGTCCTACGTTCCATCTTCTCCCCAAAATTTTCATTCATCTCAGCATTGGGCCTAATGGAAAATATGTGCTATAAAAGAGGGTTCTACTTCTTCATAAGATTTAAATTTATGTTTTCAGTAAGGACACCTATCTTTCGGTACACTAGTAGATCAGTTTGTACCATGCAAGCAAAGTCACTGAGTTTCTGCTTATTATCAAAGATACATGGAAGAGTTCTTTAATATTGTGCAATGCGAATGTTTAAATCATGGATTCTATCGATTTAAAATCAGCAGATGTTCCATTTTGGCATTTTTGACATTCTTGGCAGACACCTAATTCATTTCGATCCGAATCCCATCATACTGATTTTGGTGTCATGCGGTCTGAAATTTTTAAAGCTCTTGAGAAGACTAAGCTTTTAGTTGGTGACAAGAAAAAGTCACAGTACTCAAGATGTGGCAGAACAGACAAAGGAGTTTCATCTTTTGGACAAGTAAGTTCAAAAACTGCTACTCCGCTTCTAAGTTTCTTGATGGATCGGTAGATTGTTATTTTTTTCACAGACGCTAGATTGGGTTTTATCTTTGACTCACTATTCCGTGCAATCACCATTTCCTTGCAGAGAGAATGTGGGTCTTTGTTTCAACCTGTATTAAATTAATTTTTATTTCTTTTTGTTCTTGATCATAACGGCTGACCAAGAGAATAACATTACTGTACTGACCAAAATAAAATTATTACTGCAAAAATTGTACCTTCCCAATGATGCAAGCTTCTATTGGATTCTTTAAAGTCTTGTGATCTTTTTGTTCAAAAGCAGGCAGCAGATCTAACCATTAAAGGACAATCTATTTAAGATGATGCCAAAAAAGAGAAGCAAATTGATTCACAATAACAATAGAGAGCTTTTTACACGAACCAGTGTTCAGAAATACAACTGGTGTACCTGGTTCCAAAACCTACAATAGTTTGTATGTTAGTAAATGTTACTACAACAGTAACAGAAGGCTCATGTCAATTATAACCTGATATTTGCTCTTTGCAACTGCATTAAATCTGTGATGTCACTAAACTTTGTCATGGTGATGGGAATGGCTTGAAATGGGGTGGTGATTGCTGTGGTGATAGCTGTGAGGGCTCTTATAGCATTGTATGAGCGAGCAGTTGAGATATACGCCTCATTAGTTAATATTAATGCCTATCATCAACCTGGTAAATAGTTTACCTTATAAATCTTATTTAAATTAGATGATTGCTATATGTTTTGGGCTTATTGCTGTTGAGAATATGTGTGGCCTCTCTGAGTCAAGAAATTAAATCAATTCATCCAACTGGCTGTCTTTTTCTTGGCCCCGATGTGCGACTGAAATTCTTAGGTGTCGAAGCTGGGAAAAAGGCAGCAGCAGAAGTATTTGCTCGTCAGAAACGGGTTCTGGCTGTACTCAATGAGGCCAGGTATCTTACTAGAACAAGCTTGTCTAAGATGGAAACTATCAGCTCTTAAGGAACAGGGAACACTTAAAGAAACTGTTGAGTGGGGTGGTAGAAACATGGATAAGAAGAAAAGCAAGCTCGTAGGCATTGCAGATGATGGACAGAAAGAGATCTGCATTGAAAGGACAGATGAATTTGGCCGAATAGTAAGTTTTCAACGAAAAAAAGATATTAATCATAAAGCCTTGTAATACTAAATTGTCCATTATAATTTCTTTTGCCTCTGACAAAGAAACGCCAATTCATTACTTTGATGTTTTTATGCCAATCTTCTTGTTTTGAATGTTTTACAACAGTTAACCCCAAAGGAAGCTTTCCAATTGCTTTCCCATAAATTTCATGGAAAAGGGCCTGGCAAAATGAAGCAAGAGAAGCGCATGAAGCAATACCAGGAAGAATTGAAGTTGAAGCAGATGAAGAATTCAGACACGCCTTCTTTGTCTGCAGAGAGAGGATGAGGGAAGCTCAAGCTCAAATGAAGACACCTTATCTTGCGGTTAGTGGTCATGTTAAGCCTGGGTATGTTTTCCTGTGTTAAAAAATCAAGTTACTAGTTCTTTATTCATTGGCATTTAAGTACATAGCATTTTAGATTAATCTGACTTTATAAGATGTCAATGTGGAGTGTCTTGTTCCATGACCAAAGTGCTTGACTGTCTTTTCGCTTTGCTGCTTCAAATTTTCTATTTATCCCAAATCCCTCAGAGCCTGGGCTCTGCTGAGGAGATGTTTCTGTTTGCTAATGTACAGCTCCATGGATCACTGCCTGGATGACTCTTTCCAGATTATATTTCCCCAGACGTTTGAGGGGAATCTCCAGTTTCAAGACTCGTGAATTTGTTAACTTAAAAATCATAGCCTATGACCATGCATTATAGATCAACCTATTGATGTCTCCATCTTTATGCTTAACAAGGCGGCACCTTAATAGAAATTTGAGTGGTCTGACTTGATTGATGATAAACAATCTATATCTGAGAAGACAATCAGACACCATCTAATAAGTGTAAGCTGGACTTCATGCAATGTCTATTTACCATGGTAATTGAATGATAAAATAATGATTAGATTTTTGTTACTTTGTGCCTGTTTATTTAATTGTTTTTTTTTTTTTTTCTTCTGGGGTGTTTCCAGTCAAAACAGTGATCCAAGAAAGAAGTCAGAGCCACCATTGAGAAGGATCCCGGGAGCTTAACGCCCATGCTTGGAGATAGGAAGGTCAGTGTCGACCCAAGTTTGTTGCTTTTTCATCTCTAAATATAGAGCGCAAAGAACAAATAGAGAAAGCAGAGGAGAAAGAACGAATGAGATATATATGCGTTAGAAACTGCTGACAGCGAAAAGAATGAGTATGATAACATGGAAGATGCGTTTGATGAAGATTCTGCAGTGAATGATCATTATGATTTCAGTTCTCATTACAAAGATGGATCAGATAGTGACCCAGACGATGAATTAGACTTTGAAGGTTCGCTTTTACGGCTTCCTGTGAATTTGAATATCCTATTTTAAATCGAGAAAATATTCAGTAGTATGAGCGCACCGCGTCATCTGCTGACGTTGTGCGCATCTATCACTCAGATATCGACACGTGTCTATAGGTGGTCAAGACTTCTGTTTTCATATTTACTTTTTAAGAATCTTTCATTTATTCTTGAGTTTTTTATGCTCATAATTCTTTGAAATTCATGATGGACAGACTATAATTTGCTCGAGGAAGTGAAAAGGGTGACTGAAGCAGCTCACAGAACAAGAACTAAATTAAGTGTGCATCCTTATTTTAAGTTGCCATTTCCCTCCCCCCCCCCAAAACCTCTGGCGTGCAGCTGCTAGTAGGAGAACGAAACTCTTGTTCCTTCCAAGTGGACTGTAAAAAAGGGGCTGAAATCAGTCTCGATATGAGCAAAGGTGTGATGTCAGAATCTTGACCTTAGAGTGGACTATATATACTATGCTATCGATTTTGTAAGATGACTACAAGTTCTGCACAATAGGTGTAGATGATTTTTGTGGTAGGCTTTATGCATTCTTCTTCTTCTGTTTATCAGTTACTTCTTTTTTTTGGGTGGGGTCATTCTCTTGGCTGGGGTATACAACATTAGATCAGCTGGGTCCTTCTGAAGGCATTAAATATTTATCTTTAAAACCTGATCTTGCTCTAGGGATTTAGTGATAACAATGTCAGTATTTACTCTACCTGTGATGATGTGATCTCCTTCTCATCTTTTTTCTCCTTAAGTCAATAATCAAGCCATCTGATGATAAAAGATGTATTATCGAAGGTTAAGATCAGCTCTTCTATCTCTATGTCTCTGAATCTTCATTATATGGGTTTATATCTGGATCACAGTTGCAGCTCCTAAGAATATTTGGAATCGATCATTTAACTGAGAAAATGCTATCGAGAAGTGATTCCTTCTATGCAATTACATTCATCGATCAGGAACATTTCTTAAACAAGCATGGTTGAACTTATCTAACTTGCTTATTTAGGTTTTAATCTCATTTGCAAGTTATTTTCTTGCCATGAGATTAGGAAGTGCAGGACTTGTCAGGTGTTGACTCTTTGGTCATGCTTTGGATATACAGATTAAAAGTGTCCGTAAATGTCAGTTTTTTCTAGAAATGATTCTCATTGAATTTTGTAAGTAGTTTTTCGGTCTACTTGACCTTGGCATTCCCATGCTTTTGGCTAATACTTTCCGCCTTTATCAGCCCTCTTCTTTAAATATGTTTTTGCTTAAGAAGATTTATAGTCAGAATGTGATTTTGGAATAGTTTTGTAGTTTCTCATCTATAAACTGTGCTTTTTAAATGTTTCAGGAAGAAATTTATTTCATGGACGATTGAATGGCGCTTTCAATCGACAGATGTGGTATTATGTGACCATGGGTGAGTCGTGTAGTTAAGCTTGATGAAAGCTGATCTGCAGTATCTATGTTCACCTCTAGAGATGAGAATTAATTTGTGCTACTGTCCATTCCAAAAAGCAATGATACCATGTTCAGTGGTTGAGGATGGTTTTTATTGCAGAATACATGAGGACATGACCCTTCATCTTGATGCAGAGGAAGTCTCGTTTGAGGAGACTATTTCGGGTCATCCGAGAGTGACACTGATCCGTAAATTCAAGGCAGGGGAGTGACAATCTATGGAAATCACAATTCTTTCATGGGACTGGAAGCATTAGGGTGCTTTGCAGATGGTGGCATAAATTCTTTTCTTGTAGACTTTGAGCATTGACAGTGAGCAATGAAACCACAAAGATAGGGACGATTAGACAAATTAAGACACCTCTGTGTAAAGCTTTTGTTATAGAAAATGAGATTATATTGTTAGTTGATGTACATTCGTCTTACTCAAATGTTGCAGGTGCTAGATTAGCATAAAGATAAGTTAGTGCGGGCGTTTAACTAGAGTGAGGTTGCTGAGTGGCTCTGTCCAATACATCACCCTTAGATCAAGTCAACTGGTGCATTTACCTTTCTTTTCTTCGCTTGCCTTGTTCTATCTCTCCAAGCTTTTAGAAGCTTTTAGAAGGTTCTTCTGTTTGAGACTAAAAGCTTGTATCATATATATTGTATCATCAAAATATCACAATTTTTCTATGTCAATATGGGTTCATTTGCTAGTTGTAGTGTGATGAATTTTTTGCATAATGAGCAGTACTAGCAACCATGAAAAGCCATTGTTAAAACTTTGCCAAGCTTTCAAAAGGACAAAAGGGAAACGTGCATAAAGTTTGCCTGATTTGTGCATAATTTCTTATAGATTCATATTAATCGAAATCGGGATTATGAGACTGTAGAGTGTAGAGTTTTATCTCTTCAGGCACAGAAACATACCTGGTGAAATTGAGTTTTACTATGATGACCAATCAAAGGAAGGAATGGGTATGGAGACTACTAATGAGATTTAACAAGTTGAATTGAGAGCTTAAAGGACCAAAGTGAACGGACTTATAACTTATTAAACCAACATCTCGTCAAAGTTGAACAATGCTGCGTCTTCTCGCCCACATTATCATGCGAAATCAAAGCAGTGTATTTTGTATGACATTGGTATTCTGTAGTCGAGGGCCAAAAAGAACTCGAACACAGCATTTCGATGTTTGAATAACAAAGTTTTCATCCCCTCAGTGACTCCAGTAGCAAGTGATATATCTGCACAAACATTCGATTATTTATATGCACGTGTTGTCTCAAATGTCATTTACATATGCACCAATATGTCTTTAGTTGTTTAGATTGAATAGAATTGGGGAAACTAAAACCTTGGGGAGACTTCTTCTCACCAAAGAGTTGAGTGATAATGTAATAATAGCTGCTGCAATAGATATGGGGCTCCTCTTGCAAAATTAGAGGATAAAAACAGAGGAGAATACGTTCAGCACTTGAAAAGGAACAACAGTAAAGCATTTGAACTAAACCTGCTAAGCAATCTTTATACACAGCGGGTCTACATTGATGAACCTGCTCAAAACACGTCTTTCAACCTCAATAGAAGAAAGATGAAATGTCGTCAACCAAGTTTTACAGTTTTTGACTCTTCCTCCAGCTTTACCATTAAAATTCCAGCCGATAAGAGAATAACCACTAAAAAACATTCAGATTGTGCAGTTTGATATCACTGTCAATGCTTATATTAGCTTGTCTGTCATCAGCAAGTCCACCCGTCTCCTGCATCTAAGTTGATTTTGCCGGAAGCACTATGTTGATGTCTGTCCTGCTTCTCTGGAACAAGTAAACTAACAGAATTAAGGATGTCTACAATACATACAGAAACATAAAACAATGAACTTGCATCATTACCTCTAACACGACAGCCCAAAACCCGATCAACCTGAAAGCAGAAAAGTGTCAAATGAATTAAGATGGATTCTAAGATCGATTACCAGCATCAAACAACAAAGTTGGTCATAAGTAGATTTACCTGCTGAAATTCACTCTGGCGGTGCCGCTTATGCACACTGGTGTATCATTCACATGATGGTCTCTTTTCTTTGGCTTTACTGGTGGGCTTTTCAACTCTCCAGAAACCTTCTGCACCACAAAATCAATTTTTAATATATCATCAAGCCTCAATAAAAAGGACTTTCCCTGTGCCTTTGCACATGGAAACCATCAACTTAGAACTAGCAACCAAAATATATCCAGGGCTTCTAGATATCTTTAGAAAACAAACACGTCATGCAAGAGGACCAAACACCAAACTGCGTCCACTCAATATATTGTAGAGGTTCATATCTTAGGAAGCAAAGGAAAAAAAAAATTGTAAGTCCCATAGATTTCCTAAATGTAACTGAATGCAAGGAAGTATCTTATATATGTCTATACGTAATATGTCAGTAATGAAAAGGCCAATGTAAAAGTATCTTCCTTCTGTTTATTTGGACCATTTGAACCTTCTTTTGCTCCATTTCTTCCATGGCAGACCGTGAACCCTTGTTTACAATTGTTCTCTTTCTTAATTGTGAATTACCTATTTCAGGTATTGCAGCTTTCTTCTTCGATCTGTGTCTCTTAAAAGTAGCAATAATTTGCTTGCCATCATCATTCCTGCTCTTAGAAGCAGCAATAATTTGCTTGCCATCATCATTCCTGCTCTTAGAAGTAGCAATAATTTGCTTTCCATTGTCAGTCATGCGTTTCTTCTGAATGTCATTTTTCTGCACAAGCTTTCTCTTCTTAGCTCTCTCTTTACCAGCACCAATTCCGAGAGCAGCTTGACCATCTGGACTATTGAATCCATCAGAACATTGAGAATTTTCTCTGATGCATTTTGCATTCCTTTTTCCAGAGCCTTCACTTTTTAATAGCATGTTTCTTGCTCATGCCAATTAGTGTTAGCAAAGCATTTGAACATTACATCTTTATTTTCCACATGCCAAACAACTGACTCACTAAAAAAGGATTAGTTTGTGTCACCATATGGTTATACAGATCGCACAGTGTCATCTCATATAAAGCCTTTTCTCCATAATGTCTTGTCCAATATTGGTACCCCGTGCATTTTGTTGCATTAACTAATAGATATCAAACAAACTATCTCTCACCCATTTCCTACGTTCAACTTATGGTAACCAAGACAGAGAATGGCGAAGTATCTTATATTACGTACATCAGGAGATTCAAGACCTTGGCCAACCATAAACATCACAGCAGCCATGCAACGAACTTGGTGCCACAAAAATGCACTGCCCTTAATTTTGAAACACCACAGTTCATTACTTTCCAACCTGCATAAAAGGAAGTTCATTAAAATCAGAAAAGACACTGCAAACTAGATTGGTCTTATTAATATAATAACTTGAACATGAGAGAAACTGGCCAAAATGAAAAGGCCCTTTTTTTGCCTTTTGATTTCTCTTTCGTCATACCAACAAAAAATATAGATGCATCTTTGCATCTTTTCTTAACTTATAAAGATCTCAAAAAAACATCTACCAAAAAAAAAAAAAAAAAAAAAAAAACATCTACCAGAACCAACCTCTTATCACAAGAAGAGAGTTCAAAGGATGTTATATGACGCTTGTAGTTGTGGACATTAAATGCATCCATCTTACAAAAATTTCTGAAATCATGATCCCCCACAAACTTTTGGCCTGCAGTCTCCATTGCCTAGCATAAAAACAGAGAAAGGACTTCTATCAAATGAAATGAAATAGTCATAAACTATAAATGAAGAGTTACCCTAATATCCAAATTATCTCTCCAAAAGAAATATTTGTACTCCCTGCTCATACAGCTAAACCTGCAAGATATTGAGGAAGACAGAATCATGTGAAAAGGCAAACCCCACCTACGTTTCCGCAATCATTACCATTATAAAATCAACAAATTGGAGGCATCTCTAACGCATTTCATCAACAGAATCCCATCATATCGAATCAAAATAAAGTACACCATGAGAAGGAAAACAACCTTGCACTAAAATCAATTGGAACAGGACACCAGCCAGTTACTCGGATATCTTTGGGTAAGACTCGATTCAACACTCTCACATAATCAATTTTCGCGTCTAAGACTGACATATAAATGAAAGTAAGCATCATATTAAACATGATAATTTTTCATCATAAATAATTCGTTGCAGCAAATCAAATAAAGTAAGAATCTGTAATGACTGCATAATCCCAACATATATGCACTTTCCTGCAGAATACCCTGCTAACTTGGAAATGCTAACCACTTAGTCTGAAATAAGCCACTTTTGATTAGGAAAGCAGTGTGATGTGTACACGTATGTATAGGAATATGTATATTTAACGGATGCTTTATTACCGTACCAGCAGTTTATTTCCAGCTTGGACATCAGCCTTGCACAAAATACACTGATTTTTAACAATTAATCCTTTCTCTTTAATGGGTCTGTAGCAATTGAATTGAGTCACAAATTTCCAGTGAAGTTCAAACTTCATCATTCAAAAGCAATTTAAAGACTCAGCAATAAAATAGAGCTCAAAACAATTAAAGATCAGTCACTCAAACAACATACCATCTCTATCTATAGAAAGTCCCCAATTGTTTGCATCATCTGTGTTCTTAGGTCGCAGGTTTGATTGTAGAAATAGGGAAATGACCTGCATCAGAAAGCAAACCATAGCCTACTCATGATGCACCTAAGAAAAGAAGCAAACAGGAGATAATAGAACAACAACATGAATCATAAAAGAAAGAGCCTACTGCAAACATAATTATCCTAGGTAAAATGACAATTGATACTAGACACTTGTCCACGTCATAAAACCTTCTTGTATCTTGTGGTGGTATCTCTATCAACATTTCAATCATCTTGCAAAGAGACTCCCAGCTATCAGAACTCTCGCTCTTTGGTACTTTCTCATCTCCAATTCACATCATTGCTTCTCTAACAAAAATTCACTTCAGAACTTGCACTCCAATTACAATATTCTATGATCTAATTAACACCCAATCTCAAATTCCTTGAGAAAATCAAGCTTCACATATGCTCTCGTGAAAGGAACATCATCATGAATATTCACAGTAATCACATCTATCACGAGGATGGAAATATATGGTTGTTATAAGGAAAAACTCTGATAATTGCCCCTTGTGCCCATACTTCCACAATTGCATTTTAGTAGTTAAAAGTACTAAGTAGTACACATGAAACAGTTAACCATCTTTTTCCAGAAGCCCTTAAACATGTTTCTGAGTAGCCTTGTCATATGTTTTTCCAAGTTTAAGAAATAATCAAAAATTGCAAAATACAACTGAGATTGTGCTTGTCTACTAAATATAAGTTGACACGTGTTTTTGCAAGAAAATGCTCAACATTTAATACAGGTTGAAACAAAGACCCACATTCTCTCTGCAAGGAAATGGTGATTGCACGGAATAGTGAGTCAAAGATAAAACCCAATCTAGCGTCTGTGAAAAAAATAACAATCTACCGATCCATCAAGAAACTTAGAAGCGGAGTAGCAGTTTTTGAACTTACTTGTCCAAAAGATGAAACTCCTTTGTCTGTTCTGCCACATCTTGAGTACTGTGACTTTTTCTTGTCACCAACTAAAAGCTTAGTCTTCTCAAGAGCTTTAAAAATTTCAGACCGCATGACACCAAAATCAGTATGATGGGATTCGGATCGAAATGAATTAGGTGTCTGCCAAGAATGTCAAAAATGCCAAATGGAACATCTGCTGATTTTAAATCGATAGAATCCATGATTTAAACATTCGCATTGCACAATATTAAAGAACTCTTCCATGTATCTTTGATAATAAGCAGAAACTCAGTGACTTTGCTTGCATGGTACAAACTGATCTACTAGTGTACCGAAAGATAGGTGTCCTTACTGAAAACATAAATTTAAATCTTATGAAGAAGTAGAACCCTCTTTTATAGCACATATTTTCCATTAGGCCCAATGCTGAGATGAATGAAAATTTTGGGGAGAAGATGGAACGTAGGACCGGACCTCGACAGTTGGATCCAATTGTGCTTCAGAGGCAAAACCATAAAACCTGTAAAATAAAGCAAAAGTGAAGCGATTTCATTGTGCCAAAGAAAAGCCACAGTACATTCAATGGCCTAAGGCACAACACATTCAGGATTTCATATGTCTAGGAAATTAGTCAGACTTGCCATGTGGTGTAACAGAAAATTAGTCACATATTTCACGAATCACATCCACTACACATTTACTTGTGACAGATTCTGCAACTTAAGAGATTTCTGCAGTGACACCCTCGCATTTCAATTTTTTTTAGAACATGAATGCTTCCATAGCAGAAATATCCTCAAATTATTAACAACAGCTAAACTTTCACAATTTCTAGAGTATTTTATATTCCATGCTGCCTCTTAAGAACAGACAAAATCAAGACAAAGGGAAAGATAATATACTACACCAGATTAAAATCGTTTTATGATGCAACAGTTGCATTGTATGACAAACAGTACAATGGCTACAATCTGTACCTTTGTCCAAAATACATCAATCTTAGAGCAACATATCGCCTCGGATGGTGTTCGAGAATTCCTGTTTTGAAATCTGCAGCAGGAGGTATCACAACATTCACTAAAATATGGCTGCACATTGAAAGAACTTTAGCCGAACAGCATGCTCATCTCTATGGAAACAGGGTTGTAAGAAATTACTAACTTGAACCCTATAAAACTTAGTATTAAAAACTATTCGCACAACAATATTGATGCTTTGATTATGTCTAGTTTCAGCGCTTACGGTCCCTTGTTTTTCTTTAGACTGTTTGGAGTCACAACTAACACAGCCTGCTACGCAACTCCACGAAACTTCAGCACTATAGTATCCTGTAACCTCTCAAAATTTGCAAGAAGGCCACTTAATTATTGTTTGACTTTTGAACTTAAACCGTTCCTCCCGTTCCTGAAAACAGACTGACCTCCCAAGTCACTGAAAAACCCTCGACTGGAACTTGAAGAGCAATAAACATACAAGATCTCAGTGGTTCAGATTAAACATGCAATTGGAGCTCAAAAAGTTTGACCAGTAGCACCTTTTTCTTCCTAGTCTTCTTGTCCAGCTTCATTGATTTGCCATTCCCATCGACCACTCCGCCTCCCTCTACGACACAACCAATCTTGTCTTCCATCTGCACAAAATGAAGCAATAAGCTCAAGTACATCGCATTCAGCACGGAACATTGAATTTTGCTTATCCCCTATATGCATGGCCAATAACAAAGAAGCGCCAACCAAAAGATGCATGCATTCACTAAAACCACCGACAAACAATGCATGCCCAACTCAAACGCGCGCTCGACCCAACTCCGAAACCGGCTTTGGGCTGCTACAAAGATATCAAGATTCATTTGAGAAGTCGTAAAGACAGTGAAATCCTCTCGAAAAGTGAAAAGGGAGGATCGAAATGGCTCACCTTTTGACAGCAACATCCAGAGAGTCGAGAAGAAAGGTCGGCGTTCTGCTTCTCCAGCTCCTGAAATGCAATGGGGGCCAAGTCGCGAAACCGACAGAGTTAGCACGCGGCAGCTCGTACAGGCAATCGAAACTCCCACACACACGTGCGGGTACGAACCGCTCGATCGAGTTACAGCTTCAAGGAAATCGCAATCGAATTTCAAATAGAAAAGAAAGGAGGAAGAAGCGTTTCCAATGGCGCGCGCGCTAGAGAGAGAGAGAGGAGTACGTTGATTGTCGTCTGGAGAGAATGGATCTGGGAGCGAAGGGCGTCGACTGAATCTGCATCGGGCGAAGTAGACATTGCCTCTCTCCCGCTTCGCCTCGCTGCGCTCGACGTTCTGCTCCGCGCTCTTACTCTGGCGAGACAGAGGCGATAGAAAAGAAAAAAAAAGCAAAGGAGAAAGAGAGGTCTCACGGTACCCATACGCCTCTCTCTCCTCCACCACAATATCCCTCGCGGCCGTCACGGCGTCGCCGAAACCCCAAAACTTAGCACCGCCACCAGTATATCTAGCCTCGCAAACCTCTTTTGCTTCAAAATCCTTGGCTACGTACTCGAGCCCGAAATCGGGACCGAATAAGGAGTAGAAGACAAAGAAGCTCGAGAGGCCAGTCGGCAGCCGGCGATTTTTGGAGCCGCGGTTGGAAAGTCGATGACGGCGACGAGGACAGAGGCGAGGAGGGAAGCGCTTAGGGTGAGTGAGAGGGCTCGAGACAGAGAGGAGGGGGCGCTTGGGGTGAGTGAGAGGGCTCGGGACAGAGAGGAGAGGAGTGCTTGAAGAAGAGAGGTAGAAGCGGGAAGAAATAGCGCGCGCTCCGTTGAGAAAAAGAGAGAAAATGCAGCAGGCCTCTCCTTCTTCGCCGCGCCGTCGACCCCGCCCAAGTCCGCCGAGTTCTCCCTCGCGACCGAGCGGGCCAGCGTCAGGGACAACGCCCGGTCAGCGGCGGGGAGCCTGGTGCCGCTCGAGAACGAGACCGAGATGCCAGAGGCAGATGAGCGAGGCTTTTGGACAGGCGGAGTCGGAGAGAGGTGAGATTCGCGGAGAAGAAACAGAGGAAGGCTCTGAGCATTCTTGGTTATTTTACGAGGAGAGAGAAAACCCGCCCATTCAAGTGAGGAGAGAGAAAAATTTTGAGCGGGAGGAATCGCTGACCGTCCTTTCTTCTGCAGGAGCCGAGCCGAGCCAGCCGAAAACGAGCCCTTTTCTCATTTTCGAGGGGGTCCCGCTTGGGACAGGTGTCGGTATGTGAGTGGTTCGTGCGCGCCACGTCAGCGGATGACCTGGCGCGCACGAACCACTGAATATTTTCTCTTACTCGGTAGAGTAGTGTTTTGTTTTGTTTTCTTCTTGCTTCTTTTGTCAGAATAGGATTTTATTTTAATTTCAATATTATCTTTTGTCGTATCAGGTGCAATCAATGAGTGTCTTAAAATGCTGGTTAAAACTAGTGTTGTGTTGTTTTAACACTAGCTTTAGAAGATTGTGTAATGTTCTAAAGTGACTTTACAATGTTCACGTTTGTATTTGCTGGACGGTTCATATGAGAGGCGATACGTTAAGCTCAAAAAACAAATGATATATATTGAGGTTAATTTAACATTTAACATACCATCTAGAAAATACAAACGTAAATATATAAAGCCACTTCAGAACATTGAACAGTGTTTCGAAACTCAATGTTTTTTTTTTTTTTTTTTTGTGTCGAATACTTTTTCTAGTTAAAACAAAACGACATTAGTTAAATCAGTATTATGAAAAAATCAATTATTACGCCCAATATAATATAAGATAGTATTGAATTTGACAAAAATGGAAATAAAAAGAAACACTGCCCTACAGAAAAATAAGTAGCAACGACAATCCTACCTTTTGGGCTCAATTTCCTAAAAAAGCACAAAGTTTAGATCAAGCTCCTTGTTGTTAAAGTGTATGTGCAATCTTGATACATTTGAACTCTGAATATAGTGTATTTCATGGGAGGCTCACCTGATTTAAAATTCCGCGTTCATCTTCTAAACTACATCTAATGTAACTAATGACATGTACCAAATGATACCTTGACTCGAAATACATTATGGATTAATAAGTACATTATTGTGATAGGTTGGGTGAGAAAATCATCCAAACAAGAGAATAATAAAGTTCTCAAATATCCAAAGGACAATGAGAGTGCCGGTCATTAAATTTTGTCAATATATGATATCATTTCCAAACTTTCAATTTCTTCAATTAAGTTTCTAAACTTTTTACGAACGTGTCATTTATATTTTTAAATTTTTAAAACTTCCAATGAATTTGTATAAAATGTTCGGAAAATGTCACAAATGGTCCCTATATTATTACTTAATGTGCAATTTGGTCCTTAAACTTTCGATTGGCTCAATTTGGTTCCTGAACTATTGATAAATGTTCGATTTGGTCCCTGAACTTTCGATCGGCTCAATTTGGTCCCTGAACTATTGATAAATATTCGATTTAGTCCCTAAATTTTTTATCGGCTCAATTTGGTCCCTGAACTATTGATAAATGTCGATTTAGTCATTCGTTCTTATTTTTTTTTTTTTTTTTTTTTTCTTTTTTGCTTCTTCTCTCTTCCCTCCACCGGCTCGCCTCGCAGGACGCTGGCTTCCCTCCGCCGGAGCCGGCGGAGGGAAGAGAGAAGAAGCAAAAAAAAAACGAAAAAAGAAAAAGAAAAACGATAAGAAACTAATGACTCGACATTTATCAATAGTTCGTGGACCAAATCGAAATCGATCGAAAAGTCGAGGGGACCAAATCGGACATTTATCAATAGTTTAGGGACCAAATTGAGTCGATCGAAAGTTCATGGACCAAATTGCACATTAAATAATAGTATATGGACCATTTGTGACATTTTCCCAAAATGTTCTAACGTCATCTTTACGTCAAAGCTCTTTTTCCATACTAATAAATTAATAATGACTTATTCTCAAGTTTTCAGTCGAGGTTGTGAAATAAATAATTCCAAGCCAAATCTCTCTCTCTCTCTCTCTCTCTCTCTCTCTCTCTCTCTCTCTCTGCATATGTTCATAAACAGCAAAAATCAATGGGACGACAGGAGGCAAGATTCATCTAAGCGCCGACTGAATCTCTTCCAGAGTTCTTCCCTTGGTTTCTGGAACAAAGAGTACCACAAAGACAAGGGTACAAGCTGCCACGACTGTGTAGATTGTGAAGGTGCCTGTCGAAAATTGCAAACGCCATGTCAGTCAGCAATAAGTATCAGGCATGAGAGAGCGTGTTGCAGGGGAGAGGCAGAGAGGGAGAGAGAGAACCTCCGCTGCTCCAATCCAACAGTAAGTTTGCCGTCACCGTGATTACCCACGTTGTCGTCCAGTTTGCCAACGTTGCCATGCTGCCGGAGAGGCCCTTAATGTTTGCCGGAAGGATCTGACGGGCAAAAAGAAGATGAAGACACGTGACCATTGAGCAACCTTCACTCAAGCGTGCAACCTGGAATAGAATTCTGTACTCTTGGTCTTGGTGAAAAATAAGTAAATTGTGCTCACCTCAGACATGATAACCCATGGAACCGATCCCATTCCCAGAGCGAAGGCAACCACAAAAGCCTGGATATAATGACGCTCAGAACATACTCTTAAACTTATTAAGCACAATGAAATATGAATAAGTACAAACAGAGAGTATGCATGATCATACCACAAGCCCAACCACCGACAGTATCCCCATTATGCTGTATAATTTTGAGTCTTCTGAAGTAGAACTCTGGAATATGCAAGAACAATGCCTCAACAAGCAGCCATTGCCTCGGAACCGAAAGTGTTCTGGTAACAGCATTACTCACCTCCACATAGAACGCTACAGCCACAACAAGTAGGCTCAGAGTCATTGTGGACGAGGATACCTGCAAAAACGATTTAAGTACCCAATTTGAGCGTGTTTTAGAAAATCTTAACTTTAGTGAGGATCTAGTCATACGTACTATTAGCAGCAGTCGTCGGCCTGCTTTATCCGGGAGCCAAGTCGTACCAGCAGTGGCAAGAACCTACAGCGTGAAAGGTCCTTACAACTCAGATTAGTTCAAGTATTTGCATTGTTTAACTGCTGCAGAAGACCACCGAGAATCACCAATTTACCTGGATAGCACCGACTCCAACAGTTGCGACATCACTTGAAGAAATCCCTAGTGAAAATCGATGCACATAAATGAGAGACATAATCAAGCAAGAGAAGCTCTGTTGGGTTGGATCAGTCAGCAGATGCTTTCAGAGTAACAGCAAGTATTAGTGCACCTTTGCTCATCCTGACTAAAGGAGAATCTAGAAGAGAAATTTCTTGTATTTGGCAGGCTTAATCTGCCATTACTATCCTCTGGGAATGAAACAGGGTGATCTGCTGAACTATCGGTAATTAATATCAATCAATTCTGTCACAACTCTTGCATAGCTCAAGTCTATTTAAATGGCAACAGAGAACATTCAATCACTCATCTGTTTAATAAACCTAATGTAATGTGATCTACGTTCTCAATTAGAAAAGGTACGGAACTGAAATCTTTCTGAGGGAAGAGGCTTGGTCCTTAGCAATAACATTGAAGAAAGAGAAAGGTTTAAACTTGCAGGTTCTAATAAATTCACTTCTTTGCTTTAATCGAATGAAATATAAATGCAACAGAATCAGTAGTCACCTGCACTTTCAAATATTGTGGTGGCATAGAATAAAACACCATTGATGCCACTGAGTTGCCGGAGCATAAGTAGCCCAATACCTACCTGCAACAT
The DNA here is from genome assembly GCA_016097605.1 of Eucalyptus guilfoylei. Taxonomy (NCBI): domain Eukaryota; kingdom Viridiplantae; phylum Streptophyta; class Magnoliopsida; order Myrtales; family Myrtaceae; genus Eucalyptus; species Eucalyptus guilfoylei. The sequence goes on along the minus strand of CM027868.1, from coordinate 30,139,976 downwards.
ATATTTGACACAAGAAAGAACAATATGTCAAGGTATGAGATAATAAATTTCTAGATATATTCAAGTGAAACATTTACCATTAAAGGAAACCAATATCTTTTTTGCTTGAGCTCTCCAATGCTGATCGTTGTTTTGTTTGTTGATGCCACAGAACTCTACATGAAGCATACAATTTGTTGCAATTGATTCTATTTTATAAAGAGAGGAGTCGAAACACAAATGGATCCATTATAATTAGTTAACTATCTCAAGTTCTTTTGCAGTAGAAAAGGCTCAAAGAACTGCATGGATGGCACATGCTAGTTATATCACTGCATTCAAGTTGGAAAAGCTTTTCAATACCTTGATCTCATCGACTTCAAGGGAAATATCAGTATCAAATCCCCGTAGGACCTGCAAAGAGGCTTCAAATTCCTTGTTCAAACCAATTTTGGCCTGCGGCATTTTCCATTTTAATAAACGTAAAGCAGAGGAGAAACGTAAGAAAACAAGTGAATGGAGAACTGAAAGCAGGAAGTTAATAAGGTGGGTTTAAACAACGAATTGAGTACGGAAAAGACCATGTCAGATTTCATACCAACCATCGAGGAGACTCTGGGATGAAAAATAAGCCAGGAATCAATATTAGACATGGCAGAGAACCTGCAATAGATGTTCAAAATCAATATCAAAACCAGAATTTCGAGAATTGAGTCACCAAATTAATGGCATCAGAGAACTGGTGAGTATACTTGGCCAATGACCCTATAAGAGCAACGCCATCATTTGTCAGGCAAGTGGGGCCAGTTGTTCAATATAATTCGCATATGAGTGGGGCGTCACAGATGTCCAAAAGCATTTTATGTTGTTAGCAAAAAGGAAAAATAAATAAATTATGCTAGAAGTCGGGCAAGTCAGGAAAATTCAAAATAAGGGTAGGAGGTACTTTCATTTTCTTAAATAAATGGATTTTATTTTAAATAATGGTCTGAAGTGACCAAATCGTCTCAAACAAATACCTAAAATTGAACTTATTTCAAATAAGGGTTGAGTGGCCATATCAATTTCAAAAAATGGCCTAACCTTTCGGATCGAATGGCCTTTTTGTCTTTTAACTTAATTTTTCTGTTTAATTCTTTTTTCTCTTTTCCTTTTCCCTATTTCCTTTGCCGGCCATGATGGAGGTCATCGGACTTAGGGGAGGGCAACCCCTATTGGTGTTGGGTGAAGACATTCCTCGCCAAAATTTGGCAAGGGCAACCCTCGCCCTCACCCTCACATGGCCTTGCCAGCTAAGGCGAGGGCAACTGCTGTCAGCATTGAGGGAGGGCATTCCTCGCCAGATCTGGCAAGGCTAGCCCTCACCCTCACATGGCCTTGCAAGTTCAGGCGAGGGTGAGGGTTGCCCTTGCCAATGTCGAGTGAGGCCGCCCTTGCCTAATCTAGCGAGGGCAACCCTCGTTTGCGTCGAGTGAGGGCCGCCTTGCCTGGGCTACCCTAACATCAACGAGGGCAACCCTCACCAGATCCGGCAAGGGCAACCCTCACCCTTGCCTGAGGTGGGCGACCTTTGCTAGCCATCGATGGCAGTGGTGAGGGAAGAGGAAAAAAGAAAAAAGAAAAAAGAAAAAGGAAAAAAACGAAAGAAAAGGGAAAGGAAAGGGAAAAAATTAAAAAGATTTAAAGTATATATTTATAATTTTTTTGACCAAAACACTCTTTCTTCGATGTCGGAATAGTAACCACCCAGTCAAAGGCCATTATTGGAGATGATTTGGCTATTTCATGTCCTTATTTAAGATGATTTGATCACTTTGTGCCCTCATTTGAAATAATATCCGCTTTGAGCCATTATTTTAGAAAATGAGAGCATTTCGGACATTTATTTGAAATTTTTCCTAACCAGTGCGTAGAAAAGTGGATCCAACATCATATACTTCTCTTTCGTTAGATGATTTTTCTAATCGGGGACTTACCCAAGATAGCAAGGATCCTCCAGCTGACAAATAGTCCAAATAGGTAAGCCAACAAAACTCCCACTGTAACCGACAGCTGGTAAGAGGAAAAAAGACAACTTCAAAATTATAGGGGAAAAAAAAGGTATCTTATCAAGCAGACGACTGAAAGTGGTAGGCATATTGACCTGATTCACAGATCCCAGGGTCCCTCTCATGTTCTGAGGCGATACCTCGGCTATATATACCGGCACCTATTGATACCAAGGAAAAGCCAAGATTGAGATCTGTCACACTGCGGCCTAGTGCAAGTGCAAAGAATTTAAGAGCTTTCCAAAGGTTACCACATAAGAAATAACACCCACACCAAATCCCCCCAACAACCTTCCAATGTATAAGAAGAGGGAATCCTGCAGAAGCAGCCAAGGGATGCATAAGGATGCAGCTTTGCTAAATTTTGTTGAATTATCTTGACTATAATGATCACCCACCTTGGCAAATGATATTGCCAGCCACCCTATAACATTAGGGACCGCAGCAATCATCAGAGACTGCAGTTGAACATGGCAAGAATTCAACAGTGTCCGCACAATAAATCATAGAATACCTAACGAAAGCAATCACGGCTGCGCTCGTTTTGGACATTAAAGAAGGAAGCGGTCCACCCAGCAGAGCAAGAAATCAGCCATGAAGTTCTAGCATGATGACATCTTGTTAGTTTGTACTGTTGTTCCTTCAGCATATGCAGCTAGTGGCTTTTAATGGGTGGATGACATCAGCAGCTTGACCCATAATAAATCGATAATAAAAAAACCCTTTAGAAGCCTTAAGAGTCTCATGCTGAAAAGCCAGAGGAAACAGCTTGTGGGGGTGCCGCAGCTTTATACATGAAATTACTGAGATTGACTCCCTCGAAAGCTCCACCGAATTAAAAAAAAGGGCACATGTACCAGAAGTGTTAATATTAAGGGCGAAAGTACAGTCAAGTCACCAACGTGGCATTTGAAAGTCAAGCATGCTCTTCCTTGGTTTGTGGTCCAAGTCCTCCCATCTCCGAGAAAATATCGTCAGAAATTATTGAGTACAACTCTAATGACAATAAAATAAAATAAAATAAAATAAAATAAATAGTCCATTTACCTTGTAACATATGGCATTTATAGCCTCGCAGCTGCCATGGCAATGGAGTTCAAGCTAGAGCCTAGAGCTTAAGATCAAAGTAGCCACGGTCGCTTGAGCACGAGCTCGCGACCACAGTTACTCGAGTTCAAGCTCTGTCGCCATGGTTGCCGCAAGGCTTGGGCTCGAGCTATATGGCCATGGCCACGAGCTCTAGGCACGAGAGCGACACGTGTCACTCTCTGAGTGGCTTATGTAAAAATGAGGTGGCATTCAAGTTGTTTGTAAGATTTTCTCGTTCTCGTCCCCGTCCCCGTCCTCAAGGTCGATTCCCACGAAGCTCGAGTGCCACGGCCACAAGCTCGAAGCAGCCCGAAAGCTAGAGCAGCCATGTCCGAGCTCGAAGAAACTTGAGCAGCCATGGCGGGGAGCTCGACGAAGCTCGAGCGGCATTGGCCGCTAGCGTGAAGACGGCTATGCATCGACTTCCATGACCTCAGGTCATGATTGATGCGAGGCCGGAGGAAACAGTAGAGAAGAAGCCATAATGATTGGTGCGAGGCCTAATCTGACCGGCTCATGGTGGCAAGGCCGATCTGTGTCAGTGGTGGCGCCATTGTGGAAGGGAGGTGGCGACGGGGCGCCGAGCCTCCTGACGGTAGTTTTAGATTTTTTTACCTTTCCTTATTTTTTTTTATTTTTTTATTTTTAATTTTCAATTCCATTTCAATACGGCCATTTGGTGAGGGCGGCATCAGCGCGACAGAAAGTAATTAAAATGACACCTCCCTCGCCTGAATGAACGAACTAAAAGCTAGAAATTGGCTGATACAAATCATGCAAGAAACTCCTACAAAAACCTCAGCTGATCGAAATGAGTGCCGTACCCCTTTCCGACCGACATACTCCGTCATATGGCCGCTCACGATCGCCCCGACCATGGCTCCCACGTTCACCAAGGAACCAAATATCGAATACTATACCCGCCATTGTTTCCACAATCAAGAAGAAATTGCGTCAGTTAACAATAAAAAACAGACAGATTAAACTCCGGTTCCCGAAGCGAGTCGAACCTGCGAGAGCGAAAGGCCTAGGTCGCTTATTATGTCGTCCTCCGTGGGAGACGTATATCCGCACTGATCGCCGAAACAGCACAGGATTTACACAGTCGCAAAATCCAATGATAGATAGATATAAGGAGAATGCATTATGCGGGTTCGGGCTTACGATGAATCCGTACTGAATAGGGCCTAAGGCGACGACCAGGATGCTGAGGAGCATGGCGACGGAGCCGTTGCGGAGGATCCGCGAGGATCCACTGAAGCCGGGCTGCCCCGGCCTCTCCTCCGGCATTGCGTACCAGACCCCTTTGCGGAGGAACGGTTTCCTCAGGTCCCTCCCGTCCTCCTCGACGTCCTCGATGGCTCTCATGTTGAAGCTCGAACCTGGGCCTTCTTCAGATGATGCTGCTGCTGCCGCCGCTGCCGCTGCAGGTGAGCGAGAGAGCCATGCGGAGCGTGATGAATTGTGATTTGTTATAAGTGATGATTGAGAATCCATGACGAGAAAATGAGACTTCTCGCTGACTGTTGGGTGTTGAAGGAAAGGATGCTGATAGGAGAAGTCCTCTAACCCGCTGCAAGTAAGGAGTTTCAGGCATTGCATGCTCCAATGCGTCCGTCTCCTGACGTTTCTTCTTCCGGGGTTGACCGACAGCTTTGACAAGAAGATGGCGGCACCAGGAGATATCATGCACTGCCAGCTGCCCCGACGTGGTGTCCTCTGCTGGTGTAGGGACCATAAGAAGGCGACCGTCGTCCCATACCGAGTAAGCGACGCACTTTTTCGCGCACGAGATTTCAAATCAGGTGCTCCGTCGCCTTCGCATTGCTCGACGAGGAAAGCCAGAGAGAGAGAGAGAGAGAGAGAGAGCCGCACCCTAGGGATTGGGAAAGCTTGGGCAACCCCAAGATTTTGTTAGAATCTTTCTGGAGAGACGATGAGAGATTAGAATGACATCGGAAGTAGCCGCATGTGACACAAAGAAATTGGAGGAACTTTAGTTGTATTGTATTCTGTATCTAATGTACATGTACAGGTACCCATTTATAAGTTATAGTACAATGAAGAAAGATAAAATTAGAAAAAGAAATATATAAGATCCCAATTTCCTATTATACAAAATCAATTATGGATTGACTAAATCAATCGGTCCACAATCTATTCACAATAAATATCCTTCAAATTTTCAATCATATCTCCTACACTCCATCTCAAGCTATCGGTCCATGTATGTCCAAGACCCCTAGTTTGCTCTGGAGATATGAATGTTATCTCTGATAAAGTGGTTTGGTGAAAGTATCCGCAGGTTGCTCTATAGTACCAATTCCTTTGGTGACAAGTATTCCTTCTTGGATTTTATCTCGAGTGAAATAACAGTCGACTTCTATATGCTTTGTTCTTTTATAAAAGACAGGATTTGCTGCTAGCTTAAGTGCAACAACATTATCGCAAAATAACTCACTCAGTCCATGAACTTTACTTTGAGGTTCGAGAGTAAACCTTGTATTCAAACTATTTTGCAAACAATTTTCTCCGTAACTCGATACTCTGACTCGATTGAAGATAAAATAAATGGCTGACTATTTCTTTGTCCTCCATGAAATTAATGAATTTCCTATTTTGATGCAAAAGCCAGTGATAGATCTTATGGTCATTGGACAGGTGGTGTAATCCGTGTCGCAATGGGCTGTCATTTTCATATTTTAATCTCAAGATAAAAATATACCAAGTCCTAGGTATCCCTTCAAGTATTTTATGACATTTAGTGTTGCATTCATATGAGACTTATTTGGATTATGCATGAATTCACTAAGAATTTGTATTGTATAGCATGTGTCAGATCTTGTCATGGTGAGATATATTAGTTTTCCAAAGAGCCACTGATATCTTGACAAAGCTTTGAGTAGTGGGTCTTCTTTAGATGACAGACCCTTGGCATTATAAACTTGTCATTCTACTCAATTGATAAAACAACGAGTTTACACCTTGACAATCTTGCTTCCAAGATAATCTCCAAGACAAATTTCCGTTGATTGAGATAGATTCTCTTGTCGGATCGAGCTATCTCAATCCCTAGAAAGTTCTTAGGAGGTCCCAAATCCTTGATGTGAAAAGTAAAATGCAAATATTTTTCTTTTAATTTCTCAATGGCAGATTCATCATTTCCCATAATAAGTATATCATCAATATATATCAATAAGTAAATTGATGAGGTACCTTCGGTCCAAGTGAATAGACCATAGTCATATTTGGAGTGCTGGAAGTCTGCATTTGTAAACGCACTAGTAAATTTGGTATACTGCTGCCAAGAGGCCTAATTTAAGCCCATGCAAGGACTTATGGAGACTCCCTTTGTCTTCATATTCCCTCTGGAAGCTCCACATATATTTCTTCATCCATATCCCCATGTATGAAAGCATTATCAACATCCATTTGATATGGTTGCCAATTGCGAAAAGCAGTAATGGATATAAAAGAACAAAAAGTTACCTCATTGGTGATTGGAGAAAAATGTCTTATGATAATCAAAGCCTTCTTGTTGTGTAAAATTCTTAGCAACCAAGCGAGCCTTGTAGTATTCAATAGTATCATCTGCTCTGTATTTGATCATGTATACCCATTTGAAGCCAACAAGTTTACGATGTGAAGGTAATGGAACAATATCCCAAGTATGATTTTCCACAAGTGCAAGTAATTTAGTCTTCATAGCATGATGCTAACGTGGATCATGCAATGTTTCTATATAAGAGGATGGCTCTTGTTCCTCGGAAATGCAACCGATACAACACATGTTCTGGGGAAAGTCGACTGAATGAGACATATGAGGATATTGGATAACATGTACTTGAAGAGTCCAATGTAGGATATACATAATCCTTGGTCCATGTGGGAGAGTGACCTAGATGTCTAGAGCGTCAAAGATGTTCAATACTCGTCTGTTCAAAAGCTCTTAGAGGAAATCTATCAATAAGAGGCGATGGCGAAACCATTGGTGAAATAGTCAAATGATCCTCCTCAGATAAATCATGTTCCTCATATGATATTGATGGGTATCAAATAGTTACCTCCAAAGAATCAGGAGCAACGGGTACAGGTGGCTTTGGCACAACAAAAAAAATATTGGGGAGCCGTGGATAAATCATCTTCTGATAAAAAGGGACTATTGCTCAAAGATGGAATAATGCCATCTCTTGGAATGGGAATATGTCTCCGTGATGATAACAACTCAACTTACAAAGAAGCACCCTCAAGATATCTCAATAACTTAGATAACCTTTCTGTAGAGAGAAGTATCCCATGAAAATGCATTTGAAAGCATAAGGATCCATTTTATTTCGAGGACCCACAATTTTGGCATAACATGGACATCTAAAACTCTTAAATGGTCAATTTTAGGTTGTTGCCCAAAAAACATCTCAAAAGGAGTTCGACCTTTAAGTATACGAGTTGGCATGCGATTAATTAAGTAGGTTGCCATGACCACACAATCTCTCCATAAAATTCCAAGAATGGAAGTTTGACATTTGAGAGCTCGAGCTTCTTCTAAGGGATGTCAATGTTTATTCTCAACAACCCAATTTTATTGGAGAGTATAAGTGCATGAGCTTTCATGGATTATTCCTTGAGAGGATAGAAAAGAATTGCATTCACTAGTGAAAAGCTCCCATCCATTATCAATACGAATCACCTAAATAGTTTTGTCGAACTGATTTTTAACTATGGAGAAGAATTTCGACAGGTGAGAAGATGATTTCCCTTTGGATTGCATAAGGAAGACCCAGGTGGCGCTGGAATAACCATCAATCATAGTGAGAAAAAAAGAGGATCCATCACAATATGGAGTATGATATGTCCCCAAATATCCATGTGGATCAATGAAAAAGCACTAGTAGCTCAAGATGCACTGATTGGAAACGGTGCTTGTGACTACTTAGCTAAAGGGTAGATGGGACATTTTGGATGGGGAAAATGAACACTATGACCTAGATGTTGATGAGAAAGAATGTTTTTATTACTAGTAGTGGCATTATTAGATATGTTAACATTAAAATCTTTCTAAAAATATAGTCCTTAGGTGACACTATCCAAGTGTGACATCCTAAATTTCGACCCGTCCCGAAATGGACATTTCGTCGACTCGCCTATGGTCCTTTTTCTCGGAGCTGATCACTCTCGAGTTAACTGATCTATCAAGTGATGCCGTTAAGGGATATAAACGCAGCAAACTTGAGAATTCGATCAGAAATCGACTGCTTGACCATGATAATCGGTAAGGGTCAATACGGCACCGTTATAATCAATTAATGATCGGATATAAGTCGATTCGATGGAATAGCGTAATTAAATTGTGGGTGATTTTACATGATTGCAAAATTCACGTTGAACGGCACTGACTCGATTTTCTGTCAATTCTGTATCAGGTACCTGTAATTGAAATCTTGAGATTTTTACAATAACCGAGAGTCGCCGATGAGTCGGAGATGCACAAACGTGGATCGAAATCATCAACCACGGGTCAAACGGGCTAAAATCTCTAAAAGCTACCCGGTAGGTTGGGTCATGCTAAAATCACATTCGGTCAATTTTAACCACGAAATTAAATTCGGTTTCGGGAATCGAACGTTCGAGCGTGTCACGATTCATTTTTTATGACGTCGTCTCATCTTTCGGCAAAATTTCGTCGAGTCCGAAATTTTACGGAAAAATCGAATTTTGGACAAATCGAAAAATAAAAGTGAAATTCGAAGCAAGAGGAAAAGTGAGAATTTGCAGCCCAAAAATGGTTTATTTGTGGAAATGTGAAGCTAAATTAGGATTGGGTGGTCCATTGACTTATTTGGCAACAAGACTTTGGGGCAATTTCGTCATTAGTTGGATATTTTTCTTTGACTAATTGGCCTCTTTCTCTCCCTCTTTCTCTCTCTCCCTCCCCCTTCTCTCAGGCACGCCCACTTCTTTCCCTTAGTTGCTGCCGCCCATTTCCCTCAATCTGCTGCCAACCTCCACGTTTCTTTCTCCCCATGTTCAGTTCCTTCATTTGTGGCCGCCAGCACAACTCCACGATCAGCACTACCTTCACCGCCTCACCCCCTTTCTCCTTCCATTTTGCCGCACCCTCCCCCCCCCATGTTCTTTCCCTCGTCCTCATGTTTTCTTCATCTCCTCAACACCCCACCACTAGAACAACCATCCAGCAAACACACGCCAACCCCTCCACGTCCACAGCACCATCCACCAACTCCACCACACGCTACCAGCTCACCACCACCCGCGGCACCATTCCACCACAACCAGCGACCATCCAACCGTCCGCACCAACCTCGCGACCAACCCACAACCCGTGTCCAAAACCTCCCTCCAAGCCGTGAGCTTGTAGGCCTAGTTTCAGCCACCTTTAGGCTTCCATTGGTGGCACCGTAGTCTCGGGTTCTCGTCGCCGTCGCGTTGCCATCGTCGTGAGCCCGCCGCCATCGAATTCCGGTGAGTTAACTCCATAATCCTTGATAAGGTTGTTAATTGCACTTAGGGGGTTAGATTAGTATTAATTAACTTAGTTAGATTAGTTCTAATTAGCTGGTTAGATTAGTGTAAGCTGGATTAGCTTAATCTTCCAAGCTGGTTTACTGGACACTCGCCGTTTGCCATTTTTGTGGGGAAAATGTGTTGCGATTTTGAGGTTACTTCCTTCTTAAGAAATATTCTAGACATCTTTAGCTATGATATATATTTTACTCAAGATTTTAGGGATTTAAAAGAATGAGATTTCAGCTTCATCATTTGCAAAACAGAATCTCTGATTGTGCTGGAACTAGTGACCTTTTGGTGTTTACAGGATTTTTATTAACTCCTAGGGTTTGATTTTCGAAATAGTTCATTCATAAAATTTGTTCATCACATCTTTTAGTTTAACATAGTCAAATTTCAGATCAAACGAACAAGTTTTGGACATCGAACCAAACTGATTTTGGAAAACGTAATTTCTGTAAACGAACACAGTTTTTGTAACTGTTGGGCGAATTACTTCTCTTACTCTAGAATGATTTGGGTCAAGGTGTCCGCATGAAAAAAAATTTCTTAGGTGTCCTCTAAAACATATTCAAATTTGAGAATTTTCTAAGCTCATTTGGTTAGGTTTCTGGATTTAAACTTGGAGACACGTGAGTGGCCCGGTTTCTGCCGGGTAGGGCTGGTTGTGGTCTTGTGGTTGTTCTTGATGTTTTGCTTGCTGAAAATTGTATGTTTTATGATGTGGTTGACGTGTGGGGCATACTGAGACCTTATGCGTGAGACGATGAGATCGATGGTTCTATGTGGGTTGTTTAGTATTATTGCAAAAGGTGACCTTGTGGACTATTAAATAGAAAATAAAGGAGGTGTCGGGTCCGGACACCAAAACTTATTTGCTCAATAAAACAATGAGGTTTTAAACTAGGTGCGTGCAAAGTTTGACAGAATAATTTTGAGTACGTGAACACCTATGAATTTATTTCTAAACGTTTTGAACAAAAAAAAAATGTTACTAAGGTTTGTTTTCAAAAGAGGGTGGTTGGAAAAGAAATTAGAAAAGAAATATGGTGTCGGGTTTTGACGCCAAGTTTTATGTGCTCAATAAAACGAGGAGGTTTTATACGAGGTGTGTGCAAAGTTTGGCGGGTTAATTTCAAATACGAGACCTCGTACGAATTTGTTTCGGAAGGTTTGAACCAAAAAAAAAAGAATTACTAAGTTTATTTTTAAAAGGGGATTTTGGTGTTTTGGCTATATGATGGAAGGTAAAAGGTTGACTTGATTGATGAAATGCCTGCATGGTTAGGTTACTTAAGTAGTTCAGTTTAATTAATCGCAACTTATTTAATTACTCGCAATTTATTTAATTAATTATAATTAGCGTAATTTGTGACGGATTAGCCGTTTTTCAGAATTTTACGCCCATTCTCATGGTTGAATTTATATGTGAAATTGATTGTGTATTTGTGCAATTGGGTGCTTGATCGTCGTTTTGAATTATTATTGCAAAAATTAGATTTTGGTATTTAAATAGAAAAATATCGGGCGTCGGTTTTTTACGCCAAAAATGTTTATATAGTGTATGAAGTCGTGGAATTTTGAAATGAGAAGGTACCATGCTTACTGGTTTGATTTAAAGGCGTGACCATGCACAATTATTTTACTGGGATGATTTTTGATACGAAGAAAATTGGCCAAGTCCATTATTTGAAATTGAGGATTTGAGTGCAAAGCACAGTGTTCTTGGCCAAGTTTGGATGTACGTGTGGTCACTAAGTGGAAACCATCCTGAGCCGTTTACGCGGGACGAAGCTCCTCAGTGGAATGCCATCTAGGTAGAGGATGCTAGACATTGCCGTTCGCAAATAGATTTCGAAACAAAGCTCCTCAATGGAATGCCGTCTAGGCAGAGGAGGCTAGACGTTGCCATTCGCGAATAGATTTCGGAACGAAGCTCCTCAGTGGAATGCTGTCTAGGCGGAGGACGCTAGACGTTGCCGTTCACGGATGGATTCTAGAACGAAGCTCCTCAGTGGGGTGCCATGGCCGTTGGGTCATAAATAACTAGGACACGCATGAGTGATTGAGATGGCCGCGCCTTATTATGGGATAAAATCGTGTGACACAGAATGGGACGTGTCATAACGGTTTTACCTTATAATCAGGACCCCTGTGTTTGGTTGATATATGAAAGTGATGTGTTCCAGTTATTGATCACGCTTGCTACATTTATAAGTGCATATGTGTTTAACTAAGATGCAGGGACATGCTGAGGTGATGTAAGTTATGAATGGTGCATGTTTAGGACCGCCTTTGAGTGAATTCTTGTCTTAATCGGAGTTTTGGGTTTTGACTCATTAGATTTTTATCTCACCCCGTCAAAGTTTAAATATTTTTAAGTCCTTAGATGGAGAAGTCAAAGCCCAAGGCTGGAGGGTTTGATGTGTAGGTGGCCTAGGGTTTTCTTTTGGATAGAGACTTGTTAATACGAACCCTTAGGTTAACTTGGCATGTATATGAAGTGTGTTTTGTGAAAATTAGTTATCCTGCTTTTCTATCCCATATGTGATTGTTGTTTGGGGTTTATTAGTTCACTTCCGCATGTGCATAAAACGAAAGGGTCAGCGATGCGTCCTGGGACGTCGCAAAATTTTAGTCGACCATCGAGGGATGTTCACGCGCTCGAGATTCGAGGCGTGACACCAAGCCCATCAACTTGCCAGTTGGATGGTCTTGAAAAAGGCAATTTTGGGAATTGATTATGGCATGACCGGAATTATCCTTGCAAATTTCTAAGACAAGAATGAGATTGACTCAAAATCATGGAGATTGGGACACCTGGAATGCCATAACCTGGCACGGAGGGACACTTAAGTGCCATAACTTTGAAATGGTACACTTAAGTGCCAATATCGGAGTAAAATGGAACACTTAAGTGCCAATCCGGCCAAAAACCGGCCAAAATGCAGACGTGACATTTTTTGGCGACATGATTAACCGACGTGGCAATTTATTAAAAAAAAAAAAGCCACATGGAGGAGGAAAACGACGTCGCCCCATCCACTGTGCATTTGGCCAAACTAAACAACGTCGTTTTTCCTTAGTGCTAAACGACATCGTTTTGCTTATTTGGATTTTAACCGTTCGTCCATCGGTTCACACTAGATCTGACGTCCTCTCCATCGCCGTTTACAGCTCGCCATTCGCAGGTCGCCGTTCGCAGGTCATCGCTCGCCGTCGTCGCTCGCCATCGTCGCTCATCGTTGTCGCTCGCCGTCGTCGATTTGCTCAGGTTTTTTCTCTTCTTCCTCTCCCCTGTGGTGAAATTAGGGCTCCGACTCGTTTATTAGGGCTCGGACTTGAAATTTGGGGGTCGGCTGGGAAAGCTCAGGCTTGAATGGTATTGATGTAAGATTTATGACTCAGATATGGTGTTACAATCCTGTTGGGGGGTTCGAATTGACAGTTTAGGATCGGCCCCGAAATGTAGGCTCGGTGTAGGGCTCGACGAGGGGAAAATTAGGGCTCGGTGTAGGGCTCGACGTCGCCTCATCCACTGTGATGTGTGATTCATTCAGGGTGTTGAATTGTGATGTGCAAAAGTAATTTGTAGTGGTTGGATGTGAATTGTGCGATGGTGATTGGTGATTGTTAGGGTTCAGAGTATTGGACCTTGGACATGTTCGAATTGAATCTCTTGTTGTCGTGGGGATGGGGACTTCTGGGTATTTTTTTAATAAATTGCATTGTTGAGGACCCATGCTGAGGGATCTCTCCATATTTTAAAGGAATACGACGACATAATCAAAGTAGTTGTCGGGTCCCATCTCTATTTGTCCTTGTCCTGAGGCCTCTTTTCAAGTTGCAGCTATCGTCTGACCTATGCATCTTCCCTCTTTCTTTCTTCTTTTCTTTAATAAAGAGTGTAGGGACCTCCACTTGCAATTGTCTGTCCTTTGTGAATGTGGTCCCAAAAGTTAATTATATATTTGTCCTCTTTTGTTGCAGAAATAGCTCATGATAAAGACTATGTTGCTGTCATCGTTTACTACGGTGGGGATTTTCTGATTGGGGAGGATGAGTAGGAGTATGAGGGGGGGAATGAGGGTACTATCTTTGTAGATATAAAGAAGGCATCTTATATTGGATTTGTTAAGGATATAGTGATATTTTTGCCTTGTAGAGTACAAAAGTTACTGTACTGTGTTTCTGGGAAAGGCTTGAGAGATAGTTTGAGAGTTTTGGAAGATGATAATGGTTTTAGGGATGTCTTATATCATTATCTTCATGGCGAAGAGGCGAAAGTACCCAAGTAGGAGAAGGAGGAGATGGTATTCAAGCTAGTACTGAGGTTAGGGATGAAGCAGGGCATGATGGACAGGACGGGGAGGAGAGGGGCGCAGATGCTGTTCACCAGAGCGATTGTGACATAGGTGATGTCACCATCACTGAATTAGATTGGGAAGTAGCTGAATCCAGTGATGGTGATGATGACGATGACGATGAAGGGTTGGCTGCTGAAGCTGAAAATTTATTAATCTTAAGTGACGACAACGATGAGGAGCTTACACAGTCAAGGAAAAAACAAATGGACTTTTTGTCAGATAGATTTGCAACTTTGCAGGTAGCTGATGAAGTTCCAAACAGAGACGAAGGCCCTGCAGATGCTGGTGTTGCTTGCCAAGAGACAGATTATGAAGAAAGCATCGACACCGCTACTTCCCAGGACGAACTTGAAGAAGATCAACGAGCTATGCGTAGAAGGAAAAGTAAGTTTCCTTCCTATGATCTATCCGTTGCCTCTCCTACTTTGTCAGTAGGTATGAAATTCCATGATGCGATACAATTTAGGGAAGCTATACTGAAGAACTATATTGCTGCACAAAGAAATATTGATTTCATTAGAAATACCAAGAAATTTGTAAGAGCTAGGTGTTCGCAGCAAAACTGTCCATGGAAGATTTACGGCGCGTTTGTTAAGAAGAGTGGGTCTTTCCAGATTAGAGCCTACCAAGAGGAACACACTTGTTCCATTAATTTTCAAAACAAAAGGGTAACAAGTGCATGGTTGTCCAAGCACTTCTTCGATCTGATTAAGCTGATGCCCGAGATGAACATTACTAACTTTAGGATGCTGGTGAAGGAGTGTGTAGGCATCAATGTATCTAGAAATCAGTGCAAAAGAGCAAAACAAAAGGTGATAAAGATACTTATTGGTCAATATGCTAAGGAATATGGGCAGGTATGGGAGTATGCTTGGGAGTGTAGGCTGCAAAACCCTACAAGTAGAGTGTATGTAGAGGTGGTTGAGAGACCGCTTCCTGATCATGGGACCAAGTTCAATAAGTTCTATGTGTGCTTTGATGCATGCAGACGAGGATTTGTAGCTGGTTGTAGACGGATTATAGGATTGGACGGCTGTTTCTTGAAGGGCTTGTGCAAGGGAGAATTGTTGGCGGCGATTGGAAGAGATGCGAATAACCAAATGTTCCCACTAGCTTGGGCTATTGTAAAGATTGAGAACAAGGACAATTGGTCTTGGTTCTTGAAAAATCTGATGGCTGACTTGGAGATAACAAACGGGGAAGGGTGGGCATTCATGAGCGACCAACAAAAGGTAATGCTTGCTTTTTGAAAAATTTAGTCAATAGTTTGCTTTGTAATATGAACATGTAATTTGCTATAGTATTTCTTACTTTGAATTATTGCAGGGATTGGTTCCGGCAGTAACCAAGTTGTTGCCTCATGCTGAACATCGAATGTGTGCGCGGCACATATACGGAAATTGGGCAAAGACCTACAAAGGGGATAAGCTGCAATTGCAATTTTGGCAATTAGCAAAGAGTGCAAACATGGCTGACTTTAGGATAGCCAAAGAAGGACTGCTCCAGTTGACAAAGGAAGGTTGTGCTACCCTATTTCAACTAAAACCAAAGCATTGGTGCAGGGCATTCTTCGGTGAGGAGTTCAAGTGTGATAACGTCGACAACAACATTTGTGAAGTATTTAATTCGAAGATAATAGATGCCAGATGCAAATCAGTCATCTCAATGCTTGAAGATATACGAGTTGCTGTTATGACTCGGCTGTAGAAACAAAGAGATGAGGCTGCAAAGTGGACAAGACAATATGGTCCTAGGATTGCCAAGAAATTGGATGAGAACTTGGCTGCAAGTAGGCATTGTCATCCGATTTGGAATGGAGATGACGGATATGAGATAATGAAGGGTGCTGATAAGTATGTTGTTAATCTAGGAAGTAGGAAGTGTTCATGTAGAACATGACAAGTAAGTGGAATTCCATGTGCACATGCCATATGTACCATACAGTTGAAGGGCGACAATACAGATGATTACATCGATGATTGGTACCATAAATCAAAATACCTTACTTCCTATCAGTTCATGATGTAGCCAATTAGAAGTAGCAAGTTTTGGGAGCCCACGGATCATGAAGCACCTTAACCTTTGCCACTGAAGAAGAAAATTGGAAGGACAAAACGAAGACGAAGAATGGCGGAGGGAGAGGTCTCGGGTCAGCAAAGAATGAGCAGGCAGGGTGTAAAGATAAAGTGCTCTTATTGTCGCCTAGCAGGCCACAATATTAAAGGTTGTCAATTGAGGAAGCAACAACAACCGTTGAGGCAAGGTGAAGGGCCTAGTGAAGAGACAGTTGGAGAAATGCAAACAGCAGGGCCAAGTGAGTCGATTGTTCTTGATCAACAACTAGAACCCCGGTAAGTCATGAAATTTATTTTATGTTTATGTTGCTTTGTCGTTTATCATAAAAATGTACATAATATCCTATTTGGCCTTGTATGTAATGTGTTTGTTAGGTCACAAGAAGAACCCCAGTAAGTCATGAAACTGAACAGCCTGTTCGAAGAAGGCAAGGTAGAAGACGGCCAGCTGAAGGATTGGCCCGAGCAGCATCACGGCCAGTTCAATCGACTGTTCTTCAGCAGCGAAAGAAATACCCAGTGGTAAATTCAACCATTTGTATTCAGTTTTACATTTTCTTTACATTATTATATGTCCCGATATTATATTTATGGTGTCTTTTGCCTCTTTCTTAGGTTCGAAGAAAGCAAGTTGGAACTCAACTGCCAACTGAAGGGCCATCACAAGAGCCACCTCAAGGGTCATCACAGGGGCCACTAGAAGAATCACTACAAGAGGCACCACAAGTACCACCACCAATACCACCAAAAGGCCCAACAGAAGGAGGTGTCACTGAAGTTGAAGGGCTACACAGAAAGACAACTAGAAGAAGGCCAAGTGAAGGGGCAGCTACACAAAGGCCATCTAAAAGACGCCCAGTTGAAGAATTGGTCGAAGAAGCCCCGGCTGTAGTTGAAGGGCCCAAGAAAGCAAGAAAAAGAGCCAACAAATCACAAGTTCCTGAAAGTGACGCCCCTATTCAAACAAAAGGGGCACTTGGGAAGAGGTTAAGACAATATGACTATAGCCTTTATACAGATGAGCGTACTGGAACAGTTATTCTCAATGTAAGTTTTATTGGCTGCATTTAATTTAATTTATGCTATAAACTTTTGCTGACAATTTATTATTTTTTTGTAGCCTGGGAGAAGTTCAGAGGTTCTTATCTCAGGCCCAACTCAAGAATCAACGGTTGCACCAACAAAAAAGAAAACATCAACTGTGCCAACAAGAAAGAAGAGAAAGAACCCGGTTGCAGCTCCAGCTCCTTTTGAATCAATTCGGCCTGAGACATTTGCAACTCCATTTGAGTCAGTGGATACTGAGAAGGTTGAAGAAGAAGTTGCACGTCCAGTTAGAAAGAGTGCAAGAATTATGAATCAAGTTAAAGGCCCATCGAAAGGAGCACAAACAGGGAGTGTCGTGCATATTGATTGATGAGATGAGACGTGATAGGATTTGTGGAGCTTAGGAGTCAAAACAGTTATGTAAACGTTAACGTTATAATAACACTTGCTATGGATGGTTATCTTTTTTTCTTTTTCTTTTTCTTTTTCTTTTTCTTTTTCTTTTTCTTTTTCTTTTTCTTTTTCTTTAGTTTGTCATTCATTGATGTTGTGAGACTTAATTTCAATATCAATGAAATGATCTTGCGCTGCTTGTCGATTTTTGTTGTTTGTCATGGATTTGTTTTTTACTTGCTCTTTGTTCTTGTTGGTGTTCTGTGGTGGTAGCTGGAGTGCTGGTGTGGCTGGTGGTGGTGGATGGTGATGTTTGGTGGTAGTGAGTTTGTTGTTGGGGTGCTAATGTGGTGGCTGGGGTGCTGGTGTGGCTGGTGGTGATGCCCGGTGATTATGGGTTTGTGGTGGGGGTTATAGACTTATGCTGCACCTACACCCGGTACAAGTGTGCAATTTGCACATCTTACACCATGTGTACTGGTGCAAGCTAGTGCAAGACTCAGCTTGCACTAGTACCTTGTGCAGCAACACCACCAGTATGGTGGTGGCTGGAGTGCCTAGTGTGTAGTGTGGCTAGTAGTGATGATTGGTGGTGCAGCCGGTGGTGGTGGCTGGCGCAATTTTTAGAGAAAACCCACAAAAAAATTGGCACTTAACTGGTTGTATTCTAAAAAACTTGGCACTTAATTGTTCACTTTTAACTACAAGTGACACTTAACCAATCACTTTAATAATAACTTGACACTTAAGCGATCCTTTTTTCATCGAGACTAGCACTTAAGTGATTACTAAATACAACTTATGGCACTCAGGTAATCACTCATGTTTGTCTTGTGTATATGTTGGCATGCATCAAAACAGAGAAGATGATGGTAATTTAACTTATGGCAACTCCATATGACAGCACAAACAACAACAAAGCCACAATGATCTTGTGGAACAACACAAACTTCTTCGCATCTTTCAAAAAGAAAAAAGCCTACGTTTAATCCAGAACAACACCATTTTTAACTATGGCAGTCGGAGAAACTTTTTCTCATTTTCAAGTACTTTACATTTCATCATAAAGTACAATAGACAACAAAATAATACTATAATAAACGCTTGGTAACACTTTTGTTCAATTTTCATCATGGAAACTTCATTCTTGAAAGGTTTAGTTGAAGATGCTTGAGCGTGCATTGAGACTTCATTCTTGAAAAGTTTAACTGAAGACGCTTGAGCTTGCATTGAGTCAACATCGTCCAAGTCGTCCACAAACACAGATGGAGATTACTGTCTTTTATGAAGTAGATCCAATATCACCTCTGTGGCTCGGTCAGAGAACTTCGCATCGACCCATTTGAAGTATTTGCACTTCGACGCTTCTTTATATTGGGCGCATCCATAAAATCTTCTCCCAGGATTGATTCGAGTCCACGATGTTCTTCTTAGACTCGGTAACCCACAAAAACATAAACGCTGGCCTTCTCCTTCGCTTCGGTGAGAGGAAATTGAGGCGCTGCTGCGAGTCCCGTTCTCCATTTCCAAGATTCGACGAAGGAATTTTGGGCAAATGAAAATTAGGGTTCGAGACTTGGATTCGAGCACTTCAATAGGGATTTTGGCAGATTTAAGGTTTTAGATTTGGGGCATTTGGGGAGACGACGTCGTTTTTGGAAGATTTGGGGCTTTTATTATGCAGACGGCGTTGTTTCTGGTGAGTTAGAGCCGACTCAGCTCTCCGGTGAGCCACGTAGGCAATAAAAAATAATAAAATATTGCCACGTAGGATTTCCGGCAAGGATCGCCGGAGATGGCACTTAAGTGTCCCACTAGAAAAAGAAAGTGGCACTTAAGTGTACCGTTTAGAAGTTATGGCACTTGGGCTGTTCTTCTGCCCAAAATCATGAATATAAAGGACATTCTTGAGAAAGATATTCGAAGTATGGTAGATAATACTAATTTTACTAACATAAGTCGTATTTCCATTTGGAAGACATACAAAGATAGTAGATTGGGTTTTTTATGAGTGAAAAATTTTTCGTTGCAAATTATATGGTCATTGGCACCTGAATCAGTTATTCACACATCAACTGAAATTGAATTCCTTTTTGAAAAAGTCATGCTTGAAAGAAAATCTCAATCTTGTCGTTAGTTTTTTATTAACCTAAAGCTTTCCTGATGCTCTAGTACTGACATCGGGTGATTGTTTGATAGAATTTGTCGCTTCTTTAAGCTGATACCTGGTAAGCAGAAAATTTTCTCTTTATTTTTTTTGTCATTTGGCTTTCCATGTAATTTCCAACATGCATCAATAATACAATGTGGACACTTGTAACAGTCACAAAATTTACCCTTTGTTTTGGAATTTTGTCCACTATTCCTCCATGATGATGTGGCACCTCATGAATTTTTAGATAGTTTATAAACGGGTGCTGACGTGGCTTGATATTGGCCATTGGATTCAGTTGAATGAGTGATTGGATGATAGTTGTTGGAACCTATCTTCGGATCATGGCCGTCCATCCGAGGGAACCCCTTAAGGTTTGCAATCTCCTCCTATTGGACAAACGCCGCACATTGCTACCCTAGTGTAATGATACCCCAAATCTTCCATAGGTCCCGAAACTTCTCTAGAGTTGCTCCGTCAAAATTGCAAAGGCAACGCCCTTGTTTCACCTGTGCTCAGCTGCAACCAGTCACTGGCTCTCCTCTTGGATAGCCAATTGATAGATTCAACCAAGCAGTGGCATCAGGTCCATCACCAAAATCTATGACCTAAAAAGTGCGTACGTTTCATTCAAAATTAGCAAGAATCGAGTCACATTTTCTCTTTCCTTGATCATTCAGTACTATTGAAGGATGGCTTCTGGTCCCTCTAGCTTTTCCTCGGTTTCCTTTAGCTCATTTCACAACGTCGAGAGTTTGTTGAAGCAAGCAGTGACTAATCAATTCTCTTGCTTCAATTCCAATAGGGCTTGGGTGAGTGTGAAGAGCTGTACACGATCGAATCTCCCATACATCCCGCATATGTTCTCCCACGTTGTCTTCGAGTCCTCTATTGGTGGGAGTCCAACTGCGATGGCGAGACCTAAGTAATTGTCAATCTAGGTACGAACTAGCTAATTACACTTCTGCCGGTGACGCTGAATTTGTTCATTTGTCAGAAGAGGGACAACTCCATCGAGGAAGCCGTCCTTCTCTTTTGTGACCAAAGCTCGCCTAAAAGTCCTGAGCCCAAGCGGTGTAATTGTTCGACCGGGTGACCTATGGATTGATTAGCCGAAGCTCTAATACGTCGGCCGACGAGGCATAGAGGGGATCTTTGAGCTTTGGGTGATCATTACTGATTGCAACATTGAATGGGAGGAATCTGGGTTGGTAAACCGGGTAGGGATTTTTCCTTTGACTCGATTGAGTGAATTCAGGTCTATGACCCATATTTGTCCATCCCTACCCATCATTTGGGTTGACTCCAAAGACGAAGGGTGGCGACCCTCCTTCATTGTGCTAATTCCCAAAGTCTGGGCCTATTTCCTCTCTATGTGGGCTATATTGAGCCCATGCTTGACTTGGTCCACTGGCCCATTGGCCTAGAAATGGAAACTAATGGACTGTTAGCTATTAGGCTGAGATGAAAACCAATGGACCAATGGCCACTGGATCGGAAGCAGATGTGGAACCATTAGGATGCTGAGGAAGAGATTGTTTTTCTTGGATTAGTTCATCTTAATCCAAGATTTTGTTGCATGGTGAGTTTTCACCTGAGTTCATATTTTGATCTTTCTATATGGTATCATAGAATATGAATTCCTACTGAGGTGTTAAATTGTTTTGCAAATGTAGGTTTGCAACAACTCAGAAGACCAAAACAAAGGCAATTCCAAAAGATTTTTGCAGAAGCTATGCCAAGAAAGGACGATCCAGTACCATGATAGAAAATAAAGAAATTGGAGGAACTTTTGTTGTATTGTATTATGTACTTAATGTACATGCACATGTACCAATTTGTAGTATACTGAAGAAAGATAAAATTAGGAAAATAAATATAAAATATCCCAATTTCCTATTCTACAAAATCAATTATGGATTGATTAAATCAATTATTCCATAATCTAATCACAATAAATATCCTGCAAATCTTCAATCATGTCTTACAACATGCTCTTCAAATACTCAAGGAGTGACTGGCTTGTAAGCTTCGTGGGTCTGTTGGCGGATTCATGCTATATCTATACTAATACTTGGATGATGAGAGCTTTTCGACAAGCCCAATTTAGATTGGATATGATGCTAGAGCATTCCTAGAAGTCATCGATTCTATAAAGCAGTTGTGGATTTAGTGGGCAAATCGTTGATCGCATTGTTATCGACTGACAACCTAGTCGTTGATCAACCAGGCAATTATCGGTCTCAAGTCTACTTCGATTACTTCGCATTTGGAGGGTGTCTACATTCCTTGAAGGCCATTAACTTAGTAACATTGGAACAAGCAAATATTGGATACATGCACCAAACAACATTTATTTCTTATATTTTCAAGGTCTAGTAAATGTCATTACAGTTTCTAGAGTCCTTATTTAATTATCCAATAAGACTAGTTTGTCTTCCCTATGAGTCTTTTTGTCTTTCCAAAGAGTCTTCGTTATTACTCATGCTTGGAAGGTTGTTCGAAGTTCACCCATATAAACATGCTAAAGATAGACTTGTTTTGATTCATAACTTATTTAGCCTGTGAGGAAGAACTTCCTCGACGTTAGTATCGAAGGTTCTTCGGAATTGAACAAGATTCTTATGTAAAGATTGATAATCCTGAATTTGAAGGAAAGATGCAAGAGGAAGAATTTATGGAATGGCTACATGCTATAGAAAGAGTCTCTGACTACAAGAAACTCCCAAATTATTGGAAGGTGAAACTAGTTGCCGTCAAACTCAAAAACATGTGTCTATTTGATGGGAGCACTTGAAGAAACAAAGAGCCCATGAAGGAAGAAGCCGCATCATAACTTGGTAAAAGATAAGGAAAGAATTGAAGAAGAAGTTCTTACCGTCGAGTTACTGTCAAAATGCCTTCCTTAATTCCACGATTTTAAACCAAAGGAGCTGTCTGTGGAAGAATAAACAACAAAATTTAATCACCACATGATATTTTGTGATGTTTTTGAATTAGAGGAACAAATTATTATTATCTATCTTGGTGAACTTCGACTTGAAATTAGTAATGTTGTCCAACTCTAACTCTATTGGACTTACAATGATTTTTGTCAACTTGCATATAAGGTAGAACGGCAACTTAAAGAGGTGCGTGGTCGTAGCTCTTGGTATCGAAACAAAGAAGACTATTCGAAAGGTGAGAGGGTATCTATTTCTAAGATAAATGACCACTTTAAATTCATCTCCTAAGAATGATGGAGCATTAAGTTCCAAGCGCCCTAACTTTGTCTAGTATTTCAAATGTCAAGGGTTTAGACATATGGCATCCGGATGTCCAAATCACAAGATCATCTCTCTAATAGAAGAAGAGCTTGAGAAAGAAAATATGTGAATGCTCCCTTGGTTCCGATGAAACATCCAAGGAGAAAGATGATGTTATATATGGAGATCAATAAGTCTCTAATTCTTCATCGATTCTTGAATGTTATTCCTTGTGAGGACAGTACGTGGTTTCGCAATAATATTTTTCAATACTAGATGCACTTCTCATGAAAAGGTATATGATGTTATCATCAATGGAGGAAGCTACAAGAATGTAGTTAGTGGCCACAACAATAGTGGACATGTTGCACCTCACAATGGAGAGACACCCACAACCTCATAAGCTCTCTTACTTCACAAAGGGAATGAGGTAAGAGTTGATAAGCGATGTCTTGTTCAATTCTCTATTAGAAAAACATATAATGATGAGGTCTGATACGATATTGTTCCTATAAATACTTGTCCTTTGTTTCTTGGGAGGCCATGGCAATTCGATAGGAAAACTAAGCATGATGCGTTTAAGAATACTTACACCTTTAAGAAAGATGAAGTCATATTCATCTTGTCTCCCTAGTCTATGTTGTTTCTAAAAAAGGCATCAAGATGGATCCTAACAAGTTATGAGCGATCATAAGTCGGTCCGTTCCAACATCTATACATAATATGCAGAGTTTGTATGGTTTGGCATCATTTTATCGCTACTTTATCAAGCATTTCGACACTATTATTTCTCCTATCACCAAATGCTTAAAGGGGGGAATTTCAAGTGGACTGAAGGAACACAACAAGGCTTCGAACTTCTTAAAAAGAAGGTAGCCAAGACTCCTATTCTTGCACTTCTAGATTCTAATAAAGTTTTTGAAGTTAATTGCGATGCTTCTAATGTGGGAATTGGTGCGGTTCTTAATCAAAAAGGAAAGGCTATTACATTCTTTAGTGAGAAGTTGAATAATTCCCACAAGAATTACTTGGCTTATGATCGGGAATTTTATGCCATTGTTAGAGCTTTAGATCATTGGCAACATTATCTATTGGTCAAGGAGTTTGTTCTCTATTTAGTTCATGAAGCCTTGAAGTACGTAAATACTCAACATAAGCTCAATAATTGGTATGCCAAGTGGGTAGAGTTTCTTCAAGCTTTCACTTTTCTTATCAAGCATAAAACCGGAACCTTAATCGAGTGTCGGATGCATCAAGCCATAGGCAATCCTTGCTATCCACAATGCAGGTGAATGTCTTAGGCTTTGACATGTTCAAGAAGCTTTATAAAAATGATGGAGACTTTAGGTAGATATGGAAAGATTGTTCAAATGGTCCAATAGCAATTCTTATTGCAAGATGGGTTTCTTTTTAAGAATAATTGTTTGTGCATACCAAGGAATTCTATAAGGGAAGCCATTATCAATGAAGCTCATGGTGGAGGAATAGCTGGTCATTTTGAAAAAGACAAGACACTCTCTCTTGTCAAAGAAAATTTTTATTGACCTTGAATGGAGAAAGATGTTATGAGACATGTGGAGCGGTGTCAAACTTGTCACATTGTCAAAAGTTATACTCAAAACACTAGCTTGTATACTCCATTACTGGTACCAACCGCCCTTTGGGAAGATGTGAGCCTAAATTCTATAGTTAGTTTACTTAAGACACAAAAGGTAAAGACTCAATTATGGTAGTTGTTGGTCGATTCTCCAAAAGGGCGCATTTTGTACCATGTAACAAAAATTTGGATGGTGAATCTTTGCTTTTAGGAGATCATGAAACTTTATGGTATTCCAAAGATAATTTGATCAGGATTCAAAGTTTATTAGTCATTTTTGGTGCACACTTTGGAAGAAGTTAGGCACAACTCTTCAATTTAGCTCTTCTCATTATCCCAAACCGATGGGTAAACTGAAGTTATTAATCAGAGTTTGGGAAATCCTTTAAGGAGCTTAATTGGAAATAACTTGCATCAATGGGACTTCACTTGCGTCAATGGGACTTCACTTTGTCTCAAGTTAAATTTGCTTACAATTGGTCTTCAAGTCAAACAACTAGAAAAAGTCCTTTTGAGGTTGTGTACTTAAAAAATTGGAAGAGGTACATCCCAAGTGCCAAAACTTGGTATGGGTGGATATATAAGTGCCAAAACTTTCAAAAAGTACACTTTAGTACCACTTTTTTTTAAAAATTAGACACTTAAATGCCAACTCCGACAAGATAAGACTTGTCGGAAATTCGATGTTGCATTATTTTATTAATAAAATCAATATATATGCAGTCGGAAATTCGATGTGATTTGTTGGAAATCTAACGTGGCTCGCCAAAAAATTCGACGTGGCTCGCTATTAGCACTTAAGTATTCTTTTCTTCTCCGATTTTGGCATTGAAATGTATCTTTTGGAAGTTTTGGTACTTATATGTCCACCCATGACAAATTTTGACACTTAGATTGTCCGCATCTTGAAAAAAAATTCTATTAGTCCCTTGGACTTAAGCTCCACTTCCCATCTCTCAACATTTTAGTGGAGATGCCAAGAATCATGCCAACTATCTAAAGAAGCTTCATGAGCAAATTTGGGAAAAGATCATAAAGCATAATGCAAAGTATGAAGAGAGAGCCAACAAGCATTGAGAGCTTACTAAGGAAGGAGGTTTGATTTGGTTACATCTTCAAAAGGAAAGGTTTCCTCAAGGTCTTCATGGGAAGTTGAAGCCTAAAACTGATGGTCCTTTCAAAGTGTTGCAAAGGATTAAAGATAATGCCTACAAAATTTAACTCCCTGGTGAGTATGTTGTTTCAATGATGTTCAATGTAATATAGATCTATTTCCCTACCATGAAGATGGAGACAACGAAAACTCCAAGACGAGTTTACACGCAGCCCAAGCATCTTACGCCAAGGCATTCCTAGAAATCATCAATTTTACAATGGAGTTGTCGATTTAGTGGGCAAATCATCGATCGCATTAGTATCAACTGGCCACCTAGTCATCAATCGACAAGGAAATTATTAGTTCCGAGTCTACTTCAATCACTTTGCATTTGGAGGGTGACTACATTCCTTGAAGTCCATTAACTTGGTAACATTGGAACAAGCAAATCTTAGATACATGCACCTAACAACATTTATTTCTTATATTTTCAAGGTCTAGTAAATGTTGTTTAAAGTTTCTAAAGTCCTTATTTAATTGTCGTTGTTTTCCAATAAGATTAGTTTGTCTTCCCTATGGTCATTTTGTCTTTTCAAAGAGTCTTAGTTAATATCCATGCTTGGAGGGTTGTTCGAAGTTCGTCTATATAAGCATGCTATGATGAATAAGGAGGTAGATTTGTTTTGAGTCATAACTAATTTAGCCTTTGGCTTGAGAACAATAAGGATTTCTTGTCTTTTTCTTATTTCTAAGGTGGATTCCTACAAGTGTCGAGCGACCTATCCTTTAAGTCCTCACTTGTGTTACCTCATATTTCTCCATACTTTCTTTGACGTCAAGATAGTTCTTGAAAATCATGGACTTGAGATCGAGCTAATCGAAAAATAACCTAGAACTATATCCTAATGAATCGAAACGCTTGGAACAATGGGGAGTACTCTAGTATCATTACGGGCGTTCATAAAGATGGACACGTTATCGCAGTATCAACATTGAAAGGCTGGACCAAGGGGCCTTTGGTGCGGCGCTGATTCATTCTTCGGATAAGGCTTTGCACTCGTTTGAAAGCCCATATGAATTTTACCATACAAAGCCCAGCCAATGAATTATATTGGGATACATTATGATCTTGCGTTTTGAAGCCATTTTATCAACCAAAAATTGGCAATTTTAAGACTAGATTTTACTTTCGCAAAAATATTTTGTTTCCCTTAAATATGACATTGTTTCAGATCCTTGAAACTCAAATTTGAAAGAACATGCAATTGATTTAGATCATCCTGGCTCTTGTGTCGGGTCAAATATTTGAAAGACCAAGGGGCCTTTTGGTCAAGCTCTGATACATTCTTCGGATGAGGCTTTGCACTCATTTGAAAGCCCATTTGATTCTTACCATACAAAGCCCAGCCAATGATTTATATTGGGATATATTAGGATCTTGCATTTTGAAACCATTTTATCTACTGGCAATTGTGAGACTAGATTTTACTTTCGTAAACACGTTTTGTTTCCCTTATATATGACATTGATTTAGAACTTTAAGACACATATTTGAAAGAACAAGCAATTGGTTTTGATCATCTTGGATCATGCGTTGCGTCAAATAGATCATTCACAACGATTCATTGCGAAGGTATATAAAAACCCATAAATTGCTTGTCTAAAATTTTGTTGGTAAATTACCGACTTTCGTGATGAGTCACTGACATTTTATCATGATAGCTATCAGCGCCAGATCTGCTCATTGGCAACCTAAGCCCTTCGCCGGCTCTGGCAAAGGGTTTGAGTTTTTTTAATAAAAAAATATAAAAAAATGCAGCAAAAACCTCCTGCAAAATCTTTTTGCTAAACATGACTTAAACCCAAAGTCACCTTATAAACAGTTTTTACCAAATATAATTTGTATTTTCCCGCTCTTAGCATTTACATTACACCAAAAACCTATTTCCAAAGTTGAACCAAACCCACTCCCGGTGTACTTGAGTTTCTTACCAACCTTTTTCTTGAAGTTACCATTAATTTCAAGTTATCAATTTTTTAGCTAGTTATCCACATTTATTTAGTCTTTTGTGAATCCACAATTTTTCTTATGAATTATCAATTTTTATATTGAAATTAGTAAATTTGGGATAAAATTACTAATTTTATTTTTTTTGTGCTTCTTTTTGTTTACCGATGAAGTTAATAACTAGTTTTAGACTACCAACTCTTATTTGAGGGACAAAGCAACATTAATTCAATTGATTCTATGTAATCAAAAGCTGGTAGATTAATAGAAAAAGTTACCAGTTCGAAAACAATCAAATGAACATTGATAAGTGATTCAAGCATGATTAACCTAAAACTAATTAATAACATTCATTGGGACAACAATAAGTTTATATTTCAAGTAAAGTTGGTAACTCCAATAAAAGTTGATAAGTCGTACGAGAAGTTGATAATTCAGAAACGATATATGATCAAATAGTCATTGGTAAATGATTTCGATTAGAGTTGGTAACCTAAAATTAGGAGGTAACTTTATTGAAAAAAATGTTGGTACTTAACTCAAATAATGTTGGTAATTTGAAACTAAAATCAGTAACTTCAATAAAATGTCCTAAATCTTTTGTATGAATACAAATTCCGTCCTAAAATTTTTCATTTTGGCGTGTTACATAAAAGGGCCGGTGATGACTGGACATCACGTCAGCAATTCTTAATAGTAATTGGTCGGAAAAATTACATTTGAATTTCGCGCCAAAAGGTTTAGGATTACATTAGCAAATAAAAAATTTTAAGATTGAATTAGCATCAGTATTATAGGTTTACGACTAATATAGTAATTACCTTGAAAAATTAGCAAGTTACTAGAAAGTTGGTAAGTTATTGAAAAGATTGATAATTTGAAAACAACTTTAACATAAGTTAGCAAATTATCTAAGCAAGGGTTGATAATTTAAAACTAGATGATAACTTAGTAACAAAAAAAGGTAGTTGGTGAATCACTTGAACTAAGGTTCGTAAATTCATATGAAGGTTGGTAACTTTGAAATGTGGGTAACAATTTACAGCCGGTAATTACCATCCAATGACAAGTGTGGGTGATTCAATATAGAAATTGAAACAGTTGGTAATTGCAAACCAGTCAAATATAGACTGATAAAGTTAAAATAAGCACTTGTAACTTCCCTATCCGTTATCGGGACAATGAATCGGCCGGCTGTCATAGGTTCCTTATTCGAAACTTACCAACATTATTTACAACCCCCCAATGTTCGAAATCGTTCTAACCGTCGAGCATACGGAACAATAGAATTCTGCCCCATCTTTGATGATTGGGGCAAACCTTTTTCAATCCGCCAATCATCCCATCTGGTCGAGGAAGGCCCCATTAACAAGTAATCACAATGATGATGAGGATGATAAGCGAGAATATATCTTGGGATTTCGCAAATCCGTGCCGCGCAACATCGAGCGGTGGCTTTTCCATGACGATGACGTTAATACTTGTTCAAGAGATTCCCCGTTCCATTATAAACCCTAGAAAGGAGAAAGAAAGGGAGAGGGAGAGACAGAGAA
Organism: Eucalyptus guilfoylei; assembly: GCA_016097605.1. Lineage (NCBI taxonomy): Eukaryota > Viridiplantae > Streptophyta > Magnoliopsida > Myrtales > Myrtaceae > Eucalyptus > Eucalyptus guilfoylei. Next base: position 30,110,802 of record CM027868.1, on the reverse strand, counting down.
GTCGCGCGTGCGCAAGATGATGTGACTGGCTTTCCATGAGACGATCCAGATTAGATATGCCTTTGTCTTCCTTTCCATCAGGGACCAAAACAATAAAGCTCGCACGCACGCACACAACCTTCGCTTCGCTCGTACGTTGTGCCATGTTCCTTAACACGAGTCTCTCTCTCTCTCTCTCTCTCTCTCTCTCTCTCTCTCTATTTTCTATCTCTTCTTTTGGACTTTGGTATTGGGTTTTGGCCACGGGGTGATATGATGTGACTCTCTCTAATCTCTAAGGTTTGTTCGCTAATGAACTTTTGAGCTGTTATAATCAACGTCGGTTCCTGCGTTTTATCTCTCGCCCTTTTTTTCCTGCTTTTGCTTAGAGCCGCAGGAGATGCGGTGCGTTAACCACGACCAAGAGTGGAAGCTTTACGTCGCGTCGAGGATGACCAAATGAATGGAAAGGATAACCGAAAGAGAAGGATTTGGATGACTTTATAAAGGATTTAGATCAATATCACTTCGAATTTTAATTACGGGGGTCCTATGGCGAGATCCATTAAATTAACAATGAAAATGAGTTTGGTCCGCACCGTCTACGAACCATTCGTCCAAGCAAAGAATGGGTCAAATGAAAGATGGGAAGCATTTGAACAGAGAAGCCGGCTCTTTCAACCGGTTCGAGTTTGTGATCAATCAGTCGGTTCTTCGTCCGCCTCTCAAGTGGATGGACCTCATTCCGTTTTAGGAATTTGAAACATATCAAAATGAGATTAATGAAATCGTGGTCTCCAAACAGTCCTAAAATAATTACACTTTTATCAAGTCAACTCAAACCTCTCAATTTTGCTAATTGAATCATAAATTTGAGTCTATTCAGTCAATTTTGATCAAAATTTGATGACATGAACATTGAACGCCCTACATGGCATGATCGGTGTTGACGTAAATAATTTTTAATAATATTCTCGTATTTTTTTTAATTTTTCATTTGTTTTTGGATTTTTTTTTCTTTCTACTTTTTTTTCTTCTCGTGGCCAACCGTCAACTATAGCCAGGAGGGCTAGCCACACCTGCCATAGGCATGGCCCAGCTGGGTGAGGGTAGGCCTTGCCCAGGCCCAATCTGGTGAGGTCGACCCTCATTGGGGCTTTTGCCTAATCACACCTTACCTAAGGCAGGTGAGGCCAACCGACTATCAACAAAATGAAGAAGAAAAAAAAATCATAAAAGTAATAAAAATGCTAAAATATTATTGAAAATTGTCTAAATCAATGACAACATCATATATGGCACAACCGGCATCCACATCAACAATTCCTAACTAAAATTGGTCAGTTGAATTCAATTGGTAAAAATCGAAAAGGTTTAATACACAATTGACAAAATTGAAAGGTTGATTGTTGAATTGGCAAAAGTATAATAAGTTTAAGAATTTTTGGACAATTTCCTCAATTTATTTAACCTCAAAACGAGGCTACCTAAGTTGATTCTATGGTATGATAACTCTTCAACCAATGTATAGTTAAAAAAAATGTGTAGTTACTTTAAGATTAATTAGATTTTTCAATTTGTTTTGGGTCGCCCACATCCTCCGCCGCACTTGAGCCAATATTCGGGGGAGGCAAAGATTTGACCACATTCTCACAATGGTAGTGAGATTATGACCATCACAGCCTCCTTTGTTTTTTTCTCAAAAACTAATGGCAATTGAGTCGTTTTAAGGTACCCTAACTCTAAAGGATCCACATCCTATTGTAAAGGAGTTGGTATAAGTATAAAAGGTCGATACGTTTTGTAAATTGGGATGAGTGGTGACAAGAGTTGATAATTTTGAAACACCCACGGAAACATTTGTAAGCAATTTAAATAAGAATTGCAAATAAGTTATGGAAAAAAATTGTAATTTCAAAAAGACAGAATAGACGTTGGCAAACGAAGAAAATAAGATTGAAGGATAAGTGTACCAAAAGCTTTAAAATATATTCTTCCGTTAGTTTCATTCAATTTGACTAATGGAAAATTCTAGCGTTACTTTTTTTATCACTTTCTTAAGCCAAATGACGCCGCATTAAGAAAAAAGTTTAAAAAGATAAATAAAGATAAAAAAAATGAAAAAAAATAAAGAAGCTGTCAATTTTTTTTTTTATATAAAAAAGGCAAGTAACGTTTGTTTAGCTTCATCGAAGCCACTCCTCTGATGAACTGTGCCGGGCCACTAATGGCGACCGCAGAGGAATCAAAGGTGGCCTCGGGGGGGCACAACTGTTCTGGAACTTTGACACAAGTTATTTTGGCAAGTAGTGTGCTCCAAATTCTGAGTGGGAGAAGGAGAATTCACTCACTTGCTCTTACCCAAAAATAAAAATAAAAAATGACATAAGTCTATTGGGAGTTTTAAAATTTATTATAGAAGCGTAATTAAGTTATAAAACTTTCAAAAAGTGAATCGAGTCTTTAAATTTGTTAAATTAATGCAATTAAGTTCTTCTGTTAATTCCGTTCAACTTGGGTAACGTGTTTTTTCTATTATTTTCTCTCTTTTACAAAGCGCTAACGTGACTAAAATATGAGTGTTTTAGTCATGTCAGCGCTAAATAAGTAAAAAAAAAAAAGCCACATCACCGATTGCCGTTAACCAAGTTGGAAAAAATTAATGAAATGACTTAATTGTACAAATTTGATAAGTTTTAAAATTTGACTACACTTTTTCAAATTTTTAGAACTTAACTACACTTTCCTAATAAATTTGTACAACTTCCAGCGCATTTATCCAAAAAAAAAAAAAGTGATATGTACATTAGAAATCTCAAAACTTATCGTGAAAGTGTGAAATCCTAAAACTTCTAAAACATGCAATCACGAGCCAAAACTTATTAAATTGGTGCAATTGTCTCATTATGTTAACTCCATCCAATTTGACTAATAAAAATACGGACATGGCCTTTTCTTTTATTTCTCCCTCCTATATGGCTTTTTAAGCATTTTCTCACTCCTATGTGGCATTGACCTTACTAAAACATGTCTAAAATGACATCGTTGTGGTTCAAATCATAAATTTTTGACCAAAATCTTAACAAAATTAGATTAATAAATAAAAAAGACTAATTTTCCGTTTTTAAACCAACACAAATAAAAAAGCCCACACCCCACGCCCTGGTCGCAACCATCCCACTATCACCAAAAAGGGTTGGCAACCCCCATCCAGATCTGGGCAAAGGTCGCAAGGCTCTACTTGTGGTGGACTAAGTAGCACCAACATCGATACCGACACGCGACACGACAAGACACTGATATGCCGATACGTTGTTTTTAAAAAAATAGAGAATTCGACACGTTAGAATACGTTATATATTAAATATATATTTTTATATATACATAATAAATTATCATTTTTATGATTATTTAATCAAATAAATTTGATTCAAATAAATAAATAATAATAAAGAGTCTAGAATGAATTTACACTAAAAACATTAATCCATCATTTGTTGATATCATTCATTATTTCCACTAATCCTATTAGGAAAAGAAAAACAATCCACATTCTACACTTACTTGTCAAAGTGTACTGGAATAGAAGAGAAAAAACAAACTTGGGAGTAAATTGTGTGTCACAAGAAGCGAGAATCGAAGAGAAGAGAAGATTATGCTTTTTCTTCTTTTCCCCCTTTATTATTTTTTATATTTTATATATTTTATTTGTGTACATATTTACATTTTGACCCATTATTTATTGAAAATTTTTAAAATTGATCTCGTGTGTATCGGAATCACGTGCTAGAATTCCGAACTTGAGTTTCGGAATTCCGGACTCAAGTATTGGAGAATGTCAGGGGAGTTGATTAGGTGTCGAAAAATTCAATACCTGTTGATCGAGCATTGGAAAATGTAGGGAAAGTTAACCAAGTATCGAAAAATCTGACATATGTTGACCAAGTGTCAAAGAGTATCAAAGAATGTCGACACATGTCGAAGTGTCCGACACAACATGAAAACTCTTGAAGAGTATCGGTGCTTCCTAGGTGGTCAATGAGAACCCACCATCTTTGGCTTTTTTTGTGTTCTTTTAAAAAAAGGAAAATTAGCCAATTTAATTTGGTTAAGAAATTAGGATTTCGACTAAAACAATGTCATCTTAGTCTTAATGTGTGATGCTAATGCCACGTAGGAGAGACGAAATTATTAAAAAAAAATCATGTAGAAGAGAGAAAATAGGGGGGGGGGGGAAGCCACATTTAGCAATTTATGTTAATCAAGTTAAACATAAGTAATGAAATGACTCAATTGCATCAATTTGACAGATTCTAAAACTTGATTGCAATTTAGTAAGTTTTAGGACTAAATTATAATTTATTGATAAGTTTTAGGACCAAACATGATTCAAACTCCTCTCTCCTCACTATCGTGCTTAGCGAAACAGTGAGTTCTCTACATAGGGTTTCTTTTCTCCCTACTCACCAAGTTACTGTGAATCGAGTTTGCGTCAATTAAGAGAGAGGCGGTACACTTCGACGGCATGGAAAACGGCTCGAAGACAAAGGGCATGGATGGGGCCATCGCCTCGCAGCGACTCGAACCTGTGAAGAAAGAGTCAGCATAGGCGACCTAGCAAGATGACTTTGCTCGCAGAGCCTGCGCTTCCTCTACCTTGCAGTAGAAAAACCTCATCAATGGTTGGCCACAACATCTTCATATTTGTTGAAGTTAGTTCTTCTGTTGTTTTATATGTCAAGTTTCTTGTTCCTTCCCTCTTTTTCTTATTTCGTTCCCCTGAACGGTAATGTAAACCACATTGGCTCAAGAAAAATAATTATAAAATCACATCAACATTTTCCGTTAGCTAAATTGATAGAGTTAACGGATTAACTCAATTATATAATTTTGACAAATTCAAAAATTGATTATACTTTTTGAAAGTTTTAGGGCTCAATTGTATTTTCATAACATATTTCAGGATTTCTAATGCGCTTATCTCTAGGATTTATAATGTAAACTTAAATGGTAAATTATTGAAAAAACTGATAATTCACTCAAATTAAGGTTTGTAATTTCAGATTAAAATCAATAAATTTGCAATGTTGGTGCACCTTGCAAATAAAAGTTGATAAGCTATGACAAAAGCTGGTAATGTTGAAACAATCTAACGATGTTAAGTGAGTCAGATAGACGTAGGTAACTTGAAATTAGTTGATAACTCAATATGAAAAAAAAAAATCAATCAAATAAAGATGGTAAATTCATAAAATAAAATAAAAAAAAGAGAGAGAGTTGGTATTTCTGAAACAATTTAACATTGTTAAGTGAATCAAATAAAAGTAGGAACCTTGAAATTAGTTGATAACTCAACACAAAAACAATTTAACTAATCAAATAAATGATGGTAAACTCATGAAAGAGTTGATAACTTTGAAAGATTGGTACGACTTAATAAATAAATTTGCCAAATTAGGAATAGATGTTTGTAATTTCGAAATGACCAAATATATATTGTGAGCGAGTAAAAAAAAAAGTTGATATTTCAAAACTAGTTGGTATGTTACTCGGTAAAAACACGAGAAATAACTCAAATTAGAGTGAGTGGTTAAGTATGAAAGTTGATAAGCACCCAAAGTTGGTGATTTTCAAATGCTGGTAGTTGCTTATAAGCGATGGTAACTTAGTAAGTGAATCGAGTAAGAGGTAGATTGACAACATAATTTGAGACATGTTGGCAAATAACTCAATTAAGATTGGCAATTTCCTACGCGAACAAAAGTTGGTCATTTGATGGATTGTTAGTCTTCAAACAAACAATAAGTATTGATAATGGAAATAAGAGTTAGTAACCTAAAATTGATTAATATTTGAATTCAACAATAATTTTGTACAACATTCACATTAAGATTGGTAATTTCGTATAAAAGTTGATGAATTAGAACGTTATTAAGTAACAAAAATAAAAAATCATTATTAATTGAAAAAATCAACAATTTTCAATAGGTTAATTATCATAGGAATCAGTAATATACTAACAATTACCAATTTGTTGGTTGGTTTTTGTATTCAATATACAAAACTTACTAGCAGACCTAAGTAAGTTCTTAAACTGTTTTGTTTGAACTCTGGGATGTATAATTTAGGGGTATTCCCACTTGCATGGGGTTGACAAGGATTTGCCTAGGATTGGGGGGCATCGAGAGGAAGGTAGACTTCCCATCCTTTTTTTGAAAGGGGCTAGCATCATATAAGTAGGTATAGTAACCTCCCACATCTAGAGTGAAATTGGCTTGTGCTTTGCACAGTGTCTTTCAACCGACTTGTTGGCCTAGTAGCCCCAGTTTCAAACGAACAATAAGTATTGATAATGAAATTAAATAAGAGTTAGTAACCCATAATTGACTAATAATTAAATTGAACAATAATTTTGTAAAAAATTTCACATTAAGATTAGTAATTTCGTATTAAAGTTGATGAATTAGAATGCTACTAACACAAATAAAATTTCATAATTAATTGAAAATTTTCGACAACTTAAAATAGGTTAATTATCATAGAAGTTAGTAATATACTGACAATTACCAATTTGTTGGTCATTTTTTATATTCAATATACAAACTTATCAGCATTAATTGAAATATATTGATACTAATTGTTTATACCCAAAAAATGTCCAATTTTTTTTTTTTTCAAAATGCGATAACTTGAAGAATCGAGAACTTGAAAATCTAGACAAAAAGTGGAGTCAATAATTTCGGATACAACCACAAAAAAGCAACCTCTACTTGTAAGCTCTCTCTCTCTCTCTAACCTCTCTTTATAATTTCTCTTCATAACCTTTGTTGAGAATCATTGATTGTAAGCTTTAAATAAGCCAAGCCTCCTACACAAATCATATAAATTTACTATCTTCAATTATCTCTACTTTTCCATATTGCAATTTTATTTTTTAGACTTGCATTGTCGATCAAATTACAGTGTGTATCTTCTCTTAGCATATTCAAGCTTTGTCGTTAATTAAATTTCGGCAAAATTTGTATATGTTTGATTCGTTAGTAATAGTTCTACTTTCCATGCATTATCATCGATTAAGTTCCACTATGATTTGCATTTGTATAGTCTTGTTCATAGTAAAGTTGTTAGTGTCCTTATTTACTTTGATATTTCTTGCTCGAGGCCTTCGTAGAACATGTGTCCTTCAATTTAAAAATCGAAGAATGACTTTTGGTCAAAGGCATTTCATCGCGAGAGAAATTTTGGCAAAACATCTTTTTGGCATTGCCAGTGGGGACTATCATGGTTGGTTTGAGGAGATACAATAGTATGTATAAGGAATCAACTTGATTTTGACAATACTGGTGGTAACAATATGCCACCATTGCCTACTAATGAAAGAGTGTGAAAGAGCAGGATATGCTAAGTCGTCAACTACACAACTAATTCCTCATCATTATTTGAACGATCAGACTGCTGAAATAGAAAAAATTAAGGAGGCAGATCAAGCTCCTACAAGAAAGAAAGTTTGTTCCTCCATATTTCCCTATTAAAATATATCCATCCAGATATGACAAGCACACAAAAACTTTGTGATCTTTAGGACAAAATCTCCAAGATAATTAACTCTCCCAAGAAATTGTTGCACCTGTTTGTGATTGGAGATATCGACATTCTAAAGCAACTCATAGACGAATTGAGAAGACAATTGGAGCCAAGTCTAGTGATGGTATCTGCTATGAGGAAGCTTTCAGCAAACGTCAAAATAAAAACCACTAACCATATGATGGAATACTTCGTCGATGTGGTCAGAATGTCAACACCTTCCATGAGATCATACATGGGCCTAGAAAATTGAGCCATTCGATTTAGATGCAAGCCAATTCTACTAATTTCATACCTTTTGGATATGTTCCTTTATCTATTGCTGCTCAAGTTACTTTTGGTACCGTAGGGCACATTGTATCGCCACCGCCACCGATTAGGATTGTATAAAGGGTTGAAACTATTAGTGCAATCTAGACCTGTGGGGCCATGCTTGTTAAGGGAGGCAATTTCCCCACACAAATCAAACAAATTTACCATCTTTCAATTATCTATGCTTTCCATTACTACACTTTTATTTTTTGGACTCACATCGTTGATTAAATTCTGGTGTGTTAGTTTTAAATTCCAACGAGTATCTTTAATAGGGTGAATATGGTTCCAAGGTAGAACTTGAAACCTAAAAACCGGACCCATGATAACTTGTAGGTTTCAGGTTTCAGGGTTATGCAGGGTCAGTTCTAGGTTTTAAAAAATGATAAATTTATTTTGACGAGTAAGTTTTAGATTTTTAGTTGGAGGAACCTAGAACCTAGAACCTAGAGTCTGAAATAAGTTTTAATATTTTTTTTTTGTCCATATTTTCATATGATCTTCCGATATTCCATGCCATTCGATAATGAGTATATAATTTGGAAGTATTAGTCTGATTTTTTATTTTATTACTAAGATTTTTACTTTATTAATGTTCATATTTTTTCGTATGTTTAAATATAAGTTATGATTAGTGAATTTAATCATTCAAATAATAATAAATGTGACACTTGAGTAGATCTTGAAGTCGACTTGGAACTTTTGATAGAATAGATTCCAAATTTCAAAAAATGATAAACCTGTTTTAATGAATAGGTTCTAGATTTCAGATGGAACATATACTGAATCTGGAACCACTCATCTATAATCTTTATCTTAGCGTACTTTAGCTTTGACATTGATTAAATTTCAATATAATTTATTTACATATGATTCGTTTGTAATAATTGTACTTTTCAAGCCTTGTCACCGGTTAAGTCCATGCACAGTTGTGTTTGCATGGTGTTGTTCTAAGTAAAGCTGCTAAATCCTTAATAACCTAAATATTTTTTTCAAAACCGTCACAAAATCTGACTTCTTTAATTAAAAAATCAAGAAGAACGTTGGAAAAGAAATTCCAACCGAACAATAATTGTAATTCACTATATCCTTTTTATTTACCTTTTAACCACAAAATAAAAATAGAATGAGCAAGAGGACAAGACGTCAGCTCGGTTTTTCAGAATTGACCTTTTGGACTTTTCCGTGGGTAGACTGCCGTCGTGCTACACCCCCTAGAGAGCGTAGGGCTGCAGACCCCTTCTAATTCGTTCTCATTGGCTTTCCTGAAAAATAGGATACTATCTCCTCCTCATTCTAGAGAAAATTAGCAATTACAGCTTCTTTTTTAGGTCAAACAAGTAGAGCTTAATAGTAATAAAAGCAGAGTGCACTCCAATTTTTTTATACTACAACAATAGTACTTTTAAGATCTTTCTTTTACCTTAACAGATCGAGGATAGAAATTAACAAAAATTGTAATTTGTATTTATCTCACCAAGGATAATGTTGCCAACAACGTACACTCCGCTTCACTCCATTCGCACTAGCCCGATCATTTACCCACTGTTTATATCCTCAAACGGGCAAAAGTTGGGAGGTTCGAACTGACCAAACTCTAAATAGGTCTACAATTAGAACACGTTAGTTTGGTAAAACTTATAACTCCTTTCTTTTCCCTCGTTATTATTGGCTTTTCTTCTCGACCAATAGCAACTTATGTGCCGTCTCTCTAGCATACACGTAAACCACCGTGGACTGACTTCGTGCACCACTGAATAACTGCTTTACTTACTCAATCACAGAGCTTGACGAAAGGGCTCTCTAGCTCGACTAAAGGGCTTTTTCTTGCACAAAAAAATGGTCTGGACAATTATGGACCTAGATTTTAAGTTCATAAATAAAGTTGTCAGAGAGAGAGAGAGAGAGAGAGATTCATTACTTTAGGAGTCAAGACAAGATACAAATGCGACTACCAACACTCGTGATCAAACATCAAGAAACGGTGCAGCTATTGATGGTGCCTCAGCAGCTCAGATGGTAGTTAGATCATAGAGAGAAAGGAAATGAAGGGAAGCCTTTTTGCCACCACGGAGGAATTTTATGCAAACTTTCTTATATAGACATAATGGTCAATTCGTCAAGAAAATCCTACTATGACACCCGAACCCCATGAACCCTAAAATTCCAATGGACACGAAAGATGTCAGTCATGTTGCTCCATCGAGTATGTATCTGACAAATCCAGCCACTTTAAACGTTTGCTAAGATGAGGAATTAGTCAAAGGAACACGGGTTTGACGACATCTCACCCCTCCCAAAATAATAAATTATTATCTAACATTAATAATGATAAGATTGAGGGGATTGGAGAAACTTGGATGGGCTTTTGCCACGTATCCCACGTCCGACCACCTCCCAAAATTAGACACAAGATCTTTTCTCCCTATTTTAAATTTTTTAAATCAACTAGCTCAACGATTAAAACTACTCGGAAATTGGACCCTTAAACTAATAGAGGGGATAATATAAAAAAATAATCTCCTTGGGAAAGCATCGAGTAGCTAAGTTTATATATTCTTTTGTCATTTTATAATGTGAAAAGATCAGCCTTTAGGTAAAGTTTCCATTAATTAACTAAGTACCAGATGTGTCTCCAAACATCTTAGTTTCCTTATTTGTCATGCAAGGAAACTAGGCATTCAGACAAGTGGCACAAATCTGCAAAACCTTTCTCAATAAAGAAACAATTGATCTCGCCATTCAAGCGACAAGAAAGTTGTTATGCAAAATAAATTAATATATGATAGGCTTTTCAGGGAAAAATAGAACATACAAGAATAGATGTTTCTACGCAATACTTCTTAATAATATGTAACCTCTACTACTATTTTCAAATATGTTCACTTTCTTTTGCCCACTGTGTTGTCTTAAACTTGAGCGTGGTGCCCAAGGCAATCATTGGTGCAGCACAATCAATGGACCAAATGATAGGAACAAATGGCGATTACTGTATGAAATATGCCGGTTGATCCAATCTTATTAATTAAAACTTCTAAGTTCAAACTACCAGTCTAATTCATAGGCGAAAAGCCGATCGTTCGACGGAAGGTCTACATTTACTTCAAGATGCTGCTGTAATCCAAGAACAATTAAAATCACGGCAGAACATACATCGTTGGCCGACTACAGCACCTCAAAAGGAGCCTAGTGAGTATGTTACTGTAGTCAAATGTACAAGGGCTGTAGAGAAGTATAACTATACAGTGCACCCAGCGGCTTAGAAATTTCCATTTCCATCCTCTGTAAACAAGAAAGAAGAGATGAAGAAAAGGGTGGGGGGGAGAGAATCTGACATGCACTCATAGGACCGAGTGCTGTCCCGTGGACCAGCACTTTTTTTCACTTTAATGCCCTCATGCCTTTACCACCGAGAGAGAGAGAGAGAGCGAGCGATGGAGAGGGAGCTGATCATCTAAGCTTTAAGCCCCCGGGTTGAGAACTCCTCTAATCGTTGTTTGCTTCTCATCTTCCTCATGCTCAAAGGCTCTACGTTCTTGACAGATCTTGAGCTCCAACAACATCAAGATAGGGCCAACAAAGCCCTCTCTCTCTCTCTCTCTCTCTCTCTCTCAGTCGCAGAACCCTTTTGAGGTTTGCAGGAAGGAAGAGAAAAGAAATGAAGGAATAAAGAGGGGATGGACCCGTGTGCAGGCTGTGGGAGAGGAAGAACATGACCTTGTCGGTTGTTCTGCAAATGCCACTCCACACTGTCACCGCATTATCTCTCTTTCGTACGATCCCCACTCACCTGTTCCTCTCTCTCCTGCTTCTTTATGGCCTGGATGGCCACTAGGAAACACAATTCCTTCCCTTAAACCAAGTCTCTCTCTCTCTCCCTCCCTCTCCCTCCCTCTCTCTCTCTCCTCTCCGTGGATTCTCTCAGATTTTAGGATTTAACGAGGCTACTGAATCAGCTGCTTCCTTCAATTCCCCAAATCTAAAGTGTCCAAGACACTCAGGTAAGTTGTATGCTACTGGGGGACCCTCTTGTGCTTTAATCTCCTGATCTCGCAGTTTTCACTTTCAAGTTTCAAATACTTGACCTTTCTTTAGGTGTAAAAAGAGGAGATTGAGTTGGAGGTTTTTTATGTGTTCCTTCCTTCTACTTTGGTTGCAAGACTTTGGAGCCCAAGTAGGGGAGAGGGAAGGGTTTCCAGAACAGTGAAGTGGGTTGGTTGGTGGGATCAGCACCGCACACTATGTCAAAATCAGCATGGGAACAAAGAAACTTGTGAGAACAAGTATTACATGGGGGGTCAGCTAGGGGATTAGGCCTTCGATTAGGATATGCTTCTCTGATTAGATGGAGTCTGAATTGGGGTGGAGACCAGCACAGGAGACTCCATGATTTAAGACGAAAATCATGATGGAGGGGAAGAAGACTATGACCTCTAGTTTGTTTTGACATGATCATTTTCATTAAATAAACACGTAGGAGATTCGAAGATCAAGGCTGTATTTATCTGCAGGCCTGGGCAAGATTGATGGAACTGGGAGACCAAGAACAGGAAAGAGAGATGCCGAGTTCTTTGGGGTACACCCCTCCACATAAAGATTCTTCCTCCAAATTCTCTGCTGCAAATAGAATAGATCAAACCCTAGATCAGCCAAATCATCTATATCCTCAAAACCACCACCCACCAAATCCACACCAATTAGCTAACAAGCCTAGAAGAGAATATCAAGAAACCGACCAAGATCCATTTGCAGTCGCGTCTCCATCTCCAATTGCGGTAGCTACCGGCGGCACTTCGGTCAGCATTAAACCACACACGGAACCACCATCGCCGCCGCAAGGGCAACTCACGCAGTCCCCCACGCCACAGCCACGGTCAGTGACGGCTCTTATCTCCACCTCCTCCATCCGATATAGAGAATGCCTTAGGAATCATGCGGCGAGCATGGGCGGCCATATCGTCGATGGTTGTGGAGAATTCATGCCCAGCGGGGAGGAAGGGACGCCGGGGTATTTCAGATGTGCTGCGTGTGAGTGCCACCGCAATTTCCATCGGAAGGAGGTCGATGGTGAACCGCAGTACACACCTAGTCTATACTATAGCAGCAACAAAACCAATGGCCAAAGAGCTGCTTTACCTCCTCCCCAACATCATGCAATTCCCCAGCCAAACCCAATCAATCTGCATCACAGGTTCTCTTATTGCATATCAAGCGCTGCCACCACCACCACCACGATGGCCCTAAATCAACCAGTGATGATGGCCTTCGGCGGGGGCGTCCCAGAAGAGTCTTCTAGTGAAGACCTTACAATGATTCAACATAGTGATGTGCTGCGTTCAACACAGCTGGCGTCGTCTAAGAAAAGGTTTCGGACAAAGTTCACGCAGCAACAGAAAGACAAGATGATGGAATGCGCCGAGAAGTTGGGGTGGAGGATTCAGAAGCAAGATGAGCAAGAAGTGACCCAATTCTGCGCTGAGGCCGGTGTTACGAGGAAAGCTTTCAAAGTGTGGATGCACAACAACAAACAAGCCATGAAGAAGCAACAAAGGTAAAAAGATCAAGTTACTCTTGTTTGGGAATAAGATTGTAATTGTTGAAACTGTCTGTTCATAATTAGAGGAGAGATCGGAGCAGTCAATTTTGGCCGATTTTCCCTCATTTCCAAGGCTTTGTTGTAGCGTGATCTGCCCTTTTTAGATGCTTCTGAATCATCAGCAACTCAGAGCTGCTTATTAATTCATGGCGACACCTGTCTGCCATGCCCACTTTGGGCCCTCTTATATGTTGGGGAACATTGAATTATACAGAAAGATAATAGCTAGAGTGAAAATTTTTGGGTCCTCGTGACAGAGATGAAGGTACATGTACTAACTTTGGTTTGGGTTTTCAGCTGGAAAAATTTCATGTACAACATTTCTAGCTTCACTTCCTAATTCTTTGTCCTTGAAATTTCGGTTCCTTTGGTGCCCAGTTTCTCAATCATCAGTTTTTCACAAGGATCAAACAATAAATAAAAAAGGAGTTTGATGTATCGCTCTTCAGATCGCTGAAGTACTATATTTAAGAAACCATTTTTCAAAGTTTACATTATTCAGGCGCTGCTTAGGTCAATTTTGTAAGTCTTCTTAGAAGCTGAAAGACTAGTCAGGCTTAGGGTCCCTTCTGATGAAAGACTTCACTGTGCACCTCTATTTGCTACTTTTAATGCATGCGGGACACTGCCACGCCTCTGTCAGACAAATTCAGACAAATGGTCCCATGAGATTGATGTATCATTCAGCCTTTTGAATTTCAATTTATGGAAGTTAATGCTATTGAGACCAGGAAAAGACAGAACCAGGAGGGATTTACATAGGAAATCTACTCGAACACACACGATCTATCGTGTCCAAATAAAAATGTGGCAAGGATTGGACCGAGATCGCTTTCACGAGAAATTGTGCAATCTACAGTTTAGGAGAGTCCTTTCCATAATTTCAGCTGGGGTGGTCCTCCAAGTGGGGTAGATGACCTAATAAAAGGCAAGGAAGTCGATCATCACATCTCAGAACGATGCGGGAAGAGAAATCGCACTAGTGACAACGGAAGAAATGTTCAAGACGAAGCAGAAAGAAGGAAGATATCGAAATTCAATATCGAACTTACTTGGAAAAAACAAGCTCCATCGCTAACTGCAACTTTGCTCATATAAAGATTTCACCACGCTTTGAATGCCTATTGTTCCCTCTTTGGTCTCTGCTCCTTGCTCAATGGATAGATGTTCATTCCAGCACGTGGAAAGACAGATTAATTTCGACGCCATTTATACAAAGCAAGGTTCCGGGGACACTGACCTCAAAGATCAATAGACCGATGCAAAGAAGACAATACAATGAAAGTGACTGAAGCTTTCGATGGAGCGGAATCTATTCAGATCCTAAGATTCAGACAGGCAATATCATCTAAAAGGATTTGAGTTTTTTTTTTTTTTTTTACAGCTTATTTTGAGAGTCAAAACCATGCTGCAAAGAAATAAGAAAAAGGCTCAAGCGGAGAAGTTTTCACGCGTTGCTATCTTAAGATATAGCAGCAGATGCTCTACAAAATGTCATGCCCTCAGCCGAGAAACTGGAAGAATCATCTCCCAAGCAATGTCAACAAGCAGCACTTACCAAAAAAAAAACTTGAAGAGCTCCCAAGGAAGCCATTTCATCAAGTTTAGGGCTTTAAATCTCGTGAAGTAAACTGAAACACATTTAGTTTGTGGACAAGTTTAGAGCTTTAATTCCTGCGGTGGGCAGATTGACTAGCATAGAATGCAATATCTGGGGCAGCAAAGCTCTCTCCATCGTTAAGCATCATCAGCAAACAACATATGCATATTCAGGAATTATTATTCTCGTCTGTCTAAAGACGACAAGGGCTAACCAAAGCGTGGTAATGAAAAGGTAAATTCTACATCACTCTCTTGACTAAATCCTCTCATACGAGGCTCAAGATCTTACCATAAGGTGAGATAAAGGCCGTACCTAGTTAGTTTCATCATCAAAACTATGAAATGACCGAAAGCTACTAATTAACGTCGCAATAGTTGATTGGGCTTACAGCTCCGAGCCGTCTGATCTCATCTTTGATCCAAGATCACCTGCCGCCTCTGAAGCCTTTTCCTTCGCTGCTTCATAATTAGACTTGGCCTCATGCGTCATGGTCTCCTTGGCCGTTTTATACGACTCCCCGACCTTCTTAAAAGCTTCACCATATGCATCAATTGCTTCATCTTTGTCGTAGCCCATTGCACCAGCCACTCGATCCCCGACATCACCGGCTTTATCCGAGGCCATGTCCGATGCCCTGTTGACCCCGTGCTTTGCCTCGTCATATGCATTCGCTACTTTGTGCTTTCCATGTCCTACAGCTCTTTCCACAGCCTCCTGACCATCACCAATCTTGTCTGAAACCATGTCCTTTGCTTCGTTGTAACCGTCCTCTAGTTTGTCTTTTCCATACCCCATTGCATCTGTCATTCTATCTTTCGCGTCCCTAGCCCAATCTGAAGCCCCATCAGTGGCCATGCTCAGCTTCTCCTTAGCTTCACCATAGAGATCGGAAGCTCTCTCTGCGCCATACCCCATTTCCCCTCGCTTTTCTTCTTTGAAATCATTGGCGCTTTCTGAAGCCATGTCAGTGGCCGTATTCAGTTTGTCTTTTGCTTGACCATAAAGATCAGCGGCTCTATCTCTTCCATGGCCCACAGATCCAGATATATCATTAGCTCTATCTGATCCTATATCAGTAGCCATGCGCAGATAGTCTCTAGTTGCACCATAAGTACCAGCTGCTTTGTCTTTGCCATAATCCATTGCTTCCGCCATGGAATCTTTGGCATCGCCAACACAGTCAGATGCCTTTCTCATACCTTGGTCATCTTTCTCCGAAGCAAAACTTCCTATGTCACGAGCTTTTTCATAGGCCAAATTGGCAGCCTCACCGGCTTTGTCAGAAGCATATTTCGAGGCATCTGAATGAATTAAAGAGTGACCGGGGGAAAATACATGAGACATTTATGTCAATTAGGGCTCCGATGCATGAGGTATCTCCCTATCCTGATCATACATACAGCTTGCGAAATATCAATAGAAATGCACTCCAGTATTGTAGACCGATGACCGACACAACGCATTTTCATGAAATCAGAAGACGTCCGAATTTAGTCATGAAGGTATTGAAGATAAGAAATTTCTTGCTTCACCAACCAGATTTGCAGTTATATACACATTCTTTTCAGCATATTTTTTAGACAATAACTCGCAGCTGTGTTGTCTCTCTCATTAAGTTGTCTCAGCCAGATGAACATATTCCACAAGAACTTCAAAGAACAAAAGGTGCAAGAGAAACGAAAACAAAAGCTACCCAACTCACAAAAGTAAGGTCACGATGAATTACCAGATGCGGCAGATTTCATTGTGCTGGTGGCCTTTGAAGCAGCATCCCCCGCCCTATCAATGACATTGTAAACTACATCTTCCACTTTGTCTTGCTTAGTTGTAAGCCCTCCCCTATCACATAATTCCTCGTGTCAGCAAGCGATGCATACTTCTATCAACAACATAATTCAAATTTCACACTCAAAAAAAAAAAAAAAAAAACCTAATTTGAACCGGAGGACAAAGCAATAAGCTTAAAGCTTAGTGATCCCTAGAATCAATTCAAACTTATTTGAAAAATATTCGCAAATTAAGGACATAAAGTACCGCCGCAATCGCAGAAATCGTCGATAAATAGTGTACTGTTTACAAACAATAAAGCATCTAACAACTCCAATTTCAAAAATTTTCTCAGCTCTCTCTCTCGGTAATAATAGGGGCATAAAGCGAGAGAAATTAAGAGTTAATCTAGTGGAAAGCAACACACTTTACCGCCCATATTTGTCACAATAAAAGTAAATTTCAACTTTCAGCATCTTCGGGGAAAAATTAAGCCTAAGCTGATAGTCTTCAACATCTATGTGGATTCATGCAGTCTTTTACAATTAGGAACTTTTATCTGTCTGCTTCCAACAGAAAAATTAGTTCCAGAGACTAAAATTAGTTACCTAATGGTTTCTCTTGTTTGCAAGCGACTTATCAAACAAGAACATCGATTCTTTGAATAGAATAATGCTTGCAAACTCTCCAGCAAAAGCAAGAAGTCTAGGACAATGTCTCTTAGTAGATTTCCCCTTGACTATAGTATAGATTAACAAACATATTGATTCCTACAATAGATGTACTCTATAAGCCTAATAACTGAACTACCCAAAGAGGATTAGTACCACAGCTGTACTGAGTTCTCTAAATTGCAGGGAGGAAGGAATAGTGCAAAATCAACGGTCTTGTCTCCACTTCGATGGTGATTTACGGAAGTAGCATTCCATCTATAACTATACTTGAAGACACAAAAACTTATTTAACCCCATTTCTTTAATTCATTACATTGAAATCTCAGATTTCAATCAAGATATTAAAAATGACCAATAAACAATTGAACGAGGAGATGATATACTGGCATGAAACAAATGATATCGATGGAAAAGCCCCCAAAAGTTAAGTGACCTTTTATCCAATTTACCCAGACATTTCAAGCAATATGCAAATGAAACGCTAATGCAAAACCTCTTACCATGCATATCTTCATCTATGTGCAGTTAATTAACATAGCATCCCATGCCATCAACTAACTGAACTTAACCAGCAATTCTAGACAATGATTATTTTTGAAATTATGGTACAGGTATCACGTCATGTGATCGAATTCTTGGGAAGAATAAACTACTAGATTTTCTAAAGGAACATCTCATGTAGATAACATTATCGTCCATCTGACCATCTGAATTACTGTTCAGTTCGATTTGAGGTTTAAATTACATTCCTATGATATCCAAAAAATCACTTGATCAAACACTCGATTGCTCTTGAATCCATACATTCAGCCTTGATCTATCTGTTTCATCTTGGAAACTATCAAAACTTGCTACCACATCTTACCCATCAAAGAATGAATATCCATCATATTCATTTAAAAATATGATGTAACCTTTGCAACTTACAATAGAATGAAAGGCAAAATGGCACAATTAAACATTCTGTCGCGCTATTCATGTTGGTGCAAACAATGTGGTTAATCTTTACTTTAGAAAATTGTAAAAACACGTGCTTTAGACTGATTAACGTTTGAGTAACGTGATTATCAGTAGTCAATTAATCCGATGACGCAAACAGTCATATCTGTTGAACGCGATCGCTCTACCGCATCACACATCATCACCACAGCACGCTCAAAGCACAAAGTACTCAGCTGGACCTGCCGCCCGTAGCAATCCATCGGGCACTGAAAATCCCAGATGATCGACATCAAACACGAACGCGGATTCGAAATTGCCAAGGATCGACCGATTCAATTACACAGAAAAGAGAGAGAGAGAGAGAGAGAGTGAATTACTCCCAATCGGCCCAGGAGTCGGCCCCGCCGTGCCAAGCGCCCCGCTTGGCGTCGTACCCGGGTTCGTCCGCCGAGCACCAGCACGTCCCCGGCGCGACCGCCAGCAGCAACGCGATCGCAACCAAAATCCTCTTCGCCGCCATGCTTTCCCCGGGCGCCGCGGAAGTTGCACTTGCACTCTCTCTCGGCGGCAGCAGCAGCAGCAGCGATGGATCCAAAGACAAACAGGTAAAAAAGTTCGCGTCGTACGGCGGAGACAAGTGTTTTCTCTGTGCGTGAAATCTGCAAGGCGAGCGCTTGAGGAAGGAAGAAGGAATGGAGAAGGAAGGAGAGGGAATTGGTGGAGTGAGTGCGGAGAGAGCCGTTAAGAAAAAGGGATTCACGGAAACGTGGCGCGACGAGGATCGACGTGGCGGGTGGGGGGCGAGGCTGGGCGCGCGGAGGTGGCGACGCGTGTCGCGTCGGTGGCGCTTCGCGGTCGGGTCGTGCGGGGGAGTGATTTCGCGCGCGAATCGGGGTTTTTTTAGCTGAGCGAGCGGTTGTCCAGAGGGAGGAGGAAATGGTCAAAAAGGAACGAGACATACCAAAAGGGCAGATGATTTTCATCCTCGAAAAATATGATCGGGAATTTATGACTAAAATTTCGTTTTCGGATAATTATTAAAAATTAAAAATAAATTATTTAAAAGTTACATATCCGTGAAGTAAGCGCTGAGTTGGTTGAGAGTCCTCCTTATCGCTAAGGTCGAGAGTTAAAACCCTATATTGTTAGCGATTTAATTGGGGAGCACATGGCGGTGGGTTGCCGTCTTTCCCCGGAGTATAGTGGGCAGTCCTCGTGAGCCGTTCGGGCATGGGGGCAAATGGCAAAATCCTCAATTACCAAAAAAAAAAAAAAAATTATTTAAAAGTTACTTTTTTTAAAATGATGTTTTATTGTTTGAAATGATCGGCCCATGAAAATATTTTTATTATCCATAAGTAATGATTTATATATAAATATTTTTGTGAATGATAAAAATATTTTTATTTTTTTTTTACGTTTAAATATTTTCGTAAATGGTTAAAATATTTATTATTCACTTATTTTGTAAGTGATACAAGCTATCATTTTTAGGAAAATAAATTTTCATGAAAATTAATGCGCCCTGAAGTGAGTAATGTTATAATTTGATGACATTAATCAAACACTTTGGAAAGGTGCATGCACCTAATATCATAAAATTATATGTTTTGCTCGTTGTTTTGACATGTTTCGTTAGTGGAATTATACAGTTCACGACCTGTCTTGTCCATCAAACACCGGAAGAACTTTTTCAGCCAAACTAAGGTACAAGATTTAATTTTATAGAAACTAAGTCAGGAAAGTTCCCTTTATCTTGAAAATTCATAGCTTTACTTTCATTTTCGAACATGCGTGGATCTTGAGTGCAGACCGGTTATGACGTCACAGAATTGCAAACGAATATAGTCATGCAAGAAAGAAGATTACATATAGACTAAATACACAAGGCACCTATACAAGTGTGTGCAAAATAATGACGATGATTTTACTACTCTTGAACATTTATGAATGATACAATCGTCGATTGATATATCTTGAAATTCCCAGCTCACAAATTAGGGTCATTATTTCAAATCTCACCTATTGCTTGCGAAACTGCTTCTCGAGCATGGACTGCTTACATAGGCCGAAAGTTTATACTCAATCGGTTCATGAACTTACGGGGGAATCCATGGGTCCCCAGATTGAAAAAAAGAATGTACGGTTCTTGCAAAACCGAATGCTTTGGCTCTTATGACATAGCATAAGAGAGTTTCTAATGGGATCAGCCCCACCCTCCCCTTTAACTTTAGCAAGGAAAAATTGCCTTCATGATCAAACATAAACGAGGGGATATCCTCCTACGCTCATGCGATGATCTTCCTCTCCATGTACTCATTTCAGGAATATCTCTAGTTATGAGCAGGAGGTAGTAATGCACAGATCTACAGCACGGAAAATCATTATCGCTCGTTCAACTGAAAGTATGTCGAAAGAATTTCAATAAGCGAATGAATAAAACCAACAAAGTTACAAGGATGTCCGAAGACATTACCGGTGTTCTCGTCTCATGACACGCAGTATCTTGACCAAAGATTAGGAACCACCTCAATATCGTATGCCGAATACATGAAGATGTACACCACATGAATTCTTCCCATTATTTGGGATAAAAATGGATTTTATTATCTTTTCTGACGGATAACTCGCCCGTGAAAAGGCAAAAAAGGTTCATCTCAATCAGGTGGAAGCAGCAGCTGCAACTGCCGCCGCGTAAAACCTCTTGAAGGAGCACCGCTGCTTCCTTCTATCTACTTCCCTGAATTTCAAGCGTTTTGTACAGGATGAGCATTACTCCATCTACCAAAAAATCGCATAGAAACACGACTTCACCGGCTGCTTCTCCATTTAAAGCAAGAATTACAAATGAGACGATTTCACCGGTCAAAATTGGGAAAGCAGCCTCTCCGTTAGAAAGAACAGAAACAAATTGCAAACCAGAATCTAGGCAGGTTGACCACCATTGGCTGCCAATTTTATCCGCTGTTGATGCTCTAAAACTTTGTATTCTACAATCTCCTTGAAAAGATCAGCATCTAAGATGCAGTCTGGCCTTCCATAGACAGCTGCTTGCACACTGGCCATTAGTTTCGCTATCTCACGGCCAGAGAAGCCCTCCATCTTCCGAGCAGCTTCTTGAAGCACATCATCTGATACGTCTTTTATGGTTATCTTTTGAGGCTGCTTCTTAAATAGAGAACCCCACTGAGATCTTTCGTCCCCTTCGCCGCAAAGGTACTTCCTCAAATAGAGTTTTAGAAGTCTAAATCGTTCCTCCTCCCCAGGGAGTGGGAACTCAATCACTTCATCAATGCGGTCAGTCACAGCTTTATCAAGATCCCCAGGCCGGTTAGTCGCTAGGACTAGAACAATGTCTCTGGATTGATCTCCGGTCCGGAAGAGCAAAGCATTTAGGGCACTACGCTGAGCCTCGCTCATGTATCTACTGTTACGCCTGCATTGGAAGGATATATCATAACTTGCGATGGAAAATTGTGCACGATCAAACAGAATCTGATCCTAACAACCATCTTCATGTCTTCATGTTCCAATGGAGTAACGGGCTCATTTAAAAGCATCAATTTTACCAACCTCAAACTTCAAGAGGTTAATCACTAAACATTGAAGGGATTCCAACAAACGACATCTTTACCGACCAAACTACAATCTTACTGGCATATAAACAATCATAGAGCCATCTGCAACCTACTAGAAATCATGTACACCAAAAAATCAGTTCTCAACTGCCAAACAATTTTTCAGGTCAATTTCCTCAAAGAAATCACATAAGTAAACATTAGCAACATTCCATCAAGCTGGCATCATCACTAAGGCTTTGCTGATATAGTCATAAAGAAAAAGGCAGTTTCATTAAATATATTGTAAATCAATATGCAAGAAAAGAACTCACTCGCATAGAAAAGCATCTGCCTCATCTATGAAGAGAAGGAGACCCTTCTTTGACTTTTTAGCCCAGTCAAATATTTGATGGATTTTGGTGACGGCCTGTGGACCTAGTGGGGCAACATCTCCTCCAGTCATCATGGCATAATCTAAACCCTGGAAGAAGAAATAAAGAAAATTAATAAAGTTTTGATGCACCCATTTGAATGCACACAGGACATGGAAAGGACAGCTAGAAAAAAAGCAAAATAAAAACATCAACAAAGAAGTATAAAAAGCAACATAATTGAAGAGAATATTTATGCAGATTTTAATAAAGACAGACGAAGTTTACAGGGCTCATCAACAAGCCTTCAATGAGATTCAAGTTATGGCATTTTCTGCTGTTCTTTTCCTAGAGTTGTAAGGCTGAACAAGCTAACAGAGAAATGAAAGGAGCCACCAACTCGGGGGAATGAACAACACTGAAATGAGCAATGGTTGCTACCATACCGATTTCCGAGCTATCTCCCTAGCGACCATAGTTTTTCCTGTGCCAGGAGGTCCATAAAACATCATATTGCGGAATGGAGCCTCGTGAGCCTTGGTGTTTGCTGTAGCTCTAGCAAGTTGTTCTATTCTTTTCTGCAATGAAGGGTGGAGAACAATATTTCCAAGTCCACTTTTATTCTCTGAAAGCACTGTGGAGCCAGCTGCAGCAGCAGTGCTATAATTCATAAGTTTGTTTCCTCCCCGAGAAAAAAGGCCTGACCAAGGAAATTTAGAAATGGATGATTCCCGAATAAGTGAGGGCTGCCCAAGTATTCGGTTTATGTAACCCCATGTGACTCGAGCACCTTCCCTGAAAAACAAAATACCAGAAGACTTTGAAGAGAAATAACAAGATCTATCTATTTCCTAGCATGCAGATGAGAGACCCAAAAACAGCTAAAGAGTGAATTTTCCACCTATGCTGAATGCCTTTGAGCAATGCCAAAGCTAAGCACTCCAGGATGCATTTTACTGAGTCTTTTCAGCGTTCAAATCTGACCCCATGGCAAAATTTCATTGTTATGTTGGCAGTCATGTTAGCTTTAACATCTACAACAATATATAAGCGGCTTGTTATTCTATACAAAGGAGTCCTGCCTAATTCACTAATCTATGGGAAGATACTAAATTTAAGAATTGGAAAAATGTTTAAATTGATCGATCACAATTTCCAGTATGACAACAGCATTTACATGGGATTACTGCTATGATAAGAAAACAGGCATAGGTTTCATTCTGGATTAAAGTCATAGTCCCTCATCTGCACACGGCAATCATCTGTTGGTGTTTATTACGATACCAGAGAACACATGCTCTATGTTATTTTAACTTATATGTGAGTTTCAAGCAAACGAACCTGGTGGTGTAAATTCCTGCAGCTAATGCAGTAGCTCCACCGACAGTCATGACCAATGTGTTTCTATCATTCAGTAATATCCTAAAACCACCTGCAGATTCCATCCACGAAAAAATAATAATGAACATAATGATAACGCCAGAATCAAACAACAAACTCAAGAATATGTTGAATTGGTGTCATACCTTCAATATGACTAAACAATGTATTGATGGCAGCAAGCCACTTCTCTCTTTCACCATTGATTTGTTCTATAAGCATTCTCCTATTGTGGTCTTCTGTCAATTTCGCTTCATGGGCCCGGCCTTCGGCCTCAGCCATGGCCTTCACTCTTATAGTTTCTTGCTCTATTTCAGCTCTTTCTTTCTCAGTTTGCCGTTGTTGGGCTTGAATCTGTTCCTCAGTCGCCCGTTTTTGCTGCTCTTTTCTTACAGAGGATTCCTCTTGCATCTGAACCAATTCAGCATTATGGCGCCTCTGAGCTTCATGGTCTGTCTGAGAACATTGATATATGATATCATGAGCAGTTTGATAGTGATAATCTTCCGCGTGAATACAGTTTAATGTTTTAAAAGGAACACCACTATATTCGTTAGAGACAATCTCGTCGACATCTCAACATACCCAAGAACTTTAATCCTGAGAAAGAAGAAGCTATTCAACTGGCTCAAAATTTCACCATCGGTTAACTTCAAATCAGAAGTTCCAGGCCAAAAAGAAAAGGAGCAAAAGTGAAGACATACTCAAGCTCGAGAAGCCTTTAAACAAATTAATCATTACATTACAGGACCATCTCTACAAGATGATTCTTTTAAAGACACTAGATAGACGTTCACAAAATTGAGTAAATACTAGTCTTTGCAGAATCTTCTATATTTACTTGCCAAGTAAAGGCCCCTCGAGATTTCTCCTTCCTAATAACATATTGATGCCTCTATGTTAGTTATTTTCATAACTGAAACAGCTTTTAGTGCAAAATGGCACCAAGGGGGTGCCAACCTATGCAACAAATCATAAGTACAACTCAAGTCTCTAATTGTCAACAAGGTCGATTCTCAATGTTACTCAATGCACCTGCATTCTCTTTCTTGACAACTCATCTTCATATCTGAGCATTTGAGCTTTTGCCTGTGCTTGTTGCTGAACCAAATTTCTCTGCTCTTCAGCCAGTTTCCTCTGTCTGTCCTGCCAAACACAATGTCAAAGGATCGAGTCCATGAAAACTCAATGACAGATCGCAGAAAAGTAACAGAAATCAAAGAAAACAAATTGCAGCACAACATGAAAGACTCAGCACTGGAATTCATTAAGAAAAACCCACAAAACCCAATAACAAGCAAACACATCATGCAAAAGTCAGTTACATGAATCAAGCAGATACAAGAGACTGAGCTCAAATTGTTAACTGAACAAGTGATTATACATAGAAAGACAGATGCATCACTGACACGTCTAGTACTCACAATGTCAGTTTGAGCTTGAATTAACTCGTAATGGACCTTCTCCGCAGCTACCTCAGCCAAACGATTCTGTTCTTGCTTTCTCATCACGTCAAAAACCTGCCAATTCATTCCACGCCCAAAAATGAATATCTCCGATTTCCAAATTCAAATCGATCACCATCAGAACCCCCCCATTGCATATCCACTTGCCCTCAACCGTCTCGGTTTCTCCACAACCGAGCAGAAAACAACGATCAGGAAACAGTACAGACCTGTTTCGCATGAGGGGAGCTATTGATTTCCCGGAGTGCCTTCGCTCCCCTCTCCAACGCCTCCGGGTCGAACCCCGCCCCCCGCGGTTCCTCAGGAGGCTCGGGCTTCGCCGGCGAGGCCGCGTCGGGAGGAGCGTCCTCGGCGCGCTGCGACGGAGGCGGAGGCGGCGCGGAGGAATAGAAGCCCGGGAAGCGGAAGGGAGCGTCGGCGTACGCGCGGGTCGATAGCGTGGATAGGGAGGCCGCCGCCGCCGCCACGGCGATCGCCGATGACAGTCTCGAGGCCGCCATTTCCGAGCAGAAATCCAGGGTCTGTCTAGGGTTTAAGCGGGATGGGGGTTTTAGGATTTCAGGAGGAAGAAGAAGGAGATGGGCTTTTTCTTGGAGAATAATCCACACCATGGGCCCAACCCAGGGCCCAAATACAAGAACTCTCTTTTGGGCCCAGGCCTTGCTATTTCCCCTCTTTTTTTTGTCTTTTTTTCTTTTTATTCCTCATGTGGTGTAATTTCTCCTTGGATACTTTTATTTAATTTCTCTGTTAATTTTTGTAAATTGTTTTCGCTATGTCTGTGATGTGAGAAATAAGTTTTCTCAAGGTAGCGTGGCCGAGTATCTAGTCGACTCGAGTTCAGCACCTCATGCGGTACTCAATAGGTTCATGTATTCGGTTGAGTTTATACTTTTTTTTTTTTTATCAAAAAAATTCAATAGTTTTAAAGAAGACATTAAAAAAAAAAGATCTTTTTGCTTTAATCGATACTCACTTGAGCTCGAGCTTGCATTTTACCTCTAAATTGATTGTAATCGAGACGAGTGTTGATTAATTTTTCTTTCGGAAGTCGTGCTTTTGTCATTTTGTACGACCAACTTTACAGAAACTTTTCTCTTTTATTTTTTGAGTTTTTTTGTTTTTTGAATGACAATCCGAAAACCACCAATACAAGAACAGAAAAGGAGTAGAAAATGCGTGAGTGACGTACATCCGCCCACGAACTGTAAGCTCTCAAAATGCTGGAAATTCACGCTCAATAAAGCACCGACAATAAAGCACCGACGGCGATAGGGAGCCTAAGCCACCACACTATGGTGGCGCCGTCATCGCCGATATATTGACTAAGAGTGAACATGGTTTCATGACAGAATTTGAAATTTGAAAACCAAATTAGTAAGAACTGTCTAGTTCCATACTTCCAAATGAGCAAGTAGGTTCTAAGTTGGGAAACCTATTTTAACGGATAAGTTTAACTTGGAACCTAAAATCTTAAATAAATTATTGTGTTTTTCTTGGCCAATGCCTTCGTGCAATTTTGAGATATTTCATAATATTCGATGATTAGTATATAATTTAGAATTCTTGGTCTAAACTTCTATTTAATAACTAAGATTTTTAATTTATTAATATTTCATATTTTTCATATATTTAAATATAAATTATGGTAAGTGAATTGTAACAGTGGATGGTGGTCATTAAAATTAATAATTTACTATAATCGTTTAATTAATAATAAAAGGTGAAACCTGGTAGACCTTGATACCAATCCTGAAACTTGTGATAGGGTAAGTTTCAGATTTCAAAAAATGAATAACTTATTCCGGTGGGTAGGTTCTTGGTTTTAGATTCCAAGTAAACCTATATAGACCCTAGAACCACTCACCCCTAATATTGACCTTGGATCGAAGTTCAACCAACTTGATCCGGTAGAGGTAGAGAGAGAGAGAGAGAGAGATTATTTGCATGATCTTTAAGCAATGTGGCTGTCGTTTGAAACCTTATTACTCTCAATTGGTGAAAGAAACGCTAAATTTGTCTGTACTTTCATGCTGTTCTCCTGTTCTTCATCTTCTTGATCTGCCGTGCTCTGTTAGGCTGCGACTACTTATGTTGTCATTTGGACGAGGGATTCTGAAAATGTTGTGAATTTGTTTTGCTCCGTTTGGTCATAGAAGAATTTCTCACGCCGCCATCAGTGTTACTGGTATCGATTTAATGACATTTTAATCTTCCCTTTCTGAACATATTGCGTTATTGTTCCCAAAATCATATCACAGTGTTGATGTACCAGGCTTCATCCTTACTTCGGCTCCCATTAAAAGATGGTACCTTATCGGGTGATTATGTGTTTTAACATTGCTACAAAGTGGGAATAACATGAGGGATTCGCGTCGCTTGATGCGGGTTTTGACCAGTGCGGCCTGTTTGATCTGGTCTGTAACGAGCTTAGATAACTGACTTTTTCTTGACGGGACAGTTATATTCTGCAGACGGCCATGAGGATGAGACATTTTGGCTGAATATCATAGACAGGTGGTAAATGATACTTCATCCATTCACTTGTAATGACCCACTCAATTTCAAGTTGAAAATTACTTAAATCACAAAGATGTTACAAGTAGAAAACATCAAGACTATGACGTCTACTTCTTGAGCCTCCTGCTTTCTTGGACATAATATGCAGATCAGAAACTGCTACCCTTCATCTTAAAGATTCAGGGGAACTCCATAGACTTCACCGAACCTGTTGGTGTAAAGCAACAAAAAGAATTGTTCTCAGTGCATTTAAAAGCAAAAGAAAGAAATCTTGTATACTTGTAGTCGGTGAAGAAGCCAAAAATCCAGAAGGGCATGAGAAATACCTGGTCTTTTGTCTCTAAGTGGAGACAAAAAGTGGAAAAGCAATAAAGTTCACAGAGGAATAGGAGATTTGGAAACTTGGATTCATATAATAAACAAGCGAGTTGGCTGTACAGGAGAATCCTCACAGAAATCAAAAGGAAAAAGGAACTCTCTTGCTTTCTCATGGATTGTCCTCACACGCAAGTTCTTTGCAGTAGTGGTAAGCATAGGACCATTGAAATATCATCCACAGAAAACAGGAGGATCAGATTATTCAGATCTCATGAGGGATTTTTTTTATTTTCTTTTCTTCTTTTGGATGAGAGACAGGATAAGAAGAGTTGCATCTGCAATGTGGTCGTACACTGGTTCAGGCATTGCCTTTTTACATGTGATCTAATGTGTTGCTATCTTATACAGTTGGCAAATGGGACAAAGGCCGAATGATAAGAGAGAAGCAAAACTTGAGGGAGGGCCAGTCAAGATTGCAACTTGGGGGTTTTCAGATTTCCAAGTTTCTTCTCTACCGGTTCATCTTATGGCCCCCACAAGAATAGTATTCTCACCTTGTCATTGTGGAAAAGGTAATTAGGTATAACAATCTGAATTAAGACATATATCTTATAAAGCCAGAAAAAGTGTGAAGCTTTATTTTTTCTGTGAAGTTCAGTGACACTCAAAGGTTTCTCAAAGAGTCAGTTAATGAGTCAATCAGACCTGGGTTTTGGCGAGAACAATCTCAATTGTTTGTGCACAGCCATTTAGTCATAGTTGGTCGAATGAGATAGTTCCATGCAAAAGATGTGCACATCAATAAACTATTCTTAGTTTCGCCCACTCAGAAAGAGCAAATAAGTATTTATATCTATAGAGAAGAACATTAACAGAACCTTGCCTTCGATGTGAAGGCATCAATGCCACAGCATTCGAGATGACCTCTGAGCCATGGACTAATGCAAGCAACCACTAAATTAAACTTAAGAGAAGCCACAGTCCATCCATAAGGGTATATTACCTTCAGCCGCTATTGTTGCTCGACCTGTAATTAGGAAAAGGAACTCTGCCAGACTCGATGTGCCTGACGTCCTCGATTAAAATTTCATAGTGTCTTTTCACTTCCTCTGCAGATTTCCCACCCACGGCCTTGGCAATCTTCTGCCACCTGTCGGGAGTGTCCTTGTCATATTGAGCCAATGCCTTCTCGAACATCTTGTTCTGCTTCGGCGTCCAGGATGAAGAAGTCAGAGAATTCGATGCCATTTGGGGAAAAACAAATTTCTCAAAATGCTAAAGAGAAAGAATGTAATTGAACAGCTTGAGGGAAGATGGTAGGAGAGTAGCTCCTTATAAGAAGGAAGGAAAAGGAAGATGTGTGGGGTTGAGCCAGTTGAGAGGGAATATATCTTTGAAAGGGGGAGAATATGGAGTGACCCGTTTGATTAGCAACCACAAGAAGATGCAGGACAAAGGAACACAGCTTGTGAAAGAGGGGGAAAATTAGTATCAAAAGGACAGTATCTTTGTCTTTTCTTTTTGGTTTAAAAAAAAAAAAAGGAACAACAGCGAAATTCCCTCCAAGTTGGACAAATAGATTCAAGTACTGATGGTGATAGTACACGAAATCACCTTGTGTTGTCTTCTGGTAATGGCATCTTTCTGAGCTGCTAAAGCAGCGGCTGGTTTGATGATTGACAAGATTAATTGTCTCTTCAATTCAAGACAACATGAGATGATGGAATGTGCTTCTTGGGGGGCAATAAAGGATTTCTGACAATGGGTCAATTGCGTTACGGTCGTGACTTGTAGGTGTTTGGTTAATGATAATATATTTCACTTAATGCTCTGTAACTGGCAGAGCACAAGTTGTTTCGCTATGATTTTACAGTAATCCAGATTTTGTTCAGGCGGGGTTTTTTCTTTTGGGTTAATTCCTTATGCGCTTACACCTCAAACATACATCTCAGAATGTTGAACTCACCAAAATTCTTCCTCTTTCGAACTGGTACATGATTAGACTAGAGCACCATGATTGGCTAGTTAAAGGGAAGTTATGTCATCCAGTCGCGCTTCTGGATAAGGGGGAAGTGGCTCTCCTCCTCATCAATGACATGTCTATTTTCTCATTTTTCCTGACATTCTAATGGATGAGATGACTGTGTCACTCTCAATGCATCAATTCAGCGTGACTGGTAATTTGCTCTTAAAGTAGTTTCCCCAATGCAGTTGCTTTGGCTAGAATCGGAAAGCGACAGCCATATTCGGGCTGGAGTCAATTGTCATGTTCTTCATCTCAGGATGAGCAGCCTTTAAATTTAAAACTAGTCTGCTTGTAGTTTTTAATTCAAAGGGAAGGTGAGCATCAAACTGCCAAATTGATTATCCTTCTCCATATTGCACTTGAAGATCCCTCTAGATTCGGTGATAGTGGAAGATAATAACAAATCTGCAGAACCTTCAATGAACTCAGATAGTTCACACACTGATATTTTTCTCAACTGGCTCAGATAATTGGCTTGTTTACCTCTGGATGATTTCTTATTTGACTGTTCAGTTTCACAAAACAAACAGGGCAAATATTCTCCACAACAATACTCAGAATTTCATATGCAGATTTTTTGGGAAGGGCTTTTCTTGGTTTTTCGTTCCCTTCTTTTTTGTCCCTGTTTTCTGCTATGTAGTGATTGATCTTGCTTCCTCCTGTAGAAGAAGTTTATCTTATGTTATGGCCTTGTTCTTTGCTTACGTAGAAATCTCAAGATAGTTCCACTGAGTGCTCTTCCTAAGTGATTTGTTTGGGGCCACCCTGGTCTAAATACCCTAAGAATAGTGTAGTACATCGATTACCACACAGATTTCATTTGTGCTGTATGCAAAATTGCATCTCTATGTTTCAAGACTCTCTGATCCCTAATCATCTTCTCACGCTGCAGTTTTCGGCTCATTCATCATGTGACAGCAGACATTCCTCAAAAAAGGCTAGTGCCCAGTCAAATTATTTAAGCAGCTTCTGAGTTCTCTATGGCAATCATGGGCTTTTAACCTGTCTCTCTCTCTCTTACATGCAATTCAAGACAAGTGTAGCATGCCGCATACCGCACAGATCTCGTTTCGTGATGTACGCACCATGATATCTTTAAGTTCCAAGACTCTCCGATTGCTAATCTCCTGCTCGTTCTGGGGTTTTCAGTTCATTCATCACGTGACAGCAGACATTCCTCAAATAAGGTCAGTTCCCAGTCAAATCATCACAACAGGTTTCGAGATTTCTATGCTAATCAGGGCTTTTTAACTTGTCTGTCTTTTCTCTTACATGCAATTCAAGTCTTTGACTATTTCTCTCTGATCTGAACAGACTCAGAAGACCAGATTCTTGAAATGAAGTCAGACAAACACTAGGACCTGCCGACTACTATTCTTATCTTGACAGCTTTATTTGTTTGAGCAACTTGGCTATCCTGGGAAGCCCAGAACCATAAAGGAGGATTAGGCAACAAGAATCTGACCTTTTGGGCAAGTGGAATGGCTCATATATACTTGTTTTCTACATCCAGAATCAAGGCATTGCTTTGTGATCTTAAAGTGATTGCTGTCAACTTTGCTTCTTTTCCAAACCACTGATCTGACATTGTCTTTCAGACATTAAATATGGATTGGTTGGCAACGATGCGAGCGCAACCACGACCCCTAGTCATGAACTCAAGTCCTTGCCCTTTCATGCTTTAACATGCGTCGCTCATCTTCATTGACCAGTTTAGCAAAAAGCAAATTTGATAGCTTAACTGTTTAATAAAACATCAATTAATCCAAAGGGAGACCAGTTTTACTAGCACGCTAACATGTGCACATTGAAAAAAAATTGATCCACCGAACTATACCCATTTCTCAAAACTGTCATAAAAACAAATGCAGGCATAAGGACCAGGCGCTGCACCGACCTTTACCAGTTGAATGATGACGTATTACACATATCGGAGTGGCAATTGGCATCCGGGTTGACAGTAAAAAAGTTTATTCTCTTGTTGACATGATCTTCAGAGAACCGGGTATCGGAATAGCTTGAAAAGCACGAAGTTTGTTATCTGGGACGGTGCTAAATGTACGGGAGATATGAATCAATTACGTTCACATCGATCTCACCAATCATATGAGAAAGCGGATGCGCATACATCGATTATCGAACTGTTTCTGTCAGTCGTCTGAGAATCAAGGTCTAAAGAATGTGTGTGGATAGATTTTGCTGATGTTCGGAATCCTTATCATATTCCCATCATTTTCGGCGTGAGAATTCTTGCAATGGTCCATAGCACTCCACAGATAATGGAAGATGCTGTCACCGAGATCAGCACATTCACCAGTAAACATCACACCTAAGAAAGTTAACTTCAATGGTCAAAGCTTTGCTTGTTCATCATTTGAAGTTGCTTCCCCTAGCCCAGACTATGCATAATCTATACGGTACAGACCAGATACCCTGTTCCCAACTGTCTCGTATAGCCCCGTCACATAACGGTATGCATGTGATGGTTATTGACTTTGTTTTGCCTAGATCTTTCTCCTTAAGAATATGTAAGGATGTGCGAGTGAGCTATGTTAGAAAAATCCCATATCGGAAAATTAGTGTAGTGTAAAGCAACTAATAATCCTAGTTGGCCTATAATACAACGGTTTGAGTTTTTGAGCAAAGGTAAGTACAACCATCTAACACTTTAATTTTCTAGTGTAAAGCAATTAATATATCCTAATTAGCCTATAATACATTGATTTGAGTTTTTGAGTGAATGTAAGTCCAACTAAATGTACATCTAACACCTTAATTTTCTTTTTCGTTTTTCCAAGTAAATGGATAAAAAGAAAGGCGTGTTGACTCATCATTTTTAATACTCCGACTCAACATATAATAATCTGCTTTATCACGTTTAATTTGTCATTTAAGCATACAAAAGGACTAGACTGAATATTTATTAATAGCTTGAGAACCACATTGAACAAATTAAAGGTTTAGGAATAAGATTGTACATTGAGTCAAAGTTTAGATACCACTACATGTCAACACCCTAATTTTCTTTTTCCTTTTTCCAAGTAGATTGATAAAAAGAAAGACACGTTGACTCATCATTTTTAAGCTTACAAAAGGACTTCACTAAATATTCGCTAATAATTCAAGGGAACAAATTAAAAGTCCAACAACAATATTGTACATTGTGTGAAAATTCAATGTCCATTTATGTCATTTTTCCTTCCCCAAAGCCTAATTTTTTTTTTTTGTGTCGACAGATTTCTAAAAGTGGTTATAAGTGCCAAACCAGCATTATTTAATTCTTTTTAAAATTATGCATTTTTGCTATATTAACCAATTAATCTGCTTCTTCGCATCTAATTTGTCGTTTAAGCAAACAAAAGAATTACACTGAATATTTACTGGCAGTTCAAAGTCTACATTGAATAAATTAAACATCTAAGGACAAGATTGCATATTGGGTCAAAATTAATGCATCGTTTGTGTCGTTTTTTCTTCCCAAAACCCTAATTTTTTTCATGCGGGTAGATTTCTAAAAGAGGTTATAAGCGCCAAACCAGCATTATTTGATTCTATTTTAATTATGCACTTCACCTTGAATTACCAACCTATTTTTGTGGGACTTACCAGTTTCTGGCTTACCAGGTCTCCATGTTTTCTTCCTCCAAATTTACTAGATTTTCTATTTAGTTACCTGTTTGTATATGTCTTTCTTAGCGAGTTGTTGAATTTATCAATTTATAAGAAATTAGCAACCTCAATTAATATCCAAACATGTTAATAACAAGTTTCGAGTTACCAACTTTTATTTGAGTTGATCACCAACGTTCATTTGGTTGTTACAATTACTAATTTCCCTAATCTACAAACTTTTATCTACCTTCTTACTAATTTTTTAAATTTACCAACTATTATATAAATTAACAACATTTATTTCAGTTATTTATCACTTTCCTTCAATTAAGTTACGAATTATTTTTTGTTACTAATTCTCATTTGAGTCGCTTAGTACCAAGTTCTATTTATGTTTTCTAATTCTGTTGAGTGACCACATTTATTTGTCATGCTTGCCAACTTTCCGTAAATACCAACTAATTTTGTATTACCAAAGTTACTGGTGTTTATTTGGTTCTTCTTTAATATCAACCTCTTGGAAGAAGTACATCTCAAGTGCTAAAATTTGATATGGGTGAACACATATGTGCCAAAAATTTTAAAAGATACACTTAAGTGTCATTTTTTTATAAAAAAAAAAAATTGACACTTAGTGTTAACTCCGACGAGGCTTGCCGGAAATTCGACATAGCATTATTTATTAATAAAACTGGTATACGTAGCTGCCGAAAATCCGACGTGGCTTGTTGTTGGTACTTAAGTGTTCATTTCTTCTCCGATTTTGGCACTTAAGTGTATTTTTTGAAAGTTTTAGCACTTGTATGTCCACCTATGCCAAGTTTTGGCACTTAGGGTGTTCGCGCCTTTCAATCTCTCTTATCTCTGACCAAAAAAAAAAAAAAGCTCTTATTGTTCATCCACTTTAATTACCTTTCTTACCAAAGGCTTAAACTTACCAACTACTACCAGAAATATTGACCTTTATTTAAGTGATTAAAAAAAATTCTCTAATTAAATTGCTATATATATATATATATTTTTGGTTACCAACTCTCATTTAAGTTATTTACCAACATTTATTTGTTTTTCCTTAGAATTATTAACTTTTTTTACTCAGTTACTAATTTTATCTGCATTACTCCGATTTTTTAAAATTTACCAACTCTTGCTAACCTCGGTTCAGTGATTAGCAATTTCTATCCAATGAAATTACCAACTTATTTAAGCTAGTTACCAACAACTATTTGATATTTTGTTTTGCACTTACCTACTTCTCTCATCTCTGAAAACAAAGAACTTATCTAATTTTTTACCAATTTTTACTCTCCTTTCTTGAAAACACCTTAAATTTACTATCTATTATGTTATCAACATTTTTTATGTGATCAACCAACTTTTCTCAGATTAAGTTACCAATTAGTTTTGAATTACCAAGTCTCTTTTGAGTTGCTTACCTATGAAAAAAAAAAAAAAAAATTAATTTACCAATTTTTGGATTGAATTGACACTATTATGCAATTAAATTACCAACTAATTTTGCATTAGTAACTCTTATTTAAGTTAGTTACAAGCATTTGTTAATTTTTTGCAATTACCAACTTCTATTATCTTTGACAAAAAACCTTCTCTTACTACTTATCAACTTTAATTGAACTTTCTAGCAAACAATTTAAATCAACCAATTATTAATCAATCTTTATTGGGTGATTTACCAACTTTATTCCCCATTAATTAACCAAATAGAATAGTTGGTAATTTTTTTTTTAAAAAAAAAGTAAACATTCTTAATTAACTCACATGAGAGTTGGTGATTTAGAACTAATTGATGACTTAAATAGGAGAAATGTTGATAAATAACATGACTTAAAGTTAGAAATTACCATATAGAAGTCGGTGAATATAACCTGTAAATAAAAACGGTTTATAAAGTTGATAAAAGATAAGAAAGTTGGTAATTAACGAAAACTAAACTTGGTAAGTAACTCACATGAGAATTGATAATCCAAAACTAACTGGTAGCTTATTAATTTATTCAAAAAATTGAAATTTACTTTAATTAAGTTGCAAATTCTTCAAATAGTTGGTAAATTAAAGCGTCCTTATGAGATGCATATAAATGTTTATTATTGGTAAGAAAGTTGGTAAATTAAAAAAATAAAACTTAGTAAATAACTCAAATGCAAGTTTGCTACTCAATCCTATGGGGTAGTTGAATGGATTTAGGTTGGTAATCTTTCAAAAGAGTTTGTATATAAGAGGAGTCGATAAATGAAAATTAGTAACACAATAGAAAAGTTGGTAAACTATTTTTTTTTTTTTTAATATAAGTAAACTACTGGACTAAGAGTTGGTAACCCAAAACTAATTGGCAATTTAATTTGACAAAATTGGTAAACCACTCAAATTTAATTTGTTTAATTTTATGTGAGTTAGTAATTATAAAGCATCGGTAAGTGGTGCAAATAATTTTATATAAGTATCAGTAAGTTACCTAACAAAATGTCATCGATGCATTTTTCTAAACGGTTTTGTGACATTCATAAACAGTTATCAACACTTACCTGCACATAAAAAAAATCAACTTTTTCTAGTACTGAACAATAGAATTATGCATAATGGTTATTCAATTGGTGAATTGTTCTAGGTGACATCAATCTAACTACTTCAATATCGGGACTTATATATTCCATATCAACGTTATACAAAAATTAAAGAAAATTTTTATCATCAACAAAAAATGTAGACATAGATTACTGTCGATAGTAAAACTATTTTAATTTTTGCATATGATACAAATAATTATTTTAAGAAAAGCCATTTCGATTTATTCATTTTTCACGAAACAAATCCAAACTTCAAATGATATTGCTTGAAAGCAAGAATCCCATAAGAGTCAAGAAGTCATGACTCATGAGCATCCAATTGAGGTGCACAAAGGAAGATAAGACAACTTGACCCCTCATTGCAAAGATAACCAAGAAATTTTTGTTCTAGATGCTTCCAAAACATCTAGCCATGAATTGACAATCAAGTAGAGATGGGTCTCAAATTACACATCGTATTGTGAACTCTACACGGCAATGTGTATAAATTTGAGCCATAAGCCCCCAACTCATGGAATATGAATTAATTTACCTAATGTCGGTTCTAGAACCTACCCGATAAACAAATGCAAGCATTACAAGAACCACTTTTTTGTTTCTTTGTTTTTTTTTTCTTTTTTGGAGTGGCATTGGTACCAAAGTAGTAAAGGAGGGATTTGCCTTCACGTTGCTAGATTTGATTCCAATGGGTGGGGATATGAGAAAGTAGTGAAAGGTTTCACTGATTCGGTCCCTATCGAGAAAGATTTTTGACGTGAGATTCTTGCATCAACCAATTGGAAAGCGGAAAAAAGCATTCTTTTTTTATCATGATGAGGGGCTAAAAAAGGGAGAACAAGATAAAGGTTAGGAACCCCGTGTAGGGAGAGGTCAAGGTGATAATAGTCTTGTGGCTATAACCACATGAGAAGGACGTAGCTAGAGGGACGAGAAACTGGATAAGTTACGGGATAATCATTTAAATAGTTTATAAACTTTAACTCGACATGTAATGTTGTTAATAAACTCTTAATTTATTTAATATAGTGTTTGAACTTTAACTCAATGCGCAATTTCGTCATTTAATTTTTAATTTGTTCGATATGGTTTATTTAATCTATTTCCTCAAATATATAAACATATTTAATATTGTCATTCCATTGATTCAAGTTCGTGTACAATATTGAGTACTTTCATATAGTCTAGTCAAAAAATTGAATATGTCCCAAAATTTTAGGGACTATATTGAAAAATTTAAAGAGAACATTACACGTTGGATTAAAGTTTAGAGACCACATTAAACAAATTAAAATTTATTATCGACATTACACAATGGCCAAAATTCAGAGACTATAGGTGTCAATTTCCGAAGTTATACCTCAAGCCCTAGATTTTAAAAATGCCTCATCCGACATTATTCTATTTCTTTTTAAGAAAAAATAAATCAGCCTTTTCATCTCCGGAACTTGACTAGAGTCTTCATAAGTAAATTACCCTTTTATGTAGTAATTCGTCTAACAATCTCCGAAATTTTGTTAAATCTACCGTTATCATTTATGTTTACCAGTTGTGATGTGGCTATAGAGTTCGAAATGTATGTATGTTAGCTCTCAATAATTATCGCTATAGTGAAGCGAGCTCCATTGAATTGTCGTTACTGATATTACCTAAACTCCCATACCCAGACTTTTGATTAAAAAAAAAAACCTCCCAGACACGACAGTTGGTAATCTTCCTTCAAAATTAGTAAATTGTCTCTATTTCTTGTAAGTTTGAACATCCTATGGTTTATTTAAGGAGCCAAACGATAGTAACTTTCATTGTATGTCCGTAATCCTTTTTCAGTAACTTTCCTTAAACGATAGTAAGCTGCCAATAAAGAATTCCTGTTGTATGTTAACCTGAGTGCGATGTTCTTCGATTTTCAATCAGTGCTCTGACAGCCTCAGAAGGCTGGGCTTGGAAGCCCACATGGTCCAGGCCGGTGCTGCATTAAACTCAACGTGACTTGTGGCAATGTGGCTAGAGATGCGTTTGATTCAGTATTTTGAAAACCCATTGAAAAAATGTAAAGCGATTTAGCTTAAAAGATTTTAGGCAAATGCAAAAATCGTTTGGTAAATTATGTTTTGAGAGAAATGCCGTTTGCTAGATAACGCATTTGAAAAGCCCCCCGGGTGATTGACTATGAGTGTATCGCCGTCCCTCATTCTCGCAAACATCAAGTAATTCCACCCAAAAGAAAAAAAATATGTGTAATCTATGATCCTGTCAGAAGCAAGAGCGAAAGGGAGCGACCAGATCGCCATTCAAGTTTCAACATCTGGTTCGCAATACGATGACAAGCCCTTTCGTGGCTCCTCCATGTCTTAAAACACCAGCAGTCCATACGTTATGCCAGCAGACCGACGGCTCCTTCCGGCTCAAAATCGTTCGTCTCAGGATAGAACCTCCGTCGCGAACCTAAACCGAAAGGCGTTAAAGCTACATCGCCTCGCTTATTTACGGAGCTTATCCTTCTTAAACGACTCCTTGTTGAAAAAGTCACGTTGTTAAGGGAGAGAGTCACACTTCTAAAGTAGACATTCTAACATGATCCCCATTTGATTTATAGCTCCATCGTGTTCATCTCCATCCCTGCTTTTTCGGAGGCACAATCGAAATTGGTCATCTTCTTCCATCGAGCCTTCAATGCCCCATCCACGTCCAACTAATGACAGCCAACCAAGAAAGGCGGCCCAATCAAATAGTTTGCCCTCAATACTGGGCAAAAATTCGCGACCTCTCTGATTTGATTTTCGGTTCGCTTTTCAGAATATGATGGGACTTACATAGAACATTGATAAGAAGCATGTAATTTTCTTTGGATAAGCATGAGGAACAAATATGCCATAACTTTTTTTTCAACATTACGATTAGTTGTTTCGTTCTTGCAAAATAGTTTATATAAACATGAGGAAATATCGATATAGATGTCAACAAAGTCCTAAACTCATTGTACGACGATCGATTCAGTCTTAAACTTTTCAATTTGACTAATTTATTTTTATACATTTTAACGATCTATTAATGTAGTTCTTTCGGCTAATTTTGATCGAAAATCATTGCTAACACTAAATTTTGTAGTTTTTAAATTTCTCTGATTTTTTTCTTTTTTCTTTTCTTTCCCCTTTTTCCTCTTTGCTTTTTCTTTTGTTTCCTTTTTTTCTTTTTCCTTTTTTTTTAATATTTCCCACCGCTTGTCCCCAGCCTCAACAACTCCCCCAGAGTTTTATGATTTGCAATTTTTATTATCCCACGAATGATTCAATTGTGTGGCGAAAAAGTCGTGCTTTAAGAATAGGCATGATTATACAAATGATTCTTGATTTATGTCTAATGTGCAATTGAACTTTTAACTTGTTTGATGTGGTCCATGAATTTTATTTCAATGTGATACTTGAATTTTTAATTTGTTCGATATGATCATGAACTTTTAGTAAATGTTCAATCTAATCTCTACATTATTATATCCCTAGATTCAATTTAATCCTTAGATTATCTAGTTTAGGAATTCAATTGAACATGTATCAAAAGTTCATGATCCATATCGAATAAATCAATACTTCATGGATGATATTACACATTGTGTTAAAATTCATTAACCACATTGAATAAATTAATAATTCAAGAACGATATTGCACATTGGACTATAGTTCAAAGATAATTTGTGTCATTTTCTCTTAAGAATACCTTTAACATCTCAACTTGTTTAACTCAAGAAAAGGCTTAGATTATATTTAATTGTAGACTTACGAGGGAAAAGATTGGTCCCATCCAGTGAAGGCCTGGTACCAATGTAGAATCGTTTTATGTATTAAAGTCTAACTAACCATCATCTAGTGCCGTGTGTATCTGACACAAATTAACACGTTCTAACACCATTAAATGACACGAATCGTTTTTTTTTTTTTCGACCAAAAAAAAAACACCATTAAATGACAAATCCGAACAGTGACACAAGTGGACACGAATCTAACACGCTAGGCCCACTATCATTCAAGCTTTCACTACGTCTTTGTTAGACTCCCTTGATGCCTTTAATTTAGGGCATAGACCTAACAATAATCAAATTCACGCAGTAGTGTACTCGGATATGTGAATTAATTTGAGAGTTTGCTTCCAAAGGGTTGTGGTGGAGGGGTACTTAACTTAGATTTTTTTTTATTTCATAAAAAATGAATAATTTGAAAAATATTTTCATAAAAATGATTATTTATAATATTTGAAATAATAAGTCAATAAAAAACATTTTAATTATCGAGAACAATTTATATCTGAACATTTTTGTGAATGACGAAAATATTTTTCATCCATTCATTTTTGTAAGTGACATAATTGATCACTTCTAAGAAAATGTTTTTTTAAATCATTCATTTTCTTTGCGAAATAAACGCATTTTGAGATTTTTCGGGCAAAGCTTAAGTGAGTTTACTGGGAAGGCTACGTCGCACCCACACACGACACTATTCCTCGACGGGGTTAGTCAGTTGAATGATAATGGCACCGTTTGGTTGGACTTTCCCAAGGGGCTTTCGGGCCCGAAAGCCCCTCGGGGAAAATAATGTCCTTCGTGAACATCTCGGAAGAATTCCTGGTATATGTTGAAAGGTAAACTAGTTTCCAATGATTACAAGGTCGTTTTTGGGCATAAATAAATGAAATGCCCTTCTATTCTTTATCGGTGCTTTTGACAGCCTTATAAGCCCCAGGCTTGCTCGGAAAGCCCATATGGTTCGGGCCAATGGTGCAATACACTGAAGATAAATTGCGGTGATGTGGCTAGAGCATATGCCCATGTACTAAATTGGGAAAAATTTACCAATTTAATCCTTAATCTCTTGTATATATGTTAATTCAGTTATAAAATTTTCAATTTTACCAATACAATCCCAAATCTTAACACGAAAATCCAATGTAATCATCCCAACCAATTGCCTCCGAAAATCACTGACATGATGACCCACACGTAAAACATCGTTTTGAGTAAATTTATCCACGTCAGCAATTTCCGACAGTAATTGACTAGAAGGACTACATTGACATTTTGGGCAAATGTCAAGAATTATATTGACAAAACTTAAAAAGTTTATGATTGAATTGACATATGCATGATAGATTTAGGATTGATTTTGGTAATCATCCCCTCAAATTGTACACGGCCATACCTCGTTCTCACGTATATCAATTGATTTATCATAAAAAGGCAAACAAGTGTTTCTATGTTTATGGCTCCAGAAAGAAGTTGCGGCACCCTACTCTCATGCATCAATTGTTTCCACCTTCTTTTTAGAAGGAAGAAGAATAAGCGAGAGAGAGAGCGACCAGATCACAGTACAGCGACCAGACCAAAATATATGGACAAGGCTTTCGCAGCTCCTCTGCGTCTAAAAGTCACGCTAGTGGTTTCCGATGACTCTGTATCGATGGCCTTGTTTAAAAGTCACGCTTTAGGTGGACACATTTAACACGACCCATGTCGCTTTTTAGTTTTGTCATGGTTATATGCATTGGTCTATTTTGGTAGCGCAATCGAAATCAGTTATTGATTTCGAAAACAGTTAATGGCATCACGTCACTGTCGACTTATTCATATCCACAAGAATCTTATTCCATCCAATGTGAATGCCATAAGATTGGAAAACGATGTCCGATTGGGTCCTTCCACAATTCTATTCCGTCTAGGGCACGGGTACCATCCCTGTCCAAATAATGATACACTTGCAAGAAACGTCATCATAGTCTTATGTCACGAATTACTAATCAAAATCGATCGCAATTATGTTGGCAAAAGCTTACAATTTTATTGATTAAGAGATATATGCATCCTAAAATTCTTCGCGAAACAATTTTTTTTTAAATCATTCATTTTTTTTTATCAATCGTGATACAGTCGATCATTTTTTGAAATATATTTTGAAATTATTTATTTTTTTCACGAGACAAATTCACCCTGCGGACAAAATTTAATCTGAGTTTACTAAGAAAGCTAAGTCGCGTTCCCACAAGTGACTATTCCTCGACAGGTTTGTCAGTTGAACGATAAACATCTCGAGGGAATTCCTGGTATATGTTCGGAGGAAACCTAGTTTCCAATGATTACACGGGCACGTGGCATTAGAAAATACATTTCTCTAAATAGATGCAACGCTCTTCCAATTTTCGTTAGTGCTTTGACAGCCTCGTAAGCCCCAGGCTTGCATGGAAAGCTCATATGGACCGGACCCCGGTTGCATCACTCTGAAAATAAAGTGCAGTGATGTGGCTAGGGCATATGCTTATGTACTGAATAGGAAAATTTTCAAATAAGAACTTAAAATGTCCTCATTTTTATAAATAAGGAGTTTGAAGTAGACTTTATTTCGATAAGAGCTTAAAGTGTCATCACTTTCTCAAATAATGATTTGAAATAAACTTTATTTCAAATGATGGCTTAAAATAGTTATGTCAGTTACAAAAAAGAGCCTAACTTTTCGACGATTAAGGGTATTTTCTTCCTTTACCTTTTTTTAAAATTCTTCCCTTTCCCCCTCTTTTTTTCTTTTTTATCTATCTTTTTTATTTTTCTGGTTTTTTTCTTTCTTCTTAACTGGTAGCCAGTCCTGGCCACCTACAATGCCTAGAGAGGGCTAGGCGAGGGTCGCCCTCGCCCAATCCAGTGAGGCTGGCCTCCTCTTGACGAGGCAACCCTCGCTGGGGCAAGGCCCCCCTTGAAAGCCAAAAGCGATGACTTACCTCGCTTGGGCAAGGGTCGCCCTCATCATATCTAGCAAGGGCTTGGCCGAGGCAACCCTCACCTAGTGGCCAAGAATGTCATCGAGCCCTCACCGGCTAGAAAAGAAAAGAAAAGAAAGGAAAAATAAGTTTAATTTAAAATTGTCTTTTGATGAAAATGCCCTTGACCGGCTAGTGACCGATGAGATCATGCCTTTATTTGAAACTGTCATGGCCACTTCAAGCTCTTATTTGAGATTAACATAAACACTTCAAGTCTTTATTTGATACAATGTATATTTCAAGTTTTTAATTGAGAAAATAAGAGTATTTCAGGCCTTTATTTGGAATTCTCCCTAATTTAGTATATGATGTTAATTTAGTTGTAAACTTTTTAATTTTGTTAATGCATTTATAGATCTTAACACGAAATTCTAATGTAGCCATTCCGGCCAATTGCCTCTAGAAATCATTGATGCCATGCCCTATTTTGAGTAAGGTTGTCCACATCAACTTACGCACAGGATGACCAGCGATGACTAGATGCCATATCAGCAATTTACGATAGTAATTAGCCAGAAGGACTACACTAACATTTTGCGCAAATGTTAAGCATTAAACTAGCATAATTGAAAAACTTATAACCGAATTAACATCCATATAATGGGTCTACGACTGATTTTGGTAATTATCTCCCCAAATCGTACATTACCTTATCTCGTCCTCACAAACATCAAGTGATTTTACACAAAAAGGACAACACATGTATCTAATAAAAGTTGCGGCACTGCTCTCATTCATCCGTTGTCTCCATTTTATTTTATTTTTTAAAAAAAGGGAAGAAGAGCAAGCGGGAGAGACCATATCGCACGGTACAGCGACCAGACCAAAATATATGGACAAGGCTTTTCGCAGCTCCCTTGCGTACAAAGGTACCAAAGTCCATACGCGGTATTAGTGGGGTTGTTTAAAAGTGACGCTTTAGGTGGATATTTTTTTCACATGACCCACGTTGCTTCTATGTTTTGTCACGGTTGTTTGCATTGGTGTGTTTTCGAAATCGGTTATTGGTTCCAAAAACAGTTTGAAATCGATGGCATCACATCACCGTGGACGTGTTGATATTCGTAGGAGTCTTATTCGTCCAATGTGAATGCCATGAGGTAGGAAAACGACGTTCAATTGAACCCTTCGACAATCCTCCTTCCTTTAGGTTACTGGTCATCGGTCGATGTCCCATCCCCGTCCAAATAATAATAGACTTGCAAGAAAAGTCACCCCAATCTTATTTCAAGGATTACTACTAACAAACTATTCCGATTATGCGGGGAAATGATTACAGTATAACCAATCGTGAATAGTGAGATTGGATTTTCAGTTCGCTCTTTAGAATATTAGGAGACTTACATCGAGTATGTGATTTCATAATAAAGCAAATCAAGACAGAATGAAGTCCAGAATACTATAAAACAAAACCAAATTTAGAAAATTAGAAGGATCAATAGAGTATAAATAGGGTTATGTACATACTCGTATCATTAAAATAGATCTATCAAGTAAAATATTTCTTTTTTAATAACTACGGCGTTGCCAATTGGTGATGCGTGCTTAAAATTGGCTTC
Source organism: Eucalyptus guilfoylei (assembly GCA_016097605.1). Classification (NCBI taxonomy): domain Eukaryota; kingdom Viridiplantae; phylum Streptophyta; class Magnoliopsida; order Myrtales; family Myrtaceae; genus Eucalyptus; species Eucalyptus guilfoylei. The sequence goes on along the minus strand of CM027868.1, from coordinate 30,066,152 downwards.
CTCACACCATCGTCATATGAAGACAACTAAGCAGGTAGAACAAATACGGATATAATATTTGGAAGAACAAATCTTAGTGATTCAACGAGACACCAGAACTTCTATGATCACAATTGAAGCTGGAGGCAGAAGAGCTGTACACAAACAGAATACGAAGTATCGTATCCTCAAAAACATATTTATTAAACTTCTAGATGTAAATTGGAAGAGTTCAAACACTCATATCTAGAACTAGATTTGGGAGAAGAGAACTCTCAACCCTAAACTAGGAGAGAAGAAAAAACAAGAAACCACAAACAAAATCAATGAGAAAGGAAAAGAATGGTGATGTAAGTAGAAACTCTCCCCACAATTGAAGGTTGAAGAAGAGGATGGACAGGAAGGAGAGAGAGAGAGAACACTTTTCGACTACAATTTGAGCGCAAGTCAAAAAGCGTGTAATTTCGGACAAGTTCGACGAGCAAATGTATCATAAGTTATCCTTTAACATTATGATTAATTGTTTGTACTTTTGTAGAAATAAATATATATGCATGTTTATATATATATATATTGGAGACAATATTGCGACCTAAAGCTATTGTGACCTAAAGCTATCTCTTGTCTCCAATTCCTAAAAATCGAAAATATGGAAGATGATAGCCAAGAAGGAGACAAAATAAAAAGGAAATAGAAAGAAAAAAGAAAAAAGAAAAAAGAAAAAAGAAAAAAAGAGGTGTTTATTTTGTTCATGCTTTCCCCTTATTGAATCCTTACTCCTCCTTATGTATCATTACATCGAAATTGCTTAAATGAAATAAAACAATTCCATTGAAAAATCAATCCGGAAAATCAATTCATTTATGCTGACAATTTGATATCAAAGCTCGTATTGTCGAGCGCAGTTCATAGACATGATATAAAATATAAAATACAAATTGCAAAAACTTAAATATGATTTGACACGCATAATAAAAAATTAGTAATTTAATTATTTTGCTTGTTCAATAAATATTATGATATTTGAGTGTTAATCCATGAATCATAAGATTGGTTATGACTCATCGATGTGAATTATTAATCCTAACTGACGTTGCCATGACCTTTGATTTGAATGTAATACTCTTCAAGGTTCTAATTACTAAGCCGTTGGATTGAAGGGAGTGTTGGAATAAGATGATCAAAATTCAATTAATTCCAAAGCTTTGAGGTTGAGAGGACTCAAAGCACGCGCTTTGACATGAAGAATTGACATTTTCTATCAGGGAAAAGAGAATCGATTATAAAAAAAAAATCAAACAAATATCTCCTCAGGACAATTTAAGATTCGATGTAAAAGTGGACGTTGACCCGCGCGACGCGTGGAAAAGTGTACACACAAGCATGGCAACTCCATGACCATGGAATTGTCCTAAAGCTTAAAGCATATAACACGTGGGCACGTGTAGAGGTTTCCACGACCATGCAATTATCCTAAGAATGGTAGGTACAGTATTATTAGAGAGAACAACAACACCCCACGGGATGCACGAAATGATCATATGATAGCAATTAAAAAAACTAAATTAAAGAAAATATTTGGAATCGGGTGGAAATTGAATTCACCGAAATTGTAGACTTTGTTGAAAAGAGCATTTAGAAAAAAAACGTCATATTAAAAAGAGAAATTGCATAAATAAGTTTTGGGTGAATGTGTATAATTTGGGTTGTCTTTATCTTTCGCCATCGAAATAATTCTTAGTGTGAGTGCAAGAAATATACAATAGATAATATTTCAAAGCGCATGGGGGAAATGGCATTTTCCTTTTCCTTTTCTTGAAGCAATAAAAATTATCTGAATATTTTCTTACATTATTCATCTATAATCTACACTATCATAAAAAATATAAAACGCATTTGAAATTTACGCCACCATAAAATGAATAGATACTTTATATTTCTTATATTGTCATTGACTATGTCTATCAAATCCAACTTGTAATGGCTCAAGTATAGATAAGTTCCGCCTTCTTTTGGCTTACGTCAATTTAAACATGTACATCTAATGTTAAATGGTTGAAAGCAACAAGAGCATCCTTTAAGCTTTCTGAAAAAACCTAAAGAGACTTATACATTTCAAATTCTTTGACCCATTTTAGCCCTGACCCTTTCCCTTGCCTCGACTCCATTCTTGGAATGAAAGAGATGCAACATCAAGTGTCACATGAAGAGTCACTCTTCAACATCGAGATACCGTTAAGAGTCCGATTCCATACAGTGATTTCGTCGTGCCATGACATGCTAAAAGGACTCCTAACTTTCTCATGGCTCTTTCAAGCAAATTTTATGAAGTTCGCAATTTAAAATTGAAATGAGAAGTAGATGATCAGTAGTAGATGAAAATGGTTGCTTATATTTCTTACAAAAACTAACAAATGAAAAACATTCTTTTATTGTCTACAAAAATATTTTAACATAAATTATTACCGATAATGAAAATATTTAAGCAATGCAACTGACCATTTTTAGAATTATATTTTCTAAGTTATTTATTTTTTTATGAAATAAAGGGAGCCTAAATAATATTTCGAGGCATATATTGGGAAATTGGCATATCCTTTTCCTTAGTCCGAAACAATAAAATTTACCAAAATATGTTTTACATTGTCCATCTATAATTTACAATATCATAAAAAAATATGAAATGCGTTTGAAATTTACACCACCACAAAAATGTAAATGACTTATATTTCATACATTATGTTTGACTATATCTATCATATCTGACACGTAATGAATCAACTATAGATTTGTTTCACACTATTGCAGTTTTCTCTTCTTCTTCTTCTTTTGCATTTCAATTTTAGTGCCTTTGTCACCCTTGTGGGCAACATAGGTAAATGTTGTAGGTATGGTCTTGGAGCAAATCAGTTCCATACGTGTCCACCCCCCTTCGTTGTACATTGAAAACTTATCTACATGATTGAAAACAAGTAAATTTTAAAGGTTGAGCGAAACCCTTTCAACTACAGTTTGAGCGTTAGTGAAAAAGCGTCTAATTTCGAATAAGTGCGACCAGCAAATGTGTCATAAGTTATCCTTTAACATTATGATTAGTTGTTCGTATTTTCATATATATTGGAGAAAATATTGTGACCTAAAGCTATCTCTTGTCTCCAATTTCTAAAAGTGGAAAATATGGAAGATGGTAGCCAAGAGGGAGACAAAATAAAAAGAAAATAGAAAAAAAAGCAAAAAAGAAGAAGAGGTGTTTATTTTGTTCATGCTTTCCCCTCATTGAATCCTTACTCCTTTATGTATCATTAAATCGAAATTGCTTTAGTCAAATAAAACAATTCCTTTAGAAAATAAATCCGGAAAATTAGTCCATTTATGTTGACGATTTGATATTTAAAGCCCGTATCGTTGAACGCGGTTTATTGACACGATATAAAACATAAAATACAAATTACAAATACTTAAATATGATTTGACACACATACTAAAAAGTTAATACTTTAATTATTTTGCTTGTTCAATAAATATTATGATATTTTAGTGCTAATCCACGAATCATAAGAACGGTTGTGACTCATCGATGTGAATTATTAACCCTAACTAACGTTGACATGGCCTTTGATTTGAATGTAATACTCTTTGAGGTTCTAATTACTAAGCCGTTGGATTGAAGAGAGTGTTAGAATAAGATGATCAAAATTTAATTAATTCCAAAGCTTTGAGAGTGAGAGGACTCTAAGGGCGCGTTTGGTAATAATTGCGTTCGGGAACAGAATCTAATCAGAAATGACTCTTTTTTATTATGTTAGAACAATTTCTAAGCATTTTAAGCCGTTTGGTAATTGTCCAAAATTTCTGATTATGTAATAGAATTGTGTTTGGTACCGTGCTTATTAATTCTATTCCAAATCAATTTATTTTAATTTTTAAATAATTTTTTTACTTTTTTTCTTTTCTTTTTCCTTTTTTTTTTTTTTTTTTTTTTTTTTACTTTTTACTTTTTTCTTTCCTTTTTCTCCTATTCTTGAGCGTCGCCGGCCCTCGACGAGGCTAGCCCTCGTCGGGCGAGGCTCGCCGACAGCTGGGTGAGGCTCGCCGATGGCCAGGTCGGCCTCGCCGGGGCTGGGCAAGGCCTGCCTGGCCATCGGCGGGGCTGAGCGTCGCGAGGCTTGCCTAGCCTCGCCGGACCTCACCTTGGCCTCACAAGCTCGCTAGACCAGTTGCCAGCGACCGGCGGACGACAATCGTGGGATGGCGATAGATGAAGAAGAAAAGAGAAGAAGAAGAAGAAGAAGAAGAGAAAATGGAAGAAGACTTGATTCTCAAATTTGTTCCCAAAATAAGAATCAACTTTTTTTGTATTCTTGATTTTACTCCAAATCTGTTTCTTGGAACAAAAATTTTACCAAACGCCATTATGTTCCCAAACTGCTCACAAGAACAAAAAATCAGAATCAATCACTGGTGGGATGGTTATCAAACAGCACCTAAGCACGCACTTTCGCATGAAGAATCGACATTTTCTATAAGGGAAAATAGAATCGATTATTAAAAAAAAATCAAACAAATATCTCTTCAGGAGAATTTATGATTCGATGTAAAACAGGACGTTGACCCGCGCGACGCGTGGAAAGGTTAAGCATGGAAACTTCATGACCATGAAATTGTCCTAAAGAAAACTAAATTAAAGAAAATATTTGGAATCGAGTGGAAATTGAATTCACTGAAATTGTAGACTTTGTTGAAAAGAACATTTAGAAAAACGTCATATTGAAAAGAGAAATTGCATAAATAAGTTTTGGGTGAATGTACATAATATGGGTTGTCTTTATCTTTCGTCATCGAGATAATTCTTAGTGTGACCGCAAGAAATATACATTATATAATATTTCGAAGCGTATGGGGGAAATTGCATTTTCCTTTTCCTTTTCTTGAAGCAATAAAAATTATCTGAATATTTTCTTACATTATTCATCTATAATCTACACTATCATAAAAAATATAAATCGCATTCGAAATTTATGCCACCATAAAATGAATAAATACTTTATATTTCTTATATTGTCTTTGACTATGTCTCTCAAATCCAATATGTAATGAGTCAACTATAGATAAATTCCACTTTCTTTTGGCTTACATTAATTTAAACATGTGTATCTAATGTTAAATGGTCGAAAGCAACAAGAGCATCCTTTAAGCTTTCTAAAAAACTCTAAAGAGACTTATACATTTCAAATGCTTTGACCCATATTAGCTCTGACCCTTTCCCTTGCCTCGACTTCATTCTTAGAATGAAAGAGATGCAACATCAAGTGTCGCACAACGAGTCACTCATCAATGTCAAGATGCCGTTAATAGTCCAATTCCGCACAGTGATTTCGTCGTGCCACAGCATGCTAAAAGGACTCCTAACTTCCTCGTGGCTCTTTCAAGCAAATTTTACAAAGTTCGCAATTTAAAATTGAAATGAGAAGTAGATGATCAATAGTAGATGAAAATGGTTGCTTATAATTCTTACAAAAATTGATAAATAAAAAATATTTTTTTATTGTCTACAAAAATATTTTAACATAAATTATTACCGATAACAAAAAATTTTAGGCAATGCAATTGACCATTTTTAGAAATATATTTTCCAAGTTATTTATTTTTTATGAAATAAAGGGGCCTAACTAATATTTCGAGGCGTATATTGGGAAATTGACATTTCCTTTTCCTTTTTTCTGAAAAATAAAAATTACCAGAATATGTTTTACATTGTCCATCTATAGTTTACAATATCATAAAAAAATATATGAAATTGCTTTTGGAATTTACACCACCACAAAAAAAAAAGACTTATATTTCATACATTATGTTTGACTATGTCTCTTATATCTGACGTGTAATGAACCAACTATAAATTTGTTTCACACTAATGCAGTTTCCTTATTTGTCTTTTTTTTGCATTGCAATTTTAGTGCCTTTGTCACTCTTGTGGGCAACATAGGTAAATGTTGTAGGTATGGTCTTGGAGTAAATCAGTTTCATACGTGTCCCCCCCTCTTCGTTGTACATTAAAAATTTATCTACATGAATGAAAACAAGTAAATTTTAAAGGTTGAAGGGTCCAAAGCAACAAGAGCATCCTCACAGCTTTTGGAAAAATTATGAAGATACTTCTACTTTTCGAACTTTTTGACCGTTTTAGCCCGACTTTTTCGCGTGCCCAGTCTCCATCCTTGGACGGAAAAGACGCAACATCAAGCGTAGGACGGCAGGCCTCGGGACACCGTCAGGGGTCCACTTCCACACGATGATTTCATCATGCGAGTCCGTTGACTCCGGTGCTTCTTTCAAGCAACTTCTACGAATTTCAGTCTGAAATTCAACTTGTATTCTTTTGATTATGGGAGGATAAAATTTACCTGGATATTTTCTTACATTATCCGTCTACAATTCACGTTAGTATAAAAAAAAATATGAAACGCATTCGAAATTTAAACCACCATAAAAAGAATAAATGATTTATATATCTCACATTGTGTTTGATCATGTCTATCGTGTATGACATGTAATGACTCAACTATAAATCCATTCCCTTTTAATTTTACATTGAAAATTTATTTACATTAATTAAGACATACAAATCTAAAGGTTAAATGGTCGAATGTAATAAGAGCATCCACATAGTTTCCTGAAAAATTATAAAATGACTTATGCTTTTCAAACTTTTTGACGCATTTTAGTCTCAACCCTTTCTCTCGCTTTGTCTCAATCCTTGGGACGTAAGAGATGCAAAATCAAATGTAGGACACAAAATTACTCGTTGCCATCAAGACACAGTTGAATGTCCGGTTCCGCACAGTGATTTCGTTTTGCGAAAGACCACCGCACGCTAAAACCACGCTTAACATTCCAGTGGCTCTTTTAAGCAATTTTTATGGAGTCTGGGGTCCGAAATTTAGCCAGTGTCTTTTACTTTTGACTATGGGGGGACAAAGTTTGAAATTGGAAATGACGAGCAGATGATTAATAGCTGACAATTCTTGTCTTGTCACGGTTCTCGTCTGCTCCTATGTATAGCAACTCTGACCCAAGAAAATGAAAATCTTCGCACAGCTTTTAGGAAATGGAATGGTCAGATTCCCCAAATGTAGCCTCTCGAGTCGAATCGAGGCGAGGCCTACCATGGGTTTTGTCTGTAAGTTCACGACTTTGACCAGCCGAGTCGACTTAAAGAGTCCTCAACTTCTCTGCCTCTCTCTCTCTCTCTCTCTTTTCGTCTCTACTTTATTTTACGTGACTTTCTCAATGCGGACTGTTCCAACATACACGACAACTTTCTTTTTTATTTTGGTGCCTGAGGAACAGTTAATCCTGTGGATGCTTCGTCCTAATTCGCCATGACCGTGTACCTCTTGGTCTTGATTTCCGCGTCCGCCATGCGACAAGGGCCCCTTTCCAAATTCGGTCTCCAATATTATATTTAACCAAAGATTTACCATTAGGTCGTTATTTCAACAACCCAAAATGTCATTCTTTTCACCAATATGAAAAATTGTTAATTTTATTTGAGACGGCAGGTGATGTCCACATCGGCTTTTTGTGCTCAACCCGCGAGTAAAGATGCTATTTATGAATTCCCCATTAAATTCAAACGTTGCTACAACTATCCATGATGTGTTGGACTTAGCGATCAAAACATATCAAATCCTATATTTCTTGACATTCGATTAGTTCAATTTATAGCTTTAACTTTTTGTCTGATAAAATACGAAAGTAACCAATCATATTTTCTTGACTCATAATTTTAGCTGTTTTGGTTTTTCCCATAGGCTAGGAATAGTCGCGAGTTCTGTGCTCGTGTGATCTTGGGATTGACAAGGGAGCGTTCCTTCGGGTCAGCTCGTTGAAATGTCAACTAGCCCCTTGACGGCTCTTCAAAGTAACAAGCACCACAGGTGAAAGGGGGGGACTTCAACAGCCACTTCCTTAGGAACAAACAAAGCTGTTGAAGATGACGCCTCTCTCTCTCTCTCTCTCTCTCTCTATCTATATGTATATACTGATAACTTGAAATGAGGTGTCTTCTCTGACGTTGTCCATTTGTCTCCCTTCTGTGCAAACACTTCTGCTTGTCCTGAGCAAGATTCGGTCGGAGAACTCAAACACGAAAAGGTTGTTTTCTTGGTGCTCTGGATTAAAAAATCTGCTTAGTTGTTTTCTTCCCTGAAGACCCATTTTGGCAGAAAAGAAAAAAATGGTCTTGGTACTTGGTACGAGCAGAGCATGTACTCTCCTCTCGGAGAGCTGTTCTCGAACTTCTCTTCTGGCTGTATGCTTCTACACGTCTAAAAAGGAGGGCTCTTGCTAACATTTTCTGGTAATTCTCAGACTTCTTTAGATCAGTGTATCTTTGGAAGATTCTTCTGCGATTTTGTGGCTGAGGTTTGGCAGATTGCTTGTCTTTGACAAGGTTTCTCTCTGGTGATAGAGTCAGAAACTGTCTGTTGTGTAACAAACAATGAGATCTTTAGGGGTTATTTCTTACGAAATTGGTTGTGACAGTTTGCTGTGAATTGGCTAGTTCCGAGAAATTGTTATTTACTTGCTTAGGGACGAAAAGCGAGAAGGAAAAGCTAGTCTCCGTATAATATAGTAGTAAGAGCCATATTGGCAGTAGGTTTAATTGATGTATATTTTCTTCCCAATAAGCAGAGGTAGAAGTTTCATTACTATTCTTGGATGATAAAATTAAGGCATTTGCTTTGCTCGCAAAGGTCAAACTCTTCAAGAACGTTGCTTTTTGAGTATGACATATGCAGGCTGGTAGATGCTTGGAGGTTGAAAGAATTGATGAGACCATTAATTGTGTGTTACTGCGAGGGTGCCAAGAACTAAACTCAGGAATTAGCCAGGTCCGGTATCTTATTAAAAACAACGGGCACAGCCAGTTATTTTGATTGGTGCGTTACAAGTTGTAGACATCACCTACATGCAAAATTAACTAAATACGAATATGGGTTTACATGGTTGTAACTCATCATTGAGAAGGGTGTATGGAGGAAGTTTCCTCCAACATTTGGAGGAAAACAAAACCAATAACTGTTAGCAAACGGTGCAATCCACTGCAATGAATGGAAACCTATATGTCGTCTTAATTAAGTTCAATCTCAATTTGGTAGAAAGGTCACATTCTTTGCCTAGTGTCTATGTGACCTTTGTCCTTTGCTTGAACTGGAAACTCTGGATTCATCAAAACTCAGAACTATAATCCTTTGATGAAGATGTCCTCCTGTTCTTATATTTGTGTTTTAAGGGAACCCATTCTGAACATCCCATTTCCTTGTGGCGCAAAGGTCCGTATGAAGGAAACCAATTTATGAAGCATAAGCTATATATCTGGTTCTTTTCATGAGGAAAGGCTGTTTTGTTAAAAGCACAAGTTAACGGCACCAGAGAAGTGAAAGCGAAATAATCGATAGCATGTGGAGTTTGTAGAACGCGTCAAACACCGATTTACGTGAAAGAAATTGATAGCACTAATGCAATAATATTCGGTGGTTTTCAGAGTAGAGATTCTTGATTTTGAGGAAGCAGAGGCCTAAATATGGTTATGGCGTGTCCTGCTTGTTTAGAATCTTTGTTTCTGGTTAGTTAGCCATTCTTTAATTTCTGCAGAAAAGCTGTATTCTCTATTCTTTATTCTGGAAATGTCAAACTCTAGTTTAAGTGTTGCCAACTAATTTTTGCATGTCAAACCTCTACTTTGAGGGGCAGGCAAGTAAAATTCATACTTTGCTGGTGGTTATGTCCCTTGAATCCTCCGTCCATAAGCTTTTGCACCCGGTAACATCTCATGTCTGCTGCATTTTCAGAGTAATGATTGGTTGCTATTATGCAATGTAATTGATATCTCAACATAATATTTGAGTCTCCTGTGATTGGGTTGTGTGTTGGATTTGCAAAAAAGACATCATAATAATCTTTTCTTGTATTTTCAGAGTAATGATTGGTTGCTATTATGCAATGTAATCGATATCTCAACATAATATTTGAGTCTCCTGTGATTGGGTTGTGTGTTGGATTTGCAAAAAAGACATCATAATAATCTTTTCTTGTCAATACTTCTGCATCTGCAGATCAAGGAAAAATCAGTCCCTTTGAATGGGGAGTGCTACTGTGGTGGAGGAGACACTCTCTAATTCATATTGTTTCGAGGTAAATATTAGTCAGGTTTTAAAATTTTTATTCCTACGCATGAGATTGATCATTTAACGTCCTAATGTGCTGTCTGGTAACTTTGTTCCATACCAGTTATTTGGGCTGCTGTGCAGTGTTAATTATGATAATAGAGCTGCATTCCAGCTTAATTCTCTTGAACGATAAGAGTTTCTGATTTTTGGTGCCTTTGGCTTCCAAATAAGTGAGATGCTATTAGAAAAAATCACTAGCATTGATGAAGATGAAGCACTAAGTTATTTCAGTTTGGAATGAACTAAGGACTGCACATTAAAAAAAGCGTGCTTGGATTAATGTTTATTTGGAAGCATATCAGCAATTCATGGTACACATATTAAAGCTCTGTATTGATTGGTTTTTGAAGTTATCCCTATTTATTGATCCGTCCTATTTATCATTTTTCCTTTTTTCTGATTTGGTTTAATGTGATGAATCTAGCTAATGATTGCAGGTCCACTCTGAAATGTGCATAGAACTTATGAAGTTGGTTGATAGAGTATCAAGTGTTATTCCACAAATAGAGGCAGCTCGACCTCGCTCGTCTGCAATGCTTGCACTTTCCTCTTTAACTTGTGAAATCGAAAAAGCCAAGCAACTCCTCCACTACTGCAGTGAATCTAGCAAACTCTACCTGGTGGGTACCTATGAGGTTGTTCAACTCCAAAGTGATGAGGTTAAAAAACATACACTGATTTGTCAAATGCTTGTTGCTTCTGGAAAACAGCAACTTGATCGGATTCTATGTGAAAGCGACGCAGTTCAAATTAGAAAAAAGTCATGAAGGGACGAAGAACAGGCAGAAAAGTTGGATATAGATTTTTTGGTGCGTCATTAGTGGGGAGAATTTTGACATGCTGTATTGACTAAACATTTGACAGTCTTTCCTCTGTATTGCTCATTCTCTACTCAGTCCCTGGGATTACTCCTTAAAATCTACATTAGGTCTGTTGCCAAAGTACGTAGGTAGATTATATATCAAGTTCACATATTTGTTGGCTTCGTATGTGTGATGATTGTTGCAACTTTCAGGCATTAACCAGTGATGCAATAGCCAGGAGATGTCAAAGATCAAGGGATCAATTGGAGCGCGGTTTAGACGTAGTTCGTAATTCGGTTCCAGTCTTGTTGGCTATCAAGGTTGGTTGCTTTTATACTTTATGTAGAGATTTCACGCAGATTCTATTTTCTTGGGGCGTGTGTGTGTGTGTGTGGTGGGCATATTTCTGTGGCCAATATGGAAAGGACAGACTCCTTTGCAGCATTCTGTTAAAGATCTGAGGCAACACTTTATCCTTTGCCTTCTGTCAGCCAGAAGAACAAAAGTGCCGACCCTTGTTTCACTGACGTAGTTTTAATTTTCTCTACATTAAGTCTTTTTGTGCATGCTTGATCTGCATGACTGAATTTGTTGCAATTTACTGACCCCAGCTTTCAATTTATGTGAAATATCCGAATTCACACCTAGTAAGGAAAACCTTCCTTCGTTGATCGCACGGACTTCTTGTCAACCTCCCCTCTCCCCACCCCAAAAACCATAGCTAAATCCACATCTTGTCAAAAAGATTACCTATGCATTTGTTGCAGCTCTCCTAAAGTTGGCATTTTCTCCGTAGATAGGTTCGGCGGGGGGTGCAGGAAATTTCATTGGACGTGCATTCTTCTTTATGCTTGTGAGAAGGATGTTCTTAGTTTTGTATTGGAAGGTCAAACCTGGTTTCGTTCCTTTCTTTAATTTCTTTGTTTGCTTGATGCATCTGCAGATATGTCACATAGCTGACGAGCTTAGAAATGTAAAGTTTATCTTGGATCCTTGTGAAGTGGAGGCTGGAAAGGTCCTTCGTGAATCTTTAAGGCCACATTTATCCATAACTGTTCCGACAGAGACATTGGATATCGGAGCGCTTAAATTTGCTGCTTCAAAGCTTCATATCATGTCTCAAAGGGCTATCATAAAAGAGAAAAGATCAATCAAGAAACTTCTCAGCAAAGTTGGTGACAGTAACCCGGCAAAGAAAGAGAGGTTGAAATTCTTATATTATCTCTTGGATAAGTACGGAAACTCCATTGTGGCAGAGCAACAAGAGAATGCTATCCTTAGTGGTGATAAAACAAGTGAATTTCAAACCTCCAGATCCAGTAATGATGCTAAAGCTGATGTTATCCCTCCTGATGAATTCAAATGCCCTTTGTCCCTGAGAATGATGTACGATCCCGTCACCATTGCTTCTGGAGTGACATTTGAAAGGATGTGGATCCAGAGGTGGTTCGACGAGGGCTACGATACATGTCCCAAAACAAAGGAAAAGCTGTCACACCAGTCGTCGGCACCAAACAGTTTCCTGAAACACGAGATATCAAAGTGGTGTGTAGAATATGGAATTAAAAATATTGACCCAAGCAGAGGAGCAGAAACCCTTTGCTCATTGGAATCTTCAATGTCCATCAATAGCCTTGGCAGTCTTGCTCATGGATATGGAGATTCCATCTACAATCCCGACCCTTCGAACAGTAAAGTTCTAAATGACCTAAGTTCAAACTCTATTCAGAGTGATGACAGTGATCAAAGATGCGAGACTTCTACACTGAGGACCTTGAGATCTTTAGCATTACTGCCTAAACTCAAGGAACTTAAATGGGAGTCCCAATGCGATGTTGTCGAAGACACAAAAAACTATTTGGATCGTGATGATCAAGCTCTTGGGTCAGCACCATTTGAGAATTTTCTTACACTGCTTGTACAGTTTCTCGTAGACGCCCATGACCAAGGTGACCTAAAAGCTCAAAGGACCGGGTCACAGTTGTTGCTGACATATGTCAGCAAAAATAGGTATGTTATTCTCTATAGTCACCTGGAATCCGTAAATACTAGTAATGGTATCATTCCTGTTCGGGATGATGTGATGATGACACTGCTAGCTTAGGATGACATGATTGCTTGACCTCTCTAAATTTTTTTCCTGGTCAGCGCTTTCAACAATGCTTCGAATATTTAGGCAGATCATTTTATGCCTGTGGGTCGCATCATACTTCACTAATGAGACATGAAAGTGTTTAAATCTGTGTTAAGAAGGGAAGTGTCGTTTTTTTAGTTTTCCTTCTCTCTTTCCCATCAACTTAAATTAAGTCTAGCCTCCTGTTAAAAGCATATGCTTGCTGTCGCTTCTTTTCTGCAATACATCCTGCAGAACCTGATTTCTTATTTGCTTTATTTTCTTCATGTAGATACGAAGTGACTTGTTTCGACAAAGGTGCCTTCTCTCTGTTGATATCATTGCTCGACTCGGAAGTGTCTGAACAAGTTCTTGCCATGCTAGAAGTCTTGTCTGCTCATGAAAACTGCAGACCTGAGATTGCCGCATCGGGTATTCTTGGCCCCATCTTTAAAATCCTTGGCTCTCAGAACAGAATTCTTCAGGAATCTGCACTTAAGATCCTCATCAATCTGTCACATGATTGCTACGTCTGTCAGCATCTTATATATTTAGGATGCATCCCAAAGATGATTCCATTTCTTCAAAGTTCCCTTTTTGCGAAGCTTGTCCTGACAATCCTGAAAAATTTGTGCAATAGCGAAGAGGCAAGCGCTTCCATTGCGGAGACTGATAAATGCATTGCTTCTGTTGCTGAATATCTAGAGTCTGCAAGCAGTGAAGACCAAGAATATGCAGTGGCCATTCTCCACTCGGTATGCCACGAACAAATTCGATACTGTAAGTTGGTCCTGGAGGAAAGTTTTGCAGTTTATCCTGCTCTAATCAACATAAAGATGAACGGGAGTGACAAGGCAAAGGCGAGTGCTTCCGAGCTGCTAAGGCTTTTCCGAGTTATCGAACACGATGGCTTGTGACCTGAGGCATTCTATGCCTCTTGAAAGGATGATATAGTCATTTTAGAAGAACTAATTTCTCGAGTGACCAGGGTGAAATTTAAAGGCGCATCCTGGGGACTGCTTTTTGACTGTGCAGTGGTAGATAATCTCCATCAACAGAAGATAGCATAGAATCTTCTCAAAGAAAGAGTTCTCACCCGGCGAGATTCCGTATCGCTAGGGATGGATTTCTTTGGCAAATTTTGCTTAAGCCAGGTCCTGACAGTAGGCTTCGTTTTTCCTCTTTGTTCTTAGGTTTCAAGCTATTTTGATAGTGTCCATGTATATAGGAATCTACATTGTCTCTGCTTCAGTTTTCTCAAGCCATGAACTCAGTGGCGTTTGTACAGTTTTGAGTTGTTATTGGCCTTGAAGCTGAACGCAGTCATCGGATGCGGAACTTGTTGCGACGCATTCAAACTAAAATGTCCTAGGTTTTTCCTATTAGAAAGTTACAGCAAGTTATCTGCAGCATTGTGAAATCATTGTCCAATGGACAGAAATAACCTTGCACAAATGAAATATGCTCACAAGGCTACCGTCGTCGATTGTCAGTTCACGTGCCTCGTATTACCGATCCATTCCTCATTCTCAGGATAAGCCCTGAAGAACCACCTCGGCACACGATCTCTTCCCGATCTTATGCGACTAAGTAACCCAGAATGGTAGATAATGAACTAGGATGATTGCTCTTTAGACCTCGAAAGCATTCAATAATGTCCTTCCTGATGTTTTCTTGTCAGATTTCTTGCTGATATTTTCTTTCATGTCCTTCCTTTTTTCGGCTCAAGAGTATGCGAACCCCGATTCCCGACCATAGCAGACTGCTCTGCAGCATGGATAACATAGAATGTGTAGGTATGTATGTTCGGATTGAAACGCCGAGTGGTCAGATCTGCAGCAGCCGTCTATCAATTCAAGCAGCAAATTTAGGAGCTATGGAAGGATATTGGGTTGAGAGACTGATTTGCAATGCGACTATGATCCTATTCCTACCTTTCATTGCCGAAGCGACATGATATAGAAACCTGCCGGACATTTTACTGCATGTCGAAATTGGCATTATGGAACTAATGTCGATTGCGTGCGACATATTTTCAAACCCAAGACGGTTCGACATGTCCAATACTGCCCCGGGGTTAACATGTGAAGAGACTATTATTTTAACATGCTTTCACATTCATCAGTTCCGTCTTAAGCATCAAATATGGAAAAAAGCATTCGGCGAGTCAATTGCAAAAGATTCACAACTTCTCTATTTGATGTAATAAAAGTGAACATTAACCTATTAGTATATTTCGAAAACTTAAAAGACGTTATTCTTTTGGTCACTCTTGTTTGGAGATATCTATGGGCTAATTAAACCAAAGAAATGCGAGAAACCCTGTCATAACATCGGGAGATTGTAAACGAGGCGAGAAAGAAATTGTAACATTCGGATCTCTTATTTTCACTTTTTCGTGCAATTACTTTTTATTATACTTTATTATTAGTATAGGGTTGGACCGAAGCAAACCCGCTGGAGTAGCTCAGTTGGTTAGAGCGTGTGGCTGTTAACCACAAGGTCGAAGGTTCAAGCCCTTCTTCTAGCGCCGTCTTTCCTATTTTCATTATCAATTTTTTATAACTTTTATTTTCCTTGGTCTATTTTTATTACACATAAAAATTCCATTTATTCTTTGCCAAGGGATTAAAGATTAATTAAAATGATTATATTTTTAACTTGCAATATAAACTATATTCGGAGCATCAATCTATTTTTTTCTTATGTTATTTTGTCATGCTAAAATCGTAATGAAATATGAGAGTGCAATTGTTTTAGTAAGAAAATTTTTCACAAATTAGTTTTCTAGATTTTCATGTGTTTGATTTACTGAAAATGATCAGTCAACGAAAAATAATTTTTAGTTAAGGAAAACATATGCAAAATAATGTATATCCAAAGCATAGTTTTTTAGATTTTCACACGTTTAGTTTACTCAAAATGATCGGTCAACGAAAAATAATTTATAATTAAAGAAAATATATGCTTAAAGTTAGGAAAATGAATTTTCTAGAAAAAATGAAATTCTTTTTTTTAATTCCTAAAAAATATTTTATTTTATCGTGACGTTTTCTCCAAAATTAAAAAAAAAATCTATAATAAAAATGTTTGTCAATGAAACATTAAAAAAAGAATTAGCAAACAATATTTACTTTTGTTAAAAAAAAACAATAAAAAGGTCAATCCGAAGCAAGCCCTCAAACTACTTCATTTCAGGCTTCTTGTGAACTTCGGCATCCTCATACGTAAAAAAACAAAATGGTATTTCTTCTTCTCAGAAGAGAAGAAGATACAAAAAAATTAATAGTACGAGACATGTGGAAACCAGTGTAAAAAGTCAGGACACAACCATGGAATAATCGAACGCGTTTGTAAGAATGAAAGCTTCCTTCTTTGGTGAGTTAACCCTTCAGCCATCATCAAAGATCCAAAGAAGCCCTTAAAGTTAAGGAAATGAATTCTTTAACAAAAAAATTATTTTTTCTAAAAGAGATTTCTAAAAAGTATTTTATTTTACGGCGAAGTTTTCTCCAAAGCATAAAAAGGTCTATACTAAACACGTTTATCAGCGAAACAAAAAAATAAAAAATAAAATTAGCAGACAGTATTAATTTTTGTGAAGATAACAACAAAGAGGTCATATGATAGGTTTTACTCACCCCGTGTTTGCGGCTTTTGTCAATTTTTTCAAACAGCAAAAGCGCTAGAGTCGGATACCGTCGATCCTACTCTCTCTCTTTCTCCGGCTGTTTCCGATGGCGACGGAATCGTCGGAAGGAGAGGAGGAAGGGAAGATCACCGGCGGCAACCCCGTGCTCGCCGTCGACGACGACCTCCGCGAGATGGGCAAGAAGGCCGTCTGGAGCGTCAGCTCCTGCAAGCCCGGCAACGGCGTCTCCTCCCTCCGCGACGACAACCTCGACACTTACTGGCAGTTCTCTCTCTCTCTCTCTCTCTCTCTCTCTCTCTCTTCCGTGTTCTCTGTTGGCAGGAGGGAATTGGGGAATTGATCGTTTGGGTTTGTTTTGTGGTGGTGGTTCTCTTGGGCGGTGACGCAGATCCGACGGCGCGCAGCCGCATCTGGTGAACGTTCAGTTCCAGAAGAAGGTGAAGCTCCAGGTTCGATTCTTCAGTGATTCCTCGTTTTAAAAATCCAAACTTTTCTGCCTTTTTTAAAGTTGTGAGTGTGAATTGTGCTCTTTGGGACTTGATTTCGGTTGAAGATGGTGGCCCTCTACGTGGATTTCAAGCTTGACGAGAGTTACACGCCCAGTAAGATCTCGATTCGTGCCGGGGATGGATTCCACAATCTGAAGGTTGGTTTTTTTTTTTTTTTGTGTGGATTCGGACGAGCTTTCGAGCTTGGCGTGATTGATTATGTGTAGTTTCTTTTGATTTGATGATAACTTTGATTGCTTGAGTGAGTAGAAAGTCGGGTCGTTTCGCCGGTAAATGTTTTCTGTTTTTTTGTTTCAGGAGATAAAGACGGTGGAACTTTTGAAGCCGTCCGGGTGGATTCCTATATCTCTATCTGGAAATGATCCTCGGTGAGTTCCAAAAGCACATCGGGTCATGTTCCTGTAGTTAGGTGATGCTAGATAGTTCACTGCTGCTGTCTATGTATGATTTAATATGAATATGACATCATAGGAAAGACAGCAGCATTTTCAGAGAAATTTTAGCTGGAAAGATAGGGGTGTCATGTCCTGGAACCTTTCTGCTGGTCGTTGTTGGTGCCAATTGTCATCCTGCTTACCTGGTATAACAGCCAGGGTCAATTTAGGATCACCTCTTTTCCTGGAATGCGATGGGAGCTGGTTTATGAATATGATCATATGATATAGAACTATCTGTTGATATGTCCAGTACTTTTAGGACAGAAAATTGTTGAACATGGAACTTTTCTGCCAGGACACAGAAATGATTTTTAACTGAAAATTGCTGAACATAGAGATTTTCTGCTAGATTGTTCGAAGGATTATGTGTTTCGAATCTTTCAAGCATGTTATTGGCCCTTCGTAGACTTCCTGCTGTCTTCTTTTGGCACTGTTAGATCCATAAGGTACTGAAGAATAGAGTACATGCATTTTCTTGCATACTTGGTTGGTTGAAGCAACGTGGGGTTGGTCGGCAACATGGATACTCGAAGAACCGGAAACCATGTGCAGTGTCATATGATTCTCAGTTTTGGTTACACACTCTATTAATATCCATATGTTTTTAGAGAGCACCTGAGACATAGTTTTATTTCTTCCCTTGCATTGGTTTTTTTGGAGTATCATTGTTGCAGACTCAAAAGGTTTTGTTAAGTATTATATATCACTTCTTTGTGAGTTTTCCCTTTTTCTCTTGAGTAATAAGGAAGTGTTTGGACAGGGAAACTTTCGTCAACACTTTTATGTTGCAAATAGCCGTGTTGTCGAATCACCTGAATGGACGAGACACACATGTGCGGCAGATCAAAGTTTATGGTCCTCGACCGTGAGTTCATTCATCATCATTAACTCATAATTGTTCGGCTTTTAAATTTTTAATTGTTGCATCAAGGACAATTTATGGGCTACTTCTGGGAAGAACCATACTGTCATCTGTACTGACGTCAAAGCCAAACACTCTCTGGTTTGGCTATAGTGTCTTCTTGCGCATTTCCAGGATTTTAACTTCTCTTTTTCATGCTGCATGACAGGAACCCATTTCCACATCAGCCTTTCCAATTTACGTCAACAGAGTTTATCACTTACTCCTGCGTGAGATGAGAAACGAGAATCTCCAGACTAAAAGGGGATGAGAAATGTAAGATCTTGTGCTTCAAGGGCCCTTGAAGAGTGTCTTTTGGGAATGCGAGTTACATGGCTTTTTTCTCTACCTCGAGGCCATCCTGATATCTTCCTACATACCCAGGCAAGACTTCACTGGTGCAAGGGATCCAGTGCAGAGGCAGTGCCCATCCACAAGCTTACAGATTAATTGGAGAGTGGGCAGCAAAGAGAGACATGAATGATATTTTCAGTTTCTTCTCATCATTGCTTTAGCAGACTGTTGAAATTGCAACCATGTTGATGCTCTGGCGACCTGGCGACCTTCATCTATTGATGCTTGTTGATTTAGCCTCCAAGTTCAATTGTCTTCGGGGAGTTAAATTACTTTCTAGTGCATGCTGCCTTGTCATCATCTGTTCTGTTTAAAAGTTAAGCCTGCCGTAGAGCCTTTTCCCAGTAGTGTGCTGTAATCGTCGTTTCTCTTTCTATGGTCCGGAGTTGGCATTTTTCAGATTTTCTAGTTGAATTCAAAGGCCATTTGGTGTATTGCACCCCTTATTCTAGAGCCAAGAGGTCATCGTCATCGGTTGAAGTCTGCTCATAAGCAAAACATCCCCATAAAACATCATCTTATAAATGCGAAGGAAAATTGGCCTGGAGAGTTGGAATAGAGACAACCTAGGTAGATCGAACAAAAAGAAGGAAAGCAGAAAGAGGGAAGGTTAGTCCGCAGCAGGAGAAGAAGCCGAAGGTGAGTAGACAGCGCCAAGGGGGCGAGGGGGATGCATCCTTTTCCAGGGCATGGTCTCATTAACTCTATTGCAAAACTTGCTATTTCGGCAATCATATATCATACTTGCAAGGAGCAAAATGCCCAGATTCTCAAGCATAGGCAAAGACTAGCATCGGATTTGTTTACTTCTCGTCCTCAAATTCACACCTAAGCTTGAAAGGAAGCACCCTCTTTTTACGCTTCTATGGCAGCGAGAAAGGAAAGGAGCCCTATTGGCTTTGGTCACGGGTCAAATTAGAGTACTTCAACATGGAAGCCGAAATCCCACCTAGGACGTAATCAGAACCCTATCTCCATTAAAATTGGAAATGCAGCGGGTGATAATATAAGGTATGAATTCACAACCCTATTTCCATTAAAGATATGCCGCCGGAGCACTAACTAGGATGTAATCAAAAGCTCAGAGGTTCCAAGAGTTTTGATAATTAAGAGTCAAGTAGCCAGCTAATAAAAATACATCCAAAGTGCGCTAGACCTTGGGAGACTTGATTAAGGCAATGCCATACAAACATAACATACAAGTTTTCAGTTTCACAATCCCCAGCTTCGATAGAGTAGCTATGGATGCTCAGCGAAGATTCTCCGCTGTTGATTTGCCATACAAACTTCCACATGTAATGATTATGCTTGAGCATTTGCTTGAGTTAAATAGTAAACACTGTCCATGGTGTCCAGCTTAAGTAAGTGTCATGTCATTCACACGCTGGCTTGGTGTCAAAGCTACTCAAGCAGATAGCAAAGGCTTGCAAAGCAGATAGTGGATAGCGGTAATCCATTGTAAAGATGTCTTTCCCAATCTTTCCGAATTGTAGGATTACCTTCTCTTGCTCTGCAGCTGAAATTTTGTGGGAGGGATCAACAGAAGCCACCAACTGAAAGTTCTTAACAGATGCAACTGTAACGCGTCCCCGGAAATTCAAACACCAGCACTGAAGCTGCTCATGCCACCTAGGTGCCTTGTTTTTGAGAACCAGTGGGTCACCCGCCCCCAGAACAGGAACTGGAATATCTAAGAGACTTGTGGAGCTAAATTCTGTGACCTTGTCTTTTCCTTTTGAGGCAGGTGACAGAGAAGACGGTTCATCGAATGAGTGGGTGAACAAGCTTGGTGTTGGGACACTACCACCCTCCTGAAGGCAAGAGATAGGAATGGAGTCCATGACACAATGCATCCTCCTTGGTCCTCTAGTGCGGAGGACATTCAATTCATAAGAGACGGAGCCTACACTGTAGTTACATGCAGAAACTCTTGGAGACACCTGCTTAGAATTGAATCTCCTATTCAACCGACTGTTTGATTGAATAGCCGCTTCACATGGAGGTTGGGTGTCATATATGGTAAACTTGGTTCCCAGAAAATTAGACCTAAAAGATCAATCCCAAGAGGTCGTTATATATGAAGCAAATATGATAGGTGGATAGAGAAAAGTACAGGTTAGTTCAAACTTGCCTCAATTTTCCTACATATGTACTGCTGGCCCGAGAAAAATCATCTGCAACCAGAGATATAACAAAATCTGTGCATGTGGCCCTCCGAATCTTTCTGGCAGCCAACAACATTTTATCTTTCTCATCCTCAGCTGTCAGTATGAACAAAGTGAATGAGATAATCTGAGCAGCTTAAGAAATCAACAATTTTATAGGCAAGAAAGGCTGGTGCTTCCATCTTCATGAAAAGGAAGGAGGCAGAATCTCAACATTGGTTACAATGGAGACTCCCAGTCACAACATTCTCTTCACAGCTATATAGAATGAACTCCATCAGGTTCAGCTATTAAGAAGCAAATGCAACACACTTATGTATTGTTTACAAATTAAAGCGGATGGACTGATCCGGCCACACTCTCCATATAAATTTCGAATGACCATGATCAGTAGCAAGCTTTCTTCTAGAAATCATCTACATCTTTACGACTCAGTTCTACACTTGGCAAATAGCATCTATTGGGGATGAGCTTCAATGCACTGGACATGGGGAGTACCTTAAGTTGTGTAGATTAGACTATAATACGTATCTACTATAGATTTTTTTTTTTTGGCATGGGGGGATCAACAACGCGATCTCTTAGGACAGCTAAACTGTACTTTGGGTTATGTAGTAAAATGGGCATGATTGACATCTAGATTCTGGGTCAAGGAATATAGCTTGGAGTTACCTTCATCGTCCACTACACTGCTTTCATGACCTATGCTAGAGAATGTAACCAAGGTAAAGAACCTACGCAAGTCTGTAATTGCTCAAAACTATATATACACACGCACACACCAAGAGCGGTCACAGCTTCTAGGGGTTAGACTAAGCAAATTGTCTATTCCAGCTCAACTATGTCAATCTCCTCTTTGCTTTGGCCTTTTCTCGTCTATCACTCGTTGTTTCTTATACAAATAGGAGTGCTAAAACGCCAATAAGTTCCAATTTAACCAAAAGGAAGGAAGGGGACCAATCCATTTTGAGTTATATGGTTATTGCTAGAGAAATCTTCTACCTTGTAAGCCAGAGTTCCCCATATCAAAGAGTACAATGAATCACAACGGCAGGGTAAAATTCATGTGGAGCAATCCATATATTAATTTCTGTTGATTCTCTAAAAATTTTGTAAAATCTCAAGATGCACAGACCTGACTATTTTTAAAGCAGAATAACAAGAGAAGAATCAGACTTACATGGAACCAAACCAAAGTACAACAAATAAGTAGAAGTAGCTCTGTCCCTTTTGATAAAGCACTGGATTGGACATTCGCGAGGTCCAGGCTGTTTGTTATGCAATCGAAAGTTAGCAAAAAATAATTGTGAAAGAATGCAAAGAAAATCAACAAAGTAGAACCCATCATAAGATAAATTGACATGGACTATTACCTGCTTTAAGGATATAGGAAAGGTCAGCTTTCCACATTGCTCAGGAGTTTTAACAGTCTCTTTGGTGATCTCTCTCCACGACTTGCAAACTGATGCGCAAGCTACCACCACAGCACGAGAAGGCCACAATGTCTCGCTCTCTTCCACTCTCTGAATGATGTCCAGCAGCAACTCAGGTGGCAGGTTCGCCCACCGCCCTTGTTCAACCGACGTCGAAGGTGGTGCCGCGTGATCCGGGGCTATGTGCGACCGCGTACGGCTACGCCAACGCCTCCCTTCCGATCCCCGCCTCGACACATTACCGATCCCATCCTTCATCTCTTTCAGCTCGCGGACAATGTTTTTGAAGGACATTTTAATTCGACCACACCAAATTCAACCTTCTCAGACGAACCGCCACCCTGGAGCAAAAATCAAAGGATCAATACGCCAAAATCCAGTACAGTCAATCCAAAATGCAGGATGCAAATCAGACATTCTCAGATTTTCGCAAGCCTCCGGCCTCCAGTCAGTACCACTGAACTCAGATCATGTTATTAGAGTTCATAAGCTACTCCAAACTAAGAAACCGTAAGAACCAAATCAGTGTCTCTGAACGACAGCCCCAGCTACATCCTCCGGCGAAGACTTCCTACCGCGATTCGAGCATAAACATCGCAGACTACAGCCGGATGAAATCAAACCTCTATAATCTAACAGCGACTCGGAAAAACACACTCCGAACACAAAAAATCAAGTCACTCTTTCCGCGATACAGCGGTAATCAGTGCTCAGAACGCGGTAATCAGTGCTCAGAACGACGAACAGCGCAGACAATCCGCCGGTTCGCCGGCATTGCTCGAGGACTAACCTGCTCCCGCGAAGCGGACAGATCCGAACCCGCACCGTTCCAGAACCAGCTCGAGCGCCAAGCTACATTCAGAGCATCCGCAGGAAACAGATCCGGAACGACATCGAGAGACCTTCCTCGTTCGAGAGCGAGATCAGATCGAGAAGAGGAACCCCGGGGGCTCAAACTCCCCACGCGCGATTCCCGCGGCTGCGCGAGAGAGAAGAGCGCTTGACCGGCCCCAGCTCCGGTCCCTCACCGCCGCGACGTCATCTCCGCCACCGCCGCCGGAGCGCCACCGCCACCGCCGCCGACGAAGATCTCGAGAACACAGTGGTTTCTCTCTCTACTCTTTCTCTCGCTTTCTCACTCGCTCGCTCGTTCGCTCTCTCTCTCTTAAAACGGATCCAAGGCTCCTCCCATTTTTCGGTTGTTGTGAAATAAAAGTTGATTAAATAATCTTTACCAAAAAAAAAAAGTTGATTAAATAATAATATTTCGTTTTAAAAAGGTCATAAATTACGGGGACATTGGTATGAGCGAAACACGTCACGTTCGTCTGATTCTTACTTTTTAACTCTGAAGTTCCGTTTATTTTATTGAGAAATTAATTATTTTTTAAAATATTTTCTTAAAGTTGATTCGTATACAATATTTTCATTATTAACTTTCACGGACAACGAAAGTATATTTCGTTTATTCATTCACCTTTAAAAGAAATGCATGCTATCAAACGGAACCTAAAAAGGAGCAAAAGTTTTAAATTTTCGATTTCCGCCCAATTTTACCTCGCCAAAGTAATTGAGAGTCAATACGGATCGTTACCATTTTGTGATTATACTTTCTTTTTGAAGATCTCGATCACGCTATGTAAAAACCGTTTTTGGGTCGGGATAAGATATAAGATAGAGGGAAGAGAGAACAGTCATGTAGAGAAAATAGACCGGAATTATTTCGTGATTAGTTTTGAATTGTTGATCGAACTATGTCAACATTCTCGACTCGCTAATAGGAAAAGGAGAACTTTTCTCAACTTGCATTGACCAACTGCGTCATGCATACTTAGTCCAAAACACCATTTTCGTCTATTTTTTTGTATGCTAGGCATATTCCTAAACTTATTTGGAGGTTGATGGGCCCCTAAGGGGCCCATTTGAAAAAACCTCATAAACTCATAAATCAATTATCCAAAAGTGGAGGGGTCTTACCTTCCCATTCACATGTGGAAATGGGGTCACTAAGGCTAGCCCCAGTGGTTCACTTTTTGTTTAATCCATATATACTCAATACTTTAATTGTAGGCAACCTAACTTTAAAGTGAAAAAAAAAAGGGAGAAATTAGCTGTGAAATATGTCTCAAAAAAATAATTTTCGACTTTCTATTAAGAAGCTGTAATTTTGTAAAATTTCTTAATTGTCCACCCAATGAAATGATTAATTTTATCCTTATATCCTATGCGCGAGGAAATTTAGAATGCTTCTCTTATTTCGAACTTTAAAGCCTCACATGAATTTCAAATACTTGGATTTTTTAGCTCAAGTCTCTCAGACATGCATTGATATCGCAAACGTGGCATGCTCAAACCCTATCCAAAGACTTTTATAATAAAATCGACGTGGCACTACATTAATTGAAGATGTCCAACCTTATCTTTAAATAATTGCGAGGATATCTCTCTCACTTTTTTGCCCACGTTTGTTGGATTAAATAAGGCATCCAATTTAGCAAATTGAAATTTTTCTAAAATGGAATCTCCAGCAAATACAATTATTTTTTGCCTGAAAAAGCTTCAATGGGATATTTTGAAATTAAAGGAATTTTTTTTTTGGGGGGGGGGAGTAAATGCCTGTGAAATCAAATTTATTAATTAATTTTTCTATTTTTGGAGGAGGAGTAAATGAAAATGACGATGAGAAGAGGCAATAACGTGGGCGGGTGGGGTCATGACATGGCACGTGGGTCAGACCAAGTGGCTCGGTCCGATTTGCGGTCCGAATTTGGTGCGGTGGGCCTGCAGTGCAACCTGGAATTGGCCCAAATGATTGATCAAGTGAAGGAGTGGGAAAATGAAAAAAAAAATAATCATACAGGGGCCACAATGACTATATATATATATATATATATATATATAATAAAGGAAGGAAATTGAGGATCGCTTACTCGGCGCTTAGACTTAATGTATGTTTATTTCACAAAAAAAAAAAAACTTAAAATTTGCCATAAAATGGTTAGTTATATTGCTTTGAAAAAGTAATTAATAAATAATATTTTTATCATCGACAATAATTTATAACAAACTATTTCATGGGTGATGAATATATCTTGCATTCATCCATTTTTATAAACGATGTAAATGATCATTTTTCAAAAATGCTTTTCAAAATCTTGAGTTTTCTATGAAGTGAATGCACCCTTAGGATATTTTTGTTTCGCAAAAAATTAACAATGTAAAAAATATTTCCTAAAAATGATCGCTTCTATTGTTTATGAAAATGAATAAATGAAAAAATTCATCGTTCATGAAAAATATCTAGACATTAATTGCTATCAATAACAAAAAAAGATAAAAAAAAATCAAACTAGTTACTTCGAGTGATATAATTGATTATATTTTACAGAAATGTTTTCCCAAAATTATTCATTTTCGGTCCTTGTATTACTTAAAACAATTAGCCAATGAAATTATTTTCTCTATCAAGAAAAATTTATGTCTAAAAATTTTCAAACTTAGGTGATGGCCGACGACTAGCTACAGGCGAGGTCACCTCATTGGGATATGGCAATGGCGATGCAGGTGTGAACAATTTTTGTAATTTCTTTATTTTTTTTCCTTTGTCTTCCTAACCCTACTTTCGGGCCTTGGCCATGGCCGATAGACTAGGATGAAATTGATCAACCTGAAAGGTTTAATTGAATAGTATAAATATAATATATTTATGACTTTTTTGACAACTTACTTGTGAGGCGGGAAGACGGGAAAAAAGCAATCCACTTTATTTATGTAGGAGGCTGTGAACCCGGCTTTGACTTAGCTTTTGCGCACGACGCTCTTTTTCTTGCCGCTAAGATTCTGTCGTAAAGCAAAATATCGAATCGCATCACCGAACTTTTTTCCCGGGCACGCCCTTCTAATTAGCTTTTAAACCGAAATTTAGCTTGGCATAATGTCGTAAAGGTGCCCAGCACCGGGTGCGTTGCATGTTTTCGTCTCCACGCTTTTGCTTTTTCGTGAGTAAAAAGTTAAAGAGCAACGGGACGGGATGAGGATGAATTGACGTGACAAAAGGACGTGGTGGAATCTTGCTCCCCGACCGCTGTCAAGCGGCGATGCGTCGGGAAATGAAGATATTTTTCTTAGCGAGTAAGGTTAGCGAGTGCTCCCAAGACATTCGTTAACAAGATTTCGAGAAGAGACTGACCTTTTATGTGTTGGAACCTAGGATCTCTCTTTACGTGATGAATGATTGATATAACATAGGAGAAGTTTGACAACTGATGACCTAATTCTAAGAAAATCGAAAAGTCCAAACCGATGAGATACTTAGTTTCACTCACCCTTATTAGTGAAGTTGCGCTTCTACTCAAGAATTAGACCAGACTACTCACAAACAAGTTCGGTTCCCAATTCCAAGTTTTTAGAATCGGTATTTGCGAGTAGATTTCATGTTTTCATGTTCTGGGTGTTGAGCCTACCCACCCATTCACTCACTGGGGAACCGATTAGAACTTAAAGAAGATGATTTATTATTCTTAAATAAGCTTATTGTACATATTGCTTGATATTTCTATTTGTTTTGTATCAATATTTTACTTTGAGTCATTTTGTTACTCATACTATTTTCTTATAATTACTATTTGTCTTGGTTTTAGTAAAAATGAAGCTAAAAAAAAAGAAACATTGGGTTTCAAGTGGATCCTGAAACCGGACCAAACTAACAAGATAGGTTCAAAGTCAATTCCAAAGATAAACATGTTAGGTTTCAAATTTCAAAAACTGAAAACTAATTCTAATAGGTAGATTTTAAGTTTCAGATATGAAACCTACTCAACTTGAAACTAATTATCCTTATTTATTAGTAAAAATTTTGGCATATCGAATAGCAAGCTCACTTAGATATGTCGATTGGTTCTTCCTTTATGATAACAAACTCACGAGACTCCATTACTCTCTTTGGTCTTTGCATCTATGTCATGAACTCAACCAATGATTTCATTAAGTTGTGATACAATTGAAAACAATCATAGTCATAGTATCCAATAACCCCCATAGAATAGGGGCAGTTGGTTGGGTCAATAAAAGATTTCCGACTCAGAAAATGGAGATCTCTTATCTGAATCTCTCATTTACCGCATGCAAACTTCTCTGAGTCATATGCCATATGAGCGTAGATTTATTTATTTCGCGGGGCTCTTCAAGTGCTCCATCGATCTTCAATTCGATGATGTGAAGCCCGAAAAAGATCTCAAGCAAAAGGCTTAACCTACTTTAAGCAAGATTATCAATATCAACTCATACCAAAAGAAAAGGACGGTCTTGTTGGTAGTAACCGATTGAGTGACTCCTATCATCAATGGGTACAACTATCCCATCGATCATATCTCATGGCGGGCAACTTCTCCATAAGTTAATTCTTTCCCCATTTCTAAATTCCAATTGAGCTTGACCACAAAAAAAAAAAAAAAAAAATCTAATCAAGCTTTGTTTTTTCAATTTTTTTTTCTTCCCACAAAAAGGTAAGATGGACTGGGGAAAGCGAGACATGCTTGGCTACAAAGGTTTCAAATCGAACCACATAAAAAAAAAAAAATCAATTCTTTAGAACCAATTTCTGAAAAAATTAGAAGGTTTTGCGTGTACGTGTTAGGAATGGAATCACCATGATGGTATGCACGTTGGAGGGGGTGGGGGAGTCATCATTGTAACGTTTTCCCCCCCTTGCCCTAAAATTGGTGAAGGATGGTGGAGCCCCCATTCTGTCTCTCGCTTTCTGATCGTCGCCGTCCCGGTGTCGTAGCTCAATCTCGTCCTCTTATTCTTTTGTCGTTACGTGTTTCTTTTTTTGCTCTCGTGTCGTTTTCTTTTTCGGTTTCTTGTAAGTTGGTGTGGTGGGTGAGAGACGATCCCGCGAGTCGGCCGTCCCCTGCCTTCCGCCGAGCCAATCGTGCATTTCTAATTTCTCCCACGACACTGGGGCTAAGTTTGGTTTCAAAGTGAAAACGAGAAGCTAAGAATCGGATTGGCTTTAAGTTGTAGAATATGCAGGATAAATTTTAGATCTTGAAAATTGGATTATCTGTTTCGAAAAGTAGGTTCTGAGTGTCTAAATTTCACCTAGAACTTGGAACAATTCTTTGTATTTTTATTGTTCTATGTCTTCGCGTAATCTTGTAGTATTTCATGGTGTTCAATGATGAGTGTATAATTTAAAATCACTAGTCTGTGCTTCCATTTCTGATTATATTCATAAGCAAGACTTTTGCTTTGTTAATATTTTATAATGTTCGTGTCTAAACTTAAGTTGTGATCATTAGAGATAATGATTTAATACAAAAGGTGTAACCTAAATAGACTCTGAAATCTATAACGAGATAGGTTGTAGTTTCTAGATATTTAGGGTAGATTTCATATTTAAAAAATTAGGGAACTTGTTCTAACAAGTAGGTTTTAGGAGAACCTGAAACCATTCACTCCTATCTCACATTGCTTCAATTGATGTCTGCTTCTCATTTAGAAGAAGTTCAAAAGATTATGATTAGGTGGGGATGTAATACGATTAAGAGATTTGAGACCATGTTTGCCCGACTAGTATTTTTGGAAAAAAATTCGGACTTTCGAGGGAAAGGATCTTGTCTAACAATTGCTGATTTCGGGCGATTGGGCCAAATTCCGTCATCACCTCTAGTTATTATCATGCAAGTCAATTGCACCATTCGCATGAATGATGATCCACGTTTGCGAGGCGACCTACTGAAAATCAATCCCAATTTCCACCTTTTCTTAATTAGGCCATCACCCACAATTAAACTTAACTTGAAATCGATATCGGTGACGTTCGTATCTACATTTCACGACGAAGAACCGGTGGAGAATTGCTTTTCCAATCAGAGACGAATAATGCAATTATCAAAAGAATATGTTACGTGTTCATAAAGAACCGCCCGTTTCGACACGATCAAGACTTTTCGAGACGAATGCTTTTCTTTTTAAATTTTTTTCCCGTAAATCCGGAGTACCTTCCGGTGATGCGGATGCAATGTTAGTTGGAGCAAAAAGGTGGGGAGGGAGGGTGAGAGCGATGGGGACAAGGGGGGGCATGGCAGGGCAGGGCAGGGCAGGGCATGGAGGAAGTTAGAGAGAGGTTGGCATGTCACATCCCTCTCGGACACGATGAGGTTTTTTGGGGCAGACGAGGAGGAGAGGAGACGAGGCGAGCCCATCTCTAAGCATTTGCCAGCTAATCCCATCATCCGTTCGTGCGCTCAAATTTGCCAGATTTTGCCAGCGTGTCTAGGACCGGCGAGCGTCTCTCTCTCTGTCGATCGTATGTGCTTTTTCGACTGTTCGCGCATCAAGCAAGGCCCCGGGCTAACGTGGGGATCGTCTGTGGTGTCGCGTCGTGCATAAAAAGACTTCAACCGTTGGATTATGCAAGGAAAGATAGTGAGAAAAAAAAAAAAAAAACCAAACTTGGTTGTATTGGTCTTGTGCATTTCCACCCACGGATGATCCTAGTCTGTTTGGCTGAAAATAATTGAAGAAAAAATTAGATAGAAAGGAGAAAAGACAGTTCGTGACAAGCCGGACCGGGAATACGGGTGTGGCCTACGATGGCACGACGCTGTCCCTTTGCCAATGAGGGTTGCGATGACCCTCACCACAAATAAGAATATGGCTCTGTTTGGTAACCATCTTCGGAACAATTGATTATATTATTTTGTTTCGGGGAATAAAAAAAGAATAGAAATCTGTTTAGTAAAATTTTTGTTCTCGGGAATAAATTTGGAACAAAATAAAAAAAGTAGAAAAAGTGTTACTTCTTGTTCATGAGAACAATTCTTAGAATCAACTCCAATTTTTTCTTTTCTTTTCTCTTTCCTTTTCTTCTTCTTCCTTTTGGCTGGCGTCCTTGCTGGAGCGTCGCCGGCCCCCAACGACGCCAAGCCATGGCAAGGCTTGGTCGAGCTCTAGCTCGCCCGGCCAAGGTGAGGCTAGCATCGCGGTGGCCAAGTGAGCCTCCAGCGAGCTCGTCGAACCTTGCCCAGCTGGTCACCGGCCGTGGCCATGGCCAGCAATCGGCCACAAATGAGGAAGAAGAAGAGAAAAGGAAAAACAAAAAGAAAAAAGAAAAGGAAAAAAAGGAAAAATATAATGAAAGTATTAAAAAATTAAAAGAAACAAAAAAATTTAAGAATTCCACCAAACACATTTCTATACTTGAAATAGAAATTTTGTGCAGTTATCAAGCGTGTTCTTTTACTTAGAAATTGTTCTCGGGAACAAAATCAGAAAAAACCATTTCTGATAAGAAATTGTTCTCAAGAACAGAATCATTACCAAACGCGCCCTATGTGATTTAGTGGGAGGTAAGGGACATTGATTATGCTTTATACAAGCAATTTACAGGAGTCGAGTGCATATTATAGTTGAAATATCCGAACTCCATGCGGTGAGGAAAATTGCCCAAAAAGTCATACACTTATTGTACGACTGTTGATTAAATCCTAAACCTTTTAACTATGCCGATTTATTTCTTTCAATCAATTTTGGCCGCAAATCGTGGATATAGACGTCTGCTGTCTTACGTGGTATTGCTGTAAGATTGGATTGTCCACGACGTAGAATTGTTGGTGTTCATACATTGACGATTTCCACCTAAAATTGGCTGAAAAGACTAAATTTGCATAATTAAAAAGTTCATGACTGGATTGGCCGTTGTATAAAAGGTTCAGGACTTTTTGGGCAAATAATCTCCCATCATATGTGCGAAAGAGTTTGATCTGTGGGCTACGGGCTTACGTACATGCGCAATTGAAGGAAACTGATGAAACTCTCGCTCAGCTCCATGTGGATTTAGCATCGGGCCTTCGAGTTGAATGAGGCCTTATTATGACCTCCCGTAATATTAATACAGCCCATGCCTGATATCGCCTAAGCTGTATCGCTCTAAGTCATCGTTCACTCTCATTCGAGTCCCTTCAAATGAATTTCATCCAAAGCAGACAATTTGCAAGATTTTGTCGCATTGTAGTTTGTGGGTGCAATCGATATCGATTCGTGCTGGTATTACAATACTATCTAGGTATCTCTGGTGGGAGAGCTTCTTACACATAATTAGGAGCCCACTGCATGCTTACACATACTTAAGATGAGAGGCAAGCTCATTCCCAAATGGGGAGCACCTACTTGGCTAGAGAATATTTGATGCAGCCGATCTATTAATCGCGCATTCCTAAAGAAATATATCTTCCAAGATACTTCTAGATAATACTAGATGTGACCAATTTCTCAATTTCATATTTCGATTTAAAATATCATTCAAGAAAGTATTTAGATATTTAAGGTGTGGTCTAGAAAAATCTAGAATTCTCACAAAAAAAGAGAGGAGACGCAATGTTTTTTTTCGTATCGGGCTGTGACAATGCCCACTTTCTCTCATTATTTGTATAAACATACATGATAAAGAAAGAGGTTAGATTAAGGTGATCCACCAGAGAGCTCGTCTTGGCCAAAGCCTAGGGTACCAAGGTCCTTCCGATAAACATGATACATAGATCGGAATTTTGTCGACTTAGGCGGGACAGGTCGATTAGATGGCGAAGGCCGTGGCCCCGTTGCCACCAGACGGGAAGCTCGTTCTGCACTAGCGCGAGAAAGCCTAAGGCCGTCTTGGACCGACGATGATAATTTTCAGGTCTGTTCACCGTGTACCCCCATACAATGAAACGTCCCAGGTTCTCTCGCTTAAACCCTCTTCACTGACTTAAGCATGGGGGGATCGGCTCGGATCATCGGATTGTAATCTCAACGATGTCTCACGATCTCAACAATTCACGAACGTGGTTATCGATACGCCGTAGAGGAAGAGCTACAAAGATAACACGGAAGAGCATGCTATGTTGCTGTTGCATATATCACGCTGTCGCCGATTGATTTCAATGGCTGAAACTAATATATGAGAGTGAGAGCACAATGACCATGCATGCAAGAACAGATCAGAAGAATATCAAATTGCGTGGGGAAGAAAAGAAAACTTGGAGCTTCCAAGAAGAAGCATTAGGTTCAAATTACAAATCATGCTGTGCAGAAACCCTAGGAAACAGGCTAAATCACTTTCAAGAATCTTTCATAACTTCAGATTTTTTCAAGAAGCCAACAAGGAAACCAGGCACACCAGCAGAATGATCGCCATCACGGCCCAGACCCACTTTGCCCAATGCCTGCCCTTCCTCTTCATCTGGTTCGCGTAGTACAAATTCGTCGTCCCGCCGCTGACGAACGCGTTCGCGCCGGCCACGTTCTCCTCGATGTCGCCCAGCCCCTCGCCCTGCGCCTCCACGAGGACCGCCATGTCCAGGAACACCTGGTGGAGCTTGTCCAGGCTCTTCTGCAGGTCCCGCACCGCCTCGTGCCTCTGGGGGCTGCCCAGGCTCAGCTTGGTCTTTCCCCCAAAGAGCTCGATCTTCCCGCCCGATGAGATGATCTTCTCGATCACCTCCTCACCCGCGACCTCCCCGGTCGCGTTGAAGTACCTCCTCTTGAGATCCTCCTTGTGGTCGGCCACGATCTTGTCCCTCAGAAGCTGGAACTCGTTCATCGTCTCCCTGAGCTTTGTCCTCAGGCCGCTGGTGACTGAAATCCTCGTCCGGTCCACCGAGCTTCCTTCTTGGAAATTTGCCGAAAGCCCGCGATTCGTCAGGTTCGACCGGTCCAGGGACTCGAGCAGCGCCTTCACAGATTTAGCCTTGCGGAGGACGGAGATCAGGTCCGAGTCTATCCGGTCCCGGAGGCCGCGAAGGGCTTTCACGCTGTAAGTGGACTTCGACTCCTCGTTTAGGCTTTGTAGGTCGAGCAAGAGATTGGTTATCTCCTCCATTTCGGACTTGATCGCGTCGACTTCGTGGAAGAACTGCGAGAGGTTTTGTTCCTCCGCCGGGTCGAGTTGGCCCAGTTCAAGGTCGAGCTCGGCTTCGAGGTCCTTCTGGGCCTGTTTCTTCAACTCCACATAATTTAAGAACGACTCCGTCATGAGATCATTCATTTTTGCGAAATTTCGTTGCAATCTTTCACCTGCAAACACAAGAAATCCCTTCTCTCAATTTCAACACGAACTTCTGAAGCAAGAAAGGGTATAAGGAATCGAGAACTCTGTATCGTAAGCGATTGATCGACTTTAACCTCACAAGAACAGAACGGAAAGATTTGGGCTATCTTCCCGAAGATCCGCGGTTATCGGTTCTCACTTCGATGCCGTCCTCCAAGTAATCTGAAACAAGCCGAGCAGCGACGGCGAAGTTAAACAACGCGCAGAAGAAACAAGAAAGCGAGATGAATCGCGACGAATCACGCAGCGTGAGAATCGGAGAAATCAAATCATCGATATATGAAAAGAGAAAAATCCGTGGTCCGATTCTGTGATAAGAATTCCTAAAAAGAAAAACACCATGGACTACGAAACCGAAACAAGATGAACAAAGATAACACGCACAGAATCGCATCAGTTCGAAGTTTACTAAACAAAACACGCGAAAAGGATCAATGTCGCGAAGTGAACGAAGATGATCATCGAATGTTCACCGAAGATAACTCAGTTCGGAAGCCGAACCTTGGACTGCAATGACGCCAGTGATCTCTCTCTCTCTCTCTCTCTCGGGGATGATAGCAGAGAACAGAAAAATTAGGGGTGTGGAGTTGAAGAGAGATTCTTTTTTGATGATTTTGATGATAGACGATGACGAGCGTTTTAATAATTTCGAAATTTCAAATTTCGGTTTGGTGGTGGCCGTTACAAGTCCAAGCGTGGCGGTTATACTTTTGCATAAAAACCACGTCGTTTTCGGGTGAAACGGGGGCTTTTCGGTTTCTCTGAGCAGTCAACCCTTTAACCCTCGTTTCTTCTATCTTCGCATTTTACATGGTAACAATTTATTTGCTCTAAGCACTTACCAATTCAAGGTCTAATAATTCTTGGCCCCAAAAAATAAAAGGAAATTGAAAAATTTTCAATCTAGAATTTACAAAGTATATTTGCTACGCAATGTGACATCTTTGCGCTTTTTTTTTTCAAAAAAAAAAAGATCGGTAATCGTGAAATCAATCTCCTC
Organism: Eucalyptus guilfoylei; assembly: GCA_016097605.1. Taxonomy (NCBI): domain Eukaryota; kingdom Viridiplantae; phylum Streptophyta; class Magnoliopsida; order Myrtales; family Myrtaceae; genus Eucalyptus; species Eucalyptus guilfoylei. The sequence goes on along the minus strand of CM027868.1, from coordinate 30,031,479 downwards.
GTCAAAGGGTCTAATCGATGATCTGGGGTGCTGTTGATTGCTTATTTTCTTCGTATGATGGCTTGCATTCTTCATGGCATTGTGATTGTGTATATCACGAATTGAAAGGATTCGCGATGTAGACATTATAGATTCTACTATACGTACTGAGATCAGGGTCAGGGAGAAGTCAGTCTACATAAGCAAATTCCATCATTTGATAACACGAGTCTCTTCACCCAGCACTTTATAGGAAAAATGGAAGGATCAATTCCAATAATTATTCATTAAATTTTGGAAATGACAAATTTATTATTAAGTTACAGAGCAATTGTACCAGGTAATGACTCAATACATCGAAGTGGCAGGAAAAGATACACAAAGAAATTGTTCCTATGAATTATCTTGGAAAGCACGTAAATAGCTTCCTGGCTATTATTGTTTGAATTTCCTTGAAGCCATTAATTTCGGATGTCGGATTTTGGGGTGACGGTATTTGTCTCGGCCGGTTGTTGATTAGCGGCCTTCTCAGCTTCGAGCCTTCGCAATGTGCTCGAGCTCAGCTTGTCTCCACTCGATCCTTCGGAAACTAAATCCACAACTTCGATCTACACGAAAATCATACATTCATTCAGCCATGTATGTACAACTGGTGATCTACAAGAGGCATAGAAATGGCTGTGGAAAGGTGTGCAACTAAAAAGGATGCACAGAAAACTCTGAAATCTCAGACCTTCAACTGTGAAAGACCTCGGTCAGCCCTCTTTTTATTTACGGAGATTCCACCGGGTAATGTCTCCTTGCTGTCGCGGGAAAAAAAATGAAGGAAGGAAGAAGAATGCATTAGCTAGGAGGCATTTCTAGGCCATTTCTGCGAAAGTTCAGTCTTTAGCTGGTGCAAAAACCGATTGATGCTGCAACGGTGAGAATACTTGCCAAAAAAGGCAAATACTATATCGACAGAAACAAACCTGACAACAATAGCCTCCAGTTCTGCATCCACAATGGAAGGCCCATAGGGATCGGTAATGGGTTCAACTTGGACTGTCAAATGAGGTTTAACAGACTGGCAAATATCCGTTGAAGAGAGAGAGAATTAGAAGATGAGATTTGATTATAATGAGCTAATGAGTTCCAGACACAATAAGGATGACATATACATTGCAAACGCGGTACATAATAATGCTGCACATGTTTCAGCACCTAGTTGTACCACGAGTTTCTGAGAACAGACAAATCCCTTTTGTGCATACATATAGTTTCTGTATACTTTGATTATGATGGACATGCGTCCTTCGCATGGTACAAAGATATGAAGCTTTTAATGAGCCATGGTGATTTGAGATATCGTCGCTGGGAATGTACCGCATTAACCCACAAAATTTTGGATATGGCACAACAATCGGTCCATAGCACTAAGTGCATTATTTGCACTTGGAATTCTATTTTTCGACAAGTTCAAAAGCTACTTCCATCAAAAAAGAGACAAAGGTATAACATAAAGGTTTCTTTTGAGATAAATTATAAGGATCAGAAAACATAAACGGAAGACTACCTTGATGTAGTTCTCAACATTTTGCATTCTCTCCTCGATTGGTTGTATTAGATCAGCAAACTGTAAAAAAGATAATCTGGTCATTACTCTGGAGTGAACAACCCAAGGAGAATGAAGGGCAAGAGCCACAAGACTATCCATCATCACCAAACCAAATATTTGAGCACAAGAAATGGCAATAGCTCACACTTGCACAACCACCTTGGAGAGCAAATTTCTATTTCTTTTTTAGATTACTCTAACATGAAAAAAAGATGTCAGTAGCAGGACAAGTTTTGTAATCATAGCATATAGTACATCGTAGTTCTTATGATGATAGAAAACCGAGCTTTCTCAGCAATCAAAACATACCCTTTCGACAGCCAAAAGTTACAAGATATCCCAAAAACAAACTACAAATACTCGAACAGAGAAAATTGAAAATAATTTCGGAGGAAGGAACGTAAACAACAGAAATAATCACACCCCCCAGTAAATATAGAAGATAAATAAAGTCTGCAGAAGGATTGTTCTACAGCTTGACCAATGCCCAAGGGCATGATTGTTTATACATGGGCATGATTGTTTATACAAGAACGGGAAGAGCTTGCCACTTGAGGGGGCATTATTAATTAGCAAGTGCATTCAGAGTATGTTTCTATCTCAGACCGAAGTAAAAGATTTTACTAACAATTAGCTCTGTCTGCTCACAACTTTACTTTCCTGAATACTCAAGCAGTAAGTAAACAAATTACCAACTCATAGAGAAGAAAACTTAAGGACTGAATCTGGCACAGGAAGTCACTGGCCGTTAGCTTCAACTTAGTAATGCTACAATCACCTTTAAAAAAGTGATATAACTAAGGCCTGCCTCTGCACAAAATCAAGACCTTCGTATGTATATACATACCGTAGGAAATGAGAACAGCTAAAAAACATTCACTTGTTACTGATTGCATTTCAAATTTCTACAGACAAACAGTTTGCGCAATCCACAGAAAACCAATCTCTCTTCATGCCTGCAGCACTAGCAAAGATGCAATAACTACATGGCTCACTAATAATTATCAGACAAGCACCTGCTTTTTGGCCAGCATGGGACCGTCACACACGCCCACCACGATGCGCTCTTTCGCCAGCTCTGCCGATGCCTAAAATTTTGGCTTTGCCCATCAGATAAGTTCAATCATAATAACTGTCGCATTCACCAAGCCACCACATTACCAAGATAAGCAGAACACCAAGAAGCAATTTTCCGAAACTAGCAGAGCAGAGATGACCATGCGCAGGCTATGCACATACAGAGGGAGAAAAGAGCGCCGACCTTGAGAAAAAGTCGATGCCCCTCGTGCAGGCGATCGAAAGTGCCGCCGAGGACGACCGCGCCGTACGAGTCGGGCGGCGAAATCGTCGAGCTCGCCGGTGAATTCTCCGAAACCACCATGACTTCACGTAGCAGATCAAACGGAACAAGAGCCTGAACCTGTGCAAAGGCGCCAAATTACTGCTTTTTATTCTCCTCGGATCAATAGGGACATTGAAAGAACGAGGCGGAGATGTCAAAGTGCATTGAATCTAGACATAATTCGGATTCCTCATAAAAAAAAAAACAAGGGGGCAAGTGAGGCACGTACCTGCCGAATTGAACCCAAGAAGCCGATCAGCGTGGTGTCAGGACCGTAACGACGCGAGACCCATCATGGGTATTTGACTGCGGCATTCCATCGAACACCTCGAGCGCGATAACGCGAGCACAGCGGGGGGAAGAAACGAAAGATGGGTCGGTGCGATGGTGCGGGGAGAGGGGAGGGTGACGTCAGAGAGGGAATGCGGGGAGAGAGGAAAAACCTCGTCTTGGTCGATGCTTGGTCGGAGATTCGTACAGTACAGGGTTGGTTTAGTGGATGGCGTGGAACGGTAGGGGGGGCGGTTGGCGGCGGAGTAATGGCGCGGTAGTTAGGCGGGGAGGATTCCTGTGGTGGCGGGCGCACGGCACGTGAACCAATGGAGAACGCACACGCGTCATGATACACAAGGGAAATCTTGGGATCATGCACTTTCTTCTCTTTCGTGATATCTATAAAGTAAATGAGGATCCTTAGTAGGGAGAAAATTGATTTAGGACGTGCACGACAAAATTTCTAAAACAGAAATTGATTTCTTAATTTTTGAATAGAAATTGATTTCTTAATTTCTGAATAAAAATTGAGAAGTTAAAAATTTTAGCTTCTGATTTCTTCTTCAAATTTATTTCTTAAATAAAAATCTGTTTCAGAAATAGAAAAAACAAATTGCGTTATCAAACGGATTTCTGTTCCAAACCTGTTTCGAGAAACATAGAAATAGAGAAGTATAAATTTTATCATGCGAGCCCTTAGACACCTTGAAAGGAGGACCTCTTTACTTTATATACTGAGATTATTGCATCATTATATTATTGACATTTGGTAATGACCACCTTATCCTGATTATTTGTATACTTTAACCGTCATGTGAAGCGATGAAAAGAAGATTATTATTTTAATGAAGTATTGTCATGATAAATCATGTGAGCTGTTTCTCTTTCCACTGTGTCCTTATTATGTAGGGCTTCCCGCGATGGACGATGCTTGAGAATGAGTCACCAAAACTATTAGTTAGGTGTAGAAAGGTTAACTCATCAATTAAATCAATGTTAATATATTCAATTTACCCAATGTCAAATTAATAGCCAAAAAAAAAAAAATCATATTTCTTATCTGGTTACTTAGCATGCGTGTGATAATTGATACCCACTAACTATGCATAAGTTAACCAATTTTTTTAAGTAAAGATCACTCAATGTTATAATAGGAATGACTTCTTAATTGATTGAGTGATGAAATATACAATGAAAAGATAAATCTTATCAATTATATTGTCCAAAATTTCTAATAATTCAACCACCCGTGGTGGCGGCGTAATGGTTGAGCGCAGGTTCCTTTCAGGAGAGGTCCTGAGTTTGAATCCTTACGTCGTCTGCCTTGCGAGAAAGGAACCCACGACTTACCCGGGGCAGCAAGGGTGGTGGTGACTCCACGATAACTAGTACACCAGAGGTGCGTCCTTCCCGGTCCTCTCGTACTAGGGAAAGGTCCTCTCAATGCTCTAACGACCACACTGGATATGGATCGAACTGTCTCACGACGTTCTGAACCTAGCTCACGTACCACTTTAATGGGCGAATAGCCCAACCCTTGGAACATACTACAGCCCTAGGTGGCGAAGAGACGACATCGAGGTGCCAAACCTTCCCATCGATGTGAACTCTTGGGGAAGATCAGCCTGTTATCCAAGTCTCTGCAAAGTCGTAAGACCATGTATGGGGGCTGACGCCTGCCCAGTGCCAGAAGGTCAAGGAAGTTGGTGACCTGATGATAGGGGAGCCAGCGATCGAAGCCCCGGTGAATGGCAACCGTAACTAGAACGGTTCCTCCAAGGTTTACTCCACCGTAAAGCGGCGCACGGAGGTTTCCTGGGTACCAAAAAAAAAAAATCTAATAATTCTAACTATTCTATGATTGGTAAAAACAATGATATCTATAAACTAATTTTCTTTCGATATCAAATAACTTCCCATTTCATTTTCAATTATCGAAAATGGATTACTTAAAAAACAAACCGAAACTCAAACAATCAAATACCGAAAACAAATACGGGACACCATTCTTCAAGAGGGAGTATACTGTCATCTCAAGAAAAGAAAATGAACGTATTGCTTCATTCTATTCTCAATGTTCCACCTTTGTCAAATTTATACAACAGTTATTTTCACCTAAAAAATAACTGTCTCCTTTCTCTTATGGGCCCGGTTTGGCCCAACATGGGCGGGCTTGATTTAGCTCAATAAATAAAAAACCCATCATCAACAATTAAAGACTTCAGCAAGATCTCTCTACTCTTGCAAAGCATACATTTGCGCAACTCGGCTGTTATTTATTCTTTCCACCTTTTGAAGATCCTGTTGTTTTGGTACTTTGACTTTCACCGTGCGAAATCCCTCAAAGCTTTTAAACAAACACCATGTGTTTGTCATAGCAGTCTTGGCGACAGAAAATTTCATACTTTTTAGTCATTCACATGGCGGTCGCCAGTATCATTATCCTAGACAAGACGGCTATGGCCATTTCTGCAGCCCGAAAACAGTGGCGACCAGTGCCGTCCATCTTTTCGCCGAGAGGAACCGCACAACGGGATGATGCAGCACAAGCAAAAGAACACCTATGTCCCAGCAAATTCTGACCTTTCCAGCTGATAAATTCTCATTACATGCGCTTACGTCGCTCTCTTCATCAGCACAAGCAAAAGTGCTTCAAATTGAATCCAGCCTACCGATCCTTCATGAAACACCGCTGCGAGGAAAAAAGTGCTTCTAGCTGTCCGCATGGCTTGATGATCCCATTCACTAGCAGAAGCTCAATCAAAATCAATCATGGTCAACATGATGAAGTCATGGCTCCGCATAGGCTACGTCAAAAGATTAACTGGAACATCAATACACATAACACATTTCTAGATTGTCACTAAACTAATCTAAGTCATCAGGGGACGGAGGATAAGGAAACCTATCCAGATTGTCAAACCCAGTTTGTCCTTTGTCCCCTACTATCACTACTCAAGAGAACAATGTGAGTTGCAGTATGTTAAAGTGAAGAACAATGACTAACCGGAAATGGAACAAGCACCAAAGATAAAACGGTTAATTAAACAGCATGAAGAGTGAGAAGATCGATCAAAGTCATAGGTCTCATCATCATTTGCAGGTATTCACTTCTTAGCTGTAGCAAAACATTCTTTGATGAAATTATCGAGCTGTGACATGTAGAGATCAGGAAATGTCCTATAGTGGTCCACGTGAGGAGATGATCCAAAGTTGAAAGATGACACTTTTCTTCCCATCCTCCTCTGAGTTTCCATAAACGACTCCACAGATTCATATGGTATTACATTATCGGCTGTACTATAGAGGTAGAGTTGCGGACAAGATGGCTGCGCCTCTGAGAGGGTAGAGACAATTTTTGTAAGCCTCCTACAAAAGCAGAAGCACGTAACCATTACATTTGATCATTAGGTAAAGACTCTAATCTCTTTATAACAAATGGATGGGGAAGCTCTTATTGCAATTACCTCTCCACATCAGGCAACCTCAGAGCAGCAGAGAAGAACCATTCCAAAGCTGAAAGGAGCACTGTTTCAACTATGCCCTCATCTTCTTGTTTGTTTGATCCTTCATTATTTAATTTATGTGTATCTTTTCCCTCAACTGAAGAGTTGCTTTTTCTTATCAGAGCAGTGGAGAATCCGGCGGCCCAAACCTGCCAAGATGGAAAAAAGTCCAACTCTAGCTTAATCACCAGGGACAAATCTAGAAACTTTCTTTATTGGAGGCAGAAATCGATAAATAATTACAATTAAATCAAGCGTATTTGTTTTAGTCACTAAAGTAGTATTTTAAAGCTTCAAAGTATGAATAAAAATAAATATGGTGCAGTTTATACTAATCTAAAGCAAGTACATACTCATAATTTTCAAAATTGTACATTGAGTTTGGTTTATTTGTGAGGTCAATCTGCAATGAAAATATTCAATCTTCACTTACTTATAAAATTTTTTAGGTATATAATTGGGGCAAAACTTATTTGTGTAGCCTAGCATCACTTAAAGACCCTTAACCAATTCAATGAGCCCCACTCTGGTACATATAAGTTCATCCCTATAAACAAGTAATGAGTCTCTTGAGGTTAAATTGACTCATTGAAGAGTTAATATCTTTCGAAATCAAATGCAAGAAAATGCTTAACATATCATCCAACCATGTCAGCTACTGGGAGGCTAATGTCCTCGGCTATGTTAGCATGCCCAAGTTTCCTCTAGGAAAAACTTGAGATCATGATCAACAATAGCTGTAGATTCTCCAGTCAAAGTGGCACCTAGGTCTGATTCTCATATACCTGATAGCCTAGTCATGGATTGATACACAGCTATGCGGCATGACAACAGTATCTGTCAGTCAGTGAACATGGTTTAAAGGTGTTGTAGTCTACATAAAGCTCGCTATGCTATGGAGATCAATATCATTACGTAACATTGACTCCTAATGGTGGAGCAACGCTTAAAATCAAATAAAGTCGCGATCCGTACATGCATCATACCATTTTAACTGCAAAAGCCATTTTCCTCACTTAGTGTCTGTGCACAAACTTCTTCAGGACTCATTAGAGGCCATTATTCACTACTAGTCAAATAATATGTTCCCCATGCACTTAGATATTTAGGTTAATGATTCTCATCTACCTAAACACTGAGTCATACAAAAGTTCACTGGTATGTTTTTGACAGAAGTAGCTGCATACTTTGGCTTTTGAGGATGAAGTACCTTGGAGAAGCAGCTTTGCCAAGTCTCAATCTTCCTGACAAGTCTAAATCTTGCTCCTCCTCCAATACAAGGAGAGTTTCAAAGGCATTATTATATTCAAGGATCTGAGAAGAAATGATTTCATCTCATGTTCTTTTGGCTTCACAACCAAATGTATTTTTGATAGTCAGGTCTGTTATACATGTGATTTTCCCGAGAGAATAGTTACTGTCAATAACTTTGACAAGCAAAGTGTATCAATAGAGTAAACTTGAAGGTTGCGTTATAAATGACCTAGGCTATGATAGTTGAAAATTAAAACCTGAAATTTGGTACTAAAAGAGCATAAATTTCTGCTTTTATTTACACTGCTGTTGTTCATAGCATTGTCCAATACTGAACAACTAGAGTTTCAAAACAAGGGAGGATATAAAAAACGCAACTTAATGATGCCTCATTGCAAACACAAAACTAGCTCTGAACACTTCCACTAGAAAAATTTCACACAGCAATAATCCACAAGACGACTCTGCACGCTATGAATTCCAGCATAGAATTGCATCAATGAGTAACCAAAACAGAACCAGAAACCAAGTAAAGGGTTAAACAGCACAGTCTCACACGAACGGGACCAAAGATTTCGCACTTATTCTTCAAATGTAGATAATCAACAATACAGAAATCGCAAACCAGAGCACAGGACGTTTCTTAATTCACCTTTGGATTAAATGGTTCGGCTGCTCCAGAATCGACAATACAGCCTTGGATTTTCTCAATCAAATCCTGCCTACCACGCATCCTCTCCAGTATCGCACCGTATCTGACCAACACAAGATTCTAACAAATGTTTAACCCATGCATGCATTCTTAATCCTAAAGACCAAATGCTCAGGAAAAATCAACCCATCGGTTAATGAAAGAAATTAGAACCGGTCAACCTACACAAACCACCCGGTGTTGCTGAAGGTGTGGAAGAGCAAGCATCGCTCCCTGCCGTCCTCCTCCCTCTCCGAAACCCAAGCGCTCAGCTCGTTCGCCAGCTCGTCGATCCGGGCCTCGACGCCGCGGCCCAAATCGAGCGACAGCATCTCCCTGACGCCGACGACGAACGTGACCGTGTGGAACCCCTTGGAGTTGTACCACTCCACGTACCTCCTCAGGTGCTTCCGCTTCGCCCCGAGCCACCCCAGCAGAACCACGGTCACGGCGGGGCCACCGTCGCCGCGGGCCCCGCCCCTCGCGCCGCCGGAGGTCGCCGGAGCCCGGCTCCAGGCGAGGGAGGAGCCGTCGCGCGCGTTCGTGGACGGGGCGCCGTTCGCGCTCGGGGGCGCGACGGGATTGGAGGGGCGGTGGAGCGGGGAGAGAGAGGAAGGGAGGTTGAGGGAGCTCGAGCCCGGCGAGGGAGGCCGAGGAGGGGCGCAGGCAACGGGGAAGGGGCGGCTCCGCCCGGCGATGGCGGCGCGGCGGGGGAGGAGGAATGGGGACGGAAGGCGGACGGCTTGCATGGGTGGGTGGCGGAGGAGGAGGAGGCGGCGGTGGAGGGCGGAGGAGGCCAATTTCCTGACCGGAGCTTCCATCGGAGAGGAATGGGTCGAAAGAATACGAGAAACGCGAGAGTTTCAGCAGGATTTCAGATCGCCGCCGGCGGCGGTCAACGGCGGCGGAAACGATAGTGAGTTCTTCACTCCATTTTCAGATATGAAAACGAAACCAACTCCCTCATTTTTCTCTCTAGGAAAATGCCAAAAAGTCCCTTATAGAGGATTGGGACGGGGACGATTTCATATCAGGAGTGAGTTTTGACTCCCACGCCGACTTGCAGGACAAAAGTCTAAGAGTGAGTGTTAGAGTAGGATTAGAGTAGGACCAACAAAAAAAAAAAAAAAATAGAAGTTCCCCTCATTCAATTTTGCAATTGTTGCCCCAAAAACACCTAACCTTAGGCATTCTCTAAGTTCTATTGGGAACCTTTTTTTAACTACTGACTTTTTACTCGAGTCCTAAATTTATCTCATTAATCTTCCGTCCAAAATTTCTTGTGAGCAATTGAGAGATGAAAAACTTTTGAGCATGAGTTGTTTGAGCGTTCCAAATATGAGCTTAAAGATTAAAGACTAAGTGTGAATCACAAATTCTCGAGTGAAATAAAAGAAAGACTCTTTTAAAAATAAGAGTAATATAAGAAAATTAACCCTATCTGTTCTAAAATTTACCCAAATTTCATATTCAATGAGAAATCAATTTGGCTGACGTGGAAATTTATATCCAAAACACATCTTTTAGAATTTAAAATTTTGGGAAAAATAATATGGAAATGCCACTTAGGATTGGAAGATTTCGAATGTTGGGTAATGGGGTAAATATGGGACTTAAGTAAAAGTGAGTGATGGTGATTTTTTATGAGATAAAAAAGTTTAAAATTGAGATTATATCTAAAGTTTCAGATAAAAAAAAGTTAAAGTAAAAATTAGGACCGAAATTACAGTTGGGGTTTTTTAATGGTATTGGGCCTTCAATTTTGATCCTTCTATTGAAAAGTTTAAGATAAAGGGTCTGTTTGTTTGAAGAAGAGTCATTTGAGAAATTATTTTCAACTTTTTTCAATATTTAGATGACGAAAAACTAATCAATTTGCAGAAACCATTTTTTATTAACTAGAAACAATAAGCTTAGATGAGACAAAAGTGAGTCTCCTTTTAGTAAGAAGAAAAGGTGAGTCTCCTTTCAATAAGAAGAAAATTATTCTCCTTCAACCACTAACAAATTGTGAAAAAAAAAAAAAACCAAATAAATGAAAGCTAGCTATTTTGTTCAAAAATGATTTTCATTCATAAATTTATTTATCTTAACAAATGCACCCAAAGTCCTAAATGTGTTACGATTCTTAAAGTTTGTAGTTTTTGATGTCATAGAATAAATATGTCACAATGCGCATAACTTGAGTTTCTTGTGACTTTTTTTTTTCCATTAATTTAAGATTTTGAAGCATAAAGATTTGAAATTCTTGTTTTATTTTTATTGTAATTAAAATTTGAAATTCTTGTTTTCTTTTTTTTTTTTTTTTATCGCAATTAGAAAATTCCAAATAAGGATTTGAAGTCTTATCATTTTTTCAAATAAAGAAAAGTGGACATTTTTCCAAATAAGGCGTGAAGTCGCCATCATTTTATTAAATAAGGGTGTGAACTGGATTTTATTTTAAATAATGATATGAAGTGGCTATACGAGTTTAAAAAAAGAACATGACTTTCCTTTTTTCTTTTTTGGGGGACGATTGTGATTTTCCAGTTGGTCAAGAAAGCATTTTCATTTTCATTTTTTTTAAATAATTTAAAAATAAAATTATCTTTCAACAAAAGTATCCTTGATTGATCAGAATATCTATTCGGCTGATGATTGACGAGATCAGGCCCATATTTGAAATTGTCATGATCATTTCAGGTCTTTATTTGAAAGTAAAATCGTTATTTTAAGCATTTATTTGACACAAAATTTAATTTAGATTTTGAGGACATTATAAGCTCTTATTTAGAATTTTTTTCCAAGATTTAAAATTCCATTGCACAAACTTAAGAATCTTGAATCGATATTTTTTAAGACGTTAATGATAATCATTATAATCAGAAATTAAATTCTAGAACATGAATATTTTTATTTTTATTTTTATTCTTAAATGAGTTAAACAAAAAATACTTTTGATAACACATAAAAATTTCTATCAATAAAATAAATTATTTTAAAAACGACATAAAATTTCTGCCACTCGGATGGCAGTGGACAATAGATGGCGTAGTGAGTGGCTGGTGAATGGCAATGGAAAAATGAAATTGCGTTATTAAATAGATTTTTGTTCGAAACTTATTTTTGGAATAGAAAAGTAGTTGTCGCGCAGAAATGGAACGGTTATTAGCTATGTTATTATCCCGCCCGAGAAATTATGACGGTCACTTCTCGCGCCGCAAGCTTTTTGTCCGGAAGAAATCATCAAATGGCTCGGAGTCGGCCACACCTCCAGGAGCCACTCTCACCACACGAACCACAGACCCTCTCCCAAGGCACGATCCAAGAGCCAGAAAAAATCCGAAATGGCTTCGGTTCTTCTTCTCCAAGCAATCCCAAGTCCGAAAACGTACCAATTTCTCGACGTCGTCCAGCTTCCTTTCAGTCCCCAGTGCACCTCGCGTACATACAGAAGCTCCCATGTCTTCTTCTTGTGCCGTGCTCCCTTCCGCAAGAACCGGCTTCGTGAACCCGGGTCGCCAGAGATCGTTGCTGCCCTCGAGAGTTCACGAGCAAAGTAATCTTGGGTCCTCCTCTGAATCTGCTGTGAATTTTTAGTTCGCCAAAAGTTTTTAGCTTTATGCGCGCTCGTGTCTTACGTATCTCGGGTTTCCCTTTTTTCCGTTTTCGCTTGAAGGAGGCAGATGTCACTTGGGTAGGAGGAGCTTCACGTTCAGAGGAATCGTGGCGTCGGGGGTTACGATGGCTGGGTCGTCCCTATTGACTGAACCCGTCAAAGGTCAGTCGTTTGAGCTACATGTCATTGAGTTGATAAAAGATTTTTTTAGCTTAATTTACGAATTTTAAGTGAATACACCCGACTGTTGTGGCGAAGTCCGCTTCTAATTCTTAAGATTGTTGGGGCGTAGTTTGGCGGATTCTCAGTGAGTGCCCATGTTGATCTGTTTGTTTGATGGCCTGCTTTGTTCTTTATCCAATAAGAGCTCCAAGCGGGAAATTCGTGTTATTTTTATTCGACTTTTTGCCTGTAATTGAGTTTTAGTTCGATTATTCTCAAAGGTGGTTGTGTTATTTATTTATTCTGTAGGAGCTGATAGGTTACCTTTTAAGCCGGAAGGGTACAACTACTGGACATGGCGAGGTCGTAAAATACATTACGTGGTGCAGGGGGAGGGGTTTCCGGTTGTTCTGATTCATGGGTTTGGTGCGTCAGCATATCATTGGAGGTTTGTCATACGACTTTATCTTCTGTAATTCCCCAGTTTTAACGTGACCGCTCGAATTAACTTTGCACGAGGAAATGGGAAATACAGGTTAATAGTTAGCTACCATAGAGCAGTTCTCTTTAAAGTTGTTTTTGTTATGACTCCTGCTGAGGAAAGAGAAGTGTTGGCAACATGAAAAAGGTTGTAGGAATTGGAGTTTCTTATATACAATGTTAGCCCGTGAGTTCTTCTAGAGAACCAGGTGAAGGAAGTCTGATAGGATGAGCTTTGTAGCTAGTGAAATAGAAATGATGATAGCTAGGAAACTCTCTGAACATATTTTCTTGGTTTGAGCAGTTTGAGTCTCCTGCAAAGAATCAGGTCTATTTCCAGTGAATGGGAATTTTGTTAGGGACTTAGGATATAACTTGTCAGAGAAGAAGATTGGTTTCACATCTTGCTAGGTGTGATGCGTTAGCGGTAGATTTTCCTTTTTACAATGTTTCAGAGTGGATCAGGAGCATTATGCACCAGACAAGAAAGGTCACATAACCACTTGCATGGCCTTGCTTGGGTCTTTTCTTCAGTTGTCATAAGTGTCCGTCAACCCATTTGGGACCTCTCATAGTGCCAAGCCCGTCTAAGAGGTTTCCTCTCTTTTTAACACAATCAAATTACAGCATATTCTGCTAAGTCACTATCTAATATCTCAAGCCTACAAAATTTGGCTTTACTATACTCACAACATTTGCTCTTAATTAGCCATTTCTGTTGCTACATTCGGACTAACGTGTTCATTCACTCATTTGAGAATGCGTGGATTTTCTGCCTGCATATATGTAGGTATAACATTCCTGAATTGGCTAAAGGCTACAAAGTCTATGCTCTAGACTTACTGGGATTTGGTTGGAGTGAGAAAGCACTGGTTGAATACGATGCAATGATATGGAAGGATCAAGTTGTTGATTTCCTGAAGGAGATAGTGAGGGAGCCTGCAGTTCTAGTTGGCAACAGGTATTAAAGATTGTAGTAATTGAATCTCCTCTGTTTTTAGCCAACAGGAACATATGTATTTGTACTGTCTATCTGTTGCTCTTACTGTGAATAATTAATTGATATGTCGTTTTGATAGAGAATATTTTGATTCGTATGCTCCTGCTAATCTGATATGGAGTTTATCATCTCTGGATGTTGGTATCAATGACAATGATAATAAAATGAATGAGCCACTTGAAGTTAAAGCACATGTGTATGAGATAAAAGGGCTATATGTTGAGTATGGACTGAAGATCACTCCAGAAGCCGGCCATACCCTTTTGTAGAATATTCTAGGATAAAACGAATGACCTGCCTTGTTTTCTTACCCTTTTCTGCATTTCCCAACTGAGATGGATTGGTTGTAAGGTGGAGATTTCCTGTTATCTTGTTCTTTTGATTTTCAACCAGAGTTATTGGGCGAAAAAATACCATACCATTGTTATTAAGAAAGCTTTGTGAAAAGAATACAAAAATTTATGGATTGAAAATGGTTTACTAAACTTGAAAATCGACAAATTTGCAACTTGATTAATTGAAAAAACCTTTGAGTAATATCTCCAGAACCAAACACAACTCAACTCTTGGCTCTCTCTCTCTCTCTCTCTAACGTGAAATCTTGATTAGTTCAGCCAAAAATGTCAGGTCTGCTTTCAACTTCTGCAGATTTATTTTAATTTTTTCCTCTTTCCTGATGATTTATTGCAACTCACAGTCAAAGACATGATGAGAAGCAGAAGATCTTCACCCCTCACCTCTCTTTTCTTTCAAGTAATGTTTCTGAAACTTGTATGTCTGATATAAGGCGACATGAGCCCCAATTAAAAAAGCCCAGCTTCAGATATCTCGACTTTCAATGGATGCTTTGCATGAAATACTTTTCTATTGGCACATATGCTGTTTCATACAGTGAACTATGGGGCCCCATTCAAGAAAGCTTCTTAGTTCAGGCACATTTTAAAATGAAGTTCTCTGATTATTAAATTAGGCATCCATTGAAATGTTCGAAAAGTTGGTTGAGGCCTTAATGGTGTGCTCTTTTAACCGTAGCTAATGTTTTAACTTTTGTTCGCTTCATCATCATGAATACTGGATCCTTTCTTTATACATAACTAATGGGGTTTCTATCTTTATATGCACATCAGTTATTTTTTAACACCAAACATGTTCACTTCTTTTTGACCTTCCACAATAACTTGTCTTATCACATAACGGTGAATTCTTGTAAATGTACAGCCTTGGAGGATTCACTGCTTTGGTATCTGCTGGGGAATTGTCTGAGCAAGTTGCCGGAGTAGTACTGCTCAACTCTGCAGGACAGTTTGGAGACCCTAGTGCTAAAGCCAAGAATTCTGAAGAAAGTCTCTTGCAGAAGGTTGTCGTGAAGCCACTGAAGGAGATTTTTCAGCGGATATTCCTTGCGTTTTTGTTCTGGCAAGCAAAGCAACCAGCTCGTATCCAATCTGTCTTGAAGAGTGTATGTTGCTCTCTCGCTCAATCTCCACTCTCACAAAGATTTGAATGGCTTAGGACCATATACCTGAGAGGCTGCATCACCTCCAGCAAAGGGGAATGGCGAGATCTAGACTTGATCATGAGATGTGGGCTTTGGGTATCTAAAATTTGAAGAAATAATAATGGAGAGAGTAGGGATAAAATTGAAAAGAACTAACTGTTTCAGGCAAGTCAATGCCATAAGTTCTAGTTTTAGGTTCTGTTCAGGCTGCAGAAGCCAACAAAACAATATTCCATAAATTCCAGTTTTAGGACCATATATCTGAGAGGCCACACTACCTCCCAGCGAAGGGGAACGGCGAGACCTAGACTTGATCATGAGATGTAGGTTTTGGGTATCTAAAGTTATAATAATGGAGAGAGTAGGACAAATATTGGAAAGAACTAACTGTTTCAGGCAAGTCAATGCCATAAATTCCAGTTTTAGGTTCTGTTCAGGCTGCAGAAGCCAACAAAACAATATGTCTGAATTAAGCTAACTACAGAATCTCCATGCCTTTAATTTCAATATCTTGATTAATTAAGACAGACTTCCTTATGTTGTCTGTTCTGATGCCTTCACTTATGTAATTTGTGAGCAAATGGTCTTGTTAATGAGTGTCCCAGGGTACTTTTTGCAAATGCTTAAACACGAAACTTTCAATTTCCAGAACACTAATTTCATATAATACAGAAGTAACAGTGCCTTGAAAACTGTAGATTTTTGTTATTTAAATCGCTTAAAAAGTGCCTCTGGATGCTCTTTAACAAAAATCCCTAGGAAAAACTGACAGGCTGAACTTGACTGGTGTTTTCTGATTATGTTTGTGGGCCGACTTCAGTTATGTGGCCACATTGTAATTTTACTTAAAGTACCTCAGGATTTGACTTTCAAGCTAACATAACGTGTCCCAATTGGTTGGTGCCTCTGAATCCCGAAAGGAGCAGATTGGGATTGCACCTGGTCATGCCAGCCTCTTTGCCGAGAACATGATAGTTGAATAAAACTCCACAAAAGCAAATCTTTTGAGCTGAGTGAACCTGAATGAGGATGAGCTATCTGGAGTTACTGAGTTTCAAAATTCCCTAAGTGGTTCAGACACTCTGCTCTGACCAGATGAGCAAAATATTAGATCCTCCACTGCGGCGGTGGGCTTGTCACGACAATTGGGTCAAGGCCTCTGATGGTGTCTAGATAGGCTCTAGCTCTTCATGTCTAATAAGTGATTATCTTTTTCACTCCTAGACTCTATTCATGTTATGCTAATTATGCTATGGCCGCCACATGATTCAGTTTTCTGCTTCTCCAGGTTTACATAGATTCCTCAAATGTAGATGACTATCTTGTCGAGTCAATAACTATGCCGGCAGCAGACCCCAATGCTGGAGAAGTTTACTACAGGTACAAATTGATGTTCCCTTCCTAAATGTGATCTACATAAGGTAGTCACATGGTCATGAATTCTTCAACTTGTTCCATATGATTCCCTTCAACTTGATCAGATGTATGATATCCATTGCTATCCCAGTTTTCCTTTTTTTAAAGGTATTTTCCGTTTATGCTGAAGTGAAGAAATATATATATGGGTGCAGATTAATGTCACGGTTCATGATGAATCAGACCAGATATACCCTGGACAGTATCTTGAGCAAACTCTCGTGCCCGCTGCTGTTAATTTGGGGTGATCTAGACCCGTGGGTCGGTCCTGCCAAGGCCATTCGTATCAAGGAGTTCTACCCGAACACATCCTTAGTCAACCTTCAGGCGGGCCACTGCCCTCACGATGAAGTCCCGGAACTTGTCAACAAGGCATTACTCGATTGGTTGCCAACCATAGCTCCAAAGACCTCCCTTCCGGAATTGTAAATACAGATTTAAATTTTTTCCTGCCAGCGCCACTGGCCCTACTTCATATCTGAGGATTCAGCTACTACAGTGTAAATTCCACTTAAAGGCATTAATCAAAGTTTTGGCAGGTTAGGTTGGGAACTCCTTCTCCTTGGTAGAGGTCAATCACATGTTACTCTATAAGAAATTAGTTGACGTATGGTTAGCTTGTGCATCTGTAGGTCTCAACTACCAGTTTGTTTGACCTATAATGTCGTCTAATACCTACAATCAGTATCCTCAAACGTTAGTGGGACAGGTCTGAGACAAGATAAGCCGAGCCCTTCCCCTGCCATCCCTATGCTAGACTAATGACGTGCTTGGGAATGAGTTCGAGTAGCTTGTTGTGTCGCATTCCATTAACCTGTTGAGTCAAATTCGAGTCTACAAATACTTGACCCGATGGACTCGCAAGCCTAATTTCGTATCTTATTTTATATATACACACTTAAAAATTGAGCCGACCCCCCTTGAGCTCAAGTATGTGGAGTATTTGCATTGAGTTGAGTGCGAGCGGGAAAGAGTAGTACTCCATCGAGCTCAAATCGAGTTTCGCACTTGGACTTGAGCTTAAGCCTGGCACCGTGTCGGACCGACCTGACTCGGTTTACCCCTAGATGTCAGCACCGGACAGGAGCATCCGCAGGGATGAATGGAAGTATATGCAGCACATTGTTGGCCTGGAAGAATATTATTTTCCATCGATTGAGAACTTGTTACAACGACAATCTTAGATTGACATGTTTAAAACGTTGTCATTCAAACAATCTTCTCCTCTTTTGAAGCGTCCTGTAATTTGAACGACAGGTGGGTTTAAGACAATATTTATCTAAAGAGGATCGATAATTTTTGTTTTCAAGGATTGCGTTTATTGAATTGCCATTAAAGAAAGACTTCGGCATGGTCCACACTAAACAATCTAGAGGCCTGACATTAGAATATGCAAATGCGAAGATGGAGGAACAAGCCTTTATCCTTCGAATTCGGGGTTGAAATCTGCTATATTCTGTTCCCGGAACATGTAATGGTTATTGGCATTAAGGAAAAAAAAAAGCATTAAAAAAAAAAAGTTGGACTGGGTCAGATGTATAGCACATATATTGCATCCGATGCTTTTTGCAATGTGCATATAATGAGATTTGGCTGTTGTACCATTTCTTTTCCTTCATTCTTTTGTCCTCATACAAGAATCTGCTGCTTCTGTTAATAACCTTTTGGTACAATATAAGAAGGGACATAGAGATGCTAAGTAAGATAATTAGTGGAATTAGCTGCAGTGACAGAGATACTAACTAATGTCAGGTGGAGAAGTTTATAATTGTAGCATTGACCTGTGAAATCATGGAGTAACCGGTGGGGAAAGTGAGCTGCAGCACGTGATAGTCAAGTTGCCTTAATAAACTATAAGGCAACAAAGAATAATGTCAAATTTTCCTAATTTAAGATCCACTCGATCTGGTATATTAGCCTACATCTCCGGGGGGAAAAGCCCAGCCTGCAAGGTCAAGTTTTCATCTTCTTTCTTTAATTCTTGTGCCTTGAGAAAGTGTGATAAAAATGGCAGAGAAGAGCAGGATTTTGGTCATCGGAGGCACTGGATATATTGGCAAGTACCTGGTGGAGGCAAGTGCAAAAGGGGGTCACCCGACTTATGCACTGGTTAGAGAGAGCACGGCTTCTGATGTCGAGAAGTCGAAGCTCATCGAAAGCTTCAAGAGCTCAGGGGTTTCGATAGTTTATGTATGACTCGTAAAACATTTTTGGAAAATAATCCTATTTGTTGTATTTCAACCACCTGGCGGCATAAGCTCACATTAAATTCTGTTCTATTCGACTTTTCAGGGAGATCTATATGATCACAAGAGCTTAGTGACAGCAATCAAGCAAGTTGATGTGGTGATCTCGGCGGTGGCAAGAGCACAGCTCGCCGATCAGGTCAAGATCATTGAAGCAATCAAAGAAGCCGGAAATATAAAGGCAAGTGACAGTATTTGACAGCTTTTGAAAATACTCATCGAAAAAAATGGAATTGCTCTTTACCATCTTGTATTATGGAAGGTGTTGTATATAATGCTCTCGGAAATTCTAGTCAATATCTCAAACTATCCATTTTGTCACAATGTTTCCCATGAATCATTCCGAACGCGTTCATTATGCATCACAAAAATGTCGGAAAATAGAGATGTATACAGTGACAAAAGCTTCTGAAAATACAATCTTATAGTTGCACGACTACCATCCATAATTGATATGGATATATTTTCCCTTTTGTCATAACATTAGCTTCTGCTCCATTGTCTAGAACTCTTTTTAGAGATGTTCATGAATTTTGCAGAGGTTCCTTCCTTCTGAATTTGGAGCCGACGTGGACCGTCACAATGCAGTTGAGCCAGCAGCGAGCCTTTTCGGGGTCAAAGCTAAGATCAGGAGAGCAATCGAGGCTGAAGGAATTCCTTTCACTTTTGTTGTATCCAATGGCTTTGCCGGACACTTTCTTACGACCTTGGGACAGATGGGTGCTAAAGCTCCTCCGAGGGACAAAATCACAATCATAGGTGATGGAAATCCGAAAGGTAATTGTTCTGAAGGCCAGCTCTCTGTCTTGTTCTTCATGGTGTAGTGATTAAGTACATTCACATTCCCAGAAGACCCTATGGATCCTCAGGCATAATCATTCACACCTCAGGAGACTTTGTGTGCTGTGGAGCAATTAATAATTTTAGTAGTCCCATAACTCATTAACTTAAACTTTTGAGTGAAGATGGGTCTAGTGGATTCAGGTTCGCTCTTGGTATCTCTCATTGTGAAGCTGTTGAGCTTCTTCAGCGCGTCCCACTATTATGCATATCTCAGCAGTGTAGACCTAGCAGATTTTGGAGGGATGTTTGCCTGAAACGCGTCTAGTAGACTTAACCCATCATAGTTTAGAATACACATTAGATGTTTGCTGAGGTGTGAAATGCTATTGATCCCTAAATTTTATTCGCAAGTAGCCGCCTGATTGTTGTCGATTATAAGCAATGTCATCACTCGAACAGGGGAACTATTTTGGTAGCTCTCGGTCTGATCTTAGCTCTATAATTGATCAATCATTGCTTTCAGGAGTGCGTGCTCAATCTGTGTTCCCTGTTCTATTTGTCAGTTATTTTTGTCAAGGAGGAAGATATTGCCACATACACTATCAAGGCAGCGGGTGACCCAAGAACTCTGAACAAGATCCTCTACATGAGACCGCCAGCGAACGTTCTGAGCTTCAACGAGATTGTTTCCCTCTGGGAGAGGAAGATCGGGACGACCCTGGAGAAGACATATCTCTTGGAAGATGAACTCCTCCAAAAGATCCAAGGTTGGTTGATACGCAGAAACAGCATAAATAGAAAGCATATAAAAAGATATCAGCTTTCCTTTGATGGTTTCTTGGTTAATGCCCAATATTTACTCTCTTCTTTTCCCGAATTTTGACTGATGCAGAGTCTCCACTCCCCATCAACATCTTTTCGGCCATACGTTACTCAATCTTTGTGAAGGGAGATACCGCAAACTATGAGATAGATGCTTCGATTGGAGCAGAGGCTTCAGAACTTTATCCGGAAGTGAAATACACAACTGTGGATGAGCACCTCAATTTCTTTGCCTAGTTCCCTCGTGTGTAATTGTCTCTTGCTATATATCTGAATCGCAGACCAGTCTCAACTCACATGTACTGAATGACTTTCCATGCACTTTTATAACAACTTCGTGCATCCACGTACCAAAAAATTTCTCAATTGATACTGGCAGGTCCTCCTTTTCCACTCGCTTGACGTAGCTCAATGATTAGATAAAAGTATCTTAGAGAGTTTGGGCAGTAAAAGTACTGCAGAACGAATGAACTAACAATTTCAGGATGCTCGACTTTTAAAAAATGAAAAAGCCATCAGAAGATTGCGCTGCTCTTGCCAATCTTTTCAAGCAATGTATTAGTCGGTTGAATCAGCAAGACTCGTGGTATTGCTGACGAATCATCAGGTATCGACAATACTTATTGCAGGCGTAGGTTATATCTTCATAAATAAATGAAAATTATTGTCAGGTCAGCCACACAGTAGAGTGCTCATGCAGTTGTTCTTCTGCGTTAAACAGGACCATGTTACATCAATTATCTCCATCTTAAAGCGACACGTTTTGAGCCCTCACTTATCATTGAATTAGTCTTCTCTGGTTCTGACTTCGTCCTCTTGCCTAACTTTAATAAGAGAAGAAAAAATAAAGAAAAATAAAAAAGGTTACGTAGTTCTATCGAGGGGTCACGGTTATAACAAGAGAGGGTCATTGCAAACTTTAATAATGACTTTCATTACTATCATAATTTCTATAAAAAACGATACTTCCAAATGCATTGAAACTGTTGAAATATCCAGCAAAGAAAGTGTCTTGCAGAAGGTAGTCTTGAAGCCACTGAAGGAAATCTTTCAGCGGATCTTCCTCAGGTTTTTTGTTCTGGCAAGCAAAGCAGCCAGTTCGTATCAAATCTGTCTTGAAGAGTGTGTGTTGCTCTCTCGCTCAATCTCCACTCTCACAAAGATTTGAATGGCTTAGGACCATATATATGAGAGGTGACATTACATCCCAGGCAAGATAAAAACGGGTCCTAGACTAATCTTTAAATATAGGCTTTGGACATTTAAGATGCGAATGATAATCATTCTGGACAGAAATTATGAAAGAGAAATAGATTTTTCTATTTCTATTCTTAGATGAGTTTTTAAAAAAAAATACACGTTTGATAACGACAAAAAATTTCTATTCCTGACATAAAAATTCATTTAATAACAATACAAAATTTCTTCCTTCTAGTGGCAGCGATGGCGACTGGCGACCGGCGGCTGACAACCGATGATTGATGGTGGAAGTGGTTGGCGACCGACGACTGATGGCGGCGGCGGCAGCCGGCAGTTGGCGATGGTGACTGGCGAGGGTGGGGGGTGGCGGGCGGCGACCGACAGTAGTGGTGGTTGATGGTGGGGAGTGGCGGCAATGGGCGGCAAACGGCGGCCGGCGATGACAGATAAGCAATCGACTAATAGCGATGACAAATAATGAGAAGAGTTTTTATTTTTCATTTCTATTCAATAAATAGACAAGTAAAAATTTTTTACTTCTGAATCTGTTTCAAATTTATTTTTGGAGTAAAAATCTATTTTAGAAATAAAAAAATGAAATATTTTTACCAAACGCATTTTTATTCCATAAATAAGTCTGGAATAGAGAAATGGTTTTGGAACAAAAATAGAATGGTTATCATGCGCACTCTTAAAGTTCAAGAGAAATAGAAATGGAGAGAATAGGAAAAAGTTTGAAATGAACTAATTCGTCCAGGCAAATCAATGTCAAAAACCCCAGTTTTAGGTTCTGTTCAGGTTGCAAAGCCAATAAAACAAAATGCTTGGATAAAGCTAACCACAAAATCTTCGTTACTTCAATTTCATGACTTGATCAATTAAGAAAGACTCCCTTATATTATCTTTTTTATGCAAAGATAGTCCCATTGTAATTTATTAAAAAAGGTCTTGTAACGAGTATCCAAGATAGTTGTTATGCATGCTTAGATAAGAAAGTTTCGATTTTCAGAGCACTAATTACATATGACATAAAACTAGTAGTGCGTTGAAAACTATAAACTTTTGCTATTTAAATCGCTTATAAGTGCCTCTAGGGCACTCTTTACCAAAATTCTTAAGAAAAACTCACAGGCTGAACTTGACTGGTGTTTTCTGATTACTTTTGTGGGCTGACTTAGGTAATGCTGGCAAATTGTAATTGTACTTAAAGTACCTCAGGTTTTGACTTTCGAGCTAACCTAAGTGTCCCAAAGGGTTGGCGCTGCTGAGTCCTGAAAGGAGCAGATGG
The DNA here is from genome assembly GCA_016097605.1 of Eucalyptus guilfoylei. Classification (NCBI taxonomy): domain Eukaryota; kingdom Viridiplantae; phylum Streptophyta; class Magnoliopsida; order Myrtales; family Myrtaceae; genus Eucalyptus; species Eucalyptus guilfoylei. The sequence continues at coordinate 30,008,341 of CM027868.1, read as the reverse complement.
GGATTGCCTCTGGTCCTGTCAGGCCTCTTTGCCGAGACAATGATGGTTAAACAGAACTCCGGAAAGGACATTAAAATTTTATGAGCGAAGTGAACCCGAATGCGGATGAGTGTTGAAATTTCCTAGATGGTTCGCCCACCCTGCTGCGATCCGATGAGCAAAATCTTAGGGCTTACCCTGCCGAGGCAGGCTTATCGCAACAACTGGGTCAAGGCCTCTGATGGTGTCTAGAAAGACTCTAGCTCTAGCTCCTCATGTTGAATAAATAATTTTTTTTTCGCTCCTAGACTCTATTTGTGCAATGCTAATTATGCTACACCGGCCACATAAATCAGTTTTTCTTTTCTCCAGGTTTACATAGATTCCTCAAATGTAGATGACTATCTTATCGAGACAATAACTATGCCGGCAGTGGACCCCAGTGCTGGAGAAGTATACTGTATACTACAGGAACAAAACGATGTTCTCCTCCTCAATTTGATCTAACTTAAGGTAGTCGCATGGTCCTGAATTCTTCAACTAACTCCACACGATCTCCCTTCAACTCAGATCGGATCGATGATATCTGACGTTACCTGAGTTTTTCGTGTTTTTCGAAGGTATTTTCCCTATATGCTGAAGTAAAGAAATATATATATGGGTGCCGATTAATGTCGTGGCTCATGATGAACCAGAGCAGATATACCCTGGACAGCATATTGAGCAAACTCTCGTGCCCGCTGCAGTTAATCTGTGGTGATCAGGACCTGTGAGTTCATCCCACCGAGGCCATTCATATCAAGGAGTTCTACTCAAACCCATCCTTAGTCATCCTTAGGCGGGGGCACTGCCCTCGTGATCAAGTCCTGGAACTTGTCAACAAGGTACTACTCGATTGGCCGGTTGTTGATGATAACTCTGGAAACCTCCCTTCAGGCATTGTAAATGCTGATACTGGATTTTTCCTTCCGGTGCCACTGCCCCTGCTTTATCTCAGGATTCGACCACTACAGTGTAAATTCTAGTTAAAGTGATTAATCAAAGTTTTGGTGGGTTAGGTTGGGAAGTCCTTCTCTGGATTCAACCACTGCAGTTTAAATTCTATTTAAAGTGATTAATCAGAGTTTTGGCGGGTTAGGTTGGGAAGTCCTTCTCATCGACTGATCAATCACATGTTAGTCTATAACAAATTAGTTGCCTAATGGTTAGCTTGTGCATCTGTAATCTTAACTAGTGAAGTTAGAATCAGTATATTTAATCATTTCAGTAGGGGTGCAAGCGAGTGAAGTTACTTGCCCAGGAAATTGAGACCATGTTACAGCAACAATCTTGGGTTGACACTTTCAAAACAGTGACATTCGAACAGCTTTCTATTTCTAAGCTTCCTGTACAGGTGGGTTCAATTCTAAAGGAAAGTAGATTCTTGAGGGATCAAACAAAACCTAGGATGATGGAATGTTCCATCCGCATCATTGTACAGAAACAGATAGAGAATGCATATTTTTGACAGAAAAAGATAGATTATTTATTTAAAGAGGATTGATAGTTTTTTCTTTTTTATTCAAGGATTGAGTTCATTGGTTTGCCAATAAGAAAGACTTCGGCATGGTCAACATTTAAAATCATAGGGGGCTGACAATAGAATATGCAAATGCAGAAATGAAGGGATAAGGCTAGAACCTGGACAATAAGTTAGATGGGGTTCTTCGGATGGATCATACCTTCAAATTCTCCTTATTTAAGCTCCTCTGAATCTGGTCTATTAGCCTACAACTCCTGGAAAAATACTTCAAGCCTGCAAAGTCAAATTTCCATCTTCTTTCTATATTTCTTGTGTCTTAGAAAGTGTAAAGAAATGGCAGAGAAGAGCAAGATTTTGGTCATTGGTGGGACTGGATACATTGGCAAGCATCTGGTGGTGGCGAGTGCAAAAGCTGGTCACCCCACTTATGCATTGGTTAGAGAGAGCACGGCCTCTGATGTCGAGAAGTCAAAGCTCATCGAAAGCTTCAAGAGCTCAGGGGTTTCGGTAGTTTATGTATGACACGGAATACATTTTTGGAAAGTAAATACTTCTTGCTGTATTTTAACAACATGGTGGCATATTCTCACATTAGATTTGTGTTCTATTCGAATTTGCAGGGAGATATTTATGATCACGAGAGCTTAGTGACGGCAATCAAGCAAGTTGATGTGGTGATCTCGGCAGTGGGAGGAGTGCAGCTCGCCGATCAGGTCAAAATCATAGCAGCAATTAAAGAAGCCGGAAATATTAAGGCAGGTGATGGTAGTTGATAGTTTCTGAAAATATTGTCATTGAAAAAAATGGAACTGCTGTTTACCTTCTTATATTTTGGAAGGTGTTGTTTAATGCTCTTAAAGTTATGGAAATTCATATTCGGCATATAAACTATTCAATTTGTCGCAATTTTTCCCGTGGATCATTCTTAAGAGGTTCATTTTGCACTGTAAATATGTTGAAAAATAGAGATGGATACATTAAGAAAAGCTCCTGAAAGGACAATTTTATAGTTGCACGCATACCATCCAAAATTGATATGGATATATTTTCCGCTTTCCTCGGGATAATTTCATTACATTAGCCTGTGTTCCCTTGTTTGGAACTCTTTTTAGAGATGTTCATAAATTCTGTAGAGGTTCCTTCCTTCTGAATTTGGTACCGACGTGGACCATGCCCATGCGGTTGAGCCAGCAGCGACCCTTTTTGGCATGAAAGCTAAGATCAGGAGAGCAATCGAGGCCGAAGGAATCCCTTTCACTTATGTTCCATCGAATGGCTTCGCTGGTTACTTTCTTCTAACCTTGGGACAGATGGGCGCAAAAGCTCCTCCAAGGGACAAAGTCACAATCATAGGTGATGGAAATACAAAAGGTAAATGGTTTTGAAGGCCAACTTTTTGCGACTACACATTCCGATTCCAAGAAGACACTAACGACACCTCAGGCATAACCATCCGCTATCTTATGCATATTGAAACTTCTCTAAACTTGTGTTGGTTTCATGAGCAATTTAGATTTAGCAGATATTATAGAGATGTTTGCCTGAAATGGGTTTAATAGACTCAACCTGTGACAGCTTATAATGCACATTAAATGTTATGTGTACTGTGAAAATGATGCTCCTCAATTTTTTGGTGATGTCAATCATAAGAAATGTCGTCAGACGAGCAAGGAAACTATTTCGGTAGCCCTGTTTCTCATCTAAGCTCTATAATTGATCTTTTTTTTATAACTTCAGACATGTTGTAGCTGACTTTCAGAAGTGGCTGCTTAATCTCTGTTCCCTGTTCTGTTTGTCAGTTGTTTTTGTCAAGGAGGAAGATATTGCCACATACACTATCAAAACGGTGGATGACCCCAGAACTCTGAACAAGATCGTCTACCTGAGACTGCCGGCCAATGTTCTGAGCTTCAGTGAGATTGTTTCCCTCTGGGAGAAGAAGATCGGGACAACCCTTGAGAAGACATATCTCTTGGAAGATGAGCTTCTCAAGAAGATCCAAGGTTAGTCGATTACCTGGAAGCAATATAGACAGGAAACACACGGAGAGATGTCAGCTTTTTGTTTGGTTTCTTGGTTAAAGCCCAATGTTTACTTCTTCTTCTTTCCCTTTTTTGACTGTTGCAGAGTCTCCATTGCCCATCAACATCCTTTTGGCCATAGCCCACTCAACCTTTGTGAAGGGAGATCACACAAACTATGAGATAGACCCTTCGATCGGAGCAGAGGCTTCAGAGCTCTATCCGGCAGTGAAATACACAACTGTGGACGAGTACCTCAGTTTCTTTGCCTAGTTCCCTCCTGTGTAACTGTCTCTTGCTCTATCTGGTTCACAAACCAGACTCAGCTCGTGTACAGAATAACTTTCCATGCACTTTTATAATGACAACGCCCATATACGTACAAGAACCATTCCTAAATTTACCTGAGAGAGAACACCTACAAACATTCAACTTCCTCTAGTAAAAACAAACATAGGTATCCAAGTCTCAAATAAGGATTTTACCTAGTACTCAATAACTTTATCGAAACGACCAAAAGCTCTTTTGTGCTGATACTCAGCAGTGGTCCACGTTAAATCATCCATGAATATGCAACACTTGTCCTTCACCATCTCTGAGTCCTCGTTCAATTCCGACAGTGGTGGTAGCAGTGGCAATTCCAATGTGGGAATCTATAAGGCAATTATCCTTAAGATCGTTGAAAATATTAGATAATATAAAATATAAAAATTGTTGGAAATGTAAGATAAAAGATCAAGATTAATTGTTTGAGGCATGCAAGTAATGTCTATACTTTTGCTGGTTGGTATACAAAACTAGGTGCGACAAATGGCAACCGTTATAAAACTGTTATTAAACCGTTATAAAACGATACAAAATCGTAACAAAATGATGGCTTTCATGGCTATTGCAATTTCTATAGAAAAACATTAGTTTTGAATATTTCAAAACTATTGAAATATCTAACATTTAAAACTATTGAAATATCCAATAAAGAAAGTATCTTGCAGAAGGTAGTCTTGAAGCCATTGAAGGAAATTTTTCAGTGAATATTCCTCGGTTTTTTTTGTTCTGGCAAGAAAAGCAACTGGCTCAGATCGAATCTGTCTTTGGGGATGCGAGTCCTAGACTTGATCATTACAAAGAAATAGAAATGGAGAATAGGAAAAAGTTTGAAATGAACCGATTGTTTCAGGCAAGTCAATGTCATAAAACTCCAGTTTTAGGTTCTGTTCAAGCTGCAGAAGCCAAGAAAACAAAATGCCTTAATAAAGCTAACTACATAATCTTCATTATTTCAATTTCATAACTTGATCAATTAAGAGAGATTCCCTTATGTTATCTTTTTGATACGTAAATCATCCCTCATGTAAAAAAGGGGTCTTGTTAATGAGTGTTCAGGATACTTGTTATGCATATTTCGACAAGAAAGTTTCGATTTTTAAAGCACTGATTACATATGACACAAAATTAACCATGCATTGAAAAATGTAAACTTTCACTATTTAGATTGCTTATAATTGCCTCCGGGTCATTCTTTAAAAAAGTCCGTATGCAAAACTCACAGGCTGAACTCAACTGGTGTTTTCTGATTATGTTTGTGGGCTGACTTCAGTTATATTGGCAAATTGTAATTGTACTTCAAGTACCTCGGGTTTTCACTTTCTTGCCAACCTGAAGTGTCCTAAGGGGTTGGTGCTGCTAGGTCCTGGAGCAGATTGGGATTGCTCCTGGTCATGTCAGGCATCTTTACCGTAAAATATTAGTTTGAACAGTCAGGAAAGAAATAAAAAAATAAGTGTTGACTAGTAAATAAAGCAAAAAGATGTGGGCTGAGGCGGAGCCACTTCGGGAGAGAGAAAGGAAAAGAAAGAAAGAAGAAGAGGAGGAAAGAGGAAGGGGGTTTGGCACGTGCACGCCGCGAACGCGTCACCAAGTTGACCCGACTCCATGACATAATGCCTGGTAAGATCTTAAGTCCTCGTTCATCCAATCAAAGTATTTTCCGAGTTTATGGCTCAAATTCAGAATTTTAGGAAAATTGAGTGTCGAAATTCGATTTTTGAGTCGTTGAGTCATATATTTTCATAGAAATGATAGTTTAGGGTATTGTGGAGCCGTAAGATTTCACGGATCTTGATTTGAGTTCACAATTTGTGCGAAACAAAATTTTGAAGTTTTCAGCATGCGATGAACAGTGCACATCCAACATCTTCGGGCCCGTATTTTGTTGATTTTCGGCTTTATTTTGGGATGGTCAAGTTGGGATCCTTATGGTGTGTTTGAAGGGCTTTCTATTGATTATAAGTACATTTGGAACGAGATTTAGAGGAGAAGGTCATGGCATAACAAAGTTTTGCCCTCAAGCTCCGCGTTACGAATGACTTGAATAATCACTTTGAGTATGCGATTTATTAATGCGTGGGACTCGTTTTGTTAGCCATTAGGCATAGTATAACTGTTTTGTAGCTGATGTGATGTGTTACTCAATTTTAATATTATTTCTCGCTTATTTGATAGGATTGCAAGATCAATGGTTCGAGTAACGTTTGATATTTGGTTTTGGGGCGTCCCCAAGTGAGTGGTATTGATACTTTAGTTTTGTAATACTCATGTATGGAGGTAAGAGTTACTCAATATATACATATTTTTGTTGTGGGTAATTTGAAACCTGAACTCAAGACCTAATTTACTAATGTGTTTCTACTCTTCTAAAAGAAATAAGACCACTTATGTAATTTTGTACATCCGAAGTAGAATTCAAGATATGCAATTTACTTTTGTTTTGGAACGCATCGTCCCTACTTTGTTCTTTTATTTTTTATTTTTTTATGATCCATAGAATTTATACAAGAACCTACAATTTGATGTGGTTGCATAATCTGGATTTCGATGGCAGTAAATGTGTAACCACTAATTTATTTTGTTTTAGACAATCTTCTAATCAGAAGTTTTATTGAACAAAATAATAGCCATAGTGGTTACGAGAGCCCACTCGGAGCCCGACTCATCGACTTGCGGGCCTAATTGACTATCTTATTTTATATAGAATTCGTTTTTAATTTCGGTGACAGATAACATTAAAGACACTAATATAATTGCTTTTTAACATGTAATTACACTCTCAACCTTTGATATAATTTTTAACACAAGCAAGAAGGGCGAATGTGAATAGTTCGAGTCAAGTCGAGTTCGATCGAGCTGGAAAATTCAATACATGAGTTTTCTATATTTAAAATTGAGTTAAGTTGAGTTGATGTGACGTCCTGAATTTCGACCCCGTCCCTATTTTATGAAATGGGCATTTCATCGACACGCCTATTGTCATTTTTCTCGGAGCTGATCACTCTCGAGTTAATTGATCTATCAGGTGAAGCCGTTAAGGGAATATAAACGCGGCAGACTTGAAAATTCAATCGGAAATCGACTGCTCGACCGTGATAATCAACAAGGGTCAATACGATACCGTTATAATTGATTAGTGATCGGATATAGGTCGATTTGACGGAAACACGCAATTGAATTGTGGGTGATTCCACCTGATCGCAAAATTCGCGTCAAACGGTACTAACCCGATTTTCTATCGATTCTATACTCTTTGCCCGTAATTGAAACCTTGAGATTTTTACGACAATCGAGAGTTGCCGACGAGTCGAAGATGAACAAACGTGGATCGAAATTATCGACCACGGGTCAAATGCGTTAAAATCCCTAAAAACTATTCGGTAGGTTAGGTCGCGCTAAAATCGCGACCAGCTCTTTCCCCCCTACAGAACAACTTCTTCTTCCTCAACCAACTCCCTTGCTGCTCCATCTTCTTCTTTCCAGCTCCTCTGCACATCCACTTCAGCGACCAACCTCACGCCAGGATACCAGCAGTTGCAGCTCGCCATTCCTTGCCCACCTGTCCCCGTCAGAGCCGAACACCAGCCCTTGCTCAACCATCTGCCGTCTTGAATTGCCACAGCTTTGCTCGACCACCAGCTCGCCAGCTCGCCACCATCGTTCGACTGCTCGACCATCGCTCGTTGCTACCGCCTAGCTCCGTCCGCTCCAGCAGCGCTGTCCTAGCTTTGCCTCAACTTAAGACCGAGTAGAGCCAGCTTCGACCAGTCCAAACCGTGAGCTCCCCTTGTGGTTTTCAGCCTCTTCCGAGCCTTCGTTGGAGCCGCCGTGGACACGGGACCTCACCGCCATCGCGCCGTCGTCACTGTGAACCCGTTTTCTTGCTAATCCGGTAAGTTAACGCCTTAATCTTAGATTAGGAAGTTAATTGCACTTAGTTAGGTGGATTAGTGTTAATTAAGGATTAGTGTTAATCCTTAGTTAGTTCAATTAGTTAGTTAGGTTATGTAGTTAGGCCAATTAGTTAGTTAGGTGGTTAGTTAGCTTAATTAGATAATGTAGTTAGCTTAGTAAGTTAGTTTAATTAGCTTAAGTAGATTAGCCCGGTTAGCTTATGTAGATTAATTAAGTGGTTTAATTTAAATAATTTGTAATTTATTTAATTAATTTGTAATTTATTTAATCAATTTTAATTAGCGTAAATTATACCGGGATAACCGGTTAGTAGAATTTTACACTGATCGTCGTGGTTGAATTGATTTGTGAAATTGAGTGCTAAATTATGCAATTGAGTGCTTGGTGATGATTTTTGATTATTATTGTAAAAATATAATTTTGTGGTATTTAATTAGAAAAATACCGGGTGTTGGGTTTTGACACCAAAAATATTTTATATACTATATAAAATCGTAGAATTTTGAAATTGGAGAGTATTACATTTTATGGTTCGATTAGATCGTGTGACCACGTATAATGACCACGTATAATTATTTTACCGGATATTTTTAATATGAAGAAAATTGGCTAAGTCCATTATTTGAAATGGAAGTATTTGAGTGCAAAGCACGATATTCTTGGCTGAGCATGGATGTGCGTGTAGTCATTAACGGAACCTGTCCTGATGCGTTCACGCGGGATGATGCATGATTAAGTTCAGATGCCATTGACAACAGATGCCGGTCACAATGGAGGCTGGGCTGATGCTCCTTCAAGAATGCCGTCTAGATGTAGACGTTGCCGTACCCAACGGAGTGGGACGACGCCCGATTATGTCGGATGACCGCTGACTGTTGAGTTGGTCATGGCTGTTGAGTCATAAATAATTCGGACACGCTTGAGTGATTGAGATAGCCGCACCTGATTATATGACGAAATTGTGTGGTACGGAATGAGACGTATCATAACGATGACCCCTGTGATATTTGATGAATGATATAAAGTGTTCCAATTATTGATTACGCTTGATGCATTTATATATGATATATGAGATGTACTAATGTGTAGGGAGATGCTGAGGCGAGTTAAGTCATATATGGTGCATATTTAGGCCGTCTCTAGGTAAATTCTCGTCCTAATCGGGGTTTAGGGTGTAGACTCACTGAGATTTATCTCACCCCATCGTGGTTTAAATATTTTCAAGTCCTTAGTGTGGAGAACCCGGAGCCCGAGGCTGAAGGGTCTGGAGCGTAGGTGGCTTAGTAGTTTTTTTTTTGAGACAGACTGGTGTGTATAGATCTGTAGGTTTCACTTGAGGTGTTTATAAAGTATGGTTTGTGATAAATGGCTTGTCTTTCCACTATCCCTGTGTTGATTGCTATCTGGGGTTTATTTATGAGTTCGCTTTTGCATGTGCATAAAAAAGAAAGGGTTGGCGACGTGTCCTGGGAACGTCACAATTTGATTGACCGCCGAGGGATGTGTGCGTGCCCGGAGTTTAGGGCGTGACATCCCCGCCCGAAGTGGTATCAGAGCTGGTCAATGTCTGGAGCGATAAGGTGTGATGGGTCATGTGATAGTTAGTAGGAAATATATTTTCCTTATGCTAATGCATGTGGTTGATTGACTGATTGATTGATTGTTTGTGTGGGTCACTCAGACTTCTAATTCTGTGTGGAATTGGAAAGCAGGTTCTATAAAAAGTCTGCATAATGAGCGATTCGGATCAGAGGACTCCTAAGAAGAAGACAGTGGCGTCTATCACTCGAGGTAGGACGCCGGCTAGGGTCGGTACCCGAGGCAGAGCACCGACTCAAGCCAGCGCGAGTGTAAGAATACTACTGTAGGCCAGTACTGGTGTAGCAGCACCTGGCGATCCTAGAATTGATGGGATTGTGCAGACACTTGAGACTTTGGGAAACTTGATGGGACGGCAAGCACAGAATCAAGCCGCTGCTACAGCCGTCGCCACTGGTGCCGCTAATGCCACCGCTGCTGCTATAGCCACACCTGCTGAAGTCCAGCCTGGGAATGTGATCGGGGAGCGATCGATGCACAAGTTAGTTGAGCAGTTTTTGAAGCTGAACCCGCCAAGGTTCTCAGGAGCAAGCGATCCCGAGGCTGCAACCCTCTGGATCCAAGAGTTAGAGAAGGCCTTCGCACTGCTTTGTAGATTGAATGACTTCATGACTATCATAATTTCTATAAAAAAACGTTACTTTCAAATATTTTGAAACTGTTGAAATATCCAACAAAGAAAGTGCCTTGCGGAAGGTAGTCTTGGAGCTACTGAAGGAAATCTTTCAGCGGATCTTCCTAGGGTTTTTTGTTCTGGCAAGCAAAGCAGTCGGTTCGTATCGAATCTGTCTATGTATATTTATATATTTATATATGTATAAATATGTATATAACATTATTTAGTCTTCATACATGTTAGTAATTTAATTTAACTTCATAGTCATAATCTTAACTATACAATTATAACTTTAGTATTTTTCATACTCTTAGATTTGTTAATCTCTTATACTTTCTTGTTCTCTTATATAGTATTCCGATCCTAACCCATTTTATGGTATCAGAGCCAACAGGGCGGTATAGACAGTCTTTTTAAGATTCATACTCAAAGATCGAGAGCCATTTGTTGGCACCCTTTTTGTTTCTACAGAGTGGTCAAGGCCGTAAGTCCTAGAGAGACAATAAGACTGTTGGTTTAGCTCTGTAACGATTCTAAAGAAGGGATAGTTCCAATCTTTAGGTATGAGCTTACTTAGAAGATCTATGTCTTCCTCTAATTCTCTATCACAAATGGACTTAGATCTAGCTCCTATATATAGAAAAGAAGTAAGGATAGAAGAATTTAACAAATCTATAGAAAATTGAGAAATTCCTAAAGTTCAGCTTAAGGAAATATACAAACAATCAAAATTGAAATTTTTCAAAAAACCAGATTATGTTATAACTATTGAAGAAAGAGATGTTCCTCTTTCAAACTCTTAAGAAGAAATACATATTTTAAACAAAGAGTCTATCAAAAAAACATAAACAAAAATATAATTATATCCAATATAAGACTAGTCTAGGTAGAAATTAAACCTCTTACAAGGTCTTAATGCATCTATTCTCTTAGTTCTACGAGACTCACGTCTCTTAAACTATGGTGAATCCATTCTTGGTACTGTAGAGACAAATCTCTACAAATGACCAATACATTTTGACTGTTATCCCAATTTCTCAGCATCCCTTAAGGATAAGAATATTCTTAAAGCACTTACACTATAAATAAAAACACATAATTACAAGGTCGTTGATGGATCTATCCCTTTAACTCTTGTCTATCTATCTATAGGATCCATTACAAAGCAATGGCTTCTGCCTTTGGAGAAAATGCTTTCAAACATAGTCCATGAGAAGAAACACTTCACCTTTAGACTGGCATTTCTAGAGCAAATACAACAATTCCTAAATCTATTAGTTGGAATCAGGTCACTTTCCCGGAACAATGGGAATTATAAAACCAAATTCCCCAACAAGTTGTTCAAAATACAAATCCAACTAATATTATTCAACATCCAGAGGGAGGGGTAACTATTAGGTTTCCCAATAGATCTTTTGATTGAAGATCTAGCCCACCATTTCATACACCCTCTTCAAGATCAGTGGACCTTAATCTTAATCTTCCACCTATAATCACCATTCCACCAAGTACTCATAGGAATATTTCCATACAAGATACAACACCTTTATCTCATAATATCCATAGAAATAATCCGACGGCATCACCTTAACCAGAAATTAATGGTCTAGACAATATATCAGGAATTTCTAGGCCAATTTATCAACATAACCAGCTTGAGCCAGCCTTAGAAAATACGAATTCCCCTCACCACTCTCCAACTTATTCACAAATGATAGATGCGGGACTAAATGTTTTAGAAAAATAATTTAAACCAAATAGAGCATTACTTAATAGAGAATTTAATTCGGAAGACAACAAACAAATCAGAGAATGGTTCTTCAAAACCTTTGCTGATAAAGCAAAAGACATCAAGCAAAAATATTACGAGTACATTTACAAATATGAAGTCTATATATTTTTCTTTGATTGATTAGAAGAACAATTCCTTGAACCAAAAGAAATAGTAGTTTTAAATCATCATTACAAGTGGAAACTTGATAATGGTAAAACCATAGAATCCAATCACCCACCACTAAGAAGAATAAAAATATAGGATGGAGAAAGTGAAGTAACGGCTACTCCTTTTAGAATACTAGTCGAAATAGATTCGCTTTATACACATAAGACAATTGAATAAAACAATTATACAAATCAACATTTAGTAACAATAGGAAAATAGTTGAATAGGATAGAATTTACGGTCCAGAATCCTACCCGACATATTATACCACAAGTAGAAACTTTCAAAAAACCTATTTTTAAGACCTTTGAATTTCCAAAAAAATCTTAGTCTAGAGTTCGCAAAAGCTATAGAACAAAAGAAAAGATTTTTAGGGAAATCAAAACTAGAACTTGCTCCTATATTAGATACCTCTAAACTCCAAGGATAAATTATAAAAGATAACCCCTTATGGTATCAGAGCCAGACTGACATTTCTAGAGCAAATACAACAATTCTTAAATCTATTAGTTGGAATCAAATCACTTTACCAGAACAATGGGAATTAGAAAACCAAATTCCCTAACAAGTTGTTCAAAATACAAATCCGACCAATGTTATTCAACATCCAGAGGGAAGGGTAACTACTAGGTTTCCTAGGAGATCTTACGATTTAAGATCTATCCAGTCATTTCATACATCATCTTCAAGATCAATGGACCTTAATCTTAATCTTCCACCTATAATCACCATTCCACCAAGTACTCATAGGCATACTTCCATACAAAATACAACACATTTACCTCATAATATCCATAGAAATAATCCTACAGCACCACCTAACCCAGGAATTAGTGGTCTAGACAATAGATTAGGAATTTCCAGGTCAATTTATCAACAGTTTCAGCCTGAGCTAGTCTTAGAAAATATGGATTCCCCTCATCACTCTCCAACTTATTCACAAATGATAGATGTGGGACTAAATGTTTTGGGAAAACAATTTGAACCAAATAGAGCATTCTTTAATAGAGAATTTAATTCGGAAGATAACAAACAAATTAGAGAATGGTTCTTCAAAACTTTTACTGACAAAGCAAAAGACATCAAGCAAAAATATTATGACTGCATATACAAATATGAAGTCAATATATTTTTCTTTGATTGGTTAGAAAAACAATTCCTTGAATCAAAAGAAATAATAGTTTTAGATCATCATTACAAGTGGAAACTTGATAATGGTGAAACCATAGAATTCAATCACCCACCACTAAAGAGAATAATAATACAGCATGGCGAAAGTGAAGTAACGGCTACTCCTTTTAGGATACCAACCGAAACAGATTTGCTTTATACTCATAAGATAATTGAACGAAACAACTATACAAATTAACATTTAGTAATCATAGGAAAACAATTGAATAGGGAAAACAGTTGAATAGGATAGAATCAATGGTCTAGAATCCTATCCGACATATTATACCACAAGTAGAAACATTCAAAAAACCTATTTTTTGGATCTCTTTGAATTTCCAAAAAATCTTAGTCTAGAGTTCGCAAAAGCTATTGAACAAAAGAAAAGACTTTTAGGGAAATCAAAACTAGAACCCGCTCCTATATTAGACATCCCTAAACTCCAAGGATTAATTATAAAAGATACCCTGGACCAACCCTTTATTAGTGCTTTAACAAAAATTTATAGTGACTCTAATAATGAATCTGTTACTGAGATAAATAGACTCAACTGAAGACAACCCAAAAATTATATCATAGCAGAGCTACTCCATTAGAATTTGCTTTAGAAGAATCATTGCAAAAAATACAAAATAAATACTCTCTAGATGTCATTTATGAGTGGAATATATATGGTGTAGCTAAAAGCAATATTATGAATATTTTAAACAATATGGTAATGCTTGCTAATGCCTACAAAACATAACAAGATGTTTCCGACCATGCTGTTGCTAATCTTTTAGTAGCCGGATTCATTGGATGACTAAAAGGTTAGTGGGATGACTATTTAACAGATGAACAGAGAATACAAATTTTAACTACCTATAAAATAGATGACTTTGGACAGCGCATGAATGATAAACAAGGACATCTCATCCAGGATGCGGTGAATACACTCATATACTCTATTTCACAACACTTCATAGGAGATTCGTCACATATTAAAAATAGGAACCAAGACCTTTGGTCCAATATGAGATGCAAATTCTTAGGAAGATTTAGAGAATACAAAAAACTTTTCCTCCAAAGGGTTCTTGTTAGACCAGATTGTAACCAATCCTTTTGGAAAGAAAAATTCTTAGCAGGTTTACCCCAAATAATTAGTGACCAAGTCAGAGATGGGATTAGAGAAGAATACAGTGGCCAAATACCTTATGATCTACTTTCATACGGAGAAATAGTCTCTTATGTTTATAGATAAGGAACACAAATATGTAATATAATGAAATTACAAAGACAACTTAATGAAGAACAATTTCTTACCAACAGAAGTTTGGGAGATTTCTGTGCCAAATACGACACTTCTTATAATGAAAAATCAAAATCAAAATGCAAAGGAACTTGTCCTTCTGAAAAAGAAAAAAGAAAACATTGTAACAAATCACAATCTCACAAAAATAAACGAAGACACAAAAACAGACCACGGATTGATAAGAAATTTTTTAAAGATCTTAAATGTTACTCATGTGGTAGAAAAGGACATATCTTAAAACATTGTAAAATTAATAAAAGATTAAATAAACTCTCCTTAGATGATAGTACTTTATACCAATTAAATAACATCATAGTTGAAATTAATAATACATCTGCTGATGAATTTCTTGAAGAAGAAGGTCTTCAAATTAATGAAATATAAACCTCTTTAGAATCAGAATATAAAGATGCCTTTCCTGATAAACCTGTTCCTGAAATAAATATGTTGACAAAAGAAGAAGAATTCCTCCTCAACACTGCTAATAAGATAACTGACCCAAGAGCCAAAAAAAAAAAAAAATACTTAGATAGACTTCAATCTTCGATGAATATTACTTCTAAAATAAATACTTCTTACACATACCCAAAGCCTTAATAATTTCAATTATATTAGATAGTGAACTCTTACTTAAATTTATTTCAGCAACGTCAGCCATTCCACCTATGTATTCCAACGGTGGGCCAACTTGAAATTTGCTTCCATAGCAAGTAGTGACATAAACTTTGTTCTTGGCCATTGGACCTATAAGGAAACAAAAACGAAGAGCACTTTCAATCATCAAATTATGGAAGGCTTGTTTAAGTTCTGAATTGAAGATATTTTTATAAAAGACTAACAATCAATATAGAAACATCAAATTAGCACAATGCGCTTCATAACCACAATGCAACTATATGATCAATAGTGAGAGCGAGGGACCTATTGTCACCTTTCGGTAGGTGACGTTCTAATTTGCAGCAATGTTCTAATTTATCGCAAGAATTGGAAAATGCAAAACAACCATGGCAAGAGATGCACGAAATGCTTAATGACGATGTAGAGATTAACTTGGAAAGAATCAAAAGCGCCTTTGCCTATTTATCTCTGACATTCCCAATGAGTGAGACCTAAATGCTATAATGTAGATATTAAAGCGCCTTTGCAAAACAAAAGAAATCGTAACATTACCATAAGATATCCAAATGCTATAATGTAGAAAGCAATACCAGCGTGAGGAGTCGCCATCTTTGTTGCTGTCTCCGTTGCCGTCCCTGATGCTGATCACTCCACCACCGAGACGCCAAGACTCCCGTAAGACAGGTTTTCGCACGAACTCGGAATTGTCAAAGAAGAGAACACAAACTCATGATGGGTGTCAAACTCGAGCTCTATGAACTCCAAATAATGAAGAAAGGAGGACGCCAACTGACGTCGTTTTGCATAATGCATAGATTAAAGTGCATTTGCAAAACAAAAGAAATCGTAGCATTACCATGAAATACCCAAATGCTATAATGCAGAGAGTGATACCTACGTGAGGAGAAGTTGCTGTCGCGGTCCCCGATGCCGCTCACTTCACTACTGAGACGTTGAGACTCCCGCAAGATAGGTCTTCGCACAAACTTGCAATCGTCAAAGAAGAGAACACGAACTCACGATGGGTGTCAAACTCGAGCTCTTTGAACTCCAAATAATAATAGGCATTAAACTTTAACTTGGGAGGGGACCGAAATCGTGAGGAAACTCCACATCGTCGAATTTGATTTGGGGCTTAGGGTTCAGATGAATTTCATTGGGGGCTTAGGGTTCAAAGGGAGATTGAGCGTCAATTTCGTTCAAAGGGAACGAGATGATAACAAGTTTGGGCTTTGGGTTCAGACAAATTTGGGAAGAAGAAGAAGACATGTGATTGTCTAGTATTTTGGGGCTCACGATTCAAAGAATGAAGAAGGAAAAAAGACACTTGGGAAGGGGACACTCGGGAAGAGGGGAAGGAAAGAGAGGGAGGGGGAGGGAAAAACATGATGGTGAAGAAGAAAGGAGGACGCCAACTGACGTCGTTTTGCATGCGTGGAATTTTTTTTTTAAACTATTCACCACGTAGGAGAGAGAAGCGACTAAAAAATGCCACGTCTACGCCACGTCGGTATTTTCCGTTAGTAAGTTTGACGGTATTAAGTTTATGACTCAATTAAAACAATTTGACAAGTTTTAGGACTTCTATTGCACTTATCCCTTTATATTAAGTGTTTGAACTTTTTATCATTTATAATTGTACGTGACTAGATTCATCTTATAGATTATTGTTTTTGACATATTGAGATTTCTATTGTTCATCTTTTACTTTGAATTGTTTTGTTACTCATAGCCTCATATGGCTTTAAAAAATGGACCAAAAAAAGGAACAAAAAAATAAAAAAGATTCCCAGATAAACTCTAGAACTGGACCAAAAAAACATGGTAAGTTTTAGAACCATTTCCATGCAAACAGGTTAGGTTCTAGGATCAAAAAATTGGAAACCGGTTATAACGAGGTAGGTTACGGGTTTTAGCTCTGAAACCAACCTACCTTGGAGCGGATCACCCCTAGTTATACTGAAAGAGGGTTATTACATACTTTGACAAAAAGATCATACAACTTAGTTAGGAAGATGCTCGTGAAAACTAAGAAAGTCGATTCGGAAAATTATTATGTCATGCAATTGTTAGTAGGGAAATTTTCTAAAAGAAAATGGATAAGTGTTTCAGAAGTCCTAAAACTTGTCACGAAAATGCATTTCAGTCCTAAAACTTGCAAAAAGTGCATTTAAGTCCTAAAACTTGTCAAATTGTTTCAAACAAGTCCTAAAATCGACGCCGTTAGCCTTTTCCGTTAAAAATGTTGACGTGGCATTTTAAATAATTTTTTAAATTCCACGTCTATTTTTTTAATTATTTTTTATTCATTTTTTTTAAAAATAAAATTTTGAACTTTTTTTTTTTAGTTTTTAGTGAAAATAAGATAAAATGAATAAATCTAAAATTTTTAATTTTTTAATCTAATTTTTTTTTTTAAAAATTAATAAAAAATAATTAAAAAATCCACGCAGAAAATAAAATATTATTTAAAATGCCACGTCAGCATTTTTAACGGAAAATGCTATCGGCGTCGATTTTAGGACTCATTTGAAACAATTTGACAAGTTTTAGGACTTAAATGCACTTTTTGCAAGTTTTAGGACTGAAATGCATTTTCGTGACAAGTTTTAGGACTTCTCGAACACTTATCCCAAAAGAAAATCATAAACCTTTTGTATGGTGGCTAACTTAATTATGAACCTTTCAATTATGTCAATTTATTTCTAAATTTTTTGATGATTTGTCAATTTAGTTTTAAATCTTTCAATTGTGTTTATTTAGTTTTAAACATTTTAACCATTTGCTATTTTATTATAAACCTTCTAATAATTTGCAAATGTAATCCTTCCACTAATATTTTAACATTTGCTAATATTGGCTAGCAATCACTACATAGCAATGCAATTAATGCCGACCGTCCTATATGACACAAACCTCGCCCATAGCCCGCAAGGGCTTTGCATCCTTCAGCTCCTGCTAGCCCTATGCAAAAAGAAAGGGAAAAAAAGAAACAAAGGAAAAATATCGGAAATTTTTTAAAAATATTATAAAAATCATCCACATCAACATCAATTATGCCACATAAGATAGTCGGCATTGAATTGACCCCACGTTTGTTATTTTCAATCAAAATTAACCAAAATGACTACATTATTTTTATTTTTTATTTTTTTTATGACCCGGGAATCCCCGTATAGCCGGCAGCCGGCGAGGTAAACTCGGGGTGATGCTAGCGGAGGACCCACCACCCCGGCGCCACACTTAAGACGCCTAATGATCCGCTAGCATCTCTGCAATGCAAGGGGTTTCGACCTCTAGACCTTCCCCTACAAAGGACCCAGAAGCCTACCCAGTGGAGCCACCACGGCCGGTGGTAAAAAATGACTACATTATTGATTTGTTAAAAGGTATGGAATTAAATTGACAAATCATCAAAAGGTTTATGACTAAATCAATATAATTGAAATGTTTAAAACTGAATTAGTCACCGTTTGATAGGTTTAAGACTAAATTGACATAATCGATTTGCTTATGATTAAATTGGCAACCATATAATAGGTTGATTTTTTGGATAGTTTTTCCATTCTTAGTCAATTAATCACCAAAAAAAGCACAAGAAGTTCCATAAATATTGCCAATAAGTGTTAAATCATGTTCTAGGCTTGAGACCGTGTACGAAATCCAACTTGATTGGAGAATATGGACCAATCTATGTTGCAGGAACGATCCAATGAGGGTTTGAAGATAAGTCCAACTTTGGCCGTTAGAATATATATGAATGGACGTATGTATACACCCGCGCACACAAGGAAAACTTCTTTTTGCCCATAAAAGAATTCATTTTTGTTGGCCATACAGTGGACGTCTCTTCCTTCTTGTGAGTATTTGTCCTCTAAACTCTTGGAGCTGCACACTAGGAAATATAAGTAGAGCTCTTGTTTAGGTCGTGTCCAATAGACAGTTTCGTACATAAGTAGTTGAGTTTTACGATAGTGCTTGCCATTCAAAGCGTACGATTCGCAAGCGATATTTATACATAAAGGTGTTGATAGGACTATGTTTTTTTTTTACGTATCGGTGCCTGCGTGCCTCGGCCCCCCAATTAAGAAGGATACTTTTCTTCCTCCTATCCTAAGAATATCCCAAATTTTATGTCCCACAATTCACACGTAGCAGTTTAAGGACATCCTAAGGTCCAATTCTTATAGGGAGATCCCAGCCACTATATTTTTCAAGGGGTGGGAGATGCCTCTACCCCTACTATTTTTACATCTCTAGAGTATTGAGACTAAAGTCTCAGCTCACTCTTGGTCCCTCCTTTCTAGGAGTAGACGCCCTGTCATTGGCTCGAGGGCGGTTTTACCACTTAGGGGATTTTAAGGGAGGTCCCCAACCACTATATTTCTCAAGGTGTGGGGAGCTGCCTCAACCTCTATTATTTTAACCTCCCCGGAGTATTGGGACCTAGGTCTCGGCTAATCCTTGGCTCCTCCTTTCCTAGAGCAGAGGGCCCCTTCATTAGCCTAGGGGTAGTTTTATCGAGAAAATTACCAAAACAATCATTAATCTATTGTAATTTTTCCAATTTAGTCATAAATCTTTTAAATTTGTACCAATTCAGTTCATCCGGCCAAATTTAGCTGATTGGCGCTAAAGTGGACATCGACCATTTCGCCAACGTTGACATGGTAATTTTTAAATATTTTTCCTTTGTTTTTTTTTTTTTTCCCCTTTCCTTCTTCCTTTGGCTAGTCTAGCAACTAGGCAGAGGCTAAGGCTGGCAATAGGGGTGAGCGTGGTTCCCGGTTCCAAAGGGACCGGTTTCGATTCTCGGTTCCATTTTTTAGGAACCGGCACTGGGAACCGGAACTGGAACCGGTCCGGTTAGGGCAAAAAAACAAAAGCCCCAAATTGACTTTCACAGTTTCACAGTTTCACTTTCACGACACTCAGTCTCACGACGCTCAATTCTCTCTTCGCCCTCTGCTCGACGCCACCAAGTAGCATCCCCGCCGCGCCTCACCTGCAGCCCGCATCGACGTCGCTCTTGCTCCGCCCGCTGTTGCCTTCGCCGTGCCCCGAAGCCCGCGACGCCGCTGCTCTGCCTTCGCCGTGCCCCGAAGCCTGCGACGCCACTGCTCTGCCTTCATCGCGCCCCGAAGCCCGAGACGCCGCTTCTCCGCCTTCGCCGTGCCCCGAAGCCCGCGACGCCGCTTCTCCGCCTTCGCCGTGCCCCGAAGCCCGCGACGCCGCTTCTCCGCCTTCGCCGTGCCCCAAAGCCCCTGAAGCCCGCAACGCCGCAGCTCCACCTTCGCCGTGCCCCGAAGCCTGTGACGCCGCTTCTCTGCCTTCGCCGTGCCCCGAAGCCCGCGACGCCGCAGCTCCGCCTTTGCCGTGCCCTTTCTTTACAAGTACTATGAATTCCGACTTGCTCAGGAGGAAAAAGCCCTTTCTTTACAGAGCAAGGAACCCCAGAAATCTCGCAATGGTTTGTGCCATCCTGCTTGAATGTTTTTCTTTTTTGTAGTTGAATGTTATTCCATTGTCTTAGCTGGTTTGATGTCATGGATGCGCACAAATGATTGGTTTCCGTACTTCCATTGCTTTTGTTCTGTTTATGCTGTGAAATGGTGTAGATACATCAGATTATATTATTTCACAATGTTTATAGGTTAAGAACATGAATCTCAGGCATGTAATTAAGTGTAAAATTAACTTCATACGTGTGAAGATGAATTTTTCTTGAAGTATTTTTGTATTTCAAGAACTTAACTGAAAATGAAATCTAAACATAAAGTTGGAACAGCAAAAGTTGCAAAAAGCATACTGGAATTGCTATTGGAACTCAAGTTGAAGTGTTTCAACTTTCACCTTCTGCTTTAATCGCTGGTCGAATGCTCTATAGCAGTTGTAGCGCCTATGTAGGGCAAAAGCTCCCTCAAGCACCCACTTAGCCCGACCGTTCAATCTCATGTTGTTGAGCACTTTCTGTTTGATTGTTTTGTTGTATGTATCATATAGTAGAGAGCACACGTGGAGTATCATGTACATTCTGGAGTTTCAGATCGTTGTAATTGTTGTATCTTTGCTAATGCAAAAGTAGAACGTCTGTGTACTATCTTTGCTAGAGCAAAAGTTGAATGTTTTTGTGCATGGGATAGAAAAAGAACGAGATGTGCAAGTGAGCTGATTTTAGATGATAATATCAACGATAGAGCAAGTAGGAGTAAATGGATTATCATGGATTATTGGACCAATCAAGAAAACCAGTCTAAGAGACCTCTCCTGAAAGTTATGAGGTGGTTTCTTTGCATTTTA
The DNA here is from genome assembly GCA_016097605.1 of Eucalyptus guilfoylei. NCBI lineage: Eukaryota > Viridiplantae > Streptophyta > Magnoliopsida > Myrtales > Myrtaceae > Eucalyptus > Eucalyptus guilfoylei. The sequence continues at coordinate 29,987,041 of CM027868.1, read as the reverse complement.
GATTTCATGTTTCAGGCTGATACTGCTCATTTTGGCTGTGCCTTTGCATTTCTGTATTTGCAGCTTACATTATTTGCTATCAGTGCATCTTCCATTCTATAAATGGTTGAATATTCCTTCGGAAGTCATCCAGAATCTAACTAAGTTCTTTTCTACCTCATTCTTGCTTTTGTTGGTTATTTAGAATTTTTTGCTGTAAATTTCTTTAGTTGTTTTAATCTCTTGTTTACCTTTTGCAGGCTGAGTAGGTATACCAGAGTCAAGATCGAATGCTGCCTCCCAAAGGATCAACAGCCAGGCCAACCGCTCAAATTACCAAACTCCTGCTTCAGCATTGTATGAAGCTACAGATGGTTCTGGAGTTGCTTCGGATAGGAATGGTGATTACACATTCGTTTCACTTGCCATGTCATCTGATTTTGGCTTAATTTACTTATATACTTCCTTCCAGATAAGTGACAAATATGATCATCTGGTGTTTGTATGTAAGAGAATAAAGTAAAATGGAGCAGCATCTGAAAAGCTGAATGTACTGAAACCATTGATTGCTTCGCTTACGTAATAAATATGCAATGTGGTGCCTTGTATCACATTCTAAAAACTTGTGAGATGTAATCATTGTCTTTAAATCAAATTGATTTCAGGTTGTCTTCGAATCTAATGATTTTATTGTACTTGAAACAACTCAAAATTCATTGACTAGTGAGTGGTGTTATTATTTGAATATCTATGTGAGTACTTTGTGGTTAAATTGCAACATGCTACAGAGACATTTTGCAGTCCATGCTTTCTTGGCATTTTTAAGCGAGCACGATTAAACATGTTGTTTGATCAAGTTTTGTTGAACACAGGCGAGTCAAGTTCCACAGCAAGTGTAGATCCTGTAGCAATGATGGAATTTTACATGAAAAAGGCTGCCCAGGAGGAGAGGAGGAGACAACCTAGACAATCAAAAGACGAAATGCCTCCACCTCCTTCTCTTCAAGGTTAGCTTTTCAATTCCTTGCGAGCGGGCGTTATTTCTGTTTTCTTATATGCATCTTAGTTGAGATGACATATTTGTGTTTTGTTTCATAGGACCCACCAAGAAAGGTCATCACATGGGCGACTTCATTCCTCCAGAAGAGCTTGAAAGGTTTTTGGCTTCATGTAATGATTGCCTCTGCCCAAAGGGCTGCTAGAGAGGCTGCTGAAAGGGCCAGGATTCAGGCTGATAAGGTTGGCCATAAGCTTTTGTTCATGAGTTTAAAAACAGTTTGTTTATTATTGCTTCTAAAATGCTGTTTGCTGTTTGTGTTATATTCTCTTTGATGAAAGAATGACAAGTTTGTTTATTATTTGCTGCATTCATTTCCATTTTTTTTAACTAAAAATGAAAAAAAAGAAAAAAAAGAACCTGTTGGAACCTGGAACCGACCCTGGAACCTGTGACAGGGTAGGTTCTTGGTTCTTGGTTCTGACGGGTAGGTTCCAGGTTCCAAAAAATGAGGAACCTGTACCCGAGGGTAGGTTCCAGGTTCCAAGCGGAACTTGTAAGGAACCGGGAGCCGCTCACTCCTAGCTGGCAAGGTTAACACCAACCATTGGTGAGGCTCGCCCTCATCAGCGCTAGCGAGGGCGAGGCTTAGATCCCTTGGCAAGGCGTCGCCCTGGCTGTCATTGGCTGAGGGCAAGCCTCACCATGGCTAGGTAAGGTTGACCTTACTGGACAAACCAAAAGAAGAAGTAAAGGAAAAAAAAATAAAGAACAAAAAAATCAATAAAATATTATAAAATTGCCACATCAGCTTTGGTCGAATGGTTGGTGCTGACTAGCGTCCATGTCAGCATCAACCGATTGAATTGTCACAAATGTAAAAGATTTATGACTAAATTGACAAAAACAAAGTTTATAATTGAATTAGAAAAATTGCAATAAATTTAAGAATATTTTGATAATTTCCCTCAGTTTTACCACTTACCAAGTAGTAGTCTTACGGGAGGCTTCTAGCCACCATATTTCTTGAGACGTGAGAGTTGCCTCTACCCCTATTATTTTATGTTAAAATATGTCTCGAGTTTGAGCTCAATACGAAAGTTCAAATATTCCGAATTAGATATGTTGTGGACGTTCGAAATCGACCAAAGAAGATCCGAATATCAACTTCCCAAAGTTCGAATCTGCGTTGGAGAATTTAGCTGCTAAAATAAGAAAGTCCAACTTTTACTTGGATTTGGATTTTGTTTAAAACATATAGAGATATGTTTTGGATAAATCATTTAAGATAGGAAACAGAATCCTATGAGAAGTCGGCAAAAGAATAAGGGTCTCACTTATATATATAGACTTGTGACCGTGGATGGAATAGGGTTGATCATGAAGAATTGGTCTTGAAACGCCGTCTTGTAGTCAAGTGCTTAGGAGGGATTTTTTTTGTCGTTCTTGTCCGTGAATTACATCCAAGAAAGATTAGTGTTTGTAGCCGATTTTTTTCTTGAGATAAGATTTGCGTGTAATTCCTTCTTGAAATTAAGAGATTATTTCTTGAGAAATTTTGGGGCTAAACACTGCGTGCGTTATTGGGTGTAATTGAGGCTTGGGAAACATCGAGAGAGTGTTTGAGTGACTCGAGTGTGTAATCTCCTTGTATTGCTTGATCTATAGTGAAATTCGTCGTTGTTCTCCCTATGGATGTAGGTCTTTACGACCGAACCACGTAAATCCGATGTTCGATTTATTTTCTTATTCTGTCTATATTATTGTTCGATCGCTCACCTTATCGCAACATTTTAACATCTTGGGATCTAAACCGACCCTTGGCTCTTCCTTTCCAGAAGTGGAGGGCCACTTCATTGGCCTGGGTCAGTTATACCACTTACCCAAGTGGGTTCATACATATGTGGTCGAGTTTTACAATAGTTCTTGTTTCGTATGAAGCTTACAATTTGCTAGCAATGTTCATACATGGAGATTGGTTATGTTACCAAATGTTATGTTTGTGCATGGTTGTGACATCCTGAATTTCGACCCCGTCTCGATAAAATAAAATGGGCTTTTCACTGACGCGCTTATGGTCCTTTTTCTCTAAGCTGATCACTCATGAGTTAACTAACCTATTAGATGAAGCCGTTAAGGGATATAACCGTGGTAAAATCCCTAAAAGCTACCTAGTTGCTTAGATTGGACTAAAATCACGTCCGGTTGATTTTAATCATGAAATTGAACTCAGTTTTGGGAATCGAATGTTCAAGTATGTCACGATTTATTTTTAGGACATTGTCTCATCATTTGAAGAATTTTCGGCGAGTCGGGAATTTTGCGGAAAAATTGGAATTTGGCAAAATTAAATCAAGGAAATTTGGAGGGGTATTTTCAAGTGAAGTTTTGGCCTTCTAAAGGGATTGTTTGGTGAAGTAAATTATGGATTTTGGTATGGGCATCTTAGTTGGTATTTTTTTAGGCCAATTTGGTTTAAGTGGTGAGAATTTGGAAGGGAAAGGGGTGCAAATTCGTATGGACAGTAGGGGGATATTTTTTGCCTTTAATTTGGGTTTTTTTGTGAAGCTTTGGAGAGAAATTAACCATTGGGTGGCATATTGACTTCCTTGGGCTGAATTAGAGAATTTGTGGCCACCAAATTAGATTAAATTGTGAGAATTTGGATGGAAATTCGTAAGGACAGCAAGAGAGACATTTTGGGGTTGTTAATTGAAGATAAATGGTGAAGAAAATAGAGGAAATTGGCCATTGGAAGATGCATGGACTTGGAGGGTAGCTGAAGACTTTGTGGCCACACTCAAGTGTTTGAATATTTCAAGGGAAAGGCCATTGGTTGCAGCAAGGACTTCTTGGCCCCCTTGTCCCCCCTTCTCTCTCTCTTCTCCTTGTTCCTCCTCCCCTACGTGAGCCACCCCAGCAGACCAGCTTCTGCTTCTGTTTCAGCTTCTTCTTCTTCTTCCTCAAAGCTTCATTTCTCTTCCATTTTTGAAGTTGTAAATACCTAGGACCAGGCCAGCACAACTAGCAGCCCCGCAAGCCGCCCGTGAGCTCAGCGCCAGTGCCTCTCCGCCTCACGCTGTTCTACTGTCCGCTAGGTCCAGCATGCGTCCAGCCCGATCGCCCGACGTTGCCGCTGTCATTTTCGCATCCTAGCGGCCCAACCAATGCCAGCCAGCTCCTCAGCCGCCCTCCCAGCTCAGCCAAGCCCCGCGACTAGTAAGAACAAAATTGAACCAGTAGAAGCTAAACCAGTTCCTTCTCCTTCAGCAATGACTTGTGGGCTTTTTTTCAGCCCCTTCCGGGCCTCCCTTAGAGCCGCCGTAGACACGGGATCTCACCACCGTCGTGTCACCGTCGTCGTGAACTCGTTTATTCGCTAATCTGGTGAGTTAACTCCCTAATCCTTGATTAGGTTGTTAATTGCACTTATGGGGTTAGATTAGTGTTAATTAGCTTAGTTAAATTAGCACTAAGTGAGATTAGCCTTAAGATGGATTAGTGTTAATCTAATTGGTGAGATTAGCACTAATGAAGGTGGTTTAACCTAATTTGGTGAATTTCTCCTAGGTCAGTTCACTGAACCTTTGTCATTTGCCATTTTTGTAGATCAAAATGGGTGGCGAATTTGAGGTTGATTCTTTCTTGAGAAATGTTTTAGACATCTTCAGTTATGACATATATTTTACTCAAGAGTTTTAGAGATTTAAAAAAATAAAATTTCAGCTTCGTCATTTGTAAACAGAATCTCGGACTGTGCTGGAATCTATGACCTTTTGGGATTCTAGGGATTTTTATTAACTCTTAGGGTTCGAATTTTGAAATCGTTTTTCACAAAAGTTGTTCATCACATCTTTAAGTTTAACATAGTAAAATTTCAGATCAAACAGACATGTTTTAAATTTCAAACCAAACTGATTTTGGAAAAACAGAATTTCTGAAAACGGACCCAGTTTTTGTACTGGATTAAGGATTTACTGGGCTTAATCTAGAAGGATATGGGTTAATGTGTCTTCATTAAAAATGTTCTTTTATGTATCATTTACAACATATTCAAATTTGAGAATTTTCCGAATTATTTTGATTAGGTTTCTGGATTTAAACTTGGAGACACGCAAGTGGCCCTATTTCTGCCGGTTAGGACCAGTAGTAGTTTGTAATTGTTCTCGATGCTTTGCTTGCTAGAAATTGCATATTTGATGATGTGGTTGGCCTGTGATATACTTGGAACTTGTGCGTGATGAGATGTGAATGGTTGTGCTATGGTGATGGTGTATGGTCATGGCAAAGGATGGCCATTGAAGGGCGATATGTGATTATGTGATGACCATTGAAAGATGAGGTGATGTGTTGGGCCGAGGAAGTCAAATGTGTTGTAATTGGGTAAATGACTAAGTGCTACACGATAATGAAACCTCGTGTAAGCCACCTCTAGAACCTTGTACTGTTGCTTATTGCAATCAAGAGCTAAGTGCTACATGGTGAACTGAGTCACATGAGAGCTACCTTTAGAGCTTTGCACTACTGTCTTGCATAGTCGAGGGCTAAGTGTTACGCGATAGCGTGATTTCGTGGGAGCCACATCTAGAACCTTGTACTGTTGCTATATGTGGAAAAGGACTAAGGGCTACATAATAAAGAAACTTTGTGTGAATCACCTCTAGAACCTTGAGCGATTGCTTATTGTGGTCAGGGGTTAAGTGCTACACGATAGCGTGATTTCGTGGGAGCCACCTCTATAACCTCATACTATTGCTGATTATGGTTAGGGACTAAGTGCCACACGATAATGGAACTTCATGGGGGTCACCTCTTGAACCTTGAGTTTGAATATGGAGTTTGGATATTGAGAGTGAATATCGAGTGTGGATTGAACCACCAATATGAGATAGCCGCGCCTAATTATGGAACGAAATTGTGTGGCACGGAATGTGACGTGTCATAACGATTTGGCCTTATAATTGGAACCTGTGTAAATTGTTTGATGAGTGATATGATGCGTTCAAGTTATTGAATGCATTTACTGTATGCATGTGTTATGTGAGAGGCACTAATATGCAGGAAGGTGCTGAGGCGAAGTAAGTTCTGAGTTGAACATGTTATGACGCCTTTGAGTGAATTCTCGTCCTAATCGGACTTTAGGATGTTGACTCGCTGAGATTTATTCTCACCCTGTCGTCGTTTATAATTTTTTCAAGTCCTTAATATGGAGATACCGGAGGGTGTCGTGGAGGATCCCGAGCTAGAGTCGAAGGGATTCGGGATATTGGTTGTCCTACTTTTCTATCCCATATTTGTTGTTGTCCGAGTATATGTTTTTAATTCACTTCCGCATGTGCATAAAAAGAATGGGTCGGCGACGCGTCCTAGGAACGTCGCAAATTTTAGTCGATCGCTGAGGGATGTGTGCGTGCTCGGAGTTTGGGGCGTGACAATGGTTACATACAAATATGCATTTTCATTTTTTGGATTTCGTTTGCTTGACATAGCACATGATACTAACCTGAAGCCTATTAAAATGAGAAAAATTGTCCAAAAAGTTCTCAATCTATTGCAAAAAGTGAAAATATTAAAAACTCAATTGGTAAAATTAAAAAGTTTACAATTGAATTGACAAAAGTGCAATGAATTTATGACTTTTAGACAATTTTCCTGCTAAAATACACGTGAGTTGTGGATGTAGTGTGAAGTAATAAATATATCATAATTCGCTCAAAACTTATTGACTTAAGCTTTTGAATGGAAGTGGGTTTAACAAGTATGTTGACGGGCTCGGATTTCGACTTTCCCTTAGCGATCTTCCTAAGTAAAGGTGCGCTCCAAACAAAGGTCCAGACAGAAGTAAGACTTGATTGCATACACATATTCAACAACCATTCATGGCCTGATCTGCCTTGATATCCATGCTTACGTCCTGATCTATCTTGACATGCATGACATATATGCTTACGTATTGATCTGCCTTGACATCAATGCTTACGTCTTGATCTACCTTGACATCCATGCTTACGTAATGCTCATAAAATAGCTTATTTATGGAAATCAAATGTTTCATTCCGCATGTGAATTGCCTTGGCAGGTGATCCTGACAAAGTTGCTATCAAGTTGATTTCTTAAGTATATCATACCACAAACGAGTCGGAGAAATCTATAAACACGGTATGATATAGCCGACAAACATTTTGGGATTTTGTCTTTGGAGCCTTGAAATACTTTGGAAAGTACCTAGTGGAGGCAAGTCGAAAAGCAAGATAACCCACTTTGTGTTTCTATGATTCATAAAATTTATACAAGAATCTAAAATTGATGCGATCACATAATGTGGATTTTGTTGGAAATTAATCCAGAGAAAACACACTGTTTGTTGTAATCAGAACATCCATGTAAAGAAGATGATGACAACTTTATAATATCATTCCTTTTACAAATCTTGGAGAAGAAAAAAAATAGATATAACATAAAATTGGAGGTGAGGTACAGATATCCGAATCTCCTTAAGGCGATTAGTTCCTGCCAATGGTGCTCCGCAAATTCACGAACTATGCCTCCCAAGATACAACACCTCGAACCTGTTTGGATTAGCACTATGCAAACATGGCTCAGTCGAACCGTTTAATTGAACCAGCACATCCAGAAAAATCGGAAGAGTAGAAAAGTATATCAGAGCCTTTTTGGAATCGAGTCATAAAAACCAAAAACTAAAAAACCCTTATGAAGCTTTATGCTCCTATCTATTTATAGAGCTTTTTAGTTCATGTACAGAAGAGATACATGAATTAAATAGACGCATGTATCCACAAAATTCATGAATCAAGATATACATGAATCCAAAAGATTCATGAATCCAAAGATACGTGAATTCAAGAGATTCGTGTACTTAATAAATACATGAACTAAAAGATACATGAATCTAGGAAATTCATGAATTCAATAGATACGTGAACTGAAAAGTTTAGGAAATTCATGAATCCAAAAGAGATACGTGAATAAAAAATACGTATCTTAATTTAATGACTTTCGTTGATCCATTAACCATAATTATAACCATAATTATAACAATCCCCCACATTAATGGATCAACAAAACATTTTTGACTCGAAGGAATCTGAGCATGCCTGTTGAAATACACCGCATCAAGATAGGTAGTTTTCGCTTTGAACCTTCGTTAGTGAAAGCCTATCGGACTTACTTAACTAGTCGATGGACTAAGCCTTGAATCGCCAATTGTTTGTGTAAGCCTAGACAATAAACCGCACACAGAGTATTTCCAATTCAAGATTGGTTCTCGGTTGTGTTCGTTCTTTTGGCCCTGAACCTTTCGTGATTCATGCGTGCTTTAGAAAATCTAGCCTTTAAGGATTTTCATAGAGTCGGCCAGCTCCACGCATATAGGTGCATTCCTATTAAAGATATCCTACCATATCTTACTTGGATATTACATTCCAAGTTATAGGAATCATTAAACGCATAGCGTACCCTTAATAATGCTGTAGGAAAGCACTGTTGCATCATAGGAATAAGAGATAGTGCTTACACTAGAGTTTCCAAAATTTGCGTTGTCCTATTGAACCTAGACCATGGGATCTCCAATCGCATAGGTCAGGTTTCCATCCTGGAATCTCTTTATTGGGTTAAGGCTCTTAAACTCATTCCCCTCGATGCGTAGTTTATATGCTTTTTCGACAAACCTTTTGTCAGCGGATCCGCAATATTTTCCTTTGACTTTACAAAGTCTAAAGAAATAATTCCATTTGAGAGCAACTGCATTATGGTATTGTGTCTACGACAAATGTGTCTAGACTTACCGTTATAAATCACATTATGCACCCCCACACTTTTAGAAGATTGTAGGATGACAACTTTCCATTCCATAACTCGTATGGAGTTTTACTTGTCTTTTTGTGAGGTATTTTATTAAGAATATAATTTGCAGTTAAAACTGTCTCCCTCCACAAGTTCTGAGGTAAACCTGAACTCAAAAGCATGGCGTTAGCCATCTCCTTTAGTGTCCTGTTTAATCGTTCGGCAACTTCATTTTGTTGTGGAGTATAAGGTGCAGTCATTTGGTGAATTATTCCAAAACTAGCACAAAACTCTTTCAAATTGATTGAATTGTATTCTCCTCCTCTATCAGACCTAAGCACTTTAATTCGTTTATCAAGTTGATTTTCAACTTCATTTTTATACTTGACAAACATGCTCATAGTTTCATCTTTGCTAGTTAGTAAATAAACATAGCAAAATCTAGTACAGTCATCCACAAACGTGATGAAGTACTTCTTTCCATCTCTACTTTTTACAAACTTTAAATCACAAAGATCGCTATGGATTAATTGTAGAGGTTCACTTATCCTTTCAACGGATTTGAAATGTTTCTTGGCAAACTTGGCCTCAACACAAGTCTCGCACTTGTAATGGGCATCCAACTTAAATCTTGGAATTAACCCCAAGTTTGCAATTCTTTTCATTGTATCATAGTTTACATGTCATAATCTACCATGCCATAGATAAGGAGACACAACAATGTAAACTGAAGACTTTTCTTTATTAATAGTCTTTGGGTACACATACTTCGAGTTTACATCAATGACAGCCACATTGGCTTTAAGCATGTCATTACTCAAGTACCACTTTCCCCACATACACCCCTCCTTTTGAAAGTACAAATTTGTCAGATTCAAATACAATTTTGAAACCCTTCTTGATAAGTATGGGGCCAAAAATTAGATTTTTCCGAATCTCTAGTATATGTAGCACATTCAGCAAGGCGACCTCCTTGCTAGATTTAAACTTCAGGATCACCTTTTCTTTTCCGGCAATCTTTGCTGATGCAAAGTTAGCCATATAAAGCTTCTCATTTTGTTCAACCTTCTCATAAGATGAGAACATGTGCTTATCTGCACATATGTGATTTGTGGCACCTGTGTCTAGCCACCAGACATTAGTGTTCGACACCAGAGATGCTTCGGACATCACTATAGCAGACAATCTCTCATTAGCTGTAACTGGAGGTGTTGCCATCACAGTAGGCAAGGTTCGTTGAACTATCCCTCCAGAAACAAAGCCATAAGCCATTTGGCATGTACTGTTTTGAAAAACAGTCCCGGGCATACCAGTCGTATGACTTGTACCCGCACCACCAAAATTGGTGTTGGCCAAAGGGCCCGTAGCATTGGCTGCTACAAATTCAGATCCTGAGGGTTGAACATCTTCCATAGCAACGGTTGAATCGACCATAAAAACGTCTCTTGAAACATTATGGACATTGAATGGCACTTGATTGTTTTCAGCCATCTCAATACTCTGACAAGAACAACAAACAGTGAGTGGAATAATCGCCTTAAGAATGTTGGAAATTAATCCAGAGAAAACACACTGTTTGTTGTAATCAAAACATCAATGTAAAGAAGATGATGACAACTTTATAATATTCTTCCTTTTACAAATCTTGAAGAAAAAAAAAAGATATAACATAAAATTGGAGGTGAGGTACGGATATCCGAATCTCCTTAAGGTGATTAGTTCCTGCCAATGGTGCTCCGCAGATTTACGAACTATGCCTCCCAAGATACAACACCTCGAACCTGTTTGGATTAGCACTATGCAAACAGGGCTCAATCGAACCGTTCAATTGAATCAGCACGCCCAGAAAAATTGGAAGAGTAGAAAAGTATATCAGAGTCTTTTTGGAATCGAGTCAGAAAAACCAAAAACTAAAAAACCCTTATGAAGCTCTATGCTCCTATCTATTTATAGAGCTTTTTAGTTCATGTACAGAAGAGATACATAAATTAAATAAACGCATGTACCCACGAAATTCATGAATCAAGAGATACATGAATCCAAAGATACTTGAATTCAAGAGATTCATGTACTTAATAAATACATGAACTAAAAGATACATGAATCTAGGAAATTCATGAATTCAATAGATACGTGAACTGAAAATTTTAAGAAATTCATGAATCCAAAAGAGATACGTAAATAGAAAATACGTATCTTAATTTATTGGTTTTCGTTGATCCATTAACCATAATTATAACCATAATTATAACATATTTCTATGATAGTAAAGGGTGAGCATGGCTCTAAGATAGAACTTGGAACCTGAGAACCAAACCGGTAAGAACCTATAGGTTATGGGTTCTAAGTTATATAAGATATATTTCAGATTTCAAAAATGAAGAATCTATTTTGAATGGCAGGTTCCAAATTCATGATTGGAGAAACCTGAAACTTGGAATTTGGAACTTGGAACTTAGAACCAGTAACCCAAAACCTAAAACAAGTTGTAACGTTTTTTTTTTGGTCCATGTCTCTAGCTCGACTAATGACCTGCTCAAGATCGCCTCGAATTTTTTCGAGCTCAAGTCGAGTTGAATTTGAGTCTAAAGATATTTGATTCATCAACTAGCAGGTGTGATCATCAACTGGCAGGTGTGATTGAGTATCTCATTTTTTTATATAGATTTCATTTTTAATTTTGGGTAAAGATAATATTAAACAGACGTTTATCATTGCTTTTTTACATGTAATTACACTTTCATCCTTCAATATAATTTTTAACACTAACAAAAAGAGTGAATGTGAGTATTTTGACTTGAGGTCGAGTTCAATCGAGCTGGAAAAACTCAAATGCATGAGTATAATATATTTAAAATTGCGTTGAGTTGCGTCGAGCTCTGGTACATCGAGCATTATATAGAGTTGAGATTGAGCAGGAAAAAGAGTACTTGATCGAGCTTCGGTCAAGTTTCCATATTCGAGTACATAATTCGCATTGAGCTTGAGCCTAGCACTGTGTCGGTTCCACTTGATTCAATTGCACTCCTATATCTCAGCACCAAACAAGAGCATCCAGAGAGATAAATGTATAAATTTGCAGTTATTCTTGCCCAGGAAATTGAGACCATGTTACAACAACAATCTTGGGTTGATACTTTCAAAATAGTTTTCAAAGCTTTTTGAAATATTGATGGGAAATCTTTGCCAACTATTCTAAAAACTTAAGTTATTAAGTGAATGCATGATTTATTATTTAAATATTCTAATACTCCCCTTTATACTTAGTTTGATATTTTTGCGTACTAAGCATAGAAAAATTCAACTGAAAGGCAAATTGGGAATTATACAGATTCATTACCAACCCACTAAAGGGGCATCATTACTACCCACTAAAGGGTTAGTAAACGCACTCTTTCAAGAGTGGCTGCTTCTAGTACTAAAGGGGCATCATTAGTTGGCAAGTCTAAACATAAAATTAAACAGAGAACGAGGAGGATTAGCAATTCAATTGCTAAAAAGCGACCTGCTGCACATAATAATTAAGTCGGCTAAATAAAATATAACGCGACAAAAGATGAGGTCAAATTCTCCTCTTTTAAAAGCTCCTCTCAGTCCGGCCTATTAGCCTACAACTCCTGGAAAAATCCGCCAAGCCTGCAGAGTCAAGTTTTCATCTTCTTTCTTGATTTCTTGTGCCTTTAGAAAGTGTGATAAAAATGGCAGAGAAGAGCAAGATTCTGGTCATTGGAGGGACTGGATACATCGGCAAGCACCTGGTGGAGGCGAGTGCAAAAGCAGGTCATCCCACTTATGCATTGGTTAGAGAGAGCACGGCTTCTGATGCCGAGAAGTCGAAGCTCATCGAAAGCTTCAAGAGCTTCGGGGTTTCAATAGTTCATGTATGACGCACAAAACATTTTTGGAAAGTAATCCTCCTTGCTGTATTTCAACCACTTGGTGGCATAATCTCACTTTAGATTTGTGTTCTCTTCGACTTTGCAGGCGGATATCTATGATCACCAGAGCTTAGTGACGGCCATCAAGCAAGTTGATGTGGTGATCTCGGCAGTGGGAGCAGTGCAGCTCGCCGATCAGGTTAAGATCATTGCAGCAATCAAAGAAGCTGGAAATATTAAGGCAAGTGACAATAGCTGGTAGTTTTTTAACATATTGTCATTTAATAAAATGGAATTGCTGTTTACCTTCTTGTATCATAGAAGCTGTAGTCTATAATGGTCTATGTTTTGGAAATTCACATCCGTTGTGTAAACTATTCATTTTGTCGCAATTTTTCCCATGAATCATTCCTAGCGTGTTCATTTTGCACTGTATATATGTCAAAAAATGGAGATGGATACACTAACAAAAGCTTCTGAAAGTATAATTTCATAGTTGCACGACTCATGTCCAAAATAGATATGGATATATGGTCCTTGTACTCTGGATAATGTCATTACATGAGGCTGTGTTCCCTTTTTTGGAACTCTTTCTAGAGATGTTCATGAATTCTGTAGAGGTTCCTTCCTTCTGAATTCGGTACTGATGTGGACCGTACCAATGCGGTCGAGCCAGCAGCAACCTTTTTCAGCACCAAAGCTAAGATCAGGAGAGCAATTGAGGCTGAAGGAATCCCTTTCACTTATGTTGTATCGAATGGCTTCGCGGGATACACTCTTCCATCCTTGGGACAGATGGGTGCTAAATCTCCTCCACGGGATAAAATCACAATCATAGGTGACGGAAATCCGAAAGGTGATTGGTTTGAAGCCCTGCCTTTTGTTTAATTCTTTGATTGTAGTGATTAAGTACATTCACATTCCCAGAAGACACCAACGATCCTCAGTCATAATCAAACGCCCTCTGATGCATATTGAAAATGCTCTGAACTTGGGTTGGTTTCATGAGCAAAATTTAGATCTAGCAGATTTTGGAGAGATGTTTGCCTGGAATGCATCTAATAGACTCAAACCGTGATAGTTTAGAATGCACATTAGATGTTATCTGTAGTGTGAAAATGCTAATCCTCTCAAGTTTTTTTGTGAAGTGGCTGGGAATCATTGTATCATGTTGATTATAAGAAATGTCATCAGACAAACAAGGAAACTATTTCGGTGTCTCATCTAAACTCTACGATTGATCTATTTCTCGATTATGCCAGACATGTTATAGTCGACTTTCAGAAAAGCCTGCTAAATCTGTGTGTCCTGGTTCAACTCGTCAGTTATTTTAGTCAAGGAGGAAGATATTGCCACGTACACTATCAAGGCTCTGGATGACCCCAGAACTCTGAACAAGATCCTCTACCTGAGACCGCCGGCGAATGTTCTGAGTTTCAGCGAGATTGTTTCCCTCTGGGAGAAGAAGATCGGGACGACCCTCGAGAAGACATATCTGTTGGAAGATGAGCTTCTCAAGCAGATACAGGTGAGTGGATACCTGGAAGCAATTTAAACAGGAAACACATATAAAGATATCGGCTTTTCGTTGGTAGGTTTCTTTGTTAAAGCCCAATTTTTACTTCTTTCTTTCCCTATTTTTTACTGTTGCAGAGTCTCCATTTCCCAGCAACATCCTTTTGAGCATAACCCACTCAACCTTTGTGAAGGGAGAGTTCACAAACTATGAGATAGATGCTTCGATCGGAGCAGAGGCTTCAGAGCTTTATCCGGAAGTGAAATACACAACCGTGGATGAGTACCTCAGTTTCTTTACCTAGTCCCCCTGTGTTACTGTCTCTTGCTATATGCATATCACAAACCAGTCTCAACTCGTGTGTTGAATAACTTGTCGTGCACTTTGATATTGACTTCGTGCATCGATGTACCAGAACCATTCCGTGTGTTCCATCAAATATGTAAATTGATACTAGCAGGTCCTCCTTTTCCACTCATTTAACGAAGAATAAATCGAGTGTTTTGGCCAGTAGAAGTACTGCAGAATGAGTGAACTAATAAGTAATAACGACGTCAGGATGCTCGACTTTTGAATGGTGAAAAAACCATCAGAAGGGTTGCTCTGCTCTTGTTGATCTTTTCAAGCAATGTTTGAGTTCCATGGTTCGGCAAGACTTGAGCCGGCCCTAACGAAGCATAAGTAAATGAAAGGTTATTGTCAGGTCAGCGACATGGAAGAACGCTTATGCAGTTCGTCCTCCGCATTGAATCAGTCGTCGCTAGTTCTAAGACTTCGTGCTCTCGCCTGACTTTGATGAATGAAAAAAGCTAAGAGACAAAAAGGTTGCCTGCTTCAATGGAGGGATCACACTTACACCAAAAGAGGGTTTTTGCCAACTTCGATGCAACGGTCACATTGTTGCGACCTAACCTCTTCTGGCCAATAGGTGAAATCAACCTAGGAGATTTGGCTAATAGATTCTTAAGCTTAGACTTAATTCAAGCTCTTCCAAGTCCATATCAATTCGCAACTTAGGGTCCATGTTCTTAACATATAAATCATTTTTAATATGAAGTCGTCATTAATCAATTTAGTGTAAATCAATTAGATAGAAAGTAAAACAATATATATTCTTACGAACTAGAGATTTCAATTAGAGAGACTTAGTGTAAATTTCTTTAAGGCTCTTTTTGTGACATCCTGAATTTTCGACCCGTCCCGAATATATGAAATGGGCATCTCGTCGGCGCGCCTATGGTCCTTTTTCTCTAAGCTGATCACTCACGAGTTAACCAATCTATTGGGTGAAGCCGTTAAGGGATATAACCGTGATAAAATCCCTAAAAGCTACTCGATAGGTCGGGTTGAAATAAAATCGCGTTCAGTCGATTTTAACCACGAAATTGAATTCGGTTTGGAGAATTGAGTGAGGAAATTGAAGCTCAAATTGAAGTAAATTCGGACCTAGGCATGGGGTGCAACATTTGGCATTAAAATTGGATAATTTGTGTATTTATCTTCAAGAAAGAATTAGGGGACATGAGGATAAGCTTGAGAGACTTCTTGGACATCTAATGATGATTTAGATATTATCTAATTGACTTTTCTCCCATTTCTTTCCCATCTTCTTCGACCGTCTTCTTCTTCACGCTCGGACACCAACTCCCTCCTTCGCCCAAATTCTCTTTGTTGCCAGCTGCTTCCTTCTCCGTTGCCAGCTACCCCCGATCCTTTGAGTTCCTGATTTGCTGTTTGATTTCATTTTTTGTCGAAGAAGCCAGCCTCTGCAAGCCCACGTTCTCTGCCCCTCCTCTTCGTGTCTCCCTTGGACTGCCCCAAAACCTCACCGAAGCTGCCACTTCACCCATCTATCCAGCTGCTTCTTCGTCTGCTTCCGTCGATGCCAGCAAACGGGTCAACAAACCAGCGAAGCCCTCCCCAAAGTTGACTTCAACAGCTCACTCCCACACCCACCGAAGTCACGCCTGTCCACACGTCTCCCGTGCAGCCGTTCTGTCGAGCCAACCTCCAGCAACGAAGACTCCAGCAGCAGAGACCGAATTTTCCTCTTTCGCTGCCTCGCACGTCCGCGTCTTCGGCCCAGTTTGCTCGTGCAGCTCAGCCCAAACGTTTTCTTCAGCCCAGCTTCAATCTTCAGCAATCCAGCCCAACTTGTGTCCAGCCCAAATCAAGAACAAATCTCAGCTTGGGCTGAGATTTGTTGGGCCGATTTTAGGCTCGGTCCAAGCCCATTGACGCCGCCGCAAACCCGAGTTTCGGCTGTCGTTGCGCCGTCATCGCGGTGAACCGGTTCTCGCAATAAACCTGCGAGTTTATACACTAAACTCTTCTTAGTAGGCTAATGACGTTTAAAGGGTATTTAAATTTAATTAAGCTTAGATTAGTGTAATTATTAGTTTATTTAATTAATTTAGGTTAGTTAGATTAGTGATTTAGGTGGTTAGAAATTGTAATTAGTTAGTTTATTATGTGGCCTAGTAGTTAGAATGGTTAGATTAGCAATTTTAAGCCTAAGTTTGTATTTATTGAATTAATGTGTGTTTTATTTAATTAATTTCGATAATTAATTAATTATTTAATTATTTTCCGGAAATTAGACCGGGATAGCCGGTGACTGGAATTTTGTGCTGATTGTAATGGTATGGTTAATTTCTGCAATTGAGTGTGAATTGTGCAAATTGAGTGGAAACTATAATTTTTGGTATTTATCCTAAAATTAAGTAATTTCAATAATTAATTAGAAATTACCGAGGCGTCGGTTTACAATGCCAAAAATGTTTTCAGACACTGTATAAATAGTGGGATTTTCTAAAGTAAAGATATGAAAATTTTGGCTTAGATCGACCATGTACCCACACACGATTATTTTTATCGGGTATTATTAACGTGATGAAAATAGACCAGGACATTATTTTTAATTGAGGAATTTAAGTGCGAAACACAATGTCCATGGCCGGGAGTGAATAATCGTGTACTGGTTAGGAGAATTCGTCATCCGCTATGTGTCGGGTGAACAATGCTTTCAGATGGAAAGCCGTCTTGAGATAGATGTTGTTGTGCTCGATGGGGCGAGACGACGCTTAGTTATGTGATGGATAAATCCGCTATGTGACGGATAGATCTAATATGTGATGGATAAATCCGCTATGTGACGGATAAATCCGCTTTGTGTCAGTTAAATCCGCTTTGTGTTAGTTAAATCCGCTATGTGATGGATGTTTTCCCTATATGTCAGTTGGATTCGCCGTGTAACAGTTAAGTCGTGCTTGTGTGATTGTAATTACTTGAGATGCATGATCGACTGAGTTGTGGTGATTGGCGGTGATGTGAAGTGAGACATTCTAATTGGTGTGTGAAATTGGTTATATGTATTGTGATATGAACTATGCTGACATGCAGGAAGGAACTGAGGTGAGGTAAGTTCTCTGCTCTAATTGTATGGTTGCGTGGTTAGGGCGCCTCTAGGCGTATTACCCTCCTAATCGTGGTCTTGAAGGACCAATACATTGTCTCACTGGTAGCTTCTCTGGTTATAGAGAAGCTTATTGTATAACCATTTTCAGGTTCTTAGTTGGTGGTCTTGAAGGACCAGGACATTGTCTCACTGGTAGCTTCTTTCGAGAGTCGATTATTTTGTAGACTCCTACCTAGACTCTTTTTGTATATAAACTCAGTTGTTTATATAAGTGTGTTTTTGTGAAATATTGCATTGCTTTTCTATCCTGAGATGATTACTGTCATAGGATTTGTTAATCGCTTCCGCATGTGTAATATAAAGAAAGGGTTAGCGACTCGTCCTGGGAAGTCGCAAAATTTTATCGACCAGAGATGGATGGGCATGCATTCGAGGATCGGGGCGTGACACTTTTGATATATTATTTTCATGAAAAAATGTTCAATACCATCATTTTCATAAAAAAATGTTTTGCTAGTAGCGTAAATCCACTTTATTATGGTGAGGTGACGCGGTCACGCCACATGTAGTGTTGGTTCTCTTGGCAAGGCTGCGAAGGACGCCAAGGAAAGTTTGACCAAATGACAAACTTTGCTAACTCCCAAACTCTTTGTCTGAATCTTGCAGGTCTTGTGACCATCATCTTTGATTTTCAAACTTTGACCCTCTAAAACCCACGATCAAAGTTTTCACTGGTCTCTCCTTGATGGCTCCATGTCTATCAAGCCGCGTGCATGCGTCGTGAAGTCAAGAGGGAAGACCATTTGCACCCGTGAAGGTGTGCTGTTTGATGCGACTTGAAGAACAGAAGCATTACCATACACGTTTCCTCTCTATTTCTTTGCGTATCACTCGCGAACGGTTGCGAAAGAAAGTGCTCGGCGATCTTCAGCGAGGCAGCAACTTCTCAGCTTCGTAGGGCAGCAGCGATTGGCAAAGAGGATTCTGATGACAGCGGTGAGGATCGTGGAGGCACGGCCTTGAGATGTTTGGCCACGAAGTACCCGGCCGTCGACTCTCTCTCCCTCTTTTTCTTTTCTCACGTGTATCGCTCAATGTACTCTGAAATTATGATTTACCGGCTTCTAATTTGTGAGGCATAACGCTCTATTTATAATGCAAACCTAGGTTAACTTCAATATCATAGGCTTAACTTAGGCCTTTTTCTAATTTGATGGGTTCTAATAACTTAAGGCTTGTCCCTAATTAAACTCTTGATGGGTTGAATTAAGTTCAAATTAGGCTAATTAAAGCCCCTTCAAGCCTATGAATTTCGGCCACTATCTCCTCTAGGCTTAGCCAAATTTTCTCTCCTTCCGTGGGCTCAATTTATCAAATTTTAAGCTCTAAACCATCAACCGTCAGTCCAATACTAATGCAATTAATTAAAAAAATATAAGCCGAACAATAAAAGCTCCAAAAACTATATGCTACACAATTTAATTTTAATATTTTTGTTTAGGGGTTAAAAATTAATCCATAATTTTTTATCTAATAAATAAATGATTGGGTCGCTAAAATTTTAGTGTCAATATAGACGACAAAGTTACAAAAAAAAAAAATCATGAAAACTGAGCAAGTCGTCAGTTCGGAAAACCATCATGTCCCACAATTCTTAATCAATTTACCATGAATAAATAGCATAAGAAATTATGTCTCGAGTTTGACTCCGTGTACGAAATCCAACCTGATTGGAGATTATAGACCGACCTATGATGCAGGGACGATCCATTGTGTTTTAAGAAAAGTCCAACTTTGGCCGTGAGAGGCGCAACACATATACACACAAACAGCAGAAGATTTCTTCTTGCCCACAGAATTCAATTTTTGGCCGTGCGGTCGACGTCTCAGTTCCTCTGAGTGTTTGTCCTTTGACCTCTTGAAGCCGCACAAAAAGGAAAAAAGAAAAAGAAAAAGTAGGAGCTCTTGTTTTGGTCGTGTGCAACAGATAGTTTTGTTCATAAGTCGTCGAGGTTTACAAGCAGTACTTGCCATACGAAGTTTTAGGGATTTGCTAGCGATGTTCATACATGGAGAATGGCTATGCTATCAAACGTTTTGTCTGTGCATTGTTGCATACGAATATGCATTTTCAATCTTCTGAATTTCTTCTGTTCGACATAGCACGTGATATCGACCTAAAGCCACCAACAGAAGTAAGATTTGAATGCAGATACATTCAACAACCATTTATGCCCTGATCTGCCTTGACATACATGCTTGCGTAATGCTCATAAAACAGCTTATTTCTAGAGATCAAACGTTGCATTATGCAAGCGACTAATCTGGAAAGGTGATCCTGACAAGTTGTTATCGAGCAATTTCTTAAGTATATCATACAACACACGAGTTAAAGAAATCTATGAACACAGTAATATAGCTAACAAACATTTCAAGATTTCCTCATTTTGAGCCTTGCGAGTTCAGGTTTATCATCTCTTCTTCTCTCGAGTCTTGAGAAGGTGGTAACATGGCAGAGAAAAGCAAGATTCTGATCATTGGAGGGACCAGATACATTGGAAAGTACCTAGTGGAGGCAAGTCGGAAAGCCGGATACCTGACTTATGCATTGGTCAGGGAGAGCACGGCTTCTAATCCCGTGAAGTTGGAGCTGATAGAGAGATTCAAGAGCTCAGGAGTTTCACTGATCTGTGTATATGTGAAAGAGAATAATCATCAAATCCTCAAATGCTTTTTTTTTCTTCCCACAATTTTCTCACAAGAGAGAGCTTCTTCTGTTTGACATCGCAAGGAGAAATTTTATAATCACGAGAGTTTGGTCACGGCAATGAAGCAAGTTGATGTGGTGATCTCTGCGGTTGGACCAGGACAGCAATCTGATCAGTTCAAGATCATTGCAGCAATCAAAGAAGCTGTATATATTAAGGTAAGTATTCAGTGTTCAGCCAAATTATAGAAATTCTTGCACAAAAAAGCACTGCATAGCCTTGGTGGATGACAGCAACATTTTCTCTGCGATGTACACTTCGTTGACATTGTTGTCCACAACTCTGACCTTATGAAATTCATGAGTGATCTAGAGGTTCCTTCCATCCGAATTTGGAGTCGATGGGGACCGAATCAATGCAGTTGAGCCAGCTGCAAGCCATTTCCAAATCAAAGCCAAGGTCAGGCGAGTGACCGAGGCTGAGGGAATCCCTTTCACTTTTGTAGTGTCCCACAGGTTCGCCGGCTACTATCTTTCCAACTTGGGCCAAATGGGCGCCAAAGTCCCACCGAGGGACAAAATCACCATCTTAGGTGATGGCAATACAAAAGGTGATGTGAACAAGGCCTAAATATCCTGTCCGTGCTATATTCGCTTTCAGCTTTTCCTTAGTGATTATTGCACGCGTTCTCGAACCGCCTGACTCATCCTTAGGCTCATGTTTATCAGACAACATGTTGAGCTCAGGTCGGTTTACCATAATGTTGCAGACAGCATCATCATAAGTTCAATTTCAGTAATGACAACTAAGATGGTAGTGTTGTCATTCTATTTTACAGTCATTGTTCTCAAGGAAGAAGATATAGCTTCTTACACTATCAAAGCAGTGGATGACCCAAGAACACTGAGCAAGATCCTCTACATGAGTCCGCCGGCTAATATCCTGACCTTCAACGAGATCATTTCCCTCTGGGAGAGGAAGATCGGGAGCACCCTCCAGAAGACATACATTCTGGAAGATGAGCTTCTCAAGAACATCCATGGCAAGTTGGTAAAATCGAAAACATAACATTCACAAAGACGAATGCACGCCCTCTTGTTAATTACGTGGTTGAATCAGCTTTTGGGTTGATAGTTTCTTGACAGACGCTCCGTTGTTTTTCGCGATGTCTCGTGCTTCAGAGTCTCCATTTCCAATGAACATCATTTTGTCGATCAGCCACTCCGTGTTCGTGAAGGGGGATCATGCAGCAAATCATGAGATCGACGATTCGATTGGAGCCGAGGCTTTAGAGCTCTATCCAGAAATGAAATACACAACTGTGGATGAATACCTGAATCTTTGTGTAGTTGAGGATCAAGAACTTCATTAGACCGTGCTCTATGTATGTTAAAGAACAGTGTCTGAATAATGATGTTTCAGGGATTTGCCTATGATCTCGCACCACTATGTATGACAAGCCACAGTTCGGCTTCAATTAAACACGAGGGTTTGTATCGTGATATGACTAACGATCTAGGAACGTCTGAATTAGAATGACGAAATCACATTGCTATTCGTCAAACAAGTAGCCCAGCGAATAGGCAAGAACCAAGATATCTTCAGCAAAAGCATCAGTTGTCGACATTACTCGTCGCAGGTCGAGTTGCAACTTCACAACAATTGTAACGTGTTCCGAGTTTTTTGTGAAAACTTCAACACCTCAATCGAATCTTCCGTAGCATCGCCAAAGCTAGTTCTCTTGAGAACCACTTACTGGAACCGCCCTTGAATCCCGGTGAGGCGATGATTCATGTTCCGAGTCGCACAGTAAATCCCGAAACAAGAATGCGTCGTTGGTCATCTAGACCATCGTGGGCTAACAGGGACCAGTTCGTGTATCGAATCAGCACCGAATCTTCCCTTTCTTTGGCGGAGCGTAATTACAACTGAACTGTCATGAAATCTTTTAGAGCAAAAGAGTTGCCGTCTAGACGGTTCGGTTCTGACATGACAATAGAGAAACAAGACCATGGTAGATAAGTTTGTAGTATCAATTGTCTTGCCTAGTTTGGGACCATGTAGTTATACGATGAAGGTAAAGTTTGGGACCATGTAGTTATACGATGAAGGTAAAGTTTGGGACCATGTAGTTATACGATGAAGGTAAAATCATGGAGAGAACCATTAAAAAGCCTAAAGAGCTGGACTCTAAAGCTGGACTCTAGCTACAAAGACAGTATTCTTCCTTGCCTATCCTTAGCATTTTGTAATTTAAGAATACTAGCGTTACTAGCAGACTTATAGCCCATTAAGCTACTCGAATTACTTGGGAGTTACGGTACCAAGAATTAGTGGCTATCCTCAAGTTATTGCAAATTCCTTGAAATCATATAATTTGATGGCACTTACAATAAGTTATTTTATAATTCACAAGTTGAGAATGATGTCATTTAGTAATAGATTACTATCATGAAAGGCCCTAACCGATATACTTATAACAAATTTACGTAAACTAACTTTTTAACTACTAAAAATCCCAAATCGATAATTTTGTGATAAATTTATCTTAAACTAATTTTTTAATTACAAAAAAAAATCCAAATTAGTACATTTGCGATAAATTTGTTATTCATCGTTTTTTGTTAAATTGGATTAATACTACGAAAAATCACAAATTAGAAATGACATATAAAATCCCAAACCAATACAGCCATCAACTATTATGTGTCACCCGACTCAGGATATCATCTAACAACAATGTAATTTTCCTCAACATGCTGTCTCGTAGCTTATAGTTCTTGTTCTCATTGATTGTACCTTTAATAATTGTAATTTACTCAAAATCAGAGAAAAATCGAGCCTCGTTTATAGTTCGCACTTTCTTATCTACATAATAATTTGACTATGTGCATAAAGCGACCGTGTTAATACCAGTGGTGGTACGACGAGTTCCCTAAAATTTGTGTGGGGGGGATAGTACGTGTATATTGTAAATTTACCTAAAGTCCCAGTAAACAAAAATTTGTTTTCAAGTTCTCATTTTAACATTCGTTACTTCTCTCAAGAAATCATAAACATTGCGAATTTATTGAAAAGTATTTGTTTCCATCGTTAGTAGCTTATATCGACGACCACAACGGTCATTTTTGTTAATATAAAACACCTTGAAATCTTTAAGAATGGTGTCCTACCGACACGTCGATTTCCATAAAATCTTTTTGTGATATTTTTTTTATGGAATATGAATAAAATTTGGAATTTTGAGGAAAAGTAAATTGTCATTTTTTGACTTTTCAAAAGTCTAGACAAAGATAATCGAACCGAATGGGTAATCATCTTTGTTTTGAGAATATATTTACTTTTTAAAATAGCGAATATAGGAAAACTAATAATAAATAATAGGGCATCGTGAACTTTTTTTAGCATGTTTTTTAGGTCTGTATGAACTTTTCTTGGTTACTCAATAAATATCTCCTCGTTTGCCCGTTAACAAACTCCAAAAGTTAAAATTCCGACAAAAAAAATCTAAAAGTTAAAATTCTTACCAAAAGATAAAAAGACAAAATGGCATCGAAAAAGATAATTCCCGGCGTATCCTCCATGAGCGTAAACTCTACGCCACCGTTAGCTTCCGATGGGTCACTCTCACCTGATTGCGCCTCCGCACACGTGTGCTGCACCCATTGGGTCCTCCTCCTAGGAATTTCTCCACGGTACAGGGAAGCATAAATGACGTAATTAAGCGCAAATCTCAGTATTCTCCTTTCAGTATTATTCAATTCTTTCTCCTTCCTATTTTATTTTATCGAAACTCACTTTCAGAAATAGCGAGATCAATAGCATATTCCTAACATCTGGATCGGACTATAATGACAATCTCATCAATTTCAAATAAAGAATTGTGATTCGATTAGAACATTAAATTAGAATCGAAAATCGGACTGACATCCGAAGAATCGACTATAATCAGCCACTTCAGTTCTTTTTGCTCACTCCTGTTAAGGTATACTTACTCAGTTGCGTAGATCCTCATGGTATTCACATCCCGTTTATTTATGTACGCACATATCTGACATTTTTCAAAGGTCCAGGTTCAATCCAGGGGGGATAATAATTTTTTTTTCCCCAGGAAAAGACTTGCGATTCTCGAGGCCGCAAAAAATCCCGACACATGGCCCCGAGCCCTCCACCGTCCGATCATTATCGGTTGCCCATCCGGCGGCCAGCATCCGGCGACGACCGACAGCTGAAAATGCTTTTACGGCTTCTTATTTTCTCCATCGAGTGAGGAATAGACACTCGTCCTCCTTCTTCAACATTCCGTTACGCAAAGCTTATAACTCACTCTCCCTCTCTCTCTCTCTCTTCGGCTTGCATGCTCGCGTCAGGCTCTCGGATCGAAGAATAACCATCGCCGCCCGCGTCCGCCGTGAGTTCCGGCCTCCTCGCTCCGCTTTTCGTCTCCGTCCGTCGCGGGCGACGGTCGATTCGTATTCCGGTTCGGCGAGTGGGGGGAGGGGGCGGGCGCGTCGATCTCGCTCGCGTGCTTTCGACGAGCGACGATTCCCTTCGTGCCGACCTCCGCTCGCCACCGACTTTCCTGCGTTTTTTTTTTTTTGTTGATTTTTTGCTCTGCGTGTGCGTGTGTTATTGGTGTTCTCTCTTTGGCTTGCTGGATTACTGTTCATGGCGATGAACTTGTTTCTCCGCGTGAGTTTTCAGATGCTCTGCGAGTGCTTGCTGGTGATTTCGTTTATCTCGATCGCTGTTTGTAGGAGGCGGTTCTGCTTTCTTTCTTGTGTTGATTCTGCCACGAGTAATCTGCATGTGGTATTGCGTTTTTTTTGTTCTGCTTATTTTTTTTTCTTTTGCTGTGAGTAACCCGACTGTGCGCAGTTTTCATGGATATTGCAGAATCTGCACCGACTTCTTGCGTTTCCTTAGCTTTTGGAGTAGTTGGTTGGGCGCTGGGGTAGTGATTTTGGTCTAGATTATGCTAGGCGTGTGGTTGGTTTTGACGAAGCATCTTAAATGGGGAAGCTTTCGGCTTCGCAAGTACCCGCGAAATTGCATTTCGTGTTTTTGCTAATGGAATGAACCGGTCAACAGAGTTGCAAAGAATCTGCGAGGTGTAATTTCACCTAATGTTGATTCTGTCTCCTTTTAAGTAACTATTCGGTTCTTCTGCATTGGGTTCTTAAATGTATAAGAATAATCATTCTCTGTAGAGTAGATGCTCTTTTGGTTGTCTGCAATTTTAAAAATTAAGCGATCATCTTGGTTTGGAAGCATGTTGATGTACCTGATTTTTGTTTGATATTTCTTCAAGCTGTTTCAAAAGCCAAGATATGGCCAACTCTGGTAAAGGATCAAGTGGGAAGCATTCAGCATTTCCTGGCGTTGCCCTGAATGAAAGGATTCTGACCTCAATGACTCGACGATCTGTAGCTGCTCACCCATGGCATGACCTGGAAATTGGTATCTCTCTGAGCCTTTGGTCCTTTACTATATCGTGAACCACTTATCAGTTGTGAACGTCCAATGCGTA
The DNA here is from genome assembly GCA_016097605.1 of Eucalyptus guilfoylei. Taxonomy (NCBI): domain Eukaryota; kingdom Viridiplantae; phylum Streptophyta; class Magnoliopsida; order Myrtales; family Myrtaceae; genus Eucalyptus; species Eucalyptus guilfoylei. The sequence goes on along the minus strand of CM027868.1, from coordinate 29,961,212 downwards.
CGTAGTTTGTCATTAGTAATCATTTTAACTCTTTATTTCAATTCCTGATGTTACAGTTTATTCGCTATTTGAATTGCAGGACCAGGTGCTCCGGCAGTTTTTAATTGTGTAAGTTTGGAGGAACCATCTCTCTCATGTGGATTGTAGCCATAATTTTCTAAACCATGTGAATCTCAAGAGCTCTGTCGTTGTGCAGAGTATATGGAAAACTGACAGTGTCCCTTTGTGGATTGTAATCTGCATATGATTATTTGTCTCAGCATTACATCTGCTATTTTGCTTTCTTCTTTCACCATATACATGTTGAACCCTTTGTATAGGTCGTTGAGATAAGCAAAGGTAGCAAGGTGAAGTACGAGCTTGACAAAACCACTGGTCTTATAAAGGTCCTTCCTTTTCACTGTCTGCTCCACTTGTTACAGTTTGTTCTCAGGCTTAGCAAATTTGCTTATCATGTTGCCTAGGAGTTGTACTCTATGTAACTTGCCTCAAAAGTTCATTGGGTACAATATGTGGTTCATTAGGGCAGGAAGATCTTTTAAAATAGATGGTGGAAGTACAGCACTTATAATAACGATGATTATCTAATTTGTTAATTAAGACAAGACATTGAATTGAGGATTGAAGGCTTTCCTTTAGTCATGTGATCCTTTAATAAAGTTGCATATGATGTGATTGTCACATTTGCGGAGATAGTCATCAATGGATGTCTTGCATGGAGAAAGGTTGTCCTTGATCTTTCATTTTATCGATGTCAATAGTTAATTAGCAAGCGCTAATGAGTGAAGAGAAATCTCTTTGAATCGAGGCCATGTTATTTATCCTTAAGAGAGTCAAACAACATTTGATGGACATATCCTCTATTCTACCTGCACTTAGCTGTAGGACCACCTTGTAGATGTAGAATTTGGCCCGCTTGGGTGCAGATATGTGTAATATTTCCAGTTGACATGGAAGAGCAGTGTGACTGATGCTTAAGTAAGGACAGGTTGATCGTGTTCTCTACTCTTCAGTGGTTTACCCGCACAACTATGGTTTCATCCCGCGTACAATTTGCGAAGATAGTGATCCCATGGACGTATTGGTACTGATGCAGGTAGATTATCTTTGAACACAATATTTTAATCACTTTCAAAGCTTTCTACTTCAGCTTCTTTAATCATATGAGGAATTTCGATGCTTCTTCTTACAGGAGCCCATCTTGCCTGGTTCATTCCTCCGTGCTCGGGCTATTGGATTAATGCCAATGATCGATCAGGTAATGGCTTAGTTTTAGATATGTTCTGTTGCTGACACGGTACACAATTACAAAAGCCAGAGAGGAAACGTGAGAGGAAAATTTATAATTTCATCTCTACAATGGTGAGACCACTGAACCATATCCATCTGGCAATAATTTTGAGGTCTTATACATTGCAACTGTCTGATTCTTTTTGCAGGGTGAGAAGGATGACAAGATTATTGCTGTTTGTGCTGATGATCCTGAGTTTCGCCATTACATGGACATTAAGCAGCTTCCTCCTCATCGCCTTGCTGAGATCCGGCGTTTTTTTGAGGACTGTATCCTTTACAACAATTCAGTTCTTGAACTTTGCTTATTAGGAAGTTGTAATAGCCAGTATAATCTACTATGTCAAATTCAGTCACTGAGCTTGCTCCGTCACACTATCAAAACAACTTAGTGAACCAAAGTTTTGCAGTATTTTTGAAGATGCTATAGCTATAGTTACTATTTCTTCAAGAATTCACTGTCCAGACTAATACCTTGCTGAGAGATACATGATTCCTTTACTAGTTGCGGTTGACAGACAAGAAGAATGAGAACAAGGTGGTTAACGTCGAGGACTTTCTGCCAGCTGAGGCTGCCGTTGATGCCATCAAGTACTCCATGTGAGTGTTCTTCTCTCTTTAAGTGGTTTCAGATGAGTTTCTTTGGTATACTTGGGTACAGCATGAGAAGAGTCTTTTAGTCTGTTTAGGAACTAACCTGATTTTCTTTACTTTATTATCTCTTCAAATTATGGTTCCCAGGAATTGACTTATCATGTCATGTTTTTCCATAAATTGTGTCCATTTATCTTGGTAACCTTATCTGCAGGGACTTGTATGCATCTTACATTGTCGAAAGCTTGAGGCAGTGAGGAAGATGGGACGAGAGGATCAATGTTGTGTTAGGTAGTTATGGTTGAGGCCAATAGACTCCTTGCTGAATGCCCTTCTTGGCAAGTTTTAGCATTTCGAGTAAAGTTAGTCAACTCTTCTTCTTCTTCTGAACAGTCCTGATGCTGCAGTTTCAGCCTTCGGTATCTACTCTCTGAATACTGCAAGTAAAGAATCATGAGAACGACAAATTAAATTGTTCGTAAGCCCATGATCGAGCATGTATCACAACCTATAAGTACAATATATCATGGTTTCATGATATCAGTACAGATAGTTCTACGGTCGTGAATTGTGCTTAATTCACTGCGCCGAATTGCTTTGGTATCTAAACTCTCGCTGTTTTTGCTTAGTTCACTTGGTCATGTTCTCCCGAGGACAAATCGCACTTGCTTGTCAATCTGTTTCTTTCCTTTCCATGTATAGGATAGTTGTTTTAGCCAAAACGGAGGGTGGACAGTTTGAACTAGGAAATACCCGAATCTTTTCAATTACTAAATGGGCTATTTGACTGAGTGGAAGTGTCATTGTTGAAATTGTAAAGGACTGGGCTTTGATCTTAAGTACGGAATGGCGTGATATCGATACCATAAACCTTGTTACCAAAAACAACTTTACATGTCCTGCAAGACCCTCGAATCGAATCCACCGTCAGTGAACTTTGTCTGGAGTTTCGTCCTGGAGAGTGGAGACTGAAAACCCTGTCATCTCTCGGCTAATTAAGCCGCAGAGACTCCATTAGGTCTCGAGCTTTTTGTCCCTCGGGACCCGCGGTGACCAAACGGAGCACAAATGGAGCACCAAAATGGCAGAGCAGAGTCTTTAAAAAAGCTCTGTTGGGGAAGCACGAGGTGGGGGAGGCTGTTGGGCCAGGGCACTTTCACTGGTGTTTCTCTGCATTTGCTCTATATATTCAAATTCTTGCAAATGTAATTCGTCTTGACTACGTTTTTAAGCTATATTATGCATTTGAAAGAGCAGTAACAAATTCATTTTACTAGTGGGACAATCTAAAAATCAATTGAATAAAATTTCGGTTGATGCGTAATGTGATATCCCTACATAATTTTGCTGTTTCTGATCCCACGACGTTTGTGAAATATTTGCTTTCACTCTCTTGAAAGTTCCTAGCATTTTGAACTTGTTTTGCCCTGGATCTTTTGTTCATTTTCTTTTTCTTGATTGGACTGTTTTACCATAATTACCCATTAACAACTTGTGAGAGATTTCGAGTAGATATTACAGGTTATGTATGAAAAAAGAGCAATACTAAATTTATTAATTTTGATTCGCAAAATTAGTTTATTAAGTGATGTGTTAGACTTAACTTAAATTTTAAATAAGTGGTTATATTCAATAACTAATAGCAGCTTGATATATTATTTAATAAACTAATTTTGCAAATCAGCATTAAAACTAGCCTTCTTCATAAGTCATCTTTTTTTATTGTCGGTCCTACTCTAATCCTACTCTAACACTCACTCTCAGACTTTTGCCCTACCTCCTTGTAGGGCGTGGGAGTCGAAACCCACTCCTGAAATGAAATCGTCCCCATCCAAGCCCCTTGAAAAGGTGGGGATTTGAACCCCCCACCTCCCCCTTCCAAGTTGGAAGGGTGGCGAACCCCCAGTGGTTTACTGCTGTAATAGTAAGCTAGGATGATTAAGAATAGAAGCAACACATCATCTTTCCTTTTAGTTTTTTTTTTTTCACTAAGTAGAAAATTGTGATTTTTTCTCTAAGCAAAAGGGTAGAAAAGAGCATGGAAAGCCGGCCACACCTTGAATTTCCACAAGAGTTTCAAGTTCGCGGCAAATATGTTTGATTTGAATCATAATTATTATAAATTTAAGTAGGCCGTCATTGTTACACCATTGGATGCAAGTCAAGGTAAAAAGTTGAAATCATCACATGCTCAATATACAAGCCAACTCTATGCCATAGGCGAATCGGGATTTTATAACTCAGGCTAAAGGAACTCATAATCAACCAACCCTATCAAACTTGACCAGCTACCTCTATACTACTCAGTACTCAATGTAGAAAATGTATCTACGTCGCCAAAAATATCACTAAAGTCGGCCGCGGTCGCAACTCCAACAGGCCGACACGTGGCACAGGACGATAGGCCGTCTCCGCAGATAAAACGCGAACTTTATGCCTCGTCAGCGACGTCGCCGCCCCCCCTTCTGTTTCTCTCTCCTCCATTTCCTCAGTCCCAACAACAGCCTCTCTCTCTCTTTCTCGTAGTCTCGCAGCTCGGAAAACGCCGCCGTCGCGAACCACCGGCGCCGCCGCTCAGCGATCCTCGATCGGAGGCCGGGGACGGAGAGGATGGGCACGCTGGGGAAAGCGATCTACACCGTCGGGTTCTGGATCCGGGAGACCGGCCAAGCCCTCGATCGCCTCGGGTGCCGATTGCAGGGGAGCTACTACTTCCAGGAACAATGTACGTCTCTCTACCCATCGTTCCGCGCGGATATCTTTCGTTATTAGGTCTGTTCGGTGCGGAGGCGATTGGAAACGAGGATCGGTGGAGGAATTTGGGGATTCCGGAGGTGCGGTGTTGGTGGTGATATCGGTGGATTGATGGAGTGGTGATTTTTTAAGGTGCTTTTTCGGGCGGCGAGTGATTGATTGAGGTTTACGAGAGTGGTTTTGCCGTCGGTTTGATGGTGTAGAGGTGAAAAGATGAGATTGTAGGTGGATCCCGCTAGGAAAACCGCCCTGTTCAGTTAGTCAAGCGATGGAGGCTGGTGTAGGGTTTTGTAAATTGTTGGAAGCATGTGGTTTTCCTCTATATTCTTTCGAACTTGACTTTAGTTGGACTGCAATTGGACCGCAATTGCCTACTCGAATTTATCGCAAGACATAAGGCATTAAATGGGTACTGTAACAGTGAGCTTCCGTGATAGTAATTTCTTGGTGAATTCATAATTATCGCGAGCATCATGTTAATCTTCAATATTCCACAAAAAAATGAGAGTTACTTCCAAATCAGTTGTAGAACAGTTGTTATACAGCCCTCTCTCTCTCTCTCTCTCTCTCTCTCTCTCTAGTAGGTTGTACATAGTTTGCTCAATTGGCTCAAAGGCACAACATTTCTCATCTATGCATGAATGGAAGTAGTATTATGTCCAAAAAACCTGGTTGCTTCAAAGGGGAAAATCTCTCTTTTGAGTGGTTGAAATTACTGATGCCATTAGACATGTTTTAGCTAGAGAAACTACAGGTACTTATCTACAGTTTGGTTTTTCGGAACCTGGACAAAGAATTTTTGGGGGAATTTTAGTTAGCTATGGAGTGAAACTTACGATTTTCGTTCCATACCAAAATCTGTTGATGACTGAAAAAGGAAAAAAAAAAGCCCATAGCCCCTCAAGGATATTTTTGAAGAATCGGTAGTTACCTTGTATCCCTATTCTCTGCAAGGTGACCAACCTCTTTTTGGTCATGATATAGCTGAGTGATATTGTCACTACAAGCAATTTAATGAAGAGGGGTCTTGGCTTTACCGGGTTGATCTTGGTTCAAGCTATGAGGAGAGTGGCTTATCACTTGTTGACTTCTTGTCTTCTACTATTATTAATGCCAGAAAAATGACATTTCCCCATATGTTGCAGTCAAATTTTTTTGCACCTGATATATCATCCTTTATTGAGTTTAATTCTGCAATTTGTCTTCTAGTTGTGCTAGTAGCTAAATATAGACTGCCTTCAATGCATTTTCTGTTACTGTATCATGTCATGCTTTAAATGCTCAACTTTCAGTTGGTCATGTGATAAATGCATAATTGTGCGCGCGCGTGCGCATGTGTGTGTTAAAGAAAGGAGGAAAAGTTGGGTTGTGTGTTTGGATGCACATGCCATCAAAAAGGTTGATCAACGTTGAAATTTTACTTCTAGATATTTCCACTTCTAATTGAATTAGTCCTTGAGTGCCAACTAAACTTAAGGTGAAAGATTTGTAAAACTAAGAAGTCTTAGTTGAAAATAAACTTTCTTCCAAAAGGATAAAAAGGTATAATGACTAGGAAAAACTGCATGATCTCCTTAAAAATCTTTGGAGGAGACAATTGTTTCGATTCGTCAGTGTCTTGGATATGATGAGGTTTTTAACTTGAACAACTCCACGAAGAAGTGTCTTGTATTGTCAATTTGAATTTCTTGTTTGAAATATGAGGGAATATGTCAACTATTCAAGGCTGCCTTGCTATGTAATGTGGCTAGCAACATTGGCTATTTGCTTGATGCAAACCAATGTTTTTATAATGGGGGGAAGATATGTTAAGCACAGTCTTGCTGTGATGGGAATGAGGGAGGAATTTACATACTGGCACATGTTACCTGGTATAACGTGCAATTATAGAGCCAAAATAACTGTGAGGACACTGAAATGCATCGTTTAAGGTGGTGCATTCTTTCTGTTCTTAAATTTATTTGAATCTACTTTTACATTCACACCTCTGTTTTTTGTTTTTTTTTTTGCTAGGACATTCTACAATACCCTCTAAACTGTTTTGGTCCTGAAAATTAATGATGGATCTTTAGTGAAGACATAGATTAAAATAAAAAAGAGAGAACAGTGGATCCAAATGGTTGCTATTTTAGCTTTGTATCTCATATGTTGGCTGTATAAGAATTGGACTTCAGTCTTATACATTTACAAAGGTGAGAGGTGAGAGAGGACGTTCTGTTGTTATCTTTCTTTTCTTCTTGTCCTTTTTTCCAATCACATAAAAGGTTCCATATAAATTATACCAATAGGTGTAAAAGGGCCTTCTTGCTGCCATCATTGCTTTTTTCTTGTTTTCAATTTTCATTCTCTGAAAAAACTGGTATTATAGTGCTCATTAGTTTGCATAACATAGAACGTTCTCACTAGACCTGAACTGCTTAGGCTCTATTTGGTAGTCCAGACAAGGGCCAAAAATAGGATATGTGCTTAGTGGCATACTTTGGACTGGACAGACCTGGATTAGGTCAAATAAATTCGGAATAAACTATACCGGGTTTAGGGGTGGGATAAAATTATCACACCTAGATTGGATGACAAATTTTTCTTTTAATGGCAAAAATGCGAAAAAAGAAGCATAATCATGTTAAGGAACAAACAATGGTGCCACCATGGGGGCACCACTCGCAACCACTATGCGTTGGTCACCAGAGATTCTGGTGGGGCACCACTCGCAACCACTATTCGTTGGTCACCAGAGATTCTCTCTCTCTCTCTCTCTCTCTCTCTCTCTCTCTCTCTCTCTCGTGTCCAAATATGACCACCACAGACCACCATTGTAACATCACATGTGGTGGCTGCACCCCAAAGCCCCCCTCCCTTCTCTCGGGGTGATGGTCACCCTCTTCATGGTAGATTTGGGTTTTTCCCCTTTTAAAGTTATTGAGATAATTTTCTTTTTTATTTATCCAATCCTAATCTAGGTTTACCAAATACAGTATTATATTCAGTTGCCCACTGAACGAGATATAGGATATAGCAATTTTTTTTTCATATTCCTGATGTCATCCTATGTTATCATGATCCTTGTCCTGCCAACCAAACACAACATTAGTGGTTCTTTATATGATATGAAAACAGAAAAATTATGGGTGCTTTTCTTTTTAACTAATCTATCTTCTTTGTACAGTATCAAGGCATCGGACGCTCATGAACGTATTTGACAAAGCTCCTGTAATTGACAAAGATGTATTTGTGGCCCCAAGTGCATCTATCATTGGTGACATTCAGATTGGCAGAGGTTCCTCCATTTGGTATGGGTGTGTTTTGAGGGGTAAGCTGTGCCACATTGAATTTGATGATCCCTATCAAAACATTATATACTGGATGCTACTGCAATGAGGGGATGCTCTTTCTTCTGTATATGCACTCAAGAAGTATTGAGCTAATGAGTAAATTGTTGGTAGTGTTTTGAACTTTCTACCACGTATTAACCAAAACAATACACATCATAAGTGGGTGTTAGCATCCTGTCTGTATTGTGCTTGTCTGTTAGTTTATCAATGGCTAACAGTGTCATTATGGGTGAGATCATTTCCATGAGATCCAAGACGAATTCTCAGTTTGGTATAGATTTGTGCTTTATAACTTATTTGTTTGTGTCTTGTCCGTATCTGCATTTGGGCTTATCTGAGGTAATTGTAGTGCCGGTGAAGAATCTATCTCGTGCTAAGTCTTAACTGTCAAGACCTTCTATCTTTGCTTTTGGTTTCCTCAGCCTTGCTACTGGAACAGAGAACCATTCTATATCTAGATGCTGCTGGATCTTCTACAAGAATGAATTATTATCTGTATATATATAATCTCTTAAGAAGTTCGTCTTGTAACACGAATTGGAATTGAGAAGGAACTTGACCCTTGCAACCTGTTCTGATATTGAAAGATCTTTTTGCTGATTTATGTTCTGACATTTCTGTGTATAGGTGATGTAAACAACATTAGCATCGGAGCAGGGACCAATATACAAGACAACTCTCTTGTTCATGTGGCAAAATCAAACTTAAGTGGCAAGGTTTTGCCAACTATTATCGGAGATAATGTTACTGTAGGTGTGTCACCATTTGTTTATTCCAAACTATAATCAAATTGAATATCTAGTTGCATTATGTATATGTCATTCTGGTGATTTTGTTTGCCTTCTTCAGGTCATAGTGCTGTTTTACATGGATGTACTGTTGAGGACGAGGCATTTGTTGGTATGGGTGCCACTCTTCTTGATGGAGTCTATGTTGAGAAGCATGCCGTGGTTGCTGCTGGAGCCCTTGTAAGGCAGAATACAAGAGTTCCTTGTGGAGAGGTTTGTAATATTAAGCCTGCTGATTTTTCCCCTAAAATTTGTAAATCTGCTGATTTGATTGTAAATTTGAAATCCTCATTCTGTCCTTTTCATGTATGTTGATGTCTTTGCTGGCAGTCTTCTCATCATTATCCTCCTTATGTTTTGGTGCACCATTGTCATTATTACTGATGTTTGCTAAGATTTGGATCTTTCATCTATTTTGAGTACTATAATTTGATCAACATTACACAGTTGATGTTTACAGCCGGATTTTAATCTGTCAATATGGTCAACCTTCACATGGTAATCTCTGAGGCTGACAGTGATTTTACTTTGCTTGGTTCACATTTTACCCAAAAGAAACAATGAGAAAAAAAGAAACTGGATGGTGTATGAGATATAGATATTGAATTGACGAGCTGATGACCAGTGCTTTTGGTTGAGGGCAATTGCATCTGCCTGCTCTGAACCTGGCTGAAGGGAAATTGAATAATCTGGAATGAATTGCTTGTGATTTCCAACTTCTCTTTTGTAGCTTGTTGCTTGCCTTCCACTATGGTGTCACTCGACTCCTAACTGCTTTACATTTTTCGACTAAAACAACTGAATCACAGGTATGGGGAGGGAATCCAGCCAAGTTCCTGAGGAAGCTCACAGAAGATGAGATGGCTTTCATATCACAGTCAGCTGTAAATTACTCCAACTTGGCTCAGGTCCATGCCGCTGAAAATGCAAAGAGCTTTGATGAGATTGAGTTTGAGAAGGTGCTCCGCAAAAAGTTTGCTCGCCGTGATGAGGAGTATGACTCTATGCTGGGTGTTGTTCGGGAAACACCTCCAGAGCTTATCCTTCCAGATAATATTTTACCAGATAAATTGCAGAAGGCAACTTGATTATCCTCATGCTGAAGGTAATTATCTCCAGTTGAAATTTGATTTCAGAGGTATGCTGTCATCTGAAGATTAAGCGACTACACAGTTGATATCCAATAATATTTGTGGCTGGATAAGAATTCAAAGCACGATGCCTACGTGGCGTCTGGTCCTGCTTAATTTTTTAGGTCAAGTGGGCACTCATTTAACATTGACTTGGAGTGACTGTTCCTCCGATTACCCATTCAGGTATTCCACCAGATGTTTTCTAAATCTGTGTCAGACTTGTTTTCCATATGTTCTTTCATTAATAAAGAAGGTACTATTCTTCCATGAAACCGATAAGTTCTAGGAAGTCAGTCATCATACTTTGCCTCGCTGATTGAATGTTGATGTTTGTGGTATAAGTTCAGGAACCTTCTTAGATCATCCTTGCGCTGGTTTAGTTTAATTCATCCAAGACGTCGAAGAGCACCTTCCTAAAAACCAAAGTACTTGTCCTGAAACACTCCTAAAGACCGTGTGAGCAGTGACCGACCCAATTGACATGATAAATAAACTAGTTTTTTGTTACTCTAGTGGTTTGCAATGTCACGGAGCAGACTTTGGGAGGTTCTCGGATATCTGTGGCCACTGGCCCGATATATGTCGGGGTATTCGTGACTGGTGAAATCACTGAGAACTAGTGCAGAGCTGTTGACGTCCAGGCGATGCGATTTGGGCTGGTCATAAATTTCCTAGCATCCACAAAAGATTCCCCTGAAATCAGCACCTGAACCGAATGTTGGTTTGTCAAACTTTCTAGCAGAATTCGTGAATCTAATTTAAGCAATCGAGGATGGTACCATTTTTTTTTTGGGTCGAATCGAGGATGGTACCATACACGAGAAGATTTTGTACTCTTCCATCAAGTATTATCTGTCTCCACGAGTAGTTCTCCTGTTTTTCGCTTTGATTTTGCCTGATACGATGGTTCTCGAGAATCTCTCGATTCATTCGTGGCTTAAGCAGAACGCATATGGCTTGTTTTTCGTGATGCTTATGGTAGCTAGTAAAGAAAGGTTTCCTGGATTCGTGGGCATGGCGCCCACATTGCATATATAGTCTCATTTATCAGGATGTGATATCATCAAGCAAGAGGCATTAGCGAGCCGTGCACTTACAAATTTACAATGGTTCGGTAAACTGTTGGAAGCAGAAAAATCAAGGCGCCAATTGGGGAAGAAATGAGAGCATCTGCTCTACTTTTTCAGGGGCGTGCGCTTGTGACCTCACTGCAATCGACATCGGCCACCTCGAGAAATTTGCTGCGGTTCAACGGAAACGAGAGTTGAATGGTGAAATCCCAGAAGAAAATGAAAGTTTGATTGCTTGAAAAATCGTTTTGAAAGATTAGAAACTTAAAATGGAGAAGTCATCAGTCGTGAGTTTGCAGACTAGGGATGTAATTAACAGAACAAAAAAGTTAAAATAAAATGCTTTCTATGCTTTTAAAGTGAAGAAATGACTTTATCTTAAAAATAAAAAATTCAAATAGCTTGCCCGTCTTTTCACAATAAGGTTGGAGGAAAACGATCAATCCAATGAAATTCGGGAAAATTGCCCAAAAAATCCTAAAATTTTAAATTATGCTAAATAAATCTTAAACTTTTTATATTTTGCCAATTTAATTTAGCTAGCTAATTTTAGCTGGAAATTATTAAAATGACATGGGCGTCTTATGTGAAATAGGAGATGGCATTGATATGGACAAATTTTCATAATATTTTAATATTTTTCCAAATTTTTATTTATTCTTCTTCTTCTTCTTCTTCTTCTTTTTTTTCTTTCTCTTTCTTTTTTTCCCCTTACATTTTTTCTCTAGCTAGTCGCCCTGGCAACTGGCTAGAGGCAAGGCCTAGTGAGGCCAAAGCTCACCCTATCAACCTTTAGTGAGGGCGAGCCTCACCCGCCCCTAGCATTGGGTGAGGTTGACCTTGCTAACCCTTGCCTTTGGCTAATCGTTGGTTATAGTCGAGGCTCAGTGATTGGCTAGAGGAAGAAGGGAAGGAAAGGAAAAGAAAAAAAAATCAAAAAAATTTATTTAAAATAATCAATGCTGGTGCTAGTGGCACCACGTAGAACAATTGACATCTACATCGGTGATTTCCAACTAAAATTACTCGAATAAACTCGATTAATAAAATATAAAAATATTTATGACTCATTTGATATAATTAAAAAATTTAGGACTACATTGAAAAAAATGTAATAAGTTCAGGATTTTTTGGACAATTTTCCTTAATCAATCAATATTGCAGTTTTATCCACATTAGGATAAAACTCCATATGAACTTTAGCAAAGAATTGGTTGACGGGAATATTTCACTATAATGTTTCTCTCAAAAATTCACTTCGACAACAACATTTGAAGTAAAAAAACATAGCTTAGACCCGTGTGGTACAAGTGCAGGAGTTCCAAGTGAACGCACGGCATGTCACGATTTAGCCAATGATTCAAAAGAATGTGACAGCATATTTCTTTGGTCGATGACTGAATCATGTACTCTCTTCGGGATCAATTTAAGTAGTGCGATTTTTGCTAGCCGAATAAGCTATCGAGATTTTTTTTTTTTTTTTTATTGTAGGATAAAACCGCACTCCATTGTAGGACTCGCGAGTTTCGCAAGTAATCTTCCGGTACAATTCTGCAAGTTTTGTTTTCTGATCCGTAGCGTCATATCGCCCCTTCTTGCTTCAGTCTCTTGAGTGCAGCATCGACTCATCTGTGGACCTCCAGATTTCTTGCTAAGGAGAGTCTCTGATCCTATTAGTCACGAACAAAGCTCGACAACATCAGTAAACATCCAAATCGAAGTGCCTTCCACGACTGAAATAGGAACACCGCGCCGAGTACCGCGCAGATGAATAGGTTGTCGAACATACCTAATGACATTTCACACGGGATAGTTACCCGAACCAAAGCAAACATAGAATATGGTGGGGAGAAAAAAGACTCATGACTTTCGTACAATGCTCACTTAATTATCAAAACCTTATTTTTTGCTTACTTAAGTGTCACATCAAAGTAAAATTACTAATTCTGGAAAATCATCTCACGTGAATTTTTAATTTTTTTTTTTTTGTTTTTCCTTTGCTTTTTTCACTTTTTTTAGAGGCCAACGAGTGTCATCGTCTACTCTCACCCTCGGTTGCAAAGGCCTTGGGTAAGGGCATGAAAGCTCTCACCTAATCCGAGCAAGCCGGCGTTGCCCACGGCTGCCCAAAGCTGGCAAGGGCCTTTGCAACCAAATTTGGGCGAGGCGGCCCTTGCTCATGGCCTTCAAGGCTAGATCTAGACGAGGCAACCCTCTGCCATTGGGCGAGGGTTTCACAGCCGGTGAGAGTCACCGATAACCCTTGCTAGCCTTAAAAAGGGAGAAAAAAAAATAGGAAAACAAAAAAATTCAAAAAAATAATATTTAAAATATTTAAAAAAATATGTCAACGTGATTGCCGGTAAAGTCATATAGGATGACTAGAATCTAAGTCGAATTTTCTGACAAGGTAAATGGCCAATGACATCCAAGTGATTGATTTTTTAAATTTGCAGCATTTAAGTGAGCAAAAAAAAAATTATGATACTCAAGTGAGTGTCATATAAAAGTTATCTCTCTCCAATTATGGTGCAATGGATATGCCGCTCTCTACAAAAAGCCTGATCCAATAAAGGCATAAGTTTAATAGAGGCCTGCAAAAGGCATAAATCATCCCGACGCATGGTCCGATTTACGAGCGTGATGACCGCAGCTCTAGAAGAATTTTTCAAGATCGTTAGTTCACTAGCGAAACTGACGGAGGACTAAACAAATCGCTTCTTCATTTGAATCGTTCAAGAAACAGGAAGGCGTGAGAAGGTTGAGAATGCTTCTCCGCCTGTAAAATCCGAATTTAAAAACGCAACTTTGCGTACCTAACACTTGCTATTTTATGCAGGCAACGTCACATTTCTGCCCCAACACATCACACCACCGTTCCATATTCACATCTGCCATTTGACCTTTCACTACTCATCTTTATATAATTAGCAGGCCTGTGTCTAGATCAAATCAATCTGGAGCACTGAAGCAAAACCAGGAATCGAGTCGAGCCATGTTCAGAGCTTTCAGCACCAGAAGAGGCCACGGCAGATACGAGAAGTTAGGCAATGAGTCTGCCGCGCCTCCTGTGGAAGCCGCAGAACTGAAAAGGACTACGAGTTTGCCCGCCGGAAGGTTCGGTTCGTCTTCGGGCCCGACGCCGGCAGTAGCCTTTCCGGCCGATCCCCAGGGGAAGCCTCCCAAGAAAGTCAACAAGAGTCACCCCCTGTTCGGTCTCTTCGACGCTCGCCGCAAGAAGAAGACCACGGCGAGGCCCGAACTAGCCAGGTATCTTGAATATGTGAAGGAGGGTGGATCGTGGGATGCGAACTCGGATAAGCCCGTTTTACATTATAGCTGAAAGGGGTCATGTTAATAGAAGTTTGGTAGATTTGAGAATCCAGGAGAGCTTCAATGAAAAGCAAGCTTCTTTTCTATCTTCTCTGAAGGGTAATTCAATGTGAATAGTCTAGTTGATTACCATGGCCGAGCAGGCTTGCAAAGTCATCAGAAACATCAGAAACACGATATTGCACATGTACTTTTCGGTTTTCTGGGATGTAATAGGCAGGATCGATTCTTGTCCTGCCAAACCCCGCCGAATATTTCCGATTTGTAGTGATTTAAGGGGCTTCATACCCCACCTGTCTTGATACTTCAGATCTTAGGAATGGGGAAGTTATCTGTACGGTGGATTCAAGATCTCTTTCAAGAATCAAGAGCTCTGGAAATGCAGGTCCTTCGATCTGGCAAACCAAAAGGAGAGTAATTTGTCTCTTGGGATCACGGACGTTGTCCAAAACAGATTCACAGGCATGAAACTCTCTGCCGTGACTCCACATCTCAATCATATACCGTTTTCTTTCAGGGATATGTTCACGATCTTTTATATGTATTGTCATTCTTTTGTTATTTTTCATTCTTTGGTCATGTATGCTGAGCCCCATGGTCTCGGGCTTGGCTACAAGCGCTGGGGTCCTGGCTCCGGGAGACGAGGCCTCGACCGGGGCACCTAGGGCCGGAGCTTGGTCTTCCGGGTCGGGAACCTAGCCCTCGAGGTCCCAACCTCTGCCCTAGGGTCTTGAACCCCACTCTCGCCCGGGCCCGACCCCGACCCCCCGGGTTCATATGTCGATGCCTGAGTGTCTCGGCTTCGGGCGCCCGGCACTGAGATCCCGGGTTGTGGGAAGTGATGGAACGAAGTAATATAAATTGGGTTTTTCATGTCTTGAATGATCCAATTCCACATCCAACCAAACAACGACTTGAGGCAATGGCCAGTGGCTTAAGTAAAAAAGAGAAAAAATAAAATAAATCATATTAAGAGCAACCATGTTGTTCATGAAAATTTTGTGTTATTATCTCTAGAAAAGAAGGCCAAAGTCCAGCACGGGAAGGAACCACTCAGGACAGGCAGAGGTCCGTTCTTTATTTTGAAAATGTTTTCTGTGTTGTCGTTTATACGAAAGTGTCAAAGAAAGAAGAAATTATAGGAGATGATTACAAATGGACGGTGAGGTGATACTCCCAGATCTGAATAAGCTTTCCCCAGCTGAAGTGGATCCAAAGTCAACAATAGCAAACTGGGCATTGACCTTTTTTTTTTTTATGCAATGATACCTACCCCAAATAAGAATATGCGAAATAAATAATTAGATAATTTCTGTATATTTCGCAGTCACGCATACATAAAATATTTATAGATTTTACAATATAACTATTTAAGATAACAATATATTGCTATACAAATTACAATCAATTAAGGATGTGTAACACAATGATCAATCCGATATGTATGGAGATATAGTAAAAATAAGAAAAATCTCCTATATATCTTTTAATTTTATCTAATAATACCCATCCTTTTGTTCTTTTTCCTACATCATGGTTAGTAAAGGTAAATAAATTAACTTCAGAAATTGTTCAAAATACTGGCCATGTTGGAAAGAGGAACCGTCTTGGTTTCTTCTTCAGACCAAAAAAAAAAAATCTTGGTTTCTTCTCGCCGGTTTCTTTAATTGAAAAAAAAATTTGATTGGGTTAAGCGGGCCCGGGAGAACTCCAAAAAGAAAATTGTTTGCATAGACCACACATTTTGTCCTTTAGGTCGCTCGCCTCCTTGACAGGTCTAATCTAATATTAGTAAATAATAAGAAAATTGTGTGGAATGATAGTTTGTGATTCAGCTTCATCATTACAAAGCTTCAATCTGTCCATTTTCCCTTCACATAAGTTGAAAGTACAAACTAATTGGAAACAGTAATAGAATTTAAAATTAAAAAAATTAATATTTATACTAAAATATACTCTTGAACATTTAATATGTTTTCTTTCACAAATAAAAGTCTAAAACTTTGGTAAATGAACATAATAGAGGACAGTATTCCTAAATATGTAAATATCTGTCATAATTCCTGATTTAAAGTAGCGGTGAATATGATTCTAGGGTAGAACCAAATTGGTAACTAGTGGGAACGGTTTGGTTCTAGGTTCCATTGTACCCCAATCCAGCTCATGGTTTCAATTTTTTAGGAATTGCCGATCGCTGGTTCGGCCCTCAGTTCCCGGGGGAATTGGACCAAGAATGAGAAACCAAACCGAGGAAATCAAGAAAACCCTAAAATAAAGTCTTTTGCTTTCTCCTCATAAGAACTTAGATGTGCTTAACTATAGAGGGATCTATACTAATCTTTACAGCAATCTATAAGAATCAATGCGCGTGAGGTCATTGTATTTGAAATAGGGGTTACTTTTAGGGAGAGATCTAATTCTCTACTTATAGTCACTTAAAAAGGGGTTAGACTGAGATCTAACATAAAAGATTTTCATATATTAGTGACTACATGAAGAGACATTAAAGTTTCATCACACTAATATTCTGAGACCATTTGATCTATTCTAGTTTCATTTCTTGAAAACAAACATATAACATTGATGTCTTGTTGGAATTCACATTATTTTATGTCATTAATAGACTGAGATAAATTGCCCTACAATATGTTATGTTGAAAATACGCAATGACAAGTATCATACTATCACAAAATTTCACATCACATTCAATATATTCAAGATAGATTTGTCGTGTCCATTAAGATAGATTGGAATCCATGGACCTTATGCTATGTAGGATCGTAAATATGGTGATTAATATGGTCATGATCTTCACTGGAGATTGGTGATCACATGTTAATATGTATGGCGATAATTTAGATTTTAATCTCTCACTTGCTTTAATAATATGAAAGCCTTCCATTTATATTTTGTTATCATTGTGTACGTGTGAAGTTAATGTATCAAGGTAACATGTCAATGGAGGCGAAGGGACATGAAGAGATGACTCCGATTACATGAGAGGGATGTAGATGACTGAGGACTAAAATTCTATAATTAAGGTTTTATGTTATTTGTTTTTAAATTTTTATGGTTTATTTTATTTTATGTGTTCATCTTTTATGGATTTTTTTTTCTATTAACAAATGAGAAATGTCCATTTTTGTTATTGTATTTGTTTTCATTTTACTTAACTAAAAATGAAAAAAATAAATAAACCTATTAAATCCTGGAACCGATCTTGGAATCTATGACAGGATAGGTTCGAGATTCCAAGGTATGCAGAGTTCATAAAAATAAAAATAAAAATCTGTTCTATCAAGTAAGTTCCACGTGATAGTTGTAAGGGACCTGAAATTGTTCATCCCCAATTCAAAGGAGCATATAATGTGATATTGATATATAAGTAACATAAAATGATAAATTAATGAGACTTAACTTTGGGGAAGTTCTCGAGGAATTAGGTGCAAAGCTCGCTTGAGGATTTTTTTCTAGATTATTAAAAAGAATTTAAATCTTATTGCGTAGATTATAATTGCACGCACACCTTATTTAAATCCTTGTCCCATTTTTTATAGGAATATCCATATATTATCCTGTCTAAATATATTCAATCAAGAGACATGCAGACTCTGACTTTTAATACCGTCAACGCAAACAACACTAATTAATGACGATTAAAATAGTAATTATAGTATAAAAAATTGCTGAACGAACTTTAAAAAAAGTATGATGAAAATAATATGATAAGCAAAAATTCTACTTATGTCATTAAAAGCATCTAACAAAATGGGATTCTGCACCGAATATGTGCAAAGTAAGTTTCGTTACGCTATATACACAATGGCACCGGAAAATTGCATGATTGGTCTCAACCCTATTTCGCCATATTCAATCGAGTCGCAAATTCTTTAAATTGAATCGATTTAATTTTAAACCTTTAAAGAAAAGTGCAATTGAAGTCCTCTTGATCTAGTCTCGACTAATTATCTGATGTGGGAGTCCAGTTAACTGCCAACTACCCTACATGCATCAACAAGAGTATCACGTGGATTGATATCTAACGAAATGAGATGTTTTTGCTTAGCTGAACGGTGTTATTTCTCGCTCTTGGTCAAGCAACTAGAGCCCAAAATCAGCCCCAATACCCAAATCAATCCTTCTTTATGCCCTAAAGGCGCGAATAGTAATCAAATTGATTTTGCCAGAAATAAGATTTTTATTTTTATTTTCCGAACAAGTTTCTGAACAAAAAAATCACGTTTGATAACGATACAAAAATTCTGTTTACGCAATAGAAATATATTTGATAACGATATAAAACAAATGCTCGGCGGCGGCGGGTGAGTCATCGGCTAGTAATGAGGATTAACAATGAAAAGAGTTTTTATTTTTTATTTTTATTTCAAAAATAGAAAAATATAAAATTTTACTTCTCATATTCGTTCTAAATTTATTTCTAAACTAAAAATTTATTCTATAATTAAAAAAATGAAATTAAGTTATCAAACGGATTTTTCGGATTTCTGTATTCTTGTGAGTAACAAAATAAAAAAATAGTAAAATAGAATTGTTATTATGTTTATCCTAATTTGTTGAGAAACCAAATTTCGATAATGGGGAGAAATTAGCAAAGTCGTCGTAATCGATGATAGTGATTCCTCTAGTTGATGCCAATAATTTATGCATTAACCACTTTGTGCGGCCCGAAATTTCCTCTTAAAAACAGTAAGTACGAAGGAGAATCGTTGAAGAAATCTTAACTGCCGAAATACAACCTTAAACCGTCCAAAAGTCAACCTTCGATCATGCATCTTAGAGGTTGATCCCATATTCTAGAATTCTCTTGCCTCTTTGTCAACATTGGCAGGTACATCATTAAATATAAATGTGTTTAAGGATCTTTGCCTTGACTATCATCCAATTAAAACAATAAAACCAAAAAACAAAAAAAAACCAGAGTAAAAATCTCGCCCATCAATCGAAAAAATCTTTAATTTTTATGCGTTATGATATTCGGCATAAAAATTATGAGAAACATACAAAAAGTTACGGCCTGTTACCATCCAAAAGTCCGTCCCTAAAAAATTCCTAAAATTGTCCCCCACGGCAACATCCAAGCACAAAGTTGCCCGCGACATTAGAAATGGCCTATTTCACGTTTTCTTCCCACCCAAAAAGTCGTACCTTTTTTTCTTTTTTAAAACAGCAAAAAGTCGTACCTTCATCCCCCTTTTTTTCTCTCGAAAATTATTATGTGACCGGAATTAAGTACTCGTTAATTTCAATTTCCGCCACAAACTTTTGATTAGCGTGTGAACTGTGTACGTCTACTTTAATCACGTGTTGGTTAATTTAATTGAATTCGGGCAGATGAGTTGGGCGATTGGACCTTAACATTGAAAATTAAAAAGGCTTAGTCGAAGGGTCAAAGGCACGTGGGTGTTAGACAAAGCTTTTTCTTCTTTTTGTTCTTTAGACAAAGCGTTGAATTTGCAAGAAATCTCTGCATGCGTCTAAGTTCTCCATTGTTCATGATTGGGAACTGAAATGGGTACAAAAACCGACACGAATGATCCCTGAATTTTGGTTTGATGTTTGAAGAATTTGGCGAAATGCCTGATTGTCCAAATTAGGGTTTATATTTGGGGCAAAGCATGTAGACTATGTGGTGTAGGCTATTCACGTTGGCTGGGCATGCCAGGGAGTTTCATCGATCGAAAATAGTGATAAAATATTGCCACATCGAATTCTGACTATCCAAATATGAGTTTACACTCAAGTGATAAAAGTGACACTTAAGTGATCGAAAAAAGAAAAAGTTTTGACTTTAAATTGAGCATTGTATGAAATTTTTTCCACTTATAATATCCTTATACTTGGCTATATGTATTCAATCAAGAAACATGCAAACTCAGACTTTTAACACCGTCGATGATAACAACACTAAGGGCGCGTTTGGTAACGATTATGTTCCCGGGAATAGATTCTGACCAGAAATTATTATTTTTTATTTTGAATCCGAAAACTGATTATGAGTAAAAGAACGCATTTGGTAACTATCCAAAATTTTTGATTCTGTAATAGAATTGCGTTTGGTACCATACTCATTGATTATGTTTCAAATCAATTTCTTTTAATTTTTAAATAAATTTTTTATTTTATTTTTTTTCCTTTTTTTCTTTTTCTCCTATTCTTCTTCTTCTTCTTCTTGTGGCGGGTTGCCGGACCGGCGACCGGCCAGACGAGGGCCGACGACCTCACCGGAGCGTCGCCGGCCCTCGATGAGGCCGGCCCTTGTTGGCCGAGCCTCACCGGCAGCTAGGCGAGGCCTACCTAGCCACCGACAGGGCTCGGCGAGCCTCGCCGGTGGCCAAGCGAGCTTCATTGGGGCTAGGCGAGGCTCGCCTGGCCACCAGCAGGGCTAGGCATCACGAGGTTTGCCCAGCCTTGGCGAGGTTCGGCCTCGCCGATGGCAAGGCGGGCCTCACCAGATCTGGGGAGGTCGAGCCTTGTCGGTGGCTGGGCTTGCCTCCGGTGAGCTTGCCGGACCTTGCCTTGGCTTGGCGAGTCTCTAGCAAGCTCACTGGATCAGCGGACAGCGACTAGCGGCGGCGGCGAACGGCGGTGAGCAGGGGTGGACGGTGGTCGCGAGATGGCCAAAGGGAAAAAGAAGAAGAGTTGGTTTTTGATTCTCAAATTTGTTCCCGGAACAATAATCAACTTTTTTTTTTTATTCTTGATTCTACTCCCAATTTGTTCCTGGGAACAAAAATTTTACCAAATGCGATTCTTGGCCCAAACTAATTCTGGGAACAAAAAATCAGAATTTGGCCCTGTTTGGATGGTTACCAAACAAGGCATAATAGTGATGATGACAACAATAATCGTAGTATAAAAAAAAATGCGGAACGAACTTTCTAAAAATAATGATGACAATAATATGATAAGCAAAAATTCTACTTATATCATTAAATTCATCGGACAAAATGGGATGTCTACACTGAATATGTGCAAAACTAAGTTTCATTATGACACCGAAAAATTACACCATCAATTGTAAACCTATTGTGCCGAATTTGATTGAGTTGCAAACCTTTAAATCGGACCAATTTATTCCTAAATTTTTTAGGAAAAGTGTAATAAAATCATCTTAGTCTAGTCTTACCTAATTATCTGATGTGGGAGTCTAATTATCGTTAACTATCCTGCGTGTAACAGCGAGGGCATGTCGTGAATCAATATTTAATGAAACGGCACGCTTCTCTTAGCTGAACAGCGTTATTTCTCGGTCATGGTCGAGCAACTAGAGCCCGAAACCAGCCTCAAATGCCCAAATCCGCAAATCAATCCTTCTTGGCACCCTATTTTTCAAAGAAACCTATTTCTGATAACCGTGACATTAAAATCCATGAATACATTAGCAAGCAATCAATGGCAATGATTCGTCCAATCGACGCTAGTTGTTTATACTTTTACTATTGCAGCCCGAAAATTCCTCTAAAAACAGCAATGACAAACTAAAACGAGGAAGAAGACATCATAACTGCCGAGGCATCGCATCTAACCGTTCGAAAGTCAACTTAGGATCATGCATCATAGATGTTGATCCCATATTATAGAATTCTTTAGCCTCTTTGTTAACATTGATAGGTACATTATTAAATATGGATGTGTTTAAGGAACTTTGGAGAACGATTTCTCACTCCCTTGACAATCATCTAATAAAAAAGACACTAAAAATCTCGCCCATCAATAATAGTTTTTTTTTTAATTTTTATGTGTGATGATGTTCAACATAAAAATTATGACCTATCACGATCCAAAGGTCCGCTCTTAAAAAAATTTCCTAAAATTATCTTGTTAAATA
Organism: Eucalyptus guilfoylei; assembly: GCA_016097605.1. NCBI lineage: Eukaryota > Viridiplantae > Streptophyta > Magnoliopsida > Myrtales > Myrtaceae > Eucalyptus > Eucalyptus guilfoylei. The sequence continues at coordinate 29,939,068 of CM027868.1, read as the reverse complement.
TAAGCGCACGCTGCTTATGACATTAGAAATTTGCCTTTTTGACATTTTCTTCCCACCCAAAAAGTCGTACCTTCATCCCCTTTTTTTTCCTATCGAAAATTATTATGTGAACGGAATTATGCACTCGTTAAATTCATTTCCACCACATGCTTTTGATCCGTACGCGAACTGTGTATGTCTTTAATGTCGTGCTGCTTAATTTAATTGATTTTGGGCAGGTGAGTTGGGCAATTGGACCTTGACGTTCACATTGAAAATTCCAAAAGGTTTAGTTGAAGGGTCAAAGGCACGTGGGTGTTAGACAAACCTTTTTCTTTTTTTTTGTTCTTTAGACAAAGCGTTGAATTTGCAAGAAATGTGCACATGCGTCTAAGTTCTCCATCATTCACGATCGGGACCTGAAATGGGCAGGGAAAAATGACATAAATGATCCCTTAATTTTGGGTCAATGTGTATTATCGTCAATGAATTTTTAATTTATTCAACATAGCTCCTGAATGTTATCCATAAACTTTTTATTTTATTAAATACGATTAATAAACTTTTGGTACATGATCAATTTATTTCCTAAGCTACATATAAATGTTCGATGTTGTAATCTATGAGACTAAATTAAACATGTACAAAAAACTTAGAGAAGATATTGCATATTAAATTAAAGTTCATGAAAATAAAAAAATTGTAGAAATAACATTATACATTAAGTTAAAGTTTGGGTATTATTTGTGTTATTATCCCCAATGGGAAGTCATGAACATGTGGTGTGCAAACCAAGGAAAATAAGTTTGAATGGAAAATGGGGACGGGAATATAAGGGCATTTCGTGAAGAGAGGGACACGCACGACTCCAAAGACTATGATCTTTCGATTTAATTTCAATTTCGGTCTATGTATTTCGTCTCAATGTAATCTCAATTCAATGCACTTGATTTTCCATAGCGCTTAGATTTGCATATTTGTCACCTCCTTCAAGCTCCATTCGAGCACTTTCTACTCAAGTGTGGAAGTTGCGGAGTAATCTCAATCGCTCTCCAATCATCTGAGGGTCGGATCGTCTCGATCCTGGTTGAGTTTCGTTAACATCTCTTCTAGCATGCTTGCGGAGGTTGGTGTTTCTTAGTAGTACAATGGCAAAAAGGCAATAAAATATATTCTAGATTAAATTTGGATCATCGAAAACGAGGACAAGTCCCACAGGAATTTCATTAAATTTAATGATCTAATTCCTAAAAATAAATCCATGAGAGAGAAAAAAATTATTCTTAGAGGTAACCAGATCGTCAACCTTAAATTCCTCGTCAATAGATAGAAATTTCAAAATATAGTAATAAAAAAATTCAAACGATTCTCACTTTAATTAGACACGAGAGGCGATCATCTAGGATTGAAGTTTCTTAATCAACAATTGGTGAAACTACAAAGAACATGAGAGCAATTACTGAAAGGGAAAGGACAAGACAACAATTACTATTCCGGTATCAAATTAAGAAACTGAATATTCAGTTAGACCAAATTAAATTAGTATTGGAAACTAAAAAAAAAAGAGTCAAGTCTAAATTATATTTGGTCGAACTAAAAATAAATATTTGACAAAAAAAAATGGAACTAAAAACAAATCGGATGGGCGAAACTTGAGTTGCTAAGCTGAACTGAAAACTAAAAGAAATATTCAGTCTTGAGTACAAATTGATATATAGCCTCACAAAGAATTGAAATTGAAATTAAATCAACTACTAATTCCAAAATAGATATCAAGAAAGTAACCAAATTTTTCGAATTAAATTCCAGACCGAGTTACATTTGGAATGAGGAATCCAATGTATACGACGTTTGTAGTAAATGCAAGTAAAATCGAGCTAAACACCACAACTGCAAAATGAAAAAAAGAAGAAGAAGCGAATCTTATAACAGGAATTAAACTAAACTTCTAAGATAATAAAGTTTTATTGTTTTCCAAGCTGATAATAATCAAATAGGACTTAAGTCTATTTGGTCAAAATTGCAAAGCATTATAATAATTCATTATCATCTTTTTTTATCAATCTAATTCTTTTAAGTTACTCTGAAAATGAGCATTTTCTTACAAGATTCCCTCCCCCAGGGGCACAACATGCCGAGGACATTTAGTTGCGACCGTACCAAGTCAACTTTGATCGAGCAATCTCCATTAAAAAACTTGAATTCGAGCTCGTCAATCTAGCCAACCAACCATAACATGTCATCAATGGAAGGCATATGACTAAATAACACCACACGCCCTCCTTGAAAGACGATGGGCACGTCGTATTATCCTCACAAATGACGGCACACACGCGTAAAGACATTAATGAGTGTTTAGAAATCTAGATTTATCTCGCCCGATCGAAGTTAATAGGGAAGAAAATAGTCTATTTTTTTAATATTTCTTATTTCATTTTCCCTAATGTCAGCATTACGCCGGAATTAGCAATTTTCAAAGCCTATACAGCCGAAGCTACCCCGTGACGACACGTGGCGCGACATGCCTCAAAAGCCCCTGCCACGTTTTGCTCTCTCCTGGTGCGAAACCCTAGCCGCCGTTGCGGCGCTGCTGCTGGCCATTCATTGTTTGCCTGTCTGTCTGCCTGCCGTCGTCGATGATTCTGGAAAGAAAATTTAAAAAATAAAAAATAAAAAAAAGGGAAAAAATCGGAAGGACCGTGGAGAGCGCGCCAAGGAAGCATCCGAGGTGGGGCCCGTGGGGCCCAGCCAGGGTCCGGTCACATCGAAACTTTTGGGAGGTGGGAAGGCGAGGGAGAGGAAAGATTCTCCCCCTTTGACGAGGCAAAAGCGTATCAAGACCGCCGCTCTGGAATCACCGAAGCGGCGTCGTAGGGAGGCTAAGGAGTGGTTTTCCCATATTGCCCCCCTTCCCCCCGCCCCAACTAACCGCGCGCTCGTGCTTTTGAAAAGACCATACTGTCCCCCCCCCAACCCGGGGGGAGGGATATAAAAACTTTTTGCGGAAATACTCGGCTCGTACTTATCGGATATAAATGCAAAGCATACGTGCTCCCGAGAATCTCGTGATTTAAATGATCCTATTTCGAAGAGATTTTTTTATTTTATTTGCAATATCAATGATGATGTAAGCTCGTAATGACATTATTTTAGGTTCTATTACAATAATGTGAAACCTCTTTATATTAACTTAAGAGGAATGGCGGCGTACGTAGGTTTCGTGTCTCATATCTTTATACTTCCTATCTCGTACATTAATTATAGAGGGCGACACGCAACTCTAATTAGACAGATTGGAACAACTCGAAATTAGTAGACTTGGATGAAAATAACTATAAATTTGTAAAAAAAAAGAAAATGAAAAAAGAAAATGTAAAAGTCATTGGAGTGGATGAATAAAGAGGTATGAGTGGAGCTCCATCCCTAGCTAGCATTCATGTACGTTGTTTGCATTGTCATTGGCAAATGGCTCGCATGCTCAAGAATTGAAACGATGGAAATGCATTTCGTAAAATGATGATATTGATACGTTATTATCTTGATGAATGAGACTTATCAAATAATTCGAGCATTTTACAAAACTAACATTTAGAAAATATTTGCATTAATATTCGGGACTATGCCAATGTTGGTTCAAAAGCACATAGGAATTACTATCGCTATCGTTATTTCTTTCGGCGTCTCAAAGTTGAGTTTACCCCCCAAAAAAAAAAAAAAAAACAAAAAAGGGCGCAAAGGAAGAAATTAAGAAAACACGAAAAAGATCAAGGGGCATTTTCGACTTTTCCGAGGTCCGAGCGGAGAGGATAAATAGGAGGAAAGAGTGGTGGTGGCGAGGAGGTCGAGGAGCAGCAAAATGCAGCTGGTGAAATTTAAAAATAAAAAAATAAAAAAAAGGGGAAAAATAACAGAAATATTAAATAAGAAAGAAAGGGAAGGAAAATGATCGGGTGGCGTTTGAATCGCTTTGCGTGGGGGAAGAGGCAGACGGGAGGGAGAGAAAGAGAAAGAGAGAGAGAGAGTCGACAAATTTATATTTGCGTGCTGGGAGAATCCCCCGAAGATGGACATGGATTCTTCGTCCCTTCCCCTCCCTCCCCTCCCTTCCCTCCCCCTCTGAAACGCCACACGCCCACCCCCTCCGCCTCCTTCCCTTTTCGCCTTCCTTCCGTCCCTCGCTCGCCGGCTAGGGTTTCTCCGGGATCGCCGCCTCGAGGTTAGGACTCGCCGCGGTCTCCGCGCATCTGGGATTTGGCGTTTTTGTGCGTCGTCGTTTTTGTTGTTGCTGGGATTCGGGATGTCGCGTGTCGATGCGGCTCGCGTCGTTGGATAGGTGCGGCCCGGACGGGTCCCGCGCGTGTTTCGGCCGAGAAGTTTGGAGGCGCCCCCCCGGAAATGCTCCCGCGGCGGCGGCTCTCCGGATCGAGACCGGGATGTCTTTCTCTCCCGTCTCCTCCTCCTCCCTCGGCCGAATTGGCGAGCGTCGCCGTCGTGTTTCGTGCTTTTCTGGTTGTTGCTAGCTTCGAGTTCGCTTATTAAAAGGGAGAAAAAAGAGAAAGTATTCTGATGGGTTGATTTGGTCCCGTGTTCGTTGGGCTGGCGAGGCGGATTTATTGGATTTTTTTTTTTTTTTGGGTGTTTGCAGCGAGATTGAATTTTTGAATTGTGTTCGTTTGTGGTCGTTAACTTTTTCTTCCTTTGTTTCCGGTTGCTTGATTTGACCGGGTTTCCCATGTTTTTGGGAATACCGATGTGGCCTGTCTTGTCGATGTGTTTGGGTGGATTCGTTTATTCGTAGGCCTATGTGGTTTGAAAATCTGTGATTCTTGCTTAGTTGATTGGTTTATGCAAAATTCCAAGCTCGAGTCTTTTTGTGGAGGGTAATCGGAGAATCTCTTAGAACGTTTTCCCCTTGGAAATAAGATGGGATGGGAAATTAGGGAATGCTAAGAAGAGGGTTTATTTGCTTTTCTATTTAATGTTTTGTACGCATGGCGTTTTTAATCGTTGTTTTGTATGTTTTTACGCTATCTAAAAAGTCTAATTTTGTGCTTTGTTTCCCAGAGCCATGCCAACTTTTACTGCAATAGCTTTGGATAGGCTATTGGAACCCAGAACATCCAGAACGGCCGATAAATCTGTTAATAGCCCCATGCCTGTTCCTAAGTCAAAGCCTCCTAGGCCTGAGCCGGTGCCTAATGCGAAGTTGGAGAGGAGGAGAAGCGCCTCGGTCATGGAGAGGAAAGTTCAGCGGCCTCATATGACTCCGGCGCTCTATGCAACTCCAGAGAGTACCCCGGTTCCGGATTCACCGTCCTCGTTCCCTCCGTCCCCCTACATCATCAATCACAAGAGACGCGGCCCACGTCTCGTGAAAAGCCTATCCGAGGATGACGTTTCTGCTAGAAAGAAGAGCATGGACGAAGCAAACACCAATTCGACCGTAACTGAAGTCAAAAGTGAGGAGATTGCTTCTGTGGGGGATGTCCCTGTAACGTTTATACTATCTAATACGGTTGAAGATGAACATGTGAATGTTATTGATGATGGGTGTGAGGTTGGAAGCAGTGACAGATCTGCGAGTAGTGCTCTCGAAGTTGGGACTAGCAATTTGAATAATGGCTTTGTTGGGGAAACTGATACGCTTGTTCCTGTTCCAATGACTCCCGAAAGAGAGGTTGATAGTGAAGATTTTTATGATCCTCAGGAAGCAATGAGTTATACTAGTAACACTGAAGGAGAGGACAATGGCCCTGCGGAACGGTCTGTGAAGTTCACCACGCCAATGGGAGAGTTCTTTGATGCATGGGAAGGTATTTAAGATCCTTTGTTTTCCTATAGCATGTTCCATTTAATTTCTGGAATCTTGCTCTTGTTGTCTGGGTGTTTTAGACAAGCTTTTTGTTTTTACTACAGCAAGCATTACTAAGAAACAGATGGTTTTACATATTATGCGGATGGTTGAGAAACAGATCTGTAACCATAGCATTACTAAATTGTGGGTCTCTCTGTAATTATAATTTTCACACTTATCATAAATGAGAATCCCCTTTCCTGAAATTTACGTTGGTTAAGAAAGGCTTATGTGCATCCAACAGAACTATCCTCTGATGGTGGGGCCCAATCTTCTCTGCGTGATCTTGAAGAGGAATTGCGAGGGATCAGATTGAGTTTATTAATGGAGATTGAGAAGCGGAAGCAAGCAGAAGAAACCCTGAGCAATATGCAAAGCAATTGGCAGAGGATTCGACAACAGCTATCACTGGCTGGTCTTACCCTTCCTGCAGATCTAACTTTGGAGTCTGACCAACTGAGTGCGGAGGCTGCAGAACAGCTGAATCAGCAAGTTCAACTTGCTCGTTTTGTTGCTGAAGCAATTGGAAGGGGCATGGCCAAGGCTGAAGCAGAGACAGAAATGGAAGCTCAGCTTGAGGTTAAGAACTTTGAGATTGCACGATTGTGGGATCGACTGCATTATTATGAGGCTGTGAATCATGAGATGTCTCAGAGGAACCAAGAAGCTGTTGGTGAGTTACTGAACCTAGTGCTTCTGGTCTTTGCTATTTGGCCCAGTCTGTATCCTGCAGAGCTCATTTCACTCTTTGTTTCAAGCAAATGAGTTGCTCTCATTTGCTGTAGCATCTGTCATTATCAGTATATTTGCTTATCAATTCTCTTTAGACAAATTAACATCCTTCTCCTGCTCATTGTGGTAGAATACTGGATTGCTTTGTTTGCCTTCTGGTAGATGTTAGATGTTGGATTAGGCTTGAACTAGGCACCCCTATACATTTTCTTGGGAGAGCAAGAAATGGTATGATTGAGTAAGTCCACTGCCGGGCTTCGGAGTGTTATAAATTTGAGTGAATCCACTGTTGAACTGCCCGATCCTGTTTTGAAATTATTGGTTAATTCCTGCTATCTACCCCGATGGCAGCACTTGGATCTATTTGTGAGGATTGTCATTTCTCTCAGGAAAATAATCTCCATATTTTCTTCCCCCAATGAGTTAACTTTACCTTGATCGGTGGCTGTATTTGGTTGCATGCTGTTAACACTTGGTCTCCTGATTTGGGAAATGAAAACATCCATTGTACTTGGTGACATAGTTTTTATCCATTATCTGTCCACCCGCTTAGAAGAAGCATATCCATGCTTTGACAACATTCTTGTCAAGGTTCTGAGGTCTCTTGGCGACTTGTCGTCATTGTCCTTTGTATTCAGCCGACATGGGTTTGGGTTTTGTATGCCAATTCTTTTTTGAAGTTCTCATTCATTGGATTGTTTGTCAAGGTCATCATGGAAAGACTTTCAAGTTTAACCTCTCCTATTGTTTGTCTTTGCAGAGACTGCTAGACGACTAAGGCAACAGAGGAAGAGGAGGCAGAGATGGGTGTGGGGTTCAATAGCTGTCGCCTTATCGCTTGGTGCTTCGGCATTAGCATGGTCATACCTCCCATCGGGCAATGGATCGCACAGCGATGATAATCAGGCGAGCGAAAGCAGCAACGACGCCGAGTGAGGCAGGCATTCTTCCTCCAGAGTCTACTAAGATGGGCTCTGTCATTAGAGGAAGAGAATAATAAGAAGGGCCAGTGCTGCCTTGTTGAAATTAATCATGTTCTCCTAGTAAAGTGCGCAAGGCATGCCGCACAATATTAGTTCTGACAAAATAATATGCCAAGCTGCGATGTTGCAGCTAATCCAGAGGTTGATATACCGAGTCTGTATATTTGTTGGAAATGCACGATTGTTTTGCTTTAGCTCTTCCTGGCCTCTGGTGCCCGATTTGCGAGTTCCCGCGGACTTTGGAGGAGCTGAAGACAAGCTTTTCTTGAGCCTCCATGGATGGCGATTTTGTAGCAGTAAGACATCTGAGGCAAAGTTGTTTCGACAAGTTTTATGAACAGATTGATGTTTCATTGTGTAGAGCAAAATATGAGTATTGGACGTGGGATGTGATGCGGCGGAACAGTAACACTAATGTCACGATGTGTACTGTACTGACTCTCTCAATTGTTACATTCATTGCAAATTAATTTTTTTATTACAAAAAAATTCTAAACTGATGTGCCACTGCCCGTGTCATTTAATGATTTGGAATATTTCGTCGTACGAAAATTAGTTTGGGAGAAATTAGGTATGGATGCATGTGTTTCTGATTCTTTGTGACTTTATTCTTTTGGAGGAAATGTGGTGTGAGAGAGGAGTGACCGGTTGTCGGTTCAGTCCGGTTTCACTCAAGAATTGGGAATCGGATTGGGAGAACCGGTTCCCAATTTTTGGGACCGTGGATTGGATCGGTTGGTCCCTTGGATCGGTTGGTCCTGGAATTGGGAGCTGGACCGGTCTGGTCCAATATGGTCCAGTTCGAGTTGGTCCTGCTCCAATGGAATAAATCACTATTTGTCATTACATTTGAAATATATATATATCCCCTAGTTTTTTAGATCAAGAGCTCTCTTTAATCAAAATTTACATAGAACGTGATACTCTTTGAAAGGTGTTGATGTCGAGCAAGAAGGAAAGGCATCAATGTTGAGGCTTGAGCGACTCGATTGGAGTGAGGCGTGAGATGAGGTTGCAATTGTGGGAGCAAAAAAACGTTGGCGTCCAGTGGATGTTGCGGAAAGGAGAGTACGCGTGCAAGGGAGAGCGTGCTGCTCTAGAAGGACGAGAGAGAGAGAGAGAGAGAGATTCAAAGGGAGATCTTTGTCAATTTCAGTAGGCTTGAAAATAAAATAAAAGAAGAGAGGACGTCAGATAGCTTCCTTTTTCCTTCTTCTTCGATTAGGAGACTATGCCGTAAGGTGTGCTAGGAGTTGCAGTGGGCATTTCACCCACCCTTCACTTACCTTAAGCATGGGTAGCTACTATACCAGCCTACTCGACGGTAGTCGAAGCATGCAAATATGCCTCGACATGGAGTCTACATTCCCCACCATGAGAACTCTTAATTTCCTATCAATCTTTGTCTTTATGATAGAGAGAGAATACAAAGGACAACGCGGGTCTCTTACCCCAGAGCGGATCTCTCACCTGTTTTCTCCTTGAGCTTTTTAAGGACCTACTCAGGTCCAATCCTTTGTCAGTTTCAGTAGGCTTGAAAATAAAATAAAAGAAAGAGGAGTAAAAAAGAGGATGTCAAATAGCTTCCCTTTTCCTTCTTCTTCAATTAGGGGAGCAGTTGCACGATAAGTCACGTCTCGTTCGGGAATTTCTTTCTTTTCCTGTAAAAGATATTGGGCACGCAGCACTTTTGATTTTCCTTTTCTCAAACTTCATTTTGCTCGATACATCATCAATAATAGGGTTGTTTAGAAATTAAAAAAAAAAAAAATTATAGATGGTCAGTCCAATTCCTATTCACCAATTCCAAAAATAGGAACATGAGACTGGACCAAGACCCCTTAGAATCGCTTAGAATCAGTCGGTCCGAGTGGTTCTTGTCGACACCCTTTCGAGAGTGTTGACTTGTAAGGTTAGCTCAATTTTTCAGTAATCTCTGATTAAGGTGGTGTTCAAAAATTAGAAATCACCCATGTCTATTACATAAATCTCTAATGGGAAAATGTCACAAATGGTTCCTATACTATTACTTAATGTGCAATTTGGTCCCTGAACTTTTGATCGGCTCAATTTGGTCCCTAAACTATTGATAAATGTCTGATTTGGTCTCTGAACTTTCAATCGGCTCAATTTGGTCCCTGAACTATTGATAAAATGCTCAATTTGGTCCATGAACTTTCGATCGGCTCAATTTGGTCCCTGAACTATTGATAAATGTCTGATTTAGTCCTTTGTTATTGTTTTTCTTTTTCTTTTTTCTTTTTTGCTTCTTCTCTCTTCCCTCCGCCGGCTCTGGCGGAGGGAAGCCAGCGTCCGGCAAGGCGAGCTGACGGAGGGAAGAGAGAAGAAGCAAAAAAAAAGAAAAAGAAAAAAAAATAAGAACGAATGATTAAATCGGACATTTATCGATAGTTCGAGCGAACTAAATGGCCCGATCGAAAGTTCAGGACCAAATCGAACATTTATCAATCGATAGTTAAATGGGCGATCGATTGCAAGCTCGTCACTCAAAGGCAAATCGCATTAAGTAATAGTATAGGGACCATTTGTGACATTTTCCCATCTCTAATCAACTAATATAGCTTGCAAAAAAATTCTTACTTTCCTACGTGGAAATTAGTTTTCGCTGGCAGGAGAGCGACGCAGCACAAGCACATCGTGCCGACCGGCTCCAAAACGGTGCGTTTCAGTCGAAGCGCGCCGATGGAAAAACCAAAAAACGAGCAAGCTCTCTTTGCGCCGCGCGTGGGCAGTGGTCACGTTATCCAGTCAGAACGGAAAAACTCCGCGGGAGAATGAAGGGTAGACCGGCGCGCGACTAGCGATGGCCGGAGCTCCGGCGATGGAGCTGTCTTCTTTGCGCCCTCTCTCCAACCTCTCTCCTCACTCCTGCTTCGCCCCCGCCGGCAGCTCCCTCTTCGCCACACGCGGGAGCGCCCCCGCGGTTCCGCGGACCGGGTGCCGGTTCCGGGCCCCGAGGGCCGCCGGCGCCGGCCGCCGGGGCCTCGCTCTGGAGCGGCGGCGGCGGCAGTTCTGGGTCGACGAGCGGGAGAGCGGCGCCGGGGAAGGCCGGGGAGAACCGAGCTCCTACGCTTCGGAGGGCGATGACGAGGAGGAGGAGGAGGAGGAGGCTCCGTTGTTGTCGTTGAGCGAGAAGCCGGACCGGAGCGTGGCGCTGCTCGATGATTACGAGATGGAGGAGCTAGATTATGCTTCTAACCCGGATCATAGAAGCGGTACGTGGCTTGTTCATCGATTCGAAGTTCCCGACGGCTAGCGCTGGGGGGTGTGTTGGATTTTAAGTTGCATCAGTTCAGTGGTTTGTGACTTGTATGCCTCTGTCTCCTGAATATAAGCATGAATGGTTGAATTTCAGCTTATTCTGTCGTCTTTTTTCGTTGCGTAATTCGATTAAATTTGAACGAGTAGATTATATACTCGTATCCTGATGGAAGTTCTTCGGAAATGTGTCCTCTATCCTGAAAATGCCTTGCAAAGTAGTCTTCTGGCGTTGGCATTATGAGGTGTTGCTTAGGCGTGGAGGGAAACGGATGTGGGTTTTTGATTAATTGCTCAAATTTCTACTAGTATCAAACTGTAGAGCATTTGAGAGAGTATGATACATGCTGGAGCAAAAATGGTCACATTTTACGAAAGCAATTGATTGACATGATTATTATTTGAAGTTGAAAATGTTATAACCTCTCATGTTTTGTTCCGCCGCCACGTGCAATTGACATGTGCTGGACCCCCACTCCATGCTATAGTTTTTCCTTGGCCTTGGCCTGGTGTGTGTTAGTTGTTCTCATATGATGAGCTATCAAATGCAGGATATGTGGCTGTTCTAGGAAAGCCTAATGTTGGGAAGAGTACAATTGCGAATCAAATGATAGGCCAGAAGTTGTCAATAGTTACAGATAAGCCGCAAACCACAAGGCATCGCATTCTTGGTATATGTTCAGGCCCAGAGTATCAGGTACGATGAACATTGTGTTTTGAGTAAGATTTTTTAGTTATGATCTTCCTAGATAGGACTGAAGCAGTAAGTGGTTGTGTTAAGAGTTAACGCTATAAACAGAAGGCATAAGGGGAAAACCCTAGTATTGTCTAATGCAATAGACTATCTACAATGGGACTGGTTGAATTATAGCTTGACAATGTCTTGTGTAGATTTGCAGAGTAACCTTGGTACACTCATTGATTTGTAATCCCTTTATTTGAGCATTCCCTTCCTCGTATTGTCTATTCTTATTGTGTATATGATGTGAGGCTTACTCTCCCGTTTATCTATCTTGAGTTATTATGATCCTTCATTCACTAGAGATGAAATTGTCAGTAATAGGTTTGGATTCCTCTATTTTTCTTTCTTTGTTTTTGACATTATATGATCACCTAAGTTCGTTACTCCGGAGACTTTTAGAGTGAGCATTTTCTGTTCCCTTGGTGACACTCATATGGGAATACTTTTTCATGTCCAGACAGACCATGCTAATGAAAATGCAACCTTATATAATACTACGAATCTGGGAGATTTCATGTTGAAAGACAATTGATTTGAATATGGTAATGTGCTACAGCAAATATATGAGTTCTTCTGTTTAGTATTTCCACAACAAGCATCTCTCCTTCCCCCTAATCTTCAACTATTCTTGCAGATGATACTTTATGATACTCCTGGTGTAATTGAGAAGAAGATGCACAAATTGGACTCCATGATGATGAGTAATGTTCGAAGTGCTGCTATAAATGCGGATTGTGTATTAGTTCTCGTGGATGCATGTAAAGTACCTGAGAAAGTATGCATATGTTCTAGAGAATGATTTGCATATCTTGGTTTCCCTCATCAGATTTATGTGAATTTTGCTTATGTAGATTGACGAAGTATTAGAAGAAGGTATCCGGGACCTGAAAAATAAGGTGCCAACTCTGCTAGTAATGAATAAGAAGGATCTGATCAAACCCGGTGAAATTGCGAAGAAGCTCCAGGTTGGAATTTCTTACAGTTACAGGCATGACTGCATGGACATTCATTAGATTGGACTCCTGCTGTCACTGTGAAAAACATTATAAGAAAGTAGATGGGGCGACTTATTTACTTTGCCAAATGTGATTTTGCTCCTTGTGCTTTCCCTTTGGTTTTAATTTCTTGGGAATTCGGATTTTGTCCTTGAGCCCTGGAAGCTCTTATACCTCACTCAGGATATCAGTTTTCAACAATCGTCTATTGTTGATTGTGATTGCATTCATGAGGTTAAATTTCTGCATGTACATGTCATTTCATACTAGCATATAGTCAGTTGCGAGGCCAATTTTTCTGTATCAATTTATTATCTCCTAGATATTGTGTGTTGTATTCTCTGATTCATCTCCTGAAAGTGTTTAACTATACTTGCAGTGGTATGAGAAATTTACAGACGTGGATGATGTTATACCTGTGAGCGCCAAATATGGTCATGGTGTGGAAGATGTCAAGGACTGGATTTTATCCAAACTTCCTCTGGGGCCAGCTTATTATCCCAAGGCACGTACCAGGCTCCTTCTTCAATATATTTTGCTGTTCCAGACTGCTACTGATAGTATATATCTATGTTAATGCTAGATGTATCGTTTGCTAAAAGCATTGTAATGCAAAAAGTGAATCTCCAAATGATTTTTGGTAATCTACAAACTAAAATGAAGAGAAGAGGCTTCATTTTATAATTTCTTTTCGTATCATCTCTTATGCTATACAGAGTAAACAAAATTTAAATTGCTGGAGTGTTCAAACTCCACACCTGAATCAGAGTGGTTCTCATAAGATGCTTCTGTTGGAGATCTGAGAGCAAGTGTCCTCAATCAATCTGAGTTTGACGGATACTCTAGATCAAGTAGTTGAAGGATCAGCTAGGAACTGTAGCTTAGGTCCATCCAGTAGTTTCTTCATTTCTTGATGTTATGGTTGAGTCAGCAATTGTTGGCAGGAAATGACGGCGAATCTTTTCTTCTCATTCTAGTGTGACTGGCTACCTTTATGCAGTTTTGCTCTATATCGTGCCACATCCTTTGAGAGATTCTAATAGTCAAAATATGCATGACATATATCCATTGGTTAGCAGTGGTGGAGTAGCAAGTTATGATTCAGGATAGGAGGCTGAGGCCAGACGTGTTGTATATGTTTTGGCAGTTCATTTTCTTGAGGAGCATAACATTGTAAAGCTCAGAACTTTACAAGATTATCTATTACTGAAACTTCTTATTCCAGTCCTACATAATAGAATGACTCGCTTCCTTTCTAATTGCCATCTTGCAGAGGTATCGTCCTTCTAGATGAACCCATCTAGAAACAGTCACGTTGGGGCTTTAGGAAAGTCTTGCTCTTGCTGATGAGGAGTTTAACTGTGTTTTCCTTTGTTCTTTCAGGACATTGTTAGTGAGCATCCAGAAAGATTCTTTGTGGCCGAAATAGTTAGAGAGAAGATTTTCATGCAATACCGCAATGAAGTTCCTTATGCTAGTCAGGTATAAATATACAATCTTAACTATATCTCCTGCTTTCTGTCTCTGTCTTCCCTCACTCTTGAGTTTTGAGTAAAAGTGTTGGGATTCACATAATAATTTACTCTTTGGTTTTTGGCTTTTGAATACTGAAGGTTAATGTGGTGAGCTACAAAACCAGGCCAAATGCTAAAGATTTTATACAAGTGGAGATTGTTGTAGAGAAGAACTCACAGAAGATCATCATGATTGGAAAAGTAAGCTCTGGATCTTGCTTATGTAAGAGAAGAAATAAGAAAGATAGGAGAAGAGGAGAAAATGAACATTTTTTTCCCATGTATTTATTGATCGTTTCTGCATGATAGTTTATGGACTGCACCATGAGTGTCTGCTCCTGTCATCTGGAGCTACATGGGTGTGCTTTCTAGGGTGAGATAGCTCCATGCTGCGTTGAGATTGGGATACTAACAGGGCATGGACAAGCATAGAAAAGAGAAGAGCAGGATGTGCCTTAGCATGAGCAATTGTGGCTTGTTTGCTAATTTTGAGTTTTAGGAGCCTCCAAAGTCCAACATAAACGATTAAGTTGAGAATACTGGCCCTTTGTGCTGCAGGAGGGCTCAAGATTATAATAATTTTATTCCTGAGATTTGCATGAACAGCATCTGCATGCATGGCTTGTAAATCTTTCACTATATCAGTACCCTTTTTAGCTTAGGTTATGGAAAGTGTGGAGGGGCTACTCAAGTTTTTGCTTCTAATGTCGTTAACAGTTGCATATTTTTATCCTTTATTCGGGTATAAAACCCTAGACACTTATTGCATAATCTGACTGACTAAGGTTGTTCTGTCAACTATCAACTGCTATTTGGGGACATATTCCAACCTCATTGGTCTTGTCTTCCTCCTTGAGCAGATGCTTTGAGGGAGGACCAACATTTTCCTGTCATTTTTTCAAAGGCTACACTTTCAATTCTGTATTTTCATGCATCATGTGGCATGCTGCAGTTTGGCTTTATTTCTTGGTATTTCAAGAACAATTGTTATATACTTTGCTGTTAGCCCTTGCATTTTGAATAACTAGTTCTCCTTTGTTGCCCGCAACATATAAAAGAATTTCAGGGGATTGAAAACATAAGTTTGGATGATGGAGATGGAAAAGATAGATGTTCTATGTATAGTTTTGCCTGCTTTTTCTGTTGGCTCATGCATAGGTCTGTATAAACTGGTTAATGTATCTTTGCATATATTTTGCAGCAAGGGAGGGCTCTCAAGCTACTTGCTACTGCTGCTCGGCTTGATATTGAAGATTTCTTGCAGAAGAAAGTATATCTTGAGGTGCCTAATTACTCTCTACTTTTTCTGTAGCCCTACATTTTCTAGTCAAAAAAATTGTTGTATATGTAATGAACTTGTCTATCTTGTTTGTTACAATTTCTCTTTCTAATTAACAGCAGCTAAGGTAGGCTATTCCGGGTTTTATATGATGGGTAGTTACTTTCAGAACATGCATTTACTTGCACCAGTATTGAAATGAGAACATGCATTGAGGCTAGCTGTGTGACAGATTGAGGTGAAGGTGAAAGAGAATTGGCGGCAAGACGAAGGACTTCTCAAGTACTATGGTTATGGGGGACAGATTCGAGCACTATGATATAAATTTCTTCAGCATTGTTCTCAGCCCAACGTGCTATTCTAGAGGTCGTGTCACTGCTAAGTCTCTCCAGCTGATGACCAAGCTAATTCTCACCTTGTCCTTTGTGGATAAACGAGCGGCCATCTCCATCTTCTTGGTAGCCAATCTTTGTTGATTTTCTAAGCAAATTTTGTTTTCAAAGTCCAAGTTTGTCTAAAATAGTTGATTGTGCCTCGATTTGCCTGCCTTCTTTTGAAAAGAATGCATTGTTTTCGATAGATTTATTAGATTTCTTTCTTAGAAAAGCTTGCAGTTGACTGACTGGTTTGCAGTTGTGTGCTACATCTCGGAAGAGCGAGGATGCAGAGAAGAAGCATTTCAGTACCGAACTTGCAGGTTTTCGCTTTGTATCAAGAATTTCTAGCTAATTATGTTCTTTTGCGAAGTAGTTTTGGCAAGATTGGGTGAGGTTAAAGAACATGGAAGGTTTGCAAATGTTGAATTCTTCATTGCAATTTGCTTGGACGAAACATCAAGCTAAGGTTCTTTTACCAAAAAAAAAACATCAAGCTAAGGTTGGCAGCATCGAACAACATTGATTTCATAGATTGGTTCATCACAACAAATACTTACAAATATATTGAAGACCCACTTTTTTTCGGTCAAAATTTTGAAAACTCAATTGCCTATCGACTTTTGCTTTCTTCGAAAGAAAAGAAAAGTAGAAAAAGGACCGCAATTTGATCCGCGATTTTGGGCGTGACTTCGCCACTCATGTCCATATTGGGGCACTCTGCTTTTCTTCCCATTCTTTTGGCCCTTTCCTACAGTCGTAACGAAACGCATTGCGTGATGGACATACCATGTAGAAATATGACAAGGTGGAGCCAAT
The DNA here is from genome assembly GCA_016097605.1 of Eucalyptus guilfoylei. NCBI lineage: Eukaryota > Viridiplantae > Streptophyta > Magnoliopsida > Myrtales > Myrtaceae > Eucalyptus > Eucalyptus guilfoylei. The sequence goes on along the minus strand of CM027868.1, from coordinate 29,922,518 downwards.
CGATCTTCTTAATTTCACAGGATACTGTTATGCCTTACGTTCTCACTTTCTCGATTAGCTTGTTATATCACGATTGTTGCATAAATTACATTCTCATAATCGAGGGCCTTGTACGGTACGGCTTGCAGTTCTGAAGGTTAAAACGATTATTTCAACATAAAAAAAAAAAATCACCTCACAAGCCGACAGGCAAATCGAATCAATCGTAGCAATATCTCGCGAATTGGTGTACCGACACGGTCAAAATCCATTTAAGGGCGTAACCCTAGTGAAGCAATCCACCAAACGACGAAGGGTCGGTCCCGAACGAACCTAACGTTAGGACAAGGGGTGGTGAGTTAGGGGGCAGAGACACATGCGCCTGTGGTACGAAGGATCTTCACAAAGAAATTCGTGGGGGCATCGCCATCATCAATTGAAAGCGGACATGGCTGCGTGCGAAGCTGTAGGGCACCTTCGCTTTTTGGATGCATTCTTCTGCTCTCCTGCCGCGGATGACCGTCGGGAGCTGTTGCCCTAATCTTCATCCGCAGATAAAAGCGCCGCTTCGAGGGTGGGTCAGTGGACGAGCGGGGACACGAAGGAAGGAAGCGACAAAAAGGAAAAGGGTAAAAAAGCGTAAAGGGAAAAAGGGAAACGAATAGCGTGATTTCGCCCCTTATTTTCCCTCCTCTTTGGGTTCATATTAGTCAAGTGCCCGGGCCCCGACCCATGTCATGATTTCAGTTTAGTGCGAGCAATGCTTCCGTGAACCGGGTGCGCATGAGCCCGGCAGGTATCAGCCGTTGGAGCATGCGGGTCTCATGCACGATCCGCATGATTCAACGGCCTAGGGCTTATAAACGTACCAACCATCCAAGGACTTTTCAGATTGTGCTGCCCTCTTTTTCTTCGAGTGAATCACGACCTTCGCCCACCAACAAGAAGTAAAAGTGTGCCGGTGATGATTGAGGGAATAAGGACACTCATTTGAGTATCTTAATTTTTTTTTACTACTTGAGTAAGTACCGTATTAAAATTATGGCACTTGTAACAATTTTTTCCTATTGATTGAGTAGTCAAACATCGGGATCATTTACCTCACAAAGTGTCAATTAAAGGGAGTAGATTTCGATCTAGAGTACTCTAGTCTCAGCACGAATGCCGTCCTCCTCACAGTATTAAAGAGATGAACTTAGTGTGATAATGGAGACTGATCCGGAACTTCCCTTAAGCTACTCCAGGGAAAAAGCACTTAAGAGGTGGGCTTTCCACTAGCACAGTGATAATGCCTGAAGGGCATTAAATTCTTGAATTGCAAAGCTCCAGATGAAAACTACAGCTCCATTACTAGTCGGTCGGTCAGTCTAGTAGCTAGTCACTTTACTGTAGCCGGTGCGGTGTCCCCATACAGGCTCAAACGGACAAGAGGCATCAGAGATCTGCACCATAGATTTGCACCCTATCTACAGCACCAATTAAAAGACAAATCTCACTCATCCCCAGATTCAGTTCATGCCATGCAATAAAGAGACAGCTCCTTTAAAGCCTCCCTCCTTAACCATAACCATCCTCAACTGCATCCCCTGCTTTCTCAGATACCCTCCACCACTCTTTTTCTCTCTTCCCTTCCTGCTTCACCACTCTCCATCACTTATGGTTGCATGAGCCTCGGGGAGGGAAAGAAGGCCAAAAGGAAATAAGAAAGAATGAAGCATTTTGCTCTGCCTCTGCTCATCGCCATTGTCATTCACCAGGCTTTTTTCCATGCCCACCAGGTGGAAGCAGGCGATGGGTTCGTGAGGGCCAGAGGGATACACTTCATGCTGAACGGGAGCCCTTACTATGCCAACGGCTTCAATGCTTACTGGCTGATGTACATGGCCTCTGACCCTTCTCAGAGGCACCAGGTCTCGGCTGCATTCAGGGAGGCCTCGAGCCATGGCCTCACGGTGGCCAGGACCTGGGCCTTCAGCGACGGTGGCTATAGGCCTCTTCAGTACTCCCCTGGTTCCTACAATGAACAGATGTTTCAGGTGATCTAATTACTAATTAGTTCTCAGAAAGATTCTTCACGAAATTGGGATTCTGGGTTTCCAAATGTCTTGGATTTTGTGAGAACAAGATACTGATCTGTCTAAAGCAAACCACTTTCTTGGTATACTGACGTCTGGGTTCTTGTTTTTTCTCTCTCTCTCTCTCTCTCTCTCTCAAGGGGTTGGATTTTGTGATAGCTGAAGCCAGAAGGTATGGGATCAAGCTCATACTGAGCTTAGTGAATGACTATGAGAACTTTGGAGGGAAGAAGCAGTATGTGAATTGGGCTAGGAGTAGAGGGCAGTACTTGACGTCTGATGATGATTTCTTCTGGAACCCTGTTGTCAAAGGTTTTTACAAGAATCATGTCAAGGTAAAGCAAAGGATGCATCAATCATTATTTTTTATTTTTTTCCCATTACTTTTTAGTTTCTTTTGTCTCATTATGTCTCAGATCTTTCCTTGTGAATCATGGCTAAGGAACTGTGAGCATGAAATGGTGCTATTCTTTCTAATTCAAGCAATCTTGCTTCTGCAGACTGTTCTTTATAGACATAACAGGTTCACTGGAGTACGCTACAAGGATGATCCGACAATCATGGCTTGGGAGCTCATGAATGAGCCTAGATGCACATCAGATACTTCAGGAAGAACCATTCAGGTCACAAATGAAATATGGTCTAACTAGATCTTTTATAGTCCTTGAAGCAATGTAACTGTTCTAATCTTATAAATGGATTCAGATATAAATCTCCTGGAAATGCATTAAAGACTTATTTGCGGAGTTTAGGTCTTTCTTTCTCTGGTTATCATCTCTAATTAACCTCCAATGAATTTCTCCTGGCGTGCACACATTCATTGAATTCACATGTATTTGTCCATGCTCGTTCTGCATTGACAGCGACGACTTCTCTTCAAAAGCAAATACTTCATGACATTGCCAGTTCAGAAACTTAAAGTTCACATGTCAACCTGCCATTATCTACTTTTGTGCTATCATCATCACGAGTCGATCCCTGCATGAATGGTATGGATGATACTTAAGTAGAAAAGAAAGGGAGAGATTCTGTTAAATGTAGTCACTGAGTAATGATTGCCAAACCTTCTTGGTTTCCTTTGCAAAAAATCTGAAGCTGATACCTAATCGTTGGTGCTTGGCTAACAGGCTTGGATAACGGAGATGGCTTCTTTCGTGAAATCAATAGACCGGAATCACTTGCTTGAAGTGGGTCTAGAAGGATTTTATGGACAGTCAACTCCTCAGAGGAAGAGACTTAATCCCGGCTTCGATATTGGAACTGACTTCATTGCAAACAATCAAATTCCTGGGATTGACTTTGCCACCGTCCACTCGTATCCTGACCAATGGTAACTCTTCTCTCCACTGTGAATGTATTGCTTAAATTAGCTCAGACTTGCTGTTCTTAAGCTGGGAAGATGAAGATTGTAGACTTGGAATTTCTATAAGCCCTAGGATCTTGATTTTTGTCAGTATCCACCGGTCTGGAAGGAGAATTACTGTAGAGTATAACAGGTACTAGTGATCTTAATTATCCTTAAGATCTTCATTATGCTACCTCTTCTGGCCTGAGAGACCTCTTTACCAATCAATGTAAGAAAGCAGTAAACTGAGATTCAAATTATATTAAGTTCAAACATCATTTCATGAACACAAAATCATTTCACTCATAGTTTCATAACAGCTGATTTGCTCAACATTTGTTGATTAAATCCTTGTGGGATGAGCAGGGTGTCGAGTTCGAATGATCAGTACCAGCTTTCCTTCTTGAACAACTGGCTCAACACCCACATCCAAGATGCTCAGTACATCCTCAGGAAGCCGATACTCCTGACCGAGTTTGGGAAATCATTGAAGGACCACGGTTTCAGCACTTACCAGAGAGACCAGCTCTTCAACATGGTCTACTACAAGGTGTATGCGTCAGCTAAAAGAGGTGGGGCAGCCGCAGGAAGCCTGTTCTGGCAGCTTCTAACCGAAGGCATGGACTCTTTCCGAGATGGTTACGAGGTTGTCCTCAACCAGAGCCCCTCGACCGCGAACATCATCGCATATCAGTCCCACAAGTTGTATCAGATTCGAAAGATCTTTGCGAGGATGAGAAACGTCGACAGATGGAATAGAGCACGGGCTGGACGTAACAGGGGAAGGCCGATCGGGAATTAAGAACGCGCATTTTGGTAAAACACTTAGCAGGTTTCGCAAAAATTTAGAGAGTTACAGATAACAATGATGTTATGTTTGGGCGTGGGCAACCTCTCTTTAGTGATGAGTTGGTATCTCGTCCAGGAGGGTAAGCTAAAATTAAGAAGCATAAACGTGTGATCTTTACAGGTTTCTGCTCATGTTAAGGGCATCATCCACCATCTGAGAAGCTGCTGTATGGAAGCTTAAGCAGCGACAGTGATTTTATATGGTTTCAAATCAGTTTATTACCACATCATGTGTTACAATCTTCATGTTGCTACAAGATCACTTACCGAAAGGTTACGAATAAACCAGCGCTTCATAATGCCGACGACATTTGGTCCGCTAAGCTGATCAAATTACTGAATCTGCCAGATCGGCTGCGAGACCTATGTAATCTTAGAGATTCTTTCGAATGTTGATGCGCTTCACCTCGGAAATCATGTGGCGACCGTACGGCTAATGAAGGACACGATAAACCAGTAATAATATCTGTCTAGGTGAAAGTATCGCAGGTAGCCTATCGTCCACGAAAGAAATGAAAGCTGTGTTAGAAAAAGCACAAAATAACCACGAGAAACGACTATTTCCAAGAGTATCCTATTTAGTATTTATAATCTCTCGAGGAATTGATCCATCGTCCTAAAAATTATTATATTTCATCATATTTTGTCGCAATTTATTGACAATTTCAAAGTTTTCAAAGATTTCGAAAGACCAAGATTTATCTTTTCGTGATCCAACAACGACCAATCCCCCCAAAAACCGGATCCTCGGACTATAGTTTTTTTTTTTCTTTTGGGTGGAGAACCTCGGACTCCTCGAACTATAGCTTGGAGGAGAGAGAAGATTCTCTGTCTTTGTTGTTGGTTTTCATGGGCCAGATTTGCTTGGGCTGTGCTTCGGCCTCTCAGCTTTTTCTTCCTTTTTTAGCAGATGACAGGCCGTATATGATCAAGGGGCCTCCCGCTCTCATTCATCATTTGTCAGCCTCGTTACGAGTCGTCTCTGTTTTCTGCGTTCCATACAAGAGCTCCATGGCTTGATAAACATGGAGGTAAACATGGGTCACCACCTGCACCTTCAATCTTAGGACCCAGTAAAAAGAAGGGGAAGCAGAAACTTCGACTCAATGGAAACGCGTGGCTGTTTTGTATGTTTAAGACGATGAACTCGCTGGGCAGGCCTCGTGCTTGGAGGCTGTTTTCAAGCTCGAGCATGGCGCGCGCTGATCACGGACACCTTCCGTTTCGAGGGACGATGCCGGATTACTTTCTTGCTGAGCCCAACGTCGCAGGTCGTCCGAATATGCCCGAGGCGAACTCGCGATTGAAAGAGCTAGTGAAGCTCGGTCAGTTGAGCAATGCTCGCAGGATGTTCGATAGTATGCCTCACCGGGACGAGATCTCGTGGACCACGATGATTTCCGGGTACGTCGCTGCCATGAACGCCGGCGAGGCTCTGGGCTTGTTCTTGAATATGTGGGTCGTGCCGGGACTCAAAATGGACCCTTTCATCCTCAGTCTCGCGCTCAAGGCCTGTGGGCTCGACGTGAATCTGAATCTTGGCGGGTCATTACATGGGTATGCTGTGAAAACGGGACTGGTGAACTCTGTTTTTGTGGGCAGTACCCTTTTGGACATGTATACTAAAACGGGCAGAACCGAGCTAGGTTGTTGGGTCTTCGATGAGATGCCACTGAGAAATGTGGTTTCTTGGACTGCCATCATCACCGGACTAGTTCGTAGTGGTAATTGTAGGGAGGGGTTGTCGTACTTCTCCAAAATGTGGAGATCAAAAGTGCAATGTGATACATATACATTTGCCATTGTGCTGAAGGCATGTGCTGATTTGGGTGCTTTGGACCATGGAAGGGAGATACACACTCACACTGTTAAGAAAGGATTTGATGAAACCTCATTTGTTGCCAATACCCTTGCGACAATGTATAATAAGTGTGGAAAGTTGGATTATGGATTGCGATTGTTTGAAAGGATGCCAACGCGAGATGTGGTTTCTTGGACTACAATAATTACTACATACATTCAGATGGGTCAGGAGGAATCTGCCATCAGATCTTTTCTCAACATGCGAGAATCGGAAGCTAGTCCTAATGGATACACATTTGCTGCAGTTATATCTGGTTGTGCCAATCTTACCAGAATTGACTGGGGCGAACAATTGCATGCCCATGTTCTATGCATAGGTCTTTTCAGTTCTCTGTCAGTGGCAAACTCCATTGTGACTATGTACTCTAAGTGTGGACAGTTGACTTTGGCTTCAATGGTTTTTAATGAAATGAAAATGAGGGATGTGGTTTCATGGAGCACATTGATTGCGGGGTATTCAAATGGAGGATGTGGTGAGGAAGCTTTTGAGCTTCTATCACTAATGAGAAGAGAAGGACCAAAGCCAACTGAGTTTGCTCTTGCGAGCATCCTGAGTGTGTGTGGAAGTATGGCCATCCTTGATTCAGGAAAGCAGCTGCATGCTCATGTCCTTCTGATTGGTTTAGAACATACGCCTATGATACAAAGTGCTCTAATTAACATGTATGGCAAATGCGGGAGTGTGAAAGAAGCATCACAAATCTTTGATGTGGCAACAAACACTGATATTGTTTCTTGGACAGCAATGATAAATGGATATGCTGAACATGGATACAGCCAGGAAGCAATTGATTTATTCGAGAAGCTGCCTGCAGTGGGCTTGAGACCGGACCCTATCACCTACATTGGTGTTCTTACGGCCTGTAGCCATGCCGGGCTGGTTGATCTTGCATTTCATTATTTTGATACGATGAGTTTGAAGCACCAGATCATTCCTACAAAGGAACACTATGGCTGCATGATTGATCTCCTTTGTCGTGCTGGTCGCCTAAATGAGGCAGAGAACATTATTAAAGCGATGCCATTCAAACGAGATGATGTTGTTTGGTCAACTTTGTTGAGAGCGTGCAGAGTCCAGGGTGATGTCGACCGTGGAAGGCACGCTGCTGAGCAAATTCTTGAGTCAGATCCACATTGTGCTGGAACTCACATTACATTGGCTAACATATATTCTGCCCAAGGGAGATGGAGGGAAGCAGCAGATATAAGGAAGACGATGAAGTCTAAGGGAGTAATTAAGGAACCTGGATGGTCTTGGATCAAGGTGAAAGATCGTGTATCTACATTTGTAGCTGGTGACAGGACTCATCTAGAGTGTGAAGAAATATACAACACATTGGATTTCTTGGGTCTGGATGAAATTGATTTCAATGATATGGATATTTTTCTGGATGATGTTGGAGATTGAAGAAGCAATGCTTCATCTTTCATTACAGCTGAAGTCAGCTCCATTTGTGTTGAATGGCTAGATCTTGTCATGACACAGATTTGTGGGGAAACCATTGCTGGTCATGAGCAACAACTCACAATGGCATGGAATATACTAGTTGTTCCTTGTGAAAGAATCATTTTGGAGACTTTCTCAAAGTTCGAAGCAGTTCAAGGTCATCAAATCATCCACTACACAAAAGTCTTCAAAGCATCCTGTGGGGCTTCTGGTTTTTGGGAGGGGATTGCTATCTCAAAGGGGAGCCGCAACAGTGTGAGAAGATGACTCTTCTCCCTTTGTCGCATACTAACTATGCTGGAGATTTGTCAAACAGTATTCTGGTATCCACATTGCTCATTAGACGGTAAGAGTTTTTGCACATTGACGACGATTCATAGGTTCCTTGATGCTGAGATTGTGATCTTTGTTCAAGGATGTCTCTCGGTAAACTAAGGTTTATAAGTTGAAGCAGAATGATTGTCTTTCAGACTTAAAGGCTTAAAGGAATTTTTTCTCCCCTCAACTGGGTTGATTCTATTAAATGGAATTCACATCGGATCAGCTTTCCTGAGGAAGTTCATGATAATGAGTGTGATTTCTTTTCCAATTGAGTTGAAGAATAACTTTATGAAGGCTGGCTGTAGAAGTTATGGATATCTTGTAATTTAAAGGGAGGCAAGGAGGCGCTTTTTGTTTCCTCTTGATATTCAGATGTTCTGATCATAGAAGGCTGAAAAAGGCATAATTTATCTTTTTTTACTTGATCATTGTAAGAGGGTCCGTATTGTTGATGAATTTCCAGAATGGATCTGTTTCTGCATTATTTTCACCTTTAAACTCCATTAGTCTTTTATTTGGTATACAACTTGTTGGAAACAGAAAGTTTACAAAATCTGTGCTGGAACTTGATGGTTATGGATTATGGTGAAGCACTGTGTGTCCACATTTGTAGCTGTTGACAGGTCTCAATTACGGGTTGAAAAAATTTGCAATGTTCTGAACTTTCTTTGTTTGGGAGAAACAACTATCGAGGATGTGGTTTCCCTCATGCTTGATGTTGAGGACCGAAATGGAGCATCCTTTCACTGTTCCATTTTGTAGTTTTCTTCATCAGTCTCGTTAGTTACCGGAGTTGGCAGCAGAAAAGGCGTGACAGGAAAAAAGCTGATGTCGCCCAGTATTGGTCTCAGGCAACAGGTATGTGGAAGGTGATTTTGTATGGTTGTCTTGTTCCTGGAAGAATGGATAATTTACTGATTGATGTTGCTTAAACCACATAGATCCAATCAAAATAGATATGAGAAAAAAGAAGGTGCATTATGCATGGTCTTCTTCCAGAAAAATGCATGGTCAAGCTCAACTGCATTTGCTGATTTTGAGTACAATCATTCTTTTCTCTTCTCTGCTTTACAATTCTCCAGCATTTAGTATTGACAGGTCTTCAGAAGGAATTTAAGCAATGAAGCATTTTGCATTGCCTTTCCTCTTAGCTATTTTTACATGTCAAGCTTGTTTACTTGTCCAGGAAGAAGCAGGTGATGGTTTTGTAGGGATCAGATATATTAATTTGATGCTGAATGGAACCGCTGCTTGTGCCAGCGGCTTCAATACCTATGGGTTGATGTACACAGCTTCTGACCCTTCAGGTATATAAAGATTCAGCTGCATTCGTGAAGCTTCATGCCATGGCCTCACTGTTGCTAGAACATAGGCTTTCACTGACGATGGTTACAAACCTCTACTGCACTCTTTCGGTTCCTTTTGGATAGGTGTTTTCAGGTAATTCACCATCAGAATATTTTGCGAAAATTTTTTACGTCTTTGAATTTCCTAAAATATTTCGAAGCACAAGATTCTGATTGTCTACTCCACTCCATGTTCAGAAGGGTTGGGTGAAAAATGAAATAATTTTAGAAAAAGAGAAGAACTTCTGTATCTTTTGGAACTAAAAGTTCACTCCATTTCAGTTGAGTTTAGTATATGGAGAAAGTGGTAGATAAATAACTCTGCAATTTACAAGAAGTTAGGAAATCCTTCATTTTTTTGGTGTTTCTAGTCGAGGAAGCAGCCTCTTTGAAAAATCAGGGTAAAGGTGCGTACGTCAACCTCTCCCCACTTCCCAAGAACCTATGTACCAGGGCGTGCTAAGCAGTCTTATGATGGCAGAGTATTGCTTTGTTTCTGTTTGCTGATTATTTCACTCTTGAACACTGCCTTGACACGCATTCAAGATGCCTGGCACATCCTCAGGAAGCCGTCAGGCCTGAGTCCTGGTCAAGTTTAGTCAATCCTGGAGGGACCTGGTTTCAGCACTCACCTGAGACATCAGCTCTTCAACACAGTACACTACCAGGTACTTGGGCTACAAGAGGCAGAGTGGCTGCAGGAAGTTCACTCTGGCAACTTTTAATTGATTGTCTCTACCCAAGCCAGTTATGAAATGAACCTGAGCCAGTGCCCTTCAAGTGCAAGTTTCATTGTATATTAGCCCAATAGTTGTATCAGATGTGTAAGATTCGAGCTAGGATGAGAAATATTGAGGACTTGAGGAGAGCACTGGCTGCATGTGGTAGGGGAAAGCGTGCTGGAAGCTGAAAACGCTGGGTCTATGCGGGAAGTTACAGGGTTTCATGTAAATATGAAGAGTTGACGATGGTATGTATCTTGGAAAGAGGTGACCCCTCTCTCTGATTAGCTGTTTTCAACCCTTAGGGTAGCTGAAAATAGTATTAATGGATGATGTTCATAAGGTTCTGTTCTTGTCGACGGCTTTGAAATCTGTAAGCTGTCTGCTATGAAGCTGTTTGCAGTTTCACATTGGTTTATAGCCGCATAAACTGATTTCCTTTGGATAAATCGGAGCTTTATGATGTCAATGAGGCTACAAGATGATTCGTTCACTTCCATCCACGGCTGAGTTTTCATTAGGCAACAATTCCAGGGTTGCTCATTGATTAATTATGGTGTCGTTTTCCCCTTCCGTGATAGGAAAGCGGTTGTAATGGGAAGGGGATGCGACGAAGTTCTACAGTTCAAGCTCTCATTTCGACAAATCTTGTCAAGGGGGAATAAAGGGGAAAGGCTTCGAAAGTTGCTTTTCAACTTCATCCTATTTTGGGTCCCCAATAAAAAAAGAAAAAAATTTCGTCCTATTCATTCCATAGAAGACTTTATGTCCATGCCATCCTATTCAAATCGGTTACTTGGTCTGTACATGCTGTTGAGAGATAAAAAAACTGAAGTAAATGTTTGGTTAGGTTGATGTGATCTCAAGCTATCTATTTATAATAAAAGCAGGGGATCAAAATTATAATATCTCGCTCATTGCCAGCATACATAAAATAATAAAAGAAATTGATAAATATGCCCCAATCGGCCAAGTACTCTCAACATCCTCAAGTTAATGCATAGATTCACGCATGCCCAACTTGACTAAAATGAGATGAAATGATTAATAGGTAATTCTTTAGTGAACACATCAGTTCGTTGATCACCGAAATGAATAAATGGCATACAAATTAATTCACTCTTCAACTTTTCCTTGATAAAGTGCTTGTAAATCTACACATATTTCTTATGGTCATGCTATAAAAGATTGTGAGCAACACTAGTGGCAACCTTGTTATCACAATATAGCATTAGAGGAATAGGTACACATACACCAAGATCTTCAAGGAATTCATTAAGCCATAATAGCTCATGATCTCCTTATGCCATTGCCTAGACTTTGCTTCAGCACTAGATTGAGCAACCACATTCTACTTTTTGTTGCGTCAAATCACAATATTTCCTCCTAATAAAGATATCAGAATTAGACTTCTGATTAGAAGATCTAGCCCAATCAACATAGGTATAGGTTTCAACTTTTAAGCCATCAGGAGGAGATAAAAAATTCCTTTTGCTAGAAGCATACTTCAAATATTGAAGTGCTCGAAAAACAACATCCATATGAGTAGAGTATGAATTATCCATAGAATGACTCACTAGACTTATAGCAAAAAACAATATCAGGTTGGGCGTGAGACAGATAAATCAACTTGCCCACTAATTATTGATAATGACCCTTATTTACTAAATCATCATTTTTTTCTTGAAAACGAGTATTGGCCTCAATAAGCGTATTAGAAGGATGACATCTCAATAACCCAACCTCTATCAAATGATCAAACACATACTTCCTTTAGGATAGAAATATACATTTTGAAAATCTAGCAACTTCAGTCCCAATAGAGTATTGGAGCTTCCAAAATCCTTTATCTCAAACTCTTGTCCAAGAAACTTCAAAGCATGCATCTCATCCATCATTATTGCCTTTCACTTCTCATTTCCTCCATGTGGTTTATATCTATCCACAGTACCATGGCCCCACCCGTCGCAGGTGAGGCCACCTTCTCCCTTTGCCGGCTAGGCCATGGTGAGATGGCCTTGCCTACGGCTGCCTACACCTCACTCGAGGTTGAGCGAGGGCTGCAACCGAGTAAGGGCTTCGTGGCCCTCTCATAGAGGCTGGTGAGCTTTGATGATCTCATCGGCCATAATATTAAAAAAATAGAAAAGAAGAAAAAGAGAAGAGAAGAAAAGAAAAAAATTGATTCAAAATTTCAAAAAAATGAAAAAAATTACTAAAAGTGTTCAAGTTAATACTAGATGTGCCACGTAGGACAGCCATCGTTTATATTAGCAATTTTCGGTCAAAATTGATAAGATGAATCGAATTAGTACTAATTTGAAAATGTTCAGGATTAAATTAGTTTGATTGAAAAGTTTAAAATTGAATTGTGATCGAGATAATAAATTTAAGATTTTTTTGGGTACTTTTTCCCATGCACACTCGAGAAAACATACTGAATGCACTTTTCTTGAACTTGAAATGCCATTGGAAATTTCAGAGCGTATAAAGCGCCGCGTAGCAAGGTAAAAGGGTCATGTTTGAGGAGGAATCTACTTTACAAATAAATGGATGCAATTCGAGACAAAGGGAATCTGAGGTACATATGCCGTTCTCTAGTCAGTTCTATTCTGACGAACGCATGACGGGGGAAATACCGATTTGATGCCCTTTAATTCTTTTTCTCTTTACGAACTAAAAAGGCTCACATCGTGCTAATTCATGTGCAGCTTATTCCCCCTCCTCCTCTTCTGGTCCATCATCTGCCTCTGCATCATCCAGGATAATGGATTCCCCTTGGAAACGTGCGAGATGTCGATCTCGCCTTTTGAGCGAAGTGAACCAGCACCACGTAATCGAAATGAATTCTAGGACTAGGAAAGACACGGATTAAGATTCGATGAGAGTCCCATAATCAAATCTCTCCACTGTACCTTCACGAGCTCTTTACAGGCAAGAAAGTGGGCACTCGCGTTATCTCCTTACGAAGAAAGATTGCTGCTCCGAATCAGCAAGCCACTCCCTCGAAAAGGGGTCGTCGGGCTGGAGATCAAGTGAAATTGGTTTTCATCTCCATCATTGCTTAAATCAAGGGCAACTTTCGTTATCTTTTTACACAGTGTTTTAGGACTCCACAGCTGCAATGTTTTTCCACCACTAAGTGTCCTCCCCCCTTTTCAACCCTTTTTTGGCCTCATTGTGGCTTTGCTTTTTCCCCTCTCCTCCCTAATGCTTTTGAGATAAGCTAATCTATACAAGGCATGCGAATGCAAAGTGTATCCTTTTGAAACAGTTCTCCTGAATGAGAGAGAGAGGGAGGAGGGCATAAAGCAGGAGATGCAGAATTTATGGGGGGAAATGGAGCCCATGGACCCATCTTTTCTGAACTATAGTGGGAACTTGGGGGAGAGATTTTTGTGTGTTATGTGCCCCTCGTTTGCAAAGTGGATAATGGGGTGGGTCATGAGTGCTTTTGCCTTTCTCTGTAACAAGGATTCCTCTTTGTTCTTCCATGTTTTTCTCAACTTTTTCTTTCCTCTCCTTTTTGGCATCAAGAGGAGGTCAATGATGAGACTAAGGCAGGAGCTCATCCGGTGTCCGCGATCTTGTCGATAGGAGACATGACATATATGGGTTTTTAGTCTAGAATTACGAGGCTAAAACTTGCGAATGACGAGGGAAACATAGTTCATTTGACGGTGCTGACATTGTTGAAAAAATTATCTTTGCTAATATTAGAATGCTCGGCTCTTTTGTCGATTGATTTTATATGGTTCAGTGATTGTGATGATTGGTGTAAGTCTTTTTCATAGCTAATGTAAGACAGTTTTTTTTTTTTAAATTTCTCAAGCACACTCGATGGATGTGAGCTTAGCATATATATCCTCCTGATTTAACATTCCACAACAAGGGAAACATTATTTGCGGTTCTTGATATTTAACGGTGCTGACATTGTTGGGGAAAGTTAACTTTGCTAACATTAGAACGTTGGGCTCTTATGTCAATTGATTTTATATGGTTCGATGATCGTGATGATTGGTGTACGTTTTTTTCATAGCTAATGTAAGACTTTTTTTTTTTTTTTCAAAAATTTTCTCATGCGCACTAGATGCATGTGAGCTTAGCACATATATTTTCCTGATTTAACATTCCACATGTACAAGGTTCATATGTAGAGAAAATGACAAATGGTCTATAGACTTTGACTCGATGTACAACGTAATCTCTCAACTTTTAATTTGTTCAATATGATCATTGAACTTTACACCTGTACGTAATATAAATCCTGAACTTTTGATATATTCAATGTGGTACTTGAATTTATGCTACACGTTCAATTTAGTTTCTATACTTTTTTTAAAATGCTTAATTAGATCCATGAACTTAAATTAACGCAATGATAAAATTGAATATTATTGTACAATTCACAGATTAAATTGAACATATTTCAAAAGTTCAGGGATTACACTGAATCATGTACGAGTGCACGTTCTTATTTTACAATGGAGGAAAAAAATGAAAAAGGGAAAAGGAAGAAAAAAATGCAAAAAGAAAGAAAGAAAGATGTTATAATTAGTCATGTAAGTCTTCGAAAGGCTTATAAAAGAGCATCACCTTGTCTCGCAGAGACAAAAAGGCCTAAAAGCTTTTCCTTCCAAGCTTCCCCTTCTCCTTCTCCTTCTCTCTCTCTCTCTCTCTCTCTCTCTCTCTCTCTCTCTCTCTCTCTCTCTACAGAGTCCATGGACACCGCCGGCTCCGACCGCAAGCCGGAGAAGCAGACGACCGGCCTCTCCAGCTACTTCCGCTTCAATGTGGTGCTGACGGCCTTCCGGTTGCTCGAGGTCGGGTTGGCTCTCTTCTTTCTCCTCCGCGTCTCCGCCCGCGTCCCGTTCGCCTTGAAGCTCTCCTGCGAGTACTCTTGCCTCCTCCTCGGCTTCATGGCGCGGCCGCTGTTCGTCTTCATCCTCTGCAACGCCATCATCGCCGCCCTCCTGACCAAGCCCGGCCGGTTCTGCGCCCGCAGGCCGCCGGCCGACGACGACGGCGGCGGCGCGGCCGAGGAGCTGTACGAGGAGATCGTCAAGATCAGCGAGAGCCGGGCCAGGCCCGTGCTTCCCCTGTTTCGCGAGGCGGAGGAGGTCGTGTACGAGGACAAGGAGATCATCAGCGAAGTCAGCACGGGCGCCCGAGCTGGAGGAGGCGGCGTTGGCGCCGTCCACTTTGAGGAAGAGGTTGCCGAGGAGGAGGAGGAGGAGGATGAGGAGTGCCGCGGGGGTCGCCGGCCGCCGCAGGCCGAGAAGAGGCCGAGGACGGCGAGATCCGGCGGGGACTCGTGGGAGAGCTCGCGCGCCGACTACATCGGCGGCGGCTGCGGCGGCGATGACGATGAGGAGCTGAGCAACGAGGAGTTCCAGCGGGCGATAGACGCATTCATCGCGAAGCAGCTGAGGTTCCGGCAGGAGGAGAGCTTGGCCATCGTGCTGCAGAGCCACTGAACGGGCGCCAAAACTGGTTTTCAAATCCTGTTGAATAGTGTAGAGAGAGAGAGAGAGAGAGAGAGAGAGAGAGAGAGGTCAGGAAGTTGCCGATGGCGAATGGCGAATCTTGTTTTTCCAGTTATAATGCCCGTGTGTACAGTCAAAGATATCAAGAGCTGATGAGTTTTAGAGACTTGCTCAGTTCCCTTCCTTTTCTTCCACTCTATTCCCTCCCTCCCTCCCTCTCGTCTTTGAATTTTCTTTTACTTACTTTTCAGAAGCATACGATTCCCTCCCTCCCCCTCTCTCTCTCTCTCTCTCTCTCTCTCTCTCTCTCTCTCCTGCTTCTTCTTCTTTTTCTTCTGGTGGGGGATTAGAATAATGTGGGGGAAGAGCAATGGTAGGAACTGCAGTGCCGTCAAATCGAGCGGCATTCGGCGCTGAAACCTTTGGAGAGCCCCTCTGAGTCGAAAGCGTGAGGAAGCAGAAGCAGAAGCAGAAGGAGAAGCAGCAGCAGCAGCAGTGGTCATTTCGTCGGTCAGAAATAATTCACGGACGCATATATATTACTTATGTCTGTAATCTCAAGGCCTGCGTTTGCCTCTTTCCAGTAAATGAGCGAGTAAAATATTAAGCAAGCAATGCCTTTCATAATTCATGAGTGACTGGCTGATAGTTTTTGGTTTCATCAAATGGGTTTCTTTTTCAAAGGAAAGAAATCATTCCGGACCTATAAATCACTGGTTCATCAACAATGGACCGTACCTTTTTTTTTTTTGTACTTTTAACATTGCTATTAATTCGCATGAGTGTCGCAATTCTTAAATAACATTTGGTTCCACGTTGTGACTTTTCAATTGATGATTTGATTGATATCACTTTTTTAAAGAAGAGGTTTGCCACCAATGTCTTTAGATTTTGATGTGATTTCGAGTTTTCCAACACTTAAGTGGTTGATTGAAAAAATCATGACTCGAGTGATCGATTGAGAAAATGATGGCATCGAAACAAGCATATGTACAAAAGGGTTGAGTGAGACCTTTGTCAAAATGAAATAATTTGCATCTTGACGGTACAAAGAGGCTTTAATACTATAAATGTAACTTTTTTTATTTATTTCACCCTAAACCCTCCATAGGTAGTGTAGCCGATGCAAGCTTCATTTCTGCATTTAATTCCTAGAGGGTCGTTGTAGATGTAGACCAATTTTGTTATTATGCAAATGCTACATTGAACAACAATTATTTTGCCAGGCTAACATGTAGCATCCCTAGCTTTGTCTTGTCTTTTGGCCATATGTACTCTCAAGACAATCATATCATCTTATCAAAATTATATTTTCAAAAAAATGTCAAATTACTTACATAGTTGCGCAAGCACTTTGTCGCATTAGCCACCACATCATTTATCTAACTCATTCCCATATTGCCAATCACCTAGCTAACATTTTGCACCTTTTTGTTAGGCATATAGATGGAAATTTGATTCTAGAGTTTCATTATTATCAAATACATTACATGTCTTGTACCACATTTCATCTTATTTACGTGGAAAAATCTCTATCTGTAATAATGGCATATGATTAATCAATGTAGATCAGTTGATTATATGTTAAATATTGTGAGAATTTACTTAAAACATGTGGTACAAGAGAAGTTTCCTCTAATGGGTGTTCCCAAGGCGACATCATTAACCTCTTGTCCTTGGGCTAGGGCTTTCTTTTCAATGATTAGGACTAAAAATCAAGATCTCATTTTTAGGTTAGGACAAGAATCATGATCAAAAAGTCTAAGAAACCACACCTACTTCTCTTTCCTTCTTCTCGAAAATGATGGGGTTGATCTTTTACAATGAGCCCTAGAGAAAATAGAATGAGAAACAACCATAAACTTTTTTATGGACATTAGGACCACTTTTCAAATTAATTTCTTTTTTGTCATCTTTAATGTGCCACTTTGATCTGTCCTCAGTTGAAAGCAAACTCCAACAAAAAGTCACTTTTGCTTTTTTTTTCCTCCATCGCTCTAACGGAGCAGATTCTTCAAGAATTCTTTAGATTTTTTATTTATTTATTATAATATAGAGTGCACATCCTCTTTTAGCATGCTAATGACACTTTTCTTGCTCTTCTGTCATTAACATTGGGGCGTCATCATTACTTCCACCACCGATAATTGCGGGTTGGGCCGGTTATTTTATCTAATGAGGGATTCTTATGCAGTTCCTCTCCACTATGCCTCTTTTTTTTTTTTTTTTTTTTTTTTTAATTACTATTTTTTCTTATTTTATTCTTGCTAGGACAAAATTTTAGGATAATATCACAAAAAATTATAAATTGATATACCTGTGACAAATTTAGTCAAAACTAATTTTTTCACTACCAAAATCTCCAAACTAGTGCACCTATAATAAATTTATCCCAAACTAATTTACTGACTAAAAAAAAATCTAAACTCGTATATTTATGACAAATTTATCTAAGTTAGTTTTTGTTAAATTGGATTAATATACAAAAAAAAAAAAAATTCACATATTGGCACAATTGTGACAAACGAGGTAAAACTTTAAACTGGTATACTCGTCATTGTCATCTATCATTTAACTTAATAATTTGACAAGTAAAATTTGATTAAAATTAAAGCAGGGTAAATTTATTATATGTGTATTAATTTGATTTTTTTGTGATAAAAAAAATTATGGTAAATTTATCACAAATGTATCAGTTTAGAGTTTTTCATAATATTAACCTAAAATTATAACATATTTCACTTATTGTAACGAGCTTTCTCCATAAAATAGGTTGGTTTTTTAAAGCGACAGAAATAAAGCTCTTCTATCTTGTCATGTGTGATTCCTAAGTTCTTCAAGGAGATTTCATAAAATTAGGGATATATCGGCATCGGTTCCTGTAATCTTTTGGAAATTCGAAAATTCTATATTTGTTATTTTTGTGAAAAACCGTTCGTGTGCTTTTCTAATAATTTTTTTTTGTTGGTTTTTTTTTCGCCGAATTGCTCACATGCACAGCTAAATTTAGGCTCTGTTTGTTTCGCGAGAAAATAATTTCTGGGAAAATGTTTTCCGGATTTTCCGGCGTTTGTTTCACGGAAAATGAATTCTTTGGGGAAAATGTTTTCCATGAAAGGAAAAAAGTCTTCTAAATTAGGGGAAAATATTTTTCACTTTTGAAAAGTGGAAAACATTTTTCTCACTTGATCTCTCTTATCTCACCCCTCTACAAATCCTCACTTCCTCCTCCCCTTTTTTATTTTATTTTTTTTATTTGAATTATTTTTTAATTATTTTTCTTTTTTAATTTGAATTATTTTTAATTTCTTTTTTTCTTTTCTATTTATTTTATTTTATTTTTCTATTTCTTTTCTTTTATTTTTTTCTTTGTTTCCCATTTTCTTCTTTCTTGGTTAGTCATCGGCTGTCGCTAGGCGAACCTTGAGCTCGTCAATTTCAAGCTCGCACTCTGCACTCTTGTTTATCATTTTCTTTATTTACTCTACATTGCAGTTATACATTACTAAAGCAAAGGGCTCTACAAGCTTTGCTTTTTTTTCTTTTGTTTATTAGAACACAAAAGACGCAGGGGGGCAACGCTAGTTGCAGGGAGGCTGGCAGACCATTAGGTGTATTACGCGTGGCGCCCTGGTGGTGGGTCCTGGGCTAGCGTCACCTAGGAGTTTACATGGCGGCTGTCGGCCAAAGCGGTTCCTCCGGCACAAAAAAAAAGAAAAAAAAGACGCAGGGGGAAAACAGGCTACTCAACTGGAAGATTCTCATTAGGGCTGTACATGCTTTGCTTCTTTTCCCTTTTGCTTCTTTTTAAAATCCATACGAACATTTTTTTAGAGTAGATGGGTATTTGACGACAATGAGGGAATAAAGATATAAAACAAGTTTGCCCGGATTTAAATGCAACTTCATATTTGATGGATTTATAGGTCGGTAAGTGATGTATGCTTAAGTGGTGAAGTCTTAGAAAATATTTTCCTTACCGAATACCGGAAAATGTTTTCCGAAACATTTTCAGGTTTTAGCTGAATACTAGAAAATATTGTCATTTTATTGGAAAATGATTTATGGGAAAATATTTTTCGAAAATTACTAATTTTCTGCGAAACGAACGGACCCTTAGTTTGAAAAAAAAGGGTTTAAATTAGGTTTTTGACCGGCTTGATGCTCTAGCGTATGATAATATGAACCAAACCCGGTGACCAACCGTTATCCGATTGCTCAGGCCTGGACTGATTCTTTTCAAGCTTGGCAAAGGCATTGGTCGGACTTCAGGCCTTCTTTTTTCTTGGGCAAATCCAGGCCATCGATCATGAGTAGGTTCGCGTAAATAGCTTGAACCGGCTCGAAGTATTTTTTTTTTTTAAAGAAAAAAAATTATCTAGACATCGTAATAAAATTATAAACCAGTTGAAATACACCATTAAATATGAAATGATTTTTGACTGATTTGATGTTCCGACATTATCATGATAAGAACCATATCGAATGTTCAATCGTAGTTTGATCAAACTGGCTAGTTCCATCAGATTTAAAAATTGATTTACCCTACACTGAGCAAACCTGGAAAGGCATGGTTGGGTTTTGGACTGTTTTCCTTTTAATTTTTTCCTGAGCGAGTCCAAAAAAAAAAAAAAAAAAAAAACTGGAGAAATTCTTTCCATTTGTATGAGTTTAGTTTGACAAACGCGTGTATTGAAATTGACGGTTAGCTATCACACTCTGATGTAACGTAATCTTAATATAATTGAAAAAACAGAGAAATTATTTCCTTTGGTATGAGTTTAGTTTGACAAATACATGTATCTGTTTTGCGAGCGTCCATAGTTCCCAATTAAATACGGTTCCCATTTACGTCTCTCTTATTTTCTTCCACCAAGAACCTTCTTGGCTTCTTGGATGCTCTTACTTTGGGTGTTGTGCTCAATGGATTTCGGTTGAAACTATGCAAGTTATTCTCCCAAATGCTGAATTTCCAATGGCAACCTCTTCATCAAAATAGACTCTGGAGAGATCTACTCTCCATTAGTCTAGATCATAGCAAAAAGGGCGCAGACAAAATTGAAATAAACTTCCCACCTTTACTATCAAGATAGGTCCCTCCCAAAGATTAATTCTAAGAATGAACCTCTCCCAAATTTTTTTTTTGTGTGCATATTATATTTCTTATTGCCACATTATACCTAAAGATCGTCTAGTCCTCTTCACAAAATCTGTCAAAATAACGTTTAAAGATTTATATGATCTTTGTGTTTTTAGAAATAAGGGTTAATACCACACAAAATCCCAAATTAGTATACTTGTGATAAATTTATTTTAAACTAATTTTTTTGCCACAAAAAACCTTAAACTGGTATATTTATGATAAATTTACCCTCCGTTAGTTTTCATCAAATTGGATTAGTACCACGGAAAACCACAAATTGGTATACCTATGAAAAATGAAAGGTAAAACCACAAACTAGCATATCCATCAATTGTCATATATAATCTATTTTAGTAATTTGACGTTAAAATTTAACAAAAATTAATTGAGTATAAATTTATTATAGGTTGTACTATTTTTAGAGTTTTTGGTGGTAAAAAAATTAGTTTATGGTAAATTGGTTACGGATATATTAGTTTGGGGTTTTTTTTTTTATGGTATTAACCTTAGAAATAATCAATCAAAAAGAATCAATCCAAACAAGAAGTTGAATACATTCAACCTCTAAGCTTTTAATTGCTGATTTGTTACCTCGCAAATTTAATCTTTCTGATTAGGTCTAGATTCAAATTAATAAATTTAATTATTGTTTATAGTAAATACAACAACATCATACCAAAAATAGAAAAAAATTATTAATACCATTAAAAACTCTTATAATAAATGCCTGAGCAAGCCCTTCAAAACCTCACACTCTCCTTTGAAACTCTTGAGAGCACTATGCCATGTTAAATTAAGCACCATCACTGCAATGACATTTCCATTCTCTTGGAGTAGCCCCTTGTAGATGGACTCAAAAGTTCCGACCCCAATTAGATTAGTTAAAGAAAAACCATTGGTCTTTGGAAGTGTTCCATAAGAAAGATTCAACATTGAAGCATCTAAGGAGCTTGAAATCGGCTAATTTCTTTTCTACTTTAACCAACATAGATTTAGTAGAGTGACAATGAGAAGTATTCCGAGAAGATTGAAAACGATGGCGATGGTAAGTTTCAACTTATGGACTCCTCCTCTACTTTTGTCGTTTTGAGATACACACTTAGGAAGCGTAAATTTAGGCATTTCTCCATAGAGCCTTTAATTTCCAGCAATAAAAGTCACACTTATATTCCTAAAAATTGTGGGCCTTCCAAATGATTGTAAGATAGATTCAGCTTTTCCAAAAACCAAAATGCCTCTAAGAACTACGGATTTCACCAAAGGAACTGTTGTTGGAAAGAGCTAACTCCTCAATGTTTCTTAGTGAGCTAATTAATTGAGGAAAGGATCTATGGAAGAGGTTATCTCACATTCGTAGTACTGTTAGTCCATCACAATTGCCTAGACTACTTGGGATCTCACTATCTAGAATATTTCTCCAGACATCAAATGTGTCCAAATGTTTGAAGTTCTTGATCTCCATTGGAAGGACTCCAATTAGATGATTCCAAGACAAATTCAAATAGAGGAGGTTCCCAGCCTTGGGGACTATTATAAGACCACTAAGATTGTTACTATTAACATTTAGAGTCGTCAAACTCTGAGACTTCTCTAGGTACGAAGGAATTGGCCCCTTGAAGTTATTTTTGTCAAGATGTAAAATTATCAAATTCTGCATATTTTGTAAAGAGGATGGGATTATGCCAGATAGATTGTTGATAGACAAGGTCAATCCTGCAGTATTCGAAAGGTTTCCTAAATCTAAGGGGATCAGACCGAAAAAGAGGTTGTTATGTATATGTAATCTTTGCGAGTTCGCAAGATTACCAATCTCTCTCGAGATCTCACCCGATGTCACACTATGATCAAATGTCAGTAAATCAAAAGTAGCAGAAAAATTACCAATGCATACTGCAAGCGTCCCACCCAATCTATTGCTATGCGCCACCAATGCCGTGAAGTTAGCCGCATGGTTAGGGAGCAAAGGAAGCTCAAATCATCTAACATCGGACCTGAAAAAATCTTTGCAAGTTCACAAAATTACCAATCTCTCTTGGGATCTCACTAAATATCACATTATGATCAAGTGTCAGTAAATTGAAAGTAGCAGAAAAATCACTGATGCATATTGCAACCGTCCCGCCCAATCTATTGCTATGTGCCACCAATGCCATTTAGTTAGCGGCATTGGTTAGGGAGCGAGGAAAGTTCAAATCATCTACATCAAACCCTCCAATCCCAGGATAATTGTAGAGTAAGCCTTCTCTGAAAGTGTTCATTATAGAAAAGAAAGGTTCAATCCATGTCTATTTGGGAACACCAAAGCCTCTGTTAATCCAGTCCAATGGAAGTAAAGTGGAGCCTAAACTAGTGTCCTCACCCGCTCAAGGTTATATAAATTCGCCAATGAAGGGACTTTATCAGAGAGCTCATTGCTTGAAAGTTGGAGCACTTTTAGATTTGTGGAATTGGATACTGACGAAGGAATTGATCCAACGAAGTGCTTATAAGCAATGCTAAGAAAATGAAGGTTCGGGAAAGTGAATCTTATATCTATAGGAAGATTGTCGTGGATTTGGTTTGAAGATAAGTCGAATGCAATTAACGAAGACAAGTTGAAGCCTGAAGGTGAAATGCCACTTGAAAGCCGATTGAATCCCAAGTGGAGTACTTGTAGCTTGGTTAGTCGACCTAGAGATTGTGGAATAATCCCACTCAAACTGTTGTCGGCAAAATATATTCCCTCCAAAGATGATAAGTTCCCTATGGATGAAGAGATTCTGCTAGTTAATTAGTTTATATTGAAGCTGATAAAATTAACATTTGACAAGGAGTCACCCTGCACTGGACTCCCTCCAATTAACTATTTGTATGCGAGGTGGAGAACCACACGATTTGAGTACCTTGATATATTCTTGGGGATCTCGCCCGTTAGTGAATTCATGGATAACCACAAGATTTGGAGCCAATGCAATTGCCCAATTTGTGGTTCAAGGCTGAACTTCTTGTTTTGGAGCCATAGTTCTCTCAAGAAGCTAAGGTTCCCAATGTGAGGGGAAATGATTCCCGATAGTTCTTGGGAATTGAGGTTCAGTATCGTGACTTTGTGGCGTCGACGACTGCATATTTCTGCAAGCCATTGGGAGAAGTTGATGCTATTGTTCCACGAGTGAAGCAACTCAAGAGGGTCACTAGTTATTTCAGTCTTGAAAGCAAGCAATGCAAGTCCGTTTGTATCATTAGTAGCAGAAACAACTACACCAAAGCACAACTCAAGAAGGGCGACAAAAAGAATACAAGAACAACGGAGTTATGTACAATTGAGACACAAGTGTCCCATTTTACAAGCATAAATTGGGTATCAATTTGCCAAGGGAGGACAAGAAGGAATGAGTGAAGTGATATGTATTGGTTGAGTAGCTTGAGCTACATATTGAACGCCCTCACAGACAAGAACTTATATGGAAGCTGTGTGGACCCTACAATAGTCCTTTCCGATTGATGTTCAACCCACAAAATCAGTTTGAAGTATGAGGCAGCTTAAGATGGCCTCTTAAGGCTATAATTCTTGCACTAGTATTTCCACCATTCTTTAAGCCCAAAAGACGTGTTTGGGCTCCCATTGGCAATATTCGATTAATGTCAACAAAACCTCTTTGTGAAAGGATTATAATATGTCGATGTTAGTAACCATTAGACACTCCATACACATTATTTTCCACGTACTCATTGTGAATTTGAACCCAAATCGCACTTCTGTGATTAGGGATCTTTACGTGCTTATTCTGCTCAACATTCAAGACAAAAAAATTGACTTTTTCGTGCTCTAATTAGGATGATTGACAATTCATATCATCAAATCTAGTATTAGTTATTTGTGTCATTTCGCATTGATTGAAATATTTTTCAATTAAATATCAGTGACAATGTGTTAATTTGAATCATCATTTAAATTAGCTCCATGGTGTCATATAGGATTCTTCTCGATAAATCTCTAACTTGTTCAACCTTTACCTCTGTTAGTGTGACAATTTGTGGAGAGAGTGATTTTGATGATCGCAAAATCATTCTAGCAGTGCCTTATTTAAGTTAAAAAAGAAGAAGCAGGAGGAGGATTAAGACAAAAGTTGATGATCATCGGAAGTTCTACCAATTGCGATTACCTTGCTCATATGATAAACGTAGGAAAGAAAGATTACGTTAAAACTCTCAAACCTTTTTTACGAAATGCAATCAACTACTAAATATTTTCAAAAAGCATCCGTATGCAGTGCGGTTATTGGCGGTAGTTCCCAATCACCATATGTGGGGCAGCGTGGGGCACGTCCTCCGGGGACAGCGTGAGAGAAAATATTTTCATTAATTTTTTTTTGAATTTTATTAATGTATTTGATAAATTTTTAACAAAATTATGAATTATTCTGCTGTAAACTTATTCATATTCTCTAATTAAAAAAATCACAATCCCATGAGCTTAATTCTACCTATCTATATTGATGCGTTTACATCGTTCACTTAACACACACACACACACACACTATAAGAGTGTAGCAAATTATAGTAGGTTATATGATATAATAATTAAATCTTAATATATAACTTGTAATTAAGATGAGGTGAGATTAATAGCGACCCGCCCATCCCCATGAATTGCTCGCACTTCAATCTGTACATTTTATTCTGATTTTCCAATTTTGTAACACACATTAAATTTACTTAATTCTCGTCAACAACATACACAAAAATAACGTAGCTCAAAAAATTTGCTTAAATCAAGCCAAGTATGTACAAATTCTTTAGGATCCAAATGACTCGGCTCCAACCCAAGGCACCCCACGCAATCGACGATGGGTCTAGCTCATGACTACACGCAGTTGTGTCGAAATACACAATTAAACATCAATCATGCGAAACCCAACCGCTGCTATTTAATTAATTTAATTCACTGGGGGATCATATTTAAGTGAAGACGATCGATCGTGGGGAAGAGGTAATTTGATGCACTCAGCAAGGAGCTTTAAACGTAGTTCCTTATGTTTAGCTTATAAATTAAATTGTGCAATAATTTACAGTTGATTACCAATGCTCTTATAAAATAACAGTTGCTTATAAAATTAATTGCTCCGAGTAATTTGAACGGTAGAAGCACTAATCAATGCAAAGTATATGGAATAATCTTTGAAATGACGGAATAACTTTCATATCACTGTTCTAAATTATATAGAGCAAACATGTCGATTCCATTCAGCGTGGAGGATCTTTAAGGAAAGCACCTATTTTTATTTTTGTCAAAAGAAAATTGTATTTATCGTTCAAAAGGAAATATGAATAGTGTATATATTTCATAGCAAAGCAAATTGAAGCAGAGCAAAGTTTGCAAAACAAAACCAAATCAAGATAACAAAGTGGATTAGAGCACCGATAAAGGTAAGCACACACTTGTTCTATAAGAAAAAATCTATCAAGCAAAATATTTGGTGATTGATCCCTGAACCTTGTAATTTTATCAGTGATGGGCATAAGCTTATGGCATTGTTAGTTTGCGGTGCATGCTTAGGTCTGGCTTCCTCTACACTATTGCCATATGGAAACAACAAAAACAGGTTGCATGAACATATAGACACTTGTGAGAGCTAATCTACATGATTTAGTGAGACGCCAAAGCTCTTACAATCACCATTGAAACTAGAGGAAGAGGACTTGTGCACGGACA
Organism: Eucalyptus guilfoylei; assembly: GCA_016097605.1. Taxonomy (NCBI): domain Eukaryota; kingdom Viridiplantae; phylum Streptophyta; class Magnoliopsida; order Myrtales; family Myrtaceae; genus Eucalyptus; species Eucalyptus guilfoylei. The sequence continues at coordinate 29,896,249 of CM027868.1, read as the reverse complement.
AAGCACTAGGGCATCGAATCCCAAAAACATATTTATTAAGCTCTTAAGTCTAGATCAGGAGAGAGAATGGCTCATAGATTTAGAACTAGATTGGGAGAGTTTGAACTCTCAGATTTGAAATTCAATTGGGAAAAGAGATCTCCCACATCTAGATCGAGAGTGAAGAAGAACTAAGAAAAGAACAAAAATACACAAATAAAATCAACAAGAGAGAGACTAGTTCAACCCTCTTCCATGCCGAAAATTGATGAACAATGGAGAGAGGAGAGAGAGTGTAGCGGAAGAGACAACTAGGAAAGCACCTAATTTGAAACCTCTTAATCCATGATCTTAAGGTGTTCTATTCATGGTCTTACTCACCTATTGCGACACATTTCTTGAAAAAATTGCAAATAAAAAAATTCGTTTAGTTATCTCAGAAGTTATATTATAGAATTTGGAGATTGCAAATTATATTTATGAAGAGAATTGACCTGACATATGTGATAAGCAGCAAAACAGGTTTTTGTGGAAGTGTTATTTTAGGGTGCATTTGGTTGCAACGCAACCGAGTGGCGTTTGACTGCAGAAGTCGTTGGACTTGAATCGGGTTACTTCTCGGGTTCTAGTATTGCATGATAATTCCATTGCTTTCTCAAACATTACATTTCAATTGTTAGCAGAAGACTATAGCAGAAGGCTGATCGAAAGTAGAAAATGCGGTCAGTTTTGCTAATTGGGTTCTGAAGCTGATCGATTGTCGTGATTTGTCATCTGTTATTCAACTGTATGTGTGATTTATCGAACCTTTGTTATGCTGGAGAAGAAGTTTGTATCGCGATGGGTTTTGGCTTATGAAATCTTCATTCAAGCTTACAAAAAAAGGAAGAAGGAATGCAAAAGAGCCGAAGAAAAATAGAGAGCGAGGTTTCATGCAGACGCAGTTGGAGCTTCAAGAGATTTTTAATTCGTGATGCAAGAGTACTGAGCAGTGAGTACAGCACAAAGCACAAAGCACAAAGCACAATGCACAAAGCAAAACCTGGTTCCTAGATTCTGGGTCTCTTATACTACCAGACAATTCCTCGATCCGGTCTATTGGAACCACATAATTGATGGCTGCGATGGACCCGATCCGTCGAGGCAAGAGTTTGCCCTCGGTACTACAGTGCAGTCATGATTTCGTGAGAGCCAAGAGGAAAGTGACAGGCCTAATTTCTTCTCTGGCCGCTTCTTCATCTAGAACTCGTGCATAATTCTCAAACAGGCTGTCCACAATTCCTTCACCAAAGTGGTGAGAGATCATGGACTCTTGGACGGCCCTGACCGTGGTCGCCACTGCTGTTCCGTAGCTTTCCCCATCTTTCTGGTCCCTCTCAAGTTCGAACATCTCGAAGCGATCCAATCGGAACGACCCCTCTCTCTCGATCTCGCTCTCCATTTCATCCTTGGAAGGTGCATAGAAGTGCACATCATAGGAATCCAGCTTCTCCTCTTCCACTTCCCCCTGAAAGAATTAAGAAAAAGTTGAGCTTGTCGAAAAACATGCATTATTCCTGTCCAAAATCACAACCAAGCACATACTCTTTTTCTAAACTTTTAACGGGCAAAATTATTATACATAACTACTTTGGATAAGTCAAATATTACACATGGCAACGCAGGATGTGGACGTAATCACGTCATTCAGACAACAAGAGGCGGAAAAAACGGACGGCCTAACAAACCAAACCATTCTTTCGAAAAAGTTTTGAGGCATTACAAAACGGGAGAACCATGTATATTCATACCGTATTACTTGACATTTGAAAAAAAAAAAAAATAGAGCTCGAGGATCCCTTAGGAATTGAGGTTACCTTTGCAACTAACATGGAGACGCTTCTTGTGAGAAGCTCCCAGAAGAAAGAGTTGCCTCTATCAGCATGGTGTGGGCCCCTCCTGCCCAGCAAGATCAGCACCATTCTGCCTCCAGGCACCAGCTCTTCAGATCTCAAGCGGAGGAATGATGTGAAGTCCTCTTGGAACTGCCGCAAGTAAGCCTCGGCTACACAGGGAGGGCTGGACTCAGAGATGTAGATACTGCCCTTGTTGATTGGTTCTCTGTTCTCACCATAGAGTGCTGGAGGGACCTGAAGAAAAAGACAAGGGAGTTAGCCAGTTTGTGAGGCTGAGTCCATCTACGATTGGTCAACTTCGACATGCCTCATATTGATCTGATGATATGATGTTTTTTCATCATTTGCTGATAGTAAGTTAAGTACATTATGCCTTTAATATCCTAATAATGCCAATTTGAAGCTACATAAAGATACAATTTGGGCTACCAAGCCCACAAGTGTGTCCATTTCTTTCCGGGTGGTCCTTTTCATCCTTTAATTTGGTATAATTCTTCCGCTGAGTGGTTCATGTGTCTCAGCTCAATCAAGATGTAATGCTGTAAAATTCAAGATTCTCCTTGAGATAGTGTCAAAATGGGTGTTGTGACAAGTGAGGCTCTCACCAGTGACCCAAACAGGGCCAAAAAAAAAAAAGTGAGGGTGGGATAGAATCTTGTTACCCTTGACAGCCAGTGCAAACTGTAGGATGAATAGACAAAGTGCAAGCATTTGTTGGGAAAAAGCCTCCCATAAAAGGACCCAGGATGAGCTGCCATGTACAGAGGAGGATGACATAGCCCGCCCTCTCTCCTTCTTGCCTCCCTGAGCTCTCTGTGGAAATCTGGCAAGGCCTTGAAGATGGAGTTGAAGTCATTGGTGGGGAGGTCATTGAGGTAGACCCTAAACTCTGGGGTTGGACTCGTGACCCTGTGGCTTGTCCCTTCCACTACCTCAATCACATCCCTGATGAGGGACAGTGTGTTGGGTCCTGAGGAACACCCCAAGTCAGCTATTCCAATGCTCTCTGGCATGAGACTCAGGTACACTTGTTGCACTGCTTCCATGGTTATGCTCTTCACCATATCAGATGCCTTCTTCTGTGGAGAGAGAAAGAGAGAGAGTCAGGAAAGTGAATAAAATCAAATCGTGAGGCATGAAAAAAATTTCCTGTTTTGCGAGAGAGAGAGACCTGAAGGGAAGAGTTCTTGGCATAGCTAGTGTTGCCAACACCTCCTGTCATGTGAAAGACCTTCTCCACATCCATGATCTGGCTGGGCAACCGAACAAAGAAAAAGTTCCTTCTCTTTGATTATCTGAAGAGAGCTTGAAGAATATATGGTGTCTTATGCGCTTGCCCTCTGTACAGAGACAGAGAGAGTAGTCGCAATGAGGCAGCCTTTTCACTTTTTTAAAATATATCTATTTGGTTATCATGGTAGTTCAAGAAGCATTTAAACTCTAATGTCATGATGATTTTCGATGTTGATAGTAACTTCGTGGCAGGGGACCTTGAATGAGCCCTCTCTCTGATTCTTAAGGATGGACCCTGTAAAATTAATGCTCCATTAGTGGGCAGCTCAATACACTTTTGTTACCATGATTAATGCACGACTTTGCTTTTGTGGGCTTCTTTTTCAGTTGTCAGCTTGGTTTGAGAAAGTAGAAACTCTGTACAAGTGAAGATCCGAGAGATTCTAAAAGCTTCCGGGACATGTCGGCTGGCTTCATGGACAAAGTGGTCATCTTCAGCTTTGATTACTGTAGCATGTCAGTGAGGATACCATGTATCTTCTCTATCGCAGGCCCACACTTATCTTAGAAATATCACAGAGCGTTTAATTAGAAAATTCGAGTCAATAGAGTTTAGGAGAGCTCGTCCAAGGTCGAATAGATTGTTTTGGCGCGTGGTGTGGAGCTATCGGGTACGGGGAACTTGTCCTGTCCAAATTTGTTAGATACTCGAACCGGGGGAAGAAAAAGCATTATAATTTGGAGGGTCTAATCGAAAAGCAGAGCGTGAAGCTAGCGCATGCAGAAAACTAGTGCATTATCGCCCATTATCTTCCTTTTGACAAATCGCCAAAATTCTGTGGCGTTTGAACAGTGCCATTCACTACCCCGAAGAATATGGGACAACTGAACTTTGTCCCATCTTTCTTCTTTTGACTTGAAGCCATTGGCCAATAGGGTGGTGGTGCGTTCAATTAGCTCCGTAGCAATTGCCTCCTGTCTTGTGCTGAAATAGGAGGTCTCATCATTGCTCCCACTCGGCGTGGGGATGCTATTTTTTGAGTCCATCAAATCAATGGTTACCTTGGCATGGGGAAAAGAATCTAACTCAGGATAAGAGGGGGACTCGCCGTCCACACAGAAAAATAACAATTTTTTTTATTATAACCGATAAGTGACGGAATTAGACAATAATAATAGAATTTGATCAACAACTAAAGTCATTGATGAAAAAGCCAGTCAACAATTTGAAGAGCATCGATAGCCCACCAAGGAGGTCATCGACAGTGAGCAATTGACACAAAAATGTAACTACTTAATAGTTATGTTTATCGTTGCTATTTTAGAATTTTGTAACTTCTTATAAACAAGCATAGTTGTAACTTCTTGTAACCGCAAATAGGATTAAGAAGTTATTGTTTTGAAGAAAGGATTATGAAGTTATCTTTTCAAATTCAATAAACTTGTAACCATCGATTGTGGGCTATAAATATATCAATTTTACTCTTTTTAAAAACCCCTTAATCAATCACAAAAGTCAATGTTCTTTGTAAATTTATCTATATCTTAATTTTCCACAATTTAAATAGTGGGCCACACCTCCACTTTTCGTTTCTTTAAATTATTTGTCAATTTTATGTCCAAAATCAAGTAAAGATCTTTCATATTCTTCGTCAATTTATTTATCCATTCATTAATACTTCGGAAGATACTTCATCAACATCTTTTAGTAAAACATTTTTTTGGTATGCCTAGTGGGATGCATTGATTCGAGGAGACAATAGTGACAAGAACCGAATTCAACAAGAGTTCAATAATACTACTAGTAACAATAATCTAGCACCACAATCAGGTGATGAAGTTGCCGCGCACTTCAACTCTTCAACTGTTAACCAAGCAGCAAAAGAAAGACAACGCCAATGGGCAGACCTTCCCTGATGTCTCATTGTTGCAACAAATCCCCATATTTTGGCTGCCATATGAAGAGGTTATTTGAAGAGTAGCAGAATGATATGGCCAACTACATTGTGAGTCACACCTTCTATGTAATCAAGCCTCGTCATAATGCTGTGAATGTTGTTCTCTTGAGGTTCAGATCATCCAATCAACCACCACTATTCAATCTAGTGGTAGTAGGTTACTTTCCTAATCCTTCTTCAATTATCGATGCTAATAGTGTTGGTCAAAACAACCAAATCGGAGACAACAATTTGACAAATCAAACTGGTCGTTGGTCAATTGCCAAATATTGAAAATGTAAGTCAATGGCTTCATTGGTATCACCCAATATGAATATTTCTGTTAGGCCTAACATGCCAATTAATGTAGACAAGTCAGCAGTGGGGGTTAAATGGTCAGACAAATCCACAATTAAACCCAATATAATTTGTCAACGATTATGGTTAGACAGGGGTGTTATCATGCTTGATTATAGGAAACTATGTTTTGAATGGGTCGATAATCAGCCTTTTCCAAGAGGTTTGAAAATGCTTGACTTTGCCATTTTTATTGGCGAGGATGAACAATCGACCATGAACACATTGTTCGATGATGTGTTCCTAAAATTTACATCGTTTCTCTTGTCTTTGTCAAAAACTGTTTTTACTCAATACACTAGTCTACTAACTTATTCGGTGTGTAATTGGGTAGATATGAAAAGACGATTCTATTCTCAATTTTATAGAATGATTGCTAGACTCTATCGATACAATAATGAGTTAGCCGATTAGTTTGTTGCTCGATTTAAAAAGGTTAGCAATAAATACCTTACTTCACTCTCAGAAAAAGAGTTCACAACTTTGGCTTACGATGGATTGAAATTCAATCTAAGAGAAAAATTCGAAGGCCAAGACTTTACTGATTAATTTCAGTTAGTAATGAGAATGTCTAAGTATGAGAGATTCTTAAAGCTAGAGATAAAGGGCCACTTGAAAACTTTGCACAAAACGTGGTTTTAATGAAAGACTATGATTCAAAATATGAATTTGACTCAAATGAAAACATTAAAATGGAGCAAGAATGATGTTCGACAAGCCTTATGGTTGTCGACCCTTAAAGCTTGCTAGAATAAAAGAAAGCATAATGATTAAGGCTAAATACATTCAAGTTTACTTGTTCGACAATAACAAGTTGGACAAAATCTTTAATTTATTCAAAAAGATAGCCCGATAAAATTAACGGGATGCCAAATATCCTGAGTAAAGAAGATTTAGTAATAAAAGATATTGCAAGTGGCACCATTCATGGAGTCATAACATGGTTAATTGTATTGTTTTTAAGAAAGAGGCAATTTAGTAGAAAAAAAATCAAAGTCACTGTTGATCAAGGAGCATATGTTGACTCCTAATTATCTAATTTAAAAGAATTGAATGATCGATGAATATTCAATTATTTTAAAATGTGCATACAATGACATAAAGAAAAAAACTAACTTTTTATTATAATCGATTAATGATATACTTAGTCAATAATAGTAGAGTTTGGAGAGCAACAAAGTCACCAATGAAAAAGATAGTCGCTAACTTGGAGAGCATGGACAACTTGTCAAGGGAGTCATCAACAATAGGTGATTGACACAAAAATGTAATTGCTAGGTAGTTATATTTACAGACAGTATTTTAGGATTTTGTAACTTCTTGGGATAAGTGTTGTTATAACTTTTGGTAAGCATTAATAGGATTAGGAAGTTATCTTTTCGAATTCAATAACCACTTGTTGTTACGAGAGGTGCAAGGCAGGTGGGCACTAGCACATTAAAATAAAGAACACATCCTCGCTGCTTGCTGGGTTACCAAATAGGCAGAGGAGTCCCCTATAGGGAGGAAACTCCACTATCTTGGTGAGGATACCCTTATGACCAAGCCGAGGATGCAAGGTAGCCTTGGTTTACTCCCACATAAGAGGAATTGGAAATAGCAAGTGTATCGGGGAATTGATATCTTCTAGTTTTCGCCAATGTGTCCATAACATTCTTTTGCTCTTACTAATGTCTCGGTCCTCAGCCGCATCACGTGCTACGCGACTTGCGGGGATGGAACATTTAACGGTGGGTAATTTTGTCATTTTCTTGGATTATCATAAAAGTGAAAATAATGTTATCCCTTGAAAAGAAAATTCGAAGGTTTTTCTTTGGGATTAGGTCAAATAATTTTCAAGTACCAAAATCTATAGTGCAGGAAATACTTGGATTATATTGGGTAATGCAAAGCTGCTTTTAAAAAATTTCTTCCCACCCCAGCTCTCTCAAGCCAAATTGTTCATGGGTGGCATCCTCACTCCCACTGAGATAGAAAGATTACTCAGATCGATCATTTCACCACTTTCACCATCCATACTTTTCCCCTAAAAGATGTAATGTTGCTTGACACGTGTCAGTTGAGGGATGACTGATAGTTTGACCATCTTTTTTCTTTTCTTTTTTTTGGCCGTTTACAAGTTGAGGCCTGAGGGGGGGCCAGTTTGGGGGATGCATGAAGTGGCCATTTTTGCTTAACATGCATGAATCGAGTGCCGAACCTTTGGTCCCCTAAGTTTGGACCCTGTTAGTGTCGTTCGGTGGGCTTTGAAAAGAATATCCATCCTTGTGCCTACTGCCTATTGGAGCATGCTTGTCAAGAAAGAGGGTTGGATGTGGGAAGATAGAGTTTCACTTTCTAGGTAAGTGGTTTGAGCTTATCTGTTTCGATTCCAAGCCGACATAGTCATCCATTTCTCCAAACCTCAGGTCTTCCTATTAGATTAGATTGCAATATGGTAGGTTTGACGGCAACTTTGGTCGGCCTCTTAGTCGATTCGAGTCACGGGTAGAAACCGGATCACATGTGTGCACTTTCTTAGAATCCCTATACTTGTGATACCCAGTGGGGTCGAGGAGGCGCGAGCAGAGGTTGTTGCTCCCCTCGTGATGTTCTGCTATAGGGTTTAAGGCCTATTATTTGAAGGATTATGGGGGTGGCCTTAATTGTCACGGCGTCCCTTCAACAAGAAACGGACTTTACTTATATTGTACACCCTTATGATGGAAGATGAAATTTCTATCTTCGATCTGAGTCCAGCTAAACCAGTTTAATGAGTCGAGCGATTATTAAACTATATGGGACTCCCTAAATCTAAGGATACAGATGAGTTTAATCCACTAATGGGGATGGGGAGGGAAAATTACTAATAAAAAGTTTTAGACATATATGAATGCCAATTCAGCTCTAAAACTTTTCAATATATTTAATTTAATCTTAAATATTTTGATAATTTGCTAATTTTATCATTCTGTCTAATTTTGACAGAAAATCACTAATGTGGACGTGAGCCATTTTACATGGCACCATTTTTACAATTTTTAATGTTAATATTTAATATTTTCTTTGTTTCTTTTTCTCATTGTAGCTAGCAGAGGTCGTGGTCCTTACTGGGGACCAGCAAAGACCTAGGTGAGGGCCATAACCCTGGTCAACCACATTGAAAAAAGGGAAAAGAAAAGCTATAAAAAATATAAAAAATTAATAATTGTACATGTTGTAAAAATTAACAGGTTGGAGATTGAATTGGCATCTACATGATAGATTTATAATTTTTTTTTGATAATTTTCCCAATACGGGTATGGCTTGATAAGTGAGTGCAAGAGCCCCATAGGAATTTCAAAATTGTTTTATGTTAAATGGTTTATTTCTTAACTAGTTGATTCATACTTATAAGAGGTTTTGACCCCTACTGATCAGAGTAAACTGCGAACTTTAATCTCTTTATTTCAACGGAAATCCAAGTTTCAATTTCAACTCATGAAAGATGTGAAATCCCATATTGCTCACTCAACATGAATTTACATGTTAAATCTCTTTGCTGAGGATAATAAAGTGTAATCATTCCATTCATTTTTTTTTTCTGCAAAGGTAATGCCAAAATTATTTTTGCAGCTACATTTTTATGTTTTTAATCTTGTTACGGTTTTCTTTCGTGGCTCATAATAAGAAATATTCATATTTTAGACATGGGAAGAAAAACTAGATATTTGTTTACATTTCAAATAATTTAATTTCGTTATGTCACCGCACCCGGCGCGTCAAAGCACATGCTCCAACTCCGTCCGTGTCCACAAACGACTCATCGAGTTTTTCACGTCACGAAGATTTTAAGTAAATTGCAGGTGGGCAACTGCCTAACTTTGACTAAACCATTAGGAGCTCCTATCACATGTAGAACCATATTCAAAAGTCCCTGACCTCATCGTGTATGCAACATTGTTACAATATGAGATAGAGATAATTGCATAAATAATTTCTAAACTTTGACCCAATATGTAATGTGATTTCTGGATTTTTAATTTATTCTATGCGATTCTTGGACTTTAGTAAATGTTTAGTTTAGAGAAAATGAAAATATTCAATGTTGTCTTTCTATTGATTTAAATCCAAGGGTAATATTAAATATTTTTATATAGTCTAGGAACTAAATTGAACATTTACCAAAAATCTAGGGACCACATTGAATAAAGTAAAAGTTCAATAATCATACTGTATATTTGATTAAAGTTTAGATACCACATTATATATAGGGTCGGAGTTCAAGGATTATTTATGTCATTTTTTCTATGAACTAAGATAGTTACATCACCATTCACACTCATGATCAATGACTTGATATCGTTAATGAATTTAAATAACACTAGGTAAATTCTCCAAGTTTGATGTGATTTTTGTAAGCCAAGCCAATCTATCGGGGAACACATATTGTCCATCTTTATTTGCTACGTATTTTACATTTTCAGTATTATTTACATTATTGGCAATAGTTATTCTCGGTATTCTTACCTTTAAACTTTTCCCCATTTATATTTCATGTCCAAGAATCAATGAAGGATCCTTCAAAGCTTTGTCGATCGGATAAGTTCGCGTAATTCGAAAGGTATTTCACCCTTTTGGTGGAACAAGTATAAAATAGGAGAGTTAAATTGCAACTCACGCCCACGATCAATAGCTTGATATAATTAATTATTTTGTATAATTCTAGGTAAAATTTTCATGCTAAAGGGCAAATTCCCATTAGATTTTGAGACGAAAGAAGACTCTTATTAGGTTCGGATATGACCACTTGTTCGGATATCGACTTGCCCATGTACCACGTTATTGGTATATCTGTTTATAAATCCATTTACCAACACTGCTTTAGATATTTTATTTGATTCACCGTCGGAAAATATATCTCAGTTTATAGAATCGCCTATTGCGAATTATACTTTATGATAAGGTCCTAAATGCATTTAATTTTTTTCTTTCTCCATGATGTAATTGGAGGGAAGTTGAGGGTGGGAATGGAACTAATGATGCTGGTTTGAGTGTTGAGTGGACTTTAAAGACTTTTTAAGCGTTCATTAACAACTTAGAGAATGTAGGCCGCACAGAGAGGAGCACCATACTGAAAATAATAATTATTTTGTACAAGGGAGAAGGCAGCGGTGTACCGTTGAAGAGTTTATATATATATATATATATATATATATATATATATATATATATATATATATATATATATATATTCAAGTTTAAAAAAAGAAAATACTTGACTGAACTTGATGGTGTGTGCACATGACTTTCATTTGCGCATCGTGCGTTTGATTAAAAACTCACCCTTTGAAACCCCTTCGATTTCCATCTTATACAACTTTAAGACGAGGAAGGTTCTACTATGCCGTTAAAAAATGTATTTTTCTTCGTGCTGATATAATTCTGAAACAGTATGGAAGCGTTGGATAGGCGATTAGGTCACCAAATTTTCCCATAACTTACTGATAATTTATCGGCCCAACTCTTTTTAACAGATTACAAATTGCTGGTTTTTCTTTGACAACTAAAATTTACTAACTCATATATGGAATTTACCAATCTTTATTTAAGTGAGTTACTAACTTTTTTCCAATTAAAACACTAATGAATTTTGAGTTACCGACTCTTATTTAAGTTACTTACCAACATTTATTTTATTTTATTTTATTTTAACATCTACCTACTTTTATTCGTCTATCTTACAAATGCCTTAAGATATATTAAGGTCTTACATGGATTTAGCAAACCTAATTTTTGTAACTTATTGGCTTTTCTTTCTCACAAGGTCAACAACTAGTTGTGGTTAAGTCTTATTTAACTTGCTTACTGACGTTTATTTAATTTATTTTTAAAATTTAACAACTTTTATTTGCATCTACTACCAATTTGTTACATTTACCAACTTTTTTGATAAATCACTAATCTTAATTGGGAGTAATTCACGACTTTTATCACAAAAAGTTACTAACAAATTTTGCATTACGAAGTTTTATTTGAATTAGTCACTAACTTTATTTTATTTTTTCAGGTTAATGACTTCTTTTATTGATGAAAGAATAATGTTTTTCTTATAATCTACAAACTTTAAATTGCCTTTCTTACTTAAGTCTTAAATCTATCAAATATTATGTGAAATTACCAATATTTGTTTAAGTGACACTTTCATACCATTAATTATCAACGACTTTTGGTTTGCCAACTCTCATTTAAGTTGCTTATGGCTAAGTTTTTAATTGTTTATTTTTAATTTACTAATTCTCTTTGAGTTATTACTTTTATTAATCTTACATGCTAACTTTTAAATTTACCAATTCTTTATACATATTACTAACCTCAACTAAAGTGATTACGAACTTCTCTTCAAGTATCATACCAATTGCTTTTGTATTACTAATTTTTATTTGAGTTAGTTACTGAAATCATTTGCCTTTTAGTCGTATGAACTACAAACCTTTCTCCAGTTAAATTACCAGCACTCATTTGAGTTGCATACCATATTTATTATTATTTTTTTAAATTTTACTAACTTCTCTAATGAGTTACCATATTTATTTGCCTTGCTTATCAACTCTTATAAGTTTTTGATTACTCCAACACTTATAAATATTACCAGAACGGAAAAAAATTCTGTATTTGTGGGCACAGAATAGTTCTGCCTTTCAGTTTTTTTTTTTTTGGAGAGAGGGTTTATTTGGCTTTCAGATTTTATTTAAGCATTTGAGTTTGAAAAGGAAAATTTATATAATATTAAGTATCACAAAATTGGAAAATTGTAAATATATATTACAATATTTTAAATCACCTCAAAATTTTTACTCATTTGGAGAAAAATTCTTAAGAAGTATTTTAGTTTTGCTAATGGGCCCACAAAACCCAAAAAAAAAAAAAAAGAAAAAAGAAAAAGAAAAAGAAAAAGAAAAAGAAAAGACATTCTATGCCTCTATATTATTATGTGGTAGTGGCACGCTAAGAGGGAATCTGACTAAAGGAAGAGTTTTGAAAAGTCATGCCTCAGATTAGTTGAGATTATCGTGACTTCGTGTATTATACTATGTCAATCATGCAAAGGCCCAACCAAACAAGAGGCGTGATTGCAATCTGCAACCACTTATCTAACAAACTGAAGATCCAGATGCAATTAAACCTCAGATTTTCTACATGGAGTTACACTATGGTCTTTTTCAGGTGCTTTGGTGACCATGGATTATCTCATAAGTGGGTGTTGGCTGACTTTAATGAGCCAATGAGATTCTTCTATTTGGCATTGAAACGTATACATAGCAGGCTGCAGTCATCATGGTAACTAATTTAGGTGTCCTTTTACACTTACACATACGGAAAAAGAGAGAAATATGTCAATCCCTTGCTAGGGTTGGTGCAACTTTCGTACCTTTATAGGGGTAAAAAAAAAAAAATTGCGATCTAATTTGACACGACTCCGTTTAAGGAATTCTTTACCCCCTAATTAGCATATGAAATTGCATGCGGTCCGTAATCATTGCTCATCAGCGATCACAGGTCGTGACCAATGAGCGATCGATGCAGAGATGATCAATGACTGTAGGTTTCATGAGATTCTGTACACGGGTCTTTGTGAACCTCTTTGTGTGGAGCAGTACCTCTCTTAGGACTTAACTCCAATTCAACAGGTGGCGAGTTCATATGGTGGTTGACCAGGCTCCCAATCGACAAGCACATAAATCCAACTTCACAACATTGGGGAAGATGTCATATGGCACGAGGATGAGGGGGTTGGAATCCCACGGCTTTGTTGGGGGGGGGGGGTGCTTTCATTGACATAAGATTTACCAAAATATGATTATAAAAAGATTGCCATTCTATGACTAAATGACAAGGGAGTTGAACCACTCTGAATTTAGATCCTCAAACCCTAATGCCGGTGCTCAGATTCTCTCCTTAAAAACCGTCTCCAGCTGATGCCAAGTTCGAGAGCTCTAAGATTGTAATCGAAGTGGGAGAGAGAACACTGTATCCGTTCCTTAATTATGGTGAAGAAGACAGCCTTGAAGGTTAGTATCCCATGCGAGAAATGCAAGAAGAAGCTCCTCAAAGCAGTCTCTACATTAGAAGGTAAGTTACAAGCTTCCCATCTCATGCACCTTCTTGCCCTGATTTCTTTTTGTCTGCCTGTTTAATTGCAGATTAGTTTCCATTCCAATGCATTTTGGAATTTGAATGTGTGTTAGAGTCGAGAAAATGCTCGCTTTTCCTGTTAATAATTTTCCTATCCCGTCTCCACATCATTATTTGATACTATGCTCCTGAAACATGAAGGAACTGAATCTTGAGTCTCCTATTGTGATTTCATTTTGCAAATTTGGTCTAGATGATGGTTGATGGTTAAATGGGTTGCTAATTTGTGAATGCAGGGGTAGATAAAATCGAAGTGGACTCCTCCAAGGGAATTTTGACGGTGACGGGCGACGTGGACCCTTACGACGTCATACTCCAGGCAAGAAAAGCGGGCAAATACGCTGAGGTCGTGAGCATTGGGCCTCCTCCTCCGCCGCCTAAGCAAGACGGGCAGAAGAAGCAAGAAGAGAAGAAGCCTGCGGAGAAGAAGCCCGAGGAGAAGAAGCCCGAGGCGACGGCGACCCATAGCCACAGGCCCTACGATTGCCCCATCTGCTGGCAAATGGCGATCGTCCATGCGCCGAGATGGGAAGAGCCCGATCCGTCCTGCTCCATCATGTGACATCCCATCTGCACTAGGGAATCTGCCAAGATCTAGATTTGGTAGATGTGAGATAGCAGTCATCTAGCCACATTATTCTTACTTTCTTAGCATTTGCGCTTTTCTTCCTTATGCTCATGTAATTGGAATCCAATCAAATTTAGTTTCAGACGGCCCCCAAATCTTATTTAAAAAAGGAATGGATTGTAAAATAATGAAGTAAAGAAATAGGGCTTGTCATGGTTGCAGTTCAGCTATACTCCAGCTCATAAATCGAATAATATAAAAATCGATTTCGAGTTAGCTGCATACGAGATGAAATTTGTAGTTCACATCCAGTCTTTGATTACATCAATTTAAGTTAGTCATATACAATCAACTGTGTTGGAGAAATCTTCCTTATGTGTTTTGAAGTTGACAAAACGTTTCCTAGTCTGAAGACTTCCAGACTCTTCTAAGTCTGAAGACCTCTAGACTGAAGACCACCGGACTCAAGATTTAAAGTCTGCCCTCATTGACAGTTTCTAGACCGACGAAGAAGTCTTATCCAGATATGAGTATATCTTTAAGGATTTGATTCGAATGATTGAAGATTATCTCACAGTTGGAGAAAGCATCTAAAGATCAATTATTTGTATGGCAAGTAATTCGAGTATTTCAGATCCGTTGATTGGCGAAGTATACTTGGAAGGTTTTACTTATGGAAACCCATATCCTGATTGTATGTGCGAACATGATTGGTGGGCTATCTTCGTATTCCTTAAATAACACGAGATCTCCCTAATTGATTCTGTCCAACGAGTAGATTGGAAGAACTCCTTTGGAAGGTGCCAACGGTTATGTAGGCATGGAGGAGTATAAAAGGAAGACGCTCTAGTTATTCGAGTGTGTGCGAGATAGAGAAATTCCAAAGTCTGAAACTCCTTACTCTTTGCTAATTCAACTATTGTGCATACATTTGTACTCAAAAGAGAGATTTTATATTTGTGAGACCTTGAGGAAGTATAGTAGAGTCTCTGCATTGTGGAATCGAGGACGTGAGATTGTAACATCTCTTTTATTTCATAGTGAAATCCAGCCAGTGGGCTATCAGCGTGGGAGAGTGGACGTAGGCTTGGTCTAAGCCGAACCGCTATAAACTCTGTGTTTCAATTCTCTTTCCTTATCTCTTTACTTGATTCGTAGTCATATCTATTCGATTATATTTCTCCATATCCTTGTTCCGAATTAAGTTATTAAGAAAAGAAAAATTTATTTTTACGCCTATTTACCCCCTCTAGGTGTTCATACTAGCACTTTCAATTGGTATCAGAGCTTGCGTACTCATTTAATTGAAGTGTTTTTACTTCTGAGTTAAAGATCCATGGGTAGTATGTTGGCTCCAGGTTTGGTTGAAGGACAAAGTAACACCGGACCACCTTATTTCGATGGAAAAGAATACAATATATGGAAAAACAAGATGAAAGCATTCCTAAGATCGAAAGATCCTCTGGAAATGGGATGTGGTAGACAAATGAATCATTCCTAAAGCTACAACAGTCTCAGAAAGGGGGAAAGAAGCTGCTGAGGCCAGCGAGATGACCCAAGAAGAGATAACCAAGAGACATGCTCTTGATGCAAAAGCAATTTATTCCTTATATTGTGCATTATCTCCTACTGAATATAAAAGAATATCTTCTTGTGAGACAGCTAAAGAAGTCTGGGATAGACTGCATATTACTTATAAAGGAACAGATCGAGTAAAAGAAACTAGAATCAATATTCTGCTTGGTCAATATGAAGCATTCAAAATGAAGCCAGCAGAATCTATTACTGATATGTTTAGCCGTTTTACAGAAATTGTGAATGGTCTTGAATATCAGGGTCAACCAATCTCAGGATCTATGAAGGTTAACAAATTGCTTTGTGGACTTTCCAAAGAATGGAATCACGTAAATACTTCAATAAGAGAAACGCAAATGATCGTGCCACTTACCGTTGACGAATTGGTTGGCACACTTCAGTCTTATGAAGTAGAGCAAATCAATGAAGAAGAAGATCCCAAAGGTAAGAAGTCTATTGCTTTAAAATCTAACGAAGATTATGATGTTACAGACTTTGAAGACGACATGGACGATGAAGAACTTGCTCTCATGATAAGAAGGTTTAGGAAACTGAACAAAAAGGGAAGAAGACTCAACTGGAAAAAACAAAGCTCTCAAAAGTTTCAAAACAAATCAGTTGAAGATGATGAATCCAATAAAGATGTGATTTGTTTTGAATGTAAGAAAAATGGACATATCAGACCCAACTGTCCCTTGCTGAAGAAAAAGAGAGGAAAAGCTGAGAAATACAGAAAGGCACTTAAAGCAGAAACTTGGAGTGATACTGAATGCGAAGAGAGTGATGATGATTATGCTAATATTTGTTTAATGGCAAAATCAAAATCAGACTCAGAATTTGAGACAGATACAGACTTAGACTCAGACAGTGAAATTGAGGTAAGTAATTTCAAAGTTCATACTAAAGTTTTAAAATATATTAATGAACTTTGTCTTAGTCTCAAAACTTCTCTTAAAAGGATTTCCGAGCTAAAAAAGGAGAATTCTACACTGAAGCAATAGGAAAACTCTTGGAAAGAAAAGTTTGAAAACCTAGGCAAAAGTTTTGTTGCTTTAGAAGAAAATACAGATTCTCTTACAAAAGAAAATACACTTTTGAAAAGTGATATTTCAAATGTCTCAAAAAGGTTTTCTATAGGATCTGAGAAATTGGAAAAGATTCTTTCAATACAAATGCCTTACTTTAACAAGTCAGGTTTGGGAATGACTTCTGAAACCATACCTCTTGTTGATTTTTCAAAAGTAAAGGAAAGAATTAAACAGAGACCTACAAAAGCTTTTTATAGAAATCATTTTCAAAGAGTTTTTGTTAAACCTGTTGGCCGAAGTGCTCTTAGATGTTCTAAGTGTAACAGCTTAGAACATTTTGAGAAAGATTGTCCTATGGTTTGGAGACCTGTTAAGAAGGATTGGGCAAAGACTGTGTATTGCACTAATTCCACTGGACCCAAGAAAATATGGGTACCAAAGAAAGCTTGAGTTTCTTTTTTAATTACAGGTCACTATCAAGAAAAATGTTAAATAGTATTTGGATAGTGGCTGTTCAAGACATATGACAGGAGATTCATGTTGCTTTATCAAACTCACACAAATAACTGGAGGAAAAGTTTCTTTTGGCGGAAACAGCAAAGGAAGAATTGTTGGATGTGGAACTGTAAATGTTGGAAATCTCACAATCAACAATGTTTCCTTAGTGGAATGACTCAATTACAACTTGCTCAGCATCAGCCAATTGTGCGATACTGGATTCAAGATCAGTTTTCAAGAAGGAATATGTTCGGGAACTAGTAAAGATTTTTCACAATCCTTTACTAGGCGAAGGCATGTGAATATCTATCTTTTGGATATCAATCCAAAAAGATCTCAATGTCTAATCTCAATTCAAGATGAAGCAAATCTCTAGCATCAAAAGCTTGGCCATATCAACATGAAGCAAATTGCCAAGATCTCCTCAAGGAAACTTATTCGTGGACTACCCAACTTGAAGTATCAAAAATTTGAATTATGCACACCATGTGTATTGGGAAAACATGTTAAAAGTTATTTCGAACCAATAAATCAAGTTTCCACTAATCGTGTCTTGTAGCTCTTGCATATGGATCTCTTTGGACCAACTAGAATTCAAAGCATTGGTGGAAAGAAATATTGCCTAGTAATAGTGGATGATTATTCACGATTTACTTGGGTCTACTTTCTTACAAGTAAGTCTGAAACATTCTCTTACTTTTCAAAGTTTGCCAAGAAATCACAGAATGAGAAAGGGTATGCCATTTCAAGCATTCGGACAGACCATGGAGGTGAGTTTGAAAATCAAGACTTTATTAAATTTTGTGAAGAATTTGGTTTTCAGCATATGTTCTCCTCTCCATACACTCCTGAGCAGAATAGAGTTGTGGAAAGAAAAAATAGATCTTTGCAAGAAATGGCTAGAACTCTTTTAATTGAAAGCAATATTTCTTCTCGTTTTTGGGCTGAAGCTGTTTCTACAGCATGTCATATTATTAACAGAGTTTTCTTAAGGCCAATTCTGGAGAAACTCCTTATGAGTTGTTCAAAGGAAAGAAGCCAAACGTTTCTTATTTTCATGTGTTTGGATGCAAATGTTTTATTTTGAAAAATGCAAATGATTGAATTGGTAAGTTTGAAGAAAAATCAAACGAAGGAATTTTCCTTGGATATTCGACTTCCAGCAAAGCTTACAGAGTATACAACAAGAAGACTCAGTCTGTGGAAGAATCTATGAACGTCAAATTCCAAGATTTTATACAAAATCAATCGATCCAGACTCATCCTGAAGAATCTGAACTTGCTCCAGACTCTACAAAGTTACTTCCCCTGAAGTAGCTCAGACTTTAGAAGCTCAACAACAAACTAATGTTGAAGACTCAACTGAAGAAAAAGTTCAGCAATCTGTAAAACCAACCAGCAACTGGAAGCATAAGTCCAGTCATCCTGAAAATCTCATCATTGAAAACATTGATGAAGTGATTCGTACAAGATCCAAAAGGCATGAAGAGTCTAGTGTGGTGGCTCTTATTTCTGAAATAGAACCCAAAAGCATAGAAGAAGCTTTATCCGATAAAAGCTGGATTGAAACTATGCAAGAAGAGCTTAGGTAGTTTAGCGTTAACGATGTTTGGGAACTGATTCCTAAACCAAAAGATAAATCTGTTATTGGAGCTAAATGGGTTTTCAGGAACAAGATGGACGAGAAAGGAAAAGTTGTAAGGAACAAAGCAAGACTTGTTGTAAAAGGATACACGTAGGAAGAAGGGATAGATTATAATGAGACTTACGCACCAGTAGCAAGGTTATAAGCAATTAGTTTATAACTTGCTTTTGCTTGTAATAAGAATTTTAGGTTATTCCAAATGGACGTCAAAAGCGCATTCCTAAATGGATTTATCCAAGAAGAAATCTATGTGGAACAACCTCTCGGTTTTGAAGATCCAAAGAAGCCAAACTCTGTATTCAGATTGAAAAAGACTCTATATGGTCTAAAGCAAGCACCTCGAGCTTGGTACTACAGGTTAAGTAAGTTTTTAATCCAAAATGGTTTTGCCAAAGGTAAAGTGGATACAACTCTGTTTATCAAGAAGGAAGGTAAAATTTTTTTACTTGTTCAAATTTATGTTGATAATATAATTTTTGGCTCACCTAACGAAAGTCTATGTAAGAAATTCTGTAAGACTATGCAGGATGAATTTGAGATGAGCATGATGGGTGAATTATCTTTCTTTCTCGGATTACAAGTAAAGCAATTAAAGGAAAGAATTTTCATATGCGAAAGAACTTGTTAAAAAGTTCGGTTTAGATAATTACAAAAAGGGTGAAATTCTAATGTCTAGTTTTTTGAAGCTGGATAAAGATGAAGAAGGAAAGAAAGTTGATTAGAAACTCTACAGGAGTATTATCGGTTCACTTCTTTATCTTACTACTTCTAGACCTGACATTTTGTTTATTGTTTGTATTTGTGCCAGATTTCAATCAGATCTAAAAGAATCTCATCTTAGCGCTGTGAAACGCATCATCAAATACGTTGCAACAATTTCTAAGTTAGGTCTATGGTATCCCAAAGAAGGAGACTTTACTCTCCTTGGATATTCAGACGCAAATCTAGCAAGCTGTAGAGTTGAAAGGAAGAGCACTTCCGGTACTTGTCAATTACTCGGCAACAGGACAGTATCCTGGTTTTCAATGAAGCAAAGTACTGTAGCCCTTTCAATAGCGGAAGCAGAGTATGTGGCTCTTGGAAGTTGCTGTTCACAAATCTTATGGATAAAACAACAACTGAGAGACTTTGGAATCAAAGATTCTTGCACCGAGATCAAATGTGACGACACCAGCGCAATAAACCTTACTAAGAATCCTATTCTTCATTCAAGGGTAAAGCATATAGAGATTCGACATCACTTTATTAGAGATCATGTTCAAAATGGAGAAGTAATGATCCAATTCATTGACTCTAAGAATCAACTGGCGGACATATTTACAAAGCCACTGGAGAAAAATCTATTTGAGTCTATTCGTACCAGACTTAATATCACATCTCTTACTCAGCAAAGTCTGGATATACTCAAGACTCAAAGGTAAAAGTCTGTAAGTGTTCAGACTCAGAAGACCTCGAGTGACGTCTGTAAGTTGTTTTCTTTTTTAAATATGAAAAGGTATGATTTTCTATTATCTGTTAGTTGATTGAAATTATCTTTCCAAATTTTCTCCAATTATCAAAAATGCAGTTATTGATTTTGAAAAGTCAGTTAATTTCAAAAAGGGAAGTTATTGTTTTTGAAAAGGTACTTTTTTTCCCTTTTACGACGCTTCGTATACCGCGCCCCACTTTCTTTAAATACCGTTGATACTCATCTTCTTCGCTTTTCACCGAAACCCTAGAATACAAAATTCCTATTTTCTTTCACTTTCATTCTCGATTCGTTCGAAAGTTTTAACCTTTTTCGAACAAGTTGGTGATTCTCTCCATTGGAGCGACAATGTCTTCAAGAAAGTCTTCGAGGATTGCAAGCAGGGGACCACGCCGTATGCTTGAGGGTCCTACCTATTTTGACTTAACTGAAGAAGAAGATTCTCCTCCAATGCGTCCAAGTCAGCAACAACCTTCTCAGCAGTGTCCTTCCCCGACTCGACCAGACGATGAAGTTATAGAAGAGGCTGAACTTGTAAGAACTCTAACTCCAAAGGTTGCTTACAAACTCTACTCTAATTTGAAGAAATGAGGAACGCCAATGTCTTTAATTGATGAATTCTTGAAAGATAGAGGATTCAAGAATGAAACCCTGTTTTTGAGAGAGTTGGAGAGGCTAGGAGTTGTAGAGAAAGGATCGGCTAAAAAAAAGTTTGCGAATATTCCAAGTGACCCACAATATGGCATTGCAAATCAACTACAAACTCTAGATGATGATGAAATGATGTTTTCTCACTTTCAACCTAGATCTGGGGTGGCTGCAGACATTATTGATGGTTCGAATTTGTTTAGATCCAAGAATCATAAAAAGGTTTATTTGAAGCTTTTGAAGAGAGGGGTGATGAACCCTAGGACTGTTGACTTCGATTTCCTTGATTCGATAAAAATCAATCTGTGGGAGAAGCTTGCTTTATTGCAACTGGAAAGGTTCTGTTCTGAATCCACCACTGCATTTCCAGAGCTTACTACACACTTTTATTCGAATTTATCTTTCTTGGATACACAAAGTTTTATTTTCACTGTGAAGGACATGGAATTTTTGGTGAACACAGACATTTTGGCTGATATAATTGGTGTGGAAAGAACGAGTTTCCAACCAATTAATGTGTCCATTGCTCATCCTACTCTATCTTTGGTGAGAGACAGGGATGTTGACGGTAAACTTTTCTATTCAAGGATGAGTGCCTCTAACATTCTGCTGCACAAGGTTGTGATTAACTGCATTCGTCCCAAATCGACATTCAGGACTGATGTCTCTCGATCTGAAGCCAAGTTGATTTGTGCAATCAATACTGGTTTTAAGTTCTCTCCGCCTCACACCATTCTGTTCCACATGTACCGAACTGTGGTGAAAGATAAGGGATAGCTCCCTTATTCTGCTCTTATCACACGTCTCTTTAGATACTTTAAAATTCACATCTCAGCACCATTAAGCTTGAAAGCCATCTCTCCAATGGTGATTGATTTCAAAATGGTGACAAAGATGCGCTTAAAGGAGCTGAACAAAGTGTTAGAGCATATGAAGGATAAATCTCCTCTCAAAGCAAAACAAGATTCTGCTGCTGCTAAGAGAAAATGCAAGGAGCCCATGGTTGCTCCAGTGAAGAAAAGAAGAGCTCTCATCTTGCAAGATGAAGAAGATGAGGAAGAGCTTACTCTTTCTGCCTTAAGAATTTAAAGAGTTTTGTCAGCTTTCGTGAGAGAAGAGAAGAGCCAGAAGAAGGAGGAAAAGAGAGAGAAGAATCAGAGAAGGAAGAAGAACAGAGGAAGAAAGAAGAAAGAAGAAGAGAAGAAGAAGAAGCAGAGGAAGAAGCAGAGGAAGAAGAGGAAGAAACATAAGAAGAAGCAGAGGAAGAAGAAGAGAGAGAAGAAGATCAAGATCAAGGTCCAGAAGACTCTTTCGAGTCGACCTTGGCTATCTCTCTGTCTAGTGAATCTGAGATAAGAGGGGCTGAATCTGTTGCAGCTCATCACTCTGAGGCTGAGGAAGTTTTACCTACTGCACCTGAGGGCATCAAAACAGGGGGAGCTGATGGACAAAAATGTACTTCTTCTCCTTTATTTGCTAGTGATGTAAGTCGCTCTGCAGCAGACCCAGAAGATGTGTATGCCTCACACTATCCAGAAGATAGTCATGGTGGACCATCCACTGAGGTTCCATCAATTCTCAAATTCCTTGAATTACACTCTGCTGGTCCTAGTGATGCAACAGCTCAAACAACAGACTTTTCAAGATTGCTGGAAATTCTATTGGATGTGTGGAATCAGCAATATGCTATGGGATTTGAGTTGCAGGATTTTAAGAATGCTGTTAAGGCCACTTCAGTGTTTCTGCATGAACAATTAATTGCCCTGAAGATTCAAGTTCAGTCTAATGTGCAGGGTGAAGACTTTCAGGCATTGAAGCAAAGTTTCGACAAGCTTGAGAAGACAGTGCATTCAATGGGAGAATTCGAGCTTGTTCGCCTGCCCAAAAAGCCTTGATTCTTAATCTTTTTTCAAACCATCTCTTTTTGATCGATCTCCACATTTTGCTGTTGACAAAAATGGTGAGAAGTTTATGCAGATTTGATGACATTTCTGTTTGATTTGTTTTGGACTTTATCTTTTTGTTTGGTGTGGTTCTGTTTTGGATTGGTCTGGACTACTAAGGCTTGCTAAGTAACTTAAGTTATTATTGATTATGTTAAAGATAGTTGTGTTTTCAGGACTAACATGTTTTCTGTGATTGCAGATTCGCTACTATCTTTTTCTAATCTTTAAAAATATTCGTATAAGAAAACTTGGTTTGCTTAAGTGTTATTTTGCAGGTCATAGTGTCTAAATCTGCAAGAAAGTTTTGTCACCATAAAAAATGGGGAGATTGTTGGAGAAATCTTCCTTATGTGTTTTGAAGTTGACAAAACGTTTCATAGTCTGAAGACTTCCAGACTCTTCTAAGTTTGAAGACCTCCAGACTGAAGACCACCAGACTCAAGATTTAAAGTCTGCCCTCGTTGACAGTTTCTAGACCAACGAAGAAGTCTTATCCAGATATGAGTATATCTTTAAGGATTTGATTCGAATGGTTGAAGATTATCTCACAGCTAGAGAAAGCATCTAAAGATCAATTATTCGTATGGCAAGTAATTCGAGTATTTCAGATCTGTTGATTGGCGAAGTATACTTGGAAGGTTCTACTTATGGAAACTCAGATCCTGATTGTATGGGCAAACATGATTGGTGGGCTATCTTCATATTCCTTAAATAACACGAGATCTCCTTAATTGATTCTGTCCAACGGGTAAATTGGAAGAACTCCTTTGGAAGGTGCCAACGGTTATGTAGGCATGGGGGAGTATAAAAGGAAGACGCTCTAGTTATTCGAGTGTGTGCGAGATAGAGAAATTCCAAAGTCTGAAACTCCTTACTCTTTGCTAATTCAACTATTGTGCATACATTTGTACTCAAAAGAGAGATTTTATATTTGTGAGACCTTGAGGAAGTGTAGCAGAGTCTCTGCATTGTGGAATCGAGGACGTGAGATTGTAACATCTCTTTTGATTCATAGTGAAATCCAGCCAGTGGGCTGTTAGCGTGGGAGAGTGGACGTAGGCTTGGTCTAAGCCGAACCACTATAAACTCTGTGTTTCAATTCTCTTTCCTTATCTCTTTACTTGATTCGTAGTCATATCTATTCGATTATATTTCTCCATATCCTTGTTCTGAATTAAGTTGTTAAGAAAAGAAAATTTTGTTTTTACACCTATTCACCCCCCCTCTAAGTGTTCATGCTAGCACTTTCAAACTGGTCATGCTGTGTCTTGTCATGTGGTCAAATTTTGCTTTGGGTTTCTACACGCCTGGGAGAGCTTGAGTGATGGATCTACTAATTCACCAAGCATTTATATGTACCATTCTTTTTCCGTGGACCAAAACAAGAGTGGTTTTTCAATTCCCTCGCGAATGCGTGTTTGGTAAGTGAAAATCAATCAATATTAAGAATATTTGTTTATATATTACCGGTGTAAAAAAATTTCCGCACAAAAGGTTTTATTCACCTTCGATTTGAGAATTATAACAACTCACTCTATCGAATCAACGGCATACAAAGCTGCTTGGGTATGATTCCTTTTCACACCAACATGGTATTCCAAAATGACTTCAATATCTAACGAAAAAAAGTGCTTTATGCTTTGCCAGAGTTACAGATTAGGCTATTTTTAAAGTTTTGCAAGTGCCCTTGTCTTTCATTTTGGAATGAAAATAACATCTATTAGATTTAGAGTAGCTTTTTAACTTAATTTACCTCGTTTTCAGTTTGTCGATATTCTACATTCATAGGATGTATAATTAAAATAAATATCAATTTGTTGGAACTAACAGAAGTGGCAAATTATAACATCAAAAAAGTACTCCGAATTCTAAGTGATATTATAACGATTTATTGGACGTAAGAAAATTTGAGTTGCTAATAGGTGAGGAAAGATCTCAATGATGCTAATAGCTCTTGTAACTCGATAGGAGAGGAATCGATATTGAATATAGTGATAGGCGACTTGCTGCTGAATTTATCATTTCCATCCTTCATAAAATTTCGAAAGAACTAAAAAGAAGGAAATTTATGATATCTCTCAATAGTCTTATTATTTACTTTTTACTAAATTTAAAATCTTGCAATGGAATTTCGACTTTCATAATATACAAATGTTGACATGTGTATTCACATGTAATATCTTCATACATTTATGAAATTTGAATAAATTTTAAATTTTGGCGGGAAATTAAGAATTTTTCCCTTTGCTTAAGTGCAAACAAGTACATCCATCGGTTCTTATATAGAAAACAAACTTTTTGGTCCCGAAAAAGGAAAAGAAAAAACTATGTTTTGGAATTCATGTCAAAAAAAGGGGAACACCAATTTCATCACAAATGGGAGAAAGACAAAAAAAGAAAGAAAGAAAACGCCCCACATTTTATCTTAATATTTATTCTTTGAGTTTTTTTTATTGGTCATAAATTCTTTGAGTTAAACACGGTAGATTTGTTAACTAAAGAAAAAAAAAATTAAAACAGTTAAGAAATCTTAAATTAAGAGTAGGACCAAAATAACTTTTTAATTATTTACTGAATAAACTATTATGTTTTGCAAAAAGGGATATCAATTTCTTTCTAAACAAGAGAAAAACAAAACAAGGAAAAAAAACCAAAAAGAAGAAAAAAACAGGTGAAATAATGGTCTGTACATTTGACCTTAATATTTGTTGTTGGAATTGAATATGGGAGATTTGTTAACTAAAGAAAAAAACATAGAAAAGGCAAGGAATCTTAAATCAAGAAGGGAAACCACAATAACTTATTAGTTATTTGTCGAATAGATTATTTTATTTTTGGGTAAAGAGGGATACCGATTTCGTTTAAAATGGGAGAAAAACAAAACTAGAAAAAAGAAGAAGAAGAAAACCTAAAAAGAAGAAAAAAGGTAAGAAGTAATAAGCCATACATTTGACCTTAATATTTGTTGTTGGAATTGAATATGGTAGATTTGTTAACTAAAGAAAAAACGTTAAAAATGTAAGAAAATCTTACATCAAGAATGGGAACCACAATAACTTATTATTATTTGTCAACTTTTTTTTTGGGTAAAGAGGAATACCAATTTCGTTCCAAATGGGAGAAAAACAAAAGAAGAAGAAAAAAAAGAGTGCCGAACACCTAGAGTGCCAAAACTTGACATAGAGGGATACTTAAGTGCCAAAAGTTAGGAAAGTGGCACTTAAGTGCCAAAATTGAAGCAAAATGGATCACTTAAGTGCCAACAGCGAGAAAATCCGGCTAAAATGCTGACATGGAGATTTTTCGGCGAGGTAAGTGCAAAACGATGACGTTTTGCATGCTGACGTGGCTAGACAAATGCAAAAACGACGTTGTTTTGTTTTTGACATGGTAAATAATTAATATACAAATGAATTAAATTAAATTTAAAACTAAATTTATTTAAAAATTTAAAATTAAAAAAAAAAGAAGAAGGGGGGAGGGATGTGACTAAGGGCTGAGCCCTCATCGTCGCCACCTCCCCATGTCGCCGAAAAGGGCTGGTGACGGTGGGGGGAGCGTTGGCCGAGGTCGCTGGGCCCTGGCTAGGGGTTGGTGAGCACGACCGACTAGCGGCGAGGGCTCGCGAGCCCTCCCCCAGATCCGATGAGGGTTAGCGGCCCTTGCTAGGCCAGGCCAAGGGCTGCCATTGGCTAGGGCGACCCCCCAATGGGTGGCGGCCCTTGGCTTGGCCGGGCAAGGGCTGCTGACCCTCGCCGCTGGTCGGCTGGGGTCGTCAGGCCCTGGCCGTTCCCCCCACATTTGCTGGCCCTTCCCGACGATGGTGGGGAGGCGGCGGCGGCGAGGGCTCATCCCTCAGCTGTGTGCCTCCTCCCTCTCCTTTTTATTTATTTATTTATAATTTAATTAAATTAATTTTTATATTAAAATTCGAATCCACGCCAAAACGATATAGCTTTTGCGTTTCTTTGCCGAGTCAGCTCTTCGACGAAAAAACAATAAAAAGTTGCCACATAGGATTTTCGGCGTGGTTTGCTGGAGATGGTACTAAAGTATTATACTTTTCAAAAAAAGTAGTACTTAAGTGTCACTTTCATAATTTTTTATATTTAAATGTCTATTTATGTCAAGTTTTGGCACTTGGGGTGTACTTCTTCCAGAAAAAAGAAAAAGAAAATCCAAAATGAAGAAAAATGAAAGAAGTAATAGGCCGTACGTTTGATCTTAATATTTGTTGTTGGAATTGGATACCCTTTTTGGTTAACTAAAGAAAAAACGTCAAAAATGTAATAAATCTTACATTAAGAGTGGAAACCACGATAACTATTTTCCACGACGACTGGTTCCACTGGCCCACCTAGGAAGTGAACCAAGGACCTCTGGTCCGGTCCCCGGTTCCTAGGTGGGATCGGACTGGACTAGAAACCGATCACCCCTATCTAGTCTTGAAAGTTGTTCATTAACTAGTGATTATAATCCTGTGTTTGAATAAAGAAACAACAGGACACATAGTTATGCTTGGGGAGAAAAGACTAATGGTTCCAATGAGTATGTTTGTATGGACTAGATCTTATTTTTAGCTCCACTTTTTGTGTTTTTCAGGGTGTTTTGGACATCACGACAACTGAGGTTGCTGATCATATTGTCGGAGGTGTTATGGCTTGTGACAGTTCCCGTTTTGAAGCTATTATAGAAAAGAAGGTTCCTCTAGTCGTCAGTGTGGGTGCCCTAGACATGGTAAACTTTGGAGCTAGAGATGCCATACCTTCTAGTTTTCAGCAAAGAAAGATCCATGAACATAATAAACAGGTGATGAGACTTGAATCTTTTTTCCCCTTCATTAGTATCTGTCATCATGCCATTACGCTCATCGTTTTTTTCTTCTTTTTCTAATGCCTTAGCTTGCACTTGATTTTTCAACACAACGTTATATGATTATGTTTTGAGGGAGATGGATCTTTCTGTTCATTCAACTCACAATGAACAAGTGAGGTGTACCTATTATCGGAGTAGAGTGCAAGATCTCATAAAAGAATGAAACTTGGCAGGTTTCACTTATGCGAATTACAGTTGAGGAGAACAAGAAATTCGCTGACTTCATAGCGAGCAAATTAAACAAGTCATCGTCAAAAGTTTGTGTTTGCCTTCCAGAGAAGGGTGTTTCTGCTTTGGATGCACCAGGAAAGCCATTTCATGTCCCGGATGCTACTGCTGCTCCTGTAAACGAACTCCAGAAACTTATTAACACAAACAATGACAGAAAGGTATTTGGTTGCATACCAAATATCATCAATTGAAATATGATGCGCTCATATTTGCTCTCCTACTCCAAAGTCATGGTGTATCTATAATTGAATTGACTTTATAGTACCCTATTGTTATTTAACACAGATCAAAGTGTATCCTTACCATATCAATGACGTGGAGTTTACAAATGCACTTGTTGACTCCTTTCTGGAGATTAATAAGAATGAGAAAGAATTCAGTCCTCAAACTTCTGTAGCTGTATCTATTGAAGATTCCAATGTGGGAGCTGTACTGACAATGGGTTATTCAAACTTCAAGGCCAATATTTACTATCCAAGTGATTTCCCAGATGCACAGCCAGGTGATAATTTGACACTTTACTGTTTTGTCAGATGAGGAGCGTGATTAGATTAACCTTAATGTGTCGCTGGAAGTTGGTTTTGGGTGTATTAATTTTATGCTTACAGACGAGAAGTGCAAAACTTGTCAGGTGCATTTACCTTTTGTTCCATGCATATTTAAGGAAGGGCAGCTACAGACGAAGTAACTTTTGCGAATAACACTAATGACTTCAAGGAGTGTAAAGAAGTTTGACAGGGATTGTAAACCAGTTTGACACTGCAAATTGTTTCATATGTTCAGTAAGTTTCAGTCAATAGCACATTTTGAAAAAAGGTTACACACAACAGAAAGAATGCATGATTGAGGTTTGTGATAGCCTTAGTGTAGTGTTCCAGTTTATTTTAAAAGATGAAACAGTTGAGGCAGACTTTCACATTTCTTCGAAATAGTCATCTAGGCATGTAAAATATGGTGATTATTTATGTTATTTGGCCTACAATTAGTAACATAGTTACGCACATCCTTCTTGGTCTTTTATTTCTGTTGTCAGAGTTTATTTATTGTGGCTGGAAGGCAACTATATTATACTAAGCATTACTCATTTTTTTCCTGCTTTGCCTACGAGACTAAAGAACTGCATGCGATCCTAATCTCAAAGTATGATCTCTAACTGTTTAAGTAGGTTATATGTTGTTCAATAGCATTGATACTTATGTAAGCTATTGATTGCAGAAACTTTGAAAAGAACACAAGCTATATTGCACCAGCGGCAAGATCAAATAAATAGAGGAATTCCAATAATAGGGGCTGGTGCAGGGACAGGCATCTCTGCAAAATTTGAGGAAGCAGGTGGTGTTGATCTAATAGTTTTGTACATCTCCGGACACCTTCGCAAGGCAGGAAGAGGTTCTTTGGCAGGGTTTTTGCCTTATGCTGATGCCAATGCGGTTGTGCTAGATATGGCTAGTGAAGTGCCGCCTGTAAGTCTTCTTTCCACTGCCATTAATCAAATAGAATCATTTGGGTTCTCAAATTTTGAATGAGCTTACTTTTGTACCATGTAAGCTTTTCACTTTTCTATTATTCCCTTCTAAAACTGCACTATCCTTGAAGACATCTTCAAAGGAAAAAAAGAAGGTTAATTGGAGAATGCAATTAAGATATGGCATTCGGTGTATTCTTTTACTATAACCTTTCTTGTATTTACATCACTAAACAGAAAAAGCTTGGAGACAAATGTGGTACCAAAGAGTAGATAATTCCATTTCTTCACCCTATCTGGCAAAATAATAAAGAAATTGGTGAATATTTCACTGGAAAACAAAATCATGTTGAATGAAGTAGATAAGCACATCTATTGTCATGTGCGATCATAAAATGCCCTGTGTAAACTGGCAATGGGATGAGAACGCATTGCGCATGAATTTGGATGGTTAAGCACCAATATACGTAGAAAATGAGTGGAGGAGATGAAAATTTTACTTTGTGTATGGCCACTTAGGGAAAAGATAGGATGAAAGATGAGCGTCCAATTGGAGGATTTGCAATGGAGAACAAGATGAAACTGTTTAAGGTGGTTTGTATATGTGTAACATCCCGGGCCCCACTGTGTAATATTGTCCGCTTTGGGTCACCCGCCCTGGCGCGGACGAACCGCCATCCCAGCCACGGTCTTTTCCCTCACGGCTTTAAAACGTGTTACACAGGTTAGAGGGACTCAAGCCTTATAAGCTGACCAAGACCTCCCTCCCTAGGCGATGTGGGACAATAGAGGAGGCTGTCACACTCTCCACCTCTTAACAGAACATCGTCTTCGCTGTGGCCCCACGGGCGTCAGAATAGTATTCTTGCTGTGGCCCCACACGCGATCGGGAGTCGGCTCTGATACCACTTGTAACATCCCAGGCCTCACTGTGTAATATTGTCCGCTTTGGGTCACCCGCCCTGGCGCGGACGAACCGCCATCCCAGCCACGGTCTTTTCCCTCACGGATTTAAAACGCGTTACACAGGTTAGAGGGACTCAAGCCTTATAAGCTGACCAAGACCTCCCTCCCTAGGCGATGTGGGACAAGAGAGGAGGCTGTCACACTCTCCACCTCTTAACAGAAGAGCGTCCTCGCTGTGGCCCCACGGGAATAAGAACAGCATTCTTGCTGTGGTCCCACACGCGGTCGGGAGTCGGCTCTGATACCACTTGTAACATCCCGGGCCCCACTGTGTAATATTGTTCGCTTTGGGTCACCCGCCCTGGTGCGGACGAACCGCCATCCCAGCCACGGTCTTTTCCCTCACGGCTTTAAAACGTGTTACACAGATTAGAGGAACCCAAGCCTTATAAGCTAACCAAGATCTCCCTCCCTAGGCGATGTGGGACAAGAGAGGAGGCTGTCACACTCTCCACCTCTTAACAGAACAGCGTCCTCGCTGTGGCCCCACGGGCGTTAGAACAGCATTCAAGCTGTGGTCCCACACGCGGTTGGGAGTCGGCTCTGATACCACTTGTAACATCCCGGGCCCCACTGTGTAATATTGTCCGCTTTGGGTCACCCGCCCTGGCGCGGACGAACCGCCATCCCAGCCACGGTCTTTTCCCTCACGGCTTTAAAACGCGTTACACAGGTTAGAGGGACTCAAGCCTTATAAGCTGACCAAGACTTCCCACATCGCCTAGGGAGGGAGATCTTGGTTAGCTTATAAGGCTTGGGTTCCTTTAATCTGTGTAACGCGTTTTAAAGCCGTGAGGGAAAAGACCGTGGCTGGGATGGCGGTTCGTCCGCGCCAGGGCGGGTGACCCAAAGCAGACAATATTACACAGTGGGGCCCGGGATGTTACAAGTGGTATCAGAGCCGACTCCCGACCGTGTGTGGGGCCACAACAAGAATGCTGTTCTGACGCTCGTGGGGCCACAGCGAGGACGCTGTTCTGTTAAGAGGTGGAGAGTGTGACAGCCTCCTCTCTTGTCCCACATCGCCTAGGGAGGGAGGTCTTGGTCAGCTTATAAGGCTTGAGTCCCTCTAACCTGTGTAACGCGTTTTAAAGCCGTGAGGGAAAAAACCGTGGCTGGGATGGCGGTTCGTCCGCGCTAGGGCGGGTGACCTAAAGCGGACAATATTATACAGTGGGGCCCGGGATGTTACAAGTGGTATTAGAGCCGACTCCCGACCGCGTGTGGGACCACAGCAAGAATGTTGTTCTGACGCCCGTGGGGCCACAGCGAGGACGCTGTTCTGTTAAGAGGTGGAGAGTGTGACAGCCTCCTCTCTTGTCCCACATCGCCTAGGGAGGGAGGTATTGGTCAGCTTATAAGGCTTGAGTCATTCTAACCTGTGTAACGCGTTTTAAAGCCGTGAGGGAAAAGACCGTGGCTGGGATGGCGGTTCGTCCGCGCCAGGGCGGGTGACCCAAAGTGGACAATATTACACAGTGGGGCCCGGGATGTTATAATATGTGTAACAATATCCATTGGATGTTGTGGTGAGAATATGTGACTCTTTTCATGGGGACGCACATGAAAAGGATGGGAAGATCTTAAATAAATGTGAGAAGAGATTATGATAAAAATGTGACTCTCTAGCAACTGGATCTTTTAATAAACTCAATGTGAAAGTGGATTTCAACAGTGCAAGAGGATCTTCCAAGTCGACCACACTTTAGTGGGATAAGCTTGGTGGCTGTTGTTGTTCTTCCCATTCACGACTTGTCTGATGTCTCTTATAAGCCACTAATCAAGAAAGGGGGGATGCAGATACAAATAAGGTGTTAGTGAACCTTTGCTGCACTATGGGTATTTTCTTTCGGTTACAGGGATATTTGGAAAGATTGAGATGGATAATTTAAATTTGTCAAGGTGGATTGGTTAGGAAAAAATCTTCACATGCTAACAGAGTTTCCTTGCGAAGCCACAACTTAAGACGGTGCTAGATATGACTGCCATACTTGGAAAATTTTCAAAATTTTGCTTATTTGACATCCATCCATGCCTGTGCCATCCGAAATATCTAATTTATCCCCCGTTACATCTATTAATATCGAAAATGTATGTTCCTCCATGGTTATATTTGTTTTTCTTCTGCGTAATATGCTAGAATGAATAAATGGATGCTTCACCTTTAAATTAAGTTTTTTTTATTACCTTCCTGAAATAGTTCTCATCATATATGGAGAATATATTTACATAGGTTGTGAAGGCTGTATCTGTTCTTGCTGGAGTATGTGGAACTGACCCTTTTTGTTTGAATGGATTACTTCCTAAGGAAAGTGGAGTCCATCGCATTTTTTGGGGTGCAAAATTTTCCCACAGTGGGGCTTTTTGATGGCAATTTCAGACAGAATCTGGAAGAAACAGGAATGGGATATGGGTAGGTTTTCCCAAATAACATCTCTTTGTACTCCAACTTGATCCCCTATGGCTTAATGAGCAGCTTCTCTCTTTGATCTTTGTAGCTTGGAAGTTGAGATGATAGAAAAAGCTCTTAAAATGGGTCTACTAACTATTCCTTGTGCTTTCAATGAAGATGAAGCTGCAGAAATGGCAAAAGCTGGAGCTGATATTATAGTGGCTCACATGGGCCTCACAACTTCTGGCTCACCTGGAGCAAAGACTACTTTCGCATTGGAGGAAAGCGTAGCTCGTGTACAAGCTCTTGCAAATGCCGTGCATAGGATCAATTCCCATGCTATTGTCACGGTCCGTGAATCCTCCCGTACTCGTGACACTTGTAAGTGGTGCTTGGGGTTATTAGGTGAAGAGTGTAGAGGCAGAAGGGACGAACACAACTGGTTCGTGGGAGTGGCGTTAGGACAGTTGGTGCTAGGAGTTCTAGGATAGAAAGATTACATTACTTAGGAGCTCTGAAGATGGGGTAGGCCTCCCGTGCACAAACTGGTCGGGAGCTGATGCCGCTCTCCTAACGAGGTCATGGCAGGCCAAAACCAGTTGTTGTGCTTAAATGGATCTGCTGTCTCACTTGACGGACTAGACGCCCGAGCGATGTTAGGCGTGGTAGCATCTCGTATGAAGAAGCATTCACCGTATTGTTCGCTGGAACAGCTACAAAAGGAAGGCTGGCCTGGCGAATTTCGCTCGCCAGGTGCTCGCGGGTCGTTCCGAGGCCAAGGAAACTCTTGGCCCGTGACACATGGTATCAGATTAGGAATTCCTCCAATAAGTGAGTTAGTCGGAGAATCGAACTTCTCGCTCAAGTGTGGGTCGAACTGATAAGTACTAGTTGTACCAGTCCTAGTGGGTGGAAAGTGAATGGCCGGGGCAAAAGATGCTCAAACGAAGCCGGGCTCTCTGCTCCTAGGATGGCTGGGTGCTAGGACGAGTCAGTTCCTTGTTGAGCTGATAAGGAGTTGGAGAAGAACCGAATCCTCGCTGAATGGGATAACGTTCCTGGATCGATTGGTGAATTCGAAGAAGAGGTCTACTGTAACGTTTTCAACAAGAAAAGAACCTCCATTTGGTTTGTTGGGGTCAAAGAAGCTGGGTAGGCAAAGATGGTGCTGCCAAAAGATGCGGTTGTCGAAAAATGCCACACTTGCCAAAAAAATACAGGTGACTGAGAATGGCCGAGCAGCTGAGATCAAAAGAGGCTACCGATGGAGCAAAACCTGTTTTGTTGGGCGAGCGTGACCATTAGATGTGAAATCCCAAAAAGTGGCGCATCAATGGTTAATGGACGCAAGGAAGCGATAGGACAGATCGCAACGAGGATGTTGCGAATTTGAGTGGGGGAGAATGTCACGGTCCGTGAATCCTCTCGTACTCGTGACACTTGCGAGTGGTGCTTAGGGTTATCGGGTGAAGAGTGTAGAGGCAGAAGGGACGAACACAACTGGTCTGTGGGAGTGGCATCAAGATGGTTGGTGCTAGGAGTTCTAGGATAGAAAGATTACATCATTTAGGAGCTCTGAAGACGGGGTAGGTCTCCTGTGCACAAACTGGTTAGGAGCTGATGCCGCTCTCCTGACGAGGCCATGGCAGATCGAAACCAGTTGTTGTGCCTAAATGGATTTGCCGTCTCACACAATGGATTAGACGTCCGAGTGACGCTGGGCGTGGTAGCATCTCGTACGAAGAAGCATTCACCGTATTGTTCGCTGGAATAGCTACAAAAGGAAAGCTGGCCTAGCGAATTCTGCTTGGCAGGCGCCCACGGGTCGTTCCGAGACCAAGGAAACTCTCTGCCCGTGACACTATCGTCTTATGCCATGGAGGTATATAGTGAAAGCATCTCTTATGTCTTTTCTGTGCCGAGTTCCTTCATCACCTCTAATTGCATCTCTCTGGAGTATGATCATGACTTGCATGTTCTTTACTCCGCTACTACCCAATTTGTCGTGGTTGAACCATTATCCAAATCATTCCAGGCACCTCACAGTGAATTTCATGCAGCATGACTAGAGAGATGTGTGCCGTTAGTCAGTTCTCCTTTCTAGGTGTTCTTAATTATTCCTGCATTGTCCTTGTTTCTTCCTTTGAGTTATATGGTTCTTCCACTCGTTTTGCTTGAGTTCTTTTTCAGCTCCTTTTTTCTTTGTCATATATTGTAAAACATCAAATGCTGTTCACTGCTCTTGCTTAGGCCTTGGACACTCTGTCCTACTATGCTCGTTTTGCCTCAAATAGTTGATGTTGTGATCTACACCTTGGGTGAGTAATCATTTTAGTGGCTTTATTGTCCCTGATCATCCAATAGTTCTGGACATCGTGGGGAAGTGAATGTATTTTGGTGTGAATGTGCAGGTCCTATATCTGGTCCAAAAGAGGCAGAATTCATACTGAAGAACACTGAAGGAGTTCATGGGCTTTATGGTGCATCAAGCATGGAGAGGTTCCCCGTTGAGCAAGCAATTAAAGACACAATCCAAAAATACAAATTGATATCCCTGAAGTGAGCTTCGGTGTATCACTCTGTGCACTAAGATGTTAATTACAAGTTTGTACTTAGCTACATCTGAGTACTATGATTTAACAGTAAATAAGTTGGCAAATTTTTTGTCTGAATAATTATTAATATCCCTTTCTATCAAGAGTGGGAGCTTTTTGAAAATGAGGATGCTGACTATTACTTTATATTAATGATCCATATCTGAAGGCTGGTGAGCGATTCTATGTTTTCTTCCATTCTCTCTGGAATTGTCAAAATGAAGGAAACACTCTCAGGAGGACTGACTTCCTGTCACTTCCTCCCACTTCAGCATGATTCGTGGACTTCTCTCTTGACACAACAAGCAAGCTCAGTTTTGTTCTTACTTCTAGTAAGCTGATGTTCCTGAGAAGCGCCGGCAGAAAAAAGGCTAAGGATGCCTCGTTATGATTTGTTCTCCGAACTGAAATTAGATCTCTTGATTGACACGAAAGCCCTCGTTGTAGCATGTAAAGGGCTTTGAAATGCTCGTCAGTCACATACTGATCAAGGAAACTACAAGAGAGAGAAACGAGAGGTGTTGAAGATGGCAAATTACATCAAATCTCGACGGGTTAAATTGAATGGGATCCTTGTATATGCTGGGATCATAGTGAATGCAAGTCGCATCGACATTTGCATGCCATCCTTTCTTGATACTGTGACCTGCATGTTCCTCGGATGATTTAGTACGTACTTTTCAAGTAAAGCTTCTCCGCAAAAGATCACTTGCCTTCGATTGTACAGTCCATGAGTGCCACCCAAGGCACAGGAGCACATTTGACATTCTAAGCGGCTCTTTAACAACTTGGAATTTCATTGAAATGTCAGCGTTGCTCTCATCACGTACGCGTCCACGGACCCGAAGAGGACAAAATCTGCACCCATGCATGCGATAGGGAGAATCTCACCTTTAAGCCGTATGACATGCCGTTGAGATCTTCAAGAGTGAGAGCAGCCCCTTGAGGTTTCTTCCTCAGAATAGCCAACTGCTCTTCCTGAAATTTCAGCGAGTTTTTACCCCTCTCCTGCTCTCTCTCGTTAAAAAGTGAAACTTAAAGGTAACATGGCAAGTATTTCTTTGGAGGACCTTATCGTAA
Organism: Eucalyptus guilfoylei; assembly: GCA_016097605.1. Lineage (NCBI taxonomy): Eukaryota > Viridiplantae > Streptophyta > Magnoliopsida > Myrtales > Myrtaceae > Eucalyptus > Eucalyptus guilfoylei. The sequence continues at coordinate 29,859,711 of CM027868.1, read as the reverse complement.
TATTTGAATATTTTCTTTGACCAAGTCAAAGAAGTGATTGGATCCACTTCTTTAAAAAAGAAAAGAAAAGAAAACGTGAAAAGTCATAGAAAAGGGGGAAAAGAAGTAAAGTGGACGCTCTTTGGAAAAAAAAAGTATTTAAAAAGTACTAAATGTTTTATATTTGTGCCAATTAAGTTATAAATTTTTTTTATGTCAATTTAGTCTTAAACATTTTTGCTTGGTATCAATTTAGTCATTTTTGGCAAATTTTGACTGGATTTTGCTGACTAAGTGCCGATTGGCTGACGTGGCACGATCAGCGCTGACGTGGATAACATTTTAATAATATTTTATTTTTTATTTTTTCCTTCTCCTCCTTCTTCCTCTAGTCGGTGAGCCTCGCCAATGGCGACGAGGGCAGCCTTGCGTTGGGTTGGCAAGGGTTGCCCTCGCTGGCCATGGCGAGGTCGTCAATGAGGCTTGACTCTCGCCAGCCTAGCGCAAGGCCGCCCTTGCAGGCCAAATTGAGGCCACCTAGGCCGCGAGGGCAGCCTCTCGACCAACCTCTGGTGAGTTGGGTTCGCGGCCACTGGGTAGGGCTCAAGCCTCATCGGTTGAAGGAAGGAGTAGAAGGAAAAAAAGAAAAAGAAAAAGAAAATAAAAGATTAAAAAAATAAAAATATTATTAAAAGTTTTGCACGTCGACCGATTGTACCAAGTTAGGCGGCCAGTGCCCAGTTAGCAAAATCATGCCAAAATTAGTCGGAAAGGACTGAATTGGCATCAAGTAAAAATATTTAGGATTAAATTGGCACCAAAAAAAGTTTAGGACTAAATTGGCACAAATGTAAAAGATTTATGACTTTTTTTAACACTTTTCCCCATTTTTAGGGGCTGAGAGCAGTTCTGGAAAGGAAGAGAGCAAAGAAAAAGAAGGGAAAGAAGAAGAAGAAGAAAAGAGAGGAAAAGAAGAAGGATTCCGTATGTGCTCACATGAACGCCTCACCAAGTAAATTCGACTACGTATTGCGACATTTGATAAGTGCTTGCGCCCCTTGTTTTTCTAATCGGATTAGTTTTTAAGGTTAGAGTTTAAATTCGAAATTATGTGATATTCAATTTGTGAAGTCCGATTTTTAAGTTGTTGAGTTATGGAATTTCATGGAATTGTAGATTATGTTGTTGTAGAGCCATGGGGTTATTTGAAGTAACAGTTTAATCAAAGAGAAATCTTAGTTTTTCACATTCAAGTTTTGCATTGCAAATGACTTGAATAATTGTTTTGAGTATGTGATTTGTTAGCACGTATAAGTCATTTTGTTAGTGTTTAAGCATTATATAACAATTTCATTGTTGAAGTAACATTTTACTTGATTTAATGTTAGGATCGCAAGTCCAACGATTCGAATAACATTTGTTTCTTGTATGTAGGTGTTCCGAGGTGAGTGGTTTTACGGTTTTGTAAAACCTATGTCTAGAAATTTATAGGATGACATATTATGGGTTAAAGAAGCATTACATGATTTGATATTTCTTTGAAAAGAAACAAAAGTGATGCTTAAGGCATATTCGATGCATAAAATTAGATTGAGTGTTTACTACCAAGTCTATTGGAAATGGCAAAGTATATTTTGAACATAGTTTGAGCCAATTGTTGTGAATGGTTTGCAAAACATTTTATGAACGACATTTTGAGAGACTTTTTATGAAAGATGTTTCCAAAAGTTATACACATCGATTTGTGAATTTGGTTTATGAAATGATGAGAAATGCTTTATGAAAAGTATTTCTATTGGATGGACTGAGTTATGAAAAATTATATAATTGATTTGTGAAATGTATTGTGAGTTATGAGATTAATTATGGATTGAATTTATGGTATAATAAGATGTGAGTTTGGTACTCAATATTGCTATAAACCCATTCAAAGGTTTGTGGGTATGTATACCGAGTTTAGGATATTCTTTTGGTCTTGTCACTAAGCATTGTGTTGTGACCATGGTAATATATCGAGCAATAGATTAGTTAATGGAATGGACCATTGACATGATTTTTGATAGAAATTAATCAATGGATTTGCCCATTGATGAATTGTGATGATGGCTTAAATGTGTTTTCTAATTAGTAGAAAGCCTTTTTGATAAGAAAGACTCATTTATGATTCGATATGTATTTTATACTTTGACTTTGAGTTATGAAGTTTTTGTATTGCTTTGTATACATGCATAATGATTGCTCAATCTGCTTAAAAGATGTAGTACTCATTAGACTCTAGTTATTCATTCAATTGGTTTTTCTTGTTTTTAGGTCTCTCACTTGGGGTGCGCATGATAACCATTATGTTTTTCTATTTCTCTATTTTTTTGTTCTTCGAAATAGTTTGGAACAGAAAACCGTTTGATAATGTAATTTTATTTTTCTATTTCTGGAACAAATTTTTATTCTAGAAATAGATTTAGAACAGATTTCAGAAGTGAGATTTTTTAGCTTTTTTTTTTAAAAATTTTTGGAACAAAAGTAAGAAATGAAAACATCGTTCACTTTCGTCACCACCCACCGCTCGTCGCTTGTCGCCAATTCTAGTTGCCCACTGCCTATTGGTCGCCTCCCAACATCATTCGGGAGGGAAAAATTTTGTATCGTTATCAAACGATTTTCTATTCTATGAATATACGTTTTGTAAGGTTATAAAGCGTGTATTTTTGCTCAGAAACTCGTCTGAGAAATAGAAATTGATTTTTGGAATAGAATAGTTGTCATTCGTGCCCTTAGTGGCAAGTAGGGTGAGAAACTTTGGGAAAATTGTCCAAAAAATCCCAAACTTATTAACACTTTAGCCAATTCAATTCTAAACATTTTCATTTCTTGTTAATTGAGTCCATTGGATCAATTTTGGCTAGAAAATGCTGATGTGTGACACCTAGGGCCCGTTTGGTTCGGCTTTGGGGGAATGCCATTGGGAGAATGCAAATACCTTTGAGGTAAAGGGGTTTTCTGAAATGTTACACCGTTTGGTAAATTGTAGCATTAAAATGTTACTTAGTACAAATACCGTTTCGCAAAACTCACATTTTGTAATGGGCTTTTGCTTTTTTTTTTTTTATCTGAAAGTTAAATTCGGCAGCTGGCTAACCGCCGGCCAACCGTTGGACGGCCAGATCTAGCCGCCTGAGGTTGTGACCTTAGGTGACGCACGCCATCTACGGTTGTAGAGGCTAGATTTGGCCTTCAAACCACTAGATTTGGCCTTTAGACGGCTAGATTTGGCGGCCTGATTCACGCGAGCCGAAGGAGTCGGAGCGCAGAAGCAGGGAGTTGATGCGATGCTGCTCGCGCTCGTCGAAGGGTATGGATCTACTGTAGTAGAGGAAGGCGTTGACAGTGGAGGCGGGGTTGGCGGAGAACTCGAAGTCGGGGGCGTCTTAGAGCAGCGGGGTTAGAGGGCCGTCGGGTTGGTCGAGGGGGGGGTTAAGGCTAGATCTGGCCACCGGACGGCCAGATCTGGCCTCCAGACCGCCAGATCTGGCGGCTTGAGGCCTGGTTTGCACGAGTCGAAGAAGTCGGAGCGCAGAAGCAGGGAGTCGATGTGGTGTTGCTCGCGCTTGTCGAAGGGGATGGATTTGCCGCATAAGAGGAAGGTGTTGACGGCGGAGGTGGTGGTAGGGCCGGCGGAGAACTCGAAGTCGCGGGTGAACAAGATGAACAGTAGTGACGCATGAATAGTGGAACTTGCATTTTGGAAATGCTGAATGCTCGGGTGGGTTTGTGAAGACTTTTGGGGAAAGTCTTTAGAAAAATGTAAAGACCTTTGAGTTAAAGGTACTTTCCAAAATGCAAACTGTGTTTGGTAAATTGTAATTTGAAAGCTCTTTGTAAGTACCTTTGAGTAAAATGATGTTTGGGTAATTACATTTACAAAGAACTTTGGTGATTAATAATAAAAAAAATTATCAAAAAAAAAAAAGTTCGCTGGTGAAGCGGGCGGTCGTCGATAGCCTCAGGGTTAGGCGACCTTCGGCAAGGGTCGCCCGACCCAGATCTAGGTCCGCCGGAGGTCGTAGGACCTCGTGACGACCCAAATCTGGGTCGTCAGAGGTTGCGCGACCTCCGGCGACCAGATCTGGGTCGCGGTGACGCGACTCGCCGGGTCACGCGACTTGCGGGCGGTCGCCGTGACTCGCCGGGGTGGCGCGACTGGCCGATGACGGTCGCCGCGACCTCGTCGACCTTAGCCGTGACCACGCCGGCCTCTCGAGCTCGTCTACGCCGCCGGAGAAGAAGATGAACAGTGGCATGGGCATTTCAAGAATGTTGAAAGCCTAAGGCAGCCTAGGACCTGCCTTGGGTTCAGCCTTGTGAAGGCTGGCATTTGGGGACTGTAAGCCCAAAAATAATTGCCAAACACACTGGCATTTGCCCAAGGACCTTTAGAGGTCTAAAGGGCTTTTTGAAGCAGTTGCCAAACGCAGCCAAAAAGCACCTCGAGAGCCGCATTGGGCTTTTAACATTGGGAATGCTAACATTTGCTCAATGAGCTTTCAAAAATGACTCCCAAACACAAAATATTTTCCCCAAGCCCCTTGAGGAAGCTGAACCAAACGGGGCCCTACTATGCCACGTAGGACCCCCAGCATTGACGTGGACAAATTTTATTGATATTTTAATTTTTTTGAATTTTTATTATTTTGTATGATATATATTTTTTCTTTCTTTTCTTTTTGGCCTTTTCCTTTTTCTTTTGCTAGTGGTTGGCCACCGCCCACAGGCAACGGGCCAGGCTAAGACGTGCCACCAACCACGGCTAGTCGGCTAGCCTCGCCCGCCACAAGCGAGGCTCGACTGGGTGAGGGCAAGCCTCGGCGAGGGGCCTCACTACATCTGGTCGGGGTGAGGGCTCCTCTTGATGGGGCTTACCTTAGCCCGGCCGGGCCTCGCTTGTGGCGGGCAAGGCTAGCTAGCTGGTCGTGGCTGGTGGCTGGCCACCGACAAAAGAAAAAGTAAAAAAGCCAAAAAGAAATGAAAGAAAAAATAAAATAAAAATAAAATAAAAATTCAAAAAATATTAAAATATTATTTAAATTTGTACATGTCAGCGTCGTCGGTCTTATGTGGCATTACCGACGTCTATGTTAGCATTTTCCAACCAAAATCGGCCAAATAAACTCAATTGATAAAAAAAATAAAAATGTTTAGGACTGAATAAGCAAAATGAAGAGGTTTTGGACTAAATTAATAAAAGTGCAATAGAGTTAGGACTTTTTGGATAATTATCCCAGGAAACTTTTGGGAGTTGTATTTTTGGGTATGGCTTGAGGAAGTTGTGTATATCATTGGAGATATATATGTTGATATTATGTTATTGGTTATGTTTGAGGCTATGCCTTTCGTGTGGAAGGACGGTCATGTTATCCCTATTTCTTATACTTTTCAGGGTGTGACACTTATAGAACGCATTCACTTATATCTACGGTGTCTCCTTCAGATCCAACTAAAATGTTTGGTTTATTTTGGCTATCTAATAATCTTTTCAATTTGGTTCGGCTTACGGTCTAAAAAAGATTTGCAAATCAACATATTTGATTCGGTTCAAATTTCACCCTGAGCTTATCCTGAGCATTTGGGTTCACATTCAGGACCTTGACAATCCATCATGGCAGCAGTAGTGGTGGTTTGCAAATTATTCATTTTCCACAAAACAAATAAAGCCTAATTTAGCAAATCTTATCTTTTTAACTTATCAGTTTTTCTCTCATAAGGTCACCAACTAGTTTTGGTTAAGTATTATTTAACTTGCTTGACGACATTTATTTGATTTATTTTTAAATTCAACAATTTTTATTTGTATTACCTACCAAGCGTTACATTGATCAACTTTTTTGGTAAATTACTAACCTTAACGGGAGTGATTACTAACTTTTATTAGGATAAGTTACCAACAAATTTTGCGACACCACCTCTTATTTGAATTAATTATTGATGTTCATTTGATATTTTTTTCATATAATCAACTTCTCCTATTTTGGATAAAACAGTAATATTTTTCTTATAATCTACAAATTTAAATTCACCTTTCTTACAAAAGTCTTAAATTTGTCCTATAATAGATGAAATTACCAATATTTGTTTAAGTGAAAATTTTTATACCATTAATTACTAATTAGTTTTGGGTTACCAAATCCCTTTTAAGTTACTTATACCCAACTGTTATTTGTTTCTATTAATTTACTAACTCTTTTTAGCTATTACTTTTAACCTTAGTTGCCAACTTTTTAAATTTACCAACTATTTTTAAATATTATGATAATAAAAAACTCTTCTTAGGTAGTATTACCAACCTCTCAACTAAAGTGATTGCCAACTTTTCTCCAATTACCATGCAAACTGCTTTTGTAATACTAACTCTTATTTTGAGTTACTTATTGAAATTATTTGCCTTTACTAGTGTGACCTACAAATCTTTATCCAGTTAAATTTCCAACTGGATTACCAACTCATAATTGAGTTGCATATCATGATTTATTTCTTTTTCTTAATTTTACTAACCTCATTAATCAGTTATCACTTTGATTTTCCTTACTTATCAACTCTTAGAAGTTTTCAATTACTCCCACCATTATAAATGTTGCCAGTACGGAGAAAAAAATCTGTATTTGTGGGCACAATATAAATCTGCCTTCCAAAATTTTATTAGGGTGTTTATTTGGCCTTTAAATTTTCTTCAATCTTAGTTTGAAAAGGAGAATTTTTATAATATTAAATAACTCGAAATCAGAAAATTATATATATCTTACGAGATTTTAAATCACCTCAAAATGTTTACTCATTTGGAGAAAAATTCTTATTAAGTATTTTAGTTTCGCTAATGGGCCAACAACCAAACGAGAAGAATCCAATTAAAAAAAAGAAAAGAAAAAGAAAGTACATTTTATGCTTTAGATTATCATGTGCCCACGTGAAGAGGAAATCCGACTAAGAAAGAATTTTTAAAATTCATACGTAAGATTAGTTGAGATTATATCTCACGGACTTTGTGTTTTATAGTATGTCAATCATGCAGATGATGCATAAAATACTTCTTTCCCCAACCAAACAGGAGGCGTGATTGCAATTTTACAACCACCTATCTAACAAACTGAAGATCCGTATGCAATTAAACCTCAGATTTTCTTCAGAGAGTTATCCAAGGAGTCTTTTCAGATGCTCTAGTGACCATTGATCATCTCATAGGTAGGTGTTGGTTGACTTTAATGAGCCAATGAGATTCTTCTCTTTGGCATTCGAACTTATACCAAGCAGCCATCACGATAACTAATTTAGTTGTGCTTTTACACATATACATATGAAAAGTTAGGGACTGAATATGTCGATTTCCTCATATCTGAACATGTTGACATTATTCCCTATTTGCTAGGGTTGGTGCAACTTCCATATCTTTATGCGGGTAAAAGCACTAACACCGATCCCATTTAAGAAATTCTATCCACCCTATTTAGCATATAAAATCGCATGCGGTCTAGAATCATCCATCATCTTTGATCATGGGTTGGGACCAATGAGCAATCGATGCACAGATGATTAATGGCCATAGGTCACATAAGATTCTTTACCCGGGTCTTCGTGAACTTTATGTATAAAGCAGTATTACTCCTTAGAACTCAAATCCAGTTCAACAGGTGGTGAATTCGTATGGTGGTTGACCAAGCTCGCAATGGACCGAAGCACAAAAATCCAACTTCGCAACATTGGGGAAGGCGTCAATATGGTATGAGGATGAGGGGGTTGGAGTCCCAAGGCTTTTTTTTTTTTTTTTTTTTTTTTTTTTTTTTTTTTTTGGGTGGGGGGGGGTGTTTCATTGACATAAGATTTGCCAAAATTAGGTTATAAAAAGATTGCAATTCTATGACTAAATGACAAGGGAGTTGAACCACTCTGAATTTAGGTCCTCAAACCCTAAAGCCGGTTCTCAGGTTCTCTCCTTAAAACCATCCCCAGCTGATGCCAAGTTTGAGAGCTCTAAGATTGTAATCGAAGAGAGAGAGAGAACATCGTATCAGTTCCTCTATTATGGTGAAGAAGACGGTCTTGAAAGTTAGTATCCCTTGCGAGAAATGCAAGAAGAAGCTCCTCAAATCAGTGTCTACATTAGAAGGTAAGTTACAAGCTCCCCATCCCATGCACCTTTTTGCCCTAATTTCTTTTTGTCTGCTTATTTAATTGCAGAACTGTTTCTCTTTTAATGCACTTTGGAATTTGAATGTATGTTAAAGTCGAGAAAATGCTCGCTTTTCCCGTTCATTTTCGCATCCCATCTCCACGTCATTATATGGTACTATGCTCCCGAAACGAGAAGGAACTGAATCTTGAGTCTCTAACTGCGATTTCACCTGGCAAATTTGGTCTATATTATGATTGATGGTTAGATGGATTGCTAATTTGTGAATGCAGGGGTAGATAAAATCGAAGTGGACTCCTCCAAGGAAACGTTGACGGTGACAGGCGACGTGGACCCATACGATGTCATACATCAGGTGAGAAAAGCCGGCAAATATGCGGAGGTCGTGAGCATCGGGCCTCCTCCTCCGCCGCCTAAGCAAGACGGGCAGAAGAAGCAAGAAGAGAAGAAGCCTGAGGAGAAGAAGCCCGAGGCGAAGGCGACCCATATCCACCCGCCCTGCGATTGCCCGATTTGCTGGCAAACGGCGGTCTTCTACGCACCGAGATGGGAAGAGCCCGAACCGTCTTGCTCCATCATGTGACATCCCATCTGCATTAGGGAATCTGTCAAGATTTAGATTTGGTAGATCTGGGATAAGAGTCATTGACCTCGTTATTCTATCTTTCTCAGCAACATGTGCTTTTCTTCCTTGTGATCATACAGTTGGAATCCAATTAAATTTAGTTTCAGATGATCCTCAAATCTTATTTAAAAAAAGAACAAATTATAAAATAATGTAATAAAGATAGGGTGCATCATGTTTGCAGTTCAGCTATGCTCCGGCTAATTAGTACTTCATGTCCATCTCAATTACATCTATCGACCTACCAAATTCGACTAATTGAGCCCGTCGCGTCGTATCTTGTGGTCCATTGTGTCCAATTTAGGTCTCTACTCTCCTAATGGAGCTTGAGTGATGGATCTGCTCATTCACTAAGCATTTATATGTACCATTCTTTTTTCCATGGAGAAAAAAACTAGAGCAGTTTTCAATTTCCTTGAATGTGTGCTTGCTAAGTGAAAATCACTAAATATTTAGGAATATATGACCATACACCGCCAGCGTATAGAAAAATTTACAGGAGGGTTTCATTCGCCTTTGCAACGAGGATTGTGATTATTTACTCTCTCAAATCGACATCATATAAAGTCGCTTGTGTACTATTCTTTTTCGCACAATCATGGTATTCTATATTTACTTAAATATCTAACTAATAAAAAGTAATAAAAGTGCTTTATGTTTCAACGAAGTTACAGGAGAGGCTGTTCTTTTAGTTTTCCAAGCGCCCTTGTTTTCATTTTGGAATGAAAATAACATATATTAGATTTAGAGTAGCTTTTTAACTTCATTTACCTTGTTTTCAGTTTATTGGTATTCTAAATTCGTAGGTTGTATAACTAAGATAAATATCGATTAGTTAGAAATAGCAACATCAGCAAATTCATAACATCAAAAAAGTACTCTGAATTCTAAGCAATACTATAATTATGTATTGGACGTAAGAAAATTTTAGTTGCCTATAGACGAGCAAAAATCTCTATGACGCTAATAGCTCTTGTAGCATGTTAGAAGAGGAATCAATATTGATTGTAACAACGGGTGACTACGGTTGAATTTATTATTTCATCCTTCATAGATATTTCAAAAGAACCTAAAAGAAAGAAATTTATGACACATTTACATAAACTTTTATCATTTTCTCTTTATTGAATTTAAATATTACGATGGATACACTTTATTTATTGTCTTGAATAGAAGAACCTCAGACTTTCATAATATACTGATGTTGACATCCGTATTCGCATGCAATATCTTCATACATTTTAGGGATTTGAATAATATTTGAAATTTTGGCAGGAAATTAAGAAAATACTCTGTCACTTTGCTTAAGTGTAAACAAGCACATTCCTCGAGTTCTTTAATAGAAAAGATCCGTAGTGATTTCTTCCATCAACTTAAAATTATATATAAATCAGAATTGCATTATTTGATAATAAAAACAAAATTTTTTTTTTTTTTTGCTTTTGAAAACAAAAAAAGAAACTTTATATGTAAGTGCAATTAAGGCTTGTGCTTTTTCCATCCCTTTCTGCTTCTCACATTCTCTATCATCTTAAATTAACTACAATATCCCTTGCATATCCTAGATATGAGATTTTTTTTTTTTCTTTTTTTCCCCGTTTCTTTGGAAATTATAATGAATTTAGAATTGACAAATAATATGCTTTTGCAAATTGAATAGATTGTCTAACAATGCAATTGCAACTGTCATAATTTTCTTGTTAACAGCTAATTATTCCATGTAATCAAGGTAAACATAATATTCTATATAATGTTTTAAAGAGCATTTTCTTCTAAATTTGCATGATAATAATGGATGTTTAGAATTTTTAATATAGTTAATTTTGTCATACTTTTAAATATTTTGAAACTATCTTTTATAAAACCACGCAGTGATGGCATGAAAAATAAATAAAATTTGGAATATTAGATTCACCAAATAAAGCAAAGGTGGAGCAGTTAAAATACATAGATTATAAAGTAATCCCACATATTAGAATTATAATTAAACTGGATGCATTCATTAAAGTTAGTAGATGATTTTTCACTTTTACTTGTGCTTTGGTTATTTTTTGAATAATGGTTTCCTAGTAAACAAAAATTAGAACTATACAACTCATTAACACGATAATTTATTGGTTATTTGTCGAATAAAGTATTATTTTGAAGACGAGAGATACCAATTTCGTTCCAAACAAGAGAAAAATCAAAGAGAAAAATGAAAACAAAAACAGAACAAAAAAAGCTAAAAGAGAGAGAGAGAGTAAACCCCATATTTGACATTCTTAATAATTTGTTTTTAAGGCTTTGCTCGTTTTACAAAAATATGATGTTTTTGAAAAATATTTTTCAGTATTTGACTGAAACTTAAAAATGAATTAAAAAATATATATTCTCCCCTTTGGTTTCTCGTTTACTTTTTCTAGGGGGAAAATTAACCAAAAATTCAATTTTTTAATTATTTTTTCAACAAATTTTCTTTCTTTGTTTTCTTGTTTTTCCTTCTTCAATAAGTTGGGTGCGGCAGCTGACCTTGAGCTTTAACGGAAGCCGGTGAGGCTTGAGCTCATTTGTGAATGATCGGCGGCTATCGCCTTGGTTGATTATTGGTCGAGGAAGAAGAAAAATAAAAGAAATAAAAGGAAAAAAAGAGAAAAAAATTAAAATAATCAAAAACTCACTTTTTTATAAAATAAAAAAATGAATAATAAAAATAAAATATAAAAGATGTTTGGTGAAAAAAGTGTTTGGAATGAATGGGAATGGAAGATGTTTTCCGTGTTTGAAAAGCGGAAAATATTTGTCCTATTTTTAAAGGTATTTTTTTTATTGACGAAAAATGTTATTCTAGAATTTTTTTTTTATGTAAGTCAAATACTGAAACATTTAGAAAAATATTTTTTTTAAAGTTATTTTTCATGAAATGAATATTTTTTCTAGTGGATTTGAAGCTAAAGTAAATGGAAAATTACAAAAAAAATAAAAATAAAAAAATGCATGGAAAATGTGTAAGGTCGATCGTCCCTCTCTATATTCCTACTCATGATTTCACTCTCCTGTCTTCACCATTTCTTCAGCCAACCGCTTCCGCCGCAGCGAAGTCAACCACCGACCCATCGCCAACAACCGCTCCGGCCGCCGGCTCCGATCGCCGCGAGATAATACGGAGGAGGAGGCAATGGCGGCGGCTCCACCGCGAGTCTTCTGCATCGGGACGGCCGACACGAAGCTCGACGAGCTCCGCTTCCTCGCCGCCTCCGTCAAATCGCACGTCGCCGCCTTCGCCGCCGGCTCTCGCTCCACGGTACGTTCGCTTCCCCGCTTGAATCCGAACGGCGTTCGCATTGTTCAGAGAGGACTTGATCCGGCGAAACGTAGATATCTTCCTTTGAGATGATAATGCTTCTGCACTCCGTCGCGAATAGCCTGCCGCGTTTGATTCCGGCTTTTGAGTATTGCGATTGTGTCAAACGACAGGTAGAAGTAGCCGTTGTCGATGTATCGGCTGGTCCGGATGAGATTCAAAGTGTCGAAGGCCTGATGTTTACCTCTCGAAAGGAGCTGCTCTCTCAGTACTTCGAATTCAGTGACCGAGAGCCGCAGAAACTTCCGGACGACAGAGGCGAGGCGGTCTCGTTAATGAGCAAGGCGCTGGAGATTTACCTGAAAAGAGCCAGCGAGGATCGGATTCTAGCTGGAGCTATCGGACTCGGAGGAAGCGGAGGCACCTCTCTGATATCAGCAGCATTTAGAGCTCTTCCACTGGGTTTGCCCAAGGTAATTGTGTCGACCGTGGCTAGTGGACGAACGGAGCCTTACATTGGATCGACGGATATGGTGCTATTTCCTTCTGTAGTGGATGTGTGTGGGATCAATAGCGTGAGTAGGATGGTGTTTTCCAATGCTGCGGCTGCTTTCGCTGGAATGGTGATCGGGAGGATCGATAGGTGCAGGGAGAAAAATAAGGCGAATGCGAAGTCAACTGTGGGTATTACTATGTTCGGGGTTACGACTCCGTGCGTGAATGCTGTGGTGGAGAGGTTAAGTAAGAATGATTACGAGACCTTGGTTTTCCATGCCACAGGCGTCGGAGGCAGGGCTATGGAGTCTTTGGTTAGAGAAGGATTCATACAGGTATGTTCTGATTGCAACTTTCCGTCATGTAGTCTTTGAATGTTGTTAATTTAACTAGTTAACGTCCCGTGTTTAAAAGAAGAAACAATGGGATACATAGTTATGCTAAGGGGAGAAAAGACTATTGGTTCCAATGAGTGCGTTGGTATGGACTAAATCTTATTTTTAGCTCCACTTTTTGTGTTATTCAGGGTGTTTTGGACATCACGACAACTGAGGTTGCTGATCATATTGTTGGAGGTGTTATGGCTTGTGACAGTTCCCGTTTTGATGTTATTATAGAAAAGAAGGTTCCTCTAGTCCTCAGTGTGGGTGCTCTAGACATGGTGAATTTTGGAGCTAGAGATACCATACCTTCTACTTTTCAGCAAAGAAAGATCCATGAACATAATAAACAGGTGATGAGACTTGAATCTTTTTTCCTCTTCATTAGTAGCTGGCATCATGTTATTCTGCTCATCAGTTTTTTTTTCTTCTTTTCCTGATGCCTTAGTTTGTACTTCATTTTTCAACACAATGTTATATGATTATTTTATGAGGAAGATGGACCTTTCTGTTCATTCAAATCACAACAGACAAGATGAGATGCCTTTTCCTATAACCAGAGTACAGAGCAAGATCTCATAAAAAATGAAATTTGGCAGGTTTCACTTATGCGGACTACAGTTGAGGAGAACAAGAAATTTGCTGATTTCATAGCGGACAAATTGAACAAATCATCATCAAAAGTTTGTGTTTGTCTTCCGGAGAATGGTGTTTCTGCTCTGGATGCACCAGGAAAGCCATTTCATGACCCTGATGCTACTGCTGCTCTTTTAAACGAACTACAGAAACTTATTAACACGAACAATGACAGAAAGGTATTTGGTTGCTTACCAAACATGATCAATTGAAATTTGATGCAGTCGTATTTGCTCTCCTACTCCAAAGACACAGTGTATCTATAATCGAATTGACTTTATAGTACCCCATTGTTATTTAACACAGATCAAAGTGTATCCTTACCATATCAATGATGTGGAGTTTGCAAATGCAATTGTTGATTCCTTCTTGGAGATTGATAAGAACAGTGGTAAAGAATTCAGTCCTCAAACTTCTGTAGCTGTATCTATTGAAGATTCCAATGTGGGAGCAGTATCGACGATGGGTTATTCAAGCTTCAAGGCTCCTATTTACTCTCCAAGTGATTTCCCAGATGCACATCCAGGTGAAAATTTGATCACTTTGCTGTTCTGTCAGATGAGGGGCATGACTAGATTAACCTTTGGCTTACTGGTAGATCTAATGAGTAGTGACAGTTGAGAAATGCAAAAAAGATAGCATAAAACAGAAAGAATTCTTGCTGGAGGTTTGTAACAGCCTTTGTGTGGTGTTCCAGATTTCAATTGCGGATTTGGTTGACGTAGCTTATTTGTCAATACATCACGTTCATTTGAAAAGATGGAACAGTTGGGGCAGAGTTTCACATCTTCCAAACAGTCTTGTAGGCATGTAAAATATGGTGATTCTATATGTTATTGTTGGAAGCAGCCCAACTTGTTCGGGAGTCGATTTGATATATCCTGATAATTGCTCATCAAGAATGCCTAATGGGAAGGAGTCCTATTATGGTGGGACGCTGAAAAGGACAAAGACTAAATAAGGAGTCTCAGTTAGGAAGAATACCAGGATGAAATCAATTCTGATGATTGCCCAAATAGAGGAATTGCAGTCAATTGGGGAGATTTCTAATTGGGAGGTGATTATCAATCAATTAGGGAGGATTCCTACTTGGGTGGAGGTCTACCACTATAAACAGAAGGGCTTGAGTGGAGGTTTCTTTGTGCACTAGAAAATACTGGAAAAAGATCACAAGAATCTTCAATAATGTGTGTAAACACGAGAGATCTTGAGAGTTCATCAAGTGTTGTGAGGATTTATTGTGAGAGAAACACTGTTAAGAGTGTTAACCGTAATCCTTCGATTATAGTAGAGTAGTTCTTGGATCAGCTTCCTCTGGTTGTTCCCATTTGGGATTTTTCTGATGTATTGTGTTATTTACATCTTCTGTAAAGAGAATATATGGCCGCATATTGCGTGATTCTGATAGTTAGAATTCCGCTACGATCAGTTGCGATCCGACTTAAATTACAACAGTTATTTGGCTAGCAATTATTACCATAGCTATCCCCATCCTCTTTGGGCTTTTATTTCAGTTCTTATATTTATTTATTGTGGCTGCAAGGCAACTATATATTACTAAGCATCTCTCATCTTCTTCCTGCTTTGCCTACACGACTAGGAACTGCATGCGGTCCTAATCTCAAAGTATGATATCTAACTGTTTAAGTAGGTTCTATGTTGTTCAATGGCAGTGATACTTATGTAAGCAATTGATTGCAGAAACTTTGAAAAGAACACAAGCTATATTGCACCAGCTGCAAGATCAAATAAATAGAGGGATTCCAATAATAGGGGCTGGTGCAGGGACAGGCATCTCTGCGAAATTTGAAGAAGCAGGTGGTGTTGATCTGATAGTTTTGTACAACTCTGGACGCTTTCGCATGGCAGGAAGAGGTTCTTTGGCAGGGTTGTTGCCTTATGCTGATGCCAATGCGGTTGTGCTAGATATGGCTAATGAAGTGCTGCCTGTAAGTCTTCTTTCCAGTGCCATTGATAAAATAGAATCATTTGATGTCAAATTTTGAATGAGCATACTTTAGTGCCATGTAAGTTTTTCAGTTTTCTATGGTTGCCTTCTAAAACCGCACTAGTCTTGAAGATATCTTCAAAGGAAAAAAAAAAAAGTTTACTGGAGAATGCAATTAAGATATGGCATTCGGTATATTCTTTTACCGTAACCTTTCTTGTATTCACATTGCTAAACAGAAAAAAATAGGATACGAATGTGGTAGAAAGAGTGGACAATTCCATCTTTTCACCCTATCTTGCAAAAGAATGGTGAAATTGATGAAGATCTCACTGGAAAACAAAATCATATTGAATGAAGTAGATAAGCGCATCTATTGTCTTGTGCAATCATAGAATGCCTTGTGTAAGATGGCAATGGGATGAGGATGCATTGCGCATGAGGTTGGATGGTTAAGCACCAATATACGTAGAAAATGAGCGGGGGAGATGAAAATTTTACGTTGTGTATGGCCTCACTCAGTGAAAAGATAGGATGCAAGCTGAGTGTCTAATTGGTGGATTTGCGATGGAGAACAATATGAAACTGTTTGAGGTGGTTTGTTGATGTGTAACAATAGCCATTGGATGTTATGGTGAGAACATGTGACTCTCTCATTGAGATGCACATGAAAAGGGATGGGATGATCTTTAAAAAATGTGATGAGATTATGATGAAAATGTGACTCTCTAGTATCTGGATCTTTCTATAAACTCAATGTGAAGTGGAGTTCAACAGCGCGAGAGGATCTACCAAGTTGACCACACTTAGTGGGATAAGCTTCGTGGCTGTTGTTGTTCCTCCTGTTGACAGCTTGTATAATGTCTCATCTAAGACACTGAGCAAGGAAGGGGGAGTGCAAATTTAAATCAGGTGTTAGAGAACCTTGGCAGCACTGGTAGGCAAAGTGGAAAAGGTGGACTCTTCTCATCTCACTATGGGTATTTTCGTTCAGTTACAGGGATATTTGAAAAGATTATAATGGATGAGTGAAATCTGTCAAGGTGGATTGGTTAGGAAAACACCTTCACATGCTCACAGTGTTTCCTTGGGAAGCCACAAACTAGGATGGTGCTAGATATGACTGCCGTACTTGGGGAGAATTTTCAAAATTTTGCTTATTTGATATCTATCCACGCCTGTGCCATCTGAATATATCTAATTTATCCCCTGTTACATCTATTAATATCGGAAAAGATGTTCTTCCATGGTTATATTTGCTTTTCTTCCACATAATATGCTCAAATGAATCAATGGATGCTTAACCTTTAAATTTAGATTTTCATTACCTTCTTGAAATAGGTGCCATCATATATCGAGTCTATATTTACGCAGGTTGTGAAGGCTGTACCTGTTCTTGCTGGAGTATGTGGAACTGATCCTTTTCGTCGAATGGATTACTTCCTAAGGCAAGTTGAGTCCATTGGATTTTTTGGGGTGCAAAATTTTCCCACAGTGGGGCTTTTTGATGGTAATTTCAGACAGAATCTGGAAGAAACAGGAATGGGATACGGGTAGGTTTTCCCAGATAACATCTCTTAGTTCTCCAACTTGATCCCTTATGGCTTAATGAGTAGTTTCTCTCTTTGATCTTTGTAGCTTGGAAGTTGAGATGATAGCAAAAGCTCACAAGAAGGGTCTATTAACAACTCCTTATGCTTTCAACGAAGATGAAGCTGCAGAAATGGCAAAGGCTGGAGCTGATATTATAGTGGCTCATATGGGCCTCACAACTTCTGGCTCAATAGGTGCAAAGACTGCTTTCACATTGGAGGAAAGTGTAGTTCGTGTACAAGCTATTGCAAATGCCGCGCATAGGATCAATTCCCATGCTATTGTCTTATGCCATGGAGGTATATGATGAAAGCATCTTTTACGTTGTTTCTGTACTATATTCCTTCGTCACCTCTGATTGCATCTCTCTGGAGTATGATTATGAGTGGCATTTTTTTACTCTGCTAATGCCCAACTTGTTGTGGTTGAACCATTATCCAAATCATTCTGGCACCTCAGAGTAATTTTTGTGCAGCATGACTGGAGAGATGTGTGCTATTAGTCAGTTCTCTTTTCTAGGCGTTCTTAATTCCTCGTGCATTGTCTTTGTTTCTTCCTTTGAGTTTTCTGGTTCTTCCACTTGTTTTGCTTGAGTTCTTTTTCAGCTCGTTTTTCCCTTTGTCATATATTGTAAAACATCAAATGCTATTCGCTGTTCTTGCTTCGGCCTTTGAACACTCTGTCCAACTTTACTTATTTTGCCTGAAATAGTTTATGTTCTGATCTATACCTTGGGTGAGTAGTCATATTGGTGGTTCTGTTGTCGCCGATCATCCAATAGTTCTGGACATCTTGGAAAAATGAATGAATTTTGTTGTGAATGTACAGGTCCTATATCTGGTCCGAAAGAGGCAGAATTCATACTAAAGAACACTGAGGGAGTTCATGGGTTTTATGGTGCATCAAGCATGGAGAGGCTCCCCGTTGAGCAAGCAATTAAAAACACAGTCCAAGAATACAAATTGCTATCCCTGAAGTGAGGTTCAGTGCATCACTCTGTACACTAAGATGTTAGTTACAAGGTTGTACTTATCTACATCTGAGTACTATAACAATAAATTAGTTGTCAAATTTTTTGTGGCTGAATAATCAATAATATCCCTCTCTATCAAGATTGGGAGCTTTTTGAAAATGAGTATGCTGACTGCTACTTTATATTTATCATTAATAACTGAAAGGCTGGTGAGTGATTCTATATTTTCTTCCATTCTGATTGAAAATGAAAATTACTCTTAGCTTCTTTGTTTTCCTGCTTTCCTGAAGTTTCTTTCTCTTTGAAATTGTTAAAATGGAGGAAACACTTTTAGCGGGACTGGTGTCCTGTCACTTCCTCCCACTTCAGCATGATTCGTGGACTTCTCTTTTGACACAAGAAGCAAGCACAGTTTTGTTCTTACTTCTAGTGAGCTGGTGTTCCTGACAAGCGCCAGCAGAAAAAGGCTAAGGGTGCCTGATTATGATTTCTTCTCGGAACTGAAATTAGATCTTTTGATTGATATGAAAGCCCTCGTTGCACTGATAGTACCCACAAATATCACCAAGTTATTTTATGTCTTTTCAAATATGGAGCTTCAGCTTTTGTTCTATCTGCTGATAAAACAGAGTAGGCACTTGTTGCACCACATCACTGCTAGGATTTTCTGAGCCATCTTTCTTCTCCTTCTCTATCATATTGCCTTCAAGGTTATGGGGCAGCCACTCCTCAGCCTTGGAATGTGTGCCTTCTTTTCTAAGCTGGTATCTGGGTCATCAACTGTCCACCTGTAACAAGAGGAAATCAAATTTCATGCGATAAAGACGAGGAATTTTCTAATACTCATAAATATTTTCTTTTGTTTTATTTTTTTGGCTATTTGAAAGGGTTATACGATAACGTCAAGATCTCTTCTATGAATGATATGGTAGACAGAACCGATCATACTGAAGGCTACGTGATTGTTGATTGATTTGTGATGGGCTGAATCTTTTAGAAATGAGTTTATACAGTGAACTTTTGGAAGGAAACATTGCTTAGCGGAGCTGCAGATAGACATACCTGTATCCACTTGTCAGCCGGTGCAAGAAGGCCAACATGGTAACTTTTGCCATGTTCATTCCCAAGCATGTTCTTGGTCCGGACCCAAAAGGTATGAAACTGTATGGCTTTTGCATTTCCTGAAGATTTGTAGCAGGTAAAGCAATGGTCAGAGCTTTGAAATGCTCATCAGTCACATGCTGATCAAGGAAATTGCAAGACAGAGAAACAAAAGGCGGTGAAAATGGCATATTTACATCAAATCTCGAAGGATTAAATTGAATGGGATCCTTGTATATGCTGGGATCATAGTGAATGCAAGTCACATCGACATTCACATGCCATCCTTTCTTGATACTGTGACCTGCATGTTCCACGGATGATTTAGTACATAGTTTTCAGGTAAAGCTTCTCCGCAAAAGATAACGTTGACTTGCCTTCGATAGTACAATCCGTGAGTGCCACCCGAGGGTACCACAGGAGCACATTTGACATTCTAAGCGTCTCTTTAGCAACCTGGAATTTCATTAAAATGTCAGCATTGCTCTGATCACACATGCCACATTGTCCACGGAAAGAGGTCAAAATCTGCACCCACGCATGTGATAGGGAGATTGTCACCTTTAAGCCGTATGACATGCTGTTGAGATCTTCAATAGTGAGGGCAGCCCCTTGAGGTTTCTTCCTCAGAATAGCCAACTGCTCTTCCTGAAATTTCATCTTCATGTCAGTTTTGTGTTTCAGCAAGTTTACACCAGTCGGTCTCTCTCTCTCTCTCAAGTAAAAAAGTGAAACTTATAAGTAACATAGCAAGTATTTCTTTGGATGACTACAGAGAAGGCATTTGCTTATATATGCAATGTCTCATCCTGATCAAACTGAAATTTTTGGTCCATATGGCTGTCTAATCTCTTCAATTTGGTTTGGCTTTCAGTTCGAAAAAGATTTGCAAATCAACATTTTGATTCCGTTCAAAACTTACCCTGAGCCTATCCTGAGCTTCTGGGTTCTCATCCAGGAACTTGACACTCCACATCATGGCAGCTGCAGTGGTGGTTTGCCCAGCAATGATCAGGGTCAAAAGATTGTCCATGATCTCCGAGTCATTTAGCTTCTCTTCAGGAGGCAATGAATCTCTGTCCAGCATTGACTGCAGGAAGTCCTCAGGAGCTCCCTTCCCTCTTCCTCTTCTCTCCTCTATCATCTCTCTGAATGTTTCCATCAGCCTATTCCTTGCCTGCATCAACCATTTCACCATATTCTATTAGTATCTTTTACTTTTGTATCTTTATTGCAATTTTAAATGCAATTTCGGGTTTCAAATGGCCTGCTATGATAACTGGATTGAACATTTTTTAATTGTTTAAACGAAATTATTCAAAAATTTCCAAGTAGGAGAAAAATTTCTAACCAAGAAGACATGCTGGACAATATCGTGAAAACAAACGAATTTAGTGATATCATGAGGTCTAGTGTGATTAAGTTAAATATAGAAAACATGATGAGTGAACTTAATGCGGTACTTTTCTAACTTCTTTTGAGTTTATATCTCTCTTTTTTTTATTATCTACCTTGAAGGAAAAAACACCTGTTGACATGCTAATATCAGCCGATTGGTTTTGGAACAAATCATCGACCAATCCAATTTTATTGACTTTTTTCCCCTGAAAGGCATTTGTCAATGTAGTTCGGAAAGTGGGACTGGAGTGCACTTGACTTCCCTCTTCTTGTTCTCTGTTTTTTTTGGAAGGATTTGAATTGTTTTCTTCCTTAAGGATGCTAATGATATAATGTAATGAATGAAGTATGATGTTCTTCTGGCCAAGAAAAAAAAGAATGCACTCGACTTCCCTCTCAACTTCTAGGGTCATGAAGAAGTTTCAAATTCTGGAACGAACTTCATTTCCTAGACAGAGTCTACCCTCTGCTGTTTAGTTGGGTCCATCTACCATCTTGGACAGTACCATATATTGCTTTCATGATTCAGCCTAGTTCCTACTCTAGTCGTACCATGCAAGAAGGGCCCAAAAAGCGTGTTACCTTAATTCCCCTGTAGTACCGAGTGCCCGGTATCATGACCGGGAAGGACAACATGGCATTGGACACGTCTGTGCAGTCCTTCTCTATCTGTCGCAGCATCGATTCCTCCGTCACGCTCATCAGCATTTCGCACATTGCATCAAAAGCAATCTGTTCATCATAATTCACATGAACCAGTTGTGACAATACGTTGGAAACTTTTTAACTAACGAATCTTGTCTTCTTTGTTGCATTCTCTATCTGTTAAAAAGATTCATTGGTGGATTGAAACAATCATATAGTTCGAGCATTGTTCACCTTCATATTGAAATCCAGCACCACAAAGCTTTTGCCATGCTCTTCTAGCTTCTTCAATCTCTGGCACAGCATCTTGTCAAACTTGGTAACGAACTTTGATAAAGAAGGCATGGAGAAAGGATCGGACAGAAGATGCCTTATCCTTTTGTGGCTCTCATGAGGCACACAAAGCAAGCTCTTCTTCCCGACAGCATCAGCCATGGACTTCACATACCCCTTGTTGAATTGCGCAAAGTCGTTCGCAAACACCGTTTTCGCGCCCCCCGTGGTTGGAATAAACACATGGACCTTCCCGAATATCCTCGTCTTGAACCATTTCCCGTACCTGCACTTTCACCAACAAATGGGTTGTAAATTTGTTATCGGTAAACCTGGGGGCATCAAATCATTAGTTAGTATTATTCCCACTTCATATGATTCGAAATTAAAGTGGATTTCCCTGGTTTCCCAATGATCTTCTTCATATCATGGTTGATGTGCATTTTAGAGATTAAGAAACCTCCATGTTTACATTGAAGGTTTGTGTCTACAGCGTCAGTGGTAAACCAGTATGCAAGTTTCGATGGTATTAGGAATGATTTCATCGAAAGATCCCTCGTAGTTGAATTTGAGATCAATATATATACCGGAACGAGTAAGTTTAAACCATAATGATCAACATGAACTAAATTGGATGATCATGATAACATACAGACTAGTTAGGGGTCAAAGCTACATCTCATACAGATGATATAGAAAATAAAAAATGGAACAAAATGAGAAGAAGAATAATCACTGACCACAGTCTCCTGAGTCTCACAAACTCATAGCATCCCTTAGTGCTGTTGGTGGCTGAGAGAAAAGAAAAGGTCTCTCCTACGAATGGTACTCCCAATCTACCAGGAATATGGTCTCTCTCACCTGATATTTTCTTGGCTTTTGCTGAGAAATAAAACATGAACCCAACTGAAACAAGGACAGCAAAGAGAACATCATAGTAGCTCCTCACAAAGAAGATCAACTCTTCCTTTGACCTGATCATCATGGTCCTGTGCTGACTTGTGCTTTAACAAAAAGGAACTCTTTTGCAGATGAAGATCATAAAGTGATCTACAATGGGGATTTAAGGAGAATCCAATCAGTGAAATCTTCAATAAGTGGACAGATAGAGAATAAAAGGTTTTGAAAAGAGACAAGATGCTTCGGGCGGCAAGAATTATAAAATGCAAAGGGCATCTTTGCTTAGGTCTTGACAAAAAAAGTTGGCAAGATTCATAGAAGTAGAAGACGAGTCCTCATTCTTCATTCTTGTTAGAAAGCCGAACCTACAAATTTAAACTTGTTAGCGGAGAGTGACCGGCATATAAACCGTCGTTAACAGGCCATGTGCCATGCTTTAACCATTCTTTTTGGGACTCTAGTAAAAAAAAAACGTGAGATGAGTGACACTGCAAAGCAATAAAATAGTGCACTGAAACTGAAATACTTTTTGTTTCTTGATTATTATCCTGATGTGGACCTTGGACAATTCAGAAAAATGCTCCATAGTGATCCAGAGATGCTTTGCCGAAGCGGATTGCATGCTGAGATGTCCTCTCTCTCTCTCTCTCTCTTCTCCCCAACTTTGTGTGTATGTTGGGGCACTACAACTGCACATGATGAGCCAAAAAGCTCTACAGTGAATTAATGGTGACATGAGGTCTAGTCACAACGTAAGCCACCCCCAAGTTACTTTGGGGAAGGATAATTGGCTCGATACACCGTGTTCCGCCCTGACAAGTCAAGTAGTCAATTCATACAACCTTTTCTCTCCCCAAATGCACCACCCACGAATAAATGGATTACGTTCCTCACTTTATATCCCAAGAGTGATCCTAGCAATGCAAAAAATTTAGTTTGCAAAGCTCTCTGAAAGAGCTTTTTTCCAATCTTATGGGGCTCAGTGAAAGATTATATACCTGTCCCTGGAGTGAAATATTTTCACTGGATATATGACTCCCCCCTTTTCTTTAAGAAATTCACCGATGATTCATCGTGTTATTTATTTTGTAAATCAATCGTTGTCTTTCTAGTGTTCTTATATTCGTTTGTTACTCATGTTCGAAGAAATTTGATGATTGGAAGTGGATAAAGAGATGACATGTGAGGCTTCGGTGGATGTTCTATTCTGCTTCTGATACGCATGGATATCGAAGGACCCACGTAAAGAGAGGATTGGACATCCTGAATTAATGGGATACTGTCCCTTTACAGGTCCAACGTCAAAAATCGAATATTCATCGATCTCTAGGCATAATTATTGCCACCTTAGATAGATGGACTTCATCTTTATAGAGACGTACATCTGATTAACATCCACAGAATAGGCATAATCAAGGAGTCCAAAAGAACGCATGACCAGATTTCAATTGAAGGTGCACCTCCCTCCCTCCCTTTCAAGGATGTCCAAGTCTGTCAACCTCACCATCTTAGCAGAGAGCGTGTGGAGAGAGACGTTGATGAGGACGGCAACAGCGAGGAGAGGATGACCAAGCATGGTCCGAGACTATGGTTGTGCACGATGCGTGGCTGTGACAAGGAGAGGAGAGCGAGAAGAGAGAGCGAGAAGAGAGAGCCAAGAAGATAAAAATAGGATTCCTTTTCTTGGATTTATTTGGGGTTTTTACGGGCGTGACTGTCACCAAGGTTCATTTATTTTATACTTAAATAGCCTCTCAAACATAATCAAGCAGCAGCATTAATGATAGAGATTAGTTGCTACCCAAAATTAGACGTCCCACAAAGAGCAGCCTTTCATATAATTGAGAATTTGAGATGAAGATTTTCCCCAAGAGGGCAACGTGGGATAGTTTTCTATACTTACCACCAGATGAACCTTCCATCGTAGAGCTTTCAAGGATTGCAGGTTGTTGCTTTTGGTGATATAGCCTCGTTCAAATTCATGTTGTGTAACTTACTCGACAGGACCAGATCCTAATTCATCACGCATTATTCAAGATTTACTAATACATCCTCATGACCATTGGAGTCCCCACTCCCGCCACGTGGCAGTCTTAAATTGCTTGATAGCTGCTTAATATGATATCTTGTACGTTATTACTCTTGATTAAGTTTGCCCGCACGGACTATGCCATGTGATATTCATCTTCAGCAGACCCACACACAAGGCGACTTTCTAAGCAGCTACCAGTACAAGCTTTACCCATATGCTTTTTTAAATTGGATCAATTAGATAGATAACTCTCAGAAGACGGGGAGAGTGGCACTGGCAAGTTTGCCCGCATGGCCTATCCCATGTGATATTCATCTTCAGCAGACCCACACACTCGGATATTGAAAAGGCGACTTTCTAAGCAGCTATCAGTACAAGCTTTACCTGTATGCTTTTTGGAATTGGATCGATTAGACAGATAACTCTCTCTCTCTCTCTCTCCTTTTGTTTTCCTTTTTTCCTTCCTTTCTCGATTAGTCAGTTTGAAAAAAGATCAGAGACTTTGAGAACTTTGGAGAGGTTGATCACTGTAGGGTTTAACGGATTCCCAAAATACCGGATTCAACACTAAATCGAATCCCTAAAACGAATGCGGAAGACAAGCCCGGGAAAAACACGTATCACCGATCCTAAAGCACACCACGGATTCGAGCGTACCTTGTTAGCCACAGATTAAACACCGTTGTCGATAAGAGGAAGAGAAAAACGATCCTGTTCAATCCGATGACGTCGATTAGCCTTGAAGGGAAGACGGCGTCTTGGTTTTCTTTTGGAGGGAGAGAGGAGAGACGTACGTATGTTGAAAATGCCAAAATGTGTCTTCGTCTTTCTCTTTTCTCCCTTATATACGTTCCCTCAAAAACAGAAACGTACCCCTTCATTGTATCCCTCCATCCATGGGCCCTAATCCTGTGGGCCGGGCTTTCAGGCCCAACATGGGCGGACGGGCCTTAAGCCCATCATATAAAACCATCATCTCCCACTCGCACATGGTGGGCCGAACAGGATTCTCTTTACCTCTCTTCAACATTCATACCGGTGAATAATCCGTGCGACCAGCATACTTTGAGAGCTCGTTGCTATACATCTGTTAGGAATATATAGCAGCTCATAATGGGCATCACACTTTGAGTAGATTTTGTATGCAGTGCCCTAGATCGATCGATCACATTTATATCTCTCTTGATCTCTTTTAAACAATGATATATATATTGTATTCACAATTATAATTATCCCAAAGACAGTCATAATTTGTCGACCAGTGAATACAAAACTACAATGTGATTCTCCAAAATCGATCTTCCTCTTTCCTTCAAACTCTCAATTTCAGTTCAGCTTGCTTTTCTAGAAATGTCCCATTAGATCGAATCAATTCATGACCATTGGCAACATCCTAAGATAGCAAACACTAAATAGAAATCTTGAGAATAAGTAAAAGTCATGAGGGCACTAAAAATTGAGGAACTCTTTTCCTCAAGAGTCTCACACAGCATAAAAAGTTGAGATCAAACTTTTGCCACTCTTATTGGTCGTCTCATGCATACGTAGTATGAAATACGTATTACGGTATTTACTCCTTTCCCATGGAGCGTATGTCTACACTTTCAATACTGTACAGATGATAGTTCAGACATACCCAATGTCTAACTTGAGTTCACGTATCTACTCATTCACAAAATTCATCAGAACTCACATCTGGCATCATACACAGATAAAGTAAAATATGTGGGTTATTTTACTTTCGGACATAGTAAGTATTATGTTCTCATCTTAACACTTAGTTAAGGTGACATACGTATTTTAAGCTTGAGCTCTCGATTATCACCTAGATAATAAGCTTAAAACAGTCTCATCTCTATTTATCACACAGTAAATAGGGGCGATTACCCGTGTGAGTGGGCTAATCTTTTATCTGTCCGACATACTTTCTCAACTTAAAGTAATGCACTGAGCATTAAGATGCATAAAGATCAAACAAAGATTCATAGGCATTAATGATGAAAAAACACAAGTTCATAAATGTGAACAACTCGGGAAATTACAATATTCAAGACATCGACTCTACGCAATCCTAGAGATTTTATATGACCACAAAACACATCTCTCGGGTATTGGCTTTGTCATAGGATCTGCTACCATTCTATGCGTAGATATGTACCGTAAGTTCACATCCTTTCGTGCAACCATATCTTTGACAAAGTTATACTTGGTATCTATATGTTTGGTCTTGCCATGATATTTTGGATCTTTGGTGTATGCTATAGCTGCTTGGCTATCAGAATTAACCAATAATGGATTTGCAGCTTTCTCTATAACACCTAAATGATCCAAAAATCTCTTAAGCCAAACTCCTTCTTGTACCGCTGCTGATAATGCCACGAACTCAGCTTCCATCGTGGACAAGGCTATACACGTTTGCTTCTTACTGCTCCATGATATGGCGCCATTGTTCAGTAAGAAAGCAAATCCAGAGGTAGATTTCCTTTCATCTAAATCTCCTCCCCAATCAGCATTTGAATAGCCTTCAAATCGCAGATCCTTTCCTTGGTAATTCAGCTTGTAATCAGCAGTTCCCTTCAGATACCTCAGTATTCTCTTAACGGCTTTCCAATGTGCCTGACCTGGATTGGATTGGTATCTACTCACCATTCCAACTGCAAAACATATGTCAGGTCTTGTACACATCATAGCGTACATTAAGCTCCCAACAGCACTAGCATAAGGAACATGTTTCATTTGTTCCTCTCTTGTGGAGTTCTTGGACACAGTCTATGGCTCAACCCTTCACCTTTTGCAATAGGAGTATCTATGGGTTTGCAATCTTGCATACGAAATCGTTCAAGAACCTTATTTATATATGTTTCTTGCAAAAGAGACAACGATCTCTTCGAACGATCTCTTGAAATCTTAACTCCAAGAATGTATGCAGCCTCACCCATATCCTTCATCTCAAAGTTGGAAGACAACCAACTCTTGACAGTATTAACAAACTCCTTATTGCTTCCGGCAATTAGTATATCATCAACATATAATGATATGATCACAAATTGATCTTTGGATCTTTTGATATATACACAATGATCCTCATCAATCATCGTAAAATCATATGCCATTATGGCATTATGAAAACGTATATACCATTGTCTCGACGACTGCTTAAGGCCATATATCGATCTCAAAAGTCGACATACCTTTTCTTCTTGGCCTTTCATAATGAAACCAGCAGGTTGTTCCATATATATTTCTTCCTCTAATTCTCCATTGAGGAAAGCAGTCTTTACATCCATTTGATGTAACTCAAGATCCATACTAGCCACTATTGCCAGAATAATGCGAATCGAGGTAAATCTCACTACAGGAGAAAATGTTTCTTCATAATCAATTCCTTCCTATTGATTATACCCCTTCGCCACAAGGCGAGCCTTATGCCTTTCTATCGTGCCATCAGCTTTACGCTTTATTTTGAGAACCCACTTGTTCCCGATGGCTTTGCGTCCCTTCGGAAGATCAACCAATTCCCAAACTCGGTTCGACTTCATTGACTCCATTTCCTCTTCCATTGCATGCATCCATTTTTCCTTACTAGGGCAGCTTAGAGCCTCATGTATATTTCTTGGCTCATCCTCATCTTGTGGGGCAATCATAAAAGTTTCCCCTTCAATGTCAAAACGTCGACGGGGAATACTTTGGCGACTTGTTCGCCGTATGGGAGATTGTACACTGTGCACATCATTCCCCATTATGCTCCCACTAGGATTAGATAATGATGATGTCATCTTGTCATGTGGTTGTAATTGAGAATGAGATGAATTTAATTCATCACTTCTCATGTTACTCCCACTTGGACAAACTCCACTAATGTCATTATCTTGATCCAAGGTTTCAAATAGGGAGTAATCTTCACCTATTTCGCCCTTCTTAGGAAATTCATTCTCTAAGAATGTGACATCCCGTGATTCAAATTCGGTTATACTCCCACTTTCCTGCTCACCTATGAACACATACCCTTTCGAGTGTTCGGAGTATCTTATGAAAATACTCTTCTTTCCTCTGGGACCCAATTTCCCAAACTTGTGAGAGGACTCATGAGTATAGGCAGCACAACCCCACGGCTTAAGAAAACTTAAGTCTGGTTTTCTACCTGTCCATAACTCATATGGAGTAGAAGTAACTGATTTGGAAGGCACTCGGTTAAGTATATAGGCAGCAGTTAACAACGCATCACTCCAAAAAGTGATAGGTAAGTTAGCATGCGCCATCATGGACCTAACCATTTCTAGTAGGGTTCTGTTTCTTCTCTCCGCAATACCATTTTGTTGAGGAGTATATGGAATAGACAACTGTCTTTCTATTCCTTTTTCATCACATAATTTTCTGAACTCATCAAGATAAATATTCTCGACCTCGATCGGATCTCAATGCTTTTATTTTCTTGTCTAATTGATTTTCTACCAAGTTCATAAACCTTTTGAAACAACTCAATGCTTCAGATTTATGAGAAATCAAATAGACATATCCGAATCGAGTATAATCGTCAATAAAAGTGATGAAATAAACAGCCCCATGCCTTCCTCTCACATTCATTGGACCACAGACATCAGAATGAATTAAATGCAGAGGAAATTAAGCTCTTTTACCTTTTCCAAATGGTTTCCTTGTCATTTTCCCTTCAAGGCAATGCTTACATATGGACAAATCGACTTTTTCAATGTTGCCCAACAAGCCCTCTTTGGCTAGTCTATTCATACGTTGTTGGCCAATATGACCAAGTCTAGCATGCCACACATTTACATCATTATCATACGAATTAGGAGATGTAAGAAGGGAATAACAAACATTTGCATTAACATAGTCAATATCTAATACAATGAAACCATCCAAAAAATAACCACAACCATAGTAATTTGTATCCAAAAACAAATCCACACCTCTATTATAGAAGTTCATATTAAAACCTAGTTTAACCAATACCAAAACAGACACTAAATTCCGACGAATCTCCGGAGCATACAATACATCATGTAGGAATAAAGTGCGTCCACCACGCATGTTCAGTTGGCAGGTGCCAATTCCTTTCACTTCAGCTCTGGAGTTGTTTCCCACATAGATCCACTTAGTTCCAGTTGGTACTCGTCGGAATTCCACGAAGGACCCTCTATCCTTCACTACATGGTCTGTCGCTCCTGAATCCACAGTCCACAAAGGATTAGACTTAGTTAAGAACACAGAACTCGACACAAAAGTAAAGTTCTGAAAAGTATAAGGGGTGTTTACCTTCTTTGGCTCACGATAGTCGCGAGCATAGTGACCCTTCTTATCACAGTTGTAACACTTTACCCTTGCAAGCTTCTTCATTCGAGGACGCTTTCCTCTTTCATGTTGGTTAAGCTTGGGTTTCTTTCCTGAAGGACCTGCTTCCTTGCCTTTCCCTTTATCAAGCCAGTTAGGACGTTTGCGCTTGGAGCTCGAAGCTCCATGTGAGCTAGAACTAGCATGATATAGTTCAGCTTCTGGCTTAGCCGCCAAGAGGCGGTCCTCTTCCAGCTCAAGATGACGCATTGCATCCTCAAAGGTTTTGATATTTTCATTATGAGTCAGGTGCACCTTCATATGCTCCCAACTCTGAGGCAAGGAACGAATCACTGCTTGCACTTGCTGCTCATCTGTTAGGATATGGCCAGCATCTTTCAGCTCATTTATCATGTTTGACATCTTTCTAAGATGTTGCTTCATGGTCTGACCATGAGGCTTCTTATATGAGTCAAACCTAATAGTGAGCTGCCTCAGTCTGGTCACCGAAGTATGACCAAATCTTGCTGCCAATGCCTCCCACATTTCTTTGGCATTGTCAAAACGCCTAAACTCTCGCATGACGTCATTTTCCATGCTGCTCAGCAACGTGATGTGAGCAAGAGAGTTCTTTCTTTTCCATGCAGCAAAAGCTTCCTTATCTCTCTTGTCTTTGTGCGGTGTTTCCATCTTCGGGTTCTACCATGGTCGGGTTAAGAGCTTCTAGTGCCTCTTGCTCTTCCAAAGACATATTGGATTTTCATGTGCCATATTTCATAGTTGTCGCCATTGAGCTTTTCACCTTTGTTCAGCTCGGCAACTATGCTCTTTGTGGCTGAGGCCATTGATCGAACACATCGAGACATATATGCACGAATTATTAATGCCTATCATTTATGCATCCCTTTTGCACAGACCCATCATATTAATGAATAATTTCAAGTAAGGTTTCAGAATCAAAAGGTCACTATGTTTCCAATCATCCTCCAAAAATCCTAACTTAAAATTATCATTAATATAATTGTCTTATGCAAAATAAATTCTATGAAGCTA
Organism: Eucalyptus guilfoylei; assembly: GCA_016097605.1. Classification (NCBI taxonomy): domain Eukaryota; kingdom Viridiplantae; phylum Streptophyta; class Magnoliopsida; order Myrtales; family Myrtaceae; genus Eucalyptus; species Eucalyptus guilfoylei. Next base: position 29,828,932 of record CM027868.1, on the reverse strand, counting down.
CATAAAACTTCTATGAACTACCCACAGCAACCAGCAATAACAGAAAGCAAATAATATTTGACATACAATAGAATAATTATGCTTTCACATAATACAACCAACATATCAGCTACTTCACCAATAACAACTAGGTAGAAAACATTACATAAGATGTCCACTAAGCACACTTAAACAAAGACCAGCCATCACATCTAACACCATGTCAATACACGAACTGGGAAAGATCCTTTTTTGTTCAATTTCTTGATCTTTTCCCTTGTAACAATCCAGTAATAATCATCTATAAAATTCATCACAATTTTCCTATATGAAGCGGCTTTGTTGACATCCCATATGCGATTCAACACTCCTTGCCATTCAGGTGGAAGAGTGTTCATGAAAAATCGCACCATCTCAGATTGTGGCATGGGTCGACCATTCCATATGACCTTTTGAATTTTCCCGTTGACTTCAAGAACGTGATCTATTAAGTCGCCACTCTCCCAACGATAATCATTCAGCTCAGCTATCAAGCTAGAAAGCCTTTCCTTTTGATCATCAGTAATTGGGCGAATATGTGTGCGCAACCTAAGGGGAGGCATTGTTCCTGCAACAAATGCAGAATAAATCAGGGATTACATATAATTCACATAGAATTACTTGGCTAAAGAAACACATTCTTTTGCTCCTCCCTTTTCCCCCTTTTTTTTTGGGTCAACGGTCAAAGTCAACGGTCAACGGTCAACTGTCGTCAACGGTCAACGGTCGAGGTCAGCCGGGCCGCCGGGTCGGGCCGGGCCTACGGGTCGGGCCGCTAGGCCGGGTCGGACGAACCGACCGGCACGTGCCGCGTGCGTGCGCGGGATGACGTCACATAGACGTCAGCCGGTGCGTGCACGGCACGCGCATGTCGGGTTGAGTCATCGATGACGTCATCCCAGCGGTTACCGACGTTGGGTGACGTCATCACGCGTCGGTTCGCCGACCGGCGCGTGCCGGTTCACCGACCGGCGGTGCGCACATGCCGGTTCGCCGACCGGCGCGTGTGACGCACGCGCTGGCCGAGCCAGCGCTTCAGGCGCGTGGCGCCCACGCGTAGCGCCTTCTGGCCGCGCGTTTGGGCGCGTACGGTGTCTCCCGGCGGCGTACGACATGTCGACGGACTCGTCTCGACGAGCCCTTTCACCCTATACCTTCAGAAATTGATTTCGACTTACAGAAACTTGAAAAAATAGACGAACAGTGCTCGGGTGTCGGGATTTCTCGCCCCGATCCGTGTCGGCCAAATATCTTCGCGAAAAATTAATCAAAAAACATGAAAAGGGTCGGGAAAACATGAACTAGGGCTCTGATACCAATGTAGGGTTTAACGGATTCCCAAAATACCGGATTCAACACTAAATCGAATCCCTAAAACGAATGCAGAAGACAAGCCCGGGAAAAACACGTATCATCGATCCTAAAGCACACCACGGATTCGAGCGTACCTTGTTAGCCACAGATTAAACACCGTTGTCGATAAGAGGAAGAGAAAAACGATCCTGTTCAATCCGATGACGTCGATTAGCCTTGAAGGGAAGACGGCGTCTTGGTTTTCTTTTGGAGGGAGAGAGGAGAGACGTACGTATGTTGAAAATGCCAAAATGTGTCTTCGTCTCTCTCTTTCCTCCCTTATATACGTTCCCTCAAAAACAGAAACGTACCCCTTCATTGTATCCCTCCGTCCATGGGCCCTAATCCTGTGGGCTGGGCTTTCAGGCCCAACATGGGCGCACGGGCCTTAAGCCCATCATATAAAACCATCAATCACGAACTAATTGATATGCATGACTTCTTTATGGATGCTGGCATTTAGGTACCTGATTCATTTGGGACACTAGTTATTTGTTCAATCTACGAGAAATTTAAAGCATGAAAAGCAAAAAAGAATAAAAGATTACTGAGAAAGATCGGGAGCTCAATTGAAGAAAACACACTTGTTTATTAGAAGCACTCTCTATAATATAGATTGGGAGAACTTCTTACACACTAACACAAATGAAAGCACTTGGCCATTTATATCCTTCATAAAATCACGGTTCACTCCTCCTAGATCATTTTAGAGATTGTGGTCCCACCCCTCCCCCCTCCTTGAGAAAATATTAGGTGCAGCTCTGATTCCAGCGTGTACTAGTCAGAGTCCACTCATCGGGCAACACGTGTCGCTCGATGCCATGCTGGAACCAGAGCAGATTTTGGAAAATAAATATATTAGTTTCTCTCTCTTGCTGGCGCCAGTCCCTAGGTCGAATTTGAAAAAGCGAAGCGCTCTCTCTATTGCACACACTCTCTCTCCTCCTAACCTGCACTCTCTCTCTCCTCTGAAATACATTTATATGGGAAACTTTTTTCCTTCTTTCTCAGGAAAGAGAAGCAGTCGTTCCTTTCCATTTCTTTCTCCACATGAAGGTTCCGAAATTTTGAATCCCAAATTCTCTCTCCGTGCTCGTTGCTGCTCCGACGTTCATCAAGTGGCGGTTCCCCTGCTGTCTCCGATGAAGCATATTACGACTGCCCCTGCTCGGGCGCTTGCTCGCTTCTGTCTCTGCGCTCGTTGCTGCTCCGGCCAAGGAGGAGGAGATTCAAAAGATCGGGAAGCTCAACTCGGCGTTGGAGAAGCGGGTGAAGTCACCGTGCATGGAAACCAAGATTTGAAGGACCTCGCCCAGGCCAATGAGGCCATCGCCAACGCCATCTACACCAACCTCGAACAGGTCCTAGCAAAGGTCAGCAAGGATGACTGCCCCTACGGCGGGGCCTCCCTAGAGAATGAAGTGTGACATCCTAGGTTTTCAATCCTGTTTTCCATTGAATAAATCGGGCATTTCATCGACGCGTCTATAGGGGTGTTCTCAGAGCTGATCACTCTCAAGATAACTAGACTATTCAGGGAAGCCATTAAGGAATTTTACGATAATAGACTTGAGAATTCGATCAGGAATCGACTTCTCGATCGTGCTCATCTTTAGAGGCCATTACGGCACAGTATAAAATCGATTTGAAATCAGAGATAGATCGGTTCGACTAAGATGTGTGGCTAATTGTGGGTGACATCACTAAATTGGAAAATTCTCGTCGGTCGGCACTAGACTGATTTATCTATCGTTTTGGTACCCTGTGTCCGTATTTAAATTCTTGAGATTTTCACGACAACTGAAAGTCGTCAATGTGTCGAGTGGGTTCATTGTGGCTTGAAAAAATCAATCATGGGTCATTTGCATTGAAAATTTTCTGAAAGTTACCCGGTAGCTTAGGTCACGCTAAAAACGCACTTGAGTGAAATTAACCGTGAATTGGAATCCGATTTCAAAAATTGAAGATTTTGTCATGTCACAATAAATTATAGGAACGTCGACTCAGTCTCAGAATATTTTTCTGCAACCCGAGACTTTTTGGGAAAAAGTCGGCATAGGGCCGTTTTTGTTCAAAAAAAGACATGAATCGTTTTTAATCGCGAAATATGGATGCAAAATGGATAAATTAGTGAGGAGAAATATCGATTTGATCGAGGACTTGACAACGGGATTTGTTGAGGCCGAATTGGATTGAATTAAATACGAACGGGTGTCCAATTGAGAGAGATTTGTATCAAATTCGTAGCTCCCCCTTTGCCTTGCCATTTTGGAGCAATTCAAGAGTTGTGGGGTGTGCATTGGTGGCTCATTGAGGGCCAAGGAAGCCAAGCTTGGTGGACAAATTCAAGGAGACAAGCATGTGGAAGAAATTGGCCATGGTGGCCCACCTCTTGCCCCTCTCTTCCTCTCCAAGCCAACCGGTCAGCCTCCCTTCTCTCTCCCTCTTGCCTTTTTTGAGCATATCGGCAGCCAAGAGAGAGACCAGCCGAAGCAACCACACCACCGCTGGACCGTTTTCCTCCTTTGTTTTTACTTCTACCAATTTCTGCTCCAGCTGATCTTTCGCCAAAAATTCGAGTGAAAAGTAGACTTCTCATGCGAATCGGCCAACGATCCACCCATCATAATGACAAGGAGAGACAGCTCGTCCCAACGAGCCTGACCTCGCCCCGAACGGAGCTGCCGGCCGTCCGGTACGCCGGCGAAAAGGAACCAGTCGCCAGTTCGTCGGTCCCCTACCTGCCTACACTGTTTCACGATTTTCTTTGTTTTTCTCCCATTCTGACCCTTCCTTTGGCCATTCCATCCACCTACAAGATCCCCTTGACCCTCGGGAGCCACCGGTTGCCGACCACCCATTCGCCAGAGCTTTGATCAATCCGTTTCTTCGCCGTTCAGCCACCGTGTAACCGTGCAGCCTTCCCTAAGCCTTACCGCCCCCAAACCGCTTTGTTTTTCCTATTTTGCAGCTCAGAATAGAGGGCAAAGTCTGTGGGTTTCCAGCAACTTCAACTTCCATTTTGAGGTGGTCCCGAGCCTCGGTTGCTTGGCCTGCCTCGAGGAAAGTTGAGCCTCGCGACGTTTCCGTCGTTTTGCACCGAATCGCTCGTTAAACAAGTGAGTTTAGCTCACTAATCCCTTATTAGTCAGTTAATTATGCTTATGGGTTATTTAGATTTAATTAAGTGTGATTATGTGGATAGATTAGAGTAGAGTAATTAAATTAATGCCTTATCAATGTATGTTAGGCAAATGGTTAGTGCATTATTATTTATTGAACGAACCTTGAAATTTTTCCGGGTCCATTTCGGCTTCCAATTAGGCATTACGGGCCTAAATTGGATTATGACATTTATTTAATATTTTTCGTAATTATTTAATTATTTAATTATTTTTCGGAAATTAGGCTGGGATAGCCGACGACCGGAATTTTATGTTGATCATAATGGTACTTTCTGTTTATTTATTTGAGCTCTAATTTGTGCTGAATTAATTTAATTGTGATTCTAGGTTTATTTTTCGTAAATTAGTTAATTTTGGTAATTAATTGGAAAATAACCGGGCGTCGGTTGACAGCGCCAAAAATGATTTAGTGAAATTTATAAAATGGTGGGATTTATGGAAAGAAAATTATTGTATTTTGGCTAAGGCCAACTGTGTACCCACATGCGGCTATTTTTATCGGGTATAATAAAAATGGAGAAATGGTTAGATGATTAGACCTATAATTATGGCAGCTTCTGGTGAGCATAAATAGTGTACTATATGAGTATAATTGCGGCAGCTTCCAGTGAGCATAAATAGTATACTCTATGAGTATAATTGCGGCAGCTTCTATTGAGCATAAATGGGATACTATATAAGTATAATTGCAACAGTTTCTGGTGAGCATATATAGACAACTTCTAGCGAGCATATATATATATATATATATATATATATTATTTCAGTATTTGAGGCAGCCTCTGGTGAGCTATACTACCTATTATTGGCTTATAATAAACAGTCTTGGATATGATTGGACTTATAGGTAGTATCGATTGAAATGGCCAGGGAATGGTCATCATTGACATGTAATCGACTGAGTCGATTGATCGATAATTCGATTTGATTGAATGATTTGATGTGGTGAATTAATTCGATAAATTATAAATTTTATTGACCTGCAGGAAAGAACGGAGGCCAAGGTAAGTCTTCTAACCCGTGATGTGCTTAGGCAGCCCTCAAGGCGTATTTTCTTACTAATCGGGTCTTAGGGGGTTGAACTTGCTGAGACATTGTCTCACTTGTTATTGTATAACCATTTTTAGGTCATTAGTTGACATTGGTGGAGGACCCGAGACCGAAGTTTAGAAGGTGAAGCCTGGAGAATCGGCAAGCATGTCCGACTAATTAGTTTTAGGACATTTCTCTTTTGTTGAAAGTCAATTCATTTTTGTAGGCTTATGTGTATAAACCTGTGTATTTATAAAAAGGTCTTTTGAGAAAATTTGGTCCTACTTTTTTATCCCATTGTTTTGTTGTCTAAGGATTTATTAATTGCTTCCGCATGCGTATTAAAATGAATGAGTCGGCGATGCGTCCTGGGACGTCGCTATTATATCGACCAAGGAGGGATGGGCGCGCTCTCGAGGATCAAGGCGTAACATGAAGTGGACGTGGTGTAGTAGATAGGGCAAGAAGGGAGGCACAAAGGAGGGGAGACGAGGAAGCAGTAGATAGGGTAGGAAGGGTACCAAGAGATCGGCCGCAAGGGTAGGCTAAGCACCACCGATGAGTCTCGCGGAGAAATGAGGGCTTGCGAGGGCATCTCGATCGATGAGTCCAAGTTCAAAACCAGGAGCTAAGTTAAAATGTAGGAAAAAAGATAGGGAGATGTCTAATATTTGCGATTGGCGAGATTTGTTGTCGTAAGGCAGCGTGTCTAGGTTTTTTGTTTTTGCCAGTTCAAGGAGCGCAACATGGTTCTTGTATATTTGTGCTTCTTGATCGCGTAGGGCAATCACTGTAAGTACTCTCGCACTTTCTTTTTCCACCTTATGGAAAAATGGTCACTAGGATACAGGTCCACTAATAAAACGGAGGGAAGACCCACACACCGTGCACAAACACAGGTGCCTGCACGGCAACAATAACACACTTACCTCCTCCTTCTCGCACTTCCAAGACCACGTCGTCATCGCCCTCCCTCTCCTCTTATCCTCATGTGCCTCCCTCCCGCCTGCCTCCGGCTCTCCTCCTCCCTGACTTCGTAATTGCTCCCACAACACAATGTGGCATCATCTGCTTCGTCCTTTAGGGAGGGCTGACCTTTGCCGGGACCTACTTGAGGTTGGTGAGCAGAGGGCATTGGTGGTGGCCTCGTTGGCTTGGGCAAGGTCCTCCAAATCTGGTTTTCCACGCACGGCAACTTCACCCACTCTTCTAGTGCTGAGTTGAGCTTCTTGATCTTTTGGATCTCCTCCTCCTTGGTTGGAACAGCAACGAGCATAGAGACAGAAGCAAGCAAGCGTTGGAGCAGGGGCGGTCATAATGTGCTTTGTTGAAGATAGCAGGGGAATGGCTACTTGACGAACACCGGAGCAGCAACGAGCGTAGAGAGAGAATTTGGGATTCAAAATTTCGGAACCTTTGTGTGGAGAAAGAAATGGAGAGGAACGACTGCTTCTCTTTCTTGAGAAGGAAAGAGAAAAGTTTCCCATAATAAATGCATTTCATAAGAGAGGGAGGAGGTGAATTTATGTTTATTCAATACTCTCCTTCACCAACTACTCTTGTCTCAATGTAGATCTAGCAACCGTACCAAGTTGCTTTTGGAACTTTTCAAACTTTGTAGTGGCAAGTCCTTTGGTGAAAATATGTGCTACTTGATCATTTCTCTATATGTACTCCATCTCTATCCCTCCCAACAACACTTTTCACGTGAGAAATGATAGTGTACTTTTACATGAGTAATCCTTGTGTGAAGGATCAAGTTCTCCACCAACCATGTAGCTCATTGATTATTACAATGGAACTCTACGAGGAATTCAATAGGTTGATTAAATCCTCCATAACTTGCGATAACCTCGTACTTTCTTGAGGCGCCATTACTATTGCTTTGTACTAAGTGGTTGCCTTTTGTTGCACCATGACTCTACTCTCGATCGAAGGTGACACATATATTTAGTAGTTGAATATCGTGTGTCATAGTAACCAACATGATTTGAATCCAATATCTTTTTACTTCACATTGGAGAGAATTCCAAAACCAAAGGTCCCCTTCACCTGCCTTAGTATGGGTCTAACTACATCTAAGTGAGGCTTTCATATTTTGTTTATGAACCGACTTATTACACCCATTGCAGAGGCAATGTTCATGTTATAGTTAGGTGGATTAGCTTCCCACTATTGACTATGCATGATTCATCTTACAATTATCTTCCTTCTACTATGCATAGTTTGTATATCTATCCATAGGCGTTGGAATCGGCTTGCAATCAAGCATCCTAAACTTCTCTAGAAGATCCTATGCATACTTTTGTTGACGTAGGAATAACCCTTCCTTGGTTTTGTTAACCTAGAGTCCTAGCAAGTGTATTAGTTCACCAACTCCTTCATCTGAAACTGCATAAAGGGATTGGCTTTAATTGATATATCACAACTTCATCATCTCCAACAATGATTCGATCATTTACATAAATTAGTACAATTACAAGCCTTTGCCTTCTTCCTTCACCGATAGACTTGAATTTGCTAGTGCTAAGGAGTAACAATTGTGCACAGGAAATTATGTGATCTTTTCAGACCAAACTTTTGGAGCTTTTTCAAATCATAAAGCACTTTCTTTAATTTGCAAACATAATATGGATGAGTTTTAACATCAACAATCTGGCTGCTCCATATGTATGTCTTGATCTAACTCTCCATGTAGGAAAGCATTCTTCACATCTATCTACCACAACTTCTATGGCTTGTTTGTGGCCAGCACTAGTAAGACTCAAACCATAATAACCTTTGCCAATGGACTAAAGGTTTCATCATAATTTATCCCATACTTTTGAGAGAATCCTCTAGCAACTAAATATGCCTTATATCCTTCTATAGACTCATGTTGTGTATCAAGTTTGTAGACCCATTCGCAAGATATAAGGCATACATGTTTAGACCTTGGCACCAAATCTCGCGTTTCATTTTGCTCCAAAGCTTTGAATCTATTCTTGTTACGCCCCGAACCCCGGGCATGCAACAACCCCTTCCTTGGTCGATAGAAAGCGACGTCCCAGGACTCGTCGCCGACCCTTTCTTTTAATTGCACATGCAGAAGGGTATAATAAAATCCACAGACAATACAAATATGGGATAGGAAAGCAAGATACCATTTTCACCAAAACACTTTTCATAAACAAACTAGTTTATATACAGAGGCCAACTCTAAGGTCTATGTACAGGAGATCTATCTCCAAAAAGAACTACTGAGCCATCCATACTCTTGACCCTTCTGCTTCAAGTTTCGGGTTCTTCACACTAGGGACTTGAAAATGGTTATACAATAACCAATGAAATAAGATCTCCGCGAGTTCTTCCCCTAAGCCCCCGATTAGAACACTAACTCAACTTGGGATATCTCTCGAGAACTACTCCACAAACTTCCACGACTAACAACCAACAATCAACAAATCACAACAGCCAGGGTCAACCACTAACTACATAGTCGGTTTGTATGTAATCTTACTTGGTATGCCATACCCTACACGTTGAATCTCAGCACAATACACACAATGCATATGGCCATTAGATGATGCAGTTGATCAATCACATATGAGTCGCGTCACAAGCGATCTCACCCAGTCATTATCACACCCTGCACGTTATCAATTCATGCGTACGTGCCATAAACAGTATGCTCAGCTCATGCATAACCGGAACTAATGATGCTATAATTCTCATACGTTCTTGCACTTTAGTGTGCCACCTATTCCTCATCAATCAATCACATAGGTCCCGATCATAAGGTAAAATCGTTATGATACGTCCCATACCACGCCACACAATTTTACCCCATAATAAGGCCCAACCAACTCAACACTCGCGCGTTTTCCAGTTATTAATGACCTACCATCTCAACACTCACGCATTTTCTAGTTATTAATGACCTATTGGCCATAGCTAACTTTCCAATCAGCGATCATCTGACTTTCGCCGGGCTACTGATAAAAATCGGGCTTCGTCCCACCCCGTCGGGCACAACTACGTCTAAAAATTCCATTTATATGGTATCCCAAAAGGGATATCGGTCCAGAATCTACTGCGACCGGCTTCCGACTCCCGTCAGGTATCGCCCCCAAACTTCCGTTGGGTGACGGTTCAACTTAGCGATCATGCAAACATACCTCCTCAAATCCTTTTCTCATAAAAGCAGTCCATCTCCACTGTCTCTCGGACAATCAATTATTCCTTTTTTGTGAAAATCACTCAATTCATGCGGATGCCCATGCATTTACACATCCATTCATCGTTAAACGGGCCGGAAACACAGATGCAGCGGCGACGACGGAGGCTACGCTCGGGGACCTTTACCACGACGATCCAGGGTGGTCCTGGGGTTGAAACAACAACCATGACTCCCTCTGCAACTCCAGAAAACTACACTGCCGAAGGAGAAATAGAGTTGAACGGGCTTGGCCGGAGCTCCGGCAAGGGGTTGGCCGGTGACCGAAAGCTCCTAGGGATCGAGGGGGACTTGCTGGTGGCTGGACTGGGCGAAAGCTTGGTTCAAATGGGAGAAAACAGGCTGAAATCGCGAAACAGTGCACTCGAGCGGGTGGACTGACGAACCGGCAAGTGGCTTCTTCCGGCCTGCCGGTGGGTCAGCTAGTGGCTCCGTCCAACGAACGGCCAAGTCCTCCCGTACGGTTTGGGTGTCCTGAAGACGATGGTGGGTGGCACGAAGGCCGATTCTCACGAGAAGGCAACTATTAACTCAGTTTTTCGGAGAAATGTTAGCTGGAGCAGAAACATGGAGAGAAGGAAAACAGGGGAGAAAAGGCTACGAATTTGCTTGGGGTTGAAGAGGGGAGAGAGAGAGATGTGAGGGTTGGTTTCTCTGGTTCTCACAAGCTCTCAAATGCCTCAACAATGGATAAAGCAAGGCTTAGAAGGAAGAAGGGGACAGCTGAAGATAGGAAGGTCCCTCCTTGGCTTCTAAAGCCTTCTCTCTTATCCCTTTGTCTCTTGGCAATGCCCCACCAACATTGGCTGTCTTCCTCAGCCTCTTGGCAGCCCACAAACTTCCCTTGCAAGCCAATGAAGTGGTCCAAAAGTGGTGGAGACCATGGCCTACGAATTTGGTGCCATTTTCCCCAAATCCACTTCAATTCCTCCTCAATTCTCCCTCAAATGAACCCAATTCGGTCCCTATAAATTCAGCTAAGATGCCATCGTCCCTCTTAGGGTTTTTTCTCGTCGATTTGTCCAACTTGAATCCCAAAAATGTGGTAAAAAACGGTCCTATGATTTTCTTGGTAAACAACGGCCCTACTTTGAATTTTCGCTAAAAATCTCGGTTTGCAGAAAAATCTTCGGAGGAAGTCGACGTCCTAAAATGATTCGTGACATGACAGAACTTTTAATTTCTAAAATTAGGTTTAAATTCATGGTTAATTTCAATCTGGTGCAATTTTAGCGTAACCTAACCTACCAGGTAACTTTTAAAATTTTTTGGTGCAATTGACCCTTGGTCGATTATTTTCGAGCAACATTGTACATCTTTGACACATTGGCAACTCTTGGTTGTCGTGAAAATCTCGAGATTTCAAATACGAGCATATGATATAGAAATGATAGAAAAATTGATCTAGTGCCGTTTGACGAGAATTTTGCAATTAGGTGGAATCACTCACACACTAATTACATACCTCTGTCGAACTAACCTATCTCCGGTCTCTAGTTGATTTTGACAGTGACGTAATGACCTTTGTAGATTAGCATGGTCGAGCAATTGATTCTTGGTTAAATTCTTGAGTCTATTGCATTTAGATTCTTTAACGGCTTCACCTGATAGGCTAGTTATCTCGTGAGTGGCCAACTCAGAGAAAAGAACTATCGACGTGTCGATGAAAATCCCAGCTTATTCAATTGAAAACAGAACCTGAAAAATCAGGATGTCACAATTATTCTATAGCCTACTTCCATTCTACCCTCTATGAGGCCTCCTCATACATAGCTCTATTACTCCAATATCTTCAGATGAAGTTGTTATATATATAATGTGATCTCTCATTTTTGGATCCATGTTTTCTCTTTAAAGTAGTAGTTATTCCACATGCAGTTTTTCTTCACTTCGTACCTCTTCGTGACAACTGTCCATTTGGTAACCGGCTTGATGGAAGACGGTATATAAAAGGAACGATTATTCATTTTTTAAGGGTAATAACAAGGTCTAACACAAACCCTCTCATTTGAAATACACCATTAGTACGCGAGAGAATTGAGTTAGTAAAGAGTGCTCGAAATTTCGCTGGATCTCTATGAATTTCCAACAAATAATGGTTGGAGATTTGTTTACATTTGATCCTGTTTTTTCCATCTTTGATTTTTATGTCTAACATCTGGTATAAGAGCAAGTTTAGTGCCTCTGCCTTGTTTTTGTTTTTGCTGATGTTTGTTGTGTTTTTCGAGGCCTTTTGAAATGAACAGTAATTTGGAATTTTGGGGCCAAGAGAGAAACTCGTTGATTCCAGGCAAATTCCAACAACCGACCGCTCAACTTTAGATCGGTACGGTCACATCGCCATGAGGAAGAATAGCCGTAAGTTCTTTCGGCATATTGGTATATGCTAGAGGCTAATCCGTCGGCGGAAGTTGCGATGGTTAAGGGTTTTGCATTTTGGGAAATTTTTGTTCGATTCAGGGCCAATTACTTGGTCTTTTATGCCGAAACTTGGACTTATGTGGTCATGTCGGTGTAGTCTTCAAAACCTATCATTTATTTTGGTTTGAAATGGGCTGCCAGAGAAGTAAAGGATGGCAGAAGTCACAGTGAAATGGCGAAAAATAGTGAGAGAATGCCTTCTGTTCATTGCTAGCGCGTGGCATACACATGCACGCGTGACAGCTGCTAGGCGTGTGCAGGCCACGCACCCATGCCCATGTCCGCGCGGTTAAGGAGGGCGTGTGTTGTGTAGTGCCCGGGCGATGGTACATGCTCGTGCACGGCACGCACCCGTCCCTTTTTTTCCTTTTCTTTTGTTTTGCCCATCTCTTATGCCATTAGTATGATTCTACCCCTTGGCATTAAGAAAATGTATATATTTTGGTAGTTTCTTCATGATATAATTATGAATTGTTTAAATTAAAAACTTAGCCCACATGTAGTTTTTATGTTATGTGATTCATATTTGTGACATATTTATATTTGTAAAACATGACTTATGTATATTTTGCTTCAAATTTTGTGACATAAGCATGATTGTTTGATATGCAATTTTGCAACCTATGAATTTCTCTGAATTTAAGTGTGATGTTCCCATATTGAATGGTGAAAACTATAAAGTTTGGAAGGAGTTATTTATTTTTTTTTTTTTCAATTCGGATGGATGGATATTGATTATGTTATAAGGAAAGATGAACCACCTACTTCTACTGATTCGAGCACTACAGCTGAGATAACCCTTTATGATCAATGGGAGTGGTCTAACCGCCTTAATGCGATGTTTATAAGTGTTAAAATATCTCCTAGTATCCGCGGTTCAATTGGTCAGCATAGCAATGCTAAGGCTTTATCGGAGGCCATTGATGCATAGGTTAAGACTTTAGAGAAGGCGCATGCCATGACTCTGATTATGAAATTTTCATCGTTGAAACTCACTAGTGTTAGAGGTGTGCATGAGCACATTATGAATATGAGGGACATTGCAGCTCAGCTTAAAAACCTTAAGATTGAGATATCTGAATCCTTTCTTATGTACTATAATCTAAACACTCTCTCGCAACAGTATGCACCTTTCAAGATCTTTTTCAACGCACTTAAGAATAAATAATCAATTAATGAACTCATGACCATGTGTATTCAAGAGGAAAAAAGTTTGATTGTGGAATCGAGAGAAAAATGCTCATTTGGCAATACAAAGAAATAATAAGGGCCATGGCAAGCATAATGGAAAAATGTAAGACACCTCCCTAAGCTAACATTAAGAAAGAATCCAAATGTTTCTTCTATAAAAAGAAGGGGCATGTGAGGAAGGATTGCATTAGATCTAAGGCCTAACTCGAAAAGAAATGTAATCCAATCTCTTGTATTTGTTATGAATCTAATATGACTGATGTGAGTCATAGCACTTGGTGGATTGATTTTGGATCTACAATCCACATTTCGAATTCTTTGCAGGGTTTTCAAAACCACAGGAAGTCATGGGAAAGTGAACAAAGTATCTATTTAGGAAACAAGATGCATTCGAATGGAGAAGCTATTGGGACATGTAGGCTAGTTCTTAATAGTGGCTTTGTTTTGAATTTGGAAATGACATTTTATGTTCCTATTTTCTCTAGAAACTTAATTTCAGTTTCAAGACTTGTACATTTGGGTTACTCTTTTAACTTTTCAGATTCAAACTTCTATTTATCATTTAAATCAGAAATTATGGGGAGTGGTACTTTGTCTGATGGTCTTTTTCAAATTAATTTACAAGATAATGCCCATTATAATGCGATGCATGTTTATGATAACACTGGTATAGAACGCTGTGTTGTGAATGCAAATTCCTCTATGTTGTGGCATTGGAGATTGTAATATATTTCTATAGATATAATTAAGCGATTGGTGAATGATGGAGTACTCGGTACTTTAGATTTGACTGATTTTGATACCTGTGTAGACTGTATAAAGGGAAAGCAGACCAACAAGACAAAGATATATGCCAAGATGAGTACAGAAATATTAGAAATCATGCATACAGATATTTGTAATCCAAATATGGACTTGTATGGTCAGAAATACTTCATCTCTTTCATAGATGACTACTCACGTTATATGTATATCTACTTACTTCATAATAAGCATGAAGCGTTGAATTCATTTAAGGTATTTAAGGCGAAAGTAAAGAAATAATGTGGTAAGCAAATTAAAATCGTGAGATCATATAGAGATGGAGAATTCTATAATAGATACACTGAAGATGGACAAGCACCTATTCCATTTTCAAAGTTTCTTCAAGAGCATAGGATAGTTGCCCAATATACTATGCTTGGTTCTCCAGACCAAAACGATATAACGAAAAGAAGAAACTAAACTTTATTGGACATGGTGTGGAGTATGCTTAGCGGCTCCAAACTTCTCAAATCCTTGTGGATTGAAGTACTTAAGACGGTAGTGTACATATTAAATCGAGTTCCGGCTAAGGTTGTCCCAAAGACACCTTTTGAGTTATTGAAAGGTTGAAAACCCAGTTTGCGACATGTACGCGTTTGAGGATGCCCATATGAAGTGAGAGTTTATAATCCACAAAAAAGAAGAAGTTTGACTCAAGGACTATAAGTAGGTATTTCATTGGATATGCTGAAAGGTCCAAGGGATGCAGGTTTTATTATCCATCTAACACCACTAGAATTGTGGAATCAAGAAACGTTAAGTTTCTTGAAAATGACTTGATTAGTGGGAGCGATCGATTGAAATACCTTATTCCTAAGAAAGATCATTCAAATACTCAACCTTCCACTTCAATTACTAGGTTGGTTGTAGTTCATAACGCCTTTTCAGTTCAATCGACTATTGAACAACCAATCATTGAAGTTCCATAATCTGCTGATATTGATCTTGTAGATCCAGTTGTTTAGTAATTACTAGAAATTGTTGAACAACTAGTTGAGCAACACGCTTCTCAAGAGAATGTTAATGCAATATTAAGAAGATCTACTAGAATAAGGAAATCAGCAATCCCTAGTGATTATATTATGTATATACAAGAATCTGACTATAATATTATAGCTAAGAATGATCTTGAAACGTTTTCACATAGACAATGATAAATCCAATTTGTGATACAATGCCATGAAGGAAGAAATGAGTTCTATTGCATCTAACGAAGTTTGGGATTTGGTTAAGTTGCCTAATGATGTGAAGGTCATTGGTTGTAAATGGGTCTTCAAAACTAAGAATGATTCATTAGGCAATATTAAAAGATATAAAGCTAGACTCGTCACCAAAGGATTCACTCAGAAAGAAGGAATCGGTTACACTAAGACATTTTCTCCTGTTTTTAAGAAAGATTCTCTTCATATTGTTTTGCCATTAGTTGCCCATTTTGATATGGAATTACATCAAATGGATGTGAAAATGACGTTCCTCAATTGGAAACTAGAAGAGGAGGTTTACATGAAACAATCTAAAGGATTCTCCTCTAGTAAAGGTGAGCAATTGGTGTGGAAGCTCAAGAAATCTATATACGGCTTGAAACAAGCGTCCCGCCAATGGTACTTAAGGTTCCATGATGTCATCTCTTCATTTGGTTTTGTAGAGAATGTCATGGATCAATGTATATATCAGAAGGTCGGTGAAAGCAAAATTTATTTCCTTGTGCTATATGTGAATGATTGTCTACTTGCAATATAAAGGGTCGCTACATGAGGTAAAATAATTTCTTCCTAAAAGTTTTGACATGAAAGATATGAGTGAGGCATCTTATGTAATTGACATTAAGATCCATAGAGATAGACCTCGATGAATTTTAGGACTATCTCAAGAAACCTATATTAATAAGATCCTAAAGAGATTTCGAAAGAAAAATTATTCATCAAGTATAGGACCCATTGTGAAGGGTGACGGGTTTAATTTAAACAAGTGCCTGAAAACGATCTAAAAAGGGGAACAAATGAACAACATTCCATCTACTTCTACTGTCCGAAGCTTGATGTATGCTCATGTTTGCACTCGACCTGACATCGCTTTTGCTGTGGGAATGTTGGGAAGATATTAAAGTAATCCAAGTATAGACCACTGAAAAGTTGTAAAGAAAATGATGAGATACCTTCAAGGTACCAAAAGTTACATGCTTATTTATAAACGGATTGACAACCTGGAAGTAGTTAAATATTCGGATGCGGATTTCGCGGGTTGCATTGATTCTCAAAAATTGACATCTGGATACATTTTTATGTTAGCTAGCGGAGTCGTGTCATGGAGGAGTGCGAAATAGACTTTGACTGCTACTTCTACAATGAAGACTAAGTTCATTTCTTATTTTGAGGCTACCTCACATGGTGTATGGTTGAAGAGTTACATTTCTAGGCTTAGAATTGTTGATTTTATTTCTAAACCATTAAGAATATATTGTGACAATTTAGCTACAATTTTTATGGCTAAAATTGCCAAAAGTGGCAGTCGAAATAAGCATATCGACATCAATTATTTAAACATAAGAGAATGTTTAAGGATAATAAAGTAGTCATAGAACACGTTAGCACTAAATTAATGATAGCTGATTCTTTAACTAAAGGCATGCCATCAATGAAGTATAAGGACCATGTAACTAATATGGGAATAGGTCCCCATTTGTCATCATATGGACTATTTTTGTTGTATGAAACTCTTATTCAATTGTAATGTTGATTCTCAATTTTTGGCACACACATTATGTTATTTATGAGAACAACATTTATTCTTGGTTCTAGAATAAACATAGGATTTATTCATTAATATGTATTGTCACATATAGGCTGATATTAAAGAAATAAGATGTATTGTGATATATGGAAGATATTGCTCATTCTTAGAAGATATGTCACAATGATTTATGTGTTTTGTTTCTTTTCTTTAAGCATAAAGTTTTAGTGGATTTGGTTGGATAATCCGTATGATGAAAATGTTGGGATTAAGGTTCCATTCGTTTCGCGAAAAATAATTTCCAGAAAAACATTTTTCGGATTTTCCGGCGTTCGTTTCACGAAAAATGAATCCCTTGGGGAAAATGTTTTCCATGAAAGGAAAAAAGTCTTCTAAGTTAGGGAAAATATTTTCCTCACTTGATCTCTCTTATCTCACATTTTTACAAATACTCACTTTCTCCTCCAATTTTTTTCTTCTTCTTTTCTTTTTTTATTTGAATTATTTTTTAATTTTCTTTTTCTTTTTTAATTCGAATTATTTTTAATTTCCTTTTTCTCTTTTTATTTACTTTTCTATTACTTTTCTATTTCTTTTCTTTGTTTCCTATCTTCTTCTTTCTTGGCTAGTTGTCGGCCGTTGCTAAGCGAACCTCAAGCTCGTCGATCTCAAGCTCGTGCTCTGCACTCTTACTTATCATTTTCTTTATTTACTCTACCCTGCAGTTGTACATTGCTCAAGCAAATGGCTTTACATGCTTTGCTTCTTTTTAAAATCCATACAAATATTTTTTAAAGTAGATGAGCGTTTGGCGACAATGTGAGAACAAAAATATGAAGCAAGTTTGCCCGGATTTAAAGGCAAGTTCATATTTGATAGATTTATAGGTCGATAAGTGATGCATGCCTAAGTGGTAAAGTCTTAGAAAATATTTTCCTTATCGAACACTGGAAAATATTT
Organism: Eucalyptus guilfoylei; assembly: GCA_016097605.1. NCBI lineage: Eukaryota > Viridiplantae > Streptophyta > Magnoliopsida > Myrtales > Myrtaceae > Eucalyptus > Eucalyptus guilfoylei. The sequence goes on along the minus strand of CM027868.1, from coordinate 29,811,022 downwards.
TCCGAAACATTTTCAGGTTTTAGCCAAACACTAGAAAATATTATCATTTTCTTGGAAAATGATTTCTGGGAAAATTATTTTCCGGAAATGGTCCATTTTTTGCAAAACGAACGGACCCTAAGTGGGAGAATGTTATATATATATATGCGATCCCTCATTTCGAACCCACGTTTTCTCTTTAAAGTAACGATTATTCCACATGCAGTTTTTTTCACACTTCGTACCTTTTTGTGACAACCGCCCATTTGATAACTGTCTTGATGGGAGACGATATATGAAAGGAACGCTTGTTCATTTCTTAAGGGTAATCACAAGATCTAACGTAAACCCTCTCATTTGGAATACACCATTAGTATGCAAGAGAATCGGGTTATTAGATTGTGCCCGATATTTCGCCGAATCTCTATGAATTTCTGAGGAACAATGGTTGGAGGTTCGTTTACATTTGATCCTGTTTTTCCGCATTTGATTTTTATGTCTAACATAAGTTGCAATTACATATTTAGGATTAAACTTCCTTTTGCCCTATTGACCTCTTTAGCTAAGGTGCTTACTCTTCAGGTTGGTCCATTTAAATTGGTGGAGGCTCTTCCATTATTTTTCGATGTGCACTTGTCTGCCACGGGCTCTTTGATTTTTCAAGCGGTTTTCTCTGAGGTCTTCTCCAAATTCACATTCTATAATTACTTATTGAGATAATAATAGAAATAGTCATTGAACTTTGGCCTAATGTGCAAATGTGGTCCTTGAATTTTAGCCTAATGTTCAATGTAATATCTAAACTTTTAATTTGTTTAATATGGTCCTTGAACTTTTGGTACTTGTTTAGTGTGGTCCATACGAAATGTTCAATGTAGTCCTTTTATTAATTCAATATCATGGACAATATTAAATATTTTCATATAGTCTAGAAATTAAATTGAACATGCACAAAAAAATTCAGGGACTATATTGCACATTGAGCTTTGTTTATGGACTATTTGTGCCATTTTCCTTACTATTACGATCTGTTGGGCCTCACCATACACATCTTCTTCCATTCTTTCTTGTACCTCTTCAATTTATCTTGAATTTGGTAGTACAACGGCTTGCGAAGACCACGACAATGGTGCTTTGTTGAACACCACATTCTTGGAAGTGTAACGTCCCCTTGTTGTAGGATTGCAGCGCTTCCACCTTTCCTTTAAGTCACGTATCACACAAATATGCAACGAATTGTCTTCTTGTTGAACTTGTTTCGCGGGTGATCGAGTACAAATGCATAACATATGCATCCAAACACTTTGAAGTGACTACCTGTGGACTTGTAGTTCCACAGCTTCTTATATAGTGTCACCAAGCGCAGCTTTGAGATATGCTGTAGATTAAGTGTGCTACTGTCTTCAATGATCCAAAAACTTGGTGGAACATTCTTAGCTTGCAGCATGCTCCTACAAGTCTCTGCCATATGCTAATTCGTCGACAACTCCAATTTGTTGCGGTGCAAGGAAAACTATCGGCGTGTCTTACCCTTCTACAGATATTTTGTAAACTCATATGATGTGTACTCACCCCATTGTTAGTACGAAGGTATCATATTTCCATGCCTATTTCTTTTTCTGCTTTTTCTTTAAAGTTATAAAAGTCATTTAATGCCTCAAGTTTTTCTTTCAAAAAATCAACCTAGACATAACTGGAGAAATCATAGATGAACATTATCGTGTATTCTGAACTCAGATTGATGGTTGCCTTGCTGGTTCAAATACAGCTGAGTAGAAGAGCTCGAGAGATGTCTTGCCTTCGTACTTTGACTCCTCATACCAAAGTTGGTGTGCCTTCCTGTACTAACACTCGGCAAATACTATGTCTTCTCAAATATCTAGCGGGGGAAGTCCCTTTAAAATAGCCTTATTCATCATCACCTTTAGCTTATGATAACTTATGTGTCCGAGCCAAGAAAGCCACAAATTAGGTGTTGCGCTCTTCCGTGTTTTGTCCGTGTATCTTGCCTATGCGGACATCACGTAGATAGACTCTAGTTGATGCCCAACCATGATTGGTGTACTAATGGGTGTCTAGCTGTGGTACACCTTACATCATTCAGGCCAAACAATACATGGTTCCCAAGTTTGTAGGTTGTGAAACCAACAAGAGATATGTCTTCATTCTCGGCATGCAATATACGTTTTGCAATTCAATCTATTTGGAACTGAAACGAGGTGTTATCACCGTTTGGCCAACGCGTGAGATTGGCAACATTGAGTTGTTTTGTTGACGATTACTTGTCTGCTAATGTACTCAAACACGCTTGATAGCTTGTATTGATTTCCCCTCATATTGTTTGAGCATCTTGAGTCAACTCTCCGATCATCATCATCATAGTTGATAAACTTATCACATACTGTGACAAAGGCCGTCCATCGCATCATCCAACTCGATGATAGAGGAGGCTGCAAGCTCTTCTTATTCCCTTAACCTGATGAGCGCTTAAAAATCCCACTCTTCTTTGCGGTCATTCTACTTCTTGATAAACGCTACAACATTTCCTTCTACTCGTTTGAATGGACAGCCCGACCTATTTTGCCATAAATGTAGCAGCAACTGTCTCGCCTCCAGTTGTTCTTATCTTCGATCTTGTCATCTTTCCCTCAATTTTGACGAGCTCCCACTAGTTAAGTGCCCATCCTTTCTGGTCATCTCTGCCAGTCTGATAACCTTTCCTCTGTTTCCCATCTCTAGTGCCCGATTTGCTTTCCCTCTCACTCTTGAAGCCTTCTTTATCATTCAAGAGTGCACTTTCACCATCCTCGACATCCTCAATTGAGATCTTAGACAACTGACTGTCTAAATCCTCTCGGCAAGTATATTGTTCAGCACAGTAAGAGTTGAGTCACTTGCCTCTCTATGGGTGGACATAACAACCCTGTTATAGTCCGATGATAACTAGTGAATGGTTATTCTCCTCATCCTTGTCTATAAAGCACGGACATGTTCAAAGGGCCTCCGTGTCGTGTTGGACACCCCGACACGTGTCGGACACACATGGACACACGGTCAACATGTGTTGGAAAATTCGACACGTGGTCAACTCTTTCTGACACGCTCCAACGCACATGTCCAGAGGTTTCTAGGGCTGGTGTGCGAAGGGAAGATGGTGATGGAGGCCGAAGGCAAGGGTGAGGGAGCGGAGGTGAGGCCGCGAGCGACGGCGAGGGAGGGCTAGAGGAAGAGCTGAGACGATCGAGAGGGCTATGACTGCTGACTGTGACGCCGAGCTGGAGAATCGCGATGCCACAATGGAGGGCTGGACGCAAGGCTACGACTGCAAAGGAGGGAGGGCTGGAGGCAAGGCGGCGAGCGATTACGATGAGGCGACCGAGAGGGAGTAGAGATCAAGAGGTAGAGACTGAGCAAGGAAGAGGAGGAGGCGACTACTAGAGTTTTTGGGCTGTTACTTTACTAAGGTTCCTTTTTTTAGTTTTAGGAAGAAGAGCAAGGGGAGGAGGCAACGGCTGCTCGAGAAGAAACGAGGGCTTGAGGGTGAAAAGAATTTGTGATTTTTCTTTTCTTTTCTATTTTGGAGAGAGGGGAGGATGGAGCCTCGTGCAGGGTGATTTCAATTTTAGGAAGTGACAGGCGCCGGGCAGTGGGTGGGGCGGGGGAAGAAAGCAAAGGATGAAATAAATGGGTGGGGCCCATTTAGCCCCACCAAAAAAAAAATACCGAATGCTAAATAAATTTATTAATACATAGGTGAGGCTAAAAAATTAACAAATAGGTGGGTTAAAAAGTTATTTCGAAAAATAAAAACACTAGACATTAAATAATGATAAATTTTGATCACCGTAGAAAATCATAAATTTATTTTGACTCTAATCTCTCGTTAGTAATTTGTTTCATCAATAACTTTTGTTAAAGTCAAAAAAAGTCTTTCCAATTTTTTATGAATAAATTTATTAATGTTATTAGTATAGATTCATTATAGGCTCTTTTTTATTATTAATTTATTTATGAATTTGAATAAATTAATGTAAATATAATAATTTATCATGTATATATAAAAATGTTCATTTAATATATAACGTGTCGGAATTCTATTTTTTGAGAAATGACGTGTTCGTGTGTCGTGTCACATTGCGTGTCTGTGTCAATGCTACTCAAATTTTTGTCTCAAAGATGGCATTAAAAGGGGAAAATTATCCAAAAAAGTTATAAACCTATCGTATTTTGTTAATTCAGTCATAAACTTTTTAATTGTGTTAATTGTGTCCTAAACATTTTTACATTTAGTCAATTAAGTCCATCAAGCCAATTTTTAACATAGACATTGTTGTCATCTGTGGCATAGTCAACACCGCCTTGAGACAATTTTTAATAATATTTAAATATATATTTATTTTTTTTATAATTTTCTTTTCTTTTTCCTTCTTTGCTTTTTTTATATTGTTAGGGCCAACAGGGGGCAACTAGCCATTGGCCGAGGCTTAATGACCCTCGTTAGCCACTGTGTGAGGGCTTATGAGGGTGGCCAATGAGGCCCTCAAATGCAATCAATGAGCTATATCACTAGCCACTAGATGAAGTCACGGCCCTCGCTCATAGCTAGGCGAAGGCCATGACCCTCGGCCAATGGCAACAAGGGCAAGCCCTTGCCAAGTGGCTAGCGAGGGTCACCAGGCCTTGGCCAATGGCTAGTAGGCCCCTACTAGCCTTTGAAAAAAAAAAGGAAAAAAAGAAAATAAAAATATTAAAATTCAAAAAATATTAAAATATTAATAAAAATTATCCACGTCAATATTGACTATGCCGCATTTAATAAGTGACATATACTTTAGTGATTTTCAGCAAAAATTGACCTAATGAATTCAATTGGCAAAATATGAAAATGAATAAAACTCAATTGGTACCAACAAAAGATTTAGAAAAAAATTAGCAAAAGTACAATAAATTAAGATTTTTTGAAAAATTTTCCCCATTATAAGGATCTAACTTTGAAATTTCTTCGTAAAAATATCATTCTAGCAATTTGAGGATCCAACTTTGGAAAAGTTTTGACTCATTGTGATGTGTTGTTATGAGACTAAAACTAGTTCATTCTCCAACCTTTATAGCTTGGCATCATTCGTCCTCTTGAGTAGCACCGCCAAGTTATTTTATGCCCCTGTTGGGATCTTGACATTCTTGATGTACCCTACTAACTCTTCTTCAACGGTTACCGTAATAATAGAGCGCCTTACTAGCCTTTTGTCTTTCACTTTCTTTGCTTGTCATCATTTGTGGGTGGTGTATTATTGCTACCGTCGATTATAATCCACAAGTCGTAACCCAACAGGTAAAATTGAATGCAAACACTTCGATTATTGGAGTTGTTGAACTTCTCCACATCGCTTATAGAGTTTGAGTTATCCACTGTCATGACTTGGGGGAAAAGTACTAAAAAAAATCTTAAGTCAATTGTATTGATATCAATTTGATACAATTTTAAACCTTTCAATTTGGCCAATTTAATCCTAAATACTTTCATATTATTACTAATTCAGTTCATTTAATCAATTTAGATAGGAAATTGTTGATATTGACACCGGTCATCCTACATGGCATAGCTAGTACTAACAAAAACATTTTTAAATATTTTTATTTTTTATAATTTCTCTTTGTTTTTTTTTCTTTTCCTTTCCTTTTTCCGATTGTTGCCGAAGGCTAGCCTTGCCGAGCATGGCTCGACAAGGCCGACCCTCACTTGGTCGAACGTGGCTTGTGGCCAGTGGTTGAAGTAAAGGGAAAGCAAAAAAAAAAAAAAAAATTATAAAAATAACCAATGTCATCATTAATCATGCCACATAAGACAACTGACGTTCACGTCAGATTTTTGACTTAAATTGGGCAGATGGACTGAATTAGTATCAATGTGAAAATGTTTGAATTAAATTAGCTCAATTAAAATGTTTAGAATTACATTGGTACAAATGAAATATGTTTATGACTTTTTTTGTACTTTTCATTGTGACTTGATTATTTGCTAAGCACTATACCAAATAAGCCTAATCTCAAACTAATCAACTTCATAGTGTCGAACTATGCACGAGTAGTATTGCAGCATAGTCCGATCGCAGACCGTTGGGCTATAGTCCTTAACTGTCTACTCCGATTCCAATTGTTGAGAACTCAATTAAAGAAAACACACTTTTATTAGATGTCCCAAATACTGGTGAAGAAAACGAAGTACGAAAAAGGGTTTTGCATGAGCTGCCACTTTGATTGTTATGGACTTGGAAGGAGAAGAAAAGATGAGGGTTGGACGAAGTTTCCTCATGAACTCTCTCATGCCATCCTTCGATCTGAGTGAATTGCGAGCGCAAAGCTCATGTTGCCTTATTAATCAGCAGCATTAAGTTAAGCATTATATTCACGCTTCTAGCGAGCTGTCGCTTGGGTGTTCGGTTTCCTTTATCAAGTACGCAAAACCTTCGCAAAGCAACATGTTGACTGAGATGAATTGCATGGCAGTACGAGGATAAAGTACCTGTCGTGAGATTAGTGGAGAATTCTTTCTGAAATTAGTGAACAACGTTAGAGCAGGGGCTTGTCACTAGATCCTTCCCAAATCTTAAAGAATTACCTGAAACCAGAAATATCTAAGTTGGAGGCACGAGAGATTTCACAAGCTTTTTGCGTACGTTCTCTTTGTATGCACCGAATAGCTAAGATGACTGACGTGACCACATAGGCAAGTGACGAACACTTGCACAATCAAATAGATCGATTGATTAAAGCAAGCAAAAGGTCGAGAGACTCTCAACAGATGAATTGTGTCACATGGAGGTCGCATGACCCCAACTGGCCGCTTGGGTTGTGACGCCTAGAGTTGCCGGGGGTCGCACGACCATGGGCAATGGCTGCTGGCGCCAGATTTGGCTGGGCGGTGGCCTTAGCCTTTCACCAAAGGGTTTTTTTTTTTTTTTTTTTTTTTTTTTTTTTTTTTTTTTTTTTTTTTTTTTAAAGAAAAGTTAGACCCAAAAGCCTTTTGTAAAAAAATATTTGTTAAATACTATTTAAGTCAAGTAGCTTTACAAATGATTTTTTACTAAACGCAATTTACATTTTCCCCAAGGGACTTTAGGTTAAAAGCATTTGCATTTCTCCAAGTTTCATTTGTAAAGCCGAACCAAACTCATCCTAAGCATCTCTCATCTTATTTTTGCTGCTTTGACTTCAAGACTAAGAACTGCATGCGGTGCCAATCTCGAAGGCATATAAGTGATCTCCAACTGTTTTGAGTGGGTTCTATGTTGTTTAAGGAATGTCACTGATAATTATGTAAGTAATTGAAATGCAGAAACTTCGAAAAGAGCACAAGCAATATAGCGGCAGCTGCTAGATCAAATAAGTAGAGGGATCCCAATCGTAGGGGCTGGTGCAGGGACAGGTATCTCTGCTAATATTCGAAGAAGCAGGTGGTGTTGATATCATAGTTTTGTACACCTCGGGGCGCTTTTGCATGGCAGGAAGAGGTTTGCTGTCAGGGTTGTTGCCTTATGCTGTGCAGTGCAGTCGTGCTAGTTATGGCTAATGAAGGTGCTGCCTGAAAGTCTTCTTTCCACTGCCATTAATCTAATAGAACTGCTTGGATTCTCGAATTGTGAAGGAGCATGCTTTAGTAACTTGTGAGTATTTCATTTTTCTATTAATGCCTTCTAAAATTGGACTAATCTTGAAGACACATTCAAAGGGAAAAACATTAATTAGAGAATTCAATTAAAATGTCACTCCGTGTTCTTTTACTGTAAATTTTCTTGCTAGCCCATCGCTAAACAGAAAAAGATAGGAGGCAAATGTGGTACCAAAGAGTGGAGAAATTGACGAGATCTCACTGGAAAAAAAAAAAATCATGTTAAATGAAGTAGATAAGCGCATTTATTGTCTTGTGCGATCATATGATGCCTTCTGTGTGAGATGGCAATGGGGTGAGGATGCATGGCGCTTGATGTTGGGTGTTTAAGCACCAATAAACGTACAAGATGAGCGAGGCAGATGAAATTTATACATTGAATGTGTGGCAACTCAGGGAAAGAAAGGATGTAAGATGAGCGTGTCAAATTGGTGAATTGCCATGGAGAACAAGATGAGAGAAACCATTTGATGTGGTTTATATATGGGTGACAATGGGTATTGGATGTTATGGTGAGAATGTGCCTCTCTGATTGAGATGCACATGAAAAGGAACGGGAAGATTTTAAATTAAATGTGAGAAGAGACGATTATGAAAAGATCACTAGCATCTAGATTTTTCTGCAACTCAATGTGAAATGGAGTTCAACGGCATAAGATGGTCAATCAAGTCCTCCCCACTTAGTGTGATGAGCTTGGTGGTTGTTGTTGTTCTTCCAGTGCACAAATTTTTTATATCTTGTCTAGGCCATTGAGCGAGAAAGGGGCAATGCAAATATATGAGGTGTTAGAAAACCTTGGCTGCACTGATAGGGAAAGGGGAAAAGATGGACTCTTTTCTCACTACTGATATTTTCTTTAAAATTACTGGGATATTTAGAAAGATTGAGATGGATGAATGAAATCTGTAAAGGTGGATTGGTTAGGAAAAAACCTTCACATGTTCATAGAGTTTCCTTGTGAAGCCACAGCTTAGGACGATGCTAGATATGACTGATATACTCGGAGAATATTAAAGAATTTACTTATTTCATAAATGCTCAATTACTTATTTCATACTTTCCCCGTAACATCTATTAATATTGGGAAAGCATGTTCCTCCACGATTCTTTTGAATTAATGAAATGCTTCGCCTTTAAATTGTTTTTCATTACCTTCTTGAAATAGTTCCGCTCTGATATGGAGTAGATATTTGTGTAGGGGGTGAAGCCAGTGCCTGTTCTTGCTGGAGCACGTGGAACTGACACTTTTTGTCGAATGGATTACTTCCCAAGGCAAGTGGAGTCAATTGAATTTTTTTGGCTGCAAAATTTTCTTACCGTGGGCATGGCAATTTCAGACAGAATCTAGAAGAAACAGGAATGGGTTATGAGTAGGTTTTCCCAGATAACATTTCTTAATACTCCGACTTGAGTATTTCTGGGTTTATGAACAGCTTCTCTCTTTGCTCTTTGTTGCTTGGAAGTTGAGATGATCGCAAAAGCTTCCAAAAGGGGTTATTAAAAACTCCTTATGCAATGAAGATCACGCTGCAGAAATGGCAAAAGCTGGAGCTGATATTATAGTGGCTCATATGTGCCTTACAACTTCTGGCTCAATAGGTGCAAAGACTGCTGTCGCATTGGAGGAAAGTGTAATTCATGTACAAGTATTGCAAATGCCACACATAGGATCCATTCCCACGCCATCATCTTATGCCATGAGGTATATTTTGAACGCATCTTTTAAATCTTTTCGGTGCTGAATTCCTTCACCATCTCTGATTGCATCTCTCTGGAATATGATTATGACTGTCATTGTCTATCCTCTGCTTTTGCACAACTTGTGGTTGAACCATTATCCAAACAATTCCAGACACCTCTGAGCAATTTTCATGCAGCATGACCAGAGAGATGTGTGCTATTAGTTAGTTCTGTTTTCTATGTGTTCTTAATACTTCCAGCATTGTCCTTTTTTCTTCTTTTTGAATTTTCTGGTTCTTCCACTCGTTTTGCTTGAGTTCTTTTTCAACTCTCGTTTTCTTAGTTAGAGATTGTAGAGCATCAAATTCTGTTCACTGTTCTTGCTTCGGCCTTGGCACTCTACCCTACTTTGCTTAGTTTGCCTCAAATAGTTTATGATCTGATGTCCTACACCTTGGATGAATCATAGTAGCGGAATCATAGTAGCGGTCTTCTCTCCCTGATCATCCAACAGTTCTGGACACGGTAAAGAAGTGAAAGAATTTTAATGCGATTGTGCAGGTCCTATATCTGGTCCAAAAGGGGCAGAATTCATACTGGAGGGAGCTCATGGGTTTTTTGGTGCATCAAGCATGGAGAGACTAACTGTAGAACAAGCAATTAAAAGCACAGTCCAAGAATAAAAATTCATGTCGCAGGGGTGGGGTTCAGTATATCACTCTGTATACTGAGATATTAATTAGGATTTTGTACTTCCCGACATCTTAGTACTCTGATCGTCACATTAATCGGAAAATTTTTTTATGGCTGAATAATGAATAATAGTCTTCTCTATCAAGATTGAGAGTTTTTGAGTATACAGATGCTGACTGCTACTACATGAATAATCAAAATTTGAAGGCTGATGAGCTTAATCCTTGTTTTCTTCTGCCCTTGTAAACAAGACAAAGGCCCGACTCTTTTTAGGAGAATTTATGGCTGACTAGTGAATGATATTTCTCGCTAGGATTTTTGTTTTCCTGCTTTCCTCAAGTTCCTTTCACTTTAAAATTGTTCATAGATTCTCCTTTGACACAAAAAGCAAGCACAGTTTTGTTCTTAATAGTGAGATGATATTCCTGAAAAGTGCCAGCAGAAAAAAGCTAATGGTGCCTGATTATGATTTGTAGATTCCTATCACTTCCTTTCACTTTAGCACTATTCGTTGACTTCTCCTTTGACACAAGAAGCAAACCCAGTTTTTTTCTTAATTCTAGTGAGCTGATATTCCTGAAAAGCACCAGCAGAAATAAGCTAATGGTGCCTGATTATGATTTGTTCTGTGAACTGAAAATTGATCTTTTGATTGACATGAAAGCCCACGTTGTTTTCAGTGGAAAGGCTTACTATATCTGCAGATAATCATCGAAGTGCTTTATTTCTCAGCCATCTTTCTTCTCCTTCTCTATCAAATTGAATTCAAGGTTATGGGGCAGCCATTCCTCAGCCATGGCATGTGTGCATTCTTTTTTAGGCTGGTGTCTGGGTCATCAACTGTCCACCTGTAAGGAGAGCAAATCAAATTTTATGCAATGAGGAAGATGATTTTTCTGATATTCATAAAAAAATATATATATCATTTTGCTTTTTGGCTATTTGAAAAGGGTTGGAATATTATTGTCAAGATCTATTCTATGAATGATACGGCAGACAAAACCAATCATACCCAAAGGATAAAAATTTTCTTTTTGTTGGGTGCACCCCGTTGTTTATTGATTTGTGAAGGGCTGAATCTTTCAGAACTAGTTTAGCAATGAATCTTTAGAATGATGCATTTCTTAGCGGAGCAGCAGATAACTTAACTGTACATGCTCGTCAGCCGGTGCAAGAAGGTCAACGTGATAACTTTTGCCATGTCTATTCCCAAGCATGTTCTGGATCCTGATCCAAATGGTATAAAACTGTGTGGCTTTTGCATTCCCTGAAGATTTGTAGAATGTAAACTATGATCAGAACTTCGAAATGCTTATCAGTCAAATAGTGATTAAGGAAGTTGGAAAAGAGATGGAAAAAAAAGAGGCTTTGAAGATGACATATTACATCAATTTTAAAGGGTTAAATTGATTGGAATCCTTGTAAATGCTGTGATCATAGTGAATCTAAGTTGCATCGATATCTACATTCCATCCTTTCTTGATATTGTAACCTGCATATTCATTGGATGACTGAATGGGACTTACTCTGAAAAAGAATGATACACATAACTTTTAGTGCATAGTTTGTAAGTATAGCTTCTCTGCAAAAGAGACGTTTGACTTTCCTTCATTATTACAGTCATTGAGTGCCACCCAGGTGTGCCATAAGAGCACATTTACCATTCTAAGCGTCTTTTTATCAACCTGGAATTTCATCAAATGTTGGCATTGTTCTGAACACATATGCCACGTTGTTCATGGGCATGAAGAGGACAAAATTTGCAATATGCATGTGATAGGGAGATTCTCACCTTTAAGCCATATGACATGCTGTTGAGATCTTCAAGAGTCAGAGCAGATCCTTTTGGTTTATTCCTCACTAGCCAACTGCTCTTCCTGAAATTTCATCTTCATATCAGTTCAGCGTTCAGCTAGTTTATACTACTAGTTTATACTACTCTCTCTCTCTCTCTCTCTCTCTGTGGTACTCTGGCCCGGTTTTAAATTCCATTTATTTACCAAATCAAAATAATCAGATAGAAGACATTCCGTATAGTTTCTTTGCACACTGCATCTCATATAATTAAAGATTCACGTTAACTGTTGTTCAAGATGAAAAGTTAAAAATGTAACTTGCAAGTAACATAGCAGGTATTTCTTCGGATGACCACATAGAAGGCATTCACTTATATCTGCAGTCTCATCTGGATTAAGCCGAAATTTGTTTTTCCTTGGCTGTCTAATCTCTTCAATTTGGTTTGAGTCGCGGTTCAAAACATATTTGCAAATTAGCATATTCAATTCAGTTTAAAACCCTTCCCAGACCAAACTATGGACATCCCTCACACGACACACAGATTATGATTGGATTAACAAGAAAAACTCAACCAGAACCTATCCTGAGCATCTGTGTTCTCATCCAGGAATTTAACACTCCACATTAAGGTACTTGCCATGGTGGACTGCCCAGCATGGATCAGAGTTTACAAATTGTCCATTATCTCTGAGTCATCCATCTTCTCTTCATGAGGCAATGAATTTCTCTCTAACATGGACTATAGGAAGTCCTCAGGAGCTTCCTTCCCTCTTCCTCCTCTGTCCTCTCTCATTTTTTCTGAAAGTTTCCATTGGCTTATTTCTCGCCTGCATCAACCATCCTACCATGTCACCGCCTGTTGCTCTCACATCCTAATATACCATTTGATATTTTATTTTATTTTATTTTATTGGAACTATAGATACAACTTTGTCTTTTGAATGGCAGGCAATGATAACTGGGTTGAACTATTTTTCATTGCTTGCGCAAAATTATCCAGAAACAGCAAAGTAGAAGAAAATTTTCATACAAAGAAGATAAGCTGGATAATATATCATGAAAACAACAAATAAGTCCGTTACCGTTTAGCCCATGGTTTTTAAAATCATGAATTTAGGGATATACATGATATTTAGTATGATTAAGTTAAAAATAGAAACTCGAATGAGTGAACTTAACGCAGTTTTTTTTTTTCCAATTCTTTCTTGAATCTCTTCATTTATATCATTGTTATGTAATTTGAAAAAGTATATGTTGACATGCTAATGTCAGCAGATTGAATTTGGATCAGATCATCGAGCAGTCCAATTATTGAACTTTTGCCCCCAAAGGCATTGGTTAATGTAGTTCAGAAAGTGTGAGTTGAGTGAACTTGACTTCCCTCTTGTTCTTGTTCTTATCCTTCTTCATTATTTGTTTTGTTAGAGAAGGATTTCAAAACGTTTTCTTCCATAACAATGCTAATGATGTTATGTAATGAAAGAAGTACTGAAATCCTTTTGGCCAAAAAAAGGAAAATAAGAATGTTCTTGACTTCCCTCTCAACCTCTGAGGTCATGAGGAAGTTTCAAATTCCAGAACTCATTCAATTCCTAGACAGAGTCAACTTTTAGAGGGTGATTTGCTAAACATAAAGAGACTTTTTCCGCAGATGAAGAACATAAGATGATATCAACAATGGAGCTTCAGGAAGGGTCAAATTAGTGCAATCTGCAATAAGAGGACGGCTAGAGAATAAGTAGCTTCAAAAAGAGACAAGATGCTTTGGAAGCAAGAACTATGAACTGCGAAGGAATCTTTGCGTTAGGTCTTGACAAAAAGATAGTGGCAAGACTCATTCAAGTAAAAGACAAATCCTCATTCTTTATTCTTCCAGGGACTCCTAGTCAACTAAAACGTGACATGAGTTGACATTGTAAGCAACAAATAGTACACTAAAACTGAAGTATCATCCCTTTATGTCATCCTGTCGTGGAGCTTAGAAATTTCAGATGCTCCTTGATGAACCTCAGATGCTTTGCATGCCTCACAAACTCTCTCTCTCTCTCTCTCTCTCTCTCTCTCATGAGGTCTAGTGACACCAGAAGCCACCCCCAAGTTACTTTAGGGAAGCATGATTAGCTTGATACACCGTGTCAATTTAACCTGCCAAGTAGTCTATTCATCAAACTCCATCTCTCCTCAAATGCACCAACACAGATTAATGGGTTACAGTCCTCACTTTATGTCACAATAGTAATCCTAGCAATGCAACAATTAGTTTGCAAAGCTATGTAATAGAATTTTGTTTCTTTTTTGGGGCTCGGTTGAAGATTGTATATTGTTTCTTTCATAGATTTTTGTTGGGTACATGACTCAAATGCTCCGACATCCATATCTGAGGTCGACCTCGAAGCGGCAACCGGAGCTTGCTCCAGATTGCATCGATCGATGAGGGGGTGGGTCGGTGACGAAAAGACGAGGACGGCAGCAGAGGTGTACCGAGTTTTTGGAACTTTTGCAATCTCTCTCTCATCTAGTTTGAATTTCCTTCTCTTTTTTGTTCGGTTTTTCAGTTTGTCTATTTCTTTTATTGTCTTTTTCTAATGCGGCGCCCGGCGCTAGGGGTGAGTATGGTCTAGGTTGACCTGATCCATTCCCTAACCCTAGAATTAATCTACACAGTGTTGGTCCAGAGACATTTTCCTCCTTTGTAAATTATAGCTATTGATGTCGCAAAAAACATTAAAAGTCTAAACTATTAAAGAATATCGTAAAATTACTTGGACTCCTCACTAAGAAAACATTTAATGCTGTTGACGCCGTTTGATTTAAGATTTTTTCTATATAAAAAATAAATAATATATTATACATTTTAGATATTATATAATATATACAATTAGGGTTGGTCCGGGTTGGACCAACTTTAAACTCTCAGAATTGAGAACTAACCCACACAGTACTAGTTCAGAAATTCTAAGATTAAGGACTAATGGAATGGACTAGGATTGGTAGGGTTGGGCCAGTCAAGGTTGGTCCAGAGTTGACCTTAGACTGATGCTCACCCCTACTCGGTGCCATTTGCTCTTGAGATATATCAATAATACCTTGTCAGCCGCCACTTCAAATTTCAAATGACGGTCTTAAACAAAATCTTGATTGGAGTATATATGTGTCATATGAATACAAGTTTGAATATTTTGTAACATATATAAAAAAAAAATTAGGATAATGATGTCAGGATGAATATAATTTAGAGTTTTTGGTGTTATCTTTTCTAAAATAAAATAAAAAGGGGGCGAGGAGACGCAGATAGCTGTGGGAAGTTAGCCCAGATGGCCCATGCCATGTGATATTATTATTCATCTTCAGCAAGCCCACACGCTCAAATCAGAAAAAGGTGTCTTTCTAAGCAGCTAGTAGGACAAGCTTTTCCCAATTGCCTTCTGGAATTGGATCACTCAAACAGGCAACATCTCTCTCTCTCTCTCCTCCTTTCCTTTTCCAATGTAGTTTGGTGGCAATGTTCATAGAATCGGATGCAATTGCGTGCATTCTTTCGATTAAGCGAGCAACGCTGACCGGCACTTAGAAAACCCTCAAATCAAGTGGTCCAAAGTTCAGCAAAGCTTAGACTGCAAAATGCACATACGACTTCTTGGAATTTTCCTGGCAACTTCGATTTTGGAATGCATGGAAAACGTACAAGAATTTCTGACCAAAATAAATAAATAAATAAAGTACAATATTGGACCATAGTCTATGTGAATTTCGAGGGACTGAACCTTGGTGTTGAACCTCGAGCCTATTCTTTTCACGCTCAACAAAATGTGTGAAAACTTCATTAGCCTCTGATGGTGCTATGGCGATGAGTGGATCATAATTTTCACACGAATCACAAAGAAAAGCTTGACTAGGCGCTGTTATAACCAGGTGCTATGGATGTCTCCTCCACATGGTATTACACCCTGCGAGTCCAGGAATTTGGCGTCGAACTAGCTTGGCATCAAGGATCACGTGCTCCTTAGAGAGACTGAGGATTCGGCCTGGACCGCCAAAGTCATTCTGGCCTAGCTTGCGAAGCAGACTTTGAAGGACATGATTGAGTTTCTTCAACATGAAGATGAAGGAGAATGAGAAGCTCATAGCCAAGAAGGCTGAGCAAGAATTGTTAGTAGAAAAAGAGGGGAAGATAGTGGAGGTGCAACAAGTACAGGATGCGAATGAGGGGTAGGATGAGACAGATGACGACGAGGAGTGACTATTGTTATTATAATTGGCCTTTTGTATTTGTGTATTACATGATTATCTTAGATCCTAGTACAAATCATTGGATTGGAGGATCTAAATAGGTTTCCACGAGTCTTGTCCATCCTCCCAATCGCTTTTTAAGCTTTTCGACAGATTTTCATATGTTATACTAACAGCGTAAAAAGGTTATTCGTTAAGCAGGACTCAAGCAATGACACGGTATTTCAGTAATTGGAACTACATAAATCATTGGGGGTTAAGTGGGAATCTGTTGAATTATCAATATTTCTTTGCCTCTGGTAAGCTGGAACTAGATAAAACAACAAAAGGAAGAGCTAAAATTTTTATGAACAACATAGAGGAAACTTAAAAATAGTAATAATAATAATAATAATAATAATAATAATAATAATAATAATAATAATAATAATAATAATAATAATAATAATAATAATAATTGGCTACATAGAGGACAGATCGCATCGGGATATTTTTAATATGCGTCCACAACATGTGAACCAATTGCAGCGTTTCATTTTGATGATTTTCACATGAGATTTCGCTAGATCTAGTTGTCGGGGTACGACTGGCGTACATAAGCCGAATGCGACTGATAATGCCTCCATCGCATCGAGGAGAGATGCCAAGGCGACAAGAGTTAATTGGAAGCTGAAAATAAAAATAATAAAATGACCTTTCTTTCTTCTTTGCCAATAATTGGGCATCAAATTCCGTTAGTAATCTTGTAGTTATTTATGTTATGGATCCATGTTTGCTCTTGATCCGATAATTCACACGTGACCCAAGGTTTACTTTCATGAATCACAAAGGACGAGACCCGAGAGCCCTTGGTCTATAGTATAGTTTTTTCCTTTTCAGTCAGCATATAGAAACATGGAAAAGTGTTAAAAAAGTTATAAACATTTTGCATTTGTGTCAATTTAGTCATAAACCTTCTTTTTTTTTTGTGCCAATTTAGTCATATACATTTTCACTTTGTGCCAATTCAGTCATTTCCGGTTAATTTTGACCGGATTTTGCTTACTGGGTACCGGTCAACTAACGTGGTACAATCGGTACTAACGTGGACAACTTTTAATAATATTTTAATATTTTTGAATTTTTATTTTATTTTATTTTTCCTTTTTCTTTTTTCTTTCTCCTCCTCCTTCCTCCAGCCGGTCGCCAAACCTCGGTGATCGGCTAGAGGTGACGGTCAGCTAGGTCGAGGTCGACCTCGCCAGCCACTGCGAGGCTCGAGCCTCACCCATGGCCAGCGAGGCCACCCTCGCAACCAAGGCCTCGCCAGAGGCTGGGTGAGCCTCAACCCTCACCATTCCCGCGTGAGGCTATTCTCGCAGCCAAGGCCTCGCCTGAGGTTAGGTGAGCCTCGACCTCGTTGGATCTAGTGAGGTCAAGCCTCTCCCATGGCCGGCAAGGCTCGACCTCGCTAGATCCAGCGAGGGCGAGCCTCATCGCCCTGCACAAGGCCGGCCTCGCAGCCACTGTCGAGGGCTTAAGCCTCGCTGGCCGTCATCGGAGGAAGGAGGAGGAGAAGGAAAAAGAAAAGAAAGAAAAAGAAAATTCAAAATTCAAAAATATTTAAATATTTAAATATTATTAAAAGTTGTATGCGTCAACGCCAATCATGCCACGTCAGCCGGCCGACACCCAGTCAGCAAAATTCGACCAAAATTAGTCGGAAAGGACTGAATAGGCACCAAGAGAAAATGTTTAGGACTAAATTGGCACAAATACAAAAGATTTATGACTTTGTTAACACTTTTCCCTATGGAAACATGTAAATCGAGTGGACTTTATATATTCGACCCCAAAAGTTGAATTATATTGGTGTAACAGAGAACGTTCCACAAGCAAGGTTAAGATATGATTTTTTTTTTTTAAATTTATATATGCTTAAATTCAATAGATTGCCCTCTAAGTAGACTGCCGAATAATGCTTGACAGATTTAGATCTTCAAATAAAAAGTGGATGAGGTGGGTTGATAAGAATAGCATATGTGCTCCCCTTAAAGAATAATACATGTTTGGCCTTTCAAATGGTAGTCGGGCGGTTTTCTCCTCCGATGAGATGATTTTAAAATGGTTTCTTATCAAGTGTTGTATGCGGTGCGACTCATGTCCCGAGATCATCCTCTAAAGAAGAGACTCGAAAGGGAATTACGAAGATAAAAATTGTCAGCCTCATATTTATGTGCTTAAATCAGCATCGATAGATATACCCTTTTGACAAATTTAGATCTTTGAATGAGAAGTGGATGGAGTGGCTTGACAAGTAGCATTTGTACCGCCCTTAAAGAACAATGTATAATGCCTAATCTTGCAGATAATAGTCTCTCCGTTTTTTCCTTCAATGAAATGAATCTTAAAATGGTTTCTTGCTAATTGTTATCTGTTGGAAGAAGAGTTGACGGAAGAAACAACTAATTTCATCGATGCGCAATAAACGAATTATCCAGGAATATACATTGAATCACGAGCGAACGATGGACGATATGAGTTCACAATAGTCCGAATACAATCATGAATAAAGTATTCGCATTCAACAGCGTTAATGTCAATTGTTTTCCCAAAGTAAAAATAGAAGTCTTTTTGTTTATTGTTTGTTGATGATGGAGAAAGGAAAGGAAAGAACCATTTTCACAACGTTCTTTTTGCAATTGATTATGGCGGTTATCTTAAGAAGGTTATTTATATGTTAACTTCCCCTTAATAGATAACCATTCACCAGACAACGTCTCACATATTTTCTAAAGGTATCTTTCTATCACATTACATTAAGACGAACTAGTGTATCTTAATCATACCTCATCATATATGTACCAACGAAATATAATATCTCCCACTTGGACATGATGGGCTTAATAATGCTCTATCAAGAATATAAGACATTTAACATTCATTTACTTTATAAAAAATTCATATTGGAAAAAAAGTCGTGTGGTTAGTGAGTACACCTATACTTGGGAGCTCAAATTATGCACGTGTTAGAAATAACGTAATAGTTACAACCTCAAAAAGAAATAAACAATTGATGTCTTACAATGCCTAGACATATTTTGCTATATCAATCCAAGTATACATATCCCTTAAAGACTATACTTGATTATTCTTATAACACCATATATTTACAATTATATCTAAAATCATAGAAAGCGATATAATTTGTCAATAGGTAAATAAACGTGATAGATATCAAACAACAATAATCTTCCTTCACACTTATATCTCTATCCATTTCAAGAAAAAATGTTTTCCTTGACACGTCTCATAAAAGCATATTTATTTGTGACCATCGATAACATGTTAAAATAGCAACATTAATCTCTCAGTTTGAGAATTTAGTTAAAAGTAATATAGGGCATAAAAATAAGATAAATTATAAATTACCTCACGAGCTCACACAATGAGTAAATAGAGATAATTTCACTTATCTTTCATTATCAGTCATACAATGCACATGTACTATGAATTACATTATATAGTGAATTTCTCTTTTTGTAAGAGCGTATGTCATT
Source organism: Eucalyptus guilfoylei (assembly GCA_016097605.1). NCBI lineage: Eukaryota > Viridiplantae > Streptophyta > Magnoliopsida > Myrtales > Myrtaceae > Eucalyptus > Eucalyptus guilfoylei. The sequence goes on along the minus strand of CM027868.1, from coordinate 29,791,434 downwards.
TATTAAACACATTCACTATGCAGATATTAGCCTAAACATAGTCATGTGCTTTTCATACATTCGTGTTTAATTCGAGTGGTATATCAATTCACTTTTTACAGCGTCTAATTAAGTACTCACATCCGACATCCTTCAGGCATACATGATCATGGGACTATCATGTTCGGTCTTATCACATACAAATCGCGAACCTCATCTTAACTCCAATCAAGGCGACATAAAATTATTTTATGTACTAAACTTACTCTTCTAGCATTTAGAAGTACATACCGTCTCATCTCAACGTGCTAAGTATAACAATTAAGATGATTACTCATATGAGTGAGCCAATCATTGCCTATCAACATACCTTTCAAACAATATATGTGTATTTGTACTAGTCTCATATTGGATTTGTACTTATTGATGAAATATAAAGTCATTAAAGACAAATAAGTATAATATATATATTCACATATATGCAAACCAATGATCTTCAGCAATATTGCATATCATATTCTACACAACCCTATAGACATCATGTGAGTTAAGAATACGTTTTAAGGAACAACCTTCGTAAACGGATCATCAACCATTCGATTGGTTGAAATGTATGTAAAATCACTTCTTTCTATACTATTATATCTCTAATGAAGTTATTTTTTATATCAATATGCTTCGTACTACTATGATACTTAAGATCTTTCATATAGACAATGGCTGCTTAACTATCACAATAAGCTATCACCGGTTTTGAAACCTCAGTGACAATAGCTAAATTTTCCAAAAAAATGTTTTAGTCATACTGCTTCTTGTACTACAGTAGAGCATGCAATAAATTCTGCCTTCATCATAGATAAGATTGTACATTTTTGTTTTTTGTTATTCTAAGAAATTACACCTTCATTGAGTAAGAACATATACCTAAAGTCGATTTATGCTTATTTAGGTATCCTTCCCAATCAGCATCTAAGTAACTTGATAAGCATAAATTATTGCCTTGATAATAAAGACGATAGTTCATAATGCCTTTCAGTTATCTTAAAATCATCTTCACTGCTTTCTAGTATACTTGACTAGTATTTGATTAATATCGACTCACCAATCCCACGGTGTATGACATATGTCGAGTCGAGTATATATCATAGCATACATCAAACTTCCGACCATACCAGCGTAGGGAACAATTTCCAATTTTTTCTTTTCTTCTGAAGTTTTAGGACACATCTTAGAACTGAGGCTTTCGCCTTGCATGACAGAAATATCAATGAGATTACAATGTTACATGTTGAAACGCTAAAAAATCTTTATTATATAAGACTCTTGTGATAAAGTAAGAAGTTTCCTTAGTCGATCTATTTTCATTTTAACTCTCAATATATAAGCAGCTTCTCTCATCTCCTTCATTTCAAAATTAGAAAACCATCATTCTTTTATGATGATAATCAAACCCTTGTCATATAATCCACATAAAGTGATAAAATCACAAATTTATCTTCGGATTGTTTGACATATACATAGTGATCTTCTTTGATCACTATGAACCCAAAATACATTATAGCTCGATGAAAATGAAAATACCTCTATCAAGATGATTGCTTAAGACTATATATGAGCAATGAAGCTTGCAAACTTTATATTCTTGACCTTCAGCTATGAAGATCATCTAGATTTTTTCATCTAGTTCTCCATTGAGAAATGCTGTCTTTACATCTAGTTTATGCAGTTCTAAGTCCAAATGTGCGACAATGGTTAGAATAAGGCATATAGAGGCAAATCTTATAATTGGTGAAAATGTTTCTTCATAATCCATACCCTCTTATTAAGTATAGCTTTTCGCCGCAAGATGAGTCTTATACTTTTTAGTGGATCCATCCGTCACTTAATCTTAAAAACCTATTTATTTCGAATAGCCTTACGATTAGGTGACTGATCAACCAAGTCCCAAACGTAATTTGCCCTCACTAACTCCATTTCATCTTCCAAAATTTTTCTCTATTTTTCCTTATTAGAGAATGAGAGAACCTTTTAGATAGTCTTAAGCTTAGCATCATCTTGCGGAGCAATCATAAATACTTCTTATTTAATCTAAACGACAACAAAATACTTTTATGATTACTTTTATGTAACTGATTTTTTTTTTTTTAAATTCAGTTTGCTAGGCGATGCGACACCCCCACTAAATCTTATATGTTGAGGTAAATTTTTTAGCAATGAACTATCCAGAAATTTGGATCAGAACATATAAACACTCAAAGACGCCAGGAAAGTAACATCTTTAACTTAGTCGAGCTACATTTCTCAGAGGATCCTATCAGGCTAGAGAAGAAGTGTTTAGAGAGACATGAAGAGAATTTGTATAAGCACACACCTTACTTCAAGGGACTCTGCCCATAACATTACATCATATTTGCTTTTTATAAGTATTAAGAGGTGACAAAAATAAAGACCGAGCTCATGGGTCTAAAAACACATAGAAGCTCTGAGATTCCCAGTTAATAATTATTCTAGGTGATATGAACAATAAATGTGAACAGTGATTTCCCTAACTTATTGCTACAATACTTTGCTGTAGTAACTTGTGTTATAGTAACTTTCACTATAGGTTTATCTACCATCTTGAGAGTTATAGTCATAGTCTGAATCATCATAGCTATGTCTTGCAAGCCATTCTTCCTTATACCGTTGGTCCATTCCAATATCATCAAGAGGACTATTGGTATTACGAGAGGATTCCCATTATGAGATCAGAGCACCTACATACTTTGACTGCTTGAGATAGATTCCTCTTCTGAATCTTGGAGGGTCTTGGAGTGTAGGCAGGCATGACTGGCTGGGGCTAGTTTGTTGTTTGGGCATAATAGGAGACTGTGCTGGGGTCCATTCCAAGAGATAAGGACAAAAGTTCTTAATCATAGGAATCTCGAGAAAGATAACCTCCCCATTGGGCATAGGATTCCTGATAGGACTATGTGGAATCGTTCATGTCTACCATTTCTTGTTCTTGTGATAGAGGTGCCCTCGCTTGACTCTATGCTTGCTTGAATTCCTCAAGTGCTTGTTTGGCTTCAGGTGCAAGACCATGGTGGTCCCATGGGACAGGTTTAAAGTAGTCCCATACTTCTCTAGAAATGGTCCAGTTTTCTTGGCATAGGACTCTCTGCAGTTCTCTGTAGTTGTATTCGACAGATTTGACGCAATTAGGAAATGATTTGTAGATACGAGCTTCTTGAAGATGTGGTTGAGACTTGTAGATAGTAGTTCCTACTCCTTCCGATGCATTGATGAGAGTACCATTATATTGTACAAAAGTCCATGATCGACAAAAAAACACAACCGTATGTGTTTCTAGTTCTGGCCGAAGGGCACTTCTAAGTTATTGTAGAGAGAGCCGTTTCTAGTAAGTAGGAGGATAAAACTAATTAAGCACCTTCAGGAGGTTCCTGTCGCTTTCACTTTCCTCATTACGTCGAAGCGCAATCAGTTTGGTTAACTTGATAATGAATTTTGTGATGGGGAACTCAGTAGCTATTAAATACTTATTGATTAAGAACCAAAACTGCCATCGAAACTTGTCAGGGAAATCATCTTCTTTCAAGATTAATGGATGGATAAATGGGTACCTAGAGTTTAATATGAAAGGATAAAGAATTGAGCCTCTATGGAATTTGAATAGATCTATATGGCGTTGCCATATGAGGTTATCAAGATTTTTAGTGAAACTGTCATTTTAGATCTATTCAATGATTTCCTAAGGATATTCCAAACTTGGCCAATCTCATATTCTTTCAATATTGTACCTTTCCTATTGAGGAAAAGCATGCATGAAAATGTACATATTGATTTCTGCTAGTGCCTTTGGTCTGAAGAGAAAATTAGTAAGAACATTTTTCTTTCCCGCAATATGTTTGGTTTCAAAATAGTATTTCGAAAATCATTTAGCCCATTGAAGTAGTTGAGAGTGGGAAATCTGCTTCTGTTTGAATTTAGTCATCTGAGAAAAAGATGCGATATCTAATTCTACCAAGAAATAATGGCTAATAAGATGGATTTCAGACTTTTTTTATCACATCTTTACTGCTAATATTTTCTTGAAAGTAGAATGATAATGCATTTTAGCCTGAGAAAACTTTCCACTTTTGTAAGCGTAAATGTTTCGCTTATCTTCAATTTCTTCAAATAATATGGCTGCCCAGTATTCGTCACTAGCATCGGTTTGGAGGATTCTCCTCCCTAGATGGTATTTGCAATAGGGGAAGATTCTGCATAAATTTTTTCAGCTTTGTATTTGTTTTAGTTTGAGCTTTACTCCAAGGCAGAGGATTCTTCTTCAACATCAATTGTAATGGAAGCAGCAAAGCAACAAAGTCTCGGAGATAATTGATTATCCCAAGAAATTGCTGAACTTGCTTTGTCGTAAAATTTTCTTCTCAGAATTTTAATAATTCCTTAGCAATGTGCGGCCCTGGATACTATGTACCTTTATTGAGGTACATATTAATAAATTCAATTTTTGTCTGGGTAATGTTCATCTTTCTTTGAGAAAGCATGATTCCATATTTTTTTCACAACTTTTGCAAATTGATAGAGGAGTCGGAGCGAGATTCTTCATCAAAGCTATAAAGTAAGATCTCATCAATCTAGACCGCTACACTTAATGAGATTGACTAAAAATACGGTACATTACTTTTTGGAATAAGGATGGGCCTACTTTGAAGCTAAAAGAGAGAACTTTCCATTGATAATATTGGTTTGGAATATAGAACTCTATCTTGGGTTTGTCTTCAGGATGAATGTCCAGTTGCCAAAATCCGACTTTAAAGTCGAATTTGGAGTAATTGTGGACTTTGGATAATCCAGCAAAAAGGGAATTTCGAGAGGGTAAAGAGAATTTGTCATTTTGGAGGAAGAGATTGAGGGGCTGATAATTGATTACCAGCCACATCTTTCCTCGATTTTACTTGACTCGTTTATTGACATAAAAAGCTTCGTAAGCCCATTTGGGATCTGAGATTTCAATAAGGCCTTAATGTAGCAGCTCTGAGCACTCCTTCTGAGCAGCAGCATCATTCTCATGCGACTCGCCTTTGTGGGATTTATGTCTTCATTTTTTTAAAAGGACGGCTAACAAAGAACTCTTGATTTTTTCACAAAGGATGGAGACACTTTTGAGAGAAGTCAGTGTGAGATTTCGAATAGAATTCTAACAGTTTTTGCATGATTGGATCCAATAAACTCATTTGGATGGAAAAGAGCCATTGGATATTGACAAATTCAAATAGTTGATCTTTATACTTCAGGTCTTTTCCAAGAATGATTCGAAGTTGAGGAATTTGAGTTATAACATCCCAACCAATGATCAATTTTTGTTAGAAAGGCTATATTTAAAGATTTTAGTGGTTACATAACATTGAGGGAAGAACTAGATAGTTACTAGTGTAGCTCGCACATTTGTAAAAAAAGTATATCCTGAGGTAGAATTGAAATACCAAACACAGAAAATTCAGTATTCTTCAGGAAAAACTTTTGTGTCTGGAATTGAAGAACTGGCACTAGTATCTATAAAAGTAATAATTGTGATTAGTTTAATAAACTTTGAGGTGATAATTTTTACAAGAAAATGAGGATAATGGACTTAACTAGAATATATACTAGGGTCTTATTCTAAATAGGTGAGGGACATATAGAAAAGATCTTCAGAGTCTAAATCAGAATCAATTTCACTAAGAGTTTGATAACAAGAAATGACATAAAGTGTTTGCTCAGATGAGTCTTCATCGGTGAAAAACAATAATTCAACATCATCATTTTCAAGTCAAATGCCAGTTTCAATTTCGTTGTGATGTATCAAGTGGTTCTTACCCTTTTCAACCTAGGAGAAATTTTTGGCGAAATGATGTTTTTGTTGCAAATGAAGTATCAAGTTGATTTTTTGCGATCTAAGTAATCTTTCGTTTTCACAAGAACTGCCATTTTTCTTCCTCTGGAAATGTTTAGATCCATACTTGGACCATTCCACCCAATATTTTTTTAATTGCTCTTCTTTTGAGCTTGATAAGATATACGAGTTTTCCTATGAAAAAGTGGTAGATGGTTGTCATGGCTTGGCTAAAGTCTGCTAAAAGCAGTAATTGAACTTGGTCATTTTTTGGGTTGATTGCCACCAATATTTAAGGCTTCTAGTAAACCTTGTAACAAACTCGAGAAGGACCTCATACTTGTCATGATTCATGAGATTTTGAGTGTTTAGCCAATAATGAAATTCTTCAAATCATTCTGGTCATTTCGAATAAGAAATGTCATCAATAGTAAAAAAAAACTATTTGGAAGAAGAAGTTGGATTTTGATATGGGTTATTTGGTTGGATTGTGACATCCCAGATTTTCAGTCTTGTTTTCTATTGAATAAATCGGGTATTTCATCGATGTGCCTATAGGGCTGTTCTCAGAGCTGATCACTCTCGAAATAACTAGACTATTTAGGGAAGCTATTAAGGAATTTTAAGGCAATAGACTTGAGAATTCGACCAGGAATCGATTTCTCGACCGTGCTCGTCTTTAGAGGCCATTACGGCATAGTATAAAATCAATTTGAGATCAAAGATAGGTCGATTCGACTAAGATGTGTGGCTAATCGTGGGTGACACCACTAAATTGGAAAATTCTCGTTGGCTGGCACTAGACTGATTTCTCTATCGTTTTAGTACCATGTGTTCGTATTTGAATTCTCGAGATTTTCACGACAACCGAGAGTCGCCAATGTGTCGAGTGGGTTTATTGTGGCTCGAAGAAAATCGACCACGGGTCATTTACACTAAAAATTTCTAAAAACTACCCGGTACCCTAGGTCACGTTAAAAATGCACCTAAGTGAAATTAAGCGTGAGTTTGAATCCGATTTTAGAAATTGAAGATTCTATCATGTCACAATAAAACTACCCGGTACCCTAGGGATCGTTTTTTATCGCGAAATAGGGATGCAAGATGGATAAATTGGTGAGGAAAAATATCGATTTGATCGAGGACTTGACAACGGGATTTGTTGAGGCCGAATTGGAATGAATTAAGTACGAACGGGGGTCCAATTGAGAGAGATCTGTATCAAATTCGTAGCTCCCCCATGCCTAGCCAAATTGGACCGTTTCAAAGGTTGTGGGTGCGCATTGGTGGCTTAAGGACAGCCAAGGAAGGAAGCCTTGGCTAGGAATGGTCAAAGGAGGCAAACTTGTGGAAAAATTGACCAAGGTGGCCCCTCCATCTCTTTCTTCCTCTCCAAGTTTGGCCGGCCAGCTTTCCCTCTTCCCTCACCCTAGGAAAGAAGCCACCAAAGCTGCCAGAGCCGCCCACGCCGTCGCACGCAGCCACCATCGCTGTTCACCGCCTTGCTGAGCCACCACTTGCGAGCGCTGCCCGCGCACGTTCGCCTCCCTCACGCCATCCTAGCCTTTTGTTCGTGCGTCCCAGGTGACTGTCCAGTCGCCGTGAGTGGCTGAGGAAGCCCGCCGGAGCCGCCGTTCAACCCGCCAATCACCCTAGCCGCCTCTACCGGTCTTATTTTGCCTAACCGAGCTTGTTTCCTCTCTATTTCAGCACAAAACAGAAGCTGAGTTTGTGGGTTTCCAGCACTATTCCAAGCTCGTTTTGAGGTGGTTCCGAGCCTCAAACCTAGGTCCATTTTGAGAAGAATCGACTCCCACGACGTTCCCGTCGGTTTGATCCGACCCGTTCGTTAATCAAGTGAGTTTTGCTCACTAATCCCTACTTAGTAGGCTAATGATGTTTAGGGGTTGATTATATTTAATTAAGTATGATTAGGTGGATAGATCAGAGTAGAGTAATTAAATTAGTTCCTTATCAATAAAAAAAATGTATGTTAGGCAAATGGTTAGTAATATTAGCAAGTAGACTCGTGTTAGTATTTATTAAACAGGTCTCGGAAATTTTCCAGGTCCGTTTCGGCTTCCAATTAGGCATTACGGGCCTAAATTGGATTTATTGCATTTATTTAATATTTTCCATAATTATTTAAATAATTAATTATTTTCCGGAAATTAGGTTGGGATAGTCGACGACCGGAATTTTATGTTGGTTATTATGGTGCAGTCCGTTTATTTATGTGAGCTCTAATTTGTGCCGAATTGATTTAATTATGATTTTAAGACTTTATTCCTAAATTATTTAATTTCAATAATTGATTGGAAATGACCGAGCGTTGGTCTACAGCGCCAACAATATTTTGATGGGCTATATAAAGTGGTGAAAAATAATGTTGTATTACGTGGCTCGTTGAATAAGTATATCACATTGGAGAATGCACGTTACTTGTTGAGTTGGTACATCACCTTGGAGAATGCACATGGCTCAATGATTAGATATGTCACCTTGGAGAATGCACGTGACTCGGTGACGAGTACATCACCTTGGAGAATGCACGTGGCTCAGTGACTAAATGTATCATCTTAGAAAATGCATGGTACGGGTTAAAATAACTAGGACATGGTCTGATTGATATGTAATCGACTAGGTCGATTGATCAATGATTTGATCTGATGTTGTGACTTGATTGAGTGATGTGATATAAGGCATCTATAAATAACGTTGATTTGCAGGATGAAACTAAAGTTAAGGTAAGTCCTCTGACTTGTGTTGTGCTTAGGCAGCCCTAAGATGTATTGGCTTCCTAATCGGGTCTTAGGGGGTAGAACTTGCTGAGACATAGTCTCACCCCGTTATGGGACAACATTTCAGGTCCCTAGATGGCAGCACCTCCACCTCCTCGTCCTCCCATGCATTTTGGTATTCCCGAAGAGGTCACCGAGATAGGATATCACTTCCTGATACATCCCTACCCAGAAGGACTAGAGTATGTTTTGGTGAAATCCGCCATTTGGGTCGATATGGGTAGAGACGGCCTAGTGCCCCACGAGTATAGGTCATGGTATCGTCACTACCATGATGAGCGAAGAGAGGGTCCCGTATCGGAAGAGGATGTGCCTCTGTTTGTCTTAGAGGCAGCATTCGGAGAAGGGACTGTAGATCCCAAGGACGAAGCGGTGATCGATGCCAAATACCCTAAGCTCGAGAGTGACCCTAACACTCTCGTGTACTCAACCATGGACTCCACTGGGAGCGAAGAGGAAGGAGAGATTGTTGAGCAGGAGGAGGAACCGGAGGAAGAGCCTGAATAGGAGGACCCCAAAGAGGAATCGAAGGAGGAATCGGAGGAGGATCCAGAAGAGGATCCAAAGTATGACCCAGATGAGGATTGAAACCCCCATCTTGTTTTGCAAACTCTAAGTTGTGATTTGATGTGTGATAGATTTGCTTTGTTAATAGTATTGTAATATATACTATGAGGTTTGCTTGTATAAAAGTGTGGTTGTGGTTTTTCAGTTGTGAAAAATATAGCCCTACTTTTCTATCCCATCATTTTATTGTTTGGGGATTATTTATATGCTTCCGTATGCGTATTAAAATGAAAGAGTCGGCGATGCGTCCTGGGACGTCACTTTTATATCGACCAGATGAGGGATGGGCGCGTGCCCGAGGATCGAGGTGTGACATGGATAATCTTTGGCTTAGAAGGATTTGAATCCATTTCTTGATCTAGAAGATTAACCATGAATATTGAAGAGATGACTGGTATAATATGAAATGATTCAACGGCAAGGATCGAAAAAAATGGGGAAGATGAAAGAGATACCGAATCTAATTTTAAATATGAATCGATTGAAAGAATTGGTTCTAGAAGAGGCTGAATCTGGTCTTTCAAGATAGTAGGATCAAGCCATTTTTCCTCCTGATTGCTCACTCTTAGAAATGATTCCAACGAGTTGGATAGCATCATTTGGTCTAGTTTCTCCTTTGTGGAAGTTGAAGATTCTTGATGAATCTTTTCTTTCCCATTTTCTTTTCTTAGTTGGTTCATTTCTCTAAGTCGATTTCGTATTTCTATCACATATGTTTGTCTCTTCTAGTAGAGGTTTTTGCAAGAGCAATAAAGATCAAAGTATTTTGTGGTGATGAAAGAGAATACTCAGTTCGTGTGAAGGTGGGGAATGGATCAGAAGGTTTGAGTTTCCTTTATTCAAGAAGTTGGATATACCTTTTGAGTTTCTCCATTTCGGCTTTTAGGCTTTCAAGAAAATGATATCTCAAATGTTGTCCTGATTCCAGGGCATAAAGCCAATTTTGGAGGTCCACAAGCATCTTTTTGGAAGTCTCATCATATCTTTTGAGATCTTTTTGTACTTCAACAATTTTGGAGTCAATTGTTTTGAAAGCATTGTTGTGCGCCAAAAGAGTCTCTGATTGCCAATTAAGTACAATTTCAACAATAGGAGTTCTTTTTTGTCTTTCATCTTCATCCACATCGATTGGCATAGGCATTTTTGGGACGTGACGGTACATTTCCTGTGGATCAACAAATTCTCTGACAATAGGGAAAGAAAGTTTAGAGCCTTCTCGACCAAAAGGAAGAAAGTCCACATCATGGAACATGGAGATAGAAGGATTATCCTTATTCTACTCTTATTGGTTAAGTGGTGTCTCATTTAGGAGTTCTAGTGGGTATGAATGTCTTTTTGTCCACTTTAGGATTGTCTTGTAGAATGGAGAAATAGTTGGTTTTTTATGAAGGGGAGAAGGAGAAGGCGACGGTGGCAAAGCCGGTGATGATGAAGCATATGAAATTGGTGGAGATGGAGCATAAGAAACCATGAACTGAAATTTATCACTTCTTCCAAGGGTGTCAATTGAAAGATTTCCATTCAAATACCTATGGTATATATCATCTTTTGGTTTTTGGGGTTTTCGCTTAAGCTTTGTAGTTTGGTCCATTTCATCAGGAGAATTTTACAGTACGAACACTAACAGAAAGATCTCAAAAATAATGACCATATCGATCTCTGTAGTAATAGACAGGAATTTCATTACTCTTGAAGTATTTGACAAGCTTTTTTGGATCTGACTCAAAGATTAATTCTAGAACACAAGGTTCAATCATAAATAAAGTTTGGAAGATAGAAGTGCTTTCTTCCTTTTCTTTACCGAATTTGATGGCAACGTTGTTATCCCTTTTCCTCACAAATTCAGAATTTGAGGACTAGAAAGGCTTATTGTTCTAGTGCAGCTTTTCATAGTTGGTAATCCAAGTCTCCAGAAGGAGTTTGGCCAACTTTTCCTTAGGAATTGCCTAGGGACATAGATGCAGGATGCCTGGTCATTTTGCATAGAGATGAATAAGGCATCTTCATTTCCATTTTGGAAATTTAGATCAAGAGCGTGATTTTGCATTCAATAGGACCATCCGATTGTGCAGTGTCATCGTAATGGAATCAACAATTTGGGGTGCTCCAGTAAGTTGAATTTGAACCTTCAAGAAGGAAAGCAGTTGAGGATCTAAAAGAGCAACATTGAAGTTTGGATATAGAGTTACAAAGATTGTCCCAACATTTGAAGTGGTTTGGATGATGCTAATACAAGCATGCTAGTATTCTAAGAACTGAGTGTCCAATAAGGTTATCTTGGCCACAACTGGCAAGCCTTTTCGATTATGAAAAGTGAGTGCAAGACTGACAGCTCCATAGTGGATATGAAAATATCCTTGTTGGATCCACTATTCAGACAATTCTAGAGGGATTGGAAGAGTAACAAAGTACTCATTTTCCGTGGCTAGAATCGAATGCTGATCAAACTTGGAGGACTGCACGTACTCTTTCACTTCTTTGGGAGTTTGGCGGATAAGATGTCAGATAGAACAAATGAGGGAAAATGATGAAGAGGGTTTAGCAAAAGCAGAATATGGGTTCATAAGAGGAAGTTGAGTTTCAGAGCTCTTTGTGTCATCACTAAGAGAGATCTAATAAAGATAGTCAATCTTAGAAACATTTGACACACGAAAGTTTGAAAGAGAAGAGGAAGATGGAGATGAATAAAGAGTAACAGGTGCATTGAGAGTTTCAGGGTTAGTCATGATGATGAGAAGACCTTCTCAGCACTAGATTCACCATCTAAGCGCATGAAACTAACAAAGTTGTAGATGAAATCATGGCTCTGATATTAATGAGATGGACTAGGTGGTTGAGAGATTCTACAACCTCTTACTCCTTAAGGATATACTAAATCTTTCTATGCCAAATATCATACTTGTCACCATTCATCTTCTCACCCTTCTTTAGGTTAGCCTCAATAGTCTTGCATGCCGAAACCATAATCAATTGCTACTAAACATTGACATAATAAACATAGAATCAATAGTAGCACATTTTCACAGCAACGCACGTATGAAATTTGCAGCAAAGACAAACTAAGTTAACGATAATTCAACAAAAGACATGGAAACAAAATTTTACTGTGTTCCTTCTGTGTACTATTATTATACTATTATTAACTTGTTTAATTTGTGTAAATTTTAAGCTCTATGTGAGAATTTCTTCGAATTTTACCAACCTATGAATTCCCACTAGAAAAAATAATTATATGATGTTGACACCTAAATTTTGGCGACTCGGTCATTCATACAAAATTAATTGCATAGCATTATCGCATTTGCATTGGACCGGTGATGGATGGATTTGACTTAATGGTTCGGAGCCCGTTATTTTTCTGATGACCAAAAATGAAATTATAAGAATTAGCGATTTGATATTTTTGGTGATATGACGGGGGATTTTTTGTATATTCATGCAATCTGTTCATATATCCTCGGAAATGGCAAGTGTGACAGGGAGATATTACGTGCTCATCTTTGCAGGATTTGGAATTTGAGAAAATCCTATTGCAAATCTTGAATCTTTGGCAATATGTGATAAAATTGGTGGAGAATATTCATGTTTTGCAGTCCAATGTAGAAAGATGCAAAGGAAACCGAAAATAAAAATGAATATTGCATTCGGGAGGTGATCTTCACATATCTTGATATGAAAAAGGAAATGAAATTTTACAAAAGCTTCAGTCTCTTGCCTATAAATTGGCTCAAATATGGACGGAGAAAAGAGGCCACACATATTGATACATACGGCCACATGTAGAGATATACGTGAGAAAAGAGAGAGGAAAGAACGTGAGTTCTCTTGGCCAAGCTTTGGCCGAGACCCACGCCGTCACTGCCCCCACGCTCTCATCATCTACGACAACTTGTCAACGAGCCACAAGCCTTGCCATGCATGAGCTCGTTGTCCTCAACCTTGACGATGTCTCTGCTCTAGTCTAGCCGTGTTGATGACGAAGCTACTGTTCACTCCATGACAACGCTAAGTTACTGATCTCACTGCCTGCATCACCCATGCCGCACCACTTGTCCTCAGGTCCCGATGCCCACGTCATCAAGCAATGAACAACAGTCTCCCTTGTAGCGTCACCGCGACCGATCCTTTGGTGAGCCCCATCGCGCTCGACTTTTCTTTTGCATAATTTACTGCGAGTCCCATCACCAAGCACCATCGCGAGCCTGTTGCCCGAGCCAGCCACGACGTCCTTACCGTTGCCAAGCTAGCCGAGCGCCACCAAAATCCAATCTCGACATCCAAGTCTGAGCTGTGAGCCTCACCATATCACGTCGCGAGTAGCCCTTCGAAGTCCAAATTTAGAAGCCAATATTCAGAATAGGTAAACATTTTGTCTATTTTAATTTCCAAAAATTCCATTTCCTTATTTGATATGTTCGTTGATGCACATGACTGAAATTCCCGATATGCTGAGATATCCGTAATCTCGAGTAGCCTTATAAATTGGGAAATCTTTCTAATTTCATAATGTGCATACAATTGACAGTCCGATTTTATGCCCGAAATATGACTCGCAATTACACAGAAAAATCGCCAATCCAATTTCACGCCTAGGATACGATTCGCGATTTTGTTAAAAATTAGCTAATCTGATCTCATGCGAGAGATACGATTCATCAATTTCTTAGATGAGTATCAATCATATCTTGCTTGATTTGTTGTCGTGTTGTTTGAATTGATTTTATTTCCACAAAAGAAAACCCAAAAAATATATTTGAGTTAGATTAGGTTCATGTTAGAATATTGCTTGTTTTAGGGTTATTTTGCATGTTTAGAATAGGAAATTTATTCATTTCGAATTTTAGAAATAAAAATCCCAAAAAACATTAATTTAAGATGTTAGTTTTTCTTTCATTAATTTAAATTGCATGTTTAATTATTGAGTAATTTTAATTTCGAAATTTAATTAAAAATAAAAGAAAACATACAAATTATCATGCACATGTCATGTAGAATTAAGTCATCCATTGCACGTCATCTAAATATGTAAATGTTAAAATAGTTGCATTGATCTTTTCCTATCACTAGATTAGGTCATTTAATAAATGTCGCGTGACATATAGGTTGCATGTTGCATGTCATTTTAGTTAAAATAATTTTGTACGTCATTGCATTGCATTGCACGTAATTTCTAGGCTTCATTTAAATAAAATAAAATCTTGAAAAAAGATTGAGTGATTACGTGTTTATTAAAAATCATTCCTAGGATTGTTGATGTGGATTCTGATCTAACATTGCAGATGCTTTCGTTGCTATGAGGTAAGACTCATAATTTATTTATTATTTTATTTGGGTGTTAAATTTGTGGTTTGCGCACCTGCATGATCACCTCATATGTTAGAAAAATAAATTAAAATCAATTCAAGCTGCCTGCAAAACATTTTTTCGAAATAAAAGAGAAAGGTACCAAAAGGGCGTTAGAGAAATTTAGCATAATCAAACCCCCGAACTCACAATCTTTGGCTCGTAGGAGTAAAGTAAATCTCTCATTACCTTACTTGAGTTTCTAATCGACCCACTAAAAATATATTAGTGACGACTATTAATTAAAAATCAAGTGCATGTTAAGAACTTGAACATAAGTCGCGAATTGGTATGGGCTTGGAAGAGCCTAAGCTAAGTTTAGGCTTAGTAATCCATTAGCCAAATCCTAGGTGGTTCACCCAAGGTTAAGTCGCGACACATGACTTCATATAATTATCATATTTTCAATTAAACAAAAAAAATAGCATGATATGAACCAACGTACAAAACAATCATGTAACAACTATAATCAAAAGCGAAATTCATAACATAATTAAAAAGATCAAGGATCTCCAGCTATTATTCAAGCTTGCTTGAAATTAGGAAATTGCTAGCACATTAAACCATATACGTGTTATCATCGAACCAAGCTCTACACAACTTATATGTGCTAATTTTCATGTAGACTGACTTTTGTGTTTCCAAAGCCATAGGGAAATATAGATTAGAAGGAATAATCAATGCACTTATATCTCAAATATATGCATATTTAGGGTTTCGTATGTATTTTTATATTTTTCAAAGTCTCAAACATATAAAACAACCCTACCACAATGTAGAGCACTTTCATACAAATGCATTGACACCAAGCATGCTCCAAACGGAGCTAGCACGCGCCCACATGTGGGCGCAAGCCAATGTGGCTCCTGGCCAATCTGACCAAATAGACCAGCCCAATAGTTAATCGAGTCGGGTCATCGATGACCTTAGTGAATTGGCCCTCACGCATTGGCATTCCCAGCCTTGAGATCATGTTCTGATGGGTCTTCCAATCAAGTCGTGCACTTTACCCATCGGGGAAAAAAACGTCAATTCTCAAAAGTTCAATTAAAACAAGGCTCTTGATTAATTTTGTGAAGTGCACCATCTGAATTCGATGTGAGAGATCGACCCGACGAAGAAAGGTCAACAACAAAACAAAGCCACGATGTTTCCTCAATTTGGAGGTTTGTTCCAAAGCTATTCAACCTGGATAGCCAAGGAAACAGGACGTATATAACACCAGGAAAAAAAAAAAAAAAGGAGCATTATATAAGGCATCTTCATCGTCTCAAAAGATCTCCTTCATTTTCAGTCTAGAAGAAGGAAGAGGGCAAAAGAAAAGGCTATTCGATGGAGTCAACTTCATCCTCCGAGTCCAATCTCGCCACGGCCAAGGCGGTGCTCTCGGCCGCCGCATCCGTTACGGCCACCGTGATGCTCGCTCACTCTATCACCCAGGACCTGCTCCCCGAAGACCTCAGGTATTACTTCTCCTCCGCCCTCCGGGGCTTCCTCGCCCGCTTCTCCTCCCAGCTCACCCTCGTCATCAAGGAGTCCGACGGTCTGGTCAGCAACCAGATCTACGATGCCGCACAGACCTACCTGTCCGCCAAGACCTCCCCCACCACGCGCCGTCTGCAGGTTACAAAGCCCGAAGGCGAGGACAACCTCAACGTTTCGATGGAGCCGTGGGAAGAGATCGTTGACATGTTCGACGGAGTCGAGCTCAGGTGGGTCATGGCCTCGAGGAGGGTCGAGAATAGTGTCGGAGCCAACCGAGGGTGGCGGATGATGGAGGGCCGGGTTGCCAGGGAGTCCGAAACCCGGTACTTCGAGCTCAGCTTCCACAAGAGGCACAAGGACATGGTCATGGGCACGTACCTGCCCCACGTGGTGGAGGAGGCCAAGTTGATGAAGCAGGACAAGAAGACGCTGAAGCTGTTCACGCCGAGCTGGGAGAACATTTATGAAGACAGCCTCCCCGATGCGTGGACCGGGGTTAACCTCGACCACCCTGCGACGTTCGAGACGCTCGCAATGGAGGCGGGGACCAAGGAGTTCATCATGGAGGACTTGATGAGGTTCGTCAAGAGGAGAGAGTTCTACAGGAAAGTAGGCAAGGCGTGGAAGAGGGGGTACTTGCTGTACGGACCGCCGGGGACAGGGAAGTCGAGCCTGATTGCAGCGATGGCGAATTACTTGAAGTTCGACATTTACGACCTTGAGCTGACGGAGCTGACCCATAACTCGGACTTTAGGAAGCTGCTGGTGGCGACGGCGAACCAGTCGATCTTGGTGGTGGAGGACATTGACTGCACTATCGAGTTCCACAACCGCATGGCTGCGGCCTGGGCGGCGTACCCCGCGACGCAAGGCCAGCAGGGGAACCAGGTTCATCTCTTCATACTTCAATTATTGAGGTTTTTTGTTTATCATTAGGTGGTTAAAAATACCTGTCCTGTACGTTAAGCAGTATAAGCGAATTACGGTTCATTTCACAAGTGTATCCATGTCATGATCCTGAGATTGTCAATAGAAAGAAAACCACGTTTCTTGTAATATTGTTCTTTTTTTACCTCATTAACTGAAAATAGACTAGAACACCAAGCACAAGCATAGAATCTTACTCACACAACTCATAATTGAATTTGCCAGTGTTGGTGGTGATAGAGAGATTTAGAATTGGAGATTTTATCAGTAACTAGGTTTTCAAAAGGACATGAATCCTCTCACTTTATTTAGATAAATTGATCTAATTACTCTCAAACATATCAAAATTGATCCAATCTTTTGTTTGATTTAATGTCGTGCTCAGATGTTAAAGGATAATTAAGTACGTGACATGACAGGACATCGAAAAGCAACCCTGTCACATGGGTTAGAAATGGAAAATATACACATCGAACTTACGCTGACACTATGAGATTCTCAAATGGTTGAATTCGTCAGTCCAGATGTGATAGATAACACAGTTTTGGACGAAATGAATTATGAGGATTAGAGTACACAACACGGGGCCTCCTCTTCCATGGGAGTTTTCTGTCAAGGCGTGGATCCATCTCGCGACCCACTTAGAAGCCAAACATTAACGGAGAATAATGAACCTTGGTTTTCAAGAAGAAAGCGTAATTTATTCACTCTCGGGCAAATGACAAAATTGAAGTTGCAATGAGAGAAAAAGAATGAATAAACAATTTCTTTAAATCCTCATACCACATTTATTGGCTTGTGCTTTTGGATTTTGAACGAACGCATGGATCAATATGATATTTACATTTTGGAAGTGCGGAAAGATAGAGATGGAAATCACAAGCAAATTGAAGTCACGGCTAAAGCTGGAAATCAAAATTCAAATAGCCACAACCGAGTCAACAGCACATTTATAGTCAAAATCACCCTGTATAGATATAAACTTGTCTGATTTCTCTTTACGTGAAATATATATATATATATATATATATATTAATTACATGTGTACTCTTTCTCTTTGCTAGAATTGTTGACGATCATTGACTTTGGCATACCGTAGGTCATGTTGTTAGGTTTCCTCAATTTCATCGACGGATTGTATGTGTACCCTTTCTATTCGCTCCAATTGTTAATGATCATTGACTTTGGCATGCCGCAGGTCACGTTGTCAGGCTTCCTCAATTTCATCGACGGACTCTGGTCGAGTTGTGGTGATGAGAGGATTATTATATTCACCACGAATCACAAAGAAAAGCTTGACCCTGCACTTCTTCGGCCAGGCCGTATGGACGTCCATGTTCATATGTCTTACTGCACCCCATGTGGGTTTAGACTCCTGGCTTCGAATTACCTCGGGATCAAGGATCACGTGCTCTTTGAAGAGATCGAGGACTTGCTCTGCACCGCCGAAGTCACTCCGGCTGAAGTCGCACAGCAGCTGATGAAGAGGGAGGAGCCCGAAGACGCATTGAGGGACGTAATTGAGTTCATGAAGGTGAAGATCAAGGAAAATGAGGAACTCAAAGCCAAGAAGGCTGAGCAAGAATTGTTAGCAGAGAAAGAGGAAAAAGTGGAGGTGCGAGAGGGTCCGAATATTAATGTGGAGGAGGACGAATATGCAGATGATGAGGAAAATTAAAATCAATTTATAAGCTTTTTGTACTATAATTATCTCGAAAATTCAAATAATAATCATTGAGTCTTTCTTGCAGAGGTGACGTCTCAAATAAATTTCTCATTTCATATCCTCTAGCAGTAACTTCTTCCATAAATCTCATGGACGCTGTACCATGGCCACCGCTATCAACACATTTCACTACCGCTTTATTTGCAACACTATTGTCGCGCTTCGATATCGTCACTACATCACATCGACCACCACCATCGACAGTATTCAACCACTCTATTTATTTGGGACAAATAAATCCCACGTCTTTTGCCGTTATATTTGTTCACTTCACTTTGGCGGCAAGTCACGTTAGTTGAAATATATTAAAATATAGTTACATTAGATTTTCCTGCAATCCAGATTGGTGATGGCAATCTAAATCGACAATGACATTAAAATAATCATTTTTTTTACCAAAATGGCATTGAAGTGGATGCTTGAAAATGGTCACCAAAAAAAAAAAAGTGAATGCTTGAAAAATTTTAACATTCAACTCGAAAATTATCACAATTTTAGTATCTTTTTTCCTATTCTTATAATTATTTATGTTATGGATTAGTAACTTCCCAAATTGCTCTTGATCCAAAAATTTACACGTGACTCAAAATTCATGTTTGTGAATCTTAAAGGACGAGACCCAGGAGTTGCAATGGTACTCTATTTTATCTTGGACTTAGGACACAAATCATCCGAATGTCTCCCTTTTCGCTTATTCATAATTTTCTTGTTATTTCGGTTTCGTTTGTCTTACGGAAAATAAACAATTTGGAAAATATTTTTCTAAAACCAATTGCTTGTATCGCTTACGAATAAATAAGAAATATTTTCATTGTTCACGAAAATATGTAAACATAAATTGATGTCGATAATAAAAATATTTTCTATCGACTAATTATTTAAAACAATTCGAGCAATCATTTTTTTTAAAAATATTTTTCAAATTATTCATTTTTCTCAAGCTTTCATTTTGCTTTATAATTTCACTTCCACAATAGTTAGATTGGCCATGATCAATGTGTTTGAGGGGGCAGTAATATGGCACTGGAAGTGGTGCGTGCTCATAGCTAAAAATGGCTGTACAACGGAGGAGCTGCCGAGAACTATTGAGGATAGCAACGGGCCGGTTAAGACCAAAGCGAAAAAGAGAATTATAGAGAGGAAAAAAAAAGGCACGAACTTAGAAATTTAGTATGCGACATGAAAGGAGTTTTAAAAATTAACAGTCAAGATATTACAAGAGTTAGACAATTTTGGCCACATCAAACTACAAAAGACGTACGTAACCTGTGGCTTGTTCTTCTATGGGAGTTTCCTGGCAACTTCGATCGGGCAAAGGCGTGCATCTATTTGAGACCTCTTTCGAAAAATTCAACCATTAAAGTTTGATAATGGGCCGTGAATAGACCATATAAACTTGTCAAATCACCCCGATATATCATGCGATTTCTGAGTAAAATGTATGTGCCGTATAATCATTGCTTTTGGGATGTCACAGGCCACATTATCAAGGCTTCCTCAACTATATGAACCACAAAGACAAAGAAAAGCTCCACCTGCCGCTTCTCCTGTTTGATCGTAGATGAGAATCTAAATCAAAAGTTTAAATTGATAGGTGAAAAAATAATACATAAATTTATTGAGTAGTTAAGAACCATTATCAAGCGATGAGGGACAATATAAACGTCCATGTTCACATGTCTTACTATACCCCACATGGATTTAGGCTCCTGACTTCAAATTACCTTAGGTCAAGGATCATGCGCTCTTTGGTGAGATCGAGGATTTGGTCTACACTACCAAAGTCATTTAAGATGAAGTCACAGAGCATATGATGAAGCGGGCGAAGTCTGAAGATGCATTGGGTGATATGATTGGATTCCTTATGTAACAGTTTTCCTAGTGTGGGTTACATTAATTGATATTGTAATTTACCGTTTTATGGAGTTGGTCTAAAGTAAGAGAGAATGTTTCTTAATTAGTCTAAGACGGAGCTGGCTAGTGTGGGCCAAGTTGAACCTAACCCGTAATGAAAGGGCCTAGTTAAAAACTCTATAAATAGTGCCCAAATCTCTTATTTAACCCTAATTCTCACAATTATCCTTGCAAAAAAGCGTTTACCTAGCGCTAAAGGGTGAGAGGGCCGTCTCATTGAGCCAATAATACAGAGGGCAATAGAGGAGAAGTTCTTGAGTTTGGATTGTCATTATTCCGCAGTAAGAACAGTGGTCCAAATCAAGTGTGTAAATCTGTTTACATGATTACACATATGTTCTTATTTCTAGATATGGAGACCTTGAGTTGCGCTTTCGCATCTTACATGTAGTATCAGAGCAGTCATAACCTAGAACATGAATGCATAGATTTTTTCATGATTTTCGTGATTTTTTGTTCAATAAAAGTCAAATCTGATTACAAATTCAAAATAGGCTTGTCGAAACGAGCAAAACCATGGTCGGCGAGCCACTAGAGATGGCCGCACGCACGGCCACGTGTCGCTAGGGTGTCAAGCACGTGCCCCACGCGTGCTCAAGCGCTCTCACGTGCAGGGTGCCGCTTGTGTGTGTATCGCACGCACGAGGGATAACGTAACGATGACGTCAGCGACCGTAAAGCCTAACCCGTTCGTTAGAGAAAACTTCTCTATTTGTTTGAAGTTGACAAAACGTTTCCATCAATTTAGTCTGAAGACTTGCAGACTATATCGTCAAAGTCTAAAGACCACCGGACTCAAGATTTAAAGTCTGCCATCACTGATAGTTTCCAAACCGACGAAGAAAAGTATTATCCATTGAAGAAGACTCATCCAAATGCGAGTATATCTTTAAGGATTTGATTTGTATGGTTGAAGAAGATCTCATGGCTGGAGATAGCAACTCAAGATCTATTATTCGTATTGAATTTAATCCAAGTAATTAGATCTGTTGATTGGCGAAGTATACTTGGAATGTTCGACTTATGGAAACCTAGATCCTAATTGTATGGGCGAGCAAGATTGGTGGGCTATCATCACATTCCTTAAGTAATTCGAGATCTCCTTAATTGATTCTGTCCAACGGGTTGATTGGAAGAACTCCTTTGGAAGGTGCCAACGGTTATGAAGGCATGGAGGAGTATATAAGGAAGACGCTCAAGTTATTCAAGAGGTGCGCGATAGAAAAATTCCAAAGTCTGAAGCTCTTTATTCTTTGCTATTTCATTTGTTGAGCTCAAATTGTGTTCAAAAGAGAGATTAGATATTTCTGAGACCTTGAGGAAGTGTAGCAAAGTCTCTACACTGTGGAATCAAGTATGTGAGACTGTAAAATCTCTTTTGGTTCTTAGTGGAATCCAGTTAGTGGGCTGTCAGTGCGGGAGAGTGGACGTAGGCTTGGTCTAAGCCGAACCACTATAAACCTTATGTTTCAATTATCTTTCCCTTATCTCTTTACTTTAGCTTGTAACTTTATAAGTCTTTTACATCTTTAGTCTGTTATTCTTAGAAGCTGATTTATTTTGTTTAAGTTTCGCAAAAATTTTCTTGATCACCTATTCACCCCCTCTAGGTGTTCTTTCTAGCCTTATCAATTGGTATCAGAGCTTGTGTACTCATTTAATTGAAGTGTTTTTACTTCTGAGTTAAAGATCTATGGCTAGTATGTTGGCTCCAGGTTTGGTTGAAGGCCAAAGTAACACTAGACCACCATATTTCGATGGAAATGATTACAACATATGGAAAAACAAGATGAAGCATTCCTAAGATTGAAAGATCCTCTGGAATGGGATGTGGTAGAAAAAGGAATTACTCCTAAGGCTACATCAATCTCAGACAGAGGAAAATAAGTTGTAGAAGCTAGCGAGATGACTCAAGAAGAGATAACCAAGAGACAAGCTCTTAATGCGAAAGCGATTTATTCTTTATATTGTGCGTTATCTCCTACTGAATATAACAGAATATCTTCTTGTGAAACAGCCAAAGAAGTTTGGGATAGGCTGCACATTACCTATGAAGGAACTAATCGAGTGAAAAAAAACAAGGATCAATATCCTACTCGGACAGTATGAAGCCTTCAAGATGAAGCCAGGAGAATCTATCACTGATATGTTTAGTCGCTTCACTAAAATTGTAAATGGTCTAGAGTATCAGGGACATCCAATTTCAGGACCCATGAAGGTTAACAAATTGCTGCGTGGACTCTCCAAAGACTGGAATCACGTAAAGACTTCAATAAGGGAAACACAAAAGATCATGCCGCTCTCCGTAGATGAACTGGTTGGCACACTTCAGTCCTATGAAGTGGAGCAAATCAACGAGGAAGAAGATCCCAAAGGTAAGAAGTCTATTGCTTTAAAGTCTAACGATGATTCTGATATTATAGACTCTGAAGAAGATATAGATGATGAAGAGCTAGCACTTATGATAAGAAGGTTCAAGAAACTAAACAAAAATGGAAGAAGATTCAATTGGAAGAAACAAAGCACTCAAAAGTTTCAGAACAAATCAACTGAGGATGAAGAATCCAATAAAGATGTGATTTGCTTTGAATGCAAGAAAAATGGAACATTAGACCTAACTGTCCTCCGTTGAAGAAAAAGAAAGGAAAGCTAAGAAATACAGAAAGGCTCTCAAAGCAGAAACATGGAGTGATACTGAATGTGAAGAAAGTGATGATGATTATGCCAATATTTGTTTAATGGCAAAATCAGAATCAGATTCAGACTTTGAGACAGACTCAGACTCAGATAGCGAAATTAAGGTAAGTAACTTAAAAATTCCTACTAAAGTCTCGAAATACATTGATGAACTTTGTCTTAGCCTCAAAATTTCTCTTAAGAGGATTTCCGAGCTAAAAGGAGAGAATTCTATACTAAAGCAACAGGAAAACTCTTGGAAAGAAAATTTTGAAAACTTAGACAAAAGTTTTGCCGTTTAAAAGAAAATGCAGACTCTCTTTCAAAAGAAAATGCATTTTTAAAAAATGACATTTCAAATGTTTCAAAAAGGTTTTCGATAAGATCTGAAAAATTAGAAAAGATTCTTTCAGTACAAAAACCTTACTTTAACAAATCAGGCTTGGGAATGACTTCTGAAACCATTCCTCTAATTGATTTTCCCAAAGTAAAATAAAGAATCAAACAAAGACCTACAAAAGCCTTTTATAGAAATCATTTTCAAAAAATCTTTGTAAAACCTGTTGGCCGAAGTGCTCTCAAATGTTCTAAGTGTAACAGCTCATAACATTTTGAGAAAAATGTCCTTTGGTTTGGAGACCTGTGTTAGGGAAATCCCTTATGATGTTTTGAAGATGACAAAACAAATCAAAGACTACTAACGTGTTTAATTGTTGAGTAATAGACTATGCAGATGATAGAACATGTAAAGGATATTATCAAAGTCTGTTATGATGATTTCCAGATTTCTGTGTCAAAATCTGAAGATTGCCAGACTTTAGTGTCAAAGTATGTTTTACATCAGAAGTCTGTCCACTTTGACAAATTCCAGACTGAACGAGAATGAAGAACCGGAAGACAGACTCTATGTTGAAGCTGAACTTGTTCAGACTGTATCCAGACCTTAAAGCTAAATCTGTTCAGAAGCAGAATATGTTCAGACTCAGATTGTAAAGTCAATTGCACTCAGACTCAAATTGTAAAGTCTATTGCTCTCAGACTTTACATCCAAATTCGACAGAACGTAACACAAGCCCAAATGTATAACGGCTAGTGATCTGGTTTGGATTCTACATCAAGATTAATTTGATTGACTCAATCTAATTGATTGACAATTAGATCTTGAAGATAAGAACTTTCTATACGAAGAAGCTCTACTTATGGAAACCAAGATTTTGTTTGTATGGGCGATCAGAATCAATTTGGGATTCTACTTTTGTCACTCAACGGCTACCAAATCTTCTAGATACAGAGCTGTCCAATGGGTATATTGGAAGACGATCCTCAAGATACTGTCCAACGGCTAGTTTGGAAGTGGATGAGTATTTAAGGAGATGAAGGACCGATGAGCAAGTAAGAGACGGAGCGTAGAATTTATAATTCCAAAGTTTGAGCGATCTTCGATCATACACTTGTCTTTGGTGAGCTTAAACGTTTGTGATCGTGAGAGAAATACCAAAAGAGTGACTTAGTGAGATTGTGTGATCTACTACTAAGTGTTTGCACTCAAAGTTGTAATCTCTTGTTGATTGCATAGTGGAATCCAGCGAGGAGGCTGTTAGCATGGGAGAGTGGACGTAGGCTTGATCTAAGCCGAACCACTATAAATTATGTGTTCTTATTCTCTTCCCTAAGCTCCTTTATTTTGTTCGTAACTACTAAAGTCTGAATTCGGTCAAAGTCTGTTATTCTTCAGACACAGTTTCAAAAGTATGTTGTTCGTTAGACTCAGTTTCAAAAGAAAAATATTCATGTTGTTCTTTTGCGAAAACTTTTCTTCACACCTATGCACCCCCCCTCTAGGTGTTCATACTAGCACTTTCAACCTATTAAGAAGGATTGGGCAAAGACTATATATTGCACTAACTCTACTGGACCCAAGAAAATGTGGATACCAAAGAAAGCTTGAGTTTCTTTTTTAATTGCAGGTCACTATCAAGAAAAAGGTTAAATGGTACTTGGATAGTGGCTATTCAAGACATATGACGGGAGATTCAAGTTGGTTTATAAAACTTGTTCAAACCATTGGTGGAAAAGTCTCATTTGGAGGAAATAGCAAAGGAAGAATCGTTGGATGCGAAACAGTAAAGATTGGAAGTCTTACAATCAACAATGTCTCCTTGGTGGAAGGACTGAATTACAATCTACTCAGTATTAGTCAATTGTGCGACACTGGATTCAAAATCAATTTTCAAGAAGGAACATGTTCAGGAACTAGTAAAGATCTTTCTCAATCTTTTACTGGACGAAGACATTGGAACATCTATCTTTTGGATATCAAACCAGAAAGGTCTCAATAGCTAATATATATTCAAGATGAAACAAATCTTTGGCATCGAAAGCTTGGCCATGTTAACATGAAGCAAATTGCCAAAATCTCTTCCAAGAAGCTTGTTCGAGGACTCCCTAATCTGAAATATCAAAAATCTAACTTATATGCACACCATGTGTAGTAGGAAAACAGGTTAGAAGTTCTTTTAAACCAATAAATAAAATCTCTACTAATCGTGTATTGCAGCTCCTGCATATGGATCTCTTTAGACCAACTAGAACTCAAAGCATTAATGGAAAGAGATTTTGCCTAGTAATAGTGAATGATTATTCACGATTTACTTGGGTTTACTTCTGGCAAGTAAGTCTGAAACATTCTCTCACTTTTCAAAGTTTGTCAAGAAAGTGCAGAATGAGAAATGATATGCTATTTCAAGCATTCGGACAGATCAGGGAGGTGAGTTTGAAAATCAAGACTTTGCAAAATTTTATGATGAATAAAGTTTTCAGCATGTTTTCTCCTCTCCATACACTCCAAAACATAATGGAGTTGTGGAAAGGAAGAATAGATCTTTGCTAGAAATGGCAAGAACTCTTTTAATTGAAAGTAATATCTCTTCTCGTTTTTGAGCTGAAGCAGTTTCTACATCATGTTATATTATTAACAGAATATTCTTAAGGCCTATTCTGGAGATAACTCCCTATGAGTTATTCAAAGGAAAGAAGCCAATTGTTTCTTATCTTTATATGTTTGGTTGCAAATGCTTTGTCTTAAAAAATGCAAATGATCGAATTGGTAAGTTTGAAGAAAAATCAGTCGAAGGAATCTCCCTTGGATATTCAACCTCCAGTAAAGCCTACAAAGTATTCAATAAGAAGACTCAGTCTGTGGAAGAATCGATGAATGTCAAATTTTAAGACTCTTTGCAAAATGAATCGATTCAGACTCAACCTGAAGAATTTGAACCTACTCCAGACTCTACAAAGTCTACCTCCCCTGAAACAGCTCAAACTTCAAAAGAACAACAACGAACGGATGTTGAAGATTCAGCTGAAGAAGAAGATCAACAATCTGCTAGACTAACCAGCAAGTGGAAGCACAAGTCTAGTCATCCTAAAGAACTTATTATTGGTAACATTAATGAAGGGATTTGTACCAGATCCAAAAGGCAAGAAGAGTCTAGCGCTGTGGCACTTATTTCTAAAATAGAACCCAAAAGCATAGAAGAAGCTTTAACTGACGAAAGCTGGATAGAAGCAATGCAAGAAGAACTCAGGCAGTTCAGCATCAACGATGTTTGGGAATTAACTCCTAAACCAAAAGGTAAATCTATTATTGGAGCTAAATGGGTTTTTAGGAACAAGATTGATGAAAAAGGAAAAATGGTAAGGAACAAAGCAAGACTCGTGGCCAAAGGATATACGCAAGTAGAAGGGATAGACTATGAAGAGACCTACGCTCCAGTAGCAAGGTTAAAAGCAATTAGATTATTACTTGCTTTTGCTTGTTATAAGAATTTCAGGTTATTACAAATGGACGTCAAAAGTGCATTCCTAAATGGATTTATTCAAGAAGAAGTCTATATGGAACAACCTCCCGGATTTGAAGACCCAAGGAAACCAGACTCAGTATTCAGATTGAAAAAGGCGATATATGGGTTAAAGCAAGCTCCTCGAGCTTGGTACGACAGGTGAAGTAAGTTTTTAATTCAAAATGGCTTTGTTAAAGGAAAAGTTTATACTACTTTGTTTATTAAAAGAGAAGGTAAAAAAATTTTACTTGTTCAAATATATGTTGATGATATTATATTTGGATCACCTAACGAAAATCTGTGCAAGAAGTTTTCTAAGTCTATGCAGGATGAATTTGAAATGAATATGATGGGTGAACTATCATTCTTTCTCGGACTACAAGTGAAACAATTGAAGGAATGAATTTTTATTCACCAAGAAAAATATGCTAAAGAACTTGTTAAAAAGTTTGGATTGGAGAATTGCAAAAAGACTGATATACCAATGTCAAGTTCTTCGAAGCTAGACAAAGATGAAAGAGGAAAGAAAGTTGACCAGAAGCTCTACAGGAGTATCATTGATTCACTTCTTTATTTTACTGCTTTTAGACCTGACATTTTGTGTAGTGTTTGTATTTGTGCTAGATTTCAATCAGATCCCAAGGAATCTCATCTAAGTGCTGCAAAACGCATCATCAAATACGTTGCAACTACCTCAAAGTTAGGTCTGTGGTATCCCAAAGAATGAGACTTTACTCTCCTTGGTTATTTAAACGCGGATCTAGCAGGTTGCAGAGTTGATAGAAAGAGCACATCCGGCACTTGTCAATTGCTTGGTAGCAGAACCGTATCTTGGTTTTCAAGGAAGCAAAGTACTGTAGCTCTTTCAATAGCAAAAGCAGAGTATGTGACCCTTGGAAGTTGTTGTTCTCAAATCCTATGGATAAAACAACAACTGAGAGACTTTGGAATCAAATATTCATGCACTAAGATTAAATGTGACCAGCACAATAAATCTCACAAAGAATCTAATTCTTCATTCAAGAGCAAAGCACATAGAGATTCGACATCATTTTATTAGAGATCATGTTCAAAATGGAGAAGCGATGATTCAATTCATTGATTCAAAGAATCAGCTGGCGGACATATTTACAAAGCCACTGGAGAAAAGCATATTTAAGTCTGTTCGCACTAGATTGAACATTTTATCTCTTAAAGTCTAAAGGAGTACAGACTCAAAATTAAAGTCTGAAGGTGTTCAGACTCAGAAGACCAAGAGTTACAACTGTAAGTTATTTTGATATTGGAAATTTTTGGTTAAAAGATTTGAAAAGGTATGATTACTAATTAATCGCCGATTGATTCAAATAATTCTTTCGAGTTTCCTCTATGACATTTATTCATTCTCGAAAAGATAATTACTCATTTTCGAAAATATTTATCTATTTTCAAAAAGGCAGTTATTCTTTTTCAAAAAAGGCATTTTATTTTTTCCTTTTATGTCGCTTCATTTACCTCGCTTCACTTGCTTTATATACTGTTGAAATCTATCTCCTTCATTTTCACTCTCGAAACCCTAGAATTTCAAACTCCCACTTGCTCTTACTTTCCCTGTTGTTTAATCCAAAAAGTTTTCATCTTTTGAGCAAGACTGTGAATTTCTCCCTTGAAGAGACAATGTCTTCGAGAAAGTCATCAAGAATTGCAAGCAGGGGACCACGGCACATGCCCGAGGGTCCTACGCACTTCAACTTAACCGAAGAAGAAGTTTCTACTCCACCTCAGCGACAAAGACAGCAACAACCTTCTCGGCAGCATCAACCTTCACCACCGACTCATCAAGAAGAAGAGGTTTTGGAGGAAGTGGAACCTGTAAGAACTTTAACTCCTCAAGTTGCTTACAAGCTTTATTCTAATCTGAAAAGTGGAGGAACTCCTATGTCCTTGATTGATGAATATCTGAAAGAGAGAGGTTATAAGAATGAAACTCTTTTCCTGCGTGATATGGAAAAGATGGGTATTGCCGAAAAGAGTTCGGCTGAAAAGGCGTTCACTAACTTTCCTAGTGACCCACGCTTTAGGACTGCTAATCAACCACAAGGACAAGACGACGATGAATGTATGTTTACTCATTTTCAGCCAAGATCGGGAGTGGCTGTAAATGTTGCTTGTGATGGTTCAAGTCTTTTCAGATCGAAAAGCTACAAAAGGGTTTACTTGAATTTGATGAAGAGAGGGGTCATGAACCCTAGAAGTGTCGATTTTGATTTCCTTGAGTCGGTGAAAGTAAGTCTGAGAGAGAAGTTCGCTCTACTGCAATTGGAGCATTTCTATTCTAAATCTACTACAGCTTATCCTGAATTCACAGCATACTTTTACTCGAACTTATCTTTCCTAGATGCAAACAATTTCTCTTTCACTGTGAGGAAGAAGGAGTTTCTGGTGAACATGGATACACTGGCTAACATAATTGGGGTGGAAAGATCGAGTTTCCAACCAATTAGTGTCTCCGCTACTCATGCTACTCTGTCTTTGGTGAAAGATCAAGATGTTGAAGGCAAGATCTCCTACTCTAGGATGAATGCTTCTAACATCTTGTTGCACAAGATTGTCGTAAACTGCATCCGTCCAAAGTCAACCTCCAAGACTGATGTCTCTCGGTTAGAAGCAAAATTGATGTATGCCATCAACACTGACTACAAATTCTCTCTACCCCACACCATCTTGTTTCACATGTACCGATCAGTGGTAAAGGATAAGGGACAACTTCCTTATTCTGCTCTTATCTCACGTCTTTTTAGACATTTTAAAATTCATATCCATGCACCATTATGTTTGACAACCATTTCTCCAATGGTGATTGGATTTAGAATGGTCACCAAGATGCGATTGAAAGAGTTGAACAAGGTGTTAGATCGTATGAAGGAAAAGTTTCCTGTGAAAGCAAAGCAAGACTCAGCTGCAGCAAAGAGGAAAGGTAAGGAGCCCATGGCTGCTCCAGTGAAGAGGAAAAGATTTCTCATCTTGCAGGATGAAGAAAATGAGGATGAAGTGACTCTTTCGGCCTTGCGAAATTTGAAGAGCTTTGTCAGTTTTCAAGAGACTCGAGAAGAGCCAGAAGAAGGAGAAGGAGAAAAAGAAGAGATAGAGAAAGAGGATGAAGATTAGAGGAGGACAGAGGAAGAAAGAAGAGAAGAGGAAAGAAGAGGAGATGAAGGAGAAGCAGACAGAGGACAAGAAAGAGGACAAGAAGGAGAAGAAGACCAGGGTCAAGAACACTCTTCTGAGCCTACTTTGGCTATCTCCTTGTCCAGTAATTCTAAGATGGCAGGAACTGGAGCTGGTGACCCACATCACTCTAAAGCTGAAGTTGATCAAGAAGAAATCATACCTACTCCACTTGAAGGCAACAAAACAGGGGGGGCTGTTGGGCAGAAAGGTATTTCTTCATCTGTTTTTACTAGTGATGTAAGTCGTTCTGCAGCGGATCCGGAGGATGTATATGCCTCTCATCATCCCGAAACATCCACTTATAGTCATGGTGGACATTCTGCTAAAGTCCCATCCATTCTCAAAACCCCTAGATTCAATTCGGCTGGTCTTAGTGCTGCAACAGAGCAAACAGCAGACTTTTCAAGACTGCTAGAGCTTTTATTGGATGTAAAGAAGCAGTAATATGCTCTGGGGTATGAGATGCAGGATCTCAAGAATGCTTTCTTGGCCACTTCAGTGTCTTTGCACGATCAGTTACAAGCCCTGAAGAATCAAGTGCAGTCTACTGTGTAGGGTGAAGAGTTTTAGTCACTGAAGCAGAGTTTTGCAAGGCTTGAGAACACAGTGCATTCTATGGGAGAATTAGAGCTTGTTCGCATTCCAAAACAGCCATGATTTCAGCTTTACACTATCAAAACATCTCTTGTATTTGTTCTTCACTTTTTGCTGCTAACAAAAAGGGGGAGAAAGTGTTGCAGATTTGACTCTGTTTTTCTAACTCTATTTTTCTTTTGAGTGGATTGTGGACTTATCTTTTTGTTTGGTTGTGTTTTGGACTTTGTGATTTGGACTGATAATTGGTTTGCCTGCAGCAAGTTAAGCCTTGATTATGGTAAAAGATAGTTGTTTATACAGGACTAGCACGTTTTCTGTGGTTGCAGAATCGCTACTATCCTTATCCTAATCTTTTTATCTTTTATGAGATATCTTGGTTTGCTTAAGTGTTGTCTTACAGGTCAAAAGTATCCAAATCTGCAGAAAAGTTTTGTCACCATCAAAAATGGGGAGATTGTTGGAGAAAACTTCCCTATTTGTTTTGAAGTTGACAAAATGTTTCCATCAGTTTAGTCTGAAGACTTGCAGACTCTATCGTCAAAGTCTGAAGACCTCCAGACTCAAGATTTAAAGTCCGCTCTCACTGATAGTTTTCAAACCGACGAAGAAAAGTATTATCCATTGAAGAAGACTCATCCAGATGTGAGTATATCTTTAAGGATTTGATTCGTATGGTTGAAGAAGATCTCATGGCTAGAGATAGCAACTCAAGATCTATTATTCGTATTGAATTTAATCCAAGTAATTAGATCTGTTGATTGGCGAAGTATACTTGGAATGTTCTACTTATGGAAACCTAGATCCTGATTGTATGAGCAAGCAGGATTGGTGGGCTATCATCACATTCCTTAAGCAATTTGAGATCTCCCTAATTGATTCTGTCCAACAGGTTGATTGGAAAAACTTATTAGAAGGTGTCAATGGTTATGAAGACATGAAGGAGTATATAAGGAAGACGCTCAAATTATTCGAGGGGTGCGCGATAGAAAAATTCCAAAGTCTGAAACTCTTTGTTCTTTGTTGTTTCATTTGTTGAGCTCAAATTCTGTTCAAAAGAGAGATTAGATACTTGTGAGACCTTGAGGAAGTGTAGCAGAGTCTCTACACTGTGGAATCAAGGACGTGAGACTATAAAATCTCTTTTGGTTCTTAGTGGAATCCAGTCAGTGCGACGTAGGCTTAGTCTAAGCCGAACCACTATAAACCTTGTGTTTCAATTCTCTTTCCCTTATCTCTTTACTTTAGTTTGTAACTTTATAAATCTTTTATATCTTTAGTCTATTATTCTTAGAAGCTGATTTATTCTGTTTAAGTTTCGCAAAAATTTTCTTGATCACCTATTCACCCCCCCTCTAGGTGTTCTTTCTAGCCTTATCACCGTTGACTTGACCCTTAACCGACCCGTGACCGAACCCGTTGACCCGCTTTATCCGATTCACTATTTATCAAACTAGTCAATCGATCAGATTGTCCATTGACCGGCCTATCGGTTGGACCGGGAATTGATCGGTTGAACCGGTCAGACAGGTGGTCGAACCGGTCTAGGCGGCCGGCGCATGCGCGGCTCACATTGCACGTACACACGTTCGGACTCCGATTAGGGTGTTTTTAAAGTCTATGTGCTCATATGAAGATGCTCTACATTGTGATATATTTATTATTATTTTTAATAATTTTATGAATGTGAAAATACGTACGGAATCCTAAATACGTGTGATTTTTTGGGTTATTTTAGGGTTTTTTGCGTATTTGCTTGTATTTTTCTATGATTTTGGAAATACATACCCTGATTTACAAGTATATTATCACATATATATTGTATGGAGTGTGATTCATTTATAATATATAATGTTTAATTTGTATCAATGAATAAATTAATGTAATTGGCATAATATGTAATTTTAGTGATAAATTGCCCCTGTCATTAAAGTTAAAATCACAAGTATATTATATGTGAGAAGTAAAGTTTGTATCTTTAGTGTGAGAGATTTTCAAAGATTTAATTGAGTTGTGACTGCTAAGCAAACTTGATTGAGTTTAAGAAATATCGGTTTCATATAATGATGGGATGTCTCATGTTCTAATGCGTGGTCATACTCTCGAATGAGGTGATTGTATATTAGTTCATGGAATGATACATGACAGTGTGGTGGAGGAATAACTGATCCTAGTGATTCATATATCCAAAGCAAACTGCATGTCATGTATTCTGCCCAAATGTGATTATATGATAATACATGTAACTCTCTAGATATGTACTTGTGTTTCTTCAAGTTACACAATACTAATTACATACATTGCTTGTTATTTTAGTTACCTTATCTGTAATTAATAACTCAATTATTATTGAGATTTTTACTGATTCAAATTTGAAATCGTGGAAATAGGGTGTTCTGTTTAGGAAAAGTGCAATTGGATTTGTATGTTATATGTGAAGCGTTCCATTTAGGAACACTTGAAAAAATGGTTTACTAATTGACTACACTGCTAAAAGATGATGGAAGTCTTTTTGGCTTGAAATTATATCTTGTTTGACACCGAGATTAAGACACATCTGCAAAAACTCTTTAACATAAAATATGATTATTCTGATGAGGTTAGGGATTATGTTTTAAGGATGGTAGATTTTAAATTTAAAAATCATACTCATAAAAAAAAAACTCATGAAAGCACCTATTATTCTAATAGTCTGGGTCTTACAATAGAATCATTCAAGAAGAAATAGTGATTGTTACTTCTTTTTAAAAGAAATGTCACATAAAGATAGACTACAGTAAGTATACAAAATTTGGTTATCCAAGTGTGAGCTTGTAATCAATGATTTTTTGGCATCGTTTATGAATCAATTACCTATTATAAGCCTGTCCAGTTCATGATGGCTAGATAGTGGGACAACAAGTCTGTTGTGTTTATCATACGGGGATTCATAAATCTAAAGAAGTCAAATCAAGATAAATCATAGCTCACTAGTGAATCCTATATGATAATGTTACGTAGAAATTTTATTTCAACAAAGTCATTGATGACTATCTCTTTTGTACTTAATTAAAGAAAAGTCTGAATCTCTGGATAAATTCAAAAAAAAAACCATTCAGACTAAAATTGAAAAATAGTTAGAATAAGTCTTAAATGTTGTCAGGCCTAATCATGGTAGTGAGTATTTTGGCAAGTATGGCAATGCTGAATAACTTAAATGGTCATTTGTCAAATACTTGATAGATTCTAGGATGGTAACTTAATTTACTATGTCTGAAAATCTTGAACAAAATGATTTGGCCAAAAGGCATAATCGCACCATAATGAATATGGTGATGAGTATGACTAGTAAAACTAATTTATCCCGTCTTCTATAGGTTAATATTTTGAAAGCAACATTTTCACATACAAAAACATGTTTCTTACCAAAATGGTTCCAATAACTCCTTTTGAGTTATGGACTGAACGTAAATCTAACTTAAATCATGTTAAAATTTAGAAGTTTCATGCAGAAGTGAGGTTATATAATCCAATATTAAATATGTTGAAATTTTAGATCCATTCGGAATTATTTTGTATCTTACCAAGATTGTTCAAATGGGTATCAATTTTATAACCCTAATGAATGTACAAGAATTATAAAATCACAGACGGTAAAGTTTCTAGAGTTTGATGTAACTACAGAGGATGGAACGGTGGAGATCACTGTGTCTTTATTTTTTCCTACACAGACAATTATGAAATCTCTTACAGCACGGACTAAGCTTGTTGAAGTTCAAAGTACTACTCTTGAGACAATTTCTGATGAAGTTTCTCAAGCCTCTCAGGTGCAGAAAGATTGGTTGTAACTCTATTAAGGAGATCTGTTAGGGAAAAATGATCATTTATACCATCAAACTATATAGTTTATCTGTGAAAGCATGACTACAATATATACTACATGGGTGATCTAGTAACTTATACAAATGTTGTTTATTGTCCTTAATCAGGTATGTAGTTAGATACCATGAAATATGAGATGTAATTTATTAAATATTATAGTGTTTGGAAACTTATTGAATTGTCTAAAAGTTACAAGCTCATTAACTGTAAATAGGGGTACAAAACTAAAAGGGATTTCAAATAATAATAATGGAGTTTAAAGCTAAACTGGTAGCCAAAGTTTTCACTTTAAAAGAGGGGTGGATATTGAAGAAATATTTTTTTCTAGTCTCTTTTAAAGGTTCTTTCAGAGTGAACACGGCATGAATAGCTAATTTTGATATGGAGTTACGCCAAATAAAAACTTTCTTTCCAAATGGACACATTGATAACAAAATCTATATAATGCAATCGAAAGGTTTTGTAGCAAATGATTCAAGTAAGCTTGTGTATAAACTAAAAAGTCTTATTCATGGTCTTAAGCAAGTTTCCAAATAATATTATTAAAATTTTACAGCGTTGTCACTTCGTTTAGTTAAGAACAAAGTAATTTGGTATATATATATATACTATAAGATCTGTGAGAGGAAATTTATTTTTCTCATACTTTATGTACATGATATTTTGCCCACAAGTAGTGATATTGAAGTGATATTGAATTACTATATGAGATAAAGTAGATATTATTGAAAAAAAAAATTAGGAATTACTAATCATATTTTGGAAACATTCAATATGTATCATTGCAAACTAGGAATTGCTCCTGTCATTAAAGGTGATAGACCAAATATGTTATATTGTCCTTATTTAGATATTGAGAAAATCCAGTTAAAGGGTGTACCTTGCATCAGTGTACTTGAAAGTATCATATATGCTCAAATTTGCACTGGACTAAACATCACTTTTACGACAGGATCTGTAAGCAGATATTAGTTAAATACAAGACACGATCAATGGATTACTGCTAATAGGTTTTCTGAGGTATTTTAAAAAGGGACAAAAAATTATATGCTGATCTACAGACATGTTCAAGTCCCATAGCTAGTAGGATATTTGAATGTAAACTTTGCTGGCTATTAGGATGACATGAAATCAATAACGGAATACATATTTATGTTAGCAAGAAATGCAAGAAATAGAAATTTATATCATCTTCTACCATGTAAGCGAAATTTGTAGCATGCTTTTAGGCTGTTACTTAGATTATTAGGCTCCGGAATATCATTAGAAAATTGATTGTATTTAATTTCATGGATAGACCCATATAGTTATATTGAGACAATAACTATGTAGTGTTGTTTATTAACAAAAGAGGTCTCATGGGGTTTAAACATATGACAGCCAATTTTTTTACCATAAAAAAGCGGTACAGAATGGTGACGTTATAATAGAGCATATCTACATAGATAATATGATTACAGATCCACTAACTGAAGGACTTTGCTCTTCTGTTCTTAAACGATATGTCATTAATAATATGGGTTTAGGAGCATCATGAGATACCGTTATTTAGGGGGAGCTATTTCGGTTTTTCTCTAATAAAGTTTACATGTGTTTATTACATTTAGTAACAATTTTATATGTATCAGTTTTTGCATTCAATAAAATATTTTTGAATTGTTGTCGTTATGTCGAATACATATTGATAAAAGTCTCAAGATATTATATAAATCTTGAGTGAATGCTAAGAGCATCCGGTTATTAACCTTGAGCATATGTCTTGTTACACATAAAGAAAGATTAACCATAAAGGTAAGACATATGTTGATTCACTGGAACCATAAAGACATTCTCTAGTAGCACGGGTTTTTGTGACATTTAAAATAAAAAAATGGTGACTGACAAACGGGATCTCTCTATGAGAGTTGTTATCTATTTGTCACACTACCATATTCAATTCATATCAATAATATTAAAAGCACTTGTGATCATGGAAGGCTTTGTGTATATACATGCAGTTACCGTCATATGGGGTGAGATTGACTATTAAGAATGATCTCTAGACCAATGTGCGCACATATAATACAATTTCAATTAATACAGCCCAAATAAGAGAATGTAAGAGTTTTCCTAGTGTGTGATATATTAATTGATATTGTAATTTACCGTTTTACGGGGTTGGTCTAATGTGAGATAGAATGTTTCTTAATTAGTCTAATATGGAGCTAGCTAGTGTGGGCCGAGTTAAACCTAACCCGTAATGAGAGGGCCTGGTTATAAACTCTATAAATAGTGTTCAAGACTCTCATCTAACCCTAATTCTTACAATTATCCTCACAAAAAGAGTGTTTACCTAGCGCCAAAGGGTGAGGGGGCCATCTCATTGAGCCAGTAATAGAAAGGGCAATAGAGAAGAAGTTCTTGAGTTTGGATCGCTATTCCGCATCAAGAACGGTGGTCCAAATCAGGCATGTAAATCATTTTATACAATTACATATGTGTTATTGTTTCTAGTTATGGAGATCCTGGGTTGTGCTTTCGCATCTTTCACCTTAAGGTGAACATTAAGGAAAATGAGGAGCTCAAAACCAAGAAGGAGCATAAATGTGACGATCTAGACTCGGGGCAGTACGGAGGGATGGACTGAGATCGCCTCGGCAGTACGCGGGTGAGGCTAAAGGGCATGTCTCCCATCTCACATCACTTAGGGGGGAGTCCTGGGCTAGTTTATAAAGGCTTGGGTCCCTTTAATCTGTATAACGCGTTTTAAAGCCGTGAGGACTCAATGTCCAAAGCGGATAATATTACACAGTGGGACCCGGGTCCTTACAAATGGTATTAGAACCGACTCCCGACCGCGTGTGGGGGCCACAGTGAGGACGTTGTGCCTTAAGGGGGGGAGAATGTGACGACCTAGACCCGGGGCAATATGGAGGGATGGACTGAGATCACCTTGGCAGTACGCAGGTGAGGCTAAAGGCATGTCTCCAGTCCCACATCGCTTAGGGGGGAGTCCTGGGCTAGTTTATAAAGGCTTGGGTCCCTTTAATCTGTATAACACGTTTTAAAGTCGTGAGAACTCAGTGTCCAAAGCAGACAATATTACACAGTGAGACCCGGATCCTTACAATAAAAAAATGGCAAAGAAAGAGGGGAAGATATTGGAGGGGGAATAAAGTAACGAATGTCAATGAGGAGGATGAAACACGATTATGATGAGAGTGAATAAAGTACCGAATGTCAATTTGGTGTACTAACGGCGTAAAAAGATTATGAGACAAGTAGAATTAAAGCAATGACACGTATATCTTAGTAACTGCATCAATACATTTTTTTGATTAAAATATCTAGTTTATGTTTCCTTGTATGAAGTAGATATTTTACACATACGGTATTTTTTTAATATAAAAACGATTATTTTGAACTCGCAAAAAACTTAAACTTCCATCGAGATCAGCACCTTTGGCCATCGCTTGATTTGCACCACACACTTTACCTATCATCGTCGCATCAGCTTAAACACCGTCGATCGCTGCCTGCCCCCGTCAACATGACCACCACTAAGGGGGTGTATGACAAACCAAAATTTATGTTCTAGAAACAATTTTTCTATTCCAGACTTGTTTCTAAAATAGAAATCCGTTTGATAAAATTATTTCATTTTTCTATTTTTGAAATAGATTTTTGTTCCAGAAATAGGTTTGGAATAAAAATCAAAAGTAAAAATTTTCTACTTTTCTATTTCTGGAACAGAAATGAGAAATAAAAATTATTCTCATTATTCGTCCTTACTACGAACCGGTCATCCATCTGTCGCCGCCGACCACCGTCCACCGATGGTCGCCGCCACCGTCTGTCGGCCGCTGCCGTTGCTACCGCCATCTGAAAGGGAGAAATTTTGTGTCATTATCAAATGAATTTTTATTTTTAGAGTAGAAATTTTGTATTGTTATCAAACGGGTATCTTTGCTTAGAAACTCGTCTAGAAATAGAAATAGAAAAATCTATTTCTTTTCCAGAAATCAATTTCTGGCTAGAATGGTTATTATTCGCGCCGTAATTCGCTATTTCACCATGGCCGGTTTCAGTGAATCCGCTTAACATTCTCGGTCTATATCTATTATGCACTATCATCTATCTAAAGTGTCAGATAGTCAATATCGGCACTCACTTAAATTATTTGCTTCAGAATTCCATTAAGGTTCGTGGGAGAATCAGTTTTGATTGATTCAGATTCCAGAGGAAGACAAAGTCAAAACAAAAGGCAAGATGGACCCAAATTCAATTAGATCCATTTCTCTAGAATTTAGCATTTGCGAATGAATGGAATGGATGCCTCGCGATTAACAAAAGATCTTCTTTAGAGGGTTAATTTTTTCTTTTTTAGTTTATCGTTGGTTGCCATGTTTCCCTACACAAATTGTAGAATCAAAAGAAGTTTAATGGTAGCTAGAGAGAAAATGAAAACGCAAATTTTTTTTTTTTTTTTTGGTTGGAAAGATAGGTATTTCATTACGAAATGACAACATTACAAAAAAACTAGGCATTACAACCGGAAGCTATGGCTTCGGCGGCTACCAAACTTTGCAAAATAAACGGAGGAAATATATTCCAATTATGGGCCAGATTAGATCTGCCGTGGGCCTTGGCAGCCCAATCAGCAACTCCATTAGCATCCCTTTTGCAATGCTACAGTTGCAAATTAGGGCACAGGGATAGCAAGGCTTCGATCTCAGCAAACTTCGCACGTTCTTCCCATGGCGGCTTCCGTTTCGCTTGAAGTATCCCGATCAAGAACAAACAGTCGAATTCCATGATAAGCTTTTCCATATTGAGGCCCTGATGCAGTAGATGATGAAGAGCAAAAGCAAGCACCTGTACTTCGGCTTGAAAAGTGGAAACTGCTGTAAATCCTTGAGTGTAGACATCGTTAAGAACACCTTGATGATTTCGGCTTATACACGCCATAGTGCCTTCATGACTGCCCGGATAATGAGATCCATCTATATTGCATTTCAGGAATCCACGCTCCAGAGGTTTCCAGAAGAGAGTTGTTCGACGAGCAGTGGAGTCCCCTGTTCGCAAGTCCCCCGATCGCTGATGGTTTGGAGAAGAAATACAGTGGATCCGTGTTTGTGCAAGAGCATCTACCACCGCTCGGTTTGGATTAGGATGGATTCGGCGAAAGATGCTATTGTTGCGCAAGCACCAGATCTACCATGGTACATGGGCAATTATCTCCAGTCCAGGTAAAAGTTTCGAATCTGTTGCTCTTGCTGTGATCCACTCATCTAGACAGTGAATAGTTAGAGGAGATACTGAAATGTTGAGCTGCGAATGATTCCAAAACCCTTTTGTCCACGAACAAAAGAAGAATAAGTGTTCAATTGTTTCTGGAGAGTTCTGAGTGCATATTTCGCAGATAGGATCAGAGATAATATGCCGAGAAAAGAGGTTAGCCTTGGTAGGAAGGGCATTCTGGCATGTTGTCCATAAGAATATACGGATTTTCTGTACTGTGTTGATTGTCCATATTTTGCGCCAAAGTATGCTGGGTTGTTGGTATGATGATGATGCTTGATGACCCCTTTGTGTGACTGTTTTGCTGACGAGAGTCTTGTAATTGCTGTTAACTGTGTGATGTCCATCCTTTGTGGCTGTCCACACTAACTGATCACAATTAGAAATACGATTTAGATGAGAGAGAGGAGAGGGTGGGGTGGAACCGGCAGCAATGATGGTTGCAACTCCTAGTGGTGAAGATTGTCATCACCAATCATTTAAGTGTTCTCGTTTGGGAGCACCCATGCATGCACGCGAGAGTATGTGTTTGTCCTTGGCAAATGAAGTCAGGCAAATTCAAAAGGGCAGTTTGGCTAACTAGATCTTAGGTGAAAAATCGACTCGGGCACCTAAGAAAGGGTATTGTAACCCACCATGTAGACGTTGTTGGGGAGAACTTGGGTACAACAATTCACCACAGCCAAATGCAATCCAGGATCAATTTTTCCCACAAAACTAAATCAACTAAAAACCTCTTAGCCCTCAGCAACAACCAGCAATGTATAGCCTCACAATATGCAAGTATAATACCGAAATGATAAGTAGACAAAGCAAATAACGACACCAAGGATTTAATGTGGAAAACCAGATGCGGGAAAAACCACGGACCGCCCAAAAACATCCACTAATCACCAAGAATAGTAGGATACACAAAGTATTCTTCTCTAGTTATACACAAGAGGCTCAACATCAACATTACAATCTTTTTCTCACCACATAAGTAGTCAAATAAGTTTGAAGCAATAAAATCTTAACCGCAACTGGAGAATTCGAAGACAATTCTCGACCAAAAAAAAAAAAAACATCAACTTGTAGCCCTCGGTCTCACAAACAATATACTGAAATTTGAGCCGATTTCGTTAATATTTGACCTTTGAATTTGAGCCGCAAAGTTGCAGCCTTCTTCCTTCCTTCTGCAATTTTTTTTTTCCTCTTGTTTTCTCTCTCCTCTTCACTTTTTGGACGCACACATGCACGACCCCACTTCCACTTCTTTTTGTTCTTTTTTTGTCCTTTTGTTATTATTTT
Source organism: Eucalyptus guilfoylei (assembly GCA_016097605.1). Classification (NCBI taxonomy): domain Eukaryota; kingdom Viridiplantae; phylum Streptophyta; class Magnoliopsida; order Myrtales; family Myrtaceae; genus Eucalyptus; species Eucalyptus guilfoylei. Next base: position 29,750,061 of record CM027868.1, on the reverse strand, counting down.
TTTTAATGCTAGCTGGGCCTCACATGAAGGTAGACCCAGCCAACAGACGCACACACAAAGACAATGATACCACATTCACACATACAAAAGGTGACGTGATAATTTTCTCCAAAGCATGGGAATATCAATCGCAACAAGTTGGATGAATTAAGATAGGTCCATACCCAGGATGAGTATTTCTATAGTGTGATCCTAGGTCATGGGCATGAGATGCATACTATGATTTGAATTGCATGGACATCAGATGGAATCCGTCGGGACTATGCGATCAGGATTCCACTCGCCGGATAGAGGCCATCCAAGGCCGCCATTAGCTAGCCCGTAGATTAGGATCCCCGGCAGGCCCGGAGTCTTAGTTTCAGTTCAGGGAATCGTCGTCGGTCTGCCTGGTTTACTTTCTAGGAACCTCAGTCAATGCCGTTTCGGTTGGACTAGGGAGTCTCGGACAACGAGTCTACACAAGCCCATCCTAAAGTCTCGAACGTGTCTCCCGGAAGCAGGAAAGTCTAGGATGCGTTTCCACACGTGTTGAACACGATGTGGTTTCTCTTGATAGACGTGTTGATAATCCATTAGATGTGTGGACATTTCTTTGTCCTTATTCCCTCTTTTTTTATTTGGGTGGTCAGTTGGAATCTGTTGAATTATTGTTCCTTAGCCACCACTCGAGCAAGCTGGAATTAAATTGGACGACCAAAGGAAGAGCTTGAAGCTTCATTACCCACAAAGAGGAAATTTTAAAAAAGAAAAAAATTGGCTACGGACATCAGAAAATTGTAAGACGCGTCCGCGGACATGTGTTACGAGCTTAATGCTCTCGTTTATTTTAATAATAGGGTTACGAAGTGCATATGAACTGGATGCACCCGATAACGCCTCCATCATGCCGAGTAGAGACGTTGGGGCGACCAGGGTTACACGGAAAGCAGAAACATGAAATGAGATGCTAATTTGCTTCCTCTTTTCCCATCCCCAACCTAAAGTAAATTTGTTTGGCCAATTGGGGTGGCTTGCCAGTAGTTGAGAATCTGATTGTGTCATTATTCTTGTAATTGTTTATGTTATCGCTTTAGTAATTTCCCACGTTTCTCTTAATCCAATAACTCACCCGTGACTCGAAATATCATATACGTGAATCATGAAGGACGAGACCTAAGAGTTCTTGGTCAATATTACTATATTTTTATCTCAAACTAGGGCACAATGATCGGGCGGTCTCCTTTTCACTTATTCACAACTTCCACAATGAAAGTTGCATAATATCATACAATAGATCATGTGATATAATAGAGATTACAACCATACTAAATTTATTCAAAGACCCTCAATGTTTTCCAATCGCTAATTATTCTTATTCTCTTGAAAGAATTCACAAATTTTACAATTTCAAAATACTTATATTTATTTAGAATGTAATTCACATAAGCGCTGGCCAAAAGCTCATATCTCATTGATGTGCAAAAACCAGCACTCACTTCTTATGTATAATTAAGAAATAACAATGCAAAAAAAGAGAATATGGAATTTTCTATATATTTTTATATATATCGATAAATAATATATGACCCTATTTAAAGTAGCGAGATAAATATAATACCATACATAATCTAAAAGATATATAGAATCAAGTAAATAACATAATATCACTAGCTCGTCTAATAGTTCTATCTTAAATAAAAACTCTAGGAAACCTACTCAAAATTTTAAAACACAATTAGATTGAGTTCTCTTAATGGGACCAAACTCGAGTATTATTTTCGTCGGTAAAGCTCCAGCTAAAATGAAAAAAAAAAAAAATAAGAGTAAACGAAAAGTCAACAGCAAAATTCGAGGCCAATTCAAAAGCTATTCAACTTGATGGCCACGGTTCGACCAAGAAAAAGGAAAGAAAAAGCTTAATGGCCAAGGAAACAAGAATCATATATATGAATATATCCCCTAACACATACACCCGAACCAGAAAAAGAAAAAGAAAGTTTTTATCCTCAAGATTAAGCCCAAAAGAAAAAGATATTCGATGGAGTCAACTTCATCGTCCGAGTCCAAGATCGCCACGGCCAAGGCGGTGTTCTCGGCCGCCGCATCCGTCACGGCCACGGTGATGCTTGCCCGCTCCATCGCCCAGGATCTGCTCCCCAACGACTTCCAGTACTACCTCTCCTCCGCCGTCCACGGCTTCTTCGCCCGCTTCTCCTCCCAGCTCACCCTCGTCATCGAGGAGTACGACGGCCTCGTCAGCAACCAGATCTACGATGCTGCGCAGATCTACCTGTCCGCCAAGATCTCCCCCACCACTCGCCGTCTGCGGGTTGCCAAGCCCGAAGGCGAGGACAACCTCAATGTTTCAATGGAGCCCCGCGAGGAGGTTGTAGACATATTCGGCGGTGCCAAGCTCAGGTGGGTCATGTCCTCGAGGAGGGTCGAGACAGGTTTCGGAGGTGGCCGAGGGAGGTGGGGGATGATGGACCCGGTCGCCACGGAGTCCGAGGCCCGCTTCTTCGAGCTCAGCTTCCACAAGAAGCACAAGGACATGGTGATGAGCACGTATCTGCCCCACGTGGTGGAGGAGGCCAAGTGGATGAGGCAGGACAAGAAGACGCTGAAGCTGTTCACGCCGTGCTGGGAGAACATGTATGGCGGCAGCCCCTCCGATGTGTGGACCCCGGTTAACCTAGACCACCCTGCGACGTTCGAGACGCTCGCAATGGAGGCGGGGACCAAGGAGTTCATCATGGAGGACTTGATGAGGTTCGTCAAGAGGAGAGAGTTCTACAGGAAAGTAGGCAAGGCGTGGAAGAGGGGGTACTTGCTGTACGGACCGCCGGGGACAGGGAAGTCGAGCCTGATTGCAGCGATGGCGAATTACTTGAAGTTCGACATTTACGACCTTGAGCTGACAGAGCTGACCCGGAACTCGGACTTGAGAAAGCTGCTGGTGGTGACGGCGAACCGGTCAATCCTGGTGGTGGAGGACATCGACTGCACCATTGCGTTCCACGACCGCATGGCTGAGGCTCGGGCGGCAAGCCCCTCATCCCGCAGGGGATCGGAGAACCAGGTTTGTCTCTTCATACTTTGATTATTAGGTTTTTTTCTTTTTTCCTTATTATTAGGTGACTATTTAGAAATACTTGTCTCATGATCTCGAGGCCTCTCATAAAAAGAGAACTCTGTTTTTGATTTTTTTATACCAAATTAACTGAAAATAGACTAGAACAGGAAGCACAAGCATAGAGCCTCACCCACACCACTCATAATTGTGCCCGATAACGTTGGTGGCGATAAAGAGAGAGATGCAGAGAGAATTTGAGGGTTTCTATTGGTAACTAGGTTTTCAAAGGACACTATTTAGCGTTGTGTCCAGATATTAAAGGGTGAATAAATTAAAGGATCCAACTCTCTTTCTTAATCTAGTGAATTACAAATAAAAAGTAGCAAGGAAATCAGATAGAAAAATGCATGATTAGGCGAAATTAAGGATGTGACGTGAAAGGAGAAGAAAATCGACCCCGTCTCATGGGTTGGAAACTGTCCACTGTATATAACCTACTTAATCATAATGGCCCTTTGAAATTTTCAATTGGTTGAACTAATCAGTCGAGACACATTAAATTAGTCATTTTTGGCCAAAATGAACTATAAAGCAGTAGAGTACATAACACGTGGCCTCTTCTTCATGGAAGTTTCTCGGAAACTTCATTATTGGCCTTAGCAATGTGCCGTATATGTACTCTTTTTCATGTTAATGAGAAACTTCACTTCAGTGATATTTGCCCTTTGGGATGCCCCAGGTGACATTATCAGGCTTCCTTAATTTTATCGACGGACTTTGGTCAAGTTGCGGCGACGAGAGGATTATAATCTTCACCACTAATCATAAAGAAAAGCTCGACCCGGCTCTTCTCCGACCTGGTCGTATGGATGTCCATATTCACATGTCTTACTGCACCCCGTATGGATTTAGACTCCTAGCTTCGAACTACATCGGGATCAAGGATCACGATCTCTTTGGAGAGATCGAGGATTTGATCTGCACGGCTGAAGTCACTCCTGCCGAAGTCGCAGAGCAAATGATGAAGAGTGAGAAGCCCGAAGATGCGTTGAGGGACGTGATTGAGTTCCTTAAGATAAAGATCAAGGAAAATGAGGAGCTCAAAGCAAAGGAGGCTGAGCAAAAATTGTTAGCAGAGAAAGAGGGAGAAGTGGAGGTGCAAGAGGTACAAAATACGAATGCGAAGGGAGATGAATAAGCAGATGATGACGAAAATTAATGTCTATTTATTAGCCTTTTTGCACTATAATTATCTTGCAAATATAAATACTGATCATCGAGGAAAAAGCGAAGGGGTTTGTACTATAATTATGTCGAAAGCGAAGGGGTTAGCAGCGAAAGAGGGAAAAGTGGAGGTGCAAGAGGTACAAAATACGAATGCGAAGGGAGATGAATAAGCAGATGGTGACGAAAATTAATGTCTATTTATTAGCCTTTTTGTACTATAATTATCTTGCAAATATAAATACTAATAATCGAGAAAAAAGCGGAGGAGTTTGTAATTTTTTTCAACACATCTATTTAATGGAAAATCTTTGCATTCACGAACGGCTTCGTTTATTGTGATCCGATGCTGAGTCTCTCTTTCACCGGTGATGTCTTAAATAAATTTCTTATTTTATACCCACCAGTAATTACTTCTTCTATAGATCCCACAAGCACCACGCCATGGCCACCGCCATCGGGACCTTTCACCAGTACTTTATTTGCAGAGGTTTTGCCGCGCTTCGTCATCTTCACCGCATCACATCAACAACCACTGCCGCTGCCGCCGATGGTAGCTCGCCATTTTACGCTGCCAATCTCGATCGAACCATCAAATGCATCTATTCTTATTATATCGTGGCTCTCTTAACTTGAATTAATATGTAGTTTTTTACTTATACTACTCATTAAGTGCTATTTAGCTAAAGATTATCACACGCAATTAAAAATCTTGGAAGTTATCATATGCCCTCTTATAAGCAAATGAATAAATAAAGAAAATGAATAAGTAAAAAGAAAATAGCAGAACACTCTAGATCCAAAATGTGCAAAATTCACAAGGACTTGACCATATATTGGGCCTGGCCCATTCATGTCCAAAACGGGCCGGGCCGGGCCACCCTTTCCCCTTCTCACGTCCTCCGTCTCCTTCTAGACCTATTATGCACTATTTCAATCATCCATCTAAAATGTCAAATAGTCATTATTGGCACTAACTTAAATGATTTGCTTTAAAATTACCTTTCGGTTCTTGGCTTAACCAGTGTTGAGTGATTCAGATTTCAGAGAAGAAAAAAGGTTAAAACAAAAGGCCAGATGGACCCAAACTCAACTAGATCCATTTCTCTAAAAATTTAGCATTTGCGAATGTAATGGTCTTCCTGCGATTAACAAAAGATCTTCTTCTTTAGAGGGTTCAATTTTTTTTTTTTTTTTTTTTTATGTTGAATTATCCTTGGTTGCCATGTTTCCCTACACAAATTGTAGAGTCAAAAGAAGTTGAACGGTAATTAGAGAGAAAATGAAAAGGAAATTAGAAATATGAATCAAATGAGAAAGAGAGAATAAAGTTGGATGCGACAATGATTGCCAATCCTAATGATGAAGATTGTCATCACCAATCGCTCGAGTGTTATTGATTGGGAGCACCCGTGCATGCACGTGACTAAGTATGTGTTTTTCCTTGACAAATGAAGTTTCGTAAGTCCATGTGGCGTGACCTAAAAAATGACAATTTAGCTAACTAGAGATCTTATGCGAAAAAGCGACTCGGATAACTGAAATAAAGTGTCGCAAGCCAACATGTAGATGCGCACAAAGAGATAATGATACCACATTACTAAGCACAAAAGGTTACATGATATATTCTATTGAAAGATCAGGAATATCAATTAAAATAAGTCAAATGAACTAGCATAGATATGTACACTCCATACTCACAAGAAGTATTTTTGTTGTGTGGTCCCGGGTCACAAGGGCATACTATTATTCGACTTGCATTGACATCAAATGGAATCGGGCTGATCCAAAGATTAGAATCCGCCGGTCGGGCCTATGCGATCGGGACAACACGAAAATCCCCGGCAGAAAGTCTTGGTCGATGCTGACTCGGCTGACTTGGGGAGTCTCGGACAAGGAGTCTACAGAAGCTCATCCTAAAGTCTCGCACATGTCCTCGGGAAGCCCGAAAGCGTAGGATGCGTTTCCTCGTGCGTTGAACAGAGTCTAAGTTCTCTTGCTCGTCGTGTCGACAATTCATTAGATGTTAAACATTTCTTCGTCCTTGTACCCCCCTTTTTTATTTGGTTGGTGAGTTGGAATCTGTTGAACGATCAGTGTTTCTTGGCCACTGTACAGGCAAGCTGGGATTAAAATGAAACGACCAAAGGAAGACCCAGAAGTTTTATTACCGACGGTGCGGAAAGTTACATAAAAAAAAGAAGAAAAAAAGTTGGTTACATTGAGGATACAACATTAAAAAATTATAAGATGCCATCTGCGGATGTGTGAACCGAGCACAGCGTCCTCATTCGTTTTAATAATGAGTGTGCGACAGGTGCACATATGCCCGATGCAATCGGTAATGCCTCCATTGCACCGACTAGAGACGTTGAGGCGATGAGTGTTACTCGAAAACCAAAAAGATAAAATGAAATTAGTCTTTCCTTTCCTGTCTTGCCACTCTTAACTTAAAGTAAATTACTTTGGTCATTTGAGGTAGCCTGCACTGTGGTTTTTTCCTTTTTTATAATCAAAAGAAAATTATATTTATTGCTCAAAATGTCACATGAGAAGTACATAAATTTCATGGCAAAGCAAATCAAAAGAGAGTAAAGTTCAAAATACTGCAAAATAAAGCCAAATCCAAAAAAAACAAGAAAATTTAATGGAGCACCAGTAAGATTAAGCACACACTCCTTTTACAATAACGGATCTGTCAAGTAAAATAATTGATGGTCAATCACTAGATTTCATATTTTCGTCAATGATAAGCACAAGTCGAAAATTCCTTATCCAATAATTATGGCATTATCGGTTGGCGATGTACGCTTAGGTTTGACTTCCTCTACACCCTCGTTGTACGAAGATAATCGAAACAAGCTGAACAAACACAAATATATCATTTGAAATAGCAAATTTTCATGGTTCAGTGAAATGTGCAATTGCTTTTGAAGATAGAGGCAAAGGACTTATGTATGAATGGAACGGAAATGTATCGAATCCTCAAAAGTATAATTATTAAATTCTCAAATCTAGGTTCGGAGAGGGATGGGAGGGTGAACGCTTTAGTAACTTCCCACGTTGCTCTTCGTCCAAGAACTTTCACGTCGCTCTGAAAATTCTCGTTCTTGAATTATAAAGTATGAGGCCCAAGAGTTATTGGTCAAATTACCATACTTCATCTCAAACGAGGGCGCAACCGTCCGGCGGTTTCCTTTTCACTTATTGAGTTCCGTGAAGAAAGGAGCATGGTATTGTACAATAGATTAAAGCGTCATATTAGAGATTACAACTATACTCGAATGACTCAAGAGTCCTCATCATTTCTCAGCTACCCATTAGTTTTAATTTCTTAGACGAATTCACAAATTTTACAACTTCAAAGTACTTGTATTTTCTCTATGATGTAATTCACAACCACACCATTAATACAACCAAAAGCTCATAATCTTATTGATGGGTAGAAATCAACACTCACATCTTATGTATGATATTTGTATTGAGAAAAGTGTCCAAAAAGTCCTAAATATATAATATGGTAGTCAATTAAGTTATAAACCTTTCAATTATACCAATTTAACATAAACTTTCTACAACTTGTCAATTTAATCATAAACTTTATAACAATTGACTAATTTAGTCATTTTAGCCAATTTTAGCTTAAAATGGTTAATATAGCAATTTAGTCAACACCATCCATCTTACATGGTCTAGCTGGAGTTGATGTTGACAATTTTTACAATTTTTTTCTTTCCTTTCCTTTGCTTGTTTTTTTCTTTTCTTTTTTCTTTTTCTCTCCATTGGTCATTGCCATGCCTCGCCAATGGCTAGCAGATGTTGTGGGCCTCAAGCGAGGGCTGCCATTGTCAAATCAAGGGTCACCTTCGCAATGGCTAACGAGGGTCACCCTTGCCAGCCCAAGCATGAGCATTAAAAAAAAAAAAAAGATAAGGAAAAATAGAGAAAAAGCAATGGAAAATTAGAAAAAAAAAAGAAGAAAGGAAAACAATCATAACATTAAAAAAGATTTATAAAAATTATCTACATTAGTCTTTGGCTTATACCACTTAAGACGGCCAAAGCAATTGACCAAACTGTCATGTCAACAATTTGCAGGAAGAATTAAATTAAGAAACCATTAAACAAGTTTAGGACTAAATTAATATAATTAAAAGATTTGTAATTTAATTGGCAAGTTGTCAAAATGTTTAAAACTAAATTAAGACAATTGAAAGATTTAGAATTGAAATGACCATTTACAATAGATTTAAGATGTTTCGGACAATCTTCTCTACTTGTATCTAAAATAAAAATTCTACTCAAATTAAGAAACTACTCAAATGACAAAACATAATTGGTTCGTATTATCTTCTATAGTTCAAACTCGAGTTACGTTTCTTCGTGAATTTTTTTAGGTTACTCTCTGACTTCGATTTGAGAGGTAACCAGACAGAAGCGACGATGTTTCCTCATTTTCAGGTTCATTCAGAAGCCATTCAACCTTGATGGCTGGGGAAACAAGACGTGGGTATAAATATATGTACAGCCCCAGCCCCAACACACACATACACAGGAACCAGAAAAAGTAAAAGCAAAATTTGCATCCTCCAGATCAAGCCTAAAAGAAAAGGCCATTCGATGGAGTCAACTTCATCGTCCGAGTCCAAAATCGCCACGGCCAAGGCAGTGTTCACGGCCGCCGCATCCTTCACGGCCACGGTGATGCTTGCCCGCTCCATCACCCAGGATCTGCTCCCTGACGACCTCCAGTACTACCTCTCCTCCGCCGTCCGCAGCTTCCTCACCCGCTTCTCCTCCCAGCTCACCCTCGTCATCGAGGAATACGATGGCCTCGTCAGCAACCAAATCTACGACGCCGCGCAGATCTACCTGTCCGCCAAGATCTCCCCCACCACTCGCCGTCTGCGGGTTGCCAAGCCCGCAGGCGAGGACAACCTCAACATTTCAATGGAGCCCTGCGAGGAGGTCGTAGACGTGTTCGGCGGTGCCAAGCTCAGGTGGGTCGTGGCCTCGAGGACAGTCGAGACGGGTTTCGGAGCCAGCCGAGGGAGGGGGAGGGGGAGGGGGAGGAGGAGGACGATGGACCTGGTCCCCACGGAGTCCGAGGCCCGCTTCTTCGTGCTCAGCTTCCACAACAGGCACAAGGACATGGTGTTGAGCACGTATCTGCCCCACGTGGTGGAGGAGGCCAAGGGGATGAGGCAGGAGAAGAAGACGCTGAAGCTGTTCACGCCGTGCTATGAGCGCATGTATCACAGCAGCCCCTCCGATGTGTGGACCCCGATTAACCTCGACCACCCGGCAACGTTCGAGACGCTCGCGATGGAGGCGGGGACCAAGCAGTTCATCATGGAGGACTTGAACAGGTTCGTCAAGAGGAGAGAGTATTATAGGAAAGTGGGCAAGGCGTGGAAGAGGGGGTACTTGCTGTACGGTCCGCCGGGGACAGGGAAGTCGAGCCTGATCGCAGCGATGGCGAATTACTTGAAGTTCGACATCTACGACCTCGAGCTGACCGAGGTGACCCGGAACTCGTTATTGAGGAAGCTGCTGGTGGCGACGGCGAACCGGTCGATCCTGGTGGTGGAGGACATCGACTGCACCGTCGAGTTCCACGACCGCATGGCTGAGGCCCGGGCGGCGAGCTCCTCAGACAGTGGCGAACCCGAGAACCAGGTCTGTCTCTTCTAACTTTGATTATTCTTATTCAGGGTTTTTCTTTATTGTTAGGTGACTAAATAAATATACTCGCCTCATGATCTCGAGGTCACTTAATAAAATGAAAACTTTATTGCTTATAAAAACACCTTTTTTTTACCTAATTAACTTAAAATAGATTAGAATAAGAACTAGGGGTGTGCATGGTCCGGGCAGGCAATTCCCAACCTAGAACCGGGAACCGCTCGCTAAGAACCAATTCCGAAAAAGTTCGAATCGGGATCCACCCATTAGTTGCATGAATCCACCCAGGAACCGTACCGCCGGTCCGGTTCGATTCTCGAATAGATCCATGAAACCGGTCTCACTAATAATAATATCATTTTCTAAATCCCGCCATAAGTACTATTTATATCGAGTAATATACTATAAACCAAAAGCTACAACAACTAGAAATCAAAATAGAATGTTGAAAGTGAAAGAAGGTAAAATCAATTATAAGTCAAAAGCCACAAGTTGCTTTTGTCGAGGGCGATAGCGATTTTCCGAAGGGCCGAATAGAGAAAGGGACAGACGGACGAACCTGCTGCTGTCGGGGGTTTCCCCGCGAACCCTAGCCCGAGGGGGTTCCTAGGTTTCTCGAAAGCTCCGATCTTGATGCAAATTTAGTTTTTGACCGAAATTGCTGGCTCTTCACCTAACCTATTCTTCTTCTCCTCCTCCTGCTTCTTCACATGCTTGCTTTTTGCCCACTAACTCCTCGGCGTTTTGTCAAGGTATGTGCTTTGGACTTTTCAACTTCAGGATCAGGACCTCTCCATCTGGTTTGATTGGCATGATATTAGATTACCCACTTTAATTATTTTGTTAACTATTTGATTTGGGTTAATTATTTAATTTGGGTTTGTTAATTAATAATTTTAATGTTTTAATATTAAAAATTAATATATTATTATAATATAATCGGTCCCGGTCCGGGTGGGCGGGTGGATGGATCCGCCCATGGAACCGAGAACCGGACCGGTACCCACCGATTCCCATAAATTGGAAGGGAATTGAACTAGTTCCCTCAAGAACTACCGGTTCCGGGTGGTTCCGGTTCGGTTCCGAGCGGTTCCGGTCCGGTTCCGGGTGGTTTGGGTGGGTCCTGGTTCTTTTACACACCCTAGGAACCACAAGCATAGAGCTTCCCTCAGGCCACTCATGGTTTGTACCTGTTAGCGTTGGTGGTGATAGAGAGAGAGATGCAAAGAGAATTTGAGGGTTTTCATTAATAACTAGGTTTTCAAAGGACATTAATCCTCTCAAGAATCCATGTAATTTACTCTCCTCATATCAATTTCGTCCTTTTTAATTTAACTTAATGTCGTGTCCAGATATAATAAAGGGTAATTAAGTTAACAACAATGCTTAGCTAACCGTACCATTAGCTTGGAAAACGGATGATTAATTTTCAACCATACATTTAGGATAAGAGAGAGGGAGATTTTGTCATGCTTGGAAACTTCCTACCATACATTTAGGATAAGAGAGAGGGAGATTTTGTCATGCTTGGAAACTTCCTACCATACATTTAGGATAAGAGAGAGGGAGATTTCTGTCATGCTTGGAAACTTCCTAGTGCTTGTGTTTGAGAAAAGAAATTTTTGTGGACATCCTTTGACTGTCACACTGTGAGACCATCACTCTTAAGTTAAAGGATCCAAGTCTCTTTCTTAATTTAGTGAATTAAAAATTAATTGTGGGGAGAAAATCAGAGAGAAAAATGCATGATTTGGAGAAACTAAGGATGTGAACGCGAAAGGAGATAAATTTAAACTCGTTGCATGGGGTAGAAACTGTACATTAGACATGCCCTACTTACTCATGATGACACTTAAAAATTTAATTGGTCGAACCATTCAGTCAAGATATAGTAGATTAGTCAACTTAGGCCAAAATGAAATATAAATTATTAGAGTACATGAGAACGTGGCTTATTTTTCCATGAGAGTTTCTTAGAAATTTCACTATTGGCGTGTGCCGTTGGATTTTGAATGAACACGGGCATCTATAAGAAATTTACATTTTAAGATTACACAAATTACAATTCGAAAGTTACAATTTCCAAACAACAAACCTATTAGCACTTTTCACATGGAAATAATTACATAAACAATATCTAAACTTTGGCCTCATGTGTAATTTGATACATAAACTTTTAATTTATTCAATGTGGTCTTTAAACTTTAGCATAATGTATAATATAATCCCTAATTTTTTTTGTATATGTTCAATACAAACGCCAAACCGTATGAAAATATTCAATATAGTCATTCTATTAATTCAATGCCAGAGATTACATTGAATATTTTCATATAGTTCAAAAATTATATTAAATATGTATCAAAAGTTCAGAGATTATATTGAACAGATCAAAGGTTCGGGAACCAAATTGCATATCATGCTAAAATTTAGGGACTATTTGTGTCGCTTTTCCTTTCACACGTGCAAATCACACACAATTCGAAGTTACGTTAAAGATAGGGACAAAAAAAAAACAAGACCATAATTGAATCAAAAAGCATGTTTGTAGCCAAAACCAATATGATTATTGTTTTGGGATGCCACAGGTCACGTTATCAGGCTTCCTCAATTTCATCGATGGGCTCTGGTCAAGCTGCGGCGATGAGCGAATCATAATCTTCACCACAAACCACAAAGAAAAGCTCGATCCGGCACTTCTCCGACCGGGTCGTATGGATGTTCATGTCCACATGTCTTATTGCACCCCCTGTGGGTTTAGGCTTCTGGCTTCAAATTACCTTGGGGTCAAGGATCATGCGCTCTTTGGAGAGATCGACAATTTGATTTGCACTACCGAAGTCACTCCCGCCGAAGTCGCAGAGCAGATGATAAAGAGTGAGAAGCCCGAAGATGCATTGAAGGATATGATTCAGTTCCTCAAGAAGAAGATTAAGGAAAACGAGGAGCTCAAATCCAAGAAGGTGGAGCAAGAATTGTTAGCAGAGAAGGAGGGGGAAAAGGAGGCGCAAGAGGGGTACAAAATATGAACGTGAAGGAAGACAACAAAGCGAATGATGACGAAAATCTTTTAATTGCATTTTATATGTTTTGTTTTTCAGTTATTAAAGATAAGTGCATTCGGGGCCTCATTTGGAATGTTTTCTCTATTTTTTTGTCTTTTTTATCTCAAAAGCTCACTTTCTTAGTAAAATTTTTATTAATTTCATTAATCTAAATTACATATCAAGACCCTTTATTTGCTATATCAAAGAATTTATCTTTTTTTCCTTATTATACTGGTGAATACTTTTATACACGGTATATAAGATGTTAAAGGAATATCTAGAAATAAACTAATATATATATGCATAATGAAGTACCTTAATATTTTTCTACAATAAGTTTATCGGTGATATTAATTTTTGTCAATCCAAAATAATGATATTTTGTTGGTATTTAAAAAAAAAAGAAATTCTCGCTTTATGCAATTTTTTAATTTAATTAAATTTCATCTACTATAACAACTTATCCATAAATATGATCGGCAACATGGAAAAAAAATAGATTTCTTGGAAATTTCTCTTTTCGACAAAACAAATTAGTATGGAAGTAATATCTAACAATACAAAACAAAATGGTGCCTTTAATGTACATGGAAAATCATCAATAAACAGAAACTACATATATGAAATTCTTTATTATGTTAAGTAGATCTTACAATAAATTTGGGAGCCCCAATTTAAATTACAATTGAATAACATAGGACAATTCTGTCTTCTTGGTAAAAAGTGGGCGAATTTAGTTATATAATGGATAGAAATAGTGCCACCATAAAATAAAACAAAACAACAAAAGTAAAAAAGAAATGTCGTCAACAAAACAAAGTTACGATGTTTCCTCGCTTTCGAGATTCATTCAAAAGCTATTCTTCCTTGATGGCCAAGGAAACAAGATGTATATATATATGGTATATTCCATCCATGATTAGGTCATATAGGCAATCGGTTTTTAGAAAATAATTTTCAAATCACTCATTTTTTATGAGACGAACACATCATTAGTCTATGTCAATTCAGTTGACTTGGGAGTCTCGGAGAAGGAGTCTACACAGGCTCATCCTAAAGTCTTGAACATGTCTCTTTCTTAATTCAGTGAGTGACAAATTAAAAGTAGCAAGAAAACCAGAGAGAAAATGCATGATTTGGAGAAATTAAGGATGTGAACACGAAGGACATCAAAATCAACCCCGTCGCATGGGTTAGAAACTGTACATTAGATATATCCTACTTACTCACAATGACACTTTAAAAAATTTTAGTTGGTTGAACCAATCAGTCAATATATGTTGGATTAGTCAACTAAGGCCAAAATAAAATATAAATTATTAGAGTACATGACACGTGGCTTCTTTTTCCATGAGAGTTTCTTGGAAATTTCATTATTGGCGTGTGCTTTTGAATTTTGAATGAACACATGCATCTTTATGATACTTACATTGATTACACAAATTACAATTTAAAAGTCACAACTTCCAAACAACAAACCTAATAGCACTTTTCACACGGAAATAATGACACAAACAACCCCTAAATTTTGGCCTAACGTGTACTTTGGTTCATAAATTTTTAATTTGTTTAATGTGGTTCTTGAACTTTAACTAAAAGTGCAATGTGGTCCTTGAAATTTTTATTTGAATAATGTAATTCCTGAACTTATGATACATATTTAATACAATCCATGAACTGCATGAAAATGTTAAATATAGTCCTTTCATTAATTCAAAACTAGCGGTTACGTTGAGCATTTTCATACAATTCAGGAACTGTATTGAACAAATTAAAGTTCATGGATCATATTACTCATTGGGCTAAAGTTTAGGAACAATGTTGGACAAATTAAAAGTTTAGGAATAAAATTGTACATTGAGCCATAAATTGTACATTGAGCCAAAGTTTAGGGATGGTTTGTATCATTTTCCCTTTCACACGTGCAAATCACACGCAATTCGAAGTCACACTAAAGCTAGAGACCAAAAAAAAAACCATAACTTAATCAAAAAGCATGTTTGTAGTCAAAACCAAAATGATTATTGCTTTGAGATGCTGCATGTCACATTATCAGGCTTCCTCAATTTCATCGACAACCTCTAATGGAGTTGCGGCGACAAGCGAATCATAATCTTCACCACAAACCATAAAGAAAAGCTCGATCCGGTACTTCTCCAGTCAGGTGTATGAACGTCCATGTTCAAATGTCTTACCGAACCTATTGTGAGTTTAGGCTTCTAGCTTCAAACTACCTCGGGATTAAGGATCATATGCTTTTTGGAGAGATTGACGATTTCTTTTGCACTGCTGAAGTCACTTTGGCCAAGTCGCAGAGCAGATGATAAAGAGCGAAATGCCTGAAGATGCGTTGAAGGACATGATTGAGTTCCTCAAGATGAAGATCAAGGAAAACGAGGAGCTCAAAGGCAAGAAGGTTGAGCTAGAATTGGTAGCAGAAAAAGAGGGGGAAAAGAAGGGGCAGTAGGAACAAAATGTCAACGTGAAGGAAGACAAACAAGCAGATGATGACGAAAATTAAGAATGATTTATTAGACTTTTTGTACTGTAATTATCTTAGAAATTCAAGTACTGATCATTGTTTGGAGGATGTAAAGGGGTTTACCAATAAATTTGCGCATCCCCCATATGGTTTTCTAATTTTTTTAAACGTATTAAATTTATAAACAAAGTTTATATTCATAATAATAAAACGTTTGCAAGGCACTGTCTATGTTGATATAAAAGCTGTAACTATACATTTTTATACTGATGGCGTATGCTATAAGAATTCATAATTTATGCCTACTAATAGTTAATGCTTCCATAAAATCGTGCATAGATACCACACCATGACCATTGCGATCAGCACCTTTCACCTAAATGTAATTCGCACCACTATTGTCGCTTTTCGCCATCATCACGACATCACCTTAACCAGCAGTTTTTTCAACATTACCGATCTCGATCAAACCATTGCGATCGTGATTCCATCTATGCATATCATATCATGTCTCTCCCATCATATACCCCGAAATTAAATTAAAAAGAGAGTAGTAGAACAGTCTAAATTCCAATACGAGCAAATTCACAATGTCGTGAAACCATCTATTGGGCCCATTGGGCCCTGACCGAGAACCGTTCATTGGGCCTGGCCCATTTATGTCTTAAAGCCTGCAAACGCTCCGGTCCGACCCGGCCCGTTTTCCCGTGCCTCGCGTCGACAAGGTTTTCGAAATTCAACAGTTTTTCTTCCGCTCCACCTTCGATCTCGAAACCTGTCGCAGGAACCAGCCGTCCTGATTCTAGCCCGATCCAGATCGCGCGGGTCAGTAGCGAGCACAACCCGCCTCCGCTTTTCGAGGCTTCGGATGATCCTGCTCTCGATCTGTTCTTGCTTTTCTTGAATTTTCTCTTTTCCGGTTCTTCTGATCGGTGTCCCGATCGATTCAGGTTTTTCAGAGAGAGAGAGAGAGAGAGACAGGCGAAAATGGACCCGGATGCGGTTAAATCCACCCTCTCCAATTTGGCATTTGGGAATGTAATGGCTGCCGCCGCTCGCGATTATCAAAAGGTGCGTTTTTTAAACTTTTTTAGCATCTGGGTTCGTTTTCTTTTGCTCTTCTGTTCGTGTAATTTTCTGGGTATGTTGAGATTTTCGGTTCTGTGTTTCGAATTTGTGGAAAGCTGGGAAATTTGCAATGACGGTCTCTTGCTGTTGCTGGGATTGCTCCTTTTTGATATAGTGACTGTTGAGATTGGATTTGATAGCAGCAGCTCCTTTTCTGCTTCCTCTTTTTTTTTTCCTTACTGTTTTTGTTAAAGGTTTTGAAGGTTCAAGTGTAAGCTTTAGCCTTTTGTACATTCTTGGTGTTGTGCTTGACCATCTACTGAATTTCATAGGAGGTACTGGCCCAGCAGAAAGCTCAAACTTCCACTTCTACCCACCAGGAGGTTGATCTTGATGAGTTGATGGATGTAAGTCTGTATCTTTTGTTATGATCTTTTACATGTAAATTCATAAGCATATGCTTGAACCGTTGTTTCTACTCTGTAGTTCTAATATTGCCTTACGATGACAGGATCCTGAACTGGAAAAATTGCATGCTGATCGGATTGCAGCCCTCAAGGTGAGAAATTTAACTACTTGTGAGTTGTAAATATGAAATTTCGGTGGTTGATTTGTCAGTTTCACTGTCCGTTTTTCTTTTCTGCTTGAACAGAAAGAAGCTGAGAAGCGCCAAGCATTGAAGCGGCAGGGACATGGTGAATACAGGGAGATAACTGAGGGTGATTTCTTGGGCGAAGTCACCGGGAGTGAAAAAGTGATCTGTCACTTTTATCACCGAGAGTTTTACCGTTGCAAGTAATGTCACGTGAAAGTTCTTCCTCACTTGCAAGTTTCTTAGTGTTGGTGTTTGCTTGGTGCTCAATTGTGTATGTGTTTATACTTGGGTAATGCCTTCACAGAATAATGGATAAGCATTTGAAGACACTTGCTTCAAAGCATGTGGATACCAAGTTCACCAAGCTTGATGCAGAGGTTAGACATTTGCCCGTCAGATTGCTTCTTTGAAACTTTGGCGTAGAAGTTATCCCAAAAGCAATGAAACCAAAGTCCTAATATCTGCTGTTGGCTATGATGCAGAATGCGCCCTTTTTTGTGACCAAACTAGGAGTCAAAACATTGCCTTGTGTCATACTTTTCAGGTCAGGGCTTAGCTATATATTTCTGCTATGGTTGTATTCAGTTATTCATTAGTGTGTGCTACTTGTTTGCCTCAATTTTGGATATTTACCGTTTCATTAGCCAGGCAGAGCCTGGCTACATTGAAGCTTGAGGTGATCCAGAGTCACTCTGTTCATGTTTACCCTAAGACGAAATGTTAAGCTCGAGATTTTCCTTCGTTCTCATTTCAGGAAAGGGATCGCAGAAGATAGACTAGTGGGATTTCAAGATCTTGGAGGGAAAGATGATTTTTCTACAAGGGCACTGGAGGCTCTTCTTATAAAGAAAGGTCTCTCTCTCTCTCTCTCTCTACATGCACACACACAGGAGCGCGCAAGCACATGCACGAGTTTGATACTAAATGCTCGTTGACATACAGGCATAGTTAGTGAGAAGAAGGACAATGAAGAAAATGAAGATAGCGAATATCTGGAAAATAGGCACAGAAGTGTGAGATCTTCTGTGGATCCAGATTCCGATTCTGACTAAAAATGGAAAGCAAATGCAAGCTCTTTTCTCCAAGATTTTGTAGCTTTCACCGGCAACATGTTGTATAATTGTTCTCATATTTTTGTTTGCTATCATGTTTTCTCCAATCAAATGCAGTTGACATGCATTTCCCGAAAGTCTGAAGCTTGATGCTGTATCTGACTAGAAAAGAGAAAACCAGATGCAGCTTTTTCTTGAAATATTGTTGCTTCCATACCACATGTTTGTATGACTATGTCACATTTGTTATGCTTTCACCATTCAAATGCAGTCACCTGCAAATGTTGCTCTAGTTATTGGATCACATGCCTTAAGTGCCTGTGACACCTTCAATCGAGAGATTATGAATCGTGAAATGAGACTTGAACAAATTTTGCATCTCTAACTTAGCTGAGCAATGTACTTATATATAACTTGCATCTTTTGGTGTGTGCTTTGCTTGTTTACGTTTCCACTATAATTCTCGATTTGAGAACGAAAGACATGATTAGCAAGAATGAACTCTTTTTTTCCAAGGAGTCCGAAGAAAGAAACTCTTTGCTCACTCCTTTTAGTACTAGGGAAAAGTTAATTTAAGGTTGCACTACTGCGTCTGGTTGAACTTTGGGGAATGCAAAGTCATTTTTTCGAAAGATCACTGACCCGATGTGCATTCACCGAATGCAAATGGCATTTGGATCATTGACACCGAATCGAGCTTAGATTGGGTCAGCGACGACTGCAAATGGCTCGTTGGCATGGCGGTCGAGTGGCGTGGGGTGGATATAGGGAGGCTCATTGGCGGAATGGGCTCGTTGGTATTGGTGGCTAGTTGGGCACGAGGGAGCGATGGAGTTGATTGAGCTACGTCAAAGAACGGCGACCAGTGGCCATAAAGGCTGCTTCTTAGCGACTTCTCTTCTTCGTCCTCTTCACCGATCGTTGTGGCTGATCTTGTTGCTCCCGACTTTTCGTAAAAGTCATGGCCGAGGCAATCGGTTTGATTGGCTCGTTGGCATGGCGACACTCGAGCAACGGGGGCGTGGTTGAGCGATGGAGATGGGTGTGCTCGCAGACTCGCCAAACATGGCGGGTGAGCAACGGGAGGTGGACGAGAGAGAGAGAGGAAGAGGACAGAGATTGTGTAATGTAAGGGTAGAACTAGAAATTAGATAATATAATGAGGGCAAAGCCGCGAAAATGTCGAAAGCCAAAAGCAAGTCTCTGCCTATCTTGACCCACCTATCCTTTAGTTTTATCAAGGTTAGCATTTTCCCAACGTGATTCCAATAAAAAGTGTTTGGAAAAAGAGTTTCCAAACGCACCCATGAATATAATAAAGAACGATAGATCCTCGTTCAAGAAGAATCGACTTCTTACTGAACTTGGTTCTTTCTTTTAATAATGAAATTGACAGGTAATATGCTTGTTTTTCTCTCATTTTCTATTAGTTGATTTTTCGATCTTTTCGTTCGAAATTTCTTCATTCGTACCAAACCACTAGCAGAATCAAATCCCATTCGACAAGATCCTATATTAGCTATACATCCGCCTAGCTCAGATGTCACCACCTGGGGCTTTGAATGGTTTCGATCATTTTACAATAGAAAGGTTGATGACAAATAGCAATCCCCCAATAAGATATGCTAAAGTAACGAATAACATCTTTTGAGATTAATGTTTGGCCGGCATAAAAGAGTAGGGCGAGGGTTTAATCTTCCTTGGTGAGTTCCACGAAACCAAAGCAATGCTTTTGCAAGAAACAAAGAATTTTCTAGACTATTCAAAAATGAGGGAAGTCAAGGTCAACTATAATAGAGGGAACGAACTTTCCCGGGAAAATTTGGTAGGACGTTGATGGAGTCGTTCGGGCTTTCCACATGATGTCAAAGATGTGTCAAAGATGTGTCTTGAACGAATTTGCCTTCGAATTCGCATGACACTCGCGCGAACTCGGAAAGTCTGCATGTTCCTGTCTGTTGAAACACACGTCATGTCCGAAAACCGCTCCCCTCCACTGGACAATCGTGAGGCTATGCTCTCCCTTCTTCCTCAAAACCCTCTGCCTCTCCAGGAGCACCACCCCTCCAAAAAAAGAGCAAAACAAGAATCATTACACATTCCCCACCTGCTTCCTGTTCTTGCCCTTTTGGATTAGGTGCGCATTCTTCAGCTATGAATTTCATTTGATTCGTATGCTTTCATCTTTGATATCGGATTTGGGTTTTGAATCGCGATTCGTATCGGGGTGGCTTCGAGCTAGGATTCTTGTTGCACGTAGAACCGACAATTTGTGATGGCGGCAACGCATTTGCGAATATCATCCAATGCAATCCCGCAATTTCGTGTTTCGGGTAGTTGTCAAAGTTTTGCAGATTTGTTTTCCCTTCGTAATTTGTTTCTTCGGGACGTTTGCAGATAATTGATTAGGCATTCAAGGTCCTGGCATCGGATTTTATCAAGGCGAAATAGAAATGAGCGGTACCATGTCGGGACCACTATCTCCCAAACCAGGTAATGCTTTCCGCTACGATTCGCGACTTTATTTATTTGTGGTTGCATTAATGCATCGGCATTCAAGATTCGAGAGATTAGTATGGCCGGCAATATTCCAACATATACAAGAACTGCTAGCGTATTGATCCATACCTAGAAAGAAAAGACAGTGCTGAAAGCTGATTGAAGTACTGTTGCCGTTGTAACTCGTCGCATGAAATCTTGGTGAACTTTTGGGCAGCTACATCTTGCATATTGCCCGAAATATCCTGATCGTTGTTACAGACTCAGAATGGGATTTCTGATGGTTTTCTGCTCCTATTGTTTTCAATATGCAGCTGATGAGAGACATGATGAGAAGAACAAGATTTCATCTTTCAAGAAGAAAGCTATCAATGCGTCCAACAAGTTCAGGCATTCTTTGACCAAGAAGGGTAGGAGGAGCAGCAAAGTCATGTCTGTTGACATCGAGGATGAGCACGATGCTGAGGAGTTGAAAGCTGTTGATGCTTTCCGTCAAGCTCTGATACTGGAGGAACTCCTGCCATCAAAGCATGACGATTACCACATGATGCTCCGGTACCCGATATTCATTTCAGCTTGTGAATGCATGAGTTACTGACTTAGCTATCATGCGAGGAGCAAAAACATGAGTTTGTTTTAACTAATATTTTGTGTTGTGTCGTGTTGTGTATGCTTGATATATGACAGCATGTATTACATATTAACCTTACTAGGGATGTCTATTTTTTTCACTGTTGCTTATGCCAAAAGTGTCTATGATTGTGCTGACCAGTCACTGCATCCGGTGTGCTAAGATATCGCTATTCTAATTTTTGGTTACTTGACAGTGGTCCCTGTTAGCAATTAGTACTGAGTCATCAGCAAGCAAACTCTGATAGATTCATGTAGAAAAACTCGAAGAGCGGAAGTGATTTTCCTATTTTCCTAAATCACAGATAGAACACGGCTAAATTTATGGAGAATTGTGCTTTACCTAACAATTTAGACCCTGATACTGTAGGTTCTTGAAGGCCAGGAAGTTTGACATCGAGAAATCGAAGCAAATGTGGGCCAATATGATCCAGTGGAGGGAAGAATTTGGCGCTGACGCCATCCTAGAGGTAATTGTCGCAGGAAATGTTGTTGAAACTAAAGAGTCTCTCTATGAGTGATGCCTCGAGATGTCGACCCACACTCTGTTTTATCACGAGTCTGGTTTCCTGTCATGAGAGTCAGCATATCCTTGAGTTGCAATGTATTTATGCTAATTCCTGTTTGTTTTTAAGGAATTCGAATTCGAAGAGATTAATGAAGTCCTCAAGTATTACCCCCAAGGGCATCATGGGGTAGATAAGGAAGGTCGACCCGTGTATATTGAGAGACTCGGTCAAGTGGATGCCACAAAGCTGATGCAAGTCACGACCATGGAGCGTTATGTGAAATACCATGTTCGGGAGTTTGAGAGGATCTTTGCCGTAAAATTCCCAGCTTGTTCCATAGCAGCAAAGAAGCACATTGATCAAAGCACCACAATCCTGGATGTGCAGGGAGTGGTAAGCCAAAAAGCGATGATAAACAAAGGTTTTCATGTTACTGATATGAAAAGAAAATTAGTTGCTTGTCACAAGTACAAGATGTACAAGAACACACCAGATTAGGGCCTTCTCTTAGAATTCGTTAAATCTGCAGGGGCTTAAAAACTTCAATAAAGCTGCCAGGGACCTTGTCACTCGCCTTCAGAAGATTGACGGTGACAATTACCCCGAGGTACTACATCACTCTCATCTTATCTCAAGGCAACTCGCTATCGAGCATCAGTCATTAGTCTTTACGAGCTATCAGCTCTTTAACTTCACTTGATGCGACATGTTTTGTCTCCACTGCAGACCTTGAACCGGATGTTCATCATCAATGCGGGTTCCGGCTTTAGAATGTTGTGGAACACCGTTAAGTCTTTCCTTGATCCAAAGACCACGGCTAAGATTCATGTAAGCGCGTGCAATGTGCATCATATATATTTGAGCTATTGGACTTACGTTGAAGACTTGAATTAACAAGACTACGTACTCATGCCAGGTCCTCGGTAACAAGTACCAGAGCAAGTTGCTTGAAATAATTGATGCAAGGTAAGCCTATAATTGTACTTTCTCTTTTTGTTTTGTCACATGTTTTCCTAATCTTTAGGGTCCTGACCATTATTTTCTTCAACCATTCGGCAGCGAGTTGCCAGAATTCTTGGGAGGCACTTGCACTTGTTCTGACCAGGGTGGCTGTATGCTTTCTGACAAAGGCCCATGGAAGGACCAAGAGATAATGAAGGTCCCCCAGAACAACCCACTTTTCAAGTCTTTGCTGTTCATTAGTGTTGGTTTGTTGAATTCTTTGGCTTCGGTCTTCGACTTAATCTCACTTAGCCACACGCTTTGCAGATGGTTCAAAATGGTGATCACATGTGCCGAAAGAAATCAACGCCTGGATTTGTTGGGAAGATAACTTCTGAGGATGAGATGGCAAATGCCAAGGTTCGCCTTCTTTCTTAATCTCATTATTTGCTTTGTCTAATAATGTTATGCATTTTTTTTGTGGCATGGTGGGTACCATGGTAACTTCTTTCTAGTTGTCGGGTCATTTTTTGCAGTCTTTACTTCATTTGTTTCCTTGCTGAGATTTGTTGCTAACTTCTACAGGGATGTGATCACCCCAATGCTGATGCTTTGGACGCACGACCTCAACCTCCCCATCTTTCTCCTATTGTTGAAGAAGTACGTACAGCTAGCTTCTTAACCTTCAGACAGAATAGATTAGCGAGTAGAAGGCACACGAGTGTTATCATATCTTAGCAACCACTTTCTTGCTTACAAACCGTGTTCTTGTTTCAGTCCATTCATAAAACTAAGAAGCAAAGCAAGAAACTACGATGGCATTCATGATGTTTCAATGTCTTTTTCAACTCTACAAGATTCGTTTGTTTAGACAAAAAACTTTAAGGAAGCATGCACTTTTTCTATTTCTATCTTTTTGCTCCCCTTATGCACACAAATTAGACTGGCAAGGCTATCTGTAATCACTTCCTTGCCTCCAAATATTCATTCCATTGGTCTCTTTTAGCCAGAAAATTGTTCATTTTATTCCTTTTCATTTTCCATAGTATCCACATTTATCAGATTTTGCTATTTCCTGCGTTCCTAAAGAAGAGTTTTTGCAGGGCTACAATAGCCAAAACTGCAAGAAATCTTTCAGGAGAGAGGATTTTGTACCAGTGGTCGATAAAAACGTCGTCACGGCTTGGGAAAAGTTTGCACATGATGATAAATTGGCACTTCCAAAAGGTACATTATGTCTTTTATTTTTCTGCCCGCCTCCTGACATACCATGTTCTTTATTAAGTTAGTTACTTAACTGCCTCTTGATCAAAGACAAGTCTTCAATGGTTACTTAACTGCCTCTTGATCAAAGACGAGTCTTCAATAGTTTGTGCATAGAACCCTCCAATTTCTGTCCTACCGGTAAGGCATAGTATGTTGCGCCAATATATCTCCAAGCTTTTCGAGAAATGAAGTGATCCATGTACTATTCTTTTCATTCGTTCTTGTCCCCCTGATCTGTGTTTTCTTCATGCTGCATCAGGAAATCACTTTGCCATGGCTGATCATCACAAGGCCCCCCAATCTGAAGGCTTAAGCTCTCATCTTTTCTCCGGCCTAATGACAGTGGTCATGGGCGTTGCCACCGTCATTAGAATGACGCGCAACATGCCCAAGAAGGTCACTGATGCTACCTTGTACTCTAGCTCGGAATACTATTCCGATAACATGGTTAAGAGCCAGATGCACGAGTTCGCTCCGGCCCCCATCTCTTCTTCTGACTACTTCATGATGCTGAAGCGCATGGCTGAGTTGGAGGAGAAGGTCACTGTCCTGAACATGAAGCCCGCTGCCATGCCGGTGGAGAAGCAGGAATTGTTGGATGCTGCGATAAGCAGGGTCAGCACATTGGAGCAAGAGCTTATGGCAACCAAGAAGGTTAGTACATTTGTCACAGTGGCCAAACGGTCAATACAACACTTTATCAGAACAGCTTTAACTTGCACCTCCCATGCACAATGATTGGTGTTTGAACTTGAAAATGAAGTTTCATCTATTTGATGTGTTAACATCCATCCAAATGTATCACTGTCTAAGCATCCTGGCTTTGCCCCTAAGTGAGGGTTCTTCAAAAAAGAGATTCTTCTGAAAAGTTCACGGTCATAATGAGCAGCAAGGATTCGAATAGCCATGTAAATTCTTGAAATTAGTTCATTGATTTATATTTATCTAGCTGGATGGGCAATTTCAATTGTAAGCTGTCAAAAAGATAACCACATGTCTTGTTGCTTGTCCAGGCTCTGGACGATTCGATTAGCCGACAGCAGGAGCTCCTGGACTACATGGAGAAAAAGAAGAAGAAGAAATCGCTGGTAAGACCGACTGCTTCTTTTTCTCTTCCTCCATTTTTGCATAATTTTAAGTCCCACAGAGTGAAGATGCTTCACAATCTGAATCCTTTTTGCTTCGATTTTTTCTCTGATGCAGTTTGGCTGGTAAGGGAGAGACACTGAATGCCCACCAAGGGAGATTGCTGGTGATCCCAAAAAGTGGTGGTTGGGTTATGTTCAGAATTTTCAAGGCCATCCTGAAATTCCCAGTCTTTTTCCTAAAACAGTTTCCTATGAACTTGTTCTACAAACTATTAAAACATTGCAAGGGCTTTCACTATCTGGTGTATATATGATGTGGAAGATCTGTTTTGCGCTCGCTTTCCCGGCAACGGACCGCGCCAACTCCGCAGTT
This sequence comes from Eucalyptus guilfoylei, assembly GCA_016097605.1. Taxonomy (NCBI): domain Eukaryota; kingdom Viridiplantae; phylum Streptophyta; class Magnoliopsida; order Myrtales; family Myrtaceae; genus Eucalyptus; species Eucalyptus guilfoylei. Next base: position 29,724,549 of record CM027868.1, on the reverse strand, counting down.
ATTTTATCGGATACTAAACAATCATCTCCGCCTTTGTCGTGTGAGGGAGAGATTCGAGAGAGCAAGAGTTACGAATTGAACTACTGACTTTATCATTGCCACAATGAGATCATGAATCTTAAAGGCTGTATTTTCGTGGATATGAGTGAAGTGAGAGAGGAAATAAATAGGCTGCAAATCAGGAGAAATGAAGGGAAACCGTTGCCTCTGAATCCACGGAGTCGACTACCAGTTGAAACTTTCTGTCTAGACATAATTTCCCTCAATTTGATTTTCAAAGGCGAATATTACGACGAAGGATATGTCGGTACGTCGGCTAATGTACATAAGTCGAGAAGTTACGGGCACCGTACCTTCTAGTTTCCCATGCCAATGATTTGGAAAACTTATATTCTCCTAAGGTACTTGTCAGCATCTCCCAATAATTTCACTAATTAGGCCCCGATCTCACCAAAAAAAGCTTTGACATAAAATGACATTATTGACAATGAATTAACGGTACGTTTTATATAGCCTAAAACATTATCTCGTGCGAGAACATGATTGAAAAAGTCTCGCTTTCGGCTAGAAAAAATTAAGGAAGCGTTTAGTTCAAATCAGCTTTCCAAGATGTTTGGCAAGTTTTCTTAGGTAGTTTTAGGTCAACAACATTTGCATTTCTTCAAGCGTCATTTGCAAAGCCAAACAAAATTCATCCTAAGCCGCATTTGTTACTAGAAAATTCAAATTGAAATAAATTGACGTTTTGACAATACACGGTGGCTGTAGTTTAGTGGTTAGAATTCCACGTTGTGGCCGTGGAGACCTGGGCTCGAATCCCAGCAGCCACATTTCTGCTTTTTGTTTGCCGTTCTGTCACATCCACTTTTGCTTCAATTTGCACATCCATCGGCTCCTTTCTTAGAAGTATATGCATGTGAAATCGTCGAATATAGTTGCAACTCTATGATAATTAACTACATGATAATTAAGTTTATTTCATTTTCCATTCTCATTTTTTATGTTAGATTGATCATCTCTCATATGCTAGTCATGAATGAGAGAATGTTACAAATCCGCATCGCTTTAAAATTGGGTTTCCAATTTGCCGACTTTGGATTAAATCCTATTCTCTGAACATAGTGATGCAGTACTAATGATGCGTCAAATGTAGTTGCAACTCTATGATAATTAAGTTTATTCCATTTTCTATTCTTCTTCTCCTTTTTTTTTAAATGTTAGATTGATAATCTCTTATATACTAATCACGAGAGAGAATGTTACGAGTTCATATCAATTAAAAATGGATTTTCAATTCGCCGACTTTGGATTAAATCCTATTCTCTAAAGATAGTGATGCATTACTAATGGTATTACTTTTCGGCGACATCCCACTATCCGAAAAGGGCGATTGAGCAAAGTTGATCATATTTTCACAACAAGAGGATCGCCATCATCAAATATATCATTTGCATTGCACGGATGGTTTTGTCCTCTAGACAATATCCGACAAGATCATGCAAGTGGTGAGCCCTTTTTTCTTTCATTTTGCGAGTGATGAACGGTGGAAAGTGGCAAGAGCATTCCGGAATTGCCCTTTAAAGTGAGGAGCCAATCTTAGTAGGGGCATGAAGATAAAATATCCGAATGGACACGGATGGCGACACGAATGAAATGGCTGCGTCAAAGCATTTGCCAACGTGCGTATAAACATGTGGGTGGGTGCATGTCGAAAAGTCAAAGAAGGTGGGTTGCTAATTTGCTTTCGGATTTCATCCGAAGTTGAAAATAAAACTTTCGAGCCCGCCCTCATCCGAATCTCCAGTATCTTTCCGTATTGCAAATGTAATAACATGTCATGAAATAGTAACATACGGTCTCTTTCGACGCTTAGGAGGAAAGGAGAAGCGGTATGACGACCGCCTGAACAAGTTATCGCCAAGTCGAACCATGTGAACTCGGGATTGCCCGACAGCTAGCCACACGAAAAGGGTTCGGAACAAAACCGAGTTCATCGGATTTCGCAGACCCACTTTAAATTAATTGCGTGTCTTAGTAGCTTTCTTCCTATTAATAAAGCCACTAAGCTGGCCCTCTTGTGTATATGATCAGCATCATTTCTTTTCTTCCATCTTTTCCTCTGAGAGAGAGAGAGAGAGAGAGAGAGAGAGAGAGAGAGAGAGAGAGAGAGAGAGAAATTTGTCTTTTCTTAGGATATAGAAGATAATTAGAAGGAAGGAAGAAAAGAGGGTCTTCTCTTATGGGCGGTTGGCAATTTCCGCATTCTTCTGTGGAGAACAATCAGTGGGCTTCAATCATCATCCTAGAGCCGACATCTTGTAGACAAAGGATGGTGTCTCATATGAACTTCTTAAAAGATGCAATCCTTGCATGCAGCCTTACCCCATAAAATTTATAATGATAGGATATGATTCCTCTCTTACTTTTGTGGGCAGCCTTTTAGAAAAATTATTTTCTATATGGGCTTTGTGTTTACTAATTCATTTTATGTCCTAAAATTAGCCTTTTCTAGTGAGATATATATATACTTGTTTAGCCTTAACAATTATCTTGACATGAGATTATTCTGATTTGTGCGATAAATAATGGTAAATGAACGGCGAAACGTCCCATTTTTGGACCAGTGATGATCGCTTGTCGAAACCCATATAAGATCCATCATTATTGACAATAGAGATTGCATCGGTTTTATCAAGATTTGAACAGAAATTGTACGAAAGAAAGGAGGGTTGGGGACTTCACGGAAGCTTCCCTAAAGCTATTCATATTCAACTTCGCCAAAAAGGAAAAAAGGAATCAATGTATGCATAGATTAGATAATTAGAGCAGCAGCCAAGTATTTTAGATAGCTGATAAATGTGGTAGCATAGGAAAGCACTAATTATAAGCACATGCTCATATCATTCACCCACCACTAAGCTATTTCTTTAGTTCTTCATTGCCCGTGGCATTTGTGGCCGTGGTTGTTGAATGAACCGTTTTCTGTTCATTGGGGGATGTATTCAAGAACTTTAACTCTTTGGCCAATAAAAGTGGGGAGAAAGGGAAATTAAAAAGCTTAAATTTTAAATTGAGCACGTGCTAGTCATTTCACTTTCTATCCTTTCAATTTGCACCTTTAGGCAAAGGAGGGTCCATGTGACGGAACAAGACTATAAAGTTGAGAAAATGATTCAATTCAACCCCAGTGGGCTGCTGTTCTATCGCTTTTGCAATGAATATTCAATGTAATAGATAGGATTCAACCCAAAGTCTTTTTCTTTACAATGTTTGCAACCGAGCTAAGGCACTGCGAGAAAGTGCCCTAGGCACCATGATCTTGACATCACATGTCACATTGATGGTCGACATATATCTCCATACCTGTCCAAGGTCCATTATCGAATATGTTGTCTACGGCACATTCTCATTCTTGCCTCATTCGTCCATATGTGACTGAACACTGAGTAACGATAAATCAGGAGAGTTTCATCCGATGTATCTACGATGCCCTTGTCCTTAATACGTCTCTTGTCAGATTGGACACAGGAAAAATGATAACTTGGATTTGCTCACATAAAGAAAAGATAACAAGGAAAGGGAGGGAGAGCACGAAACCGTGCACTGATTCCCTTCTTTATCATTTGGTTTGTGAAGTAAGCAAGTGGTTTTCTTGATGGACTTTCCATCATCCACTTACAATTGTGAACCGAATTCGGGTTTTAAGGAGTTTACATCTCTGACCCTGGTGCTGAAACCCTCAACAAAGGTCGCTTTTTAGGAGTCGTGCTGGATTTCGCGTTCCCTTACGTGCTTTCTTCTTCTACCTGATTTTGACTTGATTATATAAAAAAACAAAAAAATAGGTCGAATAATCTTGTGAACCAAGTCGCTATTGAGATCATTCAGCCATGGGGTCAGCGTACTTGGTTGGAGTCATTGAAAGATTTCCAACTCATGGATTGGAGTCATCTAATCGAATCTCATCAACTGTGAGCAAATAGGTATGAATTTGGCCTCCTATATAAGCCAAAGATCTTGATTTAACCCGTTCATGTGGCTTGGAGGGTATTCCATGAATCTTCTGATAGCTGAGTCTCGATAATCATGTTTCAGGTTATCATAATAGAAATAAATTACAATGAGAATGCTCTACGATGCATAGACAACTTAACCATAAAAAAGAGGCTTAAAGTCAATACTTATATTGCCCTACGTAAGCCACAAAAACAAAAGGGTTATGGAGTTTTAGAATATGCTTGTCAACGTAAATCGTTTGGCTTTCTAAATCTTATAATCGTGCATTGGTGGGAGGTGATGTTTCTTTTCAAGCTTTTGATATTTGCATCATAATTCATATTTCCATCAATAATTACATCATAATTGGGGTGAGATGTCTTTTCTTAAGTGGGATATTTTATTTTATCTGTCATGGAGTGTTCACAGGGAAAGTTTTATTTTCTTTGCATCAAAATATTAATTTAATGAAAGTAAAAATCTAGTAGATAGACATCTATATGGGATCCTACATACTAGTCACTTTCAATTGAAAAAAAAAAAAGGCCAAAAAAGAAAGATGATTTCACTGGTATAACAACCCACCTTCTTAGAAAGATAAAAGAAAACGAGAAGGGTGCACATCTAAGTTGTGACACCATCATGTGGAAAGATAACCAAAGGCTAATATTTTAACAAAGTACATCGAAATGCTTGGAGCACTATAGCACTCAACACGTCCTTTTCCTGATGTTAGGACTCTAGGAAGTGGTAGAATTCATGATCTGCAACTTGTGTCGATAGCAATGCAAACACAAGAGTTCCAATAAAGCGTTGAAATACTCCACATTACTTGTTCACGGAGTTTCAACAGGCCTCATATTCATTTAGCACATCTTCATTCACCACTTAAAACTTTCGGATTTGGTTTTCTAATATCAAAAATATTATCGAGCACTATCTAATGAATGTAAAGATCTTTCTTGCTCAGCAACTATGGCACTGATCTTCACTGTGATAGCTCAAGGTCACTATCAATCGAAGGGTTGGCACACAAAGCAATCGGTTCATTAATTTATATGAAAATTTTGAGACGAGTGGACCAAGATCGATATTGAGTTCATGTCCTCCTTTCGTTATTTTAAGGTAGAAACCCAAATTGTTGGAGTGCGTATAAAGCAAATTATATGAACTGGAATTAGAATGAAGCATAAAAAAAAGGGATAAATTACACAAATGACTCATAAAATTGTTAACATGATTTGTAGGAAATCTCCTGTTTTGTAGTGATTTATAAGAGATCTCCTGATTTGTAGAAGATTCTAGGGTCGTTACCTCGGTGTATATATGTGTGGTTATATTCTTGTAAAAAGATGAGAACACATAAGAGAAAAATTGTTTACTGTTTAACATGGTATCAAAGCAAATGATCTAGGGACTCCGTGTTCTGATCACGATCCAAATTCCTTGCTATGGCGTAGCCGCGCGATGGTTTCGTGCGAATTGCCACACTGACTACACCCTTTATTAGGATTCATGGTGAATGACAATCCACCCATCGAGATAGTTCCTCTGACTCCAGCGGAAGGCACTGTAGTCTACCATTAGGCTCCGAGAGGGACTTGCACTACTGATGCACTCCTTGAAACCTTGACGTCCAAGTTGACACAAATCTTGACTCACCATCAAGTCTCACCTTCTCATGTTGAAAACTCCGCCCCACCAATTGCAGTCAAGTTGGATGGTCATAATTATGGCCTTTGGTCCCAAGTTGTCGAGATGTATATCTCCAGGAAGGACAAATTGGGATATATCAATGGGGATTTTCCACCCCCACTTCCGACTGACCCTAATTTTCGGAAGTGGAAGACTGACGACAGTACAGTTAAAGGATGGCTCTTCCATAGACCTGACGTTGATTGGGAATTTTATCCGTTTCCCAACAGCAAAGGCAGTTTGGGATTCGGTGGCTACTACGTTCTTTGATGGCACTGATGTCTTCCAAGTGTATGATCTAAAGTGATGTTTGTCTCGACTAAAGCAGGTAGGTGGCCCGATTGAAAAGTATTATAATGATCTTCAGGGTTTATGGCGGGAGGTTGATTTTCGAAGACCTAATCCCATGACTTGTCCTTGTGATATCGAGTGCTACAACGCTCTTGTGCAAGAAGACCGTGTATATCTTTTCCTTAACTGGCTTGATGACTGCCTTGACAAAGTCAAGGCTGATGTTCTACAGATACATCCATTCCCAACGGTGGAGCAAGCGTATGCCAGGGTGAGGTGAGAGGATGTACGCCAAGCTGTTATGTTATCTTCAATTGAACCATTTAGCACCGCGGTAGCCCTGGTGTCACGTGGTGGAAATGTTATCTCACACTTTCTCGAGGCCAACAATGAGTCCAAAGCTCTCCAGATTGTCCCTCCTAATACTGCGTCTGGTGGAGGGAGGACTAACAAAGGTTCGAAGGCTAAACCACAACATCCAGGAGGCTATACTTATTGCGGTAATACTAAACATACAAAAGATACTTGTTTTAAATTGCACGGTTATCCGGATTGGTGGAAGGAGTTGCAGAATAAGAAAAAGACAGAAAATGCTATAGGACGGGGGCAGGCATCATTGGCTACTGGGACCTCACCCCTTTCCTTGGTACCGCAGGTAGACACTACCAATACTTCTAATGCGGCTCTTGAAGGTAACACTGGGTGTGCACTTGTTAGTAATTCTCAGTGTGGCGGGGAGGGGTGGATTGTTGATTCTAGGGCAATGGATCACATGACACCCAATCGTAAAGATATTATATGCTACACCACTCCGAGGAGACAGAGTATCCATAATGCAAATGGCACTAGTTATCATGTCACTGGGGCTGGCAATGTTGATCTTACACCTTCTTTATCATTGTCTCACACTTTATTAGTGCCCTCTCTGTCTAACCGTTTACTCTCTATTGGCCAACTCACTGATGCTTTGAAGTGTTGTGTTCTTATGTATCCATCTTTTTGCTTATTTCAAGATATCCTCACGAAGGAGATTATTGGTCGTGGTACTAAAAGTGGGGGCTGTACTATGTTGATGACTTTCATGCAGGCCGAGCACATCATACAAGTAGTGGGTCTACTAATAAAGAGAAAGCGATTTGGTTATGACATCGTCGTTTAGGACACCCATCTTTTGGGTATTTAAAACATTTATTTCTAGACTTGTTTCATAATTTGTCAGATACTGAATTCCAATGTGAGACATGTATTTTGGCAAAAAATCATCGTGTCTCTTTTCCTTAGAGTTTTAATAAGAGCATCAGGCCGTTTTCTTTGGTTCATTCAGACGTGTGGGGCGCTTCACTGCTTGCTACTCTATCTAGGATTTGTTGGTTTATAACATTTGTGGATGATTGTACCCGGATGTCTTGGGTTTATTTAATGAAGCATAAAGATGAAGTGGCAGCAATATTCCGTATGTTTCATCGGATGATTGCAACACAGTTTGGGACTTAAATTCAAGTCCTTCGTAGTGACAATGGTGGGGAATATATTAACCAGCATCTTGCAGTTTACTTTCAGGACCACGGGCTTATACACGAAACGTCTTGCACTAGGACACCCCAACAGAATGGTATTGCTGAGAGGAAGAACCGCTATATCCTCGAGACGACACGGGCACTCCTCATAGGTGGTCAGGTTCCATCTCGTTTTTTGGATGCCGCCATGGTTATAGCGGTACATTTGATGAATAGAATGCTCTCTCGTGTGTTGAACTTTCATACCCCACTTCAAGCACTTGCATCCTATGTTCCTCTTCCTTCCATCATGACAATACCTCCCAAAGTGTTTGGGTGTGTGGCATACGTCCATCTCCACAAGAACCAACGGACAAAACTCGATCCGTGTGCGGTGAAGTGTGTTTTCATTGGTTATGACACTCATCAGAAAGGATACCGCCGTTACAATCCGGCTACCAAGAAAACCCACATCACAATGGACGTCATATTCGTCAAGTCCGAATTATTTTTTCCCACACCCAATTGTACCTTTCAGGGGGAGACTTCTAGTGAAAGGACAAATTGGTGGGAAGGTGGTGTGATGGCAAGGGTTGCGGCTGATTTTGCTTTTAAAAAAAATGATCCCGCAGTGCTAACACCTGGTGACACAAGGACTGGTAACACACAAGCTAAGGTCCAAGTTGACAAGCGGGTTCACATGTTGCAGCAGGCAGTGTTGGCCAGCAATGATGTGGTCACGGATCATGGTCGAACAACGGAAAATGAGCAGCAGTACACTAAGGAATCTGATCATCAGGTTGATTTGGTGCAAGAGACACACAAACAATCTCAAGAACAGCTCCCTCCACTTCAAAATACCCCCTCTTTAGTACTTGACAATTCTCTTGAGGATACTCCTAAGGTAAGTTCTCCTACCACACAGAATTTGTCCGTTGATACTGATGTAGCTGTTTCTTATAAATTGCCCGATAGACATAATCGTGGCAAGGCTCCTAATAGGTACTCACCAGATGTGGAAGAACGAAGGTCGAAGTATCTGATCACCAATTATGTTTTGACAAAGCAGTTGTCGGGACCTTTAAAGGCATTTGTCTCAAATGTCTCTGCAAGTAGAGTTCCTAGTGGAGTACAAGAGGCATTGAGGGATCCCAAGTGGGTTCAAGCAATGCAAGAAGAGATGGAGGCCTTATAGAAAAATAAGACTTGGAGACTTATCGAGTTATCGAAGGGAAAGAAGGCAGTAGGATGTAAATGGGTCTTCACCATCAAATATAAAGCAAATGGTTTTGTTGAGAGGTACAAGGCATGTCTGGTAGCAAAGGGATATACCCAGACCTATGGCGTGGACTACCAGGAAACATTCTCTCCAGTTGCAAAACTGAACACTGTGTGGGTATTGTTATCACTTGCAGCAAATTTGGACTGGCCCTTACATCAATTTGATGTAAAGAATGTGTTCTTACATGGAGATTTGGAAGAAGAAATCTACATGGAAATCCCACCAGGATATGCGTGTGCTGATAAATCGGAAGTGGTATGTAAACTCGAGCGGCCGTTGTACAAATTAAAGCAATCACCACGGGCTTGGTTTGGTCGCTTTAGCTCTGCAATGAAAAGGTATGGGTACACTCAAAGTAATTCGGACCATACGTTGTTCCTAAAATGGCAGCATGACAAAGTGACAGCATTGATTATATACGTAAATGACATGATTATCACAGGGGATGACCTTGAGGAGATGACAGAACTTTAAAGGAAACTGGCAAATGAGTTCAAGATGAAGAACTTGGGGGGCCTGAAATATTTTTTGGGTATTGAAGTGGCCAGATCAAAGAATGGTATATTCTTATCTCAACGAAAGTATGTGTTGGACTTGTTGGCTGAGGTGGGGATGTTGGATTGCAAACCTACTAATACCCCTATAGTACAAAATCATAAACTCGGAGTTTTCCCTAATCAGGTATCGACCAATAAGGATCGATATTAAAGGTTGGTAGGGAGATTAATTTATTTATCGCACACTCGGCCTGACATTGCATATGCTGTAGAAGTTGTAAATCAATTTATGCACGCTCCTAGTGAAGATCATATGAATGCTGTAGTTCGGATTTTACGCTACTTGAAGTCAGCACCAGGGAAAGGACTTTTCTTTGCGAAGAATAATCACCATGAGGTGGAAGGATTTATGGATGTTGATTAGGCTGGCAATACCTCGGATGGGAGATCGACATCAGGCTACTTCACATTTGTGGGAGGAAACTTGGTTACATGGAGGAGCAAGAAACAAAAAGTAGTAGCTTTGTCAAGTGCTGAAGCCGAGTTTTGGGGGATGGCTAAAGGACTATCTGAGCTTTTGTGGCTAAAGAAGTTGTTGACAGAACTTGGTTTTCCACCTAAGTTAGGAATGCAATTTTTTTGTGATAATAAGGCCGCGATTCAAATTTCCCACAACCCAGTTCAACATGACCGCACTAAACATGTTGAAATTGATAGGCATTTTATCAAGCAAAATCTGGATGATAGGGTGGTGGGTTTTTCATTTATCAAATCTGAAGACCAGTTGGCAGACATACTTACAAAGGCTGTATCAAGTTGAGCTTTCCACAACTCACTTGTCAAGCTGGGTATCAAAGATATTTTCTCACCAGCTTGAGAGGAAGTGTTAACATGAGCTGTCAATTAGGGCCTCAATAGGAGAGTTTTTCTATTTAAGGTCTTTTATATATATATATATATATATATATATATATATATGTATGTATGTATGTATGTATGTATGTATGTATGTATGTATGTATGTATGTATGTATGTATGTACGTATGTATGTATGTATCTTCTGAATCTTCTGATTTGTAGGAGATCTCCTTATTTGTAGTGATTTATAAGAGATCTCCAGATTTGTAGAAGATTCTAGGGTTGTTACGTCGGTGTATATATGTGTGGTTATATTCTTGTAAAAAGATGAGACCAGAACAGAAAAATTGTTTACTGTTCAACAAAACTCTGTCTTAATGTGCAATGTAGTTCTTGAACTTTTAATTTGTTCATTATGGTCCATGAACTTTACGTTAATCTACAATTTCATCCATAAATTTTTAATTTGCTCAATATGATCTCTAAACTTTTAATAAATGTTCAATCTAGTCTATGTTATATGAAAATATTCATTGTCATCCTTTAATTAATTCAAATTTAGGGATAATAAGTTGTGACACCATCATGTGGAAAGATAACCAAAAGCTAATATTTTAACAAAGTACATCGAAATGCTTGGAGCACTATAGCACTCAGCACGTCCTTTTCCTGATGTTAGGACTCTAGGAAGTGGTAGAATTCATGATCTGTGACTTGTGTCGATAGCAATGCGTACGCAAGAGTTCCAATAAAGCGTTGAAATACTCCACATTACTTGTTCACGGAGTTTCAACGGGCCTCATATTCATTTAGCACATCTTCATTCACCACTTAAAACTTTCGGATTTGGTTTTCTAATATCTAAAATACTATCGAGCACTATCTAACGAATGTAAAGATCTTTCTTGCTCAGCAACTATGGCACTGATCTTCACTGTGATAGCTCAAGGTCACTATCAATCGAAGGGTTGGCACACAAAGCAATCGGTTCATTAATTTATATGAAAATTTTGAGACGAGTGGACCAAGATCAATATTGAGTTCATGTCCTCCTTTCGTTATTTTAAGGTAAAAACCCAAATTGTTGGAGTGCGTATAAAGCAAATTATATGAACTAGAATTAGAATGAAGCATAAAACAAGGGATAAATTACACAAATGACTCATAAACTCTGCCTTAATGTGCAATGTAGTTCTTGAACTTTTAATTTGTTCATTATGATCCATGAACTTTACGTTAATCTACAATTTCATCCATAAATTTTTAATTTGTTCAATATGATCTCTAAACTTTTAATAAATGTTCAATCTAGTCCCTATGTTATATGAAAATATTCATTGTCATCCTTTAATTAATTCAAATTTAGGGAGAATAAGTTGTGACACCATCATGCGGAAAGATAACCAAAGGCTAATATTTTAACAAAGTACATCGAAATGCTTGGAGCACTATAGCACTCAGCACGTCCTTTTCTTGATGTTAGGACTCTAGGAAGTGGTAGAATTCATGATTTGCGACTTGTGTCGATAGCAATGCGTATGCAAGAGTTCCAATAAAGCATTGAAATACTCCACATTACTTGTTCACGGAGTTTCAACAGGCCTCATATTTCATCACATGGAACAAAATAAAAATTCAAAGACGACATTACGCGTTGAACTAAAGTTCAGAAACATCATTGAACAAGTTAAAAATTCAGGGATTACATTACACATTAAGCTAAAATTCATAAACCATATGTATCAATTTCCCCATAATAAAGTGTAACCCGATATTCTTCATCACGATAGAAGGTTGCAAAGATATTTGAAAAATGTCTTGAGAGTGCAAACTCAATATGTAGGGTGAAAGAATGATTAAGATCTAAGATGTATGTTAAAAGAAATTACAAATTACATTAACCGCTGTCATCCACTCTACTAATATATATATAGCCACCCCGAGATTATTAATTTTATTTTTCATTTCAAGAGACTTGATTAACTCAATAAAATTATGTAACATGACATTTGAGACGCGGACATGATCATTTCCAAAATGAATGTGCGCACCATTAGTTAATCCTTGCCATTGGATTTGATGAATTATAAGCCTACATATGTTGTTCACACGACACATACACCCACTTCACACAAAATTATATTATCCATGTTTCATATACCAATGATTTTTTTTTTTTGCAAAAGTTCAAGATCGATGCAAGTGCATATTATAGTCATTAAAATATATACAAACAACCATACGGCACGCGTGATTATAACCGACCACAATTCATGTGATGTACAACATAATCGTGTTTTAAAGAACTCATATGAGTAACTATCTCGTGGAAAACAACAATAGGAAAAAGCAAAGATCATTGAAAAAAGGAAAAAAAAAAATCAACCGGATCCACGTCCCTAATTGGAAATTCACATTACGAACGGCTCGGATCGGATCCAGATTCGAATCCGGACAACATTTCCTGGCCCCGGCCAGTGCGGTGGGTCGCGGCGCACTGACCGGGGCCCACCTGCTCCCGAGACCCGACGCTCCGCACGTGCCGTCGTACGTCGAACGCTTTTACCGCGGATTTTCCAGACGGTACGGTGTTCCTTCATCGCGAGTTACCAAAGCATTCCAACAACTCTCATTGGTCCTCGCTCCCACATAGGCCAACCGGCTCCCGCCACGTGGAGCCTCAGCTTCTTTATTTCCACTTTTGCCCCCGGTAAAAGCGCGCGGTTAACTGCCGAACGGTAACTCCACTCGGGCACGTCTGGCAGTTAAAAAATGTGCACACGGAGTTTCTCATCGCGCCGTGTGCACCGGCACGCAAAAATGTACTGCGGAAATCAAGATTCTCATTGGTCTACACTTTTTTAAATAAAAATTACTTTGTCAACACTTTCTATTTTTCACCCAGAAAGGTTCAAAAAAGGGAAAAGTATTTTGAATTTCTCAAAACTACGAAACAGTTAAATATAACTTTATGCTTCCATAAATTACACATTTTAAAAATTTTAAAGTCTCTAACCAATAATCAAGTGAATCACGTGATTTCGCAAAATGATAAAGAAAAAAAAGATGCTCCAGTTGGCTTAAATTTGTACTTAAAACACATCCTACCATGTTCACTGACTTTATTCCTTAAACAAAAAATTTTTCCTCATAATATTACTTTTGTATAGATGAAAGGTACAATTTTCCAACGTAAGTACATTGGGGAATAAAATTATTTTTCATAAATGTGTGTTTATTTTATAAAAAAAATAAATGATTTGGAAAATATTTTTTAAAATAATGATCGTTTAAATCACTCGCAAAAATGAACTAACGAAAAATATTTTCATCGATTAAGAAATTATTTAGACATAAGTTATTATCAATAATTAAAATATTATTTATTTACTAATTATTTCAAATAATATAAGTGATCATTTTTCTGGAAATTATTTTTCAAATTTAACAAACGAAGCCTAATTACAAAAAATAGCCTCGTCACAACACCAATTTGATGGTGAAAAAATTTGGATGATCTAGGGAGGCATGACCTTTCACTTTTTCTTGCGTTTCATCATCATGGCTTTGAAGTTTATTAATTAAAATGTTTTATAATGGCGAAAATAAAACAAAAATGAAAACAATTTCCTCAGCAAAAGAGGAAAAAAAAAAAAAAGCCCTCTCTGTCTCAGCTCAATGATATATGGCCCAACTTCTTCCTCAGCCCTCCATTATACAATTATTTCCCCCTTTCTCTAAAAAAAAAAATAAATAAATAAAAAGATTCCTCCAGAGCTTTTCAGCTTTTTCCATTTGTTTATCATTCCTGAATTCAGCAGCCACCAAAGTTTTCTCCGTCATTTTTCCACCATCTCCCCTTATAAATTCCACCCTCCATTCCTTCAGAAAACCTCTTCTCCTTCGCCTTCTCCTTCTACCTTCTTTCCCTCTGGTTTTGCCTTCTCCTCCTTCCTTCCTTCTTCCTCCTTCCTTCTTCTCCTTCCCGTTGCTCTGTCCCCGCGCTTCTCGCCCTTTTCCTCTCCTCCCTTCCCTCGCCCCGCGCAGAAACCGAGACTCCCGTCGAGACCTCCCGGTCCCCTCCGCCCCGTTTTCATGTTTTCCCACGAGGCCCCGCGGCTCTTGATGCTGCGAGACTCATGACGTCTCCCGTGCTCAGCGAGATCCTGCTCCTGCGTTTTATGGTCAACTCCGCCCTCCGCCGCAGGACCCACCTCGTTCAATCCTTCTCCGTCGTCTTCCTCTACTGGTTCTACGTTTTCTCATGAACGCCCTCCTCCGCTCCTCTTCCTAACCCTAGCGTCCCATAGAACTCCCCCTTGTAGTCTTTCCTGCGTGCTTTTTCCTAGGTTCTGGGCTGTAGTTTTGTTGTTTCTTTTCGTTTTCTGGTCGCCGGTGTTGTGCTATTTGTACCGTGGTCATGGCTTCTTCCAGTACGGGAGCATCTTCGGGGTCGTCCTCCTTGGCACTCCAGAACTCGGGCTCCGGCTCCGAGGGGTGTGTGCAGGAGCAGAACCAGATCATGGACCAGCGGAAGCGGAAGCGGATGATCTCGAACCGCGAGTCCGCCCGCCGCTCGCGGATGCGGAAGCAGAAGCACCTGGGCGACCTGATGGCCCAGGCGGAGCAGCTCAGGGGCCAGAACGCCCAGATCGCGCACAGCCTCGACGTGACGACCCAGCTCTACCTGAGCATCGAGGCCGAGAACTCCATCCTCAGCGCCCAGGCGGCGGAGCTGAGCAACAGATTGCAGTCGCTCAACGAGATCATCAGTTACGTGAGTTCCGCCAACTTGCTCTTCGAGAGCGACGAGCAAGCGCCGGTGCTCGGCGGGAACGATGGATTCATGAACTCGTGGAACGCCTCGGCGGCGTGGATGAACCCGCCCCTCATGGCTCCGGCCGATATCTTGATGTACTGATGGAAAATGGGCGTGGTTGACCGAAGATCAAGAGATATTTAAGCTGCTGGATGGCTCCTTTTCTTTGACGTTTTTCCCTCTTTTTCTCTTCTGATGGTCAAAACAAATTTGGCTCCTGGGAATATTTTAGGCCTGTAAGATGGACTGTCATTAAGTTGATCATGTGTCATTAGATCATGTGTCGTCAGATGCAAGTGGGTCCCCGCTGTAATTCCCTGTTGATTAAATGAAAATTTGTTCTATTATTCTAACAAGGTGTTGCTCTCAGCCTCTTGCCGATAAAATAATCCTCATTGCGAAAAATAGACCATATGTCAAATCATCAGCGAGTTTATTCCCTTTGGCTCTACTCTTATACATAAGATCCTATATTCAAAACTGAAGAATACCGTCCTATTCAAGCATTACATGCGTCGTTGTACTCTTCTTGATGGACTAAACTCATAATATAAATAAAGTAATGTAGGTAGGGGTGAATTGAGTCAAGCAACTCGCGGGTCACTCAAGCTTCGGATCAATGATTACTCGGATATCAACTTGTTTGAATTCTACTGGAGCTCGAGCTGCCCTGACATTTGGTTTGGTCGGGTGTCTACTCATTGAATCTTAGTTCGGTCGCTCACGAGCAGATCCTCAACCTCCGCCGCTCGTCGATGCCATAGATTCTCCTATGCTCATGTCAGCTAGTCCACAAGCCCCTAACCGAATCCCTCTTTTGATCTCCTTTCTCCTCTCCATCCAACCCCGCACGGTTCCGGTTAGGGCTCACGACGCCCTATCCTACGTTGCTGAGCCTAATCCTGTCCTCATTAAGCTCGGGCGACACAATATTTGGCATAGTTCAGCCATAGGCAACCGACCCTCCTCCTGTGACATCGATGTAGAGGATGCAATGTTAAACTCGGAGTGGCTTGGCAAGCAAAGTGATAACAGTAGGGAGGCACGGAGGCGAAGGGACAGCATTCAATTAAGTTGCAACGGGACGGAGGGGAAGGGACGACATTCAATTAAGTTGCAATGGCGATGCAAACAGGCAGCAGCTCGATGGTGTCAACTACAACTAGCAAAGCTCCACTAAGAGAGGGAAAGAAGGAAGGAGGGAGGGGAAAGTTTGCTTGGGATGTGTGGTTTGTTGTGTAAATACCATATTTTGGCTGCGAGGTAACTTCGTAAGGTAAATTCGCCTTTTCTATCCGTAGGGGATCCTAAATCCTAATCGAAATAGGAACAACATCGATATCATGTGCGCGTAGCACCATGTTTCATTTAATAGTCGAGGGTGGTGTTGACATCCGATTCAACAAAACCCAAAACAATCTCACGGTTTTAATAATGCCTTTGTGAAAAACCCTTTTAGAGAAGGGGAAAAAAAGGAGGAAAATAAAGAAAAGAAAGGGACATACGAGATCACTAACCATGTTCTCTAACTTTTTCTTAAGCTTTAATTGCATGCTGTTAGATCGAGATTAGATGTGAATCGAGCAAGACTAAAGCATGTGGCCAGCCATCAACACCAAGGCTAAGCAATATAATAAAATCGACGCGGAGGTGGTCTAAATTTCAAGGGAATGCATTGGTCTATAGTGGAATCCTGCGGCTTTTGTCCTTCATGTGGGCATAGAACAAAGCTGTGCCGATGATGTCATCGAAGTGAAAATGTATTAGGTATCATGCAATACCCACTTGACATTTTTAAAGTAACCTATCTAAAGGATATTTAATTATTTATTTAGCTTTGTTAGGCGATTTGGACCCCATTGATTGCGTCATCTGAAAACCCATTATTAAGTGAACATTATTCGACGTGCCGATTGTGTGGAGAGGAAGGAGAGCTGATCGCCGCAGAAACATTATACTTCAATTCCCGTACCAAACGTTTATATTCTTCTTCGTGAAAAATTTTAAAAAATACATTCGGGCTATTTTTTTCCTAATTTATCACCTAATAGATCCAGAAAAATCGTGGACGGTAGCATAGTCAAAATTGGATAAAAAGTCCGAACCCGACGCAATCAGTAGCGATCCCAAGCTAGAAATT
The DNA here is from genome assembly GCA_016097605.1 of Eucalyptus guilfoylei. Lineage (NCBI taxonomy): Eukaryota > Viridiplantae > Streptophyta > Magnoliopsida > Myrtales > Myrtaceae > Eucalyptus > Eucalyptus guilfoylei. The sequence goes on along the minus strand of CM027868.1, from coordinate 29,707,474 downwards.
TATACATCGATTATGACTAAAGAAATTAGTTGATTAGATAAGGTTATAATGGGTAAGACAATTGGCGGCATTCTTTACTTGAATTCAATAATCGTGCTTAATCGTGGCCGTATGGGATTCTACGACTGATCTCAAGCTGGCCTACTTTAACTTTATTTTCCCCCTGTTTTATTCTCCCCCTATTATTATTGAACGAAGAAAAGATTGAGGATCGAAGGCATGTTCGTCGGTCAAAAAACTTTCTTTTTATTATTTATGATTTTTAAATAAAAAGACGCAACTGTGCCTTCGAATCAAAGAAATGCCGTGATTGGTTTGACATGTGTGTCGTGCAACTTTTTTTAACGCCTTTTTTGCCTTTTCCTTTAGGGAAAAAATAGTAGCTTTATTTGTTTTTTTTATCTTTTTGCTCTACCGTATTTAATAATATATAAAGATTAAGATACAAGGAAAATGGTGTGGCAAGGCACTCATAATTATTATTTTTTGAGTTTAGGGGTTTTGGATGCTTTTTGCCTTCTCTTTGATTTCATTAGGAGAACACCAATGGAAGCACAAAACGTTGGACTATTACATATGCAATAGTGGTGATTGCATCACATGAATTATGAATAAATGTGAGATTTTTTTACAAAGGATATTTTTAATTAAATGCCAAAGTTTCATTCTGTCCCTCTCGATGTCGTCATCAAAATTCACACACTAATTGACGATTCTATGCTACAGTAAAGTGATTCTAATGACATGAAATTCAGGGTCAAATTCCTCTTAGATAATTACACATTGGTAGTGAGAGAGACCACCTAATGATATCGAAATTTTCCCCGGGTCCTGAAGATACCACCCAAGCATCTGACGTGAGGTTTGGCAGTACGAGGCTGCATTTTAATTAATATTGTACACATATTAATACTGCAAAACACAGATGAAGAAGTTACTCGTCAGTATTTTTTGTCAAAATCCCAAACGCCATTGTCGTTTAGAGTAACAATATTAAACAAGCATAGATCTAACACTTAAGAGATTGCCTTTACTTGACAAGAATGAAATGAGTTCTATTTATAACTAACCTCCTGAATATTGCACGAGTCCGGAATTCGATATTGAGGGCACCTACGGTGCTCGGTCGGACGTTTTGGGAGTTCGATCGTACTCACGGTGGGCACGTCCGGACAAGGACAAAGTCTCTGGGCCTCCGAATGAGGCCGGACTTTTCAAATGGGCTTAGGCCCTAAATGGTTTGGAAGATGGATTTTCGTCTTTATCTAGTTGGTCTCATCCGTGTGCGATTGTTGTATTGCACCATGCATAACCCTAGGCCCAGTCCACATCACGACGGTAATCAGGGATCAATCCGAGTACTGTATGGGATGTACGCCCGTCGTCATATTTAAGGATAAAATAGTGGATTGTCGGTCAGCTAATGACTAGATTTTTTTTTTTTTTTTAGCTAATGACTAGATGAAGATGTTGATTTTGGACAAATGAGCATCTCTTTTCATTTGATTTACTCTTTATGTATAGAATAATTACACCATCGTTCAAGAAGAGTTACAACTTGCACTGAGCTGATACGTCGTAAGTAGATGTGCTCCGAGAGCTTGCGATAGATTCTTTAAATTGAGAGCCACTTCTAAGGAGCGATTTAAGCTTCCTTGAAGAAAGAATGAAGAGAGTCTTTTAGGCTCCATTCATTTCGCGGAAAATAATTTCCGAGAAAATGTTTTCCGAATTTTTCGACGTTCGTTCCACGGCCTTAAGGAAAATATTTTTCATGAAAGAAAAAAAAGTCTTCTAAATTAAGGGAAAATGTTTTTCACTTTTGAAAAGTGGAAAATATTTTCCTCACTTGATCTCTCTTATCTCACACCTCTACAAATCCTCACTTCCTCCTCCCTTTTTTTTTTTCTTTTCTTTTTTTGTTCAAATTATTTTTTTTATCTTTTTTCTTTTTTAATTGGAATTATTTTTAATTTCCTTTTTCTCTTCTATTTCTTTTTCTTTTCTTTTTATTTTTCTTTTCTTTGTTTCCCATCTTCTTCTTTCTTGGCTAATCGTCAGCCGTTGCCAAGTGAACCTCGAGCTTGTCGATCTCAAGCCCGTGCTCTGCACTCTTGCTTATTATTTTCTTTATTTATTTTACTCTACGAGTTGTACATTACTTAAGCAAATTGCTCTATATGCTTTGTTTTTTTATTTTTTTATTATTAGAACACAAAAGACACAGGGGGAGAACAGGCTATTCAATTGGAAGATTCTCATGAGGGCTGTACATGCTTTGCTTCTTTTTAAAATCCATACAACCATTTTTTAGAGTAGATGAACGTTTAGCGACAATGAGGGAACAAAAATATGAAGTAAGTTTGCATCTATTTAAAGGCAAGTTCATATTTGATGGATTTATAGGTCGGTAAGTGATACATGCCTAAGTGGTGAAGTCTTAGAAAATGTTTTCCTTATTGAACACTGAAAAATATTTTCTGAAATATTTTTAGGTTTTAACATAACACCAGAAAATATTGTCATTTTCCTGGAAAATAACTTTTGGGAAAATATTTTCTGGAAATTGTCAATTTTTTACGAAACGAACGGACCCTTAGTCTAAGATTCTAACAAGGAGTGTAGAATAAAGCCAACCCCTTTCTTTACCAGAATAGAACAATTATATGGAGAAAAGCAACTAGCGTGGATCATCCAACCAGACCGATCTAAAATCGATACGGTAGTCGCTAGACTTACCACAATCAGTTTGCAAAATTGGTTTATTGAGCGATGTGTCGGGCTTGTTATTGATTGCGGAATCACTAGTGGACCAAATTTGCCAATCCATTTTTAATAAGTCTAGCGCTGCTCAATCGATAGTGAAACGAAAGCAAAGTTTCCTTAGGTTTTACTTAAATCAGGTGGCAGCATTGCGCCAATTTTTTTTTGTGCCCACTGCCCGTAGTTTTCATACAGCCTAGCCCAAGCATAGCTCGGTACCGATTGGGTGTGATTCTCGAGTTGGATCGTTTTAGCGGCTATATCAACCTCTCGGACTGGCTCGGTAAGCACCCGGGTTCCGATTCAAAGTTTGGAAGCAAGGAATACGGGTGTCGTTAAAAACTTATCGAGAGTCGGATGCTCATAGTGTGCTCGAATTCGTCAAAAGGAGGGAGAAAGAAGCGGATCCTGATGTCCACGGAATACGAGCGATTGGTTCGCTTGTTGAATGAATCAACGTGACTTCCAACAGCACCACGCGTGTCTCATCCCGGATTCCCCGCCCCCGCGTTCGCCGTTTACTCGCCCGACCAAGATCAAGATCGTTGCGAACCTGGTCAGATAAATCTTATCCTCTTCCTCGGACATCCATCCACGTAGCTTGCCCGTTCGTTTTTGTCTGTTTCCCAGCAATTTTTTCGGTTTGCGGAGCCGTGTCTCATTCATTCGCCTCTAGGATGTTATTAGATCTGTCCAGTATATGTGAATTTCACGTGAGTTTTATATCATCCAAAGATGTGCGAATAAATTATGATCATCCCACGAAATGAAACTGAGCTAGGTCCAACGAGATCAATTAGCCAAATAGTTGAATTAACTGATCCGATTGTAGCTAGTATGTGAATGAGTAAGCTGTATTTATCTAGATAAGAAATCGTCTCATCATTTAGTGCATCAGTTCCAATCTGCCGACAAGACTTTTCATACATGGATAAGAAAAAAGCACTCGACAAGGCATTAATATCATTGATCAATGCAAGTTGATAACGTACGTAGGGACCTATTGACGTACGACGTGTGTAATAACATGTGGAGCAGTTTCTGTGATTCACGAACGAGTCCTCTCCATTGCCGACACGAACTCCAACAGCTCCCGTAACGCGGTGAAGTGCCTCCGTGGCCGTTAAAGCTCTTCCGGTGGAGCTTAGCGACAACCCCGCCGACCCTCATCTCATCCACACGCAGCCGACACTACCGGACACCTTCCCCCTCCCACAACCGGACATGTGTCCTCATCCGAAGTAAGTGGGCGTGGCATGCACGTGTCGCGTGGCCGAGCCACGCACTTGGAGGCTCGCCCGGTCTCCCACTGCCTTGCGGGGCTCCCTATAAAACCCCCCTCGGAGTCGGATAGATCGATCATCAATCTCCAAACAGAAAGAGACATTCAGTGCGAAAGAGCGTGATTTCTTGGTCCTTCGTTATTTGCACGGTCACTTTGCGTAGAGACGTTTGAGAGAGGAAATGGCAGGATACGGCGGGCAGTATGGTGACTCTGACATGCGTCGCTCTGGCGACGAGTTCGGCAACACGATCCGCCAGACGGACGGGTTCGGAGACCAGGTCCAGCAGACTGGATATGGAACTGGCGGTTACGGTGCTGGAACTGGTGGTCATGGTGCTGGAGCTGGTGGTCATGGTGCTGGAGCTGGTGGTCATGGCGCTGGAACTGGTGGTTACGGAGCCGGAACTGGTGGTTATGGCGCTGGAACCGGTGGTTATGGTGCTGGAACTGACAGTTACGGCGCCGGAACCGGCGGTGTAACTGGAGCGACTGGTGGCCTCGGTTATGGCGGAGACCAGCAGCAGCAGATGAGAGGCGAACGTCGTGGAGGTGGCGGCGGTGGCGGAATGCTCCAGCGATCCGGAAGCTCCGGTTCTAGCTCCGTCAGTCTCTAACCCTACTTCATTTTCAATTTCCTTCCTTTCCCTTTTGTAATCCGAACTTTCAGCAACATTTAATTTCACGAATGCACGTAAATTAGTCGTCAGTTGTCCACGCATTCTGTCAAAGCTTTGAGAATGTCACGGCACGTGCTTCAATTCATAGGAAAGCCATGCAAGTGAATCTCAACTGTTCTTTAAAAAACAATTCTTCTGTTATGGGTGCAGTCGGAGGATGATGGCCAAGGCGGGAGGAGGAAGAAGGGGATCAAGGACAAGATAAAGGAGAAGATTCCAGGGATGGGCGGTGACAATGAGCAGCAGCAGCAGGGGGGGTCGTACCCATATTCCACCGCCGGGAGCGGAGGAGGCTATGGGGCGGAGATGGGGCAGCAGCAGGAGAAGAAGGGGATGATGGACAAGATCATGGATAAGCTGCCCGGACATCATTAGATACAATATATATATTGCATCAGTCCCTCGATAAGTACTAGATATCTAAGCGGGGGTACGTATTTGTCATTCTGTCTCTCAGTATATGAGAGGGACATCGAGTTTTGAGTTTTCCAAATAAGTGCAAGAAGGCCGCTACTTGTCTACTTCCCCTTCCCTGGGAAGGTTGCACCTGAAAGTTGTTGTTTTGTGTTTGTGTACTGAGATCCTTTGCAGTTTTAAATATATATATAGAGAGTTTTTGTATTCACTAGTTAAAAGTGATGTGTTTTGGATATTGCGATTGACCATTTAAATACGCGGGTCTCGGTATAAACGATTCCGCAAACCGGTTCTTACGATGAATGCAGCGCTGCCTAGAGGCGGCAAACCGGCCGGGCTTTTAGGGGCCATTGCTCCTGATGGCCTTGTCTTGCATCCTACAATTCGTGCAAATGAGGTTTGTTCCACGTTGCACAACCTGAGAGCCGAGGACAGCAACCGGAGCTGCGTAAATATCTGCAAGGAGAGAGAGACAGGATATTCTTCCGTTCCAATATTTCTATATATATTTTTCATGAGTGTGCTTTTGAATTTGAGAAGTGAACATTATGAGATATAATCAGCTAGTATTGATGGTCAAAGCGAAGAGAACTGATCGAAAGGGTTTAACTTGAGTCTCTCCCACAGCCATACGATTTAACTTGAAGACAAGTGACTAACCCATTGGAAAACATCTTTAATGGATACATTTTGCCGGGCCCGATTCTCTTAAGAAGCACTCATTTTAACTAGCTGTTTTTCCCTATAAAAAGCACTTAATAAGGGTCTCAGTTTTAATTAAAAATATTATCTCATAAAAGGCACTAAATTTTAGTTAACACCCAAATCCGACCCCTTCAAATTTCTGTCCAATCACCAAGTAAACGTGGAATAACGTGTCGCATCTTCATCGTCGAAACTTGATAGGGCCAAATTTTGGTACCGACTGAAAATTGGTGCATCTTTTTTAAGACAATAAAATATTTAGATTAAAATGGGATGCAACCTAGAATTTGAGCTTTTTATGATGTATAAATAATTTGGGCCTGATATTGAGATCTAACCTAAAATTTGCACTTTTAGGGGGGTTAGGCCTATTTTAAAATAAGCATTTGGAATCTCAACACTAAATTTTTGTGTGTGTTGTCAACATGGGATAATTTCACAGATGATTCTCGAACTTTGGTTCAATGTGCAATTCTACGAATGGTTCTTGAACTTTGGTTCAATGTGCAATATCTTTCCTAAACTTTTAAATTTTTGCAATGTGATCTCTGAATTTTTATATATGTTCAATGTTGCTCATGAACTTTTAATATGTTCAACAAGATTCCTAGACTTTTGATACATATTCAATCTATGAACTATATAAAAATATTCAATGTTATCTCTGAACTTTTTATACATGTTCAATCTAGTCTCCGAATTATATAAAAATGTTCAATCTAGTCTCCGAATTATATAAAAATGTTCAATATAGTCATTACATGTTCAATCTAGTCTCCGAATTATATAAAAATGTTCAATATAGTCATTCAACTAATTCAAGTTTAGATATCACACAAAATAATTAAAAGCTTATAGACGATATTGCGTATTTGACTAAAGTTTGGAGACTAGATGAACAAATTAAAAGTTCAAGAATGACATCACACCTTAAGGCAAAATTCGAGGATTATTTATGTCATTTTCCCAATTAATGATATAAGTTTTTTTCAACAGAGAGGACAAGTGTTGTATTGCTTGCTATAAAGTGTACATGGGGTACCCGAAAAACACTACTTATCTTAGCAAGAATTGCCATCTCAAGAATTGCTAGAAAGTGTACATGGGGAATTTATGTAGCGTGCAGGGCTCAAGTCAAATGGGGACTTTTGGCTTTCTTTTACCAGTAAAAAAGATAACGGGATCCAAACATATAGGTGGAAGCTTAGTATTTCAATCACTAGGTGATCTCTGATTTGCATAGATAGCTGTAATTACCAATTCCACAAGGTCCGAGGATTGTTTCATGCTCCTTTTCTTTTATATTGACAACATAGGTCAGAATGACAAGGATAGTTTGGTGCTCCCATCTTTATACATTGACGGCTTAGACCAAAAATGACAAGAATTATTCCACTATTCAATAATTGTTCCCTAGCTTTGAGATGAAGGTGATAGAGTTATGAAGTCTGATAGAGGAAAATAATGTTTGAGCATAGAAATAATTTATTTTTGATAGACACTTCTCAGTAGATCACCCATTCCGTCATGTTAAAGTAGACAATATTGCTTTTATTGCTGCTAATGGCTTATATGTAATTTCCATCATAATTATGTATGCTCTAAACTCCTACTATATATAGGGCCAATATCTTTTATAGTTGTAATACTAAAACTTGTAACCTTAAAGCTTATAACATTGATATTGATAGGGGTGAGATTGCACTGTAGTTTTTCTCTCCCTGATTTTGGGAAGAGTTTTCCATGTAAAAATTCTTGCTCGTTTTTATCTCTATTTTTCTCTTCATATATTCGCGTTCTTAACAACTAATATCAAAGCTTGGCTTTGGCGAAATAGTGGGAGCGAATATGGAGAAAGGGAAGGTCAAGATTAATTGGTTCGATAGCAAGGACTTTAGTTTATGGAAGATGCGGATCAAGGATATGTTGTATCAGAAGAATTTGCGTTAGCCTTTGTCTAGAGAGAAACCAGATTCTCTGAAACAAGAAGAGTGGGAATTGTTAGATCAGCAAGCTCTGGGTTTGATTCGTCTTACATTGGCGTGGAATGTTGCTTTCAACATTACCAATGAGGCGATAATGGTGGATTTGATGGCGGCATTGCCCAACATGTACAAGAAGCCTTTTACGTCAAATAAGGAATATTTGATGCGTCGTCTTTTCAATTTAAAGATGGATGAGGGTGCTTTTGTGACAGATCACATCAACGAATTCAACATGATCACGACTCAGTTGAGTTTAGTGGATATCAAATTCGATGGCAAGGTAAAGGCTTTAATTTATTATTATCTTCTCTACCTAAAAGTTAGAGTACAACTGTGACTGCAGTGAGTAGTTTGTCTGGTCAAAAAAAGTTGAAACTTCAAACTATCCGAGATTTGATTCTTAGTAAGGATATTCATAGAAGAAAATCAGGTGAATTTTCAAGTGCTGTCTTAAATATTGAAGGCAGAAGGAGGAGCAATCAACGAGGGCGAACCCAATACCGTGGTAGATCAAAGTCCAAAGAGAGAAGTAAATCGAGACCTCATGGAGAAATAATTTGTTGGAATTGTGAAAAGAAAGGCAACCTGAAATGAAATTATAGAGCCCCAAAAGAGAAAATTCAGTATCAAGATCGAAATCAAGAGGAAGAAAAATCTGCGAATGTAACTCTTGAAGAGACGCATAATACTAATGCTTTAATTTTGAGCATTGACAGTCCAATTGAGGCTTGGATACTTGACTTAGGTGTAACATCTCGATTATCCACTGTACACATATTGTTCGCTTTGGACACTAAGTCCTCACGGTTTTGTTCCTCTCGGGGTAACCCATACTACCCCAAGAAAACGCGTATGTACAGTTAGAGGGACCTAAGCCTTATAAGCTAGCCTAGGACTCCCTCCCTAGGCGATGTGGGACAAGAGTCGCGCCCCCTTCCTGCGCACTTTCGGGGACTGAGGCGTGAACGCATCGCCATCCCTCCTCCCCGCGCACCGTTGCCTAAGCCGTCACACTCTCCCCCCCTTGGGAGCACAGCGTCTTCGCTGTGGCCCCACACGCGGTCGGGGGTCGACTCTGATACCACTTGTAACATCTCGGGTCTCCACTATACACATATTGTCCGCTTTGGACACTAAGTCTTCATGGTTTTGTTCCTCTCGGGGCAGCCCATACTACCATAAGAAAATGCGTATGTACAGTCAGAGGGACCCAAGCCTTATAAGCTAGCCTAGGACTCCCTCCCTAGGTGATGTAGGAAAAGAGACGCACCCCCTTCTTGCACACTTCCGGGGACCGAGGCGCGAATGCATCGCCATCCCTCCTCCTCGCGCACCATCGCCTGGGCTGTCACATTAGGTTTGTCGTTTCACTCTATTTCGTGTAAAAAATTAGTACACAACTTTGTTGCTGGAAACTTTGGAAAGATTTATCTTGCTGATGATTAACCTTTGGATATTATGGGAAGGGGTGATATTTACATATAATCCACTAGTGGATATCAATGGAAGTTGCATGATGTTAGATACATTCTAGGACTTACAGAAATCTAATATCTATAAATAAATTATATGACACAAGATATAGAACTATTTTTGGGGATAGCTCTTGGAAAATAGTTAAAAGTGCTCTAGATGTTTACATGATATAACCATAAGGTTTCAAGTTCTTGGAAAAGAAAATTATGTTTGCAAACTACAGAAAAGTTTGTATGTCTTGAAACAAATTCCTAGACAGTGATACAAGAAATTTGACACTTTTATTTTTATTAACGGGTTCAGTAGAAGTGAAATGGATCACTATTTTTACTTCAAGAAATTTGATGACTACTATATTATTTTGTTGTTGTATGTGAATGATATGGTCATTACAAGATCTAGCATAAGGGAGATCAACATATTGAAGTAGCAATTGTCAAAAGAGTTTAAGATGAAGGACTTGGGTGTAGCGAATCAAATTATTGGGATGAGGATCACGTGGGATAGATCCAAAGGAATTCTAAAATTATCTCAAGAAAAGTACATTGAAAAGATGCTAGACAAATTCGGAGTTCAGAATGCAAAGCCCAAAAGTACCCCTTCAAGAAATCACTTCAAGCTCTCAAAGAAGTAGTCACTTCAAGTTAAGGTGCCTTATGCATAAGCTATTGGCAATTTAATGTACCTTATGATATATATTGACTAGACATAGCTTATATAGTGCGAGTTGTGAGTAGATACATGGAAAATCCAGTAACAAAGTATTAGAAAGTTGTAAAGTGGTTATTAAGATACCTGAGAAACACTCTAGGTATGTCATTATATTTTATGAAAAACGATGTAACTTTAAAAGGCTTTCTTGATGCAGATCTTGATAGTGACTTGGATAATAGGAAGAGCACCTTGGGTTATGTTTTTACCTTAGGTAGGATTGCAATAGTTGGATATCTAGACTTCAGATGTATATATTTCTTTCAACCACCGAGGTAGAGTACGTTGCTATATCTAAAGCTGGTAAGGAAATGATTTAGCTAAAAAAATTTCTGAAAGAAATAGGCAATGGACAGGATAATAGTGTTCTCTTTAGTGACAATCAGAGTGCTATTTATTTCACAAAGAATCATGTATTTCATTCAAGGACAAAATACATTGAGTTAAAGTATCATCAAATTTGTCAGTTGATAGAGGATGGGACTTTCTCATTGAAGAAGATTCTCAGTGCAAAAGGTCTAGAAGATATGTTAATAAAAGTTGTCATCATTTAGAAACTAAGGTTGTGCATGACCTCAATTGGCTTCCAGGTTAAGTGATGAGGGGGGCCGCCACACTAGGACAATTTAGGCTACAAAGATAAAGACTATGAAAGATTATTGTTATTTTTTGAAGATCAACCTCCAAGTAAGAAAACTTTTCTCTCCTCTTTCGGAGCTCTCCTCTACTGGTTGAGTAGCTATGGCAGCCCCCACCCTTATCTTCTCAAACCCTAATCCCCCACCATGATTTAGCCTTTACATCAACATAAATCGCAGGTTTTCAGTCGATAGCCTTTGTTGGAACCCTTACCGAAGCAATTTCAGTCGGTGCCCATGTCAGATTCAGATTTCTAACCTTCACCAACCCTAGTCCCCCAACATGATTTAGCTTTCACACCCACAGGAATCGCAGCTTTCTTCAGTCTATTGTCCTAGTTGGAACCCTCACCGAAGCATCTTCATGGCAGATTCAATCTCGGAGGGATTGACAAGGCGGGCTCTTCCTCTTGCCATTCATGGTGTTATCCTTCTAGCTCGGGGAAACGAATAGGCTCTGTAGTCAGTAAACCCAGCGACAAAACATCGGCATCTATGGCGGGGGAGGAAGGAGCAGTGGGTCGCCTCGCCCATCTCTGCAAAAAATTGGGTAAGTTGATGTATGAGAACAATATGCATATTCTTAATGAGGAAATATTGGAGGAAAAAATCCAAGAATGTCGCTTCTCCCTCGTTGGGCAACTTTATAAGAACCCTACCATTAATTTCCAAGCTCTCATGGCAGCAATGAAAAAGACATGGAAAAATGAGAATGTGGAAGTAAAACCCTTAGAAAATGGGAAAATCAGCTTTGTCTTCCGTAATGAAGGGGATAAAAAACCGTGTATTAGAGGGAGGTCCCTGGTCTTTCTCTAACCATTTACTATTATTAAAAACTTGGGAACCGGATACTCCTCCACATTGTTATGAATTTAAAACATGTGCTTTCTAGATAAGAATATTCGAGCTTCCACTGGAATGGAACTCTGAAAGTATGATAAAGAAAATAGCCAACTCAATGGGGAAGGTTATGGATGTGAAAATAGATGCTAGAGGTCCTGCTTTTCAGAAAATTGAGAAAACAAGAGTGGAGTTAGATGTGGAGGCTGAATTGCGAGTAGGACAATTGATGTGTCACGGTAACAAGAAAGTTTGGCTGGACTTTAAGTATGAACAACTGCCCTTTTTGTGCTATTCATGTGGCAAAATTGGACATTATGCTAATTATTGTAAAGACATACTTTACAACGAGGAGAAATTCACAACTAAGCTGGGGGGTGCTTTAGTAGCTGGCTGAAAGTTGAAACTTCTAACCATAGCCCATTCTGGAAAGTGTTTTATAATGAAGTATCCCCAGCAGAAAATGAAGAAGAGGCTGTCCTAGAAACCCCTGAGCAACTAAGACAAACTGAAGTTATGGAAGATGGTCAGCTTCGTCCTCCAATCATTACTCAGAATATTCAACAAGGAGGTCCTGAACAGATGCTAATGGAGTCTAATTATAACAGTACATAAGAGATAACTATGTACAATGCAGGGAAAAAAGCATTAATGATCACTGGTCCGGAGCACTCAAACAATCCAAATTTCCAGCCAGCAACTATCTTAGATAGCATCAGGAAAAAAACCCTCTCACAACCAAAAACTCCCTCTACTAAAAAACAAAGAAGAGCCAACAATCAAACAACAACTCCAACACAAGGCTGGTTGGATGAGACTCAGCTTCTGGACACTCCCATTCAGATGACGGAAGAAGTTGCAGCATGGGCTGTGGTGGCTAGCCCTAATAAGCCACCAAATGAACCATGAATATATTAAGTTGGAACTGTCAAGGGTTGGGCACACCCTTGACAGTTCGAGAATTGAGAGCCTTAATGAGCCATTCAGGCCCTTTTTGGTTTTTCTAATGGAAACTAAAAATAAGACTGAGTTTGTGCAAAGAGTAAAGAGAAGGCTTCATTTTTAGAGTTGTTTAGTAGTTGATCTTATGGGTACGCCGGGAGGTTTGGCTATTATGTGGGATGATCGGATTACACTGGAAGTTGACTCAATGACTGAAAGCTTTGTGAATCTGAAATGTGAAGAAGGGGTCAGGGGTAATAAAATGAGGATTACCTTTGTTCATGCTCCATATACATACCCAAAGAGGCTGCAACTTTGGGAGAAATTGAGATAGATAAATTCTGCAAATACTCTGCCTTGAGCGTGCTTGGGGGATTTTGATGAAGTGAGATTTTATTGGGAAAAAGTGAGGAAGCGATTGGCTGAAAACTTCAGGATGACAGCTTTTCGGGATTGTTTGGATGCATGCTCATTAATGGACATAGACAGTAAGGGAATTGCGTTTACTTGGGCCAATAACAGGGAAGGGGAAGATTATGTGAAAGAACGATTAGATAGAGTGGTGTGTATGATAGAATGGCGGCTAATGTACCCAGAAGCTGAAGCTTCCGCCCTTCCTGTAGTAGGCTCGGATCATAGTCCTATCATCCTCTCTCTTCAACCTGATCAAGCTAGAAGAAAATGAGTTTTCAGATTTGAGGCATTTTGGCTTGAGAGTGACAAATGTAGGGAAGTGGTGTTAAATTCTTGGGCAACTCCAATTCAGCACTAGGAAGGTTTAGTTGGGAAGATTCACGATGTTCAAACCGCACTTTCTAAATGGAGCAAAAAGAAGTTTGTGAATGGAAATAAGAAAATCAGCATGTTGAAGTAGGAACTAGTGTGCTTAACTAATAATATCTCAGATTCCTTTAACAAGGTACACTTTAAAAAGATACAGGGTGAAATTGATGAGCTTGGGAGGCAAGAAGAAATGTACTGGGGGTTACACTCTAGAATCAATTGGCTGAGATGGGGAGATCAGAATACAAAATACTTCCATGCAACAACTACCCAGAGAAGACAGAGAAACATGATTTCCATACTCCAAAATGCAGAAAATACATGGCTGGTTGAGCAGAATCAGTTGAAGGAACATACTCTAAAATTTTTCAAGAAGCTTTATGAGTCCAATGGCCCCCGTAATTTCGAACCAGTGATAGACCAACTTCTTGCATTAGTAACAGATGATATGAATAGAATATTACTTGCTGAAGTAACTTTAGAAGAAGTGACAGAAGCAGCATTCCAGCTATTGGTGAAATCTTCCTTCGGTATTTTGAAGCTGAAAAAACGTTTCCTAGTTTAAAGACTTCCAGACTCATCTATCAAAGTCTGAAGACTTCCAGACTGAAGATCGCCAGACTCAAGATTTAAAATCTGTCCTCGTTGGCAGTTTCTAGATCGTCGAAGTAGTCTTATCCAGATACGAGGTTATCCTTAAGGATTTGATTCGATTGGTCAAAGATTATCTCACGGTTGGAGAAGGCATATAAAGATCTATTATTCGTGTGACAAGTAAATCGAGTAAGACAGATCCGTGGATTAGCGAAGTATACTTGGAAGGTTCTACTTATAGAAACCTAGATCCTGATTGTATGGGCAAACATGATTGGTGGGTTATCTTCATATTCCTTAAATAACGTGAGATCTCCCTAATTGATTCGGTCCAACGGGTAGATTGGACGAACTCCTTTGGAAGGTGCCGACGGTTATGTAGGCATGGGGGAGTATAAAAGGAAGACGCTCTAGTTGTTCGAGTGTGTGCGAGATAGCAAAATTCCAAAGTCTGAAGTTCCTTACTCTTTGCTAATTCATTTGTTGAGCATACATCTGTACTCAAAAGAGAAAATTTTGTGAGACCTCGAGGAAGTGTAGTAGAGTCTCTGCACTGTGGAATCGAGGACGTGAGATTGTAATATCTCTTTTGATTCATAGTGAAATCCAGCCGATGGGCTATTAGCGTGGGAGAGTGGACGTAGGCTTGGTCTAAGCCGAACCACTATAATCTTTGTGTTTCAATTCTTTTTCCTTATCTCTTTACTTAATTCCTAGCATTGTCTATTTGTTTATACTATTTCGCATCCTTGTTCTGAATTAAGTTTTTAAGAAAAGAAGAATTTGTTTTTACACCTATTCACCCCCCTCTAGGTGTTTATACTAGCACTTTCAATTGGTATCAGAGCCTTTGTACTCATTCATTTGAAGTGTTTTTACTTCAGAGTTAAAGATCCATGGCTAGTATGTTGGCTCCAGGTTTGGTTGAAGGTCAAAGCAACACAAGACCGCCATATTTCGATGGAAAAGAATACAACATATGGAAAAACAAGATGAAGGCATTCCTAAGATCGAAAGATCCTCTGGAATGGGATGTGGTAGATAAAGGAATTATTCCTAAAGCTACAATCTCAGATAGAGGGAAAGAGGTTACAAAGGCTAGTGACATGACTCAAGAAGAGATAACCAAGAGACAAACTCTTGATGCAAAAGCTATTTACTCCTTATATTGTGCTTTATCTCCTACTGAATATAACATAATATCTTCCTGTGAAACAGCTAAAGAAGTTTGGGATAGACTGCATATTACTTATGAAGGAACAGATCGAGTAAAAGAAACCAGAATTAATATTCTGCTCGGTCAATATGAAGCCTTCAAAATGAAGCCAGCAGAATCTATTACTGATATGTTTAGCCGTTTTACAGAAATTGTGAATGGTCTTGAATATCAAGGTCAACCAATTTCAGGACCCATGAAGGTTAACAAATTGCTGCGTGGACTCTCCAAAGAGTGGAATCACATAAAGACTTCAATAAGGGAAACACAAAGGATCATACCACTTTCCGTTGATGAATTGGTTGGAACACTTCAGTCCTATGAAGTAGAGCAAATCAATGAAGAAGAAGATCACAAAGGTAAGAAGTCTATTGCTTTAAAATCTAACGAAGATTCTGATTATACAGATTCTGAAGATGACATGGACGATGAAGAACTTGCTCTCATGATAAGAAAATTCAGGAAACTGAATAAAAAGGGAATAATATTCAATTGGAAGAAACAAAGCTCTTAAAGATTTCAAAACAAACCAGATGAGGATGATTGAAAATGCTAGTATGAACACCTAGAGGGGGGTGAATAGGTGTAAAAACAAATTATTCTTTTCTTAAAGACTTAATTCAAAATAAGGATGTGAAATAGTATAAACAAATAGACAATGCTACGAATTAAGTAAAGAGATAAGAAAAGAGAACTGAAACACAGAGATTATAGTGGTTTGGCTTAGACCAAGCCTACGTCCACTCTCCCACGCTAACAGCCCACCGGCTGGATTTCACTATGAATCAAAAGAGACATTACAATCTCACGTCCTTGATTCCACGGTGTAGAGACTCTACTATACTTCCTCGAGGTCTCACAGAATTTTCTCTTTTGAGTACAAATGTATGCTCAACAAATGAAATAGCAAAGAGTAAGGAACTTCAGATTTTGGAATTTTTCTATCTCGTACACACTCGAACAACTAGAGCGTCTTCCTTTTATACTCCCCCATGCCTACATAACCGTTGGCACCTTCCGAAGGAGTTCGTCCAATCTACTCGTTGGACCAAATCAATTAGGGAGATCCCGCGTTATTTAAGGAATATGAAGATAGCCCGCCAATCTTGTTCGCCCATACAATTAGGATCTAGGTTTCCATAAGTAGAACCTTCCAAGTATACTTCACCAATCCACAGATCTGTCTTACTCGATTTACTTATCACACGAATAATAGATCTTTATATGCCTTCTCCAACCAAGAGATAATCTTTGACCAATCGAATCAAATCCTCAAGGGATAACCTTGTATTTGGATAAGACTACTTCGACGATCTAGAAACTATCAACAAGGGTAGACTTTAAATCTTGAGTCTGGCGATCTTCAGTCTGGAAGTCTTCAGACTTTGATAGATGAGTCTAAAAGTCTTTAGACTTAGGAAACGTTTTGTCAGCTTCAAAATACCGAAGGAAGATTTCACCAACAATGATGACTCAAATAAAGATGTGATTTGTTTTGAATGCAAGAAAAATGGACACATCAGACCCAACTGTCCCTTGCTGAAGAAAAAAAGAGGAAAATCTGAGAAATACAGAAAGGCACTGAAAGCATAAACTTGGAGTGATACAGAATGCGAAGAGAGTGATGATGATTATGCCAATATTTGTTTAATGGCAAAATCGAATCGACTTAGACTCTGAAATTGATACGACTCATTCGACGGTGAAATCGAGGTAAGTAATTCAAAAATCCCCGTTAAAGTCTCGAAGTACATTAGTGAACTATGTCTTAGTCTCAAAGTTTCTCTTAAGAGGATTTCCGAACTGAAAAGGGAAAATATTACTCTGAAGCAACAAAAACTTTATTGAAAGAAAAGTTTGAAAATATGAATAGAAGTTTCATTACTCTAAAAGAAAATGCAGATTCTCTTTCAAAAGAAAACACACTTCTGAAAAATGACATTTCAAGCATTTCAAAAAGGTTTTCTATGGGATCTGAAAAATTAGAAAAGATTCTTTTGTTCAAAGACCTTACTTTAATAAATCAGGATTAGGAATGACCTTTGAAACCATTCCTTTAATTGATTTTCCAAAAGTAAATGAAAGAATCAAACAGAGACCAACAAAAACCTTTTACAAGAATCATTTTCAAAAGATCTTTGTAAAACCCGTTGGTCGAAGTGCTCTTAAATGTTCTAAGTGTAGTAGCTCAGAACACTTTGAGAAAGATTGTCCTATGGTTTGGAAGCCTGTTAAGAAGGATTGGGCAAAGACTGTTTATAGTACTAACTCTACTGGACCCAAGAAAGTGTGGGTACCAAAGAAAGCTTGAATTTCCTTTTTAATTGCAGGTCACTATCAAGAAAAAGGTAAAATGGTATTTGGATAGTGGTTGCTCAAGACATATGACTAGAGATTCAAATTGTTTTATCAAGCTTACACAAGTAACAGGTGGAAAGGTTTCCTTTGGCGGAAATAGCAACGGAAGAATTATTGGAAGTGGAACTGTAAAAATTGGAAGTCTCATAATCAACAACGTCTCTTTAGTGGAAGGACTCAACTACAACTTGCTCAGTATCAGCCAATTATGCGACATTGGATTCAAGATCAATTTTCAAGAAGGAATATGTTCTGGCACTAGTAAAGATCTTTCACAATCCTTCACTGGGCGAAGACATGGGGATATCTATCTTTTGGATATCAATCCAAAAAGATTTCAATGTCTAATCTCAATCCAAGATGAAGCAAATTTGTGGCATCGAAAGCTTGGTCACATCAACATAAATCAAATTGCCAAGATTTCTTCAAAGAAGCTTGTTCGTGAACTTCCTAACCTGAAGTATAAAAAATCAGACTTATGTACACCTTGTGTATTGGGAAAACAGGTGAGAAATTCCTTTAAACCAATAAATCATGTTTCAACTAATCATGTACTGCAGCTCCTGCATATGGATTTATTTGGACCAACGAGAACTCAAAGCATTGGTGGAAAGAAATATTGCCTAGTAATAGTGGATGGTTATTCATGATTTACTTGGGTTTACTTCTTGGCAAGTAAGTCTGAAACCTTCTCCTACTTTTCAAAGTTTGCCAAGAAAATTCAGAATGAAAAAGAGTATGCTATTTCAAGCATTCGGACAGACCATGGAGGTGAGTTTGAAAATCAAGACTTTGCTAAATTCTGTGATGAATCTGGTTTTCAGCATATGTTCTCTTCTCCTTACACTCCCGAACAAAATGGAGTTATGGAAAGGAAGAATAGATCTTTACAAGAAATGGCTAGAACTCTTTTAATTGAAAGCAATATTTCTTCTCGTTTTTGGGCTGAAGCTGTTTCTACAGCTTGTTATATTATTAACAGAGTTGTTTCTAGGCCAATTTTGGAGAAAACTCCGTATGAGTTATTCAAAGGAAAGAAGCCAATTGTTTCTTACTTTCATGTGTTTGGTTGCAAATGTTTTATCTTGAAAAATGCAAATGATCGAATTGGTAAGTTTGAAGAAAAGTCAGATGAAGGAATCTTCCTTGGATATTCAACTTCTAGTAAAGCATACAGAGTATACAACAAGAATACTCAATCTATGGAAGAATCAATGAATGTCAAATTTCAAGATTCATTGCAAAATCAACCAATCCAGACTCAAATCGAAGAATCTGAACCTGCTCCAAACTCTACAAAGTCTACCTTCCTTGAAGCAGCTCAGACTATAGAAGGACAACATGATTCAAATGCTGAAGAATCAAATGAAGAGGAAGATCAGCAATCTGTTAAACCAACCAGCAACTGGAAACACAAGTCCAGTCATCCTAAAGAACTCATTATTGGTAACATTGATGAAGGAATTCGTACAAGATCCAAAAGACATGAAGAGTCTAGCACTGTGGCTCTTATTTCTGAAATAAAACCCAAAAGCATAGAAGAAGCTTTGTCTGATGAAAGCTGGATTGAAGCTATGCAAGAAGAGCTCAGACAATTCAGTGTTAACGAGGTTTGGGAAGTAAATCCTAAACCGAAAGGAAAATCTGTTATTAGAGCAAAATGGGTTTTTAGGAACAAGATGGACGAAAGAGGAAAAGTCATAAGGAACAAAGCAAGACTCGTGGCCAAAGAATATACACAAGAAGAAGGGATAGACTATGATGAGACTTACGCACCAGTAGCAAGGTTAGAAGCAATTAGATTATTACTTGCTTTTGCTTGTTATAAGAATTTCAGGTTATTCCAAATGGACGTTAAAAGCGCATTCCTGAATGGATTTATCCAAAAAGAAGTCTATGTGGAACAACCTCCCGGTTTTGAAGACCCAAAGAAGCCAGATTCAGTATTCAGACTGAAAAAGGCTTTATATGGTTTAAAGCAAGCACCTCGAGCTTGGTACCACAGGTTAAGTAATTTCCTAACTCAAAATGGTTTTGCCAAAGGTAAAATGGATACAACTCTGTTTATCAAAAGAGAAGGTAAAATTTTTTTGCTTGCTCAAATTTATGTTGATATAATTTTTGGCTCTCCTAACGAAAGTCTTTGCAAGAAATTCTCTAAGACTATGCAGGATGAATTTGAAATGAGCATGATGGGTGAATTATCCTTCTTTCTCGGTTTACAAGTAAAGCAATTGAAGGGATTTTCATTCACCAAGAAAAATATGCTAAAGAACTTGTTAAAAAGTTCGGTTTAGAGAATTGCAAAAAGGTTGAAATTCCAATGTCTAGTTCTTTGAAGCTGGATAAAGATGAAGGAGGAATCTCATCTAAGTGCTGCTAAACGCATCATCAAATACGTTGCAACATCTTCAAAGATAGGTCTATGGTATCCCAAAGAATGAGACTTTACTCTCCTTGGATTTTCAGACGCAGATCTAGCAGGTTGTAGAGTTGAAAGGAAGAATATTTCCGGTACTTGTCAATTGCTTGGTAATAGGACAGTATCTTGGTTTTCAAGGAAACAAAATACAGTTGCCCTTTCAACAGCAGAAGCAGAATATGTGGCTCTTGGAAGTTGCTGTTCACAAATCTTATGGATAAAACAACAACTGAGAGACTTTGGAGTCAAAGATTCTTGCACAGAGATCAAGTGTGACAACACCAGCGCTATTAATCTTACCAAGAATCCTATTATTCATTCAAGAGCAAAGCATATAGAGATTCGACATCATTTTATTAGAAATCACGTTCAGAATGGAGAAGTAATGATCCAGTTCATTGACTCTAAGAATCAACTGGCAGACATATTTACAAAACCTCTGGAGAAAAATTTATTTGAGTCTATTCGTACTAGACTTAATATCATATCTCTTATTCAGCAAAGTCTGGATACTTTCAAGACTCAAAATTAGAAGTCTTTAAATGCTCAGACTCAGAAGATCTCAAGCCTCAACTGTAAGTTGTTTCTAATTTTAATTTTGAAAAGGTAAGTTTATTTATTGGCCATTGGTTGATTGATTTATCTTTCTTAATTTACTCCTTATTTCAAAAAGGCAGTTATCGATTTTTAAGGAATTCAGTTAAATTCATAAAGGGAAGTTATTATTTTCTTGAAAAGTCATCTTTTTTATTTCCTTTTATGACGTTTCATTTACCTCGCTTCACTTACTTTATATACCACCGTGTATCGTCTTCTTCACTTTTACTCCGAAACCCTAGAATACAAAATTCCTATTTTCTTCACTTTCACTCTCGATTCGTCCGAAAGTTCTCATCTTTTCGAACAAGTTGGTTATTCTCTCTATTGAAGTGTCAATGTCTTCAAGAAAGTCTTCGAGGATTGCAAGCAGGGGACCACGTCGCATGCTTGAGGGTCCTACCCACTTTGACTTAACCGAAGAAGAATATTCTCCTATGCGTCCAAGTCAGCATCAACCTTCTCAACAACGTCAACCTTCCTCGAATCAACCGGGCGATGAAGTTATAGAAGAGGAACGCCATTATCTTTGATTGATGAGTTCTTAAAAGATAGAGGGTTCAAGAATGAAACGCTTTGAGAGAGTTGGAGAGGCTAGGAGTTGTAGAGAAAGGATCGGCTGAGAAAGCGTTTAAGAATATTCCAAGTGACCCACAATATGGTACTGCGAATCAACCGGAATCTCTGGATGATGATGAGAGGTTGTTTTCTCACTTTCAACCTAGATCTGGGGTGGCTGCAAACATCACTGATGGTTCGAACATTTTTAGATCCAAAAATCATAAAAAGGTTTATGCAAGTCTTTTGAAGAGAGGGGTAATGAACCCTAGAACTATTTATTTCGATTTCCTGGATTCGATAAAAGTTAATTTGAGGGAAAAGTTTGCTTTATTGCAATTGGAACAATTCTGTTCTGAATCCTTTCCTGCATTCCCAAAGCTTACTGCTTACTTTTATTCGAACCTATCTTTCATGGATGCACAAAGCTTTGTCTTCACTGTGAAGGACAGGGAATTTTTGGTGACCACAAACATTTTGGCTGACATAATCGGGGTGGAAAGAATGAGTTTCCAGCCGATTAATGTGTCCATTGCTCATACTATTCTGTCTTTGGTGAGAGACAGAGATGTTGGAGGAAAACTTTCTTATTCAAGGATGAGTGCCACGAACATTCTGTTGCACAAAATTATGATTAATTGCATTCGTCCTAAATCGACATCCAAGACAGATGTTTCTCGATCTGAAGCCAAATTGATGTGTGCAATCAATACTGGTTTTAAGTTCTCTCTGCCTCACACCATTCTGTTCCATATGTATCGAACTGTGACGAAGGATAAGGGACAGCTTACTTATTCTACTCTTATCACTCGACTCTTTAGGCACTTCAAAATTCATATCTCTACACCATTGAGTCTAAAAGCCATCACTCCGATGGTAATTGGGTTCAAAATGGTGACAAAGATGCGCTTAAAGGAGCTGAACAAAGCGTTGGAGCGGATGAAGGAGAAATCTCCTCTCAAGGCAAAGCAAGACTCTGCTGCGGCTAAAAGAAAAGGCAAGGAGCCCATGGTTGCTCCTGTAAAGAAGAAAAGAGATCTCATTCTGGAAGATGAAGAAGATGAGGATGAGCTTACTATATCTGCCTTGAAAAATCTAAAGACCTTTGTCAGCTTTCATGAGAGAAGAGAAGAGTCAGAGGAAGGAAGAGAGAGAGAAGAATCAGAAAAAGAGGAAGAATAGAGGGAAACATAGGAAAGAAGGGAATAAGAAGAAGAGGAGGAAGCAGAAGAAGCTGAAGAAGAAGTGGAAGAAAGGGAAGAAGAAATAGAGAAAGAGGGAGATCAGGGTGCAGCAGACTCCTTCGAGCCAACCTTGGCTATCTCTCTGTCTAGTCATTCTGAGATAAGAGGAGAAAAATCTGATGGAGTGCATCACTCTGAGGCTGAGGAAGCTTTACCTTCTCCACCTGAGGGCATCAAAATAGGGGGAGCTGATGGACAAAAATGTACTTCTTCACCCCTTCTTGCTAGTGATGTGAGTCGTTCTGCAGTAGATCCAGAAGAAGTGTATGCCTCACATTATCCAGAAGATAGATCTTCCACTAAGACTCCATCTTTTCTAAATTTCCCTGGGTTTCATTCTGCTGGTTCAAGTGATATAACTGTTCAAACAGCAGACTTCTCAAGACTAGTGGAAATTCTTTTGGATGTGCGGAATCAGCAATATGCTATGAGTTTTGAGATACTGGATCTCAAGAACGTTGTTAAGGCCACTTCAGTGTCTCTTCGTGAACAGATAAATTCCTTGAAGAATCAAGTTCAGTCTAACGTGCAGGGTGAAGAATTTCAGGCGCTGAAGTAAAGTTTTGACAAGCTTGAAAAGACAGTGCACTTAATGGGAGAATACGAGCTTGTTCGCTTACCCAAGTAGCCTTAACTCTTGATCTTTTCAATCTATCTCTTTTTGATCGGTCTCCACTTTTTGCTGTTGACAAAAAGGGGGCGATGTTTATACATATATATATATATTTTTATGATTGTTTGTTTGGACTTTATCTTGTTTGGTGTGTTTTTCTGTTTTTGGACTGATTTGGATTACTGAGACTTGTTAAATAACTTAAGCTATTATTGATTATGCTAAAGATAGTTATGATTGGAGGACTAACATGTTTTCTATGGTTGCAGATTCGCTTCTATCTTTTTCTAATCTTTAATAATATTTGTTCAAGAAAATCTTGGTTTGCTTAAGTGTTGCAGGTCAGAATGTCTAAATCTGCAGGAAAGTTTTGTCACTATCAAAAAGGGGAAGATTGTTGGTGAAATCTTCCTTCGGTATTTTGAAGCTGACAAAACGTTTCCTAGTCTAAAGACTTCTAGACTCATCTATCAAAATCTGAAGACTTCCAGACTGAAGATCGCCAGACTCAAGATTAAAAGTCTGCCCTTGTTAGCAGTTTCTAGATCATTGAAGTAGTCTTATCCAGATACGAGGTTATCCTTAAGGATTTGATTCGATTTGTCAAATATTATCTCACGGTTGGAGAAGGCATATAAAGATCTATTATTCGTGTGACAAGTAAATCGAGTAAAACAGATCTGTGGATTGGCGAAGTATACTTGGAAGGTTCTACTTATGGAAACCTAGATCCTGATTGTATGGGCGAACATGATTGGTGGGCTATCTTCATATTCCTTCAATAACGCGAGATCTCCCTAATTGATTCGGTCCAACGAGTAGATTGAACGAACTCCTTTGGAAGGTGCCAACGGTTATGTAGGCATGGGGGAGTATAAAAGGAAAACGCTCTAGTTGTTCGAGTGTGTGTGAGATAGAAAAATTCCAAAGTCTGAAGTTCCTTACTCTTTGCTAATTCATTTGTTAAGCATACATCTGTACTCAAAAGAGAAAATTTTGTGAGACCTCGAGGAAGTGTAGTAGAGTCTCTACACTGTGGAATCGAGGACGTGAGATTGTAACATCTCTTTTGATTCATAGTGAAATCTAGCCGGTGGGCTATTAGCATGAGAGAGTGGACGTAGGCTTAGTCTAAGCCGAACCACTATAATCTCTGTGTTTCAATTCTCTTTCCTTATCTCTTTACTTAATTCGTAGCATTGTCTATTATTTCGCATCCTTGTTCTGAATTAAGTCTTTAAGAAAAGAAAATTTTGTTTTTACACCTATTCACCCCCTCTAGGTGTTTATACTAGCACTTTCACCATCTAGACACCACTAAAGCTCCCAGCTCGAATGGTCTTAATGGACTTTTCTATCATCATGACTGGGAAGACATTAAATGGGACATGTTTACGGAGGTGGAGAACTTCTTGAACACCGGCTATCTTTCACCAGCTCTGAATAGAACAAATATCTCCCTTATCTCGAAGGTTCCGAATCCGAAGAGGTTAGATCAATATCGGCCAATTAGCTTATACAATTTTGGCCACAAGATTATCTCAAAAGTACTGGCTAATAGACTCAAACCCTTATTACCAGCAATTATAGCACCTGAACAAAGCGCTTTTGTAGGAGGGCGGCAAATTCAGGATAACATATTTATTGTTCAGGAGGTGCTGCATCAAATTAGAATCACAAGCAGAAAAAATAAATTCCAAGCACTTCTTAAATTAGACATGAAGAAGGCCTATGATCGAGTGGAATGTGATTTCTTGGAGGCATGCCTACTAAAGACTGGTTTTGATGAGAAATGGGTGAAATGGGTAATGCAATGTGTTACTACGGTCACATTTAGCGTTAATTTCAACGGAGAACCTCTTTAGTACTTTCAACCTTCAAGAGAACTCAGGCAAGGGGATCCCTTGTCTCCTTATCTCTTTATTATTGTGGCAAATGTCTTTTCCTCATTGATGAAGCAAGCTGTGGAAAATGGTATTATCACAGGAATTAGGCTAAATAGAAGATGCCCTACTCTTTCTCACTTACTATTTGCAGATGATTCGATCTTTTTCATGAAAGGCACCATTCTTGAATGTCAAAATCTGGCCATGATTATGAATCAATATTGTCTAGCTGCTAGATAGGAGATTAATTTAAACAAATCGAGAATTTTCTTTAGTACGGGATGCCCTCAATCTTTGAAAGAGAATATGGCAAGGGAATTGCGGGTTCCTATTATTGACAAAACTGGCAAATATCTGGGTATTCCTTCAGATTGGGGAGGATCGAAAAAATAAATGTTTGCATGGGTTCTCGGGAGAATCATCTCAAAATTGGAAAGTTGAAAGGAAAAGCTCCTCTCTAAAGCCGGAAAAGAAATTTTATTGAAAACAGTGGTTCAAGCATTACCACAATATGCAATGTCAGTTTTTAAAATCCCGATTTCTATTTGCAAGGCTATTGAATAGAAAATTGCTTCATTTTGGTGGAAGACTAATGAGAAGAAAGCAGGCATTCATTGGAAAAACTGGGATATCTTGAAGACTAGAAAAGATAAAGGTGGAATGGGTTTCAGAGATCTTCTTTCTTTCAATAAAGTAATGTTAGGGAAACAGGCTTGGCGGCTAGGACAAAATTCATCCTCTCTTTGGAGCAGCTTGTTTAAGGGACTATACTATCCTCAGACAGACTTTTGGCATGCAGCAAAGGGCCTTCGACCTTCATGGGGATGGCAAAGCCTGGTCTTTGGAAGAAATTCAATAGCACCCCAAGTCATGTGGAAAGTAGGAGATGGATCTAAGATCAAAATCAGGGAAGATAAATGGTTGCAAAGAGGTATTTTTTAGGGTCCTATAAATGTTAATGAACCCTCTTTAGTATCGGAACTTATTGATAAAGAGGAAGGCAAATGGGATGAAATGACCATAGCGGCACACTTTGATGAATATTTAGTTGAAGAGATTCTAACTATCCCAATTAAACCTCAAATAGAACAAGATAAGCTTGTATGGACTGGCACTCAAGCAGGCAAATATACAGTAAAAAGTGGGTATCACTACATCAAGAAGAATATGGAGCAATGTCATGTGAACTGAGCAACAACGTAGTTTCAACCTCCCCCCTCACTCTGGAAGAATATTTGGACTTTGCACACTGCACCTAAGATAAGAATTTTCATGTGGAATTTATGCCAAAATGCTCTCCCAACGAAGGATAACCTGTTTAGAAGGAAAATATTACCTGACCCCATATGTCCATTATGCAATCATGAAAGGGAAATGGCTGAGCATCTCTTCCCGTTATGTTCTTGGACAAGACAAATATGTGATAACCTTGTGTTGAATATTAAAATATCTAGTCAAGGCTTGACAAAGATCGAAGAATGGTTCTGTAATCTGAAAGAGAAGGTAACTCACCCTTTAAACCTGAACTTGGTGGCTACGATGTTATGGAATGTTTGGAAGGCCCGAAACCAGGCCATTTTTCGAGGTAGAGAACTAGTGGCTTTGGCCATCATTGATTCAGCTCAAGCGGCACTTAAAAGCTACAACCATTGGAATCCAAGGAAAAGCAGAGTACGAGACAAAGCAGCTGCTGAATCTGGCAGAAGAGAAGCCTGAATAGGGAGCATAGCGCTAAATGTAGAGCTGAGACAGGGGAATAGCGAACCGGGTGATGAGCTGCGATTTGGTAACCGAGCGCCGAGAGCCGAAATAAACGCCAGATCAGGCAGCAGATTAGAAAGAGGAGAGCTGCGAACTCGGATTAGAGAATCGGACCATCGAGCAGAAGGTGGATCTGGGTGTGAAGTAGGCGGATCTGAGATAAGAGAGTTGCAACCCGGTTTCAGAGCATCGGGACCTAGAGAAGATGTTGGATTGGGAAGTAGAGAAGGAGATTTGAGAGGAGATCTGCACCTTGGGTCGAGCGGTGAATTGAGAACGATCACCAAAGAGCAGAGAGATGAAGTAAATGCTGGGTTGGGAAGCCAAATGGAAAGCGAAGATCTACAACCTTGGCACATACCACGGGCCCATCGACCGGCCAGAGCAGATGGAGGATCGAGAAGTAGAACAGGCGAGTCGAGAGGCGAATTGTGCCTTGGACCGAGCAGAGAACCAAGGCCAAACAACAGACCGCCAGGAGCTGAAGCTGATGCTGGGTCGCGAATCAGAGATGGAAGGGGAGATCTGCGAGCTTAGTATAGAGCATTAGACCTTTGGAGTGCCGATCGCTCGGGAGTCCATGAAAATGGCAGATCTAGAATTTGAGAAGCCGAAACACCTCAGATATGGATTCCACTGTCGGAAGGAGCATATAAGAATAATATAGATGGAACATACGCACCTGGTTTGTTAGGAAATTCCATAGCTTGCATCTGCAAAGACTTGGATGGAAGGATGGTGGGAGGAACGGCTGAATCGATCAGAGCTTCTTCCCCCTTGATGGCTGAAACCCTAGCTTTATGGGAGGCCATCAACTTCTTCTTTTCTAAAAGACACGAAGAGATTATTATTGAGTTAGATAACTTACAACTGGTTAAAGCTATGAACAGTTCATAAGTGTTGAGTTGGGAAACTCAACCTCTTGTCAGTAAGTGCAAGGAAAAAATGCGGGCCTTCTTAAATGTTCAGATAGTCCATTGGTTTAGAGAAGCCAACCTTGTAGTAGATTGGGTAGCCAAAGCCCACAAGAAAAATTACTTACCTCTGAATTGGGTCTTATGTCCTCCTCAAACTTTGTTGGACCTTTTATCTAATGATGCCCATTTACCGGGCCTCTCATCTTTGTTTAATAAATGAAATTATTCCGTTTCTGACCCAAAAAAAAAAAAAAACCTCCAAGTAAGAGATTAATGGACTATAGGAAAATAATGTTCAAGTGCAAAAAAAAGAATTATTTTGGATAGGCACTTCTCAGTAAGTTACCCATCCTGTCATGTTAAAGCTCTTTTCGGGTAGGTACTTCCTAGTAGATCACCCATCCTATCATGTTAAAGTAGACAATAGGGCTTTTATTATTATTAATGGCATACATGTAATTTCCATCATAATTATGTATGCCTTAGATTCTTGCTATACTTTTATAGTTGTAATGCTGAAGCTTGTAACCATAGAGCTTGTAACATTGATACTAATAGTGGAGAGATTGCCTAGTGTAGCGCCGCGGTTTTTTGCATCTTGATTTTGAGAAGGGATTTCCACATAAAAATTCTTGTTCATTTTTTTTTCTATTTTTCTATTTATATATTCACATTCCTAATATAAGGACTTGGTTGAAGTTATCTATGTGGAGTGTGCCAAGATCTTCGGACATAAATTTAATGAGTTTCTTAGTTTATCTCAAGAAATTTACGTCAGGAAGTTGCTTGAACGATATTAAATGCACAATTGTAAACCTGAGAGACTTGCACGGAAAAGAATGTAGGACTAGGCCAATCAAGGATATGACTTTCCAAATGTCTCAGTTATTAGTTATTACCCCATCCGTTTTGGAATCCTTCACCACTTCCATAGTTTATTTCGCGCGCAAATCAAGAAGAGAAGAAATTATTGTGGGATTTATAGACCAAACAGATCAAAATCATCTAAATCATTAATCACGTGAGTCCATCATAGACGCCGCACGATCGGATAAATGTTAATCCTTCATCATAAGTCTATAACTATTATTTGATTTGCCAATTAAGTGAGATTAGCATACAATCTATTAATTTATGGTACAAAACTTGATTTCGCTGGGGTTGACTTGGAACAGACTGTAAAAAAGAGAATAGTTTCACAATTCAAAATGTGAGAAAACTTAAAACATTTCGTAAGATTTATGTATAAATGGACGCTCATAATGTATTTGAATTCGTCAAAAGAAAAGAGAAAGAAGTGGATCGTGATTTCCCCGAAAGACGAGCGATTGGTTCGCTTGATACTTTCCTTCCCGTGATCAACGAATGAATCAAGATTGTTACGAACCAGGTCAGATGAATCTTATCCTCTTCCTTGGACATCCGTCCACGCAGCTCAACCCTTCCTTTTAGTCTATTTCCCAACGACATGTCTTCATAACACTGCATAGAACTTTTTCCTTTTTTTCTTTTTCTGTCAGTGAAGGCGGGTCTCATCTCGATTTGTTCATCTCAGACGTGTCACGGGAGCAGGCGATGTTAAGGAGACATTCCTTACAACTGTTCAGTACATTCGAAAATATATTGGATCATTTGAATCTCGCATAAGTCCTACATCGTCCAAAAATGCTGACTGGGATCATCTCAATTGTTTTTTTTTCATCCCTAGAAAAGAAGCTGAGCTAAATCCAACGAGATCGATTAGCCAAATTAGCATATTAACTTATCTGATATTTGCACAAGCTTTTATGTGAATGAGTGAGATGTATTCATCAAAAATAGGGAATCATGTCACTATTCAGTACATCACTTTTAACAGGAAAATTACTAAAACAATCCTAAACCAACTGTAACTTTTTCAATTCAATTTTAATTTTTTATTTATCAAATCAGTCATAAACTTTTTGCAATTGTGTCAATATAGTCTATCTAGCCATTTTTGATCGGCTAGTGCTGAAGTGGACGGTAGCTAGCCGACCAATACCGACGTAGACAATTTTTTAATAACATATTATTTTTCGAAATTTTTATTAATTTTTATTACTTTTTTTCTTTTTTTCTTCTCCTTCCTCCCGTTGATTGCCACCGGTGACCGGCCAAAGGCAAGGCCAACGAGGGACCTCACTAGCCTCGAGGAAGCCTAGCCATGGTTGCATGACCTTGCCCAAGCTGCTAGCTACGCTAGCAAGGCTCACCCTCATCGAATCTAACAAGGGTCAAGCCTCACTAGCCATGGGCGAGGCCCAACCTCGTCGAAGGCTAGAAGGTCGGAGGCCATGACCTTGTGCAGCCTCTAGCGAGGGTTGCTAATGGCTGGGTGAGGCTCACGCTCACTAGATTTGATGAGAGTCGAGTCTCGCTAACCATGGACAAGGCTTGGCCTCGCCAAAGGTCGCGACCTCGTGTAGACTCTAGCAATTGCTACCGGTGGTTAGGTGAGGCTCGCCCTCACTAGCCATAGCGATGCCCGACCTTGCAAGATTTGGTGAGGCTTAACCTCACTTAGCCATGGCGAGCCGTAACTTGCTGATGGCCGGCAAGGCTAACCTTGTCAACGCTCACCTCTGGCCGGGTGGCTAGAGGAAGGAGGGAGGAGGAAATACATACCACGAAGACCACTCATGGGCCATTCAGAACAAAGGATGTTCCTTGAAGGTTAATGGAATTCCGTATCCTGTCAGCATTAGGTGGTGGTAGGATTGTTGGCTTTTTTGGAAGGGCAGGATCGCATCTTAATTCTATTGGAGCGCGTTTGGAATCATTTTTTATTTAACACCATCCTATCCCTTAAGCTTTTTTTTTTTTTTTTTTTTATGTCTTTGGCTTGTGATTGTAAGAATCTTCTTCTTTCGTTTCCTCTTTTATGTTAGAATAAATAAACACTAAATCACGTCTTGATTTAAAAATTCAAAATTTTTAAATAATTAACAACGATTCCACAAAATTTTACATTGTATTAAAAACAGTAGGTCCCGAGTTCAAATTTTTTCACACCCCTATTTGAATCACTTTTTTGAGAGTGAGAGGTGTGCCACTTTCACAAGATCACTCGGTCCCCTTTGCTCTTTCAAATCCCTCCCTTGTCTCTTCCAAGAGTGCATGAAGTACCCTTGAAATTCTCTTAGACTAGGCATTTGGGTCAAAGAAGTACTGGGATTAGGGAGCGTATTAATGGACAGCGAGAAAGCCCATATTGGCCGGCCTTAATGGGCTAAAGTGGTCCCAAATG
Organism: Eucalyptus guilfoylei; assembly: GCA_016097605.1. Lineage (NCBI taxonomy): Eukaryota > Viridiplantae > Streptophyta > Magnoliopsida > Myrtales > Myrtaceae > Eucalyptus > Eucalyptus guilfoylei. Next base: position 29,676,818 of record CM027868.1, on the reverse strand, counting down.
GCTGGCGTTGATGGGCTTATGTGGGCCGGTTAATGACCGGCCCAAGCTCTCCTCAGTCGAAATTTTGGTCGTTGGACCCGAGGCTTCGAAATTATGATGTCCTTAGTTTGAAAATGCAGAAGAAACCTAGTAATGCGGCGTTTATATAAAATCATTGTTTATATCAAGGGTTGAATTTCATTATTATTGGTGAATTCGATCTCTCATAATTTTTTTGAAAATGTAGATATATGATTGATCCATCGGCAAAATTTGAATGTTGGTAGGTTTTCAGTAGTCTTTTGTATTTATATCAACTTCCACACTTAGAGTACCTATGCTAAGTAGAGTACCTATGCTAAGATTTGCGCCAAAAAGTTGAGTGTAAATATAAATGCTGTAGTTATTTTTCTCCTTACAAAGCTGTAGGTTTTTATTGTGGAGCTCCTCGTGAGTTAGACCCGGCAATTTGACCTCACATGGGCCCTAAATATAAGGTTCACATGAACATCACGAGATGGGCCAAGTCTGTGGATGCAAATCTAGACGAGTTTTTCTATGCCTCGAGACAGGGGGAGGAGTAGGTGACTTGTTTGCGTTAAATAAAGAGAAAAAAAAAATGTACGGTTGCCGATGAGCCGCGTCTCATTCTGCTCACGAATTCAAACGAAAAGGATATAACAAAAAAAGAAGAACTAGAAAGAAATATTAGAAGGCGTTGAGTTGTCCACCAAAGGATGGCGCGCTCCTGAAAGTCAACTGTCAACTGTCGACATCTTTTCGCAAGCACTGGTTTTAGTTAGGTAAATTTTCGTGCAAATATTCTATATTTGATTCTGCATACATAGGTTGTAGTACTACCAGTAGTAGGGGAGAAAGAGAGGAGAAAGAGAGGGAGGGGAGGAGAAAATATTGGGTAAGCTAGCCACGTCATATCACTCTGCCAGTCCAATCAAGATGCGACCCATGTCACCATGTGGCTCCGTGTGGAGCTGGGCCCCATCATGTTTTTAGTCAAACTTTTGCCTCCTCTCTCTCTCTCTCTCAAACCTGTTTCACCATGTTCTGCGCCTTTTTCTTCATGAAAGCTAAGACGCTCGCCCTCTCTTTTTCAAAAATCTCTCCTACCCAAAAGTCTACAAGTCGCCTTCGAGCTTAGCTGCCTCCACCATTGCCGCGAGGAGCCACTTGCTCCCAAGAGCCCCATTGATTGTAGCTGTGTCCCGAGCTCTAACCATAACCGTTTCGACCTCTTTGGTAAGCGCGAACACCCAAAAGTCCACCAATCGCCTCCGACCTCGGCCGCCTCTACCGTTGCTGCCAGGAGTCCCACCAATTGTGGCTGGGTCCTGAGCTCTTATCATCTTTGCCTCGGCCTCTTTCGTGAGTGCAAACACCCAAAAACCCGCAGGGCACTTCTAAGCTCGACCACCTCCGCTGTCGCCATTAAAAGCTACTCGCTCTTAAGAGCCCCGTCAGTCGTGGTTAGACCCGTCAAACGGGTGAGTTGGGTTGGGTTTGGGTCGGGTCAAAAATAGGTCGACCCATATTTGACCCATTTAACCTGTTTTGACCCATTTTCATGTAGTATAAATCTAGTGACCTATACCCGACTAGACCCATACCCAATCCGACCCATATTATTGAGACACATTAATATTTAACTCAATTCAGGAAAACCCACTCCCACTCATTTAATTCACTTTAAGCTCTACACGCACACACAGACATATGTATATATATATATATATATATATTACTTGAATAAAAACTTTACATCAAATTAAAAAAGTAAATTAAACAATACAAAATTAGTAAATAAAATAAAAAATGCAGAAAACCTTAAATTGAAATGCTTTTGAAAAATTATTGATAAGAAAAGGTTTGATTAGTTAATGATTGCCATGAAAATAATATTTGTTTATAACAAATCTTCTCCGATGCAAGAATGCAAAACTTCGTAATTGTGATTAACCAAATCAAAAATTACATTATATTGTTTAGAATTTCTATTTCGATATTGTTTGATTTTTGATCTATACAACATTGAACTTTCTCTAAAAGTACTTATCCGATATGTATATGGAGATCTATCTACCAAAAATATTTTAAAAAATAGAATTTTTAATTATTTTTAAAATTTTGAATTTATTATTATTATTATTATTATTATTATTATTATTATTATTATTATTATTATTATTATTATTATTATTATTATTTTCTTTTCTTTTTCTTCTTTTCTCTTTTTTTCTTTCTTCTTCTTCCTTCTTCTTCCCCCTTGTTCCTCCGCCGGCGGTCATCAACCCGAGCTCGCCGAGTCAAGCTCTGTCGCGGCAGGTGAGCCCAAGCTCAGCTGAAGCCGACAAGCTCACAACTCGCGAGATCCAGGCGAGTCCAAGCTCCAGCGTGGCCGGTGAGCTCGTGGCTTGCGAGATCCAAGCGAGCTCCGGCTTCGCTGAGGCTGGCCAGCTTGCAGCTCGCCAGATCTAGGGGAGCTCCGGCTCCGCCGAGGCCGGCGAGCTCGTTGCTCACCCAATCTAGGCGAGGCAGAGATCGCTGCTCGCCCGATCCCGGCGAGGCGGAGCTTGCTTATGGCCGTCGCCAGCCTCCCCATCACCATCTCCACCATCGCACACCCGAGTAGTCAAACGTCCGCAGAGACAAGTGGCGGAGGAGTGGCGTAGGCGAGCGACCAGTTGATACCTTTCAGTCACCGGAGTGGAAAATGGGTATCATGCATCTGCCGTTCCATTCGTCCGCAGAGATGAAGTGGGTCATGGGTGGGCCGTGTAAATGGGTCAAAAATGGGTCACAAATTCTAACCCATTCTAACCCATTTTCGACCCATTTAAATCAGACTCAATTTTTGGACCCAATTTTAGTTGGGTCTTTTAAAACTTCTGACCCATATGCAACCCATATTAAGAAAATATGAGTACAAAAATGGATCCATGACCCATTTTGACACCCCTAGTCGTGGTTGGGTCTCGAGCTCTGATAGTCTCCGCCTCGGCCTCTTTAGCAAGCACGGAGACCCAAAAGCCCCTCGATAGCCTCTGAGCTCGGCAGCCTCCGCTGTCATTGCCAAGAGCATCTCGCTCCCAAGAGCCCCGCCAGTCGTGGTTGGGTCCCTAGCTCTGACTGTCTCCGCCTTAGCCTCTTTGGCGAGCGTGGACACCCAAAAGCTCACTGGTCGCCTTCGAGCTCAATCGCCTCTGCCGTCACCACCAAGGGCTACTCGCTCCCAAGAGCCCGCTAGGCCTTGAGCTCTGACATTCTCCCCCTCAGCTTCCTCAGTGAGCATAGACACTTAAAAGCCCGTCAGTCGCCTCCGAGCTCAGCCGCCTCCGCCGTCGCGACTCACTCCCAAGAGCCTCGTTGGTTGTGGCTGTCCTGAGCTCTGATCGTTTCCACCTCAGCCTTTTCGGCGAGCGTAGACATCCAAAAGCCTGCCGGTCTCCTCCGAGTTGCAAGGTAGGTAGCCGGGTCTACACAATTATACCTATGGTTTATTTAAAACAAAAAACTTGCAACATTTTCTATCATGTTTTGCAAGGCATTTTTAGTTTGATCACATCTGCACCTCAAGAGGTATGCATGGATGCAAGACATGTTAGATAGCTATGGGAAAATATTGTACATCACTCATGTGCTCTAACACTTTCACGTTTTGGGTGGTGCAAATAGAAAAATAGATGAAAAAAGAGTCTAATATTAGGAAGAATGCAAAAAAAATGCTTGGGCCTGCAATTGCATCTCGACATTCTCGTATAAACAACAATTTACTGTTGAGTAGAGAACTATTGGGCTTTTCTAAGAATGCCTATAGTATTTCTCAAAGGTAATAATTACTATAGTAGCAAACTAAAAAAAACAACCAAAAGAACTGATCGATGGAAAGGAAGAAAACAAATCAAATCTCCGAATTCTTGTCGCCCATTTCTTAGAAAAAAAATGAAAATGATCATGTGATATGTTTCCATGCTGTTATAAGGTGCTAAAGAACTCAAAGTGAGTAGTGACGACACCACGATTGCTGTTATGAACAATTTTCAGCTTTGACAGATCTTGATGTTGTTGTACAACTTCACTATATGTTAGCTAAGAGAACAATATGTTTGAACATTAATGTTTGTTTTTTATATTTTATCTTGTTCCTTTAGATGCTTTTATAGTATGTGAACGTTATGGTAATATGTTTCTTTGAACTGCTTCTTGTCGCCCATTTCTTAGAAAAAATGAAAATGATCACATGATATGTTTCTATGCATTTATTACGTGCTAAAGAACTCAAAAGAGTTCATAGACCACATTTTAATTTATAGACTTGCTGTTAAAAACTTGAAAATTAAGATTCGTTGGAGGAGTGCATACAGGACCGTAGAAAACACCTTGACCTCACCAAAACACAAAAATAAAAAGAACCAGTTGATGCAGTCAAGACACTTTAGCCCATAAATTGCAAAATTAAACAAACAAAATAAAATGTCCAGACTTAATAGTGCAGTTAATCAAAATGTTCAATGGATTAACACTTACAAGACATAAAAGTTTGCCTCACTCAAATGATTAACGCAAGATTATAATCAGACCGCAAACCACGTATAATCATGCGGATAAAGCAAAAGGGAAGGTCAACAAAAGTACCAACAAAAAAGAAACCAAGTCTCGCCCTCAAGCGCAAGTACTATCTATGTATGAATGATTAGCACAGAACTATCATATTTTCGGTAAAGAAAACTACTCTAAGATCCGTTATGGTGATAGTACCTCTAGTGGACACGTATGTTGAGTGTCTAGTAGTTGGTAGACCTGAGCTCTAGAATCTCTACTCGGTTATTTATTGTGGTGTTATTTTGCAAAGAAAAAAGCAGTATGACTAGCATGTTAAGGATAGTTGATTTTTTATTCTCCAATCTTATTGAGGGCTTGGGATAGCCAATGTGCATAATTAGATTATGAGAAAGTTTTTATTTATAAATAGTTCTTGAGACAGGTTATAATTACAAAAGATTAAGAAAGTCCGCCTACCGTGGTGTAGTAACAAAATGATATATGTCAAAAATCTTCTTAACTTATTGTCACGCTCTTTATAGATCCTTCTTCCTTATCTAGGCCGATCTTGTAATGACATGTGGTATTGATGGTAGTGTTTCATTAAAGTTTCATATTTTGAGTGTCTATGATTTTTAATGTTGTTTGGTTTGGATTAAGATGGACTCGTAATTAGTTGTTGGAATATTGTGAAGGTTGAGCAATTCCATTCTAAGCTCGTTGCGACTGACATTCAGGTTAGGTGCTTTCATTTTTATCTATTTTCTTGTGCCATGATGATTCCCAAACTAGTTTGCTTCATTTGTTGTTCTTTTTTCTCGAATGATATTGTTGTTGGTTCCATGTTGTATCATTTTGTGCATCTTGTGAATTGTTGGGTATCAAGGAAGTTGAAATTGGGCTCGTTGCACGCTTCTCTAGCACCAATTGATTACTTAGAATGTGTTGTGAAGCCATAGTTTAATCTTATGGAATTGAAAATGTCTAGCAGAGTAAAGAGCATTCTATTGTTTGTAATTATGTTTACACCACATAATTATTTCCTCCTAGATTAGAGGGGTGGACTGCAAGCACATTTTTTATATATGAAATTTTTGGTTGCGCTTAATAAGGGTGATGACGTAGGAGAAGATTTGATTGATTATAAGGGGGAGGTTTTCTAATCTATCCAAATTTTAGGTTACTAGAATATCGTTGCGTTCACATGTATTTATGGGTCTGCAATTAAATTCTTTGTGCTTTTTTGTTATGATTTCTTGAGTTGATTCTTTCATGTTTATAGTTTTGGCATATATGTTCTTTTAAATTCTTTGTTTTTCTTTTGTTATAATATCTTCATTTGGAGTCACCAGGCTTCTTTCGTCTTTTTTGATGATCAAATGAACTAAGCTTTTCAACATACGCATCTTTGTGCTTATAGGTTGCTCCCTATAGTTTTTACCAGTTCAATTCCAAAATCAGTTGCTGAAAAGATTATTCGGAGGGAACTCAAGAAGTCGTTGATTGCTAGATTGCTAGAGCCGTATTTTTCTGGGAATTCTTTTTTGTGCTCCAACGAGGACCGCAAGCTCTATAAGAACTCCCAAGCTTTGAAGTGCTACAACTGTGATTCGTGCAAGTAAATGTCATTGCTTTGATGCTTGCTTCTCTTATTTCTCTTGCTGTAATGTCTGATTGTCACTTGCTGTCCTAAGGCTGGAGTTGCTCAGTACATGAAGACCAAGTGGAGAGTGGTCGCAATTTCCAATGTTATCATGTTTTTTTCTTGCTAAGGCAAACTAAATCAGAAGACAAAAGGGTTGTTTCAAATTCTTATCTAGACGTTTCAGTTGGTGTTCTTTCCTGGTTTTCTTCTAATTGCACTTCTCCTGCCAGTGATTCATTTCATCAGATTCTGCACGAGGCAAAATGCTGCTTGGAACTGCTCTAAAACTTGAGAAAAATAGGCCATAATCCGAAAATGGACAAATTATTGCCAAAAGTCGAGAGAGTTCTCTTCAAACAAGACCGAGCCAATGCCATTCCTCTACATTAGATAAACATGTCGGATTTGTTTCTTCATTGGAATTTGTTTTGTGAACGCAAACATGTGTCAATGTGAGCTTAGTAGTTGAAGCATGAATTGTAAACATTTGAAGGATGATATATTCATTTGTTCATGTAAATAAATTTCATCTTGGTTTCTTTGCTTACTTTGTGTAATGAGAGATATTTATTTGTCAATTGCAATATAAGGAGAAATTTGATATTTGATTCGAGAAAGTGGTATGTCCGTGAAGACTTTTCACGGTGATGAGAAATCAGTAGTTCAAGAGAACAAATTATAAATTCAAAGTGCATTTTGAAGAGTCGGTCTCTTTCGTATGTTGTTCCCACAGTTTACTCATCTTTCACTTGGGAAAAAAGTCAGATTTGCACAAAGAAGTGAGTGGCATCAATGTGTAATTCTAAATTCAAAGTGCCAAGCTACCACAGAAGAGTTAATAAACACATGATGAATGAAGTCATTCATTACATCAAGTCTTGTGTATCGATTTAACAAGAGGATTGATATAAGATTAAGCAATTCATACGTCTACAAGATAGCTCTTAAATCCAGTAACTCCACACTCAGAAGCTCAACCACAGGTTCTGGGAAATCTATGGCATATTGGCAGGACAAATGAAACCAGGAACTTGAAGATGATGACCATGGAAGTAGAGAAGAAGCAGGACATTGGGAACACCATGTCTCCTGATTGATTAGCCTTGGTCGATCATTTTCTTCTTTATCAATGACGAGCACTATTCTCTCTTAATAAAGTTAATTGAATAAGTGCTGAACCAACATGAAAAAGCCATTTCATATTTATCCAAGGCTCAGATGTCACCGAAACAAGGATCACTCGCAGATTTGGATGCAGGAATATCCTCTAAACCCATTTTCAGTGCTATCTTCCGAAATAGAACGGGAGGACTTTTCAAGCCAATGGACTCATAGAATCGGTTGGCCAGCTCCACAAGTGTCGTTTTGTCCTTCCCAATCTTCCTAATCGAGTTATAGTAGCCAAAGCCAAGCATGGTATGCTGCTTCTTTAAAACTAGCATCAATTTTTGCCATTGAGTCCTTCCTCTGTAGCAGAGAGAATATTAGGCATAGCAAAAAGGAAAGGCAAGCCAAACTTTGTTATTAACGAAAGGAGTGTCAAAAGCCAGAAGAGAAGCATTAGCGGAATTGCTCTTTGATTGTGAGTGAAATCATCATATTGCTCATCCCGAGAAAAAGGAAGAAACTAAAGTTTTACCTGCAAGGACGATTCCCTTCCTAAAAAAAGCCTATATTGTCACTTTGATCACTTATTTTAAACTTCATAAGAAAAAAAATTAACATTACAGTCTATGTTAGGATATTTAAATATCAACTTATCAAGCATGACGGCAACAATAAAAGCTACTCCAATCAGGTTCCATGAGCAACATTTACATAAGCATACAATTAGCAAAAGAAGATTGGGGCACATGAAAACCATGACTTTGACATCTGGATCCACAGATGGTACAGGGATTCTATCGATGTTCATATCTTTCACTTCATCCAGGAAATATTCTATCAATGGTACGGCTAGAATGGGATTCTAGCATTGATTCCCAAAGCTCGTCATATATGCGAGTTCGGTAAAGCTGAGGTTTCCTAGAATGCATCTCTATAACACTCATCCTCATTTCGTGAAGAAGTGAATACAGGAGCAATGTTACCAACACCTTTGTACCAAATACAATGACTTGGGCACAGTGATATTGTTAAATGTGTACAAAATGACATCATTAAAATAAAGAATAGTCTCATTGACACCTTGTAATCAGGTGCCTCCCAAATATGCTCCTTGAGAAAATAAGGAACAACTTGAAAATGCATGTCATGAGGAGCAACTACATTGGACTGCTTAACCTGCAACAACAGGTAACATATGTGTACAGCTAATCAAACATAAAGAGGAATTATGGATAGTTGAAAATAGTAAAAGAGTGAGAAATGAAATAAATATGGCAGTAAATTAGTCCATTATTAATACACATGCTTGTTTTTTTAACCCCCTTCCACATTTGGAATATAATACATGGCTATGAATAAAGGGCAATCTTGGCTTACTCAGTTCCATATTTTGTTACTTTAAACTACTACATATAAGACCCAGATAGATTCAAATGTCTTAGACTACTCATGATGATCAATTCAGCAGAACACCACAACATACCTGGGCATGAGTCTTCACACAATCTTCCATAGTAATAACTTGTCTCAAGAACTATTCATAAATAAAAACTTTCTCAGAATCTAATTATGGGCTTGGCTGTCCTAAGCCCTCAAGGAGATTGGAGAATAAACAATCAACTATCCTCAACATGCTAGTCATATGGTTTTCTTTCTTTGCCGAAGAACACTATAATAAATAACCAAGAAGAGATTCTAGAGCTCAGATCTGCCAACTACTAGATGCTCAACGTACGTGTTCACTGGCCAAAATAACATTCTACAGGAAAGGGTGGAAGTACTTTACCAAAAGCATGACCATAGCCATCTGAAAAGTGGTTATCATCTATCTCACAGCAAACAACTAGCCATTTATCCTTTAAACCCATTTTCAATGATGTCTTTCGGAATAGCACGGGAGGATTTTTCAAACCAATGGACTCGTAGAATCAGTTGGTTAGCTCCACAAGTGTTGTTTTGTCCCTTCCAATCTCCCAGATCGAGTTATAGTAGTTAAAGCCAAGCATGGTATGCTGCTTCTTTAAAACTAGTAACAACAGTTAAACATATGCCAATCAAAAGCAACTGCACCATAGTGCATGTGAATGAACATAAGTGACTTGAGTTTGCGTTAAAAGCTGCCACATGCTCATTGTATAACGAAGAAAGCATACAAAGAAGCTTCTTAAAATAGCATATTGTCATATTCAACTAGATAATTGATGCGTATAGACAATGGGAACCTGTTTGATGCCCCATCAGCAATCAAGCAAACACACCAACCAAAAAAAATAAAAATGACAATAGGTAAAAACATCATCTAACCTTAGTCCACATCATAAGTAGTAAGAAATTGAAACATTGATTCTTTGCTTGTCATTAACACAAAAGATGCAGCTGGAAAAAAAAAAATTCATCTCGCAGCAATACTCACATCATCCATCATGGCCATCAAAATGCTCGCTCCAACCAGGCAAATGCTTTTTAGCATTTTTTCTTCCAGGCTTGTTCAAATTGAGGCGGCTCATCTAGATAGTCATGACGTTACATATATGAGCTATATGAATGAACCTTTTTTAGGAATCCGGCATCCAACAAACAAGAAAATCAATAACATTGTTAAGGCTGTATAGAGTCTGCATACTATCCACCTTACCATAAAAATAAGCTTCCTAATAACAGCATGGCCTTGCCGTAAGTATTGCTACAAGTGTTGGATGACCAACACCCCATCAGCTGGGGTGTTGGTCATCTCTTGAATATGCCTATTAAATAAACCATGCCCTTCTCATTAAGCCGAAGCTCCTTCCTCATATGCTCAACTTGCTGATTATCCCCCTAAACAATGATCTCCGATAGCGTCTAGTCTTCCGCCACTATCATCATTACCTTAATTAGCTCTTTCCTCATTGCTCGCTTCCATATAAAGGGTTCAGCATATTCACACCTGATTTCTGTTCTTCGGAATGAGGAACACTAGAACTCGAACTCTTCAAGGGAAAACAATCTTCAATTACACTAAGGGCCTCAATGCAGTGATCCAAAACCAGTTTTTACGAATTTCCATAACCGTAATTGTAAGAACCAGGCCAATGCAAGAGCAAAATGTCAGCAATGCCGCTTGTCCTTGGCTCAGAGTCATAATCCCTTCAGACCTCCAAACAAGAACATGAAGCAAATTAACTAGCAGCCCTTTTAGAACAGAGCATCATGGTTGGTTTGCTTTTATTTGCAGTAATAATGGTGGCGAAAACTCATAAGCGGACTCGCTCCCCCCTCTCTCTTGGGGGGACCATTTTGTACTGAACCCATCACCACCAAAGAGAAAAGAAAAAATAACAAAGTTCATGAATCAAAGCATGTTGTTGGAGAAAACTCTTTTAATGTTTTGAAGTTGACAAAACTTATCCAGAGTCTAGTCTGAAGACTTCCAGACTTTAGTGTCATTATCCAGAGTCTAGTTTGAAGACTTCCAGACTTTAGTGTCAAAGTCTAAAGTATCCCAGACTTTGTGTCAAAGTTTGCTCACACTGACAAATTCCAGACTGAACGTTACTGAAGAATGAAGACTTATCTAGATGCGAGTTTTTGTTTCTTCAGGAGTTTGATTCTTATGGATTATGGATGGCTTTTTGGTTGGATATATCACCTACAAAATTGATTATCTTCATTGGAATCAATTTAGATAAATCAAATCTTTTCGGATTGCAAGTAAACTTGGAAAGTATCTACTTATGGAAACCAAGATCCTGATTGTATGGGCGAACGGGATTGACAGGCTTTCATCACAATCTTCAAACGGCTCGAGATCTCCTTGATTGATTCTGTCCAATGGGTAGATTGGAAGAATTCCTTTGGAAAGTGCCAACGATCGAGAACGCATGAAGGAGTATTTAAGGAGGACTCTCCAAGCTGTTCGATAGAGTGTGTGAAAGAAAAATTCAAAGTCTGAAGCTTTCCATTTCCTTGTTACTCCAAATACTGAGCTTAAAGTTGTATACAAAAGAGAGAAACACTTAGTGTGACTTCGTGAGAGAGCAGTAGAGACTCTTTGTTGTGAAGTTAGATCACAAGACTGTAAAATCTCCTTTGATTCTTAGTGAAATTCAGTCAGTAGGCTGTCAGCGTGGAGAGTGGACGTAGGCTTGATCTAAGCCGAACCACTATAATTTTTGTGTTCTTATTATCTTCCTTAAACTCATTTACTTTGTTTGTAATTTTATTTAATTACTAAAGTCTGAACTTGCTCAAAGTCTGTTGTTCTTAAGACTCTATTTTAGACGCAAAATATTTCTACTGTTTCTTTCGAAAAATTTCCTTTACACCTATTCACCCCCCCTCTAGGTGTTCATACTAGCACTAACAATTGGTGTCAGAGCTCGTGTGCTTATTTTATTGAAGTGTTTCTACTTCTAAGCTAAAGATCTATGGCTAGTATTTTGGCTCCAGGATTGGTCGAAGGTCAGAGCAACACCAGACCTCCTTACTTTGATGGGAAGGAGTACAATGTGTGGAAAAACAAAATGAAGACATTTCTGAGATCGAAAGATCCCCTGGAATGGGATGTGGTAGAAAAATGGATCAATCCCAAAGCTACATCAACCTCAGAAAGATGAAAGGAAGTTGTAGATGTTGGTGAAATGACACAAGCAGAAATAACCAAGAGACAAGCTCTTGATGCTAAAGCTATCTACTATTTATACTGTGCTTTATCTCCTACTGAGTATAACCAGATTTCTTCTTGTGAAACATCGAAAGAAGTTTGAGATAGATTGCACGTTACCTATGGAGGAACTAATCGAGTAAAGGAAATGAAAATCAACATTCTACTTGGACAGTATGAAGCCTTCAAGATGAAGCCTGGAGAATCCATCACTGTTATGTTCAGTCATTTCATTGAAATCGTGAATGAATTGGCATATCAAGGACAACCAATCTCAGGACCAATGAAGGTCAATAAATTGCTGCGTGGACTCTCCAAAAACTGAAATCATGTAAAGACGTCAATTAGAGAAACTTAGAGGATCATGCCTCTTTTAGTAGACGAACTAGTAGGCACACTTCAATCATATGAAGTGGAGTAGATCAATGAAGAAGAAGATCCAAGAGGTAAAAAGTCAATTGCTTTAAAATCTAACGATGATTCTGATGATACATATTTAGAAGATGATATGGACGATGAAGAGCTAGCACTTATGATTAAGAAGTTCAGGAAGTTGAATAAAAATGGAAGAATATTCAACTGAAAGAAGCAGAACACGCAAAATTTCCAGAAGAGATCGACTGAAGAAAATGAAACCAGCAAAGAAGTAATATGCTTCGAATGCAAGAAAAATGGGCATATCAGACCCAACTGCTCTTTGTTGAAGAAAAAGAATGGAAGAACTGAGAAATACAAAAAGGCTCTCAAAGTTGAAACCTGGAGTGACACTGAGTGCGAAGAAAGTGAAGAGGAATATGCCAATATTTGTTTGATGGCTCATTCCGACTCAGACTCAGAATCAGAAACAGACTCTGATTTAGACTCAAACAAAGAACTTGAGGTTAGTGATTTAAAAATTCCTATTAAAGTTTCAAAGTACATAGAAGAACTTTGTCTCAGTCTCAAAACGTCTCTTAAAACGATTTCCGAACTAAAAAGAGAAAATTCCAAGCTGAGGCAAAAGGAAACTTTTTGGAAAGAAAAGTTTGAAAGTTTGGATAAGAGTTTTGTTGATTTGAAAGTAAATTCTGATTCTTTTTTGAAGGAAAATGCCTTTTTAAAAGAAAATATTTCAAATATCACAAAAAGATTTTTGAAAGGATCTGAAAAGTCGGAGAAAATTATTTCAATACAAAAACCTTATTTTAACAAATCTGGTTTGGGTATGACTTCAGAAACTATTCCATTAATTGATTTTCTCAAAGTAAAAGAGAGACTCAAACAAAGACTTGCAAATGCATTTTACAAAAATCATTTTCAAAGAATTTTTGTAAAACCTATTGGCTGAGGTGCTCTCAAATGTTCAAGGTGTAACAACTCAGAATATTTCGAGAAGGAATGTCCCAAAGTTTGGAGACCTGTTAAGAAGGACTGGGCAAAGATCGTTTTTAATGCTAACTCTCCTAGACCTAAGAGAATCTGGGTACCAAAGAAAACTTGAGTTCTTATTATAATTGCAGGTCACTATCAAGAAAAAGATCAAATGGTATTTGGATAGTAGTTGTTCGAGACACATGACAGGAGATTCAAGTTGTTTTATAAAACTAGTTCAAATGAATGGTGGAAAAGTTTCATTTGGGGGAAACAACAAAGGAATAATTGTTAGATGTGGAACCATGAAAATTGGACGCCTGACTATCAATAATGTTTCCTTGGTGGAAGGTTTGAATTACAATCTACTCAACATAAGTCAGCTTTGCGATACTTGATTCAAAATAAATTTCCAAGAAGACATTTGTTCGGGAACCAGTAAAGATTTCTCTCAATCTTTCACTAGACGAAAGCATGGGAACATTTATCTTCTGGATATTAAACCAAAAAGTTCTCAGTGTCTTATATCCATTCAAGATGAAGTAAATCTTTGGTATCGAAAGTTTAGTCATGTTAACATGAAGCAGATTGCCAAGATTTCTTCCAAGAAGCTTGTTTGTGGTCTTCCTAACCTGACTTATCAAAAGTCTAAATTATGCACTCCATATGTTTTAGGAAAATAGGTTAGAAGTTCTTTTAAACTTGTAAATCAAATTTCTACCAATCGAGCTTTGCAGCTTCTGCATATGGACCTCTTTGGACCAACTAGAACTCAAAGTATTGGTGGAAAGAAATACTGTATAGTAATTGTGGATGATTACTCTCGTTTTATTTGGGTTTACTTTCTGGCAAATAAGTATGAAACTTTCTCTCACTTCTCAAAGTTTGCCAAGAAGGTTCAGAATGAAAAATGATATGTTATTTCAAGCATATGAACAGATCATGGAGGTGAGTTTGAAAATCAAGACTTTGTGAAGTTTTGTGATGAATCTGGTTTCTAGCATGTTTTCTCTTCTCCATACACTCCATAACAAAATGGGATCGTGGAAAGAAAGAATAGAAATTTACAGAAGATGGCCAGAGCCCTCTTAATTGAGAACAAAATTTCCTCTCGATTTTGGGTTGAAGCAGTTTCTACAGCTTACTACATCATCAATAGAGTGTTCTTGAGGCCTATTCTAGAGAAAACTCCTTATAAAGTGTATAAAGGGAAGAAACCAAATGTTTCTTACTTCCATGTATTCGGCTGTAAATGTTATGTTTTGAAAAATCCAAATGATCGAACTGGGAAGTTTGAAGAAAAATCAGACGGTGGAATTTTCCTTGGCTACTCAACCTCAAGCAAAGCTTACAGGGTCTTTAACAAGAAGACTCAGTCTGTGGAAGAATCCATGAACGTCAAATTTGAGGAGACTCAACCAAATTAGACTCAACTTGAAGAGTCTGAACCCGTTTCAGACTTTACAAAGTTTACTTCCCCTGAAGAGGTTCAGACTTCTAGAGATCAGTAACAAGCAGATCTAGAAGATTCAACCGAAGCAGAGGATCAGCAGACTCTTAAATCAACCAGAAACTGGAAGCATAAGTCAAGTCATCCCACAAATCTCATCATTGGCAACATTGAAGAAGGAATTCGTACCAGATCCAAAAGGCGAGAAGAGTCTAGTGCTTTAGCACTTGTTTATGAGATTGAACCCAAAAGTGTAGAAGAAACCCTGTCTGATAAAAGCTGGATCGAAGCTATGCAAGAAGAGCTCAAACAATTCATCATCAACAATGTTTGGGAGCTAATTCCTAAACCTAAAGGTAAGTCTTTTATTGGGACAAAATGGGTTTTTAGGAACAAGATGGACGAGAAATGAAAAGTGGTCAAGAACAAAGCAAGACTCATGGCCAAATGATATACGCAAGAAGAATGGATAGATTATGATGAGATTTATGCACTAGTAGCGAGATTAGAAGCAATAAGACTATTACTTGCTTTTGCTTGCTATAAAGATTTCAGGTTATTCTAGATGGATGTAAAGAGTGCCTTCCTCAATGGATTCATCCAAGAAGAAGTCTATGTGGAACAACCACCAGGATTTGAAAATCCAAGAAAGCCAGACTCAGTCTACAGACTGAAAAAGACCTTGTATGGATTGAAGCAAGCACCTCGAGCCTGGTATGAAAGGTTAAGTAAATTCCTAACCAAAAATGATTTTGTTAAGGGAAAGGTAGATACTACTTTGTTCATAAAAAGAGAGGGTAAAGACTTTCTACTGGTTCAAATTTATGTTGATAATATTATCTTTGGATCCCCTAATGAAAATCTATGCAATAAATTCTCTAGATGTATGCAAGATGAATTCGAGATGAGTATGATGGGTGAGTTAACCTTCTTTCTGGGATTGCAAGTTAGACAATCAAAAAAATGTATCTTTGTTCACCAAGAGAAGTATGCGAAAGATCTTATCAAGAAATTCGGATTGGAAAATTGCAAGAAGACAGACACCAATGTCAAGTTCTTCGAAGCTGGATAAAGATGAAGGAGGAAAGAAAGTAGACCAAAAGCTTTACAGAAGCATTATAGGTTCTCTTCTTTACCTTACTGCATCTAGACCTGATATTTTATTTAGTGTTTGCATCTGTGCTAGATTCCAATCAGATCCCAAAGAATCTCATTTAAGTGCTGCAAAATGCATCATCAAATATATTGTAACTACTCCAAAGCTAGGTCTATGGTATCCTAAAGAATGAGACTTCACACTTCTTGGATATTCAGACGCAGATTTAGAAGGTTGTAAAGTTGATAGAAAGAGTACTTCTAGTACTTGTCAACGACTTGGCATCATGCTAGTATCTTGGTTCTCAAGGAAACAGAGTACTGTAACTCTATCAACAGCAGAAGCAGAGTATGTGGCTCTTGGAAACTGTTGTTCTCAAATTTTGTGGATAAGACAATAGCTAAGAGACTTTGGAATTGAATAATCGTGCACTGAGATAAGATGTGACAACATTAGTGCCATTAATCTCACCAAGAATCCAATCCTTCATTCAAGGGTAAAGCATATAGAGATTCGACATCATTTCATAAGAGATCATGTCCAAAATGGGGAGATTATAATTCCGTTCATTGTGTGACATTCTGATTTTCAGGTTCTACTTTGGATTGGATAAGTTGGGCTTTTCATCGACGCACCTATAGTACTACTCTTTGAGATGGCCACTCACGAGATAACTAGTCTATCAGGTGAAGCCGTTAAGGGATTTTAATGCAATAGATTTGAGAATTCAACTAGAAATCGATTGCTCGACCGTGCTAATCTGCAAGAGTCATTACGGCACAATTTAAAATCGATCAGAGACCGGAGATAGGTCAATTCGACAGAGGTGTGTGATTAAGGGTGGGTGATTCCACCTAATCGCAAAATTCTTGTCGATCGGTATTAGACCGATTTTTCTGATATTTTAGGTACCCTGTGCCCGTATTTAAAATTTTGAGATTTTCACGACAACCGAGAGTTGCCAATGTGTTGAAGATGTACATTGTGGTTCGAAAATAATCGACCACGGGTCAATTTCGCTAAAAATTCCTAAAAGCTACCGGTAGGTTAGGTCACGAGAAAATCGCGTCAGATTGAAATTAATCACGAATTTGAACTCGATTTCAGAAATTGGAAATTCTGTCATGTCATGATTTATTTAAGGAACGTCGACTCATCTTTTGAGGAATTTTTAGCGAGTTCGGGACTTTTATGGAAAATCGATTCGAAGTATTCGGAAAACGAGCGGAAATTCAGATTGGCCAATTTGAAGGGATTTTTGGCCTCCTGTGTAAACTACTTGGTGAAAGGAAATTTTGTGGGCTTTTTCTTTAACAAAATTAGACATAAATTGGAGAGAGTTGTTAAGAAATCAGATTTCGGGAAAAAGGAAATAGAATTCTGAATTGAGGGAAATAGCCATTTTTGTTGCCCAAGACTTGTTATTTGGGAGAAGTATGGTGCAAGAAAGCAAGTGAGGATCAAGTATTTTAGCAAGAAGATTTTTGGGGACCAAATTGGATGAAATTGAAGTCCAATTGAGTGAAATTCGTAAGCTAGATGGACTGTATTATTTTGGTCTTCAATTGGACTTCAAATTGTGCAAGTTGGTGAAGAAATTGGCCCTAGGATGACCAATTGACATAGTTGGATGAAGATGGGCTGAAGATAAAGATGAATAGGCACTCAAGTATTCCAAAGATATTTGTTTTGACTCTCTTTTCTCCCCCACCAGCTTCTCACGCACGTTCGGCCGCCTATTCCCCTCTCCAATTTGCACACGTCTCTCCCTCTCTCTTCCTCTCTCTTTATTTTTGCACGTTCTTCTTCCCCCCTAGCCAACAATCCCTGCTCTCTTATCCCTTCTCCCTTCTTCGGTTTGTCTCCTGCGCATGTCAACCTCGTTGACTCCTCCTTCTTCGCGGTCCCAGCCCCTCCATTTTGCTACCAACATCTTCGTGCGTCTTTGTCCCTCTGCTAGCACCATTGAACCTCTCTCTTTCCCCCACACCCTACTGCCGCTCCACCTTTGGCTATCCCCTCAACCGAAGCACCCCACCGACTCTCCTTCCTTCACATGGCCTCATTTGCTGCCAACAGTCAACCATCTTCCACCAAATTCTTCTCTCGCCACCTCATGCTCATGCACGTCCAAGCTTCAATCTTCATTGAAGTTAAAGCTACCGAAGCAGCCCACCGTCACCTCCTTTATTCATTCGCTTCCCTCACACCAGCAACGCTCTCTCCAATGTTCCAACGAGCCCACAACCAGTCTGTCAAGCTGAGCCCAGCAGCTCAGCCCCCTTCGCATCTAGACTGAGCAGCCTCACCGTGGGCTTTGTGGCCAATTTCGGCCCGATCCGGGCTCCCGTTGGTGCCACCGCTTCGGAGTTTATCAGCCGCCGTCGCGTCGCTGTCGCCATGAACTGGTTTTCGCGTTAATCCAGTGAGTTTACTCACTAATCCCTACTTAAGAAGTTAATTATGCTTAAGGGTTGATTAGTTTAGGTTAAGCTTGGTTTAGGTGGTTAGTTAGAACTGATTAGTAATTTAATCGTTCGTTATTGCATGTTAGGTGGTTAAAGTAGTGCAATTAGCAAGTAGATAAGTCGTAGTATTTATCTAGATAGGTTTGGAAATTTTCCAGGCCCATCTCGGTATTTAATTAGGCTTTTCCGGCCTAAGTGGGTATTTATTAATTAATTTTCGTAATTATTTAATTAATTATTAATTTTCGAAAATTAGACAGAATAGCCGGTGACCGGAATTTTATACTAATCGCAATGGTATGATTTGTTTATTTAATTGAGTGCTGGATTGTGCAAATTGAGTATGATTTGTAATTTTGGATATTTATCCCAAAATTTATTAACTTCGGTAATTAATTAGAAAATCACTGGTTGTCGGTTTACAGCGCCAAAAATATTTTTATCGACTATATAATTAGTGGGAGTTTATAAAGTAAAAATAATATATTTTTGGCTAAGACCGATCGTATATTCACACGCGATTATTTTTATTGAGTATGATAAAAATGGTGAAGCGGTGGATTGATTAGAGTGGTATAATGTATCAGCCTGCGGGCTTGATACATCAGCTCAGAGTGAACAGTATACCCTAAGTATCGCATAACTTCGGTGAGCAATTAAGTATCGTATAGCTTCGGTGAGCAATTAAGTGCTGCACAACTTTGGTGAGCATTAGCCATATACTATATCAGCCTGAGGGTTTCGATATATCAGCTTAGGGTGAGCAGTATACGTGGTTATCAACTTTTGGTGAGCATTTCTATCTATATTCAGCTTAGGGTGAGTAGTCCTTGATGTGATCGAACTTTATAGATAGTACAGAATGAGTGGACCGAGAGATGGTCTTGATGACACGGAATCGACTAAGTCGATTGATCAATGACTCGATCTGATTTGATGTTTTGATGTGCTGAAGTGATTCATTGAAATTATATGAATCTTTCTGACTTGCAGGAAGGAACTGAGGTAAAGGTAAGGCCTCTGACTTGTACTTGTGCTTAGGCAGCTCTTGGGGCGTATTTTCTTCCTAGTCGGGGCTTAGAGGGTGAACTTGCTGAGACATCGTCTCACCTCGTTATGGGATAATATTTTCAAGTCCTTAGATGGCAGTTCAGGAGGACCCGAAGCTCTGGAGTTTGATGAGGAGGAGACCGAAGAATCGACGAACGTGTTTGACTAGTGGGTCATAGGACAGTTCCCATTTTGTTGAGTCGATCTTTTGTAAACAACCTAGTATTGTGTATAAACCTGAAGTGTTTATAAAAGGCTTGTTTTGGTTGTGAATTATTGCCTGCTTTTCTATCCCATCTTGTTGTTGTCTGGGGATTTATTATTCGCTTCCGCATGCGCATTAAAATGAATGGGTCGGCGACGCATCCTGGGACGTCGCTATTTAATCGACCACCGAGGGATGGGCACGCACTCGGAGGATCGAGGCGTGACACATTGACTCGAAGAATCAGTTGGTAGACATATTTACAAAGCCTCTGGAGAAAAATCTATTTGAGTCTATTCGCACCAGACTAAATATTTTATCTCTTACCAGTTAAAGTCTAAAGTTGATCAGACTCAGAATGTCCAAGTAACTACTTCTATAAGTTATATCTCTTCAATGCAGGTAATTTAATTTTTAGTATGAAAATTCCGAATAGATATGTTGATATTTGAATCGTTGCTTGATTATTTTATTTTTAGAAATTATCTTTTTCGAAATTTTAAATTTTTGGCAGTTTTTATTTTTGAAAAAAGCAGTTTTCTTTTTTCCTTATGACTGTTCGACTAACCCCGTTTTACTTCCTTTATAGTCGAGTCTTTTTCTACATTCACATCTTTTCGAAAACCCTAACAGACTCCACACTCTCATCTCTACTCTCAAGTTTTCTACGCAAGTTTTCATCTTTTTCACTCAAACGTGTTCTGGAAATCCTCAAAGACTACGAAGATGTCTTTTCAAAGGAAGTCGTCTTGGATCTCAAGCAGGGGACCACGAAATAGGCCTGAGGGTCCTACACATTTTGACTTGATCGAAGAAGACGAGTCTCCACAACGTGCTACACAGAATTCTCCGCGCCAATCAGTGAAAGAAGAAATCGAGGAACATACAAAACCTCTCAGAACCTTGAAACCCCAGGTTCTTTATAAGCTTTTCTCTCATTTGAAGCAAGGTGGTACTCCTATGTCTTTTATCGATGAATTTCTAAGAGAAAGAGGATATAAGAATGAGACTCTGTTCTTGCGAGCGATAGAAAGATTAGGAATAGCGCCGGAAGGAGCGACAGATAGGGCGTTTCAAAACTTTCCAAATGATCCTCATTTTAGTTCTTTCAATCAGCCTAAAAGCAAAGACGATGATGAAATGATGTTTTCAAACTTCCAGTCAAGAATGGGCATTGCTACTGAAATGACTGGTGATGGAATGAGTCTTTTTCGTTCTAAGGATCACAAAAAGGCTTACTCCAAATTGCTGAAAAGAGGGATGAACCCTCAATCCGTCGATTTTGATTTTCTAAATTCAATAAAGGTGAACTTGAGGGAGAAGCTGACTCTCCTTCAACTAGAGAACTTTTGCTCTGAAACTGCTATCGCATATCCTGAGTTGATTGCATATTTTTATTCGAACTTGTCTTTTCTTGACCCGAATAGATTTCAATTCACTGTGCATGATAAAAGCTATGTGGTAGATATTGACACTTTGGCTGACATGATTGGGGGTGGAAAAGAGTAGTTTCCAACCAATAAATGTCTCGGTTGGTCATGCAACAAGATTTCTTGTTAGGGACGGACTCCCTGAAGGAGGCATCACTTATTCCAGACTGTCTACCTCGAATATTTTGCTGCATAAAGTCGTGATCAACTGCATCCGACCAAAGTCAACTTCAAAGACAGATGTTTCCCGATCTAAAGCCAAACTGATGTTTGCCATCAATAATGGAATGAAGTTCTCTCTGCCTTATACAATCCTGATGCATATGTACAGGAATGTTGTAAAGGATAAGGGACAGCTCCCTTACTTAGCGTTGGTCACACAACTGTTCAGACATTTTCAGATTGAGTTTCTAGCCTCTCTTTGTGTTCGAACTATTGCTCCTATGGTTATAGGATTGAAGATGGTGTCCAAGATGAGGTTGAAAGAACTGAACAAGGCCATCGAGAGCTTGAAGGAAAAGTCCCCCAGCAAGACCAAACAAGACTTTGCTGCAAAAAGGAAAGGCAAAGAAATTGTGTGTGAACCTGTCAAGAAGAGAAGATCTCTTATCCTGCAAGACGAAGAGAATGAGGATAATCTTGCTATCTCTGCCTATGCCTTGAAAAATCTTGAGAGTTTTGTCAGTTTTGAGCAGCAACAGGACAAAGAAGGAAGAGAAGACAGAGAAGGAACAGAGGAAAGAGAAGAAGCAGGAAAAGAAGCCAGAGAAGAAGGAAGAGAAAAAGAGGAGGGTCAGGATGACTCTCATGAACCAACATTTGCAATATCCTTGTTTGCGGATTTAGAAAAGACAAGGAGTGGAACTGTAGGAGCTCAAACCGAAAAGGAACATCACTCTAGTACTGCAATTGAGAAGGAACAAGAAGAAGAATTCATTTCTCCACCTATAGCCACAGAAACAAGGGGAGTTTGTGAGAAAAGAGGTACTTCTTCTCCTCTTTTTACAAGTGATGATGTTAGTAGATCTCCTGCCGATCCAGAGGATGTTTATGCTTCACATTTTCCTGAAGCTGATATTGGAGAATCTACTCCAAGTCTTGGAAGTAAAGGAGCTAATGTCCCCTCATCTCTCAACACTCCACAAACTGAAAGTGCTGAGGCTAGTCCGCATTTAAAACCTAATGCAGACTTTCCAAGGCTGCTAGAGCTCCTTCTGGAGATAAAAGCACAGTAATATGGAATTGAGTGTGAGATTCAGAAGCTTCAATCTGCTTTGAAATCTACTTCAGATTCTCTCCATGAGAAGGTACAGGCTCTTAATCTTCAAGTTCAAGCTTTACAACAGCAAATTAAAGAGACTGCCAAGGTTGAAGATGTTGAGCAGCTGAAGGAAAAAGTGCGAAAGCTGGAGAAGACAGTTCAGTCAATTGGGGATTTCCAGCTCGTTCGCATTCCCAAACAAACCCGATTTCATTTATTTTATTTTTTTTTTATCTATTTTTGACTTTCTCCACTTTTTGCTGTTGACAAAAAGGGGGAGAACGTGCAGATTTAACTTATTTGACTTGAACTTTTGATGTGTTGAACTTTTACCTGAACCTACTTTTATTCTATTTGACATTTGCAGGCAACTTACTTTTGTGGTCATGATTTTGGATGGATAGTTGCTTAAGTCTTGATATATGTCTTATATTTTCAAGATTAACTTGTTTTATGTGGTTGCAGAATTGATGCTATCCAGATCCTAATCAACTTATTTTGATAAGATATCATGTACTACTTAAGAGTTGTTTTGTAGGTCAAAAGTTCTTAAATCTGCAGGAAAGTTTTGTCACCATAAAAATGGGGAGATTGTTGGAGAAAACTCATTTAATGTTTTGAAGTTGACAAAACTTATCTAAAGTCTAGTCTGAAGACTTCCAAACTTTAGTGTTAAAGTCTGAAGTATCCTAGACTTTGTGTCAAAGTCTGCCCACATTGACAAATTTCAGACTGAACGCTACTAAAGAATAAAGACTTATCCAGATGTGAATATTTGTTTCTTCAGGGGTTCGATTCTTATGGATTATGGACGGCTTTTTGGTTGGATATATCACCTATAGGATTGATTATCTTTATTGGAATCAATTTAGATAAATCAAATCTTTTCGGATTGCAAGTAAACTTGGAAAGTATCTACTTATGGAAACCAAGATCCTGATTGTATGGGCGAACATGATTGACAGGCTTTCATCACAATTTTCAAATGGCTCGAGATCTCCTTGATTGATTCTATCCAATGGGTAGATTGGAAGAATTCCTTTGGAAAGTGCCAACGGTCGAGAAGGCATGAAGGAGTATCTAAGGAGGACTCTCCAAGCTGTTCGATAGTGCGTGAAAGAAAATTTTCAAAATTTGAAGCTTTCTATTTCCTTGTTACTCCAAATATTGAGCTCAAAGTTGTATACAAAAGAGAGAAACACTTAGTGTGACTTCGTGAGAGAGCAGTAGAAACTCTTCACTGTGAAGTTGAGATCACAAGGTTGTAAAATCTCTTTTGATTCTTAGTGGAATTTAGCCAGTAGGTTATCAGTGTGGAGAGTGGACATAGGCTTGATCTAAGTCGAACTACTATAATTTTTGTGTTCTTATTCTTTTCCCTAAACTCCTTTACTTTATTCGTAATTCTATTTAATTGCTAAAGTCCGAACTTGCTCAAAGTCTGTTGTTCTTAAGACTGTTTTAGACGCAAAATATTTCTACTGTTTCTTTCGAAAAATTGCCTTTACACCTATTCACCCCCCTCTAGGTGTTTATACTAGCACTAACACATGTAAGGTATAGTGAATTGGTCGATGCAAATAAGAAAAAACAAAGGAAGGATGATAACATCATATTCCAATGTAAATATTCTTTAATCATAGGTTTCATGGTCTCATAATCTATTTATCACATTTTCTCCCCTTTATAGTTTGCTACATAGCTTTCACTGCCGTGTGGCAGCATCCATATTATGAAGTTACTCAATGTCTAAGGAAGTCATTTAACCTGGACATGAGATTGTAAGTAGATCATTCTGCCCATTCTCTCTCCCTCCTAGAAAAATACATACATCTCTCTCCCAGAAAAAAACAGACAGACACTCTCATTTCGAATTTTACATACTAGGTGATGTCATAAACTATAAGTGCTCCAGTTGCTCCTTTATAGTAAGATCTAGTGATGGATCTGAAAGATTCCTATCCTGCCTATAATGAAAAAATAAAATAAATTCAAACGAGTTATGAGCAATGCTTGTGTAACCATACAGACATTTATACAGTGCATTATCTCAAATTCAAGCGTTTCTGAATTCTGTCACGAACTCCATACGTATAAAAGTGAATAACAGGAAATGTGGAGAAATGGGTTCCATCTCAAGCACTCTCTACTAGCCAAAATGGAGAGGGAGTAGGTATCACTGGCTTCTCTCTACATCCCTCTATCTTTGACATGCTTAATGGCACATGTTATATCAATCAAGTTTAAAGTTTTCCTATAGACTGTAAGGAAAAGGTACATCATGTCCCTAAACTAGGATTGAGTTTCCCACAATGACATATGTCCTACCATGATATATCTAACATAGGCTACAGACAATGGATTTGAATTGCTAAAAAATATAAGCTTAACTTTGCAAGATCATCCTACTTGAATTTGCTTAGATACTTGATATTCCAGAAATCATAATAAAATGAGGACCGAACCTTGCAAAGAGCTCACACATGGCTATGAAATTACCATGTGTGAGCACAGCCCATTTGCTCATGGCCAAAGTGCCGCATGAGTACACTATAGCCCCAACACAAAAGCACCAATGATGAATGCGGGGCAGGATAAAGAAGCACCGGAAGCACCGGCGATGTGCTAGAGGCGGTAGATCTGAGCTCGGATGCAGGCTAGCAGAGATTTTTGAAAGTGGGCTTCGTGCGGCTTAAAGGAGTGGTGACAGTGGAGGTAGAGGCAGAGGTAGAAGCGGAGACATAGGCGACGTGCTAGAGGTGGCGGATCTGAGCTCAAGATGCGATGGGTGGGCTCTTGAGAGATTTTTGAAAGAGGGCTTTGTGCGGCTTGAGGGAGTGGCTCCAGGATGGTGGAGGCGTCGTAGCAGAGGTGGAGGTAGCAGAGGTGGAGGTGAAGGCGTCGTGCCAGATGCTACTAACAAGCTCTTGGGAAGGAGAGATTTTTTAGAGAGAAAAGGGGGAGAGTGAATTCGGAGAAAATATTATATGTGTTTAATATGTCATGTAAGATGGTACAATGAACCATACATTGATCAACACGTGGCAAATCTAGGCCCCCCTTTCAGCCCCTACTCTCTCTTTTAATTCCGTCTCTCTTACCTTTATACTCTCTCTCCTCCCCTTCATTTCTGCCCGCGACTCTCTCTCTCCCTTTTCTCTCTCTACTTCTCTTTTCTTTCCTCTTGCGTCTGCCATGGCTCGAGCTCAAGTTGGCTCGTGGCTACTTCAAGTCGAGGAGGGATGGCATGTCGCTGGACAAAGATTGCGTCGAGCTTCATTTGAGGTGAGATGGCTTGAGGCCAAGCTCAAAATTCGAACGCTATAAGCTCCGAGTTTGAGGTCGAGCTTCATGGCCAAAGCAGCCATGGATGAGTGTCATCCTTGGCTGGCCGCAAGCATCGTCCATGGTAGATGGGAAGAAAGATACCCAAGGATCAATAGCGTACCCAAACGAATGAACGAACAGGCAAGCGAGCGCGACAGAGCTATAACGGATGAGGACCCAGGTGATGAAATCACATTAAATAAGGACACCGAAGCTGACCCGATACGCCTACATGTCCGTTTACAAAACCCATCTACTCATTTCCTCCTCCCAGCTCCGCGTCTGACCCCGCCTGCTAAAAACAAGAAAGTTCGAGTTTTCTTTTTTCTTTTCATCTCTCCTCGTTCGTTCATCCGTTTGGTTGTCGTCCCAAGACCTTTTAGGAGATAGGTTTGATCTTCTCGAGCGAGTCCATGTGTTCCGTGCCCCTCGCCCCGACGGTGATGGCCATGGACGAGCATCGGGTCAACGTGCTCTTAAGTAGGTCGGCCGTGAGCAGGTTGGCCATGAGTCGACTCTAACTCGACTCATGGCAAATGCAAGAGGAAGAAAAGAGAAGTAGAGAGAGAAGAAGGAGAAAGAGAGAGACGAGCAGAAATGAAGGGAAGGAGAGACAGTAAAAGTGAGAGAGACAGAGCGTTAATGGAGAGAGTGGGGGCCGATAGGTGGGTCCGGATATGCCACGTGTCGATTAGTGTATGGTTTGTTATATCATCCTATATGTCATATTAAACACACTTAATATGTTCTCATGAATTTGTGTGGCTTGATGGAGAAGACAGATAAGAGATAGGGCACTTTAAATGCGAATGGTAGGAGAAGGCAGAAAAGGATGCGGCAATTAATGAAGAGAGAGAAGGGGAAGGCAAAAAGTTGGCTCAAACCTGGGCTTCCCGTGGCTCTATGTGGAGCTTTCTGATTGAGCTGATGTCGTGACCTCTTTTTTCTCGGCGCCAGCTGAGACTAATGGTTTGGTTAAGTCTATTAGGCTTAGCCTAAACTCTCCCAAGCCCACCAATTCACGAATTAATAGTGCAAGTTTTTAACCTGTAAGTTAATTTTGATAAGTCTATTGAGGTGAGTCGATTAGAAATCTAAGCGAAGTATCGGGAGAAATACTTGCTCCTGCGCAACCATAGAAATTAGGTTTGGGGACTTGATCACACTAATTAATCACTAATGTCCTTCCGGTACCTAATCTTAGTTTAAACCCTAAAGCCTTTTGGATTTTTGAGGAGGTTTTCCATATATTTGTGGAGGAAAAACACTTTTTTGGGTATTTTTCTTTTTTTATAACATAAAAAGCATTTTTTTTGGATTTTTTTTTTTGGTCTTTTTGAAAATATAAATTATTTTTGGCTTTTTCTGACTTTTTCGACTTTTTTTGGGAAAATATGGGATATTTTGGATATTTTGGATATTTTTGGAAAATAAATTATCTTTTATTTTTAATAAAATATTATTTTTTATTATTAATAATATATTAAAACGATCCGGGTCGGATCCACGGATTAGGTCCGACCCGGGTCGTCGGCGGCTGGCCCAGGTGGGCCCAAGGCGCTGGCCCAGTCCGGAATTCCCTTTTCTTTTGGTATTTTAGTCAAGGCCCACCTATCCTCCAGCCCGCGTGAAACCAGCCCGTGTGAGGCTGGCCCAATCAACCAGGATGGGAGCAACCCTACCCGGTTGGGGGCCAAACCCTACCCAGTTTGGACTCGACGGGCGCCCCTCTCCTTGCCCGCGTCTTCGCGGCGCTGATGAGGGTGACTGAGGAGCTACTAGTGATCTCTCTTTTCGCCGTTGTTTTTGGGCTTCCCCCCCCCCCCCCCCCCGACGCCCTATTTAAAGGCGCGGGAGGGCCAGTCGGCGGAGGTCTGGCCGCCGGTCCTTCGCACACCGAACGGCCTCCGCCGGCCAAACCGGCGTCCCATCCGTCGAGGTGGCTATAGCCAGGCCGCCTCGCATTGAAGACACGTCCCTTCTGTCGTACGTCGCCGTTCGCCCCTCCGTCCAGCATCGTGTGCGTCGAAGCTTCCTGCGCGTGCTGCATATCCATGGAGGAAGAAGACGAGGAGAAAAGAGGGGGCCAGGCCGGGCCGTGGGGGCCCGCGCGAGAGAAAAAAAAAGGAAGGGGCTGGGCTCATAGGCCCAGCCCAGATGGCTGCTACTTCTGTTTTTATTTTTATTTTTTGTTGTTATTATTATTTATTATCCGAGAGAAAAAAAGGAAAATAAATAATAATAAAAAAGGAAATTAAGGCCTAATAAGAAACCTAATTAAAATTTATGTCTCAACAGCCGACGCACGGTGACGTGACGTGGTAAGCCCACCCAAATTTTCTCGGGACAGGGGAGAGACTGCTTCTGCCATTCAATATTATTTTCTTTCAGAGATGTCAAATACGCCCAAGTTGCAGACTCCAGATTCATGAACCTGTCTCGGGTTAAGTTAGCTGACTTTTTCCGCCATTGAAACGCATCCCACCAACGGTAGAATTATTGAACGACAAGGAGACACGCACGTTCAAGTTGAATTTAATTATCTTCAGAAAAGAGAGAGAGGCATAATTTCCTCGAAGTCGTCGTGAAGAAGTCTCCGCTTAACGTCTTTTTAACATAGATACAAATAGCCTCTTAATCAAAGCTTCTACACCACATATCAACAAGACAGGATCCATGTCTTCTAGTCAATGGAAGTACGACGTCTTCGTGAGTTTCAGAGGCAAGGACGTTAGGAAGAACTTCATATCACACCTCTTCCACGAGCTGAACCATGCGGGGATTAACTACTTCAGTGACGAAGACAGAGAGGACGCTGGGGAGGAGATCAAGGACAAGCTCTTCAATGCGATCAGGCATGCGAGGTTCGCCCTCGTTGTATTCTCTGCGAGCTATGCTGACTCCAAGTGGTGCCTGGATGAGCTGGTAGAGATCCTCAAGTGCAGAAGGCGGCACAAGAACCAGGGCCACGTGGTTGTTCCCATTTTTCATGGCGTGGACGCGGCTGATGTTTCGAACTTGACGAGCGGAACCGAGTTCTCCCAAGGTTTCGAGAGGTTGTGTATGATCCAGAAAGATGTTGCGCAGATGGACACATGGAAAAAAGCTCTAATAGAGGCTAAGCAAATTTTCGGCTTCCATTTGCAGAACGACGCCAATGGGTAAGTACCTGTGATTCTTACTCCATGTCGAAACTTAGCATCGCCTTCTGTGAATTTTCCTTTTTCGATGTCATTTTTTGGGTTTGTCTGCTTTGTAGATGGAAATTGTGTATAATGGACGAAATTGGTTTTCTTAAGGGAATGGAATAAGTAGAAGTCTTGTTCCACTTTCCTGAAAATTCTTATTGCCATCTTTTGAAGGATTACGACTGAACCCTCTTTGCATCTCTCTTTCTCACAATGCTCTCGGCATCTCCCTCTTCTCGGCCATGGTCGGTGTCAAACTCGACTCAGATCTGTCGAGTTCGAGTTGGATCTGACCCGGGTGTATGGTGACAGCGTGGTGGTTGTCGAGGGGAGGGCCTGAGCATTGGGTGGGCGGATGGGTTAGGGTTTAGGGCAAGTGAGTTTTCATTGTTGGTGAATTTGAAATGGTGGGAGGGACAAAATTGAAACGGAAATGACAAATTCGTAAATAGGATTAGATGTAAATATAATTGGAATGCTGATTATAGAGTTGCATAACTCAAGGTACAAATTGACATAACATTGAAATGTGATAATGTTTTAGATAATTTCCCCGTAAAGTGAAAGAGAAAAACCGGAGTGAATTTCCCCAAGTTTGCAGTTTACGTTGTTGAGGTTTCATACCCTTTTTGGGCCAAATTTTG
The DNA here is from genome assembly GCA_016097605.1 of Eucalyptus guilfoylei. Taxonomy (NCBI): domain Eukaryota; kingdom Viridiplantae; phylum Streptophyta; class Magnoliopsida; order Myrtales; family Myrtaceae; genus Eucalyptus; species Eucalyptus guilfoylei. Next base: position 29,647,419 of record CM027868.1, on the reverse strand, counting down.
GAGTTTCAGACTTATAATCATGATAACATAGTAGAAACGGGGATACACTAATTTTTACTGTTTTTAAGGCTTTAAATCAGAAGGGTGTCGCTTCTTCGGATTCATGGTACGGCGCAACGCAAGACGACCAAGAAAAGCCATTAAAAAAAAAGAAGAAGCTGGACGCACCCTTCTCTGCCGTAGGATTTATATCCAAAGTTGAGCCTAGTCAATCACCCTTCTCTGCCGTAGGAATTTTCGTTACACATGCCAATGTACCCTTCTCTGCCGTAGGAATTTTCGTTACACATGCCAATGTCTCTGGTGATTCAGTCAAGTTCGATTTCTTCTCTTCACATACCGTAGAAATTTGAGTATAATGTTCATCGTATTTTCTCTCTTGGGGTATATGTGTCTGTCTATTTTCTCATACATATTGCTCATATAAATTTGGTACCAACATTTAACGTCAGCAATGAGGCGAAGCTCACAGATCACATTGTCAAGTACCTTGCCGAGAAGATACGTCCAACACGGCCTCACTACCAGACGGAAAAAGCAATTGGAGTAGCTCATTTAGCAGAAGATGTGATTGCCTTGCTAAGAAATGGCGGAGAGGAAGATGTGCGCATGATAGGCATATGTGGTACGGAAGGAATAGGGAAGACAACAGTGGCTGCGGTTGCTTGTTATGAGATTCTTGCTGAATTCGAGTGTTTTGTCTTTCTCGAAAATATTGGAGAAGTGAATCGAGACCTTCTCGGCCTGCAGAAGAAGTTACTCCAAAATCTCATGAAGGTAAAAGGATTGAAGTTGTATGATGACATTCACACCAACATCAATGAGATAAAAAGTAACATGTGTCGTAAAAAGATACTTCTTCTCCTTGATGGTGTTACTGGGAAAAAACAAATGGACTATTTCGGTGCTGGAGAGCGAAAATCGTTTCACCCGGGGAGTAGAATCTTGATCACAGCAAGAGATCCAAATTTGCTGAAAGTTCTCAAGGTCGATGACAAGTACATTGTCAAAGGATTGAGTCCAGACAAAGCACTTCAACTCTTCTGTCATCATGCCTTCGATAGAGAAGAACCTAAACAAGGTTATGAAGAGCTGTCTGAAAGTCTAATTCATTATGCAGGGGGTCATCCATTGGCCCTTAAAAGATTAGGTTCCTACCTTAGTGATGTGTCTAAAGATCATTGGCATAAACTTTTGGACAAGTTGGGGAGAAGCCCTTATCTTGATTGCATCGATGGAGTTTGTAGTTCACCCACCCTCCCATTGCAATCCGTTGGGCCGTATGGAGGTCAAGGTGGTGGTGCTTATGATGATGAAACATACACAGGCATAAGGCAAATCAGTGTCCTCATTATGTCGGTTATCGATTCCATCACCATCGATTATGATCAAGAGGGCTGTTTGGTACGTTCTTTCGAGCACGGCGGACATCCTGATGGTAACGTTTTTACGGTCAGTATATTGTTACTCTTAAAAGTTTCACTGGACAATAAATATTTAGCATTTGAATTATCATGATCAAGAGATGGATAGAAGTAATCATATGCTTAAATAATACACATTATTAAACATATGACACAAAGAAGCAATAACCCGTGATATGATTAATATAAACCTTCAAATAGTTTTGGTAAAAAGAAGTCCACCGAGATTAAAGAACAGTTGAAAGGGACGGAAAAAAGTAAGAAAGTTAGGTTGCATGTGTGTGTATATAGGAGAACAGTGACACTTAAACAAATTCTTGCACTTGTTACAGGTCAAATTAGATTATCCAAATGAATACCTGACTTCAATCTCAGGCCATATAAGAGACTACCATATTCCTATTGTTATTCAGTCTCTCAAATTCCATACCAACAGAAAGACATACGGACCATTTGGCTTTGAAAGAGGGCAATTTTTTCATTTTCCACAAGTTGATGGCGGAAGAATTATTGGGTTTCATGGAAAATGTGGCAGTCATCTTGATTCAATTGGAGCCCACTTTGCGCCAATTTCTCATGCGTATCCTTTTGAAGCTTTTGGACCATGTGGGGGTGATAAAGGTGAAGACATTTGGGATGATGGGAGATATACAGATGTGAGAGAAATCGTTGTAGGATTCGATTCAACAATTAATTTTATCTCTGTTCTATACGACAAGTATGGATGTCCAGTTGGTCCTTTCACGCATGGCGCAAAAAGAGGAGGCAAAACATACAGGGTAAGTCATTCTCTCTCTCTCTCTCTCTCTCCCACTCCTCTCCCACCCCCCCCCTCTTTCTCTCGGGATTGTATAGCTGAGCTGAGTTCCGCTCATTTAAGCTATTGGAAAATAGATAGGGCCGAAAAGAGTTAAAAAGAAAAATCAGAAGAATTGAGATGTCATAAAACCAAGAAGTGAACATAACAATTTTCCTTCATTCTCATCTCTTGAATCTGTTTCTTGCTTTCGTCACTTCTTCTCAAATTTTGATTTTTTTCCCCTCAGATTAAGCTTGACCATCCAAGTGAGTACTTGGCTTCCATCTCAGGCTACATTGGAGAAGTTTCTAAAAACACCATTCTTCAATCATTAACAATCGAGACTAATCTGAAGTGTTATATGCCATTTGGAACCGCAAAAGGAAGGTATTTTTCATTTCCATACAGCGGCGGCAAAATTATTGGGTTTCATGGGAGGTGTGATGGCCCTCGTCTCGAGTCCATTGGAGCTTATTATGAGCCGATTCCTCATACGTATCCCTTTAAGGTTTTAGGGCCTTTTGGAGGTGCAGGTGGAGATTCCTGGGATGATGGACAATATGTCCATATAAGCAGAATTGCCGTTCGGTATGGAGTGGTCATTCATTCTATCGCTTTTGATTACATCGATACCAACGGCTCCAAACGGTCGATTAGGCATGGTGGAAATGGCGGGGAGAATATTTGCGAGGTTGTTTCTAAGACTCTTTCTTTTTCTCTTTCTCCTTTCCTACTTGAATGTAATAAGGTAACCTTCCTAGTTTATAGATCAGAATCATATTTCAAAAAAATCTACAAATTATTTTGTTCATGGAATGATGCAACATATAGTCATTCATGTCAAATATGTGTTTTTGTGGCCTGTTTGCAGGTTAAATTGGCATACCCGGATGAGTACATAACTTCTTTTTCTGGATATATCAATTCAAACAATAGTCTCAGTCTAATCAACTCGCTCACATTTCGAACCAACAAAAGAATATGGGGACCGATTGGAAAAGAGGAAGGGAAGTACTTTTCCTTGCCATCAGAAGCTGGGAAACTTGTTGGATTTTTTGGGAGAAGTGGTGATTTACTTGATTCTATAGGAGCACACATTGAGCTCTTCTCGAACAAGCTGTATCCCTTCAAATCAGTGGGGTTATTTGGGGGTTCAGGTGGTTCATCTTGGGATGACGGCAACCACCATGCTAACGTGAGAAAAATCATAATTGTATTCGAACCAAGTACAGGACCGATCATCGAGTCAATAACATTTCAATATGAAGACGAGGATGAAGATCTAAGGTTATGTGAAAGACATGGTGGCACAGGTCAAGGCGAGATCCTTGTGGTAAGTCCTTGTATATATTCCTCATAGAAATTTTGCATGTGTTTCTGATCATGAGTTTGATATAGTCGCACCCCACTAATCTATGCAGATTGATCTGTATGATTCGGATGAGTATCTAACTTCGATATCGGGGTACATCAGAAGTTCTAGTTCTTGTCCTACCGTCATTCGCTCTCTCACCTTTCAAAGTAACAAACGGACAATTGGACCAGTTGGCGATGAAAAGGGAGTCTACTTCTCGTCCCCTACAACGGGTGGCAAAATAATCGGATTTTATGGAAGAAGCGGTGACCATCTTGATGCGATCGGAGCATATTTTGAGCCAATTTCTCATCTTTACCCGATCAAATCAATTGGACCATTTGGAGGCCTAGGTGGGAATGCTTGGGATGATGGTAAGTTCAGTGGTGTGAGGGAGATTGAGATCATGCACGACGATATCATCCATTACATTTTCTTTTGTTATGACAAGAATGGTGAACCGGTTTGCTCCAATACACGGGGTGCTGACCCCAGAAATGGCAAGGCCAAAGTCACCAAGGTTAGCTTTTTACACTTCACTTTTCTCGCTAAGTACACTATCAGTTGTTTGTTCATATGTTTGACTGATTGGTGACGATCAAGACTGTTTCGAGTTCCTCGAGAGTACCTTAGTTACTGGTCCCGCATATGGGTTTAGCGCAAGTCCCTTATGAAATCGTGTAGTTTTATATAAAGGTTCCGTATCTTCACTGTTTTCATTGTCCCGTTAAATATATCACTTCGGTTCTGCCGAGCCAAACTTTATGAGAGAGAAATTGTGTGCAGGTTCGATTGGATTATCCACGAGAGTACTTGACATCAATCTCTGGCTACAAGCGAGAGACTTACGAACCCATCGTTGTTTACTCGCTCACATTTTATAGCAATAAAGCAAGATATGGTCCCTTTGGCAAAGAAATAGGAAGGTACTTCGGGTATCCATCGACCGGAAGCAAAATCATCGGCTTTTATGGAAGATCCGGTTCAAATCTCGATTCTATTGGAGTATATGCAGAACCAATATCACACTTGTACCCTTTCAAGTCCCTCGGACCGTTCGGAGGTGAAGGTGGAGATCCTTGGGATGATGGAGTACATACCGATGTCAGAGGATTTGATATTGTGGTTGGATCTGTGATTGAGTCCATCAGAGTTGAATATGATTATAATGGTTCCTCGGTTCAATGCTCTAAACATGGTGGAGATCGTGGAGACAGATATGAGGTGAGTTCCTGGATTCACATTTAAAGGTGTTAGTAATTCACATAATTGTAGGAGTTTTGGGTATTTATATTTTAAAGAAAAAGTCAAATCTCAAATCTAATATACATATATAACAGTGGGTAATGCTCGCACGAGAACAGTGGGTAATGCTCGCACGAGGTTGAGCCACGCGGCACACTCAAATATGAACTTTTCCCGGCAGTTTAATTTTCATCGTCACTTTGGCAAATTCTTCTCCCCAACAAATCTCTAAATCTAGATTGCTAATTCTTATGCATATTTTGGTAATAATTATATGTCTATATATGGATTTCGTTTGGAGATACATGTATATTATAACGAAATCCATGTATATTATATGTTCAAAAATAATTTTCTATAAAGAGGCTTAGAAAGAGTTTAACAATTTAGGGATATCTATCTCATATTAACTCATATTTCAAAAAATAAGATCAATCTGATTTAGGGCCAATATTTGATGAATAAATACTATTTAAATTATATTTGAGAAATAATAAAAATTTTAAATGAATCTCATAATCAACTCATATTTGAAAAATATATTATATTAAAAGAATAATGAAAAAATCCATCATTGCAAAAAATTATGTGATAAAAAGTATCAAATGAATGTAATGAAATGATCCTTCAGAAGGTAAATATATATAATAGTATAACAACATGTATTATAAGTGATGATTGTTATAATTGAAAAGTTGTACGATAAATTTAGAGGATTTGTGTTGCAGAGAGTGCAAGAAGTACATAAAGGAGATGTTTGGAGGAGAAAAAAAAAAAGGAGAACAATTAGAGAATTATAAGTCTAGGCTGACATGTGGACAAATTTGGTCACCGCAATTATATCTAAATACATGTCACTCATTCAACGATAAATGTGTAAAAAGTAGTTTAATTAGCACTGAACATAATAAAAGCTTCGAAAGAGGTGTTATAGGATTATGAGAGAAATACTAAGGTTGGCAGAAGATTTTGTTGTCTGGGCTAATATTCCAGCGACAAGTAAAAGCAGAATAGTAAAAGCCAGCTAAAAGAGGAAAAGGTATGACCACCCAACGCACTACCTGAGATAGTTAACGAATCATCACATATTTCATTAGTGCTGTTGGCAAGTGAAAATTGAAATGACTTTGAATTGGCTAATTATGCAGGTCAAGCTAGACTATCCCAAGGAGCGTTTGATTTCCATATCAGGTTACATAAGAGAAAGCGGAGGCTCTCCACCCACCGTTATCCAATCTCTGAAAATACATACCACTAGAGGCATCTATGGACCGTTTGGCAAGGCAAAGGGCAAGAAATTTTGTATTTCATCAGATGCTATTGGTGGCAGGATCATCGGGTTTTATGGACGGTCTGGATCACATCTCGACTCAATTGGAGCACGTTTGGAACCATATAATTAGGGTTAAGTTATAGGATGTTCGTATTAGTGATTATCGTTTCAATGGCATTTCTGTGAAATAATCACAAGTAGTTGCTTTGCATTGCAATGGTTCGTTCAGTTGAACGTTGTGAAACCATGCCTCACATAAAGCCAAAGAAATGTGATCCCTGGTTTCTTTTTATCTACTTGCTTTATGCATATTAAATAATGTTTCATAATAACTTTAGAAAACTATACCTTATGATGCAAGAAAAGCATAAATGACGAGTATATATCCTTGGCGTCTCATTTTAATGTCTTCTCTTCCTTTTGTGAAGAAAAGACGAAAATTTCACTTTTTCTTTTCCTTCATTTTCAGAATCATCTCTCATTTTGTGGATTTGGATTCTTAATATTTTGGTTCTTTTCTTACAGAATAGAACACTCTTGTTCAAAGTGTTTTTTTCTTGGCCAATAAAACTTGAGATGCCCTTCAACCTGGGCCATGTCTTCTGCGACAATCCTGTTTTTTCACTTTTAGATGAGACTCAGCATGTTTCAATTTGGAAAGAGAATTTTCAAAGAAAACCTGTGATCTTCTTAGCGTTCAGTGCCAATATATGTATGTATGTATGTATGTATGTATGTATGTATGTATATTCATTTTGTTCTCGGTTGACAGCTAATTTCAATGTCTCACTAAATGCATTTCTTCTGGTGTATTGTTTCAACTGAAATATATGTAATGGCATTTTTTTGTAAACAAAATGGAAACTTCTTTCCATTTTTATTTTAATGAAGAGAAAATTGAAAATAGTTGGGGCTATGTTTTACTGCCAACATGATGTATAAATAATTAATATATGCTGTACTTTGGCTTAAGATTAAGCATGAAAATAGATGATAAGATATGCAAATATGAAGTCATGGTTTAATTTTTAAATATTCAAACACATAATTGGGAAGGATCCCTCAACCAATTTGTAGAATCGATGGCAACAAATAAAATCATGTGTATGGACAGCTTTTAGTCACAGCAGAAAAACTTAACTTCTTTTCTCTGTTCCCCTTTCTAGTTTAGCTCATCCACCCCCGCCATTGCTTCGTCATGGCCCTTGACACCTCTACCTTGCAATTCATACATGACACATACTTAGTTAAAAGAACATCGTTGAGAAAAACATGGTCCAAGTTGTTTTTCTTAATGCCAAATAGATATTCAGTCTTTAACATACTTTTATAATGAAAGAAGCGCACCACAATAATCAATGGTTCTCTTTTCCTCAAATAAACTATTGCATTGAACCTGGTCATGGAACCACTAGGGGTTCGCCCCAGTGGCCACCCTTCCAACTTGAAAGGGGGAGATGGGGGGTTCAAATCCCCGCCTTCTCAGGGGGGATTGGAGTGTGGACGATTTCATTTCAGGAGTGGGTTTCGACTCCCACGCCCTGCAAAGAGGCGGGGAAAAAGTCTGAGAGTGAGTGTTAGAGTAGAATTAGAATAGGACCGACCAAAAAAAAAAAAAAAAAAAAACCTGGCCATGAAATGACAACTCGATGGGTTTATCCAGGCCCAAATGCAATATAGGTGGGCTCAAGCGAGCATCATTTTCCACCTGAGCCTTCCACTTTTGTCTAGTCCATCCTGCTCACGTCGAACCATTTCATGAAGAAAATTTAACATTACGATGGTATGCATGGGTAAGGATTATAAGCTCGATATCCGAATTGAAATAAAAAAATTATTCACCGATAATGGTATTACTGGCGATTAAAACAAATATTCTTAAGAAATAAAAAGAAACCGACCTCTGTTAACCTCTTCTTTTATGTGCTTCCTTGCTGTGTTTTATACTTTTCAATTTTTAGCTAGTTTTTTTGGTCGGACAAATATTGCCAGTTGAACCACCATAATCGTAACTCATCCACTAAATATTACACAGGGATGTATAAAATTGAAAAAAATCTCGATCACCATTTTTTTTGTTTTGGAAGTTGATTTATGGGCCCGTGAATATTACTTTGCATATATTCGTTCTTTCTATATGACTTATCTCTCTTGGATGCTTCTATTCGATTAATGAGTTATTTTTTGAATCCCAAATGATGAATTTATATCGAAATCACATAATAGTACTAATGATATGTTATGTGCCACTCTGTTGGAAGGGTCTTTGCTTTTTTGTATGAGATATACCACGTGATAGTGAAGTAGCCAAGATCATCTATTTTTATCAGCTCATGCACATTTGCTTAACTACCTAGAAGTAGGTATCATGTGCTAGTTACTGTCATGCATAACGTTTTTCCTTGTTGCTTCATTAACTATTCCTTACGTTTTAATGATTGTTACAAATAAGTTTGGAATGGTTAACTGAGTGTCTAACTTCAGTTTCAATTCACTCACATTTCAGAGCAATAAATGAACATAGGGACCATTGGGTACTGAAAAGGCAAGGAACTTGTCATTTGCAGCAATTGCTGGAAAGATAGTTGGATTTTATGCAAGTTCCGTAGGGACCCTGGAGCTATCACTATGTAATATTGTCCTCTTTGAGTGATAACTCTATTTTAGATAGAGTATTTTTACTAATTTAAGTTTGATATTTGCTAAGTTTTGATGAATCTCGGGTGAATTTATTTGCAACTTATGTAATTTTATTGAATTTTGTAGGAAACGCAACTTTCGAATTTATAAGGGACCATGCGCATCATTTGCAGAAGACGCGAGGACCAATGCGTAATTTTCCCGAGTCTATGCTGGATTTACAGAGCAATCCCTACGCCTCAATATTTTCCAAAATATTTGAATATCGTTAAGGATATTTTTATATCTTTAAGAATATTTAAGTATCTTTCAGAATATCTTATTTTGAATAAAAAAAGCCAGTCAAGACCAGTGGATTTGACCATAAGTGAGGTTAGATTCAAAGAAAATCAAGTATATGAATCTTCAGAAGAAAAACTCCTAATTTGCCAAGGAGTCTTATCATATTTCAAATGGGAGAGGAGTCTTGAAGCTGCCACCAGATTTTAGGTTTGCTTAGTTAGTTTTACGCTTCTTTTTCTAGTGGAATTGACGTATGTCAAGGAAAGAAGGAGGCAAACCTGAATCTATTTGTGACTCAGATTGGTGAATTTGTTTTAATTTGGTATTATGTTCTCTTTAATTTTTGTTGTTAGTTTAGCTTTAATTATGTTCTAAATTTCTTTTCTTAGAGCTATAATGGATCTTACCCATGACTGATTGATCTTTCAAGACTTGTTCATGCAATATAATTAATTTTGATTGTGGCGTTCTCTATCATGATCTTAATACTTTAAAAGTTTGACCAACTTTTAAATGATTTTTTATGGGGATAAGTGCAATAGAAGTCTTAAAACTTGTCATAAAAATACAATTGAGCCCTAAAACTTACAAAAAGTGCAATCAAGTCCTAAAACTTGTCAAATTGTTTCAATCAAGTCCTAAAGTTAACACCACCAGCCTTTTTAATGGAAATTGCTGACGTGGTGCGAACGTGGCATTTTAAATAATTTTTCATTTTCCACATAGCCTTTTTAATTATTTTTTATTCAATTTAAAAAAATAGATTTAAAAACTAAAAAGAAAAGTTAAAATTTCTTTTTAAAAATTGTTTAAAAAAAAGACAAAATTAGCAGCTCCTCCCCCCCCGCCGTTGCTGCCACCCATTGCCGAAGGGCCGGCAACGATCGCCGGCCCCTCCGGCGATGGGCGGCGACAAAGGAAGCCGGCCATTTTTTTTCTTTTCTTTTTTTTAAAAACTATTTTGTTTTTTAAATAAAATTTATCTTTTCTTTTCTAATTTTTAAAACTAATTTAAATTTAAAAAAATGATTTAAAAAAGCCACACAGAAATAAAAAAATCATTTTAAACGTCATGTCCACACCACGTCGGCATTTTCCGTTAAAAATGCTGACGGTGTTAACTTTAGAACTCGATTGAAACAATTTGACAAGTTTTAGGACTTGATTGCACTTTTTACAAATTTTAGGAATCAATTACATTTTTATGACAAGTTTTAAGACTTCTATTGCACTTATCCCCATTGTCGCGACCTCCCTGAAGCGGGTTGGACCACCTAAGGGTTCGGCTAATGGATTGCTAAGCCTAGTCTTAACTCGGGCTCTCCCAGGCCCATACCAATTCGCGACTTAAGTTCAAATTTTTCTAACATGCAAATGATTTTTATCATGGAGTCGCCACTAATCTATTTTTGGTGGGTCGATTAGAAACCCAAGTAAAGTAACGGGAGAATTACTTCACTCCTACAAACCAGAGATTAAATGAGTTCGGGGACTTGATTACGCTAGATTTCTCTAACGCCCTTTCGGTACCTTTCTCTTTTATTTTAGAAAAAATGTTTGGCAGTCAGCTTGGATTGATTTTAATTTATCTCCCTAACATGTGAAGCGATCACGTGGGTGCACAAACCACCAATTTAACACCCAGATAAAGCAACGAATAAATTGCAGGACTTACCTCCTAACAACGAAAGCTTCTGCGTTGTTAGATCAAAATTCACATCAGCAGTCCTAAATATGGTTTCTAATTAACACGCAATTTCTTTTTCTTTTTTCTTTTTTTTTGTTTTCGCTTATTTAATGAAAATCATGCAATATGCAATGCAACATAACTAAATGACCTAATTCTAATGACATGTAATTTGGATGGTCCTAGCAACAACTACCACATGACAGGCATTTCAACGAATCTAATCCTAATGACGTGCATGTGACATTTTTTCTTTTTTCTCTTTTCTTTCTATTTCCTGAAAGAATGCAATCTATCCTAGAAAATAAAACTAATTCAACCTATGGCATTTTTGTATTTTTCATGAAATTTGAAATTAAATAAATGTAACAATTAAATATGCAATCTAAATTAACCTAATAACTTGATTCTAATGACGGGCAATTTTTAACTAAATGAACCTAACAACAATCACTAAATGACATGCGTTTCATGAATCTAATTATATATGACATGCACATGACATTTTTTTTCTTTTTTTTTCTTCAAAGATGCACTTTATCCTAGAAAACAAAACTAACTTATTCTAAGACACATTTTTTTTGTATTTTTCATGAAATTCGGAATAAAAAAGTGAAAACTATCTATTAAAATTAAAATATCATCTAATTTATATTAGGAATGAGGTTAAGCCAAATCCCAATTTAAACTAGAATGTTATCCTTACTTAGAAATCCCTAACTAAAATGCAATCTATCTAAAAAATTTATCTAAACTTATAATAAATTAAAAATATTATATCGAATTAAACTATATGAAATTTTACCCTAAAATGCAATGACATGCAAAGAGTGCTAAAATTCTAAATTTTTTTTTTATGTTTTTGTATTAACTTCGAAATTAAAAATTGTCAAATAATTAAACATGAAACCTAAGTTAAAAAACTAGCAACCTAAATTGATTGATTTGATTTTTTTTCTTCTTTTTTTTTTAATTCGAAATAAAATTCCTATTCTACATATACAAACCCTAAAACAAAGAATAAACCTAATTCTAACCTACATTTTTTTTTGGATTTTTAAAGAAAATTAACTTAAGCGGCATGACAGCAAATCAGAGCAAGATTGACATTCAAATTGACGAACCATGTCTCACGCATGAGATCGGGTTGGTCAATTTTAAATAAATCGCAAATCGAATCTCGGGCGTGAGATCGGATTGGCGATTTTTCAAGCAATTGCGAGTCGGATTTCGGGCGCGAAAATCAGACTATCAATCACCAATTTCACAGGCTATTTCATGTCGAACATTCTCAATCTTATATTAAGGAATAATTCTACTAAAAAATAAAGTAACATAAAATAACAAAATAAAGTAGATAAAAAAAAAACTACCTAATTTGCTTTTCCTTTTTTTTTTTTTTTTTTTCTTGCTTTGGCCTTCCACGGTGTTTGGCAACTGTGGTGGTTCGCCGGGGGGCAGCTGGTCACCGGCGTTTGGAGCTCCGGCGAGGACCGGCGGCGGATGGACCGGCAGCGGGCAGACCGGCGGCAGCAGCAGGTCACGGGTGGTGCGCTGCGGGCGTCGGGTTGCTGGTCGGAGCGGCACGGGCAGAGCAGCAGGGAGCGAACTGCTGTGACTGGTTCGGTCGGAGAGGCAACCGGAGCGGCGTCGCGACGAGGCTGAGGCGAGTGTGCGGCGGGGCGACGGTGGTGATGGCGGAGCCGCGGGAGCAGGTGGGTCGCTCGGGGTGAGGCAGCAGCGAGAGGAAGGTGAGCACGGCGGTCGTCGGCGCTGGGTCGCGGCGAGGGAGACGGCGATGCTTGCAGTTGTTGGTGCGCGGAGCAAGGGCTGTCGCGGGATTTGCAGGTCGCGGCTTCGGAGGTGCGGCGACCGAGAGTAGGTACTGCTCGCGGAGGGCGTCGGTGAGCAGGAGTAGAAACAGCGTCAGGTGTCGAGGCGAGGGGGACGGAAGCGAAGCAGCTGGCGGCCTCGCTCGGGCTCGGGCAGAGGTTACAGGCGAGATGGGCTCTCGGTTGAGGAGGGTTCTGGCGGTGGCGCAAGCAGAGGCGGGCGCTGCAGGAGGAGCGGGGCGCGGCGGTGGCTGACGGAGGAGAGCTCAGGCGGCTGCGGGTCGCTCAGGCGCGGCGTGGAGGTGCGGCGCGGAGGTGCGGGCGCGGTAGTGCAGCGCGGAAGCTCGGGCAGCAGGGGTCGACAGCAGAAGAGGAACTTGCAAGGAAGAAGATGAACAGCATTTTTTCCTTTTCTTTTCGGTCCTGCCGCACGTTCCCTCTCTGTCTCTTCTCTCTGCTGTTTCCTTCTTTTTTCTGACAAACCTCTCACTCTCTCTCTCACTCTCTCTCTCTCTCTTCTCTTTTTGACCGAAAGAGAAGCTCCCAAATGAATTTTTCGTTCCGCCCCTCTCTCTGCTCCCCCCTTGCGTATTTATAGGGCTCTTGAAGTCCAACCGACTTTAGTGTGAATAGGAGGTGGCCGTAATTTTTCCTTGCTGCTCACGTCCGCCGAATTCTTGTGCATGCATTAATGAGCGTGAGACAATGGACGTGCAGGAACTTCTTTCTTCTCTTTGCTCTCCAGGAAGGAGAGAATTTCTTGCAACAACTCACCATAAAATATTATAAAATTGTGAGCCCATCTTCTTGCAGACTTTCTCCGGCATTCTCGCGTGTGCAGTGGAGAATTTTTTCTTTGCTTTCTTCACGCTTGCGGCTTCTCTAGAATTTTCACGTCCTCCCTATTTTGTGCGTGCATGTGCATGCATTAATGAGGGAGAAACAATGGACGTGAAGAACTCTTCTTTCTTCTTTTTTTTGACTTTCATTGTGTGTTTTCAAGAGAGAGACCACCTTTCGCGCACCTTATTGATCGAGGGCCCCTACTTCGTGTCATCTTTAAATGTAAACGCAACTAATTAAATGACACCTACATGTATTATTATTATTATTTTTTTTATGTAACTAATTACTAATTGATTAGTTAAAATTTAGGTGTCAACACCCATAAAAAAAAGGGAGAAAGAGGGAACGGATGAGGGAGGGAGAGAGATAAGCCTTCAAAGTCAATGATAAATATCTAATTTTATCATGACATAGCCCTCAAAAGTCCACAAGCTTATCTACTTAGTCCCTTAATACTTTCTTGCACGATATTTCCACAAATAACCAAGTTGGAGCCAAATGTTGCAGCCCTCACACCAAGCCTCAGAATTTCCTCACTTTGGACTTCAATTTCTTCTCCAATTTCCCCAATTTGATGTCCAATTTTGCTAAGGATGAAGCCCACACAATTTTCACACTTGTCCTCACAAACTAGTCCCTTTTTGAAGGCCAAAAATCCACTTACTTTGGCCTCTCCGAATTTCCTTTCGTTTCCAAATCATCCGAATTGATTTTCCGTAAAAATCTCAAGCTCGCCGAAATTCTTCGGAGAATGAGTTGACGTTCCTAAAATGAATTGTGAAATGACAGAACTTTCAATTTCTGAAATCGGGTTCAATTTCGCGGTTAATTTCAATCTGACGTGATTTTAGCGTGACCTAACCTACCAGGTAGCTTTTAGGAATTTTTGGTGCATTTGACATATGGTCGATTATTTTCGAGCCACATTATGCATCTTTGACACATTGGCGACTCTCCATTGTCATGAAAATCTCGAGGTTTCAAATACGGACACAGGGTACAGAAATGACAGAAAAATTAATCTAGTGTTGTTCGACAGAAATTTTGTAATTAGGTGGAATCACCCACACACTAATCACATACCTCTATCAAATCGACCTATCTCCGGTCTCTGATCGATTTTGACAGTACCATAATAACCCTTGCAGATTAACATGGTCAAACAGTCGATTCCTAATCGAATTCTCAAGTCTATTACATTTAGATTCCTTAACAGCTTCACCTGGTAAACTAGTTATCTCGTAAGTGATCAGCTCAAAGAATAGAATTATAGGCTCATCGATGAAAAGCCCGATTCATTAAATTGAAAACAGAACTGGAAATTCAAGATGTCACAAGTTGCGTGGATTACACGTGCCACACGAGCCTCTACACAAGTGTTGGAAAGGGGCAGAAACGTAAATAACCATCAAGAAGGGTGACACGCGCCCACATGAGTGATGGATGGCTCGACGCATGGGATCCACACGCCCATGTGGCTGTGAAGGCGTGTGGCCTACTGTCCCTCCACCATAATCACGATTCTACCCCTTCTCATGTTATTACGTTTCTACCCCTCTTTGTTGGATAATTACGATTTTGCCCTCCTTGATGGTTATTTACGTTTTTTCCCCTATTTATTAAATAATTGCAATTCTCCCTTAGCTGGTTATTCACCATTTTGCCCCTGGCTGCAAATTTACGGTTCTGCCCCTCTTGGAACTACGATTTTACAATTTTGCCCTTATGCATTAATTATGATTTTACTTTTGGGTGCAATTTGATGAATGTTAGTGCTTTACAATATTAAAAATTCAATAAAAATGGTTTGGTAGCCACCAAAGTGACTGAACCTTAAGGTCCTTTGAACTTTTGATATTGTAAATTGTTTTATTCAATTGCCCATTATTAATTGATGCTATGATTGAAATCGATATATTAATATCCTTATTAACGTCATGGGTACATTGAGGTTCATTTATTATAAGAACTTAGGGATTAACCCAAACGTTAATCAATTTCTTATAATTCATGGACATAATAGTTAGTAATTAATATTTTTTGTTAAGTTAGTTTGTATATCCAAAGATAGCAAATAAATTTTAATGAGATATATTTATAATTACCAAATTAAAGTTATTAGCATCATTATGGTTTAATGTAAGTTAGTATATCATAGGATTGCCTAATGGAGAACTATGATGTTGTCTTATTTAGTTTGAATCTAATTAGGTGATATTCTCAAGGTATTAATATATGAGTATTTTCTTGCATATTTGCAGTATATGTACATATTTTACTTCATTCGCATGCTTCGCTTATTACTTTGTTCAATGAAATGAATTTCTCTAATTGAAATGAACAACTCCAATCTCACTAAGGTGTCCTGGACCTTGATTTAGCACTCCAAATTAAGAAACCAGCTGCTATTACTGATGAGAGTAGCAATGATGAAAAGTCTTTCCATAAAGCCTATGAAAGATATTAAAAAAAAAAAAAAACTAAGCTTAATGTTCATGCAAATTACAGTTGCAAACAATTTAAAGACTACTCTTTCTAAAACTGACAATGCTAAAGAATTTATGAAATTTGTGGAAGATCATTCTCAAACTACTGATAAGTCACTTACTGGTACATTAATAAACACTTTAACCACCATTTAGTATGATGGTTCATGTACCATGCATGAGCATGTTCTTGAGAAGACAAACTTAGCAGTAAAATTAACTATTATGATTGTTTTTGTAATTTTTCAAAAAAAAATCAAAAAAATGAAATAATATCAAAAAATTGTCCACGTTAGTGTTAGCCGAACAGCTGGTGTTGGTCGGACTTGGTCGGACAGACTAAATTGGCTAGAAAAAAAGGTTAAGAACTAAATTGAAAAAATTATAATAGGGTTAGGACAATTTTGGTAATTTTCCCACTTCTAACATGATGAGAAAACTTATCTTACATACCTCAAATTAAAAAGCACTCTATAAATATATTAATTTCATTGATTATGTAAGTTAACTATCTAAACGGGAAATTGAGTGGGAAATTGAGGAACGTAGCTGTCTCTACCATGAAATCTCTCAAGGAACACCGGATCTTGGTTATCTTAGGAAATTGAGAATCTAACTTAATGCAGTATTTCTTGCTGGCAAATTCCACTGAGTTATATTAAATTTTTGTTTAGAAAAGGTTGGCCACAATGAAAACAAGGAAAAAGAAAGAAAGAAAACAGTTGCAATTTAGACATTTAGAAGTATGAAATGATTTATTTGTTCCATATCATACTTTTGTAGTGTCATTCTTCCAATTTAACATTATGTGAAACTGTAAAATGAGCATGATCAAAAGCTATATTTGATTTGTTGGTCTGTATATATTGATTTATGGTGATTTGATACTTGATGGCCATAGAAAAGGACTATGCCAAAATATATATATATATATCTTTGCTATTTTTCTTTCTACACGAGTTCAGAATTTTAAGGCCATCTTAAAGATTTTATAAATTTCATCATAAAAGTTAAAGGACTCCATAACATATGTAAAGTAAATTAAGGGTAAGTGGTTTCAAGTTCTGAACAGGTTCCACTTGGAAACTAAAACCTACCCATTCAAATAGATTACTCATTTTTTGCACCCAATCACAAGTTCCAAGGTTGATTCCAGAGTTTACCTAGGTTCTACCTGCATTATTAATTAAACGATTACAACTAATTATCACATTTGATGACCGCCAATTGCTACTAAAATTCACTGACTATGACTTATTTTTAAACACACGAATTTATATATATATATATATATATGGGAACTATAACCCCTTTATGATATCAGAGCCAGTGGGAAGGTATAGATTGTCTTTTTAAGACCATACTCACAGATCGAGAGCCATTCGTTGGCATCCTTCTTGTTTCTACAGAGTGGTCAAGGCCGTAAGTCCCTGAGTGGCTGTTGGACCGTTGGTTTAACTCTGTAACGGTTCTGAAGAAGAAATAGTTCCAATCTTAAGTATGAGCTTCCTTAGAAGATCTACATCTTCCTCTAGTTCTCTATCACAAATGGACTCAAATCCAAGTCATCTACATAAAGAAGAAGTAAGGATAGAAGATTTCAACAAATCTATAGAAAATTGGGTAATTCCTATACAAACAATCAAAATTGAAATTTTTCAAAAAATCAGATTATGTCATAGCCACTGAAGAAAAAGATATTCCTCTTTCTAATTCTTATGAAAAAATACATCTTTTAAATCAAGAGTCTATCAAAAAGCATAAACAAAAATATAATTATATTCATATAGGACTAGTCCAAGTAGGAATCAAACCTCTTACAAAAGAAGGTCTTAATACATCCATTCTCTTAGTTTTACGAGATCCACGTCTCTTGAACTATGATGAATCCATTCTCGATACTGTAGAGACAAGTCTCTGCAAAGGACCAATACATTTTGACTATTACCCAAATTTCTCAGTATCTCTTAAGGATAAGAATATTCTTAGGGCCCTCACACTCCAAATAAAAACCCATAATTACAAAGTTGCATATGGATCTATTCCTTTAGCCCTTGTCTATAGGATCCACTACAAGGCCATGGCCTCTACCTTTGGAGAAAATGCTTTTAAACATAGCCCACGAGGAGAAACACTTCTCCTCCAGACTGACATTTCTAGAGCAAATACAACAATTCCTAGGTCTATTAATTGGAACCAAGTCACTTTACTTGAACAATGGGAATTAGAAAACCAAATTCCTCAACAAGTTGTTCAAAATACAAGTCCAACCAATGTTATTCAACGTCCAAAAGGAAGGGTCACGATTAGGTTTCCCAGAAGATCTTTCGATTCAAGGTCTAGTCCTTCATTTCATACTTCTTATTCAAGATCAATAGACCTTAATCCTAATCTTCCACCCATAATCACCATTCCTCCAAGCACTCATAGAGATACTTCTATACGAAATACAACACCTTTACCTCCCAACACCAATAGGAATACTCCTGAGATACCACCCGAACCAAAAATTAGTGGTCTAGATAATGGATCGGGTATTTCCAGGTCAATTTACCAACAAAACCAACCTGAACCAATCCTAGAAATACAGACTCTCCTCATCATTCTCCTACATACTCACAAATGATAAATGCAAAATTAAATGTTTTAGAAAAACAATTTGAACCAAATAGGATATTCCTTAATAAAGAATTTAATTCTGAAGACAATAAACAAATTAGAGAATGGTTCTTCAAAACCTTTGCTGATAAAGCAAAAGACATCAAGCAAAAATATTATGACTACATATATTAATATGAAGTCCATATATTTTTCTTTGATTGGTTAGAAGAAAAATTCCTTAAACTAAAAGAAATAGTTGTTTTAGATCATCATTATAAGTGGAAACTTGATAATGGTGAAACCATAAAATCCAATCATCCACCCTTAGGAGAATAAAAATACAACATGGAGAAAGTGAGGTAACAGCAACTCATTTTAGGGTTCCAGACAAAGGAGATTCCCTTTACACTTATAAGGTCATTAAATAAAACAATTATACGAATCAACATTTGGTAACCATAGGAAAACAGTTGAATAGGATAGAATCCACTATCCAAAATCCTACTCAACTAACCACACCACAAGTCGATACACTCAAGAAACCCATCTTCAAGGCTTTTGAATTCCCAAAAAACCTTAGCCCAGAGTTTGCCAAGGCCATAGAACAAAAGAAAAAACTTTTAGGGAAATCAAAGTTAGACCTTGCTCATATACTAGACACTCCTAAATTCCAATGACTAATTATTAGGGACACTCCAAATCAACCTACTATTAGTACTTTGACCAAACCCTCTAGTGACTCCAATAATGAATCAATCGCTGAGGTTAATAGACTTAATTGGAGACAACCCCAAAAACTTTACTATAGTAGAGTCACCCCACCAGACATTGCCCAATAAGAGTCATCACAAAAAATACAAAATAAATATTCCCCATATGCCATTTATGAATGGAATATAGATGGTGTAGCCGAAGCCAATATTATGAATATTTTAAACAACATGGTGATGCTTGCTAATGCCTACAAAACACAGCAAGATGTTTCAGACCATGCTGTTGCTAATCTTTTAGTCGCAGGATTCACTGGACAACTAAAAGGTTGGTGGGATAACTGTTTAACCGATGAACAGAGAATACAAATTTTAGCTGCTTATAAAATAAATGACTTTGGACAACGCTTGGATGATGAACAAGGACATCTCATCCAAGATGCGGTAAATACATTCATTTACTCTATTTCACAACACTTCATAGGAGATCCTTCACATATTAGAGATAGGAACCAAGACATCCTATCCAATATGAGGTGCAAATCTCTAGGAAGATTTAGAGAATACAGAGAACTTTTTCTTCAAAGGGTCCTTGTTAGGCCAGATTGCAACCAACCCTTTTGCAAAGAAAAATTCTTAGCATACTTACCCCAAATTATAGGTGACCAGGTTAGAAATAGAATTAGAGAAAAACACAGTGGCCAAATACCTTATAACCTACTTTCTTATGGAGAAATAGTCTCTTACATTTACAAGCAAAGAACACAAATGTGTAATACAATCAAATTACAAAGATAACTTAAGGAAGAACAATCTCTCACCAATAGAAGTTTAGGAAATTTCTGTGCTCAATACGACCCCTCTTATAATAAAAAAAAAAACAAAACCAAAATGTAAAGGGGTTAGAATCGGAGTACTATATGAGAGAACAAGGAAGTGTATGAGATTAACAAATCTAAAGGAAAATAAGAAATTAATCTAAATGTCTACGTTTGTTGTTGTTTGGGTTGTTTTTGTTGGGATTGTATAGAATTCTCAAATATCAAACAGATCCAGATATGAGAAGAAGGAAATTTATAGGTTCTATGTCTTCCTAGTTGGATTCTAATGGTATGAAACCATTTGTGAACCTAAGAGTTTCTAAGAAAAAGCGTAGAATATCAATGAATAATTGTATAGCTAAAATTAAGATTAAGAAAAAGTATATAATTCTAAACATGTAAAAGACTAAATGAAGTCTTGAGAATTAAATATGATATAAAGGGCAAAAGCAACATATAAAATGTAAAGTATGAGTATACAGAAACAAAAACCTATCATAAAGGTGGTATAAACTTGTATTATATGAAATGGAAATTACATGTATTGAAGGAAGCAGAAACTAGAACATCAAGTCATCCACTAGGGCGATAATCCGCACTCTAGGGAGTATCAATGTTTGTATTACAAGAAATGGTTAATCAATTATCATGTAAGTTGGTAACCCTGTATAAACTATGCTAGATGTATTTGAAAACAAACTTACTTTGTGACCAGGGGTACAAGGTAAGAAAGCTTAAGGCTTGAAATGATAAGGGTTTACAATAGGGATAAAGAAGAAGAAGAGAGAATGAGATCTGAAAATCTAAGTCCCATTCTTCTGTGTCAAGAGAGCGTATTTATAAGAAGTGCTACAGTAAAAGTGCTATAGTGCTGAACAGTGTAAAGTGAATAATATTAAGTGAATAGTGCTGAGTGAACAGTGTATCCTATCTTGCTGTCGTGTATAGCCTTTGTGCCGTTGCAACAGTGTTGGCATGTGATATCCTGTCTTAATTTCAGGTCAGACTGATCCCGTAGCAATCGTCTTCATTGGTGTTTCCACTGTGATATGACTGTGAGGATCCGTCTTGACTGTCTTGTGATTTGAAAGATCCACATTGTGATTCTTCCGCTTCTGAAAGCATTGTTCTGAGGACATTGCAGTATTCCTCTTTGCTCTGGACTGCAGCAAGTGCTACACTTGCCATAGATTTTTCTTGTAAAAATGATGTATTTGATGGCATTGTAATTATCTGGGTTTTTTGGCTGTTTAGCCAAGTTTTAACCGCAGCTTCGGATCCTTGTTCATGGTATTTGAATCCATCCCACCATTTTCGGACAAGTAAAGGTACACCTGGTTTGGTAGATGTATTATATTCTAATTCCCATGTTGTTACTCATGAGATTTTGAATATTATGAAAAAGTGCATAAGGCATGGGAACCTTATATCATGTGGTGTTGGTATGAAGTATTGACAGAATATTTGGTATCATTGTTTGACTGTAGGGTGTAGTATTATCTCTAGAGGACCAAAAAGATCCCACCAGAAGTCAAACCAGTTTGGTAGGTTTTGTCTTTAGAAGTTGTCTTTTAAAAATACTAGCCAAGTGTGTTGGAAGTTTGTATTTTGTTAGAAGAAGACATTCCACCAAGCTTGTTGGTAGTCCCAATATATATATGAGGAGGAGTATGATAGGTTTTGGGTAATTATGGCTTGGAATTTTCTAGATGTATGAGGTGAGGCTCCCCAATGTGAGGGATGTATGACTTTACTAATGGATATAGTGGAGTATATGATATTTTCTGTATTATTTTTGTTAGCAAAGTGAGTGAACCTTGCTGATTCTGTAAAAGAAACAAAAAAACATCACAACAAACCTCAACCTCATAGTAATAAACGTAGACACCAGAATAACCAAAATAAACCTCAGACCAATAATAAAAATTTAAAAAACATTAAATGCTACTCTTGTGATAGAAAATGCCATATATCAAAATACTGTAGAATTAATAAAATATTGAATGAACTATCTTTAGATAACAATACTTTAAACCAGTTAAATAACATCTTTGTAGAAACTGATGATACTTCTTCTGATGAACTTCTTGAGGAGAATGTCTTCAAATAAATGAAATAGAAACCTCTTCTGATTCAGAATATGAAGACGCATCTCCCGAAGAACCTATTCCTAAAATAAATATGTTAACAAAAGAAGAAGAATTCCTTCTCAGCACTGCTGATAAAATAACCGACCCTGAAGCCAAAAAAAAAAAAATACTTAGATAGACTACACTATTCTATGAATATTACTACTAAGCCCAATACTTCCTACAATCTTAAAGACATTCTAAATAGAAACAAAAAAACCCCAGTCCAGATCTATAAATATTAATGATCTCTAAAACGAAATAAAACAACAAAAATTAGAAATATAAGCCTTGAAAACAACCCAATTAGAAATGAAACAAGAAATTTCTGATATAAAATCTATTGTTATAAAAGGAAAGATAAAATTAGAAGACCAAAATGAAATCACCAATACTTCTAATACTTCTGACCCGGCCTTTCTTATGTTATTAACAGAAATAACATCTAGGAAATTGTTAATAAATATAATGATAAAAATCAATAATGAGTATATTATTAAAATAACAGCACTCTTTGATACAGGGGCTAATCTCAATTGTATCAAAGAAGGCATTGTTCCAATAAGAAACTTCAATTAAACTTCTGAATCCCTAAAATCAGTCTCAGGAGACAAATTAAATATCCAATACAAATTGCCATAAGCCTTAATAGTAAAAGACCAAATATCTTATAAAACATATTTTCTTTTAGTTAAAAATATGAGGCAACAAGTAATTATTGAAACACCTTTCATACAATTAATCCAACATTTTTACAGTTACTAATGAAGGTATTGAAACTCATGTTCTAAATAGAAAAATCAACTTTAACTTCATAACAAAACCACATAAGAGAAGCTTAAATATTTTACAAGAACACTCTATTTTAGAAATAAATTGCCTAATAAAAGACAAAGAAAACCAGCTTGAATTCTTAAAAGAAGATTTAGAATTCAAAAGAATAGAAGAAAATCTTATAAAACCAAACATCATAGAAAAAATAGCTTCCCTAAATAAACACATAGAAAAAACTATATGCTCTACTTTACCCAATGCTTTTTGGGAAAGAAAGAAGCATATTGTTTTTTTTTTTTTTGGTAAAGTGAAAGAAGCATATTGTTGATTTACCTTATGAACAAGATTTTTCCGAAAACAAAATATCTACAAAAGCTCGCCCTACACAAATGAATCAAGAAATTATGAAATTTTGCCAAACAGAAATACAAGATCTCTTGAATAAAAAACTCATAAGAAAAAGCCAATCACCATGGAGCTATTCTGCTTTCTATGTTAAAAAAAATGCTGAACTAGAAAGAGGAGTTCCCAGATTAGTTATTAATTATAAATCTCTAAATATAGCTCTTAGATGGATAAGATATCCAATTTCCAATAAAAAAAGATTTGATAAATAGATTATGTAGATCAAAAATATTTTCAAAATTTGACATGAAGTTGGGATTTTGGCAAATACAAATTAGTGAAAAGGACAAATACAAGACAGCTTTTACTATCCCTTTCGATCAATACGAATGGAATGTTATGCCATTCAGTCTCAAAAATGCCCTTTCAGAATTCCAGAGAATCATGAATGAAATCTTTAATCCTTATTCAGAATAACATCATAGTCTATATAGATGATGTTCTAGTTTTCTCCTCTAATATAGAACAACATTTCAAACATCTTTCTACTTTCATAAAAATAGCCATACAAAATGGTTTAGTAGTTTCTCCTACTAAAATTGCACTCTTCCAAACAAAAATTAGATTCCTAGGTCATTATATCCATTTAAGCACTATAATTCGCATAGAAAGATCTATCTCATTTACTGACAAATTCCCAAATGAGATTAAAGACAAAACTCAATTACAAAGATTCTTAGGTAGTCTTAATTATCTTATAGACTTATTTCCCAATATAAACACCATTTGCAAACCCTTAAACCAAAGGCGACAAAAGGATCCTCCGCCTTGGACTTCAGTCCATACAAACATTGTCAAACAAATAAAGACTCATGTTAAAGAAATATCATGCTTACATCTAGCTGATCCATCCACTTTTAAAATAGTTGAAACAAATGCCTCAGAGATAGGATATGATGGCATTCTTAAACAAGTCAAAAATAACAAAGAACAAGTTGTTCAATTCATCTCAAAACATTGGAATCCCACCCAACAAAATTATTCGACAATCAAAAAAGAAATAATTACTATAGTTTTGTCCATATCAAAATTCCAAGGAGATTTATTAAACAAAAAATTTCTCTTGCGAATTGATTGCAAATCAGCCAAAGATGTATTAAACATTGCATCAAAACAGATTTTTGCCAGATGGCAAGCCATACTTTCAGTATTTGATTTTGACATCGAATTTATAAATGGTTCTTCAAATTCATTACCTGATTTTCTCACAGGAGAATTTTTACAGGGGATACCATTACCATGCCAAGACCCAAAAAAGACAAAAATAAAGCCATTGCCGAAACCTCCAATACACCACCAAAATCAAAAGACTTGACACCAGTCAAGTCAGGGCTCCAGATAGTAGAAAATCAATTTTTCCTACAACAACATCCAATACCAAATACATCTCTAAAAGAGGAATCCATACCAGCCCTAGCTCAACTGGCTGCCATACTACCCAAAGAAACATTGGAGTTACTTGCTCATTCTTTACAAAAAGACAATAAAGAAAGAGCCATCCAATGCCATTGAGGAAAGTAACAATCCTTCCCTACTTGCTGCACAAAGACAAGCGGAATACAAAAAAATTTCGAATGAGGTAGTCATTAGGCCACGGCAACCCCTCATTCTCAAAAATCAAAATTTTTTCCAAAGACATCATTTCAAAAAAATTTGACTGTAGAAGATGGATTCTTCGACGAAGATCCGATCAAATTTGCAAAAAAATCTTTCCAAAAATTTGATTTTTTAAACCACACAATACAAATAAAACCATTGCTTATTATGAGCAAATTTTAGTGGAGACAGAATCAGCAAGGTTCACTCACTTATATATATAACATTAACAAAGTAAAAGTCTCAATCATAAAATGAAAGTTCGAATTAGTGGTTTTAGATTATAAACTCATCATCGAACGCCATGAAATATCGCAGAATTATGCAAAGACATAGATTAAGAACAACACCAAAAATTATTTTAGGTTATAGATTCCAGGTTTCGACTTTTGAGCTGGAACTTGGAACCTATTTATTGAAATAAATTCCTCAATTTTTGGAATGTAGAACCTACCCTACACACCTTAGAACTTAGAACTAGATAAGTTCCTACTGGTCTTGTCTGATTCTCAAGTTTCTAATTCTACCCCGAAATCATACTCGCCCCTAAAGTAGACGCAAATTCAATAAGTCCTAATATCACAGTCCCTTTCATGGATTACTGGCAGCTACAATTAAATAATTTATCTCAATGTTTGTGATAACATAACTTTCATCAATTAAATTATTGTCAAAAGAATTCCTTCATTTGAAAAGTATTAGAAAAGATCGATTTGATCATCTTTATTTCAAGATGAAATAAATATGTTATAAATGATTACAATCAAAATTCTGCATTAGACATCTCTTACTTATGTTCGAGAAAAATCAAGAGACGGTACCTTTCTTTTTCAGAAAGAAAGATTAATTTGAATTCAATGCGTAAATAAATGAACTTTTCATTGTTGTCTATGAATGCCGGTTGCCGTTTCCATGTAAAATGAAATGTGTGGCTGCCCTTGCACTGTTACCAAATGAAAATAAACTATGGGGAATAAAAACCACTCCTAAAGTGCGAATTTTTCTCTGGAATGTATGCCAAAATGCATTAGCCACAAAGGAGAGTCTCTATAAAAGGAGAATCATACTTGACCCCGCCCGTTCAACTTATCCTTCTTTGCCCATGGACACGAGGATTGGTCTAACCCTACATTAGAAATCCATATCACAAGTCAGGTTTAGCCAAAATTGATGCTTGGCTCTTCCAACATATTAACGGAACAACAAACTCCCCTGGAATTGAAGAAATTGCATCTATTTTCTGGGCCATTTGGAAGATACCAAATTGCTATGTCCTTTGGCATAAGGATCTAGACCCAGGCGAAACTCTAGCCTTTGCTTTCTTCATAGAGAAAACTGCAAAGAATTGGAGCCAGAGAATAAAATCTCAAGGAATGATACCGACCCAGTGAACAAACCCCCAAATTCTTCTCTGTTTTGGATCCCACCGAAGCATGGAACTCTGAAGATTAATTTTGATGGATTGTTCTTAACTAGAGAGATGGAAGGATCCATTGGGGCTATCTGTCGTGACTTGTCGAGAGTCCTCATTGACAGATTCACAAGGATGGTTCAAGCCTCTTCAGCGCACAAACGGAAACCCTAGCTCTGCTTCTCTCTCTTCAGTACTCAGTAGTGACAAAACGAAGCAGTTGTGTTTGAAGAAGATAACTTCGGTCTGATAAGAGCGGTAAAGTTTTTTTTTTTTTTGAACAGACAAACAGAAATGCATTACTAGGTTAATTCTAAAGCAATTACAACACTAGCATCAGTACACAACAAATCCAAAAGAGCGGACGGGGTGTTATTAACCCAATTCCTAGGGAGACAACCCATTCGATGGGCTTTGGCTAGCCAATCGGCCACCTTGTTCGTATTTTGACTACAATGGGCTAAAGTAAGGCCTGACATCTCTGCTAGTTTGCGCTTGGCCCGGTCCACTAGAGGCCGCATCTCCCAACTTAGGTTATCTAAAGTGAAAATCCCATCTACCAACGTACTACAATCAGAGTAGACATGTATCTCTCTTTCAAATCTACTCGGGGCCAGCTTCGAGAAAATAAAATCTAGGGTTTCGACCAAAGCTGTTGCCTCTGCTTGCTCAGCCGATCTCACCTCTATATTTTTAGTAAACCCATCAATAACTCTACCAATAGCATCCCTGCAAATGCAAGCCACAGCTCCATTCAAGGGGGGTCTTTGTTGGGTGCAGGAAAAGCAGGCGTCGTCCTCGCTACACAGATCTGGGCTCGTGCTTTGATCCTAGCCGCCAGCCACCTATCCTCTTCGTAGATCTGTCCTTCCGCTATGACCGACTTCGAGGTTGCTGGGCAAACGAAGCTTCTGTGGAGGTTCGGAGTCGTAGCTGGGTAGGTTAATGCCAGCAGCAACCACTCCTCTTTCCAGAATGTTGGACTGATCAAGCAAGTGTATATCATGTTTTTTTATTTTTGGAACAAAAGCTTGGGCCTGGGTCTATGCAAAGGCGCGTCGTTGCTCCACTGTGGAGTGGGTGTCGCTGCAGGGTGCCGGAAAATCCCCCTACTTCGACTATGTTCTTATCTAGGCTCTGTTGTTGTTCACGTCCGCCATCCGCCTCTCCTCTTTGCAGATCCAGTCTTCCCCTATGGCTAGCGTTGTATTTGCTGTGCGTACATGGGTCTTGTTTGCCGTGTCTGGTGCGATCAGATCGTCTGGGCGGCCATGGGAGCGCTAACGAGGTTGAGGTGTTGCTGTCATCGCAGTTCTTCTCTCTTATTAGGACTGGGCCCGTGGGTAGATGAAGGGCGTCAGATGCCACTTCGTGTTGCAGACCTGTTGTTACCCTGTATTTAGCACTCGATGTAGGCAGCATTTGAGAGAGGGCCGAGCCCTGTGTGTTATGGGTGGATTGGAGCTACTGACTTGTTTCGTGCAGGTGAGGGCGGCCACGGCTTCGAGCAATACATCCTGAGTCTTTGATTAGATCGTTTGTTTCAGGTGGGATCATTTCCCTTCTGGTTTTAAAAAATTTGGGGTTACTACTCACGTTGGATTCATGATCGTCCTCAACTTCACTCCAGGTCAAATCAGATCTTGGGGAAATGGAGTTTGGGGAATTGGTAGGCATGATTGGTAGCTCGTTGCTCGTTGAGAATAGTTCCGTGGGTAAGGCTGAAATACTTTCAGTGCTATGCAATGTAGTTTGTCTGCTTGAGTCTAATGATGTACTGTGTGTGAAGGCAGGCTCGAATGATGCATCAATGTTAATTTTGATAAGACCGGGCCTCAGGGGTTGTCATTTGTTATGTGAGTTAGCATCTTTCTTCTGTTTCTTCGATTTAGGATTCTATGTGGCGAAGCCTTCTTATAAATTGACGGCTCTAAACAGGGTGTGATGAAAATTGAGGGGACTCTTCCTGAAGATGAAATGATTTCTATCCTCCCATATGCACCATAATGCATTTGTAATCAGTTCAAATTTATGTGAGTTCCTTGATCTTGTGTGAATATTACCCAACCATTCATCAAATCTGGTTAACCCCACTTGATTCACTTCGAGTTGCAGGGATGGCTCAGTCCAAAGCTGTGTTACCCAAGGGCAAAGAAGGAGTGTATGTTCAATCGTCTCCGGTTCAATACCACATAAGGGACATATAGGTGCAGGTACTACCTTTCTTCTGTACAGGTTATCCAATGTAGGCAAGGCATTCTGACAAGCACTCCAAAGGAAAAACTTTATTTTCGGTTGTATAGCTACATTCCAGATATGTTTCCATAAGTCTGGGTTACACTGGTAGGATGTAGTTGGTGCTTGATCTCTTGGGTTCATTGTGTGCTTTCTATTCATCAGATATCCACTCTTCACCGTATAATTTCCCGATTTATTGCTTATCCAAACCAGTTTATCTTCTGTAGTTAGTAGGCAGATAGGGATGGCTAGAATTTCCGACACTATCTGATGGTCAAACATTAAGCGCAATAGAGCCTCTTTCCATTAAGCATTTTCAAAGTCTATCAACTCCGCCACCTTGCAAGGTTCATTTCTTAACACGGGTCCTCTAATTGTTCCCATCTTGAGCCATTTATCTGTTCTGATTGAAATTTTGTGTCCATTCCCCATTGCCCACATAACTTGCGGGGCAATCGCTTCTCTCCCTACCAACAAACTTTGCCATCCCCAGGATAGGCGCGATCCTTTTCCTACTTGCCAAAAGTTACAATTCGGAAAGTATAGACCTTTCATAAGTTGACTCCATAAAGTATCAGGGTGCTAAAAGAGGCGCCAGGCTTGCTTGCCTAACATAGCGATATTAAAGGTGAGGAGGTCCTTAAAGCCAAGACCACCTTCCTCTTTTCTGAGCTTGAGAAGTTCCCATTTTCTCCAGTGTAGACCATTCGCTTTGTTGTTGTTTCTCTACCAGAAGTTAGCTATTTTCTTTTTAATAGCTATGACAATAGATACTAGGATTTTAAAAATGGACATCGCATACTGGGGTATAGCTTGCACTACTGATTTGAGAAGTGTTTCCTTACCAGCTCTTGATAGCATGTTTTCCTTCTAACTCTCCAGCTTCATATTTATTCTAGCAAGAATCCATGCGAACACTTCTTTTTTGGAGGCACCCCAATCCAAAGGGATTCCTAGATATTCCCTGTTTTCATAATTTCGAAAACTCACAGCTCAGACACCATGTTTCTTCGTAGACGTTCTGGATAACCTTTGCTAAAAAGTATCCCTAATTTGTTGAGATTTATCACTTGACCTGATGCGTAACAATACTGGTGTAGGATAGACGCCAAGTTTTGACATTCCAATATTGTACCATCAAGGAAAAAGATTGAATTGTCTGCAAATAATAAATGTGAAAGAGTGGGACAACTTCGGTTCAATCGGATACCCCGAAGTGTACCTGCTTCAAGGGCTTGCTTGATCATGTAGGAGAGGGCATTAGCCACAATGATGAATAAATAAGGGGATAGTGGATCTCCCTGGTGAATACCCCAAGTTGGGTTGAAGTACGGCAGGGAAACCCCATTGAACTTAATGCTATAGGAAATTATTGTAACACACTGCATGACCCACTTTACCCATTCTTCACAGAAACCTATCTTTCTTAGGCATTCCTAGAGGAAGTTCCACTCTAACCAATCATAGGCCTTCTGCATGTCAAGTTTAAGGACAGCTTGGAATTTTCGATGGCGGTCTCGAGTTCTTAATCTATGAAGGACTTCCTGAACAATAAGGATATTATCCTGTATTTGCCAGTTTCCCACAAATGCGCTCTATTCTGCTTCAATTATAACTGGTAATAGAGGTTTCAGTCTGTTTGTAAGGATTTTGGATATGATTTTGTAGGCAAAGTTGCACAAACTTATAGGCCGATATTGTTCTATCTTTTCTGGGTTTTGGGTTTTAGGAATGAGTGTGATTTGTGTTTGATTAAGGGCTGGGTTTAGGGTTCCAGTCTCGAAGAAATGTTGCACCTCTCGACAGATATCTTCACCAATGTCATGCCAATGGTTCTGAAAAAACAAGTCATTTAATCCGTCCGGCCTAGGAGCTTTAGTAGGTCCCAGTTGGTGAATAGCATCTTTAATTTCTTCTATGGTAACAGGTGCGATTAGAGATTAATTCATAGCTGTATCCACCAAGGTTGGGATGTAATCTAGTATGGGCTAAAAGTTCCTTTGTCCTCCCGACGCATAAAGATGTCTAAAGAAGTTAACTATCAAGTCCTGAAGATCTTCTTTGTTCCGAACCCACTCCCCCTATGCATTCAACAACATGGATATTCGATTCCCGTTTCTTTGTTGAATAGTCGTTGCATGGAAGAACTTTGTATTTTTGTCCCCCCATTTCAGCCATTTGATTCTTGATCTCATGCCCCAGAACATCTTCTCTTGTCGCCATAGTGCGTCGATCTCTTGGTTAATGTGCTGAACTCTTTGCTGATCATATTGTTGGCTGTTCATCAAGGTTTGAAGTTCACTTTTCAGCCCATTTATCCTTTTATGTGCATTGGAAAATCTTCTTTTACTCCACGCAACGAGTTGTATAGCCACTAGCTGTAATTTGTCAACCATATTTTTGCCTTGGGAGGCTTCCCAAGATTGTTTGACAAGTCGCCTACAATCCTCATCTTCTGCCCAATAAGCTTCATACTTGAACTCTCGATGATTGCGATCTGTTTTAGGAAAAAGTGATAGAAGAATAGGACTGTGATCAAAGCCTATCACCGGTAGGGCTATGACCTCTGCAATTAGATAAGCTATTCTCCACTCCATGGTACATAAGGCTCTATCCAACCTTTCTTTAACATTTTCTTCACCAACCCTTCTATTTGTCCATGTGAATTGGCACCCCTTGCTTTCTAGGTCCATTAAAGAACACTCATGTAAGAAGTCTCTGAAAGCAGTAAGACGAAATTTTTCGGCCATCCTCTTACCCACCTTTTCCCAATGGTACAAAACTTCATTAAAGTCCCCAATACACAGCCAAGGTAGATGATTGAAGATGCTTTGTTGTTGTATATCCTCCCATAAAGAACTCTGGTATTAAAATTATTTGGAGCGTGGAGAAAGGTGATTTTCATGAGCTGCCTTTTGTCGTGAAGACGGCACTG
Source organism: Eucalyptus guilfoylei (assembly GCA_016097605.1). NCBI lineage: Eukaryota > Viridiplantae > Streptophyta > Magnoliopsida > Myrtales > Myrtaceae > Eucalyptus > Eucalyptus guilfoylei. The sequence goes on along the minus strand of CM027868.1, from coordinate 29,615,931 downwards.
CACATTTATAAGGCAATCTGAAGACAAATCCACTGCTATGGTGATCGTTTCATCCCAAAAAAAGAGCCAAACCCCTAGAAATACCATCTGGATTCACTAAAAAGTTATTCATATACTTCATTTTTCTTTGCAATTGCTGCACCATATGTTCTTGGTTTTTAGTCTCCATTAAGATTATTAAGTTGGGCTGTTCTTGAGCCACTCTTAAAGCTCAAATTGTCAGGAGTGAGCCCAACCCCTAACAATTCCAACTGAGTAGTTTCATGGTAGACCCGGTGGCTTATTAGGGCTAGCCACCAAAGCCCAGTGTGTTGACTTCTCCTCCTCTGTAACAGGAATCTCCACTAGCTGTAATTTGTCAGTTAATGGGGCCTTTGAGGATTGTGCACCATATGGACAAAATCTCTTCCCTTTTTTCGAAGTAGTAAGTTTTGTGCTTCTGGTTTTACCCTTGTTTTGGGCTCTTTCAGTTTCTGGCTGGTGCTCTTTGTCAAGTTCTTTTTCTTTCAGCCGTTCATTATAAAGAAGCATCATAGATTCGTCATCTAGGCAACTGCTACCCCTTTTCTGTGTTCCTTTTTCTTCCTTTATGGTTATGGCTAGAGAGTGTTGGAAAGGATCCACCTTTTGATTCATATCCTCCTCGGAACATTGCTGAGTTCGTAGGGTTAGGGTAGGCTGCGCTTGGGTTCTTTTCACCTGCTAATCTTCATTAATTTCTACAGTAAGAGGGGATTCTGGCACCATTTCTAGATCTTCAAGGAGCTCAACATGTTTCCCATAAAAAAAACTTTGCCATAAGGGCTGAGATCCCTGACTTCAGCACGCAACCAATTTCCGAAATTACCTGGTAAGTCCTCCTCCAGCCGTGTGGTTTCATATGGAATTTCTTTGCATGCTATGGCATAATGCCCGATTCTTCCACAAGAGTAGCAGTAGTGCGGGAGCCACTCATACTTGAATTCTATCCACAATTTCTTTCTTCCCAAATTGATAACCACACCTGTTTTTAGGGGGCATCCCAAGTGTATATTAATTTTGGCTTTGCTGACTTTATATGTGCTATCTCCTTTACCTTCCAACTTCACATCTAGAACTTCACCGATCTTGGAGGTTATATCTTTTACAACTTCCTTCGTCACTCTACCAAAGGGGAGTCCATATAATTTAACCCAAAAGGGACAGTGATCAAAGTCATAACAAATTTCTGGGATATCAGGATCGCATTGCTGAAGCACAAGAAGGTTGCTTGCAAAAGGCCACGGCCTGGAATCTAACACTTGAAGGAAAATGAGAAGAAACCTGGTTCTATTTCATAGTGTTGAGAAAGGCCTAAAAGTTCACATTAGGTCGAGAATAGAGTTTTCCAAACAAAGTTAACCGGCATTCTGCTAATTTTTCTTCAGAAATTCATTGTTTAACATCTATCACATCATCATCAGACCATAGACTGCCCAAGCTTCTGCACAAAGCCTCTACTTTACTATCATCAGACGATTGATCAGACATAATTACTTCCTACTGTCAAACCCAATGAAGAAATAAGGGAGCTACCTCAGCTATGAAACAGACAGGCGCTTTATCCTTACAACAGGTTAGCGTGACTTGCGCTCTTGCTGGCGAGTACAGAGTATGGTTGGGGACTCTGCAAAGATTAGAAACGCAGACCTACTTCCCTGGACCATAGTTGATGTTAGTCGACAAGTCAATCCATACAGGATAGACTCGGGGAAAGCGATGGTGGGGCAGGGTGAAGACAGAGAAAAGGCGGAATTTAAAAAGGGAGGGTGGAATAAACAGATGCGGCTAGATGGGTTTTACAAAGGCTGGATCACCGATGCTTAGGGTTTTGGGTAGCCATCAAAGTCAAAGGGGATTGTGATCGATGATGTGGAAATCGACTTACAGTGACGATTTGGGGGTTTTCATAGTCGATTGATATGGGTTTAACGGCATGGGACATTTAGATGAGGTTATGGTAATTATTGGAAGGGGCGATGCAGACGACGAAGAAGAAACAAGGCAACAAGATCAAAAGAAGTTCTGCGGGAAGAGAAGGGGGATTGTTACAGAGAAATGATGAGGGTAAAGCTCTTCAAGAGAACATACGATGCTACAGAAACCGGGAAAACTACCTCGCGGTAGGGAGAACCCAGAGCATCTGAGAGAAACCTATAAGAGCGGTAAAGTTAAAGAGCCCAGATCAGTTCACTTGAGAAGTAAGAGCACTTATCAGCGAGTGTAGTAAACTGCTGTCCCATTTTTCGGATGTATGGGTAGCCTACTATTTTTAGAGAAGCCAATTTGATTGCCGATTGGGTTGCTAAAGCCCATAGGAAGAAAAACCTTGCCAAGTTACTGATTGTCTTCTCCCGCTCAGTTATGCAGCAACATCCGTGAATGGGAACCTATTCACATATGACTTGTGTACCAACGAGACCTCTCCATTTCGGACACAAATTCCCAAAGGAATTACGCGGTGAAGTGTCTCCGTGGCTGTTAAAAGCTCCTGGCGGAGCTCAGCGACAGCCCAGCCAGCCCTTATCCACGCGCAGCCGACACTACGGGACACCTCCCCCTCCCGCCACTGGACACGTGTCTTCATCTGGTACGTGGGCGTGGCATGCACGTGTCCCCTCGCCGGCCATGCACGTCGAGGCTCCCACAGTCTCTCACCACCATACAGCCCCGTACAAAACCCCACTCGGATTCGGATGGATCGACCATTAGTCTCCAAACAGAAAAGAGACATTCAGTGTGAAGAGCGCGTTTCTTGGTCCTTGGTTGTCTGCATAGCTTCATTTTGCGTAGAGACGCTTGAGAGGAAGCGAGGAAATGGCGGGATACGGTGGCCAGTATGGTGACTCCGACATGCGTCGCCAGAATGACGAGTACGGCAACACGATACGCCAGACGGACAAGTTCGGGAACCTGGTCCCGCAGCTGCGGTGGTGGAGTGCTCCAGCGATCCGGAAGCTCCGGTTCTAGCTCCGTCAGTCTTTAACCCTCCTTCATTTTGTTTTCCTTTTTCCCCTTTCTGCAGTCCGAACTTTCAGTCACGTTTCATGAATGCACGTAAATTACTTGTCCGTTGTCCAACCGTTTTGTCAAAGCTTTGAGAATGTCACGGCACGTGCTTCAATTTATACGAAAGCCGTGCCAGTGAATTTCAACTGCTCTTTAAAAGACAATTCTTCTGTTGTGGGTGCAGTCGGAAGATGATGGTCAAGGGGGGAAGAGGAAGAAGGGGATCAAGGAGAAGATTCCGGGGATGGGCGGCAGGGACGAGCAGCAGCAGTAGCAGCAGGTGGGGTCGTACCCGACGTCCACCACCATGAGAGGTAGAGGCTACGGGGCGGAGCTGGGGCAGCAGCAGGAGAAAAAGGGGATGATGGACAAGATCATGGAGAAGCTGCCCGGACATCATTAGATACAATATATATAGTGCATCAGTCCCTCGATCAGTACTAGATATCTAAACGGGGGTACGTATTTGTCATTCTGTCTCTCTTTATATGAGAGGGACTTTGAGTTTTGAGTTTTCCAAATAAGTGCAAGAAGGCCGCTACTAGTCTACTTCCCCTTGGGAAGCTTGCACCTGAAAAAAGTTGTTTTGTGTTATGTACTGAGATATTTGCAGTTTAAATATATATAAAGAGTTTTTGTATTCAATTGTTAAAAGTGGTGTACTTCGGATACTGCGAGTGACCATTTAAATACACGGGGTCTTAGTAAAATCGATCTTGCGAACCGGTTCTTACGACAAATGCAGCGCCGCCTGGCAGCGGCAAACCGGCTGGGCTTTTAGGGACCGTTGCTCCTGAGGGCCTTGTCTTGCATCCTACGATTCGTGCAACCGAGGTCATTCCCCGTTGCACAACCTAAGAGCCGAGGACAGCAACAGGAGCTGCGTTTATATCTGGAAGGAGAGAGATAATGTTCTTCTGCATAAATATATTTTGCCGGCCCCGATTTTCTTGAAAAACACTCATTTTAGCTCGACTTTTTCTCATAAAAGGCATTAATTTTAAGTCGGATTTTAATTATATTCTAAATATTTCATTATCTTATTAAAAAGGCTCTAATTTTAGTCGACACCCAAATCTGACTCCCTTCAAGTTTTCATCCAATCACTAAGTAAACATAAAATGACACGTCGCATCTTCAATATCCTTAGATGGAAACTTGATAGAAGCTAGATTTTGGTACCAACTGAAAATTGGTGGCTTTTTCATGAGACATCGAAAAATTTAGATTAGAATGGGAGTTGATCAAAAGTTTATGCTCTTTTGTTGAGGTAAATATCTGGACGGAGAGATAGAAATATTCTTCTGTACCATTTTTTCACATTTTTCGTGAGTGTGCTTTTGGGTTTGAGAAGTGAGCACTTCATTATGAGATATACTCAGCTAGTAATGATGGTCGAAGAGAAGAGAAATGATCGGAAGGGTTTAACTTGAGTCTCTCCCACAGCCACACGTTTCAACTTGAAGACAAGTAATTAACCCATTGGAAAACATCTTTAATGAATACACTTTTCCGGGCCTCATTTTAGCTCGATTATTTTTTTTCCCCTCATAAAAGCACTATTTTAAATTGGGTCTCAATTTTAGTCTAAATTTTTTGTTGTCTCATAAAAATGGCATTAACTTTTAGTCAATACCCAAATCAGATTCCCTCCAAGTTTCTGTCCAATCACCGAGTAAGCATGGAATGATACGTTGCATCTTCAACATCCTTACACGGAAACTTGATATGGGCCAAATTTTGGTACCAACTGAAAATCGGTCCCCTTTTTATGAGGCAATAAAAAATTTAGATTAAAATGGGACCCGACATAAAGTTTGTGCTTTTATATGAGGTAAAAGTAATTCAAGCATGAATTAGGATCCAACCTAAAGTTTTCCCTTTAAAGGGAATTAGACCAATTTGGCTGAATTGGCATAAAATATAGGTATTTGGAATCTCAACTCTATATTCTTGAGAGTGTTATTAACAACCAATAATTAAATAAACAATCCTTAAACTTTGATTTAATTTGCAATGTCATTGCTTAACTTTTAATTGTTTAATGTAATCCATGAATTTTTAATACATATTTAGTGTCATCCATAAACTTTTAATTTGATCATTGCCTATGATACGAGCCAGAGAAAACGAAAACAGAATTTGTGGCAAGTATGCTATCCCACACGCACGGCCTTTCCTTGGCCTCAGAATAGGGACTACTCGTTAGCCACCAAATTCCTTTTCATTCTTTGGTTCATATCATTGAAAAATTTTAGAGTAGCAGAATTTCGATACACAGGTTCCACATTTGTGGCAAGTGTAGAGCATACTACCAAGATTTATTAGAACATTTCTAGTTTTAAATAATCATATCATGCAGGAAGGAAAAGAGGAGAAAGGTTTTAGGGATTCATAGGAAACCACACAGTATTATATCTAGAGTGCGTTCTGCCCCTTAACCTTTACATACACCGCCTTATATAAGCATAAGACAACATATTAGAATTTTACATACCTCATTTGGTCAACAAAAGCCAATTATTTGCATCTGTCAAGTTTTCTACTGATAGGCTGACTTTTCCACTTATTATCTCGCCTTTTTCACTTTTGCCACGGCACTACAATACTATGAATAGTGCCATACAATACATGAATAGTACGCTACAATACCAAACAGTCATGAACAATGCTAAACAATACATGAATAGTACTCTATAGTACTTTTGGTCAAACTTTTCGTCTTTTTCACGTGATTCCTCTACCTCTTTTGGACAAGTCTTTGGGAAAGTCTTCTTTTCCTTCATTTATTATGCCCATGGATGGGCTTGTCAATGCTGTCATTTGAGTCCGAGTCTTCTCCATCTTTTTCCCTTCAATATTCCCTGATGATTCTTTTAATTTCTAAGACTTATAGATGTTCAGTGCCTGAATCATCTAGAGGCTAGTATGAGCTGGATGAAATATTAAAAGGATTGAGAGTGCTTTTTTTTTCTAAATATTGCTACTTGATTGTTTCAAGGAGCTTTTCTACTTCTTCAATTGCTGGAGAAATTATCTATTTAATTCATACAGCCTTTGTCTTCTGGATGACTGATGAGAGCTTGTTGAAGCATCAATGGAGCTTGCTGGGATGCCGGGTTAGGGTAAATATCCAGGCTGAAGCAATGGACTTTCTTTGTCAAGACCTAGTCTAAGTGCAAAATGCAATTGACCATGATCAAAAGGATCTTGTGACAGTGGTCCTCCCCATAGTTCTTGTGATTATGATGAAGCTAAATCCTATGAATTTGTTGGTGACTCAAAAGTGTCTAATACATCCATTTTGTAATATCTTCTTAGGCAAGCGTCGATCATTGGATGGGTTGCGCGAGTCATCACAATGATCCCAAGAAACAGGGTCATCTTCTGTTGGTCACGCTTCTGGTGGAATAACTTGATTGCGTTGGCACAATATCCTCTACAATTCCTGATACTGTCGAGGGTAAGCTGAGATTCTACAATAAGTGTTGAAAAAATCTTATTCAAAACGGGTTGGGGTTCATATATAGATACCCCAACATCTGCCGGAGTTTTAAACATATTTCCACTAGATCGAACAAATACCAACGGCTTGAAAAATAAAACGATTGTATAAAATTCTGGGTCAAGCTCGCATGCTTTGAGTTGAGCCTGGAAAATATTTTGTCATGCACCCAATGATTTGAATCAACTAAGCATTTCTCCAAAATATTTATACTTGGCTTCTCCTTGATTAATTTTGCTGTTAATAAGAGGCATCTTGGCTATCGGAAACTCAATGACAATGGTATAAACATTAAACAAATATCAATAAAACTATTTGAGTTTTTTTGAAAATTCCTCTTCTAGGAAGAAAATAAGAGGATGAATAAATGAATATTTTGGATGCAGTCCATCTAACCTGAGGAGAAGATCACCCAATTCATTAAAAATATGGAAATGATATTGTCACATAAGTTTTTCAAGAATTTCAACAAGAACGTTGTCTTAGATCAACTTAGGGATCTCTAGTGGATATGAATACGAAGGCCATTTGGGCTTTATCTCTTGAGTCTTGAAACCATCTCTTGGATTTCTTATCACATACATATTTATGGATGTATAGCCGTAAATTCGTTTTGGTCTTTTGCGTTCCATGCGCTGTAGGGCCTTGTGACCCCGCAAGGGGGCTCAGGCAGATTCCTCGGTTACCAAAAAGAAAAAAAAATTCTTTTGGTTTGGATTGAAAATCAGCAAGTATATTCTTTTTTTCTGCAATGTGTTTTGGTCTCAAAGGAATACTTTGAAAACTGTTATACTCATCTAAGAAGAACATGCTTCTACTTAAACTTCAACATTTGAGAAAATGAGGACATGTCCATCCCCACAAAGAAATGATGTCCTATAAGATGGAATTCAAACTTCTTGATGTCATATTTTACTACTAAGATTTTTTTTAACGTAGAATGATAATACATTTTTGCTTGCGTGAATCTCCCACTTTTGTGTCCACAAACTCGTCGCTTTCCATCAATTTCTTCAAAAAGAACAGTAGCCTAATATTCACCACTAGCATATGTTTGCAAGACCCTTTTTTTTCTCGTAGAAGGGATCTGCAAAGGAGGGAGATGCTGCAGAATTTCCTTAAGTCTACGTACAGACTTAGTTTGTTGTGGTCCCCATGAAGGAGTATCTTTCTTGAGCATTTGTTGTGGTATTCTTATAAACTCTGTGATTTTTGGGACCAAATCTCCGATATAATTTATAATCCTTGAGATAATTGTTGAACCTGCTTGTGAGAAAGGATTTCATCAGGAAACTTTTCTTGAACTATATGAAAGTATTTAATATTGAAAATAAACTTGAATTAATGGAATGACTACATTGAACATTTTTCGAATAGTTCAACAATTATATTTAACATGTATCAAAATTTTAGAGGTCACATTAAACAAATTAAAAATTTAGGAACGATATTATAGATTGGCTAAAATTTAGAGACCACATAAATAAAAAAATAAAAAATTCAAGGATGGTATTGCACATTTATTCAAAGTTCGAGAATCAATTATGTCATTTTCCTTATTAACAATATAAGTTTTTTTCAAAAAAGAGGATAAAGTGTTCTATAATTTCCACATTAAACTTAGAAATCCTCGCATCTCCCTCTCAGCTCCTTGATTGTTGCTAGAAAGTGTACATGGGGTACCTCAAAAACACTATTTATCTTAGCAAGAATTGCCATCTCAAGAATTGCTATAAAATGAACATAGGGAACTTATTTTCCATGTAGGGCTCATTACTGTTGTAACGATTGTAACGACCCCAACTCCATCTCTAGGGTCTTCAGTAGCAAGCGTTATTTTCGCAACATCCTAGGCGCGGCATTGTCTCGTTTCTTTTTAATATTTGATTTAAGCACATGCAGAAGCATACATACAACACCCAGACAATAACAAATAGCCAGGAAAACAACCATTTGCAAGTACACAATTACATCAATTATATTTACAAGCTTTTTTGTCACGGGCCATTATATTCACAACCACTATATGTTCTATGCTCAAAAGGCCAAGGTAAACCTTAACTCCTCTAGTGAGACTTCAACTCCTCCATACCTACAATTCTTTTTTTAAAACAAAAAACAAAAACAACAACAACAACGGGGTGAGTCATAGACTCAATAAGTAAAACCCATAATTCTCTATTATGATGACATCTCATCATCAAAATCCAATAGGTACAACACTCGCAATACAATGTCGATAACAAATCAATAACAAAGTTATTATAGTCTCCGACTGTATGCAAATGTCCATCACAACATACTTCAATGCATACTTACCTTTAACTTATCAAAAAACATATTGACATATCATACTTATGCATAATTGGCACTCATGCAAATTTATTTACCATCGTCCGGGCTCGACTAAGCCCTCCTGGCTCGACCAAGGCTTCCAGCTTCTTGCTAGGCTTCCTGGCTCAACTAGAGCATCCCGACTCAACTAAGACATCCTGGCGCTAGCTCTCCAAGGTATCCAAGCTCAACCCAGGCATCCTGGGGTTAGCTTACCCATGGCATCCAAGCTCAAACCCAGGCATCCTAGCTAAACTAGGGCATCTCATTCAATGAACAAGGCATCACCGCCAACGCTATGTAGCGACGGACGTTTTTTCCTCTTTAAGTGCATCATAAAAGTGCATCACACAAGCCAGTTCTTACTTTTCTTCTTAGTCCACTCATACATAGCCCAAAGGCGTGCTCATTCAAGTAAGTGTGCCATGGTTCTTAACATCATACTATATGATATGCTAGGCATGATTCTTGATTCGTGGCTTGAGCTGCACGCCTAGGCTAATATCTGCACGAAGCAAGACTTGGAATCGGCATGGTTCAATGCCGATCTAAGGCCTCACGGCTTAGGCCACCGCGACTTGACGTCAATTCCAAGCCAAGTGAACCTCGACCTCGTCTTGGGGTGTGAACATATTCAAGCATGTAAACATGAGCAAACCATATTAAAGGACATTACAAAATACACACGGCTTACACGTACTCACTAAATTCAACGACGTAAGCTATCGCCTTAGCCAAGAGTTAGAGATTCTACTTACTTTCGATAAATCTCGATAAACTATATGTGGTTTTACCAAGAGAGGGTCATCTTGTGAGGTGGTGGGCAAGCAAGGCTGAGAGAGGGAGAGGGGGCGATGGTGAGAAGGAGTGAAAAAAGAAGAGAGAATAAGTGAGGGAGAAGAGATGGGGTGGTGTGTGTGCGTGGCGTGGAATTGGGGGGAGAATGCATTTGTTTATAGGCAAACCCCTCATAATTTCTCTTCCAAGTGGACCAATCACATTTCTTTAAGTGGACGACCTAAGATGAAGAGATGGCGAACTAAAGAGATGGGTAACAAGTCTAGGTCCTAGAGAAGGAGACTTAATTTTTCTCTTATTGAGCCATTTGGGGTTGAGTCATCTTTGTAATGATGAATATAAATGATGACTATATTAATTAAGGGACACCTGAGTCTTATGACTCAACCTAGTATTAATGCACTAAGGTCCAAGAGCATTTAATGCATCCTTATCCCAATCCAAGAAGACTCTAGATGGACTTACTTGTCAAGTTGGGCGTATAGCCGCTTCCTCTCCAAGTTTGGGGCATGCAACTCTCCATTCCAAAGCGAAACGGTTTTGAGCAACTTTTGAAATAAATACCATTATCCTATCAAATGGGCTCGAAAAATTATGAAATTTTAATATGTTGTAGAGAAGATAAATAATATTTTTCATGAAGGAAACCAAGTCCAATTCTTTCTATGAAAAAAGTAGCAAATCACTTAACACAACCCAACAATCTGCCCATCGAATAGATCCAATGACCACAAAGAAAGACCCATTTCAAAATGTAAATCTTTACAAAACTCTTTAAAAATTTTATATGTTATAGACATGGATATCCTTTAAAACTTTCTTGAAGGAAGTATGTCCAAGTTTGAAATGGAAAATTTTATAAAAATTTGAGAAAGCAAACTAGTCACTATTTTGACTACATTTGGCAGGTTCCAAACGGCAAATGATTGGGTCTTCTCCCAACCATTTCATCTTAGAAAAATATGAAATTTAAGTATGCTATAGGTCAAAATGTTTTGAACAAATTTTATGAATGAAATTTCTCCAAATTCGAACCACAAAGAGTTTAATAAAATTGGAAAGCAAGAAAGGTCCAGTAGTTTCGAAAAACTGGGAAGTCAAAAACTATGAAACTCAAGGTGGCAAGTCTATGGAGGAGAGATGGCGCCGCTAATGCTCTTCCAAGACCATCCTTCATTAATTCTTCTAGGCCAATGATTCACCAAGCATTTAAGGTTAGGAAGAACTTGTCTTCCAAGTCTCAAAGTAGTGGAATCATAGCCTAAGTTCTTTAGGGACACGTGAACATGTGACTCACCTCATTCATTAATGGCCTATCATGATGACTATACACCTAAGCTTAAGAGTCATCTTTGGCTTGTGTTGATGACTATAACACCTAAACTTATGAGTCATCCCTTTCATTAATGGTGTGTCATTAATTACTAGCTTCCAAAAGTAATAACTGCACCCATGAGAAAATATCTAAGTCGGATGGTCATCTCATTGGGCAATCGAGTCTAACCGCGATCAACTACCTTATTTGGCGCGAGGTTCGTGCCTAAGCCATGATTAGACGAAGCCAGACGCAGCCAGGCTCAACAAGTGAGACCAAGTTTGGACTTCTCCTTCACCATGTAAAAGGCTCGCAATTGGGTCCAAAGGCCAGGCCTTGGGCCAGTCGAACGGTCCTCTAGTTGGTCCGTTGGCCAGTCGTCTGGCCAGCCTTGTGGCTAGTCCTTAGTCTATAGCCGACCCTCGAATCGATTCATGGCCTATTCCTGCCATCAGCGTACCAATCCTTAGCCTACTAGTCGAGACCAAAATAAGAGTCGAAATAAAAGATGTTACAACTGTAAGAAAGGTTTTACCACTCAAGAAGATAACGGGATCCAAACAAATAGGTTGCTTAATATTTCAATCATAAGGTGATCTTTGATTTGCATAGATAGCTGTGTTACCAATTCCACGGGGTCCAAAGGTTTGTTTCGTGCTCCTTTTCTTTTGTATTGACAACATAGGTTGGAATGACAAGGATAGTTTCGTGTTATTTTCTTTATAACTTCACAGTGTATGCTGAAAATGACAAGAATTATTCCACTAATTAATAATAGTTCTGCAACTTTGAGATGAAGGATATGGTTGAAGTTAGCGATGTGCTGGGTGTCAAGATCATTGGAGATAAATTTAACGAGTTTTAGTTTGTCTCAAGAAATTTACATCAAGAAGTTGCATTAATGATACCAAATGCGCAATCGTTAACCTATCGAGACTTCTGGAAAAAAATGTCGGACTAAGTCAATATGAGGATATAACTTTCCAAATTTCTCGATATTTACCCATCAGTTTTGGAATCCTTCGCCGCTTCCATAGCATATTTTCGCGCACAAATCAAGAAGAGGAAATTATTAGAGGGTTGATTGACCAAATAGATCGAAATCATATAAATCACTAATCACGTGGGTCCAACGTAGACCCCACACAATCAAATAAATGTTAATCCCACATCGTAAGTCTCTTTGTACATCGAACCTTAAAGATATCTATAACTTTTATTTGATTACATAATTAATATACAATATATTAAACTAAGGTGCAAAACTTGATTTGTCTAACGTTGACTCAGAACAAACTGTGAAAGAGACTATAGTTTTTCAATCCAAAATGTGAGAAAACTCAAAAACATTTCATAAGCTTTATGTGTACATGCTATTTTAGACGCTTGTAATGTATTTGAATTCGTCAAAAGAAAAGAGCAATAAGTGGATCGTGATTTCCACGAAATAGAGCAATTGGTTCGCTTGATATTTTCCTTCGCGTGATCAATGAATGAATCAAGATTGCTATGAACCAGGTCAGATGAATCTTATCCTCTTCCTCCGACGTCCGCCCACACGGCTCAACCCTTCCTTTTTGTCTATTTCCCAACAGCCATGTCCTGATAACACTGCGTACAACTTTTTCTTTTCTTTTCTTTTCTTTTTCTTTTCCTGTCAACAGAGCCGGGTGTCATCTCGATTTGTTCACCTCCTCAGACGATGTTACGGGAACAGACGATGTTAAGGAGACACCCCTTACATCTGTCTAGTATATTCAGGACTTTATATTTAAAAACATACTGGATGTTTCACATAAGTTCTACATCATCCAAAAACACTAACTTAAACTAGGATCATTCCCATGATTTTTTTTTTCCTTTTTTTAATCCCTAGAAATGAAGCTGAGCTAGATCCAATGATATCATTGACACTCATAGTTGGCCATATCATCACATGTCGATCACGAGAACAGGAGATATCATAATTAGGCGAAATCACATAAATATTACAAGAAAGGCATTGATATATGATCAATTATCGATAAGCCTAAAGATAAAGACTCAACAATCGATAGTAACGCAAGAAGCCACCACGTGTTCAATTGTTGAAATATAATGTTTGGTGGCTGCTTAAGTGATGTTGGCGGTAAGTTTTGGATAAAGACATTTGAAATATTCAGGAAAGTGCCAAAGGTGTGTGTGGTTGAGGAGCAGTTGATATCTAAAGACCTAGCCATGAGATCGTTGTTGATAAGTTAGAAAGCATCAGGGCACAATCAAAGCAGTTACAAAGGAAATGGCAAGTTAATCGCAAAGAAAGAAGGATGTGCATGAGGTTTGAAGCGGTTATTAGAAGATGATAACTATTTAGCAATTACTAAGTTTCTTTATAAATACCACCAATCATCCAACAGGAGCCATCCCTAACAAATCAATCAATCAATATGTTATTCTTTTATCTTTACATTCTATGTACTACACTTTAGTTTTCATTACTGTAGCTCTTAGATTCTTATCATCGATTAGATTTCAACGTTTGTCTATATCACAGTGTTACGCTGTCAATTAAATTCCAACGTTATATCATCTATCCTAGTCTAGCATCGTTGAGTAGATTCCAACGTTATATTATGTATCTCAATGCATTGCCGTCGATTAGATTCCAGCATTGTATCAAATTAACCTCAAATTGTGCTGTCAATTAGATTCAGGAATAGTTTGAACCTATCCTCAGGGTTGGCCAATTTGTTGTCAAGGTTGTACAATGCCGTTCGAAATTAGAAATTTAACATTCATATCACATTTGATATCTTTTGTCCAGAGTTAGCAAAGAACTTACGTCCTTTCTAAATAAAAACCGACTAACTATTCTTGGTGAAAGATATTTTGTTATGGGGAACAAAACTAACAAAACAAAGATCGATTAGCCAAATTAGCATATTAACTAATTTGATATTGTACCAGCTGGTATGTGGACGAGTGGGATGTATTCTTCTAAAGTAAGGGATCATCTCATCATTTAGTACACCACTTCTAACATGATGAGGAAACTCAGCTTACATGCCTCAAAGTGAAAAGCACTCAATAAATATATTAATTTCGTTGAATTCTGTAAGCTAACAATCTAGATGCGAGCCTATTCACATGCGACGTGTGCACCGACGACTCCTATCCGTTTCCGACACAAACTGCCAAAGCTCGGATTACGCGGTGAAGTGTCACCGTTGCCCCTAATATTTTCTCCTTATCCACACGCAGCCGACACTACGGGACACTTCCCCACTCCCGCCCCAGCACACGTGTCCTCATCCTGTACGTGGGCGTGGCATACACGTGTCCCGTCGCCAAGCCAATGCACGTGGAGGCTCGCAGAGTCTCCCGCCACTCTACAGCTCCCTATAAAACCCCGCTCGGATTCAGATCGATCGACCATCAATCTCCAAACAGAGAAGAGACATTCAGTGTGAAGAGCGCGTTTCTTGGTCCTTGGTTGTCTGCACAGCTTCACTTTGCGTAGAGACGTTTGCGAGGAAGCGAGAAAATGGCGGGATACGGTGGCCAGTATGGTGACTCCGACATGCGTCCCCAGAACGACGAGTGCGGCAACACGATCCGCCAGACGGACGAGTTCGGGAACCCGGTCCCGCAGACTGGATACGGAACAGGTGTTTACGGTGCTGGAACTGGCGGTGCAGCTGGGGTGACCGGCGGCCTCGGTTATGGCGGAGACCAACAGCAGCAGCTGAGAGGCGGACATCATGGAGGTGGCGGCGGTGGAGTCCTCCAGCGATCCGGAAGCTCCGGCTCTAGTTCCGTCAGTCTTTAACCCTACTTCATTTTCTTTTCCCTTTTTTCCTTTCTGCAGTCCGAAATTTCAGTCACATTTCATGAATGCACGTAAATTACTTGTCCGTTGTCCAACCGTTTTGTCAAAGCTTTGAGAATGTCACGGCACGTGCTTCAATATATAGGAAAGCGGTGCAAATGAATTTCAACTGTTCTTTAAAAGACAACTCTTCTGTTATGGGTGCAGTCGGAAGATGATGGTCAAGGCGGGAGGAGGAAGAAGGGGATTAAGGAGAAGATAAAGGAGAAGATTCCGGGGATGGGCAGCAAGAACGAGCAGCAGCAGCAGCAGCAGCAGGCGGGGTCGTACCCGACGTCCACCGCCGTGAGCGGAGGCTACAGGGCGGAGATGGGGCAGCAGCAGGAGAAGAAGGGGATGATGGACAAGATCAAGGAGAAGCTGCCCGGACATCATTAGATATTACATATGTTGCATCAGTTACTTGATCAGTACTAGATATCTAAGTGGGTGCACATAGTTGTCTTTTTGTCTTGTGTGTATGAGGGAGGCACTTGAATTTGGGTGTGCCAAAATAAAAGTGCAAGAAGGTCACTATGTCTACTTCCCCCTGGGGAACTTGCACCTGAAAGTTGCTCTTTTGTGTTTTGTACTGAGTCCTTTGCAGTTTAATTATATGTGTTGAGTTTTTGTATTCAGTTGTTATAAGTGATGTACTTTGGATGTTTTGAGTGCTCATTTAAATAAGCAGGTCTTAATAAATCAGTCTCGCAGCAGAGTATGCACTATGCAGTGCTGCCTAGCGGTGGCAAACCGGCCGGGCCTCTGGGGACCGTTGTTCCTGATGGCGTTTTCTTGCATCCTACGTTTCGTGCGACCAAGGTTGGTTCTCCGTTGCACAACCTAAGAGCCAAGGACAGCAACAGGAGCTGCTTAAATTTCTGGAAGTAGGGGAAGAGAGAGAGAGAGGATATTCTTCTGTTCCAATGTTTTAAGGGTACTTTTGAGTTTGAGAGGGGAGGACTCCATTTGGATACGCTCAGCTGGTCATATGCCTGTGGTCAAAGAGGGAGAAATGATCGAAATGCTTTGACTTGAGCATCTCCCACGGCCACACACTTGAAAAGACAAGTAATTAACAAAGGGAAAACATCTTTAATGGATATAATTTTTCTGGGCTCGATTTTCTTAAGTGCACTCATGTTAGCTCACGTTTTCATTCTTACTCGGAATTTTTTCTAATAAAAAGCATTAATTTAAAGTTGAGTCTCAATTTTAGTCTAAATTTTTTTTATTGTCTCGTAAAAAAGGCACTTTTTTTTATTCAGCAACAAGATTTGACTCCCATCAAGTTTCCTTCTATTGATGTTGAAGAAGCAACATGTCATTCCACTTTTACTCGGCAACAAGATTTGACTCGCTACCTAAAGTTTGTGCTTATGAGGTAAAATTAGTTCGAGTCCAAATCGAAATTGGTCCTAAAGGTTGCACTTTTAAGAGAATAAGGCCTATTTTGCTGAATAGGCATAAAAAAATAGGCATCTAGAATCTCAACTCTAAATTCTTGAGCGTGTTATTAACGAGGGATAATTACACAAATGATACTTAAAATTTGGTCAAATGTGCAGTATTATTCTTGAACTTTCAATTTCTTCGATGTCATTCCTAAATTTTTAATTTTTTTAAACGTGATCTCTAAGACTTTTGCATGTTCAATCTAGTCCATAAACTATATAAAATATTCAAATAGATTTTTTTTCGGGAGCAATTTATCCTTCCCAAATGTAGTATACAACTCTCTGTTGATCTGTTGGCTGGTGGCGGAATGCTCCAGTGATCCGGAAGCTCCAGTTCTAGCTCCGTCAGTCTCTAACCCTACATTTTTCTTTTCCTTTTTTTCCCTTTTGTAATGCGAACTTTCAGCGACATTTAATTTCACGAATGCACGTAATTACTCATCAGTTGTCCACACATTCTGTCAAAGCTTTGAGAATGTCACGGCACGTGCTTCAATTTATAGGAAAGCCATGCAAGTGAATCTCAACTGTTCTTTAAAAAACAATTCTTCTGCTATGGGTGCAATCGGAGGATGATGGCCAAGGCGGGAGGACGAAGAAGGGGATCAAGGACAAGATAAAGGAGAAGATTCCAGGGATGAGCGGCGACGATGAGCAGCAGCAGCAGCAACAGGGGGGGTCGTACCCATATTCCACCGCCGGGAGCAGAGGAGGCTATGGGGCGGAGATGGGGTAGCAGCAGGAGAAGAAGGGGATGATGGACAAGATCATGGATAAGCTGCCCGGACATCATTAGATACAATTATTGCATAAGTCCCTCGATAAGTACTAGATATCTAAGCGGGGGTACGTTTTTGTCATTCTGTCTCTCTGTATATGAGAGGGACTTCGAGTTTTGAGTTTTCCAAATAAGTGCAAGAAGGCCGCTACTTGTCTACTTCCCTTTCCTTGGGAAGCTTGCACCTGAAAGTTGTTCTTGTGTGTTTTGTACTGAGATCCTTTGCAGTGTAATTACATATAAAGAGCTTTTGTATTCACTTGTTTAAAGTGATGTATTTTGGACATTGTGAGTGACCATTATAATAAGCGGGTATTAGTAACGAATGCGGTGCTGCCTACCCGCGGCAAACCGGCCAGGCTTCCAGGGACGGTTGTTTCTGATGGCCTTTTGTCTTGCATCCTACGATTCGTGCAACCGAGGTCTGTTCCCCGTTGCACAACCTAAGAGCCGACGACAGCAACAGGAGCTGCGTAAATATCTGGAGGGAAAGAGAGTATTAGTACCGATGTTTCTATTTATATTTTTCATAAGTGTGAACACTTAAGATATACATAAGCTAGTAATGATTGTGGTCAAAGAGAAGAGAAATGATCGAAAAGTTTTTGACTTGAGTCTCTCCCAATCAATCGCAGACATTAATCATGCGGAACTCATTTGTGCGGTCTACATGATCGGTTCAGCGATCTTAGGCGCATGAAAAAATTGTGCCGATAAAGAAACATGTTTCATAAATAGGTTTGCAAGAGAACATATATATTCCAAGATAGGAATAACATTTAATGTTTCTCCATAAATTAGGTGGTCAAAGGTTAAGAGAGATACTATTTTGGATCCTATAATACAATACTAATAAAGTTGCGCTTTACATTGTCATATAACTATAACATTAATTTTTCTATTAATTAATGATCCTATTTTATTAACCGTTCTTTTTTCAATTTTTTTTCCTTTTATTTGGAACTACTATTACAAATGTACTTTCGGATGCTTGGCTCATTTAATCAAATATTAGCGCATATCATTAAAAAATTCTGGAGATTATTGCAAAATTATAGTTTTTGATTATTTTAATATATCTTTATATGACTCTAAATATGGTTGTAGGTACATTCTAAGTCTACCTGGAGAGTACACGATGTTTGTTCATATACATACGACAGGACTGCTTATTTTCAAACACTAGAACAAGTGCATTTGGTTTGGCTTTTGGGAAAAGTTTTTGAGAGATGCAAGTAGTATTTAGTAAATCATAATTTCAAAGTGTATTGAAAAACAACATTAGTTTAAATGATATTTGGAAGAATCACATTTTGTAAAGCAAGTTTACTTTTTTTCATTAAAAAAACTCAAAAGCGGCGAAGTTCAGTGACTGGCCAATGGCTAGCAAGCCACGGGCAATACTAAATCTAACTATCAACAAGCCAGATTTGGTGCTGGCAGCCTCACCTAAGGTCACAGGACCCTAGGCAACGCTCACCTGAATTGCTTAAATCCAAGCAGTCGCATGACCTCTCGCCTAGGTCGCATGACCTCAAACTGAATTGCCTAAAATCACTCGATCTAGATAATGGCTACCTAGGTTTGAGCGACTCATTTGAGGGTCACTTAAGGCCATGCCACCTAGGAGAAAGCCACCTAGGTTCGAGTGACCCAAGCGAGCCCTACTTGGGTCACACGACCCCTCGCTTGGTTTCGAGTGACCATCGGCTACCATTGGTGACCGTAGACCAGAGTCTACTAAAGCAAAGAGAGAGGCGAGATTCAAGGAGAAGAGCAAGTGGCTACTTGAGGTATAATTCTAGGATTCTATTTAAAAAGGTTAAAGTTCAAATTTTAATAAATTTTTTAGGGCGATAAGGCAATTAAAAGTTGTCATTAACTTGTTCCAGCTGCTTTTTGATAAAGCTAAAAAATCCTAGGCAACCTTCTACTTGTCTCAGGCTCTCAGCCTTGCCGAGGCTAATTTTTCTCGAATGTGGTTTCTAAAAATCTTCCCGAACACTTATATTTGGGCCCAAGGGGAAAGCCCTTGAGAAAGCCTTTCCCAAATCCTGCCAACGTCATCATCTCCGTCATTCGACATGTGAAAAGTGGAAAACTATATTTCCTAGAGTGAAAAAAGATAATTTTATGTAGAGATAATAATTATGTACAAAAAAAAATGTAGAGATAATCATAATTATTTTCTTGGGTTTCCCACCACTCCCCCTTTCTCTGCCTTTTCTCTTGCATTTTGTCGTGTCCTTCGAAAGTTGTCCTTCGAACTTTCGAAGGACTTCGAGACGACTTGTAAGTCTTCATCCACCGTCACCAGGTCTTTCATCAGGCATTGGGCCCGGAGGTTTTAGTGCGGATCTAGGCCACACTTGCACGAACCAGATGCACAAAGTCCCAATGAATTTCAGCAGTTAGATGACGTTGGTCTTAAGTAGAGACCACATAAATGAACGTTGGAGATCCTCTGGACTCACAACATGCGGAGCATCTTGTTAATGTTTGGATGCAGGGTCCAGCCAACTTGAAAGGAAAAGGTATCCTCAAAGGTTGATAAAAAGGTGATTGTTCATGTTTCACTTTTGTCGTGAAACTCGTTACTTTAGATTGGATAATATAAAAAAAAAAAAATGACTGCCTGAAGGAGGAGTCAATGATCAAAATAATTTGTTGGACAACTTTTATCTTAATTTTATTTTAAAATTTTTGAAATATTGATGGAAGGATTAAACATTTAATTTGTACAAGATAGATTCCGCCGCAGCTTCTCACATTAACTCTATAAAGATATAACATTAGTAAAAGCAACCAACAACTATGATTACAGGCATGAGCTCGGCGAGGGTGGTTAGGTCCCGTTTATAGAGGGGATGATGGTGCAAAAAACCTAAAGATGTGCACGAATCTCTAATGAAGGGGGATTTCCAACTTGTTTGTGGTGTGTTCTACAAAAATTCTCTATCATATCAAGTTCTCGTTATATGAGAGTAACCTAGTTAAAAAAATTCACAAATAAGATTTACCTTCAAATCGTCATCACTCTTCTACCGTAAGCACTATTTTGTCATGAGAGAGCACTTGATTTAACTAATTTAGCCGAAATCATCCTTATAGCTCATTCGTTGGAATTTTAAAAGATTAGATGCGTTACAAAGATTGAAATATCAATAATCAACCTAGGGACAGTAGCAAAATCAGGTCGACACTATTTCTATATTTTTTATAAGAGGGTTGAAACTTAATTCTCTCAGAAAATATGGAAGCTTTAGAGGCAACCAAAACCCATCCCTCTCTAACCATTGGGGTTTGCCTTAATAGCCACCATTTCCATGTAAGAATGGATAGAAAATGGTCAAGCAACGACCATTTCACGTAATGACCATTCATCAATGTGAAATCTCCCATGTGATATCCTCAATTACGTAATACATGTGTTTACCCCAAAAAATAATCAAGTCATCAATTTGGATTAGCACACGCTTGACACTTGAGCACAAATAGTCACATGAATAACACGTGAATATTCTCATGTACTGGATATCTTATCAATGACCGTAGAGGTAGATATACCAACACACATCGATGACACATGTTCAGTTGTCGATTGACATACGACGGCCAACAACTAAGTTATGAATACTGGCATGAATATTGATGAAGGAAGAACTACATACCATTAGAGTTCTTCGGAGGCTTGAGAAGTATAGAAATAAGGTTTCTTACTCGAAAGAAGAATTGAGACAATGAATCGACTGATAGGTGTTTGCCTAAAAAGCGTCAAAACACAATTGCGGGGTCCAAAATTGGCAAAGCAAGTTAAGATTGAGAAGAAATGAGCATGCCATTTTGGAGGGAACGATTACCACTTTTGAATCAAGATCATGAGGCGATGAGCATGCACTTTTAATAGTGATCACTGTTCGAGTACAAAGTCAAGAGATCGTGGAGGCGTGGATTTAAGACTCTCTGAAACAGAGGAAGATACAAATAACCGGCGGAAACCATTCAAGAAAAATACAACTATTACAAACTGCCAAAGAGCATTATCACATAACTGTTATAAATACCATTTGTCATCTATCAAAGAACCCTACACACAAATCAAATAAATTACTATCTTTTCAATATCTATACTTTCCTGTACTGCACTTTACTTTCCTAGTTGTAGTTTTCAGATTCATATTGTGGATTAAATTCCAACATGTATCTCTATCCTTGGTGGTGTGTCAAGGATTAAATTCCGACATAATATCTCTATGATTTCAAGCTATGTTGTCGATTAAAGTCAAGAATAGTTTGTTTACATGCGGTTACCTTATCAAATCTGTATATTTCATATCGTGCCGTCGATCAAATTCTAGCATGGTTTGCATCTGTACAATCCTATTCTTTACAAAGTCGTGGGTTGTTGTTTCCTAATTGCTTGTGATATATTACGTCCGAAATTAGCGCAAGACCTTGATTCCCTTTAATTCAAATTCAAAGAACTAATTTCGTTGAAAGGATATTTCACTGTAAGAGAAATTCCGGTGAAACAAGACGTGTTGTCATTGGGAAAGGTCATCTTCTATATGGACCATAGAGAAGAGAATCCCACGATGTCTCTTCTGTTATGCTTCTTCTCTGGCATTTGTCTCGTTCTTCAAAAGATTTCGACACTACTGGAAATCTTCTTGCATCGAGAAAGCATTACGAGTCTCGACAAGTCTCCTCTGTTGGTCACCAGGAGTTGGGCCCGGTGTTTTTAGTGCGGATCCAAGCCACACTTGTATGAACCGGATGCATAAGATTCCAATAAATTTCAACTGTTATATGAGTCAGTCTTATATGGAGCCCACACAAATCAACGTCGCAGATCAACTAGGCCCCTTTACGTGCGGAGCACGTTATCCATTCTTTTTCTTGGGTCCAGGGCCGGGCCAACTGGGTCCGAAGCATGCATGCAGAGGTAACGGTCTCCCAAGAAATTGATCCCATATACTTTTCTATATTTAATTTTTATCATGTAACACGAGTTACTTTACTTTGGTCAAAAAGAGGGGCGGAATGGACTTTGCATCCTATAAGAAAAATGACGTTTCTAAAGGCCTCTATGATCGAAACAACTTGGCGATAACTCCCATTCAATTCATTTTGTTTTATAATCCCGAATTATTGGTGGAATGGTTAAATGTCTAATTTGTACGCGATAAATTCCGTCAAGGTGTCATCAAAATAAGTCTCACCAGCCACGCTATGGAGGAACTTTACTAGATACATGTGAACAAGCGAATTACATGTGTTCGTGACATTTGTTAAGTCAAACAATCTAAATACTTTGACTTGTTAAAAAAGAAAAAACTAATGATTTATTTTGGACTACGTGTCAAGATTTTTTGGATTGTGATAACAAGCCAAATACATGAATCAAAATTAAAATATGACCATTATTTTATTCACCGCCTAAGCAAGACCTTCTCTTATTAGTGATCCTAATTATTACACAAAGTACCACTAATAATTTAGAGATTTGTTTTTCTATAGTGATTTAGATTTCACCTTCATGCACTATAATTATTTTTAGAAATTAAGAAGGTGTCACCTCGTGAAACTTGTTAAGTAACCAAAAAGTGTATGTATTATTAATTTTTTATTTTAATTTTTATTGTTATATGTCTAATTAATATTTATAAGTCAAATTCTTTTCCATAACAAGGTGGCATTGGTTTTTCAAAACTCAAACACAAGGTTGACCAGAATTCGTATAATGGACATTGTGATTGACTTGTTACATCATATCAGTGTGCGACCTATCCATGATACTAACAAGAAAAATCTAGAAAAAGGGAGTGTATTCCATCTTACAGGCAGTTCTAACCATACTAATTGTTAAGCACTAAAATATTGCATAGAAAAGGACAAGACTCCTAGATTCATTGTCTCGTAACCTTTAAATAGAGGCAATTTTCCAACAAAAACATTACGGTAAATAAATAATCTCTTGCCCGAACCATTGATCCAATGCAATTGGAGCTATTGATCATGCGGTAACTCACTTTGTGTGGTTTGCATGATCAATGGCTATGATGGATCTAGTCCAGTGGTCTTAGGTGCATGAAAAAAAAATTCCAGTAAAGAAACACGTTTTTATAAGTAGTTTTCCTAGAGAACATAGTATTATGAGATTGAAATCATATTTAATATTTCCCCATAAATTAGCTGGTTAAAGGTTAAGAGAGATCCTATGTTGGATCCTATGATACAATGATAATAAAGTTATGCTTTACTTTGTCCTATCCATCTTTCTAGTACTTAATGATGTATTTAACTATACTTTAATAACCATCGACCAAGACCATTTTTCCATTTTTTTTCCGCTTTGTCTGGAACTACTATTACAAATGAACTTTTGGATGCTTATGTTATTTAATCAAATATTACTGCATATTGTTAGAAAATTCTTGAAATTATTGCAAGATTATTGTTTTTGATGATTTTAATACATCTTTGTGTGACCCTAAATATGGTTATGGGTACATATCAAAGTCCCTACGGAGAGTGCATGATATTTGTTAATAGAAGTAATACTACGAAAAACCTCAAATTAGTATACATGTAATAAATTTACTCAAATTAATTTTTTTAATCATAAAAAATCTCAAACTAACAATTTTACCCCAAATGATTACAAAAAACTTTAAATTGGACAAATCTACCTTAAACTAATTTTTGCAACTATCAAAAACCCCAAACTGGTACATTTGTGACAAATATACATTTCATTAAATTGGATTAATACAAAAAAAAAAAAAAAAAACCTCACAAAACTAGTGCAATTGTAACAAATGAAGAGTAAAACTCAAACGAATGCACGTCAATTATCATCGTCATCTAACTCGGTAATTTAACATAAGTATATCAATTTAGGGTAAATTTGTCAAAGTATACCGATTTGAGTTTTTTATGGTCAAAAAATTAATTTATAATTTATTATAAATATACTAATTTAAAATTTTTCGTGATATTAATCATTATTAATATATATAAAAGGCGACTTCTTTTCAAACACTAGAACGTCGTGATCTTTGTCATTCATCCAAAATGCGAAAAGTAACTTCTTTTAGATAGTAATGGTTTTTCATAATTAAAAATAATAATAATAATCCAATGTAAAGATAATCATGATTATTTTCTTGAGAATCCCACAATCTCTTTTCTTTACTTTTTCTTTTACATTTTGTCGTGTTCTTCGAAAGGCTTTGAGACGACCAGCAAGTCCTCATGCACTGCCACCAAGTCTTTCCATACGAGACATCATTCACTAGGCGTTGGGCCCGGAGGCTTCGGTGCGCATCCCATTCACACTTGCGTGAACCGGATGCACAAAATCCCAATGAATTTCAGTAGTTAAATGGCGTCTATCTTAGATGGAGCCCACATAAATCAACGTTGGAGATCCACCGGACTCATCTGCATGCGGAGCATGGTGTTAATGTTTGGTTGCAGGGTCAGGCCAACTGGAAAGGAAAAGGTCTCGGCGAAGGTTGATTAAAAAAAAAGGTCGTTTTCTATGTTTCCCTTTTGTTGTGAAGCACGTTTCTTTAGTTTGGTCTTGATAGAGATGCGCAAGGGATGATGTAAAAATGACTGCCCAAAAAGAAGACTCAATGATCAAAATACATTGTTGACAACTTTCCTCTTAGCCAAATCATTTTTTTTTTTAACTTTGAATTATTGGTTGAATAATTAAATGTTAATTTGAATGACATATTTCATCGCATCACTCTCTCTGTGAATGAAGCTTTATTAGATATATGCGAACAAACGAATTGCGTGCATTCAAGACATTTGATTAAGTCGAGTAGCTTTGATTCTTTGTATTGAGAAAATAAAAAGGCAATATATTATTTTGGACTATCTTCAAGGTTTTCGGGGTTGTGATGGCAAGTTAATTACCGTTTAATCTAAGATGAATTCAATCAAAATTAAAATAAAATCATTGCTCTATTCACAACCTAAGATGGGTCTTCTCTTATAAGTGATCTTAATTACTACACCTAAGAGTGGCGAGCTAGATGGAAATAGACATCGACTAAGGATTACGTTCTTGAATCGTTAATCTAGTAACATATATTCTTCGGTAACGATTATTATGGGCCTTCATCTTCATCACTAATGGCAATATATTGTTTCGGACTATCTTCAAGGTTTTCGGGTTGTGATGGCAAGTAAATTACCATTTAATCTAAGATGAATTCGATCAAAATTAAAATAAAAATCATTGCTCTATTCACAGCCTAAGATGGGTCTTCTCTTAGAAGTGATCTTAATTACTACACCTAAGAATGGCGAGCTAGATGGAAATAGATGTCGACTAAGGATTACGTTCTTGAATCGTTAATCTAGTAACATATATTCCTTGGTAACGATTATTGTGGACCTTCATCTTCATCACTGATGGTGCTTTAGTCTTTGACGTGTAGAGGAGGAGAAACAAATAGAACAACTTTAGACAAAATGGAGGAGAGCTCTTGAAACTAAGGGTAAGCATCGTAAAATTTACGGTAGAATCAGGAATCAAAGAATCAGATCGGTGAGAATCAATCCAGTTTCAAGTACATTGGCATTCGCTTCGATTTTCGGTTCCAAATTTTTTGGAACTTGTACAGTGCAGTTCGCTTTCCGGTTCCCAGATAAGAGTGTAACCGGGAACGGTCCACCTACCAGCACGGTCTCCTTAGTCTCTTATATTTAAACTCCTAATTTCTTCTCTAGTTCTCACACCCACATCTGGCCTCTCTCTCTCTCTCTCTCTCTCTCTCTCTCTCTCTCTCTCTCTCTCTCTATAGTCTCTTGACTCTCTCTCTTGAGTCTTGCCGATGCCATCTCGTCTCCTCTCTCTCACGCCGACGCCGTCTCGTCTCCTCCTCTCTCGGTCTCCTGGGTTGTGACCTCGCCTTTGTTGGTCGAGTCAATCAGCCCACTGTTAGCCAGGTTTGTTCTTTCTTATAGCAACTAATTAGAGAGAGTCTCTGTGCTTTTCCGATGATGAATGGCCTGAGCATTGTACGATGCGTTTTCCCTTTTCCTTTTGTAGAATTCCCCGAAAGCAAATGGTAGAATGACAAATACTGCCATAGAATTTCTCTGCTCGCTGCTGAGATAGTTTTTGTTTCAGCAATCAACTATGAACTGCTGAGATGTTAACTCATTCTGCAAGTGGGCATTCACACAAATAAATAAATAATGAAACCGATAGCTATGATGATAGCCATAAGATCGGCAAGGGCGGTTTAGGTCCCGTCTATAGAGGGCACAGTAACGCGGCACCGGTGGTCACAGTCACGAAACCTAAAGATGTGCACTTGTCTCTAATGATGGGGGATTTCCAGCCTACTTGTGGCGGGTTCTAAAAAATTTGCTATCCTATCAAAAGTTCACATTAAATCGGAGTAACCGGGTTAAAAAATTCTTAAATAAGATTCTGTATATTTCACGAAAAATATTACTTTTTAGAAAAATATTCTTAGAAAGTCATTTTCCATGAAAATAATAATATTTTCCAATGTTTTGCCTAAAATTTGAAAATGAACTATAAAATACTTTTCACTGTTCGGTATGAAAATTTTGATCTAATTTCTTTATGTGCACTCATTTTAATAATTTTTATTTTTTGAATAGAATTTTTAATGACTTTTATTTTTTAATTTTCTTTATACTTTTTTTCTTTTTTTCCTTTTAATTTTTCTTTTCCTCCATTTTCTTCTTCTTTGGTTGATGCAGCCACAACAACAATTGGCAACCGACCAAAGGCGAGCTCGAGGCTCGCCAGATTCAGGCTAGCCTTGAGCTCACTAACCTAAAAAAGGCTTGTTGATTTGATGAGGCTTGAGTCGGGCAAGCCTTAAGCGCCTCTAACAAGTTGCAAGCTTGAGCTTGTCAGCCTCGGGCTCACCGATCTGGTGAGGCCTGAGGCTTGTGCTTGTGCTCACCAATTTGGCAAGTGGCCAGCTCGAGCTCGCCGATCTAGTGAGTGGCGAGCTCAAGCTTGCCTATGGCCGATTGCCGGCCATCACTATAGCCGGCAAATGGCCCAAAAAGAAGGAAAAAAAAAAAGAAAAAAAATAATTAAAGGTTCGAATTTTTTAAAAAGGAAAAAAAAAAGGGACAGTGGCATGAATGTGAGGTAAGAGACAGCAAATAAGGAAAATGTTTTCCCTTACTTGGAAAGTGGAAAATTATTTTCTCCTATTGTAGAAGACCTTTTTCAGTTGCTAGAAAATGTTTTCCTTGATCAGTTCATTTTCTATGAAATGAACAGCGAAAAATCCAAAAACTATTGTTGTGGAAATTATTTTCCGTAAAATGAACATGCATAAGATGCACCTTCCAATGTCACAAGGGAGCACTTGATTTATATAATTCGGCCGAAATCATCGTAATGGCTCATTCGCTGGAATTTAAAAGATCAGGTGCGTCACAGAGATTGAAACATCAAGAATCAACATGTAGACAACAGCAGATTTGGGTCGACACTATTTCTTTATTTTTTGGTAAGAAGACTTAATTCTCTTTTGAGACCCCCGCCGAGCTCTCTCCCCTTCTTCCCTTCTCCTTCCACAAAGTCCAGTCAGGAAGGGAAGGCTATGGAGTGAGCCCGACAATTGACATCAGCCACAGTAACCCTGACTTTTCTGCTCATTTCGTTCACACCAACTGAAAGTTACTCTCACACCAATAAACACAAAGTGCGCGTCCAAGCAAATTGTTGTAGATATGTACAATTACGGAGTACAAGCTCAGACGATCGGTTTGTACTGCAGGACTGGCTTTTTACAAGATGGTTCATAATGAACCCATCTCCAGTTCCTCCAGTTTCTCCAGTACCGTTGAAGACGATAGCTGCAACAACTTCTCGTATCAAGGTGGAAGCCACAAACTCTTGCGTAGATTCAGACTCGGTGGATTCTCGGTCCCGCGGAGGAGGGTGAGAAACATAAATTTCAGAAGAAATGGAGAATTGCTCATGAAAAACATTGGAGTTCCATTATTTAACGAGGAGGAGCTTTCAAAAGCAACCGACAACTATGATGACCGAAATAAGCTTGGCAACAGCACTTTCAGTTCTGTCCATATGGGGAGACTAGCGACGGGGGACAATGTGGTCGTGGTCAAGAAGCCTAAAGATATGGACAGGTCTCTACTAAACAGGGATTTTATGAGTGAGCTTGAATTTCTGATTGAGAGAAGCTGCAAAAATGTGGTGAAGCTCAAAGGCATATGCTTGGAGACTAGAATACCAATGCTGGTTTATGAATACATTTCAAATGGCACCCTCTTCCAACTCATCCATCAAGCTGAGTCGATCATCTCATGGGGAGACCGATTCAGAATAGCCACCGAAATTGCTCTTGCACTCAATTATATGCAGTCCAGCATGAACTACCCAATTTTTCATGGCAATATCAAGTCAGCGAACATACTTCTGGATCAAGATTACTCGGTGAAAATATCCGATTTTGGAACTTCGGTACTTATATCACCCGAGGATAGACATATCGTAGCCACTCAGAGAAGAGACTCTTTGGGGTACATCGATCCGGAATATCAAGTCATTGGTAAGCTAACAACTCAGAGCGATGTATATAGCTTTGGAGTTGTCCTTGTGGAGTTGCTTACGGGAAAGAAACTTTATGTCACTGAGTCTGAAAGGTCGATCAATACTATCCATCATTTCATCTCTTCTGTGAAGGGCGACACACTCTCCGATGTCATAAACTTTGAGAGTGCTAGTGAAGGTGAAATGGAGAAAATACGAACCGTAGCTGAGATTGCAGTGATGTGCTTGCACCAAAGCGGTGCGAACAGGCCGGCAATGAGCGATGTGGCTTATCAACTCGCCATTGTCAACCCGAGCTCGACAGTTGAAGAAGAGAATGAAGAGACCGAACGGTAAGTGGATGCAGAAGAACTCTAAGCGGGGGTACGTATTTGTCTTTCTGTCTCTCTGTGTATGGCAGGGACATTTAGTTTGAGTTTTCCGAATAAGTGCAAGAAGGCCGCTACTTGTCTACTTCCCCTCGGGAAGCTTGCACCTGAAAGTTGTTCTTTTGTGTTGTGTACTGAGATCCCTTTGCAGTCTAAATACACATTAAGAGCTTGTGTATTCACTTGTTAAAATTAATGTGTTTAGGATATTGCGAGTGACCATTTGAATACGCGGTTCCTAGTAAAATTGTTCTCATAAACCGGTTCTTACGGCGAATGCAGCACCGCCTAGTGGTGGCAAACCGGCTGGGCCTGTAGGGACCATTGTTCCTGATGGCCTTGTCTTGCATCCTACTATTCGCGCAACCGAGGTTTGTTCCCCATACAACCTAAGAGCCGAGGACAG
This sequence comes from Eucalyptus guilfoylei, assembly GCA_016097605.1. NCBI lineage: Eukaryota > Viridiplantae > Streptophyta > Magnoliopsida > Myrtales > Myrtaceae > Eucalyptus > Eucalyptus guilfoylei. Next base: position 29,586,500 of record CM027868.1, on the reverse strand, counting down.
CAACAGGAGGCTGGAGCTGCGTAAATATATGGAAGGATAGAAAGAATGTTCTTGTGTTCCGATGTTTCGATTTATATTTTTCATAAGTTTGCTTTTGAGCTTGAGAGATGAAGAATCCATTATGATATGCTCGTCTAGTTATGATTGTGGTCGAAGAGAAGAGAAATGATCGAGAGGGTTTAACTTGAGCCTCTCACACAGCTACAGACTTCTAACTTGAAGACAAGTGTAGTTAACCCGTTGGAAAACATCTTTAATGGATATATTTTGCCGAGCCCGATTTTCTCAAAAAGCACTCATTCTAACTAGATTTTTTTCCCTCGTAAAAAGCACTAATTCTAAGTCGGGTCTCAATTTTAATAAAAAAAATTATCCCATAAAAAGACAGGAACTTTTAATGAAAACCCAAATCTCACACCCTTCAAGTTTCTGTCCAATAATTGAGTAAACGTGGAATAACGTGTTGCATCTTCAACGTCCTTAGACGGAAACTTGATAGGGGCCGAATTTTGGTACCGATTGAAAATTGGTACATTTTTTATGAGACAATAAAAAAAAATAGATTAAAATGGGACTCAATGTGAAGTTTATACTTTTTTACGTGGTAAAAATATCTCGGGCCTGAATTGAGATCCAGCCTAAAGGTACTTTTAAGGAAGTAGGCCTATTTTGCTGAATTGGCATAGGGAAGCTCAACTCTAAATTCTTAAGTGCGTTATTAACCAAGGATAATTATGCAAATAGTTTATGAACTTTAATATAATATGCAATGCCGTTCCTAAATTTTAATTTGTTTAATGTGTTCTCTAAACTTTTGATACATGTTTAATTTATTTCTTGGATCATATAAAAAATTTTAATATTGTCTCTGAACTTGAGTTATTGGATTAAATATTTTCATCTAGCTCAAGATATATATCAAAATTTTAGAATCACGTTGAACAAATTAAAAGTTTACCAACGATATTACACATCGCACTAAAGTTCGAAAATCACATTAAACAAATTAAAAGTTCAAGAACAACATTACAACTTAGGCCAAAGTTCAAGGATCATTTGTATTATTTTCCCTATTAACAATATAAGTATTTTCAATAAAAATGATCAAGTGTTCCATTGCTTGCTATAAAGCGTACACGATGTACCTGAAAAACAATATTTATCTTAGCAAGAATTGCCATCTCAAGAATTGCTAGAAAGTGCGCGTGGGGAACTTATGTCCCGGGCAGGGCCCAAGTCAAATGGGCCTTTTGGGCTTCCTTTTCCCAGTCAAACAGATAACGGGATCCAAACAAATAGGTGGAAGCTTAATATTTCAATCAATAGGTGCTCTCTGATTTGCATAGATAGCTGTAATTACCAATTCCACAAGGTCCAAGGGTTGTTTCGTTCTCCTTTTCTATTGTGTTGACAACATAGGTTGGAATAACAAGGATAGTTTCGTGTTCTTTTCTTTATAACTTCACGGAGTAGGCCGAAATTGACAAGAATTTTATCGCTAATCAATAATTATTCCCCACTTGTGAGATGAAGGACATGGTTGAAGTTAGCAATGTGCTGGGTGTCAAGGTCATCAGAGATCAATTTAATGAGTTTCTTAGTTTGTGTAAGAAATTTACATCAAGAAGCTGCTTGAACGACGCTACCAAATGTACAATTGTAAACCTATGGAGACTTGTGGGAAAAAAAAAATGTAGGATTAAGGCAATCTGAGGATGTGACTGTCCAACTCAGTATTAACCCCATCAATTTTGGAACCCTTCACCAGTTCCATAATTTATTTTTGCACACTAATCAGAAGAGAAGAAATTATTATAGGGTATTTAGACCAAATAGATTGAAATAATCTAAATCATTAATCATATGATCCACTGTAGACCTCCCACGATCGGATAAATGTAAATCCTCCATTGTAAATCTCTGTATACGTTGAATCTCAGAGATATCTACAACTTTTATGTGAGATAAATATACAATCTATTGAATCAAGGTGCAAAACTTGATTTGGCTTGGTTTGACTCAGAATAAATTGTGGAAAAAGAGTATAGTTTTTCAATTCAAAATTTGAGAAAACTTAAAAAACATTTCATAAGCTTTATGTGTAAATGCTATTTTAGACGCTCTTAATGTATTTGAATTCGTCAAAAGAAGAGAGAAAGAAGTTGATCGGGATTTCCACGAAATACAAGCGATTTGTTCGCTTGATGCTTTCCTTCGTGTGATCAATGAATGAATCAAGATAGTTAGGGACCAGGTCAGATGAATCTTATCCTCTTCCTCGGACATCCGTCCTCGCAGCTCAGCCCTTCCTCTGTCTATTTCCCAACGACCATGTCTTCATAACTCTGCATAGAACTTTTTCTTTTCTTTTCCTTTCCTTTTTTTTTTCCGTTAGAGCCAGGTCTCATCTATATTTGTTCACGATGTGAAGTGAATAGACATGTTAAGGAGGCACTCCTTGCATCTATTTAGTACATTCGGAATTTTACATTCGAAAACATATTAAATTATATGAGTCTCACATGAGTTTTATGTCACTTAAGAAATACCAACATGAACTAGGATCATTCTATAATTTCTTTTTTCCTTTTTTCATCCCTAGAAATGAAGCTAAGCTAGATTCAACGAGATCGATTAACCAAATCGGCATATTAACTAATCTGATATTGTGTCAGTTGGAATGTGAACGAGTGATGTGTATTAATCTAAAATAAGGAATCATCTCATCATTTTGTACATCGTTTCTAACATTATGAGAAACATTATTTTACATACCTCGCACTCCATAAATATATTAATTTCCTTGAGTTATGTAAGCTAACAATCTAGATGCGAACCCATTCACATGCGACGTGTGCACCAACGAGTCCTATCCATTTCCGACACAAACTGCCAAAGCTCGGATTACGCGGTGAAGTGTCACCGTTGCCCCTAAAAGCTGCTCCGGCGGAGCTCTGCGGCAGCCCAGCCGACCCTTATCCACACGCAGCCGACACTACGGGGCACTTCCCCACTCCCGCCCCAGCACACGTGTCCTCATCCTGTACGTGGTCGTGGCATGCACGTGTCCCGTCGCCGAGCCATGCACGTGGAGGCTCGCAGAGTCTCCCGCGACCCTACAGCTCCCTATAAAACCCCGCTCGGATTCAGATCGATCGACCATCAATCTCCAAACAGAGAAGAGACATTCAGTGTGAAGAGCGCGTTTCTTGGTCCTTGGTTGTCTGCACAGCTTCGCTTTGCGTAGAGACGTGTGAGAGGAAGTGAGGAAATGGCGGGATACGGTGGCCAGTATGGTGACTCCGACATGCGTCGCCAGAACGACGAGCACGGCAACACGATTCGCCAGACGGACGAGTTCGGGAACCCGGTCCCGCAGACCGGATACGGAACAGGTGTTTACAGTGCTGGAACCGGCGGTGCAGCTGGGGTGACCGGCGGCCTCGGTTATGGCGGAGACCAGCAGCAGCAGACGAGAGGCGGACATCATGGAGGTGGCGGTGGTGGAGTGCTCCAGCGATCCGGAAGCTCCGGTTCTAGCTCCGTCAGTCTTTAACTCCACTACATTTTCTTCTCGTTTTTTCCCTTTCCGTGGTCCGAACTTTCAGCTACATTCAATTTCACGAAAGCGCGTAAACTAATTGTCAGTTGTCCACATATTTTGTCAAAGCTTTGAGAATGTCACGGCACGTGCTTCAATTTATAGGAAAGCGGTGCAAATGAATTTCAACTGTTCTTTGAAAGACAACTCTTCTGTTATGGGTGCAGTCGGAAGATGATGGTCAAGGCGGGAGGAGGAAGAAGGGGATTAAGGAGAAGATAAAGGAGAAGATTCCGGGGATGGGCAGCAAGGACGAGCAGCAGCAGCAGCAGGCGGGGTCGTACCCGACGTCCACCGCCGTGAGCGGAGGCTACAGGGCGGAGATGGGGCAGCAGCAGGAGAAGAAGGGGATGATGGACAAGATCAAGGAGAAGCTGCCCGGACATCATTAGATATTACATATGTTGCATCAGTTACTTGATCAGTACTAGATATCTAAGTGGGTGCACATAGTTGTCTTTGTCTTGTGTGTATGAGGGAGGGACTTGAATTTCGGTGTGCCAAAATAAAAGTGCAAGAAGATCACTATGTCTGCTTCCCCCTGGGGAGCTTGCACCTGAAAGTTGCTCTTTTGTGTTGTGTACTGAGTCCTTTGCAGTCTAAATATATGTGTTTGAGTTTTTGTATTCAGTTGTTATAAGTGATGTACTTCGCATATTTTGAGTGCTCATTTAAATAAGCAGGTCTTAATAAATCAGTCTTGCAGCAGACAGGTTTTACGACGTATGCAGTGCTGCCTAGCGGTGGCAAACCGGCCGGGCCTCTGGGGACCGTTGTTCCTGATGGCCTTTTCTTGCATCCTACGTTTCGTGCGACCAAGGTTAGTTCTCCGTTGCACAACCTAAGAGCCGAGGACAGCAACAAGAGCTGCTTAAATTTCGGGAAGGAGGGGGAGAGAGAGAGAGAGAGGATATTCTTCTTTTCCAATGTTTTAGGGGTACTTTTGAGTTTGAGAGGTGAGGACTCCACTTGGATACGCTCAGCTGGTCATGCTTGTGGTCAAAGAGGGAGAAATGATCGAAATGCTTTGACTTGAGCATCTCCCACGGCCACACACTGGAAGACAAGTAATTAACAAAAGGAAAACATCTTTAATGGATATAATTTTTCTGGGCTCGATTTTCTTAAGTGCACTCATGTTAGCTCATGTTTTCATTCTTACTCGGAATTTATAAGAATTTTTTCTAATAAAGAGCATTAATTTTAAGTTGGGTCTCCATTTTAGTCTAAATTTTTTTATTGTCTCGTAAAAAAGGCACTTTTTTTTATTCACCAACAAGATTTGACCCCCATCAAGTTTCCTTCCATTGATGTTGAAGAAGCAACATGTCATTCCACATTTACTCGGCAACAAGATTTGACTCCCTACCTACTAAAGTTTGTGCTTATGAGGTAAAATAGTTCGAGTCCTAATCGAAATTGGTCCTAAAGGTTGCACTTTTAAGAGAATAAGGCCTATTTTGCTGAATAGGCATAAAAAAATAGGCATCTAGAATCTCAACTCTAAATTCTTGAGCGTGTTATTAACGATGGATAATTACACAAATGATCATTAAAATTTGGTCGAATGTGCAGTATTATGTTTGAACTTTTAATTTGTTCAATATCATTCCGAATTTTTAATGTTTTTTAACGTGATGTCTAAGACTTTTGCACGTTCAATCTAGTCCATAGACTATATAAAATATTCAATATTTAATAGATTCTTTTTCGGGAGCGATTTATCCTTCCTGAATGTAGTATACAACTCTTTATTGATCTGTGCTCTCCAAGTGCCCCCCCCCCCTCTCTTCTACCATGGCAAGTTTTCGTGAAATAACTCCAATGAGAAGAAAAAAGAATGCGTTAAGAGACAAGAGATAAACAAATAGACACATCCCATTGCACTAATCAAGGGCATTCTTAGTGACTAAGGGTTCAATATATAGTGCGAGAACTAGATTAAATATATACCAAAAGTTCATAGACCACATTGAACAAATTAAAAATTTAGGAACGGTATTACATATTATGAGAAAATTTAGGGACCATATGAAACAAATTAAAAATTGAAGGAAGACATTGTACATTAAGCTAGAATTCGGAAATCATTTTTGTCATTTTCCCTATTAACAATATAAGTTTTTCTAGCAAAGAGGATCAAGTGTTCTATTATTTCCACATCAAGTTTAGAAACATTCGCATTTCCTTCCCAGCTCTTCAATTGCTTGCTAGAAAGTGCACTTGGGGGTAAGGGAGAGCAAAAGAAATCAATCGGACTGGAAACCACCCAAATCGGACTAACCTGCTAGTTCAATCCGGTTATTGGGGCATCAGTCTAGTTCTTAATTCCATAAAATTGGAATCGGTGATTTCAATCCAATTCCAAATATGGAACCACCCCGACTAGACCAATTATTTTTTTAAAATTTTAATCTTATTTCTTCGAAATTATTAAAGAAATAATTTGAACTCTTACTTGTTAGGGATTTTCTCGATGTTGTTGAGATGCAAATATTTAGAAAAAAAAAGTCGATAAAGGTATGCTTTGCACATGTGCGTGACTTGGCTTTGATTCACAACCTCCCTTATGATCTTTGCGCGCTTGTTCGATGTGCGACTCTCAGGGTGTATTTGGTTCAGCATTCCCAATGAGCTTTCCCTTCCAGAGTCTCTTAGAGAAATGCTTAACTGTTTGACAATTATTAAAAGAAGCTTTCACTTGAAAGTCAGTATTGTGAAAGCTAAAATCCCAATGCTAGTAAGGACTAGTATTAGGCTTTCAGCATTTGACCAAATGCTAAACTCATTTTTTTCCTTCCAAAACTACCCTTACCAATTCTTTAAATTTTTTATTATGTCCCTTATTATTATTTTTTATTAAAAAAGGACCAAACCCTTTGCCAGTTCGGCAAAAGGCTATAGTCCTCGATGAGCTAGATCTGGTACTGGCGATTGTTGGTCGAGCGACCTAAGAGGCATGTGATCCAGGTGACCTTGGTCGACGGTCACCGACGCTAGACCTGGCTCGCCGACAACCATAGCTCTTCGCCGATCGGCAAAGGGTTTGGTCTTTTTCTTAAAATATATATATTTGATTTTTTTCAATTTTAAACAAATAAAAAATTAAAAAATTAATATTAATTACGAAAGAACTTTTCAAATGTGTTTTCTGTCAAACGGCATTTCTCTCAAAGTTATTTATCAAAACGTAGTTTACCAAGCAACCTTTACATTTACCCAAAGCCCTTTACGCTAAATTGTTTTGCATTTGCCTAATGAGCTTTCAAAATGCTGAACCAAATGTACCATCAACATGTCTAGCTTGTCTCTCTTGTGATGTCTAGCCTTCCATGCAAATGCCTCTGATGTAGGACTCTTGACTTGTCTCCGTTATTGTATCAAGCCTTCCACGCGAATGCCGAGAGTCCTATATTGAATGAGCACGCAGAGACCGTAAAAGGGTTTATGAATAAAAGCCAAGCCATGCTCCAACAAAATTATATCTTTCTTGGCCTTTTGGCTAAGATTCAGTATAGTATTTGTTAATGTGTGATGCTCACACAATTTTTGAAGCATTTTGATCTTCTTGCAAGTAAAGAGCAAATGCTTGATTTTAAAGGAGAGGGTAAACTAGTTTATTACTGTGATTCACCGGTTCCATTGGACCAACCAAGAACTAGATCGGCCCAATTTGGCTTCTGGTTCCACAACCAATTCATTTGGTTCTTGGTCCTAGAAATGTGGAATTGGTCTTACTGGTCCAATTCTCAGTTCCTTGGTGAGACCAAATTTAACCAGGAACCAATCACCCTTACATGGGAAGTGAACATGGATCTAAGGTAAGACCAAAAACCGGACTGATCGAGCCATAGAAATTGGTCCATTCCAAGTTCCGACAGTTACCAATTCGGTTGCCAATTCCAAAAGGTTGAACCAGTACTGTGCAATTCAAAACCTGGTTCTAGGATAAGAATCAAATTAGGAACCAAAGAACCAAGCTAGGAATTGGGAACCGATAAACCGTGGTTACATTTTGAACTTTTTATTGTTTATTTTATTTTACATGTTCATCTTTTCATGGATTGTTTTTGTTGTTGCATTCACTTTCAATTTGCTTGAATAAAAATGAAACCCAAAAAATAATAATAATAAAGAAATTGGTCGACTCGAGTAAACCATGTAACTGATTGACGGGATTGCTTCTAGATTTCAGGGTATGCAAGGTAACTTCTATTGGAAGTTTGTTTGTAAAATAAACAAATAGTGTTTCTCCTTGTCCCACATGGGAAAGGTGGAAGGAGATGGGTCAGTTAATAAGTGTGAGCGTTCTTTGATATGTTTAAAGAAAAAATATTAGGTGTAGGCTAGACTTTACAATACTCGTGTGCAAGTGCGTAAATAATTATGTGATTATTTTATTTTATTTCGTACGGTTACCCTATTAACCTTTATTTTTTCAAAGGTTGTTTTTTGTTCATTAAGTATTTTTAGAAATTATGAAAATTCGGAATTGTATTTATTAAAATTATTTTTTATTATGTTAATTCCTTTTCTTTGTTGCCTTAGTACGGCTATGTCATCCCTTTTATGAAAGCGCTATGGAGCCACCGGACTTACCTCAGGAGATCAAACAAAGGGAAGAAAGGAAGAGTTGGAACTCTGTTTTTAACTTCTCTCTAGTTAACCGTAGATTCTGCTTAGATATATACCCACATAGGGGAACTACTAACTAGTTGCTCGAATGAAGGAACTAATCTTGGCTCGAACTACTAATTCACCCGCTTGCTTTGCATAGGCTCCACAAGCTTCGGTGCGGTACACGGAACACAAAGAAAATCTTGACGAATAAGCAAGGAAAAGACAAGATTCGACTTCGGATTCTAAAAAGAATGACTAGCGCCCGAGTCGGGTGTGAGCTTTGCTGAACCGATTGGTACCACAGACGTAGGAGACAAAAGAGAGTAACCTATTGGCAAAGAAGCCCCCTAACAAGAAAAATATGTGTCTTTTCAAAACAACTTTTGGAAATTATACTTATTTTATTTGCGACAATTTCCAAAGGGTTGCGTTTGGTCATTTTGCAGCTCCTTCCGAATGAACAGATATCCTTGTTTAATGTGCAACTTTTCGCGAAGAGTTGCATTTGTTCTTTAAGACCGATTTATATATATGTCATTTTTTTGAATGAACGAGCATGATCATTTTCAAGTCTTCTTTCCAAAAACTACAACCGTTTTTCAATTGTTTCCTAGAAAGACTCTAGAGATACTAGAATTGGTATCTAGTAGTCTCGTTTGAAATTTTGTTATATCCTGTAAGATATTGCCAGTGACCTTTAGCAAAATTATAGGACAAATAAATTCTTTAAAAAAATCATATCACGCCTTAAAATCCGACTTGATTGATCTATTGATTCGAAGTCATATTTTCCAACAACTTCTAGGTTTCAAAAACTAAGAAACCATTTTTAACATAATAGGTTTAAGGGAAATCAGAATCAATCTTAAAACGGCCTACCCTGGTACCTGAAAAACACTATTTATCTCAGCAAGAATTGCAATTTCAAGTCCCTTATGGGTAGAGCTATGACCGCCTAAAATTAGCGGAACATATGTCTAGTACAGGGCTCGAGTCAAAATGAGGGGCCTTTGGGCTTTTCTTTTGCCTGTCGAAAGGACAGCGGGATCCAAACGATTAGGTGGAAGCTTGGTACTTTTTAATCGGTCGGTGGTCTCTGATTTGCATATGACAGCTGTAATTAACAATTCCAGAAGGTCCCAATTCCACAAGGTCCAAGGGAACTTCCTTGCTGCTTTTTTCTTTTTTATTGACAGCGTAGGTTGGAATGACAAGGATAGCTTAGGCTCTTTTCTTTTTACCTTTAATGGCGTAGGCTGAAACTGACAGGAATTATTTCATTATTTAATAATTGTCCTGTAACTTTGAAATGAAGAAAATGGATGAAGTTAACTATGTGCTTGGTGTCCAGATTATCGGGGATAAAATTTAATAAATTTTCTTGATTAAGAAATCTACATCAAAAGCTACTTAAACAATATCGATTTCGTAATTGTAAATCCATAGAGATTCCAATAGAGACTTGTGGAAAAATTTGTTGAACTAAGCCAATCTGAGGAGATGACTTTCTTAATGTCTTGGCGTTTACCCCATTGGTTTTGGAATCTTTCATCACTTTCATAGTTTATTTTCGCACGTTTTTGCGCACAAATAAAAAAGAGAAGAAATTATTGCATGATTTATAAATAAAAAGATCGATATCATTAATCACATAGCTTTACTATAGACCCCACACAATTAAATAAATATTAATTCCCCATCGCAAGTCTCTTTGTACATTAAAACTTAGAGATGCCTCGAATCTTCATTTTATTCGCCAATTAAGTTATAAGTATACAAGCAATTAAATTAAGGTGCAAAACTTGACTTGGGTCGACTCGGAACGAACTGTGAAAAAGAGTATAGTTCTTCAATTCAAACGCCTGTCCAAATAGCGTTTTCCTTAGATGTAGTTGTGAACTAAGTTATGGTACCGAGTGAAGTAACTGCTCATGCGTTGTATTCTCATATTTTAGATGCCTCAATTCGTTCTCAAATCAATGACTAAATTAGCCTCCCCGCTTGAAGTCGATAATGGGGAGTTGTCTACTGCTTTTATAATGGAATCTACAGAAAGCAACATTCGATCAAACTTACTTCTCGCCTTTAAGCAACATACGACATAAGATTCCCCTGTAGAGTTTTCGTGATGAGCAGTCATATTTTACTTAGATCAGTATAAGCACCAAGAGGAGATTAGATACTTATCCAACTCCCGAGACATCTCCGTAATTCTCTTTGTGTTGGCAATTGCATATTCTAGGCAGATATAGCATTATTTTCTGAAAAAAATTATTTATCTTTTGGACTATTGAACTATGCTTGAGCAAGCTTCAAAACCAAGAAGGAAATATGATGCTAAACCACTTGCGGCAAGGAAGAGTGTATTTATCTTTTGGACTATTAAACTATGCTCGGGCAAACTTCAAAACCAAGAAGGAAATACGATGCTAAACCACTTGTGGCAAGGAAGAGCTCTCTCTCTCTCTCTCTCTCTCTCTCTCTCTCTCTCTCTCTCTCTTTATTTTTGGGAGTAGATTCCTAAAGCAGACAACGTGGGATTTCTTTTAATCGTTTGCTTTAGTCACCCTCTATAGAAAATCCTCCTAAAAGCTCATTACTCTCGAGACCCATCATTCAATGCATACCCTCTCACCAGTCAATGATTGAGATGTCATCCGGGCTTTGTCAACAAAGCAGTTGAGCCTACTGCAATAAGAAATTCCCCGCTTTTGTGGGTCCATCTATGGCGTGCTTTTTCAGACTCCAGGCTGCCTGTCGTATGTTTGTCACGGTCCGATCGACCAAGGTAAACGTTCCTCTTCTTCGGTGATGTGGACCCAAAATTGCCTCGAGTAGAGAAGTGGATGTTGATTTGTCTACTGAAAAGAATCTTGTCAAGGAGAAAAAGTGGGGAGCATCATAATGCATGCCTGTCCCTCCCTAATCCCATGAGCATTTTAGTTATTATCATGACCTAAAAGAAGCAGGAATCAAAGAAAAATGAATAAAGATATCCAATTTTCTATGCATGGAACTTGAGACGTGGTGACACTGGTGAGGCTTAGAGATGCTGAGGGGGCTAACAACTCCAATATGTTATGTGATCTTCCCGTTAGCAGTAGCTAGTAGAGCTAATCAGCTACCCACTCCAGCTTTGTTGTTTCCTTTAGCTGATCCGTCTCTCAAGGACTAGTTCAATAGAAAAAATCTATATAGACCCCTCTAAAGCGCCCTATTTTCCTCATCACAAGCACCCAAAACATTTTCTCTTCACACTACAAAGGGCTCTTCTGTAGAGATCATTCCTGAAAGAAAGAGGAGCAAGAATGAGTCGATCCAAGAACTTCCTCGTCATTTTCTGTGTTCTTGCTCTGGCTCCACTCGGTCTCTGTGCCAAGGCAGGTTATGGGGGTTACCTTTATCCACAATTCTACGACCATTCTTGCCCCAAGGCTCAAGAGATAGTGAAGTCGGTGGTGGCCAAGGCCGTTGCGAAAGAGCCTCGCATGGCCGCTTCACTCCTCCGCTTACATTTCCACGATTGCTTCGTTAAGGTCAGCGGCTAAGCAATTACTTGGAGTAAATAAGTTTACACGTCTAATCTTTGGTTTCAAAAAGTTGCAAAAATAGTTTCTTATACATGTACTCTAAGTCAGCACTCTATGCGAAGAGTAAACAATCTCGTCGATCATTTTTCCTGGTTTAGAAGCTTTCTTGATGTTTTCAGAGCATTAACTGCTCGTCATAGCACAGCAAAGCATTTCTTATCGCCACTGTCAGGAGTCATTTGTACTTACATTGTGCTTCCTATTAGAACATGTTTATAATATGCTCTGTCTAAGTATCAACGTTGTCGATGTATGTGACAGGGCTGCGACGCATCCTTATTGCTGGACAGCAGTGGCACTATAATCAGTGAGAAGCGGTCCGTCCCTAACGCGAACTCAGCCAGAGGCTTTGAAGTGCTTGAGGAGATCAAATCTGCACTGGAGAAGGAGTGCCCTCAAACAGTGTCTTGTGCTGACCTGTTGGCCTTGGCTGCCAGAGACTCCACTGTTCTTGTAAGCATATGTAGATACAGTAGTGCCCAACTTCTCTCAGAAAGAATTACAACTTTTCACCCAAGAAAAAAACACGGAAAAAAGAGAAGCAAAAAAAAAAAAAAACTAATTTGAAATGCCTAACGAGCATAAATCAATGCTTGAATGTGTAAACAGACTGGCGGGCCTAGCTGGGTAGTGCCACTGGGAAGGAGGGACTCAAGAGGAGCAAGCTTGAGCGGCTCTAACAACAACATTCCTGCTCCAAACAACACTTTCCAGACCATTCTCACCAAGTTCAAGCTTAAAGGACTTGATTTTGTTGATCTTGTTGCCCTCTCCGGTAAAATAATTGGAATTTCTTGACCTTAGTTTCGATTATAACATTCGAGTCCAAGTTAGGGAAAATAAAATTGGAAATGTCCCGTTATGCAGGAAGCCACACAATTGGAAATGCAAGATGCACCACCTTCAGGCAGAGGCTCTACAACCAGACCGGCAACGGGCAGCCTGACTTCACGCTCGACCAATCCTACGCCGCTCAGCTCCGCACCCGCTGCCCACGGTCCGGGGGCGACCAGACCCTCTTCTTCTTGGACTTTGTCAGCCCGATAAAGTTCGACAACAGCTACTTCAAGAACCTGCTGGCTAAGAAGGGGCTCCTGAGCTCCGACGAAGTCCTCGTGACGCAGAGCCAGGCCACGCTGCAGCTGGTGAAGCAGTATGCGGGGAACCAAGAGCTCTTCTTCGAGCAGTTCGCCAAGTCCATGGTCAAGATGGGCAACATCACCCCACTGACAGGGTCCAAGGGAGAGATCAGGAAGCGTTGTAGGCAGGTGAATAAATAATTGTGCGAAGAAGAAATTTGCAATCTAGTAATTGGAATTACTTCTTATATTTCCGGAATGAATCAGTCCGTGAGTCTTAATTTGCTTGCTTTGTCCTACTCTGTTATGGCTGTTGTGTACTGGAATTGCAGAATCGCAATTTGTTGTTCTGTTCGAATAAAGTCAATAATTTTTCATTCATAACGTCTTGTTTTCTTCTCTATTCATGAGTCAATTCCATATCGAATCAGGCAGCGATAGGATTTATCGAATCTAAAATGCATTTGCATATCCAGATGAAGAGTAGAGCACTTGCATCAAATTGTTGTGTCATCTTATTTCTCCACCTCGAGCGTTAAATTTTCTCAATTAACCATTAATTCAGTTGATGAATGGAAATGGAATCTCAGTTAACGAGTAAATCAAGTTAGGTATACATAACTAGATTGATTGTAAATCACAAGCTGTGCACGAATCAATGCAAAATATATGAACATTCAAATGAAATCAAGCATTTGAATTTACTTATTTCTCTCAGTAACTTCTTGTTCGAATGGGAACACAATGCTAAATACGAACAACAATTTGTTGCGGTCACAAAACCTCCTGAAAATGGCATATGAACTGGCACCAGTAGTGAAAAATCCATCCAACGCTCCTTACATCGACCTCGCAACCACTGTTTTGAGGAATGCAGCAATGTTACAGAGGGTACACCTCACAAACAGTGGAAAGAAGCCACCAGGTATGTGATAACAAGGTCAGTAAGCTAGATCCCTCGTCTGCTTTGTCCTACAGCAGGGTACAGATCTATAAGCACAAAACAAACTTGAGGTTGATGGGTATGAAAAAGCTCAACAGAGGCTGAACGTCTACTTTTTCCAAGTCTCATAAAAAAATTAAGCTGTTTGAACAAGGAAAGCTCCATGTTATGAGGAAATAACAGCAATCTCCAAGCTTGGCAATAACGTTGCCACCAATGGTATCGTTTAGAATCGCTTGCACCAAATATCTCCCACGGTTCCACTGCTATTGCATTTTCACTTGCTTCAGTAAATCTGAAGAACGCAAATATGAAAAAGCGGGTCTTAGACAAAAGTGCAGATATATGGGGAAAGCATATCAAAGAGCATATTCGTCCTGTCGGCTGTTAAATTCTCTGACAAAATTTGAGTGGGGTGCTCTATGACTGGACAAATAAAGCTGCAATAATTAATGAGGGTGCAAGGAGAACACAGAAATAAGGCAGATGCTCCCAACCAAAAACATACTTTTCAACCACAATTAAGCCAGCTCTCTTACCAAATGAATTATATCACAGAACAGGCAGAGCTAAAAACTCAAGCATCCCAAATACTAATTACACACAATTGAAAATTCCACGATGCTTGTTAGCCTCATCCCTACTGAAATTAGCTGGTTAGCCTCATCCCTACTCACACTTACCATAACACTCTTTCTGCTTTTGCTCCGTCTCTCACATGCATAAAAAAAATTTCAAGGTCCATGTGCTCCGAAAGGACACTATTGAAAATTCCACAATGCTTGTTAGCCTCATCCCTACTGAAATTAGCTGGTTAGCCTCATCCCTACTCACACTTACCATAACACTCTTTCTGCTTTTGCTCCGTCTCTCACATGCATAAAAAAAAGTTCAAGGTCCATGTGCTCCGAAAGGACACAATTGAAAATTCCACGATGCTTGTTAGCCTCATCCCTACCGAAATTAGCTGGTTAGCCTCATTTCTACCGACACTTACCATAACACTCTTTCTGCTTTTGCTCCGTCTCTCAAATGCATAAAAAAAAGTTCAAGGTCCATGTGCTCCGAAAGGACAAAATTGAAAATTCCACGATGCTTGTTAGCCTCATCCCTACCGAAATTAGCTGGTTAGCCTCATCCCTACCGACACTTACCATAACACTCTTTCTGCTTTTGCTCCGTCTCTCACATGCATAAAAAAAATTTCAAGGTCCATGTGCTCCGAAAGGACACAACCTTACGTTCTCAGTTGGCTAAGTCTTCTTGCCTTTTTGTCAAAAAAAAAAAAAGAAGGTCTTCTTGCCTTAACATATTGAATCTGGCATGATCCAGAAGGACACGACCTTACACTCTCAGTTGGCTAAGTCTTTTAGCCTTAACATGTCGAATCTTAGATGCCATTAAAAGCATCATCCTTGGTCTTGGTCTTCGTCAATTTCCCAGGATAATCATCATGTATACTTAATCTCCCTAAATTGTAAAAAATTAACACAAAATGTTCATGCAAAGTAGAAGAAAAGCTCATACTTTGTAGAAAAAGCGATCATTTCAAAATTTCTTCACTTATTCCTGGTACAATCAAATCAACAAAATCACCAGAGAACATTCTTTTCAATCAATAAAAAGAAAATATAAGCAACAAGCTGATCTGTGGGTTTTAAATTAAATCATCTTTTTGCCCCAAAAAAAGCCTAAAGCTGAAGTTTCATCTCACTTGCTCAATGTTACAGTCCTATAAAAGTCCCCTCAGTAAAAAATCAAAAATGAAGATCGGAAGATGATAAGGTGCGATAACAAGTAGCTATAATGAAAGAAATGTGCCCTCATCCAATACATGTACATCTTGCCATATGTAAACATGGCGCAACATAACAACTGCCCCCACCTCCTTTCTTGCAATGAACACATAGATCCATTCCTGTACCACTGCAATTTTAAGATCCTTCAAATTGATGGGCTCAGATAGTTTGATCCTAGAAAACCCGGTTGGAGGGGCAAAGACAAGAAAGTAAAAGGGAAAAGCAGAAGCGAGCTGTGGTTATGATAATTGATTGTTAAGACTGTGGAGCATAATATGCAGCGAAGGTCATGACTTGGAATAAAGAGAAAAGCCAGTCTCTTGACAGTAGCAATGAACTCGCAGCCAGTAAAAAGGAAAGAACTTGTGGTTGTGCCGTTCATCCGAGTGCGCTTCGCCAAGTCTCCAAACACACCGTCCACTAAAACCTCCATAATTTTCCCTAGCACTTATCTAGACCAAATCACGCCCGCCCAATCCATGCACATAATCTATCCACTGCAACTTCAGAGACATTCCCACCAATGATTCAATTTAGACGATGTTTATTCAGTAAATGTTTGGACTTTATGTTGAAAAGGCACGAATTATAATCCAACACAAGATATCAAGCAGACCACTTTCTTCAATACTCGGCCAAAAAGATTGGACACACAAAATTGGTGGCATGAAATGCAACAAGAACCAATTTTCAGAAAAGCAAATGAAGGGCGATTCATTACCTCACTCCATACTGACTTTGGCACCAATTGCCTTCATCTTCTCCAAGATCTTCTCCGCCTCCTCCTTCGCCACGCCCTTCTTCAGCAGCGTCGGGGCCTTCTCCACCAGGTCCTTGGCCTCCTTCAGCCCCAGGTCCGTGCACGCCCGCACCTCCTTGATCACCTTGATCTTCGCGGCGGCGTCGAAGCCCTCCAGCTTCAGGTCGAACGCCGTCTTCTCCGCCTTCTTCTCGTCCACCGCGGCCGCCGCCCCGGCCCCGGCCCCCGCCCTCCCGGGGCCCCGCACCGCGAACCCCATCCCGGGCATCATGACCGCCATGGCCGGCATCTCCTCGACGCCCATCCTCTTGCGCATCTCCTCGGTGAGGTCGGAGACCTCGAGCAGCGTGAGGGCGGCGATCTCGTCGACGAGGGCAGAGACGCGGCCGGAGGGAGGGGGCCGCGGCGACTGCTCCGGCGGCGAGGGGGCCGCGGCGGAGAACCCGCGGCTGAGGGGGCGGAGGGAGCGGCGGGCGCCGGCGAAGAGCGGGGAGATCGATCGGAGGAACCTCATTTCTGGAAATGCTACGCGAGCAAAAACGACATCAGATTGAAGAGAGAGACTGCAATGGAGAGTGATGAATCTGCTGCATCGTCGTCTTCCTCGTTTCGCCTGCGCCGGGCATAAACCCTAACGGGAAGGAAGCTTTAGCGAGCAAATACGGGTTCGGGTTCGGGTTCGGGTTCAAGTAATTCGGATTCCGGTTTCATGCGAGTCCGAATCATCATCACCTGTTTGCGCACGCATGAACAGACGGAAATCCCAAAAGACAAATTCATCGTTCAATAAACATACTCCGCTTTTGTTTCGAGAAACATAAATTATTTGAAAAATATTTTTCTGATAATAATCGTTTTTATCACTTAAAATAATTAGTCTATTAAAAATACTTATGTTATGGATAAATGTATATGTTTAAACATTTTCACAAACATTTAAAATATTTTTTGTTTCTTCATTTTTATAATTGATATAAATAATTGTTTAAAAAAATATATTTTTCAAATGATTATTTTTTTCATGAAAAATGGAACTTAGATCTAAATAATTCTTATAAATGGGCTGCGATTTGCTAAAAATGTATTTCAACCCATTTATATTGGGTTGACCCCTTTTTCTTTAATAAATCAAAGATTTAGGTGCATTGCGACACAAACAAAAATTTAAGATTTTTGTATCACAAGGCCAATTGGGGATAGTAGTAACCATCCCTCCGGAAATATTGTTAAAATATCATAAATCCTTAATGAAATGAATGTAGTAGTGGCTCGTTGAAAACCTAGAATCTCTACTCGATCTAGAATATGTGATGTACATGCCAAGCAAAAGTGACACAAAAGAAAATTCAGGGTATTTGTGTTATAATGAGTAGAGTTTAGGATTTTTCATGATATTAATCATAATCTTTTAAATAAATCTTGATAAATTGGGCAGATGCATATTTTGCTCATTTCTACTTAGGACTAATGATGATCAACTACCGGTACGATTTGATTCTTAAATGGAACTAGGAATCCAATCGGAGGACCGGTTCCCAATTTTGGGAATCGGGGACCGGCCCGTTTGGTCCTAAGATTGAGAACCAGACCGGTCCATTGGTTCCGGTCCGGTCCAGTCCAACGATATCGGCCGCTTTTTTATTACATAAAGATTTTAGTTTGAAGTTAACTTATATATGTGTCTAAGAAATAAAATAGTCTATTTTGGGATTTATGGCTATTTTTAAGAAATTAAAAAATATATTTTTAAAAAAAAGCCTGTCCAATCTTCTTGGGCGGAATCGAACAGAAAATCACCGGTTCCATTTTTATGGAAGTGGGAACCGGACCGATGCCTCCAAGAACTAAACCAAATCAATCGGTCCAAACGGTTCCCTGTTTGGACAATCTGATATGCTCACCCTTACTTATGACATTGTATAAATCATCCCATGTTCTTGTCCAATAATCCTAATGAATTCCATGAAAAGGTCGAATTGGTGATGCAAGAGAAAAAAGACATCCAGCACCTTTCACCAGTCAAAATCGGGCCCAACTTTGTCATCCCAACCGACCAACGGATCATAGAACTAACCGAATCTTTCATATCGAAATTGACTACACTCAATTTGGTGACCTTTAACTCGATTACGAAGTCGTTTCGACTCGATTCCTATGTAAAACTAACGCAAGATTCATAATTATGATTTTATGGTGTTCGCGTTTGTCACGATGATTGCTAACGAAGGCACGACAACATTGTCTTAAAAAGCATTGTCTTTCCCTCTCCTCACGATGCGTGGGCTTAACGGACCAAGGACGAGAACACATCCGCGGCACAGTACCTTACCGCCAACTCCAATACAAGCTTCCCCATCATCGACCCGTCGTTTCACTCGCCTGCATACCGCAAGGAAAAACACAGCAACCGATTCGCAAGCACTGCGAATGCCTCTCGTCGATGCAACACAGAAGCCTAAGGACGCGAATGCAGGCTACCTAACCAAGCTCGACTAGCTTGATGAGGTAAATACTGTCCTAAGTTATTCTAGTTCATCGTCACCACCAACTTATTCCCAATAAGATGGCAAGGGCAACCTCCTTGGCCAACTCGCAGGTCCTGAGCAGTCTGACATTGAGAAGGGTATGATTTTACCAGTACAAACACTGTTTTGTTGTCTCATGACTTGATTGCGATAATCAAAGCTCTAGCTGTACCAATCACGAAACAGTGCACTCGTTCCAGCACGATTGAATGTGAAAAAACCCTCGAGTTATCGGTGGCATAGAGCATAAACAGCACATCAAGGCTCGATCATATTTCATTCGACAAAGATGGCTGGAGGAAGCAACGGTGCCCGAATTAAGAAGGCAGGGCCTTTGTATCAAGCTATGATAATATGACGGGGTCGCAGCAAAGATTCATAAAATCAGAATGACAAGAAATGGAGATGACATTAAGCTAAATACAGGAGAATATCATTTGCAATCGGACTAGGCACACAATGTACTGCAAGGAGTTATACTGGTTAAACCCAGAGAAAGCATCCCAGCAATTTTAAAGAAGCTGTAATTAATTAATATAACCGATTCAAATTTGTGGACGGAAACCGCACCAACCATTCCTTCGGAGAATTGCAAAGACCCCAGTTTGTTTTGCACACAGTTAAAGCAAGAAATCTTCCTCTTCCTTTACAAATGCCAGACATTGCGACTTTACAGGAGGGTTATTAAGCATTTGACACAATCACTAGTTTTTTTCCCAGGATTTTCTTTCTTTTTCCCCCTTCATTTTTCTTTTGAAGAGATGCCCTCTACCCTAGTGCTTTAGCAACTACTAGAGGAAGATACCTTCGTTGTTATACTTTATCATCATGAAACCACCACCTGGTCTCTTTAGGAGACCTCCCATTCCGACAGTTCTTCACATAACGATCGTTATCTTCTGGGCGTTGCTGGGAAGCATAAAAACAGACTGTCAGACCAATTGAGAACAAAATGGGAGAACTACTCCCTCCAAATTGACAATAGGGGTGACACATATGAGTAGTTTGAACTTCACCATTCAACCAAAAATCCAGTCTAATCAAGATAAATTTACGTAAGTTAGTATGGCATCAATTGGTAATCATACTCAGTGCAGTAGTGAGTGCACCAACAAACATTAGTAGCTGCAGTAGAACTCAAAAGATATAAAGACAAACCTTAACAGTCGAGCTAGAAAGCATCGACAGAATGCTGATGCAGACGGAACTGACAGTCATAGCGGGCGACCAAGAATCATACAATATGTCTAGCAATGATAAAACAGAGATCCATATGAATACTACTGCCAATGTAGCAAAAGCCAAGTCAAATAAACATTTATGTATTTGCTTAAGGGACATTATAATCATGATTAAAATGGAAACAAGAAGCAAAACAATGATATCTCAATAATCCGGACAGCAAGCTCTGTGTGAGTGTAACAGAGGGTGTGGGTGTGGGTGTGTGTGTGTGTGTGTGTGTGAGAGAGAGAGAGAAAGCTCTCCTACACAACTTGACTAATCTTACAAATTTATAAAACTATAACACCAATCAAATTGTAAGTACCATTCTCAATCGAACTCCATGACTCGGAAGGATTTATCATTGTGCCTTTCAACCATTTATCATAGCCACACACATCATATTCCGTTGGTTTATTAGTTAGGACTATCGTCAGACAATAAAAGGAAACCATCTTAAGCTGGTGTGAAAAGATTATCTTTTAATAAACAAGAATCTTCTTGCTGACATGAATTGTGGAAGCAGGATTTGAAGGGCAGGACAGTCTAATGGTTCACTTTCAAGAACCATGATCTATCTATACAAGCAGCAGAAGCATAAACCTATAAAAAAAATAATGACATCACCTTTCTGAAGTTTCAGTGGCAAAGCCACTTAGAAAACAAAACCATTTGACAGCTTCAAGATAAGTTAAGACCATAGTATCAATTTACTTAGTGGTAATATATGGCATGAGGAGCAGATATTTCAGCCACAATTAATAACAAAGCAGTAAAGAGAACTATCAAAGTTACTTAAACAACTAGTTTGATTAAGTAGCTATGGATCCGACATATTGGATACACTGACCAGATCCTGCATAGAAATAGACAACTGTTTTAACAAAAATTATGCTGAAGCCTCCTAGCTTTGAATTATTGAAAGTGAAGTAGTTTGTCAAATAGATATGATGCTTATTTCAACAAGGTGCAATACGTGCTTATTGATTCAACAAGCCTTCCTTAACGTAAGCCAACACATAGAAGAAGCCTTTCCAGTGAGAATAACATCATTGTGAAGCATTAGGTAAGACTTGCATGGAAGCTGGTATCAGTAACTAAATAACTTATTTACAAACCAAACCTCATGATGAACTTAAAATTGTTTTGATGTTAATGATACCACCACAAAACGTAGGTTGTGCATAATCTGCTTAATTAAGATATGAACCACCACCTTATGTTATTTCCTGCCAAGTTGTACACAAACTCCATCTCACTAATGTGCACAAGCTGATTTCTACAAACAATATTTTCAAATGTATTTTAATTTTTTTGGTAGTCTTTGTTAATTAACATGTCTTAGATATAAATTA
Organism: Eucalyptus guilfoylei; assembly: GCA_016097605.1. Classification (NCBI taxonomy): domain Eukaryota; kingdom Viridiplantae; phylum Streptophyta; class Magnoliopsida; order Myrtales; family Myrtaceae; genus Eucalyptus; species Eucalyptus guilfoylei. The sequence goes on along the minus strand of CM027868.1, from coordinate 29,565,007 downwards.
TAGTCACAACTTTTAACTGAAAAATTTCCCTAGAAAAACTTGAACTAAGAGTTATGTATCACAAGGACTTGTTAAAGATTGAACTTTAGAGACAAATTCGAAAAAAATGTACATTATCAATAATCTGTAAATTAGATTAAAGATCTTCAACTTATGAAAATACTCAAATCTTAGATGAATGTCACAAAGAAGCAACAAAGATTTAAACTTCTCCAATTTGAAGAAGAAGAAGAAGAAGAAGAAGAAGAAGAAGAAGAAGAAGAAGAAGAAGAAGAAGAAACGAGCGTTTTAGGAAAGATTGATAAAAATTACTAGCTTAATTGATCTACAACAAAGGTATAGTTTTCCTCTTATATCGATCTTACAATTAATGAGGGAAATTTTGCACAATTTAAATATTAAATGTGTCTAAGACTATATGAGGGATGGAAATAGCATGAACATTGTAGGTTGTGCATTTTTTGCTTAATAGTGCTCTGAACCTACTTAGCATTGGCAGACTAAACTAGTCCAAACAAGAAAAGTGCTCTAGTGATACATTCGGCTGTGGATGGGTCTTTTAGCAAATGTTTCATTCATTAATCCTTCAAGGCTAGACTAGTGATTCACAGACTTTATCTAAAGCAATCACTTTAAAGAAAGGGCTGGCAATTGTAATAATACAAATAAGAGAGATTGACTTTAAAAGAGGAATGCCCCACGATGAGAGCTGTAGCACAAACGATTCTATATGAAAGCTCACTACATAAATGGAAAGCAGCAATTGCAAGCACTGTCGCTAGAGCTGGCTTTGTAATTTAGATTCAGAAGACAATTTGAAAGAAGGTTCAATATCAAATTTGAGAAATACAAAGTGTAACTTATACAGTTCTCACAACAAAGACTTCTCTGAAGATATGATTCTCCAAAAAGAAAATCAATTACAAGCAATTTCAAGCCACCAGAAGTACATTGAGAGCCGAAGTCACAAACACAGAATTGAAACCAGCAGAAACACATTGGCAAGCTAAAGCCAAAGACACAAGCAAACAAGAGAGACTCCAGAGTAAGCTATTAATCGTTTACTTCATCACAAAAGGCCGCCTTAGACAATTTAGCCTTTCAAAGTTGCCAATACAGTCAAAAATGTATGGAAACAAAAGTCCCAGGAAAAATGTATCAATGTCGCGATCCTCGACAAGATGAATAGAGTGTCACCAAAATCCAAGTCAAGACTTGGATGATACTGTCCTTCTTGAGGAAGCCTGAGATAAAATCATCTCCTTTGGGTTGAACAAAGTTTTTTATGCACCTGATTCTCATAGAGAAAGACAATACAAGCTTCTAACATCCATTCTTGATTCCATAGTTGCGAGCTACCCAGTGAAAAATAGATGCATTTCGCAAGAAAAAAATTTGTCTTCAAAACTTTAATAAATAGCGCACAGGACATATAATCTTCTCAGAATATAACCAACTTCCACTATAAAGAAACCAAATAAAAAACAGCAGAAGCAAAGAAGCACAAAAAAAATGATGCGGAGCTACAACTTCGAAGCAATCTGCGTAAATTACCTAAACAAATATGGCCGTTGCTGTATATATGAGGATGGAGAGGAGCCGGAGGCAGAAAAATGACCTGTCAGCCACAAACCCATGTTGGACAAAGATCCAGAAACATAATTCATACCCTAACCCCAAACTCAAATAACAAAATCCGCACCCGCAACGCCAATCCCGCACATCAAAAGTACTCCGACAGAACAACGATGCGAAAAAGACATCGGCTTCGACGAAATTACCTGGGGGGCTTCCATGGGGTAATGCTCAGGGAAGTCCACCTGAAGCTGGTAAGTCTCATTAGCATACAGAGTTCCTGGAGCTCCATTCACTTCGATAACCCACCTATATATCCCCCCCACCAACAATCGCAGAAGGTAAGACAAAAATCAAACTTCACAACGACCCAGCACTACTTTTTTGCAGCCCAGAAAAAAAGATCGAAAATTTCTCAGAACCCTAAAGGAGAAAATTGATGGGTACCTCTGGAGATTGTCGGTGACCTTGTGCTTGAACCCGGTCGGAGGATTGACCTGCCACTCCACCAGCTCCTTCTGGAGGCGGTTCGAAGCAATCTTACTCAGGGCCTGAAAACCCATCGGAACCCCAAAAAAAAAAAAAAAAAAAAACACAAAATTAACAAAAAGGGGTGAAGAAAAACTCGATCGTTTTCCCGGAATCTTCCCGGAAACGACGGGCAATCGAGCGCGCGACCGGAAACGCCGGGAAATCCTCCGCGGCGCGAGCGAGCGCGCGTCGCCGGGGAGGAAATCAGAGAGAGAGAGGGGGGGCGCGGAGGAGGAGAGACCTTGCGAGAGGCGGCGGAGGAGCTGGTCATAGTTGTCGTTCGCCCTGCAATTGGCGGAGAGTTTGAGAGAGAGAGAGAGAGAGAGATGGATTGATGGCGTTGACGAAGAGGGAGAGAGAGAGAGAGAGAGAGAGAGAGGAGGGAAGAAAGGGAAAGAGGGAGGAGCTCGCAGGAGTTTCTGACCCACCAGAAGTACTACCACCACCACCACATCTCTCTCTCTCTCTCTCTCTCTCTCTCTCTCTTTTATTTCTCTCTCTACAAACTTCGAATTGGGTTTGCCTTTGTTGTCGTCTTTCCTTTGCTTTGGCCAGGTCCATTCGTGTAAATGGGGGAAGTGAAAAATAATCAAGAAGATTTGATCATTTTGAAACGACTGATTATTATATGAGGAGTACTCAGCAAAACCACTCTGGATATTGCTTTGAAAAGATTTGTGGCGTCGACAAGTAAAAAAAACTCTTATTCATAGTACCATCTCTCGACAAGGACGATTATTGATAATATGTCTATTTAAGTTATTCTAGTTTGACCGGATTATATGGCATGGACTATTTGGTCAGACCATATCACTCGAGGGGAAAAGCGAGGCTCGACCTAGCCTAGCTTGGTTTGTCCTAACGTTGCTACGATTTTTATGTCTCACTTTGTTGCTTCTTTTCTATTGTGCTTCCTTGTGAGTATTCGAGTTTTTGTCAGCATGAGGAGTGTTAAGAATGCATAATCGGCCTTATTTCATGGTACTTCCTTCACGATGAAAGTTTGTTCATTGAAAATCAACAGTCAGCTTCGGAGTCTATTATAACGTAATCTTAACGCATTTTTTTTTTTGTACTTTATGACACATCTGTCTAACTTGATAAATTAACTTAATCATCCATCTCGGAGTCTGATATGACGTAATCTGAATATTAAAATTAGTTTCCCTTGGTGCACGATTTTGTTTAGCGTTAGCAAAGCATATTAAGTTACTGTCGTGATATCACAAAAAGGAGCATATCATTCCCCAACGACAGCTGAATTTTGTGAGTTATGGCACCTCCTTTTCCAGCATTATACTGTTGAATTTGCATTTCTTAAGAATTAAGCCAGAAATTAAAAACAACTCAAGGAAAAAAAGAGCAACAAGAGTAACTTATCAACCTAATGAGCTCCTTGATTTCTTACTCTTTGTGATTTGAATTGCATACGGTCAATGTCGTAGTTGGTTGAGTTGATTTCATTGGCAACTTTTGCCCCTTTCGATGCACATTGAATTGATAGTTGCTTTCATGCATAAAAGCACCAGACCATGGCTTCCAAAGGGTACAAACCACCAACCCAAAAAAAGAAAAAATGATTAATCATTTACTTCGTGAAAGATTGAGAAGAAGAGTCTATCAAGAATAACGGGTAATTCATTTCTAGCCCACAAGCCCCCCAGTATTTGAGTAATTGAGGGTTGGAAAACACTCATCTATCCGTGAAGCTCAAATAGGTTTTCAAATGCATTTTGAATTAAGAGAAAAAACTATTGGAGAATGGCCGACTAAATATTGCTAGGCACCTACTGAAATAGGTGAGAATATATGCTGAGGAAATTTAACATTGGGTGGGTCAGCAAATTTGCATCTCCCCCTCTAATTCAGAAGAATATTTAGTTCATCTTTCGGCCATATAAAATTAAAGAATATTTCGCTAGTGGGGTGGTTGCAAAGACAAGCACAAAGGCAAGCCATCGGTCAAACTTCAGCGGCAGAGCATATGGGGGGATTTCATGTGGGAGAGGGGGGAGGAACCTTTTCCTCATTGGCCTTTTCTTTGATATCGCAAATGTTCTAATTCCTTCTTATCCAGCATAGAATAAAGGCAGAGTGGAAAAATATAAAATGGAGGAAGAAGAAGGGAGAGAGGGTTCATGTGCAAATCTCCATTTGCTTTTTCTTTTTTCTTTTTGGCAACCCCCATGAGGAAGGTATATGCCTGCCTTTTGACTAATTTCCTAACGTGTATAAACAAAATAAAAAGAAAGGACCACAGTGAATGTGCGCTCATCTCAGCTCCGTTCGCATCCGAAAAAATTTAACTATCTGAACCGTGAGTTTTTTCCTATCTCTGCTCATCCTGCTTGGACATTGCATGTCTATTTTGTTGATGAACATCGACCCAAGATGATAATAGCTTCACTCTAAGTAAAGGGTGCTAATGTGCCTACGGAAATTCATGTCCGTGTCTCTTCTTGCTCATATCTCTCAGATGTCATTTCTTAGGACTCTGTTAAACCAGTTCAGTTGAGCTCTTCCCCGACGGACATCCTTGTCCTCTCCCCATTTCGAAACTTCTTCCAGTGAAAGAACATCCGACCCATCCTCATCCACGATCCGCCGGTCAATATTCCCTCTAAATCGTGTGAAGTCGCCGCAAGGCATGGATGCCAAATTTCTTGCTGCCGACGAGACGTGATCTCGAGCCTTGACCCCTCCTGAATTGCCCGCCTTCAGGCTGCGAAGGAGAACGTAGCGGCGATGACCATTGAGATTGCCAAGGCAGTAGCCATGGCCTTCATGGCGATCTCGTGTGAGGACGATCAGTACGTCAATAGCGGATCCTGCGGCCTCAGTCGGTGCAACCTTGGATCTAGGACTTTGAATTGATGAAAATACACTTTTTTTCTCTATCTCCAGCCCGACCAGCCGTCAAACTCATTAGGTCCGCCGCTTCGGGCAACTCTTAACTCATCCGCTGCTGGCCAATAATTTTAGCTCGTTCACATTTGAAAGATCTAGAAGCCTGCCTTGTTCAAGTTTGATTCACAATTGATGAATAAAACGTAGTTACAAAATGAGTCTTGGCTCCCCACCCTCTTTTGGAGGGAAAATTGTCCAAAAAGTCCTAAATCTATTGCAATTTTGCCAATTCAGTCCTAAACCTTTTAACTTTGCCAATTGAGTCCTAAACCTTTTCACTTTTTGCCGATTTAGTCCATCCGGCCAATTTTGGCCGGAAAATGCTGGCGTGGGCGCGGCGGTGCCACGTAGGCTGCCGCCGTGACGTGGACAATTTTTAATAATATTGTAATATTTTTTTGAATTTTTTTATTTTTTTAATATTAAATTTTTAATTTGATTTTTTTGGATTTATTATTATTTTTGAATTTTTTTTTTCCATTTTTTCTTTTTCTTCGGTCTTCTTCCTCCGGCCCGGTCACCGGACCTCGGCGGCCGCCGAGGCGACGGCCGGCGAGGTCGAGGTCGACCTCACCGGCCACCTCGCCGTGGCCGCGAGGGCGGCCTCGCCCTGGGCGGCGAGGCTTGCCCTCGCCGGATCTGGCGAGGGTCGAGCCTCGCAGGCTCGACCATGGCTAGTGAGGCTCGACCTCGCCAGATCCGGCGAGGGCGAGCCTCGCCCGCCCGGCGCGAGGCCGCCCTCAAGGCCTGGGCGGTGAGGCTCGCCCTCGCCGGATCTGGCGAGGGTCGAGCCTCGCCCGACGGATCGCCGCCGCGGGGCAAACCAGGTGAAAATCCGGGGCCGGAGCCGCGCGACCGAGGACACCCCGAGCTCCTGTAAAACCCTAGAGACGACGACGACGACGAGTGGAGCGAGGAAATTTCTAGGGCGAGATTGGAATCGGGGAACGGAGCGGGGAGAGCTGGCCTCGCGCTGAGCTGGCGGGGCTCGCCCTCACCGGCCCTCGAGGGCGAGCCTCGCCACCCAGGCCTCGCGCCGGGCGGGCGAGGCTCGCCCTCGCCGCCCGGCCCGCGAGGCCGCCCTCGCGGCCATCGGGCGAGGTGGCCGGCGGGTCGACCTCGACCTCGCCGGCCGTCGCCTCGGCCGGTCGCCAAGGTCCGGCGACCGGCTGGAGAAGAAGACAGAAGAAAAAGAAAAAATGGAAAAAAAATTCAAAAATAATAATAAATCCAAAAATTCAAATAAAAAATAAAAATTCAAAAAAATTCAAAAAAATATTAAAATATTATTAAAAATTGTCCACGTCGGTCTGGCGATCTACGTGGCACCGCCCCGCGTCCACGTCAAGCATTTTCCGGCCAAAATTGGCCGGATGGACTGAATCGGCAAAAAGTGAAAAGGTTTATGACTCAATTGGCAAAGTTAAAAGGTTTAGGACTGAATTGGCAAAAGTACAATAGGTTTAGGACTTTTTAGACAATTCTCCCCTCTTTTGGAAGTAGGCGCATACTCATCACCACCTCTCCCATTCAACTAGTGAAAAGTGGATGGAAAGTTCAACTGCTTAAGTTGATAGGTGGAGAATGCTACATTAATATAAAAAGCATATAAATCCCATAATCAAGTAATGTGAAATATTTGAACAATTACCATTGGTAACCGCTCAGCTATGGGCAAGGAGGGCCTCCATGGAAGAGGTGAGAGCAGAGGTGCACACTGAGTGCCAAGCAAGGAGAGAGATGGGGGAGCTTACGACAGAAAAGAAAGGGATGGCAAGGCCCACAATTTTGTTTCTTTTTTAAATTTATTATACGGCAGTCAATTTCATTTTAAACTTTTCAATTATGTTAATTTAATCATAAAATTTTAGTAGATTTACCAATGTAATCATTCGAGTCAATTTTAACCAAAAATCACGATGTAAAATTATTAGATAAAATCTTTAAACTAGCGTAAGATGAGAGTAGCCAACGAAAAAGTAGGGTGATTACCACTAGTTATATTATGCGGCACCACCGTTGCTGACATGAACAATTTTTGAACTTTTTTGAAATTTCAATTTTTTTCTTCTTTTTTTCCAACTTGGGCCAACGTAATAAAACATTTAGAAAAAAATAAAAATAAAATTTTGCTTGTTGGCCAAGCCGTGTAGAATAACTGCATTAGCACTTTCGGATCAATTTTATTTAGAATGACCATATTCACAAATTGTCAAAAGGTTTAGTACTAAATTAATATAATCGAAAAGCTTAAAATTGAATTGGTCATCATATAATATATTTAGAATTTTTTCAATAATTTTCCCTAATTTCGCGAGGCGTGCAATGAAGCCATTTCGGGAGTGAATTTTAGGACGGTCCTAAAGAAACCAGGAATAACGGACCTTGCAAAGCAGGATTAGAATATGCCAAGCCTTCATTAGCGGGATTGCTTCCCACCCCCGGCAATGTCTTTTGGAGAATCTTGCAGAGGGGACAGCCAAGACACATGCCCAAGTTGGGGCCAAGATCTTGGCTGGATTTGGTCCACGTGGACCGGGTCTGGATCCAAATCGATTATTGTCATTGACCTTGGAACTCCTTGTAAATTCATCAAATCTAACCGCTTTCTTTCACCGTTCTGTCCCCTTCGCACCATCCAACCTCGAATGTTCCGGGAAGCAGAGGTGGAGTCAAAAGTCAATCCTAGAAAATGCCCCCCAACGATTTGTCTTCTTGCTCCTTTATGGATCTGATTTCTCAATCTTCATATGAAAATTAGGTAGTGACTTTCTTTTCTCTTAGTTAATACCACGCAAAATCCAAATTGATATATCGTGACAAATTTATCCTAATTTAAAAGCCTAAAGTAGTATACTTGTCATAAATTCACCTCCATTAATTTTCGTTAAATTTTACTATCAACTTACTAAATTGAATGACACTTAACAAATCACAAATATACAAATTTAGGGTTTTACCATCAGTTTGTTATAATTATATCAATTTATGATTTTTGGTTGTTAGCAAAAAATAGCAGAAAATAAATTTTATCACAAATATATCAATTTAGAATTTTTGATGATAAAAAAAATTAATTTAAAGTAAATTTATTACAAATGTATCAACTTAGAATTTTTTATTATCTAAAAATTTTATTAAGATAAATTTATCATAAATATATTTATTTAGAGTTTTTCATCATATTGACCCTTTCTTTCTTTTTTACCTTCGTTGATGCATAGTTGTGACTTCCACACAAAACCTGACAAATAGCTGTGACTCCGAGCATGGAATCTTCTCCTTGCTTAAGAATGTTTGCAGCCACAGCAACCAGTTCATATCTTCCATTTAAACAGCAACAACAAGTAGCGACCTTCTTTCTTTATGCCGTGCCGAAATATAACAGGATATTAGGGCAAATGTTCGTGTTGGAAACCATCCAGCGTGAAGAAACTATTTCCATCGACGGACTCATAGCCGGTGGTCTTCGAATTAAGATCTTTAGATCAGCCTACATCTCTCTTTACCTCTCTTTACCTTACAGATATAGAGATGTCAGACATTGTCAGAAGAAACAATACAACGTTCCAACAATAAGATTTTACAAGATTATCCTGTCACCGCAATGAACGGGACCCTATTATTGCATAAGATTTTACAAGATTATCCTGTCACAGCAATGAACATGACCTTATTATTGCATACAGCATTTATATTGCAGAGATAAGATACTCTATCACATCTCCCAGAGATGAGAGCCAATGTTATGATTGATATCTACACAGAAAACTCCTCCATTTTCCCACAATGGCGTGACTCTTCACCATGAGATTATGCTCGATTAGTTCCTGCAGTTGCTGTAGCAATGTCTTAGTTACAACTAAAAGCCGGAATTAAGAACTGAGAAGCAGACAAAGCATCTAGTGTGTAGGACTTCCAACCTCATCACGGGGAACTTAGAGAATGGGGAAGAACTTTGTACGGGTTAAGTATGTGATTGGGGTCCAGCAAGTTCTTGACGGAAGCCATCAATTGCACCTATCCAGGCAGAGTATAATTCACCAACTTGCACAACTAGAAAAAAGAATAATCCACCCTCAACTAGAGGTGGTCATAAGGGAATTTTTGCCAGGGCCCGGCCAAAGATGTGCAGGCCGGCTTTATCATGTACGATCTTTGCCCAAGCCCGCCCATTTACCTCTCGGGCCTCGCGGCCGGGTGGGGTTGATCACTTTTACCCTTGAGACATCTAAAGAGCATGCTTTCTCATGAATTTTTAGATTGCCCAATGGGCTAGAAGATCTTTCAGCTATAGAAATGAGTCAAATAATGTCTATATTGCTACCAAAAGAAGTGTCTATCTAATATAGATAATGGATCAAGCTATAAGAATGTCATGAACCACTAGGAAAAATGGTGTGTATACATTATGGGCATGACTCCAGACAACCTAAACTTTGGGGGATAAGGGCTGTTCAACACAGTTAGGGCACAAGTCAATGTCCAACGCCTGATACTCGTCCTTACTATGTCAGTTTTCTGTCATTGTGGTCTAGTCACTAGTTATGGCCTTGATGTGGTTATGTCCAGCTAGTGCGCTTCACACATCTCACTTGCATGAGAGAGGGAACTTTCACAAATATGCTGGATTTACATTGGACCATTTCTAGACAGCTTAAATTTTTGGGGCAGAAAATGGCTGTTAAACACGAGAAATAAATCAGAAAACAATTTTTAGGCAGACCTTAAACTATGTAAAACGCAATGCCTCCAAGCAACTAAGTTTCAAGGTAAGTTATAAACATCCCAAGCTCCCAGTTCTGGGCCATTTTCTATCAGTAGTCTTTGCCACATCCACTTTGTGTTAGATAGAGTTCTAGTGCCATATACAAGTATTGCCCACACCACATTTCTTTCACGAAAGGCCACACCTAGACACAGTACAGTTGTTATCATCTGCCATATAAGTTAAGCTCTGGAGGAACCATAGATTCTCAACTAGATCTCCCCGTTTCTTAAATGGTAGACCATGTCCAACAAAGGATGACCATTTTTTCTCTTTGCCCTATATGCTGCAAAGAAGCTTCTGAGTACCTGATACTAACCATCTAAACTAGCTGCTTTTATTCACCCTAATATATCAATGTCAAACTTTACTCCCTATGAGAAGTGCATCTCACCCCAAATACCTTTCCTGGTCATTGTTTTCCAACAAGTTTTGCTTTGCGATCATCAAAATATCGACAACTATGGAATGCTACAAATACTTAAGTCTGCAATTCCAGGTTATAAACCCCCACAACTTATGTACCAGTACCGCTGCAAGAAGCTCAACTTACAGCTGCAGGTGACTTGCTGTAGAAAATCTTATCAGCTTTCATCAGTCCCAAGCCATGCTCCGCACTAATACTTCCACAGTGTTTAGAGGTCCATTCATAGACAAAAGGTTCAATCTGTGCTAATACCTGCAATGCACCCCCTTCTTATGAGATTGTATTCAAATGCATAGAAGCTTTCTAAAGAAAGACCAAGGAGATTACAGCATCATCATATTGAGGACATGAAATATTGAGATGCAGGTTTCCATCTCCAAGGTGCCCAAATCCCACGACCCTGGCCAAGTGTCCTACAAATTTGAAAACCAATAGAAGGTTTATTATTGGCTAATTATTCATGCTCCAGCGTCCTTGGAAGATTATGACAAGTGACAAAATGCTGGTTACATTCATGGAAGAAGCAACTCCTGTCTATCACGCTGTAAATATCAATCTCAAAACTGATGGCTACAAACATCCTAGAACGATTTATACAAGTAGCTTGATTTCACTCTTTAAAGTTCACCTTCAGGTTTATAGTCCATGACCTCCTAAACATGCACACAAGGAATTCCGGCAACATGTTATGATGTATGACAGAGGTGAAGTGAGACATTGGACCAGCTTAGGATTCTTAAGGATTCTAAAATGGAGTATCTTTTAGCCAACAGAACACCTGCTAAGACATAAAACCTGTGGTTCACATTACATAACAAAATCACTCTTTTCATCCCACATTAAGATTATAGACCTGGAAAAAGAATATCATGGCATTCAAGTATTGAATATGTAACAGCAATAAGTTCTCTCACCAAGTTTATTTCGCAGTTCCTCCACAATATCATAAATCTTTTCAACAGGTATTGATAAATCATATTTGTAGACAGCCCCTGCTTTCATCAATGCTTCTGCTATACCCTGTGATGCACCAATATGGCTATTGCTACTCCCAATGTATGTAAGCAGGAATTTGACAATAATAAGAAATCACAGAGAACTGGAAACCTCACGAATATTCCAAACTGATGATGCCTGCTGGATGTCCTGTGCAACAACACCATCTGAAATCAAGCCTTCTTCCATGGAATGAGCAAGGAAAGCTTCAAGCTTTTCTCTGAAATTATCCAAATTGAATATTATGTATAAAGGTGATAAAAGGACCATAACCTTTTCTTTCGCTACAGCAGAACCAAACTATGCATGGCACTATCAAGTTACCACCAAATTGCAAACAGAAAATACCCAGCACACATATGCTATTGCAATCTCATATGCTTAGTTGACAAGAAAAGGTCAGTAATGCAGAAAGCCAAATTGCAAAATGTGTGGGGTTGCCTCTTGACAGTGAGCTTCCATTTTAATTGCAAGTCCAAGAATTGCATAAAGTAGGTCAGGTGCTATATTCTAGATGAGATTTTAATCTCAAAGGTTAAACTTGAGCGGCAGAATAACAAAGTGATGAACTTTCATCCTAAGTTTGAAAAATCCGATTGCCCGCAACTTTAAAATCCAGGAATGAATATCTCTACTCTGCAGCAAGGATTCGATTTGTCTTAAGCTTGGAATCCCCATTGAAACTAGATTCACCTTTTTTTCCTCATCGAAGATCTTCATATTGGAGCCTTCACAGCTCTCCAGTTAATTCAGACTAACAATGAATATTCAAAGGTAATCTTGCATCCTGGCCAGTTAAAATAAATAATAAAAAAAATTGTGCAGTGACCAAGGAGAGGAGTGTACTTTTCCAGTAGATGCAGGTTATAGTGCATCAGAGCTTCATGTGGACTTAAATGGAACACCTCAATTTGAGCAGTAGAAGAAGAGATTTACCTGTCTGAATGTTCATCGCTGCCTGTCGTCTCTATCAGAACATAAAACTTGTGCAGTGCAGGAGGTAATGGATTCCGGACTCCTTCTAAATGGTTTAGTGCCTGCCACGAATAGTGAAATAACTTGGCTTAAGGATCTACTTTTATTTTACTTTCAAGACTTGCTTCACGCTAATAAATAGACTGTCAAGCAAAAAGGTGTTAATTTAGACTTAGTCCATCTATAACAGTCAAGCCATGTGTTTCATAATCATAAAACAGCATGCCAAGAAGGACAAAAAAAATAGAGGAAGGTTAAGAAGCACACAATCTATAACGGGAAATGAAGAGATGGTCATAAACGTAGCATCTTCTAGACCAAGCAATGGAACAAACTACTGAAAATTACTAGAGTGACGTGCAGTCAACTGTAATGGAAAATGGATGAGCTAAAAGTGAAAATTATTTTTTATGGAAAGTGGAAGTAAGAACAGAAAACTGTAAGACATAAATGGCATATAGATGGCAGCTCTAGCAGCCACATTCGATCCTGTTGCAACTTACAGCTCTATTCCAAGATAGGCGATATATCCAAATTCAAAGGATAAGATAAATGTTACTTATGTACAAAATGCCTGATGTAATACTTAAAAGTTAAATGTGCAGAAAGCTTACAAGATCCATTGCCTGTTCATCCAAAAACTCAAAAGCAGAGAGAACTTCTCCCAGTTTCCTCCTCGCTTCCAACAAAAGTTTCTGATGCACATGATAAAAAATGATACTGACTTGTGCTCAATTAAAAGAGGCCTTAAGACCATGGGACAGAGTATGCCCGGATTATAAGGTTAAGGTCTAGATCAAAATGTTGTCATTCTGGAATATGTAAGCCAATCTGGAGAAGAAACTAATTTTACCTGGCAGCTTAAATAGTCTGCACATGCAAGAAAAGCTACATTAACTGATGATAACTTTGGAGGAGTCAGAATTGACACCTTTGTAACAATTCCCAGGGACCCCTCACTGCCTACAACATCAAATAGAATCATTGTTCAGTGGAATACTATGCTATTAATCATATGGGTTGTATTATAAATTTATCAATTGAAATGGCCCGTCATATTGATAATACCTATAAACAAATGCTTCAGATCGTACCCAGTGTTGTCCTTGCGTAAAGTACCGAGCATGTCGAGCACATCTCCATTAGCTAAAACTGCTTCAAGACCTGGAACACAGACCTAAACTATGAACTCTGGGATAAAAGCAATAGAAGTCCTAAACTTTTTGGCAGTCAGTCGGTTAAGTCCTAAACGTTCTATTGTAGGCAATTGAGTCCTAAACCTTTGAAGGATGTGCAACGGTTTGTTTTTCTTCACAAATCAATCATTATATCAACCATAATCAAGGAAAAAAAAAACACATAGGTTTTATGAAAAATTGAGCAAAGAATTTGAATTTATGAATCAATTGAAAATTAAAACCAGAATGTCATACGAATCAAGGAAAATTCATAATAACGAAAGTTGGGTTCTCCTCCCTATTAGAGTATAAGGGTAAAGTAGTCTTTAGGACCTTTAGCGTTTATTTTTTATGTATATATTGAACATTATTGAATAATACAAAATACTTTTTCCTCTCACACTACCTATTTACATAATTTTTTAAATTTTCTTTCAACTGATTCCATAATTGAGCTTGCTACTCTATGATTCAGAAAACTCTTTTTTTTTTTGGTAAGTTCAGAGAGGGTCATTTGGCATGATGAGGCAAGTGGTAGAAAACTCGTGTTTTATTCCTTGAATATAGTCAAAAATTATGCTTAACTGCAATTAAAGCCGATAGCTGAAAGGGTCCTTTCTCTGGTGACCAAATTACACCGATGATGAGAGAAAGCCTTGATTGCACCTCTTTCAAAAGGTTTGGGACTTGATTAACCAAAATAGAAAGATCAGGACACAATCAATGAAGAGTGAAAACATTTATCCCTCCAGTTGCACTATCCTAAAACTTCACAGAAACTTGATTTGGAACGTAAATGGATGCAGATTAAGTTTTGCAATCCATGTAAATTTAAACCTTTGAGAAAGTAACTACACATCCAGCGTCATCGTCATAGTTATGCAAAAGGGAGAGATGATAATCAGAAGAAGAAGAGACTAAGTATTCTCTCTCCCAAAAAGAAACTATACATTTTGAAGATCTACTTACCGAGTACATTAGCATGAAGTGAGCCATATCGGATAAGGCGCAGCCCACCAGCATTAGTCGAAACATTTCCTCCAATTTGGCAGCTTCCCTTTGAACCTAAGTCCAGTGGCATAATAAATCTGAATGGAAGCATGATGTACTTAAAGACAAAGTTGATGAAGGTCTGCCATTTTCATAACTTTTATCTCTTTTTTGCTTCCAATAAATAAATCATATGCGCAAATTCCTAATTTACAACCTGGAGCAGGATGATCAGGAAATCAATTTCCACTAAGACAAATTTAAGCATATGAAGATACATTTAGCATGTATTTGGTTTGGGGAAAATAGCAGAGTTCACGATCCACACATACACAGCCTGTCGTTCCCTTCCAGGAAAATTATGTCTATGCAACTATTTATGATCTGTCTTTTGTTTCTGTTATGGCATCATGCACAAGACCTCTCATTCCCCAAGATGCTCAATCCTCTGTGAACTCTGCAGAAATAAAGTTATGCTAATAGCACTTACCCTTTGTTGTCTAGAAAATTCACCAAGCTTTCCAGTATGCACCCTGCTTCAGAAACTAGTATACCACTAACCTATAAAACACTAATATAAGATTTCAAATAATTTGAAGCAAATATCTTCTCAACATCTTATCAATGACTTCAGCATGTCAAACTGCTGAATAACAGAGCTCGCAGAGCTATCAAAACCCAAAGCAGGAGATGAAGTATCTGGTGAAAAAAAAAAAAAAGTGCGCCTAATAGGATAATTTTAGGGGAAAAACCTTCTTGAAATAAGAAGGTTGATGATAAAAAGATTCAATAGTGAAGTCTCACGAGCATATAGAGAGAATTCAGATCCTAGACAAAAATATACGTGTTATTTGGAGGAGTCCATCGTGCTGTATAACGTACCTCATCAAAAGATATGACTTTATTCATTGAACCTAAGTTCACAATCACCTGCGGAATAAATAACCAAAAGCCATTCAGATTGCAGGCAATCAAGCTACATCAGGCATACTCTTATAAAGATTATGCTGAACAAATTTAGTGTTGAAGACACTTATGATTTCTAATCAAGGTTGTCCACTTTTAGTGCTCAAACTTCACTTTGAGACATTTGCCATTTTTCAAACTCCATAAATAATGCAGTTGTAGGACAATCGCCCAATTTTTCGCCAAACACACATGATAACGGCATGGTCAATAGTGGTTCACCTTCAGGATCAACAACAACAGGCAACACAAACCATTTTTCTGCCAAATCTCTGAGAAAATCAGAATCTAAGTTGGATTCCGCTAGCTGAATTTCTCTCTCACAGCTTTCCCAAATTCAAACACTCCTCCCATTCACAATCACTCTAGAAAGATTCGGCTACTATACACTTTAGTTTGGTAAACAACTGTCAATTGCATGATTTTGATTTTCTTTTGTCACAGAACTCTAACGATTGTCCTACATCCAACAACTTATAAAAATTTAAGGATCATGGATACTATCGAGTAAAATTCAATCACCAAAAAGAACCCTCAAAAGTCGGTTCGTAAGTGTATTTAACCACCAATTTTTATGTAGCACACTCTTGAAGGCCATCTGGCTATATGGTGTTTTCCATCTGCCGGTCATCAATGTCAAAACATGTCAACATGGAAGCACAACTAGAAGTTCCTAGCAATTTCTAAAACAGATTTTTTTTGGTGAGTTGTAACATTATAAAAATAGAAAATAACCTTTCATCTGTAGTCTAAAATCATATTCTTACCATCTTCATTTGTGCATTTTTAGTTTCATTTACACTTATATACGGTTTACACCAAATATTTGAAGGATATGATGTGAAAATATCCGGCTTTATTACTGCGATTCACCAAACATTGTCTATACTCTAGGACCACAGAAAAACATTAATATCCTCTCAAGTCTCAATAGTCAATGTCTTCAGCTATAAACAGATATTCAGAATGGAGATACTTGTAAAGCAATGAGAAAAAGAAACCATTAAGATTATCACATGCTTTTCGCAGTATGAAAGGAAAGAAATATGAGGCGGCTTGATGTGGGAAAATTTCAAGTTTTGTAAATTACAAATCTTGTTCTTAATGCTATTCTTTAGGTACAGGAAGGACATTTTATATACAAAACTGATGTTAGGTAAAAGAGGAAAATAGGTGAGAATGATGTGATGGTGTCAAATAACTTCAGCATGCGCCCTCTCTTCCTAGTGCCATCTGCCATTTTGACTAACTGGTTTTTCTTGCTTGTTAAGTCTGTTCATATCAGAACAGGCATTCATAAATAGATGGCAGTAAATTAAAATATTATAAAGAGACCAAAAGGAGACTGGTCAGTGCGTGCACAAGCATGCATGCAATGAATTTCATTAAATTAAAAAAAGAAAAAGAAAAGAAAAAGAAAAGGAGTATCATATCAATAACAGGTGTACCTCATCAAAAACAGGCACGCTTCCTCCAACAAGACCAGTGTTCCCACCCTGAGGAACAACAGCCAAGCATCTGGAGTTACAATATTTGAGAACTTGAGAGACCTGGGACGAAAAATTTTCACAAGCATTCAATGAATCAACTATATGACAGCATGAACAAAGCAGAAGACTGAATAAGAGAGGTACTTAAGGCAGAATGGACATCGTGCATGTGAGCAACATGCGTGTTCAAATGTACAGCAAAACTATTAAGAATTTAAGACTATTATAGTGTGCCTAAAAGTGTGCGGATCAACAAGTGGGACACGCGGACGTGCATGCACAAACACCCACAGAGTGAGAGCTGTCTTATACTTGATACTTGAGAGTCATATGAACCAATGTAACCAAGCACAAGATAATATGCAACTTCCAAAATTTTTGGAGGGAGAGAGAGAGAGAGAGAGCAACTGTCTCGTACTTGAGGCTTGAGAGTCATATGAACCAATGTAACCACGCATGAGGTAATATGCATTTCACAAAATCTTTTGAAGCATTGACATTTCGGAGGTCGAATGCAGAATGTTTCATAATCAAGAGCAAACCAAATATATCAAGAAGAAGAAAGAAATGGACCTCTTCAGTGCTCCGAGGCAGAAGCAGAAGCTTACTCGAACCTTTGTACTTCCGCATCCAATCCATATTTACAGCCAGGAGAGCATCTTCATCCTGGATAACATTTTTCTCCCCCAACAAGTCCCTAAAATACCTTATGTCATCCGAATTTATCATGGCAAACTTGGGGTTCCTCTGAATCTTTGTGGCCACGGAACCAAAGCATTGACTTTGGATAAAGCTTACTCCCAAAGCACATTCTTTCCCTTGTAAATGCACGGAAAGAGGCTGCTTGTGTCTGAAATAAAATTGAGTTCCTTGGCAAGATCCGCCAGAGCGATGCAGTGAGCCTGTATTCAGGACATCGTCGTCAGGATGAGTTCATTAGATCCAATGTCCATTAAATGTAATCAACAATCAAATTACAAGCGAGTTCAGGCATTAACAGAGTTATTCAGCATTCTTATGTAAGAACAACTTGAGACTCCAGTGCATGGACAGTAACTCATCTACTGTTTTATCTTGCTTCTAATATGCCTTTCGGATTGCTCTCAAATTAGCTCATCCTATCGCCATTCCGTGGAATAAGATAACAATCAACACCATGTCATCTACCCCGACTCGCAATCCGCAATACCCAATCACATGCCATCATACGATCGAGCATCGGACAGGAAAGACTCGAACACTCAGAAACCACGTAATTTCAGTCGATGAGTCGCCGGCCGATCACCAGCGCACCTCATTCCTCACAACGCAGATGATAAATAGGAGCACAAGACAGCATCGTGCTGTTGTTTGCTTCGACTCTGTTATTCTGGACATTGTTTCGTAGATCTTATCGTGGCGCACGAAGATAAAAAAAGGAATTTTTCTGTTAAATCCTGTTATGAGGCATTCACTTACTCAGCCGATAATTCATTTCCATGGCTATTTGGAAGCTAAACTCTAACACCCCTAAAAAGGTTGCCATTTTTGCATGTGAAGCTTCTTAGGAGCAATTTGAACTGGTGAAAATCTTAGAAGGGGGTAAGGTGTATATTAATTGGTGTTTTATGGGCAAGCAAGAAGGTGAAAGTACTAACCACTTGTTGCTACAGTCTAGTGTGACCAGAGAGCTTTGAGAGCTGCTACTATGTGTGGTGTTCAATAGGTCATGCCGTACTTGGTGAAAGAAGTTTTTCTAAGCTGCTTTCTTTATAAGAAAAGGAGGAAAACTAACAGGATATGGAGAACAGCACCCGTTTGCTTGTTTTGGTGCGTCTGGCTGGAGAGAAATAGGAGTTCCTTAAAGGAAAAAGAGAATAAATAAAGCGGATCCAAACTTAAATATATGTGCTATTTCTACTACGAGTTATTTCGAATGTTTTGCTTCAAATGTCTTACTTCAAGACAAAAGGGTATGCAAGGAGCAGAAGTAATGAGAAAAGGTCCCTATGATAACATCCACGAAACAATGTCCAGAATAACAGAATCGAAGCGAACAACAGCACGATGCTCCGGTGGTATAATTCCAATTCGAGATGAAGGAGCTCCGAAAGCGACGATCTCGCTAGAGAAACTTCCCGATCGGAACGGAAAAAACAACGGTCGAAACGACGGGGAAAACGCGAGCCGAGCTTTTTGAGGCGCTCGCTCGGAGCGACCGTACCGTGACGAGCCGGATTGCCGCGACCGGGACGCGAGGAGAGCTTGAGGATGCGACCAGCCGAAGCTCTCCACCCGTCCATCTTCATCGTCTTCCTCCCACCCAGTGCGCGAGGAGAGCTTGACCACTTTCTCGTCGGGACTTTGCAGAGCGCGAGTTCTCAGTGGCGTCGACGATGAGTGAGATCCTGCTGCCGTCCGGGAAGAGACAAAATGAGGGGATGAAATGACCGCAACGCCCCCCTTCTATTTGGAATTTTACCCGAAACTGGACAAAAGAAATCAGTTTCAGCCGGCCGTCATGCTGCAGCAGCAGGAATTAGCGGCGGCAGATGATGATGATGGGCCCACGCATGCAACGGCCGGCAAATCCTTTTCAGTCCATATGCAGCGTGCCCGTGCAGTACTGAGCTAGAGTGACGACTCTTTGTTGAGTATTAGCGAGGGAGCCTTTATTAGTCTATTTGATTATTTGTGATGGCGATGCCTATTAGAAATATATTTTGAGTATCATTCTGAATATACGTTGGATTCCAAGTATTATATTGAATATCCATCTGATTGCCATATCCGTTGAATTCTGTATATCTCTTATATCATAATATCATTATTCTGATTTATTGTAATATTATGTTACTATAGATTATCATTCTGCAATATCTAATATCTCTTATATCCAGCCAGCAAAATTGTGCTACCAAACAACGCCGCGCTCGCCCACACACACCACCCGAAGACTCTGCCCATGAGATCTACACACCCACAAGCGTCTCAAGTGATCAAAGCTGGCCGTGTATTGCTAATGTCATCATTGTGTCATCCTAACATCAACCGCCACTTCGTATGCCACGTCACTTGTCACGTCATTGCCATGTCACTTGCCACATCATCTACTGCATCACTCGCCACATCATCTATTGACCACCATTGACCTGTGCTGACCATTGTTGACCGACATTGACCAGATCGATTCACCTACCAACCCGATTGGTTCTTCACATTTTTCGATTGGTTCTTGAGGTATTTAGACGTCCTAAATCTATTTTTTTGCCTTATTTTCTGCATATCAACTTTGGAAGTGCCGATTTTCTTTGAACTATACTATTTTATTGCATATTATGGAAAAATTGGAAGTTTAAATACCCATACAGGCCATTTCAAATGGTTCCAATTATATTTTATTAGCTCAAGAAATATCCAATTTTTTTAGAGGATGCCGACTCTGGCGCTATGTCACCAATGATATTCATGAACCTACTCAAACTATTAGTACAGCTAAAGACAAGTTTAATGAACGCTGAGAGGATTGGGATAGCAAAAACTATTAGATCCTTACATGGTTTCGCAACACTTCAATTCCCTCTATTAGACCTCACTTGATCATCTTAATACGACCGAGGAAGCATGGGACTTACTTGCTAGTCAATATTCGACTTCGGATATTGCCCATCAGTATTCGCTATTAGGGAATCTACATTGCATGCATCAAGAGGCAGATCGGTCTATTAATGATTTTTTTATCATCAATGCATGCTATCTAGGATCACTAGCATTACTTGAACCACAATGGGACGCGGACTCTGATGCTCGCAAGTTTGCTGGATATCGCGATCGCATAAGGATTATGCAATTTTTTATTGCACTTAATGATGTATTTGAACCTATTTGAGCTTCACTTCTATATTGAGATCCACTATGTCATCTTGAGCTAGTTGTCTCAGAGTTGTTGACTAAAGAGACTAGACTTGCTACCTTGACAATGCAACACTTTATATCCTCACCTATAGACACAGTGCTTGCAACTCCTAGTTCTTCCTCCATACGCAAACAATATTGCAATAATTGTCATCGATCATCTTGCATTCAATTGTTATCGACGGCAGTCCAAGCAACCTACAGGGACAAAACAACCAATCCCCATACAGAGGTCCATCTCAACCTGCACGTCAATCCACTGCTGCTATCATGGAGGGTTCCGCCAAAGACTCATCCGTTACTCTATCATTAAAGGATTTCATTCTATTCTTTGAGAATCTAGTAATTCTCGCTCCATTGTCCCTTGCACTTCCACTCCATCGGTCACTCAAGTTACTCCCGATTCATAGTTCTTTGATTATGTCTACTATAATCACATGACTTTCAATTCCAATCTATTTAAGTCAAAATTATTTGCTTAACAAGTACCTACTATTCATATAGCCAACAACTCACATATGATAATTAGTCATATGGGGAAAATTATGATAATTAGTCATATGGGGAAAATTTTGACACCAAAATTGTCCTTATCTAACACATTCTTAGTTCCTAAATATCTATGGGGGCAATTATGTAAACTTACTTTTGATATTCATTTCTCTTCAAATGGTTGTCATGTGTAGGATCCACAAATGGGACAAATAATTGGGACATGCCGTGAAGTGGGACGTCTGTTTGAACTTGTCTCCTTTCAACTTCTAAACTAATTTATTAGTTGTGCTGTCAGAGTTTCTTCTGAAACTTGGCATTCTCGTTTGGGTCATGCTTTTATCTCTAAATTAGGGTTTTTCATTTCCAGTGGTTATCTAGGTTCTATTGACAATAAACATTTTGATTGCTTATCTTGTAAGTTGGGAAAACATCATGTTTTATCAGTTGATCTTAATAACTCCATCTCTCATGCTCCTTTTGATCTTAATCACTCTGATATTTGAGGGCCATCTCCTACTCCCACTGTGGGAGAATCTCATTATTTTGTGATTTTTGTTTGATGATCACTCTCGTTATACATGGTTTTATCTTATGAAAAATCGCTCTAAACTTATTAATATCTATCATAATTTTGTCGTCATGATCAAAACACAATTTTCTCGAGATATCAAGATTTTTCGTACTAATAATGTCATGGAATATAAAGATACGGAGTTTCTTAAAATTATCTCTCAAAACAGTACTATCATGTATCATTCTTGTCCAAGAACTTCACAACAAAATGGTCGAGCAAAGAGAAAACATAGACATATCTTAGATGTTGTTCGCACTCTCCTCATCTCTTCCTCTTGTGCAGAACAGTTTTAGGGAGAAGCTTGTCACACTACCATGTACACTATCAATCGTATTCCATCACCTACTCTAGGTAACGTATCTCCTTATGAACGCTTATACGGCAATGTTCCAAATTACAATCCTCTTCAAGTCTTTGGCAGTGCATATGTTGTGCATCTACTTCCTAATGAACGCACGAAGTTAGAACCTCGTGCTCAATTATGTTGCTTTCTTGGGTGTGGCGTTGAGCACAAAAAGTGTAGATGTTGGGATTCATTATCTAACCATCTACGTGTGTCTTGTCATGTTACTTTTTGGGAACACAAGATATTCTCATCTCTCCATCCTTTTGAGTCATCCCTAACCATTTGTTTCTTTAACAATCCTTTGGTGGAACTAATTCGTAAAGATGACACATTTGTATCTTTCTCTTCGGAGTTGTCCCCTTGTAGTCTTAATGCAAGTACATCCAGTGATCTCATTTCAGCAATTTCTGACATATATGTGCCATCCGTGGATTCTCTACCCTTAGAAATATCAACTTCTCCTATTTGTCGTTCTACCTATGTAAGTCAACCTTCTGTTCAGCTTTATGACTTTCATTGTTACTCTACTATTGCTTCTTTCCACAAGTCTCGCACATAAAAGGAAGCTCGTACCAATCCTTTTTGGCAGCAAGCAATGGTGGATGAGTTACAAGCATTACATAAATCTCAGATTTAAGATTTGCTTGATTTGTCACCTAGGAAGTCTGCTATAGGTTGTTAATGGGTGTATAAGATCAAAACAAAGGCAAATGGTACAGTGGAACACTCCAAAGCTCGACTAGTAGCAAAGGGTTTTACTCAAGAGTATAGGATTGATTATGATGAGACGTTTGCTCCAGTTGCACGTCTTACATCCATTCGCAGCCTTCTTGCCATCTTAGGAGTATTTGTCTGATTGCAGTATCCGTCAGATTTTGAGTATCTCTCGTATCATAATCTCATTATTTTGATTTATTGTAATATTATATTACTATAAATAGTCATTCTGTAATATCTATAAATAAGCTCATGTATAGTTCAATACAATATATTGAAAATTCCACAATTTTATTTTTTTTGCTTTAAACTTATCATGGTATCAGAGCCTCTCTCTTGAGAAGCTCTTTTTTTCTTTTTAGAAATTTTTGCAATGCCAGTTGAATGGGCCTCATTTGCTCCACAAAGATGTCACGGCGCCAACTGAATAGGCCGCATTGCTATCATTTCTCCACGAGGCCCACAACTTCAATTGCCATTAAAGCAACTTTTGCTGCTTATTTCATCATCGATTGCTACCACCACACGCCACCTTCTCGGACCTATCAATTTCAAATACTGTAAGTCTATTTCAGACATATTTAGCTGGTTGTATTAACAACACAAGACCACAAATAGGTTCCCCATCACTTAAAGGAATCCTGCCAGCCAAACCACACCCCCAAACGATGCCACACGCGCCCACACGTGCCACCCTTAGACTCTGCATATGAGATCCATGTGCCCTCGTACATCTCACATGATCGAAGCCAACCATATATTGTTGACGTCATTGTTACGTCATCCTAACATCACCTACTGCTTCATCCACCACATCGCCTGCCGCGTCATTGCCACATCACTTGCCACATCATCTACCATGTCACTCACCACGTCATCTTTTGACAAGAGTTGACCATTGACCGCTCTTGACCACCGTTGACCGTCATTGATTGGCATTGACTAGACCCATTCACCTACCGATCTGACCAATATGCCACTAATCTTCTTTCTCGAGCGAGACTCATTGATAACAAGATTGCTACAGCTCCCATTGAGACTAATGTCAAATGTAACAACAAAGATGTGACTCCTCTTCCGAATCCTACTATATATCGATAGCTAGTTGGCAATCTTGCATACCTCACTATGACTCATGTAGAGATAGCCTACGTTGTTGACATTGTTAGTCAATTCATGACTGTACTGCAAACCACTCATTCTACTATAGTTCTTTGCATTCTTCGCTATGTTAAAGGCACTTTATTTCATAGTCTTCACTTCTCTGCTTAATCTACCTTGGAGTTGAAGGCTTACTCTAATGCTAACTGGGTTGAAGACCCTCTTGATCATCGCTCCACTACTAGCTATTGCTTCTTTCTAGGTAACTCACTAATCTTATGGTGTAGTAAGAAACAAATTGTTGTTGCTCGATCTAGTACAAAAGCATGATATCGTGTTTTTGCTTATACAATAGCAGAATTATTATGGTTGCAATGGTTATTAGAGGAAATGGGTGTCCATCATAACGATGGAACGGTACTTTATTGTGACAATCAGAGTGCTATCCAAATAGAACATAATGATGTTTTTCATGAATGCACCAAGCATATCAAGATAGATTGTCATTGTGTACATTCTTGCGTGCATCGAGGCACCGTTCATCTTGTCTCCACTTCATCAGTTAATCAAATTGCCAATGTATTTTCGAAGGCACATCCACCAAGATGTTTTCACTATCTCTTCTCCAAACTCCAAATGACTTCTTTCATGTCACCTTGAGTTTGAGGGGGATGTTAGAAATATATTTTGATATCTATCCGAGTCCGCTTCCAAATATTATTCTGAGTATCTATCTAATTGCAATATCCGTTAGATTCTGAGTATCTCTCATATCATAATCTCGTTATTCTGATTTATTGTAATATTATGTTATTATAGATAGTCATTCTGTGAAGTTTATAAATAGGCTCAATGTATGGTTCAATACAATATACTGAAAATTCCACGACTTTATTATTTTCACTTTACACTTATCAATGCCAACAATTGGAAATAATGTCTTTGAGACCACAATTCTTCAAGCCAGCTCGAGGAGGATTACTTTTGCCGTCGTACATTTCTCATGCTCAAAGACAGTTTGTATGCAAGTGGTAAATGTTCAAAATGGAAAACTTTGTGAATGGTTACCATTAGGAAATCGCAAACGTGTACCTACTAATACTTCCACAAGATACCGCGTTATTTGATCGAGACGGGTTTGTCACTTGAAGCATTGACCGAAGGATTTCAAATTTTACATCACAAGTTCAGGGCATCATCTTTCGAGCTTGGCACTCGGATGTCTATGGGGAATGTGCAAGGGAGCCTACTCATCTCTCTTGTTGATATCATTGTCCCCCTTCCTGGGTTTATAACTCCAACGTGCCTTTAAAGTGCAATTAGTAAGTGGTGCTTAGCTTGGAGCTTTAAAGTTTTTGTTATCTTCACATTTGGATTCATTTTCTGATACTGAAGTGTGCTATTTTCAATAGTCGTTCCGTTGCTACATCGGTTAATTTAGTCTGGCAAGACATCCAGTATATCTTGAGATCAGCAAAACTTGTTGTCACAAAAGGAGAAAAATGCACTGAGCCATTGCTCTACTTTACTTGAATCCATCTTATCTAGATCACAATTTCACTGCCAAGAGAAAAAATTGGCATTTAGGTTACACTAGCGCATTTACATCCACTCCTTAGAAGTTTGTTTCACAGCACGGAAACAACATGATGGATCAGTAAAACAATTGTTTCATTGCATTTCATGCTTCAGAGACAAACACTAGATTGTTAGCATACTGAGCAATATTGCCAATTAATCTGGAACTAGCTCCACATTTAAGTAAAATTGAATTGAAATATAAGAAGAAAAGCATGAACCGGATATAATCACAAATCGAATTTACTTAATAATAGTTGTACATGATATAAAAGCCCCATCTAAAAGTCATTAAAGCACAATACAAGTTGTTGTGCTCTCTCCCCCTTCCACAAGTAGTCATCTTCATTCTTCACACCAAATGAAGGCATCATATAATTACGGCATAATAATTTTATTTCTTGTCTAATTATTAAGATGAAAATGCAAGTGCAAATACAAGCACGACTACGAAATATTTCTATTAAAAAATTAATACTCTCCAAGAAATAAGTCTAGACAATTCGAATAATATTTGTAAATATTGTATTTTGATATTACATAAATCTCCAAAGCATATTGACTACATTCATTATCCTAAAACAAGTATTCAATAGCATTTGGAAAGTTTGTAAGCATCATATCACTTTATGATGACAAATAATTAGGATTCATCCTAGCGTTGAGCATTCATGCCAACATCTATTATAAAAACAAACTAATATTCAAAATGACAAATGGAATGTTAAGCATGGAAAATCATGTTGAGTTTTACAGGTACGATTGCTCCAAAATTGAAGTCATAATAAAATGTTGATTGTAGATACAAAGAATGACATACTTTTCATCATGGAGAGGATACAAAAGAGCAACACAATGGAATATATCATAAAACTAACCCGCACTGCTATTTAACAAAGACGCATTGTTCATCTTATAGTGGCAAGTCCTGTCAATGCTGATAGGTAGATTAAGCTGCACGAATACATGGTACTTCTGCACACACCATTGTTAATGAAATCGCTGGCCATGCGTGCCATAACCTAGGATGGAAGCAATAACTCTAAAAGTAACCGAGTCTCATTTGTAGCTAACCATGCCAAAACCCTTAACGTGGAGATTTTGCCTGGTAGTAAGTTCTAAATGTCTAGAATGATAAACTTTGACGGACTTCTATAGAACTTCTATAGGCAAAAACGAGCGTGGCTTTAGTCATCAACCAATAACTCGCCCATCAACAAATTATTCGTGCAAGAGGAATACAAACTGCAACAATCAACTTGGATCTTATTCGATTGAAGCCTTCATTCCTAAGCTGCTAAGTTCTAATATCAAACACAACATCTACCCTTTCCCAAAATGAGGTTGAGCACAAGTGTAAGAGGAACTACCTGACTAAGAATCAGTACCTAGCAAAGGCGGTATGACTTGTCGGGCGGCAACGTAAAGGGAGAGATAGAGCGAGTCGAGAGAGACGAAGATAACACGGCATCTTTCAGCGTGGTTTCATCGAATGGCAGAGACATCAGACGCGGTGGCATGCTTCATTGGGCGGCGAAGGTGAGAATAGAGAGGGGGGAAAACCTTGAATCGCAATAAAACAAGAGTATGCAATGTTGGAGTAAATGTAAGAAAATTAGTACCTAGGCGAAGGTGGAGTGGTTCAACGGGTGGCAGCGGAAAGGGCGAAACAAAGCGAGTCGAGAGAGACGAAGAGAACATAGCATCATTCGGCGTGGTTTCGTCGGACTGCGGAGGCAACAGATGAAGTGGATGCAGACACGGTGGCGTGGTTCGTTCGGTGGCGAGGGCAAGATCAGAGAGGGAAAAAAAAACCTTGAATCAAAGTAAAACCCGAAAATTGCAAATCGATGGCAAAAATTACACCATGTTGGAGTAAATGTAAGAAAATCAGTACCTAAATGGAGGTAAAAAGGCGGAGGCGGAGAGGGTGAGACAAAGTGAGTCGAAGAGAGACGAAGAGAACACATGATGTGGTTTGGCGTGGTTTCCTTGAACGGCGGAGGCAATAGACGAGGCAGATGTGGAAGCGGAAACAGCGGCAGCTTGGTTCGTCGGACGGCGAGCTCCGTCATGAGTCGGAGAAAGAGCAACATGAAGCGAGGGGGAGAGCAAACGGGAGAGAAAGTTGGGAGAGAAAGTTCATCTTCGCTGAGCAACACATGTTGCCCAATGAATGGGTTGGAATTTTCACATGCTGACATCCCGGCAGTACTTAAATTTTTCTCCGGAGATCCTCCTATGGTCCAAGAAGAGCCAAATGACCGTTTTTATTTTGATTTTTGCCCAAAATAGGAGAAAAAGGAAAATTCATTTTTAGGTACTCATACTTAATTTCTTGATTTTGATAATCCAGAGAAAGAAATAACGGACACGGAAATCTGATTATTTGGAATTTGATACCAATTTCAAAACTAATCTCTGAACTCTGACTTACCATATAATGTGGTGTCTAAACTCTTAATTGTTCAATATGATTTCTGAACTTTTGGTATATGTTCAATTTAATCACTAAATTCCGACCTTAAATTAATGAAAAGACCAGTTCAAAGATTATATTGAACTTAATACCAAAAAAATTTAGAGAACATAATAAGCAAATTAAATATTTATGGACCACATTGAACATCCGTATTAAACAAATTAAAAGTCTATAAATCACATTACATATTATGCTAAAATCTAAAGATCATTTGTGTCATTACCCCTGAGAATATTATTCGCTTATTGACTTTATTACCCCTACAATAGCTCATCTCCAAGTAGAGGTGACAAGATGGGTACATAAGTCATTTATGAACCCATATCCGTTTAAATGGGTCGTTAATAGGTCAAACCTTATTTTCTAAAGTAAAAATAAAAAGATTAAAGTATATAGGTCTTAAATGGGTCTAATCTACAACCATTTAATTCCAAGATCTACCGACCCAAAAAAAAAAAAAAAATCCAAGATCACCAGGTTCCGCCACAATCCCTGTCCATCCTCTTTCCCCTCCTCTGTCTCTCTCTCTCTCACTGCAACTGCATGTCGTCTTCCCTGACGTCGCTCTCCTCCATCAAATCTCACTGTCGTCTTCCCTGACGTCGCTCTCCTCAATCAAAATCCCCACCCGCTGTTGCCGGTTCGCGCTCTGGCATCGACACGTGTGTCGCGCTATTTGCCTCTGGGCCGCTGCTTGTCTCTGCGACCGCCCGGGGCTTCTTTTTTCTCTCGGTTTCTCTAGGAAACTGTCTTGGCCTTCCTTCTCCAGCAGCAGCAAGAGCTTCAAGATCCTGAGCCTGAAGGACTTCATGGTCGCGCACTCCGCAGCGCCTCTCGCCGCCTCCGGAATCCAGCCCGAGTGAGTTCCACTGAACCGACTTTTTGCTTGCCTCCAGATGCTCATTCGTAGATACGGATGCAGTGTATAGTGTCTGACTGGAGTGTCTAGCTAGACTGTTCGTGTTTCCGATTGCCGGTGTTCTGGGCAAATGCTTTCCGCTGCGTAAAACCCTGGTTGTGTCTCCAAGCGTCTGATTTTTTTTGTGTTAATTGTTAAGGGATGTTGGGAGGGCCAATTCCATAAAAAAACACAATTGTTCCAAATTTAGCCCAAACTTTATTTTGTCTTAAAAAAAACAACAACTTTTGTTCGTGTCCCAAATCTGGCCCACCGTTAACTCACCTTCCACAATCATCCGATCTGGCATTTCCACATCAAATATCTAACACACCAAAATTGTTCTGGGCTTTCTCTTCTTCTCTGACGCGCACGACTCATGAGTTTGGGGAGAATTCTTTCTAGGCTTTCCTTTCCTCGGAAAGTTCGTGCGCGGGAGTCTTCAATCCTCCAAGATCTCACGCACTGGCTTGCTCGCTCATTCTCTCATGGAGACGCTCGCTCTTGTACATACACACGTTCGATTGCTCGGAGACATCCTTCCGTTCCGTTGAAAATTTTGGCCTCTAAGGATTTATGCTTGTTTAAGGTCGAAGGACAAAGCATCTAAAAGTATTCTTCATCTCCTTCTACTCCTTATTCCGTCTACGGTTTCCTTTTTTAGCGAATAAGTGCGCGCGCGGCAGTCTTCAATCCATTGGAAGATCTCGTGCACTGACTTGCTCGCTCATTCTCTCACATGGAAACTGTCACTCTCGCACATACTCACACTCAATCGCTTGGAGACATCGTTTCCCTCGAAAATTTTAGGCTCGAAGGATCTGTGCTTGCTTAAGGGTCGAAGTCGACAGAGCGTTATCACTTCTAGACAAACCATCGAGCACATGGTGACCGTAATTTAATATGTCCAATAGCAAAGAGTTGAATGCCTTCAACGCTCTATCGACTTCGACCTTAAGTAAGCACAGATCCTTCAAGCCTAAAATTTTTGAGGAAAACGATATCTCCGAGCAATTGAGTGTGAGTATGTGTGAGAGTGACAGTTTCTGTGTGAGAGACTGAGCGAGCAAGTCAACGCGCGAGATCTTCCAACGGATTGAAGACTGTCGCGTGCGCACTTATTCACTGGAAACCGTAGACATGCTCTGTCCTTCGACCTTAAGGAAGCATAAATTCGAGGCCAAAATTTCTGACGGAAAGGACGTCTCCGAGCGATCGAACGTGTGTATGTACAAGAGCAAGCGTCTCCGTGTGAGAGTATGAGCGAGCAAGCCAGTGCTCGAGATCTTCCAACAGATTGAAGACTCCCGCGCGCGAACTCACCGAGGAAAGGAAATCCTAGAAAGAATTCTCCCCAAACTCATGAGTCGTGCATTAGAGAAGAAGAGCGTTAGAGAAGAAGAAAAAGCTCTGAACAATTTTGCCGTGTTAGATATCTGACGTGGAAATGCCAAGTCGGATGACTGTTGAAGGTGAATTAACGACAAGCCAGATTTGGGACAACACCTAAAGTTCGTGTTTTTTTTAATGGAATTGGCCCGATGTTTGGATGGTACAATGTTGTGAAGTGCAGCAGTTATGTTGGCACTAGTTCATTCACGATCGACACGTGTCGCTGGCGAGCCCACCTTTAAGAACAGTTACAAGTCCCTCTCTCTCCTTGGTTTCTCTTTCTTTTCTGATTCTTTCATCCTTTGCTTTTTGCCTTATGGGACCATGGACGATGCTCGATTGCAGTGGCCAGCCATGGATGAACCGCTCACAAGTATGCCACCGCTCATCTATGGCCGTCACTGACATCATTCGGGCATTCTATTGATCCTCAGATATCCATCTTTCCCATCCAGCCATGGGCGAATGGCTCACGAGCAACCTTGATGCTCATCACATGTCGTCGGCCAACCCCGCAACTCTCGTTGGAACCTCGCCAGATCCAACGACCGTCACCTCTCAAAACCTCGCCAAATCCGGCAAGAGTGACCCTAGCCTTGGCCATGAGGGTTGAACCCTCCCCGAATTCAACAAAAGCAATCCTCACCAGCCATAGGCGAGGGCTAGGACCCCCTCGCCAGCCTTGACCTGTGCTCGGCCACTGGCCATAGGCCTAAGGGAAAGGGGGAAAAAAAACAAGAGAGAGAGAGAGATGGTGAAGAAGAGAGATAAAGGAAGAAAAGAGAATAGATTTGGAGCTTTTTTTAATGGTGGGCCACAAATGACACATGTCGCTCGTAAAATGGACTAGTGCATTACTGAGGTCGCTACGCCAACTATACCTAATATTTTCTCAATGTGAATTGATGACCTAATCCGAGACTTATGGCAACTCTTTTTTCAGCATCATACAGTTAAGTTTGCATTTCTTAAGAATTAAGGCAGAAATTGAAGACAATTCAAGGAAAGAAAGAAACAACAAGAGTAACCTATCCACATAATCAGCTCCTTGATTTCCTACTCTGTGATTTGAACTGCAGATGGGTCAATGTCGTAGTTGGTCGAGTTGATTTCATTGGCTTTTCCCTCTTTTGGGATGCACTTTGAATTGGTAGTTGCTTTCATGCATAAAAAGCACCTAACCAAGTAACCATAGCTCCCAAAGGGTACAAAAACCAAATAAGAAATAAAATGGATTATTCATTTGCTCCACAGAAGAATAAGAAGAAGAGTCCATGCTAGTGCTACGGGTTATCCATTTTCAGTCCACGAGCCCCCGAGATTTGAGTAATTGAGGTTCGAAGAACACTCATATATCCCCGAGCTCAGAGAGAGTTCCAAATGCATTCCAAATCGAGAGAAAAGACAATCAAGAGTCGCCGCCTAAATATTGCTAGAGACCTACTAAATAGGTAGGAACATATGCTGAGGAAATTTAACATTGGGTGAGTCAGCAAACTTGCATCTCTCCCTCTAATTCGGAAGAATATTTAGACTTCTTTCATTTCCCCAAAAATATGATGTGTCTGGAAAATATTTTTCAGAAAGTCATATGTTAGGAAAATGATAATATTTTTTAGTATTAATTTAAAATTTGAAAATAAATAAAAAATGCTTTCCACCGTTTGATATCTTATTCGATTTTTCCTTCGTGCACTCATTTTAATCATTTATATTTATATTTATATTTTTTGTGCTTTTTTATTTTTTAAAAGTTCAAATTTTTAATATTTTATTTCTTTATTTCTTTTTCTTTTTTTTTTGGTTATTTTTTATTCCTTTTTTCCTAGCTTCGCCATAGGGCGTGGCTCAGGCCTCGCTACCCTCTAGTGATGCTTGCTATAGGGGGGCCAAGCCTCACATTGCCTAAGCATCAAGGCTCGAGCCTCACAGCCCTTTAGCAACGCTCAAGAAGGCCCGAGCCTCGCCGCCTTCTAGTGACGCTCGAGCGCTGCTGATCTGGCGAGCTCAATGGCCGATCACCAGCCTTCGTCATGGCGGACAACTAACCAAAGAAGAAGAAAAAGGAAAAATAATAAATCAAAATTAAAAAATAAAATAAAATAAAATAATTAAAATGAGTGGAGAAAGAAAGGGTAGTGGAAAATGTTTTCCCCTTTCTGAAAGAGTTTTCTCCACTTTTGAAGGAGTTTTCTTTGTTTATAGGAAATGTTTTCCTTCATTAATTTATTTTCCCAAAAAGTTGTGATTTTTCGTGATATTAATTCAATTTAAAGAAAATTAAGAGAGATAAATTTGTTACAAATATATCGATTTAAATTTTTTGTGGTCAAAAAACTAATTTGAGATAAATTTATAAAGTGTGATAATTTGGAATTTTTTGTGATAAAAAATTAATTTAAAATAAATTTATCACAAATGCACCCTGGTGTATTTTGAAGTTTATTTGTCATATCAACCCTAATTTTTTCCATATTGTGTGATGCATAGTTGTGACTTCCACACAAAACCTGACAAATAGCTGTAGCTACAAGCAGAGAATCTTCTCCTTTGCTTAAGAATGTTTGCAGCAACAGCAACCAGTACATATCTTCCATAAAAACAGCAACAGCAACTAGCAACCTCCTTCATTTATCCCGCGCTGAAATTTAACAGGAAATTAGGGAAAATGTTCGTGTTGGAAACCAGCCGGTGCAAAGAAAATAGTTCCATCGACGAAGCCATAGCTGGTAGCCTTCAAATTAAGATCTTTAAATCAGCCACATCTCTCTTTACCTTACAGAGAAAGATGTCAGACATCGTCAGAAGTAGCAATAAATCGTTCCGACAATAAGATTTTACAAGATTATCCTGTCACGGCAACGAACGTGACCTTATTATTGCATACAGCATTTGTATTGCAGAGATAAGATGCTCTATTACATCTCCCAAAGATGAGAGCCGATGTTCTGGTTGATATCTACAAGGAGAACTGCTCCATTTTCCCACAATAGCATTACTCTTCACCATGAGATTATGCTCGATTAGTTCCTGTAGTTGCTGTAACAACGTCTTAGTTACAACTAAAAGCTGGAATTAAGAACTGAGAAGCACAC
The DNA here is from genome assembly GCA_016097605.1 of Eucalyptus guilfoylei. Taxonomy (NCBI): domain Eukaryota; kingdom Viridiplantae; phylum Streptophyta; class Magnoliopsida; order Myrtales; family Myrtaceae; genus Eucalyptus; species Eucalyptus guilfoylei. The sequence continues at coordinate 29,531,632 of CM027868.1, read as the reverse complement.
AAAGCATTTAGTGTATAGGACTTCCAACCTCATCACGGAGAGCTTAGAGACTGGGGAAGAACTTTGTACGGGTTAAGTATGTGATTGGGGTCCAGCAAGTTCTTGACAGCAGCCATCATTTGCACCTATACAGGCAAGAGTATTATTCACCAACCTGCACAACTAGATAAAAGAAGTATCCACCCTCGACTAGAGGTGATCATAAGGGAATTTTTGCCAGGGCCCGGCCAAAGATGTGTGGGCCGGGCTTTATCATGTATGGTCTTTGCCCAAGCGCACCCATTTACCTCTCAGGCCTGGGGAGCCGAGCAGGGTTGTTCACTTCTACCCTTGAGACATCTAAAGAGCATTCTTTCTCATGAATTTTTAGATTGCCTAATAGGCTAGAAGATCTTTCAGCTATAGAAATGAGTGAAATAACATATATATTGCTACCAATAGAAGTGCCTATCTAATATAGATAATGAATGGATCATGTTATGAGAATGTTATGAACTGCTAGGAAAAATGAAGTATAAACATTATGGGCACGACTCCAGACAACCTAAATGTTGGGGGATAATGGTTGTTCAACACAGTTAGGGCACAAGTCAAGGTCCAACACCTAACACTCGTCCTCACCATGTTAGTTTTCCGTTATTGTGGTCTAGTCTCTAGTTATGGCCGTGCTTCACATGTCTTGCTTACACAAGAGAGGGAACTTTAACAAATATGCTGGATTTACATTAGACAGTTTCTAGACAGCTTAAACTTCTGGGGCAGAAAATGGTGGCTAAACACGAGCAATAAATCAGAAAACCATTTTTTAGGCAGACCTTAAACTATGCAAAACGCAATGCCTCCAAGCAACCAAGTTTCAAGGGAAGTTATAAACATCCCAAGCTTCCAGCTCTGGGCCATTTTCTATCACTAGTCTTTGCCACATCCACTTTGTGTTAGATAGAGTTCTAGTGCCATATACAAGTATTGCCCATGCCACAGTACAGTTGATATCATCTGCATATAAGTTAAGCTCTGGATGAACCTTAGATTCTCGACTAGATCTCCCATTTCTTAAATGGTAGACCATGTCCAACAAAGGATGACCATTTTTTCTCTTTGCCCTAATTTGCCGCAAAGAAGCTTCTGAGTTTTACCTGATCTTAACTATCTAACCCAGCTGCTTTGATTTGCAATCGTCAAATTATCAACGACTATGGAATGTCACAAATACTTAAGAGAGCAATTCCAAGTAATAAACCCCTACAATTTATGTACCAGTATCGCTGCACAAAGCTCAACTTACAGCTGCAGGTGACTTGCTGTAGAAAATCTTATCAGCTTTCATCAGTCCCAAGCCGTGCTCCGCACTAATACTTCCACGATGCTTAGAAGTCCATTCGTAGACAAAAGGTTCAATCTGTGCTAATACCTGCAATGCACCCCTTCTTATGAGATTGTATTCAAACGCATAGAAGCTTTCTAAAGAAAGACAAAGGAGATTACAGCATCATCATATTGAGGACATGAAATATTGAGATGCAGGTTTCCATCTCCGAGGTGCCCATATCCCACGACCCTGGCTGAGTGACCTAGAAATTTGAAAACCAATAGAAAGATAATTATTGGCTAATTATTCATGCTCCAGCATCCTTGGAAGATTATGACAAGTGACAAAATGCCGGTTACATTCATGGAAGAAGCAATTCAAATCCTATGTTATTAATCGTCCATCACACTGGGAGTAAAACTGATGGCTATAAACATCTTATGACGATTTATACAAGTAGCTTGTTTTCACTCTTTGAAGTTCACCTTCAGGTTCATAGTCCATGACCACCTAAACATTTAATGCGCACAAGGAATTCCATTAACATGTTACGATGTGGTGGAGATGAAGTTAGACAATGCACCAGCTTAGGATTCTTAAGGATTCCAAAAAGTAGTATATTTTAGCCAACAGAACACCTGCTAAGATACTGCAACCCCATGGTTCACATTACGTAACAAAATCACTGTTTTCATCCCACGTCAATATTATAGACCTGGAAAAAGAATACCATGGCATTGAAGGATTGAATAGGTAACAGCAATAAGTTCTCTCACCAAGTTTATTTCGCATTTCCTCCACAATATCGTAAATCTTTTCAACAGGTATTGACAAATCATATTTGTAGACAGCCCCTGCTTTCATCAATGCTTCCGGTATACCCTGTGATGCACCACAGAAAAGTGGCAACCTAAGCATGCAAAATCAGTTGCAAGCAAAAACAATCATCTTCTTGCACTCATAATTATATCCACTGTAGCTGACTTTTTATGGGAGGTAATTACATGAACTTTTAGTTCATTTCTATTCTTAACAAGTCTTGACACAAATTATCGATCATGAAACCTGGAAATTCATCTTAATCTACAAAAGGAGAGACAGTGTTTAGCCTGTAATAAGCTTCAACCCATATAAGCTTTTCTCACACCATTGTTGAATATTTTTTATGTATCTTCAAAAGAGGGAGAACAACTGAGAAGACAGCATTCCAACAGGGTTTGTTGTATTCAAGCAGCAACCAATGCACCTTTATAGTCATAGCCTTCAATTTTTCAAATACAGGATATTGCAGCTTCAGATGCAAACAAAAGAAAGAGAGCTGTCAATTCAAAAAGAGGGAAAGAAGAGCCGATTGGTCGACCAAACAAACATCTGGGACTACAAGAAATGCTTCTCATAAAGTTGACAAGAGACGGACAGAGAGTAAAAGCTCCCGTAGAGGGAAAATCTAAGTGTATATATATGATATAACATAGCCCAAAGTCCTATTTCTCATAGTTGAAGATCAAGAAACAATCTGTGAATCATCTTAAATTCATGAATAGCAAACCAAATCAAACTGAAAGATTCAGTGAAATGATTTAGTTTTCTTATGTAGTATCACAAGTACATGTCATGTTTCATACATGTTACTAAGTATCACATTTAAGGACAAAGACAGAATGTTTGCATACCATTTGTTCAATAAGCAGATTAAAAATAAAAAATTTAGTCATCTTGCTGTCAGATCATTAAATATATAAGATATTCCATGGACTATACCCATAAAAAAAAACACTATACTATGCAATGCATAAACTAACAAATTGTGAATCGATAGACTCATTAAACTTATATCATGTTAGTAAAACTCACTGATGATACAATGGACATGCGTGTGATTCCAATATATATGGATTCATCGGATAAACCCAAATTTAACAGGCCTTAACTCTACTCGGATCGAAGTAAAATACGAATTGCAGAATTGATGGATTGTGATAAATATGGCTATTGCTACTCCCAATGTATGTAAGCAGGAACTTGACAATTAAAAAATCACAGAGAACTGGAAACCTCACGAATATTCCAAACTGATGATGCCTGCTGGATGTCTTGTGCAACAACACCATCTGAAATCAAGCCTTCTTCCATGGAATGAACAAGGAAAGCTTCAAGCTTTTCTCTGAAATTATCCAAATTGAATATTATGTACAAAAGGTGATAAAAGAACCATAACCTTTTTCTTTCACTATAGCAGAACCAAACTATCCAGCACACATATGCTATTGCAATCTCTTATGCTTAGGTGATAAGAAAAGGTCAGCAATGCAGAAAGCCAAATTGCAAAAGGTGTGGTTGCCTCTTTACAGTGAGCTTCCATTTTTATTGCGAGTCCAAGAATTGCATAAAGCAGCTCAGGCACTATATTCTCGATGTACTGTTAATCTCAAAGGGAAATTAAACTTGAGCAGCAGAATAACAAAGTGATGAACTTTCATCCTAAGTTTGAGAAATCTGATTGCCTGCAACTTTAAAATCCAGGAATGAATATCTATACTCTGCTTTGATAAGATCAGCAAGGATTCAATTTGTCTTAAGCTTGGAATCCCCATTGAAATTAGATTCACTTTTTCCTCATTGAAGATAATCATATTGGAGCCTTCGCAGCTCTCCAGTTAATTCAGACTAACAATGAAGAATATTCAAAGGTAATCTTGCCATCCTGGCCAGTTACAATAAATCATAAAAAAAAATTGTGCAGTGACCAAGGAGAGGAGTGTAATTTTCCAGTAGATGCAGGTTATAGTGCATTAGAGGTTCATGTGGACTTAAATGTAACACCTCAATTTGAGCAGTAAAAGAAGAGATTTACCTGTCAGAACGTTCATCGCTGCCTGTCGTCTCTATCAGAACATAAAACTTGTGCATTGCAGGTAATGGATTCCGGACTCCTTCTAAATGGTTTAGTGCCTGCCACAAACAGTGAAATAACTTGGCTTAAAATTACCGTAAGGATCTACTTTTACTTTCGAGACTTGCTTCACAGTAATAAATAGACTGTCAAGCAAAAAGATGTTAATTTAGACTTAGTCCATCTATAACAGTCAAGTCATGTGTTTCATAGTCAAAAATAGCATACCAAGAAGGGGGAAAAAGGACAGAGGAAGGTTAAGAAACACACAATCTATAACGGGAAACGAAGAGATGGTCATAAACCTAGCATCTTCTAGACCAAGCAGTGGAACAAACTACTGAAAATTACTTCAGTGACATGTAGTGCACTGTAATGGAAAATGGATGACCTAAAAGTGGAAAGTATGGAAAGTGGAAGCAAGAGCAGAACACTGTAAGACATAAATGGCATATGATGGCAGCTCTAGCAGCCACATTCGAACCTGTTGCAACTTACAACTCCATTCCAAGACAGGTGATATATTAAAATTCAAAGGATAAGATAGTAATGTTACTTATGTACAAAATAACTGATGTAATACTTAAAAGTGCAGAAAGCTTACAAGATCCATTGCCTGTTCATCCAAAAACTCAAAAGCGGAGAGAACTTCTCCCAGTTTCCTCCTCGCTTCCAACAATAGTTTCTGATGCACATGACATAAAAAAAAATGGTACTGACTTGTGCTCAATTAAAAGATGCTTTAAGACCATGGGACATATAGTATGCCCAGATTATAAGCTTAAGGTCTAGATCAAAATGTTGTCATTCTGGAATATGTAAGTCAATCTGGAGAAGAAATTAATTGTACCTGGCAGCTTAAATAGTCTGTACATGCAAGAAAAGCTACATTAACCGATGATAACTTTGGAGGAGTCAGAATTGACACCTTCGTAACAATTCCCAAGGACCCCTCACTGCCTACAACATCAAATAGAATCATCATTTGGCGGCATACTATCCCATTAATCATATGGGTTGTACCATAAATTTATCAATTGAAATGGCCCATTGTATTGATATACCTATAAACAAATGCTTCAGATCGTACCCAGTGTTGTCTTTGCGTAAAGTACCGAGCATGTCAAGCACATCTCCATTAGCTAAAACTGCTTCAAGACCTGCAACACAGACCTAAACTAATTGTCCAGAAACAAACAAAAACCTGGCAATGTCTTCAAATAAGTTAAGATCAGACACTATATTGCAGCATATGAACTCGGGGATAAAAGCAATAGAAGTCCTAAACTTGTTGGCAGTTAGTTGGTTAAGTCCCAAACGTTCTACTGTAGGCAATTGAGTCCTGAACCTTTTGAAGGATGTGCAACCGCTTGTTTTTGTTCAAAAATCAATCATGATTTCAACCATAATCAAGGAAAAAAACACACGGCTTTTAGCAATAATTGAGCAAAGAAATTGAATTTATGAATCAATTGAAAAATAAAACCAGAATGTCATACAAATCAAGGAAAATTCATAATAATGAGAGTTGGGTTTTCCTCCCTATTTACATAATATATGAATTTTCTTTCAATTGATTCTGTAATCAAGTTCGTACTCTATGATTCAGAAAACTCGTCCTTTATCCCTTGAATATAGTCAAAAATCATGCTTAATTGAATATAAAGCCAATAACCATAAGGGTCCTTTCTCTGGTGACCAAATTACACTGACGATGAGATCAAGCCTTGATTGCAACTCTTTCAAGAGGTTTGGGACTCAATTAACCAAAATAGAAAGATTAGGACACAATCAACAAAGAGTGGAAACATTTATGACTCCAGTTGCACAATCCTAAAACTTCGCAGAAACTTGCTTTGGAACTTACATGGATGCAGATTTAATTATTGCAATCCACGTAAATTGAAACCTTCAAGAAAGTAACTACACATCCAGTGCCATCGTCATAGATATGGGAAAGGAAGAGATGATAATCAGAAAAAGAAGAAACTAAGTACTCTCTCTCAAAGAAACTATACATTTTGAAGATCTACTTACCGAGTACATTAGCATGAAGTGAGCCATATCGGAGAAGGCGCAGCCCACCAGCATTTGTCGAAACATTTCCTCCAATTTGGCAGCTTCCCTTTGCACCTAAGTCCAGTGGCATAATAAATCTGAATGGAAGCATGATGTACTTAAAGACAAAGTTGATGAAGGTCTGCCATTTTCATAAACTTTGTTTGTTTCCAAAAAATAAATCATATCCGGGAATTCCTAATTTACAACCTGGAGCAGGATGATCAGGAAATTGACTTTCATGAAGAAAAATTTAAGCATATGAAGATACGTTTAGCACTTATTTGGTTTGGGGAAAATAGCAGAGTTCACGGTCCGCACATACACAGTCTGCCATTCCCTTCAAGGAAATTATATCTATGCAACCATATATGATCCGTCTTTCGTTTCTGTTATTGGCATCATACATAAAACCACTCATTCCCCGAGGTGCACAATCCTCTGTGAACTCTACAGAAATAAAGTAATGCTAATAGCACTTACCCTTTGCTGTCTAGAAAATTTACCAAGCTTTCCAGTATGCACCCTGCTTCAGAAACCAGTATACCACTGACCTATAAAGCAATTATATAGAATTTTAAATAATTTGAAGCAAATATCTTCTGAACATCTTATCAATGAGTTCAGCATGCCAAACTGCTGAATAACAGAGCTCACAGAGCTCTCAAAACCCAAAGCAGGAGATGAAGTATCAGGTTAAAAAAAAAAAAAATGTACCTAATAGGATAATTTTAGGAGAAAAACCTTGAACTAAGATTGATGCTAAAAAGATTCAATAATGAAGTCTCATAATCATATAGAGAGAATTCAGATTTTGGACAAAAATATAATGTGTTATTTGAAGGAGGAGAATCAACATAAAATGACAATTCCATCATGCTGTATAACGTACCTCATCAAAAGATAAAACTTTATTCATTGAACCTAAGTTCACAATCACCTGCGGAATAAATAACCAAAAGCCATTCAGATTGCAGGCAATCAAGCTACATAAGGCATACTTTCAAAAAGATTAAGCTGATAAATTTAGTTTTGAAGACACTTATGATTTCTAATCAAGGTTGTCCACTTTTAGTGCTCAAGCTTCGCTTTGAGACATTTACCATATTTAAAACTCCATAAGTAATGCAGTTGTAGGACAATCGCCCAATTTTTCGCCAAACACGTGATAAGGGCTTGGGTCAATAATGGTTCACCTTCAGGATCAACAATAGGCAACAGAAACCATTTTTCTGCAAAATCTCTGAGAAAATCAGAATCCAAGTTGGATTCCGCTAGCTGAATTTCTCTCTCACAGCCCAAATTCAAACACTCCTCCCATTGATAGAGATTCGGCTACTATACACTTCAGTTTGGTAAACAACTGTGCATTGCATGATTTTGATTTTTTTTTTTTTTTTTTGTCACAGAACTCTGTAAATTGTCCTACATCCAACAACTTATAAAAATTTTAAGGATCATAGATACTATCAAGTAAAATTCAATCACCAAAAAGAACCCTCAAAAGTCGGTTCGTAAGGGTATTTAACGACCACATTTCTATGCCAGCACACTCTCAAAGGCCATCTGGTTATATGGTGTTTTCTATCTGCCGGTCATTCATGTCAAAACACATCAATGTGAAAGCACAAGTAGAAGTTCCTAGCAACTTCTAAAACAGATTTTCTTTGGTAAGTTGTAACATTATAAAAATAGAAAATAACATTTCACCTGTACTCTAAAAACATTTGTCCACTCTCTAGGACCACTGAAAAACATTAATATCCTCTCAAGTCTCAATAGTCAATATCTTCAGCTATAAACAGATATTCAGAATGGAGATACTTGTAAAGCAATGAGAAAAAGAAATCCCTAAGATTCTCACATGCTTTTCACAGTTTGAAAGGAAAGAAATATGAGGCGGTTTGATGTGGGAAAATTTCAAGTTTTGTAAATTACAAATCTTGTTCTTAATGTTTATCTTTTAGGTACAAGAAGGACATTTTCACATACAAAACTGACGTTTGGTAAAAGAAGAAAATAGGTGAGAATGATGTGATGGTGTCAAATAACTTCAGCATGCGCCCTCTCTTCCTAGTGCCATCTGCCATTTTGACTTACTGGTTTTTCTTGCTGATTAACGAAAAATCTCTGTTCATAACAGAACAGGCATTCATAATTAGATGGCAGTAAGTTAATATATGATAAAGAGACCAAAAGGAGACTGGTGAGTGCATGCACAAGCATGCATGCAATGAATTCCATTTTAAAAAAAGAGAGTCTCATATCAATAACAGGTGTACCTCATCAAAAACGGGCACACTTCCTCCAACAAGACCAGTGTTCCCACCCTGAGGAACAACAGCCAAGCATCTGGAGTTACAATATTTGAGAATTTGAGAAACCTGGGACAGAAAATTTTCACAAGCATTCAATGAGTGAACTATATGACAGCATGAACAAAGCAGAAGACTGAATAAGAGAAATATTCAAGGCAGAATGGACATCGTGCATGTTCAAATGTACAGCAAATCTATCAAGACTGAAGACTGTTATAGTGTGCCTACATGTGTGCAGGTGAACCAGCGGGACACCTGGACGCGCATGCACGAACCCAGGGAGAGAGAGAGAGAGGGAGAGAGAGAGCTGTCTTATATTTGATACTTGAGAGTCATATGATTATGAACCAATATAACAAGCACAAGGTAAATGCAACTTACAAAATCTTCAGAGGAAGAGAGAGCAACTGTTTCATACTTGAGACTTGAGAGTCATATGAATCAATGTAACCAAGCACAAGGTTATATGCAGCTCACAAAACCTTTCAAAGATATCTACTATTGCACTGAAATTTCATAGGTTGAATGCAGAATGTTGTATCATCGAGAGAAAAACCAAATATACCAAGAAGAAGAAAGAAATGGACCTCTTCAGTGCTCCGAGGCAGAAGCAGAAGCTTACTCGAACCTTTGTACTTCCGCATCCAATCCATATTTGCAGCCAGTAGAGCATCTTCATCCTGGATAACATTTTTATCCCCCAACAGGTCCGTAAAATACCTTATGTCATCCGAATTTATCGTGGCAAACTTGGGGTTCCTCTGAATCTTTGTGGCCATGGAACCAAACCATCTACTTTGGATAAAGCTTGCTCCCGAAGCGAATTCTCTCTCTCGTAAATGCACAGAAAGAGGCTGCCGATGTCCAAAATAAAATTGAGTTCCTCGGCAAGATCCGCCAGAGCAATGCAGCGAGCCTGTATTCAGGACAATGTCATCAGGATTTGTTTATGATCCACAACGTCCATTTAAGCTAATCAAAGGTCAAAGCACAAGCGAGTTCAGACATTTATGGAGTTAATTAGTATTCTAATGTAAGAACAACTTGAGACTCCAGTGCATAGACAGTCAACGATTGTCTAATGTATTATCTTGCTTCAAATTAGCTCGTCCAATCTCCATCCGTGAAGTAACATAACAATCGACGCCGTGTCATCATATGATCGAGTATTGGACAGAAAACACTCGGACGCTAAGAAAACACGTTATTTCCGCGGACCAGTCGCCGCCGGTCGCCGGTCGCCGGTCGCCGGCACACCCTATGTCTCGCGACACAGATGATAAATAGAAGCACAAACGCCAACATGCTCCCAGTTAACCTCGGACTGGACTCCACGCACGAACGCAATTGCTCCACGACAAAATCTACGAAAACAATGTCCAGAACAACAGAACCGAAGCGAACAGCGCCGCGATACTCCGGTCGTATAATTCTCATTCGAGACGAACGAGCTTCCAAAGCGACGATCTCAGTAAAGAAACTTCCCATCGGGACACAGAACAACGCTCGAAACAACGGAAAACGCAATAGATGCTCGCTCGAAGCGACGATACCGTGACGAGCTGGATTGCCGCGATCGGGAGCGGATCGAGGAGCGGGATCGGGGCGCGAGGAGAGCTTGAGGATGCGGCGAGGCGAAGCTCTCCACCTGTCCATCTTCATCGTCTTCCCCACGCAGCCTGGGCTTCCTCGTCGGGAATTGCAGAGCGCGAGTTTTCTGGTCGTCGACGATGGGGGAGATCCTCCTGCGGTCCGGGAAGAGACGAAAAATGGCGGCACGAAATGACCGCAACGCCCTTTCTATTTCTATTTTTGCCCGAAACGGGAGAAGAAAATTCATTTTCAGGTATTTCGCACTCGCTTATTTAATTTTGATAATCTAGAGAAAAAGAAAAAGGAACGTGGAAATCTGATTATTTGGAATTTGTTGCCGATTTTCGCTATGCCAACCGCTCGATGTTACATTAGTTTTGCAAAAATCGTATAATGTTATAATGACAATTTATCATTATTATTAAAAGTTAAAACACTAAACTTTTCGTGAAACATATGCGGTTCTTAAAAATTGAGTATATAAGATGGAAACATTATCCTAATTTTTTATAGTAAGGAAATTTTTATGTGATGAGTGCATTTCACAAAATTAATGCTTTCCTCGTACTTTATAGTTATTATCCAAGGTGCCACACCTAATAACTATTTTAATTTTTTATTTCATTTATTATTGTATTGTAATGGTTCAATTCAAGTTAACCAAAATTTTGCTTAAAAAATGGATCATTCTCTAATAGACTTCCACCGCCATTTGTTCATTTTTGAGAAAATGTGAAAGACGGCTTTTCATGAAAAGCAAATATTATTTGGTTACTGTAGTTTTTTTTTTGGTCAAATATTTGGTTACTGTAGTTGAAAAGTGCATTGAGCAATATTTTTGAGAAAAAAGTTATTTCATGGAAACGAATTTAAAAAATTATTTGGGATGATCAATTTAAACTTTTTAAAATTTTAATTTGTTTAAGATTATGAAAAATAATGTCCGTAACTTTTGCAATTTAAATGTTGACGGTAACGTAAAAGAAATGTATTGACAAAATTTATAAATAAAAATAACATTTCCTTTTTTTGCTAAAAAAATTCATCTCCAAGCTCGCCGCTGGTCCGCCACAATCCCTATCCATCTCTCTCTCTCTCTCTCTCTCTGCATCTGCAATGGCGTCTTCCCTGACGTCGCTCTCCTCCATCAAAATCCCTAGGCGCTGTTGCCGGTTCGCGCTCCGGCGTCTCCCCTCGACGTCGCCGCCGGCGACGCGCGCCTCGCTCTATTCGCCTCCGGGCCGCCGCGCGGCGCCGCGACCGCCGGGGGCTCCTTTCTCTATCGGTTTCTCGAGAAGACTGTCTCGGTCTTCCTTCTCCGGCGGCAGCAACAGGAGGAGCTCCGAGATCCCGAGCCTGAAGGACTTCATGACCGCGCAGTTCGCAGCGTCTCTCTCCGCCCCCGGAGTCCAGCCCGAGTGAGTTTCTCTGAACCGTCTTTTTGCTCGCCTCCAGATGTAACGTAGAGCTATCGGTGTCTGACTTGAGTGTCCAGCTAGATTGTTCGTGCTTTCGGTTGCTGGTGTTCTCGGTGGCTGCGCTTCCCTGTGAAATCCTGCTTTAGTGTGTCTCCAAGTGTTTGGCTTTTTGCGCGTAAGGAATGGTTCGGATAGTACAGTGTTAAGAAGTGCAGCAGTTGATGAATCCTCAACTTGATGTCCAACTGGATGTCATGAACTTCGTGCTTCGGCAGAAGCAGAATTGGTTCTCTTATAATGACTCGCGAGTACTAGAACAATTGGAATTCTTGAACATTCCTTCGGCAGTGGCTGTCGACGTATTTACTTGATATTTTTCGCATTCTAGTTGAGCAATGATACTTTCACTAAATATTGCTCATGGAAACTCGATTGTCAACATCGGCCCTTCTTTAGTGATTGTCCAACAAACTTCCATACATGTAAATAAACCATATGAGTACAGGTAGTAGCATACTCCTTTCAGTTTATTTGAGATGTAGTACTTTGCAAGCTGTACCTCAGTGTGCCATTGACATCAAAAGCAAAACATAATAAAACTGGAAGCTTCACTGACAGGTCAACTGAAAGGTATGAAAGTTCACAATGGAAGTTCACAATCATTTTAGTCAGAAAGTTATTTGCAGGATTATAGGAAGATGCAGCGATTCAGTAATTCACTATAAGCATCGTATTGGTAGAATGTCAGCATTAGCTCTAGAAAACCATCTAACATCTTTTTGCTTTCTGAAAACAGAAGTTCCCTCTTTTTGCCTTGCAAAATATGCAGAAAGTCATTTTCAAGAAGAAACTGGAAAAGCTCAGCCTCTTTTTTCTTTCTCCTATTCTTCAATATGAGTAATTCTAAAACTTATAGATGCTTTCTTACTTTTCTTAAATCCACTAGTCTTGTACCAGCTGCCGAAGGTCCTTCAAAAGGTCGAATTTATCAAGAGACTTATGGCTGTCAGATGAACATCAACGATATGGAGATTGTCCTTTCGATCATGAAGAATGCAGGATATAGTGAAGTTGTGGATGTCCCTGAAAGTGCTGAGATCATCTTTATCAACACCTGTGCTATAAGGGACAATGCAGAGCAGAAGGTCTGGCAAAGACTTAACTACTTTTGGTTCCTCAAGAGACGTTGGAAGAGCAATGTCAAAATCGGTAGGTCACAGTCGTTGCGCCCTCCAAAGGTAGTTGTGTTGGGATGTATGGCAGAGAGGTTAAAAGAGAAGATACTGGATGCTGATAAGATGGTTGATGTGGTTTGCGGACCAGATGCTTACAGAGATTTGCCTCGATTGTTGGAGGAGGTTGACTATGGTCAGAAAGGAATTAATACTCTCCTCTCACTTGAAGAAACTTATGCTGATGTCAGTCCAGTTAGAATCTCTAAGAACTCTGTTACTGCTTTTGTCTCAATAATGAGGGGCTGCAACAACATGTGCTCATTTTGCATTGTTCCTTTTACTAGAGGTAGAGAACGGTCGCGCCCTGTTGAATCAATTGTAAGGGAGGTGGAAGAGTTGTCAAAAGAAGGTGTGAAGGAGGTGACACTACTTGGCCAGAATGTTAATAGCTACAACGACACGTCTGGGCTTGAAAAAGATGTTGAACCTGGCACAAATTGGAAGTTGAGTGAAGGATTTTCCAGCACGTGCAAGGTGAAAAAAACAGGTCTGCGTTTTGCAGATCTTCTAGACAGACTGTCCACAGAATTTCCTGAAATGCGATTCAGATACACGTCCCCTCACCCTAAAGACTTTCCTGACGAGTTGCTGTACCTGATGAGAGACAGACATAACATCTGCAAATACATTCATTTACCAGCACAAACAGGGAGCTCGACAGTGCTTGAGAGAATGCGTCGCGGCTATACCCGTGAGGCATACCTAGACCTTGTGCAAAAGATAAGGGAAATTGTTCCTCAAATTGGGATAAGCAGCGACTTTATTTGTGGTAAGAGATGTCATAACATTCTGATCTGATTATGTTAATCTCAAATGTACTAGTTCTGTGCCTGCTACTAATTGTCCGGGAATCTTATGACTATGAGGTTTATTGTGAAGCTTATATTGAATCATGAGGGACTAAGATTTTATTAATGTTCACGTTCCTTGCCATAATCCGTCCTTACGATGACCTGGCAGAAATTACCTTCCTTCCTTCGCACTGCATATGGAAATTGATTGGCATTGGGTTATTCCCCATTAATTTTCGCATTTGTTCTGGTTTCAAGTGTGACCTCCAACTTTGCATGTGTAGCTCCAGTTGCTCATTTTCTTTCTGCCTGTCTCTTTAAGAATATGGTTGGTTAATCTCCTCATGTTGACTTAATGTTCTGTTTGCTGTCTGCTGATGCTAATTCAGTTTTTGTTGTTTATTGTTCCACATTGCATTCTGTCACCTCTGTAACTGGGGATCTTTTATATGGGTGCATGTAGCTCAAACAAACATAATCTGACCTGACATGAAAGAATTTAAATAACACACAAAAAGGTAGGAATAAACCAGAGATGCAATTATATCAAGTAAATTATGTGCTATCTACCCTGTGCCACTTCACCTAAAAATTGAGATAGCTTAGCAGAGACACCAAATGACATGGTACAAAGATAAGTTAGAAACACAAGCCACTAATGGTTTGGAAATGAGTTGATATGCTTAATCGTAGCATTATGGAGGCTAATGTGCCATTCCAATGCTAGAACCGACAAGTTATGTTTTCCTTCTTAAATTTCTCTTCTATCGAGGTTTTAGGCCTTCTGATTTTTTTCTGTCCCCTCATTTCTTTGGCTCACAGGCTTTTGCGGAGAAACTGAAGAGGAGCATGAAGACACACTTAGCCTTGTAAGAACAGTTGGTTATGATATGGCATACATGTTTGCTTATAGCATGAGAGAGAAAACACATGCTAATAGAAACTACGATGACGATGTTCCTGAAGAAGTCAAGCAAAGGAGGCTGAATGAACTTATTGAGGCTTTCCGTGAGAGTACAGGTCAGTTTTATGATTCCCAAATTGGAAGCATCCAACTTGTATTGGTTGAAGGGCCCAACAAGAGAGCTCCTGATACTGAACTCATTGGCAAGAGTGATAGAGGCCACCGAGTGTCTTTTGCAAAACTCCCAATCATTGATCGTGCTGATAATTCTACTAGCAAGAGAAATCCTTCTGTCGGTGACTACGTAGAAGTCTACATAATGAAATCTACACGAGCTTCACTATTTGGTGAAGCTCTTGCCATAACCAAGTTGAGTTTATTCCAGAGAGTCCAGGATGAGGAACTGGTTGCCTGTGAAAGCAGTGCTTAGAGAATGCTAATGTACCAATGTGCATATTGAGTTAAATTACGTCTCAGAAATGTCATAAGCCGCTTGAGGATGGCTCAGCTGTTTTCTGTTGTCAATTTGGAACGAGCCAGCCGATGAAAAACTCGAATTGAGATGATATGCGGTACAAAATTCTTTGATTGCAGATGTTGAGCAGATCAGAGTAACGTATAGAGCAGAGTCGAATGACATCTGCCTTCGTCTGCACTCTTATCTTGGAACTGCAATTGCGCACCCGAGAGGGCAATTTTTTTGAGCAAGTATTGCCCGCCCCCAAGTGCACGTGAGTCAACCTCGCGTGTGGCATTAGTTCAGGACCACCTCATACTGTAGGGCACGTGCCTCCGGAGCAAGTCGGTTTCTTCAATCTTTTTAGGTTATGTTCGCTCTGATGTGTACTTGTTTCAAATTTCCCTTTGTGCTCTTGCCTCTGAACAGTTGGTAAAGAGCAATTTTGTTGAAAACCATTGGATTATGATAAAATGTCAGCTCAGCATTTGACATTTATCGGGGTGGTGATTGGGATTTAATATTGGAATTTTATTAGGGGGAGTGTTAAAGTATTTATTAAATATCATATCACACACCCATCTAACAATTTTGGTTATTATAACGGTGGGCATTGATTTCACAAATTTAGCCTCAGGCCGAAGTTCAGCATATGCATGAGGAAGTCTTGATGTATTTGAATACTAAATCATACCGTGATCTAATGCAGTTTGATACCGCGCATTGATTCAAGAAATTAAGTCCAAGCCCAAATAAAATCAGGCCCTGGGCAACACTATATTGCCATAATCAAGAAAAATAACAGAGGCTTTAAGCTAACTCCTAAGCCAGCTCCCCGCCATCTCCAGTCTCGGTTATGAGCATCAACTGCAGGGTATTTTTTCCTACACTCGTTCTGCCACATCAAATCTATTATCATTGCAGAGCAAGGTTTCTGTGACCTCATCGAACAGACACAAACACTCTCTTATAGTTTTCCATATGGTGATCGGCCTGTCCATTACATCACCCATGAAGTCGATCTTCCCAATATCGTTCTCAAGTGCAAAACGAGCGGACCATCAATCGGATCACGTGGAACCGCCCCGTCTCCGGTCCAAAAACAGATGGAAAGCGCAGGCAGAGCGCCTTTTTGCTTGATTCAATCTCAAGGAAGTCCAGAGAAAAAGACCCACTGGACCACGAATAACACACATTCAATCCGCAGAAGCACGCCTTGTCCGGCCACATCCACAAGCCCACGACGAAACACTCCCCATTGATCACCGCCAACACCGTTTCCACACGCGTCGCTCGAGCAAGCAAAAGCAGATCACGCCACGATTCCAAAGCATGGACTCACGCCAATGATTGCCTCTCTTTGCTTAGGTTTCAGGACTCATCCCCTATACGTACACGGCCGTATATATATACGTAGGCGGTCGGCCATCATGATGTCGCCGCTGCTTTTCACATACGAGGAGCAGGGACATCACGGTCCAGCTTCATTAAGTCCTTTGCTGCTGATCTAATCATAATGTCCGTCCCGACAGCTTCGATAATTGCTTGCGAACTCTCGCCGTCTGAAGACGGACGGGCTTATCATCTCCGAGAGAGGCCAAGCGCCGTTGGCCTGCCCGCCATTAAGAAGTTAGAGGGTCATGTACTATGAAAACGCAGCTTCGAGATAATATATTGTATAATAAGGCCCTTTCGAAGGATATTATTTTTTTTAGATAATTAAGGGCTCTCAAATCTAAAGCATGCGATTATGACGTCATAATTAGTGTCCTTGAGAAGTTCATTGACCCGACAAGGAGACACAAGAAAAGAAAATTACTTGTGCATTTTTTAGCATTTTTTTTTTCGTTCCCATTTTCTGATTTTGAAACGTAACGTATTTGGTCTTGACTAAGCAAACATATATCAACTGTTAAGTGCATCAGATTCACATCATACAACAATCAGCCTCGGTGCCTTACTTGTTTGTTGGGCTTGACTTTTGTAGACCATGTCATATATAAATGGTTAAGAAGACAAATACATTAGGATTGTCATAACTTTCGTACGATACTCACTTGAGTGTCATGACTTTTTTTTATTCAAATGTCACAAATTTAAAAAATTGATCACTCGAATATCATTAGCAATTAATCTAATCAAAAAGGTTGACGTGGATTTAATTTATAATATATCATCCCATGTGGTGTGTCAAAAAGTTGAAACCAGCACTTATGATTGAAAGATAGCGGAAGTTCCAATGACCTTCACGAATGATCCTTTTAGTGTTATAAATTTTTAGAAGCAAACACTTAGGTTCATTAATTTTTTAAAAGCGACCACTTGAGTGATAGGAAGAGAGAGAGTTTAAAAATGGTGTTGTTTGAGGAAGAGAACAAGAGTTAGAAAATGATGTCATATAACTACTTAAATTTTTTTTTAAATTCCACATTGGACTTCAATTTGTTTTTAAAAAATTCCATGTCGGAATGGAAAATTAAGAAAAAAATTCAAGTAGTACAATTTGCCAGGAAATGGCACTCAAGTGTCGATTTTACACCAATTGTGTCACTTAGGTGAGCAAGAAAAAAAAGATTGACCCTCAAAATGAGCGTCAAACGAAAATTATGACTCTTTTAATATACTTATCCTGATTGTTAAGGATATCGGATCCGCATCACACACCGACCGGTCTCGACCCCCTCACTTGTCCGTTGGGCTTGACTTTTACGGACCAAAGTTTAGATAAAATGGATTTTCGAGCGTACGAAAAGGGCTTGCAATCCCATACTTTACGACCCCGCCAAAGCCAAAGAAGAAAAGCGAAAGAAGAAAAGACGTAGGAGAATCCAATCCCCCCTTTTCCGGGGTACCCTCAGTCATGCTGAAGGAACATAAAGAGATTAGCTCTCGATGATGGAAAGAAGAGAAGAGAAACTTGTTGGGGAAAAGGCGTGGAGGGATGGCGCCACGAAGGAGAAGGAACCCTAGGAAGCATCCCAAAAGCTAGAAACACTCAGGCCCCCAAAAGGAGCAAAAAGAGAAAAGGAGATAGAGGGAGAGACTAGTGTCATTTGGATAATGAAACTGTGAGTGACCTTTAAGTTTAAATAAATGGATGGCTCCATCACTTTAGAAACCAGTATATAGGGTCACCCTTAGTAAGTCTAAGAAGAACTCAATCAATGTTATCAGCATTCCATGTTGGCCCACCAATCCATGCCTACCCAACTCGGAATGGACGTTGAATTCTCCAAATAAATGCAATAACAAAAGAAAAGAAAGAGAAATATTCTAGAAAGAGTTCGGAAATCATTTATCAACTGTGTTTACCGAACGTCCCAAAAATTATCATTGGCTCTTAACATCTGTCCATGCAGAGAACTTCCTCATCTCATTAGAGGCAAGAAAGACGTACATGCATATCGTATACCTAACTCCTGTACGTACGAACTAGAGAAACACAAAAGAACATATCTCTTTTAGCACTTGAATCCCTTTTATCACAATAACGTTGTACCTCCATCCTCATACTCCTCCAAATGTTATAATTGGCATCATAGGTATGAAGCAAATGATACTACGCCTTATAAGAAGATTACACAATAAAATATGTCTCTCCATATATGTTGCATCCATTTTTAAGTTCTAAGCGAGTTGAACGTGTCGCATCTACTCCTGATCTCTCCATTCCGACCAGTCTTGGCACCAATAACACTGAATTTCTCCATGGCACGCGAAAACGCCTGGAAAAACGCAGCTTGGTCCTTGGCGTACATCTCCACGAACGGCCGTGTCCTAGGGTTCGCGTACAACGCATGGTCTATTGCCAATAGCCCTAGGCCGCGCGGCAGGTTCTGATAGTACATGTTGTCGAACTTTCCAGGAGTCATTACGTCATTGAAGGCGGCCATGCTGCCATCCCTGGTGTAATTGGCGCACATTTGCCTTAAGCCAGCAACGAACTTGGGATTTAAAGCGGGATCGTGGCCGGAGGTCTTGCCATAATTGAAGATCCTGTCGCTGAATTCCTTGCAATGGGAGAACCCAATGGTGTGTCCGCCCATTAGAGCTGCGAATTCTTGCACGGTGAACCCCTTGGACTCGAAGATCTTGATGGATGCATCAATGCTCCTGTTAACTCTTGGAAGATTTCCTTCGACCCTGGATGCCTTCGAGACCAAGCCATCCTTCCTACCAAGCTTAACCGTATAGAATGGACCGCCAACCATGCTGATAAGGTCCCGGGTGGCTTGGGCCAATATATCGGCACAGGAGACCGTCTTAGGGCAAGAGAGCTCCAAGGTGGTCTTGGCGCGAGTGACCACCTCGAACGCATCCCCTGGGAGAGACAGGTTGATGTCGTGGTCGCGCTCCGCCTGGTTGAAGGAGTTGGAGGACACGAGGACGGAGGCGTCACAACCTTCGACCAAGCAGTCGTGGACAAGGAGGCGGAGAGTGCCGGCCGCAGTGGTCGGTGTGGACATCTGCTTGCTGGTGATGGTCTCACGGACGATCCTCTCGAAATCGGGGCATGATTTCTGGTAATATTTAGGGCTGAGCTTGGCTTCGGAGAGAGAGATGGAAGCGAAAAGGAACAGGAGGATCAAATGGTGGAAATCCATGGCGATTTGGATCGGGAACGAGAGAGAGGAAGGAGGGTTGTCCAACTTCCTCCTTCTCAAGTTGTTCCTTGGGATGAACGAGGAAGGAGCGGTGGGGAGAAGAGGAAGACATGCAAAATGGATTGAAAAAATTGAACAGAATGGGAATGAAGAAGGTGGAAAAGAGTGGATGGGAGGGATTTTAGGGATTGTTTTGATAATAGGGGTGATGGAAACAGAAGCAAAGATTATTGTCCACCCGTCGAATTTATTTTTTTGCTTTTTTTGTTTTTTTTGTTTTTTTGCATTGTTGAATTGAGGGTAGATGTGAAAGAAATTCCACGTTTAAGGAACCAAATAATTCAAAGTGTAAAAGAAATTCCATTTGACGTTGCAAGGCATTGATGCTCTTTTTCCCAACTTTCAGAGAATTTATTGGTTGATTTTTTTTTTTATGAACATTGATATAAGTTTATTCTTCCCCATGTCTTATTGTAGTTTCAGTTTGCTTGTGAAGAAATCTTAATCTAAAAAAGAACTCTCCACAGAATTTCCTGAAATGCGATTCAGATACACGTCCCCTCACCCTAAGGACTTTCCTGATGAGTTGCCGTACCTGATGAGAGACAGGCATAATATCTGCAAATACATTCATTTACCAGCACAAACAGGGAGTTCGACAGTGCTTGAAAGAATGCGTCGTGGCTATACCCATGAGGCATACCTAGACCTTGTGCAAAAGATACGGGAAATGGTTCCACGAATGGGGAGAAGCAGCGACTTTATTTGTGGTAAAAGATGTCATAACACTGATCTGATTATGTTGATCTCAATTGTACGGTTCTGTGCCCGCTACTAATCGTCCGGGAATCTTATGACATGAGGGTTATTGGGTTGCTAATATTGGAATCATGAGGGACTAAGATTTTATTAATGTTCATGTTCCTTGCCTCAATTGTCCCTTATGGTGATCTGGCAGAAATTACTTTCCTTCCTTCTTGCTGCGTATGGAAATTGATTGACATTGGGTTATTCCCCATTAATTTTCACATTTGTTCTGGTTTCAAGTGTGATCGTCCAACTTTGCATGTGTAGCTCCGGTTGCTCATTTTCTTTTGCCTGTCTCTTTAAGAATATGGTTAGTTAATCTCCTCATGTTGACTTAATGTTCTGTTTGCTGTCTGCTGATGCTAATTTTATTTTCATTGTTCATTGTTCCACATTGCATTCTGTCACCTTTGTAACCGGGGAATTTTTATATGGGTACATGTAGCTCAAATAAACATAATCTAACCTAACTGAAGAACTTAAATAACACACAAAAAGGTAGGAATAAACCACAGATATGATTATATCAAGGTTATCACTGTTGAGAAAACATTCTCTAAGTTGTTTCAATGATTGACAAAATTTAGAGACTTTGTTTTTTATAAAAAGTATTTTCAGGTGAAAAGTCTGATTAGATGTGATCAGATGTTATCAATCAGAACTAAAGTCACGGCTTGATTACTTCCTTTCGTATACATTTTTCCAATCAGATAGGAAGGAGCAAATCACCCGTGCAATGGCTAGTGGCAGATTGGCTTGATTCCTTGCTATATTTATAAGGAGTTGCAAAAGAAAAGTCTTGCAAATATCTTTCAGAGATTCAACTTTCTTGGGATTTCTTTCTAAAGGCGAAGCATTCTTTTCGTAAACACTCAACTTTTTGGAAACCCGATCTATTGTATGGGCAACAGAAATTATGGAAAGCATCAATCTCAGCGATCCTAAAGCCATCATATCTTCTCAACTAGATCCAGGCCAATAGGTAGATTGGCTAGATAAGTCCTCCTGGAAATATGTCCAACGGTCAGCTTGGATTAGAAGGAGTATAAGAGGAGATTTTGAAATTGAAGGAAATAGAATTCGCATTCACGAGATTTGAAGCTTTTAATTCTAAGATCTAAAGAGTGTTTGTGATCTCATATATTCGTCTTTGCTGAGCAAAACTGTGTAATCCTTTAAAAGTTAAGAGTGTGAGGAGTTATTCACTCAAACTTGAGTATTTACAACTCAAGACTTCAAACCTCTGATCGGTTCTTACTAATGAATTCTAACCAATAAACTGTAGTACAGGAGAGTGGACGTAAGCTTGCAAAAGTCGAACCACTATAAACTTTTATATGCAATTCTCTATCCATAACTCATTTTTATTGATTGTGTTAGAATTATACACCGGTAAGATTTGATCACTTCATCAGAAGTTGTCTCACTGCAATATTTATTTAAATTCTTTCATCTTCACAAAATCACCTATTCACTCCCCCCCCTCTAGGTGATATTCATGTGCTATTTACTTTGTGCCACTTCACCTAAAAATTGAGATAGTTTAGCAAAGACACCAAATGACATGGTAAAAAGATAAGTTAGAAACACGAGCCATTAATGGGTTGGAAATGGGTCGATATGCTTAATCGTGTCATTATGGATGGCTAATGGACCATGCTTAATCGTGACACATGGAGGCTAATGTGCCACTCCAATGCTAAAACCTTCCTTCTTAAATTTCTCTTCTAATAAGGTTGTAGGCTTTCTGATTCTTTTATACCCGCTCATTTCTTTGGCTCACAGGTTTCTGTGGAGAAACTGGAGGAGCATGAAGACACACTTAGCCTTGTAAGAACAGTTGGTTATGATATGGCATACATGTTTGCTCATAGCATGGGAGAGAAAACACATGCTAATAGAAACTGCGATGACGTTCCTGAAGAAGTCAAGCAAAGGAGACTGAATGAACTTATTGAGGCTTTCCGTGAGAGTACAGGTCAGTGTTATGATTCCCAAATTGGAAGCATCCAACTTGTATTGGTTGAAGGGCCCAACAAGAGAGCTCCAGACAGTGAACTCATCGGCAAGAGTGATAGAGGCCATCGAGTGTCTTTTGCAAAACTTCTGGTCATTGATCGTGCTGATAATTCAACTTGCAAGAGAAATTCTTCCGTTGGTGACTTCGTAGAGGTCTACATGATGAAATCTACACGAGCTTCGCTATTTGGTGAATCTCTTGTCATAACCAAATTGAGTTTGCTCCGTAGAGTCCAGGATGAGGAACTGGTTGCTTGTGAAAGCAGTGCTTAGCGAATGCCAATGTACCGATGTGCATATTTAGTTAAATTACACCTCGGAAATGTCATGAGCCGCTTGAGGATGGCTCGGCTGTCTTCTGTTTTCAATGTGGAATGTGCCAGCCGATGAAAAACTCAAAATGAGATGATGTGCGGTGCGAAATTCTTCAGTTGCAGATGTTGAGCAAATTAGAGTACCACAACAGAGGAGAGTCGAATGACTTCTGTGTTCGTTTGCACTCTTATGTTGGAACCGATTTTGCAGCAATCATGCACCCGAGAGAGCAATTTGTATACCTGTTTGGGTGGTGATTAAGATTTAATATTGGATTTTTTATGGACATTAAAGTATTTAAATATTAAACTACACACTCATCCACTCATCCGATGGTTTAAGTTTTTGATACATTGAATAGTGATCTCACAAAACCTCATATAGCGTATGCTTTAGTCTTAGATTAAAGTTTAACGTATACATGATGGAGTCTTGACGTATTTGAATACTAAATGATGCCATGATCTATCGCAGTTTTATACCTGTGCATTGATCCAAGAAATTAAGCCCAAGCCCAAATAAGATGAGGCCCTACTGTATTATCATAATCAAGCAAAATATTAGAGATGGTTTTGGCTAACTCCTAATCGAGCTCCCCCCCCCCTCCAATCTCGGTCATGAACATCAGTTGCAGGGTATGTATTCCGACACTCGTTCTGCCATACCAATTCGATTATCATTGCATAGCAAAGTTTATGTGATCTAGCTGAAAAAGACACAAACATCCTCTTATAATTTTCCTATAATAATTGATATTAAAATATTTAAATAATAAACCACGCCTTCATCTAACAGCTTAAACTTTTAGAACAGTCGACAGTGGTCTCACAAAATCTCTCCTAGTATCAGAGCTATGAGGTCTTGTGTTCGAATCTTCCAGGCCCCTATTTGCCTCCCCAATTAAATTTCCACACTTAGTACTAGGCAAAAGACTAGACTAAGCGTGAGGGGGAGTGTTAGAATATTTAAATAATAAACCACACATTTATCTAACAGCTTAAGCTTTTAGAACAGTTAGCAGTGGTCCCACAAAATCTCACAATCGACCTATTTATCACATCACCTATGAAATTGATCTTCTCAATATCGTTCTCTAGTGCAAAATGACGGACCATCCATTGGATCGTGCGAGACCATTGGTCCACCGGAACACGTGGGACTGCCCCGTCACCAATCTAGAACAGTTGGAAAGTGTAGGCAGAGCCCTTCGCTTGATTTAATCTCAAGGAAGTTTAGAGAAAGACCCACTGGACCACGATTACGCATGTTCAATCCGCAGAAGCGTGCCTTGATCAACCACATCCACAAGCCCACGACGGAACTCCCCGTTGATCACCACCAACGCCGTTTCCACACGCGTCGCTCGAGCAAGCAAAAAGCAGATCCCGCCATGATTCAGAAGCATGGACACTCACCAATGATTGCCTCTCTTTGCTTAGGCCTCAGGACTTCATCCCCTATACGTACATGGCCGTATATATACACGTATGTGGTCGCCCATCATTATGTCGCGGCTGCTTTTCAAATACGAGGAGCAGGGACATCGCGGTCCAGCTTCATTGAGCCCTTTGCTGCTGATCTCATCATAATGTCCGTCCCAACAGCTTCGATAATTGCTTGTGAACTATCGTTGTCTGAATACGGACAGGCTTATCATCTCCGCGAGAGGCCGAGCGTCATTGGCCTGCCCGCCATTAAGAAGTTTAGAAATTAGAGGACTGTCGTGTACTATGAAAAGCGCAGCATGGAGATAATATATTGTATATGTTCTTTCTCGGTTCTCCATCATGAGATATATAATAAGGGCCCTTTTGAAGAACATTATTTTTTGAAGATAATTAAGGGCTTTTCTCAAACTTAAACATGCGATTATGACGTCATGATCGCGTCACCCCCACCATCATGAGGCCACAGCGTTTGCATGTGCTCCTCGCGCCAAAAGGGGCGAAAAGCCCCCCGTGGATTGGTGTTCTTGAGGAGTTCACTGACCCGACAGGGAGACACAAGAAAGAAAACCCTTGTGCATTTGTTAGCTTTTCTCCTCGTTTCCATTTTTCTGATTTCGAAACCTAACTTGTTTGGTCTGGACTAAGCACGCATTTACCGACCATTAAGTGTATCGGACTCACGTCATACAACGATCAGTCTCAACCGCCTTACTTATCCGTTGAGCTTGACTTTTGTAGACCACATCACATATAGACCATTAAAAGGATAAGTATATTAGCCGAGTCATTACTTTCGTACGGCACTCACTTGAGTGTCACAATTCTTTTTTCGCTCGCTTAAATGTCACAAATTTGAAAAATCAATTATTTGAGTGACATCGGTGATTTGTCTCCCCAGAAAAGCCGATATAGCATCAATTTATAATATATCATTCAACGTGACTTATCGGAAAGTTGAACTCAACACTTGAGAAGGCAAACGATATTACTTGAGCGTCTAATTGAAGGATGGCGGAAGTTATAATAACCTTCACGAATGATTGTTTCAATGCCATTAATTTTTAGAAGTGAACACTTAAGTTCATCGATTTTTAAAAAATGACAACTTAAGTGACCAGATGAGAGGAAGTTTGAAAAGAGAGAGTCTGAAAACGGCATTGTCTAATTGGGGAAGATTTTGAAAAATTCCACGTCAAAATAAAAAATTACGGAAAAAAAAAAAAAACCTTAGGTAGGATGATTTGTTGAGAAATGACACTCAAACAATCAATTTTATACTAATTGCGGCACTCAAGTGAGCGAAAAAAAGTTACAGTCCTCACGTGAGTGCTGTACGAAAGTTATGGCACTCTTGGGATACTTATCCCAACCGTTAAGCATATCGAATCCGCGTCACACAACGACCGGTCTCACCCCCTCACTTGTCCGTTGGGCTTGACTTTTACGGACCAAAGTCTAGATATAATGGATTTTCCAGCGTACGAAAAGGGCTTGCAATCCCATACTTTATGACCCCGCCAAAGCCAAAGAAGGAAAAGCGAAAGAAGAAAAGGCGTAAGAGAATCCAATCCCCCCTTTTCCGGGGTACCCTCAGTCATGCTGAAGGAACATAAAGAGATTAGCTCTCGATGATGGAGAGAAGAGAAGAGAAACTTGTTGAGAAAAAAAGGGCGTGGTGGGATGGTGCCACGAAGGAGGAGGAACCCTAGGAAGGACCCCAAAAGCTAGAAACACTCAGGCCCCTAAAAGGAGCAAAAAGAGAAAAAGGAGATAGAGGGAGAGACTAGTGTCGTTTTGGATAATGATTTGGCCCAAAAGGAGTGAATCTTGCAAACGAAGGAAGCATCGCCCCTCATCAAGAGCGTGCCAGACCCTTGACGAACTGAGATATTCCCTCCCTGCTTTAGAGATCCTTAATGGAGTTAGGTAACATGCACGAAATTTCGTTTCTGTTCGCCCTAATCAAGGAACTGATTTGGCCCGCTTTCGGGACTCGCGGATGAGATAGGGGTGTGTAATTGAGTCGAGCCAAGCCAATTACATTGCTGCACGCTAGAGCTTGAGTCAACTTGCACGCCTGGCTATCGGGACTCGACTTCAGTTCGATTAAATTTATGCTCAACTTCAACTCGAATAGGAAATCATTATACAAGAGTTCGACTTGACTCGACTCAACTAATATGAATCTATAGACTCCATCATAAGAAGTTCGAAAAGAATGTGGATACATTAGGTAGTTTTTCCATTGCTGTTGTATTTTTTTTTTTCCATAGGCTCCTGAGCCTATCAAGTTAAGTATCTACAAGTTCGAACTCGGCTCAACAAGATACTCGAACCCTCATGGTACTTAAGAGTGTTGCAAAAACATCATGCATTTCATTGTCGGCATTGAAAGAACAACCTGTGCACATCACCAAAGGGGTGCTGGGACAGCCTATGGGTCAGCCATGCCGAACTTGATTGGTAAGCGAACCATTTCTTCCTTTAATCATCTATTGACTGTCATCAACTTTTGTTACGTTGGAAATCAACTGACTTAGAGCACCAATGGAGAGTTTTAAAAGTAAAAAGTAGGGCACAATTCGTTGATGCGAATGATTCTATGTATGGTCCATACAATAAATCATGACTTCTTGGTCTGTGAAATGAGTCGGTGTCATACGACGTGAACTCCGGAATCTACCTATTTAATCTTGGCTTCCTTCCTTCATCGTTAAAGATGGGAGTTGAATTCGAAACCCTTAATCCTCCCGTAAAGATAACTCAAATCCTAAATTCATAAGCATCTTTAAATGTCGTAATTTCAATGATTCTCATGTAAATGTTGTCCTTAGTCGGAGCATTTGGAAATCATGGGGGCAGTTATAACCGATTTGTGTGACCCAGTTAAAAGCTCGTTAGGATTGAATAATGGGGGTCGAGTCGGTTGAGATCATGTGCTGTGCTGCATTCAAAAGTCAAGGCCAAAAGGAAAAAGGTGAAAATGGTGAGGATGAACCGGCGACATAAGTCAAAGGCCCCCACGTTCCGCCACGTGGTCTCGAATATTTCCTTAGGCCATGACATTCAACTGGCCATTTTTTTTTGTCTTTATTTTTTTCTGCTTTTGCCAGTGTACACATGAATACGCCTTTAATTTGCTGTTCTAAAATTCATTGCAATCTCTCGTTTTAGTACACATAGATACCAACATCCCACTCGGACAAAAAGATACCCATGTGAGACCACACTCATTTATCTTTTTAAAAAGAAAATAACGAGATCTATATGATTAATGATTGTGGTCGATTCATATAAATCCGTATCTTGATCGTTGATTAGGCATAATAGAATACCAATTACCTGCATCGAGAGGAAATGAATAAGAGGAAGCCCAACTCCACACATAGAATGATAAGGTGTTGCCAAGCGACGCAAGCTTAACACTAGCAATAGTATCATTTCTTTAAATGAGAGAAATCGTAACATTGCAAATGTCCCATATCAAACAATAGCGATCCCAAACAATCCCCCTCTCATGTGTTTATTTAGGGTACGCATGACAATACTTCTGTTATTTTCTTTTTTTTTGTTCTTTTGCTCTCCGGAATAGAAAAAATAGACAATTAATTTTTCTATTCCCCAAAATAGAAAAGTGACCGGGAATAAATTTAGAACATAAAAAAAAAGTAGAAAAAAGTAATTTCTTATTAGAAAATAATTTCTAAAAATAAGTAATTTTTTCCTTTCTTTTTTCTTTTCTTCTTCTTCCTCTTCTAATCGGCCGGTGGAAACTCATCACTGATTGCTAGCCCCCACCGCTTGCCATTGTCAACCACCGTAATTGCCAACTAAAGGAGGAGGAAAAACAAAAAAGAAAAAAATTAAAATTAAAAATTAAAAAAAAATCAAAAGAAATTCTAAAGTATAAAAAAATTCGTGAATCATACCAAACGTATTCATATTCTTATTCTATTTTTAGAATGAAAATTTTATATGATTACCAAACACGTTGTTTCATCAAAAAAGCATACGTTATCAAACACACAATTAGAGTATCGCTCGGCCCATGTGAAATGGGCCGGGTCCTCACACGACGTCGGGACCTTCTCCGACAGATGCCCGGTCCGCAGACAAACTAGGTCCCTACTTAGACAATGACAACGGAAATGCACTTGGGGTGGAGGATCAACCATGTTCACGACCGGCAGAACGATTGTCGCTTTATGCCGTCGCTAATCACACGTATCTCCTCGCTTTTAAGTTAATGTCAATCACGTCCTAAAAAAGCACTCCGAAAGCAGACACGAAGTCGGACACGAACCGGGAACCACCCCACTGTCGGCGCACGCCGTGAACCCCGGCTTCGTCGCGCGAATCGTGCCACTCCAACGCAACATCAGGGAGGGGCAAAATGGTGAAAGCACGACGGAAAGGCAGCGCCGTCGCCGTTTCCACCGACGCTAACGGGGGACACCGGGGGGGAGCGAATCTCGAGGAGGAAACGAGATGACGGCGGTCGACGGCGCCGCTTGGGGGAAGATCGTGCGGGGCACGTGCACCGACGCCTTCTTCTTTTGGGCGTGCATGGGTGGGGCCCCTTCTCCCCTCCACCGCTGATCTGATCAGGATGCAGAGGACAGTGGTGGGGCCCGACGCAGTGACACCGTAGCCTCACGTGTACTACCGTCTCCCTCTCTCCGGCCCGTCACATGGCGCCATTTCATTTTTTTCCTTTTTGGTCTGAGCATGGCACCATTGACCCGTGTAGCTTTCAATGTCTCGAGAGTCGACAGCTTTTTCCACAGAATCATTCACGAGAAAAAATAATTAATTTTCATTGATTTTATGTTCTACAGAAAATATTTTTCTTTCTATCATAAAAAAAGTCATTTTCAACCCCAATCTAAATTCACTAATGGCAATCCTTCCAACTTGGAAAGAGAAGGTGGGAGGTTCAAATCATCACCTTCTCAAGGGGGATTGGAGTGGGAACGATTTCATTTCAGAGGTGAGTTTCGACTCACATGCCCTCCAAAGAGGTAGGACAAAAATCTGAGAGTGAGTGTTAGAGTATGATTAGAGTAGAACTGACAAAAAAAAAATCCAAATCTAAACTCATTATTTTTCGTCCATGAATTTTATTTTTTACAGATTGATCAATTTTTAACTATACAACCACCTAAAAGTCCAAAAAACAATTTCATATTAACAATTTTCCTTTAAATAGACGGAATTAAGGTATTAAAAACATCTAAAATATTTCATCAATTCTCCATATCTCTCAAAATTACACATATCAAGAAATGCGCACGTCATCATTGATTATTACCGATATAGTATTGTCTTATTATCTTTACCCGATTCTCCTTGTCACTTTATTAATTTGCAAAATCTATTTTTTTTAATTGCATCGGAATTCTTCTAAAAAATTAAGGTATATAGTGTGGTGGTTGGGTACGGCGTGGATTAGAGCAAAAGCACTTGTACGGCGCCAAGTGGAGATGCACTAAAGAGCGAAGACAAAAGGTCCCCCCCGCAATCCCGATCCGAATATATAAAGAGGAAAAGGAAGAACATTCAATTTGGTCATTGTTCATCTCGGACCAGTTGTAGAAAAAGGAACCTCAAATTAATTTTAAACTTGCAAAGCGAGCTTTCCCCTCAAATGTCAGATAGAATGACCAAAAATCTCTAACTTTATCGATTCATACAATATCGTCTCTAAATTTCTTTTGTTCACATGATAAGATCTTTAAATCATACGTTTGAATATTCGCCAAGCTTCCCATTCCCGTGATGATGGCGGCAGCCCTTCTCAAGGGTCCCCCTCCCCCTTGGTTTGTGATGTTTAAAATCTTTCTTTCTTCGTTTGTTGGTGTTTACTAGTCATTTTCCATGTTAACACTTAGTAAGAGGAGTGTTTACATGACAATGGCGTGGGCGGTAAGTCAATTCTCATTCAAATATTTAACGCATGAATTGACATGAACAAAACAAATAAATGATTCAAGAATTCAATTGCCAAAAAAAATAATCTAGGGACAACGTTGCACAGATCGAAAAAGTGTAAAAAACTTTTGGTGACTACATCCCTAGTTTGTTTCGTTTTTTTTTTTTATCACTGAAAAGGAATGAAAGGTTTTTAATATTGGTATCTAGTATATGTACATATGTGCATGCATGCATACATAATAGATGTAATGCCCGCGCACGACTTGCGCGCCAAAATCAAGATAGGCAATTCAAATATGACATTGTTTGTATTTGATGATGTGGGGCACGAAACCCATCCGCACTTCTTGTCTACACCCTCATGGGTTGCGTACAACATCTCATTTGGCCAAAAAAGAAATTACTCAAAATTAATTTTCTCCTTTGTAAGCATTAGGAGCAACCTACAAAATTCAATCAAGAGCGACCGTACTCAATAAACTAGAGGTGTGTGAAAGAAAACATTACATGGACTCATTTCATAAATAATGGAATGAATAGAGTCGATCATAATACAAAATTTACAAGAGGACTAATCATCAAGGAGGTGTGGATCTCACATTTCCTTTTCATATGATTGACATAATCTAATAGACTAAATCACCAATGACTTTTTAAAGTCCAACTTTGAGAACTTCATTTGTCATTTTAACCCATCGAATTCAATTTCCACAGATTTTGGTCGTTCGTTCATGCTTAAAAGCAGTCGGATGTTACACAATGTTGGTCCACCCCATAAGCATAGTTGTCCGTATCTCTAGTAGTTTTCCGATGTGTCCGGCAAAGAAAACTAACCGATAGGAATTATTCAGACGTTGAAAGAGTCCTAGGCGCTGCATTTATGTGGGAAAAAAAAGAAGAAGCGTACGCGTGTGAATGCAACTTGAAGTAAATACATAATTTCCTAATCGACATTCATGATTTTGACTTCAATCGGGTCAATTTTCGATTCTTACTCTTCCATCTCGATGATAAGACGCGTGAACTAATGGTATTGAATGAGACTTCTATAGGTATGAGATACTTGCTCCAAAGCAATAAATCTCAAGGGGCCAAAGTCAAGCAATGAATTGATGAGGACCCCATAGTTGGAGGAGGAGATGGTGCTTAAATTTGGCAACAAACTCTGTACAGCCACCACGTCTCCGGTCGCCGTCATGCGGCGGTGGTAGGATCCAAGCATTAATCCATGACGGATACATTTTCCCGATACACAGGCCCTTCCTCTGCTTCTCTTCGACCTGCCCTCGATTCCATTTTCAGCTAAGCTTCTCGGTATCGTTCGCCTTGATTTTACACTGATGATGTAACAGCGTTTTCATTAGGACTAGAGCTGGCGAACTATCAACCCAGATCGACTGAATCTATATAGATCTCCCTTATTTTTATAATGACAACATATTTTAAGACTTTGTGATTTGAATGTAATGTTGTCTCATTTTGTGATGTAAGAAGATCCTTGCACATGGGATGCCTAGAAGCTAAACATGGCGACAGTTGTAGATTCATTCGTATCGGCTTTTCCTATAATTATTGAAATAATGGAGGCGAATGTGAAATAAACAATACCATGCAAGCTCGTCAATTTAACTTCTAGATACTAGACGTGGGCCAGGTCCTGAATTATTTTTCCGTATTTCATCGTATGCACAGTGGAATGCACGCCACGTGTCCAGATAAATATTATTGTGTTCCTTCTCTTGTCATCTTTATCTCTAAAAGAAAAAAAGAAAATTATTGACAGAACAAAAAATCATCCGTTCTTTAGTTGGATGAAGATTCTCTACTTCGCACGGTGCTTCCCTAAATGTAGCAATCTCAAACCTCTATAATAACGGAACTTTCATAAAACAAAGCATCAAAGAGAATCTCAACCCCTTTTCAATTTCTTCACGTGATCTTAGGTAAATAAGGGACGCGTGACGCGAATCCAATGGCTTATTAACGGGCGATAGGACGTGATCATTGAAACACAGTAACGGCTCCCTATGCCCGCTAAACTCTTTTTTTACAACACTAGAATCAAGATTGCGTTGCATACTCCCGATCCATAATGACAGAATGTCTCGATCATCAGATCCGAGCACCACTCGGATACACAACAACAAAAAGCGACCCGCCCATATCATAATGCCGTCACACTCGCAGCACATCGAAACCCCCATCAGTCCATGCTCATCATACAACTATAGTCCTAAAGACAAAATGATGCGTACCCGCAGAACTTCCGAGGGCTAGGAAAAAGGGGTTTCGATTCCTCTTCCCATCCGTTGACGGATTAGAAAAAGCTTAAGGCGAAGATGCGAAAAAATGATGGGTCGTTTCCACGCTAAATCGACCTATTATCGACCGTTAATAAATCGAATCATGAGGGGGAATGTGATAATGCCGGAGGAATCCCATCATGCACCATGTACGCTGCCCTAATCATGGCTTCTTCGTCTAACGTTCCTCATGATAATGACTCTCCAAACGGGAGAAAGACTGAAAAAGGAAGAGGTCGGACCGACCCATGATGAAGGCGACCGTTCTAAGCAAGCTATAACCGTTGGAAATATAATGTAATATAATATTGTTAATTAATTAATAGTAAACACGCATGATGTTATCGTGGTGTTGATTAGGGTTACTTCTGTGGTTGAGCTCGGGTTAGGGTGTGGCTGCACCGAGATCTGGGGCCAACTTGGCAACTTGGAAAGACTTCGCTAGAAATCCGGTTTATAGAAAAGGATCAGAAAATTGAAATTTGGCATACCCAGAAAGGGAAATTAGTTTACTTTTCAAGGGAACTCGTCTCTTCATCTATTTTTTTAATGTTTTGTTTCTTTGGTTTGATCCGAGGCCTAGTCCCGGTAACTGGAAAGGCGGATATAAGTCATATCAAATCGAGCGATGATGAATTGAAACTTTCGCAGATGTCCTACACATTCAACGCCACTAGTATTTAGTGGACCGATGTCAATAATCGAGTCTTTATATGTACCTAATGATAATTTCGATATTAAGTTGGAATGTGTAACAATCCACGTTACGAGAAGGAAAATATATTCATTTTAAGTGCATTTCATTAGAAGAGTAATAGTGTTAATACCATAAAAAAAACTCAAATTACACACATTATGATTCCAACACCCATAATTTTTTATATCATCAACACCTTACGCCAATATTTGAATTTTTGTTATCACGATCGCACAAGTTTTGGGTATTGATACACAGTGAAAAATTTGGAGTTTTTTATGGTAGAATGAACGTATTTTTATCACATTAGTACAAGATTGAGAGTTTTGGGGATACCCAAAAAAAGTTCGAGGCGTTACCATCGCAACAGACATGATTCAATATTTTTTATGGCTTTTCGGCAAAAAAAAAAAAAAAATCCGTTGTACGGCATGCACTTCCATTTAGAAAGTGGGTGACACAGAAAAGAAAAGAAAAAAAACAATTCGAGCGGGCACTACAACTACTTTTATTTAATATATTTTGAGGGAAAATAAAAAAAAAAATCCTCAATCAGCGGTGAGGAGTGGGTAGTGGTCAGTGGCCAGATTAGGCGGGAGAGGCCCGGGCCCCACCACCCGTCCCTGGGGTTTTCCAATCTCCGCCCTTCTCGCCGCTAAAAGCATAATTGGTAAGGGAAAAAAAAGGCAATTGAATACCAAATAAAGGAAAAAAAAAAGAAAAAGAGGGAGAGATAAAGCGGCGAAGGACGACGACCAGGACAAAACTCGGCCTAACTTCACTCGACTCGCTGACCGTTCCTCTTCCGTGTTCAGCTTCCCGCCTGACTCGCTCAGGGATTTTCATCATTTGCCATGTGCTTAGTTCGTTGACATAATTACGCAAACAATTCATGAATTTTGATTTAAATTGTAATGTAGTTTATGAATTCTTAATTTATTCAATATAATTTATGAAGTTTAATTTAATGTATAATTTTTTTTACTTTTAAAATTTTCAATGTGATCCATAACTTTTTAGTATTGTTCAAATTAGCCAATGAACTATATAAAAATGTTCAATTTTTTTTTTTTCAAACTTGAATTTATAGAAGGAAACTATTAAATTTTTTCATATAGTCAATGGATTAAATCGACCATATTTAACAAATTGAAAGTTCAAGTATCACATTACACATTAAATTAATTTATAAATCATTTCTTCATTTTCCTTAGTTCTTTATAGTAACATGATCTCATTATTGTGCTCTTCTGATGATCAAATCCTTAAGACTTAACAAGACTTTCTTTATTGGTCAAGCCAATCGCTTTCTAGCTTCACCGACTCGAAGCCAATGAAATCGCTGATGATGAGCCAGAAAAATTTACTTGCTTGATCATATTTTGAGATTTTGATTGTCGTTGGCATTTACAGCGTCGTTGTTTATAGTTACTCTGGATTTTTTTTTCTCTAATAAATATTAAAAAACTAATTCCAAGTGGCAAAAAAAATTAAATGAAAAGGAGAAGTAAACAAAATGAAAACATAATTAATGCCCATAATGATGAAAAGGCCAGTACGAGGGCTCGGGTCGCAAAGCATCTTCACAATCCCCGGGGAAAAAGAAGAGAATGTGCAAAATCAAGAACAGTTTCGTGAGGGCAATTTAAATATTATTTTCTGGACTGCCAACAAAAAATAAAAAGTGAAAAAATAATAATTATTATCTTTGGCTTTTTGGACTGGCAGGAAGCAAGAGGATTCTGCAGAATACTGACTGCTTTGCTCAGTGTTTTCCTTTGACCGGATTTTTCCGGTTCTATTCCCCCTTACTAAAACCCTCCAGGATTCCCGGATTGCAAATTACCTTAAAAAAAGGCCAAACGAATGAAAGAATGCAAGACAACAGAAAAGCCAGCGTCCTAATTCATGAGTTTCTACCGACCAAAAAAAATAAAATAAATACATGAGTTTCTGATAATTTGCTTTCATCTTTTGTCCTGAATGCTTGTCATTTACTTGACCCGAATAGGGTATATGTGCGGAGTACGGTCCGAAATAAGTTTTATGCACCTCTATTTACGCAGACTTCAATCTATCGGCAAAAAGTCTTGAATGGTGGATTATATAAATCCCGAGCATTTGAGGAAGGAGCTCCTAGATTACTAAGTTGACACTTCCGGCTCCGATCCCAAGTGGAGATTGAATGTGTCCCCATTTTATTCCAAATGATTAAGTTAGCAAAAATGTGGTGTGGAATGTTTTCTATATATCATGTCCGATTATTGGACTTAGTTTATTGCTTGATGTGAGAGTCCATTCTATGCCTCTATCGACCCAAACGAACATACATTGAGATGCATGCATAGACTGGTCAGGGCTCTAAGTGTCCTCGCTTTAAAAATTATTTGATTTTCTGTCTAAATTCAATCGGACTAGGCGAGGGATTGCTTGCCCATTCTGCCCTTTAGCTTGATCAGGCATAGGTAGATCTAAGTAGGGCATTGAGACGTTTGTCCGTTGATCGAGTCTACATACCAAATAATGGACAAGAGCACGCATAAAGTAACGACTTTAAGGTTCTCGAACTCGAAAAGAATGCAGAAATATAGTGATTCAAATCCACATCATAGACAAACACATTCAACACTCGAGCAACCACACGATACTTT
This sequence comes from Eucalyptus guilfoylei, assembly GCA_016097605.1. Classification (NCBI taxonomy): domain Eukaryota; kingdom Viridiplantae; phylum Streptophyta; class Magnoliopsida; order Myrtales; family Myrtaceae; genus Eucalyptus; species Eucalyptus guilfoylei. Next base: position 29,495,878 of record CM027868.1, on the reverse strand, counting down.
AGTTTCTGCAAATGCCAATGTCAATACATGTAGTGCCCAGATTGGATTTTGGAATCTTCTGGTGGTTACTTTGTCAAAATTGGGTGGGGCTTGATTTTTACTCACTTTTATCACTTTGATGACCGAATCTTTATTTAATTGCTGCTTCACTCCCGCTATCGTTGCGCCTTATCAATTAGTTCTATTTTTTAATATATGTTTTTCGGGTTGAGTGCATAGCCTGGAGATGCGTAAAACACAATCGACACTTTAATTAGCATTGAGAAGGATGATATGATCCTAGTTGGCATTAGTTTTTAAATTAGTCCATAAACTTAAACTTAATATATAATATATCTTCTAAATTCTTAATATGTTCAAAGTCGTTTATGAATTTTAATCAAACGTTCAATATGATTTATGAGCTTTAGGGATTGCGTTGTACAGATTAAAAAATTCATAGACGACATTGCATACAGAATCAAAATTGAATGACCATTAATGCTATTGTTTTTTTTAGGAGTTATTTAATGATCCGACATTCAATGTTACTTCGAAGTCAAGCAAGTTCTTGAACATGACTATATAGACTCTTGTCTAGATCTCAAATTTAATAATTGAATCTTGGTTTGACAAATTGAATTTCGTCCACATAATGCTTCAATCAACGAGCGAAGAGGAGACAGATGGATAGACAGAAAAGATGTGTTTTGTGTTAATCGGAAGGAACTCGTGACAAAAATTGACGAGGGTGTTCGAAATGACGCAATTACCCTTCTGCTTCCTCGCCTTCCTCGGCGGATCACGGTCAACGAGTCAACGGCTCGCGCCCCTCAATCTTTTGCGCCAGAAGTGGGCTTCCTTGCCTGCTGTTGCCACTCTAGAATGTCCTTTGAGTAAAATAAATAATAATAATAATGATGATAATAAAAAAATAAAAAAAGAGAATAAATATAAAAATAAATATGGAGGAACATATGGAAGGATGTGACAACTACATCCCAGTCGCAGTCGATTCTCAAAACCCACCCCCAACACTTTCTCAAGTTCGGTTAGTACGTGGGACAGATGTTTGCAACCAGGAAAGTTCCACTCCCCTTTTTTTAAATTATAAGAAAACGCAATCAATTGGAAAAAAGAAAAAGAATCAGGAAATCAAAATGAAAATTAAATTGCCAGTCTTCTTAATTACAATATATAGAGGACCCATTTTTTAAAATTTTGATCCCGACTCATTGCATCATTGTCAATAGTCTTTATTGTTAAGGTGCCCATTTTTCCTTAGAGAGAGTGACCTGAAAAAAAAAAAAAAATCTATCAAGCGCTATATAAGCTAATCATAATCGATGCTTGATGGAAGCCGGTTGGATCAGTGGAAAAAAAAACTATCGGGTTACGATTTTCTTTTACTCTTAGCATTATTGAGAAGAAAATATCTGTGAGAATTCAATTATTTGGGCATGTGGGACTTAGATAAAAGGATCCAAAATACTCTGGGGGCCAAACGTGGGAAAGAAAAGAAAAGAAAAGAAAAAGACAAAATACCCTGGCAGCTACAAAAATTCACTTGAAAAACCATTGTACTTTTCTACATTAAAAAAAGAAAAACAGGACGGAAAAAGAGGGAGAGGGAAAGAAAAAAATGGCGGTGAACATCCCAAAGATTCTGTTAGCGCTGCTGCAACGCCCGCCAAGAACACACTAATCTCACTCAGACACTGTAATAAAAAAGCTTCCTTTGATTTAACTTTATTTCATTTTCCCCTGTTTTTCTGTTTCTTTCTTTTGCTGTTGCTGTTGTTGTTGGCTCTCCCCTGTTTTTCATGTGCCTGTTCAACCCATTTGTTTTTCTTGTGCTCTTTTTTGGCCACGCAATTTGCCGTGCTGTTCTCTACACTAGTGATTCTTATTCTGTATATATTCACACTCGCTCCTTGACTCTTCTCGCCCATTGCTCACTGCCGCCTCCTCCTTTGCTCCTTTCCTTTCACACCTGTGAACCGTCGTGTCCCTGTCCTGAGGAGGCCAGATGGACTCTGCTTCTCCCTCCTCCTGGACGCCACTAGCTTAAGCCGAGCACCCAGCGCATTAAGTTCTGGCCTTTTCTAGTGTCAAGACCCAACAGAGATCTCTCCTTTTCTGGGTCTCTTTCCCTGTCTCTCTTTTCTTTCTCTTTCTCTTGTTTCTCTTGCGGCATTGGGTGGCTGAAAGAGGGGAGAGAGCTTTGGAGGCGTGTGGGAGATGGCAATGGCGGGTGGCTCGGTGTCCAGGGTGGTTTGGGTCGTCGGGCTTGTCTGGGTTCTGGGTCTTGAGCTGATCCAGTGCAGCGTGAGCTATGACAGGAAGGCGCTTGTGATTGATGGGCAGAGGAGGATTCTCTTCTCCGGTTCTATACATTACCCCAGAAGCACTCCCGATGTACGGAGCTTGAGCTTCCATCTTTCTCTGATTTAATGTCTCTCGAGTGAAAAGTTTTGTGCTTTTTTCTGATTCTTTTTGGCCTTCTTTTATGTGGTTGTGGGTGTAGATGTGGGAAGATCTTATACAGAAGGCTAAAGATGGAGGCTTAGATGTGGTCGAAACGTATGTCTTCTGGAATGTCCATGAGCCCTCTCCTGGCAATGTATGTTGTTCTGAGCACTCTTTTTCTCTCATTTTTGCCATTCGGCTAGCTTATTTTCCACTAATTCATTGTTGGTATTGATGTAGCTTTTTCTTCTAACTGTCGGTGCATGTGTGTGTTACAGTACAACTTTGAAGGAAGATACGATCTGGTGAGGTTCATAAAGACCATTCAGAAAGCAGGGCTCTATGCTCATCTGAGGATTGGGCCTTATGTTTGTGCAGAATGGAATTTTGGGTATTTGCTACTTCTGTTTATTTCTTCATTTTCTGGATCTAGAACGCTCTCACTTTGCTTGCATTCACCATTAATGTGAGCACAATCTGTGTCCAGTGGGTTTCCTGTTTGGCTCAAGTACGTGCCTGGAATCAGCTTCAGAACAGACAACGAGCCTTTCAAGGTCTGTTCAGTTACTTCAAGCACAATTTTACATTCATTTATGTTAGTTGTCAAGGAATGCTTCAAGCAAACGGCGAACAACTGATTTTGCCAAACTAAATTTTGACCGGATGTTTGCAGAGGGCAATGGAAGGGTTCACTAAGAAGATTGTCAACTTGATGAAGAGCGAAAATCTGTTTGAGTCACAGGGTGGCCCCATCATTCTCAATCAGGTATTTGTTAAAGATCTTTTGTTCTAACTTTCCTTGGATACGTGTTCTTGTTAACGGGTCGGAATTCATTAAAATGTAAAACCACATCATGCTCAGTCAATTTCCTAGTCAATTTCCTATCGCACTACGGCAAAAACGACTAGTAATTAAGTTTTATCCTACTAAGTTGGGTCAATATATGAGCTGTTTTATGCCATTAGGCTTGGGTCTGCTTCAACTCTTCTCTAAGATCTAAGATCTAATTTTTGGTCATAGCAGAAGCCAATTTCTCTAACTTAAGTCAAGGTACAGAGTTGAGGAATCTGAGGTTATTCTTTTTTCTTATTGCTGTAGATTGAGAATGAGTATGGAGCGGAGAGCAAACTGCTTGGGGCTGCTGGTCACAACTATGTAACTTGGGCCGCCAATATGGCCGTCAAATTGGGAACCGGGGTTCCGTGGGTCATGTGCAAGGAAGAAGATGCCCCAGATCCAGTGGTGAGATATTATTCTCTCTGACCTCCAGATCTTGGTTTAGTCTCCAGACATTTTGTTTGGGTGTTTCCTTCATGTTTCAATTGACTTACCTTAGCATTTTTCTTCATTCATTTATTCTCTTTCTGGTACTGTTTTGAGTTTACTTGATAGACTAGTATTGTTTAGCGTGGAATAGTATAACTATGGTATGAAGTATGTGTGTCAAATCTATAACTAAGACCAATGTTTGGAGAAAAGTCTTCTCTGCTTCGTGCATATACTTAGACCTGTTTATTGATACTGGACACAGATAAACACATGCAATGGCTTTTACTGTGATGCGTTTACTCCAAATAAGGACTATAAACCCACAATCTGGACAGAAGCGTGGAGTGGTTGGTAAGTGAATAACTCCCCGATTGTAAGTTGACATTTGGTAAGGAAATATGTGCTCAATTTGTCGCAAAAACAAATGCAGGTTTACAGAATTTGGAGGCCCACTTCACGAGCGGCCAGTTCAGGACTTGGCATTTGCCGTTGCTCGATTCATCCAAAAAGGAGGATCCTTCATCAACTATTACATGGTTTGTCTCTTTGAGTTCAACTACATTTCCATTTACTGGTGGTTAGTACTAGTCCAATTTATGTATCACATGAAACAAACAGTATCATGGAGGCACAAACTTTGGGCGCACTGCTGGAGGCCCTTTCATCACTACCAGCTATGACTACGATGGTCCAATAGATGAATATGGTGAGATTTAGCAACATTTCAGTTTTCGATGCTTGAAGATTACTGTTTAAATATTTTTCCAGTGTTTTATGGAAGAACCTTATATTTCTGAGTCAGCTGTCCAAGCTAATCGTCTCTGTGCTTTTAATTGGCAGGTCTGATTAGGCAACCAAAGTATGGTCACCTCAAAGAGCTACATAGGGCTGTTAAGATGTGTGAACGAGCATTAGTGTCAGCTGATCCAATGGTTACATCTCTAGGAACCTATCAACAGGTACTGTGTAACCCTTTTTCCCATTCTCGAAGATGTGCCATTGATTTACCTCTCCTGATCTATTGCTTTTGCTGTTTCTAGGCTCACGTATACACCACTCAATCTGGAGATTGTGCTGCTTTTCTTGCAAATTATGATACAAAATCTTCTACCAGAGTGATGTTCAACAACATGCATTACAATTTGCCTCCTTGGTCCATCAGCATCCTTCCTGATTGCAGGAATGTAGTTTTTAATACTGCAAAGGTATGAAATTGGGCAAGTTCTTTATCATGCTCCTAAAAGTTTTGGGGAAAGGGATGTTACTTTAGTTGGTGTTTGTTCTCTGACTATGACCAGACTAGATGCTCTAAAATGACAGCTTGATATGATTCTGATTTTAGGTTGGTGTTCAAACCTCACAAATGGAAATGCTACCAGTTAATAATGAGATGCTTTCATGGGAGAGTTATGATGAGGATATCTCTTCCCTGGATGACAGTTCAACCTTCACAACTTACGGTCTCTTGGAGCAGATCAATGTAACTAGGGATACTAGTGATTACTTGTGGTACATAACTAGGTGAGCTCGAGTTACTTTAGTGCCTCAGTACTACTTTTACATTGTAATAGGAGCTCTCTCTCTCTCTCTCTCTCTCTCTCTCCGTGGGTCTGTGTCTCTGCTTGTATGGCTGTACGTGGTGTGTAACCCTGTACCAGTTTACGTGTGTGTGCGCACGCGCGCATGCGGGTGCGTGTGTTACAAGGGCTGCGCACATTTTCTTTTGTTTCCGTCTGCTTTTCTTGGACATGCCAAGGAGTGAATTTTGCAATCTTTTGCCATCAACAGTGTTGACATCGGCTCTTCTGAGTCCTTCCTACGAGGAGGAGAACTCCCCACTCTTATTGTTCAATCAACAGGACATACCATGCATGTCTTTATCAATGGTCAGCTTTCAGGTGAGTGTGTAAATTCTTATCACTATTTCTTATTTGAATGCCCTCTATGGAAAAAAAAATGATGAGTGGATTGTGTTCTGACAGGTTCTGCTTCTGGGACAAGACAGAATAGGAGATTCACATATTCTGGCAAGGTTAATCTACGTTCAGGCACAAACAGAATAGCACTCTTGAGTGTCGCTGTTGGATTGCCAGTAAGTTCCTCTTTCACGAACTGTTCTCCCTTCCTGTTAACACAAAACAAACAATGACCTGAGGACGTTACAGAAGTAACATAAACACTGTATCCTTAGTTCAACCAATTGTCATAAAATTTATTACGGTTAGATGAGCACATCGAAGGCATGCTTATAAGAAATTAAGATTCCTTGGTCAGTCATTATAGTTGGAAACATTGCAAAACAATTTTGTCATGGTCTAATAAACAAAGTCCAATCCAACTAACTGGAGAAGATAAGTGACTCTTGTCAGGACTGTGGAAACTTAGTGTGCAAGCCAAAGAACTCTGAATCAGACAGTCTTTCAGCACTCATAATGCTGAAGGATGCTAAATCTACTTGCATTAGCTTCCAAATCTAATGAAAGATTCCCTCATTTGGTTGATAATACCACTCTTACTTGTCACCTGAATGATTCAAGTTTCTGTTTATTGGTTTAGAATGTCGGTGGACACTACGAAACATGGAACACTGGCATCCTTGGGCCAGTTGCATTACACGGGCTTGATCAAGGAAAGTGGGACTTGTCCTGGCAGAAATGGACCTACCAGGTCGAACAACCTTCTGTTGTTCTCATTCTTTAGTTTGGTTTAGAAATTTCCTTAATCCTGCCTCCATGAACAGGTCGGGCTTAAAGGAGAGGCTATGAATCTTAACTCTCCCAACAGCATCTCCTCAGTTGATTGGATGGATGCGTCATTAATCGCACAAAGACAACAGCCACTGACCTGGCATAAGGTATTGCATATTGAAGGAGATTACTGAGTTAAATCTGTTACAGATCACTGAAGTCTCTGATGACATTTTAATTGCAGGCTTATTTCAATGCCCCAAAGGGTGATGAGCCATTGGCCATAGACATGAGTGGTATGGGGAAAGGTCAAATATGGATTAATGGACAGAGCATTGGAAGATATTGGACTGCATATGCCAGTGGTGATTGTAATGGATGTAATTATGCTGGCACATTTAGGCCTCCCAAATGTCAGTTTGGTTGTGGACAACCAACCCAGCGATGGTAAAGTCCTTGTTCATAACATCACCTAAGAGTTAGAAAAAGAAATGTCGTATCAAGCAGAGACAAAGAGATATGAAATTGACCTCTGTCACTCATGGGAATTTAATTCTTCAGGTACCATGTGCCACGATCTTGGTTGAAGCCAATGCAGAATCTCTTAGTTATCTTTGAGGAACTTGGAGGTAATCCATCCAAGATTTCTCTGGTGAAGAGATCGATGACCAGTGTCTGTGCGGATGTGACCGAATTCCACCCAACTCTTAAGAATTGGCATATTGAGAGCTATGGAAAATCGGAAGAGTTCCACAACCCAAAAGTTCACCTGCGGTGCAGTCCAGGTCAATCAATAAGTTCAATCAAGTTTGCGAGCTTTGGAACTCCACTTGGCACTTGTGGCAGCTACCAGCAAGGAGCTTGCCATGCTCCGAGCTCATATGACATCTTAGAGAAGGTACTAATAAATAGGGACGGGTAAATTTGTACATGTTCTAGCAATATATAACAAACAACGATCTGGCATGTTTAACCCTATCAATGACCTGAATCATTGCATTTAGAGTAAAAAAGTCCATTCACCGCATTCATACAGTTAAATAAATCTCTGGCATTCACAAGAACTCAAAGCATGAACATGCACCATAGAATGCAATATGCCCATGTTGAACTGTGTTGAAAGATCAATTTTTACTTTTTTGCATGTTAATTCAAGTTCCTCTATATAATTGCAGAAGTGCATCGGAAAGGAGAGATGCTCGGTGACGATATCTAACAGCAACTTCGGGCGAGACCCATGTCCGAATGTGTTGAAGAGATTGTCTGTCGAAGCTGTTTGCACTCCCGCGGAATGGAGGGGCTAATTAAATACCAAGACAGAATCACGTCTCCTCACTTAACCATACACTGCCAGCAAGACAAACAAGAAAAAAGAATAAAAGGGGTGCCAGAGTCTGTTGTAGGCTTAAGTTATGAGGTAAATTAACTAGTGTGTAAATTAGTGATTGGTAGATGATGAGATAGGTGAAATTGTGAGTTCCTTGGGGTTCTGCAATTCGGGGCCCTTAGGCGAATTCTTTCCCGGTCCCCGGGCTTTTAACCGGATACGCCACTGGGAAAATGAGTTCATTTGTAGTTGTGTGAGTCCATTTCATTTTCTGTATTGGCTGGGGACGAAAAATGAGGACCCAGTTAAGAGGTTCATGTTGGGAGTGGATCCTGGTGTGACCATTTGCTGTTGTTACCCTTGTGCAGTTCCTGATGAATTGTTAAGTTTTTCAGCATTCTGATTTCTTGGCTTCAACATGCTTCGTGCATTTAGTTATAGCACAAGGTCTCTGTTATGTGGTATTGGGTGCGCGCCACCGATGTGGTTGCGAGCGATCGAGTAAAGCAGCAGTTCGACCCTAGCACGGTTACGGAATCATATTTCCTTTCTCTTGATAATGAGAACTCTCAGGATGCTGTCCATCCATGAGCAGAAATTTCATGATCTGCCAAATTTTACTGGAGGAACTCACCTCTTTTCTTTCTCCCCTTTTGTTTTCTGAGGAAGATGCCGTAAATGGGGTCCAACGGGAACAACTCACATGGATTATAGTGTCTTTGGAACTCGTTCAGGTCCCATCAAACCTCATCGCGGATTATTTGGCAATATTGCGTGGAAGCTCCATCTGGTTGGAACACTTACCTCCACAAGACTTGCCATGCATTATCTGCTCATCCTAAAGATTCCCAAAGTAGCACGATATGCAAAATGGTCGCTCGGGAATCACAATTTTACGGAGATGGACGGACCAAAAAATAAAATGGACGGACCAAAAAAAATAAAAATAAAAACACACACACACATAGTGAAGATCCTATGCATTCGACTCTGACCAATTCATCACAAAAGCTAATGGTATTCTTGAGACGCTACAGCATAAACCAGCCCAGTTCGATGGCTCTTGAACAAGAAGAGCTTAATCAGCTACATTGACCCATTTGCGCATTCTTCCACAAAAAACTACCTGTTCCATCACCCAAACAAAGTCATCTGCTACCAAGAATTCACTAGCATACTGTTGATATCGCCATAAAAAAATTAGAGTAATTACTTTCGAAAGCCATACTACGATTCTAGTTGTGAACTAGGACTCGCCGGCTCCCCTTTTGGAGCAGCGTAAACAGCAAAATATACTTTATGAGAAAATATAATTAAAAAAAAAAGAGAAGCATGTGATATGGACAAATTTGTCCCTCTTAATTTCATACAAGAGTGAGACAACAAGTATATATGGTTCTATTTAGTGAAAAAAATCATTTTTTTTAACAAATTTGCTTGAATTACTAGCAAAACTTAAGATGGTCCGAAAGGAGAACAATGAACCAAGCAAGCTTCTTAGCATTGTGGAACTATACACCAAGTATTCTTCTCATCCAATAATCAGCGAGTTGGCCAAACACAGCACTGCATTGTATATTCAAGTAATGCTATATGAAGACATATTCACAACCCTAGCATATTAAGTGTTGTGACAGATTGTTGCGGTATTTTAAACAAGTGAATCATATTCAGAGGAGATTATGTAGCTAACGCTTATCTGACCATAGACCCTCATATCCACATAAACTTTGCGCTCTCTCTCTCCCTCCCACCCTCCCTCCCCGCACGCCATCTTGGCCATGAGCCCGCCATCTTCCTCCATCCCTGCTGATGCCACCGCCCATCCTCCATCACCAACGCCCCATCCCCACAGCCGGCTTGCCACGTTCCAAGGCACAACCGCATACAATTTGGAAAAGAAGTCTTATCAAACAGCACCCGGTTTGATCGATGAAAGTTGATAAATAATTTTTTTTTTTTCCATTTGGCCTAAAGAATACGATAACAAGTCTCTTTGAAAAGCAAGTTCTCTGATCGAGAAAATATTACATTTACTAGTTCTGCCACATCATCTATACACCAGTCAATTCAGAACGCGACATGTGCCTCATCGGGCCCACTTTGCAAAAATCTTATCCTTTCCTCTCTCCTCTATTTTTTATTTTGTGGGGCCCATCTTGCAAAAATCTCTCTCTCTATATATCATCCATAGCCCAACGCTCGAAGCTCCAATGGCCATAGGCTTTGGGAGCTTGAGCTCAAGTGACACCATGGTGGCAAGATGTCAAAGTTCAGGTGGCCATGGCTATAAGCTTGAGATATGACAGCCATGATTGTGACCTTGTCCTCAAGTTGCCATGGCTGCTGCTTGATTGAGTTCAAGCTAGTAACTTTAGGCTCAAGCAAGAACTCTGCGGCCATGGAAGCTGGACACTCCATATTGAGCATTCATGTCGTTTTAGTGTCTCGATCTAGTAGCCATGGATAGGAGTTTTTTGCCATGAATGAAGAGATGGATTCTCTTGTCTCTTCATAAAACTAAACTTGGATCTTGTGTAATTGCCCGAGGGTAAAAGAATTGTTGGATACAAGTGGGTCTTCAAAAGAAAAGTGAAAATTTCAAGAGGGCAAAAGACTTGTGTAATTTCAAAGCACGTTTGGTAGCGAAAGGTACCAAAAGGTTTTAATCAGAAAGAGGGATCGATTTCAATGAAGTGTTCTGTCTCATTGCAAAATATAATTTTATTTCTGTGAGTTCAAAGCTCAGCCACACTATGGCCACAAGCTCAAAGCTCAAGTGGCCGTTGCCACGAGCTTGAGGCCGAGCTCGAAACTTTAGTGGCCAAGGCTACCCCAAGCTCCAGGTTCGAGGTTGAGCTCCATGGCCAAAGCAATCATGAGTCTTGTGCTCGGGCTTGAGCTCTAGCCATGGCGAACACAGGAGAAAAGAAGAAAAGCAAGTGCTAAATAGAGAAGATGGGCCTGACGCGAGCAACAAGCTCTAGGCTCGAGGTTGAGCTCTGTGGCCATGGCGGCCACAAGCCTTGTGCTCGAGCTCCACGGCTGGGGATGGAGTAGATGTCAGTGACACCAACTTAGACGAGCCATTGGGAGGCACTTCGACGTCGTTTGATCTTGTGGAGAGTCGAGGAATAGCGGAAAAAGTTGGAGAGACAAAGTCAAGAGAGAGTGAGTGATAAGAGGGGAGAGAGATAAGTGGGCTCCACATCGAATACGTGTCGCCACATGAATGGACTATGGCACGGATGACATTAAATCAGAGTTGTATGCAACATTTTCTAAATTCTAATTGATGTGTGTTTTTTCTGATAATTTGCTTTTCTTGTTACTCAGGGCTGGTACCAAAAAGAAAGAAAAAAGAAACCGCAACAGACGTGACTGTTTTCAAAGAATAGAGACAAAACTATTGCTTCAAAAGTCATCTAAAAAAAATTACATTTCATCAAACACCAGCCCATCTGCTACTACTTTACATGAACAAGCCAGACTAAACAACAATATATCGCATCAACACCACCAAATTCACATGCATAAGCCGTATATCACGAAGATCACGATAAAAAAAAAGAAAAAAAAAGAAAAAGAAATCCAAAATTTACCAGCTTGCCTGGTTCGTTGCTCTTGTTGAAGTTTGCTTGCTAATGTGGCAAAGGATCACCAGTCCCTCTTCCACCATCTCTCTCTCTCCCCCTCTCTCTCTCAAACAAACTTGTCCCTCTTCCGCCATATCTCTCTTTCTCCCTCCTCCTCTCTCAAACACACCGGGCGTACAAGAAGGAAGAATAGGCTAGAGAAGGTGACCAAGCTTGTATTCACTTGTGAGATGAATACAAATGAGGGGAAGAGACCCCTTATATGTTAATACGGGCTTAATCACAACCATAAATCTCTCCTCAATTTAACAGTGGAAATTGTATTTTCTCATTTACCAACTTCCCACATTTATTATAGAAGCCTCTATAATAATGTACAATTACAATATTGCCCACCCTTGGGAACATTCTAGAGAACAATAGAGAAGCTCGGCTGTTATTCTAGATAACACTAGAGAAGCTCGCCTGGTCTTCTCGGATCATTCATGGTCCTTCCAGTATATGGAAACCTTAGGGTCGTGACATTCTCCCCCACCTAATCAAGTGATGCCATTGTTGTGTCTTTGGAATTGCATCGACTTGCTTCTTGAATTGCCAAAGAGCATCTGTGGGTTTCCAACTTGCTTCACTCTCTAGAACACCCTTCCATCGAATCAAATACTCATGCTTCGATGCACAATACCGCTTCCATATGACTCAATCCACCATGATGAAGTCAATGTCTCAATCATACGAGATTTTTGCCCCAAGTGGCGCCCTACATTATCTGCTCATCCTAAAGACTCCTAAAAGTAGAACGATATGCAATGGTCACTTGGGAATCACAATTCTACGGAGATGGACAAAAAAAATATAGTGAAGATCCTATGCATTCGATTTTGACCAATTCATCACTAAAACTATTGGTATTCTTGAGACGCTACAGCAGAAACATACTGGGAATTTTGGTTAGCAGTTCGATGGCTCTTGAACATCAAGAGCTTAATCAACTACACTAACCCATTCGCACATTCTTCCACAAAAAAACTACCTGTTTTATCACCCAAACAAAGTCACCTGCTATCAAGAATTCACTAGCATACTGTTGATGTTGCCATAAAAAATCAGAGTAATTACCTTCGAAAGCCATACTACGATTGTAGTCATGAACTAAGACTAACTGGCTCCACTATTGGAGCAGCGCAAACAGCAAAATATATATTTTCTTCATGAGAAAATAGAATTCAAAAACAAAAAGCGAATGATATGAATAAATATGTCTCTCTTATTTTCATGCGACAATGAAACAACCACTAAATATGGTTCTATCTAGTGAAAAAATCACTTTTTTAAACAAATTTGCTTGAATTACTAGCAAAACTTAAGAATCAAGTAATTACCTTCGAAAGCCATACTATGATTCTAGTCATGAACAACTCACTAGCTCCTCTATTGAAGTAGCGTAAATAGCAAAATATATACTTTCTTCATGAGAAAATATAATTTAAAAAGAAAAAGCGAGTGATATAAATAAATATGTCTCTTATTTTCATACTAGAGTGAAATGACAACTAAATATGGTTCTATCTAATGAAAAAAATCACTTTTTTTTTTTTTTATAACAAATTTGCTTGAATTACTGGCAAAACTTAAGATAGTCCAAAAGGGGAATAGTGGCCCAAGCAAGCTTCTCAACGTTGGGGAACTATATATATAGTATTCTTCTCTTCCAATAATGAGCGAGTTGGCCAAACATAGCATTGCATTATAAATTCGACGTATCCACAACTCTAACATCTAAGTATTGTGATAGATTATTGCAGCATTTTAAGCAAGTGAATCATATTTAGAAGAGTTTATGTAGCTGACGCTGATGTGACCATAGGGTCACCAAAGACCCCCATATCCACACAACATTTGCTCTCTCTCTCCATCCCTCCCGGCACACCACCTTGGCGTTTAGCCCGCCATCTTCCTCCATCCTCGCTGATGCTACCGCCCATCCTCCACCACGAACGCCCCATCCCCCATAGCCGACCCGCCACCTTCCAAGGCACCATTGTATACAATTGGGAAAAGAAGTTTCATAAAATAGCATCGATGAAAGTTGATAAATAATTTGTTTTCCTTTTGGCCAAAAGAATATGATAACAAGTCTCTTTGAAAAGCATTTCTTTATCATCCTTGTCAGTGTAACTACTATAATCGAGAAAAAATTACATTCACTAGTTGTACAAGGTCATCTACACATTGGTCAATTCAGAATGTGACACATGTCGCGTTGGACCTACCTTGCAAAAATCTCTCTCTTTGTCATTCACAGCCACATGCTCAAAGCTCCAATGGCCATGGCTTCCGCAAGCTTGAGCTCAAGTGACACCATGGTAGCAAGATGTCAAAGCTCAGGTGACCATGGCTACAAGCTTGAGATATGAAAGCCATGGTCGTGACCTCATGCTCAAGTCGCCATGGCTGCTGCTAGCTTGAGTTCAAGCTAGCAACTTTTGGCTCAAGCAAGAACTTCATGGCCATGGAAGCTAGAGACTTCATATTGAGCGTTTGTGTCCTCGAGTGTCTCAATCTAGCAGCCATAAACTAGAGTTTGTTGCGATGAATGAAGAGATGGAGTCTCTTCATAAAAACTAAACTTGGAATCTTGTGAAATTCCCTTAGAGTAAAAAAGCCGTTGGATGCAAGCGAGTCTTCAAAAGAAAAAAAGGGAATCCAGGGGTTGAAGATGAAAGATTCAAAACACATTCGGTAGCGAAAGGTTTTAGTAATAAGGAGATGATCGACTTTAATGAAATGTTCTTTTTTAGTTGTGCTTGAAAGGGTTAGTAATAACACCTAGAGGAGGGTGAATAAGTGTAATAAAAATTCTCGCAAGATTCAGAAGTAATAATTGCTTGTAGAAAATCAAAGACGAATTCAGACTTTAACAGTCTTAAACTTGAACAGATAAATAAAGCTACTAATCAAAATAAAAGAGTTGAGAGAAGAGAATAAGAACACAATGTTTATAGTGGTTCGACTTAAATCAAATCTACGTCCACTCTCCCGCGTTGATAGCCTATTGGCTGGATTTCACTAAGAATTCAAAAGAGACTTTAGAGTCTTGCAATCTCGACTTCACAGTGAAGAGTTTATCTCTCACAAAGTCTCACTATGAGTTTCTCTCTTTTGTATACAACTTTGAGCTCAGTGAAATAGCAAGGAACTAGGAAGCTTCAGACTTTGAAAATTTTCTTTCACGCACTATCTGAACAACTTAGAGAGTCCGCCTTAAATACTCCTCCATGCCTTCATGACTGTTGGCACTTTTCAAATGAATTCTTCCAATCTACCTGTTTGACAGAATCAATCAAGGAGATCTCGAGTCGTTAGATGATTTGTAATGAAAGCCCGTCAATCATGTTTGCCCATACAATCAGGATCTTGGTTTCCATAAGTAGAACTTTCAAAGTTTGCTTGCCTTCGAAACGATTTGATTATCGGAGTTGATTCCAATAAAGATAGTCAATCATATAGGTGCTATATCCAGCCATAAGGTCATCCGTAAGCCATACAAATTGAATCCTTGAAGAAATAAAAATAATCTCGCATTTGGATAAGTCTTCATTCTTCAGTCTAGAAACTGTCAGTGTGGGCAGACTTTGAATCTAAAGTCTGGCGGTCTTCAAACTTTGATTCTAAAGTCTAGAAGTCTTCAGACTAGACTTTCTGGAAATGTTTTGTCAACTTTAAAACAGTAAAGGAGTTTTCTCCAACAGTGCTACATAGTTCTATTCGAATGCGTTGGCCACTATGGCCACAAGCTTGAAGCTCAAGTGGCTATTGCCACGAGCTTGAGGCCGAGCTCGAAACCCGAGCAACTAAGACTACCCCAAGCTCCGAGTTTGAGGTTGAGCTCGCAGCCATGAGCCTTGTGCTCAGGCTCGAGCTCTGGCCATGGCGGACACAAGAGAAAAGAAGAAAAGCAAGTGCTAAATAGAGAAGATGGGCTTGACGCAAGCATGACTAACAAGCTCTTAGCTCGAGGTTGAGCTTTGTGGCCATGGTGGCTAGGAGCCTTGGGCTCGAGTTCCATGGCCAAGGATGGAGAAGAAGTTAGTGATGCCAATTTGGACGAGCTGTTGGGAGACACTTTGACGTCATATGATCTTGGCGGAGATATGAGGAATTGGAGAGGGAGTTGGAGAGACAAAGTCGAGAGAGAGAGAGTGACAAGATAGGAGGGAGTTAAGTGGGCTCCACATCGAACACAAATTGCCACATGAATGGACTATGACATGGATGACGTTGCATTAGAGTTGTATGTAATATTTTCTCACTCTCATCAATGTGTGTTTTTTCTGTTAATTGTTTATTAGATTTTCTTGTTCTTCTGGGCTGGTACAAAAACAAAAAAAAGGAAAAACCACAACAGATGCAACGGAGTTCGAAAAATCATAGATAAAACTATTGCTTCAAAAGCTAACTCAGAAAAATATTACATTTCGTCAAACGCTTTGCCCATCTGCTACTACTTCACATGAAAAAGCCAAACTAAACGACAATATATTGCGTCAGTAGCACTGAATTCATATACACAAGGTGTATATCATGAAGACCACGATAAAAAAAAAAAAAAATCCAAAATTTACCAGCTTGCAAGGTTCGTTGCTCTTGTTGAGTTGCTTGCTCCACGACTCGATGCATTGGCAAAAGATCACCTGTCCATCTTCCACCATCTCTCCCCCTCCCTCTCCCTCTCTCAAACAAAGTCATCTCACTTCCACCATACCTCTCTCTCTCCCTCCTCCTCTCTCAAACACACCTGGACGCAAGAAGAAAGAAGAGAAGGTCGGCACCTTTATATTGAGATGGATACAAATGAGGGGAAGAGACCCCTTTATATATTAATATAGGCTTAATCACGATCGTAAATCTCTCATCAATCTAACAATGGAGATTGTATCTTCCCATCTACCAACTTTCTGCATTTATTATAGAAGACTCTAGAATAATGTACAATTACAGTATTGCCCATCCTTGAGAACATTCTAGAGAACACTAGAAAAGCTTGCCCAATCTTCTAGGATGTTTCATGGTCCTTCCGGTGTAGGAAACGTCGGGACCGTGGCATTTTCCCCCACCTAATTGGGTGATGCCTTGTTGTGTCTTCGCGATTGCATCAACTTGCTTCTTGAATGCCAAAGAGCGTCTGTGGGTTTCCAAATCAAATTCTCATGCTTCTGCACACGATATCGCTTCCATATGACTCAATCCACCATGATGAAGTGGACGTATCGATCATACAAGGTTTTTGCCCCAAGTGGCGCCCTTTGCAACTCTCCTCAATCTAGATCTTCCTTGTCTACATGGAAAAGTTTAAGCATACTAACGTGAAACATCGATGTACCTTTAATTTTGGCAAGACCTACAGCTTATATGCAACCTTCGCAACTTGTTGCGTTGGTCGGAATGGCCCCTTGTAGAGACTGATGAATCCT
The DNA here is from genome assembly GCA_016097605.1 of Eucalyptus guilfoylei. Lineage (NCBI taxonomy): Eukaryota > Viridiplantae > Streptophyta > Magnoliopsida > Myrtales > Myrtaceae > Eucalyptus > Eucalyptus guilfoylei. Next base: position 29,479,079 of record CM027868.1, on the reverse strand, counting down.
ATGTGCACATCCTGATATTGAAGAACCCAGTGTAGCTTGGCCAACACTAGTCTTTGATTTGATATTCCACATGTGTCGCTTCTTATCGGCCTACTTCTTTCATTTGCTTCGAAGCCTTATGTAAACAAGTTGGCCTACTTCTTTCATTTGCTTCAAAGCCTTATGTAAACAAGTCCGTGCCAAGTCCACCTATGCTTGTCACTCCTTGGTGAACTTGTAAGTGGATGGGCTATTCTCTCGATAGCCTGTTGCAATTGTACTCGGAGTGAGTGGTTACTGTTCCCATCACGATCTCGAACGGACTTTGGGTCGTGGACTTGTTCCGCTATAGGTTATAGGAGAACAAAGCTACATCAATCAACTTTGCCAAATCCTTTTGAGTTCTGCTTATGTAGTGTTGGAGGTACAACACCGAATTCCTTCACCTACTCCGTCTAATCGTCTATTTGGGGATGTAGACTTGCGAAGAAGTTGAGATCCGACCCTAGTAGCTTGAAGAGTTCGATTTAAAATCATCTAATGAATCGAGGATCACAATCGCTCACAATCGTTTGTGGCACTCCCCAATACTTGATAATGTGCTTCAGAAATAATCTGACCACCTCCTTCGCTGGAAATCTAGTAGGTATGAACGTCGCATACTTAGAAAACCGATCCACCACGACCATGACAGTCTAACACCCTTCTATTTAAGCAACTTTATGATAAATCCATGGAGATGCTCTCCCATAGACGCTCCTGGACAGGAAGTGGTTCTAAAAGCCCTACTGGCAAACATTGTTCCATGACTACGCAACCCAAATGGATTGGCTAATTAGATACCAAGACAGAATCGCCTCTCCTCACTTAACCATACACTGCCAGCAAGACAAACAAGAAAGAAAGTAAAAAAAAAAGGAAATAAAATGGGTACCAAAGTCTGTTGTAGGCTTAAGTTACGAGGTAAATTAGCATGAACTAGTGTTTGAGTCCACTTCGTTTTCTGTTTTGGCTGGGACGAACAATGAGGACCCAGTTGAGATATTCATGTGGGGAGTGGATCCCGGTGCGACCATTTGCTGTTGTTAACCCCGTGCAGTTCCTGATAAATTGTTAGCGTTCGGCATTCCAATTTCTTGGCTTCAACATGCTTTATGCATTTAGTTATAGCACCAGGTCTCTGTTTCATCAGGCCACCTAACTGCTTATCGGTATCAAATGCACGCAACCGATGAGGATGTGACCCACCGATGCAGTTGCCAAATTACCAAGTAAAGCAGCAGGTTCAACCCTAGCACAGTTGCGGAATGATATTTCCTGTCTGTCAATAATGAGCACCATCGGGATGCTGTCCATCCATGACGCAGAGATTGCATGATCTGCCAAATTTTATTGGAGGGACTCGCCTCTTTTCTGTTTTCCCTTTCGGTTTCTGAGGAAGATGCCGTAAGTGAGGTCCAAGAGGAACAACTCCCAAGGATAATAGTGTCTTTAGAACTCATTCAGGTCCTATCAAACCTCATCCCAGATTATCCAGCAATATTACGTAGAAGCACCATCTACGGTTAAAACACTATCTGCATGAGACTTGCCATACATTATTTGCTCATCCTAAATACTCCCAAAGTAGCATGATATGTGTTATTTTCGCTTGGGAATCACAATTCTACAGAGATGGACGTAAGGTGCTGCGAGACATTCGACACAGTGAATGTAGACAGGCATGTCTACTGAAAACCAGATTCAAACCAATCTCATAACATCAAAGGGACACTGTATGCAACTCCTTAAAAGAAAGAAAGAGAGATGGTATGTAGCTTGGTCGATAGCATTTATATAATGATTAAGCTGAAGCGGTTGCCATGTGCTTAGCTAAAGTCATCTGCAGCTGATCCTTCTGGGCTCCTACCACCCTGTCAACAATCTTTCCTCCCTTCACAAACATGAAAGTCGGCATCGCCTCCACGGCCCACTCTTGAGCGACCGTCTGCAAAAGAACGGAAAGTCATTCCTTCACGAGTTCGACAACACTTGCAGAGCAGAACTTAGACAGCTAGGCTGTCATCTATTAAGACAAATTTCCATCATTCATATAGGCCCTGGAAATGTAGTCCTTGGATTATTTTACCTTCAGCTCATCAACATCAACTTTCAGAAAAAGAACATTAGGGAATTTCTTGGCCAGCTCAGCTAGGAATGGTGCAATGAAACGGCATGGTCCGCACCATGAAGCAGTGAAATCGACAACCACCTGTTTCAAACAAAAAAGAAACAAACAAACTCGGTGAACATCATATGCCTTTCAATCCTGACCAATTTGTCACCAAAGCTACTGGCGTTGTAAAATCAGACGCTACAGCAGAAACATCCTGGAAATATTTAATTGGCAGTTCAATGGCTCATGAACAGGAAGAGCTTAATCAGCCACACTGACTCATTTGCTCATTCTTCCACTAAATTATACTGAAAGAAAAATAATACCTGTACTATCACCCAAACAAAGTCACCTGCTATTAAGAGTTCACTGGCAGACTGCTGTTATTGCCATAAAAAATCAAGAGTACTTACCTTCGAAAGCCATACAACAACACTAGTCATGAACTATGACTCAGCCAGCTCCTCTATAGTACTAGTAGAGAAGCAATGCATGTAATTTCTTCATGAGAAAATAGAATTCAAAAGAAAAGGAGAGTGATATGAACAAATTTCTCTCCCTTGATTTCACACGAGAGTAAAAAGATGACAGTATGATTCTACTTAGCGAAAAGAATCACTTTTCTTGCGAGATTTACTTGAGTTACAAGCAAAACTTAAGATAGTCCAAAAGGAGAACGATCAACCAAGCAACCTAATCAACATCGGGGAACTATATACTGAGTATTCTTCCCGTCCTATGCTTAGCTTGGCCAGACATGGCGCCGCATTATAAACTCAGGTAAAATGCCATATCAACCCCTATTCACAACTTCGGCATAGTAAGTGTTGCGACAGACTGTTTGTGGCATTTCAAACAAGTGACTCATATTCGGGAGGAGGTTATATGTAGCCGACGCGGCAAGCCATCACACTTTAACGCACTGCCTGTCAATTTACAGCCACGCACATAAAAACCCTAATCAGCAAAGACAGCCGAACCCGCACGATCTCTGCGCTCTCTCTCTTCCTCGGCCTCCAGCCAGCCATCCTCCACCATCCCCCCACAGCCGGCCCGCCACCTTCCAACGCGCAGCTGTCGCCTCCAGATCCCGTTCCCATCACATACGATTTCGGGAAAAAAAGAAGAAAAAAGTCTTATTGAACAACACTCAGTCTGAACGATGAAAGTTGATGGTAATCTCCTTGAAAAGCATTGCTTCTCTTCCCTGTCAGCGTCATTGCTCAGATCAACGTGCTTCTTTCTGATAAATTGTTTTCTTTTTCTCCGTTCCACCGATTAGGTTTTCTCGTTCGTCCCGGCCGGAGCCAAAAAAAGAAAAGAAAAAAAGGACCGCAAACAAATGCGCGGCCGATCCAGAAGAATCAAAGACAAACTACCGCCTCGAAAGCCGGCTCGAGATTGCATTTCGTCGAACGCCATGCCCATCTGCTACGACTACTTTCACGCGCGGACGCGAACCAGACGACAATGCATCGCATCGACAACGCCAGATTCATGTGCACAACGCATGAAAAGGATCCGAAAATTTCTCACCAGCTTGTCGGGTTCGTTGCTCTTGGCGATCTGCTCGCTCCACGACTCGGCGCTGTGGCAACTGATCACCTGACCCTCTTCCGCCATCTCCCTCTCTCTCTCTCTCTCTCTCTCTCTCACAAACACGCGCGCGCACAAGAAGGAAGGAGGAAGAATGATGATGGAAGAAGGAGAGAAGGTGGCCACGTTATTGATGGAAAACCGCCTTCCTGCGCATTTAAGAAAATTGGTAAACTTCCCTTAAAATACGTACGACGCCAGCTCGCGTTTGATCCTGTCGTTTTGTCGTAAATTGCAACTTTGCCGCCGACGGATAAGGATCGTCTCCCTCGCTGAAACGATGGACTCGTGCTCAATTTGTCGCAATCGGCACTTTTTTTTTTTTTTTTTGACAATCGGCACTTCAAAAAGAGAGTAAAGAAAAGCTTGTACAAATCTAAAATCTAAAAGATATCATTTTACAAAAGAATTTGTATCACAGTCTTAACCCAGAAATAATTTACTCAAAAGCAAATGTACTCTAACTAACCAAGTACTCTCGTATAGGACCAATGAAATTAATTTATCACATAAAAAATCATTCTGTAGAGTCAAATTCCACTCATCCGAAAAATTCTTTCAGATAACACGACGTGTTCTAAAGCTAAGCTTCTATTTATTTTCCAAAAAATGAATAATTTAAAAATTATTTTCTCACCTGAAATACTTAACCAATGAAACGTATTTTTATTATTGATAATAATTTATATTTAAATATTTTATGATAAAAATATATTTCATCAATTTATCTTTACAAACGATCCAAGCGATTATTTTTGGAAAAACGGCAGATTAAAACGGAAGATTTGAGTAATCCCTAGGCAAAATCTCCTGCCCACCCCTCCAACAGAGAGCACAGCAGACACTACCAACCACAAGGCACTGACTAATTCAAGAGACCAGAAATCAGAATGACGCCGCAGTATATACAGTGTGCACTAAAAACCGCGTCTTGCGTGGGTGATAAGAAATCCGTGCGAAAGTGTTTTTACATGCCACTACGGGGAGAGCTCTACAACTGGATCGCATTCGGAAAGCAGTATGTCCCGAGGAAAAACCACCCCACAAGGAGGAAGGTCAATGATGCCCAGATCGCCAGGAAGGTCGAACCTCCGAGGATGAGCCCGAGCGGGAAGAGGATGACGAATGGCAAGACGGATCTCAAGATCGCCGCCTTGTTCACCCAGCGGCCCTCCAGAAGGAACAGGATAGCCAGGTTCACCATGTTCCATCCGCCGGATCGGAAGCCCAACCTGTTCAGGTTGTTGGCCACGAAGGAGTGGCAGTTGCAAGTGAAGAGGTTGTAGTGATGGTGTTGAAACTCCTGCGTACTCTTTCTCAGTGCTTCGTCCCAAGTCAATACGTCTCTTCCAAATTCATCCTCTTGGTTTTGATCCTCGTTGTAGTCGGATTTACAGGGCAGAAAAAAACACTGTGGAGAACACGTGAACAGATAGCATGACGCCCGGCATAATTCATACTATAGAAAACCACTAACACATGGTTTAGTGCAAAACTGCCTGATAACTATGAAGTGGTGCTATCTCATCTCAAAGTATAGTAAAGAGTTCAATAGCTGAAGTCATGGCCGTTCGGGAAAAAAAAAGTTCACTTCACAATTGAAAAGTGAGCCTACCTTCTCTTTGCTTATCTGTAGGTAACGAGTTGCTGCCCCGAATGTAAAATTATCTACGCATACAAAATTGGGCCCTGCAAAGTCCAAGATTACTCCATCCTCTCGGCATATTCCAACATGCCCGATGAAAGGGATAAACCACGAGATGACCGGAAGGGGTGACCAGACAATGCAGTATGGGAAGCGCGCTCTTCTTGGATCAATTTGAAAGCTTTTAGGAGAACTTTCTTCCATCATTACGTGGTGTTCAGGGTCCATGTTTGATTCCATTTGAAAAGACTAAACACAGTCACCTGCATCGAGTGATGATTGAGACATGAAAACATCCACTAAGCAAACAGCAAAAGAGTCGAAAGACAGTGCAAGGCTAGATAAATCGTGGAATGGTTACTATAACAGAAAAAAAAAAGGGGTGCTCGTTTACTCAAAGTCTTCCTGGTGTGAGTGCCCATGAGACAACAGTTTTAACCGTAAATTTCCTCTGATAAAGCACACGCAAACTGAATAGTGGATTGCAACATCGCATCCTCTAGCAAATCATCAATATAAATCAGTGGAGGAGCATTAGTAATCGGTATGCTACCTTTAGAGACCTGCTGCCTCTATCACATGATTAATTGGATAAATTGTCCATCTAAATACAAAATGGATTGTCTAAAGTACGGGCAACTATCTGGCAGCATTTTCCAGGGGAAAACAAGATATCCTTCATTTCTCTATTTATTAGAGAAATCTAAAGCAAGCCCCATGACTAAAGTCTAAAACCAAACTTCATCTTAGAAATCTAAAGAAACAGACTAGAATGGATTAACCAACTTTTAAGCACATTTCAAGCCCGCAGAAATTACGTAATTTGCAGCCCGGAATTAATACATGACGCCAAACACTTGCATTGGTAGTGGTAACATCAATTATCAACATAATACTCCAAACAGTTACTGCAAATAAAAACAAAAGACAGAACACTGCAAATTATACTCCTGTATGCTGTGCCCAGTTTTACAGATAGTGTGCTTTCTTGACAACTCTCCCTCCTAAATCCAGAGTAATACCACAGAGGCACTTCTTCCATATCCATAACGAGAAGCTCAGTTACTCAGACCTTTCCTCCGATAAAGTCTCCTCACAAATAGTCATGTTCTATCCATCCAGTCAATATATTAACCTGATTTAGTTGAGATGAACAAACATCTCCATCAGCGAACATCAACACCAACGCGTCATGCTCACCTGATTCTCATCAATGAGCGAACCAGCTTCGACGCCGAACACATTATGTGCCTCGACACGACCAAATCAACTTTATCAAGCTACGAAATGGTACGATCAAACCTATCCTGACTAAAGAGAAGCGAACAAATGTCTCAATTGCCGAACTCATCATGCTCACCTGACTCTCATTAATGAGCGAATCAACTACAATGCCAAACACATTACACACCTCGACACAACCGAATCAAGTCAATCAAGCTACGAAATGATAGGATCGAACCTATTCCGACTAAAGAGAACGAAAGAACATCCCCATCGCCGAACATCAACAGCAACTCATCATGCTCACCTCATTCTCCTAAACGACCGAATCAACTTCGACGCCGAACACATTACACGCCTTGAAACAGCCAAATCAAGTTCATCGGGCTACGAATCGATAGAATCGCATCTATTCTGACTAAAGAGAAGCACGCATGCTCTGCATCCGTGGCGATCCATTCCTATCGGCATTTTGACATTCCCAACACAAGACAACACCAGAATCTACCTAGAAAAGCTCACCTCCGGGATCGCGAGAGCCAGAAAAACCACGGAAACGCGGAAAGAAGCGAAGAAACAAATCATCCGAAACGAACGAACCTCCAGGCGAAATCAATCGCTTTCCGTATTCGATCAACTGAACATCGCCGGAGAATCGATGAAAAGCGAAACCTGACTTCCGAATCGAGAGATTACGTCGCCGGCGAGTCGCCGGCGAGAGAGAGAGAGAGAGAGAGAGTTACCTGGTGCGGAGGAGGAGGAACGAAGCTCTCCGGTTCCCGAGTCCGACGGAAGACGAGAAATGGACTTCGGGAGGAATGGGAGATTCGCATCTCCCGGTCCGCCCCGCAGGACCCGGACCGAATGACCGATCGGGTCGGATCAGCGGGGCGGCAATTCCGAAGCGTTTACCAATTTCGCCGTAAACCCCACTTTTATTTATGCTGGAATCCTGCATTTATTCGAATTCGATATCCCCGGGTTCTTTCCATGTTGCAAAAAGTATGATATCTACTATTCATAGAGCATCGATTCCCGATCCGGTTTAGTTCCAAGGTAGAATAAAAAATCGGATTGGGAGAATTGATTGGTCTTGGAACCAGCCACTTTTTTTCCCACTAAAGAGTGCTTGTACACGATGAGAGAGAGACAAATCCTAAAATATTTACTTCATATTTTACTAATTTTTTTTAAGAAATAAGATATAAGTAGTCATTTCAGTCCGGTCTAGTTTCATTCCCCCTTGGAACTAATTAGCGGATTGCCTCGACACTGGTTTCACTTTTGGAAACCGGGAATCAAACCAACACTCCCAAGAATTACACCCACCTAGCTGATTCGATTTGGTTTGTGTGATCGGCCAATCCTTTTTGCATATCCCTAATATTTATATCTTGCCTTAGGAAATAATGAGAAAAAAAAACGCATTGATTTTCAAATGTGCTTTAAAAATTGTGTTAATATCACGAAAAAGTCCAAATTTGTATACCTATAATAAATTTACTTCAAACCAATTTTTTAATTAATAAACTAGTACAATTATAACAAATTTGTCCTTCGTTAATTTTCGCTAAATTTTACCATCAAATTACTGAATTTAATGACATATGTATCAGTTTGGGGTTTTACCCTCCTTGTTATAGGTACATTAGTTTATAGTTTTTTCGTGATATTAATCCAATTTAATGGAAATTAAATGAGAGAAAATTTGTCATAAATGTACCAATTTGAGTGTTTTTGTGGTCAAAAAATTAATTTTGGGTAAATTTATATAAATCTACTAGTGTGGGATTTTTCACATACTAATCCTTAAAAATTTAAAGTAAAAATATAAACTTTATGTAATTAGCTTATTTGTGATACTTTAAATTATTAGACCTCGTTCATTGTCCATGTCATGGATATCCAAGTAGGTATGATTTCGATCTCTGCCCTTGGTTTTTGTGTTATAATTTTCCGTATTGGATTACATATATAAATTATATTTAATTTTACTGTCAAATTATTGAAAAATGATATATAACAATTGACGAGCATATTAGTTTGTTGTGTTGATATGTATAAGATAAATATAAAATAACACATTTATATTTATGCTTTTTATTGCTATGTTTAATAAGGGTGATTAGAAAGGAAAAGGATGGATTCAAATAATTACGAGAGATATTATTTTGATAGGATTGAGTTATAATGTTGTGTGATTGCTGGCGAGGGACAAAAAAGAGAAGAAAAATTGCATGATTCTCGAGTCTGCCAAACGGGCGGTGGCTATGGATGGAGGGAGAGAGAAATCAAATTTTTATTTTTTAAATTCTAAATCAATGTCCCTGTGCAAGCTGTAATTGAAGATGAATAGAAAAAAATTACGTGTCATATCAGCAGCTAATGTGGCACGATGAAAACGTTGAACAAACGCCACATTAGTAATTAATGGATCATTTAGGGTGTGTATGGTAACACTCCAATTTCTCTACTATTTTGTTCTTTTGTTCCCTAAAATAAAATAAAAACAAAAATTTGTTTGTTAATGTTAACTGATTTTTCTATTTCTTAGAATAAAAAAGTAGCTAGAAAATAAATTTGAAATAGAAACATGAAGTAGAAAAAAGTAATTGCTTGTTTCTTAGAACAATTTCTAGAAATAAATTATTTTCTTTCTTTTCTTCTACTTCCTTGTCACTTGTTGCTCCTCATTGTCCACTACCCCCCATTGGCCGTTGCCAACTACCAGTCACCGCTGCTGGTAGCCGACTGTAGGCCCTTGCCATCAGTCCCCCGCCATCGGCTAAGGAGGAGCAAGAAGAAGAAGAGATGGAAAAAAGAAAAATCTAAAAAAAATTACTAAAAAATTCAAAAAATTCTATGTTATAAAAAATTTGTGGATCATACTAGATGCATTAATTTTTTTTTCTATTTCAAGAATATAAATTTTATATAATTACCAAACGCGTTTTTTTCAAAAATTATTTCAAGGAATAGAAATAGAAAAAGGTTATTTTTGCAAAAAAGTGTTTCTCGTGATAGAAATGTTATTATAAATTTATTTTATTCATCTCTAAGCCCTCATTCTTCCTGACACTCCTCCATCATCAATCACCACCCGCCTTTATGACAAGCAAGCCTCGTAGTGTTACCATCATCGTCAATCTTTTGCTTGGTTGGCAAAACCTGTAAATTATAATTGTATCGTGAAATTCACAAAGACTTGCTTAGGGAGAAACTTTCGTTTTTTCGAAAAAAAGGAAAAAAGAAACTTTCGTTCTGGGTTGGTTCTTTCTAGCTTTGGACAATACATTTAAGAGAAGGAACTGTGGTGTTGGTCCTCGCTATACAATTTTCTAACTTAAGTGAGGTTGAGCCATTATTATGCTCAAAGGGTAATACTAGAAATAATTGATTTAGTGGTGAAATGCATCTTACCGCAAATTGGTTGAGCAAGAAAGGATGGGGTTGTTTGGGCAATTCAAATGAATCTGTCGCTCTAACGACTGAGTCTTATCTGTTTGACTTTGTGTATGTATTGATGAGTCTAGATCGACTCCAGTCCTTGTGTCGTGGCTCTTAGGCATCATCCATCAGCGAACCCACAATTTGTGTCATTGTCTCTCTACTCGAAGATCACGACTACTTGCGAAATTGCCATGTATGGCATCGCTGGCCAGGAGGTACACTAGATCTAAGGTTGCCCATGGTCGGCAATGTTGAATCTAGGCTCGATAATGTTTTGAACATCGAGGGCCTAGATTCGACACACTATGCACAAGGATAGAAGGTAGAGCATCATGGTTTGGGGATTGATGCTCGGGATTAGGGATGAGCATACTTTCAGGTTAAAACTTTGAATCGAAGCAATGGATTGGTGGGATTCCAGCTTTTAAAAATTAAGAAACCTGTTTTGATCGGTAGGTTCTAGGTTTTCGGTAGGTGAAACTTGGATTTGAATAAAGTTTTTGTGTTTTCCTATTTTTGCATGAACCGTATTCCATAACATTTGATGATGAGTATATAATTTGAAACTACTAGTCTAAGCTTTCATTTCATGATTGAGACTTTTATTTTATTAATATTTCATAATCTTTATGTGTCTAAATATAAGTTAAAGTTAGCAGATTTAGCAAGATATGGTGGTCATTAAATACGATGATTCATTATAATCGTTCAATTAATGATATAGGTGGAACTTAAGACCGACCTTAGAACTTATGACAGGGTAATTTGAGGTTCCGAAGTATAATTTCCCAAAAATAAGGATTTCATTCTAGCAAATAAATTCCAGGTTCTAAGTGAAGCTTGTATGAAATATGGAACCATTCACCCCTACTTGGAATTGGGCCTACTGGCTTAGTGCCTTGCTTGTGATAATGGTGAAGCAGAGAGAAGGTGCGCGACCTAATATAGGGATGCCCCAGGAGGTAGAGCTGATTGTTGGGGGTGGCATAGCTCTCCCCTGTGCCATTCTTGCCTTTTACCACCATAAATATCTACTGACTTAACCATCGGAGGGCCCCATGGGCATAATTCCTAAGAACTTCTTTATTTGAGGTGTGTTAAACTTGAATTTGTGTGTTAAAATTTAAGTGCTTAGAAAAGTTTGTAGCTAATTGGTTGCCATGAAGACAAGATAAAATGTAAGGATATACATACCCTTTTGGTCTAATTAACCACTAACTAAGTCACTATAAAATTAATCATTAGAGTTTGCCCTGGTGGCCATCTTTCCCACATGAGTAGGAAAAGTTGAGAGGGTTTGAATTCTCATCTTCTTAAGGGAGATTGGGTTAGGGATGTTTTAATTTTAAGTATAGGTTTCAACATTCATACCTTATAGGACAAATATTTAAGAGTGGGTTGAGAATTATAATATGACAAACAAAAAAGAAATGATTATGGAATTTATAAAATAAGAGTCGAGAGAATATGACGAATATAAAAAAAAAGTCACTATGGAATTTATAAAACAAAATGTTATGTGTCAACGATATGAAATTATGAATTTAGTAGTTGATATACCATATTAGGATACTCTTTTTATAAAAAGGTTCGTAAATTTTAGTTCAAAGTATAATATGTTTCCTAAAATTTTAATTTATTTAATGTGTTATTTGAACTTTAGTCAAGCGTGCAATATTATCCTGAAATTTTTAATTTGTTAATGTGATCTATGAATTACGTGAAAATATTTAATGTTATCTTTCTATTGGCACATCATTAAATACTTTTATATAATATAAGTACCAAATTAAATATGTATCCAAAATTGAATAATTATATTGAATAAATTAAAAATTTGGGACGTCATTTGGGTTAAAATTTCAGATATCATGTTCAACAAATTGGGTAAAGTTCATGGTCATTTTGTGTGATTTTCCCCTGCATCTTTTTCACTCCCTTCGCTCGCCTGCTACTCACAGAGGTCGCGATCCTCCCCTTTCGCTCGAAATCCATCGTCGTTCGGCCCGTCGCCGGTCGGAACCCGCAAGGCCCCCGACCCGCGCCGGGAGCAGCAACCGCGATCGGCGGTTCCCGGAAATGGCGCCGAAGAAGGAAGCGCCCGTGGTCGTCGACATCGAGAGCAGCGACGACGAAGGCTCCGTAGAAGTGGTGAGACGGGTCGCCGACGACGTCGACCGTAAACCGGCGATCAGCAACGCGGCGATTCTCGCCGGGACGCCTCCGCCTCCGCCTCCGGCGGCCGCCGGCGACGGCCTAGAGTCTCGAAGCTTCTGGAAAGCCGGGAACTATGCGGTGGCGCCCGATATGAAGCTGGCTTCCGACTCGAGTCCGTTTCGGTCGCCTCTCGGCTTGTGCATGCGGGCTAGGTTTTGTGTGTGTGAGTGCTTGATGCGATTTCTTTCGATGTGCAGGCCTGCTGGAATATGCTCGTGTCCATCCCAAGTTTCTTCACTCGAACGCGACTTCTCACAAATGGGCATTTGGAGGTGATTTTTTTTTTTTTTTTAGTGAACTGTAGTAAAGATTTCGTTATCCACTTGTGTTGTCAACTGGAAATAGCGTGGGGGACGTACATTGCTGCTTGTGTATGTTTCCAGTATTTGCTAATCAGGAGCTTAGCTGGAGATTTTTATGCAGTTTTTGGGGCATTGATGTTCATTAGGTAATGGTTATTGTGTTTTGCTCCTGAAATGTTTCTCCGTTCTCAAAGATGGGCATTTGCAAGTCAATTTTAAGTGAACCAAAGAAGATGAACTTTAATGTATGTTTATCTAGTGGTAGAGCTTTTAATTCGTCGTATGTCTGTGCATTGAGCACTGTCAATGGTTGAGCTCAGCTGCGTGCTTGTGTGGTCATTCAATATTTGTGAAGTAACTTGATGGTGCTTATGCAAATTGTCATATGTTGGCGACTGAATTCATGAGGTCAATGATGGACGTTTGCTCTTTCTGACTCAGTTCATTCGTTGGCTAAAATGGCCACCTCTTGTACAAACACTTTAATTGTAATGATTTCTTGAGGTTGAAGGTACATGTCCCTAAAAATTATTATTCCCATCTCAAGGTCAATTTTGTGAGGTGATTGTGAGATTGTATCTTTTTGTTTTTTCTTTCAGCCTCAGGTGGAGGCAATTCTTCTTTTCGAGAAAACTCACATGGTTTGCATGTATGATATTTTATATGGTCAAGAGATTTGTTAGATAGACACGCCTTTCAATATCAAAGCATAGGTCACGAGTCGAATTTTGAAAATACCTCTTGTTTTATTTTATCTATTACTCTCTATAGTTGTGTCCGATTTCTTGTTACACGATTATTTGTGGATGTGGTTACGTTCACATAAGGCCCTGCTTACATGTGAGGCAGGGTGTTAAGAATCATGTCATATATACATTGTTGGTCTATTTCCTGGTCGTTTAAACTTTTGAAAAAAGGGTACGTCAAACAAATAATGAAACTGCGAGCATTCTGATGTAGAATCCTTTTGGTTATCACCTTTATATGATAATTGGTTGCTTATGGGGATGAGGGCTCAATGACTTTGCGATTTGCCCTTTTGGTAGTAACGCTATGCATATATTAAGATCTTTGGCAATTCATTTTATTAGGAAAATGAAAGAAGCCAAGAGAAACGAAATTGCTGTTTTGGTTGAGATTCTTATTCAGGCTTTAAGCAAAAGTGAGAATGTACAAGCAAGTGTTTTATATTGGAAATATTTTTCAGTGGGAAGACATGAAGTGTTATTCAATTTCCATCCATTTCCTTCATCTTTTATCAGCCAAAAGGAGGAAATATGTCTGTATGTCGTTATTTTTTATTCAGTTCCTTTGCATCCATTAATTCAAACATGGGAAAAGTTTCCACCACTAAATATTGCAGCTTTAACGTGTCAGTATTTGAAACATTAAATATTGAGTGTTTTTCCTCTCCCCTAGAAACATCAAGGACCCTTCAGGTAAAAGTTCATGTAATTTAAACCAGCTTACAGATACAGTCAAAAACTTGTATCTCATGTCAAAAGATGTCATTGCATACCTATTCAAGATCTGCTTTATTCTATAGTTTGCACAGTATTGATTGGGCAGAATATGGCACAAGTACAGATAAGTGTTAGTACACTATGTAACATTTTTATTCATTTGTGAGGATTTTATTTTACAGTTGCCAAACAGGTGATACTTGTTTTCATTTTTATGAGGTTTGTATATGAAGTTAGAGAGATTAATCTTGATGGGGACAGATTTGTATTTGATGTTTGTTATTTAGTGTGGATGAAATTCTTAGTTTCTATTAAGTCTTCATCGGTTTACCTTCTCATCCCTCCTTTCTGCAGCAATTGCTGAGCTCCTGGACAATGCTGTAGATGAGGTATGCGAAAGAATTCTCTCTTTGGAATTCTTGCATCGGGAACAGTTCGTAGATTCTTCTTATGTGTATGAATTTGTCTAATAATCAGCTAAATACAAATCCCTTGATAGCAAAAAGCTGGAAGAGGGGAATCTTTGGTTTGTTCTTTTGGTTATAAGCATAATTGAAACTGCAGAATTCTAATAGTATCGTTTTAAGTGTGATATTGAAATTGCATTTGCACATAGTTGAAACAGTTTAGGCATTTAAACATTGGTCAAGTAAAAATCAAAGTACACTTAGGCAGCTTTTCTTTTATTGATGGATGTGTCTGTAATTTACCTGAGATCTGGTTGCTGATGCTGTTCTGGTGAGTTTATGACCAGCATAAACAGGGATTACAGGACAAGAGTTGCTCTAAAAAGTGTTAGTACATTTGTCATACTTACCACAATACCGAGGCTATTGCCACAATGCTAACTTCAAATCATAAGTGGACAAAACATTCATTTGTGGATAGATTCCGAAGGAGGCAAAACAGGTCAAAAATCAATTTAAGGAGATAGCAAGGGGAGAGAGGGAGAGAGCATGTGCACTAAAACTAGATATCGTGAAGAAACGATGGGTTGACCTTTGCCTCGATTTTTTTGACTCACATTCACTTGAAGAAGTACCTTCAATCCCCTACTGACTGATTTGGTATCTTGCTCCTATGAAACAATTTGTTGATTCTTGGTGATGAATGATAGGTTTTGGTAGTTAACCGGCAAGATCCGCGTGGATTTTAACTTAACTGGTGTTTTTTTTTTCTTTTTGGGTCAAAAGGAATCTATATTGTTCCAGAAATCCTTTTCTTCGTTCATCTTGAATGTGCTTTTCTAGTCTTTTTCTTTGTGCTTGGCCCAATGTTATTTGCTACTTATGTTCTTCAATGTATAATAAGCTTCGTCTAAAGATGCTTTTCTGGTTCTGAATTGCATACTACTTTTACCTATTGGCTCCATTCCATATGTCATATTATCTTTTTGGTTGAAAGCATATATGCTGCTATATGCCCTTCTCCGTTCATCTTGTCTGTGCTTTTTCAGTCCTTTTCTTTGTGGTTGGGCTTGTGATTTTGAATTTTCTAGTTGACTTTACTGTTCTAAAATGTAGTGCCTATAGGCTTAGTCTGACTATGCCTTTTCTGGTTTTGACACTGTACTACCTTTACCTTTCGGCTCTATTGCAAAGTCTCATCTTATTTATTAATTTGAAGGGTGGTGCTCTGATCAATTTTTACCGTTGATACAGTGATGTTCGATCTTGTTGATTCTGATTCTGTTCTGTACAGGATCATTGAGAACATTAATTCCAGTGTTGCAAATTGCTTGTATATTATGAAAAGAAAAGAATGTTCTGAATTATGAATCATTGAGGAAACAGTGTAATTACCTAATATCGAGAATCAAAATGAAAATTCCAAGAGATCGGGACCATTTTATATTCTATGTTGTTGATCAATGTTGGCTCTCTTACTGCTCTGTCTTTTTAAATGTCAATATTGTTAGCTGTTACACTCTAAAAGGTTTTCTTTGGTAGCAGATTCTTTCCTGGGAGTTATTTTTGAAATTTTGTATGTGGCATTCACTGGATCATAATGATTAATTTGATTTTGATTTGCACGCTTATAGATTCTATTAAGGAAATAAAGAATGGTTTTACAAAGAATTATGCATTTTCAAATGATGGTTGGGACTGATTGAGCATTTCCAATATCATTCTTAGATACATAATGGGGCGACGTTTGTGAAAATTGACAAAATTGATATCCTCAAGGACAACTCCCCAGCATTACTGATCCAAGGCATGGGACTTCATACTTTACTCTTCAAAATGGCAGTGTATGTATTTCAGATAAGTTCAAGTTATCATTTTGCCAACTATGCAGATGATGGAGGTGGAATGGATCCAGATGGTATCAGGAAATGCATGAGCTTGGGGTATTCTTCAAAGAAGTCGAACACTACGATAGGACAATGTAATTGACATTAACTGTTTTCACCTTTTATCAGCTGGTGATCTAATTGAAGGATTTTTCTTTTGCTTTAATCCTAATTTCATTATTCCTCAAGCTCATTCAGCTCTTTGGTCCTTTTGCACTGAAGTTTGTTCTGGATCAATTATGGAACCAACATTGAGGTTCACTCATTGGCAATTCTGACCGAGTTATTTGAGTGAAATGCTTGCATATATGTCCAGTCTAAGGTAGACTTACCGATATTTAAACCTAGGGAAGTGGATGATATATCTTTAGCTCCTAATGTCAACTATCTTGAGATCTATGAATTACATTTACGCTTCCTTTTGTGATGATCTCTAGATCCTCGTCATGCCTCTGCCCTCATTTCTTTGGGGACATAGGAAACTGTGCTTGTAAAGTAAACAGGTATTGTCATGGGCTGAGATTATTGAGCTATTCATGGCATAAGCAGTGGCCTTCATCTCCATCTTAGAATATAGGATCAGGCAACCAGTATAAATAATTACTAGCATTCATCACTAACAATGTGCAAAGAAGAACCAGACTGACGCTCTCCTCTCATTTTGCAACCTTTCGATTCCTTGAAAGTTTCCATTACTCGTTCTAGCATATTTCTGATTTCCTTTTAGAGTCTTGCAATTTCTGGCATACTATTTGCGTTTTTGTTTGCTTCATATATTATTGAACTTAATGCATGTGTTCCCCACTCATGGTTACGAGGATGTATTTCCAGATGGAAATGGATTCAAGACAAGTACAATGAGACTAGGTGCTGATGTAATTGTTTTTACTCGTGCTATTCGTGCTGGGTAATTGACGCTCCTTTATTTACTGTACCCTTTGCATTCTTATTTTCTTAATAATGGGTGCTGTTTGTACAGACTTTAGAGTTCATTTTTAGTGGTCATTTGGTACTAAGTTATGCTTTTCTTTGTTATATATTTTTCCATTTTGGTAAGTTATTGGTGCCATGTGGTTTCTTTTTTATCAAGTACATCTATGTCTAAATTGATATGTTATTTACTAAACAACACTTCTTATATTAGATTCAATTTTTTTCATCATTCACAGTAATATGTTATATGCATGAGTGTATGATGTAAGTCTTTAATTCTATTCTATTAATGCTAAGTCCCTTCTTATGTCAGATGACATGGCATGTAAGACCTGCAACATAATTTGAGTGGCTTTAACCAGTATTTAAGAATTTGGGAACCGTAGGGCAATCTTTCTGAAGGTTGTTATAACTTATTCAACCATATTGGATCTGGTGTCTTGTCTTGTTCTGAAGGACTGTTATTTATTTGGCTTCAAACTGGTAGTTTGATAAGTAAAGTCTAATCTCTCCTCTTGTGACCTCATTCAATTTCCTTTTTCCATTTTCCATTGAGTCTTTCACTAAGTTGGTCGAGGGCTAACTTCTTCAAAAGTTTGAGCTTGTGTATTATGCTGCCACTTTTATTTTGTATTGTACAGCTTCCTGAGTTGTAAGCTGATTAATGGAATCTTAGCATTTGCAAACTATAGATACAAGCCTATAAGAAACAAAACTAATTCTAGTTTATGACTCGATCTTACCTCTTCCTAAAGGGGGCAACTTGCTTGCAACATAATTTCCCTTTCTTAGCAGATTGATAAGCTTCTCTTCAATGATCATCAAGTTCAACTTATTAGAGTACATTAATAATTAAATCGAATTGCTAAGCAGTAGCTTCACTTGAAAAAATACTTCCAGAATCAGCTCTTTTTTTCATTTTCCATATATGATGCATAGGAATCTAAGTTGTATTTGTGTGATATTAGGAACTTCTGCTGTAGAGCATTTGTGCATATTTTCCTTCATTATGAAGAATATGTCATAGATTCTTGAATCATTTATGAATTTGGTCTCAGCTTGGTTTCTATAAAAGGTGCTATTTTTTGAATTCATTTTGAGGCAAAGATTAGTTCGTGCCCTGGAAATCTAATTTTTATCACTGACTTCTCTTTACTTGCTCAGTTCTTGGTCTGAGATCTACTAGTACTTTGTATTAGAACCTGATATTTTCTTTAATGTTCTTTTAGCCGAGCAACCCAAAGCATTGGGCTTCTATCGTACACCTTTTTGAGGACAACCGGGCAGGATGATGTCATTGTCCCAATGGTGATTCTTTTATTTCTATATTAAGTTTGCACTCTGAGGATTTACTTATTCATCCTCGTTAGTCCTATCTTGCCGCTACATCATCTGTGTCTCACTCTTAGCACTTTGTATCTATCTGTGTAACAGAAACATTATGATTCTGATTAATTGCCTGATTGGGCTAGAAATATGCTTCAAGCTTCATTGGAATTTTGGCAATTAACATCAGCAGAGGTTGGCACTGGTTTTTGGAGCTTTGTTAGGTTCCTACAACTTAAAAATCTTAAAAGATTAATTGCTCTATCATTTTGTTAGCGGAAAGCAAAGTTGAATGCAGATGAAATCTGTAGATATGTTCTCTCCATGGAGTGTCTTGAAGTAGGCCAGTTTCTTTAAAGCTTAGCTCCAGTCTAACAGGCACATGCACAGAGTGTACATAAAATGATCTATAGCAAGTGGCTTTGCCATTTCAAATTTGTCCTTGGTGCTTAACTTGTTCTGTAGCAATGAGGGGACTCCAAGTTTGGAATTACTAATTGTAGACACCTCAATTTTGACTAACCATGGGGGAAAGACTTGGGAACTGAAGGAGGTGAAAATGGTCAGACATACCCAACCATTAAACACCCTTGCCCTTCCAAACAATTTGAGTCTGCTCATGCGTCAACAGAGAAGGAAAGGGAAGAGGAAGGAAGAGAAAAAAGGGGGGGGGGGTTGTTTGAGGAGTAGATGCTAGAATCAAATCCGAGTAGAAGTGCGTGTGTTCTAGTACTGTTTGTTCTCTATTTCATCGAGAGGGAACTTCGAAGAGCAGACTTGTGGATGGAGATGATGCAGTGCTTTGTTTGCATGGTTGTGTTGTCCATAATTTGAGCGATGATTTGGTTGTTTCAGGAACTTTTAGGAAGAATTTGTAAAGCAGTGTTCCAGTGATGGTTGCTAATTGTTGAAAATGGCTCTAGTTGCCCATTCTGAGGTGTGTGAGAACTGTGCAAGGACTGGCTGTGAGATGGTGCAGTAGAAAGTGAGAACTACTTCTAATCAGCTTTGATTGTAGGCTCTTAGGTAGTAAAGCTACAACTGCCACTCAGCATTATTATCAATGTGTGGGCTTACAGAGGGACTTTGTGGTTTAACCAAAATTTTGGAGAGATTTCAAGCTTGTCTGGATAGGCTTTTACTTTTTGCTTAATCTAGATCTTGTTGCAGTTTTTCTTAGTCTTGAACACATGAAAGTTTCATGATATACAAATGTTGATGCGTAGATTTGCAAATAAATTTTTTAGAATTTGGATAATATGTTAAATTCTGGTGGGAAAGCCAAAAAAAAAAAAAAAGCAAGCCTTTTGCTTTTAAAAAGCACAAACAAGCAGGCTCATCAATCAGTTTCATGCAACATGGGTAACTATGGTTGTCCTAAAGATGAGTATCATTGCAGTTACTCTCATCATGATCACCTGCTTTTCATTATAGTCATTAATCGATTTTTTCTTTTGATTCAGTTTTGGTTTTACATATCTTGTAGATAGATTTCGATATCTCTGGTCACTGGACTGAACCGATAATCTATGGCTCAAAGAATGATTGGTCTGCCAATTTGCAAACTATCCTCGAATGGTCTCCCTTTGCATCAAAGGAGGACCTAATGCAACAGGTTTATCTTTTGTTTTTAGCTTTCTGTTTCATTTCTTTCTTCCCAATGCTATATGTTTGCAATTCTACCTGCTCTCTGCTGCTCCTTCATCAAGGCAAGAAATTTAGTTTCTTAGTCTCACTTAAGGGTGTAAATTATTTGTACCAGCTTCGTGGCGATCAAGTGTACTACTAGAATTGGACTTCAAACTCCAAGCGATTACAATAGGTTTATGAGTTACTGGAGTTAAGTGATATGAAGCTTGACGTTGAATATCCTCAAGCTACTCGAACTTGATAACAAACAATTAAAAACTCAAGTAGCTTTCAGGCAATGAGTAGCTTGCAAGTAGCTAGACCAAGCTTGCGGTTGCACTTTTAAATTTCATTGTATTTGGTTGGCAATAGCTTTATATGCTTGAGGTACTGATAAATGGGATGTTTATCTTCGTTGCTTAATGTTAAAGGTTATGGAGGCGGGATATGGTGTCTTAGTAATTTTCTGACTAATAATTATTTTGTCACAGAGTAGGAAAAAAAAAGGCATGTAATAACGTTCCTTGGTGTATGTCAATGATGGGGAGGTCTTAGATAAATTTTTAGGACCACATAAATTTTGAATGTCAAAGCATTTTCTATATAGTATGCGGTATCAAGTGAGGGGAGGTAGATAAAATCTGGCAACTGAATGTCTGACAGTGGAATTTAGATCCTTTAGAAGTTTTACGTTGAGAGCCTGCATTATCAAATGCGGGTGCAATATTTCTGAATGTGTCCGATGCAGCTGGTAAGTTTTGACCCCTTGTGCCTTGAAATTCCATGAGAGGAGGAGAATTTTGTTAATTTTGAGTTAAGCTGTTTCTTCTGAAAGCTAATTTGCTGCAACTACTCTCTGGTTGTTCCTGAATATTGAATCTTCTTTTCCCAGTTCGAGGATATTGGGTCACACGGAACCAAACTCCTTATTTACAATTTGTGGCTGAACGATGAAGGCATATATGAATTAAGTTTTGATGACGATGAAGAGGTATAAATTGCATGTGGGAAATATGTTTTCCATGTGGTATCTTTGTGTGTTCTATATCCATATTGTCAATTACAACCTCTTTGGCCTGCTTTTGTTGGAATGAAATTTTGGAATTGTTCAATTTTGCAAATCGATCCAATGGAATCATCAGGCTCTTTCTCAGTACCTCTGGGCAACCAGTGATGATTTATTTATTTCATATATTTTTTGTGCTGGATATTTTGTAGGACTATAGATCTCCATGTTACTATTTATTTTAAGAGAACACTCGAGCCTGTCTGATTTGATTGTGAACTTTTTAAAAGCTTCCATTTTGAAATGAGCACTTTCAAGGGGAAGTTTGACTGTTGGTCCCTTATCTGAGGCATGCACTGTCAAATTGTCTGTTGGCATTATTTGTTGGGCTGCAAAGACTGAGTTATCCAGAGAAAAAGAGTCACTTTTCTAGGGCATTCATAGATGTATAAGTTCAAGTAACTACGAGTAGTTTGGACTACTATTAGCTTCTGCTGTTCCTAAAACTTCTCCAAATCCAAAATATGTACAGGTTAATGAAAGAAACTCCAAAGCTTGCCTGCAGAACCTGTTATTTTTGTTGAACCTTGGTAGTGCTAGTTTGGCCAGTTTACTTTGAGCATGTATATACATATCTGATGTATTCTTTTCTCATTCTTTTTCTGGTTTCTTTTTGCAATAATACTTGAATTCATGAATCATTAACAGTCTTTAAAATAGGATATCATGCTGAGAGATGAAGCTAATCAGGGAAGCGCGACAAGTTTAAACAAACGGACAGCTGCAGTCCAAGCACATATATCTTACCGGTTGCGCTATTCATTGAGGGTTGGTCTTTGACTTTCTAAGTTCTCTATCTTGTTTAAAATATGGTATTTGTTCTTGTGCCTCATTTATTTTATACCTAATAACTGGTTCTTCTCCTTAGGCATATGCTTCCATACTATATCTCAGAAAATTTACGAACTTCAAGATTTTATTGAGGGGGAAACCAGTTGACCAGTATAACATTGCGGATAACTTGAAATACTTGAAGGTCGTATCATATAAACCCCTAGCTGCGGCAGCATCAAAAGAGGTAAGATGCGTGATGCAACTAAGAGAATATGAATCTTCTTGTGGTTGCTAGATTGTTACAGTTACTGAGAAGTTTGTTTGGACCAACTTTTGCCTTTTATTTCTATCTTAATTCATGTTTTTAGCAATTGAAATTTGACTTAAAGAACACCTCAACTTTTTCCATAAATGTCTCGACATATAAGTCATTTGAAATCAAGGGAAATCTTTTCATAGGTTCAACAAATAATTATTTTCTTTTCTGGTTGAAAATCCAAATATTGGAGGGAAAGTGGAATAAGTAATTACTATAAGTAGAGAGCCAAATGCAGACTTAAATTCTTCCCCAGAAGTGGCTAAAAAAATCAATATGAGCCCAACAGCTGTATCTTTATTTCTGCTCTGGTTGTGCAAGAGATTGCTGCCACACCACATTGGATCTCCATCTGACAGTAGCAAGTGGGTTATGAATTTCTTTGTACTAGCTCAAGTCAATTTATTTTGGTAAAAGTGTAGAACAAACTCTTTTTAAGATTGAAATGTCATTTGCTGTCCTACTAGACGTGGAGTGTTTCAGTGAAGAACTTAGAGGAGGGCCTCTTGGCAGAGTTACTGGAATCACTTATGCATGAATTTGTCACAGTTTTACTTAGCATAAAGGAGATTTATGAGAAAATCTTTTGATGTATTTGGTCAAAAAATTTCCTTGCCAATTGTCTCAGTGTCTTGTTATTTTAGCAGTTTGTTTGCTCATACACTGCTGTGATTTTCTGCACCTTTTAGTTTCATCTTTTGGGTCTGATTCCTATTATGTTAGCACAGTATCTGGTTGTCATCACTTGATCATGTTGACTAGTTGTAGACCTGTCATCACTGTGCACGGTGTGGTGCAGGTATTTATCAATAGTCATAAAGCAGGTGTTTCATTGATGCGTGATGTCAAATTTGTAATTCCATGAATTCTACCCATTAGCCTCTTTTCTCTTTCTCTTTGACATACTTATACGATACTTTTGGTTGTTCTTTTGATCACAACAAACTATCAAAGATTCCTTTGCTTGTACCCTTCACCTGGATTTTTTTTGGTTCCTGTCTAGGTCAATCACGGTCAATTAGTTTAATGGTTATGATTAGTTGAACGTCTGATGTAGCAGGTCTGTGGAACATATGATTTCTGATGCTATGCTCTATTTTCACGGCTCCATATGTCGGAGTGCAAATAAAATACATTTTCTGCCTGTGCTGAGACAATTGTTTCCAGCAAAAGTTTGTGGATGTCCTCAAGGGGTTTTAGGGATCTTTATAAGTATTAGCATAATTAGTTTTAGTATACTAAGCTTTTTAGGAGGGATTGTACTTTAATGCCTTTTTTCTTGGTTTAGGTTGCTGTGGAAACAACCATTGGCTTTATAAAAGAGGTTGATCATGTTGGAATTTCTGGATTTAATGTGTACCATAAAAATCGCCTCATCCGGGTATGCTCTTTCAATTACTCGATCAACAAATTTGCACTTTATATCCTGGGTTTCAGTGCCTGCTACAATGCATATTGATTTGGAACTGCATTTGATCAATCTGCGGATGTTTTTACATTTTTCAAGTAACTGAACATTTTCAGAAACTGAACTTAAAATCTCACGAATCTTTTATTCTGACTTCAGAAAAATGTGCCTGCATAATTAGGGAAGATAATTAATTTGTTTTAATTTCATTGTGAGTTGTTGTTATGGTCACTGTACTAACTGAGGTTCATACATTCTTCAGCCTTTCTGGAAAGTCACTAGTGATGGGTCTTCAAAAGGATACGGTGTTGTTGGTATTGTGCTTACCATCTATAAGCTTTCATCAAGAAATATCTGTTGGAATATTTATTGTTTACCGGATTCTTTTGATATATTTTAGGAGTTTTAGAGGCAAATTTTATAGAGCCTGCACATGACAAGCAAGATTTCGAGAGGTCATCATTATTCATCCGACTGGAAGCTAAGCTGAAGCAGATACTTTCAGAATACTGGTTAGTTATTCTTCTTGTAGTCACTTTGAATGGACAATTGTGTGTTTATAATGTTTCATGATTGGTTGAATGATGACTGATAAATGTACCCTCAGAAAGTAGTGGATAAAAAAGGCATGTTGGCTATCAACTGCCATTTTGTGCTCTTAAGCATATTTCTAGAATTACAATTCTCTAATTCTCAATGAGTCTCAGATGATGGTTAAACATTTTACTGTGGAGTGACTGCTTTAAAATTCTTGGTCTATTTCTCCACTTCACGGGTTATGGAAGCCTCTGGAGAATTCTTGCCTATCCCATCTCTTCCTGCAGTAGTTTGGAAAACATTTGTTTCACTGATGTATTTTTGCTTCCCTACTTAAACCATCACTGGCATCACTGAAATGCCTTGTCATTAGGGAACGTTCTTCATCACTCATGAGGGAGGTAAAGCTTGTTATGAAGCTGAATCGAAGAAAAACTTTGGGTGCTGTGTATAGGATTAAAATTCATGGATCTGCATTTGTAAATGAGTAAATGAGTTTCTTCCTTTCCTCATTTAGGCCGGTCAGTGGGTTACTTCATTTGTTAGTATCTATGCCTGTTTGGCTTTGGCATTGTGCTTCTTGTGGGTTTTGGTATTAACATTTTATTGTCTATATATCATGTTATTGTGGCCATTGTTTTCTTACGGCAAGCTAATGTCAGTAGTGTTCATGTTGTTTTGACCTGGTGGAGATTGTTCTGAGACAGGAAAAGTTACTGTCACCTTATTGGTTATCAGCCTCCTGGTTTTAAGGCGCAGAAGGTGCAAAAGGGAAATGTAAGTCCCATGGGGGTAGAAACAAATGTGCAGAAACAGTCCAGAGAAAGTCATCACTTGGCCAGTGTCTATGAAGGAGTGCAGCTAAATCCATCAACTGTTAGTGTTGCTGCTAATGTCAGGCGGGGTTCCATTGATGGGCAATCTAATAATCGCAAAGAATTGTCTGTTAATCAGCCCATTGCTGGATCTGCAATGGTAAGTGGGGTAAAGTATACGTTTCCTTTAATACAATTTGTCATAACTGCGTGAATTTCTAAAGAGAATTTAACTATGTGCTAGTTATTACGGGATAGGTGTAAGCAGATTTTATGGATTTGTTATCTGATAGCTGCACATATGCTGTTTGGCAATGTCTGATTTCCCTTCTCTGTTATGTTACTCTATAATGTCATTAAAACTAAAATTAGTAATGGACTAATGGGCTGAAGTGCATGTATTGAGGAAATTATGATAGGCTTGGTGAATTAATTTCTTTTCTGCTTTCAATGCATAATGTGGGTATTGCATTTACACACCTATCCATTCTCACAACTTGGTATGGATTAACAATTGAAGTTTCATTGCCAATTTAGACATGATGTCATGGTTAGACTGCTTTCTGAGAATGCCTTGATTATTACTTTGTGAAATGCTTGCATCGCGGTGTATTATAATACATAAAACGGACATGGTGGGGCTCATTATTTTCTGTGCGAGTCGTGCAAATTCTTAGTTCGTCCGCATAGGTAACGATATTCTTTTGTCTGCCTTTGCAAGATCTCAATAGATATCTCATGTAGGTTCATAAAGTTGGAAATACCTCGTGATCCTGACAACAATGATCTTTCTAACACATAAATCGAAAATTCTCCAATCAAAATAATTTCTATCTGTAAATTTATCCAAAGAATCCAGATGCAGAAATGGTTATAGCTAATATGATATCTTTCTGGATATATATTATGGGATCAGAAAGTGTGTAAAGTGATGTGGGTATTTGATGTTACGGACAGCTTTGTTTTTGAGGGACTTAGAAATAAATGGTGTTATAGCTGTTTTGGTAGGTGAAGTTGTGCTAATTCGAGTTGTTATAGCTTTGTTTTTTAGGTGAAGGTGTTATACCTGTCAAAATGGGTTGGAAGATTTGATTATGATACCTCAGGAATTAGAAAAGAGAATATGATTTGAAGAATTATTATGGGTAGACTATCCATCTAACTAACTTCTTTTGGAAGAACTGCTAAATGTTTGATTTACTTTTCTCTAAATGCCACTTGATTCACCTTCTAGATCTATTGATCTTGTATTTGTTCAATTGTTTTAAATGATAGAGATTTAATACTGATTCTAGTATTTACTATGGGGGGTAAGCACCCTTCAATTGCATGATGGTGATTGGCGATAAATTTAGATGGCTTCTGTAGATTATGTAGTGTAATTCTCTCAAGCATTTGTGTTCATAGTTCACTAGTTCATGTGCTTCCCTTTGTAATCAAAGTAACTCTGCAATTGTCCATTCCAATCTTTACCTTGCTCATGTAAGTTTAACTAGACAGATGAGTAGATTTTCACTCTTCATCACTGCGGATATTATGATGGATATGTTGCTTTCATCTTGAAGTCACTGAACTGTATCTTCTTAATGGTCTGACATGCATATTGCAGGGTTCAGAAAATGCATCAACCAATGGTATTGGGTCGATGTCCTTAGATCAGATCTGTGATGAGAATTTACAACTCTTTATGAGGTACAGTGGCTTGACGTGAGTTTAGAAAGTGGGTGGAAATTCGTGTTGTTAAAGAAAATGAGAGTTTGTCCCATTGTGAGTATCAACATGCACATTCAATTTCCACAGACATCTGTTTGATGCTATGAAGTAGATCAGGTGAGGTTTAGATGAAATTCCGACCACTAATGCATAATTAATCCCTCTCCTATCTTGATTGGGTATTTTCACTCTTGGTTACTGGTTAGGTTATATGACTGGCTAGGATATAATGGGATGAGGGTTTTTTTCTTTTTTTCTTTTTATATAATATTTTGCTTGGTAAATGGCCAGTTATAACATGAGACATAAACATCTATTGTCCAGACTGTTTGATGCGCTGTGGATAGGACCTTGGAGATATCAGATTATATTATGAGACACGATCATTTAAGGTTCTTTCTAAAGAAAGCTGAGCCCTAGGGATGGAAGCGGATTGGGTTTGGGACAAAGATTTGGGATGACTTACCTGGTCCCATACCCATCACAATAGTTCTTGAATGTCTTCCAAACCTGTCAAGGGTCTTAATGTTGAATCCCAAGCCTACCTCACTAAATTAATCGGGTACCCATAAAACACCAAAAATCCCACTAGAATATTTTTAAAGAAACGAATTCTCTCACAATAAATATGTAATAGAGCACCACAAATTGGTGACCATATTTGTTTGTTCAAAAGCTATGTGCTAGATCTCCAATTAGAAAATGTAAGAGTCTCAAGTATCAGATTGTAAAAGTTTAAGATCATATACTCTACTACAATCTAACGACGTGATAATGAGAAGACTTAAAATGTGGTTTTTATAGGAGAAATTCTATTTGGGCTTATCCCGCCTAACCAAGTATTTATTGGGCTACCCAGGTATATATCATTAGGAGACATCACCAGACCCTGGATAGAACAAGTAGGTCCTATTGGGGCTCTATATCCAGGCAACCACTTGTAGCCTTTATACTTGGTTCACCACTAACCACTACGTATTGATGGTGAACTTGTAAGTGATATTGCAACATCGTTTTCAGTGTGCCCAAAATTTTCCTTTATTCCGACCTGCCTCTAGGCTTGAAAAGTAAAATCAGATGATTCCTCTAGCAGTTTTGATAGTTACATTCTTGATATAATTGCCTTTATGCAGGCTTCAGGGACACAAGGAGAAAGAGACTGAGCTGATAGAGATGGTATTTTTTTTTTTGGCATCCATATTATGTTCATGCAGTGTGACTAGGTAGTTGGAAAAAATCCTGTTGCTGTTGATATGCAATTTATACTTGTCTGTGTTCACTTGGAGTAGATACAGAAGGTGGAGAAAGAGTTGGAGGAAACTCGGAGGAAATGTGCGTCTCTTTCTTCATATATAGAGACTCAAAGGAAACAAAATCTATCGCAACAGCATGCTCGAAAAGTCTAGGTATTGGGAGTGCTCCAAACAGAGTCGGCTGGTAAGTTTGGTTTGTGGGAATTTGGTGCTATACATTTGCCAATTCCCATGTGTAAAAATTAGCTAGACTTAGAACCTCACATGTACAAGGTCATTGTCATAAATCTCAATGATTTTCCACTCCTTGCTTTTGTGTTTCCAAAGGGGGTGTCCTTGCTTTCGTATCAATGATTTAAAACTTACCTAGTCTTCCCTTGGGTAGTTCCATTTCCTGTGAAGCATGTGCACGTTGATGCGTAGAAGAGGCACATGCTCATGTGCTTTTCCTCCCAGATTCATTGAATATATTATCCATATGTGTAGGCGTAGTTCAATTACACATGCCTTTTCTTTTGCTTTTGTGGCCACTTTTCTATAGGCGCTTAGGGCATACAACCAGTAATATCCGTGCTTAGGGTGGAACATTCTTCCATGACATTTTTAAGCCAACTACACATGCTGCTTCTGCCTTTGTGATTTTTTTTCCCCTCTAATTGCAAATAAGGAGCCAAAAGCTGCTGCCGCTACTTGTTATCGGACTGGTCACCTCCTTGAGGATTATTTTTCTCCCCCAAGGAAGATATCACCCAGTACTTTAGTTTTTGCGGAAAAATGAATATGGCTGAATTTGATGGTGAATTTAGGTCCTCCTTTCGTAAGTACAACCCGTGCAGTTAAAAGTGTAGTCAGAACGTATCATTACATTTTGTAGCAGTGTCCTTTTTTGGGCAATTGCAGCATTATAATCTTATCGATTATTTTTTTTCGTCAATGAAATGGGATTGCTGCCATACATGCATCGTCAGATGTTAAACAGAATTGTGTAGTTTAAGCGACTTAAAGTGGAGGCTTGCCTTCTCTCTCTCTCTCTCTCTTTCGAGACTGCTCACCATTAAGAGTCCTGATTTTGCATCGTCAGTTTCGGCATGACTGTCTAAAAAAGTAAAATTAAATAACTTACATTCACACTTCATTCAGCTCTCAGCAAAGGTCGCATGAGAATCATGATTTCAACAAGCTCGGACCAGAAATACTAGTTTTCTTGAGGAACATTTGCACCACAAGAATACGTCCGAAAGAAAAGACCCACATTCGAGACCTACCGCGTTTTATGTTTGGTATGAACGAATTCGCCGGCGTCGTCTGCTACTGAACTCTACTTAACTGGGCTCGCTCAGATGGAAAGCAGGACTAATCTGCAAGCAAATTATAGACTGTTGCTGCTACTTTTGGTGGGGGAGTCGTTTCTGCTTGGAGCCACTGAACCTACATGTCCTTCTAGGGGAAAAAGAACAAAAAAGGCCAAAAAGCCATTCTTAGCTTTGATTTCACACGCGGCTCCCCTCAAGCATTGCTTAGCAAATGGTTAATTTCTCTTTTTTCAAAGAAAAGCTATTAGTGGATTAGGTCATCTGCGCACATGCAGAGTCGCCAGAATCGAGTGCCGACAGTAGAAGCAACGTTTTCCATTTGACGCCCGGCGTCCTAATATTAAACTCCGGCAACAATCATGTCGCAGCACTTAAATTAACGTTTTCTCTTCGTCATTTTCTCAATCTATTGCAGATCTATCAAGATCTCGCTCTCGCTCCGAGATCGACAAGGGCAGAATTCTTCCTCCCCATCGGGATTCCAACCTCCCCAGAATAATTAAGGAGAGATTAGTGGGTGATTAGCGTTCATTAAAAATACAAAAAAAGCTGTAACCTTGAGAAGCGCAAAAAAAATTTCATCTTTTTGACCACGCTAGATGGCGAAATAGGAGGAGGATTATCCCCATGCGTTAATATTTACCCGGGCCTTTTCATCGGATTCTGGACCAAAGATTCGGACAGCAAGGGCTTTTTTGCTCGTTTTCCCACCCCCCTTTATCCTATTCTAGATTCTGAAACGCGCTTCTCTCGCTAATAATGTTTGTGACTTTATCCTATTGCACGTCCATTGACTAGCTCTGTATTATATATGCCGCATCGCGTGTCTACAGATGTCGGGACCGGGACATAAAATAAGGGGAAACCGTAAATAAGTCGATGGGGGGAGAGCGCGTGAAGATTTGAGCTCGTGACTTACCTCTAGTACGATGTCGCACTACTAGAAATTTAAATGAAAATTGGAAATGCATTGCAGTCCATTGGAACATGCTTGAATAGTGTTTTCCGTTGACGCTTCAGTGGTAGATATATTGGGGTGCTCTTTCGCTGGATATATGAATAGGCACTGCACTCTCTCAAAAAATTAGGTCTGGATAAGAGTTCTAACCTCGACTCAATAGGATGCCGAGCGAAAATGCTAAATAATCTTTGAAAATATGAAAGTTCTCGAGCTAATAAAGCGAGGAAGTACTGAACACTCCTCTAATAATATAGTTGGTGAATTTAGGAGCAATCACTTTCGCAAGCAGAAGTATAAAAAAAAAAAGAAAAGTGCTAAATTTATTGTACTTGTATCAGTTAAGTCATAAATATTTTAATTATACCAATTAAGCCTTAAATCTTTTGAAGATTTGTCAATATAAGCCATCCGGCCAACTTTGGCTAGAAATTAGCAATATAGATACCGATCATCCTATATGGCACGATTAGTACTAATGTGGACAAATTTAATAATTTTTACTATTTTTCTTGATTTTCATTGTGGCCTCCACTGGGCGAGGTCTCGCAAGCTCTCACCAGCCGCCAGATCCACACACGAATTGAAAATTAAAACGCCGTGAACTTACCAATACTCTCCTCATCGATGTCCTCCGAGCCAAAAGTTGGAAATTTTCCCTCTTAGAGGAGCGCATCACCACGTAACCACTTATGTAGTATATATACATGGTATGGTAGGCGATGTACCGGTGACGTAGGGATTCACTTTTCGCTGCTCTGAAGAACACTGCAAAAACAGCGATCATAGGCGCATCCCCAAAATGCACGTATCCTAGATATCACTTCGCTCTTGGTCAGGCGCAAATGATGATGAACAAGGCCCTTTTTCTCCGCCCTAACACAGATAACATACGCAGAACAGAAAGTACGGTGTGCAAGAAGCCTTGCAGTCCTTCCAGAACGATGCAGTCTGCCGTTCCTAGGACAGAGAATTTTACAGACGGCGCCAGTTTGCATATACGCACAGGACAAGGGCCCTTCTTGCATTCTCTCTACTTCTTTCAACAACAGTTAGCTTGAGCATTGTCGGGACCACAGAAGCGAAACACGCTACAAAAGAGAAAAGAGGAAAGGAAAATTTTACCTGCATTATTATCCATGAGGGGGCTGGGGGGGCGGTTCTGAAGATACCTATACTACAACCGCATTATTGGCCTCACCCTACTGCCGCCAGCTGAAGATGCCATGCTTTTTTCTCTGTTTCCTTTCATTATACAAACCCCATAATACAGAAGAGAAAAAAAAAAGCCTACAGCCACTAGCTACATTATTATTTCTCGCGTACAAGCTTTCCGAATTTCATTGCGATTGATTGAAGCGTGACCGTTTTATCTTTTCGGGAGTGCTGTCTCGAGCCTTTTTAGCCCGACAAAACCCGACTCGGGATTGAAGCATGTGGAGCCCCAAAGATGAAAGCCTTAGCAGGATCGACCCTGTTGATTGGACCTCCGCTAGATCAATACGGGGGATACTTTGATTGACATGACCATGAGTCATGGATCATGGACTGGATGCAATTATAACTATCGAATTTCGTGGGACCTGTCTGGAATCTGCATGATCAATAACTATAATTGACTCGATTTACCTTAGAAGGGTGAAGCCAAGCATTTGCCTAAGACTAGATGCCTAAAAGTATCGAGGCCAAAAGTAAGAAATGAAAGCCTTATCGGGATTGACCCTGTTGATTGGACCTTTGCTAGGTCAATTTGGTGGGATACTTCAATTTACAAGGCCTTTAGTCATGGACCATGGACCGAATGTAATCATAACTATTGAAATTTGTGGGACCCACATGGAATTCACAAGATCTAACAACCACGATTGATTTGGTTTACCTTAGAACTGGTGTAGCCAAGCATTTGCCTAAGACTCCATGCCAAAAAGTATTGATGCTACAAGCAAGAAATGAAGAAATAGGTGAGCTGACCCAATCATACACCAGCTGAAGGTGCACATTCGCAGTGCATGGTTGGACAGCTCTATATTTCCTGGATAAGAAGTTCAGTGTTCACACGAGTTTTCGGTGTCGACCCATGTATACTCGAGTCTTGCTAAAAAACGACACTGTTTTGTCTCTGTTATAAGGAAGAAAAAATGAGATCAAAAGTCGTATATCCATCTGGAAACTCGTCGTGAGTTGTGAATCTCTGTGAGCTTTGTGGAACTCTATTTCTTCGATGAAAAATGCTAATCAATGCGAGAGAGACGTAATTAGGGTTTGGATTGACATTAACAATATCAGCTAGTTATAGTAATCATTTCACTTTAAGGCAAAATAGCTTCCGATTGCCATGTTGGTTCCCTCAGCACTTCTCCTTCCCCTTTTCCCAGTTTTTCCTCTTCTGGTTCACTCGCGGCATGGGAAGAAAGAGACTTGAAGGAATGGGCACTGTGCAACGGCCACTGCGAGAGTTACTATTATTGTTCACACGACACATGAAGAAGATCGACAGTGAGATTACCTATGTACGTAATCAGAACAAAACAATAGGACAGAACTTCATCGACACAAACAAAAGGTTCTAAAATCTTTTCCTCTCTTTCTTGTCCATCGTCTCTAGCTACGATCATATATAATCCGTTTGATCTCCGACACTCTCCATCTTGGAAGCCATCGATGAGCTGTATGGAGTAGCCCCACGAGTCCAAGCGCGTACACAATTGCGTTCACGCTTTCTCTTCAGAATACTCGACTCATTCAAGTGATTATCGGGTATTTTTCATGTATATATGCATACACCGCATGTGTCTATCTAATCCAGTTGAAGCAAGTATTTGCATAGTCTATATACACGCACGAGCAGAACTTGGGATGCTTGGTTTGGAAGTTTCAAAGGGCTCTCGAGAAACTTGTAGAATTAGCTGCTCGATGGTATTATTGGGATATGCCAGCTTTGATGGTTGAAGCGATGGCCCCACTCTAACCCTAGCTCTAATCCTAATTCCTAACCCAAGCCCCAACCCTACTTAAATTTTATTACGCGACACGTATATCACGCCATACATCGATATGACGTTATCTGCTTTAGCATGTAGACAAATTGAAGTTATTTGCTTTAGCTTATAGACACACAACGAAAATAAGGTAAATTAATTAATATCACGATTAACCGTGAGCTAGCAACCATTTATACATAAGATGGTTACTCTTTGCTCTAAATTGTTAATAAAAATTATTTTGTCAATAATAGGTAGACAAAATTTCTTTTTCAAAGGCAGTGCTAGCCCATTGCTTTGTATTTCTTTGTTGTTTCTTTTTACATTTTTTTTTTTATAATCTCCGGTCCATAAAGGAAAGACATAAGTAAAATATAGCAGTTGATCAAGGATACATTTAATGACAAATTTAGTAACACCAATCTCCTGTAAAATTTATTTTCTCCTGACTGTCGGAGAGAGAATATAAGCCCTCATAAAAATGGAATGGCTTATCAATTCATTAAAATAATTTAACAGACACATTACATATATATTTTTTCTGGTCGGTTCTATTCTACTCCTATTCTAATTCTCACTTTCACTCTCAGACTTTTACTCCGTCTCCTTATAGGACGTGGGAATCGAAACCCACACTTGAAATTAAATCGTCCCCACCTCAATCATTTCGAGAAGGTGGGGATTCGAACCCCCCACCTTCTCATTCCATGTTGGAAGGGTGGCCACCGGGGCAAATCCATATATAATAACTAACTTAATGTGCTGTTTTTCACCCAATTTGCTTTTTTTCTTCGTTCTTATGTGTGTAATTTTGATTTGTGAACGTAATACATTCAAACTTTTTATGACGGTAGATGTAATGTGAGCCCTACATGAATTTGAAATCTCGAATACACCGACTCACGTGCACATGATGCCTCCAAGAACGTCTCCATTGCCAGTGGTTTCGTCCTTCGCCCGTGCACATCAACATCGTATGGGTAACAATTCCAATAGTTTCACTACTTTTGTCTTGGAAATAGTAGGCAATGATGAATATTCCAGATCATATTCTTTTTGTTGGACAATTTATCGGAGTGTCCTTCACGCATAATAAGACAATGAAACATACCACTTCTTATCTTTTCGAAATTTCGAAGAAAATTAAATGGGACTTACAAAATTGCACCCTAGAGACACTCCAAAATATCCACCTGCTATTATAAGTGGAATTTATGCATCCACCAAGTTTTAGATCTTCAGTCCAATATGTGCGCACCCAATAAGATGCGCCACTAATTTATAAGTTGCTTCCTTCGCTCCAATGATGGAATTTGGTTGATCAAGTGCTTGTTTAGTTAATTTAAGGTTTCTTTGTCAAATAGGATTGTCGGAAAAAATCATCATGGAACGTATCAAACAATCAAAACTTTAGTATTTGAAGCGAGATGAGAACACCAAAACTTCGGCACTGAGCAATGAGCTTTAAGATATAACCATGTCTCAATGCTGCTATAAGGGACTTATTGATCTACCAAACACTCAAGGAACAAATTCTCACAAGTATATTATAGTGTGTTTTCGAAATTTCCTCCTATTTAGGCCCCCCATTTGGTCGGACTACCCATACTTGGATAGATCTGGGTAGTTCCAAGTCAATCAAGGCGGCAACGGCTGAGATCTAGGGAGGCCCTAAATTTGGACGAGGATCACGACCAGTTAATGATCGCCACCTATCCATATATCCCAATTTGACAAGGGAGTCCATTGAGATTGATGTTACACAGAGAGTGACTGATCGATTCCAAGGTGGGCCAGTTCCCACCCTGAAATTGGGAACCACTCATGAAGGGCGGATTCCACAAATTGGGAAGCAGGAATCACCCGTTGGTTCCTGCTCCCTCTCGAAAACTGGACCACTAATGGTGTGGTTCCCGAATGGGTCCATAGAACCAGCCATGCCTTCCAAAATTACCTAATTCCCACCATAGAGAGCGACCGTGTTGAGACTCGAGAGGATTTTTGAAAGAGAAGAGAGCGAGATGAGATGTTTGTGAGCATCAAGTTTGCTTATTGGAATCTGAAACCAGACTGGTTCTCATGGAAATTGGCTGGTTCGGTCTAATTTTAGGCGGTCCGGATGATTTCGTGTTTTTTTGTACATCCCAAGTTATAGAGAGAGGCGATTCTTGTGCGGAGGTAGAGAGATAGGGAATGACAGTAAGAATCTGATCTTGCGGAGCGAAGCGGTCGGAGGTGTCGCAGCAGCAATTTCGGGTAAAGGGCGGTGCTGCAGATGGGGGAAGGAGAGAGAAAGGGAAGATAGAGGGAAACTGGCTTGGTATGAAGTATGGCTAGGGTTTTTTAGTCGGGTTCTGCTTTTTCTAATGTAAACTCATACTTAGATGATGTTAGCGTGATGACTATTGACCAATCAAGAGTCATATTGGAGTAGAACACAACTCTATATTCAACCACTACAACTAAATCAATCACGCAGGGACTAGTTTGCTGGTTGCAGGTATTGAGGGAAACCAACATGAATTCTCCTAACACTCGCAATATCCTCAATTGGTTGCCACATGTAAAATCGCAGAGTCATTGTCGATATAAGAGTGTCACGATGGTCTACACATTGCAGCTTAATTTCAATTTGTCAATAGAAGTAACTCTTTTTCTGTGAACCGGCCAAGTGGGTTGTGTTGAGAGAGGAGCTTTCTGGCGTCTAGGGTTGGATTCTCAAGGATAGGTTCAAAAATAGTGCACTGGGTGTACTTAGATCTGCGTGTACAGTACATATAGTTCACAATTCGATCATTGTAATTGTTTGAGCTAGCATGATCAGACTTATCCTCAATATCGCTCACCTTCCTCTCAATTGGATTTTTAATGTCAGGATATGGATCAAATAATAAATGTTTATTTTAAGGGGGCCTACAAGCCGGCACTCACCTAGGTTATGTTTAATTATTTTACCATACCCCAATTAAATTTGTGCAAACGAACGCTTAGGGCTAACTAACATCAAAAGACCAGGAAAATTACTGAAAAAAGTTTTAAAATTATTTACCGTGGCCATTTCAATTCTAAAATTTTCAATTTGGTTATTTTAGTCCTAAATATATTGACGATTTATCAATATAGTTATTTCGGCCAATTTTAACAAAAAATTATTGACATAGATGTCCACTAGCATGCGTGGTATGATTTATGTTAACTTGGACAATTTTTGCAATTTTATTTAAATTGTTTTGATTTTTCTTTTCTTTTTGTATTGTGGCCCTGATGACCCTTGTCAACATTGGGCAAGGGCATTGCAGCCCTCACTCAAAGCCCTTGTTGGCCATAGTGATACCTTTGCTTATTCAGTGAGGTTGCAGCCTTAACCTGCGTTGCCAGTTGCCATCGAGGCCATAGACCAATGTAGGGAAATAAGGAAAAAAAGAAAAAAGAAAAAGGAAAGAAATGAAAATGACAAAAAAAAAATTGGAAAAAAATTCAGATTTTTTTTAAAAAAATGTTCTTATTAACGTCGATCGCATCTTGTAGAATGATTGACATGCATGTCAGCAATTTCTAATCAAAACTAGTTGAAAGACAACTATGTTGGTAAATTGTCCAAAAATTTAAGACAAAATTGGCCAATTGAAAATTTAAAACTAAATTGACATCCGACATTCGTACAATAGATTTAAGATTTTTTTTTTTAATAATTATCTCTCAAAAGACAATTTCCCATTTTAGACTATAGGTCCTGTTAAGCTTATCAATTACGGTAGAACTAGTATAACATGATTGTCCATAGAAATTGAGCCCCCAAAAAAGATTATGACTTTGAAGTGCTGTCGCTTGCTAGAAGCGATTAAAGGCCACCAAATTGGAGCCATATCAAAGTTGCAATTCATCGAATCAACTAAAGCATGCATGTACTTCTAACCAAGCCTAATTTACATTCGGAAAAGGTAATATAAATCAATCTCTACGATTCATCAGAGATGAACTATCTCTCTCTCTCTCTCTCTCTCAAATTTAGGGTCTCTTCTGTACCTAAAAAACTTTGACAGTTTTACTGCTATAAGTCTACCTGGTGGTTGAGTGAGGTGGTTATATAGCATATAGCACACATTTATCGATTGTATGGGGACCTTCACGAACGATTCTGCATAATTGCGCACAAATTATCATACTCCATCCAACCTATATTCATAGGTGGTCCTTCGGTGGAAATATTGGCTAACTATATGTCCAATCTGAGTCATAAACCTACCAAAACTTCTGGAAGTTTCAGTCTCAACAAGAATTATTTGTACTCATAGCAATGCATTGTCATGTCAACATTATCCTCCAAGGTACACCCTAGTTACCCTAGACAGGCATGAGACTTGCACATGATGACACCTATATTATTCTACATCAATTCACCGGTCAAAGAAACTTTTATTGGTCTAGTGTTTCATTGTTCACCGCGTTTTGTTTTCTGATGAAGATACGTGAATCGTTTGATTTTACAATTTTCTCTTTCCTGTAACTTTTATCTCCAATATCAAGAATACCATTTCGACTTTCATTTTGAATTTTTTTTAAAGCATGTTTAGTATGTGAAAACAAAGTACTGCTCCAAGTGAGCACAACATGAAATAGAAGGAAGGACATGGAAGAGAAAACCCTAGCGGTATCACCTGGAGATGACACAGGAAATGAATGTACCCCGTTTTAAAATTTTTTTACAAAACTCGTGCGAATTACACAATTTCTTTGAGATTGGCATTGTTCCCTCTTTCACGACAATAAACATATGAGAGAATGTCGCTAAGAATGTCATTCTCTTAGATTAATCTTTTGATTCATCATTCCCGTGCTTTCCCTTTTCATGGAATTGTGAAGGTGCAACCAAAAGCTACCCGTTATCAAGCCAGAAAACAATGCATGTCGACGCCAGAAGCTTAGAATTTTAACCCTTGTACAATAATTGCTAACGTGATAAGCTAGGGCAATTATACTTCACAAATCATGTGCAGATTCACCGCATCCGGTAAGAAAATAGTTAAATAATCCCCGAATCACCTATCTTTATGTACACCCTAGCCACGTAAAGCAAGGTGGTTTGGAAAATTAAATCAACATCGCAACTTGGTTTGAGATACTAAAACTACGAAGTTGTGATCTGATTTCATATGGTTAACGACAATTCAGAAAGATACGGAATTAGATGATACTGGTGAGGGAAAGAGAGGAGGGCTATAGAGAGACGGCGGGCGACGAAGAAAGGGTGCCATGCTCTCGAAAGACAAATTGAGAAGAAAGGTGAGGGAGAAAATAACTGCAGTGGGAGAATGACGCTAGTGTCGTTACTCTAGTTGTCGACATTGTAGTGAGAATGACGGTGTCGATGAGGTGACAAACAATGTTTACAGTGACAATACCCCTCTCCGCAATCCTTTCTACTCAAGACCTAGCCCTCGCGTTTTCTTTATATTTCTAATTTAATTTTCTAAAAAAACAGAGCCTAATTATATTTCCCCCAATCGTCTCTGCAAGACCACCCCATTCGTCGGATAGGATACAAAACATCTTGCTCTATCGGTGCCAAGTAAAGCCTCCACAAGACTTATATTTTGAGATGCATATTTTGAGATGCACTTTGACCGCGCAAATGCATCAAAATCATTTTCTAATAACTTAAAAGGTGAAAATATTGATCCTTCTACTTTACAGGATCCGGATGATGATATGTCGCTCTATAAATAGAATTTTGGTAACAATTGTCCTGGAGGCACTAATTAAGATAGTTGATCAAAGACAAGATGTTTAACATATATACCGCTCTCGTATCACATGTAATCAATAGTATAAAAATATGAACTACTCCAACTTAAGCATGCTTAATAAGTGTCCTAAGGCCTGAAAAAAAAATTAAATGTCCTGATCCACCCCATAAAAAAATTCTCGAAAATATAAATGGGTGTTTGACATCGAATTCCAAAAGAAATATACCGTTTGATCTTGTTTTCTTTTCCCCGGCAAGAACATGTCCTTATCTTAATAGGTGAATAGAGCCATTTAGAAGTAATCCCATATATAATTCCCAAGTTTGGCAAAATCAACGCCCGTACAGTAGCAATAATGAGGACAATTAGTAAAAAAATTGGAGGGAGTAACTCGAGGTGTCAGTATTCAAGAAGCCCTAGTATTAAGGCAAATCAAATCATCAAAAGAAGAGAGCGTACGTACAAAAAAAAACCATAAATTAACGATTTAAAAACGTAGTTTAAGTTTTTTACTCTATCTCTCTCTCTCTCTCTCCCTCCCTCTCCCTCCCTACCCCCTAGGGATTGCGAAACCAGTACGAGCGCTCGCTCCAGCATTCGTGTTGGATAACAGTTCATACATCGGATTGAGTACGTTTCCATGTGGTCTTTCCTAATTTCCTTGTCGAAGGAAGCTGCTTCTATGATTGGAGATTAGGTCAAAACTCTTTGTTCCGTGCCATGTTAGTACCATACAAAACCTGCCCATTTTCTATTGGCGCATCGAGAATCCAAGTAAAGCAAACGACCTACATGCAAGGACCGGCAACATCTATCCATGGCCAAACATAAACCAAGACCATAGGCAACGTGAGAGAAAGAAACACGCGACGAAATAACAAGGAAACGGCCCTGAGAGTGGCTCCAAAATTCAGCGATATATTATAAAGTTTAATGCATTTGAATCTTTTTTGGATTTCGGGGGATACATGAGAGTCACTTCGGAGAAAGATCCATCACATCCATTCGAAACCAGCAACATGCAAAATAATGTCTTGGGACAACCCATACCCCCTCACAATGACAAAAAGATGTTCTTTCCCCATGTGAGATCGACAACCATACCGGTAAACGAGGGAAGAAAGGCGCATGCAAAGAGTTCCGAACTTCAAGAACCAACCCATAACATGTAATCAAGATCGACCCAAGAATGGAAAGGCCACAAAATCCAAAGCAAATACAACAAAAAGACGATGGAGAGAGAGCACAAACAATTGAAGTTATCTCGTACACAGATTCAATGATTCCCAAGAAGGAGAAGAAAACAAAAGATGGTAACTAAAACCTATGTCTTCCACATTCTCTCTCTCTCTCTCTCTCTCTCTCTCTCTCTCTACCCTTCTCTCAAATGGATTTGTCAAATGATGAGCTACCATACTACTAGCGCTACTGCTACTGCAACAGCAATAACATTATCTCAAAGAGTTTGCCTCCTTTCATATTGAGTGAGAGAGAGGGAGAGAGAGCGAAAAGAAGAGAGGAGAGGGTTATGACTAAGAGTTAAAATGCAACAAATGTGATGTTTGTGTCAAGATCTTGGGTGCGGGAAGAATTGCGTA
The DNA here is from genome assembly GCA_016097605.1 of Eucalyptus guilfoylei. Taxonomy (NCBI): domain Eukaryota; kingdom Viridiplantae; phylum Streptophyta; class Magnoliopsida; order Myrtales; family Myrtaceae; genus Eucalyptus; species Eucalyptus guilfoylei. The sequence goes on along the minus strand of CM027868.1, from coordinate 29,438,388 downwards.
CCAGCCATGTATGTGCTGAGCGGAGGCGGGTACAAAGAAGACGAGTCGAAGAACGGTGCCGTCGCGGATGACACGTGCGCACTCTCGGCGTTGGTGATGGGGGATGCGGCCGCGGTGGCTGCAGCAGCTATGAGGTCGAGAGGCTGAACCAGTCCACCACCACCACCCCCACCGGAGGAAGAGTCTCCGGCAGCTACATTGGTGTAGGAGGGGTGATCGGGTCCGTGATCATAAAGAATACCTCTGAAGACGTGTCCTCCGATGTTCACGGCCGTCTGATACGCAAACTGCTCGTCAGGATCGTCAACGGAGCTCACTTTCACGCACCGGAACACCGCCGGAGAGCTCACCTCAGCTGGGAAGTTGCCGACTAACTCCAACCCTAGAGACCAGGACGAAGAAAAGATCAATGGTACGGTCAGCGCATATATCTGACACAATATATATCGTTTATATCTTTATCATACGGGACGAAACTCATGAGCTTTGTTTTGACAAAAGAACCACAAACTTTCTGCTTCTGCAATGGAATTCCCCTAGAAAATCTTTTGTCACAGATATGAAAGATCGCATGATGAAGAATACACGCATAGACTAGGGACAAACATATAAATCAACAGAGACACTCCCCACAGAGACACAGAGAGAAAGAGAGAGAGAGAGAGGAGCTTTCCTGTCAAACCAATCGTCAGGAATACTAAATAACAGTATGTTGGAAAGGGAAACAGATAAGGCAAAGAAAAGGAGAAAAACCAAGAAAAGAGAATAATGGGGTCTTCAGATTTCTTATGGAGGTCGAGCACCACACACGCAAACGATACGATCCCAGCTCGTTGGGTACTAGAAGTAATAATAATAGCTGAAAACATGTTCTTTATCTCAACTCAAGCCCACCAAATCCCTGACTCTCTACAACTCTCTCTCTCTCTCTCTCTCTCTGTGCGGAGAGTGATCCTGAAAGCGAAAACAGGTTGACTAATTCTCTTGCCCAGAGTCACCCAAGAAGAAGCACACGCGTGTACATATGTACATACATATACCTGAAGTGTTAGGCCTCCCGCGATCATCCCTGTGCCGTTTCGACGCCTCGCCTCGAAGCTGCAGCCGCTGCTCCTGGTGGTGGTGCTCCTTCAGGGCGGCGAGCTGCTGCTGCCGCTCCCGCCGCTTCGCTGCAGGGACCCAGGTGCTCTTCACGTGGGTCGAGCAGTCATACCCGCGGCTCTTGCAGCAGGTCCGACAGCGCAGGTGCGGGCAGTCCTTCTTGGCCTGGTTGCCGCAGTCCTGGCAGCTGATTCCCCCTCTAATCCCCCCGCCCGTAGTCGCCGCCGAGGTCGACGTCGTGAAGCCTCCTCCCGATCTCGAGCTCTCGTCGGAGAAGACGTTGATCGAGCCCCTACCGCTGCCGCCGCCGCTGGGCCCCACCCCGAGGCCCGCGGCCGACGCGTAGAGATCCTGCTGCTGCTGCGAGAAGAAGTGTAGCTGTTGTTGGGTTTGCGGCTGGTTTTGATGCCATAGCTCCAAACCCTTGTAAGCCGACGACGTCCCCACGTCGTCCACGTTGCTTCTCGGGTAATAGAACCAAGGAATTTCGGCGGTGGCCGTGGCTTGTGGGTGGTTGATCTGCTGATCTCCTCCTCCTCCTCCTCCTCCTGCTCCTGCTGCTGATCTAGCAGCTGCTCCTCCTCCTCCTCCTAATGGAATGAACCCAGCCATTTCGCGACGATTGACCGGGCAAATCTCGATTTCGACTGGGAATTCAAATCCATATCAGAGCGCACGATCCTCCTATCTTTCTCCTCCTTCCTCCTTCCAGAAGCTGAAAAACCCTAGAAGATGGAGAATTCAAGCAGAGTTCAAACGGGTGTGGTGTGTGGGAGCGAGGTTTAATGGATTATAATGGTGAGAGGGAGTTGGGTGTGTATAATTGCTGATGGGTTCTTTTTGTGAGACACACGTCGGACGATTCTGTGGCAGAGCCTTCAATTCATTTCACCTTTCTTCCTTCTTTCCTGCTCTCTCTCTTTCTGTCTCTCTGTCTCGCTACTCTCTGCATTAAAGGGCCATGGAATTTACAGCTCTCTCTCGCCCTGCGACGCCGCCATGGGTCGTCCGCTCTTTCTCTCTCCTCTCAGTATCTGCAAACTCCTGCTACCTCCATTTAAGTCTCGACATATCCATCAAACACCATACACACAGCACAAACTCTCTCTCTCTCTCTCCTCTGTGTCTTCTGGTTTTGTTGCAGGTGATTGAGTTTTTTGGTGAGAGTGAGCAAGTTCGAGAGAGCCAAAATCTGTCTCTGTCTCTCTCACTCTCTCTCTCGCGTTGGCTGTGGATTTCATGTTTCTAATCTCCGATGAAGATTTCAGAGGACACTCTCATTCCAATCCGACGGACAGTATGGAGCCACGTGTCGATGCGCCAGCTTTTTGCATCTTTGCACCGGAAAACCCGCTACTTTTTTTTTTTGGTGGAAAAAAGAAGAAAAAAAAAACACTCCAAAATGATTTATTTCTACCTAATATCCTTGTCAAAAATTTGGGAGCAAGAAATGTCCCTAAGGCAACTATGTCATGATCAAATAATATCATTTGTAATTTTTCAAGACACTTATTCTTTTTCGTGGTGCATATGACAAACAATAATTTGGAGATCAGATGATTTCTCACTAAATATGATTAATAAGTAATTTCGAACATTTGTTAACATAATCTTTTTATAAAATGAGTTTAACTCATTCATCTAATTTTAACATCTATAATTAGCCAAAAATCATATAGGTATTAATTCATTTTCTTTTCCAATGTCTCCTATAATAGTTTTGCTTGCCGCCCATCTTAACTCTTTGGACATGGAGAAACAAAAAGTGCAACAGTTGCGCCAGAATTCTTTGCAAGGTTTTGAGCCAATATTACATAACTTTTACAACTACTTTTGAGAAGTTACATCGCTCAAAGTTCATTTTATTCGCCACATTAAAAATATATTATGTATATATGAAATTGTGAACATGCATTGACAATATTTACACAGAGAAAATCAAGTGCTAGGAGCTCATGAGAAGCTGTTTTGCTTAATGACATCAGCTACTTCGGCTCACCATATTGCTTGCAAATTGAAGACAAAAAGGGTTTACGTCATTGGGTTATATCTTTTGTTTTTTGGGTCAATGTCATTTCTTATATCGATTAGCATCGGTTTCTTAATGTTTGCCAATGGAGATGTGGAGGGAGGATGTTCCTAGGTTGCTGCTAGGATTCTCTTTCGTTCCTCAACGAAAATGACACCCGTCTCCTTCTTTTCATTTTCTTTTCGCGCTGTTCTTGCTTTGTGTGTATTTTTTCTTTTCTCTTTTTGGTGTTTTTGAATATGGTTTCTCCTGTTGATGCATGTTCAATAACTGAGGCACAGAGAGAGAGAGAGAGAGGGAGAGAGAGAGAGAGAGAGAGAGTAGATTTGGGCAGCGAAAAAGAGGCGCATTTTCATGGGACATGTGAACAATGATCTGGGGCGTATTATGCGATGCGGTCGGGGAGGGGAACATAGCGCCACCTTCTCACCCCCGCTTTTGTTGTCTTTCCTTTTCTTTTGGGGTAAAGTAATATCTTGTTGTCGCCCGGTTTTTTCTCATTCTTTGGTTGGTCTAGAAAATCGAACGCTAGTCAATTACGAAGCTTGACGAGACCATTTATGTCACCTGTTTAAGGGTACTTTGTGACGGTATCGGGAGTCTTTTAGGGTTTGAGTTTATTAACATGTAGTTCGACCGGCTTTTACTCGAAAGTTTAGGGAGTTAAGATGTTGGCAACTAGATTAGATTCAAAAACCGCTCCATCTCCCACGTCAACTATCCAATGTGGGGGATTTAACGTGTCATTCAATACTCTTATACATGCACCTCAACAATTAATGAAGTGTGGACCAGTTATAATATTAGTACTTTGCAAGTAGGGTTAATAACATGTTGCAATAATCCCAAAATAAACCGAGACGTCTCATGGGGATTTGCCCTCAAACCTAGACACAATCCAAAAATCTCTCTCTCTCACACACACACAGACACAATCTTGTGCCACTACCACACCCCCATCGTGCCTCCATTACTGCCCAATCCATTCGGTTGTTTAATCATCTCTATTGCTCAGTGCACCTCCCTCCATCTCTTGATGAAGACAGAGGGAGCTTGAGGTGGCCACACGTAGTAGCCCGATCTTATTTAGTTCTAAGTTTTTTGATAATTTACTAATATAGTTCTTCCAGCTAATTTTAATTAGAAATCGCTGACGTTGACAAATTTTTTTTTTTTTTGCAATTTTCTGAAATTTCTCTAAAATTTTAGAATTTTTTGAAAATTTTCTTTCTTTTTTTCTTAATCTTCCTCCACCGGTCGCTAGGCCTTAGCAATGGTTGGTTGAGGCTTACTAGTTCTAGATCTGATGAGGTTCTCTCGACAGCCATCACCGAGGCGTAGTGACTAGCGGAGAAGTAAGGAAAAAGAGAAGAAAAAGAAAGGAAAGAAACAAAATAAAACATTAAAAAAAATTCATAAAAATAAAAAAATAAAAAAATTACCCACGTTAGTAATTTCTGATTAAAATTGGCTTGAATAATTATATTGGCAAATTGTCAATTTTGACAAGAAAAAGTTATGATTTTTTTCCCATTGAGATTTTACTGCTCTTACCTAATAGGACAATACAAGTGCAACTTTCCTTCTGTTAAATAAACTTTGATATGCATGCTATATTCCTCTTGTGCGATCAAGTGCCGTGATATATCCCAAACATATTCCTCTTTTGTTAATATAATATGGCGATACTTTCTGATAAAGCAGAGATTATATTCTTATAGGCTTTTTTCCTCCTAGATATATGAGTGATACATTCTTTTATTGTATACTTCAAGGACACGTGGTCAGTGATTAAGAGGGGACTTCCTTATTACCTCCCTCTTCACGATTATGATAAATAAAGCTCATGTAATTAAGCCCAAATTAGAGAAAAAAATTAGGGATAATGACATAAATTGTTTTTGAACTTTGACCCAGTGTGCAAATAATCATTGAACTTTACTCCAACTTTACTCAAATAAGTAATGTAGTCCCCGAATTTTTAATTTATTCAATGTGACTCTTACGGTACATATTAAATTTAATCCTTGGATTATATGCAAATGTCTAATGTCGTGTTTGAGCTTGAATTAATAAAAGCATAATACTGAATATTTTTATATAGTTCATGGATTAAACCAAACTTGTACGAAAGGTCCATGTGGCACATTAAACAATTTAAAAGTTTAGAGACGATATTATCCATTAAGTTAGAGTTTATGAATCACATTGAACAAATTAAAAATTTAGGAATCATATTACACTAAAATTCATGAATTATTTATATCATTTTTTCCAAAAAGTTAAGAATAGGAACATAGCAGTACAAAGGAATCAAGCTGTGGCGGTATGATGAATAGAGGGGATGAATGCCGATGGCGACTCAGCCGACCTGCAATTCCGGCGTCCGAGATTTAGGTCCATCAGCAGAATCGTAGGCGTGTACAATTCCAAGTTGGCTTTTGCTAAATTAAGCATCTCATTAGCTAATTCTTTTGTGTGTTTTGATTACTCTCTTTTCCCAAAATAATGTTTGGACAATAAAGTCACCATTATTTCAATCGCCATCAGTTTTGTAATAATGGGCTCCCGCAGCGCAATTGTTAGGTAGTTTTCCTATCAACTTTTCTGTGCAAAAGTTTTTAATTTTTTAAAATTCAAACATATAGGAATGGAGATCTATTGAAATTCATAAAACGCTCTGCAAACCCGTGAATTCAAAGATTTGATTCGTGTGAGTGGTCCCAACTTAGTAGCCTGCACAATCGATGGAATTCGAACGAATGATCTCTAATTCATGAACTTGAAATTTCCCGATATTTCAATCAATTGCATCGATCTGACAATAATCGGGAGATGGCTAAATAATTAATTAATAATCATTCAATTCTTTGGTGAAAGTATTTGAGTATACCTTAGTTCTAGAAAGGCTGCCAAGTAATTATTCTTCTTCCTTTTCTCCTCGAGAACAACCGAACTGGAATGCTCCACCATCTTCTTGCTATTTATCGTCTTTTAACAAATAAAATTGCTAATTTTCTCCACATCTATTTTTTCGGAAATATATTTTTCGCTTTTGTCTTTCCTAAATTTTATATAAATGGAGATAAAAAAGTTAATTTCCTAAACATTATGGTCAATGTCACGTATGACTTTGTCCTATTTGATTTTTTTCAAGAACTGTAAAATATTGCTTCAAATGAAAAATAGTATTAGTGGCACAAAATGTGCAAAATAGCAAAAATACAAAACAACTTTCGATCTCAAATTTTGATAGGAATATCGATACATATGCCCGTTATATATGATGATAACCACACGCTTTTAAATGCGGATAATATATTAATTTTAACAGGGGAAAACATGACATTTTTCTATGCCATAAAATAAAGTACTTCATAGAGGATAAACCTCCGTTGAATTATCCTACAATTTTCAAGGAAGAAATTTAAGCACCGAGATACTTACAATCATCACTTTTGATTAGGCGGAGTATTTTGTTTTCAAATCAATTTGTGAATTTTCGAACTCTTACCTTACTCTTTGATCATTTTTAGGTAATGCATTGTATGGAGTACCTAGGATTTACGTATATAAATTTGTGGTACCCTCTTTGTTAATTAGACAATTGACCACATAATTACAACTCTTTTTTGCAACAACCTCATATTTTATGAGTTCTACATGTACTTGCGAGTTTCCTTTTCCTTGCTTGACTCAAGCTTTTTGCTCGACGAATATTGCGCGCCACCTTATACGCGATTCACAAGCATTCCGATCTTATGTCAAATAGCCCTTTTTTTTTTCTTTTTTTTTTTCTGGACAACTCTTTTTCCTCTCAATTTTTTTGCCGTAATTCTAATATTCATTTATTGTAGAATTTTTATCAAGCACGAGATAGAGGAAAACTATCACGAGAATCCACTAACGAGGGGGGGTGTAGCCATCGGCTAGAAATCGGAGGAAAACGGTGCGAAGGACCACCCTATGCATGTATAGTTCTGCTAGATCCAAAAAAATATATAAAAAAAAAGGTATAGAAAATGAATTAAAAATAGAAAACTTTAAAGTCACGAATTGGAGATGCTCGCCATTCGATGCTTCTCAAATTCGCATGCAAAGCCTTCAACCACAAAAAAATATAAATAGAAAAAGGGGGTCTGCGTGCATGCAATGGTCCTTCGGGGAGGGTGCAACTTCGTGTCATCCCTTGCCCGTGCTTTCTAATGTACGCCATAAAACAAGAGGATGTGTAATCATATGTAACATGATGTCATGTGTAGCAATTAGTAAAAAAATTAAAAAAAAATCGATCATCGGGTTTCATATGATAGACTAGTCCGTTCTCTTGATCCTGTCAAAGATAAATTATCCACACAAGTGCTAGGATATTCATTGTAAACGAGTTTTTCTTTTTGTGACTTGATGCGAGAGGCTTGGACGTTGAATAGGAACTGAACGCGAAACTCGCAATAGGATTCTGGTCACTTTCGACGGGTAGGTGAATCCAGCCGTGCTTCTTCTATCTATATTATGTTTTCGGAGCAACTAGTCTTTTCATTGTTAGCAAATCAAGCAATCAAATAGTTTAACATGTCTTGACAATTGAGAGACTAATTATGAACCCCAAAATGCTCAGACATTTCAAAAAAGGATAAAAGAAGTACTTGTGTATGCAAATAGTTTAACTTGTCTCAGCAATTTAGAAACTAATCATGAACTCCAAAATGTGTTCGGACATTTTGAAAAAGAGAAAAAAGACGTTTTTGTGCACAGGATCTGTGTGTGTAGATAGTTTAACATTTCTCAACAAATGAGAGACTAATTATGAACCCCAAAATGTTCGGACCTTTCGAAAAAGAAAAAAAGAAGTACTTGTGCACACTATTCATGTATGCATCCATCGTAAGATACATCGAGAATGCTAATTTGATCTAGAGAATCTCAGTTTATACAGTGTACTAAGAGTTACATAAATAATAGAAAATTACTAGGATATTACCAGATAAATTAAAAAATTTAGTACACCCAATACAAATTAAAAGAAAATAAAAAAAAGATTTATGACTTGCGGGTCGGGTACCCTATCAGAGAACCGGATCGGGCGACGCCCCACCAGGATCAAAGTCATGGCCCATCTCCTGGTTAAAAACTCTGCCTTAACTTGTCATTTTCAGCCTTTTCCTTTTACCCCTCCGACAGCTGTATTAAACTATTTGCGACTTAAATAGAGCCCACCAATTTCTTCTTTTTTCTTCTTTGGCCCCCTTTCTTTTTCCTTCTCTCTTTTTTGTCACTCGCGGATTTATTTTTCAACCTTGGATTTCTTAATTGAGAAACATTCCCTCAAAATGTTGAGTAATTTCGCCGGCACATTTATGTTCCCCTTTATAGCAAATTTAACCTTGGGCTTATTACTCCGTGTTCGGACCGTTCTCTCGGCTTCACTAAAGTCAAAAGGGATTTCATGCTTTTAGCAATGCGTACCCGATGGGGTCACTATTCAGCAGACCAGTCTCTTTGCCTCTCTTGAATCCCAATCCTTGATCTATCCGAACGCAAAACTTAAAAAGAAACCCTAAACATATAAATCGACGGTTGAGATAACCGGGATATCATACAAGAACGTTGATGAGAATAACATATATTCTAAAACGATACTTTTACCTGGGAAAAGTATAGAAAAAAAGAGTCCTAAAATTATTATATCTATATAAATTCAGTCATAAATTTTTCAATTAGATTAATTTAGTCACAAACCTTTTTACATTAGTAGTAATTGAGTATATCCAATTTAGGTTGGAAATTATTAACGTGGACGTCTGCTTTTCTACGTGGCAAGGGCCATGACTAGCATTGACATGGACATTTTTAAATAACTTTCTTGCTATTTTTTCTTTTTTAACCATGGCCTCGCTTGAGCGAAGGCCGCCCTCACTAGTTCTGGTGACGGTGGCCTTGTAGGTGCTTGCCCTTATCTAGGCAAGGCCATGGAAAAAAAGAACAAAAAGAAAAAACAATTGCTTTGCTCGCCGTTGGCGCTTTGCTCTCCTCTTATTCTTCATTGGACGCTTCGGATGGACTTCACCAAACAAAAAATTATTACAAATTATTTAAAAATATTCACGTAAACGCTAGTTGTGTCACATAGGACGATCAACGTCTACATCAGTTATTTTCGACCTAAATTGGTCGGATGAATTGAATTGGTACAAATATGAAAATCTTTAGGGTTAAATTGGTTCAATTGAGATATTTAATATTGAATTGGTACTAATACAATGGATTTGAAACTACTTCTTCTTCTTCCTTTTTTTTGGTGCCTTTTCCCTTTCACCCTGGTATGTCTAAACTTCTCGCCTCAAATCATAGGTGGAGAATATATGTGAGGGCTACCTGGACAATAACCTTAATTAAGCGGGCCCAAAAGTTGACGCTCTTAGAATTGGCTAAACGGGCAAGCGAGTTTTCTTGGTTTTCCACAGAGAGAGAGAGAGAGAGAGAGAAGTTATTATATTTTTCTCTCTCTCTCTCGTTTTCGAGCCCTGTGTTTGGTCGCAGTTGACTCTAGCTACCTCGGCAATTTTCCGGTCTTCAAACAAAAGAAAAGGACTTGACGACACCAAATGTGAAAAGAAGAAGAAAATGTAGGAAAAGGACTTGAGAGAGATAGAAATCGCGACCTAGCCAAGAGATGCTCAAGTTGCATAAAATAAGGACCGCATTTTTCCTATCTACCCTTAGTTTGCAAATAAATTTTTCATAAAATGGATGCCATACGATTATGTTAGATCACAAAATGTCTGCACGATGGGAATTGGTTTCAAATGACAAAGAATTTAATTTTCAACAGGCTCTCTTTTTAACATCTCGTATCATTATCACGCGACATGATCGTCAAAACAAATAAAATTCCAACCCATTTTGAGTGGATTTGCAGGGCATTGCAGCGTTAAATGAGCACAAGAGGCGATTACAACTGAGCGGTCAAGTCAGAAGACTTTTATCTCGAGATCAACGGTTATAGTGGACCCGACTCTAAAATAAAAAATGATGGGTCACGCGTCACGCAGGATTTCGTCTAGCATCCCTAGGGTTTTTGACCAGATACAAAAGGACGAGATTGCATATAATGAATTTTGGTGTCTTCGCATCAACATAATCAATGGAAGAAACGAATCATATTATTTTCGCACCTCACATTTTGACCATTTCTCTCAGTCTCCATGTCCCTCTGGTGTCCCGATACGGACCGATTTGGACCGTTCGGGGCGTTGTTGTTTTTGCTGGAGGCCGTAAGAACCATGCATTATTTTTGCTTGGTCCTGTAGGGATCTATGGGCGGGTCTAGGCGCGATAATGATATCATGAATGTCGTTGAGCGACTCTCTTCGGTGGAGGACTGTTTCGACTCGAATTCGACGGTCGAAGAAGACGGAAGCGAAGTACGAGAGCGACGGCCGTTCATGATTCAACAGTCGTTCATGCGGCAGGAGCATCTGGCAGCACATGCCAACACATGGGAAATTGCTAGGGTTTGGCTCAGATTATTATTCAGCGAGTCGTGTCTGTCGACGACCGATTACCTTAGCGGACGAAAATCACGGAGTTTGAAGTCGTGTCTAATTGAGTCGTATCGATTAGAGGCAGACTGGGGAGACATGTTTGGTCATCTGCATTTACGGGCGATGTTGTTTCAACTTGTTCACGCATCTCTTTTTATTGGTGAAGGAGAAGACTGTATACATATTTCTTTTGACCATTGACCAGAAGTTCTTGTGCTTATTTTCTCGAAAATTCAATGTCCATCAAGATGCAAAATCCGCCTTAGAAGCAGATTTTTTTTATGGGTTCGCCCCCATCTTACATAGCGGACAAAAATTGGAGTTGATTGATTGTACCACACGGTCTTGTTTAGGATGACTATGACTTGTGTGTTCATTTTTCAAACGAGGGTCCTTCTTCGTCGCATGGTGCTCTCGTTAGTGTCTCTACCAACTTTTCACCGATAATATATGTGGACGAAGCACGCATCCAATATCAATAGAGACACCCTCACGACAGGACCGTCGACATGGGATCCTTGTTTCCATCATCATTCAAAATATGTGTTCACAATCTACTTAAATCAAGGTCACCTCTATGACTCTTTTTACTTTCCCTTGCCCTTACTTGATCTTGTGCTCACTCACTTCGCTCTATCACCTCAATTTGGGTATGAGTTTTCCTAGATATGATTAAATATGAAAGCATTTTAACAATATGGATCGGGTTAGACATGTATTAGGTTAGACATAGGTTACTAGATTTATATTATGAAATGGATCAATTCTAATTGGACAATTTTCAACTGACCCAAACTCAATTTGATCCACTTGCTTGACAGGGTTTGACCAACAAGCAAAGTGAAGGACCCCAATTTCAAGAGTTTTGATGCGGAGTTGAACTAGCATGTAAGCTTTGAGCAAATGCAAAAGTCCTCCATTAAAGAATGAGGCAAAAAAATTGCAAATATTTTAATTAGATTTTACAGTAAATTTGGTAAACTATAGTATATGGTTGAAAAGCATTGTGTCAAGCGTAAATTAGTGAGTTTTACATCGTGTCTCGTCGAAAAGAACATTAATCCTAAATCTTTTTTTTTTAATGATAATTGGCGCTATCATTCATTTTAGCAATTAAATTGAATGCATACCATACAATAATCGAGATGCACGTTGCTTTTTTAAGAGGTTGAATGTCATGCGACTAATTTGGGCAGATGATGGTCACAGACAATTGGAATGGAAGAGGCAAGAGCAAAGAAACATGTGCAAAAGATAGGGTCGAATCCATCTTCTAAAATCCCTTCGATTACCCCTTTTTTTGGTCCATTTAAACGTTGAATTTTGTAAAAAATAAAATAAAAATTCAACACTCATTAAACAATCAAATAAAGAAAATTATAATTTCAATGCACCGATGGTTTTTGCGACACACATAATTAATATTTAACAAGCATGCCTATAAAAAGTACTACGCTCGTTAACAAGGCCTTAATTTTTTTTTTCTCTCTCTTTGACTCTCTCTATATATATAAATTGTAGAACATCGCAATCGTGGTGTGGTCCACCTTAAAACATTTTTTTTTCACGGTTATTAAGATATTGATAGGGAGATTGTCGACGGTAAACTCATGATTTATAAAAAATAAAGGACATTGAACGAGTACTATGTATATATTAAAAATGATTATATTTTTTAGGGCCCGAGGCGTTTGGATACTGTCTCCGAGGGTTGACGTGGGGTCGCATCACGATTTTCACGGTAGCATTACGCGGAAACCTCTGCATGCTTTGGGAAAAAAGGAGTTCGATAAAACGTTAAGCATCATCCTTAAGGGCTGCTCAAAGCCTCAAAAGAGAAGGCTTCGTTAAGCGTCAATTGGCAAAAACCATATTCGAATGGTGCGCAGATAAACTTGCCAAATTGGCAAAAAACATATTTGAAAGCTCTTGAAATTAACTAGCCGGGGCTTTGAAACTCCAGTAAATCACTCTATGAATTAACAAAGTCGGATTGGATTGCACAATGGGATGGATTAGTATAAGTTAGGTCTATTGTCTCGTAGTTGTGAGTCGATTGATGAAGTATTTTCTTTCCAAAAAAGGGATGTCTCAATCCCATGGGATTCGACAAAAAAAAAAAAAAAAACCATGGCATTGGTTTAGTGGTTAACGAGTCATTTTGCTTGTATAAATTAGGCGCCCACTAGATTGTTCAATTTCCCACGCCATCAAATATAAACAATTCCATATTTGTACAATCGACTCAGCCTTTAGCTCGCATTTATTAGGCTCATGAGGTTAATGGGCCTTTACATATAATCATTAAATAGAAAAATAGAAAAGGTGTTTGTTATTTTTCCCTAAATTATGTCCATTGTTACAAATTATTTTGAACTTTTTTTTTGTGACATCAAAAAATCCCAAATTATATCCATTGTGATAAATTTGCACTAAATTTTTTTGTTATATAAAAAACTCCAAACTTGTAACCGTGTAATACATTTATTCTCCATTAAAGATTTATCATATGACTTTCTAGCTAAAACGACGTTTATTTCACTTAAGTCACGTGAACACTATGTTGATACTGTTTGTTTTTTGTCATCCATGTAGATAGATTTTTAATGGCACTCTTGATGGAATCTTGACAGAGGATAAATATATTAGACAAATACAAGTTTGGAACTTTTGGTGTTATTAAAAAAAAAGAAGGTAAATGTGTTAATGTGAGTATAGTTTGAGATTTTTGATAGCCTTTTCCCTTTTTCTAATGCACAACCATAACTTTCACTACATCAAAAGAGGACTTTATAAAATTGCAACCTAAAGTAGCTAGCTAAAGCATCATGGAGACTGCGCAAGTATATAAGTGAATAAAACAAGAGTAAGTGTAGGATATAATGATAGTATAAGTCATCTTTTTCCTCTTCGGTTTGATGGTTAGTAAGAGAGTGGGTTAACTTTTTTTTGATAATTGAAGAGCACAGACGTGGGAACCCAACTATATGAAGGCCTATGGAACACATTGTAAACACCATGAACCGATCGAATCGAAAACTTTAGCTTGTGCAAGTGCCCTGGACTAGAGGTGATTGCATGTAGTTTCTAGGATTCGAATAATTGACTTCTAACCAACTTTGCCAAGGTTTGAGAGAGAGAGAGAGAGAGAGAGAGAGATTATTAGAACCCTCAAATCAAAGGTGATTCGACCAACAAAAATAAAATAAAAATCTAAGGTGATTAGAACGCATGTGAAATTTTGTTTACACCAGCCATGTATGCTATAATTTTATATGAAACAGCAGCCACTATTATGCAACGCGGCATTTTGTTGCTCTTCTAACAGGACCAGCCTACCATGCCATGAGGACAAAGAAAGAAATGCTTTTTATAGAGGCTACACATTTAACTATCTATTTTCTGCTCAATCATACGCGGGGACACTTAGATTTTGCATGAATTAAATAATTCCTACTGATTTTTACTTTGTTTTTGTTTGTTTAGACTTAGATTTCGCCAGAGTTAAATAATTCCGGATAGATCACCTGTTCCTACTAATCTCGTTCTTGTTTATTTAGCCATCCCATATAGACACTAGCTGGTTTTTCGTCATACATAAACTAAACACCAAAATGTTCCCCTAGAAAAAACACCAACATGTCAACATGTGAGGTAGGAATATTCCTCGAGTTATTTATTTATTTCCTATGTTAACATTAAATCAATAGCAGCATCGCTACATTGGTGTATACGTCCACATTTTAGTGCGAGCCCGTGAGGTCTCCATCGATTGCTCGAAAGATGCTTCTCCCTGTCGACACTCCACTTATCCAGAAAGGAACAGATAATTGTCCTATTTTCTCCACTAAACATATAATTTGTTGACTAATTGGAAATGGAATTGTTGGCTCGTTGAGGATTTTTTCTATTATCTCAATTGTGACTATTGTTGGGTCCATTCGAAAATTGATTACGTTGATAATGGATATTTACGACTATTAAAATAGGATCATTATTGCGTGCTCTCAAAGTAAAAAAACGACTTTACAAGTGTATCGTGAGACAATATTTTATGCAATAATGATATGCAGTATCATGATAATGTGTTATCCCTTCATTAATCATGTTCTTGAATATAAAAGTCAGGTCATTCTAAAGGGAAGTTACATCAACAGACTCAAATGATGCGATTAGCAGAGGATGTGAAATAAGACACTAATTTCTCTGAGTACAGTCATTGCATCACTCTACTCTGCTTTGAATAAAAACAGCGACTTGCATGGGAAAAATAACCTGAAACGTATGTGATTATGACAACCTTATTTTTTCTAATCTTTTGTCTAGTTACTAGACTTTATAGGAAAATTCTCTTGGTCATGTACAGATTGGACTGCTTTGTGTTTTCCTCGACAGAGGCATACAAATTTGACTAGTTGAACTCTGGAGTTTTGCAATGGCCAATAAAGAGGGAAAAAGGGAACTAAATTAATTTTTTTGTTGTTGATTTCGGATCATAAGAGGTCTTCATTACCGAGACTAGGATGCTAATGAAATTCCTTTTCTTCTGCAACAAGCTTTCCACAACATACAAACAGGGGAAAACTCCTCATTTCTCGTGGGGCTTTTTGCAATCATGAATTCATTCATTTGTTTTGAAGATAATTATGTTTTAGATATGAAGTTTTAGAAAATCGTCCCTTTTCCCTTCAGTCTAAATTATAAGTGATTTTTATGGGAGTCCAGATCTAATTACAACTTCTTCTCAATTAAAATTCGTACTTATTGATACAAAAAAAAAATAAAATTTGAGGACACGATTCACGAGCAATATTATAATTTCTTCATCATTGGATAGTAAAAAGTTTAGTCTTCAACTTTCTCTTTCATTTCCTTATGTCCAAGATTGGAAAGAACAAACAAAGTGACTTACCGAATTGAGTTTCTAGTTGAATACGGAGTTGGGTTTTGCTTTTGCTATTTGAAGGACCAAACAAATTGTTTTCTTCAAACTAGGTTCAACTAAGAATGAAAATGGAAAGTTTCGAATTAAATAGGAAAGTAAAAACTCATAGATCATCAATTTCCTTAAAAAAAGGGGTGGTAAATATTACTCCATGCTTAATGAAGTTGAAGGCCAATGCGATCAATTAACACAAAATGATGCGTTTTTCATACGGGCGTGAAAATAGGACCTTTCCGTAACTTTTTTCTTTTTTTTCTTTTTTCGTTTTGTAATTACAGAATAATTCCATACCAAACCCGAAGTATCATGGTCAAAACATCACATTTCGTGCTCTCTCCCGAGTGGTACCTATGATCGTGAAAGCTTTGGCACCACCGCACGAAGCTCCTATCAATGTCGAATCAATGTCCAAGTATAAAGCATCTGTCGCCAAACATAATTCAAGATTTGACTTGCTGGCTCAAGGGTGGCTCCAAGCCCCTCTTCTTAAATAGCCCCAACCCTATAAAGTCACGCCACGTTGACCAAACAAGAGCTGTGCCTAATTTTAATGGGCCCCACCTCAATTAATTACTTGTATTTTACGTGTGGGCAAGTAGATGAAATTTAGACCCGACACATGCAAGGTTGATTTGAACAGGACTTGGGGTTTGATTAGAACAATTCGGTGCAAGTCAAATTGCATAACAGGAATCAGTTTGATATCAACCATTCATTGTAAAGTTCAATCATATAGGGACCACGCGAGGTAACCCCTCTGGATGGTCTAGAAGTCTTCGATGTTCTTTGCAATCACTTCATCTCCGCTAAAAGCAAGACTACTGATTTCCATAGATAGAAGGGGAAAGAAAAATGAAGAATGGATTTTAGCAAATCATGTTAGATTGCTTCTGCTTTGCGTTGTCAGGATCTTTGATGATATCTTGAGGAATCGATTCACCTTTATAATGCATGCCGACTATCTTAGAAATGGTTCCTCAAGAAATTGTAGTAATCTCTATCATTGTCTTGTTAGGATTTTGGAAGGTTGGGTAAAATGACACTTGTGTAATTGGTATTTTCCATTTCGCCTTTGTCTTGATTTAGCATAATGTTTTGCTTTCCTATATATTTTGCTTTTGGCGTGTGTTACCATTATCCGAATCGTCATCTCGGGGATTGTCCAAGAGAATTAAGACGATTAATAAGATTTGTTTATAGCTAATCTCCTGGAAAAAAATTCATTGTTTTGAATATTACGTCTCATTAGGAGAAAGGAGAAATATTGTAATGTACAAATTATCTCCCCTGCACTCATCATTAACCAAAGAGATAAGCTGCTTTTACAGTGGAAATGGAACTAATACATGGACTGCTACCAAACCCTATAGAAATTATAACTCAAACTATGAAAAAAGAAAATGAATTGTTTTAGATATAGGATCGCGTATCGCAAATTTTCAAGGTTATTATTTGTGGTCCTTTTAACCTAACTTACGAGATTTCCCACATAGAATATCAGTATAATATGCAATCCAGGAACAGTATTGTGGAGGGATGCAGTAACTGCATGCCAAATTAGGTAGTGAAGAAAGAAAACAGAAGTGAAATCCGAGAAGACTTTGTTAAAAAGGCTGTTCATGATCTCACGTTTCGTGTTCTCTGTCGGGAACACCACTCAGATTAAGCACTCGAGAACCAAAAAAGAACCAACAAACATCTTTTAGACTCACACACCAACTTATCTACTTACCAACAACCCCGACAGATGTTTTCCAAACGTGGGTTGGAGAAATACACGCGTTGCTTTGCTTTTGTGAGTTAGGCAAAAATGGTACAACCAATGAAAAAAGAATGAAGAGCCACTGGATCGCGTTCTTAGGCGCGAGAGGAAAAAAACACATGGCGATACCTTGGTTGGCTTGGAGTATCCAAAGAGAACTGAAGACGATAGCATAACAAAATATCCTTGTGAGAACTTTAGTACATACATATAACTTGTTAAGTTGCACGTGAGGGTGTTGGCGAAAGAAATATCACATTTGGATATAATGTATAGCAGTTAATATATCCAAGTCGACTCATAAGTCATTAGCTTAATTTTTTTAGTGAAAGTAAACCCAACTAGATATGTCCATAGACTCGAACTTGAACTCCTCTGATGAAGATTCTGAGCTTCTATTGGGTCGACTCAACAAGTGGTATCAAAGACGATTTTTTATTGGTGGCCCACATCCAATTTGTGTTGGGATCTAGTAAATATTTCAATGAAGGAAAATCTTGAATGTGACTCCCTAATCGAGGTAGTGGATGGTTTCCCCGGCTTCCCTTCATGCTTGGTTGGACCAAGACAATTGAGGTGCAACTTGAAGGGTAGTTTGTTGTCCTCACAAACATCTGTGAAACTTGATCGGGCCAAGGTTTTTGAGTTGGGATAATATTGGTGCGGGACAATATTTGGATTAACGGGGAGGTGGCATAACGTAAGTTGGTTTTCATGTGAGGGGGAGATTTGATAAGGAGCATGTGTGAGGGAGTCGAGCAAAAGAAATCTCATCCAAATGAAATATTGAGCAATTGATATAATCCTAGTTGATTTATAACACGTGGAATTAATTTATTTTTTGTATATAGGTTTAACAGGATATGTTGACGGGTATGGACTTGAGCTTCATGAGCTTCATCTTGGTGATTTCTCCGTATGAAGGTATTGGGCTCATATTGCGTCAACCCAAAATAACCTCTCAAGCATTATCAACTCAAGTAGCTCAGTTTCACAATATAGTAAAATAGGGTCACAAATCAAAACGTACTAGAAGAAGAAGAAAAAAAGAAGAAGATTCCTGTCGCAATCGAACACGGCAGAATCGTTCTTTTTAGATTTGGAATTGCATTATGCCCCTAAACCTCCTCCCCATTTCTCTGAAAAGTACGTCCGGGTTGATGATGTTCTGGAAAATTATTGATAAGCTAAAGTGCTAAGCAATGATTAAACCCAAGATACTAGCTAGGTGGTAGTATATCATCAAACACGGATAGCTCACAGATTTTCTAACATGAATCAAGTCATGCAACAATTGGATACATTTACTTGATAGGAATTGTAAAATATAGGCCAATCCTTTTATGTTAGAAATATTACAACCTTGCAGCTGAAACAACAATAAAATTGAGAAATAGTTAACAAGCAGTCGCGAAAGAATATATATTGTTTTGGACACATGATCAAGCATTTGACCTCACAGGGGCCAAACTTTCTTAAGATTGAAAGTCCTTCCTTTAACATGAATAATGACCCTCAACTTGTCATCCAAATTTTGTGATGTTCGTTTAGAATCAAAATAAACTCAGTTATAAATAAACTAAACTGTAAACCTCATAAGATCAAGTATTTGACCGCAATGAATTTAACCGGAGGTACAAGCACATGTCATTATTTTTGTAATTTGAATAGAAACATAATGCTGCTCCAAATCATCATACTGTTGGGCATAGCAGTATCAATCCATCCGATTCTTCTAAATAAAGACAAGCAACGATGATAATCCAAGCTTCGGACACCTCGTGTGCATGCGCTCTAGGGCAAATAAATCTCCTCACTTATGACATTGCTTCGCTCAGCCGGTTATTCCAGAATGTCCTCATCCGCCAATCAATTACCAAGTGCTCCACACAGCAGAAACCAATCATCTCAACCTATCTTTTACTACAATCTCACTATTCGACCGTGATGAACAAGCCAAGCTCGAGAATGTAGCTGCCGTCCTATCTCTCCTTTTGAATTTGAATATTAGGAACGAAACTTTTTGGTGCAACTCCTCCATCATTCAAGTGGATGACACCCATGATTATTCCGACCGAAGTTTAGGGAGGAATAAAATCTGCACTCCTTTCTTCACATCGTGGACGTCCCTTTCTCAGATTCTGATGAAGTCACCATTGGATTGGACGAGCAGAAACTCCAGGGAGAGGACTGAACAGCGACCGATGAGGGCCATGTTTCTGGTGCAACGTGAAAGGCGATCCACCGCCCAAAATAGTAACATGGCACATCACCCTTTTACTTTGTCAATAGTTTATTATAAGGTCTTCATAGTGCCGGTGCAAATGCCCAAAAGCCATTTTTCTCGCACGTAGTGCAAGTCGATTTATTGCCCATCCGTGTCCGTCCACCTCGACTCGCATGATGACTTCCTCTCGGGAAGCATACTGCTTCAGGGTCTCTTGCGAAGACATGAATGCATATGGGAGCATTTATGTGTTTGGAAATGATAATGTCATTGGAATATTTCGTGGGATTCCTTTATAGGGTCATATTTTCGGCTGTTTTCGATTGACAAAGACATCCTCCAATCGGTGTTTTGATTGGTGGATTACAAACATGAATATAATGTTTACATGTAATTTACATGTATAATGAGATCAATCTATGATCATGTTTCTATTTACAGCATAAGTGCAATTAATCACTCTTAGAAATACATATCATGTTACCCTAATTGGCGTTAAACCATAAAAAAACACTCAATCATTACATTCTCTTACTCTGAAGATCAATATGGTGTAAGAGCAGAAAAACACATCAAATTCTTCAATATATGTAGCCCAAATCAACCTTTCTTTTACGCATATTTCTATCTCAACAATGTTTGATGTATCTATAAGGTTAGGTTGTTTTTGTGTCCACTAAATCTTGTCATTGATCAAAATGTCATTGTGATGGTCAATCCCTCCTAGTCCACTGGGGTTGAGACAGATTAGTTTGTTTGTAATTTGATCAACTGTCGAGATTTTTCATGAAGTTCACAACCTTTGGACATCTAGAGAAATATGGCTATCGCTGTGCAGCCCAAGAAATTAGACTTAAACTTAATTTTCAAAAAACCATCTTCGAAATCCAAAGTTGTGGACTCTCTCACCGTAATTAATTGTGCTGTCTCCGACAAGTACTTGGTGATTCAAACCCTCAACGGGCTCCGATCTAAGCACGATCCATTTGTCGCCATGGTCACCAATATAATTCTTTCCTTCAGTGATATGTGGTTACTCCTATCCAAAAGAAAACAATTGCTTCGAAAATTGAACGCTTTACTGTTATCTGATATTAATCCTGCTTTGATTGGCGATGCCAATTCACCCACTTCCCGTTCCGATGGTCTCGGGGTGGACATAATTCTGGCGGTTGAAAATCTAGTCAAGGCCATGTGGACAATTTTTCCCCAATGGATCAAGCTTGCAAACCTCTTATGATCGGTTCAGTTCGTAGTCATTTGCCGATCGCTCCTCCACCTCATCTAGTCGGTCCCATGGTGGTTCGAAGCCCTATATCCCCCGTTCACTGGGATGCCTCATTTTTTTGTCAGATCTGTAAAGGTGCTAGCCACACCACGTTACAATGTTGACAACGGTTTGACCATGTCTTCACCACCAACGATTTCCCGGATTCCTTCTTATGTTTCTCGGTTGCTGAGACTTTTGATCTAATGTGTTATCTTGAGAGTGGAGTGACGGCACATATAATTAGTGACATTGGTAAAATCTTAAACCCTAGACCCTTTTACGACTCGACAAAAATTGTGATTGGTGATGGTCATTTATTACCTATTAAACAAGTCGAGCCTTTGGACATACTGTTCTTAGTCTTTGCGAATTCCGCCACTTACCTATTCAGCTTTGTGAACTCCTCCACTTACTTCTTCTTCCATGGGGCCTTTCGGTTCTGGAAATGGACCGTCACCTGCCTCGTGTTGAGCCCGACCTCCGAGGCTTGCTGGTCCTTCATACTTGTTAACCATTAGTATACACTATGCAGAAGTTGTTTCTTCTGCAAACACAGAGAATTGTGTTTTTGTCAATGTGTATGACAAAGGGAATTGCAAGTTTACTGTGGCATCAGTGAAAGGTGTGAGGTTGATTTTGACGTAAGGCATTAGCAGAGGAACTAGTCTTGCAGAAAATAAACTACATGAAAATCTGATTATGCCCCTTCCGGTTAATTGGAGAAAAAAAAGAAGCCGAATCACTATAAATCTTGTCTTGGTATTCTCTATCCCTATTTTCTTTATTTTTGGGTATTCTTGCATGAGTAGCTTTGAACGTTGCGCTCGCATAGATTTCCAGGAGACTTAAAATCCACAGTTTGTAGAAATTTTAAAATTTGCACTTGCACGAAAAGAGATTGTAAAATGTCTACTTGATTATGTCTCCACCTGTTCAGCCCCACCTGTTTGCTATATATCCGAACCTAGCACCTCCTATTGTCTTGGCCCGCCATTAGATACTTAAAGATAAAGCAAAATTCGCACGTGTTGTGCACGTAAATCAAGGAAACTTTAAAAGTCTTCGGCAACCATAAATTTTTTATTGAATATATTATATATTATAATATTTTTGGAATAGTATATGCAAATATTTACTGTAGATTAATTTTCAATTATATGAGGGAAATCATGATGGACAAGATAAACGCAAGTGAAGCGAACTAGTATAAGGGAAGTATATCTAATTTATATCAATAAAACGTAAGGACAAATTAAGTTCGTTGATAGTGTTTTGGCAAGATTTAGCTTAGTTTGTTTTGAGGTATTATCTTAAATTATTTGTGTTGCCGGTTGGATTAGAGAGGGAAAGATTTATGCAACATGTGCTAAGAAGTGAAAGTTGAAAGATTTAAATGAGATGTCTTTAAGATAGAACTGATAATTTAAAGCGTCTAGAATCATAATAACTTTTTAATATGCTGAGGATAGAATTGGAAGTTAGAAAATTTTCAGATTAGATGTGTTTAGGTTAAAATTGTAAATCTAAAAGGTCTAGAAATATGCTGATTCTTTGTACTTTAATAGATGATAGATTAACTAGTTAAGTTTGCATGTGAACGTGTCCATATATGCTAAATGCCAATCAAAAGCCTAATTGGAAGCAATCAATGGAAAACATATTCCTTCTTTATGGTATAGATGTAAGTTCATGAACCTATGTGAGGATTGTTGCATGATTATATATTTTGGATTATTCAAAGGCGATTATTTACCCCAATCTTGTTTAATGAAACCAATCTTCTCAATGGTTTGTTACATATATGAACATCATCCATATTAATTTTTAGTTAAGTTTATTTGTGGTTGACGTTCATTATACAACTTACCAATTACAAACTTTCTTTAACTCGGGAAGAAAAATATAAACTTGATTAGAAATAAAGTAGTAGTGAATAGATGATTTTATGCAATCTCGGACCACATCTCATAAAAGTATAGGCCCAAGATGGTCGGCCAAGCCTAATAGGCCTAAAAAGATGTCCAAAAAATGTTCCTCGTGGTGCTTATAGTATAGGGTGCTAAAAAAAGCTTTCCAAATTGGTATCAAATCAAACGGACTGATGATTTTGACAATTGCCTTCCCAAACTACTATTCTCCGGAATCAAATATCATCAAATAAATGTGTACGAGGACGGGAGATGGAACTGAGTATAGTTCCGAGCCATCGCTTTATATTTATGAAATTCATGAAATCTTTGAAAACAGATGAAAGGAGGTTTGAGAGGAGTATAGGAGGGAGCGTAGTGAGAATATAATATTTATTGCAAGGGGCTTTGATTTCTTTTAACCTACTCCCATTTTCCATTCTCGTTCTTTCTGATGTGTTATTATAATACTATTTATGCATCCGTTTAAAGATTATCTTTTCTGCTCATTACTTTGATTTTCACTTTTTAAGTTTTAATCTTATGCATTCTCCGAATATTAGTTTATATCTATCTAATCTTCACTTTTCTTTGTTATTGTTACATTGATTTTTGCATTTCAGTATGCAAATAGGTTACACATACGGATACGGTTCCACTTTGAATCCAACCAATTTGTATCATATCTCTATTTTTAGCGCCATAAATTATTTATTCCTCATTTGCAAACAAGATTTTGTTCATGTACACTATGGATGGGATAAAAATTGAAATACCTTAGCAAAACAAACATATATTTCCATATAAAGTACATGATAAAATATTTGGCGAGCAAACAAGGATTCGTGAGTATCATTCCATCTGTTAGTGTTGGAGAAGCCGGCTGACATTTTTACAAGGTTGCAATTTTGTCAATTTTGTTCTAATTCTTTATATGAAATCCCAATGTAATTCTTTTAGTCAATTTTCGCCAAAAATTGTAGATATGACGGTTCGGTCATTATCGATGATCTTACACGGCACATCACCATGTCAGCGATTTTCAACGAAATTGACTAAAAAGAGTGTCAATACTAACTTGACAAAACTGAGAAATTCAAGACTGTATCGACATTTGTACAATACGTAGGATTGATTTGACAATTTTCCTGATTGATTGACGTGAGATTCCTATAATATCGACTAATGAGACTTGCAAAAATAAGTTGCCTTACCCCTTTCTTTTCCCATTAAACAAAAACAACTACCACCTAATTCAAAATTTTAAATTTAAAGTACTAACCTTATCATTTTTCCAAAATAACCTAAAGATAAGATTCGATGAACTTCATTCGATGAGGATGATTTTCTGCAGTGAAACACGAGCATATTTGAGTACCGATAAATTGTCAACAATGATAAATATTAGTTTATACTGAACTCTACACTCTCTATATTTTTCCATCTTTCTACCAGTCTACAGAAATCCCATAATTGCTTGATAACGCACGTTTGTGCTTGCGGGTTTGTGATATAGTCTCTCTTGGAATATAGAAAGTGAATGGATTGAAACCGCAGCGCATGGTATTGCAATAAGTGCACTGATTACCAAAAAGTTAATCAGCAAAAATTGCCTGATCAAGCAGCACGCCTAATTACTTAATTATGTTTCGAACCTTCAACAAGCAAGTCTCACGTTCATATCTCATGTCGATCGGTTGTCGCATACCATTTGTGTCGGTGTTGGTCGGATCACATGTGCAGATTTAACGCCGGAAGTCAAATCTGGTCTGAGAAAGTCAGAACAAAGCCCAAGTCTTCAGGAATATCATTTTTTTCGACGATGCCCCATCTAATCATTACTTAAGAGAGAGATTTATCCAATGACTGATGCCTTGAGTTCATTATGTGTTTTCTCTCTCTAATAATCCATTGCCAGCTGACCCGACCCGAGACCCATCATGTCATCTGAGCTCACGTCTGATGGGCCTTGAGTGAAAATTTGATGGCAACCCAATCCAGGGGATTTCATTGAACCAGTCATCAGAAGCAGCACTTCCTAAATGCAGAACTTTGTGGGCTACAGTACAAACATTTCACATGCCCAAGTAATTGGTGAATCTATGAAAATCGTCACGTAGAGAGCAGGAGTTAAGTAGTTGTCCACATATCGTACTTCCTTGGCAATTTGCACATCGGTGGCCTACACCGGATGGGTCAAGTCCGAGAAAATCAAAATTGACCATCATCTAGCGTGTTCGAAACTTCATATGGACTTAAGTTAGATGAAGCAAAATATACAAAGAAGAAAAGAATCAAAACCACATCACGACTTAGTGTATAGTTGTCAGATTTACATACAAACATACAGTGGGGAAAAGAAAACAAATTTTGCTATCCACAATGG
Source organism: Eucalyptus guilfoylei (assembly GCA_016097605.1). NCBI lineage: Eukaryota > Viridiplantae > Streptophyta > Magnoliopsida > Myrtales > Myrtaceae > Eucalyptus > Eucalyptus guilfoylei. The sequence continues at coordinate 29,413,217 of CM027868.1, read as the reverse complement.
TTTAAGGAGTTGTGTTCTGTTGTTAGATCGTGTCGAGGAGGTTTGCTCCGAGGTCCTCGAGCCTTGAGGAAGGGTTAGCGTCTCGCAGCAGTTACACTGTAAACAAGGTGAAGTAGAGAGGGCATGAGAGGAGGAGCGATCAATTCTAGTGGATCCAGATGTCATGTGGCCGGGAAAGAGTTTCAAATCATTGATTGTGGAGAGCTTTCTAGTGTTTCACTATCGAAATCTCCCGAAGTTTGGAGAACCCAGGTTAATACAAATGTCGAAGCCCAAATTTTCCGAAGAACCGAAGAGCCAACGGCCAAAAACGTCACCAAATAAGTTGATCAATAGGGTACTTATAGTGAGGGAACCAAGGTAATTTGCTAGAAAGATCATGACATGCAACAATCCTAATGTAGGGAATCTAGTGTAGATAAGTTGCCCCGTGCCAAAGGGACATGGGCCAATCATGTGTTGTCATGTGTCAAGAGGATATAGGCGGATACCAAGCCCATTAAAATAGGTAATGAGATAGGCGGAATCATCTGTAATGAGTTCCATTCTGAACCTATCAAGTCAAAACTTTTTAAAACACTGAACAAATTAAATTAGGATCTTGCCACCTATCCTAAGTTCATTCTTGCACTAAACAATGATTGCATAAAGTAAGCCTGCAATAAATACCTAACGAGGGTATTTATTAGGAAATTATATTAGAAGATAATATGGTTACTTTTAATAACCATAAATGACAAATTTATGAATCTACATTTCGCCTCCCGCGTGACAAATCTTTAAGACATGCAAAATTAACTGTCGTGCATAGAGAAGGATTATGCTTTGTGCAAAAATATTCGTGTGACAATGAGCAGTGTAGATTTTTTCATCCAATAAGATTTGGTAGAGCAACCCTGAGGCTTAGAGCTTTAAGGCTTGGCGCTTGGCGCTAAGCGCTTAGTGCTTTGCCCCTAAGCTCTTGCGCACTGCCCCGTGCACAGCTAGGGCGTACTACCGCTTAGCGCAACTGCCAACAGTGCTTGCGCTCGTCTTTTAGCGTGCAACGCCCTGCCGCTTTGATCTAAAGCACGCTGCCCCTGGCGCCTGCGCACTGCCAAAGTTTGCTCAGAGAAAACTCATCTGTTTTGCCTGTTTGTAGCTTTCGAAGTTATGAGTTTGCGATCTCGTTGCGTGCGAGAGGGTTCCCAGGAGAAAAAATTGCTTTGCTCAGAGGAAAAATGTTATACACCTAGTTACCGAATGAAGCCATTTGAAAAGCAACGCTCCCTACGGACTCTCTTTGGAAGAGAGTTACCGTTTGATCACGAGGGACGCGAGCATCATCTTCTTGTTCCCAAAGACAGGCTTGAAGATAGAAAGGTTATTCCAGGGAGTTCAGCTCTGCGCGACGAGGTGAAGAGAGGGCAACTTCTACTTTCTCACACTAGTTTTGGATATCCCAGCCGCACCAAGAGTTGATATGCAACAAATGTGACGAGTGAGTCAAGATCTTGGGTGTGGGAAGAATTGCGTACCAGCCATGTATGCGCTGAGCGGAGGTGGGTACAAAGAAGACTGGTCGAAGAACGGTGCCGTTGCGGATGACATATGCACACTCGCGGTGTTGGCGACGGGGGATGCTGCAGCAGCTATGAGATCAAGAGGCTGAACAAGTTCATTACCGCTGCCGCTGCCACCAGGGGAGTCGTCTCCAGCAGCCACATTGGTGTAGGTGGGGTGATCGGGCCCATGATCGTAGAGAATCCCTCTGAAGACATGACCTCCGATGTTCACGGCCGTCTGATACGCGAACTGCTCATCGGGGTTGTCATCAACGGAGCTCACTTTCACGCACTGGAACACCGCCGGAGAGCTCACGTCGGCTGGGAGGTTGCCGACTAACTCCAACCCTAGAGACAGGGACAAAGGAAAGATCAATGGTGCGGTCAGGCCACACATATGACACAATCTACAATTACATATCTTTATCGTACATATCCTTTGTTTTGACAAAGGATCCACAACTTCCTACTTCTGCAACGAAAATTACCTAGAAAATCTTTTGCCATAGATATAAAGATAGCACGATCAAGAATACACGCATAGACTAGGGACAAACATAAAAATCAACACAGACACTTAGAGAGAGAGAGAGAGAGAGAGATTTAGAGATTTCCTTTTTTCAAACCAATCGTCAGCATGCTGGAAAAGGGAAACAGATAGGCAAAAAACCAGGAAAAAAGCCAAGAAAAGAGAATAATGGGATTTTCAGATTTCTCATGGAGGTCGATCACCGCACACGCAAAAGATACGATCCTAGCTCGTTGGGTACCAAATCTCTTGCCCACCAAATCTCTGACTCTCTATATCTCTCTCTTTCTGCAGAGAGCAATCCTGAGAGCCGAAACAGTTTTGACTAATTCTCTTGCCCAGAACCATACAAGAACTAGCAAACACGCACAAACCCACACGCGTATACATATAAACATATACCTGATGTGTTAGGCCTCCCATGCTTCTCCCTCGGCCGCTTTGGGCCCTCGCCTCCGAGCTGCAGCCCCTGCTCCTGATGGTGGTGGTGGTGGTGGTGGTGCTCCTTCGGGGCGGCGAGCTGCTGCTGCCGCTCCCGCTCCCGCCGCCTCGCCGCGGGGACCCACGTGCTCTTCACGTGGTTCGCGCACTGAAACCCGCGGCTCTTGCAGCACGTCCGGCACCGCAGGTGCGGGCAGTCCTTCTTCGCCTGGTTGCCGCAGTCCTGGCAGCTGATCCCCGCTCTCATCCCCCCGCCCGTCGTCGCCGACGCCGCCGCCAAGGTCAACGTCGTGAAGCCTCCTCCAGATCTCGAGCTCTCGTCTGAGAACACGTTGCACGAGGCCCCGCCGCCGCCGGGCCCCACCCCGAGGCCAGCGGCCGACGTGTAGAGATCCTGCTGCTGCTGCGAGAAGAAGTGCAGCTGTTGTTGGGGTTGCGGTTGGTTTTGATGCCATAGCTCCAAACCCTTGAAAGCCGAAGAGTCGTCCGCGTTGCTTCTGGGGTACCAGAACCAAGGAATTTCGGCGGCGGCCGTGGCTTGTGGGTGGTTGATTTGCTGATCTCCTGCTCCTCCTGCTGATCTAGTGGCTCCTAATGGAATGAACCGAGCCATTTCGCGTCGGTTGACGGGCCAAATCTCGATTCCCACTGGGAATTCAGAGCATATCAAGAGCACACAATCCTCCTATCTTCCTCCTTCTTCCTATTCTAGCAGTTGAAAACCCTAGAAGATGGAAAATTCAAACAGAGTAGACATGAGTGCTGTGTGCGAGTGATCTTTAATGGATTATAATGGTAAGTGGGAGTTGGGTGTGTGTAATTGCTGATGGGTTTTTCTGTGAGACACGTCCGACAATTCTGCGGCAGAGCCTTCAATTCATCTCACATTTCTTCCTTCTTTTCTGCTCTCTCTCTCTCTTTCTCTCTCTCTCATCTTTGCATTAAAGGGCCATGGAATTTACAGCTCTCTCTCGCTCTGCGACGCCGCCATGGTTCGTCCCTCTCTCTCTCAGTATCTGCAATCTCCTGCTACCTCCATTTAAGTCTGTACATATCCATCGAACACACGCCCACGCCTACGCCCACGCCCACGCCCCCGCCCCCGCCCGCTCTCTCTCTCTCTCTGTCTCCTCTGGGTCTTCTGGTTTTGTTGCAGGTGACTAAGCTTTTTGGGTGAGAGTGAGAGACTGAGCAAGTTCGAGGCTTGCAAGAGCCAAGATCAATCAATCTCTCTCTCTCTCTCTCTCTCTCTCAGTGACCATGGATTTCATGGTTCTAGTCTCCTAGGAAGATTTCAGAGGACGCCCTCATTCCAATCCAACGGACGGTTTAGCACCACGTGTCGACGAACCAGCTTTTTCGCTTCTTCGCACCGGAAAGCCCGCTACTTTTCTTGGTGACCCCTATACGAAAAAAGGAGACAAATCCTCCGGTACTGGTTGTCTTATCAACTCCTTTGCCAGAATAATTTGTTACAACCAATAGTATTGTCAACAATTTGTGAGAAGAAATGTCCCTAAGAACTACTATGATATGATCAATAAGATAATTTATAATTTTTCAAAGCACTTATTCTTTTTCGAAGTGCATACGATTAATAATATTTTGGATATAGGACAATTTCTTATCAAATACGATTAACAAGTAATCTTCAACATCCATGAACATGCCCCTTTTGTGAAATGAGTCTAATTTATTCATCTTATTTTGGCATTTATGACTAGCCAAAAAGATATAAGCATTCATAGGTATTAATGTATTTTCTTTATAGAGCAATCTAGCAAAATATAAAGCTATATAGCACTCTGACTAACTACACTATTAGTTACCCATTATTCACCTAGAAGGAAGAGGGAAAGGAGGGCGGTCCAATCAATTTCTATTAGAATGATAACCTTCGACATTGTGCTGATGAATGTGTTTTAAGAGGAGTATCCAATACTTTTAAGAAGTTGCTCCACTTGAGTTCAGATATTGGATACTTAAAACACTTTAGTATACGTGAAGTTATAAACATCCTTCGACAATACTAATACAAGAAAAATCAAGTGTCAGGAGTTCACGAGAAGCTATTTTCTCTAATGACATCAGCTGCTTCGGCTCACCATATGCTTGCAAATCAAAGACAAAGGGTTTACGTCATTGGTTTATTTCAATAGCATCAGTTTCCTAACGTTTGCCGATGAAGATGTAGAGGAAGGGATGCTCCTAGGTTTTGCTGGAATTCTCTTTCGTTTCTCAGTGAAAATGACACCATCTTTTTCCTTCGTATTTATGCTTTGTGTGTGTATGGTTTTTAAAATAAAATAAAAAATTAGTAGGGTTTCTGCTTTTGATGCATAATTAATTGATGAGGCTATGTAATGGGGCCGGAGAGGGGAACATAGCGCCACCTTCTCTCCACCTTTTGTTGTCTTTCCTCTTCTTTTGTTTTCTCTCGGGGTTTAGAAAATCCAACATCTCAATTAGAAAATCTGAGGATACCATTTTCGTGACACTGTTCGAGTGCACCTGTGAGAGTATCGGCGGAATGAGGCCCGCATTCGAAACGAGTCCCCCCCTTGGGGAACTTAACATAAAAAGAACCTTTCAGGTTTGAGTTAATTTATAAGTAGTTTGACCAACTTTTTGAGACATTAGCCAACCAGAATAGATTCATTGACCACCCTGTTTCCCATATCAACCATCCGATGTGGAATTTCATGCATCACCAGTAGTGTTATATAAGTACCTTCACAATTAGTGAGGCGTGGAGTAGTTTAGAGAGGGATAACAACATGTTGCATATAATGTGAAATTAATCAAAATGTCCTTGCTGTATTAGGGATTTACCCTAGAACCTTACCCAACCCTTCTCTCTCTCTTCCTCCTTTTGCCACTACCACACCCGCATCGCGCCTCCATTACCACTCTAATTCCGCAATCATTGGATCATCCCTGTTACTTTGTGCATCTCTGTCGCTCTCTTAGTGACATCGATGCCTTAGACCTAAGTTGATTCGACAAATCCTAAATAAGGTTAGGCTACCACAAGCTCCCTCCGTCTTCAGAGAGAGAGAGAGAGAGAGAGAGAGAGAGAGAGAGAGAGAGAAGTTGCGGGCAACACGGGTGGTTGTATGGTGTGGCTCAAATGGAGACCGGTGGAGTGGAGGCGATGGTGAGGAAACGACAGATGAGGTGCATGTGTGCTGCTATAGTGGGTTTCTGCCTCATGAGGGAAGCTTAAAAGAGGGAAAGAGTACATTTAGGTCGTCCAAAATGCGATGTAATGACGTGCAACTTCTCAAGCCCTAAGCCCAATACGAGCACTTCATTTTTAGATCGGTTAATAATTCGATCATTTGAGCTTCTAAATGGAGGTAAGTTCCATTAGATATGTTTGAATTGGTGGGTTCAAATATAAATGTTCTCGAGGTGATGTCTCCACAACAAAGTATTCAAACTCTACCACTCTTATCGAACAAGACCATACAAGTGCAACAACTGCGTCATTTAAAGACTTATGAGACAAAGCCAAAAAATCCACAATATTGATAAACTTTGATTCTTTGAAGTTTGAATTGACATGATATATTCATCTGGAGTGATCAAGTGCCATGATGTGTACTAAACAAATTCTCCATTAGTAATATAATATGGCGATATAGTTGGGTTAGGTTTACTCTCATGCGGAAGAAGCCCAATGAAATGCAATGATCCTTCGTGGGGGTGAAACTTTGAATCATTTCTTATCCGTGCTTGCTGATGCACGCTGTAATACAAGAGGACGTGGTTAGAGTCAACCTCTAGTGTTATCTCATATTTTTCCATACATAATTCATTCCAAAAACTCTCAGAGAATAATACTTCTCTTGTTTGCTCTTATGTGCTGTGCTCGAGTAGAATTCTATTTGCCGGTCCTAGTTGGAGAGAATACCCTAAATCTCCTTTTAAGAAATCTACTCATATTATGAAACCTACTTGGATTGATCCCTTTTACAGACACAAAATTGAGACATTCTCAATATATCCAATCACAAATAAAAAAAAGAAATATTATATTTGTTGAGACTATCAAGACATCGTAAAGATACGGGAATGAAAATAATTAATATCCTGAAATGATACTTTTATACCATGTATGTTTGAACTTCTCGGCTCAAATCTTATGTCGAGAATATATGTGAGGGTTACGTAGATAATAACCTTAATTAAGCGGGTCCAAAAGTTGATGCTTTCAGAATCGGCTAAACGAGTTACTGAATTTTCTTGGCTTTCTATATATATATATATATATATATATATATATAGAGAGAGAGAGAGAGAGAGAGAGAGAGAGAGATTCCCAGTTATTGTATTTTTCTCTCTCTCTCTCATTTTTTCGAGCCCTGTGTTGGTCGCAGCTGACTCTAGCTAGCTACCTTGGCAACTTTCTGGTCTTCAAACAAATTAAAAAAAGAAGCAAATGTAGGAAAGGGACTCGAGATCTATAGAGATCGAGACCTAGCCAAGGAAATGCTCGAGAAATAAAATACGGACTACATTTTTCCTATCTATCATTAGCTTGAAATAAAATAAATTTTTGCATATAGTGCATGCTGTCATGCATACATTTTTCCTATCTATCATTAGATATATCACTTATTCTACCTATAACTACGATATTGTCACGGACTTCAAGACTTTTATTTTGCGATATTTCATCTCATTCATTGATAGCTTGTGATCTGGTATGGATTCTATCTTTAGAAGAAATTGATTGACCTTTTGTGCTGATATTATCTTTGCGATATGTTTAATCACGCAAGATATCTTAATTGACGGTAATATCTTGAAGACAAAATTCTTGCCTTAGTTGAAGAATTCCACTTATGGAAACCAAGATTTGGTTATATGGGTGACCAAATTGATAGGATCTCTAATTGTGTTATCTCAACGGCTATCCTAATCTTCTCAAAAATTGTGCAATAGCTAGTTTGAAGAGTGATTCTTGTAAAGATTGTCCAACGGGCAATTTTGGATATTGAGGAGTATAAAAGAAGACCAAGGTGCTAAAGCAAGAGATAGATCAAGAGTTAACAATTCCAAAATTTGAGAGAGCTTCACATTTTTCATTGTCTTTAGTGAGCTTACAAGTGTAATCACATGAGAAGTGTTGGCAGAGTATTAGTTTATGCTTTGGTGTGAGATAGTGAGTCTTATCAGCTTGTGTATAAGCGATACCGATTTCAAGAAAAAGTGCTTGAGAATAAGTAGCACATTACTACTATAATTTCCCATCGATTTACTAGTGAAATCCAATTAGTAAGCAGTTAGCATGGGAAAATGAATGTGGGCTTATATTGAGCCGAACCACTATAAAGCCTTGTGTACAAAGTCTTCTATCTCTCTATATTTATCCATTGCTTGATAGAAACAACCGCACTCGATAACTTAAATATTACTAGAACTTGATCATATTCATAACTGGACTTTTAGATATCATTAGAATCCGTTCATATTTATACTCTATTTCTCATAGTTACATTCATATCCACTTCACTCTTTAATTTCACATTTATTTGTCAAATTCTTTAAAATTTCCCGTTCATCCCCTTCTAAGTGATTCTACTAGTCACTTCAAATTTGTCTTCGCCGGGTCTTACTCGGTCCTTCTTAGTCCGAGTCTGATGGATGAGGATTTTGAGCATTCTTTGGTGTCAACAAAAACAATAACCACTGATTTTCTGAGCAGCACTTTGTTGCTCCACTAATTGGACCAACCCATAATCCCATAAGGTAAGAGAAATAAATGCTTGTTACAGAGGCTAGACATTTAACTATATATTTTCTGTCCAATCATACGTGGGGGCACTTAGATTTTGCATGAAATTACAAAATTCCTACTGATTTTTACTCTCTCTTTTTTTTCTTTTTCTTTTTTTTAGACTTAGATTTCTCCCGAGTTCAATAATTCCGGATATACCACCTGTTCCTACTAATCTTGTTCTTGTTTATTTAGCCATGCCATATAGACACTAGCTGATTTTTCGTCCTATATAGACAAAAACCAAAATGTTGCCCTAAAAAAACACCAACGCATAAAAATGTTAGAATATACCTTGTTATTTCTTTATTTCATATATTGAAATTAAACTAATTAGAGCATCGCTTTATTGGTGAACACGTCCAAATTCATCTATTGAAAGATGCTTTTGTCTATTAACATTTCACTAAACAAATAATTTGTTGACCAATTGGAAATAAAATTGTTGGTTCCTTGAGGATTTTCTCCATTAATTTTGACCATGACTATTATTGGATTCATTTGAAATTTGATTATGTTGATAATAAAAATTACTAGATTAAAGTTTTTTTTTTTTTGATCCCCTTCATGAGAGTGTTAAGAGAAAGTATTTCTTGCAATAATGATATTAAGAATCATGTTAACATGATGTATTTCTTTAAACTAATTTCTCTGGTAATAGTAGTGGTTCCTATAAGACGTAGAAAAATGTAATCCCACGATCTCCAAAGTTAGAACAAGAACACACATAATTGAATAGAAATATTAACGCACATGTTTTGGGATCTATCGATCTTGATATGGAAGCGGAAAAGTGACGATCCACGTACAAGTCCTTCTTTATTGCTTTCTGTATAATTGACTCAATGAGACAGTCTTCTCACCCTTTAGTGCTAGGTAAACGCTTATTTACGAAAATAATTATGAGAATTAAAGTTAGAGGAGAGACTTGAACACTATTGATAGAGTTTCCAGCTAGGCTCTCTCATTACGGGCTAGGATCAACTCTGCTCACACTAACCAGCCCTATATTAGACTAATTAAGAAACATTTTACCTTACCTTAGACCAACCCCATAAAATGATAAATTATAATATCAATTAATGTAGCCCGCATTAGGAAAAATCTTACATTCTCTCACTTGGGTTATATTAATTAAAATTATACTGTATGTGCGTACTTTGGTCTAGAGATTAATCTTAATATTTAATCATATCCCATAAAATACACCGAATCATGTTGGTAACTACATGTATACAACAAAGCCTGCTATGGTCATGAACGCTTTCAATTTTATTGATATGGATATAATATGATAGTGTGGCAAATAAATAACACTTCTCATAAAGAGATTTTATTTGTCAAGTACCATTCTTTTACCTTAAGTGTCACAAAACTCTATGTCACTAAAGAATGTTTTCGTGGTCCTGTAAAATCACATATATCTTATCCTCATGGTTAATTTTTCTTTATGTGTAACAAATATGCTCAAAGCTAATTACCGGATGTCCTTAGCCTTCACGCAAGATTTATACAATACCTTGAGACTTTTATTAATATGTATTCAACATAATATCAATACATTCATAAATATTTTTATTGAATGCAAAAGTTGATACAAATCAAAACGTTACTAAAAGTAACAAACATAGATATAAACTTTATTATAAAAAAAATAAAAATAAAAACAGTTCATACTACATAACATCCCAAGATGCTCCTAAGTCCATGCTAATGACATGTCACTCAAATACACAAGGGCGTAGGCCTTTAACTAGTGGATCTGCAACCATATCAGTTGTAGGAACATGATCTACTACAACGTCACCACTTAGACCCATTGAGACCTTTGTTGTTGTTAATTAATAATACTACAGAGATATTGTCACAATATAACTATATGGACATATTCATAAAATAAAAAATGGTTAACTTCCTAATGAGGTTTCGGAGCCAAATAGCTTGAGCAGCAGCTGAAATGCATGCTATAAACTCCGCTTGCATAGTAGAAGATAATATAAATTTTTGTGTCTCGCTCTTCCATAATATTGTACCCCTACCAACATAAATATGTATTATGTTGTTGACTTCATATCATCATGATAGCCAGCAAAATCTACATTCAAATACCCTATTAACTGCAAGTCCGGAACATGTTTATAAATCAGCATATCTCTTATCCTCTTTAAGTACCTTAAAATTTTATCGGTAGCAATTTATTAATATCTGCCTAGAAGTGCTGTCGCAAAAGCAATGTTTGGTCTATACAAACTTAAGCATATATGACACTTTCAAGTACACTAGTATAAAGTAGATCTTTCATTTGGGCTCAAAATTTGAATTAGGGCATTGTAAAAGACTCAATTTATCACCCTTAATAATAGGAGCAATTTCTAGCTTGCAATGCTACATATTGAATCTTTTTAAAATATGATCAACATATATCCTCTGAGACAAACCCAATAAACGGTGAGAACGATCCCTATGGACCTCAATGCCAAGAACAAAAGACGTATCACCAAAGTCTTTTATGTTCAAGTTTTTCAATCACATCTGTTTTATCTTATACAATAATCCAACGTCACTACTCGTAAGTAAGATATCATCGACATAAAATATAAGAAAAATATATTTCCTTCACCGACCTTGCAGTATATACATTAATCTACTTTATTTTCAATAATCCAAATAAAGTGACAACACTATGAAACTTTAAGTACCATTGTCTAGAAGCTTGCTTGAGGCCACAAATAGACTTTTTCAATCTACATACAAGCTTATATAAATCGTTTGCAGCAAAACCTTCAGGTTACATTATATAGACCTCCTTATTAAGGTTTATATTTAGAAAAACAATTTTAATATCCATCTAGTGTAACTCTATGTCAAAATGAGCTATCAATGCTAAAATCACTCTAAAGGAATCTTTAGAAAAGATTGGACTTAGCTATCAGTCCGGCTTTAAGCATCTCAATCTTTCTTTTGGAATGTCTTTTAGTCTTATATACCCATTTGCAACCAATAGGCTTGTAACTTTTAGGCAATTCAACAAGCTCCCAAACACTATTGTGTTTCATAGATTGTATCTCGTCTTTTATTGCATCTAACCACAAAAATGATTGAGGACATGAAACGGCATCTGTAAAAGTCACTGGATCAACAACGCAACATATATCATAATCATGCTCTCCTAAGTAGACCGCATAGTCTAGTGGAATAGCTAAACATCTTGTCTTAGTCGACCTCCTGAGTGGAGTTACTGCAACCTCATTCTGAACTTGAGGGGCTTGAAGAACTTCATTAGAAACTGCCTCAACAACAGGACTTGGGCCACAATAGGCTCAATTTGTACTATAGAAGGCTCTTCCATAGTCGTTTGCACAGGAGAGATAGCGATCTAGTAATCCCCACCATATTGTCATCTTCAATAGTTTGTGAAAAGCTTCCCTTTTCAGCTATATCAAACTCCAAAAATATTGATATATGCAATTCCACAATTCTTGCACCTCCATTGGGGTTATAACATCGATACCACTTTGAATGATCTGGGAAGATATGAAGTAACACACAGTAGTTTTGGAATCCAACTTATTTAATGTTAGATTATATAACTTTATTTCTGCAGTAGACCCCTAAACTTTAAAATGATTCAAGTTAGATTTACGTCAAATCCACAACTCAAAAGGAGTTGATGGAACCGCTTTGGTATGAACATGATTTAGAATGTAAAGCACCATTTTCAAAGCTTCACCCCACAGAAAGTCAGGTAAATTTGTTCTACTAATTATACTCCTCATCATATCCATAAGAGTGCTATTGCACCTTTTAGCCATACTATTTTGTTCAGAACTTTTAGGCATAGTAAATTGAGCTACTATCCCGGAATCTTCTAAGTATTTAGCAAATGGCTCTTTAAATTGTCCAGCATCACCATGCCTCTTAAAATACTCACTGACACGGTCAGATCTAACAATCTTAATGACTTTTCCCAACTGTTTCTCTACTTCAGTACGAAAAATCTTGAATTTGTCAAGAGACTCGAATAATTTTTTTTTAATCAAGTATAGGTATCTATATCGAGAATAATCGTCAATAAATGTGATGAAGTAATAATTTCTAAACAATTTGTCGAATATGGTCCAATAATATCAGTGTGGATGACTTCCAACATATCAGAATTTCGAACTACGATTTTCTTCTTTATCTTAGTCATCTTACATCTACAATAGTTTACGCAAGTCTCTAGATTACTTTTAAGAATAGGCAGGATGCCATGTTTTTATCAGCATAAGACTATTCCTTAGGTAGAAGCCTTTTAAAAACAACATTTTTAGCCGAATAACTAACGTACAAAGGAAGGTACATAAAAAGTGTTTCTTAACATCATCCTAAACTAGAATCTAGAATCAAAATAACATCTTTCACGAACTCGACATCAACTTTAATGTTGTTTCCCATAGTGAGCTTTGATTCATTTTGATTTTGCGTCCTTCAGTTTATGAACCATTGTATGGTAAACGCGACATGATTAGTTGCACTACTATCTAGCCAACAAGAACTGGATGAGGCTTCAGATAAATTAGATTTACAAACAAATGTCAAAGAATCATTACTTTTAGGCTTATTTTTGGTGCTTTTGGACAACCAAATTTTATATTTATTGCAACGTTTCTTTACGTATTCTCTCTCCCTACGAAAGTAGCAAAGAATACCATCCTTCTTGAATGTTGCTTTCTTAGGACCCATACTGTTTGAAGAACCAGCAATTTCATAATTTCTCTTCTAAGTATAACTTTTGAACCCCTTACCCTTATTACTACTGGAACTAGAAGCATAAAAAGTAATGTAACATTTATCTTTCTTCAGTTTCTTTTCCTCTGCCATCATCTTTGCAATCAGGTCATTAATTGACCAGATCCCATTTTAAGAACTATAATTGATCTTGATCATCCCAAAAATCAGGCGGAAGGATATTTGAAACTTGATGTACAATGCAAGTAATATGAATAATATCATTAAGAGTTAGAAGTTTTGTTTGCAAATCTATCATCCTTAGAATATAATCTCTAACTCTACTAGAACCATCATACTTCATATTAAAGAGTGTTTACAAGTGTGTCCATATCTTAGCATTAGACGAGATACGTTTTCTAACCACAAAAACCTATATCATCTGTCTAGTAGTGCAGTTTGCAAGCAAATCATTTTTCAAGTATTTCTAAATGGAACGCTTTATGGACAATAAACAAATTCAATTAATTTTTTCCCAAAGTAGCGAATTGTGCTTTCTGAGCTTTAGTACTTGTTGACACTTGATTTTTAGTCGATATATCATTAAAAGGTAAAAAATCGAGATTTGGGTTTCTAATCACGACGGAGCCTTATCTCTCGACCAAAAAGTATCGTTTTTCACTTCTTTATTTTGTATTGTCATTTTTAAACAATTTCTAGCTCATTTTCAAGAAAATCTCGAAAAGTCAAACAGTTGACTTTCAAGTTGATTTTTTGGTCAACCATTTTGACCAAAAATCAACCTCGGTTAAAAAATTGACTTTTTACCTAAAAAAATTCATTTAACTTTAATTTCACTTTTATCAAATCAATTTCTTGAAAATGCAAAGATTTGACAAAAAAAAAATGACCTTTTAGGAAAAGTCAATTGTCAAAACTTTGACCCCAAAAAAAAAAAGGGCACAAATAAATTTCTTTTAATGCCAATTTAAATTTTGTGTAAAAAAATTTCACAAAATTCGATTAAGAACCTTAATTTCTGAATTTTTTAGTTTTAGGTTCTAAATTGACAAAAATAAAATTATTTTTATTTTGTTCATAATTAGGTATAGTTCCTTCTTTGACATTTGATTTATGAACTATTTGAAATCTGTTTGATTATTCAATTTTGCAATTTATCAAGTGAAAATACAAATTGTCATTTTGAGCTCTAATTAGGGTACCAAAATTGATCCTTCATAACTTGCGAGCAGACGATTGTTTCTCACTCAATTCCTTAAGATAAGTCCAAAGTCGAAATCGATTTATGAAATTCACATATGAACTCATCAATTTGAAGAATTTTATCATCCCAAGGATTAGAAAATCAAGCAATTAAGCTTCAATCGACAAAATTCGAATTGACCCATTCATGGCTATGATTTAATTTCATGAATTTAGGTCCAATTTTAATATGAGACTTAGATCCATTTTTGACCTAAGCTCAAGCACTTTAATTCAAGGTCAATTTGAATATGATAAGTGATCTTACATATGGGTAGCTCATTAAATGGGGCAATTATGACATTAATTGAGTTCAATTTTAGTTAATTTGCAATTTTGCCCATTGAATTGCAAATTTTACTATTTTAGCCCTTTAGGCCCAATTCAAAGTACCCATGGTTTTGACTAATTGTTTTTCACAATAATCATTCAATTAGGTCAATAAAAGACCCCTAGATCACATTCATAAGGTTTGATTAGCTTAATTGTATCTTAATTGGCTAATTTCTTTTTAAAAAAGATCAAATTCATTTTCAATTTGGTCCTTTAGGGGTCAAATTGCATAAATTTCGAACCCACAGGGGTCCCAAGTGAACAAAGTAAGCAGAACCGGACCAAACCGATCAAGAATCGATCAAAATCCGGCCGAACCGAACCAAACTGTTTTGACTGGTCTGACCAGCTGCCAGTGGAATTGGCCGGTTCAGGCCCTTGCCGGCTGGTTCTTGGCCTCCAACCACCGATTCTGGAACCCTCTCAATGCCAATTTCACTTCTACATCTTCAATTTCCCAAAATTTTACAAATTAATCCTCGAATTTCATCAAATTGCAAATTAACCTATAATTGCATCCCAATTTTGATTTGGTTTTTTGAAAATCAAACCCACTAGATCAATTACTCAACACCTTGAGATCATGATGGAGCCTTCAAAATCGATTTTTGACCATTGGATCGAAATTTCGACCGTCAAATCGAATTGACAGCTAAAATCACTTAATGTGGGGAGTACATACATGAAATGTTCTTCTATTTTCAAGGGAGGCTTCATTTTGCACGAAAATTCTCTCTCCTTAGTCTCTCTCTCTCTCTCTCTCTTTCTCCCTCTAAACTCCCGCCCAAAATAGATCACTCTCTTTCTTTAGTTTCGGTCCATCTCTTGAATCGATTTTGTTCTAGGCTCGATTTGGCAGTCGCCAAAGCCCCCAAGCATCCAAGCTGCTGGTGATTTGTAGTTCCAGAGGTCTCTAACCATACTATTGTCAGAGGTAACCAGATCGGTTGCCGGATCTTCATCGGCGGCCCGATCTTGGCTGGCGAGCCAAGGCCAATCCATTTTGGACCGGTTCTTTCTCTTTTCCTTGAGTCGGTGGCTTGATTGATCCTGATCCGATCCGTAGTGGTTTGATTTGTTTTCTTGGAGTCCCGATCATGATCTGGTAGCTTGATCCAATTGATCGCGATAGAAACCGATGAAAATCGCGACGAAGGTAACGATTCGAAACTCAAATCCGACGAAGCGAGATCGAGTTAGTCGATCGGGGCTAGAATTCAAGATTATGAACTTTTACATGCTTAAGATCAATGATTAAGAATTTTGCAATGATTTGTTGTTGATTTGAGTAATGATTGTGTTTTTGAGTCTATTTTGGATTTTCGTATGTCTGTACCTAGGTTATTGTTTTGACCAAAACGAACTCCGAAACGACCTCATTTCATCTCAAGTCCTCTTAGGATTAAATAATAAACATCCTGAGCGCATGCCCCAATCGAGTGTCGTTTGACCCTCGAAAAACACTTCCAAAGATGAACGATTCTATAGTAATTTAGGTCTTTTTCGATTTTGTTTTTGTTCCTCCTTCTGGCTTTGCTATTTTTGTGCCGATTTTCCTGATCATTTTTTGAAAAAATTTTCTACATGAGTTTTGTTCCAAACTGTCTTGTGCATTTTCTATAATTTTTTCATGATTTTTAGATATGCTTAACTAGGTCAGATCTACTCAGATCTAAGCCTAGGTCAATTTGTTTCGTTTTGATATCTGATTTTGTTGTTGATTTATGGGATAAATTTTCTTCATGAAAGTTTCTCGCATAAGTGTTTTGCATGTCCTGTATTTTTTTCAAATTTTTTAGACATGTTTAGTTAGGTCAAAATCACTTAGATTTGAACATAGGACAGTCTGTCCTGCCATGGTCCAAAATTTGTTTGATGAAATTGAGTCCATAAATATATATTCAATTGATGTATACTTTACAAGGTTTTTACATTGGAAAAGTGAGTCAATTGCATGCATTAGAGTAAAAGGTGCTACAACATGTGTTGGACATAAAGTTTGTCGGTTTTGTCATTTTTGCCACAATTCATATAATCTTAATTGAGTTTTGAACTCGCAATGAGAAATCTTCATCATCACATGCTTTGTATGTGAGATTTTTGGTAGGATTTATACATGTCTCGAGGATGGCTAAAATCATGATTATTTTGTAAACTTAATGCTGAAATGAAACATTGTCATATGTGCACCGTTCCATGCTTGTTTGAGTTATCTAGGGATCAATTCTTACGATCATGCCTTCTTGATGATTGAACCGCATGTTACAAGGTTTGCATATATGTTTAAATCATATCATTTGAGTATCATTTTACACATTAAATTTGTCTTACAAAAGTATTCATCACACTTTGGATTCTCAAACATACAATTAGGAATCATGAATAATTTCATAATGTCATTTAAATTGTATGGCATTTTGCATACCGTAGGATTAGATGATTATCCAAACTTTCTGTCGCATCCAATACTAAGTCCCACATGATTTCTTCATGCCATTTGTGCATTCTTCGAGTGATTTTGAGGTTTTCTAATGAATGCTTATGTTCTATTTTTTTAGTTACTGATGCGTACACTTTTAGAGATCTCGATCTTAGGATACCAAATTGACCTAGTTTGGACTCGAGATCTTCTAGGAAGACGTAAGGCATACTTAGAAGTTTCCAATGTTGCTAATTTCATGCTAATCGCTCTTCATTTGTACCACTTTTCCATTTTTTCAAAACTAGATCAGAATCTGGACAATTGATTAAATTCAGACTCCTGTTCTAACCCCTATTTGGACACAACTTTGATATTTTTGTTCCATTTTTTCTATTTGAAATCTGCACTCGGCTTCTTAATGAAACTATCTTGTCATCATGTTGGCTATGTTGTGTATAAATTTGATGATTTTTAGATATGTTTTGATAGGAAAAATATTTGTGACATTAGCTGAATATCTTGTTATTTTAACAAATTTCTATTGCTCATTGTATGATTTTTGTAAAATCATGTGTAGCTCATTTAAGAAAACTTTATTCATGAAAGTTGTTCATTTTCATGTCGTACATATTAGAAAATTTTTCCATAGTTAGATTGTCAATGTGTATTACTTAATTTTACTGTCCTTACATGATTGTTTCAAAATTTCCTGATATAAACATGATTGTGATTGCTTAGTTATACCTGTCAGGTTAGTTTGTGCATGAAATTAGGCCATGCCATCTTCATGGAAATTGTTTTAAATGCTTTGATATTTGTTGTTAAATAATTGACCTTTTCAAAATTGCATCTTTCAAGACAATACTTTGGTACATGTGATGTTTCCCAAAAACAATTTCTAAGAAGTTCTTTTCCAAAACTCGATTTGGCTTAAGGAAAAATCGTGGTTTGGACCATATTCAAAATGTCTGCGATGCTTGTGAGTGCATTTATGTGAGCCTTGGGCTAACCTTAGCAATTGAATATATTACATAGCCTAGATATTCCTTAATCCTAAATATTTTCAAATTCTTTTTAAAGTCCTGATTTGACATCATGAAAGTCACGGTTTGAATTGTATTCAAAATGTTTGTGATGCTTTTCAGTGCATTTATGCGAGCCCCGGGCTAGCCTTGACAATTAAATGCCTTTCATAGTTGAGACACATTTTGTTTCAAAATTTTTTTTATGAATGATTTTCAAATATGTTTTTGAAATATCACATGTACCTCTCATACATATAATCCCATCATGCATTAGAAATTGCCTGTGTTTGTGATTGGCATATACCCTTTGTAATAAGTGACGCGTCGATGGTTCACTTTCTTGATTGATTGGTTGAGAAATAAGATTCAAAAGATCTACATGCATGTTCAAATTTTTGCAATGCATGTGACTTTAAGATGAATGGTAGGGTCGATGCATGATATCGAGAGAAAACCCTAGGATCACATAGATCGCTTGATTAGGAGACTTATAAGCGTTATTGGCCATGCGAGAACACAATTGGTCAACAATTGCTATAAGTCATAAAAAATTGATTGGGTAAGTGTTTTATTGGGGCCCTCGCATGAAAGACAAAGGCCGACTTCGAAGCCCCAAAGTTCAATTATCATATTGAACTTTCTTTAAATGATATTGTGTTTTTTATTGTTTTGATATGTATGTTTATTTCTTTCCATTGTATGTACCTAGTTATAGATTTCTTAAATTAGGTTTAAGGGATAAGTGCAACAGAAGTCTTAAAATTTGTTACGAAAATGCAATTAAATCCTAAAACTTGCAAAAAGTACAATCAAGTCCTAAAACTTGTCAAAATGGATCAATTGAGTTCTAAAGTTAATACCGTCAGTTATACTAACGGAAAATGCTGACATGGCACCGACGTAGCATTTTAAATGATTTTTTATTTTCCACCTGGCTTTTTAAAATAAGTTTTTATTCAATTTTTTTAAAAATTATATTTAAAAACTAAAATTCATTCTTTAAAAAGCTATTAAAAAAAAAAAAAAAAAAGAAAATGGTAGCTCGACACGACGCCGCCGCCGCCCATCGTCGAGGGGTTGGCAATTGAATAAAAAACTATTTTAAAAAGCTAGGTAGAAAATAAAAAAATTATTTAAAATGCCACATCCGCATTTTCCGTTAGTAAGATTGACGGTGTTAACTTTAGGACTGGATTGAACCATTTTGATAAGTTTTAGGACTTGATTGTACTTTTTGCAAGTTTTAGGACTCAATTGCATTTTCGTAACAAGTTTTAGGACTTCTATTACACTTATCCCTAGGTTTAAATTAGGACCCCGAAAACGGAGAAAGCGCGAAGACGATGGAGGTCGATGTCCATTCCAACCATTATAATGTATTATTCATTCCCCCGACATATGTCTCGGGTTTCTTTTATTGTATAAAGCCTGACAAGTTGCGGGTTTTCTCTCTTCCTCTCATCTTTTTCAATAGTGTTTTTCTTTTATATTTTCTATTATTGCATGGTAAATTTACTGCTTTCCTTGACTGTTTACTTACTGTTTCGTAATTTCAATTCCATTGATTGTTTTTTTTCCCCTTGTTTTCTAGAAATAGAGTAGTATGAAAATGATCAACCACATATGATCACTTAGTTTAGGACTAATGATCTTGAAAATGTAAGAAGAAACGCATGGACACGTTAGGAAAAACACAACATACACGTTAAGTATCGAAATGATGCTAATATAAATATTAGCATTACCCAAGTCCCCGAACCTAGATATTTGGTTACGTAGGAATCGAGGGAATACTCTCGACCCTTGATTGAGTTTTCTAGCCGACCCCCAAAACAAGGCTAGTGGCGACTCCAGTCTTATTTTTAGGTTGTCAGAAACAACTAGACCGTATAAATAAACCCGTTGTGCATGGGATGAGTTTCAATGAAACTCAATGGTTTAGCATACTCAATATGGGAGTACCCCAAAGGATGAAGTGATGCCATTCTTATGGCCGAAGCATACTGTCGAGATGGCTACCATGGTAAATGTACCCTTAAATCCAATATCCACA
The DNA here is from genome assembly GCA_016097605.1 of Eucalyptus guilfoylei. Classification (NCBI taxonomy): domain Eukaryota; kingdom Viridiplantae; phylum Streptophyta; class Magnoliopsida; order Myrtales; family Myrtaceae; genus Eucalyptus; species Eucalyptus guilfoylei. The sequence continues at coordinate 29,393,112 of CM027868.1, read as the reverse complement.
AGCCACCCCTTCTTCTAAAGTGTGTCGCTCGTGTGGGTATGGATCGTGACACTCCGCTGTCACGCGGGGTACGAACTTGGGAGAGGTCATGATCTTGTGGAGGGAATTCATGAGAGGCTTGATCCAAAATGCGAAGTGATGACGTCTTTTGGAACGCGAGCCGTAAGGGAATTCTCATAATCAAGTACCCCTAAACCCAACATTTCCCCATTTTTCTCTCATCGTGATGGTGAGGGATCAGGAGCGGCGAGATCGGGTCACGACAATACTTTCAACAGTAAGATCTGTCAACTTATCGGCAATAAGAGTCGTATGAACATCTGTTATCTCTATACCAAACAAAAAATTAAAAAACTCAATAATAATAAAGTTACTATTTATAGAAAATGTGACTAAAAAAAATAAGTAATGTTTATAATTAGTATCACGTGAGTACTATGTAACTTGAAAATGCACAAGTACACATCCAGAGAGTTATACGCACTATCACATAATCACTCTTGTGCAAAAAGTATGACATGCAGTTGTATACTCCTCACATGATAGTGATTATGAGAATATATTTCAATCTTTGTGAATTCATTACTTTTGGGTGTATGAATCACTATGATTAGTCACTCCTCCATCGCACTGTCATATATTCCTCTATAAACTAATACATAATAACCTCATTTGGGAGTATGACCACGCATTAGAACATAAGACATCACATTATTATACAAGACCGAGAGACCGATATTTCTCAAACACAATTAAGTGTGCCACTTTAGCAGTCATAACTCAACTGAATCCTTGAAACTCTCTCGTACTGGAGATATAAATTTTACTTCTCATATATACCATATACATGTTATTTAAACTTTAGTGATATGGACAATTTATCACTAAAATTACATATCATACTAATTACATTACTTTATCCATTGATACAAATCAAATTATATATATATATATATATATATATATATATTATCAATAAATCACACTATATACAATATACTGGTAAACCAGCACCTATATTTCCAAAATCATAGAAATATACAAGAAAATACTAGAAAATACACTAAAATACAAATATTTAGGGTTTTGTATGTATTTTCCACATCCATAAGATCGTCAAAAATATAAAATAAACAGACCACAAGGTAGAGCATCACCATAAGAACATGTAATTGTCGACTATGCACCGATTGGAGGCTCCACATGCCTGTACAAGCCACCTGAGTGCGTGGCACGTGGGCGGTCTGACCAATTGACCGGTTCGTTCAACGGTAAATCGGGTTGGATCTCAAGTTGGTTCACTTGTCATTCGGGTCGGGTTGTCATATTGGGTTAGGTTGCTGGGCTAGTGACGTTAGATGACGTCAACCCTAGCGTGTGCAGTGCATGTGCAAGCAGCCACGCCCGCGTTTGAGGTCGCGTGGGCTGCATGCTCAATGCCCTGGCGGTGTGTGGCCACGCGTGGGGGCGCATGCGTCCTCCCCTTGGCGGTGTGCCGTCCACGGTTTTGCTCGTCTTGTTGAGTTCTTTTTGTTTATATAATAAAAATCGATTTTTGCTGCACAAAAAATCACGAAAAATGGCAAAAATTATATGTCTGTGCTCTAATATATGGAGGCTCTGATACCACATGTAAGACGCGAAAAAGTGGAATCCCACAATCTCCATAACTAGAACAAGAACACATAATCAAGTAGAAAGATTAACGCACCTGTTTTTGGGATCCATCGATTTTGATGCAGAAGCGGAAAAGTGACGATCTACGCGCAAGTCCTTCTCTTCTATTGCCTTCTATATCACTGGCTTAATGAGACGATCCCCTCACCCTTTAGCAATAGGTAGATGCTGTTTTGTGATGATAATTGTGAAAATTAGGGTTAAATAAGTAGACTTGAATACTATTTATAGAGTTAGACATGCATTTTTATTATGGGCTGGGCTCAACTCGACCCACACTAACATATCACATATTAGACTAATTAAGAAATCTTCTATTTCACTTTAGATCAACCCCGTAAAACGGTAAATTATAATATCAATTAATGTAATTCATATTAAAAAAACTCTTATAGTTGCTTTCCTCAATTCTGAATTAAATAAAAATAGCAACTTGCGTATAGGATTATGACAACCTTCTTTTTCTAATCTTTGCCTAGGTATCTAGATTCTATTGGAAAATTCTCTTGGTCTTGTCCAAATTGAACTACCTTGTGTTCCCCCGGACAGAGTACAAATTTGACTAGTTGAAATCCAGGGTTTTGCTATTGCCAAAAAGAGGGGAAAGGAAGGAACAAACTTCAAAATCTGTGGGTGAAGATCCTGAGATGACTTTAATAGCGAGAAATTAGTATACTAATGAAATTCTTTCTGTCCACGACATAAAAAGGGTGGAAATCTCCTTATTTCTCGTGGGGTTTTTTCCGATCATGATTTCATTAATTTGTTGAAGACAAAAATGTGGTTAATTCGACTTGTTATAAAATTCATTCATTTGTTCTTTTATCTTAATTTTAAGTGATTTTGATGGAAGTTCAAATCTCATTTTACAACTACATCTCATTTGAACTTAAAATAATTGATAGCATAAAATTTTGTGGACCTGGTTCGTGTAACATTGTAAATTTTTCTTCATGGTTGAACAGTAAAAAATAAAGTTTCGTCTCAATCTTTTTCTTTCCTTTCACTTTTCCTGTCTTCATGTCCAACGTTGGAAGGAACAAACATATTAAATATCCTGAATTGAGTTTCCGGTTGAATAGACCATAGGGTTTGCCTTTTCCTATTTTGAAGGAAAAAACAAATCGTTTTCTCCACCCACCCCGCTAGTGGGCACGTTAGCTTGGGCCTTTCCCCCTCTAATTGCGGAAGGGGGGAGGTTCGAGTCCTAATGTGCGCATTGCGCGCCTTACTTGCGACATCGTGGGAGGTGGGTCCCTGCGGCGCCATTCCGGATTTATGTTGCCGGCTGTACGGCGGTTCTCGAATCACAAAAAAAAAAAAATTTGTTTTCTTCAAGCTTAGTTCAAATAAGAACGAAAGAGGAATTGCCTAAAAAAAGGTGTCAGTAAGGCTTCACAAAGTTGAAAGATAATCTGATCAATTAACATAAAAATGGTGTATTTTTCCCTTTAATAAGCCTTGAAAATACTGCGCCCATTTTCTTTCTTTTTGTAATTCCAGACTAATATCAAACCCTAGTCAAATATCTCGGTCTCTTTTTTTATTGTCGGCAGTCAAATATCATGATCAAACATCACATTTTGTGCTCTCATCCAAGTGGTACCTATGATTGCGAAAGCTTTGGCACCACCGCACGAAGCTCCTATCAAACGTCGAATCAATAGGCTTCTGTTGCCAAAAATAATTCAAGAATTAATTACCCTAACCGTACAAAGCCATGCCACGTTGACCAAACAAGAGCTCTGCCTAATTTCAATGGGCCCCACCTTAGTTAATTACCTGTATTTACGTGGAGGCAACTAGATGAAATTAGATCCAATACACGTATGGTTGACTTGAACAGGACTTTGGTTCGATTAGAACCGTTCGGTGCAAGTCAAATTACATAAGTGAATTCGGTTTGATTACAACCATTCATTGTAATGCTATCATATAGGGACCACACGGGTAACCCTTTGGATGGTCTAAAAGTCTTCAATCCGGTTCTTTGCAATTACTTCACTTTTTGCATCTCTTGAGGAATTGATTTACTTTCATAATATGCGTCATTAAAATACATTTGGTCACAATTTCTATATAAAATATCAATGCCGTAACACATATATGCTCAAAACGGTTTTTATAAAGGGTCGAGATCTTCGATCATATGTTATCCAGCCATCGAGAAATGGCTCCTCAAGGGACCATAGTACTCTCTCCAATTGTCTTGTTAGGACTTTGGAAGTTCAGGAAAATGATAGACATGAATTAATAATATAATTCACCTTAGTCTTGATTTAGCATAAAGTATTGGCTTTCCTTTATATTTTGCTTTTGTTGTCTGTTAACGTTATTCGAGTCCTCATCTTGAGATAGAAGAGGATCAAGACAATTATGGATTTATATGTATGCACATTATTGGATTGTAATAAGGTTGCTGATGATAATAAGGTGGAAAGCCACTTTTGTTTGTGCTTGGTCAAAAAAAGAAAATAAATCATATAAGATATTCCGATCGCGTTACACATTTTCTAGCTTATTATGTGGTTCTTTAACCCATTTACCAGATTTCTCACATAGAATATAAATGTCATATGCGATCCAAGAATGATGACGGTTGAAGTAACTGCATGCCAAATCAGGAAGTGGAAAAACATAAAAACGAAGAAGATTTTGTTGAAAACGTTGTTGATTATTTCACGTTTCATATTGTCTCTCACGAACAGTACCCAGATTAAGCACTTGAGAAACAAAAAAAGAACCAACAGACAGCTTTTAGACTCGCTTACACGCCCACTTATCTACTTACCAACGACCACCACAGAAATTTTCCAAACGAGGGTTCGAGAAATACTTGCCCCACTTTGCTTTTGTGAGTTAGGCAAAAATGAAATTGGTCAATAACTAATTGCTAACTAGTAATTATTTTCGTAATCTGGTCACTAAACCGTGTCTTGGGTCTACGCAACATAGGTTCAATACCTTCATCGAGAAGATTTGCCAAAATCAAAAGAGAGCCTGAGTCCAAATCCATAAACATGTCTTTTTGGATTGACATTTACTTAAAAGCTTAAGTGAATGAGTAATCGGCTAACTAGAATATATTAATAAATCTATATTACATCTCGATATTGGATATCTTTCACCTCATGCCCCCACACATGTACCTTAACAAATCTCCCCTCATGTGTGAGCCACCTATATTGTGCCCATTCCCTCTTAATCTAGGATCATATTTCCACCTTGGCCTAAGCCAACTTTGGTAGATGTTGGTAGGGATAACATCTACTCTTCGGACTCCACCTCAATCACCTTGGCCTAGCCGTGCTTGGCAAGAAGCTGGAGGACACCATCAGCCACCTCAATAGGAAGTCACATCCAAAAATTTTCTTTCTTGAGATATTCATCAGACACAAATAAAAATTAGAAGTGGATCATCGATCAATCATTAGTTGTGATATCTATCACTTGTTCGGTTGGCACAATATAAGTCTAATTCCTTCATCTGGGAAAATTGCTAAGAGAGAGCCTAAATCTGAATTTATCAATATATCTAGCTGTATCAACATTCACTAAAATATTTTAGCTATTAAATTATATGTCAATTAAAATATGTTAATTGCTCCACATTATATCCCAATATAGGATTTCTTGGTGTAACACTTTCATACTTGTACCTTAGCATCACGTTCTTAGGTGCAAAAGGAGAAAAAATTGCCATACGCTTGTTGGCTTGGAGTATACCAAGAAATTTTTTTTTTCTAAAATGCCTTTTGATTAACTATAATCAATATATCATGCAGGCGATGTGAAGAGAAAATTGAAGACGATGCATAGCAAAATATTCTTGTGAGAAACTTTAGATCATGCATATAACCTTTATAGCATTGTCAACTCGAGTTGCTTAATTCACAATTTTATTGAAAAGGGTTACCAATCAAAATGAACTAGAAGGAAAAAAAAATATTCAAGTCGCAATCCAACAGCGCATAATCGTTGTTTTTGAATTTGGAATTGCATTATGCCCTAAACCACCTCCCCATTTCTCTGAAAAGTACTTCCGGCTTGATGATCTTTTGGAAAATAATTGACAAGCTACAGTTAAGCAATGATTAACCCCAAATCACTTAGGTACATAGGTGGTAGAATATCATTGAAAACGGATAGCACATAGATTCTCTAATATGAATTAAGTCATGCAACAATGGATCGAGAAATGGTAAACAAGCAGTTGCAAGAGAATTACGCCTTGCCGAGCACTTGAACCTATGTCCACAGGAGAGAACACCAAAAGTTCTGCTAAGGAATTTGACCGGAGATATAAGTACACGTTGCGATTTCTGCAGTTTGAATAGAAACACAACACAGTCCAACGCCGTTGGTATTGCTGGAAACAACAGTGTAAGTCGATCAAGTATTTAATAGGTGGTCATAAATAAGGAAATTAGGGATTTATTAGTGTCCATAACACAGTATAAATGGAGCCATTAATGTACTATTTTTATCAAGTTATTGAGGATTGAGGAAAGACACAACCTTTGACTAGTTTCTCTCTCTCGTGAAGACCCTATAATAAATTAACAGAAAGATCTGCACCGATGATAATTCCAAACTTCAAACAATTTGTCTGAACATATTCAATGAGAGACTCCTTCAATTTTCATACACCTCGTATTCATGCTCTCTAGGGAAAACTGAATCTCCTCACCTATGACCTTGCTCGGCTCATAGTCAATCAATTGCTAAGTGCTTTACACAGCAGATATAAAAAATCTTAACCTTCCTTCTACAACAACCTTGCTGTTCGACTGTTGCGAACAAACCAAGATTGAAAATATAGCGATCATTATGATACTCCTTTTGAATTTGGATAACATGAATGAACTTTTTTAGTGCAACTCATCCATCTATCAAGTGGATGACACCCGTAATTATTCCAACCGAAGGCAAGAACGAAATCTGCACTCGTTTCTTCGCATCGTGGACGTCCCTTTCTCAGATTCTGGTGACGTCGCCATTGGATAGGCCGAGCAGAGACTCCAGGGGGACGATTGAGTACCAACCGATTAGGCCATGTTCTAGGTGCAATTGAAAGGCGATCCACCGCCTAAAATAGTAACATGGCACATCACACTTTTTTTCTTTCTCATTAGTTTATTGTAGGGTCCTTATAATGCCTGCAAATGCCCCAAAAGCCATTTTTCTCGCATCGTAGTGCAAGTTAATTTATGCCTGTCCATTTCTGTCCTTCTCGGCTCATATGATGATTACCTCTTTGGGAAGCATACTGCTTCATGGCCTCTTGTGGGGATATGCATGCATGTGAGAATTTTGTGTGTTTTGAAAATGAAATGTTGTGGAGTATCTCATGGGGTTTTTTTACAGTGACATTTTCCGTGGTTTTCGATTGACTGAAACTTCCTCCAACCGGTATTTAGATTAGTGGGTTACAAACACGGACATTGACTACCGGCATTTATGCTTACTAGGCTGAAACATGTGAAGATGGTCAAGGTTAAGACAACAAGATGAGTTGTTAAAGGTCTTCAGATGTATACAAAGAACTGAACACTCGTGATCATTTCGACTGTGAAATTCCCCCGGCCCTAGAGACCACTGAAAGACCCTTGGACCACAATGGCACTGATGAACAGGGATGGATGGTTTTGTTTGTTTGTAATTTTTGTCTAAACATATGTTATTAATTTACACTATGCAGAAGTTTTTTGTTCTGCAAACACATGAAGTTGCGTTTTTGTCATAGTGTTTAGCAAAGGGAATTGCAAATCCATGGCGGGATCGGTGGAGGGTGTGAGAACACTAGAACTGTCGTGAGGCATCAGCAGAAAGAAGACAGTTGATCCTACCGTGGGGGCACTAGCGAAGGAACTAGCTTTGCAGAAGATGAAGTACATGAGAAACAAGCTCTAAGAAGAATGGTTTGCAATACTAGTTTACACTAGTGGGTAAAATACGATTGGGCTGCTAAGCATTGCATTCCCAAACTACTATCTTGCGAAATCAAATATCTTCAAATAAATGTGTATGAGGCCAGGAGATGGAACCGAGTATATGTTGAAGTCATCACCTCATATCTTTATGATCCATAAAATCAATGAAAATAGATGAATATAAGGCTTCTGAAGAAGGTAAAGGAGGAAGAGTAGTGATAGCATGGAGTTAGTGCGAAGGGGCTTTGATTTTTCTTACTTACTCCTCATTTTCAATTTTATATTATTTCTGATGTATTCTTACTAAATATTATTTATGTGATTTTCACTTCTTTTTTTAAACTTTCATGTACTCTTATGACATTGGTTTAATGCATCCATCTTAATTGTTTTTGCACTAATTTGTTTATACTTTTCTTTTTCTTTGGTTACTTCCATTTTTAATTTTCAATATGCAAATAATTTACATATAAAGATATGGTTCCACTTGAGTCCAACTGATTTGTATCATATCTCTATTATTTAGTTGACATCAACTATTTATTCGTCATTAGGAATTTAATTTTGTTTACGATATTTCAAATCTCATTACATGGTTTGTTTTCATGTACAATATCAACGTTATAAAAAGGACTAACTTAGCCAAAACTAATATATATTTCCATAGGTAACCCAATAAATATGAAAGAAACAATTTGGGGCTCTTACTTGGGCCAACCTAGCATAGAGAATAGTTATGATCCGATCATCCAAAATGGATGTGAGACTCTTATGATAACACAAAATGAGATATGTAACAACAAATCGCCCCTTCCTCCTTTTCATCTATGAAGCAAGTATATCTACCATCTAATTTGATCCTATTATCACTTATAATAATAAATGAATGAAAAATATTTTTATCATTCACGAAAATATTTATATATAAATTCCTATTGATAATGAAAATATTTTTTAAATTATTTATTTTCTCGCAAAGTAAATGAAGCCTTAATCAGAGGATAAAATGACAAATTGGTTACATGTGTTAGACCACCATACCCTAACAAATTCATAAGCAAATTGCCCAATCAAGCACTATGCCCAATCATTTAAATCATGTATAACCTTCAACAAGTATGAAATCTCATGTTCATATCTTATGCTGATCAATGGTCGCATATTTTCACATGTCAATAAGTAATTCTTCATGAATTTCTTAGTATCGTACTAACCGGATCTCAGATGTAGATTTAGCACAAAAAGTCAAAATCTAATCTAATCTCAGAAAGTCAAATTAAACCCAAGTCTTCAAGAATATCATTAGCTTTGATGTCCTATCTAATGATTACTTGAGAGAGATATTTATCCTATAATCGATGCCTTGAACTCCATCATTAGATTTCTCTCTCTAATGAACTACTTACCAGGCGACCCGACTCGGACCGATGGTGTTATCCGCTTACATTGATGGGCCTCGAGTCAAAATTTAATGGGCTACTAGTCAGGCAGCCCAAAGCCCAAACGCGGCCCAAATCACAGGAGAGTTCATTCAAATGGGCATCGGTAGCACTTCCCAGATGCAAAAACTTTCTTGGCAAAGTGACTGGTGTGATCGTCATGTAGAGAGCAGGATAAGCTGTTGTCCGGATCGGATGATCGCCAAACAACGTCCTTCCATGACGATTCGGGCGTCGATGGCCTAGACCTCAAACGAGTCGAGTCTGAGAAGATCGAAATCGGCCTTCATTTCTGGGTTCGAAACTGCAAATGGGTTTAAGTTGGACGAAGCAAAATACGCAATTAAAGCAGGGATTGAACCGAAACTTATTACATTGCTGTCGAATTTGCACACATACCGTGGGAAGTCTAAAAGAAAATTTTCGATGCATGCGCGATGGCGCGAGAAGCTTGTCTTTCTTTGGCTTGCGTTGAGGAGGGTTGATCCCGAGGTCCCTAAGCTTTGAGGAAGGGTTAGTACCGTCGAGATGAAGTCTAGAGGGCGTGTGAGGAGGAACGGGAAATTCTAGCGAATCCTTGAGAACACCAAGATGAATGGTTGATATGATCATGCCTTGTGGCAATCTTGGTTAAGGGATCGACTGTGAATAAGTTGTCACGTGTTAAGGAGATACAGACCAATCATGAGTTATCACGTGTCAGGAGGATATGAGTCAATACCAAGCCCACTAGAAAGGGAAAATGATAGAGAATACAACGGGTCATCCCCCGATGAGCCACGTTTCGAGCCCACCAAGCCAAAGGGCATCGCGCCGTGCGCATCATTCGATCTGTTCCGTCGGTAGCTTTTGAGGAAACGAGCTCGAGATCTCACGGCACGTAAAAGGGTTCCGAGGAGGCACGCTCTCGGAAAGCAATGCGGAGTCTTTCTGGAAGAGAGGTGAACGTGAAGAGGGCGCCGTCCGATCCTGGAGGGAGGAAGACATCTTCCTTGTTGCTTCCCGAACGCAGGCTCGAAGACATTTAGGTTTATCCCCGGGAGTTCAGCTCTGCTCTGCTCTTCAGGGTTGAAGAGGAGGGAAGCTCGCCTTTCTCGCACTAAGCTTTGGTTGCGTCCCAGCTGCACTTCCGATAGGGATGGGAAGGGGACAAAATTAGGCAAAAAAGTTATAAATCTATTTCGATTATGTCAATTCAATTTAAACTCTTTTTTTGGCCAATTGAGATATGAACTTTTTACATTTGTGCTAATGTAGTCTCATCCAGCCAATTTTGACTAGTCAACGCTAACATAGATGTTGACCGTCCCCCATGCGTGCATAACAATACCGATGTAGATAATTTTTAATAATATCTTAATATTTTTTCAGAATTTTTTTCTTCCCTTTAGCTTCTTCTTTTGGTATTTAGCCTCGCCCTTGCCGGATCTAGTGTGTTGGAGATTTGCCCAGCCATGGCGAGGCTGATCTTGCTCAACAACGGTAGATGTGATATTGAGGTACCACTTGCGATGTAGGTTTTGATTGCAAGGCTGCATATGAAAACGGAAAAAATGATGATAAAATCTAACTTGTGAAATAGGAATATGTGTTCGACCAAAAAAAAAAAGGAATATATGGACTGAACTTTATTTATTTATTTTTCCTGTTTAGGTACTCGTTCATACCTGTATCACTAATTTCTTCCTTTAACGCGTGCTGCTAACTCGTTTGGAATATTATTTTCTCCGAAAAATGTTTGGTAATTTATTTTATTTATTAATTAATTATTATTTTTTAATGTTTCAAAACGGAGTCCTTGGTCTAAGGACAAATTCCCTCCTCCTACGCTTTTGGATCTCTATACCTTTCCTCCTGATTACCTGCAAACTTCATCTCCCTCCACAAACTCATGCACAGCTAGTCATCATCCTCCTCCTCCTCTTCTTCTTCCTCCTCCTCCTCCTCCTCCTCCTCCCACCATTTCCCATCTCATCACCTCTCTCTCTCTCTCTCTCTCTCATCGAGAGATGGCGCTCGGAAGATCGTCGCGCGGCAACAAGCGCTCCTCTTACACCTCCTACACATCCACCGTGACGACCATTGTGTTCGTCACGCTATGTGTTGTTGGCGTCTGGATGCTCACCTCTGATTCCTTTGTCCCGCCACAAACCACCACCAAACGATCCTCCTCCTCCTCCACCACCGCCGCAACCACCGCCGCAACCACCACCAACGACGATTTCTCCTCCTCCTCCTCCTCCTCCTCCTCCTCCTCTGTCAAGACCGATGACAAGAAAGACACCACTTCGTACGAGGACAATCCTGGCGACCTCCCTGACGACGCCATCAAATCTGATGACTCTCGTCAATCCGACGGCAAAGACGGCAACAATAATGCGAATGACAACAAGGACGGTGCAAATGGGAGTTCTCAGGAGAATCAAACCCAAGAGACCGATGCGGATAAGGGTGCCGGTTCGACCGACAATAAGCAGGGATTGCAAGATCAAGGAACCGGCGGCGGTGACGTCAAAAGCGACGAGGTGAAATCAGAAAACAACAATGAAGACTCCGCGGAAGTGAGCACGCAAGGTCTGCATGGGAAAGAATCTGGTGAAGAGCATGAAAAGCAGAACGAGAACGAGAACCAAGTGTCCGAAGAGAGCACGGTGACACAGAACCAACAAAGTGAAGAGAACAACGAACAGAGCAACGATGAACAGCAGCAGCAACAGAGCAATGAAGATACAAGCGGAAATCAAGAGCAAGAACTGGCTGCAAGCTCTCAAAATGGAAGCAAATCACAAGAAGGCGAGAATAAAAATACAGATGAGGATCAACAACAACAGCAACAGCACCAAAAACAAGAAAATCAAGTCGAGAATAATGACAGTTCGAACGAAGATCAAAAGCTGCGGCAAGAGAATGACGCCACAGCGCAGGAGCCTCAAAAACCAATGTTGGACGTGGATGAAAAAAAGCGAATAGAAGAGCAACAGCGACTCCGAGAGGAGGACGAATCGACATCGCAATCGCAGCAGCAATCACAAGAAGAGGCGCATAGACCGGAAGAAACGACGGATCGGAAAAGTGAGCACGTGGAAGCAACGAGTCCGGCCCAGCAAGAACACGACGAGATGCCAATCCAAACTGACACGCACCAGGATGCCCAACAAGACGAAGCCTCGCATAAAACAGATGGGTCATTTCCAAACGGGGAGAACTCAGGGATCCCAAAGGAATCGAAGGAGTCAAAGAAGTCATGGTCGACGCAGGCAGCACAGTCGGAGAATCAGAAGGAGAGGAGAGGGCAGGGGGTGACAGGCGGCGACGATAGCATCTATGGTTACACATGGCAGCTCTGCAATGTGACGGCAGGTCCGGACTATATACCATGTTTGGACAACGAGAAGGCGCTGAAGAAGTTGCGCAGCACCAAGCACTTTGAGCATCGGGAGAGGCATTGCCCTGAGGACGCGCCGATGTGCCTGGTCCCGGCCCCTGAGGGATACAAGAGGCCCATCGAGTGGCCCAAGAGCAGGGAGAAGGTAATGCAGCTAGATTCTCTGTCATTCAGTCATATTATTTCTGGCGTAGCTCGAGCTTGCAATAACATCTCAATGATCAAACTGGTGTTCAACTGAACTAAAACACAAGTTCAAGCACGTTGAAATCGAGATTGTGGACTTCGAATTTTCAAGTTGAGTTGTACTTAAGGATTACGTCATGCCTCGGCTCGACTCCATTATACTTTCAGTCTACTGTCGAAGGAAAATCTTATGGAGCAATTTTACTGCTGAAGTAGTACAAATATCTAGTCACATCGCATGCAGGATTGTTTGCAGCTTATGCATTTGTTTCCGTCTAAATCTACTTGATTAATTCAGTAGATTAAGACCAGAGACATTTCCCACGTAACATAAATGTTGGGTCTGGCAGATATGGTACTATAATGTGCCACACAAGACGCTCGCGGATGTGAAGGGTCACCAGAACTGGGTTAAGGTGACTGGAGAGTTTCTAACTTTTCCCGGTGGAGGCACGCAGTTCATACATGGCGCGCTCCATTACCTCGATTTTCTTCAGGCTGTAAGCATCCAGAGAAATATATTGCACACTGCATAGTCGTCTATCGGCATAGTAAACTAGCCTTCTGCATATGTTAGCTCAACTAACCTATTCTCTTTTTCTGTTTGTTTTTCCTTTGTTGGATCAAGTCTTATTCTCCAGTATTTTTTTTCTTAATACTCATCCTCATTCATAGTTCTAGTTCCTGAGCCTTGGAAGTTACTTGTCATATGGTGCAGTCAGTACCCAATATCAAATGGGGAAAGCACACACGAGTCACACTAGATGTTGGATGTGGAGTCGCAAGCTTTGGGGGTTACCTTTTCGAAAGAGATGTTCTGACAATGTCCTTCGCTCCCAAAGATGAACACGAGGCTCAGGTTCAGTTTGCCCTGGAAAGAGGAATACCAGCGATTTCTGCTGTTATGGGGTCTCAGCGCCTGCCATTCCCGAGCAGAGTCTTTGATCTCGTGCACTGCGCACGGTGTCGAGTCCCTTGGCATGCTGAAGGTTCTCTATGACAGTTTCTTCACCTTTTTCTTCTGAGTGAATTTCAAATTTGCTCCTTTCCTCCGCTCATGGTCTCTTATCAATGATGAATGATGAGTTATGATTTGTGGTTCACGTTGAAGGCGGGCTGCTTCTGCTAGAACTGAACCGTGTTCTTAGGCCGGGAGGTTTCTTCGTCTGGTCAGCTACTCCAGTGTACCAGAAACTTGAAGAAGATGTTCAAATCTGGAAAGGTAACATGAGATAGAACCAAATAATTAATTACTCGATTGAAGTGGTTGTAGTGATCAATCAATGTTTTTGTTTCTCTATGCAGAAATGTCTGCTCTGACAGCAAATATGTGTTGGGAGCTGGTGACCATACAGAAGGACAAGCTAAATTCAATTGGAGCAGCCATCTACCGGAAACCGAGATCAAATGACTGTTACGAGCAAAGAAAGCATAACAGCCCTCCAATGTGTAAAAATGATGATGATCCAAATGCTGCCTGGTAGATACTCAAATAAATTCTGTAGCAAACGTTATTCACTTTTCTTCTAAGTGGCCAAGATAAGACAACATCACTACTAAAGAGTCTTATGCATGCTAATCAAGAACATTAAAATGGTGATGTATAGAGGATATAACATCTGGCTCCAAACATTGCAGATGTACAATAGCATTATCAGTCTTCGTCTAGACTTATAACTCACACTTACACAGCAAAGTTCAAGAACCTGACTATCGTTGCAATCTCAGGTATGTTCCCCTTCAGGCATGCATGCACCGGATCCCAGTCAATGAGGCAGAGAGAGGGAGCCGATGGCCGGTGGTCTGGCCACGCAGAATGCGGACACCACCTTACTGGCTGAACAGCTCCCAGAGTGGGATCTATGGGAAACCAGCCCCACAAGATTTCTCTGCAGATTACGAACACTGGAAACGAGTAGTGAGTGGCTTGTACATGTCGGGGCTTGGAATTAGTTGGTCCGGCGTGAGAAACGTTATGGACATGAGAGCTGTCTATGGCGGGTATGAATTGCTTTCAATTTTAATCTTCTTTAAGGTGAAAGATCAGATGAGAGCTTTCTCCTGCTTGCTTGCAGATTTGCTGCTGCACTGAAGGATCTCCAAATGTGGGTGCTGAATGTGGTAAATGTTGACTCGCCAGACACGCTTCCCATAATATACGAGAGAGGACTTTTCGGAATATATCATGATTGGTGCGAGTCCTTCAGCACTTACCCTAGAACCTATGACCTGTTGCATGCAGATCATCTCTTCTCCAAGCTTAGGAAGAGGTACACAACTGGATCCAGTAGTCCCCACTTCCTCCCTCCCTCCCTCCCTCCCCTGGTCCTTTCCTAACTCTACTTGAATTTGTCTGCTGAAGGTGCAAGCTTGCCCCGGTAATGGCAGAAGTTGATCGAATCGTGAGACCTGGAGGTAAAATAATAGTCCGTGATGAGTCTGGCGTCATAGGGGAGATCGAGAACTTACTTAAATCACTGCATTGGGAGGTCCACTTAACATTCTCCAAAGACCAAGAAGGAATTCTCAGTGCACAGAAAGGCGATTGGCGGCCAAACACATATGCAGCTACTTCCTGATTATGATGAAGGCGAGTGCCCTTGATTTTAGTTGCAAGCAGCAATAGGTACAATTTTTCTAAGTATTTGCGCAGTAGACTTCCATAGGCACGTGCCAAGTAAGAGCATATATTCATTAATTTTCAAATGGATGAATGTAAAATTTTGAATGGATCTCAATCCAAGAGTCGCCATTGACGGGCTTATTTGGCCAGCTTTCTGGCCTCATTCTTTTATATACGCAGTCTGTACCTTCTGATGTTCAGAGGTACTTTCGGTATGAACCATAGTTTTTGCTCCTATTGAAAACATAGTATTGCAGTTAGCCATTTTGAGAAATGCAGAGCGACGCTCACGGCATGTATGCCAATAACCTAGAGACAGAGCAATCTACCATGACAAAAGAGAGCTCATAGTTTATTCGCCGATAGGAGTACATATATCCACATTTCAAAATTTTTCCTCACCCCAAAAGTGGCTAATGCCCGTGGATGCTGGAGCTTGAAAAAATCCAAAGAACGGTGAAAGAAATACACGGCACTCTCGGCCCGGTTCAGCTGTTTTGCTTGTGCAGAGATTTGTTCAAACCAACTACACCACCATAATAAACATTTAAGGGCGACAAGACGGCGAATTCAGGTGCCGGGTGAATCGTGTGGAACTGAATGTTCAGTTTAAGATGTTAGAAGTCGTGAATGCAATTTACCGACATGATAATGACGTTCAGCTTCATCGATTCGAATTCTAGCTCAAACAGCAGTGGCACAGCACCTCCCACGATGAAACAGAGGAAGTCCTACCTTCAAAACTACATACTGCAATGTTCATGGAAAGGAGCAGTTTTTCCGTGTACAGATCCATTAATCTTAAAACCAGATTACGTTAACCAAAACAATTCCCAACAAGAGACAGAGGACGAAGATATAACATGGGCGCGTGCCATTGTAAATCATGAATTTCTCAACTCAAAGATGAATTCGCCTGAAAAGCTACGAACTTTAACATCAAAGTCAATCACGGAAGCTAAACCCGTTTCAATCTAGACGTCTCCAGCCAGCAACATCTCAGGCAGATTGACCGCACGGGCATGCGCGATCCAAAGCACAACGCCAATCGAATACGACATCGGATTGAAGAATCAAAGATTCCGGGAGTTCCTCCCAGAAAGGACCTCAAAATGAATCGGCGGTCTCCAAGGTCAGGACGACTTCGAGGGATCGGAGCCGGAGCCGGAGCCGGAGCCGTCGATCTTGTACAGCTTGTCGTAAGCCTCGAGCTCGTCGTAGTAGATGTCCCACACGCACCGGACGCACCCGCTCCCGCAGCAATCGTCGGGCAGCGGCTTCTCAGGCGGCGGCGGAGGCGGGGGCGGCGGCGATCGCTTCGGTTGGTCGTCACGTCCGCCGTCCTTTGCTGCGGTTGCGGCGGGCGGCTGGGATGATGCACCGCCTTCCATCGACATCGGTCTTCTTCGGAGACGTTGTCGCAGAAGGAGGAGGTGATTCTTCGAATTCGCTCGCGATTGTCGGGACATTTCCTCTTCTTCTTCTTCTTCTTCTTCCAATCTTCGTCTCGTATTCGTCGTTTTTGTCGTTTTTTCCCCGTTTTTGCCGGTTTATTGAACACCAAAGCGTCATGAGTTTTGTTTTTGTTTTTTTATTTTTGTCAAAATTATAAGTTTTTTTTTTTGTCAAAAATTTTATAATTTTTATTCAAAAACTTTTTTTTGTTTTTTTTTTTGGGTTCGGAACAAGCTAAAAAATTGACTAGTGATAAAATAAACATAAATGCGATGATGATGCATACATTTAAGTTAGTATACGAATCAAGTATATTATGTCCTATTGTATTTGAATTATCTCTTTCATTTTCCTGTTTGTCCTATTACGACAATTAATATTTGTTAAATATTTTTTATTTTCATTATTTTGAATTTTGAATTTTCCTTTTCCCAAAATAAGGAAAATAAAAAACCCTTGCCTAGATCTAGCCATGAAGGCCTTGGGTGAGGGCATCACGACCTCACCAACCGCGAGCGACGTTACCTCGCCTAGGTCTGGCAAGGGCCTTTGTGGTTGAGGGCAAGGCAACCCTTGTCCAATGGTTTTATGATTGATGAGGGTTGCCAGTGACTCGTGTTGGCCCCAAAAAAAAGTGAAAACAATCCAAAAAAATTAAAAAAATCCACATATGATGATTTGTCGAAATTGGTACTCAAATTATCAATTTTACTTAAATGAGTGAAAAAAGAATTATGGTACTTAAGTGAACGCAACACGAAAGTTATGATGCTTCTATTGTTCTTCTTTTGTATAAGAGAGGTCCTAACTAGGGCCGAGCAATAGCATTTTCTAGGTTGAAATGGTTTAGCATCTAATTTGAAGACCAACCCGCATAGTAATGCTTTCCAATTTTTGGGACCGATGATCGACCCCCAACCTTTTTGAGCTTGGGATTGAGGACTAAACCAACTCTGTGAGTCTAGTCTGATTTTAGGTGAACGTAGGACCAATCTATTCTTTTTTGTTTTATTTTTCCTATTCCTTGAAAGGACAAAAGGTTTGTTTTTTCAATGTGATATTGACCAACCAAATTGGAACACCACATTGGAACACCGATACAAATCAAATAGAAATCTAAAATAGTGTAACAAAAGAAATGTTCACTTACCAAAAGTAACAAATCATAAAAGATGAAATGTGAAATAAAATTAAACAAAATTCAAAATACATAGGATAAATCATGGATATGCCTCCACTTCAATTGGCTCTTTCAAGTCTTTCTCACATCCATGGCCTAGTATCTCATCAACGAACTCATCTCATAATATCCGTCCATTACAGCTGACATGTTATCTGTAGGGGTGAGCATGGTCTGGGTTGAGCCAATTCACCCCCTAACCCTAGGACCAACCCGCACAGTGTTGGTCCTCAATTTTTAGGACCGAGAACCAACCCTATTGAGCTTGGGACCGAAGACCGAACTGACCCAATAAGTTTGGTCCGGTTCCACGGTCAACTTAGGACCAACCAATAATTTTTTTTATTTCATTTTTTGTATTTCTTAAAAAAGCGATTGAGAATCGAACTAACCCAATGGATTTGGTCTGGTTTCAAGGTCAACCTAGGACTAACCAATAATTTTTTATTTCATTTTTTGTACTCTTTGAAAGGGCAACCGAGGACCATACCGACTCAATATGTTCGATGATGAGCGAGGTCAATTAAGAAAGGCAAGCAGTGAGGGTCAAGTGGGGTGAGCGTTAAACATAATGAGCATCGAATGTCGAGTGGGGAGCAACAAGCCAAGCGAGCATCGAGCGGTGAGCATCAAGCGGCAAGCGACACGAGTGACCCAAAGCGAGCGAGGTGAGTGATGAGCGACGAGCGACGAGTGGAGAAGTTGTTTCTTTCAATTTTGGCAAATTGAAGACTAAGAGGACAAATAAGATAAAAGAGAATGAATACTAGAGAATGATGCAATAATGAGTTGTTTATACTTTTTTTGATGTCGTGAGGATTCCTTACAAAAACATTTTCTTCATTTGTAAATTATGACTATTGACGCGTAAAAGACATTAAAAATCGAAGTTATTAAAGAACAATGTAAAATTACTTGAACTCCTCACTAAAGAGCTATTTAATGTTGTTGACGCCATTTATTTTAAGATTTTCTCTATATAAAAAAATTATAGATAATATATTAGATATATATATTCATGGTTGGTCCGGATTGGACTGACCCATAACTTTTAGGACCGAGGATTGACTCGCACAGTGCTGGTCCAGGAATTCTAGGACCAAGAACCGACTTAGTCTCCATGGGAACCAGACCAGAACCGGCAGGGTTAGGCCGGTCTAGGGTCGGTCTCGGGTTGACCCCAAACCGATGCTCACCCCTAGTTATCTGGATGTATCAAGTTCACATAAATATTTAAGTACTATAGTGTAATTAATACTTTCCAAAGCCCTCGCATTTATCACTTAGGGTGCGTTTGGGAAGATTTTTGGGGAAAGTTCTTGAGAAATTGTAAAGGCCTTTGCGCTAAAGGGGTTTTTGGAAATGCAAATTGTGTTTAGTAAATCGTATTTGTGAAAGTCCATTGTAAAGTATATTTGAGCAAAATAGTGTTTGGACAAATTAACTTTGCAAAAGACTTTTGTTATTAAAAAAAAAAAGGAAAAAAAGGAGAATTGGTTGGTTACTGCCAGCGAGGGGCAGGCGGTCGGCGAGGGTTGCTGCGACCAGACCATCGCGACTAGATCGCGCGATCCTGATCGCACGATTGGGGTTGTCGGAGGTCGTGCGGCCTAGATCTGGGTCGCGACGACCTCTGGTGACCCAGATCTGTGCGCGATTTGTGTTGTCGGAGGTCGCGCGGCCCAAATCTAGGTCGCGGCGACCTCCGATGACCCAAATCTGCCGAGGGTCACAGTGTCATCGAGGTTGCAGCAGTCGGGCAACCTTGCTGCGACCTAGATCTGGGTGGTCGCCGGGGGTTGCAGCGGTCGCGGCGACGCGACTCGCAGGGGGTCGCCGAGGTCACACGACTGGCCGCCGACGGTCGCTGTGACGCACTGACCTCTTGTGGACCTCTGTCCAGCTCGTCGCGGCCCCTCGCAGCTTCGCGCAACTTCGTCGGCCAACCTCAACGAAGAAGAAGGTGAATAGTCACGAGGACAAAACCGGAAAAACGAAATGTTATTGAGGTCATTTGTGGAAGAAATTTTTTTAGCTTGCTCTTCCTCAAGGCAGCCCCCAACCTGCCTTGGGCTTTCAGCCTTGGGAAGGCTTGCCTTTGGCAAAGGCAAGTCAAAAAAAATTTGCCAAACACTGAATATTTGGCCCAAAGGCCTTTAGAGGGCTAGAGATCCTTGGCAAAGTGGTTGCCAAACGCAGCCTTAGGCCACTTAAAGACATGCACGACAACGAAAACCACATTTATCTAGTTAAATGAATGACAAACAGAGCAAAATCAAGACGTGATTTAACACATGCAAATATTAAAGGAAAGAACTTCATTATCTGCTTCGAGGAAAAGCTCACAAGCAATATATCATCAAAAAACTATTCAAGGTTAAAAAAAAAAAAATAGCAAGATTTCTCACGAGCTTTGTCACCAAATGGACTTTACTCCGTAGATCAAGAAGCGTTATCATTACAAAGAAAAGTATTTTTCTAAAGAACTTAAACCTCTTAGATCAAGCACAAGCCGAGAAACGAAAGAGGAAATACAAGTACCAAGTACAAACTATCATGCTTTCAGATTAAGCAAAAACCCGGAAGCGAAAGTGGAAAAATTAATACCTAGCACAAACCAAAAACTCACACAAGCTTGAAGCTCTCCAATCAAGCATTGGCCGAAAACTCACCAATTGAGCTATGTTCATGGGCAAGGGAAGAGAGGTAAGCAAGTTGCATTCATGAGGTGGGCCAAGATAGGTGAGTGATGTCTCCAACTGAGCTAGACTTGTGAGGTGAGCAAGGAGAGGCAGGCGATATAATGAAGAGAGGCAAGCAAGGAGGGTTTTTATGTTAATGGCGGAAGGAAGAAAAGGGTTTACATACATACATACATACATACATACATACATACATACATATATATATATATATATATATATTTATATAGTTGGTCCAAATTAACCTTAAAGTCTTTGGACTGGGGACTAACCCACATGGTGTAGGTTTTAAGGGCCCTAGGACCAAGGACTAGTTTAATTCCTCTGGAACCGGATTAGGATTGTGTGGGGACTAACCCACATGGTGTAGGTTTTAAGGGTTCTAGGACTAAGGACTAGTCTAGTTCCCCTATAAACCGGATTAGAATTGGATTGGGTCGGTTTAGGGTTAACCCTCAACCAATGCTCATCCTTATATTACTTAGGAGGGGTTTGTTCAATGAAAAAATCGTTTCAAGATTTTCAATGTCTCGATGATAGAAAACAACTCAGAAAACGTTGATCGAAAACAAGTTCATTTTAAGGAACATCACTTTTGCTTGTGGTCAGAATGAAATCATTTCTCCGTAGTTAATGCGCGGGACCAAGTGAGAAAAAGGACAGTACCACCTCAAAACTATTCATGGCACTGGCCTTTTAACAAAAAGCAGAATACTTTAGATTTTAGCTTCTACGTCGCAAAGTGGTTTAGTCAAATTTCTAATTTTATATAGTTTAAGGCCCGAATATAACAGACGATCAATTTAGCGTGAAAACTTTATTGAGGATCAAAGCTTTTTAAAATCATCCGTTTAAGTCACTTTGACGGGTTTTTATTGTCAAAATTATACATTGTCGAAATTTCCCAAAATTAAAGACAACTTTTGAAAATCTTTAATTTAAGTCACTCTGATGAGTTTTGTTATTGAAATTATGCCTTGTCAAATTTTCGGGGTCACTTAAATGATATAAAAGTTACGGTAGATTATAGATCGTTCAAAAAGTTTTGGCACAAATATAGTGCTTTTACTCTCGTTATATGATAGAGCAACATATCTAACAGTTCGGACGCCAGTGCAACATAAAGTTTTTCACTCTACAGTAGCATGCCCGAAGAAACTTTCACTAGAACGACAGGAAATTCATGCCTGCTCTCCCGAAAATTGATCTTCCAGAAGAGCTTTATTATAGATACAAATTCAAAGCGAAAAGTTGACGCAAAACCATTCACCGCATTACTAATATAGGCATTCCGTTTCTCTTACTTTTTCAATCCGAGCAGCAGAAGCAGCAGACCAAAGTAGTCAAACTCGTAAGCGAGCCTGATGAACCGCAGCTTGAAGCGGTTCCACGGAGGATACCTCGGCTCGATCTCAGGGAAGAACCCTCTTGTCATGATGGCTTTTTCATGGCTGAAAGTTTCAAAAGAGTACTTCCCGTGGTACCTCCCGAATCCGCTCTGACCGACGCCCCCAAAAGGCAGATCATCACATAGGAACTGCATTTCAGAAAGGAACGTAAGATGACCTTCCGGGCTGATAATGCTCTGTTGGATAAATTCCATGGACAGTGCACCACAGACGCACTTTACTTTCCAGAATTTCCTATGCATACCGGCATAAGATGTGCACAGTCGACCTCTCTCTCTTTTTCTGTAAGAGGCTCAAGCTCAATCCTTTTGGATCAACAGTTCCGGGGGCGACTCTCATAGGCGATTAATGAAATTATATGTGATGAGCATCTAATTCCAGTACCTGAACCATGGTATCGTTAAATGTCACGCCTCCGGAAGATGTTTCCAACACTAGTTGCCTCTTGAACGACTCATCCTTCGTGAAGGCATATATGACAAGAGGCTTGGGCCTGGAGTTTATGAATTCGACACTTTCTCGAATGTTGTCTAACTGCGTGTAAGAGAGTTACATGCATTTAGAGCAAAGGATTTTGAGAAATTTGGCGGAATGAAACTGATGGAAGTTTCTAACTGTGATTATTGGAAGCAACGGGCCGAAGATTTCTTCCGTCATTATCTCAGCATCAAGAGGAGGATCCAGCAGAATTGATGGCTCAATGAACCTGCAAATATTGAAATCGGAACAATACCGAAATTAAGGGAAACTTGGAGACTCAGTGTTTGAACCAGTGGTGAGAATGATGTTAACTCCCTGTCATCAGAAAACCAATGTTTCATTAAGCTCATGAGGCTTGAGCAGCCACAAACTTACAGCTCTTTTTCATGCAATGAACCGCCATGTACAATGGAAGCCGCAACAGCAGGTTCTTCTATCAGATTGCGCAATCTCTCGAAGTGGTGCTTATTGATGATTTTGCACATGTTCTTTGAGTTTCGAGGTTCGTCACCATAGAAATTCTTGATTGTCAGCTTCAGCAAGTCAATCTGAATCACCATTTACCAGTCAGTGCACCTAAATGTCTATGTCGACTATGGAGTGCATCACACAGAAATTAATCTGTATATAGGCAGACAATGCCTGCATTACCAGAGTCGGGGCGAACTTTCTTTCGACTAGCACATAATCTGTGCTTATACATGCTTGTCCGCTGCATGGTCCCCACTTTGCCCCAACTATTCTCTGGACAGCTATCTTGAGAAGCCACCAGAAACAGCAATACAAGAAATTTGAGCCTAGTCAATGTGTGTTGAGACTTGGGTGTATTATATTTGAAAATTTTCAAATAACCTACCTTTATTTCTGAGGGACTGGAGAGAGTATCCAGAATGGTGGGGCATTTTCCGCCGAGCTCAAGAGTAACCGGTGTTAGATGCCTCGCGGCAGCTGACATCACAATGCGTCCCACTCTAGGACTCCCTGAGGATTCATAGGTTAATGAAATTGCAGAAGATTTCTACCAAAGACACCATTGATTGTCATGATGTAAATTTATGGGTTAGTCACTGCTTTATTTTAGTAATGCCGCGTGCTATGTCATGTTTGAATGAGTAAGAGACAAAGTAATACCGGTGAAGAATATCTTGTCCCACTTCTGCTGAAGCAATCGGTCACCGACATCTGCACCGCCACTGACGACCTTAATGGCCCTGCAATCTAAGTAGTGAGGAATGGTGTCGGCGAGAAACGAGGAGCAAGCTGGGGCTATCTCCGAGGGTTTCAGAACCGCCGTGTTTCCAGCAGATATAGCCCCGATCAATGGATCCAACGAGAGTGCTACATCCAAGGATAAACAATTATTTCCACAAACCAGCCTAAGTTACAAACTCATATTCATTCAAGCAACAAAATCTGTTTTTGATGAAGAGAGAAAGGTTTCTCTTATATCAAGTCACCTAAAGCAGCCAGTAAAACTAGGAAATCGGCCAAAAGATAGAATCTGGATTAAGATTCATCGAGCTGTGTTGGATTAAGATTCTGTAATAGCCAAGAAATTCATGAGTTCCTCCTACACTTTTTTGTGACGGTAAGGTTGCTCAACGATGGTTAGAACTTACCGATAGGGAAGTTCCATGATGCAAATATGAGTACTACACCGAGTGGCTCAGAAATTACTTCTCCACTTGAAGGGAAAAAAACCAATGGCAAACGACCCTGCCATGGCACACATCGACGAGTTAAGATATATCGGCATCATTCTGAAGATGATTAACATTTTGCATTCAGCTACCTTCATCGTACAAAAATTGTTTTTATAAGAATCCATCTGGTGTTGAATGTTAAAGCAAGGTTAGTCATTGTCTCCGGTTTTGAACCCCAAATAATTGTTTCAGCACACTCTCTGCTTGCATGCAGGTCTTTCAATCAATCATACAATTTCCATATCCTGATAAATTGTTTCCTATTTTGTTTTATCTATTATCAATAGAGGTGGCAAAATGGGTCTTAGACCCATATATGACCCATTTAAATCATAAATTGGTTTAACAATTAAAAACTTAAGATAAATGGGTCTTAAATGGGTTGGATTTACAACTCATTTTCAACCAAAACCTCACAATCTCTCTCTTCTCTCTTTAATTTTACAAAAATATTTTTTTATAAAAATTGAAATTATAATAATTTTTATTTTTATTTTTCTTTTATTTTTCTTTTTTTTTTTTTCGTTCCTTTTTGTTCTTTCTTTTTTCTCCTTCTGGTGGCCGGTACGACGATGGTCGACGATCGGCCAAGCGAGCCTCGAGCTCGCCGGTGTCGGAGAGCCGGGCAAGCCGAAGGCTCACCTGTGGCCAATCGCCGGCTGTCGTCATGGTTGGCGGCCGGCCAAAGAAGAAGAAGAACAAAAAAGAAAAAAGAAAAAGAAAAAGGAAATTAAAATTAAAAATTATATTCTTAAAAAATAAAAATAATTAAAATTCGATTTCTTTTAAAATAATTATTTTAAAAATTATAAAAATTGTCCATTAAATTTGTGTTGTATAAAAATTATAAGCTTTCTTAAGTTTAGTTAAATTGGTCGGGTGTGAGTAAAAAATTTTGCATTGCAATTAATAGGTCATAAACGAGTTAAATTGGTCGATTTAGGTCGTACCATTTATGACCCGACCCAAATCTAACTTGATCCATCCGTTTAACGGGTCTAGTTATCAAGCATATGATTCTGAATTTTCCCAGTCTCTAGAATTAGCATCAGAAATCAGCCATTACTACTGCTCATGCTTGTTGCCTCATTGAAGTAAATTGAGGGGAAACCGCAATGTAATTCTTGAAAACATTAAGAGACATGAGGGTGAGCGATAATTAACAATTACACAAAAACATGGCGGTACCTACTCTATGAAGTTGAACAAGCTCAGCTTATAAATGTCGCATGCGGTTTTCCACAACTATGATCATAGACTCTTGTAGTTTATTTCACATTATTACGCCTATGTTTTGGCCTAGGAACAGATAATTGGACCTCACCTTCTTAGGAGCCATCCATTTCTCCAGGCGGCCTAAACAATACTTGGCTGATTTCAGCACCGCTCCTACCTACAAAACAGCAACAATCACTGCTATGACATATGCTTAATGTTTACCGTCGTCGGCGCATTTCTTGACAGATTAAGTTCCGGAAAAGCAGTTGTAAGGCATGAAATCAGCTGATTAAAAGCCGAAAGTGTAATATGAACTAACCCACAACTACAAGCTGATTAAAACCAGCTGATATACACTGAAATGTGGTACTATACATCAGCTAATCAATATCACATATTGATCCATTAAGCATCTCTTCTCTAATTGGCTCAAAAGTCGCAAGAAAACATAACCGAGACAACCCTTTTGAAAGAGATGTATGTCGAGTGGCCCCTCTTCAGACACCGAAAGGCTAGCTAATTGAAACAGATTCTAGAGAAATTCTTGTTTCTTTTCTTGCTCCGAAACTTACTGCAGATATAGCAGCAGAATTATCAAAATGAGAGTCGCAAGGCGTTTCGGGGGGAGGGTGGGACACCAGTTACGCACCTCGTCGCGATAACATTCGACCGGGTGCTTCCCAAGATCCTGATAAAGAGCCTTGAAGATGTTCTCCTCGTTGTCCTGGACGAGGTTGATGATGGCCCTGAGTTGGCTCTTCCTCCACGAGACGCTTCTCGTGCTGCCACTTTTGAACGCCTGCCTCACCTCCGCCAAGCTCTCTTCCACTTCACCCATTCTTTCCCCCAGGTAAAAAAGAGATAAACAACACAAAGGGGAAGAGCGGGGACGATGGCAGGATTCTTTTCAGGCTCAGTTCCTGATCTTCGTGAGCATTTTGACGGTGATAGTGGTACTCTCTGTCGCTGGAAAGTGAGCACTTCCGAGTGGCAGATATAGAGAACCCCCTGTTTCCTGTTGCTGCTGGCGGAAATAAATGCCCTTCAACAACCTCTGCTGCCAACCGCCAGACGCGACGGTGTCATTGATTGTCACCAAATGAAACCTTCAGGGTCTGAGGTGGTGCCACTGCTTGCAGGCGTGAAAATGACTGATTGAACCAATTTGAAACAATGGGAAAATGAGAAATTTTTGTAAATTTCGCCGGGGCCACCATGCCCGCGTCGAAATGTTAGATGAGAGCAAAAAAGAATAATTACACAAACAATCCTTAAATTTTAGCTTAACATGTGATGTGATCTCTACATTTTTAATTTAAATTTAGGAACAACGTTGAACATATTTAGGGACTAAATTGAACGTGTGCTAAAAATTCAGGGATTACATTAAAGGAATTTAAAGTTTAAGGACAACACTACACATAACGCTGATGTTAAGGAACCACATTGAGCGAATCAAAAGATCAGAGATGACATTATATATTGAATTAAAATTCAGAGACTATTCATACCGACACATAATGAACCAAATATATGTAATAAGAGCTGTTTCGATCTCAAATTATTGAAAGTTACAAGACAATAATGAAAAAAAAATTTCTAATTGGCTCACAAGTTCTCGATTTTACTTTCATAATCCGTAGATTTTATATTTTAAAAATGCAAAAGGGTTTTCTCAAACTTTTTGCACACGCATGTGAGAAAAAGGTAGTTGCTCTTATCAATGTTCCCGCCATCTTGGTTGGTTTGCAGTTATGACAATAATCTTTCTAGATTAAGAGAGAGACATTAATGATGCGAAAATAGATTTTCTAGTTCGAGAGAAAGAGAGAAATGTTAAAGGATAGAGAGAGAACCACATCGAGGTCTCGACAACTAACGTGATTCGGGCCCTATGATGGAACTTGAGAAGGGGGTAGAAAGAGACTAGTGATTTAGACTTCCAAGAGAGGGGAATAGATTGTTATGGCTTTTCCTCCATGGGAAGAGAGAATAAATCTATGACACATGTTTTAGTTATAACCATTTGATTCATGCATTCTTATCACGTTCCATTTTTTGAAGTGACTTCAATTCAATCTTTAAATTGGTCCTAAGCAGGACCTTAAAAGACTTTGACCACCGGAAAAGTCCAGGTAGAGCTTAGGTGAGGGCTCGAAAAACATCCTCCCCCCATTGGAGACTCCGTTCACACCCCCTTCGAGGGGCTAGGGCTCCACGCTGGAGCCCGCGATGCCGATCCCTGGAACCAACCGGGGCAGGTACAGGCTTCAATTCAATCTTTAAACGGTAAAGGATGCCAATTTTAAATGAAATTACGTGATAATTTGATAATCCCAAAAGAAACCAAATTGCAATCTCAACTAATTTGATAATTTCGTCTGATAGAACACAATGGATGTAATATTAATTCTCCTTTTTTGTGGGGAGTTGATTTCCCTCTTTTATGAAGGCAGAGGTTGAGGATCGGAACATAATTAAATCTCGTATGACTTGTGAAATCGATAACCCAATATAATGTTTATTTTAATTTGTCTAATATTTAGCTCAATGTGCAATTTGGCCCCCTAAACTTTTAATTTATTCATTGCGGTCCCTAAACTTTCAGTACATATTCATTATAGTCCCTAAACATTAATTCAAGTTCAATTACAACATCGACAATTTTCATATAATTCAGAAATTAAATTGAACATATACAAAAAATGTAAAAACCACGTTAAATGAATTAAAAGTTCAAGAATAATATTACACATTGAGTTATAGTTTATGGACCGCATTGAACAAATTCAAAGTTCATAGACCACATTGTACATTGAGTCAAAATTCATAGACCGTTTATGTCATTAATCCAAGTAAAAACTCCCATTTGTATCTATCAAATCTATCTATGTCAATATGATGTCTTTTATAAAGCGAAACACCTTCATCCTAGCGTATAATTAACCGGACACATTTAATAAGAGATGTTTCAATTCTCAAATTATTGAAAGTTACACGGTAATAATAATAAAATATTTCGATTTTCAAATTACCGAATATTACAAATGATGACAAGTTTTCACTGAGTTATAAATTGATGCAAAATTCTCTCTCGTCTGGTAAATCTCTTAATTTACTTTCATGGTCTATAGATTATATATTTTAAAATGAAAAAAGAGTTATGGGAATAAGGCAGTTACTCTAACTAGTGTTCACGCCACACTTATTAATTTTTCAATTCAATATCAACATCTATCTCTTAAGTTATTTAAAAATTTTCTAGCTTGATTAAATCTCAGTGATTTGATCACGTTTGTGACAATAAATCTTTCTAGTTTGAGAGAAAGACAGAGATGTTAATGGGTAGAGAGAGATCAACATCGAGGTCTCATTAACTTAAAGTGATTTAGGCCCTATGATAGAAGTTGATCAGGGGTAGGCAGAGACTAGTGGTTTGGACTTCCAAGAGAATAAATATATGATATGTGTTTCAATTCTAACTATTCGTTTTTTTGCATTTTTATCATGTGTCATTTTTATGAAGTGACTTCAATTCAATCTTTGAATAACCAAAGATTTCAATTCTAAATCAAATTATGTGATAGTTTGACAATTCCAAAAGAAATAGTAACTCTAATTAATGTTCACGCCACACTCATTAATTTTTCAATTCAATATCAACATATGTTTCTTAAGTTATTTGAAAATTTTCTAGCTTGACTAAATGTCAGTGGTTTGATCACATTTGTGACAATAAATCTTTATAGTTTGAGAGAAAGACAGAGATGTTAATGGATAGAGAGAGATCAATATTGAGGTCTCCTCAACTTAACGTGATCTAGGTCTTATGACGGAACTTGATAAGGATAGGCAAAAACTAGTGGTTTAGACTTCTAAGAGAATAAATATACGATATGTGTTTTGATTCTAACTATTCAATTTTTGCAATTTTATCATGTGCCATTTTTTTGAAGTGACTTCAATTCAATCTTTGAATGACAAAGGATTTCAATTTTAAATCAAATTACATGATAATTTGACAATTCCAAAAGAACTGGTAACTCTAATTAGTGTTCACACCACACTCATTAATTTTTCAATTCAATATCTACATATGTTTCTTAAGTTATTTGAAAACTTTCTAGCTTGGTTAAATCTTACCGATTTGATCACATTTGTGACAATAAATCTTTCTAGTTGAGAGAAAGACAAAGATGTTATTGGGTAGAGAGATATCAATATCGAGGTCTCCTCAACTTAATGTGATCTAGGCCCTATGATGGAACTTGATAAGGGGTAGGTAGAGACTAGTGGTTTAGACTTCTAAGAGAATAAATAGACGAAAAGTGTTTCAATTCTAACTATTCGATTTTTGTATTTTTATCATGTGCCATTTTTCTGAGGTGCCTTCAACTCAATCTTTGAATGACAAGGGATCTCAATTCTAAATCAAATTACGTGATAATTTGAGAATTCCAAAAGAAACAGAATTGCAACAATTGTGGGTACATTATATGTAAGTAGCATCCTCATGTTCAGATTTTTCTGTTTAGTCGAGAATTTGCCATACTACATTGGAAGGTTTTCTTCAAAGAAAATCTTTTGTGAGTCGTGGAATTTCTTTGTGAAACCTATAAGTTTGTGCGGGGGACCAGACATCAGGGTAAAAGCACTTCGCTAACACGAAGGCGACAAAATCTTGTACAGATGATAATGGGCAAAAATCGATCGCAAACCAAAAAGTGTCAAAAGAATTTTTGTGATTTTCTATATAAATCGTTTACGAGCCTCGTTAATTCCTAAAATACAATTGATTCTAGTCTAATAGAACAGATCGATGTAATATCTATTCTTCTATTTTTGTGGGGAGATGATTTTCCTTCATTTTATTGAAGCGGAAGTTGAAAATTCATAAAAGATGCTTCTACACATAATAAAATCACATATGACTAGTGACATGGAAAACCCAATATAATGTTTATTCTTGAAAGACTCTCTCTCTCTCTCTCTCTCTCTCTCTCTCTCTCTCTCTCTCTGCAGAAGTAATTTAAGTAATCCTCCCATGAAATCATTCTATCAAATTATACAAATCACCGCGAACAAAAACCGTACCTTGTTGGAAGAACAGCGTGGCTTTAACCAAAGTCAAAGATCAGGAGGGCAGAATGCAGGGCTGGGACTCAGCAAAATACCAAAAGAGAACAAGTCTGGAGTTTCGGATAGATTAAGATTGGCTTTAGCCTACGCCTTCAGACCAGGAGGAAGGTCGTTTTGCCGTTTACAGAATCCCCGACCGTCGATGTGGAAGCGGCGACAGCGTCCACAAGCCAAGAAAAGCCAACGCTTCCTGTAATAAACCTTCCAAAGGTTCTTCGAGAGCATGTTTCATCCATTCGATCTTCCAAATCCTTCACGCCATAACTAGTAGAATCAAATTCAGTCAATGAGTGCAAAAACACGAGGAAGACGGCCCTCTGGTGCGGCAGCCGTGCCTCTAGAGGACGAACTTCAAAATCCTGACATATTTTTTGGAGAAGGAAAGTCGAGGCCACTTGTTTGTAATGTTTTAGAGTTAGGTAGAAGACGTGAAAATAGGACGGGGATCCTCTACCTCGCATGATGTTTCCCTCAGTGTCTCGAAACAAATCTCAATGTTTCATGACGACCTCGTTTTTGCAAAGTCAGTGGTTGGGATTTATTGAGACTTCGAAAGGAGCATCACAGGGGTAGAAGATCCGCTTCCCTAAAGGTGTATTAATCTTAGCTCTCATGCATGTCGCTGGATGGTAATTATGCGTGCTCAATAATGTTGAGACTAGCAGTTGCAAAGCGAAGATGTTGTGTCGACCTATATATGTCCCTCGACCGCTCTTGATAGATCTCGTCTGGTAGTTAGTAGTGATTCAAGTTCAGGCGGAGGTATTGCTTTTCCATAGCCGATTAGGTAGATATATAATCTGGAGAATCCGTGAGACCAACCTCACAGGGAAGGGACGGAGGTGGAGAAGTCTTCAAGATCCTTTGACCGCTCGAAATTATGAGCTCCTGCTGAGTTGATTGTTTTATTGAAGTGTTTGAGATCTGATGACTATTTTGTTAGCTACAGATTTCGAAAAACAGGTGCCTATTTTAATAGAGTTTATTAGGCAAAAGCAAAAATCCTTGAGAAGAAATTATTTATCGGGGCCAAGTACAATGTGGTTCTTGTGTTCTCTTATAAGGATCTTAAGGAAAATTACACAAATGGTTCATGAACTTTGACTCAAAGTGCAATGTAATTCTTGAACTTTTAATTTATTTGAATAGTCCATGAATTTTATCTTGATGTATAATATGGTCTATGAATTTTTAATTTATTCAATATGATACTTTTACTTTTGGTACATATTCAATTGAGTCCATGAACTATATACAAATGTTCAATGTCGTCTTTGAACTCAAAATAGCTAGAACTCAAGAACGAGTTCTATCGAGTAAAGCCAATGATTAGAGACATTGGGGGCACAACATCCTTGACCTTTCTCAAACTTTAAATAGGCAGGACTATTGAGCCATGCCACATAATCAAGAGCGCCAAGTGGGCCATTTTTGGTAAGCAAAAGTAGCAATGCGCAATGAATCGAAAGTCAAGTTACAATGCCTAACTGCGTGCTAACCTAGAACCCACAAAGGGTGTTGGTCGATTCTTTTCACAAAAATAAGAAAGAACCAAAAATTTGATTGTGCAGTTTCCTTGTTGGTGCATGTTCTTCTTTTGTTTTTTCGTTGCCAAACATGGTACTAGTTGTTCAAGAGATGATTCAGTTTGAGGGGATACTCAAAAACACAATAGTTTCTAATGGACTATTAGGATGCGCATGACAAAATTTCTGGAACAGAAATTGATTTCTGACCAGAAATTGAGAAGTTAAAAATTTTAGCTTTTGATTTCTTCTTCAAATATATTTCTGGAATAGAAATCAGTTCCAGAAATAGAAAAATGAAATTGCATTACCAAACGGATTTCTGTTCCAAACTTGTTCCAAGGAATAGAGAAACAAAGAAATAGAGAAGTGGAAATGTTATCATGCGCGCCCTTATTCATTGCAATTTAGACTGAAATAACTCCCTGAAATTTGGTTAGTTGATCTCTATCTAATTACAATTCTATCGATTGTTTGTTGCAAATCAGCATTCCATGCATAATCAATAGTTGGTGTTGGATTGAGATTCTTTCTCTCTCATTAAATCAGGTGGACCAGTACCCAAAAGCCCCTGCGAATAATGTAAAAAGATATCTC
Source organism: Eucalyptus guilfoylei (assembly GCA_016097605.1). Taxonomy (NCBI): domain Eukaryota; kingdom Viridiplantae; phylum Streptophyta; class Magnoliopsida; order Myrtales; family Myrtaceae; genus Eucalyptus; species Eucalyptus guilfoylei. Next base: position 29,360,460 of record CM027868.1, on the reverse strand, counting down.
AATAACGAAAACTATAAGGGCTTATATTGGCGAGATCCAACAATGAATAGTTGCCAAAAAGAAAAACTGCTTGGAAGTTTGAGGACCTTTAGTACCATGCCCTACCCCTGAACTAGTGGCCTCCGCGCCAAGCAAGACTACCCTTGTCCCTTTCCTTTCTCCATTCCCCCTCCTTCTTGATGAGGCTAGCAAGTGTCACCTAGAAGGGGTGAATAGGTGATTAAATAAAATCTTGACAAATTAATGGGGAATAGAACGAGTCAAGACTAAAGTTTGAACAAGGGTCAAATTCTAAAATACAGTAGAACAAACTTTAAGAGCAATTTGCAAGTGTGCAATAGACTTTAACAATAAAAAATAAGAGAATAAGGATTGGAGAAATTGCGCGCAATGTTTATAGTGATTCGGCTTAAATCAAGCATACGTCAACTCTCCCACATTGATAGCTTATGGCGCATTTGGTAATGTTTCTGTTCCGGGGAATAATTTTTGAATGGAAATAGTTTTTTCTATTTTTGTTTCCGGAAATAATTTCTGAGCATAAGAACGCACTTGGTAATTGCAAAAAATTTCTATTCCAGGAATAGAAATGTGTTTGATAAACTTGTATAATTTTGTTATTTCTTTTAATTTTTCAATATTTTTATTATATTTTTCCTTTTTTTTTTTTTTTTTCCTTCTTTCTTCCTTTTTTGAGCGACCTCACCGGAGTGTTGCCGGCCCCCGGCGATGCCGAGCCTCGCCGAGCCACCGCTAGGTCGACGTCGCCCAGCGGTGGCCCGGCGAGGCTCAGCCTCACCGGTGGCTGGGCGAGCTCGGCCTCACTAGATCTGGGCAAGCTCGAGCTCACCCAGCCAAGGCGAGGCCGAGCCTCATCGGTGGCTTCAATGGCTAGGCGAGCCTCGCCAGGCCACTGATGAGGCTCGACCTCACCTAGGTAGCGCGAGGTCGGCCTCGCCCTGGCCTGGCAAGGTTGAGCTCGCCCAACCATTGGCGAGGCTCAGCCTCATGAGGCAACCCCTAGGCGACGCCGACCTGGCGGTGGTCCGGCGAGGCCGAGCCTCATCCTGCCATGGCGAGGCCGAGCCTCACCCAGCCATGGCGAGGCTCGGAGTCACCGGGGGCCGGCGAGGCTCCGGCGAGATCTCCAGCCAAAAGGAAGAAGAAGAAAAAAGAAGAGAGAGAAAAATTGTTTCTCGGGAACAAGAGCAACTTTTTTCTACTTCTTGTTTCTGTTCCAAATCTGTTTCCGGGAACAAAAATTTTACCAAACACGTTTCTATTATTTTTTTGTTATCCGGAACAAAAGAACATAAATTTTTGTTCCGGGGAATAGAAACACTTTTTAACAAACAGACCTTATTAGCTGGATTCCAATTATCGTTAAAGGTTACAATCAAGTTGTGCCGCTTATACCCAAGCGTTCTACCTAAAGACAATACTGCTTATACCCAAGCATTCTACCCAAAGACGATACTGCTTATACCCAAGCTGATAAAATTCAATATTTTACACCAAAGCACACACTTATAACACTGTCGACACCTTTAAAAAGATTATAAATTTAAGCTCACAAAAGACAAATGTATATAATCAAAGTTCGTTCAGACTTTGAAATTATAGATTCTATACTTCATCTTTTGCTCCTCGATCCCTTGATTTCCTTATATACTCCTCAACTTCCAAATTAGCCATTGGATAGTCTCTAGAGGATCATCTTCAAATTTACCTGTTGGACAAATCTATAGTAGGAGGATTTGGTGACTATTCAGTGACGAAAATAGAATCTCCACTTAATTCGGATCGCCCATATAATTAGAGTCTTGGTTTCCATAAATAAAACTTCTTTGTTTATAAAGAACTTGTCTTCAGGATTGATTTACTAATCAATTAGATTAAGTCCATCAATTATATCTTGGCATAGAATTTAAACTAGATCACTAGCCATTATAAGTTCTAGGCTTGTACCACGCTCTGTCAAGTTGTCTTGTTCTAAACATGCTTCATTCTGAACTTATCACATTCTGGATATGTCACATTATGTATGTAAAGTGTGAGTGTGTTCCATTTGAAGTAGACTTCACAATCTGAACTTAAGTTTGAATATATTCATTCTTAGAGTCTGCGTCTAAACATATTTAACCTTAAAGTTTAGACACAGTCTAAATAAGTTCAGCTTCAACATAAATGTTATCTTCTGGTTCTTCCAAGTATAATCCTTGATAGTATCTTTTACACATTCTATGATCTACATAGCAGTTTGCGCGCGTCTTTCATTTAGTTACTCAATCGTTAAACATGTTGGTAGCTTTTGATTTATTTTATCATCTTTGAAACATTATAAAGGATTTCCCTAATACTTCTTTGCTTTGTTTCAATAGAGTCTAAGGCAAAGCAAAATGCCTACTTTACGATTGGATTCAGTCAGCGTCACTCCTTTGATTATGTCGTGACGCTTTGGTTACCGGCGAACGCTTCGAAAGGCGACCCTCTCGAGTTTCCGGCTCTTTCCTAGATTGAAGTAGCCTTTCGTCGCCCTACCAAACGAAAGAAGTCACTATCAAAAAGCTCGCCCTACTAAATTAATGAAAGGACAACATTGAACATTTGCATGTAGTTTAGGGATTAAATAGAACTTGTACCAAAATCTCAACTACAACATTGAATAAATTAAAAGTTTATGGATCATATTGCACATTGGAATAATGTTCAAGGACTATATTAAACAAATTCAAAAATCAAAAATCACATTGCAAATTGAATCAAAATTTATTGACTATTTATGTTATTATCCTGAAGTTTAGAAGCAATGAATATCTCATGCAAGCCCTAGGAAAACCTCCATACCTCTTCTAAAACACGAACTTCGACATCAATAATCATGAAAAGCTTTAGGCAAAGTAGCATCAGATCAGCGGAAGTGAGGCGTGATTTTTAGCAATAAGGCGGCTCCATATGAGGTGAAAAAAGATAAGACCAACGGCATTCATTTCGATGATCCTTGTCGTGGTCAAAAAAGCAGCAGACATGGCACGTTCCCTCATCGAACCCTACTCTACACCACATCACTCACGAGCACTTCTTCCACACTGACGCAGCAAACATTCCTGGCTACACAACAACTGCTCTTTTCACCTCCCTCTGCTTCTATTGGCAAATCTCTCTTTGGTTTTCTCTTTTTCTCCTTTCTCTCACCTTCTGAGAAAGTATTCGAAAATGAGGTCGGAACAAAGCAAAAAAAAAAAAAAAAAAAAAAGGCACTCAACGACCTTGCCTTTGACGCGCCCAGCAAAGGAAAAGAAAGAGCTTTATTATGGATGTCAATAGTGTGTTATGTGAACGTTGCGAACTATTTTAAGGAGATATTACGATTTCAAGATGAACTTTGATCACTCGACGGAAAAATTTGAATCCAACATCTCGTCAGGTGAAACTTTTCATGAACCTTTGTCTTGTGCCGAATTCTAATCAATTGGTATAATTGTGATGCTTCAGGTGAAAGATCTAATATGATTGTCAGATCATTCTTGGTAGTTGGATTGAAGGCTGAAAAAGAAAAATTGAAGTAGTGAGCAATATACTGAATGGACTTATTCATAATAGACGAATTGATGGACGAAGGCAATCAATAAACATAATCTTTGCGAGTTTTTGTGCTTCTGACCAAGACCCTAAGCAAACACCAGTATTGTCGAAGTATTCATGGGGACGTCCGAAAGGCAAAAGTTGAGGATAGGCCTGGTGATGAGATTCGCACGCTGTGTCGTCAATGAGTTACACATGTTTTGAAATCGAAAAGACTTACAGAGCCCACAATACTGATTCGAAAAGCTCATTCAAATTTTTATGTTGGGGTCAAATTAAGGAACCCCTTTGTGGTTGCTTTTTACTCTCGTCTATAAATTTTATATTGTTAGACCCATAATCAGCACCATTTTTGGCCCAATAGTTGATTCTTTGTTTTATTCTTTTAGCTATTTTGTTTAGCTCTAATTTCGTGTTAATTAAGCTTACGCGCCTCTTTTTGGGAATCGGTACACTCGAGAATTTCTTCAGTTGCATTTCATTCGCATTGCACCTTCTTGCACTTGAGTTTACCCTGTCCGTGCTATTTCTTGATATGTGATTTAGCATAATTCGTTGGACGAAATGAAACCCTCGATGATGTCTTGAATTCTTGTTTGTCGTGTAGACAATCTTCTTAAGGGAAGCATTCACTTTTGATTGGCTATTGTTCTGTCGAAATATAACAGGCCCTTCACCTCCTTTTCTTTGTTATTTACCTCAGTAGCCCTATTCACACGTGACCCACCATTCTTGAAAAAGATGAGAGACCATCTTCCTTTAGCGAGAGAGAGAGAGAAAGAGAGAGAGAGAGACTGATCTAGATCCACCACCAGCAGAAGGAGGAGAAGGGGGAGAAGGAGGAGGAGATGGGTAGAGGGAAGATAGAGATACAGAAGATAGAGAACGACACGAACAGGCAAGTGACCTACTCGAAGCGGAGGAATGGCATCTTCAAGAAAGCCCACGAGCTCACCGTCCTCTGCGACGCTAGGGTTTCCATCCTCATGCTCTCCGGCAACAAGAAGCTCCACGAGTACATCAGCCCCACCACCACGTAATTCGCCTTCTCACGAATTTCTAACTTCCTGCTCATTCATGTTTTCATCTCTCTTGTTTCTTTAAACCACAGCGTGGAAGCGTGCGTGTGAATTCAAGATCGATCGATTGGTTTCTTTCTTTCTTTCTTCTTCTTCGTTCTTTTTAAGCACTGGCTAATTTTTGCTGCTTTTTTAGGACAAAAAGGATGATTGATGATTACCAGAAGGCTCTTGGGATCGATCTGTGGACTACACACTACGATGTTCACCTCTCTCTCTCTCTCTCTCTCTCTCACAGTCTTCTTGTTATTTCTTTAAGAAAAAGAAACATTGGTTATTGGAATTTTATGTATGCAGAGAATGCAAGAGGAGTTGAGGAAACTAAAGGAGGTTAATAACAATTTTCGGAAGGAAATAAGGTAAGTTTTTAGTCAAGTTGGGATCGGCAGCAGTCGGCCAATATAAAACGAAAGCCCAGAGCACTCAATTTCTTGTGCTCTTTCGTAAAATCTATACTTTAAAATGTCTAAGATTTGAGGAGGAAATATTTCTTATTCCGTTTGCAGGCAGATATTGGGCCACGATTTGAACGAGCTGAGCTTCGCAGAACTGCACAGTCTCGAGCAGACGATCGAGTCTTCTGTCAATTCAGTGCGGCAAAGAAAGGTTACATCTTCGATACACATACCACGCGACCATTAATTTGCTATACTGCTTGCTAGGGAAGATCGGCTAGACGAAGCAATGGAGGTTGGGTTGAAGAATTGCTAAAGTAGATAGCGCTAATTAAGGGATTATACCATAGTTTGTGTCCCAAGATGAAGTGCCATCTATGGCGGATCGATAAAAAGATGAGGATGCACCAATAAAAACTTATCATTTCTAGCTTTTCTCTCTCTCCTTTGAACTGCAATAAAGTGCATGGTCTTGAAACTTGTCCATTTCAAACTTCTGAGGTTCTGGAAAACCTAGCTGTGTCTAAATAGTTCAAACTGCTTGCATACCCCAAGAAACTTTCAAGTGGTGAGCAAGTTCGTCTCTGACATGCATAAAAGCTCCTGTTGAATTAGCCCCTTTCGGTTCACCCCACATCTTCTCAAGTTGTATCAACATATGCGCATTCTCTTTTTCGAATGTGTCTGTTCAACATAGATTCATATCTACCTTAGACTTGATCCTCAAGAGAAACCATCATAGATGTAGCTGCGACTAGAACCTCAGATAGATGTCTGGTCCAGGACCTCTATTTTGTTGGTAGTAGTGTTTGGACCTCACTTTTGGCTGCAAGATTATGATTCTAGAGCAGTCTATTAGCATGATTACAGTTGACAATTACTTTTAGGAGCTTTCATTATTTCTCCAGAAGTTGTTGCACAAAAAATTTCACCTCTTCCACATTTCTCTTGTGCTAATGTTCGGAAGTCTAGTTGGTAAGATATTGCTATGTCAACTTTCTTCAACTATTATTTCAGGTTATACGAAACGAGATTTTCCCATCTCCTTTCGAGTTGGCGGCATGTTGTGGTTGTATCTTGTGATTTTTATAGACTAAAAAGTAGTCCTGGTAACTGTTATGGCAAGAAATTCTGTCATGGTGCTGCCGATGATGTGTCGCACAGTGAAAAATCCATAAAAATCTGTTGCTACTGGCTGTGCCTATAGGAAGTTTGACGGACCGATAAGTAGATATGTGTGTTTTTGTTATAAATTGCCAATATAAATTGATCCTTTGATCGATCAACCAAACTAGAAATTCACAACTTATTTGAGCTAACCGTTCCATTCTCAACCTTCCTTTTTCAGTACCATGTCCTCAAGACTCAAACTGATACTCACAAGAAAAAGGTGGGCAAACTAAAGTTCTGCATAGTTATTGTTTCTTCTTTCTATAATGATGTTAGCTAGGTAGCTTAGTTGTCTTTCTTGTCATTCTCATGCCAATTATATGTTCTTTCTGTTCATTTTCAGGTGAAAGCCTTAGAGCACAGATATACAGAACTTCTTCTAGAATCTGTACGTTTTTTGTTTTGTTTTTTGAATCAGACCGTTTTCTGCGTACATTTCCTACTAAAGATTTTTTTCAATATTGGAGTTTATCAATAATGCCAAAGACTGATCTGTTGCTATTTGCCTTTGTGTCTCCCCATTATCTTATGTGGTTTGGCTGGCGGATAAAAAAATTAAGGGAGCAACATATGAGGATCTACAATATGGACTAAGTGAAGATATTGAGGGTGATTATGAATCTGCCATCACCAACTTGTCCAACCACAACCGAGCATCGGCCATGTATGCTCTCCGGCTTCATCCAAGTGACCATGATCTCTCCAGTGAAGGACATTTCGTGCCTGACTTGAGCCTCAACTGAAGTCGGTCGCAGTTTCGTGGTGCTACCTTGGGTGGTTTATGTTTCCTTTTCTTATGAACACTTTCGATGTTCCATTTAATCTGGTGTGGGTATCCTCTTCTGGGGATGTTACGAAGTTAGACAAGAAAAGAGACAAGGACTAGGGAGTCCGAGACTTAATCGAAGTGTGTTCCTTCTTGCAATTACTGTTGGTGTGTTGATTTGAGATCAGAATAATGGACAAAGCTGTTGTGTAATCTTCTGCCTGCGGTAAGTAGACTTTTTATTAGCACGTGTGAAAACAATATTTTCAGCTCAATTATGCATGAAATAGCGCAAGCAGTTGACATTTTGGTCTTCTGCGACGATAGTTTTGGCTTGTCAAGAATGTCTATGCATCCAACGTTGAGTTTATATGCAGATTACAATGTTCTGTTCTTTTTCGTTTCCGGATGGCCAAGCGATGCTTTTTCCTTGTGGAAAGTGCATAATGTAGTTCATTACAGTTCATTACTGTAATGTAATTATTCTGTATTTCATTTTTATGTTTCTTTCAATAATGACAGCATAATGCTGGCCCAAAAGAAAATTTAAATAATGAGAGCACAATCGAATTAGATGTATTGGAGTTGGAATTGCGATGGCTACCGTACATGCTTGACAAGACTACGTGCGGCAGTTGCTTCTTTAGAAAACGACAACATTCAATGGGATTAACCATTAAGGCTGATGCAAAAAATATTTTTTGAAAAATATTCACTTCTATCGATTACAAAAATAAATAATAGAAAAATATTTCTTTATTTATGAAAACGATTAAACTTAAATTATTGTCGATATGAATATATTTTCCAGTCACTGATTATTTTAAACAATATAAGTGAGTTTCATTTGGAAAATATTATCCAAATTATTTATTTTTAACAAAACAAAGGAATCTTAAGATGAGTGGATCCTTTTCGATAGCAAGCAAGACTCCGTCGCAAGTAAGCAAAAAAATATTTAAGCTCCATTTATTTCGTAGAAAATTAATGATTTAGATTTTTTTTTAAATAATCATTTGTATCACTTATAAAAACAAATGAATGAAAAATCAATTCATCGTCTGCAAAAATGTTTAGACATAAAATTTCTTCGATAATGAAAATATTTTTCAATTGCTAATTATTTCAAGCAATACAAACAACCAATTATAAGAAAACATTTTTAAAATTATTTATTTTATGCGAAATAAATAGAGCCTTAAAAAATCAACCCAAGCGAAAAAAAGAGTATATATGACCTTCAAATAATGACAAGTGACATTCATTTCGATTAAGTCAAACAAAAAAAAGTATTATTTTTTCATGAAATTTTCCATCCAAAAATAAGGCTCACCTTACTTCTATCAAAAATTCGTAAGAAAGTATAATGTCATACCTTTGTTAGGATTTTCCTATGTCCTACATTGAAATTATGATACTTAATTACAAATAATAATTTATCGTTACCATAAACAATCTTAATAAACACATGCAATACATTACAAAAGATAGCCTAAGTAATGTAAACGTATTGTCAATAGCCTTATTTAGTAACCAGTAACACAAGAAAAATCAATTTTTAAAATATCAAATTAAAAAAAAAAAAAAAACACTAGAAAAATCGGTAAAAAAACGTCGTCGTCTTCACCTCTCCCTTTTCGCAGTTCCCGGTAAAACTGAAAACTTTCCAATTGGTTACGCACGCTGCTTGCATTGCAGCAGCTCTCTCTCTCTCTCTCTCTCTACATTTCGAAATTCGAGGTAAGAGAATTCTGCAGCTGGAGATGGCGGCGCTTGCTCCGGAGCCTCCTCGCTCGAGCGATTCAGGTACGCCGCTCGGCTCTCTTCTCCGATGGCCGGAGTAAACGCGTCGGTTCGCCGTCGCCTTCATGAAAGTTGCCGTTCGGCTGATCTCCGACGGTCTTCGCTGGCCTCGCCGGTTCAGACGCGACGGAGATCGTCGTCGGGGACAGCCGAACGGCAATGCCGCGTCGCGGCCCGCGCTATCATCGGCTCGTGCTGATTGCGTAGCACGGATACGTGCTCCATAGGCGATTCCTCTCGTGTGTAGGCGGGATTGCGCTTCGACTCTGGCTTGACGCGATGAAGATGTCGCGCGCGTTCGCGGATTCGCATGTTTATTCGTGTCGATGTTGTGTCGTGTTATAGGTGCGAGCTAGTGGTGCTTCGCCGGAACCATCGAGTAAGCATCGAGCGTTCGCTGCCGGTCCACGATCGATCGCCCCTCAGCCACGTAATGCCGGCTGGAACTGCGACTTCTGCACAGATTGGTTTCGAGCTCTCTGGTTTGAGATCCGGTGGGTGTGAAGAAGCTGTAGATGTTAGAGCAAAACGGAAATCTGAAAGTGCCTGGAGATTTTGTTATGCAAGGAGGAAGCAAGGGCGCCGCCAAAATAGCGGCCCTCATATTTCTCGTCCAGCCGAAGCCAATGGTGTGGGTTCTGAAGATTCTGTTTATCGACACCCTATCAGGAGTGATCGCGTAGTCGGGAATATCGAGACGGACGTCCAGCATCGCCGACGTGCAGATCCTGATTCAGCTGAAGCTTCTCCAAGAGGGACCGACTTTGAACTCTCCGGTGTGAGGTCCATGGGATGCCAAGAAAACACGGAAGTTGGAGCAAAAAGAAAATCTCAAAATACCTGTAGGTTTTATTATGTCAGGAGCAAGCGAATGCGCAGTGAAAATAGTGCTCCTCATTTTACTTATTTTCTCAAAGATAAGTCTCACGTGGGTTGTGAAGATTTTGTTTATGAGCACCTTGTTAGGAGACATAATTTAGTTCAGGATACAAAGATGGGCATCCAGCACCACAGAAATGCTCTGAATCCGGGTATAACTGAAGCAAGTGAGCACAATGATTCTATCAGACAGGATTACTATATTAGTCGTTCAGTCGAGCAATCGGGAAGAAGTGATGGTGATCATACTTTTGAGCAGGATAATGCCCATGATCTCTCTACTATACGTGAAAATTGTGCTGACTTCAGGGACTGCTTTATTCCTGATATATCAGGCGCACCGACTGCACACCCAGAGACTTACTCCTCCCATTACTTGTCAAGGAAAACTGAGGAAATTTTAGCTCAAGAGCTGTTGAGTGCGAGTCCAGGTGATGAAAGTAATGCACTTCATGATAAATTGGATGGTCTGAAGATAAGTTCATCCAACCATGAGAATATTGCAATTTCAGGACAGGTATTGCCAGACAAGCTTACCCATGGTCAAGTTCATGCGTCTGTTGCTACTTCAGCAAATGACCATATTGATCTCTCGAATTGCGTATTAAATATGGCATGTGAAATGGATTTTTATGAAGGTGAAGGTTATTCTGGGAGCTTGCATGATGTTGGACACAAAGGAGATGTTTTGCTTTTAGCTCAAGATCCAAAATTGAAAAGAGAGATGTGTCTTGGAAGTCAGGATTTCATATTTTCAGCAACTGCTATTGTCTCTAACATGTCAGAGCGTGCTCAATACAGAGAGTACAGTCTGAATTCTTTAGAAGTTGATGAATCATCTCTTCATGTTCTTGGAGAAATTTCTGATGAAATGATGGTATGCTCATTGAACAGAGAGGATCCCCACATTCCATGGCATGATGATTTAGCTTCACCCACAGTACCCTTCTATTCTGTACTATGCCAAAGCCACAAAGACTCCAAGAGTGATGCTTCCTCACCTGCTAAAAATGAAGGTGAGGAAGAAATAAGCCTCCTCAAGACAGAAGAAAATCCTCCCTATACTTCCATAAATTATCGGTCAGTGGAACAACACAAACTGCCAGATGAAGGTTCAAACAAGCTCTCTGCTAGTTGTGGAGTCAAAACTGTGTTTCCCAATATTGCGAGTGCTATTGTGGTTACCAGAAAAGAAATTGAAGCTCCTGCAGAGACAAGTCCCTTGTCTAGAGAACCTGAAGATCAAAATTTTACAGAGCAATCAATTACTGGCGAGTCCCTCAAAGAATGTAATCCAACAGACGATTTATCAGATGATGAATGTTCAAGTTTATCTGTTTTTCATGAATTAGACAGTAGTCTGTCAAGACTCAATGACGAAGAGTGTGAAAGTGATTGTGACGACTCTAAGCTTATGGAGATTTGGGAAATGGTATTTTCCAATGATTGTACTTTTGAATCCCGCCCCCCCCCCCCCCCCCCTCTCCTTCAAACACACAACACACACACACACCCCGACCCACCCACCCACCAACCCACACACCAAAAAGAGTGCAAGCGTGCAGGCAGAGTGCATGCTCACTTGTGGTTCTGCAATCCGCCTTGAGCATTATTGCCTTCTCTCATGCCTGCATACTTGCATGTATATGTTCCACCTCTTTTAAACGTTTGCTATCTAATTTCAGATACATAGCATGGATTTTTATCCAGGTGATCGAGATTCTTTTGTTAATGGAGAAGGTAACAGCGCTGGATTTGGGTATGACAAAGTCCATTGTTTCCTTTGGCTTCCCTCAGGACTTCCATGTGTAGACATTCTTTTTTTTTTGTCGCACAGTACACATCCTAATTTCATTATTAGTATTCATCAATGCTTTTATTGGTCAAAGATTCAGCAGCTGTACAAGTTACTAAAAGGAATATGATCAGATTTTATCATAAATGTGACTGATTATCATAGCTTTCTTTGCCTATCATAGGAAATGGAAACCCTGCTATACAACGTAAACTCAGTTCTTTCTTTTTGTTTAAAACTTTAGTGTCCAGGTATCGACATGAGCATAAAAGGGAGCCTGCCACTAGATTGGAACGATGTGCTGGATCTTTCATACAACAAGCAATTGCTTCGGGAGGTCCACTTGCAATTTTATATGGGCAGAATTCAAAGCATTATATCAGAAAGGATGAGGTGATCATTATTTGCAGATGGCCTAACTCAAGGGCTTGTAAGCATTATATGGAGCTACTTCCTTTCCTTAAAATTTTTTGTTCTGTGACAGCAAACTACATATCCAACTGGAATCTATGCTGTTATATCACGCCCATTAAATTGTTGGGACTCAGATAATATGCTTTTTTATGAATACTTAGGATTGTTTGCACATTCAAACTTATAACCTTGGATTTGAGTTATGAGTTTACCTATTTGCTACCTGGAATGTCCTCCACATTTATTGCTTCAAGCAGCATAAAGCACTTGCGAACATGTCAAGTGGAACATTTCTTCAATCCAACCTGAACGAGTCTATTTCATTTGAAATCTTGTTTAATTTTCATATGCACTGTGATTTGAAAAAAACCCCAGGAAAGTATAGTGCAAGATGAAGCAGTCTAGTGTGGGTAGGCAAAGAAAACAAACCCTTGAGCGCATTGTTCAGGAAACTTATCTAGGAATGAATTTTGTTGCTTATTGCAGTGTCCGTGTCCCATCTGTGGCTGTTCTATAGTGTACCCATGCATGTCATTGGAAATATAAGCTTTTCGATGAAGTTGCTATTTGTTGAAAGCAGTCAGATGTTTCCTAGTATATCTGATATGTAATTTTTACTGCAAGACAGACCTTCTCATAGTACCAGACCTAGTTGTAAGCGTCAGAACAAACCAGATTTAACAGATTATAACTTGTTGAAGGACACACTGCTAGTGTTAAAGTTTCTAATGCATATTGACGGATCAATTTCTACTATTGCCTTTTTTTTATATTTAGTGTTTGTTAGATTTGTTAGATGCCACATGGACTTATTGGAACTTATTCCTTTTGAAAGTTATCAGCTTAGAAACTATACAAATGCGGGGATGTTAACTGTTGTGTTCTCCAATTCGAAAAAGTCCTAGACTTTATTAGTTGTGAAACATTCTTATTTGCTGTAATGCTGCGTTTCCCTGGTTGGTATGCTTAATACAACTCCTTATGGCCTATTGGTTGTTGTTTTTCTTTGTTTCGAATTGAGAAATGCTTCTGCTTCTCAGGTCATACTTGGCAGGGAAACAGAGGATTTTCAGGTTGATATTGACTTGGGAAGAGGAGGAACTAACAAAATATCTAGACGGCAGGTTGAATGTTTGGTCTATCCGATGCTTTTGACCAACCCCTTTTCGCTGTTAATCTAGCTTTATTATGCTCATGGCACTTGTATGCATGGGATAGAAATTATTTTCTGATCACTTTTATGTGGTTGCTTGGGGTGACAATTGCTATTGGCTTATCTGTTAGTCTTTACATTTCACTGTTCTGAATATCTTTCTCGCAAACTCTTTCTTTAATGACGATCTGGTTGCTCCGATTGTTTGCCCTTTGTGCTCTTCAACAGATGCTCGATTTCCGCCCAGGGAGGGCCTGCGAACATAAATGGAAACTCTAGTTACATAATAAGATTGTCACTCTTAAAAAGTTGCCGACATGCCAAATCCTTCTCTTTTTTCTTTTTTTTCGGGAAACAGCAACTTCACTTATAGTTTGCGAAAGTACCCGACATCCTAGTGCAATCTTGGCTGCTCAATTGCAAGATGGTTTACAAAGTGAAAAGATTGGATCTCCTATTTTCTTCTGTTCTACAGGCCAATGTAGCTCTTAAACATCTCTTTGCTCTTTAAGTCGTATCTAAAAATTCGGATGACTGAAACTTCATTTTACTCAGGCTCTTATCAAGCTGGAGAGAGATGGTACTTTCTTTTTAAAGAATCTTGGAAGGAGTTCAATATATGTGAATGGGACAGCAGTTTCCAGTGGAAATCATGTACATCTTACTGCAAACTGTTTGATTGAGGTACCATCATCTTTGAAATATGTTTTGCATTGCGTTACCTCATTTTTGCAGCTCCGCTGTTTCTAATGGACGCTCTGCCCGTGCTGGCATTCGCGACTTTCACTGAAAGATGTGCTTCCATTAATAATGAACAGGTGAAAGGGATTAAATTTTCATTTGGAATAAACGAGAGATCTGTGAGGCGCCACTTGGCAAAGCTCGCCAAAGAAAGCCGCGGAGCAAATCGCAACTTTGAGTGGTCACCAGAGGGGTCCCCCAACAATGCGGTTTGATAGGTAAGTTCATCTGCCTGTAAATTTCTTCGCTGAAAGTAGAACATTTACTCTTTATTCGATTCTTCCACCAACAAGATGCCAAGATAACAGATGTATCTAGATCCCTTGCCTTGAATGTGCAGTCATTTCAAAGCCAAAGGACAAAAGTAAAGAGAAATGGTGAAAGAACATTTCTTATTCGATGGGTATTGCCATCTTTATGTGATGGGAATTTGTTGGGGGGGTAGGATATTTTGTGTGTGGGGGCAATTTGGGCAAAATGTTAGGTGGGATGTGCAATTTTAAATTCTATAATTAAAAGTGGGGACATAAATTGTAAGTTTTGAAAAGTGACGGGTACTTGATATAAGAAGTAAAACGATGTGCTCTTTGTGATTTATGCCTAGATATCGGCAGTACACATAATTGAAAGTCAGAGCAGAGTCAAGGAAAAGCAGGGTATACTACCACAGATAGGAACAGGATATCGGTACTTCGGGGTGGAGTAGTTGTACTGATGGAAATTGTCTATAGATGGCAATGCCACGCATGATATCCAACATACCTACAGCCAAGAATAGCTGTGGATGGGGATGAATGGTATTTGGCACCGGAGCCCTTTTGTAATTAGATTACAAAGTAAGACACGTCTGATTTGATTCTAATTCCAATTATTGAAAGTCTCAATGATGAGCTTACTTTAAGTGTCCATGCAGTTTCCGGAGGTTAGGTATTTGGAATCAGGACATATATAAGTTTGAAGAATCTTTGGGAAGCGGTTCGATTATATATGATGACAACCCCCAACTCAATGATTCGGCCTCCTCCGTTTCCACCGTCTCGGCCACTAGAAAAGAGAAAAAGCAAGGTAAAATGAAATGGAACATACCTTCCGGTTGAAAAAGTGATGGATATTTGCTTATAGATAAAGCTGCCTCTAAAGCAACCTTTTCTTCAAACACGGGCCATTTCTCGAAAGTAGTAGGCAGATGAAGGCGTTACCTGTATCTGTCAAGCGGTGATTAAGGGTTGCAAATGGATGATTGCCGCTGGCTTGTTTTGTAGTAGCACTGCATGCCGGAATGCAATGCGAGTTCAAAAAGAGAAGGGATAGATAGAAAAGAACGATTTGAGGCGTTAGGATTTTCTGTTGAGTTCGGTAAAGGGGACTTGCAATTTCCACTTTCACTAGTGCTGAGTCCTCATTTCTTGTGTTCAAATTCCTCAGCAACATAGCTCTTCATTGAGATCCACCGTCATGAATGCTAGATCCAAAATACTATGTGATTTCTCAAGCATCCTATCCCTATCGACAATGAAAGGAGCATGACCCAATTTCCTCCTCGCTCATCTTCTTTGGCATTTCCTCTTTGTTTCTTGGCGTCAGTACTTTCACATGATGTTCCAGGCCATGAATGAGCGACCCCGTCATGGGCCCAGTAGGTGTAGCATAATCTCGTACCGTTTTCAATGAGAAATTTAAGGTGGTTACTAACCAAACCTCGGGGACAACTCGAACAAAACCCTTTTTCTTTTCCCCTAGTCCGAACTTCGAACCACCATTAGTACAGCCCCCTCCATAACCCAACACCCCCCTTTTTCTTATTATTCTCCATCTCCTCCTCCCCTCGCTACAAGACGTGCATATAAGTTCAAATCCTCCATGGCGATTTGAGCTTGAGGACTAGAGAGAGAGAGGGCTGTGACAGACTTTCCCGTGCGTGAGTCCACTCCCACACATAAAAAGATCACTGAGATCAAGACATCTCTCTCTACCTCTGCCTTTGCCTTTGCCATTGCCAATGCTGTTCCCCCACTTTGTAGTTTGTACCCTTTCTCTCACCACCCATTAAATCCTCCCTCCCCCACTCCCATCCCCTTCAATCGGACGGCCCCGATCACTTCCTTCTCTTGTCCCCTCCTCTCTCTCTCTCTCTCTCTCTCTCTCTGCTGCAAAAGCAGAGCACTCTCATCTGCCTTTTTCTCTTATCTTCTCCCTCGGGGAGATCATCTTCAATTGCCAATTTCGTGTTCAGAGAAAATGGGTACTCCGCATTTGGCTCCAGCTTCCGTGATCTTGCTCCTCCTATCGACCCAGCTGTCCCTGCTCTTGCCCGGAGCGAGCGCCGGGACCTACTGGGGAGACGTGGAGGTCCTGAAGCAGCTCAAGAACGCGCTGGACCCCAGCTCGGTGAGCCCCGGCTCGTGCGTCGCCTCCTGGGACTTCGCCGCCGCCGCCGACCCCTGCGACGCCCTCTTCAGCGACAAGTTCACCTGCGGCTTCCGCTGCGACGCCACCGACGGCTCGGGCGCGAGCCGGCTCACCGAGCTCGCCCTCGACCAGGCCGGCTACTCGGGCCCCCTCGCCGTCGTCTCCTGGGACCTTCCTTACCTCCAGACCCTCGACCTCTCCGGCAACTACTTCGCCGGGCCCATCCCGGCCTCCCTCTCCAACCTGACCCAGCTGAGCCGGCTCGGCCTGTCCCGCAACTCGCTCTCCGGCCCGATCCCCGACTCGGTCTCCTCCCTGTCCAGCCTCGCGGAGCTCAACTTGGACGGCAACGCGCTCGAGGGCTCGATCCCCACTAGCCTCGGCAACCTCACGAACCTGACCCGGCTCGAGGTCCAGTCCAACAAGCTCTCCGGCGAGCTGCCGGCGGCGCTGAGCTCGCTCGGCAGCCTGCTCTACCTGGATGCGAGCGACAACGCGATCTCCGGCGAGCTCCCGCGAGCGCTCCCGCCGTCCCTCGTCCAACTCACGATGAGGAACAACGCCCTGGAGGGAGAGCTAGCCCCCGAGACGTTCCAGCTCGCGAGCTCCCTCCAAGTCCTCGACCTGAGCGGCAACAGGATCGCCGGCCCGGTCCCCTCCGCCCTCTTCACCCACCCGTCGCTCCAGCAGCTCACGCTCTCCTCCAACGGCTTCGACTCCATTCAGTCCCCGGCCTCCCTGTTCCCCGAGAGCGAGCTCATCGCGGTCGACCTGAGCGACAACCGGATCAGGGGGCTCCTCCCCACGTTCCTGGCGGGCATGCCGAGGCTGTCGGCGCTGGCGCTGGAGAACAACGAGTTCTCGGGGATGATCCCGACGGAGTACGCGCTGAAGGCGGCGGTGCCGCCGGCGCAGGGGGCGGCGCGGCTGGAGAGGCTGATGCTGGGCGGGAACTACCTGATGGGGCCGATCCCGAGGCCGCTGCTGGGGCTGGGCCAGGGCGGCGGCGGGGGCGCGGAGGAGGAGGTGAGGGTGAGCCTGGCGGGGAACTGCCTGTACAGATGCCCGGCCCGGTTCTTCTTCTGCCAAGGTGGCGATCAGAGGTCGGCGGCCGAGTGCAAGACCTTCTTCGGCCCTGTAATTCCTTGAACCCGTTCTGTCTACGTGTACGTGACTACGTCGTGGTGGTGGCGGCGATAATGTATAATAATCTTTTCTTGATTTTTTGGGTCTTTTTTTTTTTATGTTTGGGTTTTCATCTTTCTTTTGGCGTAGGCGAGTGTGAAAAATTGGATTCATTTTGATGGACCGTCTTGGTGGGCCAAAGTGGAGAATAAGCAAAAATTCCGGGGCCGAATTGGAAATGGTGAGAGGAAAATCAAGCAAGAATTAGACTAAATTACGGTGAAACTTATTAAAATGGTTTTTTGCGAAGATTGT
This sequence comes from Eucalyptus guilfoylei, assembly GCA_016097605.1. NCBI lineage: Eukaryota > Viridiplantae > Streptophyta > Magnoliopsida > Myrtales > Myrtaceae > Eucalyptus > Eucalyptus guilfoylei. The sequence continues at coordinate 29,342,831 of CM027868.1, read as the reverse complement.
GGGGTGCGGTAATGCTGCTGCAATCATGAAAGGGAGAGACGCCTTCTCTTTGTCGCTTTCGCCATTTTCTGACAATGAGAATTGGACGGGGGAGCAGTACTTTTTGCACGCTTCGAGGGGCGTGGGAGCCGCGCGCGGTACGGACCGTCTGTTCTGTTCAGGTCCCGGACCGCCCTCGGGCCTCGGGATCTATCCACCGCGGACCACGATGGTAAGAAGGCCCCCGTCACGCGTGGGCCTAATCGTCATCCTGAAAGTTGAACGGAGGAACGATCCGAGCTCACGTGCTCCCGAGAGGGCATTTCGTTCCATGAACATGGACATTAGCTAGGGTTTTGGATCCATCACGCTGAGTAAGATTTTCATGTGATCTCCTGAGAAACCGTTCTTTAGCTATCGTCGAAAAGCACTTGTCCGTCTTGGAAATAAGGCGCTCGAGTCTAGGAGTGTCAAAAATCAAACCGAACCGAATCGAAAAATTCGATTTTTTCAGTTCGATTTTCATTCAGTTCGGTTCTCATTAAAAACCGAAATTTTTTTTATCGGTTCGGTTTTTATCGGTTAACCGAACCGAACCAATAAATCGATAAGAGCTTATTTATTGGAAATACAACATGAAAAAAAAAACAAACAAATGCAAAAACCGAAAACTAAAAGTTGAAAATCAAAAACCGAAAAATCGAACCGAACCGAAATTTCAATTCGGTTCGTATTTGGTCCAGGTCTCATTTGGTTCGGTTCGGGAGTTTTTCTTAACGGTTCGATTCGGTTCGGTTTTTCAAAAAAATCGAATCGAACCGAACCGTTGACATCAATACTCGAGTCTACTATGGTTGCTTTGAGAGGGGATCCGCCATGCTCGTGGCTTGAGGTCGTTGAGCGGATCCCAATGCTTGGCTGAATTTGGGAAACTAGGATTTTTGCCCATTGAAGCGAAGTGAATCTGCGTTGATCTTTGTTGTGAAAGCAATTGATCAAACAAAAAATAAAATGGAACAAGAAAATAAATCAGATACCAAATTTATGTGGTTTGGCCAAGATGACCAATATTTATAGGAAAAGCAGCAACGAATTAACGATATAATGAATATTACAATTACACTCGAATCATTCAAACAATCACGGTGTTTCCCAACCCTTAATTACATCTAATAACTCATCCTCACCAAAACAATTTCTCAATCTCACAAAGAAATTTACAAAATCTTAACACAAGATTTTCATGGCTTTAAACACTCAAGATGTAATTTAATTAATTTTAATTTAATTTAAGTGATATTTATATTAAAAATAAAATTTGGACTAAAACAACGTAGTTTTGGGTTATCTTTCTTGTTTTAGCTACATTAGGGCCACATAGGAGAGAGAAAGTAACAAAAAAAGCCATGTTAATATTTTATGTTAATCAAATCGGATAGAGTTAATAAAATGATTCAATTTGCACCAATTTGACAAATTTGAAGACTTGATTATACTTTTTAAAAGTTTTATGATTTAATTCAACTTTCGTAACAAGTTTTAGGACTTCTAATGAACATATATATATATGTAAGATTTTATAAGTAGAGTGGTCCCATGTGCCTATATCTAGGGGTGTGCATGGTCCGGGCGGGTGGTTCCCGACCTAGAACCGGGAACCGCCCGCTAAGGACCGATTCCGAAAAATTGAAACCAGGATCCACCCGTTTGTTGCATGGATCCACCCAGGAACCAGACCGCCGGTCCGGTCCGATTCCCATCCATGGAACCGATCTTAACGCGAAACAATTTTGGTTTTTAACATAGAACGACTACGCGACATCAAAGCAAGCCAAAGAAAGAAAAACCAAATTTAAGTACGTAGAACAAAGATTCATTTGTTGCAACTATAAATGTATCTCGTAGATAAAAAAAACGCGAACAGATGAATGCAACATTCTCCCATTTCCTGCTTGCAAGTAATCACAGATGGCTAAATTTTCTTTGACCAAAGGTAAAGGTTCCTTATTGTCCTGCTTCCTTGTTTGTTTTGTCTAGAGACACCAGTCTTTCTCCCTGCTAGAACGTCCATTAGGGTCATTTTGCCTGCACCACTAACGCCTACTAGTGCTGTTAGCACACCTGGCCTAAAAGCACCACTAACATCTCTCAGCAGCGGGAGACAATCTTCTTCAACTCCTCTCTGAGGAGGAGATGACAAGTAAGCTCTTAAGGCTGATACAACAAATAATCCATTATTCACACAACTACAATTCATCCAGTAAGATGGCCGATTCAGTATATTATTGCACTGAAGGACGAAGCTGACCCATCACAATAGAAAAGGAGAGGAATTGAGGCGGTCAACTTATTTAAGGAGGCAAGGAGTTTCTTAGAAAAGTTACACTGAGATAGAATTCATAGTGGGTAATGAATAAAAATTGGCATCTTGGTTTAACATAAATTCTAAAGAGTCTAGTGTAAAATCGTAACCCTCTAGAAGAAATAACATACACACTTACACAGAGTTGGGCCATAATTCCTTCAAGAAACTGGTGTGGATGAATCCCGGATCACGCCATCCTACTGTCCTTACAGGTGCTCCTGAAAATTTAGATTATTAAGAAAAGTATAATTTGTGAAACATCAAGAAGTCTACTTCTAAGTTCAAACCATGGCTGGAATCTTGAATTATCAGGTTCACGAAGCACTGTGTCACTACGGTCCAAGTACTAAGGATCCCGAACAATGGGTAAAGTCAAAATTCTACCTTTCCACAATTGTGCATTGATTTGGAAGCAAAAATTTAGAATCATCAAGATGTGGACCCCACACAAGCCTTTAAAGAACCATCAGTTAAACTCAAAATACACCTCAAACTGGTGCTTGAAGGATACAGAGGCTTGTCATGCATTACAATTCATTCCAACAACGTTAAAAAATGAGTGACATGCAACATAGTAATTCACATGATTGAATGCAAGGGAAAGGGGTTGGAAGGGCAGGACCATTCCAAAGAAAGAAAAACCAAATTTAAGTACGTGGAACAAACTCATCAAGTAGAGTAAATTAGACAAGTTTACACTTTACAACGACGCAACAATCGCAACAAGATTCTTTACAAAAAAAAAAACAATCGCAACAAGATTCGCCTAAAACTTCACGACTTATAAAGCTTGTGAATCCCAAGTTTTGAGCTCTAAAATTCCAAGTTCCAATCTCCTAAAAGTAAAACAATAATTAATAGATGATTGCTCAACATTAGTAAAAATTGAACTCAAACAATTATTGAAAATCTCACCACATATATTCCTCCCACTTCAACTTGTAAACTCTATGGACCGTCAATCTCCTTGTTAATCTCCTTGTTAACATGATCCATATCTAACAAAAAGTAGATATTAAATAAGTATTCAGTTATTAGATAATAGATATACAAAAGAATTACATGATGAAATAATATGACTTACCCAATTCAAACTTTTCCGCATTTTCGATACATTCTTCAACATTAATCGGCTCAAGAATTGCTCTCAACCAATCTTGAGTGCAAATCAAAGCTTCCACAACTCTAGGAGTCAAAGAACTCCGAAAACCATCAAGCACACGATCAAAAGTACTAAAAGTTGATTCTGAAGCAACGGTAGTAACGGGAATAGACAAAATATCCCGAGCCATCAAATATAAGATTTTAAACTTTTGGCTAGCAACACTCCACCATTTCAAAATGTCAAGATCACGACCATCTTCAAATTCAGCTTTAAGATATCGATCGAGCTCAGATAAGTTGCCATCGGACTCTTTCTTCTCCTCATTAAGAAAGTCATCATACGAAGGCTCTTACACATAGAAATTTAAGCCGCACTCGTCCTCTTCATTTCCCTCATTGAAATAAGAATCACAGCTAGTACCGATATTAGTAGAACTTACCAATTCGCCATCCAAATATTTGTCTCTAGAAGTGTGACAAGATTTCTCATAATATTTAAACACACGTTCCAGGGCAAACTTCACCTTATCAAACATCTCATCAACTTCTGCAGCATCATCATAAATGAGTTTACAACAATACCTCACATAATTCAGCTTTTTTCTAGGATCCAATGTTACCGCAATCAACACCATCATATTTACTTTTTTGAAACTCCCATAATATTTGTCAAACTTATCTTTCATTTTCAAGTCCATAACTCTCATCCTATGATCAAAAGCCTTCGTCGCTTCTCGCAAATATTTATACAAAGAAGCTATCCCCACAAAATAATCAATTGAAGTGATATACAAAGTTCTGGACATCTTCTTGGTGGTTTCATAAAACTTCTTCAAAAAATTAGAAAGAACAATAACATTTTCTCAATCAACACTACTTGGAGTATCAAAATTAAGCTCAGTTAAGAAAGAAACATCTTCTTCTTCCATCCTTTCAAAAGCTTTTCTTAACTTTATGGCACTCTCTACCATTAGGTAAGTGGAATTCCACCTAGTTGAGACATCAAGACAAACTGAACCTTTATAAGCAATCCTTGTATTTTCAATGCAATCTCGAAATGTCTTAGCTCTCATAGGAGAACTCTTCACATACCTAACCACATTTCGAATACGTGCAATGGAATCACGTATTTCGACCAAGCCATCCTTCATAATCAAGTTTAATATATGAGCCGTGCACCTCATGTGTAAAGATTCACCATCTAAGATCAATAGCCTCTCTCTTGAAAATTTTTCTTTCGAATAATTAATGGCCACATCATTTGAACTAACATTATCCACTGTGATTGTGGACAGTTTTTTCTCTATTCCCCACTCATATATGCATTTCTCAAATACTCTCCCAATATCCCTACCCTTGTGACTAGCTATCACCATAAAATTGTTGATCCTTTTGTGCAATTTCCAATTTTCATTAATAAAATGTGCAATAAGGCATAGATAGTTTAAATTCTGAATGGAACTCCATGTATCAGTCGTGAGTGCGATCCTAGAATTAAGCTTATAAAAAGAAGCCTTCAAATTTCTTTTTTCAAAAAAATACAACTTCATGCAATCCCTAGCCACCGTAAATCGCGACATATGCTTAAAGAGAGGTTGTAATTGATTTACATAATCACGAAATCCAACACGTTCAGCAATCAAAAATGGTTGTTCATCAATTATAATCATCCGAATAAGCATTTGCCGACATTTCTCTTGATCAAACTTCCATGTCGTTAAAATTCCACCACTCCCAGTACTACTAGTAGTATCTCCTCCTATCATTTGAGTTCCATCTACTCTTTGTGATGCAAACAATTTTTGCCTTTTATCCACATTGCGAGGATACTTATTGCACTTTCTCAAGTGCTTCAACATATTTGAAATACCATTATCAACGTGGTATGAATACTTGGATCCTCAGTAATTGCAAAATACATCAACTTTCACATTTGTGTGAGTTGTTCCTTTTCGAAAATGAAGCCAAGCTGCTGATTTTCGCTTACTAGGAGGAGGACATGGACAAGAACTGGATACCTTATTTGTTTTGGATGTTTCTTCAAAGTTTTCACCTCCTTCATGTTCTTGTGATGTTGATTCCACTATTGGCGTTATTGCATCATAGGATTCCTCTACTTCCATTGACATGTTAATGAATCACCTGAATCAAGCAACGCACTGTCAACACTTAAACACTTCTCATGGAGCTAAATCAGTCATAGCTGAAGCTTGTGAAAGAGTATTAACAAGGAAAATGTGAAACTAGAAGATTAGAAAGGGGGTGGTTTGAAACGGAACTATCAGGGATCGATTATGCATGCCTTATCTAGTTATACTATACGCAATATGACTGCACATAAATACACAATTGAAACGACCTATACTGATAAGTAGAATTACCCCTTAACAAAAACCATTAGTTATATTCTCTTAAGCTTCTCCTATTATCTGTAAAGATAAAACTGCAGCTCAGACCCCGACACTTTGGTCAAAGTTACAAATATCTCTCTCCTGTCCATACTCTGATTTACGGATTTTAGACACTAACATAAGAAAGGTAGGCTTTCCTCTAGAAAAATAGTTGAAAGGGAATTATTACAGAGTGAAAATCAACAGCTCTGTCGACTTCTTTCTGCGAGATGCTTACTTCTAGCTGCCATCCAAAACCGATTATACCCACCTCATTATATGTTTAACGCAACTTAAATAAATGACGAGTGGCTGAAGAATCGCAACAAAGTCTCCCTTCACGATGCACATGCGCTAATACCCTCAGTAGTGAATACAGGCCGGGGTCAAAAAAGCTCGACGCACGAACATACAATAGAGGGTCAGTCAGGTGATCCACATGAAGGCTTCGAATTCACGCAACCCCTCGTTTTCAACAATGAAGGGGTAAAGCTCTAGGCTGTGAACCCAACTTATGTTAGAGAAAAGCTACCCACCCAGTGATAAAGCTCCCTCCTTTAAGCTTCACTTTGCTCAACAGTCAACAGAGCTCACGAATTGCAACTCATACCTCCGAAATTCTACTAGCTGTCGGTGAATTCTAACGGTGGTGAGAGATCGAATTCCTCGCGCGACTAGCCTCAAATGAGGAGACGAAAGGAAAAAAAAAAAAACAAGGAAAGGTGCAAGATCGGGGGGACACTTACAGATCGGCGGAGGTGTGGCGTCAGCAGCAAGCTAAACCGGCAACGGACAGGGGAAATCGAAGTCGTAGGGGCTGCAGGGATCGCGTGGAGGGGCGGCGAAGCAGTGACGGAGGCGCAGCAACCGGTTCGAGATCTGCTGGCGTCGATCGTCGCGGCTGTAGGGGCTGCAACGACGTTGGATTGCTGGCGGAGAGGGCTTGGAGCAGAAGCAACGGCGGTGGTGCTCGGACGGAAAGCAGCAAAAGCGAAGACGATCGCGGTGACAGGCGAGTGGGCAAAGGGCGCTCGCGGCTGCTGGCGCGGTGGTCGGCGCGAAGGCGAGCTGTGGCGTCGCGGGTCACTGCTAGGCGGAGCAGAGGCTGTGGCGGGTGGTGGCTGGCGCGAGGGGGCGGACAGCAGTGGCGGAGGAGCAACGGCGGCGGTGTCAACGCTCGGGGAGGAATCGAAATGGCGATAGGAGGAACCGAGGAAGAGACAGAGAAAGAGAGACGGAACCGAAGACGAAGAGACGGTGAGATGAGATCTAGGGTTTGTTTTAGTAATTTTTTTTTAATATTAAAAATTAATCGGTTCGGTCCGGGTGGGTGGGTGGGCGGCTCCGCCCATGGAACCGAGAATCGGACCAATACCCACCGGTTCCCATAAATTGGAATTGAGAATTGGATTGGTTCCCTCAAGAACCTCCGGTTCCGGGCGGTCCAGGCGGATCCCGGATCTTTTGCACACCCCTACCTATATCTAATTAGACATCGTATGTTTTATTCTCCCTAGTTACATCTCACTATTTTTCTTTTTTTGTTCAAATAAGTTGTACAAGATTGTTTTCTAAACCGATTCAACCATAAAGCTAGCCTACCTTTTTGGTTCTCGGGCAAATCAACAGCTGTGACATAATAATCAAAACCAATCCATTTAAAGGCTAGTTCTAGGGTTTGGAACCTAGAACTGGACTGTTTCTTCTTAGAACAAGCTGGGCAAGGGCAATTTAACTGTTGCTCACCTCTAATCAAAATCCACATTGTATTTTACCCCCTCCCCAGAATCAGGAACTTATTTGGAGAGTTGAGAATTGGTTTGACTCTAAAATGTAATATTTTAGACATATCTATGAAGGATACATGAGCCTATATATAAGGTTTAGAGCTTAACTATCTAAAGTAACAAAATATCAATTACATCAAATCAGAATCAATTAAGATAAATTTCCTAAATATATGTATATCTCTAATATCCCCCTCAAACTCAGATGATTTGAAAAAATTAATTTGAGTTTGGAGAAAAGATCTAGAAAACGCTTAGGTGGATGTATCTTGGTGGAGACATCAATAGTGTGTTTAGCAAATAAAGTAGAGACAAGTTGAACAATGCCACGAAGAACATGAGATTGAATAAAATGATAGTCTATTTCAATATGTTTGGTCGGTAGATTAAAAATATCATTATGTGCTATTTGGATAACACTTCGGTTGTTGTAATAAAAAACTATTCCACTATGTTGACATACTCCCATGTCTTTTAGTAGTCATCACAACCATAGTAACTCCAACGTCAAATCAACAAGAGCTTAATATTCTGCTTCCGTTCTAGGTTGAGCAACGATAGACTGTTTCTTGCTAAAAAGAAACAATTGCCTGTAGTGGGGCTACTATCTTGAGGGTCACCAACCTAGTCAGCATCAGAATAAAACGTCAATTCCAAGGTAGATTGAAAAGAATAGTGAAGACCATGAATAGTGTACCCTTGATGTAACAAAAAGTTCAAAGTACTATAGCAAAATGCGTTATGCAAGGCACGATCATGTACTAACTAACAATATGAATAGCATAGGCAATGTCAAGTCAAGTGTGAAAGTATTAATATGAACACCTAGAGGGGGTGAATAAGTGTGAAGAAAATTTTTAAGAACAGTAGAAATATTTTTCTTTTGAAATTGAGTCTGAAGAACAACAGACTTTGAGCGAGTTCAGACTTTAGCTTTTAAATAGAACTACGAACAAAAGCTTTTAAATAGAACTATGAACAAAATAAAGGAGTTTAGGGAAGAGAATAACAACACAGACTGGATTCCACTATGTAATCAATAATAGATTACAACTTTGAGTGCAAACACTTAATAGTAGATCACATTATCTCACTAAGTCACTCTTTTGGTATTTCTCTCACGATCACAAACGTTTAAGCTCACAAGAGACAAGTGTATGATCGAAGATCGCTCAGACTTTGGAATTATAAATTCTACGCTCCATCTCTTACTTGCTCATTAGTCCTTAATCTCCTTAAATACTCATCCACTTCCAAACTAGCCGTTGGACAGTATCTTAGAGGACCGTCTTTCAATCTACCCATTCAACAGATTTGTATCTAGAAGATTTGGTAGTCGTTGAGTGATAGAAGTAGAATCCCAAATTGATTCTGATCGCCCATACAAACAAAATCTTGGTTTCCATAAGTAGAGCTTCTTTGTATAGAAAGTTCTTGTCTTCAAAATCCAATTGTCAATCAATTAGATTAAGTCAATCAAATCAATCTTGATGTAGAATCCAAACCAGATCAATAGCCTTTATATGTTTGGGGTTTGTGTTACATTCTTTCAAGTTGTTTCGTTTTGAATTTGCTTCATTCTGAATCTGCTACGTTATGTCTGAAATAAAGTCTGAGTGCAATAGACTTTACAATCTGAGTCTGAGTGCAATAGACTTTACAATTTGAGTCTGAGTGCAATAGACTTTACAATCTAAACGTCAGTCTGAGTAAGTTTAGCTCCAGCATAAAGTCCGTCTTCCGGTTCTTCCAAGTATAGACTTTGACAATATCATTTATACGTTATATTATCTGCATAGTCTATTACTTAACCATTAAACACGTTAGTAGCCTTTGATTTATTTTGTCATCTTCAAAACATCATAAGGGATTTCCCTAACAAAGTGAAAGCGAGATATATAAGATTGCCGCCAAGCTATCAATAAAGTGTAGGATTCAAAGGAGGAGCCCCATCTTTGACATCAAAATTGGCATATGTCTCGGTGGGAGTTGTAACAATCTTGTTGTTGGTGAGTCTGACTCGAGAGATAAGATCAGCAGCATATTTGGCTTGTGAAAGATAATAACAAGAAGAATCTGAATGAACCTCCAAGCCAAAAAAGTAACTAAGTCACCTAAGATCTTTCATTTCAAACTATTGACTAAGATATTGCTTGAACTTTGAAATGCCAATATGATCATCGCCGGTAATAACCATGTCATCCACATACAATAGTAGCATAACATACCCACGAGATGTCCCTCAAACAGAGCATGATCATAAGAAATGGATTTGAAGCCGAGAGATTCCATGGTAGAGCTAAATTTAGAATACCATGCACGAGGAGCCTATTTCAGACCATATAATGCTCTATGTAATGGACACACTTTGTTAGAAGAATAATTATATACGGGAGGAGGCACCATATAAACTTCTTCACTAAGATCACCATTCAAGAATGCATTTTTAACATCCATCTTGAATAGAGACTAGCGCTTAACTACAACAACAGCAAGAAGACTATAGATAGAAGTGAGGCATGCAACAGTAACAAAAGTCTCTTCATAGTCAACTTTGTATTCCTGAGTAAAGCCTTTTTGCCACTAGCCGAGCTTTATAACGATCCACATTACCATCTGCATTTGTTTTAATTTTATATACTCATTTACAACCTACAATGGATTTGTCGAGCAACAAATCAATCAAATCTCATAAATGAGATTTATCAAAGGCCCATAACTCATCTGCCATTGCTTGATGCTAGCGAGGATTAGTGATGGCTTTTCTATATGTGCAAGGTTAAAAAAGAGAAGCAATTGTATAGTAACAATGGTAATTACGAAGTCGAACATAATGTTAACTTACTCTGGCGGAGCGATGGATAGAGGATGATAGAATGTCAAGTGGTGGAGAATTCGCGAATGGAGGAGACATGTTAAAAGCTGCCCAGGTGGTATCACCAGTAAAACCTGCATCAAGATTAGAAGGAAGAGGAGAAGGGAATTCTAGAAATGTGGGATCTTCTAGAAATAAATACACTAAAGCATTAGTGAAGGAACATGAGGCGATGACTTGAAGGGATGAAGAGAGGAGAACATCTTGTGTTCCCAAAAAGTAACATGACGAGACACATGAAGATGATTAGACATAAAATCCCAACATCTATAAGCTTTCCGCTCAATGCCATATCCAAGGAGCAACATAAACGGGCACGATGCTCTAATATTGTGCATTCATGTGGGAGAAGATGTACAAAACAAGCACTACCAAAGACTCGAAGAAGACTGTAATTAGGGATACTACCATACAAATACTCATAAGGAGAAATGTTACCTATTACAAGTGATGGAGTACAAATGATGGTGTACAAGCCTCTCCCAAAACAATTTCGGACAAGAAGGAGACTAGAAGAGTATGTGTAATATCTAAAACATGCCTATGTTTACATTCTACTCGACCATGTTGCTAGGAAGTCCTTGGACAAAAACAATGAACAATAGTACCATTTTGGGAGAGAATTCTAAGAAACTCGGTGTCTTTAAATTCCATGGCATTATCAATACAAAAAACCTTGATATCTTGAGAAAATTGTGTTTTTGTCATCGCGGCAAAATCACGATAGAGACAAGTAAATTCATATCAATTTTTCATAAGATAAAGTCATTTATAACGAGAATGATCATCCACAAAGATTAAAAAATAGCGAGAGCCTCCCATTGTGGGAGTTGGAGATGGTCCCCAAATATCAGATTGAATAAAATCAAAAGGAGCATGAGAGACAAATCCACTAATATCGAAAGGCAAGGCATGATGTTTTCCTAATTGGTAAGGCAGACAATCAAAATGTTTATTATCAACAGAATCTAAATGACAATTTGAAAATAAGGATTTTAATCTAGAGGATGAAGCATGACATAACTGAGAATGCCAAGTTTTAGATGATATTGCGGTTGCACTACCAGCAAAAGAGTTAGGAATATTCAAGGAAACAAGCTGAAACAAATATCCCACTCTACAACCTATCCCAATCGTCTCTCCATTTGTAGATCTTGCATATGACAATCATGAGAAGAGAAGTGGACATCAAAACCAAATTCACACAATTGTCCTACTGAAATCAAATTTAGGACAATTTGGGAACCATAAATGTATTAGGTAAGGATAATGTGGATGTTAAGATGTTTCCTATGTGGCTAACTCTCGTTTGAGAATTATCAACAAGGGAGATGTGAATTGAATGATTTTGACTCAAACAAATCGAAATTTGAAGTCATATGATTATAGCAAGCAGAGTCAAAATACCATGAATCAGAAGTCCCTGAAGCAACAAACATAACAGAAGGAACAAAGAAGCTAGAAGTACCAAGCTCTCGAAAAATGGAATAAACATCCTCTAATTTAAGAGTGACGGGCAATCCATTAGTAGCAAGTAGATGAATTTGCATATGGATCTCAATTTTGGGGTCAATTAGCCGTCTCTATAAGTCGTTTAGGTCATACTAGATAGTAATTGGACATTGAAACTTTTATTTTATCCATAATTAGCATTGTACCAGTTTCAACACAGTAGATTGGGCAAAAAAATGTGAACAAACTAGTACCTGGAGAGCTTATCTTGAGCACAAAAGGCCAAAAACGAACTTATAACATCAAAATACCTTGTGATCCAATTAAAAATCACCAAAAACCGGTCAGAAGACCATCAAACCAGTCATAAATGTGAAGGAATCTATCTAGCTGGTGTGAGATGAACCAATCAACACCAATCAACGTCAAGTCAACGAAAGTCAATGGCGAATCAATGACAACAATCATAGATGACATGGCGATGATATGGCACTATGTGTCTGATGACGTCAACACAAATGGAGAGTCGTCGGCGCATGCAGGCGCCTGAATCTCATGCACAGAAGCTCCTAGCGACGAGTGAGGGTGCGTGGCAAGGCCATTGGCGGCGAAACTTCGCTAGATGGCTCGGCAAAGGGCTGTTAGAACTTAGAGCTGGGTTGGTGTTTATTTTTGTAAATAGATAGTGGAGGATATCCAAATCACCTATAAATAGTGACGGGCGACCTGGGTTCAAGACGCGATGGCGCATGGCAATGCGCGTGGTGGATTTCGACGTTCATTGGAGATGAAATTTTAGGGTATGGATTTCTTACCTTTTACCAAAAAAAAAAAAAATTAGGGTATGGATCATCTGAAGGCAGTGAGTATGATGGCAATGTGGGTGTTTTGAAATAAGCATCGGAAGGACACTGAACAGCAACTAAAGGCTTCGGCCTTGTTGTAAAAAGGCAAGAGGGAAGCGACTAATGGGCCTGGCATCATAGCCACCGCCATCGAAAGTCGCAGCCGATGCGGCTGGTGTTACTAAATAGACTCGACAAGTCATCCTCAGAAAACAATGATTCCAATACCAATTTGAGAATTGTATTGATTGAAAAATGTAATATTTTGTACATTTTTATGAAAAATACATGAGACTGTATATAAGTTTTAAAGCTTAATTATGTAAAATAACAAAATATCAATTACATCAAATTAGAATGAATTAAGATAAATTTCTTAAATATATGTATATCTCTAACATGAGGAAATCAGAAAGGCAATTTTGTTGGAATTCACGCCATGGTATTTGAAACAAGAGTGGCATTATCTTGGACTTTCTTTATCATTGGACAATGAAAAAGCCGATCATGTTAGGTGAGTTGAATCTGAGTAAATTCTTAAAAGGCTCATGGGGTAAAAATAGGCAGGAGATCCGCTCGGGATGAGAAACCCCACAATGTCACCCCCTATTTCCTCATTCTCAGGAAGATAAAGATAAAGAATGAATTAGGGGCCTAACAATAGTGAAGGTAAACATCACATCACCTTCGGGTAGGCTGGTATAGTAGGCACATGTGCCTGAGGTGATTATGCTACAAGTCTGGCTGCCTAGCGGCAAGTCAAAACAACCAACTGACAGACTCTGTACCCCCGTTGTTTTGACTTGCCGTAAACTCCGAGCTCATTAAATGCCCCACTTACATCTTTATTTTACTCGACTGACTCTAAAGAATGCAATTATCTTGGGACTTTCTTTATCATTGGTCAAGTGAACAGATTATGCAAATCAAATCCCACGACACCGAAACCTTAGAAGACCAGCAGCCTGTGTTGACAATTGAATATGGGAGTACGTACCGCCGAGATTTATTCCCCAAATTAATGACGCTCTGTTTCGTCAATAATGGCGAACCCCCACCCTGTAGTACGGATCAAGCGACCTCGCCCGTGACGACTTCTCGTACCAGGGCATCGACCAGCAAGCAACCAAAAAAAAAACCCAAAAGCCTTATCTCTCTAAACAGGAAAAAGAAGTGCATGATGGTACATTGATCGTGGAGTAGACAAAGATCATCTTTCATCTCGCCACACGCCAGTCTCGAGCATGTCGCGACGAGGACCCGAACCCGAGGACAAGGAAACCGACTTCCCTTGTGAACAATAAGGACAATGCACTCGGTAATGCAGGCTAAGTTCTGCGACTTCTTGCACCAGCAATTACGGCATTCCAGGTCCACTCCTCCCGGAGAAGTCCTTGTCATGGAACTCGAGATTCTCGTGAGAACGCTTGGGAAGATAGTAATGTCGCCCACCTAATAGTTTATTCAGCGAAGTCAAGCCCAGTTTCTCGAAATCTGAGTAAAAGACCCATCTGCTATCAAAAAGGCTTTGGTCTTTTCCTCCATTCTTCGTCCTTAGCGAGGGAATTTATTCTTCTTCTACTGCTTCTTCCGAGCCATACCTAATACTCATGCTTTAGACGGAAGATATGTTATTTTAGTACGGCCACAGGAGTGGCCTCGTGATTCTTGGCCAGATCAGAGAAAATGGCACAACTTGCTTGACGCACTAACCAATCTCACATGTCACACACGTACAAATGCACCGTCTCTTCACACCCTTTTTCACTTTCAAGGACACCTCCTCTTCCAAGCACTTTCCGATCTCCCTCAAAGATGGATTCTTCAACCAATCACTCGAAAATATTGTCGGTTTCCCTCCTTTTCTCAGTACTGATCATTGTCGAATCATGTCACCCTGTGGACCGAGAAGCGCTGCTTCGCTTCAAGTCCCGGATCACGTCCGACCCTTCCAACCTCCTCCAGTCGTGGGCCCCGTCGTCCGACTGCTGCGCCTCCTGGGCCGGCGTCGCGTGCGACCCTTCCACCGGCCGGGTCGTGAACGTCTCACGCCCGGGCCTGTCCACGGGCGATGACTTCCCGGTGGACACGTACATGTCCGGCTCGCTGTCCCCGTACCTGGGGAACTTGACCTCCCTCCAGCTTCTCGACCTCAGCAGTGTCAAGGACTTGCGAGGCCCAATCCCGCCTGAGCTCGGGAGGCTGTCGCGCCTCACCATTCTGTTCCTCGACTCGAACAAGCTCACGGGGCCGATCCCAGGGACTTTCCGGCACCTTTACAGGCTGAACAAGCTGTATTTGAGCAATAACCATATTTCAGGATCCGTTCCTCCATCTGTTTTCGGATCATTGAGGTCACTCGTCGAATTAGGCCTATCGGGAAACAGATTGTCTGGGAAAATCCCATCTTCCATCGGGAAAATGGGAATGCTGATCAAGCTAGATCTTCATGAGAACAGATTCATTGGTGGTATCCCTTCTGAGATTGGCAACCTCAAGAGTCTAACGTATATGGACTTGTCTGAAAACCGATTAACCGGGCGTATTCCTTATTCTATCGGCAAGCTTTCATCGCTGGTATTGTTTTACCTTAACCAGAACAAGATTCACGGAAGCATCCCGTCTTCCATTTCCGGACTCGGGTCTTTAGTGTTCTGCCAGTTATCAGAAAACAAGTTGACAGGAAGAATACCGGCTTCCATTGGCAACCTTACCAAGATTCAACGGCTGATCCTAGAGAACAACATGCTCGGTGGCAACTTGCCTCACACGATCGGCCACCTCACAACCCTCACCGACATTCTTTTCTCAAACAACCATTTCGTGGGACGAATACCATCGAGCTTCGGGAACCTGCAGAGCCTCCAGATCCTTGATCTATCAAGAAATCAAATCTCTGGTCCAATCCCGACCGAGCTATTGAAATTGAAGAACCTGCAGACCTTAGACCTTTCTTACAATCCACTAAGATTAGTGACCTTACCGAGATGGCTTCAAGAAATGAGGCTCTTCATTCTGCGTCTGGCAAAGACTGGGATCGAGGGGCCGCTTCCGAGGTGGTTATCATCCTCGTCTCTGTCCACGCTGGATTTATCAAGCAACGCATTGACCGGGAAGCTGCCACGATGGGTAGGAAACATGAGCAACCTTTCTTTTCTCAACTTATCAAACAATGGCTTCCAGTCACCGATTCCAAGCGAGTTCAAGAATCTCTCCCTCCTAATGGACCTCGATCTCCATTCAAACAGGTTCACCGGCCGCCTTAACTCCGTGTTCCTGAAACGCATCCAGAACCCTCTTGGGCGCTTCAACTCCATCAATCTCTCAAACAACATGTTCCGAGGCCCGATCGATGAGAATGTCGGAGAGATGGAGGCGATGACCTCCATCACATCGTTGATTTTGTCCAACAACGTACTCGGAGGATCTATACCGAAGTCAATGGGGAAACTGATCCAGATACAGACACTGGAGCTTGTGAATGACGGGATATCGGGCAAAATACCAGAGGAACTTGGCAATGCCACCGCACTGGGGATGGTTCAGCTTTCGCGGAATAAGTTGAGGGGTGGGATCCCGAAAGAGTTGCTGAACTTGAAGGGACTTCAGGAGTTCGACGTTTCGCACAATTTGTTAAGTGGGAGAATTCCTCCTCATAAGGCCAACATTCCCGCATCCGCTTTTTCAGGAAATCCAGGACTCTGCGGTGCCCCTCTTCCTCCTTGTAAGCATCGATAGTTCATCTATAGCAACGGCTCTTTTTCTCGCTCTTTCAATAACGACAGTCCAAGGGAAGCTCGTAGGAAAAGGTTCCACACCAACTGCATTAGAAGAGCTTTAGTGAAATACGCGAGTAGGTAATAATTGATGAAAAGAGCTGTAGCTTTTCCTTTTTTCCTTTGGTGTCCCAAGATTGTATCAGTTCATTCTTTTGCATAATAATACCAGAGCTTGCAGATAATGCTTTCACCGCGAGTAATTCGTACTGATGCCAATACAGGCAAAGCGTCGACATTTTTCACATTTCAACAAACTGAGCACGGTGGCCTCTACATTGTACCAAAAGATTAACTGTAGTAGTTTGAGGGGTTATGGCCGACCCGTTTTTCTCTTGATTTCATTTGCGTTCTAATGTCAATGGCTCAGGAAACGTGCCTGCATGCGCAGCTCATATCAGAGTTACATCACATGTTACCACTCCGAAAATGCTTGTACCTTTCTGCATTGTTCTTCAAGCGAAGCTTGTCATTTAGCTGGTTGTCTTCCTGCTGAGGCAGAACAGAGGAGAATAGAATACAATAAAAAGGCCTTGAATTTCCAAATTGCCAGCTTAGTCACTCCACAATCCACTTGTAGTAAATCTTAAACAGAATGAAAAGCAGTAACGGAGATCTTTTGGTTTTTTTATTTTAATTTCTCAGGATGCTTCTGGAGATTGAATCCAAAGCACTTCCTTACACGAGCAAAACATACACCAGAAGCTCTTACCACCATCCCATACATTATTCCTCTGAGGAGTCTTAATTTTAAAAAGAAGAAGAACAAAAATTGAAAGAAAGGCTGATTCGACATGCCGAACGATGATCATCGCTTCGCGATGGAGCGAAAACGTGATCACGGGTTGTGCAAATGGCATCTGTATTGCAAAAGAGGTCAAAAGTCAAAGC
The DNA here is from genome assembly GCA_016097605.1 of Eucalyptus guilfoylei. Lineage (NCBI taxonomy): Eukaryota > Viridiplantae > Streptophyta > Magnoliopsida > Myrtales > Myrtaceae > Eucalyptus > Eucalyptus guilfoylei. Next base: position 29,325,367 of record CM027868.1, on the reverse strand, counting down.
GTGCTTCGCTTTACTCTTGTTCCAACTGTCTTTTCATGAGATCTTGTTATAACAAAATAATTTTAAATCCCCGCCTTCCTCAACCAGCACCAGTGGTCTAGTGGTAGAATAGTACCCTGCCACGGTACAGACCCGGGTTCGATTCCCGGCTGGTGCATCCTAATATTTTTTTCCCACCCTTTTTCCAACATATTATACATTTTTGTGTTTTGCCTAATCTATTAAGAAAAATCAAAATATAATATTTTCTCGAAGTCTATTTTGGCTCGCTTGCTTTACATGCTTGTTCCCCAATGATTTTTCTTCTTTTCTCAAAGTAAATGTGAACATGTATTACTTTTTGCATTTTCTTCCCTCCCTTTTTCCAATATATTATACATTTTTGTGTTTTGCCTAAACTATTAAAAAAAACCAAAATATAATATTTTCTTGAAGTCTATCACGGCTTGCTTGCTTTGCATGCTTGTTCCCTAGTGATTTTTCATCTTTTCTCAAAGTAAATGTGAACATGTATTAATGTTTGCATTTTCAAATGAATGTTACGATGAATATTTTGCGCATAAAGTATTCCCCTGGTCGATGTGTGTCGTATAATATCAATTTGCATATCAACAAATTCTAGTAATAGTAATTAATGAGAGAATGGCACCTGAACATTAAAAAATAATTCATGAACCCAATTGAACCAATAAACAAATTCCAAGAAGACATGAAGGGTCGGATAAATGCTCATGGATTTAATTATACTAAGAGATATGTTCATTAGAAGTCCTAAAACTTATTGCAAAAGTGCAATTAATCTTAAAACTTATAAAGAGTGCAATCAAGTCTTAAAATTTGTCAAATTGATGCAATCAAATATTTTCATCAACACCATCAATTTGACTAACGAAAGATATTGACGTTGAATTTTTAAATTAATTATTATTTCCTACGTGGCATATTTTATTAATTTTATTCAATTCTTATTTAATTTAGATTAAAAACTAAAAAAAAACTAAGATATTATTAGAAAAAGAAAAATGAAGAAAAAAAGCGAGGGAATGGAGGGCTCACTAGTGGAATTCCAAAAGGGACAACAACCTTCGCCGATCCTGGGTGAGGGTGGCCGACCCCTGCTCGACTAGGGCGAGGGCTTACAACCAACCTCACTAACCCAAGCGAGCGCCAATGAGGCTTTACTCAAGACGAAACGACTTGATTGCATCTTTTATAAGTTATAGAATATAATTATACTTTCACAACAAGTTTTAGGATTTTCAGTAAATATATCCCTCGTACTAATTAAAGGTTCGAATAAAACAATATTACAATTTCATGTTCGAGAGAGAGAGAGAGAGAGAGTACAAAGATCATTAATTGTCTTTATTTTCTCAATTAAAAACCTCAGCATTCAAAATGGCTCGTTGACTCTTACCAACCCATTTTTCAACATTCAAAAATTCCCCAGTTTAAAAATCGGAAAAACAAGACAAAAACAAATTATTCATCGAGAAAAATGAAAGGTTCCAAAAAGACAGACGCCACACGTGGAGAGCAGCATCCAATCACGACACGACACGTGAACAGACAGCTCGTGGCGGCTATGTTGACTTTTTTCGGAGCCGGCTCTTCTGAAGACTCGACTTGGGTTCGTCCGTTTCAAAAGCCGTCAACTATTAGAATACGGGAAGCCTAGTCACCTCCTCTTAGATTTTGTAGTCTTCTATTCTCTTCTAAAATTTGTAATAAATACGAAATATATGGTCGAACCTATAAAATCATTTTTATTCAAATAAAAAAAATGTCACATATAAAAAATACATATAAAAGGGTTGGATATTGTAATTACATATTTGGTCAATATGCATCAATAATTTCAGTTTACTCCATCATGACAATACACAATATGAGAAAAGAGTATAGATTTTAACAAGTAAGATTGCTTTTTAACAACCCACTATCCTTCGTTCAGATTCTTTTTTCTTTTTTTTGACGTCAAACCTCAAAAGTATAAGGCTTCTTCTCTTACTTTCACCGAAAAAAAAAGAAAGTATAAGGCTTCCATTTCTTAATCGAGGGCACGAGTGGTTTATCTTGGACCAAACTGAGCAGACAAAATCGACATGATGCACAAAACCCATTTGGAGTATCACCAAATCGCAACACTGAATTAAAAGAAAAAAAGAAATAGATAGGGCATGCTAACCCGGCTTAGGTACAGGGCCACTTCTCGCGGTATTCCCACCATCAAACGTCATATTTCCATTTATGTAAATGTAACAATGGGAGCATACAATACAAGACTGCGCAATCAAACGATTAGCTCCATAAAATAGTTTAAAATTACGTGTGGGAACTCTCTATAACCTAAGTTAAATAGGTAATAAGAACTTCCCTAAGCATCTTTCATTAGCGACGGAACACGGCAGGAGGACCTATTCTCTTTTTGTCGCGCATGCGTAAGCGATAACGCACGAGACGTGCAAGTAAAATTTTAGAATAAGTTCGAGTAATCGCTAAGTCGAATGATGTCTCTTCTTGTTGGAGGGAGAAAGAGAGAGGGACGAGCGAATCATTGGAGTCGGAACATTTGGCGACAGAAAAGCTGCCTCTAACTTCGGCCTGCATTGCTTCTTCTTTTTTCACTGCCTTTGCTTTCAAAAGGGAGTGCGTTGTGCCATGCCCTTATTGTTTTACCATATGTGCCTAACTTTTGATAAGCGCCTGCAAAGTTTGAAGCATGGAGGATGCTGAAGGAGGAGAGGGTGTTAGATTGGGCAATTCTTGAATCTTATCAAACGTGTGTTTGGAAATTTAATTTACTGATTTTTAAGTAAAGGATTATCACGAAAAAAACCAAACTAGTGCATTTATATCTGTGACAAATTTGCTATTCAATAGTTTCCGTAAAAATATATTAATATCACGAAAAATCACAAACTGACAAATCTGTGACAAACAAAGGATAAAACATTAAACTAGTATACCCGTCAACTAGCACATGCCACCTAATTTAATAATTTAATAATAAAATTTAATAGAAACTAATTAAGACAAAATTTGTCACAAGGTGTACCAATTTGAGATTTTTTATAATATCGACCCTTAAGTAAATGACGTTGTTACATTGCGTAATTCTTCCAATTTGAATGTGTCTCGAAACATGGTATTTTCACTTGTAGATAACTTGACTAGTGTTTTGAGAGCATTTGTGAATGGGATCTTATTAATGATGCATTTAGGAGAAAGTGATTATGTTCTTTTTGGACTTTTGCGAAAGTTAAAAAAAAAGGTGCGTTGATGAGTGTTTTTGAGCTTTCGTTAATTACACTTAATGAGGAAATATTTTCGTTCTCAAATGCACACGGGTTGCGCCTAACACTAGAAAAAAGTGCGAAATGTTTTTTTAAGGTGCTTAGGCTTCTGACCCAAAAAAAGAGGTGCTTAGACACTTGTTAAAAAAAAATAAATAAATAACAACCCTTTGGAGGTTTTCTATTTTTCTTTTGCATGGGCGGCTTTTGATGTCGAAATTTACCAAGCCGACTATGTCGACGGTAGTTAGATTTTTTTATTTCTGTCTTTTGTCGCTATGATAAAGTCAAATAATTCAGTAAAGGGCATTTATACTGTAGACATTTATTTTGCCAGCAGGCTAGCACGAGGTCGGAATTAAAAGTTTACGAATGCAACTAGCAAGAGTTTTCAAAGATGAGAGAATAGGTGCGATATATTCAACGGCTGTCTTCCCACTAGGTGGGGTCCCAAACGAAATTAATCTGAGCCGATTTTAATGGTAGTAATTAAATTAAGAAGGAAAAGAAAAGTAAAATAGTATATTATGAGCAACTATTACCATCCAAAAGACTATTTACATCTTTTTATTGACTTATAACACTTCTTTTCATGTTGAATTGACTATATTATTCTTTATGGATCCCACTCCTAATTTAAGATTATTTCTTACCTTTTTTCCTTCTTTTTCTTTTGTTTCAATTTTTCTAGAGAGAAATTACCCATACTTCTCTCCAACAACATTTTTTAAAAAATGTGGGGGCCTATTATTGATTTAAAATTATTGCTTGTCTTCTGTTCTTCTTTTAAAATTTTTCCTATATATCTACTAATTATTTGACAAAAAAGTTAATTATTTTGTTAACGAGTTGTATATTTCTTCTTCTTCTTTTTTACAAGGAAACTATTATTTAAAAAATAGCCTAAGCACAATTTAGTGTGAAAAGAACCATCAACCAATTTTAGTATGCACTCTTTTTCTAATTATAACTTTTGTTTGCATCATTATGTTATAGACAGTGTATATTTAATTGCTCAACTTTCATTTTATTAAGTAAATCCAATCATCAAACTTTTAATTATTTATTGTGTGATGCATTAGATATTTGGAATGACCCTAATACAATTTTCTATTTATAGCAACAAACTTCAAGAGGATAATCAATCAAATAAGTTCTTGTCTTTGTTCTCTAACTTGCAATAGGAATATTATGTTGATCATGATAACTGCCTCCCCTATCGCAACAAAAAATAACATATTTATCTCTATTTCACCTTTTTATAAAGACAACATAACCTTGACAAGAAGATGCGTCCATACACTACTCAAAAGATCCTCTGGTCCTTAAAAAATTACTTTGTAAAGTTTCAAATGAATTTGTAGACACATTGATAGCTATTCTCCTTGCGTAGTTTCATCATCAATAGAAACATTTAAGCAAAAAATAATATTGTCTTCCACATGCACTACAAAAAACAATGCATTGAAAGATGAGTAACCACAATATTGAAGTTGAAATTTACAATCGTGAGGATAATTTGGGAAATAAAGTAACAATTTATGGAGAAAACTAACATTTTGTTACTCCGATATATGATTACTGCTTTCTCAGTTTACAACAATGGAGACAACTTCATAAGAAGACATACATGAAGGGAAGATTGTGATGTAATGAGTGTGGAAGAAGAGGCAAGGGTGAAAAAAGGTGATTCGAAAGGAATGTGGGTAGTTTTGTCTTTTAATAAAATTGAAACAAAAGAAAAGAAAGAAAAAGGTAAAAAATAATCTTAAATGAAGAGTGAGACCATTAAAAGATAATGTAGTCAATTTAATATGATAGGAGATGTCAAAAGCTAATAAGGGGTGGAAATAGCACGAGCCTTGAATTAGCGCTCCATTTACTATAAATTTAGACTCCATTTGTTTCATTAAAAATTATTTTTAGAAAATATTTTTATCATTTTTCGACGTTTGAATTGCTTAGGAAAATGAGGGTAAACCTATATCTAAATTTAGGAAAATGATACATCTTTCAAAAATCATAAATTACTTTCCAAAATATGACTACATATCAACAGTTAAATAAGAGACTCCGTGCTTGAGCATGGAAACCCTAATGCCCTTTCCCAAGTCCTTGGTAGCAAGCCCGGGACCCTAATACCCATGCCTGAGTCCTCGGGACCCTAATACCCATGCCTGAGTCCTCGGGGCTTGAGCCCAAGCATGAAATACTCTCGGGGTTCCAAGCCTAGCTTCAATGGAAAGCCTGAGACCTAGGCCCAAGTGTCAAGGATCCAAGCACAGGCACCAAGGTCCTGAGCCTAACCTCTACAGAGCTAAGGTTGACCTTTGTGGATTCAAGCTAGGTCTCCATGGATTTGGACTCGAGCATCGATAATCTAGGCACGAGCATTAGGGTTTGAGGCCAACCTTGATAGACCTGGCTCGACTTTTATGGATGACCTTGCCTAGATGGATGCAAGCCCAAGCCTTGGGGACTTAGGCATGGGTTCGAGTCCACTGAGGCTCACCTAGGATCCTAGTGCTCTTGTTCGATTTCCAGCTGCTCATGTCCAAGCCACTAACATTCAAATAATGCTTGTTTATTTACAAAAATTAAAAAGCAGGTTTTTCTTTTTAGTTGATATAAAAATAATTTCCAATTTATTTGTAGATTTTAATCAAATACCGGAAAAATAATTTCATTTTCTTGGAAAATTACTTATTGGAAGACATTTTCTAGAAATACCAACCTTTTTTGCGAAACAAACATAACCTTAACGAGTGAGTACTCATCTACATTCTCACGAGTTATAGGCTATTTGGACCTCAAATGCAAAATCAATTGTTAGTTTTAAAGATTGGAAATAACTCAGTTAATATTTTTCTGTGAAAAATGATAATGTTTATGGGGCGGGTCTCCTTGGTCAGATCATAATTATAATAGCCGAAACAATGCTTTTATCTTTAATAAACGGGCTAACGATATATTCAACAAAATTTGGTATCGCCTTTTACATGAAAAGCCAATCCTTACAAGTGAAAAAGAAGATCCGAACATGGCTATATATCGAACAATCGATGGCAGATTCGATAATAATATGCAGGATAACAAGAGTAACGGACAGTAAGAGATAGTGTTTAGGATTCATTTATTTGGGAGATACCATACATTTTTTAAGCTCTCATCATAACCGTTCGAGGATAACTTCGAAACAAAGAAAAGAAAGAAGCGGTTGACAAAAGGTTTCATCACGAAAGATGGCTTAAATGTTCTGAATCAATAAATTTTAGGCAGGGACTTTCAAAAACTGAACAGATTCAGCGGGAAAGATATGCACTAAACTGAGCAAATCAGCGGCGAAGAATGCGGTATTTACGTGGGCAAAATTACTTAAAAGGAGTCAAAAACGATGGCCCCAAAATTTTTCCGAAAGAAGAAAAGTAAAAGGAGCTGTAGAGGAAAAAACCGATAAAGAGTGGCTGAGTCCCTTGGGATATTCAACATGATTTTGTTCTGATGTGATTCCTTGTCAAAACTTTCAAAATAAAAAAACTTTGACGAAGACGAGCTCCGTTTATTTTTCAAAAAAATTGAATGTATTAAAATATAAATTTTTAAAAATAATTATTTATATTATTAAAAATAACTAATAAATGAAAAATATTTTTATTATTGATAATAGTGAAAATAATTTGCATCCATTCATTTTTATAAGCGATACAATTAATTATTTTTAGGAAAATTGATTCAAATTACTCATTCTTGGTGGAGTACAACGGAATGAGAAAATCCATTAATTATATAGACAAGGTCAATAAGGACTATATGTTCTATAAAGACGTGGCTTTCTTATCATTTACATGTCATGCATGCAAAGGGTTGAATATAAATATATGGGAAAATCAATAGATGACATAAGAAGGCATCATATGTTTTAATTTATTCACGAGGTGTGCTTTCATCGACTTTTCATTTTAATTTTATTTAATAACTGATCACCCGAGAACCTTTCAAATAAAACTGCATAAAATTCTAAGACTCAAAAAATATTTCTGTTGAATTTTCAAATTTTACAGAGAGGTAAATGCAAATAAAAGTAAAAATATGCCTAAATGTATAAATCCAACAATTCGTTGTGTAATAAAGGGCGAATCATATTAAACTCATTAATATAAAAGGTAAAGATACATAAAAATAAACATCGAAATCTTCTTTCTTCTTTTCCACTCGATAAATTACGTAAATTAGGGTCCGCCCCCTATGGAAAACGAGCCAAATTTATCTTTCTTTCCGCCAAGGCAGAGTCATTTCTAGGAATCTTTCCACAACGAATTTTCCGATTTGAAAGCAACCCAACCCAACCCCTCTTTTTTCAAATATTCAAAAACTTTCGAATTCAAAAAAGAACAGAAAAGAAAAGAAAAAGGACAGGAAAAAGGAAAAAAAGAAAAAAAAAGGAAAAGAGGCGAGGGGGCGAACCTCGTAATTTCCAAAGGGAAAGAAGATCCTCAGCAAGTACTCGAGGAGGAGGCCCGTTATCACACGATCCAACGTATGAACGTACGAATACAGGCAGGATACGAAGTGCGACCAGGAGAGAGAGAGAGATAAGAGAGAGATAAGAGAGAGCGAAAGAGGGTTGAAAAAGTAAAAAGAATCGAGAGGAAATTATTTGAGCCTGCACGGACCCTCCCTTTTATTCATCCCCTCCTTCCAATCAATGCTCCACCCAACCCACCTCCCATCTCTCTCCTCCTCCCTTCCCTTATCTTCGTCTTTTTCTTCTTCTTCTTCTTCCTCGTTCAAGGTAACCCAGAAGAGAAAGAGTCGATTTTGACGGCTCCTCCCCTGTTTTCCCGAGTCTCTCAATTTGCATGCGTGCGTGCGTGCGGAAGCCGAGGGAAAGTTTCGGTTTTTGGCCGGTTCTGAATTGTGGGTATTGCGTGTAATCCGCGTTGAAACGGAAATGAAGTGCGTCGAGGCCGCTCTGAAGATGAGTTTCAGGAGGGAAATGGCCGCGAGGCCGTTCGTTGGGGACGAGATGGTCTGGCCTGCGGCCAGTAATTCTCTGAACGCCTCGTCTTCCGACGACTTTGTCGTGGACGAACTCCTCGACTTCTCCAACGACGAAGTCCAAGCGCATGAAAAAGAAGAAGGAGAAGAACGAAACCCAAAAGAAGAAGAAGGAGAAGGAGAAGGAGCAGCGGCGAAATTAATTTCCTCTGCTTCCTGCTCAGCTGAAGAGAGATTTTCAGCCAAAACAGAGGATTTTGGGCCTTTGCCCGCCAGTGAACTCAGCGTTCCGGTAACAATCGCAATTCTCTGTCATTGTCCAAAAATGTTTTTAATTTTCCTCATTTTTTCCGTTTCTTTTGCTTGGATTTTTCTTCGTTTTCCTCTGGAGTGATGCATGGTGAATGAGCCAAAGTTGCAATTTATTTTTTCTCGCAGGACGATGATTTGGCGGACCTTGAATGGCTGTCCCATTTCGTAGACGATTCCTTCTCCGAATTCTCCTCTCCGTTTCCCGCCGTCTTCCCGGCGGAGAAGCCTCGGAATCCGCAAAGTCACCAGAACCGGTCCGGACCGGAGGCTCCGGCCGTGGGCAAGCCTCATTTCGCGACTCCTGCTCAGGCCAAATCCCGGAGGAGCAAGCGCGCGAGGACCGGCTGCCGGGTCTGGTCCCTCGGGTCGCCGTCCCTGACCGACGCCTCCTCGAGCAGCTGCTCGTCCTCGTCGGGCTCCAATTCGCCGGCGAGTAACTGGCTCGCCTGCACGACCCCCCCGGCCCGGAAGAGCTCGGAGCCGCCCGAGAACGTAGTCTACTCGGAGCGGAAACCGCCGGTGAAGAAGCAAAAGAGGCCGGACCAGCCGGCGCCGGGCCCCGCCCAGCCGCCGGCGCGGCGGTGCAGCCACTGCGGCGTGCAGAAGACCCCGCAGTGGAGGGCCGGCCCGCTCGGCGCGAAGACGCTCTGCAACGCCTGCGGGGTCCGGTTCAAGTCGGGCCGGCTGTTCCCCGAGTACCGGCCGGCCTGCAGCCCGACCTTCTCGAGCGAGATGCACTCGAACCACCACCGGAAAGTGGTGGAGATGCGGCGGAAGAAGGAGGTGCCGGGTCAATCCGGGTCCGCCCAGGCCGTCCCCAGCTTTTGAGAATTCCCCACTTGACGGGGCGCGAGTCAATAGTTGAGAAGAACCGGACCGGTTCGGTCCGATAGGTCCCCGCCAGAGAGAGTTAGGTCCCTTAGCATTTACTTAGAAAAACATTAATTTCAGTGGGCGAATGCGCTAGCTTAGGTCTAGGCACTGAAGGGAGGGTGACTCATTAGTGTACCTTTTTCTTCTTTCACAGATTTTCAGATTAACAAGTTTTTAATTCGATTTGTCCCTTTTTTCCGCCCATCAATTTGAATTTTGTCCTTCATTGCCCTCAAGTCCTCAAAACTAATTAGTAAGCTTGCATATCTATCTATAACCATCGGTGACATTATTTGACTTCTTGGTAACAACAATAGCATTGAACACTAACTCAAGTTGAGTAAACAACACGCCCGGTTCGTTGCGCTTACGACTCGGAAGTGCTTACGACTCTGCAATCGACCGGTGCGTTACGCCAAGTATGTCTCTTCACTCACATTACATTGGAGAGCTTATGGAGGAGCACCCATATTGCAAAATTTGCAAAATTGGGGAGTGGGAAGTGATGTTTACTATGCGTGGAGATGAATCGATTGGTGATCGGCATGGAAATGAGGAGGGGGGGTTGAGTGTCGCAGGTGGAATGCGTCGAGGGAAAGGAATGGTGATGGAGGCAAGATGATATCTTTGGTGGTTTGCGAAATATCTCGATGTGGACAATGGAATTGATCTTCGGTTGCTTGGGTGAAGAAGAGACGGTGGACCACCCTCCTCATCTCTCTTTGTCCTAATTCGGGCGTTGGGTTGTCAAATTTTCGAATTAACTCGCCCTTATTGGGTAATGCTAAAAAGGTGAGGAATCATGGTACTTGTCGATGAAGATAGCGGGAAAATAGTAAGTTTTCGATTGAGTATAGAGAGAGATCATTACTTACATTTGTATTCAATGAAATATGTGTGGTGCACTAAGATGCGACGGTTTTTTTTTTATTGATGTTGGCATGAATAGATGAGTTCATAAAAGTTGACAGTGTGTTTGGATTCACCGTGATTCGAAATTCATGAGCAAATCTTCGATAATAAAGATGCATGCATTTATGCATTTTTGGATGCATTACTCCTCATTCAAATAAAATCACCAAGGTTTGAACATTGTGAAATATCCTTGAAAGTAACTATGAAAATTCGTATACTTCATAAATCCATAAACGATATGTCTTGCTTTCAGAAAATAAAAAGATGTGCTTTCACAGTAAGGATGATGACAAAAAAGTTGTAACGACGGTTTTAAACGTTTGAACCAATGAGTAATTAATTCCTAAACTTTTGAATTTGTGTAACTAGGTCCTAAGTAGGTTTTATCAGGTGCATTTTAATTCTTCGGATAAACTCAAGGCCCATATTATTGAAGTGGCAAGTCGAAATTCGACAGTGATTTGTATGATCGCCAACCCTTGTGGTTGGTGCAAGGGCAATGCCAGCCCCAAATTCTCAAGCACACCTTGATTTGTCAATGCTCTCTCTCAAACTTTAATTATTCTTTTCAGGGAAAATTATCAAAATTGTTTTTACCTATTGCACTTGCATCAATTCAATCATAAACATTTCAATTTAGTTAATTTAGTCCTACATTTATTAAGGATTTGCTAATTAAATCATAAGCCTTTTAGTTGTACTAATTTAGTCTTAAAATTTTGGAACATTTGCAAATTTAGTCCTATACCTTTTGTCGATTTACCAATTTAGTTATTCCAGCTAATTTTAGCAAAAAATCATTGATGTTGTGATTTAGTTAAACTAGACCATTCTACAGAACATGATTAATACTTATGAGGACAATTTTTGTAATTTATTAATTTTTCTCTTTTCTTTTTCCTTATCTTTTTCTTCTTTTCTTTTTCCTTACTTTTTTTTGCAACCTTAGGTCGATGGGCAAGGGCCACCTTGCCCATGGTCAACTAGGGCTTGGGCAAGGGCTTCGATCCTCACTAATGGCTGATGAGGACCACAATGCCATCCCCAGATCAAGCGAGGGTTGTTTAGGTAGGGTTGGAACAAAAAAGAAAGAATAAAGAAAAAAAGGAAAAAAGGAAAAAGTACATTCACAAAATAAAAAATAAAAAAAATTGTCCAGTAAGTGTTGGCCAATGTCAACATAGGGCAGCCAATGCTGATTAGACCGCCATATTAATGATTTCCAATCAAAATTGTCTAGAGGAACTAAATTGGCAAAGAATTAAAAAATTTAGAACTAGAATGACAACTTGAAAAGATTAAAATTAAATTGGTATGAATGTAATAAGTTTAAGGCTTCTAATATCAAAATATGCTGTAAGAGTTGAAAAAGAGCCATCTTACATTTCGGGTGTCACGTTAGCCAATTTGTCTATGAGCTCACCGAGAGGACTAAATTGCACCCAATAAAAAAGGACTCGATCATACAAATTTCAAATTATAAATTTTAATTACATGTTGAGCTAAATGTTTAGGACTGTTGATCCAATTTTCCCTTTTTAACAGTTAACAACTTTTATTAGAAACGTTGCTTAAAGCCTTTTTAAGTTTAATGGGAGGTTCGAACATCGCATCTCGAGATGGGTGGATCAGATTTTCTTCATGAAAAATTGGTGGGCTGTCCATAATTCTAAAAACAAACAAACTCCTTTAGGATGTTTACAATTTGTATAATACACGCACTCTCCATATAGGGTGCTTTTCAGAACTCAGAAGAAAAAATAAAATATCGATTATGTAAATAAAAGTTTGAAGACTTTTTACAAAAATTGAACCACGCAATTTACACTTTAAACCATATTAACACATCCTAATTACCATCTATTGAAGTATCTCACATCGCTTGACAACGGATCCCAAACGATTTCTATATTCATGTGGTTTTCTTTGGACAGTTGATGTTATTTTTTTCGACAATGTACGTCCTCTCATTAATTAAATTTCACTTGCCGTTTGTAGTCCAGTTTGCACAGAAAATCAATACGATTAACTTTTATTGTAGAATGACGAGACACCCGAAATCCTGGATAACATGATAAAAATTCAATGATTGATTCCCATCAGTTTGTATCAATTTGATACAAACTGATGGGAATCACAAGACATATCGATCATGAGATGAGACTAGCTGTTGCCTTTTGAAAGCGAAATCTAAGGATTATAGAATGGCGGTCTCTTCAATGAAATGTAAGAGGACATGGCGATGAATTTCCTCGCTCACTTCATGTGTAGCAAAGGCCGCCACTAATGTCACCTATCAGTTCACTGCACATTCCCCTGTATCGGGACAACTTGTACATTGAATCACTGGTCACTATGCCACAACAATTTGCCTGAGCCACACGAGTTTGGGGCATTACCTTATGTCGGCCTCATGCGTTGTTCAATCCTCCACATTTAAATGGTTGTCTGTCCTGAATTATAGGACGAAAAGAGATTCGAACGGTCTTTAACCCTCAATGCTAATGGCCCGTTGTGATTATGTCTCGAGTTTGAATCCATTGAATAAAATCTAATTTGACTTAAATTACATGGAGGCCCGATAATGGAAATAGAATATTAGGTTTACAGAGTTGGTTTCTCGTACGCACACCGGGCAAATTCAACCTTCGATTTTGGTAACCTAGAAAGATTTTAATCAACTACAATTGTTTGTTTCGTATTGTTGAAATATCTCATATCGCTTGTCAATGAGATATTTTATGTAAGCTCTCTTTACGTATCGGTTTAAGGTTTTGGATTGGATTATCTAGTACATTACTAGAGTAGGTTCTTCCTCTCTAGGGGTAAGCATGATTCTAGGGTAGAACTTGGAATTGAAGAACCGGACCAGTAAAAACCTGTTTAGTTCCAAGTTTCAAGATATGTATAATAGGTTTCAAATTAAAAAATTAGGGAACCTATTTCGACTAGTAAATTAAAATCTAGAACCTGAAAAAAGATTTTGTGTTTTTCTTGATTTATGTCCTTGTGCTCCATGACATTTGGAACTACTAGTTTGAACTTTTATTTTATGACTGAGACTTTTACTTTGTTAATGTTTCACTTTTTTCATATGTCTAATTATAAGTTGTGCTCAGCAAATTATAGTAGTAAGTGGTGATCATTAAAAATAATAATTCATTGCAATCGTTCAATTTATAATACATGTGGAACTTGAGTAGAGCATGGAATCGACTCTAGAACCTACGATAAGGTAAGTTTCAAGTTCTAAAATATATAGGGTATGTTCTACATTCCAAAATATAATGAGCCTATTTTAGAGGATATGTTTCAGATTCAAGGTAGAACCTGAAACCGCTCACTCTTAGCGTTGACCCTTGTTAGTCAAATTTCCACATATCACTTAGATTTGTCAAAATGGATCATAAACTTATTTCTTAACCCCATAAATGATGAGTTGAATTATTATATTAATTAATTATATTCAATATATGGGTCATATATAAGTTTAGAATATTAAAACCCAAAATAATATGAGTGCTAAATGAATCATAAATGAAATTATAACTTATTTAAACCAAATTCTTCTCTATGATTTTTTCTTCATTCTCGCCCTTATTCGATCTCATGTTCATTTACTCTACACTCTCGCCTCAGTTTTGGTATGAGTTTCTCTAGATTGAGTTAAATATAAAAGTGTTTTAGGAATATAAATCGGGTCAGATATGAATCACTAACTTCACATTTTTGGAAATAGATTAAATTGGTCAATTTGGATCGAACCATTTTCAATTCGACCCGATTCGCCCGTCTGATGGGTCTAGCTCTACTCGTGATTAAGCTTGCACGGGAGATGGGATGTTGATATATTGGACGTGGTTTGATAATAGTATTTTATAGGTGATCTCCCCACATCCATCTGTCCAAATTAAGGCATCAACGTTTATCGTCGAAATCGAGGGATGACGTGGGAAAATGGCTGGGCGGTTGTTCACAAGATATGCTTTCGCATGGCTTCATTGGATACATCAGGTCTCAACCAACTTCGAGCTACCCAAAAAATATAAATAAAAAAAGAAGGGAATACACACATAAGAAATTCACCTTGGCACGTAAAAAATTCCAATACGAAATTCCCTCAGTAAAAAGAAAAGAGAGAGAGAGAGAGAGAAGAAAGAAAAAAGAAGAAGCTCGTTTCGTGGCAATCACGTGACGGCTGTGCCTCACCTGTCCCAACCACTCTCGATCCTTTTGTGGCGATTCTTCGAGAAATATTGCATGTCGTGAAACTGATTTGGTCAGAAGCTTAACTTGTCATTTAGCTAAATTCACTATTATACGTACATATATATATATATATATATGTATGTATATGTATATATATATATGTATGTATGTATATGTATATATCATGTTGTAGATGCTCTAGCTTCAAATGAATAAGTAGAGGTGGCCTCACGATTAATTAAATAACACATAGCATAGTAATTTGGAGGATGTGAGATGGGTCGGACTTGTAATCTAGGCAATGGCATAACTGTGATAAATGCCGGTCTTAGTGCAATATATTCTCTCGAGTAAAATGTATCAAGTGTTTCGTCATGAGAGAAAAAAAACTCGAACCTAGCTCAAAAGAGAGGGACAAAAAGAGACGAAGCAACGTAAGATTGAGACTTGGGATGCTGTATTCTTAGGCCCCTTACCAGGGAGAAGTGTTTGGTACATAAAGCAAGCGTCGAAAGACATATTGATCTGGCGTTGCTAGAAATTAAACAACAAATGGGAGAGAGAAACATAGGTAAATCAGTGGTGAAAAGCTTAGATAGACTAATTTACATCCAAAACTTTAAATATAAGAACAAATAAAAAGGATAAATAAGAATATGTGGAACAAGTTTGTGAAAGAGGTCGGCTCTAACTTTATACTAGTACTAAATTTTAATTTAGCAAAAGGAGATTTGATATAAGTAAGGTCATTTTTTGGATTACATATATAAAGCCAAGCAACACGATCTGCATATGATTGGTCATGATCATTCAATTCGCCATGCTACTCTTGCAAGCTTGTTCAAGGATTTCACTTAGGGAAGTATGTTAGGTCTTAAATATGTGAGTTTGAAGTGATTTTTACCCTTTACTTTCTTTTCTCTTCTTGTAGCTTTTTGAAATTTGACTTTACACATGCCAAATATCTAAAAATCTTTCGAAGCATGTATAAATAATGCAATATCCAAAAATCAATTTTCCATAATTCTGGAGGACTCAAGATGCTGTTTCTTATGTTTCAAATCGTTGAAAAGACAACAGAAAAAGAAGTTCTACTTTTAAGACGGGGTGAATGGATCCGCCCTTCCTTTTTGACCCTCACCAAAGGAGACTCTTTTTTATCTTATTTTAGTGTTTTGACCCCCAGAATTCCCTTGAATTGCTAAAACCTCCCCAAAAGGATGATGCAATGCCATCTCATCTCTAGAGTAAAAGCAGCGTTAATACTTCCACTAAAACTCCATTTGTAGAGCAAAAAATAAGTAATTTTAATTTTTTTTATAAAAATAGAAAATTATCATTATTGATAACAATTTTTGTCTAAACATCTTTGTACACAATAAAATTTTCTTTTATCTTTGTAAGTGGTTAAAACGATCGTTTAAATTTTTTTTTTTTAAAAATCAATAGATGTTCATACCAAACTTAAGTGGCCCAAAGAAAGAAAAGCACAATAATTCTACAACGAAGGTCAACGTGCAATGCGGCGCATGGGCCGGCTTCACTTTGCCCAAGTGACGTTTACACATCTTGTTTCCTCCAAGTTCTCTCTCTCTCTCTCTCTCACTCATCCCTTCTGATTTTCTTTTTTATTTCTTTTCGGTTTGCCTTTTAAGTGAGCTTTCGGGACACCTTTTGAGTCTCAAAGACTAACGGATAGAAGTAAGAAGAAAAAAAAAAAGGACAAAGGAAAAAAAAGTAAAAAGCAAATTTTTTTGAAAAATTGTGAAAACTCGCCGATGTCAGCGATTTCCTGTCAAAATTGAATTGAATGATTACATTGAAAAATTATTAAAAAATTTATGACTAAATTAACCAAATTAAAAAGTTTAGGATTGAAACTAAATTGACCAAATGAAAAAGTTTAGGATTGAATTGATTGCCATATCATAAATTTGATCTTGTTTTGGACAATTTTCTCATGATTGAGCAGTAGTGAGTGGTGATTGTACCAAACTCCACCTAAATTAACTTTTTTTTTTAATTGGTGACTACCTACATTAATTTTTTTAAATTTTTGGGGCCAATCATGAAAACAACCTTTTTTTGACTCGGGATGCTGGCTCATAATGTGTCTTTGCCTTTACGTTTCTCATTATTTTCTCTTCTTTTTCGGCATGCCACCGATTTTGTGGGCCCACCTTTCTGTTTTGGTTCGGGGCTCGAACACTGATGTTAGGATAAGATAAGGGAATTTGCCTTTTGGGCTTGATTTTTTGCTTTTTATGGAACACTGCCTCTAATTAGTCCCTCTTGACGAATTATCGCAGGGATTATCATGTGTATTTTCAAAAAGATCTAGTAGTTATTGCGCAAATCATGTTGTGCTATTACATGATCTATTTTTTTTGCTTTTATTGCCTATTTAGTTTCTCAGTTATTCTAATCTGCTTGTGATTGCACGCTTGGTTGGGATAATCGATTCTTGATCTAATCCAGTCTAATAAAACAATCACTATCTTTTTCATGTTTCAATTCGGAAATCTTATTATCCAAAGTATGACAATGAACAAATTCAGAACTTGAGACAACTTATATGCTTCTATTCGGATATCTTATTATCCAAATATAACATTCTATTTCCTCGAAAACAATAAACTAAACTCACTAATTTTTTTGAAGAATAAAAATAATTAAAAAGGTATATATAGTCGATCCAATTGGTTTTTGGTTTGAGCGGTTCAAATTCTGCTAACACATGGCCAAAGCCCAAATTTAGCTTAATGTTTATTTGTCACAATATGTTTTTTTTTTTCTCATAGTTTATGCCCACGTAGGGAAAGAATACAACTTACTAATGGAAATGAGAAAATTGTCCAAAAACTCCTCAACATATTATATGACGGCTAATTCAGTATTAAAAATTTTATTTATGTCAATTTACTACCAAAATTTTTAATAGTTTATTAATTTAGTCATTCTAGCCAATTTTGATCGGGAATTGCTAATGTTGACATTGACATTTTAAGTGGCTAGGCTGACGTCGACATAGACAATTTTTATAATTTGCATATTTTTTATTCTTTTTTCTTTTTTCCTTGTCATTTTCTTTTTTTTTTCTTTCTTTTTCGTTATGACAAGTGGTAGGCGGCCATAGGTAAGGGCCTTGCTCACCTACTGCAAGAGAGGACGACAGTCAACTCGGCGAGTATAGCCCTCGTTGACTTGGCAAAGACGAGGGTTGCTCGAGCAAGGGTGAAGTGCCTTAACTCTCGTTGGGCCTTGGCCTCGCGAGATTTGGGCGAGGGCTGACCTTTGAGGGTGACTGGGACTAAAATGGCTAATTGTCAAAAGGCCTAAACACTAAATTTGTAGGATCAAAATATTTAAGATTGCATTGACCATCGATAGGTTTAGGACTTTTTAGATAAATATCTCTAATGAAAAAACACGTCATTTGGGAGTGATGTAATGTCATAGGGATTATCTCAATGTTATTAGAAATCACGACATGATTCACAAAAGACAACTTCGACCTGCCAAGTTATTGGGTCGATTAGGCCTTTTTAGGATCTAGTATCAACACAAGTTGTAAGTCGAAATTGATGTGGCCCAAGTGTGATCACCCATGAGAGCCATCTTATAAGATATGAAATTATTAGAATTCATCTTAGCTATAGCTACTTCGACCGACCGCAATTTCTTTGTTTGTCTTTTAAACAATGAGATGTAACACTTAATTATCAAAACCGTGACTTTTATTGATAGTTGCGTTACATACACAAGCAATTCAAACATAAAAATAAAAAATCCTCCACAATCTATCAATTTCACTAGATACCCAAAAACGAAATGACTTATAACACGCAACAAGAAGGAAAACCCAAAATTCGTTATAATAAGAAAGCTAATGCAAGTTTATTTGTGTATTATCAGGCGTATGAAGCTAAACGAGATCAAATAAATCTCAAAGTTTGTATCCATTTTGCCTTCTCTTAGTGGCCATGGTCGCTCGTAGTTGTCGTCCTTGCTCTTCCTTCACCAAGGTTATCCATGCCCTCCACAGCCCGGCCACCAGCAGCCGCCGCCCTTTCCACTGCCTCCTCCTCCGCCCCAACCCCATCCTCCTCCCTGTCCGCCTCCTCCACCGCCTCCACCACTACCGCCGCCACCGCCGCCACCGCCGCCTCCCCCTCCTCCACTCCCGCCGCCACCACCGCCTCCTCCTCCTCCCCCACCACTGCCTTTGCCCCATCCGGAGCCCTTGCCACTTCCTCCTCCTCCTCCTCCGCCGCCGCCACCTCCACCACCACCCCCGCCCGAACCACCTCCGGCTCCACCGCTACTGCCTCTTCTCTTTTTCCTTTTGTGCATCTTACTTTGTTTCTTGGCACCTCCAGGACCACCCCCTCCACTACCGCCGCCGCCGCCGCCGCCCTTTCCTCCTCCTCCGCCACCACCGCCGCCACCATTAGTCATGGTTTTCACTGCATCCTGCCAAGCAGGGCTCTTGTCCTTTGCCTCCACATTGTCCACGAAAGCAACACGACGTCCACGTGAAGCCTCGTGAATGGAAGTTGCGTCGACTTCTGTCTCACCCTCTCTCACTCCGGCGACATGGATCCCCGCGGTCACGCTTGGGAAACTCAGCGACCATGCAGCTACTAACAACGTAAACGTAAACAGCGCTCCGACGACGCTCGAGATCTCCATGTCAAAACGTACCGGTCGAACTTGTCACTGCCAAAAATCAATCCGCGCCTCCCTCTTTTATACACTTCTGCATGGGCCGAGCCAACCCCCCATAATGGACACTGACACTGACAGCTATTTCGCAGAGAACAGTACCACCGAACCCTAAAGATTTCTTCCCTCACAAAAAAGCTGCCAAAAGAACAAGCAGAGCGAGCGATGATGACGGAGAGTTTGGCTTGTGGCTTGTTGAAGCCCCGGATCATGTGAACCCAACTTGCATCTAGGGTTAGATTAGGTGGATCAGACGTGAAGCTTATCTCATCCAACGGCGCACAAGTTTCTTGTATTGATATGCCTATGGTCGCAAGTCATAGACTCTGTCCCCACCCATGTATAGATCTCTTCCCACTCAAGAAAAAGTGAATAGTGCGAAGGAAGGAACGAGCACCAAGCCATGACCACACTAAATAATCCCTTCTACTCCCAGCTACGT
Organism: Eucalyptus guilfoylei; assembly: GCA_016097605.1. Classification (NCBI taxonomy): domain Eukaryota; kingdom Viridiplantae; phylum Streptophyta; class Magnoliopsida; order Myrtales; family Myrtaceae; genus Eucalyptus; species Eucalyptus guilfoylei. The sequence continues at coordinate 29,305,597 of CM027868.1, read as the reverse complement.
TCATAGACAACTCCCAAGTCATTCGATTGGAGCTTCTTTTCCGTTACTTTTCTCCTGAGCGGAATGGAGAGGAAGATCAAATTTAGAATTCAAACGTTTCGGATCCATTCTCTGAACTTAGCCCCATTATCATCCGGTTAACACGCATGTTGGGAGCCACTCCACATTCTAGGATCTATCTCGTCTATTTTCTATTTTCAGCACAACAGAAGATTTACGACATTAGAGCTAGATACAGTCTTAAAAGAAAGCCTGAGAAGTATTCTAATTGCTCTCTGTGGTGGCGTGCCTTTCACTTGAAGGATGAAACATGCTGCCAGAGGAGAGATCCATATGTGACCCGGTCCGTATAGATAAAAGACATTATGGAGGGCATGTGTGTGATGAGTTTACATCATTATTTCTCCATGTGATTCAATGGCTTGTCACGTTCGCAAAAATCATTCCTTGCGAAATGCCGACTCTTTCTTTTTCTCTGGTCAATATCTCCATTGGGCAGAGAAAAAAAGACCCAAGGCAATTGCTCAACTGCATGTTCCTCTCGAATTATGTTGATAAGTTTTTAGTTCTGGACAAATTACATGCTAACCGCTATTTTTAACTCGACACGTAACTTCAGATGTAATTTGATATTTCCTACCGTCGGTATATGCCAAAAACATAATTAAACTCAAGTAACTAGCACCAACGCACGCCTATATAAGCTGGTCGCTAACTTTGGGCTGAGAACTCTTGTTTTCTTTATTTAAACTGCGGTATCCTAAATTAGATTTCACATTATCGGGACTAATCCTTTTTGGCAAGGACACAGATGGAGATGACCTACGTATAGCTCTAAGTTCTCAACTTGGGAATCTGCTCTATTAGTACCGGTTCCGTGATTCTGAAATCTAGAATCCGTCTTATAGGGTCGTGGAACCATCCTGACATTTGGAACTCGTGGGTCTCACAAGTTTCAAGGTACCGTAAACTATTTCATACCTTTTCAGAAAATTTTATTTTTAATTCTAATACCCCTTTGACGTTCAATCTAAACACCTGTAATGTACGTGTTTATATGATAGTAAAATAATCTCAAGATATAATAACACCAAAAGTAAAATACAAAAAGATAGACACACCTCCTTCCTTCGGATCACACATTTAAAAACGAAAAAATTTGTACAGGCTATCAAAAAATAACAAAGAGTTCATTATATATGTATTTATTTGAATATCATGTGGGGTATCATAAATCTTTCTACAGTAATTCATGTATCAAGTCTATGGTCTAGGAATATAAGGGTGTGTATAATCCCAAATCTTGGAACCTACCTAGCGATTTCTAATATCCACTCTGAAATCTAACTAGCCATACTGGTGCTACAAATTTTGCAAGTTCTCTTGCACACCCGTAATAGTTCCTTTTCCTCCATCGCGTTAGCTCAAAGGGTATAGTCTGTTGCCTCAGAAAACTATCTCTCTCTCTCTCTCTCTCTCTCTCTCTCTCTCTCAATCTGTGTATGTTGGGGTCATGTGGTATGTTGAATTAGTATTCATGGACAGGACTAAATATGCAGCCAAAGTGAGTGAAAACTACACCGATATGTCAGGACTTTGGTTGTATAGACATTTCTTGCTTGCTAAGTACCTGGTTTTTTCGAACAAAAAAGGTTACTTGGTTTTTAAGGTGTGTGAAAGTCCACCAACAGGTTCAGTTCTAAAAAATCGGCTGATTGTACATCACAAAGAGGCCCCGTTAGAACTGAACCCAAGTAGCCCGAGTTTGTAAAGTAATCCTAACATCCGTAGGTGAAGCTGGTCCATGTGAACCCAATCCATATTATCTATTGAATGAGGTGGCCCACGTGAGGCCCGCCTAATCTAATGGGCTCTCATGCACTAGATTCACTCGAGAATGACTCGTTTATCCGTTACCATCGTTAATACCACATTGCCTATGAATTGATTAACCGATATGCTTGGGGACATGCGGACTATTGGCCTATGTCATTTGATTGTGTCACAAATCTGAGTGAAGGAGAAACGTAGGAAAGATTTGGAGAGGAAAATGTATCAATCTCATTTTGATGTATAATCTGTATACTAGAGTTTATATATTACAAGAGAAGACTCAATAAAAAAGTAAATAAATATTTTCTAATCTTTCTAATCCTAAAATAATCACAATTCCTATCAATTACAATCGACACAAATCTTCTAGATCTCAATCATATCTTCCAACACTCCCCCTCAAGCCGGTGGCTTGTATATGTCCAAGACGCCTAGCTTGTTTAGAAGATATGCATGTTGTCTTTGACAAAGAGGTTTAGTGAATATATCTGTGGGCTGCTCCGTGGTTCTGATCCCTCTTGTCTCGATGACACCTTCTTGGATCTTCTCTCGAGTAAAATGGCAATCAACTTCTATATGTTTTGTCCTTTCATGTACTATGGGATTTGCTGCAAGTTTGAGTGCTGAATCATTGTCACAAAAGAGTAATGTCGGACCTTTAACTTGTATCCCAAGATCTAGAAGTAAGCCTCGTAGCCATACTACCTCACAAACAGTCTTAGCCATAGATTGATATTCGGTTTCTGCTGAGGATAAGGACACAGTAGACTACTTCTTTGTCTTCCATGAAAGTAATAACTCCCCAAATTTGATACAAAAGCCAGTGATAGATCTCCTACTCATAGGGTATGTAGCATAATCCGCATCGCAATAGGCTGTCATTTCCATATTGCACTTTCGAGAAAGGAGTATCCCTAGGCCTGGACATTTCTTCAGGTATTTCACTACCTTCAAAGCTGCATTCATGTAGGACTGTTTTGGATTGTGCATGAATTGACTAAGAGTCTGTATTGCATAGCAAATGTCTGGTCTAATCATGGTGAGATAGATAAGTTTTCCAACAAGTCTCTGATAGCTTGACGGGTCTTTTAATAATGGATCGTCAGAAGGAGATATCCCAGCATCATAATCAACAGTAGTCAACTTGGCATTTTGTTCAATGGGAATAATGGCTGGTTTGCACCCTAATAATCCTGTTTTTGATATAATCTCCATCACAAATTTTCGTTGGCTAAGAGAAATTCCTTGATCTGAACGAGCTATCTCTATTCCAAAAAAAATATTTAGGTGACCCTAAATCTTTGATGTGAAAAGAGGAATGTAAATACTCCTTAAGCTTCTTTACAGCAGAATCATCATTTCCCATGATAAGTATGTCATCAACATAAATCATCAAGTAAATAGACGACATACCTTTTGTTTAAGTGAATAGAGCATAATCATGCTTGGACTGTTTGAATCCAGTAGTCGTAAGTGCATTAGTAAATTTGGCGTACTATTGTCGAGAGGCTTGTTTCAGTCCATAAAGGGATTTGCGGAGACGACATACCTTAGACTCCCTCTGTCTCTGTAATCATTGTGGAAGATTTATGTAAATTTCTTCATCCAGATTACCATGAAGAAAGGCATTGTGGACATCCATTTGGTGCAGTGACCAGTCGCGAAAAGCAGCAACAAATAAGAAAGAACGAACCATGACATCCTTGGCCACCGGAGAAAAAGTTTCGGGGTAGTCAAAACCTTCTCGCTGTGTAAAGCCCTTAGCCACTAATCGGGTCTTATATCTTTCTACATAATCATCTGCTCTGTATTTAATCTTATATGCCCACTTACATCTAATGGGTTTACGATGGGGAGGTAATGGTACGATATTCCAAGTATGATTTTCCATTAGGGCTTGTAGTTCTGCCTCCATAGCTTTTTGCCTACGTGGATCATGTATTGCCTCATTATAACTAGAAGGCTCTCGTTCCTCACAAATACGGCTAATGCAACATAAATGTTCTGATGACAGCCGATCAAATGAAATATATGAAGAGATAGGATAACGAGTACCTGATGAATTCGAGGAAGAACACATAATCCTTCGTCTAGGCTGGCGGGCGAGTAACACAACCAGATTGTCGCGGTGGCTCATTCTGCATCACCAAAGATGATTCTTCAATAGTTGTAGGTTCTATGGAAGCTGTCATCTGAGACTCATTTTCCATATGATGGTCTTCAATTGAATGTCCTGTAGAAATCTCATTGGACGTTGAAGGCGATACTGTATCCATTATCTGATGTCTTGGAGGAGAAACAATAATATATGATTCTCCAGAAGATAGATCCTCTTCCGACAAGAATCGATGATTAGTTTTCATCTCATCTGCAGACGTAGAAGCGGCATCTCTGAAGGGAAAAATATCCTCATGGAAAACAACATCCCTGCTAACAAAAAATTCTCTTGTGGACTGTTCATAAACCCGATATCCTTTTTTTAGGTTTGGATATCCCATGAATATGCATTGACGAGCACGAGGGCCCATTTTATCCCGGGGCCCTACTGTAGTCACATAATAGAGACAACCAAACACTTTAAGATGACTTAGGTCTGGTTTCCTCCCATACAATATCTCAAATGGAGTTTTCCCTTCTAGCATGTGTGATGGCATACGATTTATCAGATATGCTGCAGTGACCACACAATCTCCCCAAAAATTTTCAGGAATAGATGCTTGAAATTTAAGAGCACGTGCAACTTCTAAGAGGTGACAGTGCTTTCGCTCAACAACTCCATTTTGCTGTGGGGTATAAGTGCAGGAACTCTCATGCAAAATTCCATTCGAGGAAAAGAAAGAGGCATATTCACCATTAAAGAATTCTCTTCCGTTATCAGTGCCAATGCGTCGAATCGACTTCCTAAATTGATTTTTGGACAAGGAAAGAAAAATCCTCAGGTGAGAAAGGACTTGATTTTTTGATTGCATGAGGAACACCCATTTGGCATGTGAGAAATCATCTATGATTGTGAGGAAAAATCATGAACCATCATGATGCAAAGTGTGGTATGGTCCCCGGACATTAGCATGAATTAAAGAAAAAATATCGTCTACTCGAGAACTACTGTTTTAGAAAGGGGCACAAGTCTATTTTGCTAAAGGGCAGATAGGACATTGAGGACAAGGGAATGAAGCAGTGTGACCCAATTTTTTATGATGAAGAAAATTCTTGTCATTGGTAGCAGCGTTACATAATGATTTATTGAATTCAATAGGAGATAATTTAAACTGCTCGGAAGATTGATCCAAAAATATAGCCCTTGATAGATTCTATCCAAGCCCATCAGTTTACTAGTCGAAAGGGCCTAAAAGAAACATTTATCATAATCAAACGAGACATAACATGAATTTTCTTCACAAGCTCGAGAGACTGATATGAGATTGAAATGGAAATCAGGGACATAAAGCACATTTCGAAGTGTGATAAGGGAACTAAGATTCACAGTGCCAGTTATTGCAACATGTGTGATGTTCCCATTTGAGACTTGTATTGATATAGGAAAAGATAACTTCTCAATGTTGGAAAAGAAACCTTTATTGCAGACAATGTGGTCATTAGCACCTGAATCGATAATCCATGCATCATTCGAAATTGAGTTCATGAAACAATAGGAAATACCTATGAAGCTTCCAGTTTTATCGGAAGCATCCAATTTCTTTAAGGCTTCCATCAGCTCTTGATATTGCTCATGGGTAATTGACTTGTCTGCTGGTTGGCCCGACACCTGAAAGACGGTTGAAAATTTTCCTTTTTCTTTTTCGTCAGGTTTATCATGCAATTTCTAGCAATTTTCAATTGTATGGTGTGGACACTTACAATATTCACAATACAACTTACCCTTTCCCTTTTGATTGTTGTTTTTCGCGGTTGAAGAAGGCTTGTTCACAGGCTGGAAAACATGGGTCGATGTTGCCCCATATGGGCCGTCAGATCCAGAGAAAAAATGGCCGTGTGAACCGTCCGATCCATAAAGATTCAACCCATGTGGACCGTTAGATTCAGGAGTCCCGCTGCTTCGTGGACCGTCAGATCCAGCCCCTCCAAGAGTCGATCGCGAGCCGTCCGATCGTTTGACGAAATCATGGCCGTCCATCAACTTCTTGTATCTTCTAGGGTCTTCCTCAAGAAACCCTAGATGCAGCCCTCGATGTTCTCTCCCTCCTGTGGTTCTCTGCGGTGGGCAAGAAAAAACCTTCGTCGCCAGAGCCATTCCTTCGCCATTTTTCCTGTAGTCCACCACCTTCTGTTGGCTCTCTTCCTGGATAGCAAGTTGATAGATGCAGCCAAGGCTCGGCATGGGTTCCATGGTCAAGATCTGTGAGCGAAACGAGAGGTAAGTCTCATTTAGAATGAGGAGAAATCTCGTTGCTTTCTCCCTTTCCTGCATGTTTTTGTACTGCTGTAGAATGGGCTCTGGCCAATCGAACTTCTCTTCAGCTGCTTCTAACTCATTCCACAGTGCGGAAAGTTTATTATAAATGGCTGCAATGGTCATGTTTCCTTGTTTCAGTTCCGAGATCTGTTGTGTCAAGGAAATTTTTTTGACCTGATCCAATTTTCCATATATCTCCTTAATGTTTTCCCACATTTTTCTTGAATCCTCTGTCAAGGGAAGTCCGGCCACGACTTCGGAAGCGATGCAATTTCCGATCCATGTTCTAATTAGTTGATTGCATTTCTTCCAAAGTCGTGCCATTTGCTCGTCGGACAGAATCAGAATCGTTCCGTCAATAAAACCCTCATTGTCTTTCGTTACCAGCGCGCGCCGGAACTCTTGCGACCAGCTTGAGTAATTGTCCGGTCCGGTTAACTGCTAAGCGACAAGCTTTAGTTCTGGTCCATCGACACTTGTCGTGTAAAGGGGGTCGCCGGGCTCCGGCCAGCCGCTGGCAGTAAGGATCTGGTATGGGAAAAAACCGGGCGGAGGATTCGGGTAGGGATTTACTCCTAAACCCAAACCGCTAGATCCGGTTCCATGACCCGCATTGAAAAAACCCGGGTATGGATTCGTTCCCATACCCGGTTCACCCGACTCGCCCGTCTGCTGCGGGCTGATGATTGAGCTTGCCCTATTGTTGGTTAGTGAGCCTCCATCAGTCTGCACACTACTCTGATAGCCTGGCAATGATGTATTTGGGCCTGGCCCATAGTACCATGGATATGGTACCCACTGGTAAGGATGGCTCGAAAAGGGCTGCCCCACATTAAACTGAGCCGGAACAGGTTGCCATTGCACGTGTTGGGCCTGACTCTGGGTCTAACTATGCTGTTGCTCGGACACAGTAACTATTACAGATGAATCTTGGTTCTGCGAGGTTTGTGGCGTTACCTCTCCTGTAGACTGGTCGTTAGAGGTTGAGGTCAGGTTTTGTGGTTTGGTCATAATGAAAAAATTTCTCCTTTCAAAATTGATTCCTACAGCAACTCTGTTCTGCAGGTTGTATTTTCTTGGCAAAGTGAAGATGGAAGTTCAAGAACGAATTCCTACCGGATGCTATTTTGTTTTGTAGAATGGGTGTCACAACAACAAGATAGAAAAAACGGAGGCAATTCGGAAAGGAACGCGGAAGCTATGCCAGGATCATAATCGCTCTGATACCATGTCACAAATCTGAGTGAAGGAGAAACGTAGGAAATATTTGGAGAGGAAAATGTATCAATCTCATTCGATGTATAATCTGTATACAAGAGTTTATATATTACAAGAGAAGACTCAATAAAAAAAGTAAATAAATATTTTCTAATCTTTCTAATCCTAAAATAATCACAATTCCTATCAATTACAATCGACACAAATCTTCTAGATCTCAATCATATCTTCCAACAGATTGGAAACTAATGAACCTAGGGCCGGCAATCTTTCACACGATCTATTTACACGATACACAATTAAACATATTGAGTACATATTAACCATGTTTATATCTTCAACCCATTTATACACATAAGATAAACTTATAATTCACGTTTGTGCGGGAAACATGATATGCAACCTATATGAACGCTACGAAAAGATTATTCATTGATGAGTTGATAAGAAACTAGTTCTAATGGTAATGGTGTCTCATTTTCTTAAGAGAAAAAAAAAAAAATATCGTGCGGTTATGACGTCGGACCTCAAACGATGTAGCTTTGTAACTCCACAAATTGCTTTCTATTTTTTGGGCCAAAAACAACATTAATTGTACGAAACCAATTACAAATACCAACCGCCGATTTCTCTGGCTTCCTTTGGACCTTTTGGTTTTCTTGGACCCAAAAGCTTTGCTTCCAACCCACCACTATTCCTTCCATCCATCGTTTTGGATTCGTGCTTCGAACTTGTTTGGTTTCGGAGCTCCAAAGCGCCCAAGAGCTCTCTCAAGCAAATCTCTTTTTTGTGCACATAGACAAGACAGATTCTTCAATGCCGCAAATTCGGATTGTCTTGTCAACTTCTCTCGGCCTTGTTTTCTTCCAAATTTCGCAATGCATTGCAAGCGAGTGAAAATAGGAACCAAATTCGAACGAGCACATAACTTGCTCCATCAAATAAAACTCTTCAAATTTGATGGATTGAATTAATGTCTGACTAACTTGAAACTCTCAGTAAATATAATATAATGAAGACATGTCATCATCATAGTACTTAAATATTAAAGCATTTATTAGCTTAACTTTAGAAGTAGTTGCTTTAGACCCCACAAATTTTTCTTAATATCAAAGTAGAAGATCCCGAGTTTAAGTCTTTCTCTACCACTATTTACCTCCCCAATTAATATACTTCTACTGCTTTAATCTAAGGGCAACGTCAACTCTAATAGTTTAAGCTTTTATACAGCATTTGTTGGTGATCCGATACAGTTTTATAGTTATTAACCCTAAAAGCTTGCTTGCTTCCTTGCTCAGTGTACTTGTTTGAATTACGGCACTTGCACATCTTTTGGAGTCACCCTTGAAGCAAGGACATTCTTTTGTTCAGTAATTATCCTTTGTATTTGAGGCCGGAGGACTGTAATAGCCGATGAAAGTTAATCGATTAGGTGCTCATAGTAATGCATAACTTTCCTATTCTAACCCTAATTGTAATAGTTTCTCGCATTCGCGATAATGGCTTGCGTACTCCTGCCAGCTTTTCAATCTTCAAAGTCTTCGACCAAAAAAAAAAAAAATCTTCAAAGTCAACACTGACCTCATCCTCTTACAGGTGGTTTCCGGATGCGTGCATCTGGCAGTTTCCAAGTCGGAACTCTCCGACCAAAAAAAAAAAAAAAGTCGGAACTCGAATGTGAGGTTACGCACTCTCTTTCCATAATTTATCAACAAGCTGCAGCTTATCCATTAGCCAATGAATCCTCTCGAGGTCAACGCACCTGAAAAACCCAAATGGAGAGGATTCGTTTAGTGCATCGGGTCATTATCTTCACCAAACTCCGATTGCTTGCCGCAACTGTAGTTTAAACCTGGGGTCCTCCGGTTTGACCCGATCAAGGGATGACAAGATAACGTTCGATACTGGTTGCTGATTCTTTGATCAAATCACATATTTTTCTGGGAAAGGAAAAAATATACATTGCCGTCGCATCGTTGGCTTGATCTTTTTTGCGGCTATGAGTTCGACAGGGCGTATCATTGAATTTTAAATGCAAATTGTGATTCATGTGTTCGTGAAGGATGAAGTTTGCGTTGGTCTTGCTTGCCGTGCTTTCCTTGGTAGGTGGAGAAGGGGACTCGCATTGATGTGGTAATTGGTCGATTCGATTCTAGGAAGAGACAGCAGATCACACTATATTTCTATCATTATAAGGATTTTCCAATATTATTATGAAGACTCATGAGTTTGAGTGAAGAGTACACCAAAAATGGGTAAAGTTCTTCTGAGTCCTAAATCTTATCAATGGACTAATTAGTTGATAAGAGTTTTTCAAGTTATTATACGTTTCAGGCACATAAAATCATATCGATAAGGAAGCATATACAAAATGATATATTATTGAAACGATAAAGTCTCTTCCAAAATGATACAGCCATATATATTGCTCCATTCTTGAGTGGAGGAAATTTGTTCCAACCATGTCTATGCCTCAAATTTGTATGATGGTTTCAATTTCAAGGTAGGTTAGTTTCGAACAAAAAATCTGAAATCTACCTGGTTGGGACCTATTTTAGGTTTTGAGAACTAGGAATCGAATAGGGAACCGTTTGGATTGGCTTGGAACTAAATTGACTGGCTCCAGTGTAGTCCCAAAAACCAAGTTGCAAGTTTCTTTCCTCTTTTTTTTTTTTCTTTCAATTTAAAGATATTTTAACTTATTTTTAAAATAGTTGTTACATTAGCTTCCAATTGGCAAAATGTTTGAAGCACTTCAAGACCTTCAACATCACCAAGGATTGAAGCTCCTTTACTACGACTTCTATATGTTATTTTTGGAAGGGATAAGTGTATTGAAAGTTTTAAAACTTGTCATGAAAGTGTAATTGCGTCTTAAAACTTTCAAAAAATACAAGTACATCCTAAGACTTATCACAAAAGTACAATTGAGTCCTAAAACATTCAAAAAGTGCAATCGAGTTTTAAAACTTGTCGCGAAAGTATAATTTAGTCTTAAGACTTTCAAAAAATGCAATTAAGTCCTAAAACTTGTTTCGTACAATTGAGTCTTAAAACTTTCAAAAAATGTAATTATATCCTAAAATTTATCACGAAAGTGTAACAGAGTCCTAAAATATTCAAAAAGTATAACCAAATCCTAAAACTTGTTGCGAAAGTGTAATTTAGTATTAAAATTTTCAAAAAATGTAATTAAGTCCTAAAACTTGTCATGTGCAATTGAATCATAAAATTTTCAAAAAATACAATCAAGTCCTAAAATTTGTCAAAATAATTCGATCAAGTCTTTAAATTGGTTACATTTTTTGAAATTTTTAGAATTTGATTACACTTTCGTGATAAGTTTTAGGACTCGTTGTGCGTTTTGAATATTTTAAGACTTGATTGTACTTTTGTAATAAGTTTTAGAACTTAATTGCATTTTTAAAGAGTTTTAGGACCCAATCGCACTTTCATAACAAGTTTTAGGACTTTAAATGTACTTATTTATTTTTCAAATAAGATTGTAGATAGGTTAAAAGCTGGTTCACCCTTACTAATTGGTGGATTGTAAGTCATGAACATCACGTCTATACAAATTTAACTAAAAATATATAGTTGATGCCCATGTTTGTAATCTACTAAATGAATAATGGTTGATGTAAGTTTAGAATATGCTTTGGTTAATCTCGTGGAATCCATTATCAAGGAACGAACTTATAAGTATGGTATAGTATTAAGCTCTAATAATATGTTGTGTGCTCTGCTCATTGAATCTATAACTTGCATATCGCCTGGTTAATGAGGTTAATGAAGTATCACACATCGAAAAATTGCATTAGTGTGGAAATAACCTATTAAAGATCGATTTTCTCGTAAAAAAAGAATAGGGCTTTGCCGTGGTAAAGGATTTTCTACAGTTTTGTTGCGCTCTTTTGAAAAAAAAAATAATAATGATAAAAGGATTCAGACTTCATGAACAACGATCAGTCTGTTAATACCCTAATCATCTTTCTTATGCTTTGCCGTACATGAAGTCTTAAATTTGGCCTTTTTATCTAGAGATTGCTCCGACCAAAAAAAAAGAAAAAAAATCTAGAGATTGCGTGCTTCAACCCAAGTCGGCAAGAGAATTTCTTTTTATTTATTTATTTCCCTGAACGGAGAAGAACACGAGGAATATTTTAAATTACAAAAAGCTCATATAAAATTATGAAGATGAGGACGATTTTTGTTAAGAGATCTTAATCGAGCTTATAAATTAATTTCTATAAAGTCATACGTGAAAGGGAAACTTTGGAGAAGAACGAAAAAAAGATGAGTTGGCTACTAAAAAATATAACATTGTCCCGCGAAAATATTAATTGTAATGATTCAATTCTAAGATGCAAACGATCACGTGAAAACATCTTTTAAACAACCTTCAATGATGTGTACACGCCAAAATAAGTCAGTCGTAACATCAAATTAAAAGGGTCTAAAATTATAGATCTCCAAATGATAACTTGGTTTGAAAGATTAATAGCTTCCGTGCTTTCACTCTTTTATAAATAAAAACAATTCATCTTGTTTTGGGTGGGAAAGGAAGAAAAGAAAAAGAAAAGGTCTACCATATCAGCGACATAAGTTGCCAGAATAAAATCTTTCTGTACATGTAAGAGAAATTCTGTTTTGGCCTTAGTGCAAGTTGGACGGTCTGAAAATGCTTGCGTGTTCTACCACTAGGATGAGTTTTTCTTAGGCCTATTGCCTATCCAATCTCAACACATGAGTGCAAAGGATATGCAGATCAACTCAAATTGCACCTACTTGTGACGCCAGCACAAAGCAAATGGAATTAACAATGGATGTGCGGTCACGGTGACCTTACTCATGTTGTTATTCAGGTACATGGACTTAGGAAATATTTGTGTCCATATCTGTCGGGTTGTTGTACAATTACATAAGTCTCATGCTCATTTTTTTTTTTTATAGAAAAACGTTAGTTTTGAAGGTCGCACTGGTGCAGGTGAGCTACAATCTGAATGGATATGGCCCCATTTGGTTTAACATTCCCAATGGGCTTTGAGCCTCCAAAGCCCATTGGGAAAAATTTTAGATATTTGGTTTAGCATTTGGAGGTCTCCTTGGTCAAATGCTTGCCTTGGAAATGCTGAAAGCCCAAAGCAGGTCCCACTTGCTTTGGACTTTCAATATTTTCGGAATGCTAAATAGGGGTTTAATGATATTTTTTTTCTTCCAATATTGCCCTCACTGATAATTGCGTTTTCCTCTTTTACCCAAAAAAATTACCGTTCATCGTCTTCCTCCTTGGACTTGTTGCTCCACCGGTGAAGCTCAGCCGGTGGAGCTTAGCCGGCCAAATCTGGTCGTCGAGAAGGGTCGCTTGAGGTCAGGCGACCTTGGGCATCGACCCCACGTGCCGCCGTCGCCTGAGGCCGCGCGACCCAAGTGGCAGCAATGTGTGGGTCGCGCAACCCACTGCCTCCCCACCACCATTGCCACCAGTCACCTCCCCCACCACAACCACCAGCTCCAGCTGCCTCCTGATTGTTCCCCTCTACTTCAGCATCTCCTCCTCCTTTTCCTTTTCTTTTTTTTCTTTTTCTTTTCACCTCAAAACTACTTTGCAAAATACACCAAAATGAGAGTATCCAAACACTTTTGCCTTCATCAAATACCCATTCCTCTAAAGATACTTGGGGAAAGGCAAAGCCATTTCCCCAAAGTTGAACCAAACGGGCCCAAATCGTGCTAAAGGAGGATTCAGGTGGGGTTGCCTGGGTTGATGTCAAAGTCAATTGGGGATTTCGATTACTCAGATTTTAATCGCGTGACTTTAAACCAGCACGAGGCTTGTTAAAATCGCACAGGTACAGATAAGCTGCAATCAGGGCGGATGATATCGGGAGATCGATGAACTTCGGTGGTTTCTGCTTGGTATATGTGCGAGACATCTGGTCAACAGCTTGTGTGGTCATGATTGTGATATGATCGAGATTACCAATTCAAAAGTACGAATTGATGAGGCCATTCTTTAAGGTTTCCTAAGGGAGGGGTTTTCCTTGTGAATCATTAAGTATTACCAATTGAAGGATAATCCCATTGGACCCTGTCGTTTTCAACGAGAAGAGGATAATGTCAGCTAAAGGGGGTCGCCCCATCAAAACAAAGCGATCCTTGAGGCGCTAATTAAGATATTTCTTGAGATGGACGGTTCACCAAATCTATTAGGAAAAGGTGTTAACCACATTGCTTTCACTTTTTTCCAATTTGCTTAGATTAAAAAGGGACAACTTGAAAAATAAACATCACCAGCCATGGTCGGTTATATTGAAAAGTTATGTTTATTTTTTTCAGAAGAATCTTGCAAACTTAGCAATCGTGATACATGTTTGAGTTTTTCTTTGATCCGCCAATAGTGAAAAGTTCATCCAAGAGCACAAATCCAAATTCGGTAGTTGGCATCCATACTTTGCTAGACGACAAACCGCGCGATGTAGGACAGCTATGAAAATAAGACAATTTTAATAATATTTGAGAATATTATATTTATTATTATACAACAAATTATCAACCGAAGCTAGGTGTTTTAAACATACTTACCGAATATAATTATGTAAGGAGTACTTAAAACAAAGTTTGTGTAAATTTTGTCAACGCATATTGCCACATTGAATCAATCAAAAATGTAGAAAATGAGTTGAGATTTTAGGACGAAAATGAATAACTCAAAACAAAGGTGAAAAATAAAATCACACTTAATAGCATATTATATTGACCATACTCATTCCACAAATCACACACTCAACGGCATCTAGAAAATCCGCCAATATTATAACTCGTTATGGAGAGAAATAATGAAGAGATAGTAAGGGTACGCATGACAAAATTTCTAAAACATAAATCAATTTCTATTTCATGGACGAGTTTCTAAGTAAAGAAACATGTTTGATAACAATTTAAAATTTCTATTTCTAAAATAAAAATTCATTTGATAACAAAATAAAATTTATATTTTTAGGAGTGGCAACAACTGGCGTCCAGTGGTTGGAGTTTGACGTTCGGCTACCAGCGTTCGACGTTCGGTGACCGGCGGCGCGTGGCAAAAGTCTGAAGTCAGACGTTCGGCGTCTGGCGCCAAGTCCGGCGACCGACGGTGGGCGGCCAAAGTCCGGAGTCCGACACTGGAGTCCGGCAACCGGCGTCCAATGTCCAGAGTTTGATGTCCGACATTCGACATCAGGAGTCCGGCAACAAGAGGACGATGGTGGGTGGCCAATGGCCGGAGTCCAGCGGCGGGCGGCCAACATTCGGCGGTCGGTGGCGAGCGGCGGACGGTTGCCGGCGAACATCTAGTGGTTGGTGATGAGCCTCCAGCATCCAATGATTGGCAATGAGCAACCAACGACCGGTGGGCATCCGACATCCGGAGATCGGCGATTGGCAACGGGCGATCGGAGTGCGATGGCCGGCAGCCGACGTCTGGTGGCTGGGGTCGGCGGCGAGCGGCCGGCAACCGACGACGGGCGTCTAGCATCCCACGAGTGGCAAGTGGGCGACGAGCGGTGATAAGAATGAATGATGAGAAAAATTTTGATTTCTCATTTATGTTCCAGAATTAGAATAGCTAAAAATTTCAACTTCTAATTTTTGCTCTAAATCTATTTTTGGAATAAAAATCTGTTCCAGAAATATAAAATAAAATTGCGTTACTAAACGAATTTTTGTTCCAAACCTATTTTGGTGAACAGAAAAATAGAGAAATAGAGAAACCGAAATTTTGTCATGCACACCCTAAAAGTTATGTAATTGATTCTTCTTCGGTAGAAAATATTTGATGGAAAACTTCCCTAATTGCTTAGGCAGCAGCCCACTTCGTGAAGAATTATTATAGTTAATCTCTTTCCTTATAAGGAGATTTATTTGAACTTATAAAAACGAGCCTGTTTAAGGTCCTTAGGCTGGACCAACCTGGTTCTTGTGTGTTTTCCGGGGGCCAGGATTTTACTCCAACCGGAATCTTTCTTGAGCCCCGGGAAAGGGCTCTACCCCAGGTTTAACGCCGGAGGGGAAGTCTTGTGAGGCCCGGCAGGTTGCAATCTCTTTCCTTATAAGGAGATTTATTTGAACTTATAAAAACGAGCCTGTTTTGGGCCCCATCTCCTTTGACTTATTCCTTTTTTTATTTATCTTGCTGTTACGCATCACTTATTAAAACTTGACGTGTATTTTAGATTTGGAAATTTAACCCTGCTGATAGAGACCATTTCCTCGTAATTTCTATATATAATATGAAAATGACAGTGTTTTGAAAATGAAAAAAAAAAAAAGAAGTCTTTTTAGGGTTTATAACAAGTGTTAAGGGGCACGTGTTAATAACATCCTCATCCTAAACATGTACATCTCTTGAGGCCCATAAGAAAGAGGAAAGGCTCCTATTGGTGATGAAGAAGATAGTTTAAAGAGACAACAACACAAATAATTTCTAAACTTTGACTCTATATGTAATGTGATTCATAAATTTATTCGATATGATTTATGAACTTTATCTCAATATGTATTTGGTTGTTCAATGTGATCTATAAATTTTAACTCAATGTGCAATGACATTCTTAAACTTATAATTTGTTTAATGTGCTCTCTATGCTTTTAATGTATGTTCAAGTTAGTCCATAAACTACATAAAAATGTTCACTGTTGTCCTTCTATTAATTATAGTTTAGGAAAAATATTGAACATCTTCATAGAGTCCTAAGACTAGAATAAACACGAATTAAAAGTTTAGAAATCACTTTGAACAAATTAAAAGTTTATGGATTATATTATACATTAGACTAAAATTAATGGATCACATTATATATTGAGCTAAAATTTAAGGATTATTTATATTATTTTCTCTACTTAAAAATATGTTATCATCGAAGCTCCTACCTCAAAAGCTTATGCTAAAATGTGCTTCGACATGACACACGTCGTGTTCAGCTACAAAGGACATAAAAACAAAACAAAATGGCCGTTGCTCATAATTTTCACACTATAGAAACCTAAACAGTAGCGGCCTATTTACTAAGTAAATGATCGGGCAAAGCACTTCACAAATGATGACACGATTTTTGAGGGGAAACGAGTTAATAAGTCCACTGGGGGGAAGATATCGAGCGTGAGTTCGAGCAGGCCGTGTAATACTAAAGACATCACGGAGGACCAATGGATGGTTGGTGAAATGAATCTCGAGGGCAAGGGACGCAGTTAGAACCAAAAATAAGAAATGGATTATTCTAATAACTTGGCTCCATAATGTGCTGCAACCAGAATATATATAATAATGTATACAGGAAAGCCAGTAATCTAACTTAACAAAGAAATTAGCAATCGTAACTCAATGCGCAAGTAATATTGATTTGCGAATATTTTGGACGCTTGAAAATTCAAGAAACGTAATAGATAAAATTAGCAATGGGATTAAAGTGGGAACAATCCCGATTGGTGCATAAGCCAGTTATTGCACAAAACAGATGCAAACATAATCACATCAAATAGATTATTGGGTTGTTATCGTTGTTGTTGATGTAAGGTGCCAATTCCATTAGTAGTTTCTCTAACTTTTGACTAAATTGGAAAGTACCAAATTGCCATTTCCATCAAAGTTCCTAAGCTAGAAAAATTCTCTGATGCCTGGATCAATTGTCTAATTTGCAACTTCATTCGTGCACACCCAAGCAAGCAATTTGGCAGTACATCCCTACCCGGAGACCCATTCTTCATGAATAACTATTTAGATATAAGGTCCAAAAAATCAAATCCCCCGTGGCTATGACCTACCCTTTAGAACTCCACTCAAGGTAATGAAAGTACGGAACTTGCGATCATGTCCCTAAACTTACAAGTTTACAAGTCGATCACCGTGCAATGTACTTTCAATAAATAAATAAATATATAAATATAATTTAGGCTCCATTTATTTTACAAAAAATAACTTCAAGGGAAAAAAATTTCCGGATTTTTCAACGTTCATGTTATGGAAAATGAATTGCTTAGGAAAATATTTTCCATAAATGGAAAAAAAATCTTCTAAATAATGAGAAAATGTTTTCCATTTTTGAAAAGTAAAAAACATTTTCCTCACTTTGTCTCTCTTATCCTACACCCTTTCGAACCCTCACTTCCTCCTCCTCCTTTTTTCAAAACTTTTAAATTAAAATTATTTTTTATTTTTATTTTTCTTTTCCTTGTTTTCCCTCTTCTTCTTTATTGGCCAGTGGTTAGCCATAGTGATAGCCACCTAAGTAATACCGACACTGACACACGATACGACACGACACACCAACACATCTTTTCTCAAAAAATAGAGAATTCCGACACGTCGGGACACGTTGTATATTAAATATATACTTATATATACATAATAAATTATCATTTTTATGATTATTTCAATCAAATTAATTTGACTCAAATTCATAAATAAATAATTAATTAAAAAATCCTATAATGAATATATACTAAAAATATTAATCCGCCATTTATTAATATCATTCATTGTTTCAATTTGACAAATTCAACTCTATTTCAATAATTCATAAAACTTGGAGAAAAAACAAGTGATTCATATTTTGGACTCGCATGTTGATATGTTGGAAGAGGAGAAAAAAAACTTAAGGGGTGAATTGTGTATCACGGGAAGTAAGAGTCATAAGAGAAGTGAAGACTAGGTTTTTCTTCTTTGTCTATTTATTATTTTTATTATTGTGTTTTATTTTTTCACATATATATTTTGACCTCTCTTTTATTGAATTTTTAAAATTGATCTCGATATCGGAATCATGTATCGGAAACTCGTATGTCAGAATTCTGATTCGAGTGTCGGAAAAGTTGACCAGGTTTCAGATTTTTCAACACGTGTTAATTGAGTGTTCGAGAGTGTCGGAGAGTGTCGGAGAGTGTTGGACACGTGTTGAAATGTCCAACACGATACAAAGGCTCTTCAAGAGTGTCGGTACTTCATAGATAGCCACAACTGGCCACAAGCGAGCCTTGACCTCGCTGACAAGCACGAGGCTCACCAAATTGGCGGGCACGAGCCTCACCACAAGTTCGAGCTTGCCAGCCTCGGGCCTCTCTAGATCGGCAAGCCTAAGCTCCCCAATGGGTGAGCCTCATGCTCGCCAGCCTCGCTGCTCGCGCTTGCCAATCTGGCGACTCGTGCTTGTTGGCGAGAAGAGGAGAACAAAGAAAAGAAAAATAAAAAAATAATTTAATAATCAATTTTTTTTAAATAAAAAATAATGAAAAATCTATTTTAAAAAAATAAAATAAATGAAAAGGAGTGTATAGAGAAAAATATTTTCTTTATCAAAAAAATAGAAAATATTTTCCACTTCATTTTCAAGTTTCATTCGAACACTGGAAATTAATTACATTTTCCTCGAAAATGATTTCTTAAAATTATTTTTCAAAAACACTATATCTTTCACGAAACAAACAAAGCCTTAATTAACATACATTTGTCGGAATTCAACCGATTCTCAGATAAATTGCTGATGTGACAAATACGTTGCCAATTTTTCGCACACCACGCCATTTCCCTATGGTCCCCTTGTCGGCATTTCGTCCAAATATCGATTGCGATTCGGTTTAGAGTGCACTCGACCGAAAGGAAACGCAAATTAACTTCATTGGGTGATTGAAGTCAAAGCTTGGCGATTCGATTGCAAACTTAAATAAAATCTAGCGATTAAAATTGACTCGGTTGCGAGCGAACCTCGGCAGTCTCCATATCTTATGTCGCGATCTCTGTCTACTACATGGCCCCTATGTAGTATCAGTTTTTCCCCGTTGAAAACTGATGTAACCGACAAACACGAGACGACACTCTAATGTGGGCCAATGATCCGCCGGCCGGAGTTTGAATCGCTCAGCGTTGACTTCAGGGCGATTAACGTGAAGCAAACGGAAGGGGACTTTCGACTTTCGGGAACGCTTGACGATCTCGGGTTTGTTTATTTGCTTCATGGGACTAGGGTAGTAATTACTAATAGGTACACCATATGTCACGTCTCAACATTGCATCTACCTACTTTAGAGTTATCAGCGTGCTTGGTGTATCTCATCGACCAGAATGATTCGAACCGCTAAGCACGTAAATCCCATGTAATATCATATGGTAGAGTCCACTTCCTCTATATAATCTAGAGTTTCGAGATCACGTAATGGCTTTTACACAACCGCCATCATATTCTTCATAAATAAATTGAGTTAATCCCAATTAACAAGAAATTGCATATTTCTGTATGTTAATTCTAGGTTTGTATGAATATCATCGGTTTAAGAGTTATTCATTTAAATTATTGAATGCCATCGGCCCCTTAGCTTTGAATTCCAAATGTGAAAATAGCCTCGGTGCAACATAATCATCCACAAAAAGGCTATAAAAGCCGCAACAGCTATGATAAAACTCACATCAATATGCTATTTGAGCGTGATGTCCCAAAGTTTCATGAGGAAGTTGGAAGGAAAGGTGAAAAAAGAGAACAATTTAGGTTGTGTATGTTTTGGGGAAAAATTTCTTGATAAAGAAAAACGTTTTTCGAGAAATCATTTTTAGGAAAATGTTTTTCTCCTCAGGTTAGAGAATTTATTTTCCTAACCTTAAGCATACATATTTTCTTTCATCGAAAATGGTTTTCCGTTGTTTAATTGTTTTCAATAGACCAAACACTAGAAAGTCCAGAAAATTATTTACAAAAAAATCTTTCACTCAAACAAACACACTCTAAGAAGCAATTTTGGAGTAAATGAAGTACGCTGGGCATGTTTGTTAAAATCTATTTATGTTCCTCGGAACAATTATTTCTGTTCTTTTGTTCTAGAGAACGAAAAAAGAATGGAAACATGTTTGGTTAAACTTTTGTTCCCGATTTCTTGAGAATATATTTGGAACAGAATGAAAAAGTAGAAAAAAGTAACTTATTGTTCTCAGAAACAATTTTTAGAATCAATTTTTCTCTCTCTTCTTTTTTCTTCTATTTCTTTTCTTCTTTTTCTTCTTCTTCTTCTTCCTTTTGGCCGATCGCCGGCCTTGGCCATGGCTGGCGCCGACAACCAGCCAAACGAGGGCCAGCTACCTGCTGAAGCGTCGCTGGCCCCTGAAGACGCCGAGCCATGGCGAGGCTTGTCAGCCCGAAACTTGGCATGGCTGGGCGAGGTCGACCTCACCGAGATATGGCGAGGCCGAGCTTGCCCAGCCACTAGCGTGGCTCGACCTTGTCGAGCCATCTCTAGGATGGCGTCACCTAGCCAAGGCAAGGCCGACCCTCGCGTGGCCACGGCGAGGCTCAGCCTCCCCAGTTGACGCGAAGGTCGGCCTTGCCAGGCTAGGGCGAGGCCGACCTCACGCCGCCTAGGTGAGGCCGAGGCTCGCCATGGCCTAGCTGGTCTCCGGTGAGCTCGTCGGGCCTTGCCTAAAAAGGAAAAAATAATAAAAAATAATAAAATAATTAAAAAATTAAAAGAAATAAAAAAATTAAGAATTTTACCAAACGAATTTCTATTTCGGGAATAGAAATTTAAGGAAGTTACCAAACGCGTTCTTTTGCTCAAAAATTGTTCTTGATAATAGAATCAGAAAAAATCATTTTTCATAAAAAATTGTTCTTTGGAACAGAATAGTTACCAAACGCGCCATAAAGTATCTAACACTGCTTTTCTACATGGTCTAAATGCTCTTTAAATACACGCAGTCTTCTTCCACCGATGAGATTAAGCCATGCTTTGTTATGGTTTACTATGTGTGTGCGGCCTCCTATATGTCAAATTTCACGTGTCGTTCATAATTTGATTGGCACTTGAGAGAGGTATCAAAGCATCTCATATCGCCTGTCTTTGGCATATATATTTTGGCCTCTGTCAATTTTTTTTCTTTTTATCTCTTTCAATTTATCGGTTTAAGTTTTTGGATCAAAACGTTGAAACCGTTCATGCCCTTCTTTTGTTTTGTCTTTTTTTATTCTTTTTGCAAGTTGATACCCACCGGTGGCGTTGAATTTGTCATGTGAACAATAATAGTTTAATATTGTCGGCAATTTTCACTATGGCTATCCTCCCCTTATTTATTTATTTAAACGCATAAGCGTTATCGGTTTTCGCATATGATCTCATCAATATTACCAAGTGGCAAAAAAAAAAAGGTATTAGATACACCTAATTGTGAGATGGTAAATATATACATACAATAATTTCTCTTAAGTGAATGATTAATGTACCTGAAGACTCTGTTTATTTTGCGGAAAATGAATGATTTAAAATATCTTTCCTAAAAGCAATTGCTTGTAATGCTTATAAAAATGAATGAACAATAAATATTTTTATCATCCACGAAAATATATGTTTCTATCTGTTTACAAAGATTTCTATTGTTTCAAATATATGTTTACAAAGATTTCTCAAATCAAGACTGATAAGTCATTGTGGGTAATCGATTTACGGACGGTATGATCGTTCTAGTGCCATTTACTTTGTGGTTCAAAACACTCCAAGTTATTCTCATTAGCGGAGGGGCGCATGCCTAATTAAAAATGATTATGTTGATCTTAAATTTAATCTTGAATTCCGGGAAAATTATAAAAAATTCCGGGAAAATTATCAAAACATTCCTAAATCTATTGCAATTTTTCCAATTTAATCTTAAATTTTATTTTTCTTGCCAATTCTGTTCTAAACCTTTTAAAATTGTATACATTTAGTAATTCTGACTAAATTTGATCGGCTGGCGCTAGGCAAGGTTGACATGGTAATTTTTAATAATATTCAATTATTTTTTTCTTCTTCTTCTTTTGGTCAATCACCAATCCAACTAGAGGCTATAGTCAGCAAGGCCTCGTCATCATGGGCGAGCTCACCCTCGCTCACATCTAGCGAGGGTGAGCCTCGTCGTCGTGACATTGGGTGAGCTCACCCTGGCCATCACAGTGCTAGGGTGAGCTCACCCTGGCCATCACAGTGCTAGGCAAGCTTGCCCTTGTCGTCACGACACTCAGCAAGGGCGAGTCTTGCCATGGTTGGACAAGACCACGCCTTTGTGAACGAGCTTGCCCAGCACTACGATGGCCTCACCCAGCGTCACGATGACAAGAACGAGCTCGCCTACGATGACAAGGCCTCATTAGCCGTAGCAGGTCCAGCAACTAGTGAACGAAATAAAAATAAAAAACTATTAAAAAATTGACACATCAACGTCAGTTGGACAACCAACCAAATTTGGTTGGATGGACTAAATTGGCATAATTGCAAAAAATTTAGGCCTGAATTGATAAAAAAAAATTATTTATGACTAAATTGAAAAAATTATAATAGGTTTACTACTGTTCTGGTAATTTTTTCAAAAATTTTCTATACGATCAATCTTAGAATAAAAACATCAATTTAATGATTGAACAAATCTATTTTGCTAAAAAAAAATCATAAATACGTCGTTTTCTAAATTTCAGTCGCATAATTTTTCTTTTTTCAAATTATCAGTGTACATAATAATAGTCTACGAAAATACTCCTGGAGGAATAAAAGAAACAATTTCGTAATCATCATGTCCTTAGAGCATAATGCGATTTTTTTTTCAATTTGTGTGCTAGCAATAATAATAATAATAAAGAAATTCCTTACCAAAATAATAATAATAATAATAAAGAAACCTACCCACGAATGGCTGCGTTGGTGGGGGCGTTCTCCTTTGGTATATCTGGACCAAGAGGTTAGGAGTTCGAACCCCCAAGGTATGCTCCGTGATTTAAGTGGGGGGCCTCGGCGGTAGGTTGTTGGGCCAGTTTCCCCCAAGGTATAGTCGGTATTGTGCTCCCGTAAGGTGAGCTAAGCTGGATCCTCGGCATAAAAAATAATAATAATAATAATAAAGAAAGATGCCATTTTGTTATTAAGTTTTAGTGACGACTAACGGACGCCATCTTGCCTCGTTTAAACCTTTTTTTTTAGCAATGATTAATTATTTTTTGAATTTTATTAAGGACCAAAAGAAAAGGTCAATCGACAGATTGAGCTATTTCCTCTGAATATGACGGGGACACGGACCATGTAAAAGATCACACGTCAATTCAATGTTTACTTTCTAATAGTAAAATATCAAAAGGATCAAATAGCTTTGCCATAGGAGATTACTAAAACCTGCATTATATAGCCCAGCTCTATATCACAGGGGATTGACTGAGTTATATGCTGCGAAAACATAATCCCCATATGATATGTTACCTCATTATTATATTTTTTCCACCGAACATTACCTCATTAATTAGCATAGAATTAGAACAATTAAGGAGCTAAGGTCGGCAGTCTCAATCGAGACTTTGCGAGCATGCTATCGTTCGCTTTGGGAGCGGTTCCATCCACGTCCGCACAGCTTTAAAATGCATTGCGTTAGTTCAAATATTGCGTAAGACTTATTTTCTATTGCAAGAATTGCCCATAATTAGGTGGTATGGAACCCCATGGAACCGCAAGGATATTTGAAACCCGACATTCTTACCCTGTCTCTCATACTGCCTAAAGTAGGCAATCTCACCTGAACGTCGTTTACTCCTTGCACTATATTGTTTGCTCGAGTCACGATTCACGCATGCCCTTAAGGCTTTATGCATGAGACTTATCTACCAACTAACAGCCCATATTGAGATGAGTTATGATTGGCGGTATACGTAAAATTCGACAAGGAGATGAAAGGGAGTTGGAATATTTATGGTGCATAACTTTTGACAGAACGAAAAACAATTAACTCAGAGTTTATAGGCGATAATACCATGCTATTATACACAAGATGATCGTACTTCAAGTCATGAAGGAAGCTTCTCGATAAGCACAAAATTAATTAGGTATCCATACTTTTCTCATTCTAGAGATTTATGATAAACTCTGCAAATTTCATGAATTGTCTCTATAGATTTTTCTCAGAGCAGTCTATACTCAGTTGATAAGATTTTAGCGGGCTTTCCTAAATGAGAAATCTTTTTGTGTGCCCCAACTAGGTTCTCCCACCCTGCCACCCTAGGATATTTTTAATGGTTTTCATTCATGTTTTAAAGCTAATTAATCAATTACTAAAAATGTAAATTCATTTTCAAAATATAAATATTCAAACTCCTCTTGGTTACACGGAATATTGTCGGCCAGTGTTTCTTAACTCATCCTTCAATCTCTCGATTCACAATGGAAGAGTCGCATCATCAATTTTAGGAAAAAGTGTCAGGAAATTTCTAAATATATTACATTAGTGTCAATTTAGTAATAAATTCTTTAATTATGTTTATTTAGTTTTAAATATTTTGATTTAGTAAAAATTCAATCTTTTTAGCTAATTTTGTTGGGATATTATTGCGTGAATGTCGATGGATTGGTAACTAAATCTTGAGATGACAACTCAAGGTCAATCAACGTCCTATCAGCTGGCCATTAACGAGCACCCTTTTTACATTATCCATCATGTAGATTTACAACTTCGTAGTTGACCTAAACTTGTTATTCGTGGGGCTCGTCGGGGCACATCCAATATTATATAATCCCAAGTACATACACGAGAAATTGCTGGAAGAACGAACGGGTGACGTGTTCTCATTGAACGAGGCTCGATTTTGTATGACAATCGGACACGTCTTAGCAATGTCTACACTGATTTTATGATGGAGAGCACGTACCAACTACAATGCATGAGTTACACCGGAAGGAAGATGTTCATTTAGTATACAGTTTGTCCAAAAATAATATAAAATGTGTGCGCGTGCCTGTGACGTGTAATTAAAATAAAAGTGAATAAAACATTTATGTCTAGGTTCACTTTAGATTCCTGAATTTTTTTCATTTTATTTATTTAATATGGTGCCCAAACTTTTTAAATGAGATTCGGTATCATCCTCTCGTTGAATTCAATCTCGAATCGTATTTTTATTAACGCGGTTATCCAGATTAGTAATAGAGAGGTAAAAAAACGACGCAATCAGCATCGTTGGGATTTGATAGGTGTAGCTCCTTTCCATTTCACTTATTTCCCATCTTTTCCTATTCTCCATTTGTTCCTTATTCTTTTTGGCTGCGGACCACGTCCTACACTGCTACCTTCGCGGTGGTTGTTAACTCGCCATCCACCACCACCACCAGCCCCACCTTGCGCAGTCCATCTCGCCTCTCTTTCTAGCCATCCCACTAGCCGCGGATCAGAACCTGCAGCGTCGAACGGAGGCAGTGGGGCGAGCCTATGATCCGTGGCGCTGCAAGCCTCGAATTTGAGGCGTCGTGTGGCTACTTCCACCATTGAGTTGCCGCCGCCGCCGTTACTCGCACTGTCATCACCACCATTCTCTTTCTCTCGCTCTCTCACTCTCCTGCATGCACGGTCACGTCGACATTGAGTTGGAGGTCTCTCGAGGCTGCAACCTTCGTCTTGCAAGATAGCGGCTTCCATGACAGAGCTTGTTGACTTGCTGAAGGGGAAGGGGGGGGGGGGGGGGGGGTGGAGAGAGAGAGAGAGAGAGAGAGAGAGAGAGAGAGGAGCATGGCCTGGGGGTAGGACCAGTGGCGGTAAAGGCGATAGTCGGTGGTAAATGGAGGAGACAAGTAATAATATATATATATATTTTTTGGGGTCAGATAGACAATTAGACCTTTTTTTTTGGATCGGAGAGACAAGTTTGACTTCTTCTTCTTCTTCTTAAATAAAGTTTGGCTTCGAGAGCGACATTTTTAGGTGATATTCGGAGTAACAAGTTATCGGTGCTTCTTTATGGATGAATGGTGGATGATTTGTTCTTTTTGCTCACGCAAATTTGTACTAAAATGCAACGTGAAGAGTGTTTTTCCCATGGAATTTGTGCTAATCGACTCATCAGATTTAAAGACATACGTGCCCCACCTTCATTGTCAATGTTTGTGTAGACTTCTTACAAGGAAACTGTCTAATTGATCCCAAACTTATTGTTTGGATGCCAATTCGAACATATACTTTTCAATTTTGCCAATTTACTAAATCTTCATGTTAGTAGATTCCAGCGCAAAATTTTAGTGTATTGGCTAGAAGGACTATACTAGAATTTTGCACAAAGACTTATATTAGATTAGCAAAAATTTAAAAAAAAAATGAAGATTAAATTTGTACCAATATAATAGGTTTAAAATTAATTAGGTCCTTTTCTTTGTTGACAGTGTCTGCCCTATATCTTTGAAAGTTCAAAAGTAATCTCGAAAGGGCGCGAGGGTAGTGGAGTTTAATCACTTCACTCCATCGACAACCAAAAAATAGAACTATTTAACTCATAACCTATCACTTGAGCTTGTGGCTCCTTTGTTTGGTCGAAAGGAAGAGGAGTGAGCTTAGACCTTTACTGTTTCCTGGTACAATAAGACATCGAAAAGCGAGGACAAGAGGAGATAGAGCCAACATATATGTGTATGTACATGACGCACTAAAATATAAGGGACTATATTTTAATAGAAAGGAAGAAATTAGAACATAGCAGGAAAGGAACTATAATAAAGAGAGTTCTATTGCAAGTTATATGATGTTAAATCAGGCGTACACAATGTTGGAAATAACGTATTGGTAGAAAACATGTAACGCTATTTATTGTACGACGATATATAAGAATATTAGGAAATAACCCCACTCTTTATGTTGGATTTGACATCTAGGATTTTTTTGGCATTTGGATTGGGTTGATTTAAGGGTATGAACTTCTAGTTTTTGTTGTTTGATTTCATTATTGAGATCATTAATGTTGATAGATTTGGATAGGGATATCTTGTTTCTATCAAGAATGTCTTTGAGATCGTAGATGCAGTGTTATTGGGACAGATTTTTATAGAAGATTATAGTCTATCTAGATATTCTTTTTTGGCCTGAGGATCATATATTTGATTTGCGATGTAAAAAAATTCCTCATCCTTTATTAATACGTTTATTTTAGGAGCTAAGTCATTAGAAGAAGGATATTTTGATTCTGAAGAGGTTCCATTTTCTTTAATGTGAACTCTTTTTTCTTCAAGAAAGTCTTCTGATGATGTGTCATCCTCGGTTGTAGCCATGGCTTCATTGAGTTAATAAAGATCATCATCAATTGATTGCCCATTGAGTCTTTTAATTTATTCTACAATTTTTAGAGAAATGTCCCATTTTCCCACGTGTATAACATTTAATACCTTTGCTGATTTTTCTTTTTGTTCTTTCTTTAGGTCTATTTTGTTATGGCTTAGATTTGTAAGTTTTAGATTTTCTGTTTACTATTTGTGGAGGACAATCTCCTCTGTATTTTTTATTGCCTATTCATATACGAGGGATCATATTGAGCACAAAAATCAGCTAATTTATTTTTTGTAATTTTCGTTTTTCCTTAAGTTGTCTTTGTAATTTGATTGTATTGCACCTACTCATTCCTCTTTTTTGGACATTAGAAATTAATTATCTATATGAGAGGCTTTAATAGAGTATTTGGCTATTAAAATCTTATTGGATTTTATTACGAAGTTATTCTCATATTAAATATGATAATCCTACTGAAAGTTTTTCTTTCGAAAGAAGTTGATCTCAATCTAGTTTGATCAAGACTCTTGTGAAGCAGATATTTTTATATTCTATTAATCTTCCTAAATATTTGCATTTGAGATTTAAGAACAGGTCTTGATTAGAGGTGAGCAGTTCTAGAGTCTGTACAGGTTCCATATGGAACTTGGAAGCTACCCATTGGAACTAGTCCTATCTGTTAGAATTGGTTACTCAATTTTTGAAATTTGGAACCTACCCTGTATACCCTAGAATCTGGAACTTATCATATTATAGGTTTTAGGGTCTACTCAAGTTCCACTTATATTATTAATTAAACAATTGCAGTGATTAAAATACTTGCTACTACAATGTATTAATCATAAAGACATACGAAAAACATGAACATTAATAAAATATCTTAATCATAAAGTGGAAGCTCAAATTGGTAGGGATGAGCATCGTTCGGGTTGGGCCGGTCCACTTCATAACCCTAGGACCAACCCGCACAATGCTGGTCCTGAATTTTTGGGACCGAGGATTGACTCTATTGAGCTTGGGACCGAGGACCAGACCGACCCAATGGGTTCGGTTCGATTCTATGGTCAATTCGGGACCAACTGATAATTTTTTATTTCATTTTTTATATTCCTTAAAAAAGCGATTGAGGACCGGACTGACTCAATGGGTTCAGTCCAATTTTAAGGTTAACCCAAGACAAACCAATAATTTTTTATTTCATTTTTTGTACTCCTTGAAAAGGCAACCGAGGACCGTACCGATCCAATGGGTTTGATGATGAGCAAGGTTAGCTAAGAAAAGCAAGCGGTGAAGGTCAAGTGGGGTGAGTGTCAAATAAAATGAGCATCGAATGTCGAGCAGGGAGCAACAAGCCAAGCGAGCATCTAGCAGCAAGCGGCACGAGTGACCCAAAGCGAGCGAGGCGAGTGTCGAGTGGTGAGCAGAGAAGTTATTTTTTTCGATTTTAGCAAATTGAAGCCTAAGGCACTGATGTGAACATCGAGCCATATCGAGGAGGAGGGGCTAGGGACCCATTGTCTATTTCTACTGGTTCGATTACTCGAGCGCGGGCCAAGCAATTCAGGCAAGCTGTTGGCGTCATGGTTCGTGATCTTCGGCGTGGAGATGACCTTGGATCAAATCTTGAAGACTCTTGGAAATCTTGGCGCAATTTGATTATCTGGTCACCAAATATTTGACCAAGTCAAAAAATATATATATCTTCTTGTTTAGGAATATTCTAGAATAGGAATATTCTAGAATATGATGCATTAGATTTTTAGGGTTTGTGTGGCTGCTAGAAAGCCTATATTAAGGATTTGTCAAATTTCTTTACGAGACAGATAGATATTTTATTTTTGAGGAAAAGTTGAGAGATTCTCTTCTACTATTCTTTTGAGGACTTGACCTGATCAAAGTTCCCTTGTGACGGTTAATTCGACTTATCGAGCGAAATAGTGAATTCTTTCGCTCGTGGCGTCTATAACGTTGGTTGGTTGACACGCGTTCGTCAACAGGCCATGTTCATACCGAGGTTGCCAATCACAAGTTTGATTGGAGGTCGAGGTTCGCAATTCACACCATCCGGGCCTTCGTAGAACGATCTTTCCGCAACGATTCACATCAGTTGGTATCAGAGCCAGGTTCTACAAGGTCTATTTATCTTTAAATTTTCTATTTATATTCAACAATTTGAGATTTATTGAGCTAGGGTTTCGGTTCTAGCCAATTTAGGGATCCGATTGCTTTTGTGCTTCCATACGTAGTTGTTTGCTGTTAGTTTTAATTTTTTTTTCTTCCTAGCATCTTAAATTGTATCTGAGTTCGTCAGAAAAAAGAAAAAAAAAAGAGAAAGTTCGTCAAAAAAAAAAAAGAAGAGAAAGAAAACACACACAAAAAAAAGTGTGCAAGAGAAAAAAAACAGATTCGGCAGAAAAAAATAGCCGAACAAAAAAAAAGAATCAAGAAGGCAACTCGTTTGTTAGTGGATCGAATTGAAACAAAATCAGTAGTGATTTGCGTTTCAATTGGAATTTCGAAAGTTGTACTTGTTGGTTTGAAATTGTTACTTGCTGAAACAAAATCAGTAGTGATATAATCTTACTTGATTAGTTTGATTGATTTTCGTGAGGGGGTTGAGAGACAGGGTTTGAGTCCGATAAAGAACTTGTGAAAAGAGAATATGAGAGGAAAAATGCAAGAGTGTGTAAGCTTAATTGAGGGTGGAAAAACTCTAGACTTGAGTTAAACACGAGAGGAGTGACAAACACCTTGAGAGAAACATGTGAGGGAGCGATTGGTGAGGATTTTTTGTGACTAGCGTTTACTTGCAAGTCTAATATATGTCGCGCGAAGAAAGCGTGAATCAAAAGGAGGTTGACTCCATACGAAGGGATGAAGTGCTCGTGGAAAGCATCCAGCAATTGAGGGCCGTAGTGGAGGAGCTTAGTGGCCGAATGATGGGGAATGACATGAGGGTTGATGGTGACCGAGAGCTACCCCGAGGAAGGCCGCAACATTAGCGAGACACTTCTAGAACACGACCTAGAAGGCAACGACATTATGATGAGGCCGACATGGAGGATGATCGAGATGCTCGATTTGGAAGGTGGAATGGAGCCCGAGGGTTTAGACACCGAGAAGATAATGAACTTGGCAATATCAAGATGAAAATTCCTTCTTTCCAAGGGAAGAATGATCCCGATGCGTATCTAGAATGGGAGAAACGCATGGAGATGGTATTTGATTACCAACGATACTCCGAGCTCAAAAAGGTAAAAATTGTAGCTGTTGAATTTACTGATTATGCTATAATTTGGTGGGATCAACTTGTGACTAGTAGGAGGCGTAATGGTGAAAGACCGATAGAGACGTGGGATGAGATGAAAGCGGTGATGAGGAGGCGTTTTGTACCAAGTCATTAGCATCAAGATTTGTTTCAAAAGTTACAAAATCTCGCACAAGGTAATAAGAGTGTGGAAGAGTATCACAAAGAGATGGAGATTGCCATGATCCGTGCTAAAGTGGTGGAGGATCGTGAGGCAGTGGTTTGAGCCGAGACATAGCAAGGGTGGTGGAACTACAACACTATGTTGAATTGGAGGAATTGGTGGACAAAGCCATCAAAGTTGAGCGGCAATTGAAGTTGGACCGAAATCACAAGAGTAGAGGAGGTTCAAATCAGAATTGGAGATCCAATTGGAAGAAAGATGAGAAGCCAAATTGGAGAGGAAACAACACTAAAACCGAAACCTCAAAGGAGAAGGAGAGAGACGGTAAAGTTGGAACGAATCCGGCTTCAGGTAAAACTGAAAACCCTAACACTAAAACTCGTGAGATTAAATATTTTAAGTATTTGGGCAGGGGTCATATGGCGAATCAATGCCCTAAAAGGAGGGTGATGATCATGACTGAACATGGTGTTATTGAGTCTGAAAGTGAAAGGGAAGAAGAGGATGATGAGATGCCACCGTTGGAGGATTGTAGTGATGGAGAAATAGCGATAAAATGAGACTTATTGGTGGTTAGGCGTTCTTTGAGTGTGCAAGTAAAGGAGGAGGAGCATCACCAACAAAGAGATAACTTGTTTCATACAAGAAGTGTGGTGAATGGTAAGATTTGTAGTTTGATAATTGATGGAGGTAGTTGTGCAAATGTGGCAAGTTGTATTATGGTGGATAAGTTGGGTTTGAAGACGACAAAGCACCCTAGGCCTTATAGACTTCAATGGTTAAATGATAGTGGTGAGATGAAAGTGTCGAAACAAGTTCGAATCCCATTTGAGATAGGGAGATACAAGGACGAGGTAGAGTGTGATGTTGTACCTATGCAAGCGGGTCATATCTTACTTGGAAGACCATGGCAATATGATCAAAAGGTACATCATGATGGGTATACTAATCATTATTCATTGGTGATGAATCAAAAGACTTATACCTTGGTACCAATGACACCTAGTGAGGTGTATCAAGATCAATTAAAGTTACAACGAGAAGCCGAGAGAGAGAGAAAAGGTGAGAAATCCGAGGGCTTGCGTGGTGTGTCTGAGACGCAAGGAAAAGGAGAGACTGAGAGAAAGATTGTGGTAAAAACCGAGGGAAAAGAAGAGAGGAAAGAAAAGAGGCAAAATAATTTTTCTGCAAAATCGAGTGAAGTGAGGAGAGCTTTAGTTTTAGATCGATCAATGCTTGTACTTTTGTACAAGGAGGTTTTGTTTTCTACTAACGATCTTGACCCAAGTTTGCCTAGTCCTATTGTGTCTTTATTGCAGGAATTTGAAGATGTCTTTCCTGATGAACCTCTTAGAGGGATACCACCGATTCGAGCCATAGAACATCAAATCGACTTGATTCCTAGTGCGCCATTACCTAACCGACCCGCATATCGAAGCAATCCTGAGGAGACAAAGGAACTTCAGCGGCAAGTTAGCGAACTATTGGAACGGGGGTATGTGAGAGAGAGTTTTAGCTCGTGCACCGTCCCTGTTTTGTTGGTGCCAAAGAATGATGGAACTTAGTGAATGTGTGTCGATTGTCGAGCAATCAATAACATTACGGTAAAGTATCGACATCCTATTCCTAGGTTAGATGACATGTTGGATGAGTTGCATGGTTCTTGCATTTTCACTAAGATCGATTTGAAAAGTGGCTATCATCAAATTAGGATGAAAGAAGGTGATGAATGGAAAACTGCATTTAAAACCAAGTATGGATTATATGAGTGGTTAGTCATGCCATTTGGATTAACTAATGCACCGAGCACGTTTATGTGACTTATGAATCATGTTTTGCGTGCTTTTATTGGTCAATTTGTGGTTGTCTATTTTGATGATATCTTGATATTTAGCCGGAGCCCTGATGACCATATTGAGCATGTGTGAGTTGTCTTACAGGTTTTAAGGGCCAAGCAATTGTACGCTAATCTAAAAAAGTGCTCTTTTGCTACTAACAAATTAGTATTTCTAAGATTTGTTGTCAGTGCTAATGGTGTACAAGTTGATGAAGAAAAGGTCAAAACAATCCGTGAATGGCCAACGCCTAAGACCGTAGGAGAGGTGCGTAGCTTTCATGGATTGGCGAGTTTTTATCGGCGATTTGTGAGAAATTTCAACACCATTGCCACACTTTTAACTGAGGTTATAAAGAAGCACGTGGGTTTCACGTGGGGAGAAGAGCAAGAGAAAGCATTTAATCTGCTAAAAGATAAGTTAACTAATGCTCATTTGTTATCTTTGCCGAATTTCAGTGCTACTTTTGAGATAGAGTGCGATGCTTCTGGTACAGGAATTGAGCCATGTTGATGCAAGGAGGGCGTCTCATAGCTTATTTCAACGAAAAATTGAGTGGAGCAATATTGAATTATCCTACCTATGATAAGGAGATGTATGCTTTAGTGCGAGCTTTGGAGACTTGGCAATATTATTTATGGCCAAAGGAGTTTGTGATCCACACCGACCATGAGACCTTGAAGTACTTGAAAGGGCAGCAAAAGTTGAATAAAAGACATGCCAAATGGATGGAGTTCATCGAGACTTTTCCATATGTGATCAAGTACAAGAAAGGTAAGGAGAATGTGGTAGCCGATGCATTTTCTCAAAGGTATGCAATTCTAATTACTTGAGAAGCAAAGTGTTTAGGTTTTGAGCATATCAAGGACTTATATACTGATGATGATGACTTTAGGAGAGTATTTGAAGCATGTGAACATATTGCATTTGATAAATTCTATAGGCGTGAAGGTTATCTTTTCCGTGAAAACAAACTATGTTTGCCTAAGTGTTCTTTGCGTGAATTGTTGGTCCGAGAAGCGCATAGTGGTGGTTTAATGGGGCCATTTTGGCATTAATAAGACTTATGAAGTTCTGCATGAACATTTTTATTGGCCACATTGAAGAGAGATGTCACACGTGTCTGTGAGAGATGCATTATTGCTTGTAAGCAATCGAAATCTACAACCAAACCGCATGGCTTGTATACATCATTACCTATTCCAACGCATCCTTGGACAGATATTTCTATGAATTTTGTGTTAGGATTGCCTAGGTCTAAGTATGGTAGAGATTCTATTTATGTGGTTGTTGATCGATTTTCAAAGATGGCTAATTTTATACCTTGTCATAAAACTGATGATGCATCTCATGTTGCTGATTTGTTCTTTAGGGAGGTTGTACGTTTGCATGGCATGCCTGGATCGATTGCTTCAGATTGAGATTCTAAATTTCTTAGCTACGTTTGGAAAACATTGTGGAAAAAACTAGGAACACGGTTGTTATTTTCTACTACTTATCATCCACAGACCGATGGTCAAACCAAGGTAGTTAATAGAACTTTAGGAGTATTGTTACGTGCTATTATTAAAAAGAATATAAAATCTTGGGAAGATTGTCTACCACATGTTGAGTTTGCATATAAAAGGAGCATGCATTCTACTACTAAATTTACACCATTTGAGGTTGTCTATGGTTTTAATCTGTTAACTCCGTTAGATTTAACCCCTTTACCTATTGATGAGCGTGTGGATTTAGATGGAGCAAAGAAAGCCGAATTTGTCAAGGCATTGCATGAGAAGACGCACACAAATATTGAGTGCAAGACTAAGCAATATACAAGGCAAGCCAACAAAGGGCGCAAGGAAGTGGTGTTTGAACCCGGCGATTGGGTTTGGGTTTGGGTTCATATGCGCAAGGAACGATTTCCTGAGCAGCGACATTCTAAGTTATTACCGTGAGGGGATGGACTATTCATGGTTTTGGAAAGAGTTAACAATAACGCCTACAAGCTTGATCTTCCAGGTAAGTATGACATTAGTACCACATTTAATGTTTCTGACTTGACTCTTTTCGATGCCAGTGATGATTTGAGGGCAAATCCTTTGCACGGGGGAGGGAATGATGTGGACATCGAGCCATATCGAGGAAGAGGTGCTAGGGATCCATTGTCTATTCCTACTGGTTTGATTACTCGAGCGCGGGCCAAGCAATTCAGGCAAGCTGTTGGCGTCATGGTTCGTGATCTTCGGCGTGGAGATGACCTTGGATCAAATCTTGAAGACTCTTGGAAATCTTGGCACAATTTGATTATCTGGTCACCAAATATTTGACCAAGTCAAAAAATATATATATCTTCTTGTTTAGGAATATTCTAGAATATGATGCATTAGATTTTTAGGGTTTGTGTGATTGCTAGAAAGCCTGTATTAAGGATTTGTCGAATTTCTTTGTGAGACAGATAGATATTTTATTTTTGAGGAAAAGTTGAGAGATTCTCTTTTACTGTTCTTTTGAGAACTTGACCTGATCAAGGTTCCCTTGTGACGGTTAATTCAACTTATTGAGCAAAATAGCGAATTCTTTCGCTCGTGGCATCTATAACGTTGGTTGGTTGACACGCGTTCGTCAACAGGCCACGTTCATACCGAGGTTGCCAATCACAAGTTTGATTGGAGGTCGAGATTCGCAATTCGCACCATCCGAGCCTTCGTAGAACGATCTTTTCGCAACGATTCACATTGGGCACTGTTTGGTAATTATCCAAACAGTGCCTGATTCTGATTTTTTGTTCTCGGGAGCAGTTTGGAAATAGAATCGCGTTTGGTAAAATTTTTATTTTCGGGAACAAATTTTTATTTTTTTGTTCCCGGAATTAGATTTGGAACATAATCAAGAATAAAAAAAAAAAATTGATTCTTGTTTCGGGAACAAATCTAAGAATCAAAACTAATTCTTCTTCTTTTTCTTCTTCTTCTTCTTCTCTTTTCTTCTTCTTCATCGACCGCCATCCCACGGTTGCCGTCCGCCGCCGCCCGCCACCGCTTGCCACCGTTCGCCGCCGTCCGCTGCCGCCAACTAGTCTGGCGAGCTCATCGGATCTGGCAAGGCCGAGCCTCGCCGGGGTTGGGCAAGTCTCGCGACGCCCAGCCCTGCCAGTGGCCAGGTAAGGCTCGCCCAGCCCCAGCGAGGCTCGCCTAGCCCCGCCGATTGCCAAGCAGGCCTCGCCTAGCCCCGACGAGGCCGGCCTAGCCACCGCCGAGGTTGGGCGAGCCTCGCCCAGCAGCCGATGAGGCTCGGCCAACGAGGGCCGGCGACACTCTGGTGAGGTCGCCGGCCCTCATCTGGCCGGTCACCGGTCCAGCGACCAACCTGAAGAATAAGAAGAATAAGGAAAAAAAGGAAAAAAGTATAAAAATTATTTAAAAATTAAAAGAAATTGATTTGGAACAGAATCAATGAGCACGGTACCAAGCGCAATTCTATTCCAAAATCAGAAATTTTGGACAGTTACCAAAGGCTTAAAATGCTTAGATTCTATTCCCGGGAATAGAATAAAAAATAATCATTTCTAATCAGAATCTACTCCTGGGAATAGAATCGTCACCAAACACGCCCTAAGAAGACAAATAAGACAGAAGAGAATGAATATTAGAGGAGGATGCCATAAGGTGCCTTTTTGGACGCCGTGAGGACTTCTCACAAAAACATTTTCCTCCTTCATAAATCATGATTATTGACGCCGTAAAAGACATTAAAAACCTAAGTTATTAAAGAACAATGTAAAATTACTTGAACTCCTCACTAAAGAGCTGTTTAATGTTGTTGACGCTGTTTATTTTAAGATTTTCTCTATATAAAAAAATTATAAATAATATTATATATAGTCGGGGTTGGTCCAGGTTGGACCGACCCAGAACTCTCGAGACCGAGGACTGACCCACACAGTGCTGATCCAGGAATTCTAGGACTAAGGACCGACCCAGTCTCCCTGGGAACTGAACCAAGACTGGCAAGATTGGACCGGTCCAAGGTCGGTCCAGGGTTGACCCTGGACCGATGCTCACCCTTACAAATTGGTGCTTTCAAATTATATACTCATCATTGAACAATATAGAATATCCCAAGATCGCACAAAGACATAAACCAAGAAAAACATTAAAACTTATTCTAGGTTTTAGGTTATAGGTTATAGGTTCTAGATTCCTTCAATTAAAAACTTGGAACCTACATATCAAAACAAGTTCCTCATTTTTTGAAACCTAAATACCTTGAAACTTGAAACCTACAAATTCCCATCAGTTTGATTTTCAAGTTATAGGTTCTATCCTGAAACCATGCCCACCCCTAGTCTTGATTTCTATTTCTATGTATGAAAGATCACTAATAAAGGGTTGTAAAATAGAGAAAATAAGTGTACTGAGATAATTATCCACTGATCATTTAGTTGTCCAGTGACACCCACAACTACAACATTTATCACAGCATAATCAAAAACATCTTGCTGAGTTTTTATAGGCGTTAGCAACCATGACCATTTGATTTAAAATGTTGACAATATTAATATCAGCAACACCATCTATGTTTCATTAGGAGGATTCTTCAAGAGCTTTATGAGGAAGAAAGACTCTAGAATAACAAAGTTGTTTCATCCATGTGATTTTATTTAATTAAGGGATGGATTCATTATATGATTCGATCATGAATTTATCAAAAGTTTTTATTTGATCTGGGTATCATTTCATGACAAGATTTTTTTAAAAATTTAGGGGTTTCAAGTATGGTTGATTTACCTAAAGATTCTCGTTTCTTTTCTATGGCTTTAAGAAATTCTGAATTATATCTTTTAGGAATCTTGTACTTTCTAAAGATGGAGTTTTAAGTGCCGATTTTGATTTATATCTTTTAGGAATCTTTTACGTTTTTCTATAATTTTTTTAGTGTATAAACTATTGATTTCAGCAAGCATTTTAAAAGGGGAGGTTATGAATTCACTCTATCAATATGGGATTCTTGATTTGTTCAATATGTAATATCATCTTTGAATTTTTAATTTATTTAATATAATCTCTAAACTGTAGCCTATCGTCGCTTCTGAAATTTTGTTGTTTAAATGCTGATTGTACTCACCGGCGAGCCACATCAGCTTAAAAAATTAATAAAAAAAAGTGCCACGTTGGATTTTCGGTTAACCAGATCGGAGTTGGCACTAAAATGATCGTTTTTCAATTTTTTTTGGACTTAAGTGATCCAAAATAAATTTTTTGCATCAGAGTGAGCACCATACACAACTTTTGACACTGATAGTGTACTTACCCCGCCCGCGTTCCCTTTTTAATTTTCAACCAAGAAAATGGGGCAATCTCTAAATTCCCAATTTGACATTCTTGGAAGTTGTGCTAATTAAGGTACATCCACTATTTTTCCTAACGGGGATTCATGGCGGATACGAACCAAGGCTGAGTTTCTCTCGTCTATTTCAATTCGTGAATAATCAATAGGATCCTGACCATCCGGGACACGATTCATCGATGCAAGCAAATCGTAGTAATGATATATAATTTTTATGCGGAAGAAAATCAAATCGATTTTAAAAATCAGTCAATTCCCTCTTAATCACCTAACACAAGAAGCTTATCACCCACACCTTCAATGACCTTTAAGGGAATATTACCAACGTTCAGAATCTTTTTAATGTGAGCTCATGGGTATTCCTTGCTAGTTGGAAAGAAAAATACAAACTAGCAATTTAGAAGTGTGAGGTGTGCCGGCACCAGCATATTAAAATAAAATTACACATTCAATTACTCTTTAAGGAAAACCTGATGTGGGAATGACTTGAAATAAGATACTGCCAACATTTAGCGTATTTCTTGCTAGTTTGGAAGAATAATATAAATCAGCAATTTAAGAATGTGAGGCATGCTAGTACTGATACATTAAAATAAGAAATATAGTTATGTTGAGCATTCCACTAGAGGATTACCCGGGACGGCCCTCACAGGTGGAAATACCCTTCTCCTTCCTGCTACAGACCCCTCAACCAACCTAGGAAGGAAGAAGCCCCCTTAATTGTATTTATGCGTTTATTTTGAAAACCCTCCTACCTTTCACACCAGGCAGAAAAATACAAGATGTCATAAATTCATCTCGTTTTGGTGAAATCAAATCCTATATAATGTTATGTGTGATGAAAAATGTAATTATAATTTCATTAAAAACCATTTGTAAACTTGAAAATCCTCACTATTTCCAATAGAAAAAATTATCCAAATCGAGCGAATTTATACGGTATTTATGATGGTCTTTATTGTGCGGGCGATGCTTATTTTTGTAACCCGTCGATCGAAAATACGGAAAAGCATGGATCGTAGCGAGGATTAAAATGAAATATTTCAACGCCTTCGACTTGACCAATTTAAAAAAGACAATTGAAACGGCCCGTGCTAGCTCACGCGAGTATAATGAAAATCATCAAAACGTTACAGAAATGGAAAAAAATCGAAAATTGGGGAAAACTAAATCTTCACCAACCCCATTCAATTTAAAATTCCCCAAAATAAACCCCCCCAAAATAAACTTTCTCTCAAATATCAACTAGGCTTAGTCTCTCTCCCTCAAAAAAAAAAGGGGGGTTCTTGTATAAAAGCCCCACCATAACGCCACCTTGAAGACCAGCAACTCTTATCGCTCAGTTGCGCAGCCCGATGACGACCCACTTACTCAAGGAAGGGACGCAGATGAGAGACGCCATGGACTCTCTGCTGCAAGCCCTGCAGAACAAGCCCCTCCCCGCCGCCGCCGCCACCCTCGTCCTCCTCCTCCTCGGCCTCGGCCTCCTCTCCCGCCGCCGCCGCCGCCCCTACCCTCCCGGCCCCAGGGGCCTCCCGATCATCGGCAACATGCTGATGCTCGACCAGATGACCCACCGCGGCCTCGCGAGCCTCGCC
Source organism: Eucalyptus guilfoylei (assembly GCA_016097605.1). Lineage (NCBI taxonomy): Eukaryota > Viridiplantae > Streptophyta > Magnoliopsida > Myrtales > Myrtaceae > Eucalyptus > Eucalyptus guilfoylei. The sequence goes on along the minus strand of CM027868.1, from coordinate 29,265,890 downwards.
CGCAAGTACGGTGGCCTCCTCCACCTCCGCATGGGGTTCCTCCACATGGTCGCCGTGTCGTCCCCCGAGCACGCCCGCCAGGTCCTCCAGCTCCAGGACCACACCTTCTCGAACCGCCCCGCCACCATCGCCATCAGCTACCTCACGTACGACCGGGCCGACATGGCCTTCGCCCACTACGGCCCGTTCTGGCGCCAGATGCGGAAGATCTGCGTCATGCGGGTGTTCAGCCGCAAGCGGGCCGAGTCGTGGAGGTCGGTCAGGGACGAGGTGGACAAGACCGTGCGGGCCGTCGCCGGCAGCATCGGCACCGCCGTGAACGTCGGCGAGCTGGTGTTCGCGCTCACCCGGGACATCACGTACAGGTAGGCTTTCGAAATGGATTCACCGAGCGCATGACGAAAGCCGACGCTGAGCAGTATCTTTTTACTGTTTCGTAGCATCTGCCGAACCAAAATGAAAAAAAGCTAATTTTTTTGTTGGAGCAATCTCATTCATTTCTTTTATCAATTTAACTTCATAGACAAATTCTTTTTACTCCCAAAAATTAGTATCTAAAATGGCGATTCTTTAAATAAATGAGAAATGGATACATGCAATCCAATCCAATCACCTAGTAATTTTCTTGGTGACTAAGGTCTCATGCTCTCTAAATTATCTTGAAATAGAAGTGGGTACGTTTTGCTAGAAGCCTAAGTACGGTAAAAAAATATACACGATTGCACACTCGGATCACATAACAAGGGGAAAGGAAAACTCTCCCTCTCAATAATTTATTACACGGTCTATAAATCATATAGTTTAATATTATTTCGACCATAAATTATAAAGAGCTTATTATGAGATACGTAGAATTAACCTTTATATATAAACTCGATTTACATGATTTATTTATTTTATAAATTTTCTTAATTCTCTCTCTTTCCCTGGTTGAACCGCAACGGGATGAACCATAAACGTCACACGGTTTTAATGCCCTATTGATACGTGCGAACATGGATTTCTTGTCAAGTGTAAGTTAAGACGAATTTTTTTTTAAAAACAAAAGAGAAAGAGTACGTGCATATTGAATTCTGTTTTTTATTTATTAAGTGGTTCGATTTGTTTACTTGTTTCTTCGATTTAATAGATGAGATCTCTTGCCTGATTTATTCGAGAACCTAAATATGCTGTCGAGGAAATTCGTAATTTATTTACCAAGTTTTCAAAGGGAAGTGCTGTAAAAATCCATATTTCGTTTATCATATTTGTTTACAGAATTATGTAGCGACATTTTAGCTGACAATTTGAAGTTACCACATCCCTTACGTTATATATTTTCTGGACTAATGCCTCTGGAGCATTACTATTTTTTAAATGGGTTTGCGACTAGGAGAATTTTATATGCACAGGCTTTATAAATCCTTTACATTATTTACCTTTTTCATCGTTGAACTCTATAATTGAAATTTCAATATCACTTAATTGAGAACATGAAAATCGCCGAGTGCTGAACATGAAACTTGTCTTTGAAACGACAGGGCTGCGTTCGGAGCGAGCGCGACCGAAGGGCAAGACGAGTTCATCGGGATATTGCAGGAGTTCTCGAAGCTGTTCGGGGCATTCAACCTCGCCGATTTCATCCCGTACCTTGGCCGGATCGACCCGCAGGGGATCAACGAGAGGCTCGTCAAGGCTCGCGGGTCGCTCGACAGGTTCATTGACAAGATCATGGACGACCACATGGAGAAGAAGAACAAGGACAAGACCCTCCTCAGTGAGGAGGCGGAGACGGACATGGTGGACGACTTGCTCGCCTTCTACGGCGAAGAAGGAGCGAAAGTCAACGAGTCGGAGGATCTCCAGAACTCCATCAAGCTCACCAGGGAGAACATCAAGGCCATAATCATGGTAAGATCGAAAGCCCCTTTGTCCTGACGTTTTCTCATCATGTGTTTCCAGCTTAGGACAATCGTTTGAGACAAACCGAAAGAGGGTCTTAGGATAGAATTCGGTAAGAAGATAAGTCTAATGCCAATTCAAAATTAGGATAAGTTCCGAATACAAATATTGACAGTTTTACCATGACATAAGAATATATGGGCAAATACAATCTCAAAATATGATTAATTTATGCGTTAACGTGATGTGTAGATATAACCTCAAAATGCTATCCGATCAAGATGTTGGTCTCATTATTTCTAGACAGGATCGATGGAAGAATTTTAAAAACTCGAGTAAGATTCCTAGTGCACAAAGATGGGAGTAAAAAGGACAAAAAATACAGCTACGAGAAGAGAGTCTGATGTTTATCGGCAATGACGTAAGCGAAGCACCATTTCCATTACAAAATTCGCAAATCAATGATATCTACTGACTTTATAAATCTTGTTTTAATTGAACAAGTTTGATTTGCTGATTGACATAAGTCTTTCGCTGCTCGTACCGCCCTTCATATTATCAAATTCCGACTTGAGTTATTAATGTTACGCGAGTGGACATTGCGTTCACGCATGTGAAATGAGTGCTCAGCCTGTATATGCGTGTGCTTGACCCGATTGATGTTTACCAATCTTGTAGGATGTTATGTTCGGTGGCACCGAGACGGTCGCGTCCGCGATTGAATGGGCGATGGCGGAGCTGATGCGGAGCCCTGAGGACCTCAAGAAGGTCCAGAAGGAGCTCGCGGACGTGGTGGGGCTTCACCGCCGGGTCGCGGAGTCTGACTTTGAGAAATTGACCTACCTAAGGTGCGTGATCAAGGAGACGCTCCGCCTCCACCCGCCGATCCCCCTCCTCCTCCACGAGACGGCGTCGGACGTGGAGGTCTCCGGCTACTTCATCCCCGCCAAGACCCGCGTCATGATCAACGCGTGGGCCATCGGGCGGGACCCGACCTCATGGGAGGACCCGGACACCTTCAAGCCCTCCAGGTTCCTGAACGAGGGTGCCCCGGACTTCAAGGGGAGCAACTTCGAGTTCATCCCGTTCGGGTCGGGCCGGAGGTCTTGCCCGGGCATGCAGCTCGGGCTCTATGGGCTAGAGTACTCGGTGGCCGACCTCCTCCACTCCTTCACGTGGGAGCTGCCTGACGGGCAGAAGCCCGGCGAGATGGACATGAGCGACGTGTTCGGGCTCACCGCGCCGAGAGCTCAACGGCTCGTGGCGATCCCGAGCCCGAGGCTGTTGTGTCCCTTGTATTGAGACGAGGCATCGAACCGAACCGAATCGAGAGGGCATCCGCGAAATGTGTGTGAAATGGCTGGCTTTGCATGCGCTTCACTCCTTTGCTTGGCGTTCCTTTTGTTCCTATACAATCCTTTTTTCTTCTTATTTTTCACCACCCCTCTTTTTTCCCTTGAGAGTGAGCCAAAGTCAGTCTCGCCTTGCTTGGTTTTTCTTTTCACATGTTCATTCAATAATTGTCGCTTCACATACAAACTAAAAGGCCAAAGATTTTCAATTTGGGTAGAGGAAATATTCTCTGTTGCTTGTACAAATGAAGATAACAATAAAAAATAGCAATAACATTATGTTATTGTTAGTCTTTCCATCTTGCTTCTATATTACTCTTGCTCATTATTTAGCGTTCGTCAGTCAAGCATAGTCAATCAAGACATGCTGGGGCCAATGAAATGAAATCCTTTGCCGAGGGATCCAATCTAAGCAATGTGTGTGTATATATAAAATGAAAAATCTCAAATCGATATACCTATGAGCTAAAACTTTAAATCGGTACATTCATTAATTATTATATATCATTTAATTTGATAAATTGATAATAAAATTTAACGAAAATTAATGCAATAAATTTATCATTAATATAAATGATTTGAAGTTTTTCGTGCATAGATAGACTTTTTCATCTTGCTTCTATATTGTACTTGCTTATTATTTAGGGTTTGTCACTCAATGAAGACATGTCGGGCCAATGAAATCTTTTGCTGCGGGATGCAATCTAAGCAACGTCTAACATACTTCTCAAACATGGGGCGGTCGAGGTCGTTTCGCTTTCCCGAAAGCCGGGCCACAACGTGCAGCGGCGTTAGCTAAGCTCGTGCGGCGCGTGAAAGTGGGGAAGAAGACACAGACGTGTTCGCTTTCTCCACGACAACAAGAAAACGATCTCGAAGAAAATCAAAGGTGTGTGGTCGAAGGGAAGGGAAGCGAAGCGAAGGGGGGAAAAATTAAATGATTGAACCAAGTGGGGCGGAGGGGAAGCGACGTCTGCGTTGAGCGAAAGTCGAGGCGTGGATCGCCATGCGTTTCAACGCCTGCCTCCGATTTGACGTGGCTATGACATTACATTTAATGGGCAGTCGGCAGATAAGATAAGATGAGCATTTCAAGGAGAAAATAATTATGAACTTTTAATGAGGAACCAGACCCTCTGACGTGTTGGCCCGTTCGCCCGACGGCCGACCTCCACCGGCATCTCCTCCTGAAGCTCCACACGGCGATGCGCCCGCCACAACCTCTCTCAATTGAATAGGTCCACCCATCTGGTGTCCGGCCACAACCTCCCTCGCTAGATGATTGTGTAATAATTAATTATTAAAGTATGCTTCCATAACAGTTCAAATTTTTAAAATACTTAATAATTACTCATACAAAATTTCACGCTATTCAAAATAAGAAGTCCCAACTTTGAATCTTTTTTGTCTTTACTTGCCTCCTCAATTATATATTTCTACACTTACGTAATATTTTAACATTAAACAGCACATTCATTTAATAGATCCGTTTCCTTGACCCGTTTTGAGCGTGCTCATAATAGGATGAAGTAAGCATGAGGGAAAGCAAACAAAGCATGCCGAAGTAAGGATGAACATGATTTTAGAAGAGAACCAAAACCTGGAAAATCAAACCAGTGGAAACCAGTTCAATTCCAAATTCTAGAATATGCAAAGTATGTTTCATGTTCCAAAATTTAGAAACTTATTTCAACGAGCAAATTCTAGATTGTAATTTTAGATAACCGGAACAACTCATTATGTTTTTTCTTTTTTAGTGTTTTCCCGTAATTTTGCGATATTTTATAGTGTTCGATGATGTATCTGGAACTACTAATTTGAACTTTCAATTTAAGCACATCTATGACTAAGATTTTTACTTTGTTAATATCTCATATTTTTCGTGTATTTAAAATATAAGTTATGATCCGTGTATTGTAACAACAGATAGTGATCATATGATGATTCAAGTGGAATTTGGGTAGACTTTGAAACTTGTGATATGGTAGGTTTTAGGTTTCAAAATATGCAGAGTAGGTTCTAGGTTTGGGAAATGATTCCAATGGACAGATTTTAGGTTCCAAAATGAACTTGGATTCACCCTAAAATTAGTCACTCCCATGCTGAAGAGGTTCGCTCTATTCCTTTGAAATTTTTTTATTTTCTCAAAGAGGGAATCTCTTGAGTCCTCCCTCAAATCTTCGTGTTCTTAAAAGGAAATCTAATAGCCCCATCGATATTTGGCCATGACATGAGAAGTTTAGACTATTATAATATATAAATATTAAATTAAAGAGATGAAGAAGATAAAATTGGAGAATTTGGTTTATCTCAACTCGATGAAAATGAAGATTGGAAGATAATACTTGACTAAAAGGAAAATTATCCAAAAAATCATAAATATTTTGCACTTTTACTAATTCAATAATAAATCCTTTGGCTTATTGTCAATTGAATCAATCTAACTAATTTTGGTTGGAAACCACTAATATGGACGCCGGTGTAGACATAAACAATTTTTAATAATATTTTAATATTTTTTGAATTTTTTATTAGTTTTTTTCTTTTTCTTTTTCTTTTTTGACTAGTGAGGGCTCCCTTCACTACGAAGCTAGCTTGGCCTAGGCTAGGGCCAACCTCACTTGGTCTGGGCGAGGGTCGGTCTCGCCGAGGCTTGCCCTTCCCCGACTAGCCCTCGCTTGTGGCAGGCAAGGCCAAGCCGTCCAATGGCCAGCCTCCAGCAAAAGGAAGAAGAAAGGGGAAAAGAGATAGAGGAAAAAAAGAAAAATATATATAATTTTTTAAAAAATATTTAAATTTGATTAAAAATTGTCTACGTTAGCATTAATCGTACCATGTGAGACAATCGACCTTGACGTCAGCAAATTCTGGCCAATATTGGTTAGATGCACTCAATTAGCAAAAGTATAATAGATTTATAATTTTTGGAATAATTTTCTTCTTTATTAAGACGTGAGGAAGGCGTCAGTTCTCATTTTTTAAAAATATATATGCATTAATATATGTTCTAATATGTTTTAACACGGACTAGCATTTTTTTTAATTGAAATGGCAATATTGCCCCATTTTTTTTATTATATAATGTGGACTAAGAATTCCCCTTTTATTTCGCCCAAAAGGAAGAAAAGTCATATGAAGTATGATATAATTTTAACGAATAATTTACAGTATAATGTATATTTCAATTATACACAAATGACAAAATTTACACCCGTGCAATGGTCGGATATGCTGCTAATAATACATGTAATTGTATCTTAGGACCATCTAGTATACAAGAAAGACTTCAGCTCTATTTGTTTCGCGAAAAATAAATAATTTGAAAAATATTTTCCAAAAAATGATCGTTTGTATTGTTTCAAAAAATTAATGAACAAAAAATATTTTTATCATTCAAGAAAATCTTTAAACATAAATTGCTATCAAGTTATCAACGATAAAAATATTTTTCATAACTATTTATTTTAAACAATGTGAGTAATCATTTTAAGAAAAAAAATATTTTATAAATAAATTATTTTTCACAAATCAAACCCATCCTTGGATAGTCCATAGCTTTTCTTGTAGAATGACAATTCTAAAGCCAAAGCTATAAAGAACACGAGCCATGCTTTCCCTTCCAGAATTCAAACGAATTCCTTACGTCAAGATCCGGATGGTGGCGAGCCCAACAGCAGAAATAGACACGAGAGTGCCAATGCAGTACTTGATCAGATCGTACTTCGCAGCTTCCAACTGTGCCTTCAAGGCATGAATTTCCTGAGGATCAAATCGGTAAGCAATTCGCGCACGAATTAGACCCAAAAAAAACCCGACAAATACAGGCCATTACACTAACCCGATCGAGCTTGTTAGTGAGGTTGGTTGTTTGGGCGTTCTGACTCGCTAGATCCTCCCTTATCCGCCTACATCGTGTCAAATCAAAGTGAGCATGCGACGGTCGGCACGCTAGCATTGCGAGATCTACCGAAAACTAGTAAGGATCGAAAAGTGTTTTGCGTTCCGTACCCCCTTTCGTGATTCAAGTCCAACCGCTGCCCAGCTGTGATTTTATCGATTTCATACCTATGCAGGAAACATTGATCCTTTAGGAAAAGTGAATGATCGAACGATATTCATGTGTTTGGAAGATGTTTTGGCCATACCTCAACTCACTCCGCAGTTTGTCTATGTCGCTGCGTAGTTTCTCGGTCTCGTGTTGCAGTGAGGAAAAATGGTGTCCCTGCACAGGCCATTGTATTCACATAACCAAGAAAGCTAAAAATTCCAACCACGGCGACGGCCATGAGATCAGAAGGGAAATCGAAAAGGCATAAGGAAGCCGAGTTCAGTTCACCACAGTGAAGTACAGGTGAACAGAAACCAGCGGCACTCAACTTTTCGGGTGATCAACGAACGTTTTTCCATATGTCCGTACCTGCGAATTCTGTACCTCAGACTTGAATTTGGACATGTTGGATTCTTGAGCCATTTCAACCTGTGGCGGTTTAAGGCACATCCTGATCAGTGCAGCAGACTAATGGAAGAAAGGAAATCTGCAGTTTGAACTGGAGCAAAAGACACGTTCGCGATGTCACATTAGACAAAACGCAACATGCATTGACATTGTATCGCTTCTCTAAACACGTAGACGAAACCGGTCTCGAATGTCCATTGATCATCTGAAGAAAGGACCTTTACCTTCTGCATTTCGTCTCTTGAAACAAAGTAGCAGGACACGTTTCGCATGCTCTCATGCGAAATGTCAGTTATCGCCGACGTGATTACCTCGGCCTGTTTGGTCGGTATGCCTTCTTCCTCTAGCCTCCGAACCTATCCATGAACTGTTAGTACGAAAGGATAAACATAGTGGGGTCACACAAACTAAGTTACGTTGAAACATCGATCGAGTTTTCCTTTTTAGAGATCGACTCTACTTTTCTTCATACACCAGAAAATAAGGTGAACATGAACAATTTGTATTAATTCGAACAAGATAAAGATAGAAGTAATTACTAAGGACAATGTGTCCACGAGAAGCAACCGCTTTCCATTAACGAGTTGAGAAAACTGTCTACATCGCAGAGGCAGGCCCGAGGAACATGATGATTGAACCCCCGATCCGGGCAACGAACCAAACACGCCCGATCTCAAGAAACCAGCATAAGAAACGCCCCCGGATCGCCTTGCCAGCCTGCAAGCTGCGAAAGCAGCCATTCAAACTCCTCCTCAGCAATGCCGGATCCAGAAATCCAAAAGCCTGATCAGAACAGATGGCTCGTACATGTTAGCATATCCATGATTTGGAATCAACACTCTCTTGGATGTACATTCCTTAACAGCTAAACAATCCGGTTAGCGCATGATAAGAAGACGTACGTTTCTGAAGCTGTCCTGATCGCATTAGTCTTGAACGGAGATCACGTCCGCGTCGTAAGTCCGCTGAATAAATCAAAAGAAAAGCTCATCAACTAGCGAGATCGAGATGAGGCGAAAACCAGGACGAGCTTGTCTTTGTTCCTGATGTTGGCAACGATGTTATCCATTGTGAATGTCGGGATAGATGACCATTAGACGCACACCTGATACCAGTCTCTCTCTCTCTCTCTCTCTCTCTCTCTGGATGTTATGTGATGTTTGTTGATCCGCAATTTACTACGAAGCAAATGTGGCTTCACTCGTTTGTTTTTTTTTTTTTTCCCTTTTAGTCTTCAATAAAAAGAAAGAAAAAACTAAAAAGGTGCAGCAAACAATTGTTTGTATAGCCTACGTTAGTTTCTAAATTATCGGACAGCTAAAAATAGAATAACCATAGCCCAGAGAGTTTGAAAGTGCCTAGATATAACTTTTGGCCTTCTTTTGGAAAATTTATCCGAAGAGTTCTAAACTTATTATACAGTATCTAATTCAATCCTAAATATTTTGACAATTTGCAGGGTAACCACTAAGGGCAAAACGTCGAACTTGGGATTTTCACATTTGTATTTGCAACAAGGTGCATTCTCCGATCAATGGCATGATGACATATTAAATTTTGCTACCCATGATACTTCTCTTGAAGATAATGTTGATGAAGGTAAATCACATGTTCACCAAAAGTATGTTGAAATTGGTGACTCGTCAAGTGCTCCGCTTAATTCTCCATGCAATTTGGCAAATGAAGATTCCTCTATGGATGTCCTTACCGATTCTTCAATAGCACGTTCACCAAATTCAAATCATTCATTGATTACTCGAGCATGTGTTGATATTTTGAAGCCTAATCCAAAATATGTCAATTTACATATGATGGAGAAGCTGAACAATGTACGCTATACTTTGAAACGTCTAGGGTGGTTGGTGGCAATGAAAGAGGAACTTGAGGGATGGCATTGGAATAAAACTTGGACTCTTGTTCCACATCCTTCAAATACTAATATTGTGGGATGTGGATGGATTTTCAAGTCTAAGTTAAAGGCCAATGGTAAATTAGAAAGATTAAAAGTAAGATTGGTCACTAAGGGATAAAATCAAGTAGCAGAAGTAGATTTCCTTGAGATTTTCTCACCAATTATTCGACTAGGAAGTATAATAACCATCCTCACCATTGCTATTGTTAAAGGTTGGCCCATCAAACAATTAGACGTTAAAAATGCCTTCTTAGATTTTCTGTCGCAACCTATTATATGAAGCAAATGCCAAATTTTGAGGACAAAAAAATCATCTATCTTATGTTTGCAAACTAAAGAGAGATTTGTATGACCTTAAGCAAGCACCAAGAGCACGGTTTGATCATTTTAAAACATTTCTTTTGGAATCCGATTTCTTTTGCAATATTGTAGATCCTTCATTGTTTATTAAAAAATTAGATCGTGGCATTCTAGCTTTGCTTTTATATGTAGATGACATGATTGTTACAAGTGATGATCCAAAATTGCTTGATGGGTTTATCTCTACATTGAGAAGCGAATTCGCAATGAAAGATATGGGCCCGTTACACTATTTTCTAGGAGTGGAGGTTAGAATATTCTCCGGTAGCCTTTATCTGTGTCAATAACAATATGCTTTGTCAATTCTTAAACGTGCACAAATGGAGGGTCGCAAGCCAGTTTCCACACCTATGGTTGTTAGTTCTCATTCTAATATGGGTGTAAGACTATTTTTGGATCTTATGTTATATTGAAGTATCATTGGAGCTCTTCAATATCTCAAGATTACATAGCCGAATATTTCATATGCAATCAATTTTGTTTGTCAATTCATGCATCAACCTACCATAAGTCATTTTCAAGTTGTGAAGCGCATTTTACGTTATGCCAAATGCACAACAAATCGAGGCATCAAAATCTTGTCCATGTCAACTTTGGATTTGTATACCTTTTGTGATGTAGATGGGGCAAGTTGTCGCTTGACTCGACGATCAACTATTGGATTTTGTACTTTCTTAGGTAGCAATCGTATATCATGGAGAGCTAAGAAGCAATGAACAGTTGCTCGATATAGTGTCAAGGCAGAGTATCATGCAATGGCATTAACAGTTGTAGAGATTACATGGATATCATTTCTTTTGAGAGATTTGGGTATTCATCTTTCTAGTCCAAAAATATTATTTTGTGATAATAACAGTACACTTTATTTGTCGATTAATCTAGTGTTCCAAGCAAGAACTAAACATGTCAAATTAGATTATTATTACGTGCAAGAAAAAGTAGCTCCTAGCATACTTGTGATTAAGTATGTTCCATCTGTGCATCAAATTGCTGATCTCTTCACGAAATTGTTGTCTAGAAACGCATTTGGAAACTTATGTTGCAAATTGGGAATTTGGAACTCTCCTATTCTAAATTTGAGGGGAAGTAAATGTATTGATTTATCAATTACTGAAGAAGAATTTGGAAATATCAATCAAAATCTAATAAAAAACACAAACGATGTTAAAATCAAGAGGTAGATAACTCTTGTACTATTATGATATCTTCATTTATTATTGGGTTAGTACCCTGAAAAACTCCAAATTGATACATCTGCGACAAATTTATCCCAAACTAATATTTTGACTACGAAAAATCCTAAACCAGTACACCTATGAAAAATTTACCTCAAGTAATCACAAGAAATCCCAAATTGATACACTTGTGACAAAATTACCTTAAACTAGTTTGTTCGACTGCCACAAACCCCAAATTAGTATATTTGTGACAATAACACAAAAAACCACAAAAATGGTATAACTGTAACAAGCAGATAGTAAAATCCTAAACTAGTACACTAGTTCAATGTCACGTGTCATTCAACTCAGTAATTTTATAGTAAAATTTAATGGAAACTAACAGAAGGTAAATTTGTCACGAGTGTACCAATTTATGATAAATTTGTCAAAAGTATACCGGTTTTGGGTTTTTTGTCGTCAAAAAATTAGTTTTTGGTAAATTTGTCACAGATGTACCAATTTTGGGTTTTTCAAGGTATTAACCATTTATTATTTTACAAATGTAACATTTGCGATATCTATATGTCATAGAAATCATGTCAACAATTGTGCGTTGAGATCAAGAATCAAACACTTTTGTTCTTTTAACCACCTTGCTAACTGGAAATCCAATGAAGGAAGCAGAAAAAAAGGGAAAAAGAAGAAGAAGAAATGTCTACATGTAAAAAGGCTGGCACTAATTGGACAACCACATCAATAATTTTTGGCCAAAATTGGCTAAAATGACTATATTACCAAATCTCAAAAGGCTTAGAATTAAATTGACAAATCGTCAAAATATTTATAACTAAATTGAGAAAATTGAAAATTTTATGGTTGAATTGGCTGCTATATAATAAGTCTATGATTAAATTGGCATAATATGATAGGTTTCGGGCTTTTTAGACAATTATCCTGGCCTACTTTCCTCTAATCATTGATTGGTGATAACTACGAACAACATTCATGTTTGTTTAATCTCAATACGAGTAATGCCAACAAATTGTGATGATGATTGGAGGGGGTTTCCCCGAGTCACGTTTCCTTATCAAGATACAAGTTTTCCGAGTCGCTCAGGCTCTGTCCACTAAATAGCTCTTACATGTGGTGGACACATACTAATTTAAGGGCTTGAGAATGGTCCAAACGCCATCCCTAGGAGATAGGTGCGGCCCGGCCCATTTTTAAGGATCTTGGGCCCTAATTTCAAATACTCCCTTTGGTCTACCTCTTTGGCTAGACATCCCGCTCCTTGATTAACCACCCCTCATTTATAGTTAGATGTATCCATAGTCCAATGTATTATTCGGATGTTTTAAGGATATCATTCCACGAAACCTTGACGGGTTGGGGTTTGAATATCAACTAAACATCGGTGCTTTTAGTGAGAAATAAAAAATATATATATTTGGACAAGAATTGGAATCCAGCCTAAAATTAGTATCTCTTTGCGTTGATACTTTTTATGAGACAAACAAAAAATAAATAAATTGGATTAGAATTAAGATCTTTCCTAAAATTAGTATATCTTTGTGAGACAAGAAGAGGAGCGGACATCAATAAGTACGAAAAGCACACTTCCCAAGCCTTTAGAGGCGGAAGTTGTGGACCCATGAATATGTACCTAAAAATCACATGATACAAACTTATAGCATAAGGTCGTGGTATTTGGTTCCCATTACTTCAAAATCAAGAGATTATTCACAAAGGACCATGGACCTTGGTCCATGACTCTTTTCTTCATAGCTTTAGAATCAAAAGTGATGGCAAAAGCCCATTCTGGAAGTTATTTCATGGCAAAGATTCAGTTGAACACATGGAGGAGGAAAATATCCCAAAGACACCTATTAACATAGGCCAAATAATAGTTTGTGAGAAGGGTAATGCTGTGCAGCTTCAGCAGTATAGCAGGGAGAAAAGAAAGAGTAAAATTATAGGAACCTTTAACTCAACCTCTGAGGGTGAATATATGTTGAAATTTCCTTATATCTTAATTAGAGACAAGGCCCTTTCTAGCGAGCTGAATTTAATCCTAGCACCTGCTAGTTCAAATAAGAAGAAACAAAGTGGACAGAAAACTCCCGTAAACAAAAAGATCAAAAGATTCAGTCCCTATAACACTCAAGCAATAGATGAAGACCAACTTCTTGAAACGCCAATCCAAGTATTGGAAGGCTCAGAAAAATGGGCTGTAATGGCTAACCCTAATAAGGCACCAAAGCAAAAATGAAGATTTTAAGTTGGAAATTATTAGAGGTTGGGCACACCCTTAACAGTCTAAGTTTTGAGAGCCTTAGTAGCTTAAGAAAGGCCCACGGTACTATTTCTTATGGAGAGAAAAAACCAAGAAGAAAATATTCATATGTTAAAGAGGCAGTTAAAGTTCTATAAATGTTTTGTTGTTAACCCAACTAGGACAAGGGGAGGCTAAGCAATTATGTGGAATGTATTTATTGCTCTTTCGACTATAAATGCTTCAATTGACTGGATAGATGTTTGTGAAGAGGAGAACTATAAAACTAAAATGAGAGCGACTTTTGTACATGCACCTACAAAAAACCAAGCAAGACTCAGGATGTAGGATGGTATATACAAAATCAGTGCAGAAAATCAATTGCCCTAGCTTTGCATGGGGACTTCAACGAAATCATGTATCATTGTGAAAAAGGAGGCAAAAGATTGGTAGAGCATTATTGACTTCATGCTTTTAGGGAGTTCCTCAATAGCTATGAATTAATAGACCTTGAAAGCAAGGGTTGCGCATTTACTTGGTCTAACAATCGAGAAGGAGAAAAGCTTGTAAAGGAAAGACTTGACAAAGCATTTAGCAACTTGAAGTGGAGGCTAAAATTCCCTGAGGTAGAAGTGTATGCATTACCGACTGTTAGTTCTGACCATAGCCCGATCTCTTGTCTGTCTTTGAAGCCCAAAAGAGGAGAAAGAATTTCAGCTTCAACGTGTTTTGACTGGAAGACAAGGAGTGCATAGGTGTAATCAACAAGACCTGGACTTCAATGACCAAGGACAGTGTAGGTCTTCTGGTCAGAATGGAAAATGTTACCACTGCATTACAAAGCTAGAGTAAGCAAAAATTTTCAAATGGGTATGAAAGATTAAAGTAATTAATGGAAGAGGTTAAGTGCTTAACAAATAGATGATTGCTGAAAAGGAAAAAGAACAACTATAGAAGCTAAAAGATGAAATTGAAAGACTATGGAGTTAGTGTTGACGCCTAAATTTTGATTAGTTTTTTTTAATTAGGCCTTAGTCTCTTTTAATTTTTGTTTTTCCTTTTTCAGATAATAAATAATAAATAACAAAAACAACAAAAAAAAAATTCAATAAAAACACAAAGAAAACAAGAAAAAAAAACAAAGAGCAGCCCATTTTCTCCCTCTCTTCCCCTCCGCATGGGCCCCTACGGCCCATTTTTCTCCTCCTCTAGCCCGGCCCTCTTTGGTCATCTTCTTCCTCCGTTCGCTCTGCAGCACACGCGCAGAGGGTGCGACGCCGGAAGAACGGACGGACGGCGACGCACGTGGGGGGCAGCTGGCGGACAGGTGGCGGATGAGACGCCGGTTCGATCGGCGGAGGCCGTTCAGTGCGAGGGGATCGGCGGTCGAGGCTCCGTCGACCGGTCGCCCCCTTGCCTATAAATAGACCCTCCACCTTCGTCGGAATCCACACACAGAGGAGAGAGAGGAAGCCAGCGAGCTCAAAGAGATCCCCTTGAGAGACTTCAGGGGGGGCTCGAAGAGCAAGCAAGGCAGAGAAGGGTCGCGAGCTCAAGCGACCTCCCACCGAGAGACTTCGAGGGAGGCCGACGACAAGCGAACCCAGAGAGAGAGCGATCGAAAGCGGGCGAGCATCACAAGCTTCCCCCAAGAGACTTCAGGGGAGGCCCGAGCGTTCGCAAGCCCAGATCTGTGAGCAGCTGAAGCCGAAGGAGAGGGGAGGGTTCTGGATCCGCGAAGAGGGGCTGAAGAGGAAAGGAGATTGGAGGAGGTCCCGTGCCCCGACGCCGCCGCGGTGCCAGATCTCGCCGTGCTGCCTCTTTGTCGTCGCAACCGAGACCAAGCCGACGCCGTCGCTGTGACAGGTAACGACGAGTCTCGCTCGCCCCGTCCCCGTCGTCACACCCTCTCTCGAACCCCATCCATCGCTGGATCTCGACCTCAGCGAATCAAGGCCTTCATCGCGGCTCCTACCGCTACGCCATAAGCCCCGTTGTCGATCCAGTTGAGCGGCCGACTACTGGCTTCGACGTCACCGCCGTCGGACGCCGGGCTGCTGTTCGTTTGACCCCCTCTGTCCCTCATCAGCGCCGCGAATCGTCAGATCTCGCGAACTCCAGAAAGCCGGGTCGGCAAAGGGGAAGACGGGTCGAAGTCGGGCGGATCTGGGTTGGCGTCCGGGTAGGGTTTCGCTAGGACCGGGTCGGGCGTGGGTCTGAACCGGGTAGGGTTCCGCCAGGTACCCGGGTCGTCAAGCCGAGTAGGGTTTCGGCCAGCTTGGGCCATTCACGCGTGGGCCGGTTATTATTTGGGCCGGGCTTGTTTTTAAAAGAAAAAAAATAAAACAAAACAATCAAAAAATCCGAGTCGGGCCCGCAACGGGTCTTGGGCTGACGGACCGAGTCGAACCCAACCCGCGGATCCGACCCGGTTCGTTTTTTTATATTATTATAATATAAAATAATATTTTTAAAAATAATAATAATAATAAATAATTTATTTTCCATAAAATAAAAAAAAAATCAAAAATATTTCATATTTTCCAAAAAATGCCAAAAATCCAAAAAAGGCCAAAAATTCATAAAAAAAAAAAGCCAAAAAAACTTATAAAATGCCAAAAAGACTTGTATTTTCTAAAAATACGCCAAAAAATCCAAAAAAAAAATCCCTTTTATGTCCAAAAAAATGAGAAAAAGACCAAAAAAATGTTTTTTTCTCCTAACAAATGTATGGAAAATCCCTCAAAAATCCAAAAAGCCTCAGGGTTTAAACAAGATTAGGTACCGAAAGGGCATTAGTGATTAACTAGTGTAATCAAGTCCCCGATCCTAATTTCTCTGGTTGCGCAGGAGCGAGTATTCCTCCCAATACTTCGTATGGGTTTCTAATCAACCTACCCCAAATCGATTAGTGGCGACTCCATTTTAAAAATCAATTTGCAGGTTAAAAATTCAGACCATTAAGTCGTGAATTGGTGGACTTGGGAGAGTCCGAGCATAATTAAATTCAGCCGAGCCATTAGCCTCCGCCGACGCCCGTACCCGATTGCGGGTGCCGAAAAGAAAAAAAGAGGTCGCGACAGCTTGGCGACTCCACTGGGAACTTGAAGACTTAGGCCGTTTTATCTTGTTTAAATACTTTACTGACTTGTTTTGTTTTTTTTATGCAGGTCAGTACCTTAGAGGTTTATTTTAATTTTGGATTATTTTGTGATTATAAATTGCTATGCATGCTTTACTGTTTTAGCACTACACATGGCACACACAACCCGGCCGCCGGACCTGGGCCGCCATAGGATATCTAGGATGGTGTTAAGAAAGATACGGCCTTGAACGCGAGACTGCGATGTAGAGGTTGCCTTTCTTTTCCCCGAATTTCTTTAGCCGAGGTTAAGAGGGTACGCTGCTAACGCGAGACTGCGACAGGCGAATACCTTTTTAATTTCAACAAACCTTCTGAGTTAGAAATCGAGCCGCACGTCTCATCTGTATGTCTCTGTGCTTGCCATTTCTTTAAAAGCAAAGTAATTTCTTTACTTTTACTTAGTCTTCTTTTATTGGTCCATGGCAATTTAAGGTAGGTTTTTGAGTCCCAGTTTATATGTGATGGGAGAAGACGATATCCAGTTTATTCCCGCTCCCAAAGCAGAGCTCTTCAGATGGTGGGGTCAATTGGACCAATATGCCCAAGAGCGCGTGAAAGCCAAAGTCGGTCATCTCCTATCGTTGATTCAAATCACTGTTCGTCCTGAAGTCATACAAGCCATGGCGCATTTCTGGTGCCCGAAGACAACTACTTTTATGTTTGGTAGGTTTGAGCTAACCCCAACTCTGGAAGAATACAGCATCATCACTAGAATGCCTCTCGAGAATAAGCTTGTCATGCCTTCAACAGGCATCATCCCGTTGCGTGGGTTAGCGCGACTTTTAAGAACTGAAGTTCATATTATGAGGCAAATTCTTGAAAACAACCATAATACCTGCCCACTAGAATTTATGAATGCCTGTTTTCAAAATCAACCTATGACCCAAAAAAGTGAGATTTTCCTCCTGGCCTTTTTCGAGTTCATTATTTTCCCCCATCAAAGAAATGTCATAAGTCCTAAGATGGCATGGATAGTTGATCAGATCTTGAGGGGGCAAAATTATGTCAACATGATTTTAACTGAAACATTCTTGTCCTTTAATCGTTTTAAAGAAAGCACGGAAAAAATCATGCGGGTCTCTCCGGAAATTTTACAAGTCTGGTTCTTTTCCCACCTAAGCGAATTCCAAGGCTTCATGCGATCGTCTGAAACAAATGATTTTAAAAATCCATTACAAAAATTTATGGTTTTAGGACCATACATTCCCAATCAAAGCTGTTTAAATTGGATAAACTTCCTACGAGACCCGGCTCCTGAGGCATTTCAATGGTGTGCCGGTTGGTTCCATGAAAAGAGAGCTCGCTTCGCTTACAAACACCGCCATCCAATTCCGTTGCTCGGCCTCACTGGCACCATTTCCTATTTCCCATATCGAGTGGCACGACAATATGGAGCCCTTCAGGAGACCCCACCGCCTTTCAAAAGGAAGGTCCCTCCACTCCTTTTCACCCACCAAAGTCATGAATACGCATCCGAAATTGACACCATCGAGGAAGCAAGGAGCAGGTGCCATCGTAAAAGAATCATGGTACCTGAAGGGCTTGAGGGACAGGAAAAAGCACACCACGCCTCTGAGTCCTATATCCACAACCATCGTATTCCGACAAAACTGAAGCCATCGGTCCCTCCCCAATCAGCGAGATTAGCCAGCACGAGCAAGCAAAGCTTATGCAAAGGGATTTGGGAATAGACTGGATGCATATCTCAGAGCCAGTTCAAGGAAGCAAGCATCCTCGCAAGAACAAGGCTCCTCGTCGCATATAAAATAGCAATCATGTGCCCCTTAGTGTTAATATCGTGAAAGTTTTGTCCCATTGTTTAGGGACTTTTGTTTAATCTAGTATTTCCTTCTGTCATTTCAATTTCAAGTTTTAGATGTCAGAAGTCTGTGGTCTATAAAATCCTCTTTTGATAAATAATAAATAAATAAAAACAGTTAGACCATTGCCATGGGTCAATCTTTGTTTACTTTCGTACTCATTCATTGTTTTCACGCCGCCAGGTAATTATGAATCGCCGGCCACCAGTCGCCCGTGAGTGGCCTCACACAATAGGGTCCGATCAAAATGATGTACAAAATCGCCTCGCTAATATTGAAGACGGCGAAGGACAGATGTCCATTTTCCTACAACAACTCTCGAGGCAAATGGAATCCGCTCAAGCCAAGCCCAACTCCGTAGCTGCTTTAAGCACCGTTATGACACTGGCAAATTTACCAGAGAATAACCAACACCATAGACAGTTTGAAAAGATCATGAAAAAGTTAAACCAGCTGCAGGGGCAGAATCCCATAGACTTGTCCAATTATGCCGGCATTAAGATCCTTGAAGAGCTTAAAGCATCTGAATGTGAAAGGTATGCTGATACCTCTCGCCCAGAGACCTACTTGCAGGCCTACCTGGTCCGAAGGATGATTCAATCATACCAATCAAGCTTGACTGGCCCCGCCTTGTGATGGTACATTGTCAGGAAGATTAGTCCCCTTAAGACCTGGGGGGAACTAATCCATGTTTTCCACCAAGAATATAATATTGACATCAGCCCTGACATCACCTTGCCTTACGAAGAACCGATGGTCGCGGAGCACGAGGAGCCATTAGTCACTGAGATAGGAGAAGAAGATGTCAATGAAGCCTCGCATGATAAATGGGTGACTGAGCAACATCCTATTGCTGAGAAACTTCCCACTAGGAAAGGCAAGGAGCCCGCAGACAAAGTCAACACTACTCAGAGCCAAAGCATGATGATACGACTTCTCAAGCTTACCACAAGAGCTAAGGTCCAAAGAATGCCAACTCCCATCAACCTAGAGAGCGAGGCTCCACTATCCCTCACTCCCCTTGACAAAGTCCAACTGGCGAAACGAAGGGCCTTACTCAAAAGGTCTGGGCCAGGAGCCAAGAAAAGAAAGCCTAAACAATTCAATCCAGCATCTGCCATTGAGTATGGGCAAAATCTAATAGCCAATGAGCCACCGTGCCAAAACTTCGAGCATTCCCTAGAGTACAACCCTGAAGACTTCCAATCTCTAGGATACAATCCCAAGGACTACCAGTGTTATATAGATGAAATCGGCCATTCATCGTATAACTGCTTTCTACCCACACACAGGGTCGAAAGCCTGTCAGAAGAGGGAACATTCGTCCTTATCCGCTCTAATCCTAATGAACTACTAAGCTTGTCACCTGACCATGAAGATGGCTTAAATGCCTCATCCTCGTTTGGTGATTTTGACCCGGAAGAAAGCAACGAGGTGAACTTGGGAGAATCTAGCTTCTTTGAAGTATTAGAGTTTACCATCACAACGAATATGCAATGGGAAAACCAGTGGCCTAGCCAGGAGACATCAGGCCCGTCTTACTCTCATAGGATCATGACCCCCAGAGGAATGTTGATACCTAATCTCTGCAAATATAATAGCATGACTTGTCCCGTGGCTCATTTGCAATATCTCCACGCTGAAATGAGTCGGTACTATAGCCCGATGTCATTCACAACTCAGGGCTTCCACGAAAGTCTTACAGGATCTGCGTTGTAACGGTTTGTCACAACAGATATCTACCTCATAAAGGATTGGGATGAGTTGTCTTCCGCATTCTTGCATCAATATCAAAGCTAGATTGGAACTGAACGGCCTTGCGAAAACTTGGTTCACTTTAGAAGAAGACCAATGGAGGATTTCCGAGCATATGCAAGGAGGTGGAAGGCTTTTATGATGCAAACCTACCCTCAACTGGCCGAAGAAGAAATGATGAAGCTGTTCATAAGAGCTTTACCTCGCAAGCATCGTTGTTGATTACATGGTTTGCACTTTCGTAGCTTCAATGAAGTGATCCTCTCATGTGAATACTTCGAGTCTACTGAAGGCGAGGAACTCTCAGGCACTTGATTTCAGAACCAACACTATCAAAGTGCTCCTTTTTTATAGGAGTTTTCATGGGTTTTGCTTGTTTTTATAATTTCATGTTTCTTATCTTGTCTAGTGTGCTAATGTTGTATTTTCTATTCCAATAATATAATGTACAGTTCTAATATTTTGTTTTGAGAGCATGAGGCGGTATTCCAAACCAGCCCGGTGATGCTATCCAACCATGAAGAGAAAATATCATCCAAGGAGAATACTAAGGGCTGGGCTTCCTCATGCTTTCTTTCCTCCAAAGATATATACTTTTGAAAACAAAAATATTTCATTACCAAAAGCTTTCGTCAAAATAAGATGTTAAATTTAATCATATTTGTCTTTCTAACTCACCCACTTTGTGTCTCAGAATATCATCCCCATCCCCCTTGACTTAGTGTGATAGGGGGCATTTGAAGCTGGCGCATCATGTGGACTCGCCAAATTCGAAGACACCCTGCCAAGAAAATAGGGGCAAACAGAAAGAATCATCCCATTTCAAAAATGGTGAGTCTTATTCTCTTAATATAATTTTGGAAATGATGTCCTCTCTCTTCTATTTGCAGGAAACGAAAGATAGGACGTAATAGGTACAGGCATACGGTTGAAATCAAGCCGTTCCTAGGAGCTCTACGCACTACATCTCATTCCTATCCAACTCCTTCTCAAAACGGAGCAACATCTTCTTCCCTCAACGTATCCGAGCAACTAGATGCTGTGGTTTCATCAACGAGCTTTTCAGCTTTGACAAGCCAAGAAGTGCAGAAAATGAATTTATTCTCTTCCTTTGAATTGGCTACTGTCAACAGGGAGGAAATCCAAACAGTTGAAGCGGTCTCTAGCCCCCTATTCAAGATGATGACGTTAAGGCCTAGAAACCTCACTTTGTGCTCCAGACACATGTTCTCCCAAGAAGTAATTGCCATCAGAGAATTGGAAGTTTTGATTGTCCATATCAGATTCCATAGAAGCTTGAAGTACATGACTTTGCTCAATGCTACTAATAGTCATATGGTCAAAGATAGAATTCCACAGAAGAAATGCGTTGCAAATCATCAATCGTGTACGCAAGGCCACAAATGAGGAGGACCAATCAAAAGAGACATTAAATTGTGTCAAAGACAAAAGGCGATCATTGACATTCAAATATCCCTAGGAGTCAGCAAATATAAACTCTGGGGAAGGGTAATTTGGTATCGTTTCCAATACTCCTAGTATCTGAACTTACTTTTGACATATTTTCTCCTATTGACAAGAAGCATAGGATTCAAGAAACGAGCTTAATGGTTAATTTGGGAAAATCAAGTGACCCATATCGATTTACCTAACTTGGTATGAAAGGACATGTTGTCCAGGAGCCGAATCGATTAAATGAAAAAAGAAGCACCCTACGGACACCGTCGGCGCCTCTAGCCGAGTGGTACCCGGGAGGAAGCAAAATGGTCCGAAGTCGGGGGTTCGAATCCCCGACGCGGCAAGTAGCCGCTTGGTAGAAAAAAGAAAAGAAAAAAATAATAAAAACTTTTGCTTCTCTTGCGCCTGCAAATTACGAGAGAGTAGGTGACTTAACGGAGTAAAAATTACAGGACTTCATATCCTCCTCGTACTTCAGGTCCACCCAATCATTTGCAAACCAATGAAGGGTAAAGTTGTATCGCTTCCAGTTATTCAACTCTTGAAAAAGTTCATGATTAACACGCTCCTTCTTGTCTGTTGTAGGATCACTATCATCTACAAACCAATGAAGGGTAATGTTGTATCGCTTCCAAGTTATTCGACTCTTGAAAGAGCTTTTGACTAACATGATCCCTTTTATCTGTTGCAGGATCACCTGACCATAAAAAATGCGGATAACAAATCAAGGAAAGACATGTCAAACTCTGACAAACTCTCCTAAGAGAAATGGCGTCCTGAGGGCAAAAGCAGAAAGGCCCGTCAAATCAATGATCAGATTCCCAATCCCTGACTGATCATTCTTGAGTCATGTCCCTACTTAATAGGAGCAATCCATCGACACCCATTTGTGAATAACCCTTTTGATGTTCAAGATTTAACATATTTGGAAACACCATTCTGTTGACCCTTAAAGTTGCCAACAAGGTCTTTTTGAGCAAAAACCATTCATTTGTTTTGAGAGTACAAACTCTCTCATGTTTAAAATGTTGCATGCATTTTCCAAATGGATTTTTGCATGATGATTTTGTCTGTCTAAATCACTGATTCTACAAGGATTATTAGAATAGGCAGCTAAGTGAAGAATACAAGATTGATCGAGCATGCTGAATGAGGCGTGTCAGAATGATGAAAGGCAAGCCATGTCCTACACATAGTCCCCCATCTATACACTTGTGAGATGAGTGCAGAAGATTCCATGACTGCAGGGTAAAGAGTTCTCTCGCGAATTGTACGATAACCACAACAGTGAGAGGCATTTCATTGCTCACCCCATTGAGCCCCATACATTGGTGAAATTTCTGTCCTACCCCCATCAAGAACCACCCCACACTGGGGAAGATCGGAGGCGAAGCAACATCACAAGGTGAGGAGAGATAGAAATTTTCTTGCTCGCACTTGCATCAATCTTCGGGTGTCTTTATTGCATATGAACACTCACGTTAATTTAAGTGCCCTAGAATGACGAAGAGCAATTCTTTCTTTACGCACTTGTATCCATTGTACAACTCAATTGAGTCTGTAAATTCACCCTCACATGGAGGCAAAGCAGAAGCTACTGCCGTTTGAGTAGCATAATCAGAAGCGCCGATAAAAGATGAAGACTCAATAGTCTAACAAAGGCATTTGCTTGAACTTGTCAAGATCAGCTCTCAAGCAATAAGAAAAAAACAGGGGCATAAAAAAGCAGTGTACCTGGTAAAAGCAAGGTCGATGCCCATAAATGAAGAACTGGAATAAAAAATAGGGGCATGAAAAAGCAGTGTGTCTGGTAAAAGCAAGGCCAATGCCCCCCAGTCAAAAATACAGCCAAGAAAAAGTTGATGTTATGGTCCATAGAACCTCCATCTGATAGTGAGAAGAAAGACTGGTAACAAATGCCAAGGCAATCACCAGCTCTCACCCTTTTACACATGAGTCAAGCCTACATTGCATCCCACTGTAAAAAGTCTCTTCAGACTAGGGGCACTTCAATTAACGTAGGATTTCATATGTCTATAAGCATCGCTCGAAGAAGTACGAGCAAGATTATTCTATCTCTTTTCGCAGGATTCTTGACTTGCAAACCTGGAGATGAGCATGCGGCATCTTTTTCATAGAGCCATGACCTTGTTGGTCCCCTTTGATAAGCCATTGACCAAGCCTTCATCACAATTTCAACAAAGACCTCTCACATTGGTAAAGTCGTACCACTCGCGAGAATACTCAGACCCCTGTTGATATGATGATAGTAAGATAGTGTGGTCCTTATAAATCCTGCATCAATGGTCAGGATAGCCTTTTCCATGAGAGTGAGAGAAAAGTCCTTTCAGACTGAAAGTCCTTCATCTGGCGTGCTCAAGACATCTACTTTCTAAATGAAGGTTGTCTTTCAAAATCTTCCCAGTGGAACTCAGATGATGCAAAACTAATGAAATTATCATGCATGAATCCCATTTGAACTCATGAATTTACAGCATATACAATCATGTGTGCATATTGTGCAAATAGCAGACATACTCTTAGAGATCGGAGATATTGCCAGGTAAGCATATCCCTATCCGCATTTGTCTTAAAGTACCTACCACTGTCCAGGTACTCTCTTCTTGACACTCGACCTATTCGAGTCATCCCTTGAGTTTGGGTGCTTACAACTGTCTAAGTATCCTGTTGTCTTTGAGTATTCACCACTTGCCGGGTACTCCTTCTTGACACTCGACCTATTCGAGTTGTCCCTAGAGTATTGATACTTGTGACTAACCAAGTATCCTTTTATCGTTGAATACCTACTGCTGTCTAGGTATCCCCATTGTCTTTGAGTACCGGCCACTGTTCGGATACTCCCTTTTCCTTACACTCGACCTGTTCGAGTTGTCCCCAGAGTATTGATACTTGTGACTGACCAAGTATCACTTTATCTTTGAATACCTACTACTGACTAGGTATCCCCATATCGTCAAGTACCCACCGCCGTCCAGGTACTCCATTTTCATGACACTCAACTGGCCCGAGTTGTCCCCAAAGAATATTAGTAACTGTTCAAGCATTCCGCTGCTTTGTGTGCCTGCGGTTACCCAGGTATGCTCTCTTATCATGACACTTGGACCAGCTGAGTGGTCCCAGGTCGTATCATTACATACTTGTGTTCATCCGAGTATTCCACTAGTTTGTACACCTGCGGCTACCTAGGTGTTCCAGCCCTTTTAAGCGCCTGCGGCAATCCAGGTAAGCCTCATACCACATTCAAGTTTATAATACTAGGAGGTGAGAAACCTTCATGAATATCCAAGGTACGTCCTCAATATTCCAACTTCCAAGAGGGAGGAGACCTCCACGAGTATGCGAGACACGTCCTCGATATTCCCATACCAGGAGGTGAGAAACCTTCATGAATATCTAAGGTACATCCTTGATATTCCCAAATACTAGGAGGTGAGAGACCTTCATGAATATACAAGGAATGCCCTCGATATTCCCCTTTACCAGGAGGTGAGAGACCTTCACGAATATCTCAGGTACGTCCTCGATATTCCCCATTGCCAGAAGATGGGAGACCTTCACGAATATCCAAGGTACGTCCTCGATATTCCCACTACCAGGAGGTGAGAGACCTTCACGAGTATGCGAGGCACGTCCTCGATATTCCCATACCAGGAGGTGAGAAACCTTCAAATATATCCAAGGTACGTCCTCGATCTTCCCCTTTACCAGGAGGTGAAAGACCTTCACAAATATCTCAGGTACATCCTCGATATTCCCCATTACCAAAAGGTGGGAGACCTTCACGAATATCCAAGGTACGTCCTCGATACTCCCACTACCAAGAGGTGAGAGACCTTCATGAATATGCGAGGCGCGTCCTCGATATTCCCAATTACCAGGAGGTGAGAGACCTTCATGAATATGCGAGGCACGTCCTCGATATTCCCAAACTACCAAGAGGTGAGAGACCTTCACGAATATGCGAAACCCATCCTCGATATTTCCACATACCAGGAGATGAAAGACCTTCACGAATATCTCAGGTACGCCCTAATTCTTCCTTCAGAGTTTTGTACTTGTGATCATCCAAGTACCCCTTGGATACTTGTGATCATCCAAGTATCCTCCAAGAGTTTGTACTTGTGATCATCCAAGTACCCCTTCGATGCTTGTGAATATTCAGGTATCCTTCAAGAATTTGTACTTGTGATCATCCAAGTACCCCTCCAATGCCTATGATCAGCCAAATGCCCCTTTTGATGCCTACAAAGGCCCAAATATCCTTCAGGTTAGTACCTGTGAATATCCAGGTACTCATTGATATGCCTGTGAATGTCCAGGTATCTTCTAGAATCGATGCCCTGAGAAAGGTCGGAGCATCCTCCCGAGAAAGGTCGGGTTCCAATTGGTGTCTTCGACAGAAGTCAAACACCCCACAAATCGATGCCCTGAGAAAGGTCGACGCATCCTCCCGAGAAAAGTCGGGTTCCAATCGGTGTCTTCGACAGAAGTCGGACACCCCACAAATCGATGCCCTGAGAAAGGTCGGCGCATCCTCCCGAGAAAGGTCGGGTTCCTACTGGTGTCTTTGACAGAAGTCAGACACCCCAACAAATATGATGCCCTGAGAAAGGTCGGCGCATCTCCCGAGAAAGGTCGGGTACCAACTGGTGTCTTCGATACAGATCAGGCACCCACAAATAGATGCCCTGAGAAAGGTCGGCACATCTCCTGTCACGGCGACCGAAGAAAGGTTCGGGTCCTGGGAAGGCAATTCCTCGTCAAGGCGACCAAAGAAAGGTTCGGGTCCTAGACAAACAACTTATTGCTCTAACAGGCGACCGAAGAAAGGTTCGGGTCTTGGGAAGGCAATTCCCCGTCAAGGCGACCGAAGAAAGGTTCGGGTCCTAAGCAAACCACTTATTGCTCTAACAGGCAACCGAAGAAAGGTTCGGGTCCTAGACAAACCACTTATTGCTCCAATAGGCGACCGAAGAATGGTTCGAGTCCTAAAGAAGCGATCTCCTCATGCAATAGGTAAGATGACGCCTTGATACTTGCCAAAACTCGGGGTTCACACCCTATTTCACTCACACCCGGTAAGTAACTACAGGTATCTTCTTATCTGTCTTAGTATGTGTAATGTTATATTGCTAATTTTCTGCATAGGACACTAGGTCCCAAATAAGATATAATCTATTGCATATTTATAGATAAAATTTAGGTATCAGATTTGTCTTTGAATGCAACCTCTGCGAACTCACCTTCAAAGAGGGGCAGCTGTTGACGCCTAAATTTTGATTAGTTTTTTTTAATTAGGCCTTAGTCTCTTTTAATTTTTGTTTTTCCTTTTTCAGATAATAAATAATAAATAACAAAAACAACAAAAAAAAATTCAATAAAAACAAAAAGAAAACAAGAAAAAAAACAAAGAGCAGCTCATTTTCTCCCTCTCTTCCCCTCTGCATGGGCCCCTACAGCCCATTTTTCTCCTCCTCTAGCCCGGCCCTCTTCGGTCATCTTCTTCCTCCGTTCGCTCTGCAGCACACGCGCAGAGGGTGCGACGCCGGAAGAACGGACGGACGGCGACGCGCGTGGGGGGCAGCTGGCGGACAGGTGGCGGATGGGACGCCGGTTCGATCGGCGGAGGCCGTTCAGCGCGATGGGATCGGCGGTCGAAGCTCCGTCGACCAGTCGCCCCCTCGCCTATAAATAAGCCCTCCACCTTCGTCGGAATCCACACACAGAGGAGAGAGAGGAAGCCAGCGAGTTCAGAGAGATCCCCTTGAGAGACTTCAGGGGGGGCTCGAAGAGCAAGCAAGGCAGAGAAGGGTCGCGAGCTCAAGCGACCTCCCACCGAGAGACTTCGGGGGAGGCCGACGGCAAGCGAACCCGGAGAGAGAGTGATCGAAAGCAGGCGAGCGTCGCAAGCTTCCCCCGAGAGACTTCAGGGGAGGCCCGAGCGTTCGCAAGCCCAGATCTGTGAGCAGCTGAAGTCGAAGGAGAGGGGAGGGTTATGGATCTGCAAAGAGGGGCTGAAGAGGAAAGGAGATTGGAGGAGGTCCCATGCCCCGACGCCGCCACGGTGCCAGATCTCGCCGTGCTGCCTCTCTGTCGTCGCAACCGAGACCAAGCCAACGCCGTCGCTGTGACAGGTAACGACGAGTCTCGCTCGCCCCGTCCCCGTCGTCACACCCTCTCTCGAACCCCATCCATCGCTGGATCTCGACCTCAGCAAATCGAGGCCTTCGTCGCGGCTCCTACCGCTGCGCCACAAGCCCTGTCGTTGATCCAGTTGAGCGGCTGACTACTGGCTTCAATGTCGCCGCCGTCGGACACCGAGCTGCTGTTCGTTTGACCCCCTCTGTCCCTCATCAGCGCCGCGAATCGCCAGATCTCGTGAACTCCAGAAAGTCGGGTCGGCAAAGAGGAAGACGGGTCGAAGTCGGGCGGATCTGGGTTGGCATACGGGTAGGGTTTCGCTAGGACCGGGTCGGGCGTGGGTCTAAACCGGGTAGGGTTCCACCAGGTACCCGGGTCGTCGAGCCGGGTCGGGCGCACCTCACCCGGGTAGGGTTTCGGCCAGCTTGGGCCATTCGCGCGTGGGTCGGTTATTATTTGGGCCAGGCTTGTTTTTAAAAGAAAAAAAATAAAACAAAACAATCAAAAAATCCGAGTCGGGCCCGCAACGGGTCTTGGGCTGACAGACCGAGTCGGACCCAACCGCGGATCCGACCCGGTTCGTTTTTTTATATTATTATAATATAAAATAATATTTTTAAAAAAATAATAATAATAAAATAATTTATTTTCCAGAAAATAAAAAAAATCAAAAAATATTTCATATTTTCCAAAAAATGCCAAAAATCCAAAAAAGGCCAAAAATTCATAAAAAAAAAAGCCCAAAAACTTATAAAATGCCAAAAAGACTTGTATTTTCTAAAAATACGCCAAAAAATCCAAAAAAATCCCTTTTATGTCCAAAAAAAATGAGAAAAAGACCCAAAAAATGTTTTTTTCTCCTAACAAATGTATGGAAAATCCCTCAAAAATCCAAAAAGCCTCAGGGTTTAAACAAGATTAGGTACCGAAAGGGCATTAGTGATTAACTAGTGTAATCAAGTCCCCGATCCTAATTTCTCTGGTTGCGCAGGAGCGAGTATTCCTCCCAATACTTCGCATGGGTTTCTAATCAACCTACCCCAAATCGATTAGTGGCGACTCCATTTTAAAAATCAATTTGCAGGTTAAAAATTCAGACCATTAAGTCATGAATTGGTGGACTTGGGAGAGTCCGGGCATAATTAAATTCAGCCGAGCCATTAGCCTCCGCCAACGCTCGTACCCGATTGCGGGCGCCGAAAAGAAAAAAAGAGGTCGCGACAGTTAGGAGGAGATGTATTGGGGAATGCGTTCGAGGATTAATTGGCTTAATTAGGGGGATGAAAACACACAGATTTCTCATGCCACTACTTTACAAAGGAGAACTGAACAAAATCTCAATGCTAATGGACTCCATAGGCCATTAGACTCAAGACTAAGAACAACTGAAAAAAAATAAACATGATTTCTACAGAGAGCTTTCTTGCTCTATTAGATTTCGAGACTTTACTCCATTGCTAGAATACTGCACCTGTCGTGTAAAGGAGGAAACATATTTGAGGCTGTTAGAAGAAGTAACACTAGAAGATGTGAGGCAAGCAACATTTCAACTTGGAACATCAAAAGCACCGGGTCCAAATGGTTTAAATGGCTAGTTCTTTCAACACTATTGGGAAGACATGAAACTGGAAATATTTTCAAAGGTGAGTAAATTTTTCCAAATCGGAGTGCTAAATCCTCAATTGAATAGAACTCTTATCTCATTGGTGCCAAAAGTAAAGAACCCAAATAAGCTGGAACAATTTAGACTTATAAGTTTGTGCAATTTTGCATACAAGATCATTTCTAAAGTGCTAGCAATTAAGTTGAAACCATGCTTCCAGATTTGATCAAAATTAAACAAAATGCCTTTGTAGGAGGTCAGCAAATCCAAGATAATATCCTAGTTGTCCAGAAGGTTTTATACCAACTACGGGTTCGAAACAAAGAAAACAAATTCCAAGCTATATCAAAGTTAGACATGCAAAAGGCATATGATTGGATTGAATGGGATTTTCTGGAGGCATGTATGATTAGAATGGGGTTTAATGAAAGATGGGTGAATTTGATCATACCATGTGTTACGACAACCTCATTAAATATTAAATTGAATGGAGAACCCTTGCCTTACAAGAGGAATACGGCAAGGGGACCCTCTATCCCTATACTTATTCATATTAGTAGCCAACTTCCTATCAATGTTGATGAAAAAAGCTATGAACGATGGCACCAAGATAAAATTAAACGGGTATTGCCCAATACTATCTCACATATTCTTTGTAGATGATTTAATCTTCTTTCTAGATGGAAAACTGCAGGAATGTTAAAACTTGGATGCAATACTACACCAATATTGTTTTGCTTCAGGCTAAGCAATCAATTTGAATAAGTTGGGCATATATTTTAGCAAGGATTACCCTAATGAATAAAAGGGAAAATAGCAAGAGAGATAAGAGTCCCGAAGATATACGAGATTGGAAAATACTTAGGCATTCCTTCTGATTAGGGAGCATCCAAAAAATAAATGTTTGCTTGGATCCTGGTAAGAGTTAACATGAAGTTGGAAGGGTAGAAAGAGCACTTACTGTTTAAAGCAAGTAAAGAAATCCCAATTAAAATAGTAGTCAAATCATTACCTCAATATGTGATGTCCATTTTCAAGATACCAATTTATGTATGTTAGGCAATTGAGCAAAAAGTAGTAGCATTCTAGTGGAAGAACCAAAGCTCTAAAACAAGAATACACTAGAGGAAGTAGGAATGACTAAAGCAAAGAAAAGACATGGATAGCCTTGGATTTAGGGACTTAATATCCTTTAACAAGGCAAAGCTTGGCAAATAGGCTTGGCGATTAGCATAAGCCCCTTTCCAATTTGTGTAGTCAAATCTTAAAAGGAATCTAAGGGCCTACATGGTAACGTTTCTATTTCTCCCGATTTCTGTTCTTTTGTTCCCCGAAACAAAAAAAGAACAGAAATCCGTTTGGTAACGCCAACTTATTTTTCTGTTCCCCGGAATAGAAAATTAGCCTAGGAATAGTTTTGGAACAGAAACAAGAAGTAAAAAAAAACTTGCTTCTTGTTTCCGGGAACAAAAATAAGAAACAACTTATGTTTTCCCCTCAATAGAAAATCCTAACTTCTCTTTTGCTCCCTTCTCAGCTCACGCCTCTTCTCAGCTCACCTCTCCCTTCGTCCGCTTGTGTCTCTCCAATCTCATCACCTACGGTCGCCTCTCACCTGTCCCGTCGCCGCCGGTCCCGTCGTCGCCGGTCCCGTGGCCTCCAGTCCCGTAGCCTCCGATCGACTCTCTCCGGTCCCATGCCCATAGCCTTTGGTCGCCTCTCTCCAATCCAGTCACTGCCTCTCTTCGGTCCGTCGTCTCCGCTCGCAGTTCTCTTTGGTGGCATCGCCTCCAATTTAGTCACCTCTCTCAGAGCCAATTACCTCCAGTCCTGTCACCTCCGCCTCTCTTCAATGTTGTCATCTCTAATCTCGTCGTCTCTGGTCGCTTCACTTTGGTCACGTCGCTGTGGTTGGGTCGCCTCTCTCCGATCCTGCCGCCTCCAGTCCCGTCGCCTCCGATCGCCTCTTTCCGATCCCGATGCCTTTAGTCTTGTCGCCTCCGGTCACCTTTCTCCGGTCGCATCACCTCTGGTCGCGTCGCCTCGTGGTCATCTTGTCCTAAATTAGGTTTGTTGCTTTGATTCATTCTCATTGTACCTGTTCTAGTGGTGATTCTTACTTTTTCTGAAGTTGAATTCACCGCCTCCAGTCCCGTCACCTCTAATCGCCTATTTCCGATCCTATTGCCTCTAGTCCCATTGCCTCTGGTCACCTTTCTCCAGTCGTATCATGTCTAGTCACGTCGCCTCGTGGTCGTCTTGCCCTAAATCAGGTTTGTTGCTTTGATTCCTTTTCATTGTAGCTATTCTATTGGTGATTCTCACTTTTTTTGAAGTTAAATCGTGTCGCCTTAGTCACGTCACCTCTATTTGTGCTTGCCTCTCTCACGTTGCTTCCCTCGTGCTTGTGTCGCCCTTGAGAGAGGCAAGCACAAATAGAGCTAATATTGATGAATAGCACCAAAATTCGAGTGCACTTTTCTCTATGCTTCTTTGTCTCTCAAAACTAGTAGGAGTATGAAATGAAATGAGATAGTTGTGTATGTGTGTGCGTGTGCGTGTGCGTGTGTGTGAGTAGTTGAAGTTGTCGATGCTCTGTTTTAGCGATAGGCTGTGATAAAGGCTCTGTTTTAGCCAATCCAAGTTACTATATTAGGAAGTCACTTAACCAAATAAAAATGTCGGCATTATGACAACTCATAATCATTGTTTTCTCCGATGCATCATAAATCCTTATGTTGAGAATGCTTCATACCTCAGTCTTGGAATCTATCCCATAGATACAAAACACGTTCTTTAAAGGTGGCCTCTCTCAAGGTGTACATGAATTTAAAATAGGTTCACCATGATATGACCTAAAACAACGAGCATCTGAAATTCTATCGAAGGGACAGAAAAAAAATACAGCAGTGGTTAAGCGACCAGTTAAGAGATTCATTTTCAACCTAAAGTTTTTATATTTGTTATAATGAATCATATCCCACAATAAATCAATAAAGTGACAGTTAAGAAGTCCATATGCACTTTTAGAGGAATGAAAACAAACTGATAGTTAGAACACGAAGGCTGAAGGAATTAATTAACAAATTTATGGTGTGGAAGTTACATGCTCTTGTGTCGAAGTTGAGTCTCTGTCAATGATCACAACAAGACTAGGGGTTGTATAGGGCAAGCGTGGTATGTTTAGATGGCAATGTACGACCTACACAGAAGCTGCAATGACTGAAGGTACAGTGGCATTTACACATTGAAAAGCAAAAAGTAACTCAAAGTGAAAAGGGCATTCCTCCAAGTGCACTAAGGAACATTTCAGGTTCTAGATTATGACACAAAAGGACAAAGATACTGACATTTTTAGGAACTTTTATGCATTGGGTAGTTGTCCAAGGTTTTGAGTTGGATCCATTGATTCTGGTTTGATGCTTATAGCTGCTATAATGACATTTTTATGCACTGAATAGCTATCCAAGGTTTAAAGATAATATCATCCTATAACTGGATTTATTATTTGTGTTTCTCATTAGTCTAAAAAATGGTGATGAGAAAATAAGGAAGCAACATGTTGCACTCTCTTTTTGGTGTGATAGTAGCAAGGCTGAATTCTTCTCTCTTTTTTTGGTTACCCAGGGAATCCCGTATAGCTGGTAGCCGGCGGGTAAATCCTAGAGCGACGCTAGCGGAGGACCCACCACCCGACGTCGCGCTTAAAACCCCGTGCGTCTAGCGGGATTCGAACTCCTCACCTCTTCGCAAAGGATCAGCAGAACCTTATCCAACTGAGCCACCTCAGGCGGTGGTAGCAAGGCTGAATTCTTGTTACTCAATGATTGGAAGAGAAAAAAATAATGCCAACCACTGGGTTATATTGTAGTTACTTCATTTTCAGTAGTTAAAGTAACTCTTGGAGTGCATGCTTCATGAACCCAGCTTAATCCTGGGGACAAGCTATGACTTCATATTAGAAAGAAAGTGGTTTTCCATCTATTTAATTGTCTTGAACTCATATGATGCTCAACTAGTGAAGGTTACATGGCATCCCAAAAAGAGGCATTCACTGCAAAGTGGACTGAGCCTTTAACCAACTTGTACGTCAATTTGTTGGTAGAAGAGGTCAAAAAGGGAAATCGCACATCTTCTACTTTCAACAAAGCAGGGTGGAATAACATATGGACAAAATTCAATAAACAAGCAGGGCTCCAATATACTCAAGTACAATTGAAGAACAATGTGAACAAATTGAAAAAACAGTATGGTAGTTTCAAGAAGCTTCTTTCACAATCTGAATTTAGCTGGAATAGTGTGAACAAAACGGTTGTTGTTAATGATCCAAGTATATGGAAACCTCACGTCAATGTATGATTTAACCTTTGGTCATTTTAAGATCACTATAGATGTACATGGCAAGATGTTTAATTGTATTGCCGATATATGTCATCATTGTAAATATTGCAGGATAATATTAAGTGGGCAAAATTCAATAATGATGGGTTTCCTCAATATCCTAACTTGTGTATTGTATTTGGTGATACATATGCTACTGGGGAGCATGTAGCAGGAAATGCCGAAGATTTGGTGATGTCGGACGAACTTGGCATTGGTGGTGATGATGCAGACAATGGACGAGAGGACTTAAGTGAACACCATATTAATGAGGGAATTTTCATGTCTGACAAAACTCCTACTCTAGTTCATAACAAACATAGGATGGATAAAACTCCAAATAGTAAGAGGAGAACGAGGAGTCACTCATTTGGTGTTACTAGCACCTGCAAAGCCATACAAGAATGATCAAAACTAGGGCTAGTCAATCTGTGAGTGGTTCTGTCAACTCACAAGTCACATCACCACCTGTAGACCCATTCTCTGTATTTGCCGTGATTGATGTCCTAGTTGCCATGCCTACGTGATGTCCTAGTTGCCATGCCTACGTTGGAGCAGGATCTTTACACAAAGCAGTGGAACGAGCATGCATTAGTGCCGCGTGGAGGGAGGCTTTTATCAAATCCCCAACTGAAATGAGATATGGACTTCTCCAATGTCTTTAGTAGAAGATAGGAAATGTATCGTGGATTACGTGGAGTTTTATTAGACTATGTTTTTTATGTTGTTGGTTGTTATTTTGTTATTTAAGATATTAATATTGAGACTTTTGCATTTGTGTGGTGGTTTGGATATGATGGATTGTATTGAATTTTTATATTTGGTTTGCTTTCACTCTATTACTTACGTTATTGGTTTCTATTGTTTTTTTTTTTTTACATATATCTATATTGATATTGTTGTATTTGTGTGATGGCATAGGTACTATGGAAGAGGGATCAAATAATGTGTTTAATGGAAAGGTAGCAACAATTGAACGGTATTTGGATGAATTTGATATTAACATAATAATAGCATGATTATGTCTTGTTACTTTGGACATGTCTGTGCATATGAAAGAACTTATTAGGGACAATAAATTATCAGGAGCCGAATGGGTAAGGGAAATTGTTTACGAACATTCAAATAGGTATATGAAGCATTCATGTTAGAAAGACATGTTTTTCTTAACCTATGTGATGTAATGAGGGTAAGAGGCTGGCTGAAAGATAGTCGATATGTAAGGGTAGATGAACAAGTTTGGATTTTTTTTTATCTATGTTTAGTCACAAAAATTCCAATAGAGATTTATGTGAGAGATTTCAACGTTCGGGAGAAACAATCAGTAAGTATTTTACTATAGTATTAAAAGCATTTCTCAAATTATCAAAAGAGATTATCAGGCCACCTTCCTTTGATATTGTTCCAGAGGAGGTTCTTATCAATCCTAACCATAGACGTTACTTCAAGGTATGATTTTTATATCAATTTTACATTATTAAAATATATATAGCTGATAATATTGTCTAACACTATACTTTTATAAAATCACAAGGCTGCATTGATGCTGTTGATAGCAGCCACGTTAATGCATTCGTCCTTATATCACAGCAAATCCCATATAAAGGCAGGAAAAGGGACTATCACTCAAAATGTGATGTGTGCTTGTTCGTTTGATATGAAATTTACTTTCGTATATGCTAGGTGGGAAGGATCTGCCAATGATTGTTGGGTTCTCTCGGCAGCACTCGAGACTCCTTGACTGTAATTTCCTCAACCACCATTAGGTATTTGCTTTGTCTATATCAAGTGATTTTCTTTATGATTGTATAGCTATTGCATATCATAACAAATTTATGTATATATTCTTGTAGGCAAATACTATGTAGTAGATTCTGGTTATGTAGCATTTCCAAGATATTTAACTCCATTTAAAAGTGACCAGTATCATATGAATAATTATAGGGGTAGAAGGAGACGGCCCAGAACAGCAAAAAAATTGTTCAACCATAAGCATTTTTCATTGAGAAATGTCATCGAGAGGTCATTTGAGGCATTAAAAAATCGCTTCTCCATTTTGAGATACATGCCTCCATTTTCAATTCGAAAGCAAGCATTTATTATAATTGCATGTTGTACTCTCCATAATTATATTCGCGACCAAGATAAGATGGACAGGAACTTTGCCCTATATGGAGATCTAGAGTATCCATTTGGACCTACACAAGACAAGGTTATAGATGATACATCACATGATGAGGCGGCTGAGATAAACATGATCAAGAAAAATTTTGCAAATATGATGGTAAAGGATCACAATATACAAAAGATTCCATGACTTTTTATTTCCAACTTTTGCGATGTGTTTGTAAACTATTATGAATATATTTCTATTAATAGTATTAAGGTCATACAATTCTATCTCCATGAGCACAAATGACATTGAATGCATCATAAATGTGGACAAACAAAAGAGAAGCAGATTGTAAGCTATTGTATAGTCGACACTTCATGACCTACAAACCACCATCTGAAGCTTACATCCTAGTCAAGAAAGAAAAAAAGCAAAAGAAGAGAGGAGAAACGCCTCCCGTCATCAAAATTAGCCAAAACCTTATAAGCTTATGTGAAACACGAAAATAAAATAGTTTGTAATTCGGAAGACGCAAGGTAAAAAGTAGCATCAAGATGTGATGCATCGACAGCTCAAAATGCAAGAGACCGAGGTCTTTACTAGGTGTTTCAGGAGCATACTATGAACTAATGCATAATGACAGCAAAGCCATGCCATGCATGCACCATTCTGATAGTTGGAAATTTCCAACCCCAACCCGACATCCATGTCGAGATTAGAAGACTAATCCTCAAGCCACGCATGCACTAGAATTACATTTTTTTTTTTTTTAAAGAGTAAAAACTTAGTCCCAAGGAAATCACTACAAATTAATTTGGCTGACATTATCCCTTGTGCTTTTTTTGCAATATTTGCTATACCAAACATTAAAATTCGAAAAAAAATATATATATTATTGAGAATTATAGTTCAAAACTTCAGTTTGCGAATACTAATTCCAACAAGGTGCCACCTAAATTCAATAGGCTATAAACTACATGAGTAAAGATCCTCACACACAGATATAAGATAATAGCTCAAGTTCCATAACATAGCCTAAATTCAATAGGCTATGTTACAGGTTCATCTTCGACTAGAATTCTTACACCTAAGCAAATGTATTATTAATGTAATAATATTTTGATATTGTCATTTTTATATAATCTCTAATCTATTCTTTTTTCTTATTTTTAATTTTTTTTAAAATTTAATTTGGAATAGAAATTTTTAGGCTCGTACCAAACGTGTTTGTTCTTTTTCTATTCTAGAAATAGAAATTTTATGCAGTTACCAAACGCATTCTTTTACTCAAAAATTGTTCTCAGGAATAGAAATAGAAAAGAACTATTTCTGAAAAGAACTATTTCTGAAAAGAAATAGTTCCCCGGAATAGAAACGTTACCATGTGCAGCCTAATTACCCAAATAAGAGCTTCTAGAAAGCAGAGAATGGATCTAGATCTTCTTGGGGATGACAAAATATATTAATGGGGAGAGCAACAATTGAAGACTCGGTAATGTGGGCAGTAAGGAATGGCAAAAACATTAACATCAAAGAAGACAAATGGCTCAAAAAGGGAGTTATAGAGGACTAGCCAATGTCAGAGAACCAACAAAGGTTGTAGAATTGATAAATCATGAGGAAAAGACATGGAAAAAACCAATCTTGCCTAGATTATTTTATGAACATGCAGTGAATGAGATTCTCACTGTCCATATCAGTCCACGAACGACCAAAGACAAGCTAGTGTGGACTAGTACGAGGGAAGGGGAGTACATTGTAAAGAGTGGCTACAACGCTCTTTACTAATACAAATTAGGCATCTACCTCATATCAAACTCCAAATAAATTATGGAACAAGGTCTGGAACATGAAAACTCCCCACAAAATTAGAAACTTTATCTGGAAATTATGCCAAAATGCCCTCTCAAGGAAAACTTATACAGAAGGAAGATTATACTGGATTATGTTTGCCAAATTTGTCAAGTGCATGCTGAAACCTAGAGCACTTATTCCTTCTAGTGGATGACGATAGTGTGGGATGACCTTACACTAAAAATCCAAATATCTAAGGGTGTGTTTGGTTCACTATTCTTAAGGGGCTTTCAGCCTCCCAAACCACTTGGGGAAATGCTGGACCATTTGGCAACCATTTCACTTTAAAGTAAAAACCATCATTGGGAAGGCTAAAAGCCCAATGCTAGTAGGGACTAGGGCCCCGTTTGGTTCAACATTCTCAATGGGCTTTGAGCCCCCAAAGCCCCTTGGGAAAAATATTAGGTGTTTGGTTCAGCATTCTGAGGTCTTATTGGCCAAATACTTGCCTTTGAAATGTTGAAAGCCCAAAGCAGGTGTGTGGACCTACTTTGGGCATTTAGCATTTTCAAAATGCTACTCCTCTCAATTAATAAATTTTGGCTAGTTGCCTATTTTACCCTCAAAATATTATGAAAAGTCCAATTTTACCCATTTATAAAACAAAACCCTAACTCTCTCTCTCTCTCTCTCTCTTTAGAAAGCTTTCATCTGCTCTGCTCTCAACTCCATCACGCGACGGCCGATCTCTCTTCTTCGTCTCTCTCTCTCTCTCTCTCTCTCTCTCTCTCTCTCTCTCTCTCTCTCTCTCTCTCTCTCTCTCTCTCTCTCTCTCTGCGATTCGCTTGACAACTTTCGTCTTTGGGCGAGAAGGGTTCGTCTTCGATGGTACCTTTTGCTCTCAACTTCATCAGGCAAAAAGTATGCAGCAACAACTAATGTGCTATTTTTTTCAGATCCTTGCCTTCTGCTCTTGCATAGGTAAAACATCCCTGATACTCCTGTGAGGGAAGAATTTCGTTTGACGAACATCTGATAAAGACCGAAGGTTGTCGCAACAAGCGAGTGAATCCGAGTTTAGGATCTTCTACCCTCTTGACCCTTTCTCGCCCCTCAAAAGATCCGTTCTCTGCGTGGTTCTTCGAGGTATCCTTTATTGATTTTTTCTGTTTTTGGGTTGTATTTGTATCCATGAATACTTTCTCTCTTGTACC
The DNA here is from genome assembly GCA_016097605.1 of Eucalyptus guilfoylei. NCBI lineage: Eukaryota > Viridiplantae > Streptophyta > Magnoliopsida > Myrtales > Myrtaceae > Eucalyptus > Eucalyptus guilfoylei. The sequence continues at coordinate 29,227,053 of CM027868.1, read as the reverse complement.
CGTTGGGGTTGTGATTTTGCCTTGGAGACGTTGAATTTTGTATTCCCGTTGATTTATTTTTGAGGTCAGAAAGTGCAAAGAATGAACTTTGTCAAAATGCCACGGTGGGTGTGATGGTTTGTGTTGTGGGTGTTAAGTAATTGCAATGGACGAGATTCGGTTTAGTCATTTTTCTTTTGTGGGGCTTTGCATAAGTCACTGCCGGTTGAGGAATTTCTCTCTATCTCTGGCTGATAGTGGAGTAATTGTGCAGAAACTCGTTAATCTTTGAGGGGGTTTTCATTGAATTATTGGTTTCACGTATGTTTATGCCCCTCTTAAGATGAAGCGGTTCTATTAGGAAGCTGCAATAGAGGTCAAACGTTTAGTAATTATTGTGAATAGGTCAACGTTCATCTTCCTATTTTTGTGTGCTATTCTCAAATTGTCAAATATGAATTGACGGAATACACTCGTTTATACTCGTTTGTTTATATTCTTCATTCGGAATGGTTCATGGTTAATCTTGTTTGTTTGTGTCTCTTAAATTTGTTCATGTCACTTTACTAGTAGATGAGTTCATCAAAGGAAAAGGCATTTTGGAGTTCGGAAAATGTAGAAACATTTTGTAAATTGTGCATCGAACAAATTGAAAAAGGCAATCGTCCTAAAAACAACAAAAGAGATGGATGGGCAGTCATAATTAGTAAGTTTGAGGAGCTAACAGGCAAAAAGTATGATAAACAAGAAATAAAGAGTAAGTGGGATAACCTCAAGGAAAAAGGGAAAAGATAGAGGTCATTGCTTTACAATGAAACTGGACTAGGATAGGATTCAAGGAAGAAAACCATTGATGTGAGTGATGAATGGTGGGAGAGTAAAATTCAGGTTTTCTTCACATCTTTTTTTACTTTCGTGTTAAGCTCACCTTTAATGATACAACTTATACAAATGCTTCATTATAACAGGCCAATCCAAAGTTTAAGGCTTTTAGGATGAAAAGCATACATCTTGATCTTCAAGTAAAGTTAGATATGATGTTCAAAGATATAGTTGCTACTGAAGGAATCACATGAAATTCTTCACAAGGTTTATGTATTAATAATGATGTGAAGGCCACACAACCTGGTATCGATGATGTTGTAGGGTCTACTGATGAAAACTCAGAGGATCATATGGATGAAACCATTGTTGAACCAACTGAAACTCAAACCCGTAAAAGAGCTGCACAGACTTCAAAGATGTAAGCTCGAGGAAAGAAAAATAAGAAATTGAGCACAAAAGAGGAGCTCGGAACACAAATTAACAGGCTGCTTACAGTTGTTGAGAGTAGGAGCACTACCAGTGCTGCATCTAAAGCAACCAATTTATTCGGTCCTTATGAGAACCTCATAGAGATATTGGATTCCATACCTGAGATTGTGGAAGACGAAGACGTACTTTTTTGTAATTTCTCATTTAAAGGAAAAGATAGACAATAGGCAAATTTTCATGAGCTTAAAGGATAATGCAAAGAAAGTAAAGTATCTCAAATATGAGTTGAGAAGAGAATCAAGTCTTCGTAGATAGGATGTTAGCATCTTATTGTTTTCATGTTTGAAGCTTAGTCATTCCCCTTTGTTTCTATCTATGGATCTTTATTTATAGTCCTTGTGAACCTAATTTCAATTAATGTTTGATGTTAGAATTGTTTTCATTTAGTGTTCTCTTAATGTGATAGTTTGCTTATATGCGATGGTTAATACATTGTTTCTTTTTATATTTTGTTACTTGAAGCAGTTATGGAAGATTCACATATAAGGGAAAATCATGAGCAAGAGGAAAATGAATTATGGGATCTTGTCTCAGTTGCTCAAGCTGCAATTCTTTATCAAGCAACCAACTTTTGCAAACAACCTTGCATGACCTCAATATATACATGTTATGTATGGTTAAAAGAGTTGATTGGCGAAGATGCTAATCCAATAAGGTGCTACAATATGTTTAGAATACATAAGATTGTATTTAAAAATTTAATGCATGATTTAGTAACACGTTATGGCCTTCGAGGATCTAGGAATACTGATGTTAGAGAAATGATTAGTATGTTTCTTCATATTTTAGGGCATGGTATAGGTAATAGGTTAGCACAATAATGTTTTCAACGCTCCAGGGAAACCATAAATAAGCACTTTAGCTTAGTTTTAAATAAAGTATGTGATATAGGAAAAGATTTAATCTAACCAACTGATTGACAATATAGAAAAGTTCCAGAGAAGATCAAGAAAGATCGACGATTTTATCCATATTTTAATGATTGTATTGGAGCTATTGACGGTACACATATTCCAGCGATTGTACCTACGTATGATCAAATTCGTTTTATTGGTCAAAAAGGAACAACAACTCAAAATGTGTTAGCCATATGTAATTTTAATATGGAATTTGTCTATGTTTGGGCTAGTTGAGAGGAATAAGCTCATAATACCCATATATTTTATGAAGCTATTGGAAGACGTGACACACATTTTCCCCATCCTCCTCTAGGTATGTTATTTAATGGTTTAGATACGTCCATATATCTAATTGGCATATGTTGAATAATTTACAATATATTTATATAGGTAAATATTACTTAGTAGATAGATGCTAAATATCCAAATCCGATTGGTTATTTAGGGCCATATAAAGAAGTTAGATATCATTTATCAGAGTTTCGAAAAGGTCCTTCACCTACAAGATATCAAGAAATGTTCAACCATGCCCATTCTTTGTTACGCTCAACAATTGAGCGAGCTTTTGGTGTATTAAAATAGAAGTGGGGGATTTTAACTCATATGACAAGTTATCCGTATGAAAAGCAAGTGCAAATTGTCGTAGCGGCAATGACTTTGCACAATTATATACGAAGAAATAACGTGACTGATACGGATTTTGAACGAGCAAAATTGGACCCCAATTATGGATATTTAGTTGGCCATGATAATACAAAGGGATAAGTGTAATAGAAGTCCTAAAACTTGTTATGAAAATGCAATTGAATCTTAAAACTTGCAAAAAGTGCAATCAAGTCCTAAAACTTGTCAAAATGGTTTAATTGAGTCCTAAAGTTAACACCGTCAGTTTTTGCGACGGAAAATGCTGTCATGGCATTTTAAATGATTTTTTATTTTCCACCTGGCTTTTAAAATTATTTTTTATTTAATTTTTATTAAAAATTATATTTAAAAACTAAATTTCATTTTTAAAAAACACTTAAAAAAAAAGAAAAAAAGAAAATGGCAGCTCCTCGTTGCCAGCCCCCTCCGACGATGGGTGGCGGCGGCGGAGGAGCTGCCATTTTTTTAACAGATTTTTAAAAAATGCATTTTAGTTTTTAAATATATTTTTTTAAAATTTTGAATTAAAAATTATTTTAAAAAGCCAGGTGGAAAATAAAAATAATAATTTAAAATGCCACGTCAGCATTTTCCGTTAATAAGACCGACAGCGTTAACTTTAGGACTCAATTGCATTTTCGTAACAAGTTTTAGGACTTCTATTGCACTTATCATTAATGCAAATGAAGAGGTGGGTGCTTCAAATTCATATTCATCTTCGAACATGGCACGTTTATGTGATGAAATAGCCATGAGCTTATAAAGCCGCAGAGATTTGTAATACTAAGTATAACATATTTCTTTTTTCCGGACATATACAACCATGTTTATTATCATAAAATGACTCTCTTTCTAATCAATTTGTATGAGAGGAACTTGGTTTTATTTTTCTTAATGAGGACCGCCTTTTTTATATTCAGTGCTTACTAAAAAAAATTAGCATCCACAATCGGTCGCTTCACCATCCACTGTATAAGTTCACCTTTTTTTCTGTATCTTTTTTTTCTTCTAACAATCAATAGCCTAACTTTTTATCAATACACTAGAATGATCATTAATTAACAAAGATGATTAATACTAAAATAATTAAAAAAAATTATTTAAAGTTGAAAACAATCCTAAAAGAGCCCTAGGCCAAAAGTTGAGCTTTGCATCTAATCTATAATCAAATTCTTTTAATATAATTTTTAAATAAACTTAGCAATATGTATCATTTACATTACTCTTAACGTGAAAATGTAAAAGGTTATAGTCATTGTTTCTTTTTTGCAATTTTAAAAATACTAAAACTTAAAAACTTAATTTGGTCACACCAAAGGACTTTTCAAATATATGTTTACCAAACAGTCTTGTATTTCCCAAAGCACTTTTCAGTTATAATTTACCAAACAGTCTTGCATTTCCTTAAAACTCTTTAAGTTAAAGGCCTTTGCAGTTAACTAAAGGCTTTTCCTAAATGCTAAACCAAACGGGGCCTAACTTTGAACTTTCAGCATTTGGTCAAATGCTGGAACTTTTTTTTTTCCAAAACTATCATGACTCATTCTTCAAATTTTTGATTTTGCCCTTGTTATTATTTTTAAATGCCAAAATAATGCTAAAAAAAATTAAATGTATTTTGGTCTTTTTAAAAAAATTATTTATATATTTGATTTTTTTAGCATTATTGTCAAAATTTATATTTAAAAAGTTGCTTAAATTATTCTTTTCAATTTTAAGCAAATAAAAATTTAAAAAAATCCGACGAAGGGTTTGGTCTTTTTTTTAAAAAAATTATATATATATATATATATATATATATATATATATATATATATATGTGTGTATTTAATTTTTTAGCATTATTGTCAAAATTTATATTTAAAAAGTTGCATACATTATTCTTTTCAATTTTAAACAAATAAAAATTAAAAAAATCCAACGAAGGGTTTGGTCTTTTTAAAAAAAATTATATATGTGTATTTGATTTTTTAGCATTATTTTCAAATTTACATTTAAAAAGTTGCATACATTATTTATTCAATTTTAAAAATATAAAAATTAAAAAATTTCAACGAAGGATTTGATCTTTTTTTTTTTAAATACACAGATATATATATAATTTTAATTTTTTTAGCATTATTGTCAAAAATTATATTTAAAAAGTTGCATATATCATTTTTCAATTTTAAACAAATAAAAATTAAAAAATTCCAATGAAGGGTTTGGCCTTTTATATATATATATATATATATATATATATATATATATATATATATATATATGTATTTGATTTTTTAGCATTATTTTCAAATTTATATTTAAAAAGTTGCATACATTATTTTTTCAATTTTAAAAAAATAAAAAATAAAAAATTTCAAGGAAGGATTTGGTCTTATAAATAAATATATATATATATATATATATATATATATATATATATATATATATGTATGTATTTGATTTTTTTTTAGCATTATTGTCAAAATTTATATTTAAAAAGTTGCATACATCATTTTTTTCAATTTAAAGCAAATAAAAATTAAAAAAAAATTGGTCTTTTTAAAAAAATTATATATATTTGATTTTTTTTAGTATTATTGTCAAAATTTATATTTAAAAAATTGTATACATTATTTTTTTCAATTTCAAATTTAAAAAATTAAAAAAACTAATATTAATCACCCAGAGGGCTTTTCAAATGTGTTTTCTACCAAACGGCATTTCTCTCAAAGTTGCTTCTCAAAGTATAGTTTACTAAACGGCATTTGAATTTGCCTAAAGTCCTTTAGGCTAAACTATTTTGCATTTTCTCAATGGGCTTTCAAAATATTAAACCAAACGCACCCTAAATATCAAATTCTCAAAATTGATGAATGATTGGTGAATTGCATACCGAGCGAATAGAACTCTCCAGATTTCAAACTCATCTTGATCATGCTTCGGAAAATCTAGAAATCAAGAAATAGCTTTGTTTTTCGAGGAATGGTGTGTTTGGGAAGACTTTTGGAGAAAGTCTTTAGAAAAATGCAAACATCTTTGAGTTAAAGGTGTTTTTCAAAATACAACTGTGTTTGGTAAATTGTACTTTGAAAGCCCTTTGTGAAGCACTTTGACCAAAATGGTGTTTGGGGAATTATATTTACAAAGCATCTTTGTGATAAAAAAAAATTATCAAAAGAAAAATTAAAAAAATTGACCGGCAAGCAGCGGCCACCGGCGACCTCCAGCAACCTCCGGTGACCTCCGGCGACCCTGGATTTGGGGCAGCGAGGTCGCACGACGCCGTCGTGACCTCCGACGACCCCGGATCTGGGGCGACGAGGCCTAGCGACCCCGGATTTGGGTCATGGCGGCATCGTACGACCTCCCGCGACCTCCGGCGACCCCGGATCCGAGGGCGGCGAGGTCGCGCGACGCCACCTCGACCTCTAGCGACCTAGATCCAAGGCCTCGAGGTCGCGGGAGGACCTCGCCGCCTCGGATCTGGGTCGCGGCGGGGTCGCGCGATCTCGCCGCCCCCGGATCTGGGGCGGCAAGGTCGCAGGAGGTCACGTGACGCCGCCGCGACCTAGATCCGGGGGCAGCAAGGTCCTCCCGCGACCCTGCCGCCCCAGATCTGAGTCCCGGCGACCCAGACCTCGCTGCGACCCACCCCCCGGCGTCGGTCGTGCCACCCCCGACGACGGTCGTCTAGGCAACGGTTGCCGGCAATTGCTTGCCCTTCGCCGGCGACCGGTCGCGGAAGAAGAAGAAGCTCGCGCAGAAGAAGAAGAAGCTCACGGAAGAAGACGATGAATAGTAAGGGCGAAACCGGACAAACGAAAAATCAATGAGGATAATTTGGGAAAAAAAAAATTTAGTCCCTCAAGCTCAGCATTTTCGGTAAGCTGAAAGCCAAAGGCAACCCCCAACCTGCCTTAGGCTTTCAGCCTTGTGAAGCTGGCATTTGGGGAATGCAAACCCAAAAATGAATGCCAAACGGGCTGGCATTTGCCCAAGGATCTTTAGGCCTCGAAAGGGCTTTGGGAAGTAGTTCCCAAACAAGAAGCCCTCTAGATCCAAAGCCCATGGTTGAATCAGCACAACAAACATTTGAAAACTTCAGAAAATGGGGAAAGGCAAAAAACCAAAAGATGTGAATAAGAAGGAGGAGGGTATATGGATTCCGCCAGAAAAGGGAAAAATAAAAGTAAACATTGACGCTGAGCACCAACCTAAATCATACGAAGGATCGATTGCCGGGGTGCGCCACAACTCCGCTGGAATCTTGATTGAAGGCTTTGCAAAGGATGGCTTCGTCTCCTCCGCAAAGCAAGCGGAAACCCGCTAGGTGGAAACGCTGAAGTTTCTCTCTCCTCGTGCGGGTGAAAGACTCCTTTCAGAGTCCGATTATCTTAGCTTAGTTAAAAGTTTGAAGTCTTCACTTCAGTTATTGCAGGAAGAACGTGCACTAATAAACGACGCATGTGGGTTGATTCCTATTTTCCCTCATTTAAAGATAGCCCATTGTAATAGGGCCATACACCATGTGACTAATTGAGTAGCTAAAAGATACCAATACTCTCTGAAAGCTTTCGTGTCGTGTCCGACATGCTCCGACACGTGGTCAACTCTCCCCTACATGTGAGTCTGAAATTCCAACATGCATGAGGTCAAATTAAAAAAATTTCAATACTTGATAAGTTAAAATGTAAATATATAGAAAAAAAAAAAAAGATAGGGATCATGACGGGGGCTGTTGCTATTGTTGTTGCCACCGTCGAAAGGGGACCGACAAGGCGAGGTCTTAGGTGGCGGAAGGGGGTGGCCCTCGCTGGCTTGGGCGAGGCCATCGTCGACTAGGCAAGAGTCGGCAAGGCTCGCCCAAATCTGGCGACGCCACACCCTTGCTTGGGCCTAGCAAAGGTCGCCGACCCTCGCCTAGGGTTGGGGAGGCTTGCCAGCCACAAGTAAGGGCCAACATCGCACAGATCTAGGAGACACCTCGTTTCCTAGCCGAGCCTCGCTCAAGCGTCCTCGCCTTGGTCGGCGAGGACCACCCCCCCACTACTGCCTAAGGCCGACGACCTCGCCGGCCCCTTCCGATGGCAGCAATGGCAACGGTGTGCCCAGCCACTACCACGACCCTACCTTTATTTTTTTTTTCAGTTTTTTTAGAATTATTTTAGCTTTTTCCAATTTTGTTTTTTTTTTAAATCTTATTTAAAGAAAAAAGTAATAAATAATGCCACATAGGATAAATTAATTAATTTTAAAATACCACAATACTTGTGGTGCACATATTCTTAAATTTAATAGTAAAATGTGAATTACTTTTTTTCTAGTTGAATTTGTCAAATTAATATTGGAGTAATATTTTTAGTATAAATTAATTATAAGTTTTTTTATTTTTTTATTTGTGTATTTAATATATAACGTATCTAATTCTTTATTTTTTTTTAAATGACATGTAATAGGTGTCATATTTTATCGCGTTTCTGTGTTAATACTACATTGGGTAGCAAAAATCCACAAGAAGAAAGCCCTCCCTCTGAATTGGTTGGCCCATCCTCCACAGGCCCTAAAAGAACTGCTATGTAATGAGACTCCGCTAGCGAGTTCCTTTTCTTCAAATTATTAACGAAAAGTACATATATTTCGGATCAAAAAGAAAAACAAGCTTGCTCTATAATCCCCATTAATTGCAAAAAATGAAAATCGACATTGATTGAGAACTGCTTCGCGAGAATATCATATTTTATTATATACTAGATGCCCCTTCTTTTTTCCTTTTGGGGTCGGAATATACTAGATGCTGAAGGGGAAATAAAAAAAAATAAAAAATTATATTAATTGAGAATAATAAATTGCCGAGGCTGTCTTCCGGAGTCGTTAGACAAACTTAGAACTTCGGAACCAACCTCACCAAAGCTTCTTCTACGGCACGGGGACCCGACCCGGTTACGTAGCAAATACCCGCCCCGAAAAATCGATTCCGATTCCGTGCCCCGGAAGCGATCGCCCAGGAATTCCCCCCCCCACCGGCCCGCACGCATTCGTCCCAAATCCGTCAAGAAGCGATCGGGAAAGAACGCCCTCTCGATTTCGCCCTTTCCTCCTTCCCCTCCGCTCCGCAGCAGCAGCGGCAGAAATCGACGCGATTGAAGATCCGACCCGACCCGACCCCGATCGATGTTGCAGAGGCCGCGACGTCGCTGCGAGGGCACCGCCATGGGCGCCATCGTCCTCGACCTCCGCCCCGGCCTCGGAATCGGGCCTTTCTCCCTCGGTAATCTCGCCTCCCTCCGACTCGGGTCGGATTTGTCCCGGTTCGATTTTTTGCTTCTTTTTGCTCGGTGTGACTTTGGGAGGGGGCGATCGTCGCCGGGTGCGGTGATTGCGGTTCCTACGGAGCCGATCGTTTCCTCGTCTCGTTTCTCTTGCGTAATTCGATTTGGGGAAAAATTTTAGCTGATCGGGGGCAGTAATCGCGGTTCCTTTTTTTTTTTTTTTTTTTTTTTTTTTTTTGGGCCTGTGCTTTTGTTTCTGTTGACGCGGAAAATCGCTGTACTTTGTGCAATTTTGGGCGTGTGTGATGGTAGCGAGCTTGCTTCGATGCTCGAGTGCAGTCGCCCGGCGAAACCCGGTTGGTGTTTTTTTTTTTTTTTCAGCTCATTCGTGGGGCTGCTGTTTAGGCGAATGGATTGTGTTCCCTTGGACTGGTTTGAAATCTCTGTCTTATGGTGGGTGTACGTGTGTTTTTGTCTATGTAGGGATGCCTATATGTGAAGCGTTTGCGCAGATTGAGCAGCAACCCAACATCTATGATGTCGTCCATGTCAAGTACTATGACGAGGTCAATGTTCAAAATTTGCCCATTGTTTCTCTTTCTTTGACTTTCGTTTCAAGTGCCCTGTCATTCCAATGGGCACTTCTATAGTACACTCGATGTGTGGTACAACTTTATAATGTTACGATGCTTCATTGTGATCAGATTCAAAGCTTCATAATTGTGCGGTACTTTGGCATGTGTTAGAAATTTCCAATTTTGCCGGAATTTGCGGTTTGCACTAGTGGAGTGTTTAAGAAATGTTGTTTGTAATGATGGGCTGTATTTTTTAGAGTGATTATCAACTACAAAGCACAATTATATGTGTAGGATCCCCTAAAGCTGGATATCGTTATCAGTTTTCCAGATCATGGTTTTCATCTCCGTTTCGATCCTTGGTCACAGGTTCGTTCTCAATTTGAATTGTTATTATCTTTATTGGGCATTAAGTTAACTAATATAGTTCACTTGGTTGGTGCTTGTAAGCCGGTGGCCTGTTTGTCATTTATTCTGCACAATGTCTTTATGATTGATAGCTGATTTGGAATCTCGTACTGAATTTGGATCTAGAGGAATGTGGTTTTTGCCTCTTTACTTTTCAAGGGATACAAAAGCTTTATACACTTGAAACATGGTACTCTTTGTCGAGACCTACGATGGGGTTGATGTCTGTATATCATGCTTGTTATGCTAAAATCACTCTGCTATGCAAACAATGTACTGCATTTTCAAGTGAGGGGAAACTTGTATGGTAAACTTTGTGCAGAAGCCCTTTCTTTTATAGCCTAGGCTGTAGAGGGAATTCTTTTTAGGAGGAGTCTACTGCTTGTCCGAAAGACGGTTGTTATAGGTAGACTTGTCAAATGGATGGGTTGGATGGAAAATGGTCCAACCCAAATTGACCCTTCTGACCTGTTTTGACTCATTTTACATGTAATACAAATCTAGTGACCCATATCCAACCCTACTTATACCTAATTCATTCCTGACCTGACCCATATTGCTATAACACTTCCACATTTTTTCCAATCTAGAAAAACTCATACTCACTAAGGTAAGAGCTCGAAATGAGTGAGCGTGACATTGAGTGAGGCCGAGAGAGAGTCATAGGGGTGGGTTGAATCTAAATTAGTTGTGTACCCATTTAACACTCATATTATTTTGGGTTTTATAATTCTAAATCCATTTTTGACCTATTTACAAAATATAACATATCCATATAACAACTTAACCCATCAAATATGGGTTAAGAAATGGATCTATGACCCATTTTGACAAGTCTAGTTATAGGTATTCAAATTTTGATTCACCAGGTTATCTCAACATGCATGCTCACATTTTTCTATTCAAACTTTTTGAACAGGCCTCATGCAATCCATATGTTTTCACCTCGACCTAATTGAACTGGCATGTGCATCCAATATAGCAATAGGAGCTTCACACATTTGAATATTCCAACAATTTAGGAATCATCTGATTGCTTTGTGTTATATTTGTTTTAATTAACAAATACTTTATGAAATATTGGACGTCAGTCTATGGTGTGGTCAAGTTTCTCAGTTCTGCTGTCCTTGAACTTGGTTTCAGAGGTTACGTCTGGTTGAGATTTTTGACGTCAAGAGGCTTCAGATGCGCTACTCCAATTCTCTCATTGGGTTGGTTATGTTCTTTTCTTTTAGTTATATTGCTTTTCATGGCAATGACTGTGGACCTTAACCCATCTAATACTTCAACTTTAGTGGACCATCGACTCTTGCCACATTTGTAGCTGTATATGCACTTTTTGGACCAACTTTTCCTGGAATCTACGACAAAGATAGAGGTGTCTACACTCTTTTCTACCCAGTATGTATATCTGAAACCTAGTATTTACTTACTTGACTCTTTCAAGAATGTTCTGTGTCCATGGTAGATCACAATTGAAGCCTGCTACTTTTTATAGGGGCTGTCGTTTGCTTTTCCTATTCCAAGCCAATATACAGATTGCTGCCATGACAGAGAAGGTATTTTGTGGTTCAGTTGATATATACTATCTAAGTTTCATGAGATATTTTGCTGTTGATGTTTGATTTCATCCTTTTCCTTTGAAAAAGCGGAACTGCCGCTAGAGTTTCCTGATGGCACCACTCCAGTTACATGCCGTGTATCTATATATGATAGCTCCACAGACAAGAAAGTTGGCGTGGGATCTTTAATGGATAAAGCTTCTGTTCCTCCCTTACCTCCCGGTAGTCTCTACATGGAGGAAGTTCATGTTAAGGTTTGATATCATTCTCTTTAACTGTAATTATGGTTCGGATCCCATTGTGACTACTAAAGGAATTAGGTTTGTACGTGCCTGTGTGGTGTTGTGTTTTTAATATATATGGCTCTTCTATGCTCATGCTTATCACTAACCTTTGTCGAGCAAATATGGTGCATACAAGAATCATTGGTCCGGAAGGTCTTTTCCTATAAATAGATCAAGTTTGGTTGTCTGGTTTGCCTATTTATGATGTCTTTATTATGGGGAAACATGACTTTAAGCTGTTGTGTCTTGGTTTATCAGCTTGGAGAGGAATTGCATTTCGCTGTTGGTGGACAGCGTATTCCTTTTGGTGCATCTCCTCAGGTAAATTTACAGTGTTGCGCTTAGTATTTGGGTTTTTCTCCCATATGTAATTTATGTTGGTCATTGCAATACATACACTCTGTTTGATATTATTTACTTTATGCTTCCATTAATATATTGGATTAAAGAACTCATTGCAGTGGTTTAAGAAGTAGTGATTGCTTTGATCGTTGTCTGACATTAAGTTGTTGACTGCTGATGAATAAAATCAATAGATTATGATGTTGAGTCTACAAATGTTATTTTAATCTGTTGTTACTTTGGTACGTGCTCTAAGATTTCATTATTTTTATGCAGGATGTGTGGACTGAATTAGGTCGTCCATGTGGAATTCATCAAAAACAGGTTAAAAGATTGTCCATAACTTCTCTTTCAGAAATTTCATTTGCTGGCAAGAATCAGTCCTTCATTTAATTTTATTTGTCAGTATTAAGTTAAGCTGAAAACAAAGCTATACTTCTACCTAAAAATCTGTGCATGTCACTGCATACTTGTTTGTGTCTGTTGTGCGGGAGGCCTGAAGGGTGGGGGGATGTTAGATTGCATTGAGGGTGTTGGCAGTTGTAGCAACAATTTCAGGATTTGCTTGTAAAATTTACAATAGGAATTGGCTGTGTCAAAGGGCTAATGGGCCTGGCTGGGGTGTCAGATGTTTGAGTCTCGCATAGCTGTGAGATATGAACAACGAGTCTCACATCACTGCATACTTGTTTGTGTCTGTTGTGTGGGAGGCCTGCAGGGTGGGGGCACATTAGATTACATCAAGGGTGTTAGCAGTTGAAGCAACAATTTCAGGATTTGCTTGTAAATTTGCAATAGGAATCGGCTGTGTCAAAGGGCTAACGGGGACTGGCTGGGGTGTCAGATGTTTTGAGTCTCGCATAGCTGTGAGATATGAACTGTGAGGGTTATAGTTTTTTTCCATTAACTCTTAGGTGACTAGGAATTGTTTATTTATATGCAGATAGTTTGCTCCCCCAGGTAATTGTTGGTTATGGTCATGGTCATCGTCGTTGCTCTGCTTTCCTCTTAGGAGTATTACCGAGCTTCTTTTTATTTGGATAGTTATGTAACCTGCTCAATAGGAATTCAATACTTTTGTTAAATATTCTTTGTTGGCTTAACAGGTCGATCAAATGGTAATACACTCTGCCTCAGACCCACGTCCAAAGACAACTCTTTGTGGGGATTATTTCTACAATTATTTTACTCGGGGCTTAGATATCTTGTTTGATGGCCAGGTCAGTATATACATTCCTATTTTCTTGATCCTCACCATTTTCAAGTTATACTCCTTTCTCATGTAACCCTCATAAATTTGCAGACTCACAAAATCAAAAAGTTTGTATTGCATACAAACTATCCAGGGCATGCGGATTTCAATTCATATATAAAATGCAACTTTATTGTCTATGGTTCTGATCGTAAGTTCTCTCCCTCTTCTCAGCTGTTGAAACATAGCTATCTCTACTCCTATAACCAGAAAACAAGATTTGGTCCCTCTTTTAGTTAGTTCCGATTTCACCCCTTAGTAAGACTTCCTTAAGAGACACAACCAAGTGCATTAAAGTTAATATTACTCAGTTTCACTGCTAAACTTTAAATTGCCCATGTGAACTTCTGCTCACATTCTTAATATATGTAAGAGTACTCAAACCTTTGAAATCTGAAAAACTACAAATATGAATCACACCCTCTCCTCTCTTTCGATAACATGATGTTCATTACTAGTGTTATAGAATAGATAAATTTTCTCCTCAAAGCTTCAATTCTCCATGGACGTTTGCATGGGCATTTTTTTTTTCTTTTTTTTTTCTGGTGAAATGCACTTTTGTTTTTCTATCTTGGGAGACAGACCAGCACATTAGGGACCTTAAAGTCTCTCTTTCTTCAATTAATACGTTCCTTGCTTCATCTAAGCTCTATAGACTCTCAAGATACCTATTTCTTTGGTAAGAAACTTTGTGTTATGTAATTTTGCACATTGATCTAATCTATATGGTGCCTAGTACCAGTTAAACAACTTCCGAGTTAAACAACATTTCTATTTTCTTTTATTTAGTTTAAATTTGCCATTTCTATTGGAGACGCTGCATGTGCTGAAAGTCTAGTTAAGTTAGAGGAAACAAGGGGAAGTGAGAGGAACAGAGAGTTTTCTTCTATTGGTGAGAGAGGAATAGACAATTTACCTTGTGCATCAACAGAGGATACTGTTTGATGGGCTGACAAACAATTTCCTTGCGCGTAAAAAGAGGATACGTTTTGATGGATTGACATTCTTCTCTCTGCATGCAGTTGGCGGTTCTTTCCAGGAAGTGGGTGGTTCTAAAGACAGGATTACTCCAGGCACAAAATGGGAGCAAGTAAAGGTTTAACTCTTGTCAGAACACAAACTTGAAAAAAAAAAATTTAAAAAAATAATAATAATAATATAATATTCCTGTTAGAAATTGATTGAGGAAATTACAGTTTGTCTTCTCTTGTTCTGTGGACATTGCCGCATTGACATAGTCAATTGCACAAAGGCTCAGTTCTCTTGAGAGGCAAAATACTAAATTATTGTATCATGCTTTTCATCAGGAAAAAAATAAGTTTAATTTCTCTCTAGACTAATTTTTGGATCCTACTTAGCTTCATGGTTTTTTGTTTCACATTCGAATTTGGGAGTTTGTCATGTACTGCTATCCTCACGTGCTGCTTCAGTTGGCTTCTGACTTGTTCCCCCCACACCACCCCCCCCCCAAAAAAAAAAAAATTCTCTCTTGTTCATTTTGTCATTATGAAGGGCACCTAACTAAACAATGTAAACCCATCTGTAGGAGGTCCTTGGAGACTGTGGTCGACCTGCTATACAAACTCAAGGTTCTAGTAGCAATCCATTCGGATCTACTTTCGTGTATGGTTATCAGAATGTTGCTTTTGAGGTGAGTATGAGCTACGGGGATACCTCATTGTTTCAACTATGAGAGGAAGAGCTCATTAATAGCGTCATTCACCTGGGGACTTTGTGAGCTTGCTTCTTTGACATATGAGAGAGAGAGAGAGAGAGAGAGATCGTTTAGAGAGACGTTTATCTCGAGTGATTGCTAAAGATTTCCTCTGAATAAACAGGTGATGAAGAATGACTACATAGCAACTGTGACTCTCTTCCAGTCATGATGGCTTTTGTAAGGTACTTCTGCTCTTCCTTTTAAAGCTCTTTGCTTATTAACAATTTGTTCACTCTACAGGGAATTATGGCGCAACTTGGTGATTATTTTCCGAGTCAATAGTACTGCCAAAATCAGTTCCTTTTGAGTGGTCGTTGATTTTCTCTTAGCCGACAATATTTTGTGGTTCCAGTTATGCAGGCGCTCCGCTCAAACTGGGGTGAAGAATATGTACAGTTTGACTTCAGTCGATTGCTGAATTGGCCAATAATTGGCACAACAGTTGGATGCTTGGGGGGAAAATTGTACAGCTCTGTATCAATGTACATAGTTGATTCATTCTACCATCTCTCTGCTTTTGCTTGTAGTGGAATCAAAATCTATCATCATTGACATCTTTGACATTTTCGCAAATCCTGCTTTCCATTCCGTTTCTCATTCGATTGTGTTGACTCGTTTAAGTTTCGTTCCGAGAATTTCAGAACATGAGAATGATGCCTGTGTTAAAGAAGTCTCACAATCAGGATCAGACCAAGTCGGAGTGATAAATTTCCACCAAACTAAACCTTTCTGGTTAGTGCGGTGTGGTTTTGACTTGAATTTCTTCCAACTGAATTCTAGGTGAAGGGTTATCACGTGGGTAATAGGAAAACATTTTAGATGTGAAAGTAATCATTATTTTTAAAATTTATGATCATAGCTGTCTCTCGGCAGTAGGATTGATAATCTGTCTTTTCACGCAAAACAGGCCTTCTGTCTAAAACTGTCTAATTTCATCAGTGAAAATCAATATGTAAACGCGAGATGTGAAATTGTAATGTGAAAGCTGTTTGCGCATCTTTTCCTCGATCTATCAATGCAATTTGTCTTTGGTGATTGATCTTTCCTTGGAATAAAAGCACCGTTCATTTGTGAAGTTTTACCTATTGTTCAATTAGATCCTTGAGAGCCTCTGTTGCATTGACCGAGAGAGATGCGGGATGGAAGAACTTGTTTTGCGGGGGGTTGGGGGTTGCGATTGGGGCAGCACCTGCCCCAATCTCGATGAGAGTCACCGTCACTCACCGAAAACCGGCGACCGTTGCACCTCCCCCACGAACCCTTACCTAAGCTTTAGTGTCACGGTTCGATCCTAGCCCGAGATGCCAAGCAAAGGGCTGCACCATCTCTCTCTTCCCCCTTACTTTGTTGGGGATTTGTTCATTTTTCACTCCATGGTATCGTTCAGATCAAGTTAGCTCCGACGCGGCAATTCCTATCAGTGTTGTGTCCATGCTTTAATTCGTGGAGAGAGAGAGAGAGAGAGAGCCCTCGTAAAAAGGTGAAATTGTAGCTAATGGTGGCTAGGTTAGCTCTTCTCTTAGGTCCTTCTGTTTTCATCCCTTTCTATATATTCGAAGCTAATTTAAATTCAAATCCTTATTGAGTGTTCATAATCAATGTCAACATTTTTACATTTTGTTGGCCAATGTTATTACCTCAATATAGAGATAATGACAAAAATTTTATTTTCGGTTTTAGATGATAAATTTGTTTTTCATATAAAAAAGCTTCACACACAACCTATTTAATCAAATATTTTATTCTAGATATTATCTTAAATATCAATACTTTATTTGAACACAATAGCATATCCTAGACCACACAATTCAAAAATATGAAGATAGAGATTTGCCTTAAATTGATAACGAAGAGTACTTAATGGTGGAACAAATCGAGGATTATGCATTACCTTTAACTGATAAAATTAATATTTGACATCATAGCACTAACTATTTCAATCATTCCATGATGGAGTACATAAAACATCTTTACATGAAAAAAATTTAGAAGTACGCTATGTTAGGTGAATAATATTAAAAAGATTTAATTTTCCTTATTTGTATTTACTTATGATTATTTAATTGTCTATGGAAAGAGTGATAAAAAGATTTCAAATCACACAAATTTAATAGGCTAAGAAGTTAAGGGTAAACATAGTTCTAAGATAAGACTTGGAAACCGACAGGTCTGGTTTCAAGTTCTAGAATATATAAGATAGATTCCAAATCCCAAAACATGAGAAACTTATTCCAATGAGTAAGGTTCTAGGTAAAGCCTAGACGGAACCTAAAACTACTTATCCCTATTTAGAAGTGCCATTTTGCTACTTAAACCTAAATTAATTTGTTGAAGTCAAAGCAAAGCTATAGACTTTAAAAAGTCTAGAAAACTAGGTAACTAAAACAAAAAACAAAAACAACAAATTAGGCTTAACTAAAGATGAAAAATAAAAAATAGAAATTAGTCGTATCTTAAATAGACTTTAAAACCTTGATAAGGTAGGTTTCAAGTTTTAAAGTATGCAAGGATGATTCCAGACGAGGAACCTGTTCCGATGGGTAATTCTAGGTGGAACCGCTAAGCCTTAATAGAAGGGTCACATAATATATTATTTGCCAAGATTCTATTATGTGACTAAAGCAACTGCATATTCACAGATGAAAATAGAAAATATGACTTATATTAGATCGTTGCATAAGTGCATGATGGCATGGGTAATCTTCTAGTTACAAGCAATTACCCGCAGTGACTTTGATGTCCCTTGGTTTGGCCAAAACGAGGAAACAATTGACCCTTTGGTCTGGACAAAGACAAACTGAAGACTATGACATAAGGCCAAAACACAAGATTCACGTGTCTCCAAGAGAGAGAGGTGAAGGAGAAGATGAAAATCAGGCACAGAGAGGAGCCATGCAAATAAGACAGGGTCGTCGATCGCACTTCTCGCATCGCACCGTAGTTGCCACCAAACCCGCTTCGCCAGGGTTATGATTATTGTCATTGCTGCCAAAGAAGGAAAAAAAAAAGAAAGTCCTTGGTGGCTTAGGAATGTCAGGCATCATATATGAGAATCAAAAACCAGAAAGGCCAAGTTCCATGAAATGGACACTCGAACTGGGTAAAGTTGGGTTATATCTCAGAAGACTGGAATTCTAGTCTTCAAGCCTTCCTTTTCTGCTATTGCAAGCAGGGTGTGGTGATCATGTATACCAATTCTCAAAGGCCAAGAACAGTGACAGTGTTATGATATTTCGCGGAGAGAACAATATGAATGTAATCGTTGCGTCCATGCTAAAACATTTCACGATGAGATATTTTCAAGTTGTAGCGGGTATGAAGACAATTATAAGCAAACAAGGAAGAATCAAGCACAACAAGCAAAACGCTGTCAGTCAAATATAAGTTCTTGATAACAAAATTGAAACAAGCAGTCACACTAACTGCTCGGCTCTTACATGTTGAGCTTTTTTCTGTAGCAAACCCCAAAATGTAATTGGGGTCAACTGGGCATACTCAAAGAATACAAAATCTCAGCAGTAGCCCACATTAAGGATAGGGATAAACTGACTTTGCGAGAATCGCATTTAGCAGAACTGAGTAAAGATTTGACTAAGTCGTTACTATCAACTTGTGCTTCCAAAACAGGAAACTTGAGTCATGCTGCCAGCTTTTCAGTCTGAACTAGGAAGAATTAAGTCTCAATATAAATTCAAATGGCTCACACGTTTTACTAGCACCCTTTGAGTAAGAACTAAGACCAATTAAGCATTCATTCTTCTGACTAGCGTCGCCATTTTCAGATCTTCAGAATACAAGTCCATGAAAAACTGGAGTTTCATAGATGTTTTCCTCAAAAAGACATCTCTTACTGGTCAGTTCATAGCAGAAACAAGGATCCAGCTCAGTATTTCACCTTCGTAATAGATTTTAAGAGAAATCAACTTATAGCCATCGACTGCTTCTGCAACCCCCTCTTGCTTTACATAAGACCTCTGTTGTGTGACTTGCATCAATGCTTGTGACTGTCCTCTTGCAAACACATTTATTTAACTAACCGTACCCCCAAAAAAACACAGAGCGAACATCACACAAATGTGCAGAAAAATGTCATCAACTCTCCAACTACAGGTATCACGACTAATCTTCCAACTATTACCAACACCAATATGACCGCACTTCTCATGAGACAATATCACAGATTTAGGCCAGTGCCTCCCCCTTTTGTTACTAATTACACACTTGCAAGATGTCAAAAGCCAGTCACAGGGAATATTAACAAAAACTAACATGCAGAGTCCAATATCACATCCGAGACATGCATATTCATTATTACTCGCTAACCTCATTATAGGAAGCTTGGTCGTGCATTCTATGGGGTTTCATATTCAGATCAATCATTTTTGAATCCATCTTGCCATGCCCATCAGCATCAGCATCAGCATCAGGCACCTCAACACTGGATGGTCTATGGTTTTGATGACTCTCCCCTGATATAACTATAGGGCCCTGATTTTGCACTCGTTTGTCATTTTGATCCACCAATGGCAAAGCCTGGTCATCGCTGTGTGCAGATTTATGCCCCGGAAACTACAACAAAAGATGATACCTCGAACTTGAATAGACGGACAAGAGCTTGATGCTGATAGAGGCAATAAATTGTGTGACCAACCTCAACTCTCTGCCTTAATAGAAGGTATCTTCCATGCGTTCTTTTGCCTCCAACATGAACAATCATATCGCATTGCAGACAAAGCGAGGTTCCATCAACCTCACAATAGAAGAAAGCTATACGAACAGTTCAATAAGAACGTCACGGGATTGAATGTCTTGAGCAGAAAACAGTGGGGCATATGCACGACTAAACTCAAAGGAAAGAGTACCAGGTGCATTTTCGCATATATCACAGCGAGGAACATCGCTGGGACTCGCAAGGCCAACCCTGACATGCCGACTAGCTAGCTTATTACACATGTGCACCTGCAGTCCATCACCAGCTATTAACGAATTAAAGTTCACAAATCAGAATTGTAGAAAGCATGGAAAAAGCAAGAAGCTTTCTTCTACCAAACTTTGAGAGAGATTGATGCATGATCAGAGTCCAAACTATCTAAGCCTAAGTTCACTCCAACGATGATTCTTACACTGATAAAGGTGAAAGGATGCAGAAAGAAACACATTCAAAAGTAGGCAGAAGGAAAAACCAAGGCTTAGTTTCCTACAAATCATGGGCTTATTTTGAACTACAACCATGAAGAGATCTTAGCGGTGAAGCGTCCCGTCTGGATACGACAGATCCATATCCAAGTCACAGCCTAGCCAGTCGGGCCAGGCTGGCCCCGATGTACCCGATGTAACCGTAGGTCCATGCCCATCACCATGTTGATGGAGCATTACAAGATGCAAGCGGACGAGGCGGTTTATGCGCATCCTTGCTTGGATACTGATGTTATGCGGGGGGGTTTGGCTTGGGGAAGGCTTATGCCAGAAGAAACTTCCCAACCATCATCATCCACGTTCCCAACAGACAAGATTATCAATCATTCCGGTCAAGCACTTGAACAAACGAAATCACACTCGATCCGGTTCATTAACTCTTCAAGAACAATCCACTGACAAATTCATTTGGAGACAAATTACAGCAATGCTTGAGAGAGGACTGATTTACCGAGCCACCCTCCATAATCATCTCTAAGCTCGTAAACCTATCAACAGTCAACGCTTGCAAATCGATTCTACATGCAAAACCACCACCAGTCCCTAGAGGCGACGAGGGCATCTAAACGCATCAGCCCAATTCACGAACCACACAAAGAAGAAATAATTCATAAAAGAGTCGAGAGACCTTGTCGTCGCAGGCACTGCAAAGAGCAGCCTCGTCGGCGGCGCAGAAGACGACCGCGGCGGCGCTCTCGCAAGCGTCACAAAGGGTCCGCATGCCTGCTGTTATCCCCACCACCCTCCACTCTCATTTCTCCCAGAAAAAGAAGAGAAAATCAATAACCCAACACCAAGCCAAGAAAACCAAGAATGCTCGCGCTGGACTCAAAGGGAGGGACAAAACCCAAGAAAGTACAGGTGGGTTCTCTTCTCTTCCGACGGATCGAAAGGGGTGGGGGGGGACGATTATAAGGCGTCGGGTGGGAGGACTAGGAATAGAGAGAGAGACGAAAGACAAACCTTAGATGGGAGAAGGGTTTGGTTTAACAAAACAAGAAAAGGCAGATTCCAGAACGACCAACATTTGCTGGCGTTTATTATAATGATTTGGTTGGTCACAGAGACACGCAGCACAGCAAGAAGAGAGAGAGACAGAGAGAGAGATGGGTTTTGGAGTTTTTCCTTCGTTTTTTGTCAAAAAGAACTCGTCAAGATCAAAGCTTTGGTTGAAGGCGAGCAAACAGTGGCGTCGGGGGCAGTTTTGAGCCACAAAGCTGGAAGCAAAGCAGTGGGGCTTGACAGTGGCCTCTCGAGCATCCTCGCCCACCAGTTTCATATCTGACCACGCCCCCCGGCTGGCCCCACCTTCCCTCTTCCTCTCTCTTCCCCTCTCTCTCTCTCTCTCTCTACAATGTCTGTCGTCTTTGTCTATGTTTTTCCGCCGTAAGTACATCCATAATTCCATGTTTTCTTGCCCGGTGAAAGAGGGAGGCCGAAGACAAGAAAGGAGGATCGCGATCTCATGAGGCTGGCCACGTGTCGCGGCTCATGTTGTCGACTGGGTCCTCGGATTTCTAGAAACTTTTTATTATTATTATTATTATTATTATTATTATTATTATTATTAATTTCCCCCCATCCGATGTGCTCGATTGTTTATTGGTGGATAATTATTTGGGAAAATGTCACAAATGATCCCTACATTTTTACTCAATGTCCGATCTAGTCCATAAACTTTCGATCTATTTAATTTGGCCCATTAACTATTGATAAATATTCGATCTAGTCGCGAACTTTTGATCGGCCGATTTGGTCCTAAACTATTGATAAAATGTCGATCTAGTTCCTAAACTTTCGATCAGTACCGATTTGGTCACTGAACTATTGATAAAATGTCCAATTTAGTCCATGAACTTTCGATCAGCTCAATTTGGTCCCCGAACTATTGATAAAATATCCGATCTAGTCTTCGTCGCGAAGTGAAGGAAGAGAGGAGAAGCAAAAAAAAAAAAAAAGGAAAAAGAAAAAAGAACGATGGGAAGGACTAGATCGGACATTTTATCAATAGTTTAGAACTAAATTGAGCCGATCGAAAGTTTAGGACTAGATCGGACATTTTATCAATAGTTTAGGGACCAAATTGAGCCGATCGAAAGTTCAGGGACTAGATCGGACAATTATCAATAGTTCATGGACCAAATTGAACAAATTAAAAGTTTAGGGACGAAATTGCACATTGAGTAAAAATATAGGGACCATTTGTGACATTTTCCCTTATTATTTTTATCCGTGATTAGAGAGGGCCTTATCCGGAGATTCGACGCGCGATCCTTCTTGTGATATGGGGACCCGCTTCACGCGTCATAAGCAAGACGTTTAAGGTTATTTTTGGTAACATCTCCATTTTTGGTAACAATTTTTATTTAAAAAAAAGTTATTTTTATTTTTTAGATAAGTTTCTGAACAGAAAAAATCGTTTGATACAACGATAAAAATTTTTATTTTTAAAATAAAAAAGGAACAAAAAACATTTAGTCCGATCCCAAAAAGATTTTGTAACTTGGAATTTTTTAGTTTTCTTAATAATTTTTAGAGATTTTTCAATTCTTTTGAATTTTTTTCACTTTTTTTCCGCTCTTATTCTTCCTCTTCTAGCTGGTCGTCAGACCTTGGCGATGGCTGACGACCGGCCAAAGACAAGAGCCAGCGGGGTGGACCTCGCCAACCTTGTAGTGGAGCTTCGCCCATCAACCTCACCCAGCCATAATGAGGTCGGCTTCGCTAGGTCATGGCACCAAAGCTCGGCGATTGACTAGAGGAGGAAAAAGATGGAAGGAAAAAAGAAAATGACATTAGTTCAAAAATTGTTTAGAAACAAAAAAATAGATTTTTATTTATTTCTTGTTTCCGTTTGTTTCCATTCCAAATTTATTATTCTCTTTTCACTTTTCCATTCCCATAAATAGAAAATTAGCTAACATAACTAAACAGATTTATGTCATTTTTTCTGTTCCAAGAAGCAAAAGAACATATGTTATCAATCATGCCTTAAGAGGCTTCAACCTAGGCTTGGTCCGAACTTCAAGATTCTTAGGATGTAAAGCAAGAAGAGGACATTATTGGGTATAGTGCAAGAAAAAGATATTGTACCAATTGAGGGTGCGACGTTGGGGCGCGTCCTTGATAGATTGTACCTCATGCTTTCATTGAACACATCGTGACAATTTGCCATCCCTGTAAATCAAATGGACAGGCGCTGAGGCGCGTCCTTGATAGATTGTACCTCATGCTTTCACTGAACACATCGTGACAATCTGCCATCCCTGTAAATCAAATGGACAGGCGCAGGAAATCCTTATAGGAAGAAATCCCTTGATTTTGGTAAAGGGTTATCTCTTAACCGAATACTGAGGATTCAAGGCTGGCCCTTGATTAAGAGGTCTCACGCATGAGTTCGCGAGCAGCAGCAGAATGGAATGGAAAGCATACGAGAAGAGATATTGTCCTTCCTAGTAGAAGTTTTTGCAGTCATATGCCTAGTATGTCAAGTAATTAAGATCCCACCGCGTAATAATCTTAACGTAGGAAAAATTAACGGATAGTGTAATAGCACAATCACGAAGGCATCGACCTATTTAAGCTTTTGCACATCGTAATGACATCAACCGACATCAAAGCCTACTGTAGCTCAAGCCGTGTATTTCTTGAGGGTTCCTGCTCTGAGGTCATTGAGCCAAAAACTCTCTAAAATATCCTACGAAGATGGAGATGACTAGTGACCCAACCAATAGTCTCAAATCGACCGGACGTGGACTAAGCAAGGGTCCAACTACGTAAAAGCATACTTGCGATAATTTTTTGGGCACGTCATAACGAGTGAATATGAAATAGGAAAAAACAACACAAATAATTTTTGAGTTTCAATCTAATGTGTAATATCGTCTCTAAACTTTTAATTTGTTTAATGTGATCCATGAACTTTGATCCAACATTCTATGTCGTTTCTAAATTTTTAAACATTTTCATAAAATTTAGGACTATATTGAATATTTACCAGTAGTTAATGGACCATATTGAATAAATTAAAAGTCTAAAATCAACATTGCATATTAAAATTCATAGACTCCATCACACAAACTAAAAGTTTAAGGATGACATTACATATTGACTATTTGTGTTATCATCCTATGAAATATAAGTTATACATGGTACCAAATTAAATATGAGCAAGAGGGGTCCAGACGTAGCCCGATGGTGCGAATTTTATACAAAACTCAAGCAACACATAGGTCCACCACTTCAGATATCCACGTATATGCACAAATGAGGTTCGCATCAACCTCCATATTGTATAGCATAGATGCACGCACGCACTATAAGAACGAGTGGCTCATAACTGTGATACATTCTAAAAAAACAAAAATAAAAAGATAACATCTAAAGAAGTCTCGAACCTCTCGGTACTTCTCCACTTCAAGCCAAATCACTATGTAATTTGGCGATGAAGATGTGAGCTTTTAATTAAAGAATTCAGTATTTCTACTGAAAACATAGACAAGATCGGGGGCTACCACAAAATTTTTTTTTAAAAAAAAATAGGGAACCTAATGAAAATAGAGAGATGATTTTTCAAAAAGTTTTAAACCTATTGTACGGCGGCCAATTTAGTTATATATTAATTAGTCCAAATTTGACTATCAACAGAGTCATTTCAGCTTTTGCATAAGACTTTTAATTTAGACGGTTCATAGTTTTGGTGAACAAAGGGAGAACTTGTCAATGATTGTGTTGGCATTAATGACCAGATTGGAGAAGATATTGTGAGATAATAAGTAAGACCAAATGTTTAGTTGTCAATGATTGTGTAGGCACTAATCCCCTGTTGATGCATGTTGTCGGCCTACTAAAATTCATTTGGTAAAGTCAATATTGAGGCAGTGATGGTAGTATTTGGAGACTTGTGTTTAACATCTTGCGTGGAAATCAATTTTAATTTGGGGGCATTTTGGTAATATTGACATAACTCAAAATTGAATGAGTAATTTATAAAATATTTTCTTAAAAATAATCACTTATATCGTTTAAAATAATTAGTGAATATAACATATTTTTATTGTTGACAACAATCTATGTTTAGACATTTTTTGTTCAATAAAAATATTTTTCGCTCATTTATTTATGTAAGCGATAGTTTTTAAATAAATATTTTCCAAAATATTCATTTTTTGTAAAAAAAACCTTAAGGTGTGTTTTTTTAATTGAATAGAATTCCTGCAAATAGATTTTCTAGAATTTCAATGTTTTGAACATGAAAATGGTAAAGAAAATAGTTGTACTTATATTAGGAAAACGATTTCTCTCTCTCTCTCTCTCTCTCTCTCTCTCTCTCTCTCTCTCTCTCTCTCTCTCTCATATCCTGACAAGCATCCATAATTCAATTTTTCTGTTTTGATTTATCATCAACAAATTATGTCCACATTTATTAAAAAATAATACTTGCGATTTATGATATTCCCTCTTAAAAAACCTTATCTCATGGCTTCGAGGTGAAAAGCACACAGTATTTGTTAAAATGTCAATGTAGAGCCACTTCACTTCTTTCCAACATAGACCTCAAAATCAAAGGAAAAAAAACGAAGAAATTGAATAATTTCATGTATGTTTATGTTTATAATCACTAGACTTTTCAACTTCTTTTTGCCCATATTTGCTTTTCAAAGGCATTTTGTTTGAAATTCGTAGATTTTTTATCATTCACCCAATGTTCTCTATGCCGACAATTATGAATTCATAGCTTTGAATTTCATTTTTATAATCTGTGATCTCCTTTACGTACTTCAAGAACATTACACAATTTATCCTTAACGAAATTATTTTCAGTAAATCCAAACCCGGAAACCTACTTCCCTCTCAATTTCACGCTCACAACCAAACAAGCGAAATCAATCACTCTACTTGAAAATGAATTTCAGATAAAACCATTTCCTCCAGCACTATTTTTTTCATGAAACAAACACACCTTTACTCGGAAAAAAAGCAAATATATGAACTTCGTTTATGTCTTGGAAAATTTGATATTTATAGATAATGGCTTCGAAGAAGGCATCTTTTAATTCCAATGTTTGGCTAAAATCTAAAAATAAGACAATGAACTATTTGTTGTCGTTTGGAAATGAAAACTTCCTTCTATTTTCTCATAAAGAACTTTCTTTCTTTTCTCTTTTTGCTAAAATTTCCTAGAAAGAACTCATGATCCAAAATATGCACGCACCATTCGTGGAATAGAAAGGCTATGTATGCTATATCATTGGACCCGTTGCAGTCCAACAAAGTTCTTTGAATTTCGGGCCGCGAAAGGCCTAATGGGCCGAACATTTTCAAAAAGGCACACTCTCGCTCGCAAGAGAACACCTGAAAATCCGGGTTCCCCAGATCAACCCGATCCACCACGGTCCAAATCCAAATTGGTCCATTTCCATCAAATGGATGATGCCCTGGAAATTCCAGCATGAATCGAACGATAGACGGGTAAAGATCCAGTCAACTTAAGTAGTAAAATCTCGGTTGCCTCCGGAAACTGAGACGTGGTCCGGCTTCGCTGCTGCCACGTCGGATCCACGTCAGCTCTGTTCGCCTATCGTTGTTCATGTAAGCCGCCTCATGGGATTTTGGATGGATGGAAATGCAGAGGAGCACCGGTACATGCTAGGAGTTCATGATGACATAAAAAAATGTTTAGAATGTCGGCATCGCATTAGGCACAGTTTTGGACATTTGTCCAAATTAATAATGTCTAAGCTCAGTGTCTTAAATATGATCTACCCTACTTTGGAAGCCAACGTTGATGAGAAAATACATGAACATGAAATGACCCGACATCATTTAGTGACCCAGACAAGTTCCGAAAATGCCTGGCTCCTCACACCCCCAGCGTTGACTAAAGCGAAGAGATTGTGGCAACCTCAGGATTCCGACCTATTCAATAACGGTACTCAAAAGGTAGGAGTCAGGACGTTGCGATGAGAGCTCGATCGACTTCAACTTCGATAATTAAGGACAAATAAACTCATCTCATCGGAACTACATCTGCAAGCATTCATGATCCATGCTTGGAACTCATTCTCTCTCCCTCTCTAAGGGCTCGTTGGGGAGTGTTTTGATTACGACAGTGCTCTCCCCAAAACGTGGGATTTGTCCCTTGTCTTTACCCCAGGAACTCGATTTCTTTTAAGCTTAATGCCCTATTTCAGGTCGGCCCACAGGGGCTTTAAATACGTGGGCCTTCGCTTTGGACCGAACCAGAAACATCCACTAAGTCGACTCATGATTGTACTGCTTTTCCCCTTTCGTTTCGGTTTTGTCCTTTTCTTCCCCCGATTCCTGGATTCGTAATACTTTGTTTATCTTCCTCTTATGGCCCTTCCCCACTCTCCAGTTGACTCCAATCGATCCTTTGCATCGACATGGGGCAGTGCTATACTTTCCTCCTTACAATGCTGAATACGCAGAGCTTCAACTGAAGGCGCGAGAGGCGAAGAGCTGAACGAATTCTGACTTTGCAAATCCGGTTCGAGCCGATTCGGAGAATCATGTGCTCTATGCACGCAACAGCAATGCCGATGCGAGTTAAATATGTACATGAAAGGATCTGCGTGGAGTCATATCAGCAAATGCCCCAGGTAATAATTTCCATAGCTGTCGCGGCATGCGGAAAAGGGGGAGGCGCATCACCAGCATGACCTCACTAATGGAGTGAAAAACCCTTTACTCCTTTCTGTTCCTGGCTTTTAAAGGCCCAGCACGTTCTCGCTGCTCCTCCTTTTATGAGCCCCTCTCTCTCTCTCTCTCTCGCGCAAAGTATCTTGGGACAGTCATGCAGCTCATTTGTTCACTTGACCACCCTGGATTCAGGGTGAGCAGTTCTGGATTTCATATAAATTTTACTTGAAATATACCTGTTAAAACGGGTTCTTTTTTTTTTGCACCTAAAAACCTACTTTGCATACCCTGACACTCCTATATCTCTTGGAATTTGGAATCGAATAGGTTTCGGTTTCAAATTTCAAGATAGATCCCGAAACCATGCTCATCCTTAACATGGACCGGAATGGGAGAGCATACTGCAGGATGAGACTATCACGGCACAATTTTCTCCTCTCGAGATTGCCATCGATCTAGTGTCGAGAGCTGAGGTTCAAACACGAGCCAAGTCGACACGGGACTTCCCATTTCGAGCCGCGAATTCCACCTTCCCACCAAGGATCTCTTGCCTTCAAAATGAAAACGAACTCAAAATTCCTTTTTCACTGTGCCTGTACTTCCCTTCCCTCCACGGCTCGAGTGCTCGATTCGCCTTTAAAAAAGGGCGGCATGATGATGCTCTTTACGGGATTTTCCTCCTCCACCTTTACTCAACCTAACCCCTCCTCTTCCTGCCTCCATTTCTTTAGAGTAATCTTTGACCCAATCACTGGGAAGTAACGACACAGCGAGTTGCACATTTTCGGGAGGCGTTAAAAAGCGGCATCTCCCCGGTCAAACGACAGTGCAAAAGCGACACCAATGGAAAGGGACGCGAAACATTGCTACAAGAAAGTCAAAAAGAGGACAGCAAACAGGAACAAGAACAGCGACAGAGGATTAAGGGGAAAAGATGAAGGGGAGTTTTACGTGGATTGAGACAGCATTTCCCTCCTGTCAATCATGATTGGGGGGGAGGCTTAGGCTTTTTATCGATCCATCTCGGTCGATACAACATGAACTTATCGGGTTGTCGTTCCGAGGTGTAGAATTATTTGTGATAGAGTTAAGGGACAGAAAATTATATAATAATGCTCATATGACCGTCTTTAATTCTTTATTAGAATAATAATTTATTTTGAGCTTATAATTAAAATTTATTATGGGATCCATTTTTTATATTAATTTAAAAACTGTTATGCTAGCAAAATTTAAATTAAATATTCTAGCATGATTAATATTAGGATTAGCAATTTGGGATGGAAGGACAAGTGCAGCTGCATCTTTTTGACTTCTTTAACTCTTTAAATTCCATAATTGAAGGGCGGGGAGAAAATACGAATTCCAAAATGCAAATGATTTAGTTTGCCCAATGCCGCAAAAGTGGACTTCTCTCGACTCTTCAGTCTTCGCGCCTGTGTATTCTCGAAAATTTTGTGTTTAGAAGGCCAAATTTTGATTAAAAAAAAAAGGTATATATTTTTTGTTTGGGCTCTTCGTTTACTCGAGAGGGAGACTATCCATGCCTTTTTTTTCTCCATTAGCGAGAGGATAGGGAAGGGCAACCAATACTGATAATCATACCTTTTTTTTTTTTTTTTTTTTTTTCATTAGTCTAAGGATTGGAAAGGGCGACCAATGCCGACGACCATTTCTGGACGCTATAATAAAGGTAAATTTTTTTACTTTTCATTTACTCGAGAGGGAGACCGACAGTGCCTTCTTCTTCCTTTTCATTAGTGAAAGGATTGAGAAGAGCGACCAATGCCGGTGACCATTTATGAACGCTGCAATAAAGTTAATTTTTTTTTGGCTTTTCATTTACTCGAGAGGACCGATGCTAGCGACCAGTCTAGACGCTACAATAAAGTTAATTTTTTTTTTACTTTTCATTTACTCGAGAGGAAGATTGACCATGCCTTTTTTTTTTTTTTTCTATTAGTGAAAGGATTGGGAAGGGCAACCAATGCTAGTGATGATTTTTGGACTTATACCACACCACTCATGACCTGAAAGCTTGAGTTGACATGTCTATCACCGCAGCCATAAAATCTCTATGTAAGAGGTATGTCGCACTTAGGTAATTTCATACGAATTGTTCAAATGTAACTCAAGATGTGAAGCTAAACTTGCAACCTTGTGAAAGATGGCAGCTCTTTGATTATTAGGCCTCAAATGATTTATCACCAAGCAAATTGAATGTCACGCATTCTTTGCATAGATGATAGTGTCACGGACCAAATTCTCCCATGCCCTTATGAGCTGAAGAGCAAAGACTTGCGGCAGGAAGGTAAAGAGTGAGTCACGCAAAATGGATAATACAACTTGTTAGTAAGAGTGTAATTTGAAGCATTTGTTTTAAGGATTTGGAGATGTGATCATTTCAGAGGATTTCTAAAGGCAAGGTAAGATTCTCGCGCAAAAATTGATATGGAACTGATATCGCTTTCCTAACAAGGTCATAGTAAGCCGAAACCAAAGCGTCATGTACATCTCTCACTCGAAAGGGTTGGATGCTTGATCTAAGTTGGAAGTGGCACGATCTA
Source organism: Eucalyptus guilfoylei (assembly GCA_016097605.1). NCBI lineage: Eukaryota > Viridiplantae > Streptophyta > Magnoliopsida > Myrtales > Myrtaceae > Eucalyptus > Eucalyptus guilfoylei. Next base: position 29,196,400 of record CM027868.1, on the reverse strand, counting down.
GTGGTTTCGGCTCATAAGGTATTGCACGAGTTATTTCACAGTCAAGAATCTATCAATCCACGACATTAGTGTGTCGACTTTATCCGTAGAAAAGAATTATTATTTTTTTTTTAGAAATCTATAGGGAAAAAAGAAGAAGAAAAGAATCGATTGCATCTAAATTTCGAGTGTTAAAAAAGAAAATGAGAAGGGACGGCAGCATCATGATGTTTAAAGACAAGTTAATGTAAAGCGTATCAAGGAGAGAGAGGTCGATGAAACGATAAAAATTTAACTTCCCATTCGGGGACACCACCACCACCGCGGCGGCCACAAATCTCGCCCTTTCGCGCCCTTTATTAGGCTTCCCTAAAATGGGTCATTTAATGAGTAGCCCGCCAGTTAATCAAAAAGGATTAAGCCCCCACCGCCCATTAACAATCATCATGCCTTATTAAGGCCAAAATGTCCCTCAATGATTTCAGCCCGCATCTCCCCCCTCGCAAGGACGAAATTTTTAAAAAAATAATAATGATTGAGCGATAATATTTAATTTACCATTAATAAATAATTATGAGATCTATTCCTCCAAAATTTTGTAATTCCAACAAGTTGTTCCCTAATGGTTGAGGTGGGAGTTTCGAATCTTCACTTTCTCAGGTATTGGGATAAGAACGATTTAATTTCAAGCGTGAGTTTCGATTCTCACGGTTTATAAAGGAGAGGCGGGGTAAAAGTTTGAAAGTGAGAGTTAGAGTAATAGTAGAGTAGAATTGAAAAAAAAATGTTTTTTTTTTTAAATAAATAAAAAAGAAAAAAAATTTAAAACTAAAAAGAGAACTCGACCCGACCCGGCCCCACCACCGGGAAAAGCCATTTTCCGGGTTTTGAAAAGGGGGGAAAGAAACAAAACAAAACAAAACCCCCCACCACAGTAGTACTGAACACAACTCTCCCCCTTCTCTCCTTTTCTCTCTCCCTCTCTCTGTCTCTCTTCACCTCCAGAAATGGCGACGGCGACGGCCACGGCGGCGGCGACGACGACGACGAAGGCTTCTCGCTCCGCCGCGCTCCCCTAGCCGTTCCCGAGCCTCCCTCCCTCCTCCTCCTCCTCCCGCCCTTCTCTCCGGCGTCTCGCGATGGCTGCTCCTCCGCTCCCTCTCCGCCTCCTCCTCCTCCTCCTCGCCGCGGCGGCGCTCTCCGTGCCGCCCCCGGCGCGCGCCGCCCGGAGCGCCGAGGCCGTCGCCGAAATCGAGTCCCTCACCTCCTTCAAGCTCGACCTCCACGACCCGCTCGGCGCGCTCGACGCCTGGGATCCGTCCACCCCGTCGGCCCCCTGCGACTGGCGCGGCGTCGCCTGCGCCGCCGGCCGGGTCACCGAGCTCCGGCTCCCGCGGCTCCAGCTCGCCGGCCGGCTCACCGACCGCATTTCCGGCCTCGCCATGCTGAGCAAGCTCAGCCTCAGGTCCAACGCCTTCAACGGGAGCATCCCCGCCTCCCTCGCCAAATGCAGTCGCCTGACCGCCGTCTTCCTGCAGTACAACTCGTTCTCCGGCGACCTCCCGCCGGAGATGGCGAACCTCACGGATCTCCACGTCCTGAACCTGGCGCAGAACCGACTCTCCGGCGAGATAGCCGGCGGCCTCCCCGTCAACCTCCGGTACCTCGATCTCTCCTCCAACTCCTTCTCCGGTGACATTCCTCGGGGCCTATCCAACTTGTCTCAGTTGAAGCTCATCAATCTCTCGTACAACAACTTCACCGGCGAGATTCCCGCACTGTTCGGCGAGCTCCAGGAGTTGGAGTATCTCTGGCTCGATTACAATCTCTTGGACGGAACTTTGCCCTCGGCGATCGCTAATTGCTCTTCGCTCGTGCATTTGAGCGCCGAGGGGAATGCGCTCAGCGGAGTGATACCTTCGGCCATTGGCGCCCTCCAGATGCTCCAGGTGGTCGCGCTCTCACGGAATAATCTCTCGGGCTCAGTGCCGGCTTCACTGTTCTGCAACGTGTCAGGTAACTCGCCGTCTCTTAGAATCGTTCAACTCGGCTTTAATGGGCTCACGGACATCATTGGTCCCAAGACCATGGCGTGTTTCGGCGTCTTGCAAGGTTTGGATCTCCAGGAGAATTCAATAAGGGGCACGTTTCCTTCGTGGTTAACCAGTGTGTCCACTTTGACTGCGTTAGATTTTTCGAGGAACTTACTTTCTGGTCCGCTTCCTGGTGAGATTGGAAATTTGTTTAGATTGGAGGACCTGAGGTTGGCGAATAACTCTTTCAGTGGAGCCATTCCCGTCGAGATCCGAAACTGTAGTTCTTTGCAGGTGCTCAATCTCGAAGGGAATAGACTTGCTGGGGAGGTTCCTGGATTTTTAGGCGAATTCAGGGGTTTGAAAGTTTTGTCTCTTGGAGGTAATCTGTTCTCGGGGTTAGTTCCCGCTAGCATCAGTAATCTCACGGGGCTTGAAACTTTGAATTTAAGGGGCAACAGCTTCACCGGTACTTTGCCGGAGCAGATGATGGGGATGAGCAACTTGACTACATTGGACCTGAGTGGAAATAGATTCTCAGGTCAGGTGCCTGCAAATATTGGGAACTTGAGCAGATTAGTGGTCTTGAACATGAGCGACAACGATCTTTCGGGGTCGATTCCAGTTGGTTTGGGCAATCTTTTTAAGCTGACGACCCTCGATTTGAGCAAGCAGAATTTGTCTGGCGAGTTGCCACTTGAGCTTGCTGGTTTGCCGAGTTTGCAGGTCGTTGCTCTGCAGGAGAACAACTTATCTGGTGATGTTCCTGAAGGGTTTAGTAGTTTGGTGGGTTTGCGTTACTTGAACCTTAGTTCCAATTTCTTTTCTGGTCAGCTTCCTTTGACGTTCGGGTTCCTTCGGTCACTGGTGGTTCTCTCATTATCGGGGAACCGGATTTCTGGTTTGATCCCACCGGAGCTAGGAAATTCCTCTGACCTTGAAGTTCTTGAGCTCAGAGCAAATTCTTTTTCTGGTCATATTCCCTCTGATCTCTCTCAGTTGTCACATCTGAAGATACTTGATTTAGGGAGAAACAACTTGTCTGGCGAAATCCCAAAAGAGCTCTCAAAGTGCTCATCGTTGACTTCTTTGTCTCTGGACTCAAACCATCTTTCCGGCAGCATTCCTGACTCGTTGACAGAGCTATCGGACCTGCAAAAGTTGGATCTCTCCAACAACAACTTGGATGGGAAAATCCCTGCCAATTTTACGCAGATATCTGGCTTGTCGAGTTTCAACATTTCGGGGAATAATCTTGAAGGCGAGATTCCTACAATGCTTGGTTCTCGATTCAACAATTCTTCGGCATTTGCCAATAATCAGAACTTGTGTGGTAAGCCGCTGCAAAAGAAGTGCCAGGACTCAACTGCGAGGAATAGGAGGAAGAAGTTGATCCTGTTAATTGCTGTGGTCGCATCTGGAGCTTGCCTTCTAACCTTATTTTGCTGCTTCTACATCTACAGCCTCTTGAGATGGCGCAAGAGGCTGAAAGAAAAGGCAGCCGGTGAGAAGAAAACCAGTCCAGGCAGGGCAAGTTCTAGATCAAGCGGAGGGCGTGGAAGCACTGATAATGGAGCTCTGAAGCTCGTCATGTTCAACAACAAAATCACCCTAGCAGAAACAATTGAATCTACTAGGCAGTTTGACGAAGAGAATGTATTAGCCAGGACACGGTATGGATTGGTTTTCAAGGCCTGCTTTAATGATGGGATGGTGCTGTCAATCCGAAGACTACCTGATGGATCGCTTGATGAGAACATGTTCAGGAAAGAATCCGAAGCACTCGGCAGAGTGAAGCACAGAAATTTGACGGTTCTTCGCGGCTACTATGCAGGGGCACCCGACTTGAGGCTTCTGGTCTACGACTACATGCCCAATGGAAACCTGGCCACGCTCCTCCAAGAAGCATCCCACCAAGATGGCCACGTCCTCAATTGGCCAATGCGCCATCTGATCGCCCTGGGAATTGCCCGTGGATTAGCGTTTCTCCACTCTTGCTCGATGGTTCACGGGGATGTGAAGCCCCAGAATGTGCTCTTCGATGCCGATTTCGAAGCCCATCTCTCAGATTTTGGCCTTGAACGGCTAACTGTCGCAGCTCCTGCCGAAACCTCCACTTCTACTGCAGTCGGCACGCTGGGTTATGTATCGCCGGAAGCTGTACTTACTGGGGAAATTACCAAGGAATCTGATGTCTACAGCTTCGGCATTGTGCTGCTCGAGCTGCTGACGGGGAAGAGGCCAGTGATGTTCACACAAGACGAAGACATTGTGAAGTGGGTCAAGAAACAGCTCCAGAAGGGCCAGATCACGGAGCTGCTCGAGCCAGGGCTGCTCGAGCTCGACCCGGAATCGTCCGAGTGGGAGGAGTTCCTGCTAGGAGTGAAGGTGGGGCTGCTCTGCACGACCCCCGACCCGCTCGGCCGGCCCACCATGTCTGACGTGGTTTTCATGCTCGAAGGCTGCCGAGTTGGACCCGACATCCCGTCGTCGGCCGACCCGACATCCCAGCACTCGCCGGCATGACCCGAAATCATCCATTAACACATCCTCCCACTTTTTCCATCTCATTTTTTTAGAATGTAACAGTGACGGTAGCCCATTTTTTTACTTCTTTTTTTCTTTCTTCGAAATTTATCCCCGGGGTGTTTCTGTAGCCTTTTATTATTTGAAGCTTTTGCCATTGGGCGATTCTGGTGCTGGCCTTGGAGTTTGCAGGGGCGGGTCCCGTCAGGAGGAGGAAAAAAAAAAAAGTCAGCACGTGCCGCCGGTCAACTATTCGGGCTGGCCGGGGGGTGGTGGGTCCCCACGTGACAGCAGCAGCAGGCTCCCGCCAAACCCTGAGCGGGAGGGCTGCAGTCACGTGGCTCGAGCTCCGAGCTTCAGAGGAAAATGTAGCCGTTACTGCAGTGGGCCCCCGGCGTGGATTAAAAGAACTGTCCCTTTCCCCAGAAAGAGAGCCGCTGGCACAGCTCGATGGAGCCTCCCCCCTTCTCCGGCCGCCACGTGGGCGCGTCTGTTCGCCCCTAATGTGTTTTTTCTGCCCAGGGGGGCAACGATGGGCCCAGGACTTTTGGGCCCCCGCCGGGCCCAGCGATGGTGTGAAGTCAGAGCAGGAGGGAGCTAATGTTGGCAGGAGACGACGGCAGATGGCGCGCCCCCACCAGCTCAATTCATTTTGAACTTTTTGTGGGGGCCATCATCTCTTTCTTTCTTATTTTATTTGTGTTGTTTGGTTGATAATATCTTTTTTTCTTTTCATTTTTGTTCCCTGAAAATTTGCCCCCAGTTGTTAGCAAATCAGCGGTAGACGTCATCGATCCACAAGCTTCTCTAGCATTGCATGCATGATTTACATTCTATATATATAATATGGATATCGCAAAAACCGAGATATTCCGTCCGTGCTGTGATTTTTATTTTGTAATGAGGGGAATCGGTGGAGATCCGGAGGGACGAAGTGACCGTTGAGTTGTCTGTCCACCTACCCGTTTTAATCGTCCAGTAATTTAATGCCGCGCTTGCCGAATAAGATAATTTCGTGGCTGGGATTTTCGAGGCACTTTGATTGGGGCTGTCCCCCCGGAGGCTTCCCTTCCCGTTTGATTTTGCCTTAGGACCTCGACCCAAAGAAACCTGTCGACTCTCTACCTTCGCGTGGCACGTCGTTTAAGTAACAAGTTCATATAAATATAGCAGTTTTCAGCGCGTTCGATGTCGTTATTTTTAAGAGTCTGCTGTCGATGTCGTTAGGAAATTGAAAACTTTCCTCGTGAAAGTGCTAATTTCGAATGGCCAGTCGATGGATCCCCATGTTTGAGTTTCTTGTGGACTCCTGCTATTGGTGCTGCTTCAGATGCTCTGCAATCAAAGAGGGAAAAAAAATGCGATTTTCGAACAGCCTCAGATCAGCAAGAAGCCAAATGACTCCAATAATATAAATGATTTTAGAATTTTGATCCAACGTGATTCTTGAACTTTAATTTATTTAATGTAATCTCTCAACTTTAGTTCAATATATAGTATGGTCTCTGAACTCTTTATATATACTTAATTTAGTTCTTGAACTTATAATATCCAAATTAAGAAAATGATAATGTTGAGCATTTTTAAAGTTTTTACTGACTAAATTGAATATGTACCAAAAGTCAATAGATCACAATGTACATCAAGTTAAAGTTGATGGATCACATTAATTGGATTAAAAGTTTAAGGATCACTTTTTTCATTATATCAAAATTGAACAACTATTTTTGTTATTTTTCTATATGAAACGAAGCCAAGTCCAAGATGCAATTTCCCTCAAAGCTACACGTGGGCTTAATCCCACTGAAAGTGACAGCCGTCTTGATTCTGTACGTTGGAGTCTATTGTTCTTTTTACTTCCAGTTATTACTTTAATTCGGTTCCGTTCCCACTAAAATAGCCAAATGCGCCAAGCCAAAAACGTCTCTTTCTACCACGTCTCCCCCCCGTCCCTCCTTCCCTCTTCCTTTTTCGCGATAGTCCTTCATAAAGGGCCATGCCTTCACATCAACCAATGATGAAAAATTGGAAATCCATTGCACGAAGCCTAAAAACTTCCCCCATCTTTCGATTCCACATGAAAGTGTATACATCACGTGTCTTCTTTTTCCCCTACTTTATGATCATAGTTCCCGCCAATTGCCATGATCACGATGCATCATTACACGGCATCGTCTCAACAATGTCAAGATGATGCGGTACGGTGAAACTTATCAAGATGACTTCTAAGTCATCGAAAATATTAAAAATCCATATGAAAACGTGATCTAATAGTTAAATGTTTTGGCACTAGTTTAATGAAACGTAATTTAAAGGGCACGATATAAGGAGCCAGAAGGAATTTGAACACAGGTCCTCCAAATTTTTTCTGGTTCATGCAACATCCTTTCAAGAGCACCGACATCGAATGGGCGATTTCAATTGTTTTGCTTCCAAAGTTCCTGAGTTGTTTGACTGTAGCAAAAGAGATTGTGTCATCATGAATTGGGGCAATGCGACAAAACGTAAATGATGACCAAAGCGTGAATGGTGAAAAGTTAAAAGGGGCGGTGGTTGGAATGGCGCTTCGTCTTTAACCCTCCTCTCGCTTGACTAAATCAATCTTTTTTACCAAAAGTTTCCTTTATGAATGTATGTTTTTTTTGTTATCACTTGCAATGGGTGTGAATAGTAAATGCGGTGGCTCTAGCAACATAAATTTTTAGGACAAGTACTTACCTACCACTCTACCGGTAAACTTCACCTCAACTTTGAAGTCATGCGTGCTCAATTTCAATTGAATAATCTAAAAGAACGTCGTAATTTTTTTTTCGTTGAACACAAATATCTCAAACTTTTTGTCATCTCACCGATGTCCCCAACCTCGTACCAATGACCAAAAAGTACCCTCTATCCATATGGCCATTAAAAATCTCAACGCAACAGTTGTGCACCACAGTTAAAAATCTGATGTGGCTATGCTCTTGGTTGATGTGGAAGCGTATATCCATCGCCAAGTTAGATCTACATGCCGGCATTGTCCGCTAATGCTGTCACGTTAGGTTTCTAATGGTCATTATGTATAGAAGTCTAAAATAGGAGGTACTTTTGGATCACTAGTATGAGTTTTGGGATATTGGTGGAACGAAAGAAAGTTTCGGACATTGATTTCCCACAATGAAGTTCAAGATTTTCGGTGGGACTATCCCAATTCTAATTTGTGCCCAAAATGTTCTTTTCTAGTGTCCATTTCCTTATCTTGTCCTAAACTCACTACTAGCCAACCAATGGTCAAAGAACAGGATCCACAAGATGCTCATGCATTTTCAAAGGGTTTCGATTACATTGGTTGTAGGTTCCACACTGTTTTTTTATTCCATAAATTGTCCTCAACTACCTAACTCCATGAAAAGAATCTCTCTCCATGACTATTTCTCTTTGAGATTGGGTCAGCCTGATAAGTGATAACCAAAGGGGTCCAACAAAATCATTACAAAGTGTTTTTGTCGTTTTCCATCGAATAATGAAAACACAGAAGAGACTCAATCAATTGACAAGCCAAGTTTAACCTTAATCTCCTGGAGTTTAATCGAATTGGTTAAGATTCGAGGCCAAATCATGCCTCTGGAAGTCCTGTCGTGGCCTCCATTCGGAGTGAAATCGGTCCCAAGGGTCAAGCTCCTAGCTTGATACATAATCACCCAATCGCGTCGTGATGGACAGACTTTCGTGCTCCGATGGATTAATCTAACGGGCTCGAGCATTCGACATCGCACACCCACAGAAAAAGCATTAATTAACGGAAAGCAGTCGAGTCCAATCATTAAGAAAAGACCCAATATTTTTGCCTCTGGAAAGGTGTGATGTCGAGCATCGATTTTCCACTCAATACAGTGCAATCTCCCACATCCTTTTAGTACAGATGATCTGCCCTTCGATCAGTTCAAAGAAAACATGCGTTGGTTCCTCGTAGCGACCGTGACAAGAGAAGCAAACCAAAATAGCCAACCGGCTAAACGAGAACTCTTCTTCCCCTTAAACTCTGAGTGAAACTGAGTCAAACGCGGATTGAGCATGCAAAAGGATCCAAAAATATAAGATGAACAGCTAAATTCAACAAAAAGAAAATCCATTCACAGCTACATGAATTTCCCCTGGATTAGCAACAGATATGTATTACATAAACTTGCATATATTATATATTTCTTAATTTTCGGCATAATGGAATCGCTTGAAAGACAATCGAATGAAGACACAGGACCATTACCTAGCACCAGCATCTACCCACAGCATCCTTGCCATGCATGCGTGTACACGTGGACCACCCGCAAGCAGAGACTTGCACCGGACATTGATTTTTGTTCATAAAACTCAAATGGGTAATGGAATCTTTTGTGTGAGGTTCATCAAGGAGATTGTAACTATTTAATTTTGGAGTTTAAGTAATCACCGATGCTAATGACTGCAATTCCGGTCTCGATTTTACCTCATATTGGTGTTCATTCATTGCGTTGGGCCTCGACATTTCGCGCATCTATCCGTGTTGTGGCTGGATCCCTTAGCTCTAGGACTGTGTCACACTGCATTTGGCACCCGATCGAGGTCTACTTATTGAATGGTCCCTTTCGAGTAAGGATACTCGATAAACTCTACGATTGACGATACGTCATAAGGCTCGTTGCCATGCCATCTGCAGCTTTTAACACCATAATCCGATGATAAAAACCATAAAAACCAGAAATGAAGGGACATAAACAAGTTTTGTGCTGGATAATCCGATGATAAAAACGATAAAAACTCTACGATCAACGATACGTCATAGAAGCAAAGCCTGATTTTTGGTCAGTTGCACAAGACCGCTTGCCGAGAATATTCTTGGTTAGGGCAAAATGGCTGGGCTTCACAGACATTTGCATGTTGGGCCCGGCTTGGGCCCAGAAGCATATAGGCAAGATGCTTAGCTATAAACCACATTTGATGTACTTTTACTTATGCAACAAAAATCAGCCCAAAATAGTTTAGACTATCCAACCCAGCTAAACTTTAATTCTACGATCTTATCTTAACAAACACACACACACACACACACACACACACACACACACACACACACACACACACACATGTATGTATGAATGTATGTATGTATGTATGTGTGTGTGTGTGTGTGTGTGTGTACATACAAGTGAGTTTTGGCCATAAATTATATATAATAAATGAATTGAAATCTACTTATATACAAAATAAGCCATTATACTTTATATAAATTTGGATATGGTGGTCTTTGTCAAATAAATGACCTTACCAATGTGATGAATTTATTTAACTTGATAATACATAAAGTTGGTCCTTTGTTAATCAGTGATCTCGAGGCTGATCAGTAGCCAAGTGCATCATGGCTAAAGGACCAGAAGAAGCTTTGCAAGTTTATCCATGAAAACACGAGATTTTCTTTTCAGTAAGCGAAACTGTTTAAAGTCAACTTCTGCTTCCTTTTTCCCCTTTTTTCTTATGATATGATGAAAATTCAAGATATATGATAAGCCAATCACTTTGAAATTAAGATAACTAAGTAAATTATACATTGTGGGTAGTCATTGTTTCGAAGTATCCAATTGAACATGTGATAAATGCTTAACTAGCTTTTTTTTTTTCTGGAAAGTAGCTTTTTTCTGGAAAGATGGCAAGTTTTAAATCATTGGTGCGTTTCCTCTCGAAGGAATTTGTGTTGTTTAGATTCCAATCCCAGACTCTAAGTAAATGACATCACCAAAGCATTGGCAAGCTAATAACTTGAGCTTCATTTCCACTCAATAACACCTACACCCATTGGGTTGTTCGGGTTGAAAATAATTCGACTCAAATTGACCAATTTCCATGAAATACAAATCTATTGATCTATATTCACCCAACACATATTATTAAAATACTTCCATATTTAACTCAATCTAAGATAATTCATACTCAAATTGAGGCGCAAGAACAGACCCCAAAAAACAAAAATAAAATTGAGGGGCAAGCACGAGATTGGATGAGGGCGAGAGAGTCATAGAGATGGGTTAGGTCTAAGTAAGTTGTGAACCCATTTAACACTCAATATTATTTTGAGCTTGACCATTCTAAACGTATTTATAACCCATTTACTGAATATAACTAACCCATTTAACAACTCAACCAATCAAATATGAACTAACATCTATGATTTCGGGTCTTTTATTTCCAGACTTGTTAGGATTTCAAGTGTCATATGACCATTTTTTTCAACGAGACAGAATTGATCTTTTGGAATAGCATAAGGCTGGAAGGTGAGTCTTTAAATAAGCATAAGAATGTCCCATGTCAACGGATGATGATTTTGTTATATTACCTACAGATGGTAGCGAATTAAACTTTGGAATAAACCCGTGCAAGGCACGGGCAGATCAACTAATATGTGACAAAATTTGTAGTGTTCGCTTGAGCTAGCACTATTTATCTAAATATATGCCAAAATCTTCTCTAAAGATTGACTCTAAAGTCAGTACATGCGACTCTAATTTGTAAATGATTGATTATTCTCACTCTTAAGTCATTTACTACCTATCTATTACCCTTGGCCCTTTCCTTCCCGTCTCTCTTCGTAATTTTTATAATTCTATGTACAACTCCTTTGTATAAAAGAATTTTTTTACCTCGCCATTAGCATAATATTTTATATTATTATACAAGTACTCGTGAGACATTGTAAAAATACGAAATACGATAGGAATGAATATCACGTTAACTATTTTATTGTATAGGTTGCTCATAATGATTAATGTTACGTTACCATTAGAATCTTTCTATATAGATACGTTAATTTGAAGTTTCCTTTATGCTTAATTAAATGTTTGTAAATCATTTTTAATTATAAGTTTTGCACAACAATCTGCGCAAGCGTGAATTATGTCTAGTATGTGTGTACACACGTTTTGAGACATCTTAGTCTATTGGTTATCAATAGACTAATTTACTTTAATAAGGCTCCATTTGTTTTACAAAAAATACATAATTTAAAAATATTTTTCTAAAAATGATCATTCGTATCTCTTAAAATAAATATTTTCATTTTTACAACAATTTATATTTAAACGTTTACATGGACGATGGAAATATTTTTCGTTGATTTATTTTTATAAAAAATACAATCATTTTTAAGAAAATATTTTTAAATCATTCATTTTTAAAAAACGAACGGAGTATAAATTGGTGATAATTTAACTGAATTGTTTTGATTGCATACAAAATATTCACCATAATCATGAGTGATTAATTTAAGAGAGATCAATGCATATTAATAATGCCATAAGTGAGAAATGTTAGACCAAATTATCTAAGAGAAATATGATAAATAAATCCATCACAAGATATGAATTGTGGATTAAAAAAATGGTTAATACCCTAAAAAACCCCCAAACTAATATATCTATGACAAATTTACCTCAAATTAATTTTTTGACCAAGAAAAACTTCAAATTGGTATATGTATGACGATTTTATCTCGAATGACCACATAAAACCCCCAAAACAAATATATCTCCTGTTAAATTTGATTAATACCACAAAAAATCATATAAATAGTACAATTATGATAAACAAATAGTAAAATCCTGAATGGTATAACAATTAACTGTCTAGTGTCATTTAACAGTAAAATTTAATGAAAACTAATAGAGCGTAAATTTATCACAAGTGTATCAATTTATGGTAAATTTTATTAAAAGTGTACTAGTTTGGCGTTTTTGGTGGTCAAAAAAATAATTTGGAGTAAAAATATCACAAGTGTACCGGTTTATGGTTTTTGAGTATTAACATTTTAAAAAAATAGTTATATCATTACATGTATCTTCAAAGTCTGCGCAATGCTCGGGTTAATGATTAATTTTTTTACATGAAGAGTATCTAATGTCACATCCTAAATCCTATTGGAATTTGGGTAATGACATCATTGTCTTTTCACCCGAAGGACACAATCTCAAACCACCCAAAAACCAACTTCCAAAAGTTCCCATTGAAAGTGCTTTCTTTCCCATCAAAAACCAACATCCAAAGTGCTCTTGTACTATCGTCGCTAACCAAGGTTCGGGTGAAAGGATGACCGTGTCATTACCCCAATCCTTATAGCATTTGGGGTTTGACATCTAAACTTTTGACTTGATTGATTGTTATAAATGAACGCAAATTGTCTAGTCCATATGCACTAGATGAGGCTCCAACAACAAACTCATGGCTGGGGCACCTCAGATAATCACAATCAAGCTAAACCCAAGCTCTTGAGCATAGCTTGATTACACATGCATCGTTCCATGTGATACTTAAAAAAAGAAGATGAAATAATCACATATGACACAAATTGACTCATTCAAGCAGTTTAAATAAGATGACTTGTTTTAGATGAATTGGTAATTCGAACCTCTTGCTCGGTTTAGTGGGTTAAAAGAAAAGATTGAACCCTTGAGCGAGCCAAGAAAACATTGTATAGGCCCGGGACTGTATTCGTGTGGCAAAATTACGGCTAATTTCTAAAACTTGTTAGTTTTGTGCACCTTAATTTCAGAATTTTCATTTCATGCATTTGATTCCAAAACTTGTCAATTTTGATAACCGAGCTCTTTTGTTATATTCGTGGATGGAAAATGCCACATGGCTTGTCCTATTGCATTTTTAATCTTGTGCCTCCATTTGCCTACAGGCATGCGGCCCTACTAGTAAAGAAATTGGGGGATGGGCTAGAGAGGATATAGTTTGGGGTTCGATCCTTGTGAGTATCGTGCACACATGTACAAAAGAAATGAGTAAGGCCAAAAGAATAAAAGAAAACTATTGGAATAAAAGAAATAAGTAAAAAAGTTCCTTCATGGTCATACAAATTAATCAACGATTTGGAACAACAAGAGGGACAAAACGAAGAAATCATGGCAAAGGATCATTAGATTCGTTCCAGAAAAACCAAACATGTACTAATTTTGACTGATAACGAGAAAAATACTAATGCTAATAGCAAAAATACTAATAATCTTGATCAAGCCGATGAAGTGACGTTCATATGTTATTCACAACAATTAGATTTTCGTCGAGACATAATCAAAGGCTCTATGCGTGCTCAAAGACGTAAAACAGTTATTTGTGAATTTTTTCAAGCAAATGTGCATTCTCCTCTTTTTTTGGACAGAATAGGCAAACCCCTTTTTTCTTTTGATATCTCTGGGATGATAAAATTCATTTTGAAAAAATGGATGTATAAAAAAACAACAGAATTAAGAATTTCATATTATACCGAGGAAAAGAAAAAAGAAAATGAGAAAAAAAAAAGAGGAAGAAAAAAGAGAAGAATACAAAAGACAAGAGAAAGCACGAATAGAAATAGCGCAAACCTGAGATAGAGTTTTATTTGCTCAAGCAATAAGAGGATCTCTATTAATAACCCAATCTTTTCTTAGAAAATATATTCTATTCCCTTAAGTGATAATAGCTAAAAATATAGCCTGTATGTTATTATTTCAATTTCTCGAGTGGTCTAAGGACTTAAAAGATTGGAATAGAGAAATGCATGTTAAATGCACCTATAATGGTGTTCAATTATTAGAAACCGAATTTCCAAAAAATTGGTTGACAGACGGTATTCAGATAAAGATCCTATTTCCTTTTTACCTTAAACCTTGGCACATATGTAAGGTGCCACCCCCTCAGAAAGATCCGCTAAGAAATAAAGAGCAAAAAAACGATTTTTGTTTTTTAACAATTTGGGGAATGGAAACTGAAGTTCCTTTTGGTTCTCCTAGAAAACAACATTCATTTTTTGAACCCATTTTTAAAGAACTCGGAAAAAAAAATTATAAAATTACAAAAGAATCCTTTTTTAGTTATATAGGTTTTAAAAGAAAGAATATATTTTTTTTAAACCTTTCAAAAGAAAGAAAAAAAATCAGTCATGAAAACCATTCTATTTTTAAAAAGAATAATAAAAGAACTTTCCAAAAGAACCCAATTCAATTATTTGGATTAAGAGAAATAGATGAATTTAGTAAAACTAAAAAAGAAAAAAATTTGGGTAATCAGTAATGGGATGATTAATGAATCGTCCATTCAAATTCAATTTATGGATTTGACAAATTCTTCATTGACAGAAAAAAAAAAAAAAAAAAGATCTAGATGATAGAACCAGCACAATCGGGAATCAAATAAAAAAAAATTACAAAAGATAAGAAAAAAGGATTTTTTAACTCCGGAAATCAATATAAATATTAGTTCTAATAAAATAAGTTATCCTACTAAACCATTAGCATTAATAAAAAATATTTGGCAGAAATTAAAGAAATTCAAAAGAAGAAATGTTCGATTAATCCGTAAATCATATTCTTTTTTCAAATTTTTAATTGAAAGGATATACATAGATATACTTCTTTGTATCTGTCGCGACTTAAATTTTGGGTGCACCACCTAAAACTAGGTTAATGGATTACTAAGTCCGAAGACTTGGCACGGACTATTCCAAGTCCTATCAATCGCGACTTAATATTAAGAAATTAACTAATTTAAACATGCAATTATACTAAATTTGGAGCCGCCACGAACCAATTAGGGTTGATTAGAAACACAAGTAAAGTATGGGAGAATACTTTACTTTTGCGAACCAGAGATTCAATAGGTTCGGATACATGGTTACGCTAGATTAATCTAACGTCCTTTCGGTACTTTTTATTTTTAATTTCAAAATATTTTGCAGGTATTATTGATTAATTTTAACTTAAGCTACTAACATGCAAATGGTGGTCATGTGGGTGCACAATCAATAAAATAACATTCAATAAAAAAATGCTAATAAAAATGCATGTCCTAAACATGATTTTTTAAATGACATGATATCTAATTAAATGTAATCCTAATTTAAATTTGATATGCATGAATTTTACTCTAATGATATGTGAGATGCAATTTATATGGCATAACTTGAACTATCACTATATGTATGCAATCTAATTTATATAATCTTAAATATGCATGCGTTTCATGACATGATATGGATGGCGTGGTAATTCTATATGCATGTTCCATTTATGATTTTTCATTTTAAAATAATGCAACCCTGATAAATTATACTTTATACATATGCACCCTCTATTAAATAATGATGATATGAAATTGGATTAATTATGAACTGACCTATTAATTAACCAAGTAAATGACTTTTGTGTTTTATTTTTTTTATTTTTTTAAATGACCTAATCATTTTTATTAAAAAAAGTAATGATGCAATGCTAATTTTTTGGCATTTTTTTTTTTTTTATATTTAAAAAAAATACTGCATGATGAGAATGTTAAAACATTAACCTATAACCCACTAATTAAAACGCAACATGTAAAGTGCACATTATGAAGTCTATATAACCTAAATAACATTTTTTGTTCTTTTTTGTTTTGGTTTTATTAAAGGAAAATCATCCTAATTCTACATGAATCTTAAAAAACTAAAATGCGTTGCTTCAAATGTGAAATGTGTATAGACCTAAATACCTAATATGATGCATGATATGTGATGAGCAAATAACAATAACACGCCAAAATAAAAAAATCCAAACATGTAAATCAATGGCATATTATTTTAATATGAATCAATGATGCATAGCAATTCATGAATTTTGCCATAAAAAGTCGAAAAAATCAAAAATCTAACCCGATATCTCGTGGCTCAATATTTTTGATTATCATGACTTAATATGACAAATTTTCTAATTGGATAATAAAGCAAAACAAATCAAGTTAGAATGAAAATAATGAGTTCGAATGTTCGAACTAAATTTAATCTAACAATTTACCTAGTCTAACTCACAGCCGCCTTGAGGAATGGTGAGAAATCAACGGTGACCGAGCCGTGATGATGGTTCGGTGATGGGTCGCCGTTCGGAATAGGGGCTCTTTGTCGGAGCTCCGGCGAGATTCGGGTAGTAACCGGACCTGCAACAAAAACAGGGGAGGCAGCAGGTGGGTTATGGGCACGGCAGCAGGCTCGGATCAGGAGCGGCGGCGTCAGGTGTCGGTTCGGCGTCCAGTGGGGCAGCAAGCAGTGCAGCAACGGCGACCGGGCGGAGGTGCTGGTGCAGTGACCAGTGGCGAAGAGATCGGGCAACAGGGGAGCCCGGAACAGAGCAGGGGCAGCCGCGGCTTCGCTGGTCTCGTGAGTTGCAGGTGAGGCGAGCAGGGACGTCGTTTGCTGGTTTTCGGCTCCGGGCAGCGTCGGCGCGTCGATTGCTGGGCTGAGCGGGCAGTGAAACAGAAGCGGAACCGGCGGCTGGGGAGGAGCAGGACGTTGGGATGAGCAGAGACGGCTTCGCGGGCTTCTAGCTGGCGACCAGCGGGGCGGAGCGTCGGACGACTGGCAGAATGGCGGCGGTGGTGAGAGCGCGGGGGAAGACCGGCGTCGCGATGCCGGCGCAGCGACCGGCACGACCTGGGATGGCGCGGTCGTGGGCTTCCTCGCGAGGAAGACGACATTGTAGTCTTTTTTCTCTTTTTTTTTCTTTTCTTTTTGCTGACCGGTCGCTTCCTTCCTATTTCCTCTGCTCCCCTGCACACGTCCACTCTCTTCCTCTGCTCTGCCGATTTCCTCTTTTTGCTTTTCTGCTTTTTGCTTTTTCTGCTTTTTGCTAAGAAGAACAGAAGGCCATTTTGTTTTTTCCCTTTTTTGGCGACGAAGAGAAAAAACCCCCTTTTCTCTCTCTCACTTTTTCCTTCGACGAAGAGAATTCCCCGAAACTCTGTTTTCTTTTTTTCTGAACTTTTGAAAACCGAATGAAGAGGCCCCACCAAAACTCCGAAACCTTGCTTCCTTTTATAGAGGAAAGAGTCGAATTTGTTTCTGCCGGTAGAGATTTTTACTCAACTCCTCAACAGCAAAGTGGCTCCAAAACATTTGGTTGTTGAATTCTTTTGAATTCAAATTTTTTTCAAAATTTCCCTCTATAATCGAAGATTATCTTTTATTTTCTAAAGGATAAGCTCGATCCTAAACTAGGTGTCAACAGTATCATTAATAGTCCAAGGATCACTACTCAACTTCTTTTTGATAATTAAAAAAAATGATCAATAAATACATTTACAATGATGAAACAAATAAAGAAATCTTTTGTTAAGCCCTGATCAATGAATCAATAAAATCCTTCAAATTGTATCTGATTAAACCCAGGTATTGTAGACATTCCCTCATTTCTATCCCGAGCATTTTGAATTTCCCTTATTATGGATTTGCACCCCCTGGGATCGATAAACCTTTTGGATCTTATTTACTTAGGCTTTATTGACTCATTTCATATCATGGTTCAAGAGTTTAAATAAAATGGTGGGTTTTCTTATTTTATTCCTTTTCGAAATCTGAAGAAATTTCCAGATAACTTCTTGGATCATCTGTTAACTGCTCAATCAATTACTTCTACGGAATGCTAAAAGAAAATTAATCGATTTTCCTTTTTTAATATACTATATTCCATACCCCCGTCGCCCATGGATTTGATTCTTTCTATCGATACAAGGATTCATAATACTATTGTTTAGTAGTATTGAATAGAAATTGAAATGGGGGGTGGCCAAGTGGTAAGGCAACGGGTTTTGGTCCCGCTATTCGGAGGTTCGAATCCTTCCGTCCCAGGGTCGTATGTACGGCTTGGAGGGAGATCTTTCTTTCATATCTATCGAGATCCACCCTACAATATGGGGTCAAAAAGCCAAAATAAATGATTTTAGCCCTTATAAAAAGAAAACTGATTCTTGAATCCCTTTTATGCTCATGTCATGTCAAGGTATTGCAGAAGAAAAAACTACAAAATCCGATCCAATTTATCATAATCAATTAGTTAACATGTTGGTTAACCGTATTCTGAAACACGGGAAAAAATCATTGGCTTATCAAATTATCTATCGAGTCATGAAAAAGATTCAACAAAAGATAGAAACAAATCCACTATCCGTTTTACGTCAAGCAATACGTGGAGTAACTCCCAATATAGCAGTAAAAGCAAGATGTGTTGAAATAGGATCCACATAAGGAAAAGCACTTGCCATTCGTTGGTTATTAGGAGCATCCCGAACACGCGTCTAGGTCGAAATATGGCTTTCAAATTAAGTTCTGAACTAGTGGATGCTGCTAAAGAGAGTGGCGATGCCATACGCAAAAAGGAAGAGACTCATAGAATGGCAGAGGCAAATAGAGCTTTTGCGCATTTTCGTTAATCCATGAACAGAGGATCTATATAGACACATAGATCCGTGGATCCATATATCTCGATCGGAAAAGAATCAACATAAAAAGAAAGAATCGGAATTGATCAATGTATTTCTCAAAACAAACAAAAAAGAAACGAAAGATGAAACATAAATCATTGATCAACTAAGCCCTCTCAGGGGCTTGCTTAAGAATAAGAAAGAGGAATCTCATGTAAATACCATGGAATAAGGTTTGATCCTATTCATAGGGATTCCATAAATATTCCATTCCAAAAATAGAAAGTTCGAAACAATTGAAATTTTTTTGGAGATTGGATGCAATTACTAATTCATGATCTGACATGTATAGAATGAAAACCTCATTCTCGATTCTATGAGAATTTTTATGAAAGCCTTTCATTTGCTTCTCTTCGATGGAAGTTTTATTTTCCCAGAATGTATCCTAATTTTTGGCCTAATTCTTCTTCTGATGATTGATTCAACCTTTGATCAAAAAGATATACCTTGGTTCTATTTCATCTCTTCAACAAGTTTAGTAATGAGCATAACGGTCCTATTGTTCCGATGGAGAGAATAACCTATGATTATCTTTTTAGTAAATTTCCAAACGAACAATTTCAACGAAATCTTTCAATTTGTTATTTTACTATGTTCAACTCTATGTATTCCTCTATCCGTAGAGTACATTGAATGTACAGAAATGGCTATCACAGAGTTTCTCTTATTTGTATTAACAGTTACTCTAGGAGGAATGTTTTTATGCGGTGCTAACAATTTAATAACTATCTTTGTAGCTCTGGAATGTTTCAGTTTATGCTCCTATCTATTATCTGGATATACCAAGAAGGATGTACGGTCTAATGAGGCTACTATGAAATATTTACTCATGGGTGGGGGCAAGCTCTTCTATTCTGGTTCATGGTTTCTCTTGTCTATATGGTTCATCCGGGGGGAGAGATCAAGCTTCAAGAAATAGTGAATGGTCTTATCAATACACAAATGTATAACTCCCCAGGAATTTTAATTGCTCTTCTATTCATCACTATAGGAATTGGGTTCAAGCTTTCCCTAGCCCCTTCTCATCAATGGACTCCTTTCGACTGGACGTATTGTATGTGCCAATTGCTATTTAAGTAATAAGCCTGTGGATATTGAGGTTCCGCAAGCGGTACTTCTTGATACTACATTTGAAGCAGTTGTTCGAATTCCTTATGATATGCAAGTTAAACAAGTTCTTGCTATTAGTAAAAGGGGAGGTTTCAATGTGGGGGCTGTTCTTATTTTTCCTGTGGGATTTGAATTAGCGCCTCCCGATCATATAAATTGATTAATTATGATCATGATTGGGAATTTTTGGATCGTCTTTCTTCGAGTAAGAGACGAAACATAATTAACTTGAATTCGCAACAGCTTCTCCCAAGAGAAAATGGATTATGGGAGTGTGTGACTTGAACTATTGATTGGGCCGTATAGAAAGATTTATGCCTTTATCTGCCCGTAAAAACCCTATACAGGGGATAGATTGAATGAAGTAAAGTCAAAAAACGAAATCTAAGAAAGAAAAATATAACAAAGATAAATAAATCAATTTTTACACGATTGAATTATATTTGTTCAATACATTGTTGTCAATGTGAATAATTAGAAAATAATACAATAATAATTAAAAAAAAATCAATCCTTGTTTACCAACCACACATTGTCTAACCAAATCCAATTCTCTCTCGATATGTTCCTCAAAAAATCCAATTCGGGCGGATTCTTTCCCCAACTAACGAAGAGATCTTGGCGAAATTGCCACATATGAACTTGAGCACAATTTTGCAAAGAAATAGCCCACTTCTTTCTCGAGAAGAGATGGGAAATAGGCTTAATATGCCACAAAAAATATTAAAAAAAGCTTAGATAAAGTCTGAAACATAAGTTCATAAGAATTTTAAAAACTAAAATTGAAAGTTACAAATTATCTAAGAATAAAGAAAGACTACAAAAAGAAAAGAAGATTGTAAGGGGTGACTAGGAGTAAAGAGACTGGGGGATGGGCTAGAGAGTATTAGTAGAGGTGACAAAATGGGTCTTAGACCCATATATGACCCATTTAAATCATAAATGGGTCATATATGGGTCACTTAGTTTTTGAGAAAAAGTAGTTAAATGGGTTTAACAATCAAAGACTTAAAATAAGTGGGTCTTAAGTGGGTCTTAAATGGGCTGGATTTAGAACCCATTTTTAATAAAAGTCTCACAATATCTCTCTTCTCTCTTTAAATTTACAAAAATATTTTTTTATAAAAATCGAAATTAGAATTATTTTTTATTATATTTCTTTTTTCTTTTTCTTTCTTTTTTTTTTTCTTTCTTCTTCCTCCTTCCGATGGCCGACATGGCGATGGCCAGCAACTGGCTAGGCGAGCCTCGAACTCGCCGGCGTTGGGAGAGCTCAAGCTCGCCGGATCTGGCGAGGCGGAGGCCTTGCTGACGCCTGGCAAGGCTCGAGCCTCACCAGATCCAGCGAGGGGCGAGCTCAAGCCTCGTCGATCTGGCGAGCTCAAAGCTTGCTGGATCTGGCGAGGCGGAGGCCTCATTGACGTCAGGTGAGGCTCGAGCCTCGCTGATCTGGCGAGCCGAGCGAGCTCAAGGCTCTCCTATGGTCGGTCGACGGCCAAAGAAGAAGAAGAACAAAAGAAGAAAAAAGAAAAGAGAAAAGAGAAAAAGAAAATTAAAAATTATATTCTTAAAAAATAAAAATAATTTTAATTTTAATTTTAATTTTTTAAAAATAAAAATAATTAAAATTCGATTTTTTAAATTAATTATTTTAAAAATTACAAAAATTGTCCATTAAATTTGTGTTGTATAAAACTATTTTAGCAATATCATTTGTTAAAATATAATATATATATATATATAAGAGATAAGTTTTTTTTTTTTAAGTTTAGTTAAGTGGGTCGAGTATAGGTTGGGTCGGGTATGGATAAAAAATTTTACATTGCAATAAATGAGTCATAAACAGGTTAAATGGGTCAATTCGGGTCAGACCATTTATGACCCGACCTAAACCCGACCCGACCCACCCGTTTAACGAGTCTAAGTATTAGGTATGGGGTTCGATCCTTGTGAGTATCACGCACACATGTACAAAGGAAGGGAGTGAGATAAAAAAGAAAAAAAAACTTAGAAAAAGTCTGAAAGAGAAGAATTTTAAAAACTAAAATCGAAAGATAAAACTTATCTAAGGATAAAGAAAGACTTTAAAAAGAAAAGAAGATCATAAGGGATGATTGGGAGCCCCCCCAAACCAAAAACCCAATCCATTTCCCTCACCGAGGTTGCAAAGAGCGTCGACGACCATTGCCTAACCATCAGTGAGGGCAATCACAACCCCAATGAAGGTTACCTATGAGGGTCGACTAATTGGAGAAGTAGTATGATAATCCTATAAAAATAGATTTATTTTATCTATTTTAAACAATAAATAATGCAATATTTGTGAGAAAATATTTGGATTTCCTTCTATTTATTCAAATTTTCCTTATTTACGCAACATAATGAGACGTAGAGTAAATAAGGAAAAAAATGGCAAAAAGAAGGAAATGAAGAATTATGAGATTCAGGAATTCAAATCAGGTTGCGTTACAAGTTGGATGCAAATAAGGAATTCTATTATTCATTGCCTAATTTTATGCGAAAAATAATCAATTGCCTTTGTGATTAGAGTCTTGAATGTATCCTATAAATAGGATAACATTAAGAACTTGGAGGGACAACTAGATCTTTATTTTTAGATTGTTTTTCATTGTTCAAGGAGTTTTTTTTAAGTATTTTGAAGAGAAGATAAAAGTGGTGATATAATTCTTATTTTCTAATTCAAGACGTTGGGTTTAATTTATATTTTAGTTTCTTCTTTTATTATGTTTTAATTTTCTTTTCTTAGGGCTACGATGTAGCCGGACATGATGATATATATTTCATACTTTTTATGTTTTGTAAGTGATTTTATTCATGTGACTTATATAATATTGTGCTTAATGCTTTTAAATGACTGGTCACCATTTGAATGATGTGATGTGCATATTTGAGATTGAGAAGTGATAATATACAATTGCTTCTCATAATATATAATCATGAATTAAATGTGGATAAAGGTTACATGTTAGTTGTGTGGTTTTCGATGATAAGATAGTCCAAAAGATTCACTGTAAACTGAGAATGTTTATAGATTTTAATGCACTTATATTTATTTAAATTCACATAGAGATGTGATGGATTGATATATTGAATAGGTCGACTATACCTAGAGATCTGATAGTAAATAGATTGGAAAATTATGCTATTATATGTTTGATATCGTTCTTATATGCATAATAATATGAAATTCGTATATAGTGGTTATGATGAATTAGATGTTTTAACATATTTATTTGATTGATTTAAGCATTTAATTTCGAAATTTTGCTTCTAAGGTTGTCAATTTTAAATTATTCTCAATTCTATTTAGATTTGTTAAAAATTTGAGTTAGTCCATTTTTAATATTTAATTGGTTTATTAATCATCAATCTTTGTGGGACAATATTCTCTTTTATCATTAAATTACTTGTTCAACATGTTGGTTTGTATTTAGAATTTTACAAACATGGTACCACCCCTCTTCCTCCCTACACCCCTACCTTAATTTTTCATCTATTACCTTATTATTAGTTGTTATTTTTTTTCTGTTTTTACTTTTATTGAAAATTATTAGAAAAGCCACGTGTTTAAAAAAGAAGAAGATATAAGCCACTTGTTATTTCCGTCCATTAGCTTAGAAGCTAACGAGAGTAACAAAAGGATTTAAGTGCAGTGAATTGACAAATTTTAGGAATTAAATGTACAAATTGTATGACTAAAGTGCACGGAGCTTATAAGTTTTTGGACTTGTAATGTATAGTGCTGACTACATTCATGAGATTATGGACAAGAAACAACCTATGAGAAATTTGAGAAAGATTTTTGAATGCTCTTATAGTATGACATTTTTGTATATCTAATCAATTAGTGCTCAGATATGGGGAGAACTACCTGAACTAGAAACCGGTTGGACCAGACCGAACCGACTGGTTTTGGTGTGAATTCAGTTCTCGGTTTCATAAAATTGAAATCGATGATTTTCGGTTCAATTCTCGATTTTAAGGTAGGAATCGAACTGATCGGATTGCCCAAACCAGATTGATTTATATTTTGTTATTTTTTAAAGAAGCAAAGTGTAAACCTAAACCCTATTCTCCCCTTATGCAAGAAGCGAATCTTTATTTCTTTTGTATTGCCGCTTTAATTCATCCTCCTTGCTCCTTTTGTCTCTTGCTTCTTTATTTATTTTACTTTCTTTCTTTTCTTGCAAAGATTCACCGATTTTAACTCCCTTGCTTACTTGCACCTTCCTTAAAATTCATGAGCCCGTTTTTTAAGGAAAAGAATCCACTGAATCCTTCTCCTTTTTTTGAGCATGCCTCTAAATCACGGCCTCATCATCTCTCAGTCTTCTTTGCAAATCTTGGATGAAATCCTAGTTTTGAATTGCGACATGAATTGGCAATTTAATTAATCCAAAACTTTCGATCAAGTTATGTAAATCCACCGGTTTTATTGGACTACCCACGAACCGAACCAGGCCCAAGACTATGTGGTCTAGTTCCCAGTTCCAAAAAGGGGGAACTGGTTCTTTTGGTCTGATTCCCGGTTTCTAGGTGGGATTGGACTAAACCGGAAACCGATCAACCCTACTTAGATAGCGCCATCACTTTCGGAAAGACGTTAGGAAATCTTAACATTCAACATATTTTACGATTGATTTGGATGGATGGAAGCACTAATTTCAGGGACCTTCCTGAAAAATGACAGAATTATCACATCTCCAGTAGGCCACGCCATCCAACGCCCGCACTTCTTTAAACTTCTTCATTTTCAAGTCGCAGTAGACTTATATATCTGCCAGTGCAGTAACCCGTGCATGTGTGATGTGCCGATCTTGGGCCTTTATAAGATTTGTCTTGTCGAGCCTTACCAACATAGGCAAGGCTTGATAATGTAACGTACCTTTTTGAGAGGTAGGGCGGGATTTATCAATCAGCATAATAGCTTGTATACGGAAAGATATGGGATTCGGGACAAGATTGACACCCGACAGAACTTCAAGAAGATAATTTGGCACACGCATATGAAAACTATGTTTCTAGAGCATACCTCGTCATGTACGATGCCTTTCAAAGTCAACATGAGGAAGCTGTTTTTCAAGGTTTTGTTTCCATTTAATTTACTTTAAAAATCCATGCCCGGGTTTCACAAGGGAGAGCTCTTGAAGTCATCTGGTTGGAGAGAAGCTCGTTTATGCATTAAAGGGTACGTTTGGAAAGGCTTTTAGGGAAAATTTGTGGGGAAATACAAAGGCTATTGAATTAAAAATTTTTTTCCAAAATGTAAATTATGTTTGGTAAATTATATTGTAAAAGTCAATTGTGAAGTACCTTTGACCAAAATAGTGTTTTGAGACATTATATTTGCAAAAGAATTTTATAATTAAAAATAAAATAAAAGAAGAAGAATTGACTGGCCAAGGGCAGGCAATCGCCGGCGAAGTGCAAACGGTCCGGCCAAGGGCAGGTGGTCCGTTGAGGGTCGCGCAACCTAGATTGCGATTTGGGTCACCACAACTATCGAGTGAAGGTCGATGCGACCTAGATCACATGGCCCTGGCGACCTCTACACGACGACCCTTGCCGGAGGGTCGCGCGATCCTCACCGGATCACTTGCCCTTCATTGGTGATTGCCTGCCCTTTGCGGATGACCACTCGCAAATGCTAGTCCTATTCAATAGAGAAGGGAAGAAAATGAACAATTATCGAGGGCAAAACTAGAAAAACGAAAGGTTAGTGAGGATAATTTCAGAAGAATATTTTTTTTACTAACTCAATGCTAGCATGCCAAGAAAGCCTAAGGCAACCCCTAAGCTGTCTTGGGCTTTCAACCTTCTAAAGGCTTACATTTGGGAAATGGGATTTGAATTTTTTTTTGCTAAACACACTTTGGGAAGGCAGTTCCCCAATGCACCCGAAGAACCACTTGAGCTAACTCGTTTTCTAGGTCATGATATAGAGATTAGTTGACTCTCTTCCCATCAACTCCATTCGAAACTCCTCAGTTTGTTTGAACTTATCCTGTCGAGCTCTATGGGTCACTAAAATCGAGAGGCTTTTCTCAAGTCAAATCAATTTTACTTACAGGACCCATGCTTGGCTTGGCCTGGGCTATTTCCTCCCA
Source organism: Eucalyptus guilfoylei (assembly GCA_016097605.1). Lineage (NCBI taxonomy): Eukaryota > Viridiplantae > Streptophyta > Magnoliopsida > Myrtales > Myrtaceae > Eucalyptus > Eucalyptus guilfoylei. Next base: position 29,170,353 of record CM027868.1, on the reverse strand, counting down.
ATCGAGCATCGACAACATGGTTCTTTCCACTTTTAGCTTTGTCGTGTCATAGAAAACAAAAGGAAAAGAAAAGAGAAAGAAAGAAAGAAACACTAGTTACGATAATTCCTATGATTGATTGATTTCATATGAGACGTGTCCAAGATCCAAAACGATGCAAATATGTCATGTTGCCGACGGGAGTTATGATGCTTCAGTTCTTGCTTTTTTGAATTTGCTTGACAAGACCTTCTATTGCATGCGCAAATTCATCAAGTCAAAGGCAAACTAAAGATTTACTTTTGATCATTTTCCTTCTCTGATGGCAAGGAACCTTGATTTAATTTGAATGACAAATAGTCCTCATATTAAGTGCATTCAATCATACAAAGCCATGAGAAATACCAGATTTTCTTGGAAGGGCGCTAACCTTTGCCAAAAGGAGGCATCGAGACTGAGACACACGTTCAGAATGATTGTCATTCACTCAAAGGCTTGAACAAAAAGATGGGACCGGGATTGATGGTAGCAACCCAAGGTTAAATGAGTATGAAGTGTATGGGACATGGCAACCAGAGGTATAATCATTTTACATGACTTCTTCGACAAATCGTGAATGAAATCCACTTTTGCTTTTGTCGAGTTGCACGAGCGAAGTGTTAGATGAAAGAAGTCTCACATAGAAAGTGGCATAAAGGAATCAATATATTTTAATTGGTCATAATTTTTAGGTTGAACTTTTGAATGAAGTCAGGTCCAACTGAATATGTTATCGACTTGGGATTGACATCTCTTAGAATGATCTTCTAGAATGAAGGTATCGAGTTTTTGTTATGTCTCACAAAAGTTTTTCCCTCAAAAATCAGAAATCTACCACTAATATAAATTAGCATGCCCATGAATTAGGGCTAATTTACTAGTTCGATTAATTAGAATTGAAAAATAATGGGAAAATTGCACCAATAGTCCCAAACGTTTTGCTCAATGTGCATTAAGTCCTAAATAAATGAAATTATGCAATGAGTCCTAAATGATTCTGATCCGCCACAATCAAGTTCTTCCGAGGATCGCTGAGCTAATTTTGTTGACGTGACACATTGAAATCCAAATTGATATTTGCTAAATTCCCTTTAGTAAATGAGACACTAATGTGACGTTAATACAATGCCAAATTAGAAAAATTCAATTCTTAAAACAAAAAGAAACATAAAATAAGGGAAAGGGAGGGAGGGAGGGAGGGGGGAGGAAGAGAATAGTGCCGGAAGTTCAATGACCCTAAACAGTGATGCTTAATCGTAGACAAAACATATTGCGACTTCAAGTCTTTTCAAGTTATCACGAAAAATGACTTTATTCCCACGTGTTCTTTCGTCGTGAGTACCAACGCGTAAGTAACCAAATAATGAAGAATCTTGACGAAGTAAATGTGGAAAGGAAGGGGCAATAAAGCTTAGGGCATCAAGAAAAACACAAACCCTTTTTCTCAAATTAGCACAGACATCATTTCTCAACAAACGCAAAAGAGAAGAGTCTCTAGAACCTACAGAGGGCTTGTCGAGAAGCACAAGCAAACAGAAATAATTAACTTGTCAATTCCCCAATGTCACAAACATGATTTTGCAGTTGGACCCCCCTAGCGATAGCTTCAGCCACGGTGCGAACGAACACGAGGCAGAGCCGAGACCAACCACCGTCTCCGTCGTCATCATTGTCATCATCATTCGTCGCCTCTCCATCCGATAGAGATCGCCATCGAGGCTTGCATAATTTTCAATATTCTTTCTCAATCAGTTGGGTCATATCTTTTTGCTTTCACTCCTTTGTGCCTACTGTGTACTGCTGCAGAGTTCCTGTTGAAGTGTATCACGTATCCACCCGAATCATTTCGGCATCTCTCTTTTCTCGCTACCTTCCATCTCCAAAGTCACACTCATGAAGATGAACAGGGATGGACATTGCACAGTTATTTTCGAAGGGAGAAGGTAGTCATTAGTGGGGTGCTATCATGGTTCATGTCCCCCCGAAAGAAGCTTGTGTTTCACAACTCTTGGTGTAGAGAGAGAGAGAGACAGAGAGAGACAGAGAGAGAGAGAGAGAGAAGAGTGATGTTGAAGAGTTTGGTTAAAGGCGTTGATTTGTTCTTTCGAGATAAAAAAAGATTACTCGGGGCCATTTGTCTTCCACCACCTAGATCAACCATAAAATCAAGAATTGCGCATAGCTAATTGACAGGAATAATGAAGGGTAAGGTGTTCTTCTTGCATTGAGAGAGAGAGAGAGAGAGAGAGAGAGAGAGAGAGAGAGAGGGGGTTTGGAGGAGGGTCGATGTCAAAAAGGTTTAAAGATCCAAATTGGACCCGCCAAGGATCTCCTTTTGCTGTTTACGCTAACTCTTCTATCTCCTCTCCCCAAGAATGAAAAATGTGATGAATGGCCCATTAAATAATATGAAAGAGGACAGAATAAGGCCAATCACTCTATATAAAGGTACATCGAAATTCTCAATATTCGAAATCTTTTGGCTCGATTAATCTACATGAATATACACAAACTACCTCTGTACAAATACATTGGATTAAGCTCCATATGATAAATGCCGAGAGCAATCTTAGAAATAATTTAAAATAAAAGATACTATGATTTAAACATGAAAAAGTACTCAATCACTCTATCAATCTCTTGAAATTTACTTTCCCTTCTCCTATGCTTATTAGTTTTGCAAGAAAAGAACGTTTCTTTCTCGACGTGTTGAAATTTGAAACACCACCTTTTAGGGTTTAGAGAGAGAGAGAGAGAGAGAGAGAGAGAGTCTTGAAGTTGAGCTCTCACCGCCCCAGCTTAAAAATGAGAGGTGTGGAAATGGTGGGTGGGGACCGCCGAGAGTCTCATGACTTCAATGATGCGGTCCGCCGCATGATTGGTATGTCCACGGCCGACAACCACCGCCTACGTGGACTCACCGCCCAGTCCCCTTTTTATAGACCGTATTATATGACCCCTAGGTCTAATTAATTGCCTTATCCTTGCAGCCCTAGCTCACGCTATTTAATCTGATTAATTTCATCCCTTAAAGGTGGATAGCATATGGGCTCACTAATCTAAATAATACCATGCGCATGTATGCTAATCTTCAAGCGATTATCCACATGTCAATAGCCAGACTAATTGGTACTTCTTATAACCCCATCGACTGTACAATCTTGAGCTCAGGCTCGGCCTCAATTCTTTCTCAACATAACTTCTTGCTACAGTCGGATAACGAGAAAGTTATTCATCGCAAAACTCGTTTTATCAACATGCATGGAAGGCTTGCTTTGACCGTCAACACAAGATGCAAAACGTGTTCGACATAGTGTGCCAAAGTTGACCTCATGCCAGTATGCTCAAACATAGTATCATTACCCTAATTTCTAGAAATTTTGGTTGTCCACGAGAAAACTCAGTAGCATTGTTCCTCAAAGTCATATATTCACAATTCAATTTCATGAACCTAAATATCACCTAATCAATGTCCATAATCATATGAACGCACAGAGGTCACCAAATGACAATTACCGTTTGGTACTCTTCTAAAGGAAAGAGATGTTTCTTTGTTTGGGGAGGCCAAGGTTCTTGACCAGCTTCTTTATTAGAATTCAATCAGTTTTATCCATGTTATCATAGTACATTAGAACCCTAGAATAAATCTTGGCTTTATTACAAGTGACTGACATGGCAATTAGTTAATTTGTCTCATTTGGTTCTCATGTCTAAACAGAAGGTTGCGCAAAAAAAAAGAAAACGAAAAGAAATTTATTCGTCTCCTATTTTTGTCTTCAACTCATTACTTTTCATCATTGCCATTTGATCTTTTAAGATCCAAACAATGATCTCGGGTCACCGTAGTGAACAAGGATCCTTTCACTATGTCGAGATTCTACCAAATTGGCTATCGATTATCATTGCCCATATCATATGTCGGAGGAAGATATCCTTAGCATTGGCAGGCACCATGGAGCTGCATCCATGATGGCTCGAGCTATGTTGGCCTCTATATGCTTGTTCCATCATAACGGGGACGTAGTAAGCATTTTGTAGAATTTTATCGATATTGTATCGTTGTTACAAAGAGTTCGCTCTATACCTGTGCTTGAACTCCCGGTCATTTTACTGTTTGGTAATATTTGTTACTCATGTGGTTTTGAGTTGTTCACAAGGGCCAACTTGATCCTCTTTTTCAGGGATCTCAATCGAGAGAACCCTAAGAGGAATCACTGGCTCCAATTAGCACTCATAAACGATCCATACTAGATTTGACTTGTCTTTGCCGATGAAAACAAAGCCCTTCCAGATTGGATAATGCTATAACGTAGATGGTTGAAGTTTGTGAATTAACTAAGTTGAACTTATTTAGGGTTATGATGTTTTTTTTCATATCTCAACAACAAAACCTATGCTTGAAGGTGCTGATTAATGCAACTACAGGCGAAATCTCATATTGCTAAATTTTACATCCAAGACGGGGAAAAGAAAAGAAACACTGTAAAAGAAGTAGAGAAGAGCCTCACCTTCTTCCCATCTACAATGAAATGTCGAAACACGTGCGTGCCTCGTTTCCATGATTATTAATGATTTGCGCAACAAAAGTCAGAAAAACTATTTATGAAAAAGCCTTCTAGACCTACGCGGCATCTGATGTTCATGATGTTGCTTGCAGTGCTCAGATCATCAATTCAGTATGCCTGCCCCGTTATGCATTTGAAATTTACAAAATCACTTCGAAAAATGTGACACATACTTTTGCGCATTTAACATTTTATGATATATGGAATTAAATATTCATTAATTTGTACCACATATCGCTGGTTTGTTTGTTATTTCTGCTCTTTTATTTTTTATATTTTACTCTTTACGATTTGGTTTGTAGATATATAATCCAAGAACACAATCGTAATTAGCTGGTTAACTGGAGAAAAATTAGTACAACAACTCACCGTTATGGCCCTCTACTTAAATTTGAGTTCTCCAGAGTAGGAATCGGATTCACAACCATCAGTTTTAGCGTGGGACACCTTACCACCGAATCAATTTTCGGATGGGTGATTTCTATTACTATAAAGAATGGTGCATAGGGCTTCCTGCTACTCCCTTTCCTTGTGTGTACATATGCTTTGAACAATTATTGAAAAGGTGACCATTTATTCAGTTTAAATTGCTTTAAGCTCTCCAACTATTTTATGAAATTGACAATCTTTTTTTTTCTGTGCTCACTAACTGTTTTTCAATTAAGTTAGCAATTAGTTTTTGTTACCAATTATGAGCTTCTTACCAACTATTCTTTTAAGTTACCACATCCAGTCAAACAATGAACTTACCAACTAATTTTGCATTGCTAATTTTATTTGAGTCAGTTACTAATGTTTATTTCAAAGACATGCCGATGGGAGGCTATTCTGAGCAATTTCCTTGGATATTTGTTGATCTTCTAAGATGGTTATTTTCTTGTCAAGGTTGAAGAACGAATTTAAACTCAAGTATGATGAGTCTTTAAGTGTGATGGAGGTTCCAAGAGTTAAAATTCCAGTTCCTAGGACTTTATTTAATTTATAGCTCTATGTCTTTGATGTTTGTCTATTTTTTATGTCATAGTTTCTCTATATATAGAGAAGAGTTCTCAAGTGTAACCAAGAGAATTGAATGAATATGTGAGAATTCCTTTGTTTGAGTGAATTTCTATCCGATTCTTTATCCAACGTCATTGGTGGTGGATCAAATAGTTCTTTATCATTGACCGGTGGAGCAATTCTTTACACCTTGGTGGTGAACTACCTTTATTTTCATTCTTTATTCTTGATTGGTGGCTTGTGCATTTATACTTTGGTGGGGAATCTTCTTTATCCAATCCATAACTCAGAAAACCCTTATTTCCTAAATCACTCATCCCACTCACGTATTAGTTATCTCACAAAAGATAGTTATGCAAACCTTGAAAAAATAGCAATCATACAAAAATGTTGATAAGCTCTTAAAAAGGTACATAAAAAAATAAGTCACTAATACATTCTTGATACTTATCTGAAACTTACAAAAATTTGTCCAAAAGGAAAAAGTTCTTACTTTTGGGCGCAGAAAACAATAGAGTTCTACCCAATCCAAGATGTGACTTCTCTCATAATCCAAAGTTGGGATTGCTACACTTGGCGATGAACCAAATATAAAGATTGATCTCTTCTGCAATGCTGGGAACATACAGATGGCATCCTCTTAATGATGCAGCATATTACCCTCATAAAATATCCTCTCAAACTACATCTTGAGTAAACTTGTAGTAAGTACCAAAAGAAAATATATCCAAAGGATATAAAATACCTCAAAAGGGAGGAGGAAGTGGGGGTCCTCATGATCATAGTCGGCCTTACAGAACACCAAATACTTCGTCCCTCTCCTTGCTTTGTTTACCTTCTACGTAAAGTTCTGCGATCCATCCACCAATCCCTGTCTTCCACGTCGGCACCCCTTTTTCCATCATCGTCTCTCTTTTCCAATTTATACCAAGTTCCTTCTAGCGAGTACTTGTCAGGCCTGACATCGGTTTTGCAGAACGCGCATTTGATTTGGTTTAGATCTTCGCATTGACCCATCCGACCTCTTTTGAAAGTGACATGAGTGTTTGTACTCCGTCCATTGTGTGCCTTCAGTTTGGGAATTCAAGCTCACGACTGATGTTACTCCAGCAATCTGCTTGACAGAGAGAATCTTCAAAGTTAAAGACAGAAGCAGCATAAAAATGGTATAGACTGGGAAAACATGGAATCCTTTCTGTATTACTATGGTTGCATTGTAGTTATGTTGTGCGGTCGCTTATGAATTTGGCGACCTGCGTTCTAGGGTTGCGATGCTTTTAAAACTGGATGCGACAACTTCTTAAAAGATGATACAAGCTACTACCGCATGTAGTTTTCAATGCTTTTAAACCGCAAGAGCCACCTCGACCGATCCTTCTCGCTCAATGAGGTCCGTCGACCAACACTGCTTAAGAACTCTGATGTTTTAAGTGAAGGAATTCGTGAGTTTCCAGAACCCATATCTAGGTAGAAATTTCTAACCAACAAGACAGCACGACTCAAACACAGATTTTGGATTCATGTTAATTATGTTTGTGTCATAATTGTGTTAACCTGTTTGGCATGATCAATAAATCAACTGTGTTTGATTTGAACTTGTGTAACTCGAAATTGATCTTTTTTTACCTTATTAATTAAATGGATTGCGTCGCAAGTTCTACCACGGTGACTAAAAGCTAGATTTTTCTGCCATTTATAAATAATGACGAGTGAATATCAGTTCACATAATTTTTTTTTACTTTTTTCTAAAAAAATTTGTTGTTGTGAATATCATATTAAGCACATATTTTGTTATGAATGAAAACCATGCATACAAAAACCCAGTCTTAAAAAAGCCTATTTGAGTCCATGCAAACTATATTTAAGTTTGATTGATTTGATCTGATCTATTTAACACCATAAGTTATGCTAGTAGCATGGGAATTACCTAAGTATTATGTGGGTTATGTTAGATTTTAGTTCCCTAGCCCAAATATCAGTAGCATCGTGCTCTATAACGTATCTTTAACTTGAAACGAAACCAAAAATAAATAAAAGAAGCTTTTACTTGAAAATTTATTTATCCTTACCACATCGAATATGGAGAGTTCGCGAATACAGTCATACACCCTAAACTATCATCCTATTTGAATTCTCCATCTTTTGAGCATAATTTAGTTCGACGTCGCTGAGGGGCAACGTGGTAAATTGGGGAGAGGGCTGGAGGCGAAGCCGCCAGGCGTGATGAGATGAGCCACGTCGGCCACGTGAGCGCCGAGCGCTCTCCCGGGTTGGTCGGGCGGTTCCTTTGGCGGCGACACGTGGCGTTGGGGGTGGTGCCAGCGTGGCGGGTCATCCGGGAGTTGATATATCTCGGCATCTCGTGATTGGTAGACGATAAATTGAAGGAGCAGCGGCAATGCGAGCGACGCTTGTCGAGAAAATTTATTATAAGGATTTCTTTTTTTTATGAGATCATCACCGTATACGAATTTAATTAATTAAGAATAAGTATTCATATCTATATTCTGGTTTGCGTAAAAAAAAAGAAAAAAATGAAGGAGAAGATGGAATCGTGGCGAATCTGCTTTTATTTTTGACGTAAAAGTTTGTCATTGACTTTCCCCATGAAAATTACAAAGATTTCAACTTAAGAGACAATGAAAGATCGATATATTTAATTGCTTGCGAGCTTTCGTATCATTTTCTAGGAAGACAGCTTTAATATCGTACTAAATCTACATTAAATTGTTCACTTTTTGCGTGAACGATATTTCACATAAGAACATCCTTCAATCCAAACCCTAACTCGAAACCCTAACTCTTCTCTTTCTCAATTTCCCCCAACCCTTCCCGGCCAATTTTAAGTGGGAAAATTTAATCTTCTAGGACGAAAATCTCCCTTCGCAATGGCTGCAAATGGACAATTGACAATCACATGGACAATTGACGATTGCGTGGTTACCTAGTAAAGTGGGTTAACCGAAATATGATGGTTCATCTATGAAGAAAAGCCGAGAAAACTTTTGTTCCAGAGAATCTTTTGAAAGAAAAAAAGAAGGCATCAAATCGAGTTCGCTTGTAATTTTTCCGTGCAAGAATATTCAAAGGAAGGAGAAACCGGGAAGCTTTGCCCCAAAGTCATTAACTAAAGACGACCAAAATATCATGACGAGCCAAAGAACAACGAAAGGAGAGGGAGAGGAGGGGGAGGGGACCCTAAGCTTTTGGAGGAGAAGAGTTCGTATAGGGCAAGGACAAGAAGAAGGTAGAGAAAAGATGGAGGAAGGGATGACGTGAGCAAGCTTGGGGTGGGGGGACAGCCAACCATAATACAACCCCATGCGCAATCGAGCGGTCCTCTCCTCCCCGTCTTTTTTTTTAAAATATTCTCTCCATCCACTCTCCTTCTTCTTCCATCTCTCTCTCTCTTACCTTCCTTTGTCTTCTTCTTCTTTAAGAGCTTCTGTCTCGAGCTCGTAATTGCACCGAGTCTGCAAGCCGATCTCTCTCTTTCTTTTTTCTTGGAAGTTTGTCCAAGGTGAGGGGATAGGTTTGGATTTTCATGGGATTGAATTTGTCTTGTTTTCTCAGCAAGTCCGTTTACTTCTTTGTTTAAAATGGTTGTTGTTTCTTCATGAGTCTGAGTTTGTACAGTTCTTCATCCGATTTAGTCCTAGCTTCAACTCATTTGCTCGCTCGCAGCTGAATTCTTCCTCGTAAGGATTATAGGGTTCTCTGAATTCCTCAGTCTTAGCTACGCTTTTGATACAGCTTCCAGGTTTTTAGGACTGGTGCTCATTAATTTCTTCTTTATCCTCTTCTTCTTCTTTTTCTTCTTCTTCTCTCTTTCTCTCTCTCCATCATTCATCAGCAGAAGGCTGTTGGTCTGATCTGCATGAACATTTAACCGTAGAAAGCTCGCACCCAGAAAGTTAGATTTCCTCAAAATGGCAAGTTTTTTTATGAAAAGATGCAAGGTCGCTCTCTCTCTCTCTCTCTCTCTCTCTCTCCCCCTCTTCTTTCTCCCCGTGAACCACATTAGTTATTCTATACACAACTTGAATATTCACACCCTTCTCTCTCTGTCTCTGCTGGCCAGTGACGGATGAGTATCAGAAAGAATTCAGTCGTGATGCGTTCCTTCTGACGAATCACACACCCCCTAGACTTACGCTCTCTTGCAGTGGACACACAGAGATAGAGATAGAGATAGGTCAGATGGTGTGCAAGCCAAATTGTCGACAAACAGACCGGACCCTCTGAAGCTCTTTACATGATTTTTCTCTCAGAAAGCCCCTTTTATGCTTTCTCTCTCTCTCTTTCCTTCTTTTGAAATTCAAGAATGGTGTCCTCTCTCTCTCTCTCACATCCCTTGATCACCTTTTTGCTTTCACAAGGAACAACGCGTGTTAACCAGCAATGACGTCATCCTCGTCCTCTCTCGTCCCGTTCGAAGCTTAATAGAACTTTTTTTATGGGGGAGCTTTAGGTTATCTCCTCCTTTTACTGTATATTGATAGAATAGAAGAACTTCTTCCAGAAAAAGTAACTATTTGTTTTGTTAGCTAGCCTTCTGGAATGCTTATTACTGATGTTTGATATTCATTAAAGTTTCTAGACGCATTCATTTCGTGGCCGTTGATTTTGATTTTTTGCATTATTTTAATGGAGGCTCCGTTGTTGATGAATCATTCCCACCATTCACCAACACAAGACAACATCATTGGCACAAGCCACTAGCTTGTAACACCTGCACAAGACACTTACCAAGTGACCATACCCTCGTTAACCTCCCCACTTACCCTCATAGTTTTCATCAGAAGAACCAAACTCTTATGAATGATGATTGCATTTCTCTCTCCACCTTTTTCCACACCTTTTTTCTTTTTATCCCTAGCTAGACACATATCATTGTGAATAAAAATGATGGGCGTGGTTCTATTTTTCAACAACCTGCTAATAGCTAGGCTCTTATCATTTCCCTTACTGTGTGGTAACAAATGGGTGAACATTGCTCACCACCAAATGAGCTATGATTCTATACATATTCCTATGGCAATTGCCACCTTTCTCTAAAAGGGCCCATCATTCGTTTTTAATTGTCTCTCCCATTTTCTTCTCCTTCTTTTTCCCAACTCTCTTGTCTAGTTCTTTTAATCTGTTCCTCTCCTCCTCTCTTCAAGTTAGATCAAATCGACCATGATTAAAGACTCGCAGAAGGATAACTGAATGTTTTATTTCATGGTGGATTTGATGCAGTGTGTTAGCAAAATAATTTAAGTTGATATGGAGACGATGGAGTCATGTGTACCGCCAGGGTTTCGGTTCCATCCGACTGATGAGGAGCTTGTTGGCTACTATCTGAGGAAGAAGGTCGCCTCACAGAAGATCGACCTCGATGTTATTAGAGACATCGATCTGTACAGAATCGAACCATGGGATCTCCAAGGTAGCAGCATCTTAATGCTTTCCTAGTTATATATAGATTATCTAAATCTGGCAAGTTCATGATCTGGCGTGTACAAAGATCGGTCAGCTTCTTCTTGAGGTAGATCACCAACTATGTGAGCATGTGGAGTGACCGATCCAATTCGAGAACCCTCAAGAGCATATTGCGCATATATACAGATAAACGTATCTATAGGCGATGTTGTTTGTGGGTTCCTTATTTGAATGCAAAAAAAGGAGGTTCTTCGATAAAACCTAGCTGCAGAATGGCTAGATCTAACTATGATTACATATAAAACCACACATACTTAACCTCTTGACTTGTAACCCTACTTTTGCATATTCTTTTCCCATTAGACTTCTTTTGACTCATTTCTTGGTGGTTATGGATGGACAGAGAGATGCAGGATTGGGTATGAAGAGCAAAATGAGTGGTACTTCTTTAGCCATAAAGACAAGAAGTACCCAACAGGAACGAGGACCAACAGAGCCACCATTGCTGGCTTTTGGAAAGCAACTGGGAGAGACAAGGCCGTCTACGACAAGGCCAAGTTGATCGGCATGAGGAAGACCCTCGTTTTCTACCGAGGAAGGGCTCCGAATGGTCAGAAGTCCGACTGGATCATGCACGAGTATCGGCTCGAATCTGATGAGAATGGACCTCCTCAGGCAAGTACTGTATACCACTGCTTCTCTCTCTCTCTCTCTCTCTCTCTCTCCACAGTAACTTCTATACCCCGAGAGAGGGAATGCTAATTTGACATTATACCATCAATAAAAAGGGTTTGCATTCTTAATCTCCATAGGAGATACTGAGAACGGCGTCACTCAAATACAGATGGTATCACGCCAATAAGTTGCGCATTTTTTGGCACAAGCTTTTTCCTTCTCTTCTTTCTCATGAACACATTTAAGACAGTTCCATTGAGCATGCGAATTTGAGTGGATAAGGGAGAATAGTCATCATTGTCCGCGGCATGAGCTTTTAAACAGTGTCTTTGACCTAGCTTGGATCGAGAAAATAAAACTCTCTCTCTCTCTCTCTCTCTCTCTCTCTCTCTCTCTCTCTCTCCCTCCCGAAGATGTTAGCCTCTAACAAAAAACCTACTTCTCTCTTCAAGTTCCTGAGGATGCTCTTATTTTGCTTTAATTGAATAGAACGAAGTTAGATATACTAATTGAGACTGTTCTGCTAAATTGATGCATTAAATCCGTGTTTCACTTGACATTAATTTAATTGAGTGGAACAGTAGATAGCTTCAATCTGCTCAAGTTACGGGTTTGTTTTTAGTGTGTAAGCCGGCCACCACCATAACAAAGTCAAAAGGTACTGTGTTAAAAGCAAAATGCATGCACGACTTTGTCTTTCGATTCTCTTTCCCCGTCTGCACTTTGTACTCAATGTGTTTGTCGAAAAAGAATATATTCCGTTTCCCCTCTTAGCAGACTCTCTCTCTCTCTCTCTCTCTCTCTCTCTCTCGCGTCATTGACTATCTCCTCCTTCACTTTATCAAGCAAAAAGGAAGCTCATTAAAGTGTATATTTCAAGAAGTAGATGGTGCTACAAAAAGGACAACGAGAGAAAGGAAGAAGCTCAGTTTTCTTGGTCCTCCTTTCACCTTTTATATGTTAGGCATGATTTGCGGATTGCTCGCGAGCTCGCCTTGATATCTCGGCATCTTGTCCGAGTCTTTGTCAACACACACTGTGCAAATTGATTGCACTTTTTCCCATTGGGATGGATAAATTATTAGACAGATGAAAACTTGCAACTTTATGCGACTCTCAGATGTCTTTTGTGTATTTCATTGTATCTATACATGGTATGCACAAATACAGCCTTTACTTATTCTGTGTGCTTCACAAATCAGCATATCAAAATACCCCAAAATGTAATAAAAAAAGAAATCTCGAATAGGACTTTGAATTGAAGTCTTCTTGCATTTCTTTTCTTTCTGTTATCTAGCATAATGCACAAGTTTCTTGTGTAGCGGATTTCCTTATCTGATACATTAGGGAATATTTTTTCTCAGGAAGAGGGATGGGTGGTTTGTCGAGCATTCAAGAAACGGACAACTGGGCTGACCAAGAGCACCCTCGAAGGCTGGGACACGAGCTACTTCTACGATGAGCAAAGTGGCACGAGCTCGGTCATCGACCCTGCGGAGTGCATCTCGAGGCCGGTCCTTGGCTACATGCCCAATTCGAGCTTTGTGTGCAAGAAAGAGATAGAAGTGGCGGAGAACCTGAAGCTCTTCAACCCGGACGACAGCTACTTCCTACAGCTTCCTCAGCTAGAAAGTCCATCTCTTCCCTTAACGAAGAGGCCGATGAGCTCGGTTTCGCTAGTTTCAGAGATCAATAACAATAACCGCAACAGTAACAATAACGAGCACTTAGAGGAACATAATGATGATGATTCCAATAAGAGAGTGACTGATTGGAGGGCCCTTGACAAGTTCGTTGCTTCTCAGTTGAGTCAAGAGGAGAGGTATGAGGGCGATGGAATAACCCCAAGCTTTGATCAGCATGATAGCTCGGACATGGCTTTGATGTTGCTAGAGAATGCTCGAGAATGCGAAGCGACCAAGTTGAGCAGTTTCTTGACTTCAGGCGCTGGATGCGACGCGGGCGGCATATGTTTGTTTGAGAAACTATGAATTTGTAAGGAAGAGAAAGGTTTTATATCTGATAAGAGCATATATGGTCCTCTGACCTTGAATGAGGAAGAGTGGATATTATTTCTGTTGAACATAATGTGTTGTGAAAGTTTGTTATCTCTCTCTCTCTCTCTCTCTCTCTCTCTCTCTCTCTCTCTCTCAGTAAGAAGCATTTAAATCAATTCAAAGATATAATAATTACGGTCAAAGCTACGAACAAAGTTGAGTCACACAAGATATTTCATTTCAGTCAAAGCTACGAAAAAAGTTGTGTTCAGAATATAGATAATTGTTACCCCACTCCATTCTTAATCGGTCCCTAGAAATTTATGGAATTTCACAATCGATTATGTTGTAGACGCTCCTAGAATTCATAATGAATTCTCCATTCCTCATTTTTACACCAAAATTTGGCATCAATCAGCGAAAACAAGGGTTAACCGCGAGTGATGCCAGATTTAAAAAGACGAAATTCAAAATGAGAGAAAGCTTATGAACAATCTCAAGAAATCTCCGGGAAGTAGGTAGAAGATACCAAACCGCGATGTTGCCAACCTAAGGATATCAAATATGAATAACAACCTTACAATCTCAAAATTAACTATCTAATGATACCAGTATCAAATATGGTGCCAACTCGAGAAAACTTGAGTTAGTTACGGAACAATCCTAAAATATTGAATGCGGTATAATAAAAGAACGTGCCAAACCTCCATGATACAAACCCTATGGCTGCGTTTCGCAGTCGGGATAAAATTCGGGGTAGGATATGATTTATCCTATCCTACGTTTGGTGCTCGATCAGGACGAGATAAAGTCGAATATAAGGGGGATATAGGTAGGATAAAATTATCCCATGGAGGAGGTGGAATAAATGTGAATAGGATTTCTAATGTCCATAATAGGAAAGTTATTTTTCTAGAATAACAAACTTATTAAATTAACAAAATTGAAATTATATTTCAATATAAATAATATTTGAATTCTAATTTAAGAAATTAAAAATAAAAAAATAGAAATTTATTTTTAATTAATATTATTTTAATTTATATATTCAACTTTAATTCTATCTTATAATAAACATCAAATCTATAAATTAAATATTTATATTTATTATATATTTTAGGTATTTTTGTATTTTAGGTATGTTAGTACAGTTTACTATTTGATAAAATTTTATTAAAGAATGATGAAAAGGGAAAAAAGAAGTAATGAAGAAAAGAATATAAATAAGAGGAAAAATAAAATAAAAATAAATTAAGGAATAGTGTTGCGAGAGATTTTCATCATATTCGTTTATGAACATTTAGGTTCATTTATAATGACATGCCATTTATATTATGTGAATATATACGACTTTAATACTGCGATTCACCAAACAATGGATATTATATAAAAAAATCTCAAGATTTCATATCTTGTCATATCCAATCCTATCCTGATTAGAAATCCGGATGACCAAACGTAAGCTATAGTCACAGAAACAGTTAAGTGCCAAGCACGGAAATTGAGGAACAAGGAAAGGGACCAAACTTGATTGATAATCTAAAAGGCGTGTACAAATCACTCGTGGCGTTGCAAATAAGCAACAAAAAATAGTAAAAGTAAGAGCAAGACTAAAAGTACACACGTTCACTCAACCAAATCACAAGATTTTACTTTATCCAAGTTGGCCAGGAGTAAAGAGCCGGTAACTGGCAAGTACTTTCACTTTTGAATATGAATCTTAGGAGTGAGAATGTGCTTGGGAGTAATGTGTGTGACAACATACAAGTTGCTACAGAAGATGCACCTAATCCCAGTGGTGGGGATAATGTGAGGCGGGAAGTGGAGAAAACGAGTTTGGCTGGTCCACGGGGCCCTTATGTAAATGTTGGCATGTGTGGATATAAGCATAGAGGCAACAAATGGATTATAGCTTATATTATATGCAAGATGTTATGTTTAAAAATATGGCTGAAGTTTTTAAACCAATGATTGTTTATTCATTTAACTTTTGTTATTGAAAGCAACCCCGTCAGAACATGGTTTGGTAATAAGTCAGGTAGAGCTTGTTGGTATGCGAAATATTGGTTCAGACACCCCGTTTGGAAATGTCCAACCATAGAAAAGAGAAATTGGCCAGAGCTCTTTAAAAAAATTCAAAGTCATAGCAAAAAATTATAACCAACTCTCACTTGAGTTGCTTACCAGTGTCCATTTGGTTATCTTTCATTAAATAATATTTCTATTGAGTTATCACATTTATTTGTCTTGCTTAGCAAACTCTGTTTTACAATTAAGTTACAAACTAGTTTTGCCTAACTAACTTTTATTTGAGTTAGTTACCAATGTTCAGTTGATTCTCTTTATATGACTACCTTCTTTTACCTTTGACAAAAAGAATATCTTGTCTTTATCCATCTTTATTTACCTTTCCTGCCAATGTTTTAAATAAACCAATTACTATATGAAAGTACCAAGCTTTATTTTAGTAAGTTGCAAACTTCTTTCCTGCCTAAATAATTAACCCAACAGAAAATTTGGTAAAGCAAAATAAACCAAAGAAACAGTTGTAACTAACTCAACTGAGAGTTACTCATTATTTATTGGAGAAAGGTTGATCCATCACTTAAATTGAAGTTAGTAATCTCATATAAGGGTTGATAAATTTGAGGCGTAGTTAAGAGATATAAATCAAAGTTAGTGCAAATAAAGAGAATTTGTAACAAAAAGCAAAATAAGCTTGGTGAGTAACTTAAAGTAGAGGGTAAACCCTAAATTAGTTGGTAACTAAGTTGGAGGGAAGCTTATAAGTCTAATTGGTAATTTCTAAAAAAAAAAAAATGGTACATTTAAGGTGCTGATAAAAAAAATATAAATAACATATTGTAATCGACAAGAAAAGTTGAAAAATAGAAAAAAACCACAAATAAATGTCGGTTAGTAGCTTAAAAGATGAATTTGTAACCCAATGCCATGTGCTAATTTAGTGGGATAAAAATTGGCAAGTCATGCTAATTTAGGTTGGTAATCCGAAAAAGAATTATTATTTTCGCATAATAGTTGTCAAATTCAAAGTCTTAGAGAGTCATGCAAATAAAAGTTGGTACGTTATTCTAAAGATTCATAATTTCCAAACTATTAAAAAAGGTTACAGACCAAAAAAAACTATTAAAAAAGGTTGGTAAAATCATGAAAGTATTGGAAAAATACCAACAAGTTAACTGAAAGAACATGATCAGTCAAAAAAATATTTTTGGGCTGCTATTTTTTCCGTTACCAACGACTTGTTAACACTTGTCAACAGTCATTGAAGTTTACCCGCACAAAAAAAAAAAAATTGCTTTCTTTTGCATGAGACAATATGATTCTCTTCGATTGGTATGATTTCTTACCAATATTACCTGCACGAGGCGCACAAAAAAATTTTCTTAAAAAATTTATCCTCTGTAACTTGTAAAGTTTGATAAAGTGGGCCATTTTGTCTCAATATAAAAAACTCGAACTTTAATTCTTAATGATGACAAGCTGATTTTCGCAAAACAAACTAAAAGCTATCAAGTCTTATCATTTTGAAACTTTCTGTAGGAAAAAAAAATGTGGGGAAATGAGACAAATGCAGTTACCACTTATAAACATCATTAAAAGGACCTTGCGCCCTCTACAATAAGTTTAGTCTCAAACTATATATATTAAAAACAATTAGTAAGTTATTCTAAAAATCCATAATTTTCAAACTAATAAAAAAAAGTTGGTAAAATCATAAAATTGTTCGAAAAATACCAAGTTACCTGAAAGAAAATCAAGTCAATATATATATATTTACCAATGGCTTATTAATACTTATCGCTACTCATTGAGATTTACGAGCATATAAAAATAAAAAATAAAAAGAGAAAAAGAAGAAGAAGTTGCCTTCCTTTGCACTGGACAAAATGATTCTCCTCAAATGGTATGATTTCTTACCAACTCTATCTGCACAACACGCATAAAGATTTCTTAAGAAATTATCTTTTTGTAACTTATAAAGTTTGATCAAGTGCGCCATTTCATCTCAATGTTAAAAAAAAACTCAAACTCTGACTCCTAATGATTATAAGTTGATTTTTGCAAAACAAACTAATGCGGGTACTACGTCATTAAAAGAAGTTGATTTTTGCAAAACAAGTGGTATCATTTTGAAACCCTTTTGTAAATAGCGAAAAAAGAACGAGGAAAGGTGACTAATGCAATTGCTACTTCTAAACATCATTAATAGGGCCTGGCGCCCACTACGAAATGTTCGATGTCAACCACTCTTGAGCTAGACTCATTTGATTGCACTGAAACCGCCATCCTTTAGCGAGTTCAACACCAACCATAGTGTCGGCAACCGAAATAGGTGCTACATACACAAAGACACACCTAGACAGGAAACTCCAAACGCTAGGTAGGATGAGATTCTTCTCTACCCTATGAAATCAAGAGCTTATCTAGTCCGACCACAACTGGAACAGACTCATAGAAAGTTGGTACATTGTTTAATGTGCGCTCAGTTCTTGTTTCTAGTTCCATTTGCCCTCTTCTTCACCTTTTTGTTTTTCGCTCTGCCCGAAAACAAAACGGGAGCAGAAAAGGGAATGAGATTGAAGCTGGGAACTGGTGGGGTCGTCGAGGGGCGGGACCGAGGGCTGTCTGGCATGCGCGGAACCAATTGGTGGCGCCGGCCGGGCATGCTTGCTCGTGTCGTGCGTCCTTGTTCCACATGTCCCCTTGGAGCCATGCACGACAGAGGCCACTGAGAAAAGAGTCTCGAGATGAGGTCCACAGCATGCTGCGAGCAGTTCCCTCATCGCTTTGGACTTGCGGGCTTACACAGGGAGACATGGCTACTGGCTTCCTCGTCAATCGTTGCTTAGCAGCAGCTGCAGACGTGGCTGCGAAGCCCTCCGGAGGTTGTACAGCTGCGCCTCCCCGGAACGGAGCAGCAGTCGCGAGCCGGATTCACGGTCGGCGGATAACGTCCGAAGCGCTCTGTCGAAAAGAGTTGAATGGCTATAAGTAGTATTGGAGACGGTGTGTCCCGTGCCCTCGAGTATAAAATACCGTCCGAGACGAGTCACGACAAGCTCGGCCATCGGATAATTGGAGCAGTTCCAATATGAAATTGAGCTGATAGGGGAGAAAACCTCAACAGAACCGTTGAGTAGTCTCGAATTTCGGATAACTGTTTATAATATCCAATTGATATCGTCTAAAGTACTTTGGTAAGCTTGGGTTTTTTCCAAGATCGTGAGTAGAAAATAATTTAAAAAGTAGATGAGTATTTGGCGCTACGTGTTTTGCAGATTGTTTCATGTTAGTTAACTAAAGAAATCAAGAATTTACCCTTACTCTACGTCTCAAATGAGAGAGGACTACGCTATGAAACGAGTTTCTCCCAAGAGCGACACATAGAAAGTGATGAGCTCATCATGCTAATTGTCGTAGTCTTTGGAGAACATTGCATACATATGTCACATGATATTGTGGACCGCAATATCGTAAGTTCTAATAAAACGTATAACGAGTCTAACCTAAATCTATCTAGATGCTAATTAAGCTGCCAAGTAGAGGACATTGGTGCCATTCCTTAAATAGAGATCATCGCTTATGCATCACTTCTAATTCATTGCTTCAGTAGCTAGAAATAGGGGTGTGCATAGTCCGGGCGGACGGTTCCCGACCTAGAATCGGGAACCGCCCGCTAAGGACCGGTTCCGAAAAATTAGAACTGGGATCCACCTGTTAGCTGCATAGATTCACTCGGAAACCGGACAGCTGGTCCGGTCCGGTTCCTAGGTGGATCCATGGAACCGGTCTCACAATAATAATAATATCATTTTCTCAAAAGCTCCGATCTTGACGGAAAACAACTTTGGTTTTCGACCAAAATTGCTAGTTCTTCTCCGCTTGACCTATTCTCCTCCTCCTCCTACAACCCTGCTTCTTCGCGTGCTTGCTTTTTGCCCACCAATTGCTCGACGTTTTGTGAAGGTGCGCTTTAGACATTTTAGCTTTAGCGCCTCTCCATTTGGTGTGCTTTGGACTTTTTTCCCACTTTAATTAATTTTTTTAATTATTTGATTTGGGTTTGTTAATTTGTAATTTCATTTTTTTATTATTAAAAATTAATATATTATTTTAATATAATCGGTCCGGTCTAGGTGGATGGGTGGACGGATCCGCCCATGGAACCGGGAACCGAACCGGTACCCACCGGTTCCCATAAATTGGAACTGGGAATTGGACCGGTTCCCTCAAGAACCACCGGTTTCGGGCGGTTCCGGTCCGGTTCCGGGCGGTCCGGGCGGGTCTCGATTCTTTTGCACACCCCTAGCTAGAAATCGATGAGCTCATCATGCTAATTATCGTAGTCTTTGGAGAACATTGCATACATATGTCACATGATATTGCGGACCGCAATATCTTTTCTAATAAAACTGATAATGAGTCTAACCTAAATCTATCCGGATGCTAATTAAGCCGCCAAGTAGAGGAAATTGGTGCCGTTCCTTAAATAGAGATCACTACTTACGCATCACTTCCAATTCGTTGCTTTGGTAGCTAGAAATCAATTGTCCAATGGTATAAGATCTCGCACTCTTCGTCAGATTGTCTCAAATGGGAAAATTACCCAAAAAATCCTATACCTATTGCAATTGTGATAATCAATTCTAAATATTTTGCAATTATATCAAATCAATCCATCTGACCAAATTTAACTAGTCAGCACTAATATGAACGTGGGTCGTCTGGCATTGTGGACCCTTTTCATAATTTTTTTTTTCGATTTTTTTTTCCTTTCCTTCTTCCTTATTCCTCTAGCCAATGAGGTCAACCTCACCAAACATTGGTAGGGCGACCCTTGGCCAACCATGGCAAGGTGAGCATCACTATCACTAGGTGAGGCTAGGCTAGCTTGTGCTCGCCATGGTTGGGTGAGGCCTTGCCAAATTTGGTGAGGCTCAACCTCACCTAGCCATGGCAAGATTGAGGAATGCCCTTGTCAATGGTTGGCAAGGCTGACCTCATTGGCCCTCACCTTCAGCTAGCGACGACCAACTAGAAGAAGGAAGATTGGAAATAAAAAAGGAAAAAAGAAAAGAAAAGAATAAAAAATTATCCACGTTAGCACTTATTGGTCAAATATGGTCAGATGGACTAAATTGACATAATTACAAAAGTTTTAGGACTAAATTGATTAAAAAAAAGTTTAAAATTGAATTTGTACGATTATAATAAATTTAAAATCTTTTTTTTTCTTTTTTTTTTGGTAATTCTCTCCTTCTTGAATACATAGTGGTACAAAATCACGTGACGCATCCGCAGCTAATGGTCAGTGCTAGACCGAAATAGACGAGTCTAGAGACGAATGCTCGCCATGATTGTCGCCCTTTTGGCCTACCAAACACCCCGTGGTTCATCAAATGATGAAACTACAGTACACCGGAACTGAGACTCGTCCGCACTTGTCGGTAGACCATACTAATTGGGCTCAGCTAAGGTCGTGGGCCTTGCGAAATCTCGAATTGCTTGGCAAAACAGTCGGGCCTGGGCCTGGGCATGGGGTGGCCCAAGATCAGGCTTCATAATAGATCATATGCACGAGTTCTACCGTGAAAATGACGAATATTCAAGCAAAGCTGAACATGCTTTAAGAGGGCCAATGAGTATGCTTGACTCTAAAAGGAAAGCCCGCTCACTGGTCCTAATTCTCTAGAAAGTGATGGACTCATCATGCTAATTGTCATAGTCTTTGTAGCACATTGCATACATATGTCACATGATATTTTGGACCGCATTATCTTAAGTTTTAATAAAACCGATAACGAGTTTACCTAAATCTATCCGGATGCTAATTAAGCCGCCAAGTAGAGGACATTGGTGCTGTTCCTTAAATAGAGATCATTGCTTACGCATCACTTCCAATTCATTGCTTCAGTAGCGAGAAATCAACTGTCCAATAGTATAAGATCTTGCACTCTTCATCCGATCGTCTCAAATGGAAAAATTATCCAAAAAATCATAAATCTATTGTAATTGTGCTAATTCAATTTTAAACATTTTACAATTGTGTCGATTTAGTCCATCCAATCAAATTTAGCTAGTCGGCACTAATTGTGGACATTTTTTTTATAATTTTTTATTTTTTTGAATTATTTATTTATTTTTCATTTTTCCTTCTTCCTCTAGCTGATGAAGTCAACCTCGCCAAACATTGATGAGGGCAACCCTTGGCCAACCATGGCAAGGGTGAGCATTACTATCGCTAGGTGAGGCTCGGCTAGCTTGTGCTCGCCATGGTTGGGTGAGGCCTTGCCAGATTTGGTGAGGCTCAACCTCGCCCAACCATGGCAAGATCGAGATAATGCCCATGTCAATGGCCGGCGAGACTGACCTCACCGGCCCTCGCCTTTGGCCGGCGACGGCCAACTAGAAGAAGGAAGATTGGAAATAAAAAAGGGAAAAAGAAAAGAAAAGGACAAAAAATTATTAAAAAGTTATCCACATCAGCGCTTATTAATAAAAAATTGCTGGATTGACTAAATTGACATAATTGTAAAATATTTGGAACTAAACATAATGCCAAATTAATATCATTACAATAAATTTTAAAATTTTATTTATTTATTTTTGTAATTCTCTCCGTCTTGAATACATTGCAGTCAAGTAACGCATGCGCAGTTAATGGTCGGTGCTAGACCGAAATAGACGAGTCTAGAAACGAATGCTCACCATGATTGTTGTTCTTTCTGCCTAACAAACACCCCGTGGTTCATCAAATGATGAAACTACAGTACACCGGAACTGAGACTCGTCCGCACCTTGTCGGTAGACCATACGAATTGGGCTCAGCTATGGTCGTGGGCCTTGCGAAATCTCCAATTGCTTGGCAAAACAGTCGGGCCTGGGCCTGGGCCGGGCATGGGGTGGCCCAAGATCAGGCTTCAAAATAGATCATATGCACGAGTCCTGCCGTGATAATGACGAATATTCAAGCGAAGCTGAACATGCTTCAAGAGGGCCAATGAGTGTGCTTGACTCTAAAAGGAAAGCCCACTCACAGGTCCTAATTCTCTCGACCTTAATTATCTTACCTTCTAGGGCAAGGTCTAAAGACGGACCGAATATGTGCCAGAGTGAACCTCGGATCATTAGAGCTGATGAGATCCACACGGGATCCATCATGATCCGTACTCGATTTTTCATACATATTAGGCTCATTGAACGAGTTTTCTAAGATTGATCTTTTGGACACGTTAGACTAATATGGTACTGCAAGCTGAGAATGGTCCAAGATCTTGGTAGGTAATAGAATGACAACTTTCCACTGAAACCAATTTTGAATGGATGACCTCTCAGCTGAGATGAATAGAATTTTTGACATTTTGGGATGAACAGAATTTCAATTGATCATGCAGATTAGGGCCCACATGATTAGAAATGGCAATTTCCGACAAGACACAAGGACTTGAGTTGAACACGTCGTGGAATTTACTAGCTCAAATTTATGCTAATTGTGTTGATGTTATAGTCATGCCAACCCCTTTGACACGATTAATAGACCGGTCGAGTTCAAGTTAAACTCATATCACTCATTCAATGGAATGGGTCTCGACATATTGACTAAGGACATGACTTATATTAACCTATTTAATTTAAATTAGCTAGATGTTTCTTTTTATCGCTGGTAAATGAAATTGATTTTACTCATTGAAATAATTGGACCAAGTATTAATAATCTTTTCCATAAATAACGCAAAAAGAACATTCATAATCTTACTGATTCTTTTTTCAAATGATTAAACTATTATCTTAAACTTATGAAGCACATAGGTTTTGTGGAAAAAAAAAAGCCATAACAACATATTGGGGTTCTCATGTCACATTTGGATTGGAGTAATCCTATATGATCCTTTTTAATTAAACCGGCTACATGGGCCGTGTTCAGATTACTGATTTAATTAGTGGGTCAAGGTCGGTTTGAGCTTTTAATATTTAAAAGGATTGATTCAAATTAACCAATATACCAACATATCTTTGAATAGAGACAGCACGAATACGTCTTTGACTTCATAACGTAGATAGTCACCGCGGCACGTAATTAACGTTCCGAGTGGGCTTTGGCAAAACATGATTAGGGATCATGCGATGTTTTTCATTTTCGTCTTCCACGTTGTTCCCCTTTCAAAGAAGAAAAATAGGGTCGAAGTTAAATTCCAAACCCTTTTTTCCTCCGATAGGAAAGAAAAAGAAAACTTTCCACCCCTTTTTTCAGCGATTTCCCGGCAACCCGTGTTTCAGATCATGACCTGCGCCCAATCCGCATCCAGCGAAGGCGCGGATCGATGGGGAAAGCCACCGTCCTGCACAGTGACTTCCCCGATATTCCGATTTCCGCGTGCACCATGATGCACACGCGTCGCCCAATGCTACATTCGTTCTTGGGACTCCCCACGGAAATTAGCTATCCCATCAAGGGTCGTCGGAGTTCGACCACTCGAGACCATTCGCACGTGGCTTCGGACACACAACCGGAGAGAAATTCCTCGTTCTTTTATATTACATCTTTCTCTTCATCTAGGCAGCCTGACATCAGGGCACATCCGCAGCTCCTGGTAGGCTGAGATCCATCGTATGATGCTCTCTACCCGCCAATCCCCTAACGAAGCATCACAGCTATGAAACTCTAGGGCTCGTCTAGATAGCCTAAGATCATTTAGAGCCGTGCTGAGATTCGGGAGAAGGGTCACAAGCACGATTTCCCGACATTCAGGGTAGTCTCAGTGGGTACCAATTTAAGAATATACTAGTGCTCGCGCAAGCTGACATAAACGGGCAAAGCATTTTTTGCCGTGAAAACTTCAGAGCAAGAATTGCTTCGAAGCTAAGGTGGGAATGCTCTTGAGTCCAAATATTTCGATCCTATCGTGTACAGAGAGACAATGATTTCGAATTCAGTACGAGATGACTAATTTAAGCAAAAGACCGAATGATCAACATCAGAAATGTCCATTTAGAATGTCTTGGGCTGAACTTTACCACCACTTTCTATACTAAACGTCTGAAACCCCAACCTTGGAAATCCAGTCCTTTGGCGAAACTAAGATTCCCGTCGTGCGGCTCAATCTCCACCCAACAAGAAATTTGTAACCAAGAAGAAGAAACTGGCATCGAATCCCTAGCAGCTAGGAAAACTGAGTCGATGAAACGCTGGAGAGAGAACGAGAGAGAGAGACGAGAGATCAAAGCGAAGGTTCAGACTTAGTTATCGACCATTCGTTGAAACATCAGAAACTATTTTTAACCCTACGTACAACCCATCTTCTTCATCAACCCATATTTTTATTGACAGAATAAGAAGACGAAGAAACTACGACCAGACGCGAGCGACGTTTCAACCCCATATTCACATTCACATCGTCTACCCCACCCAAAAAAGACAAAAAGGCCCAAAATTACATAACGCTCTCCGTCTCCCCGTCACTGCTAGCCTCAAGCAGCAGCTACCTTCTTGGCCCTCTTCGCGGCAGGCGACTTGATAGACTTGGGCTGCTTCGGCTTCGCAGCCGCTGCCTTCTTCACCGGCTTCTTCGCGGCCTTCTTCGCCGGCTTGACCGGCGCCTCCGGCTTCCTCGACCGCTTGGCCCTGGGAGTAGTGGTCGCCATGGCCATGGGCGGCGCCTTGGCCATGGGCGGCTCCTTGGACCTCCTGGTAGCGGGGGCAGCCTCCGCCTTCTTCGACGGCTTCGCCGAAGGCCTGGCGCTCTCCTTCTTGCCCGCCTCGGACAGCTTGTACGAGGCCTTGACCTTGATCAGCTTCCCCTTGGCGGCCGAGTTCTTCAGCTGGAGCGCCAGGATCTTCCTGAAGTTGGCGGGGAGCACGGCCTTGTGCTTGTCCTCCATGTACTTGGCGATCGCGTACGGGCTCGACCCACTCTTCTCGTTCAGCGCCAGGATCGCCTCCTTGATCATCTGCTCCAAAACAGAAAACCAGCACCCCATCAATCGAACGTTCTGCAGACACACTAATCGCTATCACCGTGATCGCAAAACCAGTACCTGGAAGTAGGGAGGGTGCGAGGCGGTCTTCGGCGGCCTCTGCTTCTTCTCCCTCGGAGCCCGGGGCTTCCTCTCCTTCGCCGGCTTCTTCGCATCCGCCTCCTCCTTCGGCTTCTCCTCCTCCTCCGTCGCGGGCACCGGCACCGGCGCCGGAGCCTCCGCCGGCGGCTGCTCGACGGGCAGAACCTCGCCCTCTACAGTGGTCGACATGGCGTAGCTAGCAGAGGCAGTAAAAACGCTAGAAGCTTCCGAAAATGGTTGTGCTCTGTGCGAGAAAACCAAAAGCGATGATGACACCGCATTCGGCCTCCGTGCAATTTATACCCGGGGCAAGGATCTCCGACGAAACACAACGCGGACTCCGATTGGTCCGTCTCGGCGCCCACGGATCGCCAGGTGGGAGGGAGGAGGGATCGGGGCCGGACACGTGGGGGGCGATCGGGCCGTCGGCTCGGGTCCTTTGCCTCGGATGGGAATATTTTTTTCAGAGTGTCCGGGGGGGTCAGGGATTGTGGAAAAAAGGCGTGGATAGGATTTTGCCGAGACGTAGAGAGAGGTTTGGTCTTCTGGTGGAGAGAGAGAGGCGCTTCGAACTTTGAAGGGGCGAGGTTGGGTTGTGTTTTCTTGCTAGCTTTGGGGCTAAATTCGATTGCTTCTGCTTCGAATTTTTGGACGAAATTCGTGAGGGATTGAAGACGCGAAAGTGTAGGTTTCAATGTGATTTGAATGATCGAAAACGGTTGGGGTTTGAGTACTGTGTGGAGGTGTGAAGTGAGGAGGGTTACTTCGATTGCTTTTCTTCGTTTTTTTTTCTACTGTGTACCGTATAAATTATGGTCAACTCTAACAAAAATCAATATGTAATCATACCGATATGGAAATTACCAAATAAAGGTAAATAGTAAATACACCCCCATAAATTGAAACTTCCTTGTACTTTCACCTTAAGGAAAAAAATAACACGGATAGTCAACAAACTTTAGCCTAATAGATAATATCATTCTTGAATTTCTAAAATATTCAATTTTGTTTTTGAACGTTAACTCAACATGCACTATCGTAAATAAACATGTAGTGCTTGATCAATTGAGTCTTTTGGCATTATACGAAAATGTTTTATGTTCTCCTTTTGTTATGCAAATTAACAAAATTTGCTAATATAAACTTCCAATTCGATAATTCTGAATGGTGCACAGAAGAAAAATGTTACCTATGGATTAGATTATCTACGTAATAAAATCAATTGAAATTAGAATAAAATAATCTTTCTAATTTTTTTTAATTTGTTCAATTTGGAAAACGACTCCCCTTGCTATTTGATGACATAAATTATTATATCGAATTTTAGTCAAATATCACATGTGGATAATTCACATGTAATGTTAATTTTTTGTCAATCGTCCAAACTTACCAAGCTGTAAGCCACATCAATAAATTCTAGTGGAAGGGTAATATAGAACATCTTATTGTCCAAAAACTTAATTGAACATGTACAACAAATTCAAGGACCACATTATAATTAAGTCCATGAATAACATTGCATATTAACATAAACTAACAAAAAGTAAATTTATTGCAAATGTATCAGTTTTGAGTTCTTGGTGATTAAAAAATTAATTAAAGGTAAATCTATTGCCAAAATATTAGTTTGAAATATTTTGTAGTCAAAAATTAATCTAGGATAAATTTATCACAAATGTACTAATTTGAAGTCTTTCATGCAATAACCCTATTTGAAAGAAAAAACAAATAAAATGAGAGGTACATTGAAAAAGGAAAACGAGTGCTTAGATAGTAAATCGAAATTAATTCTTAACCTTTTTTCTTATTATATTGTGAAATGTAGTTTTGAAAGAAAATGAGTCAACGAAAATATTTTCTTACTAAAACTTAAAGATAGGAAAATCATTTAAAAAAAAAAATTCAAAGATCATTTACTAAAATATGGCTAGGTATCGACCCTTGGACCAAAAACTTTATACTTATGTACAAGAACCCCAATGCTCAATCCCGCACCCTTGGCAATAGGTTGGGTCCTTAGCACTCGTGCTCAAGTCCATCAAGGCCAAGCCTTGGACCTTAACACTCATGCTCGAATGAGCCCAAGTCCATCAAGACCTTGCTCGAGTCCCTTGCACCCGAGTCCCCTACACTTGTGCCTTGGTTCATCAATGTCAAGCATGGGCGCCAAGGTTCCAGGCCCACCCTTAATAGACCTAAGTCTGAGCATAAGGGAATAGGTCGCGAGTGCTCGATTTGGGGCCTGACCTCAATGGACCATGGCACGGGTACCGATACCGAAATCTCCGGTTGTCCTCGAATTATTGGGCTCGGTTTCAATGGATCCTCGACCAATACCCATGCTCATGCCAAGAAGTCGATGATCAGATCTTAAGACCTCGATGCCTATGCCCATTTCACTAGCTATCCATTCGCAAGCCACCAGTACTTGAATAGTGTATGTTATTAAGAAAAATAAAATGAAATCTTCATACTCAAATGATCGAAAATATTTTTCAGTTCATTTGTAGATCTTAACCAGATATTGTAAAATATTGTCATTTTCTTAAAAAATGACTTCTTTAAAAATATTTTCCAAAAATATCATATTTTTTAAGAATTAAACAGAGCCTAAGACATACTTCAAAACAACCGGCCATATTTTATTGAAGATTTTACTATTGTTCAAAGACTATTTTGTAGTCCCACAAGAAGAACAACAACACAAACTATTTATCTTGAAAAGAGGGAGAATGTAATATGTTCAATTTTGTCTCTGAACTTTAACTCAATATGCACTATCGTAAATAAACATGTAGTGCCTAATCAATTGAGTCTTTTGGCATTATACAAAAATGTTTTATGTTATCCTTTCATTAATGCAAATTTACAAAATTTGCTAATATAAACTTCCAATCCAATAATTTTTTAATGGTGCACAAAGGAAAAATGTTACATGTGGATTAGATTATTTACGTAATAAAATCAATTGAAATTAGAATAAAATAATCCTTTTATTTTTTTTAATTTATTCAAATTGGAAAAACAATTCTCCCTATTATTTGATGACATAAATTATTATATCAAATTTTAGTCAAATATCACACATTGATAGTTCACGAGTAATGTTATTTTTTTGCCAAACATCCAAACTTTACCAAGTTGTAAGCCAAATCAATAAATTCTAGTGGAAGGATAATATAGACATCTTATTGTCCAAAAACTTAATTGAACATGTACAAAAAATTCAAGAATCACATTATAATTAAGTCCATGAATGACATTGCGTATAAACATAAATTAACAAAGAGTAAATTTATCACGAATGTATCGTTTTGAACTTTTGGTTATTGAAAAATTAATTAAGGGTAAATCTATTGCAAAAATATTAGTTTGAGATATTTTGTAGTCAAAAAATTAATTTGGGATTCTTACCAAAAACAAAATTAATTTGGGATAAATTTATCACAAATGTACTAATTTGAAATCTTTATTGTAATAACCCTAGTACATTGAAAAAGGAAAACAAGTACTTATTTTTAAATGGTGCCAGTAAAATAAATGCTTAGATAGTAAATCGAAATTAATTCTTAACCTTTTCTCTGAAAGAAAATAAGTCAACGAAAATGTTTTCATACTAAAACTTAAATATAGGAAAATGATTTAAAAAAAAAAAATCAAAGATCACTTTCTAAAATATGGCTAGGCACCGACCCTTGGATCGAAAACTTTATACTTAGGCACAAGAACCCCAATGCTCAATCCCATGCCCTTGGCATCGGGCCCGAGTCCTCACATCCAAGTTGGGTCCTTAGCACTCATGCTCCTCAGGTCCATCAAGGCCAAGCCTTGGACCCTAACACTCATGCTCGAATAAGCCCAAGTCCATCAAGGCCTTGCCCGAGTTTCTTGCACCCGAGTCGCTTATCCCTTACACTTGTGCCTTGGTTCATCAATGCCGAGCATGGCACCAAGGTTCTAGGCCCAACCTCAATGGACCCAAGTCCGAGCCTAGGGGAATAGGTCACAAGTGCTAGATTTGGGGCCTGACCTGAATGGACCATGGCATGAGTACCGATACTGGAGTCTCCAGTTGTCCTCAAATTCTTGGGCTTGATTTCGATGGATCCACAACCAATACCCATGCTCATGCCCAGAAGTCAACAATCAGATCTTCAGACCCCGATGCCGATGCCCATTTCATTAGCTATACATTCACAAGCCACTAGTACTTGAATAACGTATGTTATTAAGAAAAATCAAATGAAATCTTCATACTCAAATGATAGAAAATATTTTTTAGTTCATTTGTAGATCTTAACCAAATATCATAAAATATTGTCATTTTCTTAGAAAATGACTTCTTGAAAAATATTTTCCAAAAGTGTCACATTTTCTAAGAAATAAACAGAGCCTAAGACATGCTTCGAAACAACCAGCCATATTTTATTGAAGACTTTACTACTGTTAAAAGACTATTTTGTAGTCCCACAAGAAGAACAACAACACGAACTATTTATCTTGAAAAGAGGGAGAATGTAATTCTAGAAGAAAAGCAAATTAATCCGAGACTAAAGACTAATGGGGTTTTCTCTCTCATTTGTTTAGTCCATGTAATATGCACTAGATCTATGCCTAAGCAACAATCAAGATGGTAAGAACACAAAATTCCATCGCCCAACAAATTACATTACGAATTCGCTTTATTTTGGACAGCTGAGGAGATAGTTGCCAAATAAGACACAAGTATACGCTCTTAAAGAGTGGAAACAACAGATTCTGAATATTTATAATTTTTTTCTAACAAGTTGCAATATAAATCGTGGAAACTCTTATCGATGCAAATTTTAACTTTTTATCAAAAATTAAGAAGACTAAAAACATGATCCTTAACCTTATCTATCTAATAGGGGTGCGAGCATACCACCCACAGACTCAGACATGTCCAAAACGCATGCAGTGAAAGCAGAGCACCAAAACAAAGAATCTCCTCTATACAGCAAGCTTCTTTCTTCACACTATAAAATTCCGCTTTATGGAAAATTCTCTCACTCTACACTATGCATGTCGAGTGTCCACAAGACCTCACGAGACAATAGTCAGCTAACCAATCACATCATTCACGATAACCCAGTAGTCAGCTAGCGCTAACACCAAATACGAAATGACAAATTAACATCAGGAGAAAAGAGGAGGATTCTAGTATGGGCAATCCGCCAATTTACCAAATTAATTCACATAATAATACAACGAACTACACATGGCCATTTCAACGCCAACCAAAAACTCGCCACATCAAATCTTAATATAGTCAGGATTATCCTTATCAGGTTCCACTCCGACTAGTATACAGCAACTATGGAAGACATACTAAGAAATCTACAGAAAGTCTCTCATTGGTATAAATTACAGTTGATGCCTGCCGTAGATTCAGCTAAAACATCTTTCTAGAAAACTGTCTAAATAGTGAGACAACAGCATGTATGGACACAGCTAAAAGAAAGAATGTATGAAAACCAATAATACAACATGGCTCATCTGTTGCCTGCAGATAGCAATCTCACTGAGGGTCAACTCTAGTATAAATTACAGTTGATGCCTGATTCAGTTAAAATATCTTTCTAGAAAACTGTCTAAATAGTAAGACAACGGCATGTATGGACACAGCTGAAAGAATGTATGAAAACCAATAATACAACATGGCTCATCTGTTGCCTGCGGATAGCAGTCTCACTACGGTCAACTTGCCAAGAAATTACAACTTTACCAGGTATAGATAATGGAAAAGTAAATGGTCCAGATCTAGAAGCATAAAGGTATTAGGTAGCCCTAATTTATTACAGTTGACCAGACGTCATAGCTGATGCATGTAGAATAGAAATGGATGAAAATCACTAGTCTTGAAACAACTACGGTTCCATAAGTGAACTGTGTCTTATTCCTTCAGAAACTTCATTTTTCCATAAGTGATCAAGGCAGTAAAAAACACAAATTTTGGAACAGATCTTTTAGAGGGGAAAAAAGAAGCTTCTAAAAAAGATGCAGATTTTGAATGACACATCAGAAAATCATTTAGAAAGGAAAGAGAGGCCATAAAAAAATTAGCAACTTCAACGCAAAAAGAAGCACAAAAACTCTGCCTACACTAGATGAAGACAGCGAAGATTGCAAAGACTAATTTAACTACAATGCTAACTGAAGATCCCAAAATCGCCTCTGTAAATGAACGGTGTGACTGCCTAGAGTCACCTCAGATATCTATTCAAATGAAGTTTACTAAGCACTTAAGTTTCCAAAACCCACTCACAACATATATTCCACTATGTACCAAATATTATGACACCCCATGTTACATCAAGTACTCTGAGAACTCTTTCTAATTCTCCCTAATGTGCCTTACCACAATGCCAGTAAGAAATATATACAGTAAGTCTAGTGAGAGCATACTAAATAATAAGGGACAAACTACATGTGCTGTTGTCCTCAAAACTCACCAAGTCAATGTTCAATACTTCATCACCGATGGCCCAACCATCTTACAGAGATTATTCACATCAAAATCATGATGATCACAAAGACAACCATTCTTAAGCCACCACAAACACTTCTATCCTATAGGAAAACCCAAACTCAAACTAGTTCCACATTATTGCCATCCACATCATAATGAGCATGTGAAATCTCGTGTAAAGGACATTGACATAATAAAGCAATGACAGTCAACTTCAAAGTTTGCAGAGTGATTACAATCGACCTTCGAATCTAATTTTACCTTATAGATGAACAATTACACATAAAAGAACTTTAAACTTGCACAAGGTTTACTTACTTTCTGCGTGGTTCTAAAAATATATGCTCAGAAAGATCATTGACATGACCAACAATGATGACATGGAAGACAAACAAAAATCTCTATGCAAATAATGATCACCCCAATCCTAATAAAGAAATCTGTCAACCTATATTGACTATCTTGCAAATTTATGGCATTTGATACCACTGTTACCATAATGCTTTCTTTACGCCCTTAATTCTTCCCAATTCCCACATTGAATGGCTGAGACAAGGATTTCTCAAAATCTTCAACTACTGTAAATCCTAATGCATGAGCCATAACACACGATTGACTTTCATAGCTACTTAAACTCCAAGGCCCCCAAGTAGACTTTTCCATCTATAGGAACAACTAAATCCTACTGAAGATATGTTCTCACGGAAGATAGCCACTAAGCACAGTAAATACATACCATACGGATGTAAATGGAATAAGAGACCACCAAATCAGATTACTATTCTGCTTATAGAGAACATCTATGAACCAAAATCAATGGGCTCAGGAATATCCATCCACCTAAAACGCTCATGCAATTAACCATGTCAAACGGCAAAGGATTCATAAACCATAAGAAGTTCAGAAACATTAGTTGACATGATTCTGAGCTATACCCCAGAAACCTCACCAATTAATTTTTGGAGCACCATTGCCTATGGAGTAAATTTCCAAACTTTCTGCTTTAACCAGCCCATCTTTGATGTACTTTTATTATAAACAACAACTTGATCCCCTGAAGCTGATGGAGAAAGTCACCTCAAGCAAGAAATCCTTGCCGCATTCATTCAAAGTAGCCGAAAACCTCTGATGATTGTGCGCAACTTAAAGCCTACTTAAGCTATCTTAATTGCAGCTAATATTGTCTCCACATGGGCCTCCACCAAAATCATTAACTTTAAAATCAGCTCTCCATCAATTAAAGTAAAGTGAACTCTCAAAACTTTGGACTACCAATAAATTCACTTGATTTATTTCATTAAACCAAAACATAAAAAATGACCAGCTGCACATGAGATCCACGAAGCATACAACATCTGCACTTCAAGTGGTAGAAAACCTCAAACTCCTCATATTAGTGCAAAAGCATAATGCACTTCCACTTTCACACAAAATGATATCACTTATTGGTCCCATCCTCAAGCCACCTTATCTACAAGACTCTAAAGTCTTCATCATAACCTAACAACTATAGGGAATCCAAGAACTGACGAAATGTGGGATAGATATGAAAAGAGGTTAGATAGTAGATGCAATGTAAAAGAACAAAGCAAAATATCTTATAGGAGAAAAGTAATCAAACTTAGATGTTCTTGCAACAGGGCGCCTTTCCCCATTACTATTGAAGCATTTCCTGCATTTCCAAACTTACCTGAAGACAATAAATCGAATGCTTCAATAACCAAATTAGCATAATTCACATTCAGATATAAGAAAATGGCATCTGAACAAAATGGGTTACCTTAGAGTTTGAATCTAGTGGTAGTAGCCACCTCCATAAGAGCGATCATCCCCATAATAAGATGGATACGGACCTCCGCCATACTGCAGCATTTCCTAGATGTCAGCACAGCATATTATGGGCAGATTAATATTAAGTCAGGAAGCTATGGTTTTGCTTACATCAGAACCATAATGATCATGTGGATAAGGCCCACTTCCAACTCCAAAAGCATCTGAAGCAGAAAAACCAGATAAGCCAGTAAGGGATAAGAAGAAAAAAGCAGCATATCAGCAAGAATCAGAAAAATTCTGATGCTGCTAGCAGAAAACATACCATGATAAACACTTCCATGTAATGGTAACGAAGAATCCATATAATCAAAACGAGGACGTACTCTACTTGGCTCCATGTAATCAGCATATTGATCCTAAAAATGCAGGAAGAAAAAAATTGTTGGATACAAGAGATAAACTCAGATATGATACTTACAGTAGAAGACATCAGATAAACATGATGACATAATAGCAGAAGAGATTTAATAAAGAAAAAAAAAAGGAGGAATAACAGTGGAGATACTTACTGTCATAGGAAAGGGACGCTTCAAACCATGGGCACCACTGTCATAGAAGTATGGGTCATCAAACTGCCTGCCCTCAAAATGTCTATTATATTGTTCTTCAGGAGAGTAAGGTAACCGCTGAGAAGGCAGATGCATGCCAGGGCCTCTGTCAGGATAACCGCGCCATGATCTATCAATAGGTGGTCTTGAAGACGGGCCTACAGGGGCATGATGACCAGACATATAATGATCAGCTCGTGAAATGCCCCTTCTTCCCCCTGCATTGACTCAGGACATCAAATCAACAACACTAGCCACATAGAAGTTACCAACAGAAAAAAGCCAAATCAACAACCTCGTCCAGAAGATTGCCTCCTATGAAAATCGAGGTATGAATTATCAAACTCGTGGTCATAGCGAAAACGCATTCTGCCGCTTTGACTGCGTCCACGTTGATGGAAACCCCAGCTATGGTGATCCCCTCTGTTGTATGAATGTCCTCCCCACCCAAATCCCCTTCCTGTTCATAAAAGAGCCCGACTAAGATGGAGATGGGATTGAAAAAAAGAAAGAATGAAAAGCAGGAAATTTCAGACGATACCATGTCTGTTATTGCCAACGCTACCACGACCAATTCGAAATCCACCAGACATTCCACCCTTCACTGCCTGAGTTTTGGGCCTTGGATTGGAAAGTCTTGCCCTAACTTTAACCTACAATCTCCATATAAACAACATTTGCAGAATTCCACTCAAGCAATCTTTCAAGTAGTCACTAATTTGTGTGCAGTCTGCATCTTTATTGTTGTAAACAATAAACATGGAGGACAGAGGTAGTAAATAAGAAACAGAACTTAAGGAAATAAATCAACAGAGTTTGAAGCCATTCACCTAGCTTAATGCCCAAAGGAAAAAAACGGCTCACATTTTTCTTAAAATCTCTTAATTTCAAGTGAACACGTTTCTCACATATTCAGCAGAAAAATAAGTACCAAAAGGCAGAAAATAGAATGCACAAGGGAGTACCTTTGTGTTAGCATCACCTAACTCTGAAGTATTGATTCCATCAACACAAGCAACAGCTGCCTCGTGGCTAGAAAAATCAACAAACCCAAAATCTTTCCTCTTAGCAGTTGACATGTTTCGGGCAAGGACTACACGTACAATCTCTCCGAAAGTTTTAAATTGCTCTCTTACATGCTCCTCATCCCAATAAGGAGGAAGCCCATCAATGAAAACTGATTTCACTTGAGCCATGACCTCCGGGTCAGGGTCACGTAGCGGTTCAGCAAAAGCAACTTTAGCCGTTCTCTCTGAATGACCAAAAACAACATCAGGCTTTTGAAGCTTCTTATATGCTAGCATCGCATCAGCATGGCAAGAAAACTCGAGAAATGCAAAACCACGACTCAACCCTTCACGTTGAGCATCTGGAACAAGAGTTATGCTTTCTACCCCTTGAACACCATACTCCTTCAGCTTTTGGTTTATCTGCCATTACACAAAAAATGAAAAACCGGAAGCTGAGCTTAAGTAACAGCTATTGCAAACATTTCAACACTCACCGCTTCCTTTGTCCATGTGTTGCAGATATTTCCTAGGAACAATATGTCATTGTCCTCACTAGGTGCAGTGCCGCATCTCTTTCCACGTATCTACAAGTAACACCAAGTGAAAAGCATCCTCAGTTCCTCTCTTTGCTACAACCGATAAAAATAGTTTTTGGACAATAATGTGTTGAAAGCCTAATTGCACTGGTAAACAAAACAAGATAAAATAGTAGTAACAGTCTCTCACAACAGGATTCTTCATCTCTGCCAGGGCCCGCTTTGCATGCCCCTTGTTTGCAAACTTAACAAAGGCAAATCCCTTGTTTTTATTGGTTGAAAAATCTTTATGCAACCTAATCTCGACGATCTCACCAATCCTCTCAAACACCCTCCTCACATCCTCTTCAACAGCATCACGGTCGAGACCACCAACGAAAATTTCCTGCTCTTTCTTAATCTTTTGTTCCTTTGCAATAAGCGATAGTTCCTTATGCTCCTCTTCTAAAGTGTTCCCTTCTTCAGCAGGTTCATCTCCATCATCCTCACCAATGTCTTCCTCTCCAGGTTCTCCAAAGTCCAATCGATCACCATACTCCTCCATGCTCTCATCATCATCCCCATAGTCATCATTTCTAGTCTGAAAAAAATCTCCTTGAAACTTCTCCTGGACATTCTCTTGCATATTTTGGGATTTCTCTCCACTCCGTGCATTATTTCCGACCAGTACATCTCTTTTTTCAATAACTTCCTCTACCCGCTTCACTTCATAGACTTCACGATCATCCGATGGCTTTGAAGTTGCTTCATCATTTATCTCTTCCTTGAGAGAATCCTCATCACCTAGAGGAGGAGCTATTTCAGCTTCCACTTGCATTCGTTCTTTTTCCTCGAATACTGTAAAATTGGCAAGTGGAGATTTTACATTGTCCACCAGATGCCCACCATCTTCAATAGCAGATTTTTCCACTTGCAACAGAGCCTGTTCCTTGCCCACCGGTTTAAAGACATCCTCAAGGGGTTCAATGATTGCCAAATCAGATTTTTCCTCTCCTGAGGGTTCTTCAGCATGCTTAGACACACATTCAACTTTTGTGTTATCATCTTCGCAATGGGTGTCAGCTAATACCACCATCTCCTCCAGAGTTTCCTCTTCAGGAACTTCAACAGATTCAGGCGACTTGGGCATCTGCGAGGATAAAGCTTTTGCTGAAGCAGGAGACTTAGTACGTCCGGCTGTTTTCCTCCCTGTTGACTTTGGAGGTTTCCCAACTTTTGTCACCAGTGTCGCTTCGGCAGCAGCATCAGCCGAGTCTCCTACTTCTTCAGCTGTAACAATATCTTGAAGACCAAAGATGATAACATTCACGTGAGCAAATGTGCAATCAAACAATTAAATGCGTAATCAGAGAAATATGTCAAGTACAGCGATGGCGACGCGCAATTTACCCTCGATTGAAAACCCGAAAATTAAATACGCAAAGACAACCTTTGCTTCATTGCCGTTGCACACTTCGTGCAGCTTAGTAAGCACAAGAGACAGATTACCAGATAACTTAATCCTTACTAAAACGCCCAGAACCTTTAATGTAAGATAGCACATGCAAAACACAAGGATACATACAAACAGCGAGAGGTCAACGAAATGAAACAAATGAACTTTCGGCACAATTCATCGAAGTAGCAGCCGGGAAAGTTCCCGACAGCCACCGTCTCCAACATCGCCGGAGTAACTCGAGCAGCCAAGCCATACTAATCCCTAATCATGCGGAAAAGCCACGAAGCAATCACCACGATCAGAGGCTTAAAACATACCTCGCGAAGGTTCGGCTGCAGGATCCGCATCCTCGTTCCTGTCCGCCGCGGAGGCGGTCTTCCTCCCTTGCCTCGCCCGCGCGGCGGCGACGCGCCTCGTCTCGACGGCCTGAGGCGTCGCCGAGCCCGCCGCCGCGTCGCTCGGGTCAGAGCTCGGACCCGGACCCGCCTTGCCGGCCGGTTTCCTCACCCGCGGCGTCCTTCTAGGGGCGGCCGGCCTGGGCGCGTCGGCGTTTCTCGTCCTCATGTCGAGAGGGGACGCGCGAAGACGAAACGGAATCAGGTCGGAGCGCGAAGGTCTGGAGGTGTTGCTAATGGCGATTTGGCTGGACAGGAAAAGAGAGAGAGAGAGAGAGACGTCGACGTCGCCCCGGAGCACGGCGGCTTATCCATGAGCAGAGGTTGCCCGCGACGTCGTTTTGGTGCTGTAACTTTTGGGGTCGTCAATGATTTTTTTTTTTTTTAATTTTATTTTACGACCATTCTTATTTTCTTGGGATAAATGCCGCAGAAGTTCTAAAACTTGTCACGAAAATATAATTGAATCCTCAAACTTGCAAAAAGTGCAATTAAGTTCTAAAACTTGTCAAAATATTTCAATCAGATCCTAAAATCGATGCCGTCAAATTTCCTAACGGAAAAAGCTAACGTGGCGCAAACGTGGCTTTTTTTAATCGTTTCTCTCTCCTACGTGGCGAATAGTTAAAAAAAAATTTCCGTTAGGAAATTTGACTGCATCGAGTTTAGGACTCAATTGAAACATCTTAACAAGTTTTAGGACTTAATTGCACTTTTTGCAAGTTTTATGACTCAATTGCATTTTTGTGACAAATTTTAGGACTTCGCAACACTTATCCCTATTTTCTTTTACGGGCCATTTTGGCGATTTGTGATTTTCCACTGTTGATCAAATCGTCTATGAGAAAATTCAAGTTCTAATCAAATCAAGGTCTTGCAAATCTTAAACAAATTACCTCGACATCAAAATATCTTTCATTGAGAGTTGTTCTTTGAATTTTTATAAGAAAAAACAGGTTCAGTGGGAGTTTTCAGATAGAGAAAATTACATGAGCATGGAAAAATTGATAAATATACTTCAATGGAAATTAATCAATGGTTTGCCATAATATAAACGGCGACAAAACAAAATAACAACAAAGTACAACGGCAGAATTTAATCGATGATGAAGATATGAAAATTACGATGACAGTGACACAACAAAAGTTAATTAATGATAAGATATTTGGAAACCACAATTACAGGAATTGAAAGATAATAAGTTTTGTTTGTTTCTACGAAGTCTTATGAAGGATTTATTTGGTAACCATCAAATTCTTGGCTATTTTTGTTCTTTTATTTCTTGGAACAAAAAAGGAACAAAAATCTGGGAATAGATTTGGAACAAGAAATATAAAAAAGTTAATTCTTTGTTTTTGAAACAATTCTACAATCAAGCCATTTTCTTTTTTTCTCTTTTCTTTTCGTCTTTTTCTATTCTCTGTTTTCTTTTCTTTTTCTTTCTTTTTTAGCGTTTGATTCACTTAGAAAAATGAGTTAATGGAAAATTTAAGAAAATGATTTCTTCTTTAAAGAATTAGAAATCATTTTCCAAAATATGATTAGATGATAGCATTTGGAACTGAAACTCATATTGGTTCCCAAGTCTTTGACATCCAACATGAGGGTCTCCAATACCTAAGCTTTTGTCTATTGAGGTCGAGCCCGAAACCCAAGTACCCATGCTCAAGTTTATCAAGGTTGCACTTAGGACCTAAGTGCCTATGCCTCAATCCCCAACGCTTGGGTCAGAGTCCATTGAGATCAAACACAGGACTCTAATATCTGTACTCGATTTCTCAGTTGCCCATGTACAATTTATTAGCACCTGAATATTGCATATTTATTTAGAAAAATAAAAATTAGATTTTCCACACTAAAACGGTGAAAAAAATATTTTTTAGTTCATTTTTAGGTTTCGGTCAAACACAAAAATATATATATATATATATATATATATATATTGTTATTTTTCTAGAAAATAACTTCTAGGAAAATATTTTCCCAAAAATGTCATATTTTTCATGAAACAAACTAAACTGAAAATCAAGTTTTAATCAACTGAAAGCCAAATTTGTGAAATCTTTCTCTAAGAGTAAAGTAAGGAATCCATTTCTAACTTCTTGAATCAAACAATAAACTTATCTATAGGCTCATTATCACATTGAAAGAGTTTGGCTAAATTAGCAATTCATACCACAGGTATTGTTTCTTACAAATTGAGAAGGGAATTATTTTTCCATCTTAGTCCAAGAATGAATTGAATCAGTAGATAAATTCATATACCAAGTAAAGGCAGTTTTTGATGAACACGAAAGGAATAACCAAACACAAATTCATTTGTTCCCGTTTCTCTATATTGGGCAATAAGTGGACCAATGCGTTCAACGGTCGATTGGTCATCTTTGCTAGTGTAAACGACAAAATCAAGAGTTTTGAATTCTCTTAGATATGGAATGTTATGCACCCAATTGTGACATGGCTTTCTATAC
The DNA here is from genome assembly GCA_016097605.1 of Eucalyptus guilfoylei. Lineage (NCBI taxonomy): Eukaryota > Viridiplantae > Streptophyta > Magnoliopsida > Myrtales > Myrtaceae > Eucalyptus > Eucalyptus guilfoylei. Next base: position 29,129,871 of record CM027868.1, on the reverse strand, counting down.
ACTGATCTAACAATACCTTTATCGACACCTATTCATTGCGCAACCATATCTGTCATTTATTGAATATCTAGAAACTGATAAACCAGAGCTTTTTGCTCCCTAGCTTCAGGTTGATAAGCTTGACCTTCTTGCCCCCTAGCTCATGATCTGGGTCCTAGTTGTCGACATAATGATTAACAAGCGACTTAAGCCTATTGTTGACTGGATTAATCTAGTTTGCATTAACTTGGCTATTTCTATTGACTAGATTAATTTGGTTAGGATTTTCTTGTAAAATTCTCGCCGGAGGTGAGATTGCTTGGCCTACAATATTTTCACCGTTCAATTGACTTAGAGTTGGAAAAACATACTCGCAAGCTGCCATGTTAAGTTGGATTGATATGGACTAATTGGATGTTTCAAGGCTTGAGATGACATCATTGAAGACGACAATCGGTTTGACCGCATTATAGAGATGTCTCGTAATGTGATTTGTCATCGCCTTTTGCTATTCCTTGAATACTTTTTTCGTGGTAGCCATCAAAATGGGTTTTGGTGCTAATTCCCTTGCTTGTTCTTCTATAAGACGTCGTGGGATGTCGGCATTCCGATCTTGGCTTGTATTTGCCATTGCAGTAGCATAAGAGGTCTAAGCCTTGGTGACCCTTTCGTCCAATTATTACCTATAGCATGATCAGGCTGGGTGATTCCTTGTTCTTGGCCTTCTTAGATTTTATAATAAACCACAAACAATCCCACAATGCGTGTCAAAAGGACGTTTCGCCGAAATTTGTCTCGATGAAATACCTTTTAACAAAAGTTGTTCTTCGATTTTTTATAAGAGAAGTTTGGTTTCGTGACAATTTTGAACAAGAAGCATCGCATGAGTACAAGGAGATCAATATATATTTCGATGGAATTTAATCGACGTCAAAATACGCAATAATGTTGGAATTTAATCAATAAGGAGGATATGAAAGGTACAACTAAGATAACACACAATAATTTGATCAATGACGAGATATTTGAAAACTACGATTACAATACATGAATCGAAAGATTTTTATTAGATAACATGTTTTGTTTGTTTGTGTTGGGTCTTATGAAGAGTACCACGTGATTATTTAAAGTCTACAATCGACAATTATAAACGGTTATTAAAAAAATAACTTCCTAGTGGCTACGAGTTGGTACGATATTCATAATTTCAATACTAATCTTAAAGAGCTCAAATATATAAAAAAAAAAAATCACTATTTATCCATTACAAATTGACGTCGATAGCATCATCTAGATAATTGACGTTTTCAATAGCTTTATAGGTTGTCGATACTCTTTAAGTTGTCGACTACTCTTTTTATCAATGACTTATGTTCTTGACCAAATTGCTATTATTGATCAAGTCTATTACTTGCTAATTTTACACCAAAAGATGGTCATTTTCGTGTGTAAAAGTTATGGGTGAGCGGAAGGAATTGCTTGGACCAAACTGAACTAGTCCATTTTGGGCAATTTCGAAGGGCATCGATTCGATTTTTGATTCCAATAAATTAGAACTGGTGATTTTAAGTCTGTTTCTTAGTTCATGTGTGGAATTGTCCATCCGGAAGGAACCGATTTTTTTAAAAAATTTCTGAGAGATCTATAAAAATCCCTAATACTTCACAAAATCTCAAGCCCAAAACCAGTCTCTATAGTTACCTTCCATAATCAGACAAATAGAATGCAGCTTCGCCCTCTCCCCTCTCCTCTCACTCCTCCACCGCCGACATCTGCCCCCTCCGGCCTCCGCTCCTACATCGCCTTTAACTACTCTTGAGTGCGAGGCCCAGGACCAAGAAGACGACCTCCGGACCCCTCAAGGAACTCCGCTTCGACCTCGAGAAACCCGCCAAGCAACCCTCCTCCAGCGCCCGCCGGGACATCCTCCGGTCTAGACGTGTCAAAAAAAAAAAAACTCATTTTGGACCCATTTACAATAAAATGGGTCGTATATGGGTTAGTTAAGTATTAATAAATGGGGTGTAAATGGATTTAAAAACAAACCCATCTATCATTTACAAACCCATTTAACTTATAAAGGTTTTTAGTTGAGTCAACTTACTTATGATATATCATTCTTTTTGAGTAGTTTTTATAATTTTTATCTTTTAAAATTTTTAGATTTTTTTAAAAATTATTTTATTTTATTTTACTTTTTTATTTTACTTTTTTCCCCTACGAATTCCGGTTGTCAACCCTCGCCGGTCACCAAGCGAGGGCTGTGAAGCCCTTGCCTAGTCGCCAATCGCATTGATGAGCTCAAGCTTGTTAGCCTTGGCGCTGGCAAGAGTCCAGCCTCCCTTGATTTGGCGAGCCTCGAGCTCGTGATTAGGCAATTTGGCAAGACTTGAGGTCGTCGTGTTAGGGCGAGCTTGACCTCATTAGAATTGGCGAGGTGGAGCCTCACCCGAGGCTACTAAGGCTTGAGCTTACTTGTTGCTGGCCACGGTTGTTGTGGCTGGTGATTGGGAGAAGAAGGAGGAAAAATAAACAAATTATATTTTAAAAAAATTAAAATAAAATACTTAAAATGAGTGCATGGAAAATTAAATCAAAATTTCTATACTAGGCAAAAAATATTTTCTAATTAATTTTCAAGTTTCAACCAAATACCAGAAAATATTATTATTTTCAGAAATACCAAATAAATGGAGCTTCATATTTTTAAAAAAATTGTTAAATTTATCCATTAAGTTTGTAATTGTATGGAGGGTTAATATTCTAAAAAACTCCAAACCGATACACATGTGACAAATTTACACTGAACTAATTTTTTTACCACCAAAAACCTCAAACCGGTATATCTTTAACAAATTTACTTTAAACTAATATAAAGTTTCCGTTAAATTTTATGATTGACTATTATACCAATTTGAGATTTTACTTTTCGCATGTCGCAGTTGTACAATTTTTGTTGTATTAATCCAATATAATGAATGATATATTTGTCACAAATGTAACATATTGAGGTTTTTGATGGTTGAACAAATTAATTTAGAGTAAATTTGTCATAATTGTATCGGTTTGGGATTTTTTTGTGGTCATTTAAGGTATATTTGTCACATCTGTATCAATTTGGAATGTTTCATTATCAAAAAATTAGTTTGTGGTAAATTATCATAAGTGTACAAATTTTAGATTTTTCGGGTATTAACCCTTGTATGGAAGTGTTTTGACAATATATATATATATATATATATATATATATATATATATATATATATATATTTAAATCATAAGAAAAAAGCTATTCCATATTTGAGTTAGATCGAGTATGAGTTTGGTATGAGTCCGGTCGAGTATACATCGATAAATTTACATTACTAATAAATGGGTCATAAACTGGTTAATGGGTCAATTTAGGTTTAACCATTTATGATCAAATCCAAATCCAACCCTATTCACTCGTTTAACAAGTCTACTCCAGTCCTACTTCTGACGCCCTTGGCATGGTTGAGACCCGCTTCTTAATCTCCCACATAAAGGACCACATCAATGCCGTCACCTTCACCTGGCATGACACCTTCAAGTAGAAGGAGAAGGCCTCCCGATTCCATTGGCCTAACTGAGAACTAGTTCGATTCGATTCTAATTCTTGCTTGGGAATCGAACTACCAGGAACCAATCGTCCCTATTAAAGGCTTACTCAATTAATTTAATACAAAAGTCAATCTTATTTTCATGATTTTTCTTTGATTAAATAATAAATATTGCTATTTATTTCATCTCATGATATTATGTTATTTTGTCCTATGAAATAAGGTGAAGATTAAGGATCCGTTCGTTTCGCAAAAAACATCATGTTTCCGGAAAACATTTTCTAGAAGTCATTTTCTAGAAAAATGACTCTATTTTTACGGTGTTCGACCGAAACCTAAATTTTGAGTGGAAAATATTTTCCACCGTTCATTAGCTAATTTAATTGTTTTGAAAAAATTATCAAAAATTGAATTTTAATATTTTCAATTGACCAATTTTATTTTTATTTTTTTTATTTTAAAAAATGAATTTTTAATTATTTGTATTTTTAAAAAATCGAAATTTTTATTATTTTTTATTTTTCTTTCTTTTTCTTTTTTTCTTTTTATTTTCCTTCCTCCTCCTTCCTTCGTCGTTGCATGCCCGAGATGGCCGGCTGCCCGGCGACTGACCAAGACCCAGTCGCCGGATTCAGTGAGCTCAAGACTCGGCCGATCTCGCCCGAGCTCACCAGAGTTTCGCCGGGCTCTGGTGAGTTGCGAGCTCGTCGGATTTGGCGACGGAGCTCAGGCTCGCTTGGATCGGGAGCCTGAGTTCCGCCGCCAGATCTGGTGAACTCGTGGCTTGCCAGAGCCCGGTGAACCTCTAGCGAGCTTGGGTGAGGCCCGAGCCCCACCCAGCTTTCTGGATCTAGCGAGGCCCGAGCTCCACCCCAGGCCGATGAGAGCTCTGCCTCACTTGATCTGGCGAGGCCCGAGCTCCACCCCAGGCCGATGAGAGCTCTGCCTCACTTGATCTGGCGAGGCCCGAGCTCGGCTTCCCCAGATCGGGCTAGGCAGAGCCTCGCCAGCCTGGGGCGAGGCTCGAGCTGGCTTGCGGACGAGGGGACGCTCCGTTGTTGCTAATCGTCGGTGTCGAAGGAGGAGGAGGATGAGATTAGAAACTAGGGTTTTGTGAGGGTGGAGATCCAGCACTGCCGGATGAGGGGATGCTCGACCGCTGCTGATCGTCGGTGTCGAAGGAGGAGGAGATGAGATCAAAAACCCTAGGTTTCATGAGAAAGAGAGTAGAAATGAGTAAGGAAAGAAGTAGCGCAATAGAGGATTGCGTGAGAGCGCGTGCGTAAGGTTCAAAAGAGGAAATCATTTTCCACAATCTGATGGGGAGATTTTTCATTGACCGGAAAACATTTTCTTTGACCATCTATTTTCCACCATCCGAACATCGGAAATTCCGGAAAATATTTTCTCGGAAGTTGTTTTCCACGAAATGAACGGACCCTAAAAAAAAAAAAATCAAACGTTATTTGAATTGCCACGTAGGTTCTTCCACTCATCGATTGCCACGTGTGCAGATGTCAAGCGTGACTCCCCTATATAAAGGTGCTCGGATTCCGCTCACTGATTTATTCCCTCTCGCTTTCTATCCGTCTTTTCCCTCTTCTCGAAATCCTTAAACCTACATCGTAAAAGGAAAAAAATCCCTCCGAGAGAAATGGGTCTGCTCACAACAATAGCCACCGTCGCAGCGGCACAAACAGAGCCGGCCATCGACGGCGGCAGAAATAGAGCAGATCATCATCGCCATTGCAGTCCGCCGTCCATGAGTTACCACCCTTTGTGATTGTAGTTACCCCAATCTAAGAGCGGTAGCTAATGTGTTTCACTTATTGAACAGGATTCTTCGGTCGGTCCGAGACCCCTGGATGCCAAAGGCGTCCTAGGAGGCAATCTCGTTTCCTACGGGGTGGAGACGGTGGGATTTCTTTATGGATTTTCTTTCCTTTTGCCATAGCATGCGCCAGTCGCATGGACTGCCTGGGGGTAGAAAGCACTCCTTACGGGCTCCCAAAAAACGAGCCCAGGTACACTTACATCTCAAATTAACAAAAAAATTGAAAAAAAAAAATCCATCTCGATCTGCGCAAACGTTGTCAAAAAAATCCATCTCGATCTGCGCACACGTTGTCAAAAAAATCGAAAGAAAAAAAAATCGATGGCCAGCATTTTGCCATGGCAGCAAAACCTTACCTACCAAAGGCCAAAAGAAGGAAAAAGAAAAAGCCAGCTGTCCCCTCGCCACCCACCCCTCCCCAAAAGGGAGACCAGCCAAAATCCATATCATTCCTTCACTGGCAGGCAGGAAATCCCCTCGGGCCACCGCAACGGAGGCAACCTCTTCATTGCCCTTCCTCTTCTTCCCCTCCACCGGCCGCGTCGCTTCGTCACCTTCCCAAAACGAGCGCCATCGCCATTCCTAGGGTTGTTCTCTCTGGTGGGGCGGTTCGTGCGTATATATATATATACACGAGCTCCGCCTCCATGGACCGGCTGAATCAGCTTCGCATCTCGAATCGCCACCGGCGGAGGACGCGGCGGAACAGTGCTAGTAGCAGCACCGGGGAGCGCCTGCTCGGCGACTCGCGAGGCGTGGAGAAGACATGACCAGCAGGAGCGGCGGCGGCGGCGGGAGCGGGAGCGGGAGCAGCAGGGGGCTGAAGCGCGTGTCGTGGCCTTCGGATGATAAGCTCTGTGAGGTACCGACGTGCGAGAGAGAACCGATCGGTCGTGTCTCTCTTGAGTTTGATTTCGAGCTTGTCCTGCACGCGTGCTCGGTTAACGTTGATTTCGCTATGCATGAAGAGTTCCTCTTTTTTTTTCTTTTCATTTTGGAGAAATGAGTGTTGAGAGTGCTTGGTTTCAGTATGATACAGAAGAAATGAAGAGGAGTAGCAGGGCCGGGGAATCAAAGCGCGTGTCCCGGTGGGATTCGGATTATAAGCATCGTCAGGTATAGCGATGGCTCGACGCATTTTTACATGCAAAGGATCAATCGCGCTCGTGTCTTTTTGAGTTCGATTTTGAGCTTGTCCTGCGCAGGCTCGGTTAATGTTAATTACGTATTGCTTTAAGAGTATTTTTCAAAATTTTTTTTTTTTCCATTTTGAGAAATGCGTGTTGAAAGTGCTTGTTTCAGTTTGATGCGGAGGATATGAGGAGGAGTAGCAGGACTGGGGGATCGAAGCGCGTGTCGCGGTGGTCTTCGGATGATGAGCATCGTCAGGTATAGCGATGGCTCGACACATTTTTTTTTCATGCGTAGGATCAATCGCGCTTGTGTCTTTTTTGAGTTTGGATTCGAGCTTGTCCTGCGCGCGCTCGGTTAATGTTAATGACGTATTGCTTTAAGAGTTTTTTTATTTTTTATTTTTCATTTTGGGAGAAATACGTGTTGAAAGTGCTTGTTTCAGTATGATGCAGAAGACATGAGGAGTAGCAGCAGGGCTGGGGGATCGAAGCCGGTGTCGCGGGCTTCGGATGATAAGCATCATCAGGTATTGCGATGGATTTACGCATTTTTTTTTCACGTCAAGGATCAGTCGTGCATGTGTATTTTTTGAGTTTGAATTCGAGCTAGTCGTGCGTGCGCTCGGTTTGGCTTGTCCACGAAGGAATAAAAACAAAAAAGAAGCGTGATGTTAATCTCCGCGTGCTTTGAAAAGTTCTCTTGCATTTTAAAGAAATGTGCGTCGAAAGTGCTTAATTCGTTTGAATCAGTAAATTGCTGCTGCATGCATTTAATTTGGCATTCCCGAGTTGGTGCTTAATGGACGGTAAAAGGAATTTGTATTTTAGTTAGTTGATAATGATTTGATCCCGCTCTGTTCATTTCTAGTTCTTTTGAGAAGAATACTTTCCTTCTTCTTGGATAAATGGTGGCAGATTGTTGCTGTCCCTTTTGAACTACTCTTTCTGGTTCGTAGCAGATATTTCTGTCTCTACGATGATCGCATTATTAATTTTCCATGTTCAATAATTTAAGACTTGAGTTTAAATGAGCTTAAAGCTACAACGTGTTCTGGATCTCAACTTAAGTGGAGGAATGTACTTATAAAAGACTATTCAGGAATCACTTGCCAGCTTTATTGGTTTAGTGTATTTATGTGCAAATTAAATCTTATAGGATCAGACATCTGAGAATTCTAATTAGTGTCTAGAGTGACCTATGAGCAAAAACGATGTTCTCCGAAGATGTAGGTTATATAGTATTCATGGGTATACAATAAACATTTTGGAAAGAATAACTTGCGCAATATTTACAGCCCCAGTTGGCATTCTATTACTATCCTTTTTTGTGGGATGTCTTCAACATATTTGCAAAGGGTGATCAGATTTACATTTTTTTCGAGGCACCACAGGTTGTTCATGGAGAGACTACTTCATATGGTACAATGAAATATGGAAACTTATTCCTTTTTCTGATTGATTAATTACCAATTACGAAGACTAAATACTATGTGAAAAAGAAAGTCTGCCTGAATGTCAAAAGTAAGCTTGAGGTGCAGTCACAATCTTGTTAGTCACTTGCTGAATTGTATCGCATAGAAAAGTTGAGCAGCTATCCCCAGACAATTGCTTGACTTAGATGAAGCTGCAGTGGTGTAATTTTTTTACTCTAGAGAAAGACTTTAAATTGTAAATTCATGTTAAGGACATACTTTTGTGTTACAAGCCTTAAGCTTCTCTAAACAATGTTTTTCGAAGACTTGCATATGCTTAGCTGTTCAATGCAGAATCCATTATATTGATTAACATTTTGGGGGAACTAATCATTTTCTCTGATTTAGCGGGCTTTTATGCGCCAACGAAGCATTTGATGTGTTATTTAGTGAGAGATTCGGCTGTTACAACCAATACACAGACAACTTGTGAAATTTTCCCTGCCAGGCCATGTTCTAAGATAACAGTCCCTAATTTAAACCAGCAGGTCAACTTGTTTTGCTAGTAACAATTTCTTATGGGTTGACAAAAATAAACTTTCTTGATGATCTGGTTTCAAAAATATAACTTTGCTATCTCATATTAAACTGCTGTGTCTTTTGAAGTGTTTTTGACTGCTTGGCATGGCAGTCGGTAGAATTGATAACTGGAACACTTGCTTGAATGGTTAAATGAAGTACATAAATAGCTTAATGAGCTAAGCTTAGGATAATCGACACACATTGTACTGCGTGGTCACAATCAAGTCGCAGTGTTCTCCATGATCTTCTGTTAGTCTGGGGGCCTTGACTCTAAAACTGCCTTTTTTTTATAAATCTCTCACCGTACTTTTTTCCATATTCTTGGTGGCTAGAAATGATGGGATTAGAAATTGACTTTTGGACATGAAAGTAATATGACAATGTTTATGTACATTCTTTTGGGTACAATTCTAATACAGGTAGGTCTTTAAATAACCATTAAACGGAAAATTTGTTTCTTGCATGTTTGATGATCTGCTTTATAAAGGGTTCTTCAGGATTATTATGCAAACTTTGGAATATGGATTAAGCAAGTGATAAGCTTTTCCCACTTCAGAGTTTGATGGATAAGTCCAAAGATATTGTGAGAATTTTAAAGGGGGCTCATAAGAAGATCATGACCTTCTTATGAAGGACTTTGATGAAGCCATGAAAAGTTTATTAATTGCCGAGTATGCATTTTGATGATGGATAGCTGAAAAGAAACTGGTTAGAAGCTTCCTCTAAAGGACTTTGAATTTATGATGAAGATTCGGGAGTTTAATGATTTGCCAAGTATGCATTTACTAAGGATTCATCAAAAAATCCTCAAAAGAAGGTTTCCCCTTTTTCAGTAGCATTCAAATTTCGTTTGGAGGAGTATCTTCCTAAGATGATTGACATTGCTCATCTAATTAGCAAGTGTTAATTTAACTTGAGCCTCTCATTCTGATGGTCAAGTTACATGTGTAATTCTCACTGTACTATGTTATGAGGTAATACTGTTAATGAACTGATGTTCTTCTCTTGTTATGGAGAATATAAGACATTTCTATCGGTAAGTGGTTATTATTATGTCAAACTTGAGTACCATGGAAGGTTGTCCTTCCATGTGTTTTGTGCAGTCTGTGTCTAGGGATTGTACTTCACAAGTTGTATCGAAAGCTAAGCATAATTTTCTGGCAAATCGCTGTAGATATCGGATTTGAATGGTGCGAAATTAGACGCGGTGCCACAGGTCTATGGAGGCAGCCATCCGGCAAAAGATTCAGGAGAGCATATTCATGTCCCTTGCATTCAGTGGACTTGCCCTCCCAAGGTAAGATTCTCCATCCTAAGATATCTTAAGCTCATGTTAGCATTATATATTTTCTCTGGCATTAAATGCCGTCTATAGCTAGATGTTTTATCTGAATGCATTCATTGCCCTCTGTTGTTAAAATTAAATTTACAGTTCTGGTTTTTCCTTTTGAATAAACTTTGTAGTTCGCTGTGAGTAGCGACTGGCATGTTGCCGCTGGTGAAGAAAGTGAAGAGGCGAGAGCTGAACACGGTAGAGCATTCAAAGTGCTTGAGTCGTTTTACCCACGCCCAACATATATACCATCTAAGTAAAATCTCACTCTTTCCTCTGAATGATCATTTTTCTGGATTACGTGATTCTGCATTTACGTTCTCCTCCTCCTCCTCCTCCTCCTCCTCCTCTTCTTCTTCTTCTTCTCTTTTTTTTTTTTTTTAAAAATTGGCAGCCCATTTGAACCCCCTGATGTAAAGCACGAAGACTATGATGATACCCTCACCCCAGTCATTCCCAGTATTGGCGTTGAAGAGATGGAAATTGGTTAGTCTCGACCTGACTTGGAAACGCTCAGCGTTAATTTTACTTCCTCGAATTTGATACCTTCTTTTTCTTTAACTTCTGTCAGTTTCTGAAACTCCTTCCTTGGAACCTTTTTTAGATGAATCGGAAAATGAAACTTCGCTTGATGAGAATCAGACGACAAGTTCAGGAGCTGAGACTACATCTGTTGGAGACGTGAGGATATCTGCTGGAGATGTCGAGTTAGCTGCTGCTGCAGCGGCGATATTTTTCACTGTCCTTGTGAAGAGCACTGAGCAGGGAAATATAATTGACGTCGATCTGCTCGTCAAGTTCCTCTTTGACCCCGAAACGATTGGAAAGTTTTTGAAGAGTAAAACTCCATCGCCTGATTCAAACCAAGCTAGTCCCCAAAATTCTCAGTCAAGCCCTCCACCTTCTCAACCAGAGACACAGCAGACAACTGTTTCACTTCCCATGTCAAGCCCAGAACTTCCCCGGACTGAGTCAAAGCAAATTGATCTGCCAACTCCCCTGTTGGGGCCCGAAGTTTTGCTGTTCGAGTCGAAACAAATGTGTCCACCAAACCTTCCATCGAACTCAGAGGAAAAAAGTTCTGTTCCTGTATCAGAGGAAAAAAGTTCACCGGCGCCTACATCAAGCCCCAATTTGTCGTGCTCCGATTCAAAGAAAGTTCAACAGCCGACTTCCCCAGCAAGCGCCAAAATTGTGCTACCTGAGTCACAACATATTCATCCATCAGTCCCTTTGTCAAGCCCTGAGGCTTCCCAATCTGTTACCAAAAATATACATCCATCGATTCCCGTTTCAGTCCCGAAACAGTTGCCAACCGAATCAAAGCAAGAAACTCCAATTCCTCTATCAAGCCCTGATCTTTCACTACCTCAACCTAAGCAAACAACTCCACCAAATCCCGTGTCAAGCCATGAGCTGTCGTTTGAACCAAAGCGGATAACTCCCCCAGTTCGTCCTTCTCAGAATATTCTGCCGCCAACCCATGCTAATGCAATCTTTTCTGCACAAAACCAGATGCAACCTCCATTCAGGGCACCGCAAGCTCGGCCGGTTGTCGCTCCATTGCCTGGGTTAGATGCAGTGAAGGCTCAGAGTTCTGCTCTCCCTATTCGATTTGCCGGTCCTCCATTAGCAACTTCACGCGCTCTGCCCCATCGACCATCTTTCACCTACAATGTGGGTGCTCTACAGAGTCCTATTCCAGTCCCGATTATGGCGGCAGAAAGAGCACGTACTCCGAGTGGTCTCCTGCATGCGCCGATTCGAACTCCCTGCGCCATGCCGGATCGGCCACCTTTCCCTCCTAAGTTGAGTATTCTACCTCGTCCTGCTCTCGTCCCGACTATGTGCACCATGCCGGATCGGCCGATTTTCCCTCCTAATTTGAGTACTCTACCTCGTCCTGCTCTCGTCCCGACTATGTGGGCATCAACAGCACATCCTGGGAGTGCTTTACTGTCTCCGCGAATGCCACCTTCCAGCAGTATGCCAGCTCGGCCATCCTTCACTTATCAGGTGAGTGCTCCACCGAGTCCTGCTCCTGTCCCAATTAAGGAGGCTGTGAGACCACAACCTGCGAAAGATGCTACCTTCTATAAGAACTTGGTAAGACAACATGGAGGAGAACAGCCAGAAGACTCGGTGCACATTGCACCAAATGCGGTGAATCAGAATCAACTGCAAAATCTGACAGCGGACCAAAAACTGTGGCCTAAAGAAGAGAAGAAGGTTTGCGTGTTCTTTAATACTGCAAAGGGTTGCCGAAACGGGTCCAATTGCTCTTATCTGCATGCAATGTCTTCTCAGCAGGTGAGCGACAAACCAGCTGGGGAACAAAGTGCGAAGAGGACGAAATTCGGTGATTAGATTCTTGGGAGGTGATGGCTTTCATGAAGAAATCGGAATGGATAGCGACGCCTGATTAAGTATTTTCTTTGTCGGATCATGGAAGGATGAATCAATAGGAACCGGAGGGAGGACAAATTGTGTTACCTAGTTAAATTATTTCGTGAGCAGATTTGACTCTTTGGGTTTTAAAACTGGGATTTTTGGCTTTGCCTGTGCAATTCATTTTGAGGGAACTATTTCTTTAATTTAGCGTATCTTATCTGCAGCGATTACGATAAAAGTTTGGATTGTTATCACTAAAGAATCGGCCTTGCAAGTCCGGTTCCTTAGTAAATTCTCTCGAAACAGTGTTGCGACCATCGAGCATAAATCACTGTTGCCGACGTGCAGTTGGATCGGTAAAATGCTCTCTTTAATCTAGTTAAGTCAAATCAACTTCTTTTTACACCAGGCCGAATGGTTGGGCCGGTCTGAGGAAAGCTTAACCGCTGGTATTTAGCGGATTTCTAGCGGACCATCATCGGGATGTTTTCATCTCTTGAAAATCCAGATTGCACTTGGATCACGGCTTGGTAATCTCTTCGACATTTTGGAAATCTCTATTGGATTCTCAGGCTCCCCCGCCGAGAAAAAAGGTTACACCCGCGATTGGATCCTTGATCTCCTATTCCGATGAGAGGTGATAAAGAGGCCGTAAAAGATAATTGGACTTCCAATGTGCCGGAATGTATTTGCTAAGTTTGCATCGAAATCGATATAAGGTTCGGATGGTAATGCTTCACTTATTTCGTAAAAAAGTATGATGCTTTTTAAAAATGTTTTTCTTTTTGTAAAATGATAATTTATTGGTGTTTGAGCAGAATGTCAATGTATCGGTTGATACAAAAACCTCTCTGACGATTGTAAATAACCCTTTTTTTAAAAATAATAACTCTCCCAACTACAGCTAAATAGCCTTTGATTTCTGATAGAGAATTGAAAAAGCATGGCCACCATAGCTGATTGAAAAGCCCCCAATATGAGAAAAAAACTGTGGAAAGCATCACTACTGATTGCGAAGTATTCACATCACGGGTTGCAAATCTTTCTGAGTATCAGTCGTTGATAAAAAAATGGAAGACAGGAGCAGCATCGGCATCAGGCGCTCTGCGGAATTGGACATGGCGGTGGTTCACCAGCTGTTGGAATGAAGAAGAATGGGAAGAACGTGTAGGGATTCGAGGTGCATTTGTTTGAGTGAAAGAATTTATCAGGAATTAGTTTTTTGAATTTTCACGCGTTCAGTTTGTTGAAAATGATCTATCAACAAAAAAATCATTTATTATCCAAGAAGATATGCATGCTTAAAGTTAGGAAAATGAATTTCTCAATCTGAAAAAGAAAAAAAATTCTTTGAACATGATTTTTCGGGAAGTATTTTGTTCGTGAGGAAATTTTCCGGGACGGGGACGAGAGAAAGAGAGAAGTAAGTTCACCAGGAAAGAATAATCGCATGCAAGAGTCTAATTAGAAAGTTATTTTCCTTCCTTTTGAACTAGTGTTAGAACCACCCATTGAAAATAATTTTCTCTGTCAACTTAATTTCTCCCTCTCTAGATACTGGATGTCATTTTTCGTAAACTAGATAGAGTAATATGTTTAGTCCAATCACATGTTTAGTGCAATTTAAAATAAGATTGAAAATAATAAGAAGATCAATTGAATTGAAAAACTAAAATCTAGAAAATTCAATACAATTATTAAAAAGTGAAAAGAAAAGAAAAAAAAAAAAAACCTAGATTGCGGCCGCCGCCGTTGCCGGAACAGCTGCTACAATAAAAGAAGGCGACCACCTGCGTGACCTTTGCATGGTTGATGTTGCGGTGGTCTGGCACGACGAAATCAAAGTGACCAAGCGCAATTTATAATAGAGAAACGAGGTTGAGGAATCGTGGCTATCAGATCCATAGATCTAAGATTTCTTTGCATGATTGTCGCCAATAGAGTGCGACTCAAATCCACCGATCTGAGATCGCGACACAGAGAGGAGATGACGGAATCACAGGCATCATTTGTGCACGGTTGTGTGACTATCTTCATTGTGTAGATATCTTCGTCGAGGATTGTGAAGGTCTTCATCGAGGTGTGAGGTCTTCCTCTTCGTCTAGTGAAGGTCTTTAACGAAGTCTAGGGAGTTTCAATCATAGGATAAGATAACAAATTATCATATATGAACTCAAATTTGAATTGCCAAGGAAAGCATAAATGACCAATAACAATGCATACATGGACTCTCATCAACCCGTACTTGACGGAATTTCAATCAACCAAAGGACGTTGTATAAAGCACCGACCTTACAAACATTACAAAGGAGTGGTGCTTATGTCCCAAGAAGCGGCGCCTACGTTTCAAGAACAGAGGAGGCTCCCTACCGATCATTATCTTGGTGGCCCTGCTAAAGGAGACCGACCATGGCTCCGCTGCCATCTATGCCACTGTGATGGAACCACAGCCTCCGCCATCGATTACCAAACGCCACAGCAGAGGTGCGGCTTCCGCGTTCTCATGGCTCCGCCACCATCTGCCACCAAGCACCATCAACCTGAATAACAAGTTAATCAAGTTGCGTCCGTTGCGCTCTCTCCCCCCCTCCCAATATGGCCAGCAGGAACCAAACCACTTCCCGATTCAAAAGCCAGTTAAAACCATCTAAAGACAGCCTATCCCACGTTTGATCCAAAGATAAAATTGTCAAAGGTACCACCATCACCAATCCACCACACCCAAGCCATTGCAGCTCTGTGAGTCAGGTCAAGCCATTAGAAGAAATTTCCCCAAACAAAGGCAAAGGAAGAGTAGAAAATAATAGCAATTGCCATTCAGCTTATCAAATAATTGAAAGCTCCCAAGGAACACAAACAATCATATATAAAATGACCACGACTCTCGCAGTTGTCCAAAATTCGTCTACAAATGGCACCAACTAATCTTTGGAAGTGAACTACAAAAGGTCCCCAACAAGACAATCCCCAAAGAAAGAAAAATAAGGAAAAGATAAAATAGCAATGCTCCTTAAGTGGTCTTATCGGCCTTGGAAGCAGTAGCTGCAGCTTGACCTCTGAGCCTACCGGTCCTCCTTGCAGCGATGAGACCAACCTTCTGGCCAGGAGGAGCATCGCGCCTGACTGTGCTCGCATGCCCAATGTGTTGGTGGTTACCTCCTCCGTGAGGATGCTCGACGGGGTTCATTGCCACACCACGTACCTTAGGCCAGCAGTTCCTCTTGACTCTGAATTTGTGGTAAGCATTGCCAGCCTTGAGGAGAGGCTTCTCAGTCCTACCTCCACCTGCGACCTGCCCAATCATTGCCCGGCACCCGCTTGGAACAATCTTCTTAGAGCCGGAAGGGAGCTTGACTCTGCCATCCAATGCAAACAATGTGAGCTCAAAGGTTATTTAGTGAGCTTCAATTATCAGGCGTGGGAACAGTAAAAAAAACGTCTGGGGGGCACTAATATAATATCACAAGCAAATCAATATCTGATAATGCAATTTCTAATCATTAAGTGCACACCTCTCATCACAATATGAACACTTGATAGGTCAAACATCATGTCATCGCCTTCCCTTGTTATGAAAATTCTTTCTCACTGTGTAGGACTTTAAATTAAATGTTAAACACAATACCAAGTTCCACAATTTCCTTTGTTCCCATGAAAATAGTCAGGAATTTCCCTTCATCTCATAAGCATCGCTGCTGCATTTATGTATTTAAAACATCACTTAATCTCTTCACTTTATCAACTCTACTATACCTACCCCTTCCAACTGGCTCCCATCCCCAAAGCAGTAGATGACTTCACAAACAGAGCCAAGAAAACATGCAAGGAGTGACCCCCACTATGCAAAAATAACGAAAAATCTACCCAATGGAAAAAATGAATAGTGGCATAGTGCCTAAGTATTGCAGTGGGCTAATAGCCCACCAAATCCAACAATGTAGTCATATAAGCAAAGTATTGAAGACCATCCACAAATTGCAAAAAGAGTGAAACTGCCCAACAGTTACAAGCCATTTCTATCTCATCTCTGAGATGCCAAATTTAATGTGTGCACATTCTATAATCAGTTGCCTTGCCAATGACATTTTTCCAATAGAGCCCACCGTAAAGACTAATAACTTCAACAGCAAACAAAGTTACAAACAAGATAACATATTAAATTATCTCCACCGGATGTGAGAGCCTCGGATTAAGAATTTGGATTTTTTATGCAGAAACCCATACGACGAACATAAACAACTTCCAGAACTTGACAAGAATGACATTTTTCTTCTGGGGCATCGCTGAAATACACCAACAAACAGAATAGAGAAGCGAGCGTAATCACGCAATCGAGATAATCATCGGCATCACACTGCTTTTGAGTTCTTACAAACAAATGCTCAATTCCAGTGCACGCAACCAGGCTTACATTGGGCTTACGAATAATACAACTAACTAAAAGTTTAACCATTTCAAATCATAGAAGCAACAAGCCGAAACAGCGAACTGTAAAGATAATCCCGAAACATCGCGACCCGAGTTTGCCATACCAGCCTAAGGGTTCTTCCAAATCAAATCGACCACAAGCAAGAGCAACCCAACAATCCATCACGACTCGCATCTGCTATACGCTCCGTACACCACCACCGCATTCCCTCAGCTCAAACACACACTTAAAGGACAACACAATCCTATCCGATCCAAACAAGAAAAAAGGACCAAACGAAAGGGGCGCACCTGGAGGTGTCGTTATCCGGGTTATGACTGATCACGATGGCGTAGTCCCCGGACGCGCGGGCGAAGACGCCACGGTCGCCGACGTGGTGCTCGACGTTGCAGACGACGGCGCCCTCGGGTATGGAGCGGAGGGGCAGGACGTTGCCGACGACGAGGGTGGCCTTCTTGCCGCAGTAGACGAACTGGCCGGTGTACATGCCCTCGGCGGCGACGAAGAGCTCCTTCTGCTTCTTGTAGCGGAAGGGGTGGCGGAAGGCGACGCGGGCGAGCGGGGCGCCGCGCCCCGGGTCGTGCACGATCTCGGTGACCACGCCCTTCAGGTACCCGTTGCGCTCCCCGAAGTCGAGGCTGCGGAAGCGGGCGGGGCCCTTGCGGTGGTGGGTGTGGGACTTGAAGACGGACCCGGCACCCTTCCTCTGCGCCCGGATGACCCGACCCATTCTCGCGGCGGCGGCGGCGGCGGAGGGGCGGCGGCGCGCGTGCCTGTGTGCGGGTGTCGGAAATGGAGGAGGAGGAGGATTACCTAGGGTTTGTGGGAGAAGGTTGTATAGATGTATATATAGTAGTAGCAAAGTTGTATTTGGGCTTTGATTTTGAGTGACTTGGGCCTTTTTCTTTTGAGGTTTTTGGGCTCAATGGGCCCTTGCCTGGGTCATCGTGTGATTTCTAACACTAGAGGCTTTTCTCTTTCTATGTCCGGTTTTGATGTTTAGGCCCAGATAAAAGCCCAAATCTCACGTGCTTTTATCTTAGAAGCGATTGATTCCAAGGAGGGCCGGTCTCCCAAGTCCTATAACCAGGTTCAAAGAAAATTGTGAACCAAACCAGTCTGGAATCGTCGGCCGTTACAAAAACATTGTTTTGGTTAAGCGATAAAGTTGTTTGAGATTTCAATTTTCAATAATTGCAAAGTTTTTTTTCTTTTATCTGCGAAAGAGACCTCAACATCGACTTCAACCTAGAAATCGGACCAGTTGAACTGATTTTTGAATGAAATTAGGAATGTCATTTCTAGGCCGCAATTAGCTCCGCAAAATCTGGAATGGAACCCATAAATTGGCCTCGAACCGGCCGGTCCAAAATCGGTTCGCTCCGAATCCCAGATGAGTCGGACCCGGCGGACATCCTCAAGTTCGGTACCCAATCCGGACAACGGAAACACAGTGTCAAAAGGATACTAATTAAAGTTTCGGCCCGTTTCACGGCAACTACGGAAAATAATTAAAGCTGCAAATTCAAATTTTGGGGCCATCGAGTGGCGACAAACTTGCCCGAAATGGAACTAACTCGAGCGCAATTAGGAAATTAGCAGAGTACCAGCGCTCCCGCCAGTCGCGCCCCGGGCGTTTTCTGTCGTACTCCAAGGAGCAACCCTCCGCAAGGGCAAAACGGGTAAATCGAGAGAGCGGGCGCGGGGGGCGCGGGCCCCGCCGCCGGCCGACGTGGCGTCGCCGCTTTTCGCGGCTGGCGTGGCGAGGAGGAGGAGCGTCTTCTGATGGTGACGTCCGCCCGCACTTTCGCCTTTTTTGAAGTTCTCCCTCCTATTTCTGGGCGTCGTCGTCTTCTTCATCATCTTCACTTTCCTCGCGGCTCGTCCCCAAGCTCGCTCGCCGCACCATCGTCGAAGCTCGATCGGCCTCCTCCTCGAGTTCGAAGTTCAAACCGTCGCCGCTTCTTCTTCTTCTTCTGGTGAGTTCAGCTCCAGATCGCTTTCCTCCTCTCTCTCTACTCTCTCTCTCTTCTGTGCGTGCGTTCGCTCGCATTTTGCTGGCGATCGCGCCGGCGCGGCGCTTTGATCGGCGGTCGCCGGCTGCGCCTCGAGCGTCCGCCGAGTAGAGTGGAGATCGCTTTTTCCCGGCCGTTTTTTTTTAAGTAAGTCCTCGGTCGGGGCTGCGTGGTCAGGGGGGAGCGCCTGGACGTGGATTGTGAATTTCTCGTCCCTGGCGTGGTCGCCGCCGTTCGTGTAGCTGAGCTCGCTCTGGTTTTTTCGCTTCTTTTTTGGTCCTCGAGCTTTACCGATGGATGCCATCGCGAAGCGCTGAGCTCTCTCTCTCTGTAGATAGGAGCGAGCGAAGTGGGACTCGGCCATTGATGCTGCTGCTTCGTTTTGCGTTTGGAGTGGTTTCGGTGAAATTTACCGCACGACAATCATTTTTTGTTCTATTTCATTTTTTTTTTTTGGTGGCCTGTTAGCTGTGTTCTTTGTGAGTTTTCTTTTCACTCTGTTTAGATGACACGCGGTTGGGTTAGCTCTGTTTTCTTTAAATTTTGTTTTTGTTTTTGTTTTTTTTTTTTTTTTTGGGTGGCTGGTTTAGAGCTGCATTGATTGCGAGGCATTTAGCATTTTTGGAATGACGTTGGGCTGATTCTGTCCTTGGTGAATCTTTTTTCCTATGACCGTGGGGAGAACCCTCTCCGTTCTTGGCGGATGTTCGTCCTACACACGACGTGAGCGAGAATTTGAGCCACTGAGAAAACTGTTCTGAGCTTGTGTGAGTACTGGGTAATTCATGCCTGAGGTTTGGATGAATTCGGCATCGGATGATCATGCTCTCATGTCTGTTTCAATATTGATGTGATTTTGAGATGATCAGCATCCACAAATTTCGAAATCATTGGTAGTAAAGTTCACACTTTTTTTTACTCACAGGTCATCTGTTGAGTAGTGCCTTCCATTTAGTTGTTTTTTTTTCTCATTTTTGTTGTTCGCTCTATGCCCCCTACCCGGGAGGCTAGTCAGGTAATTAATAATAATTATGTATTATGATCTTAGGAAGCATATAGTGAAATGGACCGTCGTGGCTGGCCGTGGAAGAAGAAATCGTCGGACAAGAACCTGCCTGACAAAGCTGTTGCCCCATCTGATCCTGCAATTACCTTGTCTAAAGCAGCATCGCTAGGACATGAGGTACGCTCATTGAACTTGGGTCGAAAGCATAATTTGGTGGGCATAAGAAAGCTGTCCATATCTGCAAAAATAGTTTCATATCTGCAAAAATAGTTTAACTGGTTATATTCATCTTCATTCGTTGATGTCAATTTCACTTATGCCGGGGGCAAGCGAGTAGTCCTTTTCATTTTTTTTTCTTTTAACAACATTTTAGCAAGTCACATTGTGCTCTTGGTCAAATAACTCCTGCCTAAGTTTCTATGTTTCCGTGGGCAGGACTATGTAAAGGTAAGCTATGTCCAGATATCCGTGGATTCATATAAGCATTTGAGTGGATTGGAAGGTCATGTCACTACACTGGAATCTCAAGTCACTACTTTGGAGTCTCAAGTTAAGGACTTGAACAAGAAGCTGTCGGCAGCTTATGTGGAGATTAGTTCAAAGGAGAATGTGGTCAAGCAACATGCCAAAGTTGCTGAAGAAGCTGTTTCAGGTAAAATCCCTAGTAATGAGCTTAGCTCTCTAAGTAGTTTAAATAATCTCTATCCCTCTCCATCTCCACCCAATCATGCAGATAAGAGCAATAATTAGCACTTCCTCTGTCAGATTTGTCAACGACTTTTTGAAAAGTTCACTTAGATTGCTTCAGTGAACATATGAGTATGATAAAGCGATAGTTGTCCTTGCCTCTCATTAAACTTTTCAAACAACGAGATCGAAATGCTTAACTGTTGTGGGGACCGGAAAGTACATTAAGCAATAGAGTTCATAATACCTATCTTTACATTACAGTTGTCATGCCCAATATAGTTTTTACATCATTACCTTGTCTTTTTCTCAGGATGGGAGAAGGCAGATGCAGAAGCTTCTGCACTGAGACAGCAACTTGAATCTAGTATGCTGTTGAAGCTCACTGCTGAGGACCAGGCATCCCACTTGGATGGTGCTCTGAAGGAGTGCATGAGGCAGATAAGAAATGTAAAGGAGGAGAGCGAGAGGAACTTGCAAGAAGTAATTCGTACCAAAGCCAAGCAATGGGACGATATGAAACTTGGTCTTGAGGCAAAGGTTGCTGAATTAGATAGTCGACTTCTTCAGGCAACTGCAGAAAATGCTGCACTTTCCAGGTCATTACAGGATCATATTGATACAATATTAAGTGTCAATGAAGAAAAGTCTCAAGCTAATTTAGCGATTGAAGTTCTTAAACGGGATATCGAGTTATATGAGAAGGACATGAACTCACTGAAATATGAGCTGCACATGGTTTCTAAAGAACTTGATATTAGAAATCAGGAGAAGAATATGAGCATGAAGTCAGCAGAAGCGTTAAACCAGCAGCATTTGGAGGACGTCAAAAAAATCTTGAAACTGGAAGCAGAATGCCAAAGACTACGCAGCCTTGTTCGCAAGAAATTGCCTGGTCCAGCTGCATTAGCTCAAATGAAGCTGGAAGTTGGGAGCTCAGGCCGAATCTCCACTGAACCTTGGCTAAGGAAGAACAAAGCTAGAAATCCTAGTCCCAGGTTGCCTCATGAGCCCGAAATCTCCTTTGACCATCCTCAGCAATGTTACAAAGAGTCTGATTTTCTCAGTAAACATTTGCTGGCAACGGAAGAAGAATCAAAGATGTTGAAAGAAACTTTGGCTGCTCGAAACTCAGAATTGCAGGCTTTGAGAAACATGTGTGCCAAAACTGGTGGCAGGCTTAAGAGCTTGGAAGCTCAGATTCAGGCAGGTGAATTGAAACGAACCCCTGAGTCCAACATGGGTTTGGATATTGAAGATTTCTCAAGTCAAATTGCAAGCACCCCGCCAAGCGCCAGTTCTACTTGTGAAGATGGAATTGAAGAAGAAGGAAGCTCCTCTGAATCTTGGGGTCCCCATATCTGCAGCATGTCTCAGTTGAAGAGTGCTAAGATCATGGACAAATCGGATGAGCGGTCACATGAGAGCGACAGACAGTTAATGGATGACTTTCTTGAAATGGAGAAATTGGCCTGTTCATCTGATGATATATGTGTAAACAGTTCCGCCATTAGAAGTACAGATTCTTCCAGCAAAGCAAATAAAGAACGTGTAGCACCAGCAGATACTACAAAGTCGAAGGATGTGAGTGTCTTTCCTAAGGAGGATCCTGGCATAAATTCATCGTTGAATCAGGATGTGCCGTACCCTAGTCCTCCAACCAGACAGCTGCATAGAGAGGATCTGCAATTGCCCAACTTGCTTTCAAAAATCGGTATGATAATTGAGTCTCATGCTCCAGGTGTGGATGTAGGAAAGGTTTTGCTAGATATAAAACATGCTGTACAGATCCCAGATTCTCCATTACTTCATTCAATCAGTCCTACCTCAAAGGAAGTTCATCCAAGTGATAGATATGGTCAGCATCCTACTGCTGAAGATACAGTGAAAACTGCAGAGAGTGTGATGTCAGTCATTCTGGGTAGCCCTAAGACTAGCAACGAAAATATGAGAAAGCAAACCCTTGAAAAGGCAGTTTCTCAGATACACAAGTTTGTATTTTCTCTAGGCAAGGAAGCAGCCTTTTGCCAGGATTTTTCCAGTTATGGGCATGGGTTGGAAGAGATGATACAATCTTTCTCCAACTCTGTTGAGAACCTTGCTTGCAACAACTTAACCTTGGCCGACTTTGTTATTGAACTTTCAGATATCGTTGGTAAAGCTAGTGAACTAAAATCTGGCATAATTAGCTACACAGGTCATGAGGGAGATAATAGTGACGGAGAATGCATAGACAAGGTTGCTTTGCTGGAGGGTAAGGTCGTCAAAGAAAAGCTGTCAGGAGATACATATACAGATGAATGTGGCAATATCCCTCCTACTTCCAATATTGAGGATTACAGCGAGGGATTTCAAGAAGAAAACATGGGCTCCCGGATTGGGTCAAAGGTTGCACCTCATAAATATTCAAAGGAGGATGTGAACCTCTTCAAGTCAGAGAAAGGTGACCTTGTATCTGGCATAGCTAGGTGCACTGATCTTGAGACTACAAAGCTTTATCTGCTGGAAAAAGAGAAGCTTCTTACAGGACTTAAATTGCAGTTGGATTCATGTAAAAACTCGCACAGCTTAGCAGAGGTTCAACTAAAATGCATGACAGAGTCTTACAAATCATTAGAAATGCGGGCATGTGATTTGGAAGATGAAGTTAAACTTTTACGAGATAAGATCAAGAAGTTAGAGGAGGAACTTGCTGAAGAAAAGCACCATCATCAGGAAACTCAAGCTAGGTGTGAGGATCTTCAGCAGAAAATCAAAAGGTCAGAATTTGTTGCCTCACCTTAATATGAAGGATATTACAGTCAGTTAAGATTAACTTATCCCGGGATTTGAACTTACCAATGAAAAACTAATCATCATTCATTTCAAAAATAAGCTTTTGGAACGGAGGTGGTTTCCTGTTTTTCTCGGGCTTGAGGTCAGATAGGATTTAGGCCCACATAGGTATATTGGCGAGAGGTCAAGGGAGTTCCTTCAAGCTGAAAAAATCTCAATCGGAATGTCTTGCAATTTCTTAGTTGGTGAACGCCCTTGGATCAGAGCTGATAAAAATCATGCCTATGTCCAGAAATAAATATCATGCTTGTGCAATTTCAAATGTTGTACTTTAATGTCAGCTGCCTTTCATCGCTTCTGAGTAATTGTCATGCCATTCGGGCTTCCAACTTCATCCATAGGCAGCAAAACTTGTTTTTCATCGGGACACTTTTTTTTTAATATATTTTATTTTTATTTATGAACTTGATGTCCAAAGTGTATCTTACGTGACCTCTTATCTCTTTCCAAAGGAAGGAGAACTGCACAACATGCTCATCATCCGCAGTAGATCTTGACACCAAGAGCAGACAGGTATGGTAGATTCACCTAATCTTAAATAGCTATAGTCTTCCTTAGACTTGCTTCACATCTTCAGGAAGTTAAATTGGAAAGAGTCATCAGTATACAATGTACATGTACATATTATTGCAAGGAGAGTAATATGCAGAGGCATTTATAAGTTGCTCTCAAAGCACCATAGGTATTCGATATACACATCATTTACGATCATGAGAAATATGACCACAATTTTGTCATTGTCTACTAGTGGCTGTTAATTTGCTCTTGTTTTATATTTTGTTCGTGGACTAAGGATCAGATGCCTCGCCAATGGATATGTCCGTGAAATGGATCTTTCTTAGTTCAAAATCCTAGATTGTAGTGAACATTATCAGTTACTGTTTTCAACCCTGCTAACAAATAGATTAGCTACATATTCAAGTGCAGACTGCTGAGCATTGAGATTCTAAAGATGCATTTGTTGCAATCTCCAATTTTCTTTCTAGTCCCTATAACTATTCAATGACTACATCCAGAGATGTAAATGATCGATTTCATGATTGGAAGGTGTGAATGCATGTTGTCTGGTCTGTCAGCAATTTTGTATCCCTTAAAGTTTTTCTAATACTCTGGCAGGAGAAGGAGATAACCACAGCAGCACAGAAGCTTGCAGAGTGTCAAGAGACCATTCATCTTCTAAGCAAGCAACTGACGGCTCTGCAACCCCACCGAGAAAGCAAGGTCTCTCAATTTGATGAGAAGCAAATGGAGGAAAGCTTGTAGAGGCTAAGCCGAGATGATATCATTCTAATCAAAAATGAAAAAGGCTGCCTCAACAGATTAGATGAATATGATCAAAGCTGAACTGTGTAGTGTTGATTTCAGTGAGCGGCAAGCATCGATTGAAAAGCCCTCCTGATTTTCTTTCCGATTAGTTTCCACTCTCTGGAAATGCAAGACTCTTACGGGTTAGTTTGGTTCCATTCTGATTATCCGACAGATGTTTGCCATTTTTAGTTAAAGAATGCAAAGTAATTCGCCTTTTTCCCACTAATCAAGTTGGAGCTAACATGCTTGTCCCCGGATGGCCAAATGAACATGCTAATTCGCATCATCTGGAGCCTCGCTAGCCCGTCATCGATAAAACTTTGACAGGCTTCTATCGTAGTCCATTCTCGTAGCACCTTGCTCCGACTTCAGCTACCGTAAGAACCGTGGAACCGTACCTGGCAATTTAAAATTTCTGCTCGGCACTTTTGTGATGTTAACACGCTTGACGATCAATCTCACGTTATATTGATGGGGATGAGCTACAATCACTAATCTTGCGAGATTCGTCGTATGACTGGTCCTGTAATTGCTTCCTATTTCATTCTCAGGTGTATAGACATTGAAACTCGGCCTTAGCAATTGACGGTGCCCAACCAATCAAAGTTACTATAGGATGACAGGTTGATCTTTCCCTAAGAGTTCACATCGACTGAAAGGTTTGGCATCTCGTTGTCCAACTCTTTGCCTTTTGGGGCCGTAACATGTTCTAAGGCTTGGGCGGTGAGTTGGGCTCTGAACATTGAGAGATTTTTCAGTCCATTTTCAGTGTGAGTGTTAAAGCATTTAGGAGGATCTTTCCTTAGTAGTTAGTATGAAAGGGCACGGAATAAACCTGGTGTACCAAATATGGGACTAATTTTCTTAAAAAGCACCAAATCTAAGTTAGGTTTTTATTTTGACCCAAACTTTCTTTTGTCTAAAAAATCCAGTCTCTGTAAGAATAGCACGTTTGTTACATTACACAATCTTCTGTGTCTTGGTAGCAGAATAAGAATGGCCCGTTTCGATAGTAAGGGTCATTTTTGTGTGTTCTATTTTAGAAACTCATGCATGTTATGATCACGCTTTTATTTATTTTAAGAAAAATCAGAGCATGCCGCGATTATGAAGAAGTTTTATGCAAGCAATTTCATCTACCCTTGATTTTAGAATTTTAATTACTCACTCTTTCGCTAACTATCAACTTTAGGGTGAATAAGATCAATTGTGAACAACTTTTGTACAAATGGTGTATGCTATAATTATCCTTATTTTAAAAGTATAAAATACAACATGCATGATTTTCAAACAGGTTTAATTTTTTGAACGAGAAAATTACTAAAAAAGTCTTAAATCTATTACACTTATACCAATTCATTCTAAATTTTTCAATTTGGCCAATTTAGTTCTAAACATATAATTTGCCAATGTAGTCCATCAAGCCAATTTTGACCAAAAGTTGTTAATGTGGATGTTGGCCATCCCATGTGACATGGCCGGCGCTGACAAACAATTTTCAAAATTTTTTATTATATTTTCCTTTCCTTTTCTTTCTATTTTTTCCCCTTTTTCCTCCACCGATTAGCAAGCCTCGGCGATGGCCAACGACTAGCCAAAGGCAGTGACTAAAGAGGGTCACCCTCAACAACCTCAGGCAAAGTTAGCCTCACTAGGATTTGGCGAGGGGCAACCTTGCCGGTCGTTTCCATTGGCTAGGCCTTGGTCCATTCGCCAGTCATCGCCGAGGCTTAGCGACTAGTGGAGGAAGAAGGGGAAAAGTAGAAAGAAAATAAAAAAAATTAAAAGAAATTGTCTATATCAATGTCGATCGCTCAACGTGAGACAGCTAATGTCAATGTCAGTGATTTTTAACCAAAAATGGCCAGAGAGAAAAAAATAAGACTAGTCGTTAATTACCAGCCTCTCAATCAATTCCTATAAGATAATAAATTTCCTCTACCTCATTAGAACTCTTTATTCTCTAGCCTTACTCAAGCCAAGGTTTACTCCAAGGTCGATCTTTAAATTGGATTTTGGCAACTAGACATTCAACCTGAACATAGATACAAAACTACATTTTGCATATGATATGAGTCGGGGAAAACGAAAATAGAATTTGTGACAAGTATGCTATCCCACATGCACGACCCTTCAGACCTCAAAATAGGTACTGCCTGTTAGCTACCAAATTACTTTTTCATTTTTTGACTCATGAGAGAAAATTTTAAGCTAGCAGAATTCTTATAGACAAGTTCTACATTGTGGCAAGTGCAGAGCATACAACCAGAATTGATAAAAACATCCCTAATTTTAAAGCATCATACCGAGCAAAAAGGAAGATAGGAGAAAGCTTTAAGGATTCATAGCAAACTACACAATATTATTTTTTAAGAGAGGATACGTTATGCCCCTTAACATTTGCAGACACTGCCTTTATAGTTAAACACTAAAGACAAACACATAATTATTGGTGATAAATATGGAGATCGCCAATAATTTTTATAGATGCGTTATGGTCGACAATTGTCAATTATTTGTACATGTCGAGTTTCACACTAACAAGCTGAGTTTTCTACTTCTAATAGACTCTTATCCATCATTTTTCGCTTTTGCTGTAGTACACTACAATGCCAAATAGTATTGCTACAATGCTATGAATAATGCCAAACAATACATGAAGAGTATAGTGCCCAACAGTACATGAAGATTGCATGAACAATGTTTTGCTACAGTATTTAAGCCAACTTTTTCTCCACACGTTTCGTCTCGTCTAACTTTTTCTTGCGTATGGCTTCTTCTTGCGTCGGAGTTCTTCACATGTGATAATAATGCAGTATTATGTCTACACGCCAAATGTTTTACTAAAGTACTTAAGCCAACTTTTTCTTCACAAGTTTTGTCTCATTTGACTTCTTTTTGCATTTGATTCTTTCACATGTTATATTTATGGATTGGTTCTTCTGTGCTGTCGTCCAAGCTATCTAAGCCACATCCATCCTTCTACCTTCTGTGTTGCCTGACTAGTCTTTCAACTTCTAGGGCTTCAAGCTAATCATACTCTATGGACTCTAAAGGCTGATGAGAACTTGATGAAATGTTCGTAGGATTGTTGAGAGTGTTTTTCTCAGGATTATCTCTACACTATTGCCGAGTCCTTCTAGGAGCTTCTCCACTTCTTCAATTTTTAGAGCAACTTTATTTAATTTAGACGACCTTTGTCTTTTGGATGATTGGTAAGAGCTTGTCAAAACATCGGTGGAGCTTGATGAAATGCTAGGTTGAGGTAAATTCTCAAGTTGAAGTGATGGGCTTTCTTTATTGAGGGTTAGATTGAGTGCAAGCTATAATTCACTATGATCGAAAGGGTCCTGAGACAATGGTCCTTTCTGATAGGGTTAGTAAGAACACCTGGAAGGGGGTGAATAGGTGTTAAAGAAGTTTTTGCAAGACTTAACAAATTAATCTGTCTTTTGAGGATAATAAACTGAAGATGTAAACGACTGTAAACAGTTATATAAGGTTACGAATTAAAGTAAAGAGCTTAGGGAAAGAGAATTGAAACACAAGATTTATAGTGGTTCGGTTTAGACCAAACCTACGTCCACTCTCCCGCACTGACAGCCTACTGGCTGGATTTCACTAAGAACCAAAAGAGATTTTACAACCTCACGTCCTTGATTCCACAGTGTAGAAACTCTACCACACTTCCTCAAGGTCTCACAAGTATTTAATCTCTCTTTTGAGTACAAATTAAGCTCAACGATTGAAATAGCAAAAAACTAGGAGCTTCAAACTTTGGAATTCTTCTTTCACGCACACCCTCGAATAACTTGAGCGTCTTCCTTATATACCCCTCCATGCCTTTATAACCGTTGGCACATTCCAAAGGAGTTCTTCCAATCTACCCATTGGACATAATCAATTAGGGAGATCTCGAGTTATTTAAGGAATGTGATGATAGCCCACCAATCCCGCTCGCCCATACAATCAGTATCTAGGTTTCCATAAGTAAAACATTCCAAATATACTTTACCAATTAACAGATCTAATTATCCGAATTGATTTCAATAAGAATAATTGATCACGAGATGCTATCTCCAGCCGTGAGATCTTCTTCAACCGTACGAATCAAATCCTTAAAGATAAACTCACATCTGGATAAGTCTTCTCTTCATCGATCTAGGAACTATCAGTGAGGGTAGACTTTAAATCTGAGTCTGGAGGTCTTCAGACTTTGACGATAGAGTCTGCAAGTCTTCAAACTAGACTGATGGAAACGTTTTGTCAACTTCAAAACAAATAAGGAAGTTTTCTCCAACACTTTCCATAGATCCTGTCTATGATGAAATTGGATCTTGTGGAGATGTTTGTGACTCAGAGTTATCCTTCCATAGTATCTCCATAGGTAAGCAACGATTGTCGATCAAATTGTGGGGTAGTCATCACAATGATCTCGAAAAACGTTATCAGTTTCTGTTGGCCATACTCCTGGTGGAATGACTTGTTGATTACGCTGGAACAATATTTTCTGCAATTCTCGATACTATTAAGGGTAAGCTGAGATTCTACAAGGAAGAGTTGCAAAAATTTTATTTGGAACAAGTTGGGGTTTATATGCAAATACTCCAACATCTGCTGGAGTTTTACACATATCTCCAATAGGTTGGACAAATAATTATGGCTTAAAAAATAAAGCAATTGTATGAAGTTTTGAGATAGGCTTGCATGTTTTGAGTTGTGCTTGGAAAATATTTTTCTATACACTTAATGGTTTAAACCAACTAAGTATTTGCCCAAAATATTTATGTTTGGTTTCTTCTTGGATGATCCTACTAATGATGAGAGGCATCTTGGTTGTCAAAAACACAATGGCTATGGTATAAAGTTTAAACAAATACCAACAAAACCATTTGAGTTTTTTTGGAAATTCTTCATCTGAGGAGAAAGACAAATGATGAATAAATGAATATTTTGGGTACAGTCCATCTGGGCAAATAATAAGACCACCATAATCGTTGATAAGATGGAAATGGTATTGCCACATAAGACTTCCAAGATTTTCAAAGAGAGTGTTGTCTCCAATAAGGTTAGGGACTTCTAGTGGATAAGAGTATGAAAACCATTTGGGCTTCATTCTTGAGTTTTAAACCTCCTCTTGAATTTCTCACCACATACATATTTATAGATGTGGCAGCTACTTGTTCTTTTGATCGGGATAGAAAATCAACGAGTATATTCTTTTTTCCCACAATATGTTTGGTTTCAAAAAAATAATTTGAGAACCATTTTGCCACCTAAAGGGTTGAGGATGTGGGATTTGCTTTTTCTTGAATCTCAACATTTGAGAAAAATAAGGATATATCCATCTCCACGAGGAAATGATGTCTTATAAGATGAATTCAAATTTCTTAATGCCATATTCTACTACAAGGATTTCTTTGAATGTATAGTAGTAATCGCTTGGGTGAATCTTCCACTCTTATGTCTACAAACTCTTAGGCACTTTTGGTAACCATCCAAACAATGCCTGATTCTAATTTTTTGTTCTCGGTATCAGTTTGGGAACAGAATCGCGTTTGATAAAATTTTTGTTCCCGGAAGTAGATTTGGAACAAAATCAAGAATAAAAAAAAAAGTTGATTCTTGTTCCAAGAAAAAATTTAAGAATCAAAACCAACTCTTCTTCTTCCATTTTCTCTTCTTCTTCTTCTTCTTCTTCTTCATCGGCCGCCATCCCGCGGTTGCTGTCCGCCGTCATACGCCGTCGTCGCTGGCAATCGGTTCGACGAGCTCGCCAAAGGTAAGCCTAGCCACCAGCGAGGCTTGCCTAGCCTCGCTGGCCTGGCCACTGGCAAGGCTGGGCGAGCCCTGCCCAGCTGCCGACAAGGCTCGGCCGATGAGGGCTGGCAACGCTCCTGTGAGGTCATCAGACCGGCGACCGGCCACCAGAAGAAGAAGAACATGAGAGAGAAAGGAAAAAAAAAGAAAAAAAGGAAAAAATATTTAAAAATTAAAAGAAATTGATTTGGAACATAATCAATAAGCACACGATACCAAACATAATTCTATTCTAGAATCAGAAATTTTAGACAGTTACCAAACGACTTAAAATGCTTAGAAATTGTTCCTGGAACATAATAAAAAATAATCACTTTTAATCAGAATCTGTTCCCAAAAATAGAATCGTTACCAGACGCGCCCTTAGCTTCCCATCAATTTCTTCAAAAAAAACAATAGTATAATATTCATTATTGGCATCTCTTTGCAAAATTCTTTAGTGGAAGGAATTTGCGATGAATAAGATGTTGTAGAACTTCTTTAAGTCTTTTTACTGATTGAGTTTGCTTTGGTCCTCATGGAGGAGTGTCATTCTTGAGCATTTATTATGGTAGACTTACAAAGTCTATGATTTTTGGGACGAAACCTCTAAGATAATTAAATATCCCAATGAATCGTTGAACCTGCTTGTGAGAGAGATAACCATCAGGAAACTTCTTCGATTCCTCAACGATATGAGGATCGAGATAATATGTTCCATCTATGAAGTGCATCCCAATAAACTTGATTTCTTTCTGTGCAATAATCATCTTTTTCTAGGATAACATAATCTCATGCTTTCGCACTAGCTCTGCAAATTAGGTGAGTAATTTACAATGAAAATCCTCATCTAGACTATGGAGGAGGATATCATCAATATAAATTTGGGCACTAGCCATGATAGGCTAAAAAAAATTCTATACATAACCTTTTGGAACAATGGAGGAGCTGTCTTAGGCCCAAAAGGGAGTGCTGTTCATTGGAAATATTGATTTGGGATACGTAATCAATTTTTGTACTTGTCTTCAAGGTGAATTCCCACTTGCCAAAATCCAACTTTAAGATTGAACTTGGAGTAAACCTTGGCTTGAGTAAAGCTAGAGAATGAAGAGTTCCAATGAGGCAGAGAGAATTTATCATATTGCAGGAATTTATTAAGAGGCTAGTAATTAACAACCAATCTAATTTTTTTTCTCTATTCTGCTAAGCACGTTTGTTTGTATAAAATACTTCGCAAACCCATTGAGAATCTAAGGGCTCAATTAATCGTTGATAAAGCAAATCTGAACATTCCTTCTATGTGAAAAGCAAATGTTCCATATTCATTCCCGTGTGACTAACTTCGGTGAGATTGATATCCTTTTTTTTCTTGAAAGGAAGATGGATGAAAAAAGCCAGGATTTTTCCACAAAGGATTAGGGCATTTTTGAACAAAATTTGAGTGCGAGTTTGCACATGCTTCAATAAGGGTTTGCATAGGGTCTAAATGTTCATATGAATAGTGAAGAATTTTTGGATGTCTACAAATTCCTTGAATTGTCCATTGAACCCTAATCCATTGGGCAAAATTTTGAGTTTAAGAATTTATGTAAGGATCCCAACCGGTAATGATATTTTTATATGGTGAGCTAGAGCCAAGGATTTTGATAGTAGTCGTACAATGGGGAAAGAATCGTATGGTGATAGGTTTGTTTCGAACTTTGTAACAAAGGTATATCTAGAAGCAGAGTTAAAATACCTAGTATACAAAGTTCAATATTTTTTTAAAAGTATCTTTGTACCAAAAATAGAAGCACTAGCTCCAATGTCAATGAGAGCAATGACAGAACTAGGCTTGTCATATTTGGATGGGTACATTTTAATAGGGAAATATGAGAGAATAAATGGAGGATTTGCACAAAGATCTTAAATTGTGGGAGGTTCGGGGTTTCTCGAAAAGAAGAAAACTTATTCTTCGGATTCTTCAAACAAACTTTCTCTAGTTTGTGACCATGTCTTGATGGCTCACATAATGTGTTTGGTTCATTTATCTTCCAAGGAAAAAACTAATTCAACATCATCATCATCTGGAGTGATATTCCAATTTCCTTCTCTACTTTCTGAATCGAATGAGAATTTTTTCCCTTGGCTTTTGGACAATTTTTTTGCAAAATGGCCTTTCTTGTTGTAGAGATAGCATTTGTTACATTATTTATGCTTCCAAGAAGAAACTCATCTAAAGCGTTTTGAGACTGCACAATCTAATTCCGAAGTTGATTCAAAGATACTTTGTTTGGTGGAGTTGAATGCAGCAATGGTTGGGATTTGCTGCTAACTTTAGTCTCGCAAAAAATTCTCAAGTGGATTTGAGACCGCATAAGCAGAGAGAGGTTCCTAAAAAGGTTCAGGAGTTGGCTTCTTTTCTTCTCTAAGCTATTTTTGCCTTTCTATTTCTCTGATGCGGTTTCAAAGTGTAATAATATCACTTTGATCAATCTTTGGGTTTCTTCAAAGATTGAAGCAATCGATGTAGCCTTGGGAGAAATCACTTCAATTGGAGTTAGACTCCAAGGTTGAGAAAATGGGTCGAAAGGAGGAATGGACTTTCCTTCTTCTAGGAGCTTGATCTATCTCTTGAATTTTTCTATTTTAGCCGTTTGGTCTTCCAGGTAATGATGAGGAACGAATCTACCAAATTCCATTTAATGTATTTTCTCTTGAAATGTCTCAAACAATTTATTCTGTTTGATCAACCTTTTGGTCAACATGATCAAGACAAGTTTGGACAGTTGAAAGTTTGACATCAATTGTCTTAAGAACATTATTCTAGGCCAAAACATTTTCTAACTGCTAATTTAGGACAACCTTAGTAGTTGTGATTTTCTTTTGTCTCTCGTAATCATTAACATCCGTAGGGTTTGGGACTTTAGGCATATGACGGAACCAATGTTGAACATCTATAAATTCTTCTAATGCGAAAAATATGGCACTAGAATTAGATTTTTCCAGGGGTGGAAAGTCTGAAGATTACGATGTACAAACAGATGTAATGACATATGGTGATCCGGTTTTGGAAAACATAACGGCTAAGGTGCTTTGAATACTTCTAAAGGAAAAGAGCTTTTCCTTTATTAAATAAGTTTGTAGGAAGATGAAACAACTGGTTTTTGCGGGAAGATTTCTTTTTGGGTGGTGACTAAGATGGCGAGGAAGGTTCACATGATTCTAGAATCAGTTGAGGAGGTTGTGGTCGGGGTGGTCCATATATGACCATGAATTGGTACTTTCCTTCATCCTCACCAAGAGGACCTATAGTGAGGTCTCCATCAAGGTAGCTCTAGTAAAGACTACCTTTTCACTGTTTCTTTTTTCTAGACAATCTGTCATCTCTTCTTCATCTATAGGATTTGTAAAAAGGAACACTAACAATCAAAATCCCAAAAACAGTGTCATGTACGAGGATCCATATAGTAATGAATGGGTCATCCCTCTTGGTCAAAGGGCTCAATCATAGGTTTTCGGTTTGAATGACCATTGTCAACTAGAACATCAGCTACATAAGGTTGCATTATAAAAGTAGTAGAAAAGATGGAAGAAGTGGCTTCTTCTTTTTCATTACTAAATTTAATGACAATTGTACCATCTTTTTTCTTGGTAAATTGGGATTTTGTGGACTGGATTGGCCTAGAGTTCTAGTGGCTCTTTTCATAGTTAATTACCTAGGTGTCTGGGAGTAACTCAACTAGCTGATCTCAAGGAATCTATTTGGGTAGGTCAATAGCATGATTCTGAACTCAACAAACCATATGATAATGTAAGGTAGTAACAATAGAATATGGAGTTTAATGAGCTCTAGTAATCTATAGCTAAACCTTAAGGGTTGAGAGAAACCATGGACCTAAGAAAGCCATATTGAAGTTTTGAAATAGCGTAACAAACATTGTTCCTACATTGAGGGTAATCTAGATGGTAATAATGCAAGCATGTTGATAGTCCAAAAAACGGGTGTCTAAAAGAGCCATTTGAACGACTACGGGTAACCATTTCCCTACATAAAAGGATAAAGCAAGTCTAATTGCATTAAATTTTAGGTGCGTATATCCTTGCTGTGTCCAATGTCGTGGGAAATCAAAAGGAATTTCGAGGGTGACAAAATGTTCTCGAATTTCGAGGAATGGGCATACTCTTTGATCTCTTGAGGAGTATGCTTAATAGAACAAATGGGAGAGAGGGATGAAGGCTTAGCAAAAGTAGAATATGGATTTATAAGTGGAATGTGAGTCTATGAAAATTTTTATTCTTCATTGAGATAAGGAACCTAAAAAAGATAGTCAATTTTAAAAACATTAGAAGTACAAAGTTCTAAAGGAGGGCTAAGAGAAACTAGGCCATTTACAATAGTAGGAGGGGGGATTTCGGAAGATTCTATCATGGTATGGAAATTCTCCCATTTTGCACTGAATAATTGACTCAAAACAAGAAGTTGTCAGAAGATTTATAACTCAATTGGCAAAATTAAAAAGTTTAGGACTGAGTTAACATAAGTACAATAAAATTTAAGACTTTTTTGATAATTTCCCTTTTTTTGATCGGATCAGACTCACTTAATCAACAATTAGTAAATACAAGATTTATACAAGCCTTACACCCTTTCAATTGATGAAAGCGTTATATTATTAGGCACTAATCTAGTTGCTAGTGTAGTGTATTAATAAAGCAAATTGAACACCGATTTATACACATTAACATATGTAAAGGCTTTTAAGGACAAATGTTCCTTACTTGATTGTGCAAAAGCACTCTAAAACATTTGTTTACAGTATACTTGATGAAGAATTGAAGATTACTGAAAATGTTCTAAATCAATTGCATGGATACCGATTCAGTTTTAAACTTTTCAATTTTGTTAATTTAGTTTTAAACATTTTGATGTTATCAATATAGTTATTTCGATTAATTTTGATTGATGTTAGACGTCCTACATGTCACAAGTGATGCTAACATGAACAACTTTTGCAATTTAAAAAAATTATGAATTCCTTTTTTTTCCTTATTTTCTTTTGATATTTTTTCCTTCCTTGGATTTTTGGCCAACGAGGTTGTGCGGCGATGGTTGGCAACCCTCGTCGGCCACAATTGAGGGTTGCCCTCGCTAGAGGCTGGCGGTGCATCCCTTACCGGTAGCCGACGACAAGTGGAGGGAAATGCCGGAAAAAAAGAAAAGGAAACAAAGAAAAATAATCTAGCGGAAATGATTATATTGATAAATTGTAAAAAAATTAGGACTAAATTTGCCAAATTTAAAATTTAGAACCAAATTAACATTCATATAATAGATTTACGACTTTTTTGGTAACCATCCCCGTTCTAAATTACTAAGACCATGAACACATAATGCAAATCCAACGGCTCCATGTACAAAAAAGTCTTTCGCTAGCAAAAAGACAATATTTATTATGAAACGTCTGTAGTCATGTTCGAGAGGCAGAAGAGATTGGATGAATATGACAATGCATGAAACCTGAATGCATTATTGTCTCCTGATCCCACGTTAGTGCTTGTCCCGTCAACAAACCCAATAAGAAAAGCTAATTGAACCACGCAAGCGTTGATTTAGCAAAAGATGTGCGCCTTATGTAGTGAGATGACATTGATATCGATCGATTCACAGCGAGCATGCATAAATACGAGCAATCAGGGAGGGTTTGTAGTGTATTTATTGGTGCCTGAGAAGCCAAAAAAACCAATTTTAGTGAAGCAGGATGACTTTGAGATGTGAAAGATTGTGGCTTTTCATCCATTATTCAAAGATAGCCATGTGCGATTTGTCTCCCGTATCAGAAGTTAGGAGCCTCATCGCGCAGGTAAGTTCTTCAATAGTCATCTCCTTCAGTCAACTCAATTACGCAAACATGAGGCTTTCTTTGAAAGGGGGGCACCGTATATTTTCCTGGTCGGAGAAAATTACCTCCAGTTGTTCTTTTGATTTAAGTTTATAAGTGGGTGACAGCCCACTAATCAAAAACTAGGTCAGAGAAAGTTTTCTTCAATTAGGGATGAAGGAAAATAAACCCGTTTTCAAGGGTTGGGTTGTTCTCTGATAAGAGGAAACTCCCTCCACCCTAGACTTTTATGAACACGATTCTATGTAACGCCCATGTAAACTTACCGTAATAAAACACGTGGAAAGTTCAAATCCTAACTTTAACTCTTGAGCATCAGCCCACTCCTCTTTCAACAAGGGTGGGAGTGATTGTTGGGCCCAGATAATCTGGACAAGAAACGGCTCCTGTCAAGCTTTTAAGATGATGAAGGGGGCACAAATGAATTGAATTGCACATCGAATAGGGGGAGAGCGTGCTTGGAAGTTGAGAGAGAGAGAGAACTAAAATTACTCATGAAGGCACCTTTTGACGTAACGAAAAGCTTTGCTTTGAACTTCCAAAGTTAAACAAGCTCAGGCTAGAGCGCTAGTAGGATGGATGACCTCTTAGGAAAGTATATTCCGATACACCAAAGGACAAATTGTGATGGTCGGTATAGGATAGACTAAAGAGGACAATACCTCAAATGAGTTAATTTAGAAGCATCCCACCCTCTCTCTTTTAATAATTAGGATTATTGAGGCGTAGACTTTCCTGAAAGAATCCACGAATACTCAGAGCATGGCACGATCGTCAATGAATTTGTAAGAGTAACACAAGCGTAATCCACGAATCTCTCTCTCTCTCTCTCTCTCTCTCTCTCTCTCTCACTAATTAGGGTTACTGACGTGTAAACTTTCACAAAAAGAATCCACGGATGATCAAAGCATGACACAATTGTCAATAAGTTTGTAAAAGTAACACAAGCGTATTCTGGGATTCTCTCTCTCAATAATTAGAGTTACTGAGGTGTAAACTTTCCTAAAAGAATCCAAAGATACTCAGAGCATGACACAATTGTCAATAAGTTTATAAAAGTCATACAAGCGTCATTTTAATGTGTCCAAGTGTACTAAAATGGATCAAGAGAGTTGATTTTTCTTGCGGGATACGTTAAGTTTCAGTAAATGGATGGAAAGTTACTCGCTTACGGCACAAACGCGATTTAACTCAACTGATTAAATGTATTGACATCTCGTGTGCATGTCAAAAAGGGGGGAAGCCACTCGATCGAAATGGACAGAAAATGCTGTAAGCACTCTTTTGAGACTAGAATGGCACCTGCACAAGCTATAGCAAATCAATAACATCCTGATAGGAACAAAACTCGGGACCGGAGGCTTGCTCTTCGCATGTCTGAGTCATTGCCGGGCATGAAACTCCTCCACTTTGAGTTACGTTACTCCCTTTAAACAAACTCGTTTCCATCGCCTCGTTCCTTTGCCAAGATGGATTTAGCTTAAATGGTGAACTGGAATTGCCTTCTGTATATATAGTTATCCCTTGCCGTTAAGACTGCCGAGTTCAAACCATGCGGCAATTCTTCCAGGCCTTTCACTTCTTGAACAGCAGGAGGAGAGCATGCCTGGGATATATATGTAAAAAATTGAATCTTCTTAGCTAACTCACCGGTTGGTAGTATGAACACAAGAAACCCAGTAAAAGAGATCGACCAAACAAAAAAGAAATAATAATTCTAGTGTTGGCAATTGTTGTCTCTGACTGTTTTATGCGTGGTGTACTTGGCGGCTTTACGATGCCGAGTTGGGAGTAGAAAAGCATGGGGCGTATGTTTGGCTTTCTATAGGGCAAACTGATGGCATGCATGTTTTATAATGCATACTTCTCTCTATCTCGCCGACTACCATATAATTTTCGATTTCACCTGGACAGCTTTAAAAAGGGAAGAAGATAAAGCCTGTCGCGTCACGTAGCATATTAATTTTATGGACCCGTTTCAGTCGACCTAGCATCACTCTTTTCGGCAACATCATCTCTGACATGAATTGCTGGAAAAAAGCACTCTATGTCCTTTCACTTCCTTGTCTGTCTGGACATTATTGATCGTCAGGAAGGATGGGATTAGGATTATGATCGAGAGGAAGAAAAATGAAGAGCACAAGGGACACTGCTCTTAAGTTGCTCTGACAATTTCAAGCAATTCTTGATCAATTCCGTTCATACATGTAACATGCAAAACCACAAACGCGACACTACAAATATCCGTCACAAACTGGTCCGAACCAACCAAGACCCCCCTAGAAGGACTAGATAAGTTATTTGTCATATATCCGGAAACCAACTCTGTATAAATGCAAATCGAATCTTCCCCAAGGGGCTTCTCTGTCTCCGTCTCCATCTTTTGTTCTCATCATCTTATCATGGAAGCTAGAGACTGGAACACCGCTTCTTCACAAGGGATGGTGATTCCCATGTCATGGTTGAACCCGTACTCTTCTTCAGCTCTCTGAAGCAGGCTCTGGAACTTGGGGTGATCCAGCCAGGAGATTGGGACGATGTATCTGCTCCTGTTCTCTCCTACATACACCACAAAGTGACCCCTCGGCACGTCCTCTGGCAGGCCAGCTTCCTCATTGCTGTTGTACCCATTTGAGGATCTCTTACCCAAGCTCGAGCATTTCTTGAGGATCTGTTTGATGGCCGCTGTCTGAGGCAGCTTGTTTGACTTCTTCATTGCCATATAGTTAGTCCAGTGTTCTTAGGTGCGCTTGTGTGTTTGTTTGATCTTGGAGAGAGGGAGAGATTATTGGGTTTCTCTCTTGGGGGGGTTCCTTTGGGAAGAGTCGAGAGGCTTTGGAGAGGAAGTTCTAGGAGGGAGGCGGTCGTGGTGGGTGAAGGAGTGAAGAGATGCAGAGGTATTTATAGGGGGTGTTCTCTCTCCTGTGTCCGTGTTGTTAATATTCTTTTTAATATAGGAGGTACCAATTTGGAACATATTCATGTGACATGTTTAGAAGTAGGAAAAAGTAAAAAAACGGAGTAAATAAAGGGAAAGACTATTTGGTAATTTTGCTGGGCTTACTGAAATTAGAAAGGGCAAGGGAAAATCGTGCAGTGTCCATGCCAATGTGCTGTGAGGTAGTGCCCTAAAATGCTCCTTTCTCACAGGGCAACAGAAGACCCTTACCTATTTCCTCTAACGTTGTCTCTATGCAATGGGTGGTGTCCCCATTCAGGTTGGAGGACTGCTCACATCAAAATAAAATATCTTCATATAGGTAAGATGCTAGCACCTGTAGCGCGGAGAGAGAGAGAGATTGGTCATGGCCATTTCACATTAACCAAGCACGTATCACGACCGATATAGGCTTTGACTAGTTAGGTTTTGATGGTCTTGGCTCGACAAGTTGGCTTAGCTGAATTGGGGTTCACGAGCTTTGGGTTCTTGGGAAACTGGCTAGTAAAGCTATTATTAGAAAGCACATTTCGTGGATCCGAACAAGGACGACAGAAACTCCTGAGAGAAAGGAGACAGAACAGAGCGAAGAAAGGAACAAAAAGAAGAGGGGGCCTCCTGATCTCAGCTCTCTTACTCGATTAGCCACTTGTTTCAATAAAGTTGCATATGTCCAAAATGAGTTGGCAAATGGTCTTAGTAACACTAAAAAAGGGCACCGAGGTACGATGGACAGAGACTGAGACGCTATCTTCTCTCTGCTCTCACTTCACATTCCCTAACCTTTTGTCAAAGCCTTCATCTTCTCCCGGTCTAAGGGAAGGGCCGAAGATAGAGAACCCTCGTCGTCTTCAACCTTTAACCTTTTATAGCACTTGACTGTGTACTCCGGCTGAGTATTAGAGCAATTGCTCTGAGTTACACTGCAGTCGCATGAGCCATGTATGATGTCTCAGAGCAGGAACTTATTTGGTTGTGGAACAATGACACTGCCATACGCATTAGCATCGGTTACGTCGCATGTTTAACATAAAAGAGCGCAACAAATTCTTCATGGCAATTCGTCTACTATCGGTACCCTTCAAAGCTTGTGATCTCTTCGTTTGCCGAGCTCTTCCGCATGAATCATCACTCTTGGTAACTCAGTGCTCGAGAGGTGAAATTATAAATTGAGACCGAAGATTGGCAAAACAACACTAACATAGTCAGGCTTTACCGCATACTGACGTCAATTATAATATCAAAACTCGAGTTATTTTGAGCACGACTTCCGTCGTTGTGTCTTAAGATCCGCTCATGCTTTTCTGACAAAACCCCTGATGCTTTTTCTGACAAAATCGTGACGCATGTGTTACTTCATTTTTCCCACAATTTGGTCTGTGATGCTTCCCGAATGCCTCAACCTTGCGCATCGTAAATGAAGAAGTCCCTTTGGCTTTGCCCTTCGACTCTTTGAGGACTCAGAGCGATGAGTTACTTCATAGAGAGACCATGCCTCCATTTGTACTCTTACACATCTATACACATAAGAGGAAGACTAGCCGGATCCGGCCAGCGGACCATTTCTTCTGGTGTCTGGCAGAGAGCTTCCGAAGTAAATTTAACTGAGAAGCTATATGGCTCACTGGCAATTCCGTGCTACGGTCCAGGGTCAATGTGGTCCACTTCAATCTAATCGATGACAGCTTAAAAATCATTGCCAATTGATTGACCCACAGTATATTATTTTCGCTATTCGTATTTCGGGCGCCCCCCCCCCCCGAGGGCAGGGGCCGGGGGCCGGGGGGGTCCTTTAAGGAGGCTGCCTCTAAGGTTCCCCACCAAAAGCCACGGCAAGAGTCCTTTTCAAGAGCAAGAAATTAACCTCTTAAAGGGGACGTCTCAGTACAGCAAAAAAAAGATTCAAGCATTAGATACATATAACATCCCCGGATATAATTTACTCCATCTCGAGGTACAATTTTTCTCAAAGGGAAGGAGGTGAAAAAAATACCCTTGTGGACCAATCCAACATGGAAAAGCTAAAAAAGTCTCCATCCGACGAGAATACAAGTCCAAAAGATGTCAAAACAAATGAAAACAACCAGGAGGAAGCTCATCATCTCAGAAGGACCCCCAGGCAAAAAAGGTACAAAAGGGCACGATGCATGATTGAATCATCGAAGTGTTCGGATACAAATGCATCACGAGTTTTTCACACGCTCCAGTTAGTTATGACTATTTTTTCTGCATTAAAGGACTACCCACCCACATGATCCTGCCAAATTCTGAGCCACAACAATCACACACCATAGGACTTTAAGGACATGTAAAATTCCTGATAAAACCAAGCACCGCTCATACTCACTAGATAAGAGGTGAGAGGCTTAGAGAGCTTTTCTTTTTTGCTTTTCATTATAAAGAAAGTCAACAAAAACCAAATCAAGAATGAGTACTAAACAGTGTTTAGTAAACACAAACCAAATTTTGGACATAACTACCAAGTCCTCGCAGAACCTGCCAAATAAACTTAAAAATTAATGTTTCACACAATTGTGATGCTAATACAAACTTCTTGAGTAAGGAACATCAATCAAGCCAGACATAATGAGAATACTGGAAGCCAGCAGGTTGTCTGCAGAGGCAGCTGCCCATGTTCTGTGAGGGGAAAATAGGTAACATGAATAAGGACAAGATGTACAGGATAACCTATCCTTGTCAATTCAGAAATGAAAAATATCTGCCAATAGCGATTCAACAGTTCCGAAGAGAAGGTGAAACCATGGAATAGAAACATGTGATGACCATGTTACTCTTGTCTTCCAAGAACTTTTCTTTTTTTGGTTATCATAGTCTTCTAACTACTTTAAAAAGACAAAACGAAGGCCATGTCTTCTCACAATTCTTCGAGAAGTATTAAAACTTGTGTATCTTGCTTCCAACAACTTATCCCCATAAAATTAGCTAATCAGAAGATACGAACAAATAAAAATAATCAACAAGCATGATGTCATCAATAACATAGACACATCCATGGCTGCAAACACAGAACCATAAGTCACCCAAATGACTCAGAGTTTTCAAAGATTAACAAATTAAGAGTTTGACTCAGTTTTGAGCATCTAAGACAAGTCGGAATCATTGTAGAAAACGCAAACATTAGATTCCTAAATTGTCACTACAGCCATGTAACGATGAACATTAACTAGACTCCCCAATAACTATAGATATGGTGATGACCTGCATGAAAACTAGATTATGACCAGAAGACAAATTAAAAGTAATCACCAGTTATAATAACAACAGCTGTACTAGGAAATCAGCCACTATATATATTAGCACGTTGCTCTTTATAACAACCATATAGAGAAATGCTAGATGGAATGAAGCAGCAGAATCCCAGAAATATCTATCACACTAGGACATATGTGAGAAATGCAGAATCTTAGTTTAAGAGCAGAATTTTCCATTAAGTGGTTAAAAAGTTTGTGCTGCCATGTGTTTTAGAAG
The DNA here is from genome assembly GCA_016097605.1 of Eucalyptus guilfoylei. Lineage (NCBI taxonomy): Eukaryota > Viridiplantae > Streptophyta > Magnoliopsida > Myrtales > Myrtaceae > Eucalyptus > Eucalyptus guilfoylei. The sequence goes on along the minus strand of CM027868.1, from coordinate 29,087,238 downwards.
TGGATGCCATTAGGTGAAGGCATGGTTTAAGATAAATGCTCCGCCGGCTTGGATTTTGCCCAAGACTAAAGTGTGAGGATATATAATTGTAGAGACAATTAGAAGCTAGGAAATTTAAACTTAGGACCTCCTACTTTGATGTAGAATCTCTAACGCAAAAGTTTAAACTGTTAGGTGAACTATTTAAATGCTCCCACAAATGGTTCCCAAAATTGCTGGAAGTCACAACAGATCAACCCAAGCTAAAGACATAAGCTAACTGGGATAGGAAAGTAAAACAACCACCCACCCAAGAATTTCTCTAGTGGAGTTAAGCTTCATTTGAAAAGATTCATATCTGCCAAGATATGATAAATAATAAAGATACAAAGTGGAGGACAATGAGGAATCCTCAAAAGAAGAAGAACTACTGGCATTCTGAAACTATCTGAAATACGACTAATTACTACTACTCTTCATGCGTTGATGGCTACAAGATGTACTGTGCAATAATTGACTATTGCAAACTTATATGAAGCATACAATGCCAAAGTTGAATACATAAACAAATACAAGCCATCTTGGTACTAAAACACAATTAGTGAGATAGAACGAAGCTAAGAACTAGTCATTCCCATAATCTTCTTACTTAGTAAATAGATGAATACTTGGCACAAAAAACTGAATATCTGAAACTTACCATTAGAGCAAAATCTTCTTCCTCCAAGAAGAGCACCTCACAAATATGAGCTCCATCAATTTTCGTAGATCATCTCCATGAATGGCTATCAACAATTTGGAAAGAGAACAAGCATTCCAAGAAAATAGAAGATGTGAAATCCATAAAAGTGTTCATTTCGATAAACTAACAAAAAGCTCCCCCCAATCATTGAAATTGTAAGTAACAAGTAATTACACTTCCCTCATCAATATCCCCCCGTATATGTTTAGCTGTCTTCATGCACTTTTCTGAACATCTGGAATAGTAGTTCTGACTTACAACTGACTCTATTTCTCATCGTGATTATTGGCCAATGACAAAGAAGCCATGCCTATAGGTAATCACAGTTTTTGACTATCATTCCACGGAGTATAGCATATGAAAAAATTACTTAGGCAGAGGGGAGAGGCTTGATTAGGACGGATGCACCATAGGGAATGTTCCAGATTATAATCCAGATCGGATTCCCAATAGACCAAGGATGATAAGTACACCGTAATTAACACTAACCGACATGCATTTGGAAGAAGTAGAAAAAGAAATAAATTTAGTGATGATTTATTTCTTTGTTCCTCATTCAGCCAGATTCTTCACTAAGAGATGGTTAGAACCTTTTCCTTCAGATTCTCAAATTCTGAACTACAATCTTGCAGGAGTAAAAACTCAACAAAAGGAGAATGTTTCACGATATTTCGCCACTCCACTATGCGATGTCATCTATCAGTTCCTGCATGAGAAAACCGAAGCAGAAACTTCAGAAGTCTCACATGACATTTTACTCGTAAGCAGGGGCTGGCTTTGACAGTTGAGGCATCCCATCCATCACACTAAGTTGTCTCCTCAGCTTGACAATATGAGCTTGCACCTAAATGCAAATCATGTTTAAACAGTGTTAACCTTTAACACGACTCCCCAGCCTTTAAACCTCTTTCCCAAACAAAGATGAAGGATGCATTATTGAGAACTGAACGAATGAGTATTTCCAATTTCCAACTGTATGTGACATCAGAGACTATCCAAAATTCCAGTTTTAACAAATACATGAGAAAAAAGATTATTATCCAGGTGTTGCATGGTAGAAAACTGAGACATAGATTTCTGTGGGTGTGGAAGCAAAGATGGAAAAAGGGGGGGCAGGGGGGTTGAGCTGGTGGCAGCAGCAGCCCCTCTTGCCAGGTGCTTGTTCAAATGTGCTGATGAAATTTGTTGTCAAAATCTTGTCCCTTCGCTTTTTGTTCAAAATTACTTGACACAACACCACCCACCCCACTTTGTATCCTGAATACACCATAGATGCAAGCCAACACTTAAAAGCTTCAAACTCCAATCCTAATTCCTTTGAATATCACAAGATCATCAAAATGTATGTGGATGCCTATTCCCAACAACTTCGGAACAAGCATAAGAAAGTTAAGAACGAACGATAAACAAGAACAAAATAAGGCCTCTCTGACCTGCTGGCGAGCCGCAGCAAGCTTCAGTAGCTCGTCTGCCTCTGAGAAATTCATGAACCATTGACTAAGAGGATGATCTTTAGTATCGCCTCTCTCCCGTTCACTAGTGTTTTCTGGGGCTACTGCAGGGTCTATAGAATAAACAGAACATACAAAGGGCAAGCAAAGATAATCAGAAGACATAAGAATGAAGCTTTACCAGGAGCAGAAATGTTAAAACCAGCGGGCATCCGCGGCACTATAACAGCTGGATTATTCTGAACCCGGGCATAAAAAGCTTCTGAAGGATCAGGAAAGACAATCTCATCATAAGATTCAACGACAACTGGTTTCTTGGTCGATTGAGGACCAGACTCATCTTCTGGGTACAGCTTCAAATGGTGATAGCTACAAGCCAAACAACAGGTAAATGAAAACTGCCTCCCACAAGGACAAATCGATGAAGTAACAGCACAAAGAACTCACAGATCCAACTGCTTGTCGCAAACATCAGGATGAAAGAAAAGGGAGATAGCGATTTCGAATTCACCCCAGCCACATTCCGACAGCTCGAAAGGCGGAGCCTCCATGACTCTCGTGGGATTGTTGAAACTGGGATGCAATTGGAACACGACCCGCTTGATCACCGTGCTGAGATCCTCATTAGTCGCCCCGCGGACATACACTGTCCACTTATGCGATTGGGACCTTATCACGGTGGAGACAAACAAACCGCTCATTTATCAACGCCAACATCAAGCCACGAACAGTACACAAACCCAAAACTAAAAGATCGATAATTTATCGATACTTACTCACTGGCCTTTCTACCGAGATAGAACGCGATGGTTCCGTACACGATCGGCAAGCTGATTTCCGCGTCCTTGAGCCTCCGGCTCAAGCCCTAGCAACAAACCCAGGAGCAACAACATCAACAGCAAATCAAAAAAACTGAAAACGCCTCAAACCAACCGACCGACCGACCGACCCATCACTCCACTCATTCGCCAGCAAATGCAAAAACAACTCCCTCCCAACACAAACCCGCCGTCGCATTCAATGTCGCGACCCGAACTTCGAGGTTCTAGCGGTAGGAGACTGGGCTGCGAATGCAAAGAGAAAGAGAGGGGACGGGGAAGAAGGGGCACCTTCTTCTCGGGATCTTCGGAGAATTTCGCGATCTTGAGGCGCTTGCCGGCGGTGGCGCCGGCGTCTTCCGGCTGGCCGTCGCCCTGCTTCCTCGCGGACATCGTCGTCGGCGATTCCGGATTGCACTGAAGAACTCGACGAACGAGGGAGTTCAATATCGAGCGGGAATTTGGGGATTAGGGTTTTAGCGGGCTTAATTCCTTCCTTCCGGTTGCCTCTTTTTTTGGCCGTTGAGTTTGCTTTCGATTTCCTTTTCTCCTTTTCTTTTTTTCCCCTTTTATTTCGATATTTGTTTCTCACAATTAACCCCCTAAAACTTCATATCAAATTTCATTCATAACCTACGTAGCACCGACATGGACATGCGACACGACACGACACGACACGCCGACACATCATTTCTTAAAAATAGAGAATTCCGACACGTTAAACACGTTATATATTAAATATATATATACATAAATAAATAAATAATAATAATAGCCTATAATTAATTTACACAAAAAAATTTAAATAATATCATTCATTATTTTAATTTGTTACAATAATACATAAAACTTAGAGGAAAAAACATTATTTAAAGAAAAAGGCTGACATGATATTTTTAAATTTATTTATTTATCATATATAGCATTTTTTATTACTTCTTTCATAGTAAAAGACTTTTAAAAAAACTAAAACAATTCTAAACAAACAAAACTGGAAAAAATAATTGACCCGTGCGTGTATATTTATAGCATTTTTTATTACTTCTTTTTTTTTATATTTATATTTTGACCCCTCAAGTATTAGAATTTTTTAAAATTGACCCCGTGCGTATCGGAATTGCTAGTCAGAATTCCGAACTCGCGTGTCCGAGCGTGTCGGATAGAGTTGACCACGTGTCGGATTTTTCAACACTCGTTAACCGCGTGTCAAAGCGTGTCGAAGTGTCGAACATGACACGAAGGCTCCCGGAAAATATCGATGCTACATAGTTCATAACCTCTCTCACCATCTCGTGAAAAATAAATAATTTAAAAAATATTTTCTTAAAATTTGATTAATTATATCATCTGTGAAAAATAAATGAAAAAATTATTTTCATTGTAGCGAAAATATTGACACTTATGTTAACATATTTTTTATTGGCTAACTATTTCAAGCAAAATATTTTTTAAATTATTTATTTTTCATGAATTACAAGGGAGTTTAATGTACTCTCTTTCAGAAATTAATAAATCTCATGGTCGACATTATTTGTTGGTACATCCATTTCTCTCTCTATTTTTCTTTTTCTTTTTTTGGGTAAAAGTCAAGCAATATCCTGATATGGTCCAAGCGTAAAGATATAATCTGCCCGTCTTTATATCGAATAGTGCTTCTATCCGATAACCTCAGTTTCCGATTATAATTATTCCCATTTTCTTCAATAAGGTAGGTTATTTGCTAGGTCAAAATCAATTTGTAATATGAATTCGGAACTTAGAAAAAAAATGAAGTTGAACCCATTCTTAACATCCTAATCGAATGTCTCTTCGGAAATCGAAAATTTGAAAATCTTTCTTTCGAAATCAAGAAAAGTCATGAACATAAACGTTGCGAGAACATCCGCAACTTTCCATACTTTCAAATTTCATTAAAATCAGAGTTTATTTGCTAGATTATAACATTTTTCAAAGTATCAATCAAATCTCAATGCATTTATAGATATTCAGTTCTTATGTTAGGCTGATTTCTTAAGGAAAATACATTGAATATGATTGAATTTTGAAAAATCATGAAAGCTTCGTTCATTAAAAACATTTTTGAATTTTCAACATCCGTTTCACAGAAAATTAATTGATAAAGAAAAATATTTTCCACTTTTCAAATAGTGGAAAAAAATTTTCTCACACTCATGCTAGTTCCCACTTCTTTCTTTATTTTCTTTTTTAATCAAATCTTTAATTATTTTCTTTTATTTTTTTATTTTTCTTTTTCCTCCTCCTTCTTCTTTGGTTGATTGTCGATCATGGACCGACCACAAACGAGCCTTGAGCTCATCGACCTCTATCAAGCTTGAGTTGGAGCTAGCCACTCACCAAATTAGAGAACGTGAGCCTCAAGCTTGCAGCCCTAGGCCTTGCCAAATCGACAAGCCTTTTATAGGTCAGCGAGCTCAAGCTTTCTTTTGTCCGGTTGCCGACCGTCGCCATGGCCGGCGATAGAAAAGGAAGGAGGAAAAGAATAAAAGGATAAATTAAATAATAATAATAATAATAATTTATTAAAGAGAGTACATAGAGGAAAATCAAATCAAATTTTTCATATTAAACTGCAGAAAATGTTTTTCAGTTCATTTTCAAGCAATCGAAAACCGAAAAATATTATCATTTTTTTGAAAAATGACTTCTTGAAAAATACATTTCAAAAACTCCGCATTTTATGAAAAACGAACAGAGCTAAGCATCAAACAATCAAATGAAAGCAATCTGAAAACTTCACAAAGACCTGATAAATTGTGAGACTGACCCATTTCTGTCAAGAAGGGACTCTTTACACATGATTCAAATGGGTACAGATGTCCAGATGTTGAATTCCAGCAAAACAAAATGGAAAAGCCTGAAGCCTCATTTCCAAGAGAAGCTGGCAAAAAGCTCATACACTCCTGCAACGTGCTAGGGAACACCTTCTAACTCCTCTTTGAAAGGCAAGATCCTAGCGAGCCGCCGGAGGACGCGACATCCAACATTTGTACAAGGATTCGCCACCCCTATAGGAAGGATTTCGCCACCGAAGAGGACGTGACCAAACCCGAGAGGACGCCAACCAGGAGCGCACTGTTGTAAGTGCTCGGCTCACCTTGCATCGAGTTGTTACGGGAGTCACTGTACGTCTCGTTCTGGAAGGGCCCGCCGACGAGTGCTCCGACCGCCACGTTTGGGTTGGGGGCGGAGGAGTTGAGCCACTTAAACCCATTTTTGCACCCGGTGGTCGCGTCGACCGGGATGGAAGACCCTCTGTGGTGCACATACTGAGGGTAGTTTTCCCCGAACCCAACTAGATAGCTCAGCTTCATCGGGTTTTCACCCAACACGTAATCCACCTGAGAAAATATGAAACGAGAACAAGGAGCAGTTAAAATGAGCATGATTTGCGCTGAATTAGTTTAGACAATGATTATGGTTTATATTGACTAGAAGTATCTTCTTCAAGGACATTGACAGAAGCTTTCTGGAAAGAGGCAAAGAAACCAGGATGCCAACATTGAGCTCTTCAAGGATTTGTTGAAGATGAAGGTTTTGGACCCGAAATAGACAACATTAGATTTGTTGCTTTGGCAATCCCGAGAGCCGGATAAAGAATTCAGGACTTTAAATCCTGGAAAACAGTGTTGACATGGCACGAATCCTAGCCGACCGTCAAAAAAATGAACTATTCCGGCATCAAAGTGTACCTGTGAAATCGCGAAATCACGAAGATCGCCTGGTGTATAGGATCTTTCGCTGCAAAACAAAGCCTCGGTACCAGAAGTGAGCATGTAATCGCTGTAAAGGACGGCTAGAAATGCAGAGCCGACGGGATGCAGCAGTGAGTTCCATTCAGTCACCCAGATCAGCCCACCTGGATCACAGGCAATCTCATTCCTCATATGAAAAATAACAGAAGACAGGACCAATCTGGATCCTGATGAAGTCATGTTTTGCTTCAGAAGAAAAAATCAGCCCAAATTTCATGAGAGAAAATCTCAGTGTCAGAGGGCTATCCAGATAAAATTGTGAAAAGGAATTTCTTTTTATCCGTGTTCAGGCGCTTACTTTCTGTTCTGCTTGACGTGGCAGTTGGCGAATCGGGCAGAAGGCTACACATCATCATCTCAGCGGTTTCCCTGTACATCTGGAGCGCGAGATTCTCAGTGATCGGAACTTCGCTCGCTCCGAAAAAATCCACACGCGATAGTAACACCTGCTTGAAATTCAAGAAGAGTCATGTCCTGTTTTCCATACGGCAAAGATTCATCCCTAAGTTATGAAATCCTAGCTCGACAAACAGATACACACTACAAACACAATTTAGCCACTTCCATGAGGTAAAAGGAAAAAGAGGATCCTGACATATACCTGGACTCCTGGAAGCTTGTCGTTCCAACTAATCCAGCTCGGTCGTCTCCAATTACCAAATTCCTGTCCATGGTCAATCGTTGCATATCTTAGGTACGATCTGTCAGCAGACGCAAGGTAGAGCCAGCTAGCTGCCCAACGCAGTTCATCTCCATAGCCCGAAGAGTTGTAGAATCTTTGCTCGCTGGGGGCTGAGACACTGTAGGAACCCCGATAGGTATCAGCAAAAGCAAATAGCTGCTGTGCATGCATCAGCAGCAAACTCGAATAAGTGGAGTTGATCTTCTTGAAGACCAAAGAAGCTGACGCCATTGCAGCGGCAGTCTCTGCCGCGACCTCTGTTCCTGGAAACGACGTGTTCACTTGTGTAAGGGGTCTTTGCAAGGTCATGGATTCGGGCCTTTGCCAACACTCGTGGTCCAAGTCGGGATCACCCACCTTCAAGAATGACACAAGATATAAATTGTAAAGCCAAAAAAAGGAAGGATCAAAATCGTAAACAAGCAGGCGCTTCCTCTTCGAATGCTCATATTAGACTGGCCAATTAGGCGGTTGAGAATGAACGCCTCAGGGATACTGAAATGAGAATCTCAGTTCCTATTGACAATTCAAACTGGCTTATCAGTCATGCTTACAATCGCCTGCAACAAGTTGATGTTGCAGCACAAAAATGGCTAGCAAACAGAATCAGGGAAAGGAAGCGAGATAGGCTTTGTAGGTTCATAGAAGGCAATCAACGACAGATTCTGATGATCATCTCATCATCCGCCTGATTCTCATGGAAAATCATCTGAGAAGTTGTGAAATGAAAGCACGAGTACCATTTAAGCAAAAGTCGAGAAACTACTTTGTAACGTTTAGCATAGGCTTTTAAGAACTAGGCTTGCCTGAATATACAGCACATTTGGTGAAGGATGAGCATTGATGAGATAATCAGTGATCCATTTGAGCGAGTCCTGTGCATTTCTCAACTGCTTCACCGCATCCATCTGATCTCCATACTCCAGAATCGCCCATGAGAGCATTGTCGCAGTGAAAGCCATGGGGAAACTGAACTTCATTGAGTCCCCTGCATCATACATTCCTTTCGATAAGTCTAAGCCTTCTTCGCTGCCATCCATAAGCCCCGAATCGCCCCTCCAAGAAATCCTGTTGTTCACCAACTTACCAGCTGCAGGAACATATAGCACTATGAAGAAGATATTCACAGAGAAGAATTGCTATCAATCACAAAAAAAAAAAAAAAAAAAAAAAAAAAAAAAAGAGCAGGGGGCGAAGTGGGGGATGTGGTTGCCTAAACATTTACAACCGTACGTCTGAATTGATGCCCGTTGTCCATCTGCATCAACAAAATTAACAATGAACTACATCTACTATTTTTATCTTTTTTGAGAAGGGCATGTGGACAGACATTTTTGAACGTCGAAGAGCTGCATAGCAATTCCGAGAGCGTCTGCATATTTCTGCTCAACCGGACTGTGGCGGACCTTCGGTGCCTTGGAATGGAAGTCCTTAAGAATTGTAAGCGCAACCGCCACAATCACCAGAACTGCTATGACAGTCACCAAAACCCACCAAAACCATCCCTTGGACTTTTGTCCTTCACCAGCCATCTTAGTCTCCATTGAACTCTTTCCAACACTCATAACTTATTCTGCTTCAGAAAACACAGCAAGAGGGTCAATGCTCATGTTTGAATAAAGGGTCACTCGTTCTTCCCATCAAAGTACTCGATTTTCTGCGAGATTCGATGCCACGAATTCGGAAGATCCCAAAAAATTTAAATTGGTGAACTGAAGACATAACCAAGAACCAGATGAAATTGGTGGGCTTTCAGCTGATCACAGAATGGCAGAGAAGAGACCAACTGTGACAGTTGAAACTATGGATCGGTATGCCACTAAGTTTAAAGGTATCTTTCCTCTTTTGTACCAATGTCGATGTGACAGATTCGCCCGCCCGTCGTTTCCTCCGTTTGGAATGTTTTGGACCGTTGGATTGAGGTCCTCGTGGGAAGGAGGGTCGAGATCTCGCCGAAGAGGGATGCCACCATGGAATCGGAGACAAGTGCTATGGCTGCGGATCATGTCAGAAGAGCGGCAGGGGGTCTGCTTCATTTTTCTCGTTGGAAGAAGCTGACGTCAGTGATTGCTCAGAAAAATCACAATCATTCTAAGTGCCACGTGGACCTCAATTCCTTTTCACAACATCATATGAGACGTAACTCTATTTATAGTAACATCATGTGTGGAGATAATACTATTTAAATTATATTTTCAAAACCCATTAATGATCGTATCAATGAAATAGTGTGACATGGTTGATTTAATTGCCAATCTTTACACCTATCAAATGGGTAAATCGGATCAAATCAAAAATGCTTTGCAAATTGATCCATTTAATTTGTTTTAACTCATTTTTATGTAATACAAAATTAATGACTCATATTTGATTTATATTACTTAAACACTTCAATAACTAACTCAATCTAAAAAAACTCATATCCAAATTGAGACGGTAATACAAATTGGGCGAGGGCAAGAGAAAGTCATGGAATTGAATATTTCATCAATGCATATATCGACATAACTCCATTAGAGCGACAAATGGTATCGTTTATAAATAGGAGATTGGCGACAAAAGAAAGAGGTGAATTACTAAATGGAGGTCTATCTGCGTGTCAAACAAAGGCCTAAGTTTCATAACCAGAACAGACATGCTCGTCGTGCACATTGCCAACAGTCCTCTAAATTTGAGAAAGCTAATGTTTCTAGGCACCAATTCTTAAGTACACTCAAATTCGTGCAGAAAATGGGAAGTTGAACTGTGATACGATGAAGTATGACTCTACTTAAGGCAACAAAAGAAGCCCAGACCAGTGAAACAACACCGCCACCGGAAGTCGGCAAATCGGGCGCGCTGAATTCCCGCCAATACGTTGCTTGGTGGTTTGTGCAGAGGGTAAGACGTTTATCTCAATGCAACAAAGAGATGACGATTATCAATTTGCTGAGTATTTCACCTCGAATTGTGGTCGGTGGTCACGGTGAAAGGGATTTTAGACACCGAGTATCATGTTCGGTTCTTGTGATGCCTGTTTACCTGATGACTAATGTGAGGATGACCGATTCTGTGAAGAATCGGATCAGCAAGGGGAGGTGGTGGAACCCAGAATGGCCGTGCTGTTTGAGGATTAATCGGATCATGCGCATGAAGATTTGACCCGGCAGCCGGGTGGGGAGCACAAGAAGCTCGAGCTCAAGAAACACCCGCCATGTTGAGGGAAAGATACAGGATAGTGAAGACGCTTTACAAGTACAGTGGTCGCATGGCGATAGGCATCGATTTCGCGACTTATGAAAAACGTGTGGAGGTGAAGCTCGTTGGTTCTAGACATTAATGCAACTTTGCTTTCTGATTGTTGTTCGAGCTGAGCTAATACTAGGGGAACTTGCAGGTGCATTTTGAGGTTAGACCATACGAGAACTGCAGCTGTCCGATTTACCACTGTCTATCGAGCCCGGCCAGGAATTCACACTTGTGCACTAAACGCGAAGTTTTGGTGGATGCAAGGAGCATTGGTTGGTGCCATTCATGATAATAGGACCTCGTGAGAAATCGAACAGGGGTGCTGAGGATCTGAAAGGAGAGGAAATGCCAGAGGCTTGAAATACGAATTGCGAACAAGATGCAATTCCCGAAAGTGACAGCCCCATGTTGTAAGTCCTCGCCTTCCAGTGATCGACAAAAAGGATGACACCCTGCGGGCGCCTTTGTGCTCAACTTGTGCACCAGTCGGAGCACAAGGATTTACGGTCAAGGCCAGAGAAACGACCGTCCTTACAGAGAGCCGCCACTGCACAGCCTGTTTCTTATGCCCGGCATAGGGTGCACGCGAGCAATATCTCATTACTGAGATGGAAGGTGGGGGAGTAGCCCGTGTTCGTCGGCACGAGCCACGTCCACAAGAGCGCACGAGTCGGGTCCGAACAAAAAGCCCAAAATGTACAAGAGAGCTGTGAAGACACAGAGAGTGGCCAAGTCAAAAGCTGAAGATAAGTTGAATGCGGATGCATTATCTCAGTACATCGGCGCTTTCTCGCCGGATTGTGGCCTTAGTGTCATTAATGGAACTGGAGTAATAGATGGCCCTCTCAGACGGGCGCTGTAGGCTTGTTTCGGAACTCGACAGGGAGGAAGATATTCATGTCATTTAGGGAAGAGAAGCGGTTGCCATGGCCAAAGGCCATGTTTCCATGAAACAATGATAAGCTGCAACAAAAATCTTTTGGGATGGTTTACACATTCTTGGGCGCAAGCACCGTACGGGCTTGGCTGCCACCGACTCGAGTTCATGTGGGCAGGGGAAGAACAGCATTTCATGTCGACGTTGCAACCACTGCTTTTGTTTGCAACGTTCAAATGATCAGTACTAGCTACCAAGCAACCCGTCAATAGAAAGATCCTGCGCAGAAGGATATGCATTTTACTGGGAAGTGGCAAGCATAGTAGTAATCCAGAAAGTGGCGTTAGCAGAATGTTCTTGAAGCTTATGCTGATCCAAGTCCTTGATGAAGCTGGTTGCTACCGTCGTCAGTGTAGCTTTTCGGCCACATGGGTTCACAAATTCAGTTATTTTATCTACTTGATACTGTCAAATTTGCACAACTCGATCCAAAAACACAGTAGTTGGTCGGGATTAATCCGAGTTCTCGAGCCGCATCGATGCATTACGGGTTTCGGGTCGATGCATTCGGCACAAGTATGAGCTGATCTCAATCTATACTTAGGATCTTCATCCAAATTACAGTAGCTATAAACATCTCCACTCTATAGACCAACTAGTGCCGAACTGGAAAAGACCAAAAAAGGGGGGAAAGCAAGGGAGGGAGAAATCGAATCTGTTTGCTCTTCAAGAGCAGAAACGTGCGCGAGCTTTAGATACGATCAGCCCTTGAGAATGGAGGTCGGCGCCAGGGGAGGAGTGTCCAACTGGTACAGATTGAGCGAAGGACCCACGAACCTGAACAGGATCCAGGCTCCGATCACGACGAAGATGGAGGCGTAGGCTAACTTGTTGAGCCAGAACAGCAGCCCCTTCTCCCCCACGTACAGCTCCAGCGCCTTCTCCGCCACGCTCATCTCCTCCCACTTCTTCGGCGTCGGCGGCGGCCTCTCTGCGGCCGCCGTCGCCGCTCCCCGGCCCGCTCCGTCCTCCGCCAGCTGCCTCCTCCTCCTCGACCCCCTCCGGAACCGTATCTCCACCTTGTCCGGCGGCGTTACCGGCGGCGCGGGGGCGCTCCGCTCGTCGTTCCCGGAGCCTCCGGTGGCGCTGGCCGTGACGGCGGCCAGGAGACGCCGGCGCCGGAGGAGGAGGAGGGGAGGAGATGCGGCGGCGGCGGCGGCGGTTGAGGAGGTTGTCAAGGCGAAGACGGACGGCGGTGGCGATTTCGGACTAGGAGCGAGGGAATGGAGGATGCCAGCCTCCATGTTTTTCCCCGCTTGTGCTTTCTCGAGGAAGGGAAAATGTGTGGATGGATTCGATGCTTTATCCTTCTCGTTCATCCTCTACTTCCTCTTGTTTTTTTTCGAGAAAAATGGACTGAAAATTCTTAAGTCTTAAAATTTTTAAAAAATACAATGAAATGCTAAAATTTATCAGAAAGCGTAATCGAATTTTAAAATTTTCAAAAATTATAATCATCGGAAGAACCTAATTAAACCAATTTGACAAATTTTAGTATTTTGTTGCACTTTTTAAAAAATTTAGACTTCAATTGCACTTTTATGATAATTGTAGAACTTAATAACGCTTTTGAAGCAAATTTTTGAACTTTCTTCTTTTCTTTTTAGTTTGAGTCCAATAACTGGAGGCTGCCTTTAAAGTTTCATTAATGCCAACAAAACCCATAAATATACCATCGTAATCCACTGGATTATAACATCATCCGAATAAGGATTTTATTTAAGAATTCTACTGTACTCTCTCTGCATTAAAATGTTCTTTTGCTGCCTGGAAACTCTCGTCTCATGACATGCAGAATATCTAAGCGAGCTGGTTGGAGCTCTTCTTTTTTCTCGTTTTTTCGCCGGATGTCGTCGGCCCCGTCCCCCTTCTTACCTTCTTTTGCATCTGTTTCAGCTCTTTGGAAAGCATCCTTACCAAGAAGTAGACCAATCCTTATCCTAGCGTCTGATATACAAAGTTTCGATGGGTTCTTCTCACTGATTGATCGACTTTCCGATTTTGCAGTGTATCAATATAAGGAACTAAAGCTTGCCCCGTACCTCATGCGTGACACAATACGACATCGCAATGGGATTTATCGGTATGCATTCAGCTGAATTTTCCTAATACCATAGAGAAATTAAGTATCCTAGGCTCCAGCGATGATTATAAGCTTCTACTTGTGATAAGATATGGAGAACTATTCTACTAAACTGTCACATTCTTCAACATGGAAAGTTACTAATGGACTATAGTAAAGGTTACTAATACAAAACCATAAACGCAGCTGAAAATCTATTTTGAAAATCAGACCTTTAGAATTCTGCTGATGCAGAACAAGATCAGATACGGATACTCGCACACATTGATATCAAAGCCAGCAAGAGTGGAGTTTTTTGAAAGAAGACTGGAACCGTATAAAGCTCCAAAGGTGTTCAGCAGATCAAGAAGAACAGCTTCCAAAGAATGCGATTCCAATTCCCACAAATTTGTATTGAAAAGGTCATAGAAACTTATGATAACAGACTTGTTGGCTGGAAAAAGAGATAAAATTCCAGTTTCCTATCAAACAAGTGACGACCTAGCTATCTAACTAATTCTTCGACTCAAGGAAAAAAAAAGCTGTCTAACTATTTACAAGGCAGTGAAGTTAAGGCACAACTTCCAAAATTACCCTCACACTGGGAGTGTTTACGACACCTGTACAGTTGTCTCTCTGTTGTTTATAAGTATAAACAACCTTTTCCTGGATAAGTCAGCATCTTAAACTCTTTCCAAATTATAATTGGTGGGAATAGTAGACTTGCAACTGCGTTGCCTCTGAGCAATGACTATCCTGACCCTTCTACTTTCTTCCAACATAAGCTCCCAATTTAGAGAGATCAGGAATCCAGAATGATAATTCCGACGATCCTGTTGCGAACATGAGGTTTCCTGGGGCCCATTTTATGACAGGAGGCTCCGTGTCAGTACTTAACCAACTTGCAACCTGAACAAAGGGAAACTCAGTTCACCGGGCCTATCAAAAGTATTGCACAAAACATCGTGTACATATATACCGAAGAAAGCAGTACTATTGAGTGAAGTAAGTAAGTTCAAACTTTAAGAAGCTATATGTTTCCTTTGAAGAGTTGTGAGCCAATGGAATAAATGACAAATAGAGAGGGTATGAAACAAATGTTCTATGTCAAGGCAACAGAACATCATGAACATGGCATTAGGAAACCATGCATATTTAGCGTCCAATGGCTAGACATCAGAATTGGAACCCCCATCTCCATGAATGATGATCCTAATAATACAATTGACATATCCGACAGAATCAACACCAAGAAATACCTCTTTCCCGCCCCTTACGCTCCACGCATAGACACTGCCATCTCCAGAACCTGCCAAAAGAGCAGTCATTCCAATGTAATCAAGG
This sequence comes from Eucalyptus guilfoylei, assembly GCA_016097605.1. Classification (NCBI taxonomy): domain Eukaryota; kingdom Viridiplantae; phylum Streptophyta; class Magnoliopsida; order Myrtales; family Myrtaceae; genus Eucalyptus; species Eucalyptus guilfoylei. The sequence goes on along the minus strand of CM027868.1, from coordinate 29,072,222 downwards.
CAAAATAAAAGTTCTATGGAAGCAACAGGACAGAAAGAGCAAGGCTGCTATTAATATACAAGTCAAGTCACCAGAGGAAGTGGCAAACAGTAGTTAAGTAAGAAAAAGGAAAATAGAAGCTCCTAATGTGATTCCTTCCATTTAATGAGTTATTCCATGTGTCCATAAAACAGCATACCATCTACACTCCCTAAAAGTTAATCCGGGATTCAATTGCTATGCTAATAAAGGTAAAATCATTCGTATTTGGGTCCCCAAAAGGGAAAAGGAATTACAGCCCAACTGTAGGACAGACTAAACGAAATATGACATGAGTAAAGCCAGGAGAAAAACATTAGTCTTAAGAAAAGTAAGTAGCAATTAGAGTTCAGCAGCGAAATGATTCTTGTGGACACTCTTAAATAACCAGGATTCATAGTGGAACCACCACAAGCAAAGATGAACAGTTTACCTGAAATGACAAACATTCCTTCAGGGCTAAAAGATGCCTCCAAGGTGGACTTGCTTGATGTTGGCTTGACATTGAAAGTGGATAACTGTTTGAAATTAACCAAATGAGGACAGATATAAACAGACTTTAAATAGCACTAAAATAAGTTAAGTCTTATAACTAATTTGGGAAAACTCTAACCAGTGTGCCTCGGAATGAGTCGAGAACATGTATATGCCCATCTGTGGTAGTCAAAAGCATAAGCCTTCCGTCATTGCTAAACTTGACAACGTTTGCATCGGACACATCTCCCCCAACAGAAAAGATTTCGAAAGGACCCTAATTTTTCATATATAACCACAGTCAGTTTTCGCAGCAGTGCTTGGTAACCCCAGAATTTAAGGCATCATGAAAAATTAACATGCGTCATCCTACACACATTACTTACTTTTTCATATTTGCGAGCATCAAACATCCTAACACATCCTCCAAAAGCAATTGCAAACACCAGGCCCGGATCATCATAAGCTGTGGCAGGCCTTCCTTGTACACGTAAAAGACCCTATAAGTGCAGATAGCATTTCAGCACTTGAGTTCATCTAAAGAGGAAAAAATTCAGAAGTGACAATGAATCCACCTGACACTTCTCAGCTCGTTGATCCCAGAGTAAAACAGTGCGATCCAGAGAACCAGAGATAAAGCATTCATTGCGTGGGCACAAGCTAAGGGAGACAACCCTGAATGAAAAGATAACAACACTGCTCTTACACATAGGACATGCGGAAGCAGTCACTCTTCTATTAAAACAACTACTCTCATAATCAAACCTGTCATGGTGACCTTTAAAGTAGCGCAGGTACTTGTTGTCATGCAAGGATAACAGCCTCAGTGACTCTGTGAAGATTGAAATATAAGTATATGATTCTGGAACAAATATAATATTCCCATTGTTCTGAGTACATACCATCCCAACCATTCTTTGAGGAGTATATAACAGTCATCGGATGAGAAGTGAATGAGACCAGCTCAACCCCATACTTTTTGCTATTAATTGTCTTCAGACATCTGGAGATGAAAGGAATCCTTGAGTTTAATTGGTTATTCTATTTAAGACTTTGATATATTGCAATACTAAAATGCATAAGAATCAGTCTCGGACAAAAAAAGTAAAAGGGCATCACTGCTTCTAAATGCCCAGTACGACAACAGTCAATAGGCTGAATGGTACTTGCACGTGAATATTATAGTAGACAAGATGCGAAGAAAAATGCAACTAGATATCTCTTAATTTCTTCTCCAACACTCAGTACTCCCAGCCTACTCTTCAAACTCACTGATATAGATTTCATGATCTGGACAATTATTGAGCATCTGTGAAATCTTGCTGAGCGTTGCGCAAGCAACAGAAGTAATCTAAAGTTTGACAAGAAGGTCTATTATATCTTCGGAGGATAGCCGCTAGAGCCTATCGGACCGAGTTTCATAGAACCAAGTCACAGATCAAATTTCAATTGCAATTAAGGAACCAGATTAGAGAAAGATCTTACGTCGCGCTTGCCACATCATAAAGGCGAATAGACTCATCGTCACTGGCTGTCACCAGATAGCTCGAGGCCCGGTGAAAATCCATGGAACTGATTCTACCACTCTGCAAACAGCAATTACATCGAGTGGAAGCCTTTAGTAATCCAAGAAAGCAACATCCGCGAGCATAAAAGGCAAGCTGACAAATGTTCAAACTCAGACCAAAGTCACCGAGGAGGAGGGCACAAAATTCCCAATTCCCACATAAAAGCATGCACAAGAAAACCCCCGTCTTCGTTTCGAAATTTATGCAACACCACCCAATGATAATTCCACAGCAAGATGCCCCATTTCGAGGCGAGAATAGCTTCTCGCCGCCGATGACGAATTGGGTATTCGTGCAATTCAGCTAAATTACAAGAAGTGCGGCGCAATTCGACCGTAAGAAAAGCCTAAGCTAGACTGGACTGAAATAAGAGCAGCTCACATAGTCTCTGAAAGACATGCCGACTTCCATGCTCTGGAGGATCTCCTCGGTGAGCTCTAGAGAGACCTTGTCCTTGTCTTCTCTCTCGGCTTGCACGCCTGCAAAAAAGAACTGGAACTGAGCGCGCGCGCGCGAGAGAGAGAGAGAGAGGAGCAAAGAGATTCGATGGAAACAGCGGCTGAGAACAGCAGCAAAAGAAGAAGAAAAGAGGCGAGAAGTGCTGATCGCGACGTACCGCCCATGTCGATTGTCGCACGGGAACTTCCGATGGAGATGCTGCGCAGACGCAGCGAGAGGTCTGGAGACGTCCGGGGGCGGAGAGAATCGCCAGAGCGGCCGGCGAAGAGCGAAGCTCAGGTTCATGTTCAGAACGGGACGGACCGGGCCGGGCCGGGCCGCTAGTAATCCTCTCTCATCCCTCTAAACAGCAACCAACGAGTTGGGCCGACGGCTAATGGTCCAATTTAGGGAAAAATGTCAAAAAAGTTGTAAATTTATTATATTTGTGTCAATTTAGTCATAAACTTTTTAGGGATATATATAACAAAAATCCTAAAACTTATCATATTGGTTCAATTGTGTCCTAAATTTAACACCGTCAGACTTACTAACAGAAATTGCTGACGTGGTACTGACGTGACATATTAAATGAATTTTTATTTTCCACGTGACTTTTAACATTATTTTTATTCTTATTTAAATTAGATTTAAAAACTAAAAAGGAAAAGCTAAATTTATTTTAAAAAAACAAAACTATTCAAAAAAAAAAAAAAAGGCACCGGAGGAGCTTCCACCGCCGCCCATCGCCGAAGGGGCCGGCAACCGTCGCCGGACCCTCCGACGATGGGCGGCACCGTGGCGGAAATGCCCTTCAATGCCATTTTCTTTTTTTTTCAATAATTTTTTTTAAATAAATTTTAGTTTTTCCTTTTTATTTTTTAAATCTAATTTTAAAGATTTTGAATAAAAAATAATTTAAAAAAGCCATATGGAAAATAGAATTTCATTTAAAATATGACATCAGCGCCACATCAGCAATTTCCGTTAATAAATCTGACGATGTTAAATTTACGATTCAATTGAACCAATTTAACAAGTTTTAGGACTTTATTACACTTTTTGTAAATTTTAGGACTCAATTGCACTTTCCTTGTAATTTTTAGGACTTTTGTTGCACATATCCCAACTTTTTAATAGTACCGATTCAGTCCTAAATCTTTTGAGTTGCTGCAAATTCAGTTGTAAACATTTCAACAATGTCAATTGAGTCATAATCATTTTGAATTAGTATCAATTTAATCATAAACGTTTTGACTTGATGCCAATTTAGTCTTTTCGGCTAATTTTGGTTGGATATTGTTGACGTGGATGCTGGTCTGCTTACATGGCACGTAGCGTTGATGTAAACGATTTTCCATATTATATTTTAATAATTTTTCAATTTTTATTATTTTTCCTAATTTTTTCTTTTTTCTTTCTTTTTTTTTTATCTTCTTTCTTCTTCTTCTTCTTCTTCTTCTTCTTCTTCTTCTTCTTCTTCTTCTCATTTCGTCGGTGAACAACCATCAGCCACAAGTGATGGTCAACTATCAGCCACGACTGGGCAGCCTAGCCTCGCCTAGCCATGGGAGGTCGAGCCTTAATAAGGATCAATCTCACCAGATCTGGCTCAAGCGAGGGCAGCCCTAGGGAGGGCTCCCTTGGCCATGTCCAATGAGGCCGCCTTGGCCTAGACGAGAGTCAGCCTTGTCAGATCTAGCATGGGGAGGCTGACCCTCACTTAGGCAAGGGTGAGCCCCATTACATCCAGCAAGGCCGGCCCTCACCCAGGTCAAGGCGACCCCTAATGAGGGCTCCCCTACCCAAATCTGACGAGGCCATCGTAGCCTGAGTGAGGACCAACCTCGCTAGATCTGGCAAAGGAGCCTTCATTGGGGTTGCACTCAACCGAGCAATACTTCAGCAGGGCCAGATTCAACGAGGTCAAGCCCTGACAAGGCCAGCTTACCCTACCGCGATTGATGGCCAATCACCGAAGAAATGAAGAGAGAGAAAAAAAGAAAAAAGAAAAAAATAATTAAAAAACAAAAAAATATTAAAATATTATTAAAAATTATATATGTCAGTGCTAGCGGTGCCACGTAAGTGGGCCGACATTCATGTCAGCAATGTCCGACCAAAATTAGTCGGAATGACTAATTTGGCACTAATCAAAATATTTATGAATAAATTGGTACTAATTTAAAATGCTTAAGACTCAATTGGCTCCATTGAAAAGTTTAAGAATGAATGGCACCAACTCAAAATGTTGAGGATTGAATTAGACATCAATGCAATAGGTTTATAAATTTTTTTATACTTTTCCTGTCCAATTTAATAGGGATGAGCAAACTAACCGCATGAACTATAGCCGGTTCTAAGGGGCATTAGTTTAGTTTCAATTCCATGTAATTGGAACTAATAAATTTCAATCTGGTTCGGGGTGTGGAACTATCCACCCAAACCGATTTTTTTTTTTTTTTATTTCTTACAAATATGAAATATCCCTAATATCTCCACAAACCTCCTCCTTTCATGCCTTTTTCCTAAATTCGAAACAAAATCCCAATTCGATTCTCATTCTTCACGCCTCTCGCTCACGCCTACGCCTCTTTTACTCGACTTAGTCGCACTCTCTTGCCTGACTCTCAAATGCCACCCTCTCGCTTGAGTCACTTGACGCCTCATGATCCCATCTCGAGTCTCAATTCTTGCCTCCCTCTCTTTCTTTGTTTTTGGCCGATCATGATCACAATAGCATTTCATCGAGGTTAATATCCAATGCTTTTTTTTATGCCGCTGGTTCTTTTTCCATAACCTCCTCTTTTATTTCTTAAACCATTTCAGTAATAACTTGACTTCTTTCAATGTTTATTGATTCTCTAGTAATTCTATTATTTCTATGCTGCTTCAAGTTTTGGGAATTCATACTTGTCTATTTTCCTTCCTAGTCACCTTGAAAATTTTACAATAATCTATGTTGGTGTTTTGGGCTTTCTAAATTCTTTTTCGTTTCAGTTAAGTTTTTATTTCTCCGTCTTTTCCATTTTCGTGATCTTACATGTCATTTTGTTCATTTGTTATTCTTGCAAAGAACCATCAAGCAGGAAAAAAGAGGAAGAAAATGCCACCGTTTCCATGACCAATGGTTCCATTCTTGGTTCTAAAAATGGAACCAGTCCCTTCAATTTTTGATTTCTGAATGGGAACTAGATCACTTGAAAATCGATCACCTATGCAATTTATGTATCCAACTATGGTTAGTTTTTTTTAATTCACTGGATCCGTTTTATAATTAAAAGAAGAAGAAGTCTTACCAAACCGACATTTTTTAGCTCGAAATTCTTCCCGAATAGAGATTTATTTTTTAGACCATATTTCGATCGTCGTTCAACTCCATCCAAATTCGATTTTGTCCGGATCATTCGTGTGGATCAAAACTCACTCGACCAGAGATTTCGGTACCTCAAAACTGTCATTATTGCGAGCCTTCCGGGGTCTCACGGCTTTATAGTTTCAAAAAGCTTTGCAAGTGTCAAGCTCAAACGCACCATGGATTCGATTGCACAAGGAAAAACTGAAAGAGTTGAAAGAGATCGAGCAACTCTGTCCACCTTCAATCATTTACAAGCACGGACGATGTACCGACAGATCACCGGACATGGTCCTAGAAAATCACCCCTTGGGACGATCCCCGTAACATGTCCATAAACCTCGTAGGAAAAAAAAAACCGACATGAAAATGTCCCTCGTAAGATGAGCTGTAGAATTTTTTTTCCATACACAAGTCAATGTACAACTGCAGAAACTACGCCCGGATCACATGACCGGCACCGGCATGACCATCTCGGCCGGATCGTCTAACGGCACGCTGGAGATGGCGGCGGCGTCATCATCCTCGTCTGAAGCCTTCTTCTTCCTGTTGATGAACTCAATGCAGTCCGCGAGGGCCTCACTGTGGTGCGGGTCATTCACGGGGTAGTACGGGCGGTGCTGCCTTGAGGGCGGGGGAGGCGGCGGCGATGGCGACGACTTGGAGAGGGCGGACAGCATCATGATGCGGAACACTGCTTCCCGGAAGCGCTCGAGCAGGGTCGAGGGGGCGAACCGGTGGCTCCGGGCAGAGCAGGAGGAGGAGCTGGCGACGGGGGCCCTCAGGCGGGGGATGCACTGGGCCTTCGCCTTCCTCGGGCTGCACTGTTCTTCTCCTTCTTCTCCTCGCAGCTGTTTCTCCATTTTTTCTTTTCTTCCTCTTCGGCTTCCTTCCTTCCTTCCTTCCTTCCTGACTGCGTTGAGTAGTGCTGTGTTGTGCTGTGGTGCGGTGGTGGTGGTGCGAATTATTGAATGGTATGTTGTTGGGTATTTATGCAAGAATCTTTGGAGACAGGTAAGGTAATTCATAATTCTGATTTGATGTTTGACTATATTGGGTTCGGAATGGGAGAGTAGACCGCGGCTGGGGTGGCTACGAGCTTAGCCGGCAGGGAGAGCTTGTCGAAGCACTCGAACCCAAAAAGAAAGAGCAAGAAAAATTGAGATGAATATATAATTAAGCCCTACTTTTCTTTTTGCTCATTTAAATATTTATTTTGGTATTTATGGCTAAATTATATTATAGACCAGATCAATAGGCTGGCATGATAAACACCGGGCCTTAGAAACCTTGCCGAGGACCTCGATGCCGTAAAATTGGTTGGTCTGAGAAGATTGAGGTGTTAGGTCGAGCTTGATAAGAGAATTTTGTTCTAAACTCACTCGGTTTGCCTTTCGCATTGATTCAGGCTAGGTAGCCAAGAAGGACGACCCATCCATTAATCAAGTTCGAATCTATCATATGAGTATGTTATGAGGTGTTTACGGCAAAAGAGTGAGGTTATACTTAAAATCATTAATTACATGTTTGTTAAGTAGGAATTGAGCTATATTAGAAAATGGGGAAAATGAAAATTAGGTATGAAAAAGTGGAAAAAAAAATTGATTTGGGCAAAAAAATTCTTACTCCACTCTTTTCCAAATGGCAATTTAATCATGTAATTCAAAAATGTTCGATCCGCTTTTCAAATAAGTCGTATGCAATAGCTTTTATACATGTCATGTAGAAAACAATTTGCACCTAAAGATTTATATTTGTAAAATTTCGCTTATGGATTTTATTTGCTTTCATGAGAAAATCAATTTTTCTTCCCCTAAAACGCAGTTCGATTTCGGACCATACAATTCCCCAAATTTTTTTAATCCTTTTGTCGACTTTATTTTTGTTTGCAAATGGCCTACGTCTCGTTCCTTGGAGATGAAGACACGTCGTTGTCTTAGGCCGCAAATCGGGGAAAGAAAACATTCTCTTGGGAGCAACAGAAAACGACGTCGCCGACGTCGCTCCTCCGTGAAGATATCGACTCGCATCTTATTTGCGGGATCGTCCAGAAATGCTGCAGCATTTCCCGATCTGTTCCCCCCTCTCGTCAGTTTGTCTTTGTACTGCTACCTTTTGTCGCCACTCGCGACAATCTTTTATCTTAAGTAATTATGTTCCTTAATATAATCGCTCCCCGAGGCAGGAATGTATAGACCCGACTATCCGGAGGTTCATCGAAACATCCTAAAAATAAGTCCGACAATTGTTGACGCCACTCATTTGCTTGATGGAACATGCGCTCGGATGAGTTTTTTGGTTTGGAATAAATGGACCCGTCTCACGCAAATTGACCCCCCTCAACACATTTAAGCGTGTCGACGCATCGTGTGTTTTGATGTGAAAAGATTGATAGTTTTAACTCATTTAATACTCATATGCAAGGACCTTTTTTTTTTTTCAGGGGGAATACTATGAAAGACCTTACATACTATGCTCCTATGATGCATTTACTTTAATTTTTTTGTATCTCCAAAAATCCTAAAAAAAAAAATCCAAAAATTTAAATGTCACACTATGTTAAGAACAAGGATCTAGCTAGGCTCAATTTTTTAGATGTACACTATTCTTATGAAGGCGAGTGCGGAACATACTATTAGGATAATGTGCTATCTTACCATTCTAAAATCTCTAATACTGGATATAAATTTGAAGAGCAAAAGGGAGAATTAGCTTTGCGTGGTTCAAGCACACAAACACACAATTTTATTGGTGAGGCTAGTCTTTTTTCAATGTATTATAGACTGTGCCTTTCACAGGCATAAGGGAAAGTAAAGACAAATAAGATTACATCATTGACGACACAAGGCATATTAATGCCTAATTCCAAGACACCTAGGACCATGATTCTTCCTAAAATATTAATTATATCATGACTCATCACCCTAACTCACTCTAAACATTAATTACATCACAACTCATCGCTCTCACTCATTTTGAAATATTAATGGCATATGAGTTATCACGATATTTTTTATGACAAAAGAATTAAGTTATTTGTGTCATAATATGCAAGTTAAGGATTTTTAGTGATATGCAAAACATTTAGGATATCTGCGTTGTAGTTGGCATAATTTGGAGGTCAATAAGCTTTTTTTCTTTATTATTAAAAGTTTATAGAAGAGTTCGAAAATAGAAAAGTTTTTAAAAGAAGAGAGTTCCGCAGATCGGCTGGCTTTCGGCCGAGGGCGGCAGCCGAGCCGAGCCGAGCCGAAGGGCAGGGCGGCGCGGTGCAAAGCGAGTACGAGATTTTTGTCCGTATTCGGCAGAGTTTTCACATGGTAACATGTGCGGGGGCTTTATATTTTTCCCATTTTTATTCCATCATGCCTTCGCCACGTCCCCCCATAAAAATCTTAAAATTTCCGGCCGACTTACCGACCACGATCGATCGAACCAACCCCCCTTCGCCCGTGCATGAACGCGACACTGAAATTCAATTCACCAAAATCTTGTAGTATCCATTATAATATTGATAACGCGATTTGGCATGCTTTCTCTCGATCGGTTCGAGTTCGAATGGACGGGAACGGCGTGCATCGAGTGCATCCACGCAGCTCTCGTAACATGGAGATGGTCTATGAACACGGTACGGCGATCGGGTGTCTCATTTGTACTGGACGAGCGAAGACTTGGTCGTCATCTACCAAATTTGTTTCTCAAGAGGTGCTTTAAATTCTCCTTGGGCACTTAAGAATCTGATTGGTACTTGGGGTTATTGAGTGAGGATGTAGAGGGGATAAATACAATTGATCCGTAAAAGTGGCGTCAGGACGGTTGGTATTAAGAGTTCTAGAATTGAAAGATTATATTACTTAGGAACTCTGAAATTGAGGTTGGCCTCCTATGCACAAACTAATCGAGAACTGATGTCACTCTCCTGATGAGGTCATAGCAAGCCAAAACCAGTTGTTGAGCCCAAAGAGACCTGTTGTCTCACTTGATGAACTAGATGCTCGAGTTAAGCTAAGTTTGGTATGATCTTGTATAAAAAAAGCTATTCAACGTTTGTTCTCTAGAACAACAATTGAATGAGGGCTAGCCTGATGAATTCCACTTGCTAGGTGCCTCATGGGTTGTTGATAGCCAAGAAATTATCAGCACATGACACATGCATGGCATTAGGTGGTTATGCATTGAGCACTTACGACGCTTCATGTTAATGTGACAAATGGGTCAAGCTAGGCTGTCAGGATACTAGTCATAGAACTAATTTTAAAAAATCTTACCAGACACACCCATGACTAACATGTTACCCAACTTTACGTAAAATCAATTGAACTGAACTCAAGAAGAGATCGACTTGCCAATGCTCCCTCAATTCAAACATCAAAGCAATCGCACAAAAGCAGGTCTCGACGGGCCTTGTGGATTTTCGGGCTCATGATGGTAATATGCAAAAAATGATATGATGGCACAATGTCTAGAACTAGGGGATATTGGTTAGACGTGCTGGTTCTAGACATTGTGCGAAGCACGTGTCCAATCAGTAGAAAATAAGCTTCTGACAAGGGTTTCTAGTGGTGGTATGGTAATTTGGAGCCCAGCCTAGATGTGTTCCTTATTTTAACATGTCAGTGCCTGCACATCCTGTCTCTCTTAATTAAAAAGAGGTTTTTCTTTTCTTGCCTTTGGAAATACCTCCAAATTTTACATTTCAGAGTTCAGATGAAATAATTTTAAGATGTACTCATGTCCATCATATCTAATTTTATGATATATCATTTTGTTGGGTACTCTTCTCAAGGAGGGTGAATCTTTCCCATGCTCGAAGCAGATTTGCTGTCGCCGACCTCCTTGGTTGGAGAATAATTTTCTGACAAATTTGGGAAGTCATGAGAGAGTCTACTTGTTCAGGAAATAGAAAAGTACCCCATGAGAAACTAGATCCCTCATCTTTTTTAATGTGTGCTATCTCTAATTGGAAAGTTTATCGAAAAAGTTCCAAATCTATTGTATATAGGCTAATTCAGTTTTCAATTTTGTTATTTAGTATTAAACCTTCCAATTTTGCCAATTCAGAACTAAATCTTTTGATAACTTGACAATTCAATCATAAACTTTTTGTTTTGCTAATTTAGTTCTAAATTTTTTAATTTTTTTTTATCAAACTAATCCTAAACCTTTTGATGAATTGTTAATTTAGTCTTTCCGATTAATTTTGATCGGATATTGGTAACGTGGCTGCCCAATGAGTGTTGATGTTTAAGTTAGAAGACGGAGAAGTTTGAGAGAAATGCAAAGTGAGCTAACAATGTTTTCGGGTATATCTTTCGAATGAGCTTTTAGCTTTGTATTTATGGTACGTTACATCATGGGGCGGCAGATAAGGTGCATCGGCACAAATCGGGAGGACTTATATGAACTCACTGAAATCAGTAGATGAGAAAAGAGTCTCCGTCATGAGCACGGCCTTGCCGATCCAGAGGGAGCTCGGAGCGGTGTCAAGCTTCGCCATTGTTGGCGACTAGCGAGCATGGCCCTGGTGTTACAGACAGAGAGAGGGAGATTGTAAACGAGCGCCACTGTACTAACGGCGCGGTTCGATGCTCGCCGCAGTGGCGGGGGCGGGGCGGGGCAGTGGCTGGTACTGACTTAGAAAGGGGAGAGAGAGGAGAAATAGGTAGAGAGGGGGAGTTGAAATTTGGTGTTTCTCCATGCGTGATAGCGCACGAAATGAAACATTCATGTGGCGTGGTCTATAAACGGCACAGTTCATAAAACTAGTACATAAAGCAACCAATCTTCATCCACTTAAATCTTCCCCACCAGAAAGTTCGATTTCATTAGCAGTACCAAACATTTAAAAGCACATGACGCGTTTGATCGACACGAACGCAATTTATTTTTGAGAGCCACGGATGTAGACATCGATACAATATGGTACAATACTGTACCATCAGTACCTAAGTACATCACAGCCTCTGGGAAAAATTCAGCTAATCGGAACAAAAATTAAAGATGCTTCCTGCGGTAAATTTCTCATGCTCAAGACTCTTGCTCCTTCTGCAGAGGAAACATGGACGAACTAGTAATCCTCTCTGTGGTGATCAGGTCCGCTCTTCTTCCTTGCCAGCAGCCACCCCACGACGGAGACGAGAGCCTTCTTGCTCTTCGTCTTGTTCGCAGACAGTGGCCTCTCCAGCCCGGCCTCACGCTCTTCACTACTCGCGATCACTCGGGTCAGCGATGGCGGGCTCGCGAACTTCACGTACCTCGTCGTCTTCCTGTGGAACTCGAACTCCCTCTCGTCGTCGTCGTCGTCGTCTTCATCGCCGGCGCTGTCGTCTTCTTCTTCCTCTTCGCTGGTCAGGGATAACTTCTTCTTGGCCCTGCCAACTCTGGTGACGTTCTCGATGAACTTGACGTCCTCGATCTCGGGATCGAGAGAGTGTTTCGGAGACGCCGCGGCCTTCAATCGCTTCACCTCTCTCCTGGCATTCTCGAGCTCGTCTTTGAGGGTTTTGATGGAGTTGGCCAACCGGTTGTTGTCTTCTCTGGCCTTTGTGAGGTTTTGCTTAGTTTCCTCGAGCTCGGTCGTTAGGGCTGCGATTTGGGAGTGTGCCGCCCGGGCGGTTTCACTAGCTCCGGCACGCATCTGGCACATAACATTACAAGAACAGATATATACAGTGTACGTCGGATGTCACGTAAAATTCGAGCTATATTCCGAATAATGCGAGAAGGCTATTTCACTATGCAAGAAAGTTGTTGTTGTATGCATGGGATTTATGAATCTAAGTACGTATGATCTACTTCACCCTATGGAGATACTTTGGAAGGAGAAAGTAATAGGACCTCTTTGAGCTTATTGGCGATGATCTCCCCCGCGAGGACCCTTTCCCCGAACAGCGCGACCGCCTCTTTCACCGACTTGAACGGTGGCCTCGTGTCGATCTCCGCTCGCCCGACAACCACCACCGCTCCGCCACCGCCGCCTCCTCCTCCTCCTCCTCCTTTATCCTCCATCCGCCTCCTCCTCCGACACCCTCCTCTAAGAAGCGCTCACGGAAAGGCGAGGAGGCAAGACTGATCAATGTCAATGGCGTCATCGAGACGCCTTTAAGTACGAAGTTTCCAAGGCATGTGTGGATAGAATGCAGGTGCGGATATATCGGAGCTCATGATGAGGTCGGTACTAATGGCGACGCTATAGCTGGTTGATGATCTTTAGTGGGATTTGAATAGAAATCTTGGTAGAGAGAGAGAGAGAGAAAGGGAGAGAGAAAGATGGGGGGGAGTTGATTTCCTTTGCGTCCACTACACACTGAGAGTTTTGTTAAGGGAAGATGACAAAGAAAATGGTGGTTGGACCATCGTTTTTGAGGGTGTGATTCGTTAGTTCCGAGCCGATCGGACCCGTCTTTGATTAGGACCTCCCTCCTTCTCCAAAGTGCTGCTTTTCCTTTTCCTGTCCGGCCTCAAGTAAGTCGGATGAACTGCAGAGTGAATTGCTTATGAATTAGGATGCACGTTTAAGCTTCGCGCAGTAATCTGTCGGTTTGCTTTGCAAATCAAATTTAGATTAGTGGTGGGGGCAAATGCGAGGGAGACCTGAACGTTTCTGCCCGTCGATCAATTTAGTCTTTGAATGTTCAGCGCCGATCGATTGATCCCGGAATGCTTAAAGAATGTGCAACCGGGTCCTTAATGCAATCACCGGTCGACGCTCGTCAGCATTGGAACAAGCTGTGTTGGACCGATTATGAATTAAGGACTTGATTATAGGTTTTTTTTTAGACTTTGATCACTCTATGAACCAACATCAAACGAGACTCAATTGACTAACGGGTGCGACATTTTGGATGTCTTCCACACTTATCCCAAATCAAATGTATACTAGTATATTGCCGGTTGGTTGCTGTGGGAGTACCAATTATCATATGCTCTAAACCAAAATACATGGAACGTTCGTCGGTTTATTTTTAATTTCAAACCCACAAACACCCATTTAAATTGTAACTTGAAACGGCCGCAATGACCAAAATACTAAAAGAGCAAAAGAACGAGAAAAAAAAAAGCAAAGGTAACTGCGTGTGCAAAGGCCCTCTAGATAATGATTAAACATAATGTTCATCGCATACTGCATGCTTCCTATTAGGAAAAAAAATAGGTCATCATTTCTTTTAACGATATTTAAAATCCTACACTTTCTCTAAAAGCTTTCTTGTTTTTTCTCGGTTAAACAAAACTAAATACGCTGACGGTATGGACTTAGGAAACATATTTAAGGTAACAAATGAAAGAAAGCATATTATTGCAAATCTTATAAATTACTTTGAATTGTAAAACTCGGGATCATGGATTACGTACACTTTTCAAGAATACATGTATTTAGGAAAAATAAATATTTTATATTTGCAATTCTATTTAAATTATTGGTGGCTCGACAGGCCCGAAAGGCCACCAGGCTTTAAGAAAACATGATTTCATAGCCCCTCAAGCTGGGCCTAATGTTTTGCTCATATTAATGGGTTTCAGGAAAACTGATCATATTTTGGGTCTTACCAGACTTGATGCAGAATTCCATCAGTTACTTAATCATAGGTCTATCAAACTCATGGGTAAAAAATGATCCAACCTAAATTGATATTTTTATATGTAATGCAAATTTAACGACTCATAATCGAACTGACTCTACTCAACTCAAGCTTGTATTCAAAGTGATTTCTCTCCTTAAATTATTGACTCTAAAGAATGGATGACTCTGGATTGGCTGACCGAGTTAAAGAGAGAGCTTAGGCTAGGACTTCACATAAATTATAAGTAATGTGGAGACGTGGGTGATCGCAGTGTTGGCGGATAAGAATACCTGCGTGAATGGATTCAAGGGTTAGTTCAACCTCAAAATCAGATTGGTTGAATCAGTTTAAGACTGATTTGAACTAGTTCCGAGGAGAACCCACGATACCGACCTTGGAAACCCAACACCAAATAGTCCCAACTAGCTATAGGTTCAGTCAATAGCCTAAAAAAAATCTAACATTACTTAAAAAAGGAGAATCCTTCAACGACAACAGCTCCTACTTATTGAACAAAAGTGGGAACTAGCTCAATTTTGTCCGAATATTGAGTTGAACCAAACATGATGCTCACCTTTAACTGTTGTCATCACACGGGCCTATCACCACCACCTTGATATCGAAGAAATCTTAGTATATTTAAATAAATCTAAAAAAATTGAGAAAAATTCAAAAGTTTTTTTTTTCTTTTGGCCAAGAGAACATCTTAAAAGCTTAATAAATAGAAAAACACTAAAATGAAGAAAATAATAATAAAAGCAACATTGAGTGTTCGTGGAATTCTAAAAGCGATGAATATGTCGAACAGGTAATACAATGATGAGAAAAGATATTGTTCCACAGAAATTGATTATTAATAAATTAATTAAATATTAAAATGGACTAATTATAAGATTTATCTAACTAATCAAAATATAATTCAGAATAAATTAAAATTGACAAATGTAGAAACAAAATTTCGAAAGTAAATGCAGCAAATCAATTAAATAAATATGTTAGAGCATTCGATTTCACCATAAATACTATATATGAATTTAAAATTATATGCATACAAAAACGATATCACAAAACATGTGATAGTAGAATTTCCAAATTTATTTACTACCCAATCTCTAGGTATAACAAATCTACTTAGTTTATCAATCCATAATATCTCTAGGTTAATTTATAAACACAAGTGCATTAAAATCTATGAAAATTTCTGGTTTACAATGAATCTTTTGGATCGCCTTATCATTGAAAGCTATACAAATATATCTCTATCCATATTTAATTCATGCTTATATATTATAATGAGCAATTGCATATTATCACTTCTTAATTCTAAACATGCACATCAAATCAATTGAAATGATGGTTAGTCACCTAAAAGTATTAAGCACAATAATATATAATTCACGTAAATAAAATCACTTGCAAAACATAAAAATTATGAAATCCATATCATTATGGTTAGGCTATATCGTAACTCTAATAAAAGAAAATTAGCACATAATAAAAGAAGAAACGGAAATATAAATCAAACCTAACATCTTGAATCAAAGAATAACAACTCTGTCATCACTTTCGTCTTCTCTTCAAAATGCTTGAAAAACTCTTAAAACAATGAAAAAGATCTACTGTCCTCCCAAGCTCTCAATGTTCTCCTATTTATAGGATACATCCAAGACTCCTATCCCAAGGTAATTGCTTATTTTCATATAAAATTAGGGAATAAATCAGAGAATTCCTAATTTGATATTCACCTTCCAACTCTTTGTGATAAAATTAAGGAATAAATCACAGAATTCCTAATTTGATATCCACTTTCCAATTTTTTTTTTATATAAAATTAGGGAATAAATCACTGAATCCCTAATTTGATATCCATTTTTCATTGCTTTTAGATTTGAAATCCTAAACTACTAAATTCTTTATTTCCTTCTTTTTGTCATTTTTTTCTTATTTTCTCTATATCTCATTATGTTGCATAAATAAGGAAAATTTGAATAAATAGAAAAAAATCCAAATATTTTATTACGGATATTGCATTATTTGTTGCCTAAAATTTATAAAATACCTCTATTTTTATAGAGTTATCATTGAGACCCAAATTTGCAACATTGCTCGCTTACCTTAAAACTACAAGCCTACAATAAACAAATAGAAGGGAAGATGAAGAGCTTTTGCAAATGCAATCGGCCCTGCCACAAAACAACAACCAATCATCCAAATCCTCAGGTCCTTCAACTCCACCTTCAACCAATCTTGTCGTCTTCAACTTCTCTCAACTTAGAGTGTGTTTGTTTCAGTGAAAATATTTTCAAAAAATTAGATTTTTGGACTTCCACTTGATTTGTTCGCCAAAAATGACTAATCAACCGAAAAGACTTTCTGGTTTAAGCAAACATTCATTTATGAAATTAGGAAAGTGAATTTCTAAATTCATTGCATTTGGTTCTTCGAATATTTTTGCTGAATAAGATAATGTCAGATAGAATAAACATATGATAGAATTTTAAATATCTCATCTAATATTTGTTAATGTCTAAATATAGCATGGATTAAAATAAATATTATCTAAATGGGTGTTTGATTTGCAGGATTAAAATTAAAAATAAATCACGGAGGTCGTAAAAACTATTCATCCTTCTACAATATGCCATCCACATCAGACATCCCTCTTTCCCATGAATTTGAGAACATCTTCTACTTTCCCAATTTCCCTTTCATCGCCCTTGATGGATTTGGCCTTGCTCTACCTTTGATTTTATCACTTTGAGATGCCTCGAGTTTGAGTTCTCCGTCGATCTCGTGTTCTTCGTCGTTAACGTCTTCCTTGTCTATGGTGAATCCATCCCCTTCAACAGCTGCAAATACCGCATTACTTCCTTGCGACTACGTTCTGACTTGTTTGGCAACCTCAACGGCTTTCACCAAGACGACACATAGATACGTTTCTCAAGTAGGCAGCTCCTTCGATCCAACTCGCTTTGAGTGATGCAATTGAGGAACTTTGTCGCCTCCGTTGCCGCCTTTGTTGGATCATCTTCTTTGCTGAGGAGGCACCGGGATCTGATGGGGATCCCGGTGTTCTCTGCCAAGATGGAGTTAAGCGATATAAGGAAGAAGTAGAGTGTGACGTGCTAGTAGCGTCACATATGAAACACAAGCCGAAACTAGTTATTAGTACGTTAATAGGATTTGTCTTAATCAATAATTACGCTAAGATATTCTAACCTAAATAATTAGCATGTATAATATTACACAGTCTTGGAATCTTATAAGGCATGATAGTCTAGTTTTGTCGTTTACCATCAACAATTCATTTATAAACATACACGATTCATCATAAAAGTGGCACCATCTCATTGCCTTCAATGATTATCACTTGTTTCTTGTTTACATAAACATGGGAGCTTACATGTACCACACACATACATAGGGAAATATTTATATGATGTTAGTCAAAAGTGTACGTGTTAAGCCTGGGAAATGTAAAAAGGAGCCTAACTTCACTACTCCTTAAGCTAAACCCATGTTGCTTAAAAAAAAAATCATCAGCTTCCACTCAAATTAGGTGCTTTAAGCATCACTCGCTCCAGCTCCAGGCCCATCGTCTTTGAAACAAAGAGGTTCAAACAGCTCTCCTTCATGGTTAATGAACCAAGCCTCAAATTGCATAGGCATCTAGTCGACACGCCCATCATCTATCCATAGTGTGACTTCATACCGGGTGTAGGTCAAGTCAATGTCAAGGTAAAAAACATCATGAAAAGACACACATATATAAGCAATGACCCCATATCATGCCACATGTGGAACATCCATTTTAACAATCTGAAAAAGATGAAGGAATGAGCAATGCCCAGTAAAAAAATAATAGGGCAATAAATTAGGTGATCCATTAGTCGCTAAGAAAAATGCAAGTTTCAACAATAAGTGGCACACATAGACTAGGACAAATCATCATATAGACAACTTTATTGTTATACTTATTCATATTCATAGGCACCACAAACAAATGATAATAATAATATTAGCACACGACCCTCATGTAGCTAACCAAGCCAAGATTTGGTGCAAAACACACATGGACACACACCAAGTGTATTTAATCCATCATGTGTTTCAATATCCACCATTGAATCCCTACCATAGGCATCTCACTCCAAGGCATTTTAGTATCACACAGCCAAGGCATCCCAGTCACACAGTAGGGGCATCTCACTCCGAGGCATCCCGGTATCACACAATCGAGGTATCCAAGATTACATAGCATGGGCATCCCATTCCCTAAGTATCATTGGCATCACAAAGCCGATTGTAATATTTTAAATTTAGTTTAACACATTTCATGTGTCACACCTTAAAATAATCACATCACAGCAGCATGTTAATCAATTAAGTGCACAAGATCATTCCAAAGTCAAGACTATGCTCACATACACGACCTCATGGTGTACTTCATTCATCTCACACAAGAGACTCGACTATTCACAATTCCAAGTCATTTTATCACAAGTAAGAGAGAGGATATATTAATTAGCTATGTATAAGAGACCACAAGACTCCCAAACGGTAGCCAAAAGTTCAAACGAGTTGTCTACAAATATTTGTAAAAATTTGGATTAGAGCAAAAAACAGGTAGTTTTGAGCAGTTTGGAACACAAGGGTCAAAACTATATTAAATAATTTCGGAAAATTCTGAAATTTTAAGAAATTTTAGAAAAGATATCGATAAACATTTTCTGTGAAGGAATCTAGTCCTATTTCTCACTGTATAGAGAGTGGCAAGTCCTTGAATTAACCCTTGAACCTGTAAAATTTTTCAGACTCTACCACACACTAAGAAAAGGCATTTCGGTAATCACCACCAAATTTTAGTATGTCACACACAAAAAAGTAACCCTACAAGTTTCATGAAGAGTATAAGACTTGATTCTATCTTGAAAATGACAGAAAAATCAAACAACCAATTGATATCCTTTATTTTCATCTATATGCATATTACTACACTAGTTAAAATTCACCTTTTTCACTTCTTGTACTACTCTCAGAAAAATTTAAGAAAAAATTATGAAATAAAGTAAACACTTTACTATAACTTCTATAAAGAATATAAGCCTAAATACATGGTTGATTCTTCGATATGAAATTCACAAAATTTTGTGACCAGAAGCACATGATTCTGGATAGACTGCCTATATCATTAGAAACCCCGCAACTCGGCCTCTATTACTCTACACCTCCTTAAACTAGCTTTGTTCAAACCTCAAGCACACATGGGGTGTGTTTGGGAGTGACATTTTCAAAGATATTTGGGTGTTCAAAGCCCTTTGGGGCAAATGTATAGTGTTTGGCAAAAATTTTCGAATGTCCATTGCACAAATGCCAGCCTTTTGAAGGCTAAAAGTCCAAGGCAACCCCTTGGCTGCCTCGGCTTTCTAGCATTCTCGGTAAGCTACAGTGCACCTTAAAAAAAAAATCGTTATTCATTTCTTACCCTTAAAATTTTACTAAAATTTCAAGTTTGACCCTTTTAAAATAAAAACCCTAACCTTCTACTCTTCTTTTCCAAGCAAATACGCCACATCACACACGCCGCTTCCCTTCCCTTCCCCTTTGCTCTTCTCGACTCTTCTTGAGATCTCACTCTTGCCACTTCAAAGCTTACCCCTTCGGTCGTCAAAGCTCGCATCTCCAGTCGTCTGTCAAAGCTTGCCTCTCCAATCGTCGAAACTTGCCTCTTCGATCGGTCACCAAAGCTCATCTGTTTGGTCGCCGAAGCTTTAGTGAATACTGTCTTCGCCTAAGCCCTTGTCATCGCCATTGCGTTGCTTGTCATTGTCCAAGCCTAGTCCCACGTCTCAACTCCCGCGCCTGCTAGCGACGGTGAGCGCCCCCCCTCTCTCTCTCTCTTTGTGTCTCTTGCATTTGGTGAGATTGAGATCTGAAGTTGGGATGTGCGGCATTGTTGATTCTTTCTTTTTCATGCTGTGGTTTTTTGAGATGAGTGGATCGTGTTTAGTTTCTATGGCAAGACAGCCATTCTCTAATGAAGAAATCTAGAGAATGTTTCCCAATTCGTCCTTACATCTAAAAGTTATTATATGTTTTCATTGTAAATGGCTTCTTCTTTTCCGAAATCCAATTTTGGGAAAATGGTTGTATTCTAAATTAAATCATTTTTCAGCTTAGAAATTTTACCTGAAACAATACATCGATTAATTCGTGCGCTATGACATGATGAAGAGAAGATCTCAACGCTTTTCGGTGCCATTCTTAATTCTTAATTTTCAAAACATGGAATTTGAAAATGGTGCGAGTCAAAGAAGATATTGTTACATCAGAAGTGTGCGCTTCCCTTGTTGCAACTTTTCCTTTGGGTACTTTTTGCATTGATTAGTAATATACACAACAAGTTGCTTTCATTATTTGAATCTGAAGGGAAAGATATTGTTATTGGAGTCTGAAACTGTGGGAGTCGGGTATCCTCTAGTGCCTTGTTGGTGTTAAGAATTTTTGCCTTTTGTAGTAGAAGGTGTTGGTAGTGGTACCAAATTATGAGTTATTTCTCAGAAGTCGTTATTATATGTTTATTTTTATTTTTATTTTTATTTACTGTATGATTTAAGGTTGGGTAGTGGAAGGTTATTTTTCCTTTTGGTTTTAAGTGTAGTGGGAGGTTGTTCATATGATATTTTGGCTTCATGTTGACTCTTGTGACTTGTAGTAGCTCTAACTTTCTACTTGTCTTTGTATGGATCAAAACAAATATTTGTGAAGACTATGCTTGGAAAAGTAGTACTTTCATCAGTAGTCATGTTGCGTGGTCACTGATAGGACCCTAGTCAAGTTTTTTAATAGTTTGACCATATTGTTTTGGAGATTTGGGGGATGCAGTGTAATGATGCCTTACCATGGGTTTTCTTAATGTTTGCAATTGTCTATTTTATAAATACTTTTGTTATGCGATTGTTAATTAATCATTTTCATTGATTTTAAACTTGCAAGGTATTGACTGTGAATCTTCTTTGGTGACGCACAATTGAAGCAAATAAACTGATATTAAAGATTTAAAATTAGAATTTTATTTGATGCGATGAAGTGTTAATGAGCTTTGCTAATGTTAACTAGACTTTTTATCCAAACAACTGTTAATTATATTATGTTTGGGCAGTGCTTGTTAGAAAATGTATTGACTCCTACCAAGAACTTGTGAGAACTCAAATAACTATATTGAATACAACAACAAAATTGATATTATGACTCAGATAACTCTATGTGAAGTTGACCATGCAACAACAGAATTGCTACTATGACTCAGACAACAAAATGTATTGACTTCCACCACAAGCTTTGCTGATGTTGACTCTTGTGACTTGTTCATATTCTTTTTTCTTCACTTCTTTTTTGGCTCAGAATCCAGGTGCTTAACTCTCTCTTCGCTCACAACCAAAGTGCTCACCTCTCTCTTCGCTCAAAAGGTGTCGGTTGTCCCACCTCGAACTCAGGTTCTTTTGCTTGTATTTCTTATGTTTATGTTCTTTTTCCCCACTTACTTATCCAGCTTGGTGTACTCTTTCATAGGTTCATATGAATTGCATGTTAATTTATTTGTAGTGTCTCTTGCTTTGTGTTCATAGTTAACATTATCTCTTTTCATTTTTCAAATATGTTCGTAATCATTTTATTAGAAGATGGCAAGTTCATCAAAGGAAAAGACATATTGGAGCCCTGAAGATGTAGAAACTTTTTGTTGATTATGCATTGAACAAATTGAGAAAGACAATCGTCCTGCGAGCAACAAAAGTGATGGATGGACAGATATAATTAACAAATTTGAGGAGTTGAGGGGAAAAATGTATGATAAAAATCAAATGAAGAGTAAGTGAGATAATTTAAAGGAAGAATGGAAAAAATGTAAGCAATTGGTTCAAAAGGAAATAGGACTAGGATGGGATCAAGGAATATTACGCGAGTGACGAATGGTGGAAGAAAAAAATTCAAGTGTTTATCTAATCTTCGTTACTTTTTTTTTTTGTGAGTTCATATTTTATAATACAACTCCTAAAAATATTTTATTATAACAGGTCAATCCTAAATTTAGAGTCTTTCGAATGAAAGACATACATCCGGATGTTGAAGTTTTGTTGGATCAAACGTTCTAGGGTACAGTTGCTATTGGAAGTGTTACTTGGAATCCTACACAAGGTTTATGCAATAATGAGAATATTGAGACCACACAAGCTGATATTGGTGATTGTGGAGGATCTACTGATGATACTTTAAAGCGTGATGTAGGTGAAACAAATGCCCAACCACGTCAAAGTAAGAGCCATAAAAGAACAGTAGAAAAGAACAGTAGAAAGTTCAACGAAGTAAGCTTGAGGAAAGAGATGAAAAAAATTGATCGGACTTGATAAGTTAGTATCACAAATCGATAGACTTTATTCAGCTGTTGAAAGTAGGAGCAATGCAACATCGGTTGCAAGGAGTTTGATCCTTAAAAAGAAATTGTGCAAACATTGAAAGCCATACCTGAGATTAAGCAAGACAAAAAGTTGTTTTTCTTTGCACTCTCTCATTTTGTTGAAAAGAAAGACAACATGCAAATTTTTATGAACTTGGATGAAAATGAAGAAAAAGTTGAGTGGCTGAAGTATAAGTTGAAAGAGCATAATAATCGCCACTAGGATATTAGTTACATCTTTGAGCTCTTTCATATTAATCTATTTTATTACGTGAGACTTATTTTCGGTTGCTAATTTGCACTACTTGTGAACTCTTCTTCTAATTATATTCTAATGTGAGACATGTGTTTTCAGTTTGTATTATTTCGATTTGGTGGAATTTGCATATATATACATTATGGATAATAATTGTTCCATTGATTGATGATTATTCATCACTTTTCTTATTGTTTTGTTACTTTAAACAGATATGGACAATTCTCCTGAAAGAGAAATCCATGAAAAAGAGGACGAGAAATATTGGCAACTTGTGGAAATTACTCAAGCCACAATCGCTTATCAGGCAATATACAGTCACAAAAAACCTTATAGGACATCATCATATATAGGATATGCATGATTATAATAGTTGATGGGCGAAGATGCTATTCCGATAAGGTGTTATCAAATGTTTAGAATGGATAAGATTGTATTTAATAATTTAATGCATGATTTAGTGACACGCTATGGTCTTAAAGGAACTAGGAATATAGATGTTAGAGAAATGCTTGGAATATTTCTTCATATTTTAGGACATGGTATAGGTAACAGGTTAACACAAAGCGCTCTTGGGAAATTATAAGCAAGTACTTTATCTTAGTATTAGACAAAGTATGTGAAATGGGAAAAGATTTGATCCAACCAGCTGATTGGCAATTTAGGGATGTTCTGGAGAAGATAAAAAATAATCGAAGATTTTATCTATATTTTAAGGTATGTTTTGATTATATGATAGAAAGAAAGAACTAAATGTAAATTTTGATTATATAATAATATTTGCGTTTTTGTTTTATGATTATATTGGAGTTATTGATGACACTCATATTCTAGCAGTGATACATACAAAAGATCAGATTCATTTTATTGGTCGTAAAGGTACACTAACTCAAAATATCTTAGTGATGTGTAACTTTAACATGGAATTCATTTATGTTTGGGCTGGTTGGGAGGGACAAGCCCATGATACTTGTATTTTCTATGAAGCTTTAGGAAGATGTGATGTGCAATTTCCTCATCCTCCTCCAGGTTTGTTAATTAATGATTTTTGTACATTAATATGTATAAATATGGTATATGTTGATCAAATTTATATTATATTTATGTAGGTAAATATTATTTAATAGATGTTAGATATTCAAATCCGACGGGTTATTTGGGACCATACAAAGAAGTTAGCTATCATTTGCCAGAATTTCAACAAGGTCCCGCCCCTACAGGCTATCAAGAGGTATTTAATTGTGCTCATTCCTCGCCATGATCGAAAATTGAGCGAGCTTTTGATGTGTTGAAGAAGAAGTGGAAGATTCTAAAGCATATGCCAAATTTTCCATTTGAAAACAAGTAAAAATTGTTATAGCAGCAATGACTTTGTATAATTATATACGACGAAACACCGCCAATGATAAACATTTTGCAAGAGCATATTTGGATCCCAATTATAGATATTCGGTTGACCTTGATAATACAAATGAGGGGGCCGGTACTTCAAATGACAATTTATTTTCTGACATGGCACGTTTACGTGATCAAATAGCAATAAGTTTAGTAAATACTTAAGGATGTTTGTAATTTTCAATGAAAACCTATTTCTTTCTTTGATGCATATGTAATCATGTTTATTATAATGAAATTACACTTTCTTTTTAATTGAGAAAAAGTCCACTTTGATGTATTTTTTAACTTATGAATTTGTTAATATATCTCTTTTATATTAGATCTCGGTGCAAAAATATTACAAAAAAAGTCATATTTTTGTTTTCAATTTTTAAAAAAATAAAAATTAAAAACTTAAATTGGTCGCGTTAAAGGACTTCCCAAATATGTGTTTACCAAACAGCATTTTCCTAAAGTTGCTTCTTAAGGCACTTTTCAATTATAGTTTACTAAACAGTTTTTGCATTTTATCAAAATCATTTAGACCAAAGGCCTTTGCATTTCCTTAAAGGTTTTTCTCAAAAACTTTCCCAAACGCACCCATAATGCAGCAACTAAAGCCTACACCGAACACCAAACGACCCCCCAAATCAAAATGAAGCGTGCCACCCACGAACTAGCTACTACTTAGATCGACATGCACGACTCCCATTGCAGCACACTCGACCACTTATCGAACTAACAACGACACCACAGCTCCTCTCCTATGCATATACTTCCTAAAACCACCGTGAAACCCACATGCAAGTCACTAAAGAACTATCTAACCTCACGACTAGCGAGTTAGACCTTAAAACACAACAATCAAGGATTGTTTCTCCCCAAACCCGCATGTCTCACACCTCGCTCAACAACCTGCAGATGATCTTAGCTTAACTCCCGTTGTTTCCTTACTTGGTTAATCCTCGCCTTCCTCACGTGCTAGCTCTTCAAGATCTTGCTCTTCTCAAGCTTGAAACCGCAGCAAAATTGTAGAGGAAGAAGAAATATTTTGTTCAGCCAAGAGAGAACGGAAGGAAAGAAGGAACAAGAGAGTGAGAGAGAGGGAGATAAGTCGGATGGGAAGAGTTGGGGGGAGAAAAGAGAGAAATGATGAGTTTTTCCTTGAGAATATTCCTTAGGTAGCTCATAATTGAAAACAATTTCAAATCCAAGGCCATGATGACCAAAGGGATAGGTAAATATGCCAAAGGAAGAAGAAAGGCGGCATGAGTAGCTCCTTGCATACAATTTCCATGCATACCTGCTTAGTGTAGGAAGGTTTTGGGGGCTAATTTGGAGATTTCCCTTGCATTGGATCATTAATCCCTTAATATTTTTACCCCTCTAGAATTCGGTCCTACAAGAATGAAAATTGAGTCTAAGATTATAACTAAGACAAATCATAAAAAAGTGTTAAGGTTAATTCAATGTTTGCGCATAAATTCATAGATGAAATTAAACACGGCAAATCAAACTCTCCATCGACGAACAAATTTTTTTTTTTGTCCAAATCAGGCCTCATGCATACATCCCTGACTCTATTGGCCCTAATTGTGGCCCATCGGGCCCTTTACTCGGCCCTTCCATGTCAAGCTTAACTCATAGCCCATCGAGCCCACGCTCATGGCCTCCTCATGGCCCACTAAGTCCTTAAGTTCGTGTCTCCCTTATGGCCCATCGGCTCATCACCTTACCCACTTCTAATATTCTAAGCCCATACCGGTTTATTCATAATTCTAGGATCATAGAGTTCTAATGCTGTTTTTTACGGTAGTTGAAGGTGGGAAGTGGGTTATCGCTGTTGGGAGGAGTGGTGGCCATTGAAGTTTGCTTAGGCCATTGTGGCCATTGAAGTGGGTTATTGCCTTTGAGTTGCATTTTGTGCGCGTTTGGTCTTCCAAATTTCACATATCCTATTTTGGTCTATCTTACCTTCTAAATGAGATTTTTTATTATTATTTTATTTAGGCTATATCCAGTTATATCTGGATTTTTTGTCACTCCAAACATTGAATAGGATGAAAATTATCTTATCTAGAATTTTATCTAGCTTACCAAATGCAACATCTTCGGAATTGCTCCTCTCTCTTGAGTTGACTTGAAATTGACTTGTCTCCCTCTCTCTCTCTCTCTAGTTCTATGCCGTTGCCAATCACCTCTTTGCTCTTCTTGCTCCGCGTCTTACCTCGGTCCACCGTTCTTCACTCCATCTAAAGGCCAAAGACCTCTCTCTTCTCTTTGTGCTTGCACCATGGTGGTTGCGTCTTCGTTGGGCACGAGCAAGCATAAAAGCCATGGATGCCACAACTCTGATATTGTCGTTCGAAGTGGCATCCGATCCCTCATTGCTTGTCGCCTCTCAACTTCAACACTCAGCCTTGCCTCAATGGCTGCATGCAATCTAGTCCCTAAGCTGCGACTATAGGCGCCTCTCTTTGTCTCTATGTCTTTATCATTGACAATGTGGCTTCACACTCTTTGATCGAGCTGAATCTAGCACCGTTGTGGTCGGTTTAACTGTGATAGGGGCTCCATCGAGAGAGAAAAAAAAAGGAACAAGTAGACAAAGAACATAAAAAGAAAACACAACCGAAGAAAAAGAGAGGAGGGAGAGAGTTGATGTGGTAGGAGTGAGGTCTTTGTTTTCTTTTGGACTGAGATAAATTATGAGATTGAAATCATTTTCCAAATAAGATTTAAACATCCAAAAAGGTTTTCGGTCATATATCACTAAACAAAGGAAATTAATCATTTTTCAAGTAAAATTATTTTCAGAAAAGTATTTTCTTTGATCATGTAGAATTTCCTCCAAACAAATGCACCATTAAATAACTTCAATTTCTCCTCCAATTCATCCTCCCTCTTAGCCTGGCAACACTCCCCGTCTAAGCTCAAGTAATTCTTGCCCAAGACCCCCTCTAATACAACTTCTTCGACCTCTGCCTTGCCATCGACGACTTTCTCCTTAGCCACCTCTCCGCCTCCTGATGGTATGCCATTCTCAGTTAGGAGGACGTCGTACATGAGGGTCGCCTCACGTGACCCCTTGAAATGGGTATGTTCTCAACTCATTTATACTCATATGTAGTTAGGTGTTTTTGTTAGGCTCTTTTTAACCCATTTCTAATATTTTAACTAACCCATTTATGACTTGGCCCACAAAAAAATGAAATAAAAAAAATGGGTTTTGCACCTATTCTAACACTTCTACTAAATCATAATCAACTTGGGCTTTGTTTACTCAAAAGCTAATTGAGGAGGCTTTTTGTTAATTTGTGTGTGTGTGTTTTTTTTTTAATGGATGAGCACAAGCAAGGATTATTTATTGATTGAGCCTAACTGCAATTAGGGGTGAACAACCAGGCCATCGGGCTATGATTTCAAGCCAATTCACATTATAACTAGTTTGGTTCTTGAATCAAAAGATTTGGGAAGCGAACTCGACTATTTTGATTTTATTTATATCAGGAACCATCTATTTTATCTAGATCAACTCCGAAACTGACAAAGATAACTTTCAGATTTTTAACCTGGAATTCACCAACTTTGAAATCCATCACTCCAACCTGCTTCGATCCCCTACGAAACAAGGAGAACGAGATTCTGGTCGCACTTCCAATCGTTTGGGCCGGTTTGGGCCCAAGATCTCCCCCTTAAGCCGATCGAACCCGGTCGCCCGGCGTTCCGATTCCGGTCCGACCGAACCGGAACCTACCGTAGTCCACCGACTCGCGAAGCACCAGAGTCTATAAACCTCGACAGTCTCCCCACGCGACGAGCTCTGCAGTCATGAAACCCACCCCGAAGAATTCCAGACCTCCTTCGGGGACCTGAAAGTAGAACCGAATTCACCGCGAGAAGCAGAAGAAGAAGAAGAAGAAGAAGAAGAAGAAGAAGAAGAAGAAGAATCTCGAAGAGAGAGATTCCAGGCCCGAGAAAGGGGGAGGAGGAAGGAGGGAGAATCCTCATAAACCCTAGCGAAGCTCCTTCCCTTCGCCGGAGCAATCGGCTGCACCCCGCTCCTGCTCGTGTGTGTATAGGCGGATGATCCGTCTCCTGGAGCGGGGCTTCCGGAGGTGGTCGCGCGAGGGAGCGTAGCCCGATCGTCGTCGCTGTCCGGCGGGGGGCCGGTTCGGCTTCGGAGGAGCCGCGCGGAGCGACGAAGTTTCCGGCGGGTCCGCGGGGGGGAAAGATGAGTCCGATTCAGAATTTCGAGCAGCACTCTCGCCATTTGGTGGACCCTGATCTACGTACTCCTCTCTCTGTCTCTCTCTCTAAACTCACTCGCTCACTCACTCACTCACGAGCGTGATTGCATAGGCACGGATGTTCATACATACGTGTAGGAAGGATCATAGCGTGTGTTGTAAGCGGGGAGGGATGTTCCTTGCTACGGAAGGATGTTGGGGTGTTTGAGCTTAGGTGCGAGTCTGAAAGGGGGAAATGATAATCTATGGTCGTAATGATATGGTGAAGGGATCATGTGGGTGTAGTGCTTCTATCGTGGTTTAAACTTTAGACATCTAATTGTTCCGTGGGCTATCTGTTCTTCAATAGAGGGTTTCTGTTCTGTGATTTCAAATAGTAGCTTTGTAAATTTTATTTCTCATGCCGTGTTTTAGAATGAGTATCTGCTGGTGTGAACATGAGGGTTTTTTGTTGTTTTGTTGTTTTGAAAACAGCGATTCAGGCGAGGCTAGTGATGGCGGTGGAGGTACGCGACAGTCTAGAGATAGCCCATACTGCAGAATATTTAAATTTCCTAAGATGCTACTTCAGGGCATTCTCTGTAATTTTAGTGCAAATTACAAAGCCTCAGTTTACTGATAATCCGGAGCACAAGCTTCGAAATATCATCGTGGAAATCCTGAACCGCCTACCTCATAGTGAAGTCCTACGCCCATTTGTTCAGGACCTACTAAGGGTCGCCATGCAAGTTCTCACCAGTGATAATGAAGAGAATGGCCTAATTTGCATACGCATCATATTTGACTTGTTAAGAAACTTCAGACCAACATTGGAGAACGAGGTGCAACCATTTCTCGACTTTGTATGCAAGATTTACCAGAACTTCAGATCAACCGTCAGCCATTTTTTTGAAAGTGGAGCATTAGGTGGTGAAGATGTTAAGCCAATGGAGACTAGCTCTTCAGATCAGGGCATTTCTACTGGTGCATATGGGGGGACTGGGCAGCTCAATCCAAGTACTAGGTCATTTAAGATAGTGACAGAAAGTCCACTTGTGGTCATGTTTCTATTCCAGCTGTACAGTCGGCTTGTTCAAACGAACATTCCTCACTTGCTGCCTTTGATGGTAACTGCCATATCTGTTCCTGGACCAGAAAAGGTTCCTCCCCATTTGAAAACTCAGTTCATTGAGCTGAAGGGTGCTCAGGTTAAGGTTGGTAATATCTTC
Organism: Eucalyptus guilfoylei; assembly: GCA_016097605.1. Classification (NCBI taxonomy): domain Eukaryota; kingdom Viridiplantae; phylum Streptophyta; class Magnoliopsida; order Myrtales; family Myrtaceae; genus Eucalyptus; species Eucalyptus guilfoylei. Next base: position 29,042,262 of record CM027868.1, on the reverse strand, counting down.
ATTGTGCAGGATTTGTTTGTTTTATGAACTTTTTCTTCTTTCAGTTATAAATTCCATAAATGGTTTGAAGTCATCTAGACTGTGAGTCTGTTTGGTACAGTTCCAAGCAGCTACAACTTTGAAAAGGGTTGCTTTGGCTTTTATGAGAGGTTCGGCTAACTCTTCACAATTGGAAGCTGTCTCATCTAGCCATGAGATGTTGTAGTTACTGCTATGCCAAAGAGACATTATCAATGTAGGAAAGAATCAAATTGACGCTCATGAAGATTTGTTGTAAGTTTAAGTGAATGATGTCAGTTATGGTATAATAATACTCTCTGTCTTTTCTGTTTTTATCACGGAAGAGACGCTCAGACTTAATATAGCAGTTATGTGGGTTAAGGGAATAGTAATACGTGTAAGTTTCTGAGGTTGCTATCACCTACTTGATCTGTCATAGCTGTATCTCTACAAGATCACCGAACCCTTCAAACAGACAGCTAGAGCAATATTCTTTTCTGAACTGAGAGGAAGAGAAGTAATTTTTAGAACTTGGAATCACCTTTTATTTTATTTAAATTTTGTGTGCTAATTTTGATTTATGGCATGAGGATTAGCTGAAATATAGATGTTTTGATAGTTAATTTTGTTAATCATATTATGTGATGTTGTCCTCCCCGACTGCCTCTTTCTTGTACTGTGTCTTGCGTTGGAAAGAGTAACTATTTGTCAGATTATGCAATTGTAATTAGAATGGGCAAATAAGAATCAATTAACCTGCTTTCTCTCTCTCTCTCTCTCTCAAGAATTTGGCTAATGCTTTGAATTGGCTTTACGAAATTCTCTGGCTTGTCGTACTTGTTTAGCTCGGCCACCATTCTCATTCAGGTTTCTTTCATCTATTATGGTTTACTTAATGGTGAAGAACAATCTAAGACCAACGCAAATGAAAAGGAGTTGTAAAATTGTGTTTCCTCCTCTTCATATTTTATATTAGATTTTATGAATTGGGTAATGCATCTGATATCTTATGGATTTTGCGGAGGCTTGGGAGAATTCATTCTCAACTGAGATCGATTCAATATACTAAGTTTCCTCTTTCACGTGAAATTTAGCTTATACATTCATACATTCTACTTTGCTCTTGTGGTATGTCTCATCATGGAAATCTTGGAAATTTGCTGTTTGTTTATGGGGGAAAGTGAGATATTGGGAGCTCTAATTGATCGCATTAAAAGTTTATATCATGCTCTGGTCTTAATATTAGGATAAGTTCTTGATAATGAAAGCTTTCTTCTATCGAGGTCAGAAACTAATGCTGATGGTATCAATTTGCTATCACAAGATAATGATTAGCGACAGAGATGGGATCATAATATGCAAATTTATATGCTTTTGTCTCTATTAAATGGTTGTAATTTATATTATTGGTGGAACTTAATAAGCCAACTCAGAATTTCCAAATCATAGATAGCACATTTTCGGCTTTGCAGATAGAGCTATTGGCTTACCTTTAACTCTGTTTCTGTTTGTTAAAGTATTTCACATCACTTGTCTATGGGGTTTCAATGGGTCTTCTATTCATGTATGTAGTCTCCCTTATTAATTTTTTGGGTTAGAGTTTCTAACATTGTGTCAGGGCTAGATTCTGTTCTGGTTTGTTACATGTGTGCTCTCCTCCATTCATCCATTTCATGTGTTATTAATCCGGCTTGCACAATAGAGGAGGTGTTAAAAGTATTTCACATTGCTTGTCTGTGGGGTTTCAATGGACCTTATGTTCATGTACGTAGTCTCCCTCCACCTATCGGGCTGGACTTCGTGACACTGTTGAAGCCACTTCTTCGCCAAATCTTGAAACGAGACATATTATTCTGATTCTAGAAAAAGTATATTGTCACAGGCTAATAAAATGAAATAAACTTCAGTACCAAAAACTTGTTGATACCTTTTATGCTGTTCTTTTTGGATTTACATGTGGATTCTAATCCCTTTCTTTCCTTAAATTTATTGCAGACAGTCTCTTTCTTGACATATTTGTTAAAGAGTTGCACTGATTACATCAGACCCCATGAAGAAAGCATTTGTAGAAGTATAGTCACTCTGCTGGTTACCTGCTCTGATTCTGTAACGATTAGAAGGGTGGGAACTCCATGTTTATTCCTCTTTTGTTCCTTCCCATTTCTTGATTGCTGTACAAGTAAACAGTTGATCTAAATTTTTTGATACAGGAATTGTTGGTGGCTCTAAAGCATGTACTGGGAACAGATTTCAAGCGGGGATTATTTCCTTTGATTGACAAGTTACTGGATGAAAGGTAGAGGATATACTTTTAATAACCATTGAATTGGTAGGGTTGTAATTTGATATTTAGGAATATGTAATTTGCAGTTAGATCAAGCGAAATAAGGTAATGAGAAAATGTGCTTGTTCATAAGCAATATTTATGGACAGAAGTGCATGGATGAATACCAAATTTTCTTTTTGACAAGATAAGATTTTATTGATAAAGAAGCTGTCCATTGCATTAGAATATACAAGAGCAGATTGGAAAACAACAAAACACTAGTTCATGGTAAGATTACAACATGAAGCTGATAAGTGCCTGGAATCAACAAAAACGGAATTGGGTGAAGACTATGTTCCTTCCAACAGTCTTTTATTTAGTTCCTTGGAATGCAATGCATGAGACAAAGTGGAGCTACGCTTGAGCCTTTTGGACAGGTGAGAGTAGGAAGAAAAGCTCTAGCATTGACTAACTTCGCATAACCAACATATACAAGAGCAATTGAAAATGAAAATTGCTGAATCAATAACAGCGAAGGAGCAAATGATCTCTGGATTGTCCAGATCTCTGGATTGTCCAAACACTTTACGGCTGCCAAAATAGAATTCCACACCCTAAGATTCTTAGAAGTGAGGATTTTAAGAAGCTGCCAAACAATAGAAGGATTTAATGAAGGGAGCATTAGGAAACCCGATAGCAATGGCAGGAACTAACTAGATTGATTGAAGTTAAAGCTATTAACAACTCTATGATAGGACTTGGCGGAGAAGATTTTGCTTGAGATTCCACTCCCCTCTAGACTGCCAAAATTGAGATTGGAAGGTGGAAGAAGGAAGCTAGCACCATAATCAAGTTCCCAACCATTAAAGTCTCCAATGAATATAGGAATGTCGATATAGAATCGACCTTCCAAAAGTCAGAAATTATATCGTTTTGATCATTGGAAGTGAGAAGGGAATCTGGATTTAAGAGAAGTGCCATACCAAAAATCGTGTTCTCAAATCTTGTCCAGTGATTAAAAAATTGATGTTTCCAAAGATCGGCCTACATGTATAATCAATGTTTTTTCAGCCATAACCACCAGGAAGCAAGCTGTATTTGGCACTAATCACACTCAACCCAATGAGAATTTCTATATGGGGGAACCTCTATAGCCATTTACTAAGAGGAGCTTCATAGAAAAGAGTACTCTCCCAAGCCAAGACCTCTTGAGAAATGAGAGCAGAAAATGTTCCAATCAAGTGAATGAATCTTATACTCATTGCATTAACAACCTCATAAAAAGCCGCTTTGAAACTTCTCAGCTCAAGAGGTTACCAACACAGGAATTCCTTGACACCCATGGAGAAATTTCAAAGAAGACTAGTAAGATGGATGAATTAATAGCTTTGAGACGTGAGGCTCACTCTTATCAGGAGCACTTTGACCTTGTTTTATGTCTATCTTCCCACTGCTTGCCTTATTGTGGACAAACAAGAGGATATACAAAAAAGATTCTTATGGCAGAGTGGAGAAGAAGAACTTAAGAGTCATCGGGTTATGTGGTGTATAGTAAAGCTTCCATTATGTCAAATGGATTTGCTCATTGATTCATTTACTTGCAAAATGGAATTAGAGATTCATGCTGGAAAAAAGATTTTTTTGAATGAAATTGCAGGAAAAGAATATGTTATGGGGAAAAGTAGCTACTGCTAAATATAGGTATGATAGGTTGAGAAAATTGCAGTCAAGCCATTCCCATTGCAGATGGCAATGGGGGCATTTAGTCGTCTGGTGATACTTATATTGTAAAGGTACTCTGCCAATGGATAGTTTTCCAAATTTAGTTTCTAGATTTCACAGTGTATCGGCAAGTTCCCTCTTCACTAAGTTGTGAGAGCATAATTGCAAAGTGCAGTTCCACTGAGCTGCACATGAGGGAGTGCTTGAAGACCTTCATGTTTTGTTCAAATGTGTTTACAGGACCGATGATGATAGTCCAAAAATGGTCTCTTGGGGTGGGCTCTCTCACTGAATTACTGCCAAATTTTGTTACACAAAATGAACAATGTCAGTCATCATATGAGACGCAGAATTCCATTTAAAGGCTTTTCTGATATAGATGCACCACTAGGATTTAGTGCTTTCACTTGGCCAAAATTCTTATAATGTAAAGTGTTCAGGGAGTAGGTTGGGTCACTAGTTGCTCCACCGAGGTGGTTTATTTTGTGATAGTAACGCAGGTTGAGAGGGTTGGGGAAAGACCTAAAATGATAAATTTAGTTTGTTGTTGTTATATATAGAGTTTTATGTTTATTCTCTTCCAATCTGAATTGAAAATGGAAATGCTGCAAATAGAAGAAGAATGGACTGTCAATTTTAATTGAAAGTTATGACTACTACCACATGTAGATACCTAAATGACCCTGTACTTTCGACCCTTTTCAATTCTACCCTGAACTTGGAGAACTTTCAATTCTACCATGAACTTTGATGTCAGTTTCAGTTCTATCTTAGGTGCAGTAATTCTCTTGTATAATTCTGAACTGATGTTTTGGTTGCTAAAAAGGAACAATCGTGATGCTAATGTGGTAAGATGTTTTGAAATGGATAACTACATAATGTATGCCATGTGGCTAATAGATGGTCTCTGACTATGAAAATCTATCTTGTTTGTCGGTACTAAATTCTAGTCAACCTGTTCAAATTTGTGGCATTTAATGACGTGTGCTTGTATGTGTACTCACAACAGGATCGAATTGAAAATAACTTTTAGAATTTGGGCAGGAATTGGAAGGTCTTTCGCTTTGGGCTTGAATTGGAAAAACATTTAAATTTTTAGTTGATTAAGCAAGATAGTTATATTTGGTGAGGAAGTGTAATGATTTACCAATGGATTTTAAAGATTGGCAGCTTCTGCTCATTCTCTGTGATGTTCTAAATTGGTAATCATACTGCTGTATCTTAATGGTGTCATCCTAGCTCATCTTTAAGGGTTTATTCACCAAGGAATTTCATTGTCAACTCTATGTAGTGTTTCTTTGACATGCAAAATGTCATTTTACTGCTCCCTGTTTATTTTAACTCTAAATTGTTGTTGCTGAACTGATTTGCGATTCACGTATGTGAATTGGTTTTACTGTTTTCATTCTTCTGAAGTGACTTTTTTTCTCTGGAAATAAGAGGAGATGTCAGTAGCTGCTTTAGTTCCACCAGTACATTTGTGGAGCTTCTTGTGTCTGAAATAGTGCTATTGTTTGTTGTTTTAATGGTGTCTCAACTTATATGATAGTATACATGACTTGAAATGAGTTTTTTCCCCTGCATTCTCCAAGAAGAATATGGAATGAACTTTGTTTTTCTCAGCTACGTTATCCATTGGTAAACTAAAAGAACAATTGCAAATGTTCTCTTGCTGAATACTCAGTTGACCTTTTTTCTCTCCTAAACGGTCAGTGTGCTAGTAGGACCTGGTCGGGCATGCTTTGAGACCTTGAGGCCATTGGCTTACAGTCTGCTAGCGGAGATAGTACATCATGTTCGGTCGGAACTTTCTTTGACGCAGGTGAGCTTTTAGTTCTATGTGGATGTAGTATATTCTTCAGTTGTTGGATAATTAGGAGCATGCTGTTATTATAACCTGGGCTTGTGCATCTCTGTGTTCTTGATTTTCTATCTTGGTGTTCCTGCTTAATTGAAAAAAATTCCTGATTCTTGGGAGAAGGATCTATTCATTGATGCTTTGCTGACGAATGCCACTATAACGTCTGGAGCATGTTCCTTGGATTTGAAAATTTTGATTTGCTCGATTTCTAGGGAGATGCTTTGAGGGTTCTTCTATGAAGTCTGATGCCGCACTTAGTTTGTTTGTCTCGTTATAATTTCTCTTAAATACTTGAGCTCCTCATGATAGGGATCACTATTTTCTCAAGGTTTTCAGGCTACTTTTCTGTTTTATTTCTCAAATAGCTCTTTTTTATTTCCTGTTTTAACCTATGTTGACCAAAGATTATTTATTGTTTTGCAATGCAGTTATCAAGGATCATATACTTATTTTCAAGCAACATGCACGATGCTTCGCTGTCGCTTAACATTCACACGACTTGCGCTCGCTTGATGTTGAATCTGGTGCCTATGCTCGTCCTTGCCAATTCTTGCATTTTTAACATGCTCTTGTGGCATATATCAGTCTATATTTCACAAGTTTGGTACATTGTGTATGTTTTTTTGACTTCTTTATTAATTGGTTTCATGGGACCAAGGTGGAGCCCATCTTTGAGAAAGGTGTTGATCAGCCATCTATGGATGAAGCCCGGAATCTGCTGGTCCGAGCTTGTCTACTTTGTCTTCATTTGCTTTAATATCTTTTTTGTTGTGGCGAAATGGTTTTATTTATTACTTTTTACAGGGTCGCATTTTGGATGCTTTTGTTGGGAAGTTTAGCACTTTCAAGCGTACCATTCCCCAGGTAGTTTTTGATCATGGTTGCACTTGTAGTCATTTTTGATTGGTTGGCCTCGTATTGAGGGAGAGGATTGGTGCAAAGATTGTGACTTGTGGGTAATGGTCCTATTGCAGCCGACTGTCTGTCTTCCAGTGTTAAAGTAGAATAGAATTTTCCTGTGGAGCAGCGGATGATCTTTTTTTCTTTTGCCGGGGGGGGAGGGGGAATAAATCTTTGTCAATCTTGAAATATCAGTTTTTTTTTTCCTGATTGATAGCATGCTTGATCGAGAATTTACATCATTCTCCTGTCAACTGCCTTTTCCCAGGACTGGCCTTTTTCTGTTGAAAAGTTACTGTTACAATTTCGACAATAGCTCTCAATCACTTGCAAACAATTTGTCTTAGCTTTCCACCTGTCCATAGAATATGCTAATATGTAATGAGTTATGGAGAAGTAATCTTTGTTTTTTGTTAGTTTCAGTTTTATTGCCTCGTTTTCCTAGTTTTTGAGATTCTTATTATTTTGTGGTAAATAGCTGTTGGAAGAAGGAGAAGATGGAAAGGAGCGAGCTACTTTGAGGGCGAAACTTGAACTTCCAGTGCAGGTTGTTTCCTGGCTGTACATTTTCTTTTGTCACTTGGGTTTTCTATTCATTGATGCATAAATGTAGCTTATTTAGGGTGCGTTTGGGAAGGCTTTTGGGGGAAGTCTCTGGGTAAATGCAAAGGCCGTTGAGTTAAAGGAGTATTCCAAAATGCAAATTGTGTTTGGTAAATTGTATTGTAAAAGTTCATTGTGAAGCATCTTTGAGCAAAATAGTGTTTGGAGAAATTATATTTGCAAAAGATTTTTGTTATTAAAAAAAAGAAAAAAGAAGAGTTGGCCGGCCAAGGACAAGTACTCGCTGGCAAGAAGCAGGCGGTTCGGCGAAGGGCAGGCGGTCCGGCGAAGGTAGGTGGTTCGGCGAGCGTCGCGGCGACCCTCGTTGGAGGGTCGAATGACCCAGATTGCGCGCCCCCGGTGCCTAGGTCCCGCAACCCTAAGGGTTGTGACCTCCGTGGTGACCTTGCAATCTGGGTCGCTCGGCCTCGGCGGAGGTTGCGGCGCGGGGGTCGCGTGACCCTCCGGCAAGGGTCACAGCGACCACAATTGATTGTTGCGACCCTTGCCAGAGGGCGGAGGTCACAGCGCAGCAGGTCGTGTGACCCTCGCCGGCGACCGCTCACAGCGAAGAAGAAGATGAATAGTCACTTAGGGCAAAACTGGAAAAACAAAAAAGTAGCGAGGATAATTTGGGAAGAAATTTTTTTTATTTATCCCCTCAGTTCAGCATGCCGAGAAGGCTGACATTTCCCAAATGGGGTTAAAAAAAAATTCAACAAACACCCTCTCTTTGGCCCAAGGGGTTTTGGGTGTTCAAAGTGCCTTCTAAAGGCCACTCCCAAATGCACCCTTAATCTGGGAGGCCATCTGGATTAGTGGTAAGCTGAGTGCATGGGCTGACAATCTCAGGGCAATGCTTATCGATTACCATCTCTCAAACCTAGTTGTGGGTGGTTCATATGTAAACTTGTTTGAGAGTAAATTGCTTCTAAAGGGAGGAGAGTGTGACCATAATCATAAATTTACTCCTAAAGTGTGGGGATCCTAGGGAGACTGCTCATTTTCTGGGTGATGATTGAATTGATGATGATTGAATAGACTACATAACTGTTCTGGATAAGCTTATAAAGTTTTTTAGATGCTTATGCAGGGTTGATGTCCTCTTTTGTGGTGGTGCTGTTTCTTTCTATTTTATTTTAGGTGGAGGTTTTTTTTGGGGGGGGGGGTTGTCTTTCACTGTCTTCAAGTTCTGATGTTTTGACTTTAGGCACTGCACTTAAAAAATAAGTATTAGGAAAGTGGACACAGATTTACTTGAGAATCCTGGTAGATCAGGTATTAGACATGAACAATTCGGAGTCCATGACTTCTGAAATCTGCACAGATGTATTTTGATGATTGCAAAAGCATCCTCTGAAAACTGTTATGGTTTGCATATGATGTGAACAAGTAAATAGGACATATATTCTGAAAACTGACGTATTGTTTCTATTTGTCTCTTCTTAATTATGACCTATTATGCATTTGCAGGCAGTTTTGAACATGCAGGTCCCCCTGGAACATGCTAAAGAAGTCAATGATTGTAAGCACCTGATCAAGACATTGGTTATGGGTAATGAAACTTTTTATTTTCTTACATCTTTTAGTAGTTATATCGTCTTTGCTTGTTGTGAACCCCAGTGTTCCATTTTTTTCTGTGGCTAAATCTAATATTTGTGCAATTTGTGCTACTGACAGGAATGAAGACAATCATTTGGAGCATCACACATGCGCACATCCCCCGTTCTCAGGTTTTTCATCGTCTGATTTGACCATCAGATTCATAGCTGTCGTATTTCTTCTTATGTGATTTAGGTTTTTTATCACACAAAAAATTGATAATGAGGTTTTCTCTTTTATACATGGAACACATGAACAGACTGTTGGATCCGCTTCATCTAATTTACCAGCACCTCAAGTATTTAAAGGGATGCGCGAGGATGAGGTACAGGAAAGATGATTGTAAAGGCTCTGTCTTTTGGGTACTAAGGGTTGGTCATTTGGCTTAACTACACTTTTTGATAGGTTTGCAAAGCTGCTGGTGTTTTGAAGAGTGGTGTTCATTGCTTAGCCCTCTTCAAAGAGAAGGATGAGGAAAGAGATATGATGCAGCTATTCTCTCAGATTTTGGCAATCATGGAACCACGGGATCTCATGGACATGTTCTCTTTATGCTTGCCAGAGCTTTTTGACTGCATGATTTCAAACACCCAATTGGTTCATATTTTCGCTTCCCTCCTGCTAGCCAATAAAGTATATAAACCATTTGCGGATGTGCTCATTAATTTTCTTGTGAGCAGCAAACTTGACATCTTGAAGCATCCAGAGTCTCCGGCGGCAAAGCTGGTGTTGCAGCTCTTTGGGTATATATTTAATGCTGTTAACAGATCTCCTTCAGATTTTGAAAGAATTTTGCAGCCTCACGTCCCTGTTATAATGGAAATATGCATGAAAAGTGCTACTGAAGTTGAAAAGCCACTTGGTTACATGAAACTTCTTCGAATGATGTTTAAAGCACTTTCTGTATGCAAATTTGAGCTCCTACTTCGGGAGCTGATTCCTATGTTGCTCCCCTGCCTAAACATGCTTTTAACCATGCTTGAGGGTCCAACTGGAGAAGACATGAGGGAGCTATTGCTGGAGTTGTGCCTAACGTTGCCTGCACGATTAAGCTCATTATTGCCTCACTTGCCCCGTCTTATGAAGCCTCTTGTCTTGTGTCTGAGGGGAAGTAATGAACTGGTGAGTTTAGGTCTGAGAACACTTGAGTTCTGGGTTGATAGCTTAAATCCCGATTTTCTGGAACCAAGTATGGCTAATGTCATGTCGGAGGTGATTTTAGCCTTATGGGGCCACTTGAGACCTGCGCCATATCCGTGGGGTGGAAAATCTATGCAACTTCTTGGCAAATTAGGTGGTCGCAACAGACGCTTTCTCAAAGAACCTCTTGCACTTGATTGCAAGGAGAACCCTGAACATGGACTTCGCTTGATACTTACATTTGAGCCCTCGACCCCATTTCTGGTTCCTTTGGATCGATTCATAAATCTTGCTATAGCAGCTGTAATGCACAAAAATGGTGGCATTGATGCTTTCTACCGGAAACAGGCATTGAGGTTCCTTCGTGTTTGCTTATTATCTCAACTTAATTTGCCGGGAAATGTTATGGACGAAGGATATACACCCAAGCAATTGTCCACTATTCTAGTTTCGAGCATTGATGCTTCTTGGCGACGTTCCGAGTCCTCAGATGTAAAGGTTAGTGTGGTGGTAATATTTTCTTCACATGTTTGACTCCTAAGTCCTCCGTCTTTTATCATCATTCCGAATTAGCTGGACAATTGTGACATAATCAATTCCGACCTATGTTTTATTATATTTGTGTTTGTATATATCGGACGTGCCATTCAATTTGAATGTATTTACTTTGACAAAATCAGTATTCTTGGGTGTCGAGTGAGCATGGGATGGGAAGGTAGAAAGTCAACTCTAGTGTCGGCTATATCAGATCACCTAGGTCAAGTTTTGTTGTTCCTGTCTTGCTCTGATTTTTAATGTGATCATTTACTAGCTAAAGATATCATGGACAAATGGCGACGAGGCTCCGCCAATTAAGGAAATGGGCTAAGATATCCACAAGCTGGCAAAGTGAACCATATAATCAAGAATCTTATTGTATCTAGGGTTTTCTAGGAGACTCTAGAATGTTCATGTGGGTAATAAGAGCATTTAAACACTTATAATCTGTAGCTTCCCATTGATTTTCCCAGTTAGATTGGATTGAAAGTTTGCTTCCCATTGATTTTCCCAGTTAGATTAGATTGAAAATTTCAACTGTAAGGAGGGAGGCTCATGAAAATATAGGGGTGCCCTCTCTTTCATCTGGAACCACGCAAGTATTTGAGCAATACAAACATCTTTGAGAGCTTCTCTTTAGGAATCCATTCCTTGAGTTTGAGCGCGAGCGAGAGCAAGTAAGGCTTGCTACAAGGCAAGTTGAGGTCTAAGTGCCGCACGGATCACGATCTAAAGTATCGTTCCATGACATAGTAATGTTAATGGTGAGAGTTTTTGCATTTATTATGGTGGTTGTGGATAGTTGAAACAGAAGCTAGCATAACTTGATTATTAGACAGATTTTTGCGTGCCATACAACATGCAGGTACGCTTCTATTTGTGCACTGAACTGATTCTCATTGTCTCTTAAAAGACGACCACCTTGCAATGGACTAACGGTAGCCCATTCCACTTACCATCAGGACTTTTTGGTGAACAGCATAGAACGATGCTCAATGGTGTAAACAATCTATGTAGGGTTCCCTACTAAGTGGGAAAAGGCTTGGTGGTGGAAAGGTGGTTCTTACAATCAAATATAAACTCCACTCATATATAAATACTTGCTTTTTAATTCCTAGTGATCCATTTCCCCATCAATTAAAAATTGGTTATAGTCTTAAAAAATGGGCGTGGGGAACAAATAAAAAGCAAACAAGTTAGCAAGGTGAGATGTTGATGTATGCCGAAGACTTAAGGCAATCCTGCTTTAACAGTAGGGTAGCTTAATGCTTCCCATGGTCATTTAAAAACATGAGCTAACTCCCATATTCAAATAGATGAAGGTCCCATCATTTTAAAACACAAACTGAGAAAATTGACAAGATGATAAAAATATCTTCACCATAAGTTCTGCGTACTAGGAAATTTGCATTGGATCTCAGACATTGATATACTCCTAAGGGAGGTTAGGTGTCCCATTGTCAGAGTCTTTGAGTCAGCAAATTGAGTCTACGAAGCTCACAAAAAAAAAAAAAAAAAAGCTAAAATTTTTTGGATCATTGTAAAATTTCTGTGGGAGGGAGAAGTGCATTGATTATCATTGAGCTTAAAGTCCGTCACCTTTTATTTATTTATTTTTAATCTTTGTGCTATGTAAGATTGTGGTTCTGTTGCTCCTCTAGGAGATATTTCTTTTCCAGTCTCACCCATTATCCTATTGATGATCTCTGTCCTTTCAAAGAGGGGCCATTGGGGCAAAAACTCCTGGTATATATGATAACTAATGATTTGGTTAGGTGGAGCTTTTTCCACGCCCATTTTAGTTAAATCACTCTTTTTACTTTAGGTGACCAAGATACCCATCGATATCTGTACACTTTTTCTCTGTCCGACATTTTCCCTCTCCTCTACCTTCTCTCTCTACTACACCAGCTTGGCTCTTATCTCTCAAATTTGTGAATCTCCTTAGAACTGATGCTTCTTTTAAGGGATAAATGATCACAAAACTTATCCTCTACGTGAAGCTTCAGTCTGATATCTGTTAAGTCTTTTTGGTCACCAAAGCTTCAGTTTAGCACCATTCCCCATTGTTTTCTTTTGTTTTCCTCTTGGTCTGAGTTCTAAGGTAGTGGGTTTATAACGATTATTTGCCCCCATTTAAGTTCTTTGACAGGATAACAATGGCAGCTTGAATTAAACGGTTCTAGTGATATTTCAATGTTCTTAGAGGTTATCAATAGTTTTTATTTTTATTTTTTTGGGTCATATGCCTTTTGATTGGGTATTATTTATCTCAGATACTGATTCTGGCTTTGCCCTGGCCAATCTATTTGAGGATTATTACTCTTTTGTATACTTTCTTAGAGGTGCTCCAGTCAGCTATATCATCCAGTCCTGGGATGTTACTTTAGATATAACTTCTGGAATACTTCCCATAGTTAGTGGAGTTTGTATGGATCAGATATGTGCTGAACTGGACTTCTCTGTGTCCAAACTTTTCCTCTGGGCAGTGAGTTGTATTCCTTTTTAATGCTGACTTTGATCTGCATCTTCGGAGTTTGCTGGTTGTGTTTGTTTTTCAAATGAATTAGTTCCTATCCTTGATGTAACCTATCACCTTTACTATGCTTAAATTTTATTGAAAATTTGACAAACTTTCATACTTTTTGGCATAAAGTTTGTTAATGTGCTGTGGGTCAGTGAAAGATTCATTTGGACCTGATATTGAATGGTTGAAACTTGATACCCTCCTATTGAGAAATGCTATAGTTGCTTGACTTTTATAACTGATTTGTGCAGGCAGATTTAGGTGTGAAGACAAAGACTCAACTCATGGCTGAAAAATCTGTTTTCAAGGTGCTGTTAATGACTGTTATTGCAGCCAGTGCGGAACCAGACCTTGTAGATTCAAAGGATGATTTCATTATTAATATTTGTCGTCATTTTGCAATGATCTTTCATGTCGAGAATTCATCAAGCAACACCTCTAATACAACAACTGCTGTTGGCGGCCCTATTCTTTCATCAAGTGCCAATGTCAGCGGAAGGTCAAAAAATAGAAGTTCCAATTTGAAAGAATTGGACCCTTTAATATTTTTGGACGCCTTAGTTGATGTGCTTGCAGATGAGAATAGGTTTCATGCAAAGGCTGCCCTTAGTGCCTTAAATGTATTTGCTGAAATGCTTCTTTTCCTTGCTCGTTCAAAACATTCTGATGCATTGATGTCAAGAGGAGGCCCCAGCACACCTATGATTGTCTCTAGTCCCTCCATGAATCCTGTATATTCACCGCCACCAAGTGTTAGGGTCCCTGTGTTCGAGCAACTTCTGCCCCGTCTTTTGCACTGTTGTTATGGAAATATGTGGCAAGCACAGATGGGAGGTGTGATGGGCCTTGGTGCTTTAGTTGGTAAGGTCACTGTTGAGACGTTGTGCTTTTTCCAAGTGAAAATTGTGAGGGGCCTGGTGTATGTTCTCAAAAGACTTCCTGCTTATGCTACCAAAGAGCAGGAAGAGACAAGTCAAGTGCTTACACAGGTTCTTCGTGTGGTAAATAATGTTGATGAAGCAAACAGTGAAACACGCAAGCAAAGTTTTCAAGGGGTAGTTGAATTTCTTGCTTCAGAGTTGTTCAATTCCAATGCATCCATTACCGTGAGGAAAAATGTGCAGACGTGTTTAGCACTTTTGGCTAGTCGAACAGGTAGTGAGGTGTCTGAGCTGCTTGAGCCACTATACCTACCTTTGCTTCAGCCTCTCATATTGCGGCCACTTCGATCAAAGACCGTTGATCAACAGGTAAGGAATGTTTTATGGTTAGAGTTATCATAACTGGTTAGTACTTACTCCACTGTTGCCCTATAGGTTGGCACGGTCACTGCTTTGAATTTCTGCCTAGCTTTGAGGCCTCCACTCCTTAAGTTGACTCCAGAACTAGTCACTTTTCTTCAAGAAGCTCTGCAAACTGCTGAGGCTGATGAAAATGTGTGGGTTGTGAAGTATATGAACCCAAAGGTTGCTACATCATTGAACAAACTAAGAACTGCTTGCATTGAGCTACTCTGTACTACAATGGCCTGGGCAGATTTTAAGACTCCAAATCATTCGGAGTTGCGTGCTAAGATCATATCAATGTTCTTCAAGTCCTTGACGTGCAGAACTCCTGAGATTGTCGCAGTTGCGAAGGAAGGTCTTCGACAGGTTTTATCCCAATACCTCTTATTAAGTCATTTGCTTTACTGTAGTTTGTAGCCTTCAAATGGGGCCTGTTTAGCTTTAAAATCAATGAGCCAGATACCATTGTTTAAAACAGTGGTCTGTAGATTCAAAACTTTGCAAATAATAAAAATGGTGATCTGGAGAGGATCTGTAACCTTATTCACCTGTCTTCTTCTACTTGGGCACCAACTCCAACTGTTCTAGGGATGCATACTGCTAGAAAACAACATATTATCTTAACACAAAAGAACTGGAAGACATTTCTGTCTTTTACTTGATTGGTAATTTCAATCATGCTTAAACAATTGTAAATTTCGGAACAGGGTTGAGGATTTGGAAACAATTTTATGTGTTAGTTACTTGCTAGAAACATTCTTAATCCTAATTCTCTTCTTTTGGTTGTGTCAAATTAAGTTCATGAAGTTTCGGATTTAGGGGTTGATACGTCTCTTGTGACCATTCACTTTTAGGTTATAAATCAGCAGAGGATGCCCAAAGAACTTCTTCAAAGCAGCCTCAGGCCTATATTAGTCAATTTGGCGCATACCAAGAATCTTAGCATGCCTCTTTTGCAAGGATTGGCCCGGCTTCTTGAGCTCCTATCCAACTGGTTCAATGTAACTTTGGGTGGCAAGTTGTTAGAGCACCTAAAGAAATGGCTGGAACCTGAAAAACTTGCACAAAGCCAGAAAGCATGGAAGGCAGGTGAAGAACCAAAAATCGCTTCAGGTAAAGCATCTATCGAAGTGAACAAGTTTTTGATTCTGCACTGTCTGTGCTGTGTATGTGCACTGTAGTTCTCATCTTATATCATGTTTTGTTTTGTTTGTCTGCAGCAATAATCGAACTTTTTCACCTGCTTCCAAATGCTGCTGCAAAGTTCCTTGATGAACTTGTAACCTTGACAATTGAGTTGGAAGGTGCTCTTCCTTTGGGACAAGTTTATAGTGAAATCAATAGTCCATATCGACTTCCACTGACGAAATTTCTGAATAAATATGCAACGCAAGCTGTAGACTATTTTCTTGCTCGATTAAGTCAACCGAAATACTTCAGGCGGTAAGAATATGGGCATAAAAGTACACTTCAATTGCATACTGAACTAAGTACTGATTGAGATTCTCATCCAGGTTTATGTACATCGTTCGATCAGATGCTGGACAGCAATTGAGAGATGAACTTGCTAAGTCACCACATAAAATACTCGCCAGTGCTTTTCCTGCATTTATGCCCAAACCTGAAGCTACAGTGACTGCTGGATCTTCAACTGCTACTCCTATGTCTTTGAGTGATGAAGGCCTTTCTTCCGTCCCTCCATCTGATAGTTCTAGCTTGCCTTCATCCAACTCTGCCGCAACTTCAGATGGGTACTTTCAGGGCCTTGCTCTTGTAAAAACAATGGTTAAGTTGATACCTGGCTGGCTGCAGAGTAATGCTATTGTCTTTGAGACTCTTGTACGTCTTTGGAAATCACCTGCAAGAATAACTCGGTTGCGCAATGAACAGGAGCTGGACTTGGTGCAAGTAATTTTTCAATGTCTCTGTGCTTCAAACTTCAGATGTGTGCGGCTAGGGAATTTTTATACCGCCTAATTCCATCATGCATTGTCTTGACATTTTTTATTTCATTCATTAGCTATTAAATGGATGTTCAATGTTTGTCTCTTTTAGACTTTTTAAAAATATTCCATGTCCTGTTGGCTTTATATAATTTGTCAATAATGGATCGTGTGATATTTGCTGCTTGATTGATCTGGCTTTGCTGCTTGACTACGATGCTTCTGATGCTTGTTTTATGGTCATTCTTGATTAAATTTGATTATGTTCTTTTGTCTTTAGTACTTTTATGCGGATCATTTCTGATTGTGTACCGTCTTAACTTGTAAATAATGGAAGTTGAGCACTTTTTTTATGCATAATACTTCTTGTAAGTTCCTTTGGTATGAACTATGTTAGCTTAGCATTATACCCTGTGCATAGTGGTCTTGTTGTCAAATTAGAACGACCATATACTTTCTTCAGGTGAAGCTCATGATTTTGATGTTTCCTTGTTAGTTCTAGATGATTGAACTTTAGCCTACCAAGTTTTTCAATAAGTGCTATTACATTTGAAGCTATGGCTCACTGTTTTACTTTTTGTTCATGTATCAAGGTATAACATTGCATATTCTAAATTAATAAAAATTGGTGTGCAGGTGAAAGAAAGCAAATGGCTTGTCAAGTGCTTTCTAAATTACTTACGGCATGGTAAACCCGAATTAACTGTTCTCTTCGATATCCTCACCATCTTCTTATACCATAGTCGTATAGACTACACTTTCTTGAAGGAATTTTACATTATCGAGGTATCTCAATTTTTCCAAGCTTCCGTAATGTCCATTGCCTCATTTTCACCTTATTTCAAGTGATCAAAACTAAGTGACTTCCATCTCTCCTTCCAGGTTGCAGAAGGTTACCAACCCAGCATGAAAAAATCAATTCTCTTGCATTTTCTCAACCTTTTTCAATCTAAGCAGCTTAATCATGATCATTTGGTGATTGTGATGCAAATGCTTATTCTACCCATGCTTGCTCATGCTTTTCAAAATCATCTGAGTTGGGAAGTAGTTGATCAAGCCATCATAAAGACCATTGTTGACAAGCTTCTTGATCCACCAGAGGAGGTGATATTTTGTGCCTTGTCGGTTTAATGTTCACTTTGATCTTGTGATGCCATCTTCACAGAAGTTTCTGTTTTACGAAACCTGAAGTAAGTTGATGGTTGTGTTTGAGTTGTATTTCCATTGCTTTGCTTTACAGGTTTCTGCCGAATATGATGAGCCATTAAGGATAGAGCTTCTGCAGCTTGCCACTTTACTTCTTAAACATCTCCAGGGTGATCTTGTCCAACACAGGAAAGAACTTATCAAGTTTGGTTGGAATCATCTAAAACGTGAAGATAGTGCCAGTAAGCAGTGGGCATTTGTCAATGTTTGCCATTTCTTGGAGGCGTATCAGGCCCCGGAAAAAATAATACTCCAGGTACTTTGATTTCTGGATTCTCTATCAAAGTAGACTAAACTATATTCAATTCTTTGAAGTTTTAGCTTTCTGGCTCTTCTGAACATGTTCAGAATGTTGTTTTGTTGAGAGGGCAGTGTATTCTTTAGCTGTATATCAATAAGTGTATGTTTGTGTCAACTAGGGTAATATTTCTGAGAGCTATGGTTGTAAATTGCAGGTTTTTGTTGCACTTCTTAGAACATGCCAGCCAGAAAACAAGATGTTGGTCAAGCAGGCACTTGACATTTTGATGCCTGCATTGCCGCGGAGGTTACCCCTTGGGGATTCGCGTATGCCAATTTGGATAAGATACACAAAAAAGATTCTTGTAGAGGAAGGTCACTCTGTCCCTAACCTTATTCATATATTTCAACTCATTGTACGCCATTCAGATCTCTTCTACAGCTGCAGAGCGCAATTTGTGCCTCAAATGGTAAACTCTCTCAGTCGACTTGGATTACCATACAATACCACGGCTGAAAACAGGCGTCTAGCCATTGAACTTGCTGGATTGGTGGTTAATTGGGAAAGGCAAAGGCAAAATGAAATGAAAGTAGTTGCTGATGCTGATGTCCCTGGTCAAAATTCTGATGGGTTTGGTAATTTGTCTGCTGGAGCTGATCCCAAGCGCTCCGTAGATGGGTCTACTTTTTCTGAAGACCCCAGTAAGCGAGTTAAAGTTGAGCCTGGTCTGCAGTCACTTTGTGTCATGTCACCGGGGGGTCCCTCGTCAATCCCTAATATTGAAACTCCGGGGTCTGGTGGCCAGCCTGATGAAGAATTTAAGCCTAATGCAGCTATGGAAGAAATGATAATCAATTTTCTCATAAGGGTGAGTTCTATCTGGCCTGCAATTTCATCTTACTGTTTGTTGAGAATGCAGAGCTGCTTTTAAATTTTTATATGTAAACACAAAATATGCTTGTCACTTTCTTCAGCTGTCAGAAGACTATTGGTGTATCAAATTCCTTTATGATGTTTTATTGTTCTCTTTTTTTTGGGGTTGGAGGGAGGTTTCGACTTGATCAACTCTAATTGGCTGACCTTGATATGTTGCCACTTGACATTCAATGTATGAACTATGAACTATCCATGTTACTGATTTCATGAGTACAAGGTTTGGCTGGCGTGCAGTTTGCTTCATGATAATGTTAGTTACTCCACAATGACCATTTGGCCAGTGTCTCATAAGCCTTATGAGTTGCTGCTATTCTTTGCTGTGGTTGTCTAGTTGATATTAAGAGTGTCGCTGTCTACAGATTAGATCTTATTCTAATTGTGGCACTGCAAAATGTATTGCACATCCATATTGCATATAACTGCATCCTGACGCTTTACTTCTTCAATGTAGGTTGCTTTAGTAATAGAGCCCAAGGACAAGGAAGCAAGCAGTATGTACAAACAAGCTTTAGATCTCCTTTCACAAGCTTTGGAAGTTTGGCCAAATGCCAATGTCAAATTTAACTATTTAGAGAAGCTGCTGAGTAGTATTCAACCTTCCCAGTCAAAAGATCCTTCCACTGCTCTGGCTCAAGGCTTGGATGTCATGAACAAGGTCTTGGAGAAGCAGCCCCATTTGTTCATCAGAAATAACATCAATCAAATTTCACAAGTATGTCCGAAGCTTTGTTCTTCCATGCTATTTCCCTATAAATCAATTGTAGAGGTTGAGTGACGAACTTTTTGTATTGGAGTGCTTAGATGTTCTTTTCATTTTTTGTTTCTCTTTTCCACATTTCAGATTCTTGAGCCGTGTTTCAAGTACAAAATGTTGGACGCAGGGAAGTCATTATGCAATCTATTCAAGATGGTCTCTATTGCATTTCCATTGGATGCAGCTACGGCGCCCCCAGATGTGAAGATGTTATACTCGAAGGTCGATGAACTGATACAGAAGCATATTAATGCTGTCACTTCTTCCCAGGCATCTGTTGAAGATGGCTCTGCAAATACTATCAGCTTTGTGTTGCTTGTCATTAAAACATTAACCCAAGTGCACAAAAACTTTGTTGATCCCCATATCTTAGTTCGTATTTTGCAAAAATTGGCACGGGATATGGGTTCATCTGTAGGGTCTCATTTAAGACAGGTATGCCTCTCACAGTTTCTTCTGTTCATTTTGACACTTTT
This sequence comes from Eucalyptus guilfoylei, assembly GCA_016097605.1. Lineage (NCBI taxonomy): Eukaryota > Viridiplantae > Streptophyta > Magnoliopsida > Myrtales > Myrtaceae > Eucalyptus > Eucalyptus guilfoylei. The sequence goes on along the minus strand of CM027868.1, from coordinate 29,022,262 downwards.
CTGTACACAATTTCTAGATCTCATATTCCGTGTTGAAGAACTTGTTGTTTTTCCTTCCTGCTGATAATTGTCTTGTGCTGTGATGGCTTCTCTTTGTTTTTAATGATTTCTCATCGAAATTCTGTGAGCCGCTCCTGATGTTGGCTGAGTTATTTACTGGGTATCAACTTGGGATTAGGTTCTTATCTTCCTTTTAAAATATCTGAATCCTAAAATAATTTGATGGGGATGAAATATTTGGTTGTAATTATATAAGGAATAAGTACCCTAAGGTTGAAGATTCCACTGAGGTGGTAAAGTCTTTGATTGGTTGTTGCAGGGCCTGATCATTGTGTTGTTGCGAATACCAACTGTTTGAAGGTTCTTTGTTAATTAGGTGTTAGTTTGTAAGATGTTCCAGAGTCCTGGAATTACATTCTACCTATATCAGATTTGTAGTTGTCATTCTTAAATGTTTGAGAGAGTTATTCCTCGTGTAGGTGAAAGTGCACCATGTTTTAAGGCTTGTTTTGCTGATATTACTACAATTGTCTTCATTCTTGTGCAATGTATAAAAATGGGCTTCCACTTAGGATTTGTTGCTTTGCGACAGCTCTCTCAATGCGGCTGTCAGATTCTCTGATTTTAAATGAGGCAAATTCCTTGCTGTTTTGGGTTTTTCCTTTGTTTTGATATTTTTGGAGTCATGTCTCTTCTTTACATGTTTTTCTTTACAGGGTCAGAGGACCGATGCAGATTCTGCCGTTACTTCTTCACGCCAAGGTGCTGATGTTGGGGCCGTTGTAACAAATCTGAAGTCTGTTTTGAAACTTATTAATGAAAGGGTCATGCTTGTTCCTGAGTGCAAACGATCGATAATTCAGACATTGAATAATTTACTGTCAGAGAAAGGTGCTGATCCGAGTGTGCTACTTGGTATACTTGATGTAATCAAGGGGTGGATTGAGGATGACTTCAGCAAGCCTGGTGCAACTGCTTCATCATGTGCTTTTCTCTCCCCAAAAGAAATAGTTAATTTCCTTCAGAAGCTCTCTCAGGTCGATAAGCACAACTTTCCCCCCAGTGCCTTAGAAGAGTGGGATAGTAAATATCTTCAACTTCTTTATGGAATCTGTTCTGATGAGACAAAGTAAGTCGCATATTTGGTGGTCAGTTCTACTTTTCTGTGGTTGGCATCTAACATGGGATATATTCATTGCAGGTTTCCACTCCCCCTACGGCAGGAGGTGTTTCAGAAGGTAGAAAGACAATACATGCTTGGCCTAAGAGCAACAGATCCTGAAATGAGGAATAAGTTCTTTTCCCTTTATAATGCATCTCTTGTAAAAACATTGTTTGCAAGGTTGCAATACATTATCCAGTTGCAGGACTGGGAAGCTTTGGGTGATGTCTTCTGGCTCAAACAAGGGCTTGATCTTCTTCTGGCAGTATTAGTAGTGGATAAACCCATTACACTTGCTTCAAATTCTGCCAGGGTGCCAGCACTCGTGTCTTCAGGTTCTTCTGATGGTTCACTTCCACAGGCACAGGTTATTGATCAGCCAGAGGGCCCTGATGAAGCTCCTCTAACATTTGAAGGCCTTGTTCTCAAGCATGCAAAGTTTCTCAATGATATGAGCAAACTTCAGGTTCTTATTTCCTTTTTCTTTATGAATAAAAGTCGTTGCCATAGAGCTGCTTCCTTTGATTTAATGCTCATAAAATTATATATTGTTGCTGAAGACATGGCAAGTGTATATGTACATCAGCAGTTGAGTTCACTTTGTAATGCTTCTTCCCACTTTCCCTGGTTATTCAATTTTTGTGGTTTAATTGACTGCGGCATCACCATCATGAGAGTGGTTGTATGCACTTATAATTTCATACGTTCTAGATACTGTGTGGCAAGTTCTCTCAATGCATCCATTTGTATTTACAGAAAAATCAATTAGAATATTTTTTGCACCATTACCTTGGAAAATTTTCTTTATTTGTTATTCTTTTGTTCGGATTGTAGTATTTTTCAATCACTATCTTCAAAACTATCAGTATTTATTAAACATTGTATGTTAAGGTTGGCTTTTTCATTTTTGCAGGTGGCTGATCTGCTTGTGCCTCTTAGAGAGCTAGCCCACACTGATGCCAATGTTGCATACCATTTGTGGGTGCTGGTGTTTCCGATTGTCTGGGTCACCTTGCTCAAGGATGAACAGATAGCACTGGCTAAACCAATGATTACTCTACTCTCGAAGGATTATCATAAAAAGCAGCAAGCAAACAGACCAAATGTTGTGCAAGCACTTTTGGAGGGTCTTCAGTTAAGCCACCCTCAACCTCGCATGCCTAGTGAGCTAATAAAATATATTGGAAAAACATATAATGCATGGCATATTGCATTGGCTCTGCTTGAAAGTCATGTTGTGTTGTTCATGAATGAGACAAAATGCTCTGAATCTTTGGCGGAGCTTTATCGATTGCTCAATGAGGAAGATATGAGGTGTGGTTTGTGGAAGAAAAAGTCGGTTACTGCAGAGACCAAGGCAGGGCTATCACTGGTTCAACATGGATATTGGCAGCGTGCTCAAAGCCTGTTTTATCAAGCAATGGTTAAGGCTACTCAAGGTACTTACAATAACACAGTACCAAAGGCAGAAATGTGCCTCTGGGAAGAGCAATGGCTTTACTGTGGTACCCAGCTTAGTCAGTGGGATGCATTGGTGGACTTTGGCAAGAGTGTTGAGAACTACGACATACTTCTTGACAGTCTTTGGAAGTTACCTGATTGGGCATACTTGAAGGATCAAGTAATTCCTAAAGCGCAAGTTGAGGAAACTCCGAAACTTCGTCTAATTCAAGCATTTTTTGCTCTTCATGAGAAAAATACAAGCGGTGTGCAAGATGCTGAAAACATTGTGGCGAAGGGGGTTGATCTTGCATTAGAGCAGTGGTGGCAGTTGCCTGAAATGTCTGTTCATGCAAGGATTCCTCTTCTTCAGCAATTTCAGCAGCTAGTTGAAGTTCAGGAGTCTGCCAGAATTTATGTGGACATTGCTAATGGAAACAAGCATCCTGGAAATTCTGCTGTTGGAGCACATGGTAATATGTATGCGGATTTGAAAGACATTTTGGAGACCTGGAGACTACGAACACCGAATGAATGGGATAACATGTCTATTTGGTATGACCTGCTTCAGTGGAGGAATGAAATGTATAATGTTGTAATAGATGCATTTAAGGATTTTGGCACCACAAATTCTCAACTCCATCACCTTGGCTATCGTGACAAAGCATGGAATGTCAATAAACTAGCTCACATAGCTCGTAAGCAAGGACTTTATGATGTTTGCGTCAATGTAATACTTGACAAGATGTATGGCCATTCAACCATGGAAGTTCAGGTATGTACCAGTCTCATGAAGTAGCAAACAACTTGCCTTTTTTTCCCCTCTCGCAGTGATGGTAACTCGTACCTCACAATTTTGTAGCTGTTGGCTCTTGAAACATCTTAATCTTTCCAGGAGCTAGATCAATGGTTTTATAGACGCCCCCACCACTCCCCCCCCCCCCCCCCCCAATATGTGTATGTATATAAAATTGTATATTGTGAGCTGGTGATTCTCTGCAGTTTGTCATACAGAATCTCATTTTCTGCTTCTGTCCTCACCATTGAAATGAAGCTAACAGATAATATCTGTGGTAAATGTTATCTTTTCAGGAGGCATTTGTTAAGATAAGAGAACAGGCAAAAGCTTATCTGGAGATGAGGGGAGAGCTCACTAGTGGTCTTAATTTGATAAACAGTACCAATCTGGAGTATTTTTCTCCAAAACATAAAGCTGAAATCTTTCGTCTCAAGGGAGATTTTATGTTAAAGCTAAATGATTCTGAAGGTGCTAACATTGCATATTCCAATGCCATCACCCTCTTCAAAAATCTGCCCAAAGGATGGATAAGTTGGGGAAATTATTGTGACATGGTATTAATCCTTCTGTTTCTTTTGCATGCCTTATTATGCTCACAGCTTGGAACAGTGGTGACCTAGCATCTACTTTTACAGGCTTACAAAGAGACTCATGATGAAATCTGGCTTGAGTATGCAGTCAGTTGCTTTCTTCAGGGTATCAGGTTTGGTGTGTCCAACTCTCGAAGTCATTTGGCTCGTGTTTTATTTCTCCTTAGTTTTGACACTGCCAATGAGCCTGTCGGTAGGGCATTTGATAAGTATTTGGACCAAATTCCCCATTGGGTTTGGCTTTCATGGATTCCACAGCTGCTACTCTCCTTGCAGAGGACAGAAGCACCTCATTGCAAACTTGTCTTGCTAAAGATTGCCACAGTCTATCCACAGGTTAATATTGCTTTTTATCATAAATGTGTGGATGTACTGTTTTAGATCATCATTAACCTTGTTTTTTTTATCTCAGGCTCTTTACTACTGGCTTCGTACATATTTACTGGAGAGGCGCGATGTGGCCAATAAATCTGAACTAAGTCGAATGGCAATACAAAGAATGCAGCAAAATGCCTCTGGGGCTAGTGCTGGTTCTCTTGGTTTGGTTGATGGACATGCTCGGGTTCAGAGCCATGGTGGGAGTACCTTAGCCTCAGAAAATCAAGTCCATCAAGGTCCTCAATCAAGTGGAGTTGGACCTCATGAAGGTGGAAATCATCCACAAGAATCTGAAAGATCTGCAGTAAATGAAAGCAGCATTCACATTGGAAACGACCAACCTATGCACCAAGGTTCTTCAAACATAAATGATGGTAGTCAGACTGCTTTCAGGCGTAACAGTACTTTGGGTTTGGTAGCTTCTGCTGCCAGTGCATTTGATGCTGCAAAAGACATAATGGAGGCTCTTAGAAGCAAGCACACTAATCTTGCCAGTGAGCTTGAGGTGATGCCTTTTTTTGACATATCTATATCTCTCTGGTTACGTGCTAGAATGCAAATGTTGAATCTTATGGTGCTCAAGCTGGAGGATGGACTTAGATTAGTGCTTTAGCTTCTCAGCTAGGTCCTTTCAAATTAGAAGAGTGCCCCTAATCTGTCTGATGACGTTGCTGTTATTACTAGTTTATCAAACAATAGTTGGTCTACATTGACTTCACATTTTGAACGCAGTGGGTTGCTTTCTGATGAAGTTTTTGTCTTTGGGTACAGATTCTGCTTACAGAGATTGGTTCAAGGTTCGTTACTTTGCCAGAAGAGAGGCTACTTGCTGTGGTTAATGCACTGCTCCATCGCTGCTACAAGTATCCAACCGCCACTACTGCTGAGGTTCCCCAGTCACTCAAGAAGGAGCTTTCTGGAGTATGCAGGGCTTGCTTTTCAGCTGATGCTGTGAATAAGCATGTTGAATTTGTGAGAGAGTACAAGCAAGAATTTGAGCGGGACCTTGATCCAGAAAGCACAGCTACTTTCCCATCGACCCTCGCGGAATTGACTGAGCGTCTGAAACATTGGAAAAACGTTCTCCAGAGCAATGTTGAGGATAGGTTTCCGGCTGTCTTGAAATTGGAAGAAGAAAGCAGGGTCTTGCGCGATTTCCATGTCGTTGATGTTGAGGTTCCGGGGCAGTATTTCAGTGATCAGGTAAATCCCAAATGTATCAGCTTGGTGTATACTTTCTCAAACGAGAACAGCACTCCGTTGTAGAAGCTCGCTTAGTAGAATGATCTCTATTCATGATCCCTAATGCTTGATCGTGTCTGTCTCCACTATTTTTAAGCTGTTGTGTGCTACACTTTTAAATTCTGTATTGCAGGAAATTGCTCCTGATCACACCGTCAAGTTAGACAGAGTTGGAGCTGATATTCCGACTGTGCGAAGGCATGGAAGCAGTTTCCGGCGTTTGACTTTGATTGGGTCCGATGGCTCACAAAGGCATTTTATTGTTCAGACATCTTTAACTCCTAATGCTAGAAGTGATGAGCGCATTCTTCAGCTTTTCCGCGTGATGAACCAGATGTTTGATAAGCATAAGGAGTCAAGAAGACGCCACATATACATTCACACGCCCATCATCATTCCTGTCTGGTCCCAGGTGAGGACACTACTTTCCGGAGATGTCACTTGTTTGTTCTTTTCCATACCCTTGTGCGTGTCATGCAGAAAGGAAATTTTTGCACGCCTTAGATTTTCACCTTTGTATCTCCTGGAATTTTACATCATCCATGTCCTAAATCTAAAAACTTACTAATCAATTTCTCTCTGTCGTGGTGGTTCAGTTCTTGTCCACATAAATCAGTGGAAAATATTGATTCTGACCGATTAACTGCCTGAACAGGTCCGAATGGTAGAAGATGATTTGATGTATAACACCTTTCTTGAGGTTTATGAGAACCATTGTGCAAGGAATGACAGAGAAGCTGATCTCCCTATTACCTATTTCAAAGAGCAGTTAAACCAAGCGATATCTGGCCAAGTATCTCCAGAAGCTGTTGTAGATCTGCGACTTCAGGCTTATAATGATATAATGAAAAATGTTGTAAATGACAACATCTTTTCTCAGTACATGTACAAAACTCTGCTGAATGGCAATCATATATGGGCATTCAAAAAGCAATTTGCCGTCCAGCTGGCCCTTTCAAGTTTCATGTCCTTCATGCTACAAATTGGGGGGAGGTCTCCCAATAAGATTCTGTTTGCTAAAAACACGGGGAAAATATTTCAGACTGATTTTCATCCAGCCTACGATGCAAATGGGATGATCGACTTCAGTGAGCCTGTGCCTTTCCGTTTGACGAGGAATATGCAGGCCTTCTTCTCCAACTTTGGCGTTGAAGGTCTCATCGTTTCGGCAATGTGCGCTGCGGCGCAGGCTGTGATATCACCTAAGGTGAGTTTTAATTGAATAGTGGATGGTGATTTATGTTGGAGGCTCCATGTTTGACTTAGCCATGTAATATTTTGCAGCAAACTCAGCACTTGTGGCATCAATTAGCAATGTTCTTCCGCGATGAGCTGCTGTCTTGGTCTTGGAGAAGACCCCTGGGCATACCCCTGGCATCGATTGCTGCCGGTGGTAGCTTCAACCCAATTGAGTTTAAACTCAAGGTCACTACCAATGTTGAGAATGTTATTAACCGGATCAATGGAATTGCGCCACAGTCGTACTCTGAAGAGGTAACTATTTGGCCAGCAACGTAAAATAAAGAGATAATATGTATCTTTTGGCTGATCATTTGATTCGAATTTGGCATCTACAATGTTCTGGCAATGATCATGACCCGTTTCCTCCGTGTTCCACTTTCAGGATGAGAATCCAATGGATCCACCACAATCGGTGCAAAGGGGTGTCACCGAACTGGTCGAAGCTGCCTTGACTCCGAGGAACTTGTGTATGATGGATCCAACGTGGCATCCGTGGTTTTGAGTTGTAGCTAACATAATGGAGAAACTAAGACTGTACATCAACCATAGGGGCAGAGGCGATTAGCAATATAGGCTGTAAATTATGTTGTACAGATAGTGTTGATCAGAATGCACAATCCTTGTAGCCGAGGTTTGATATTAATGTTTGATAACATTATGAGCTCTAATTTGATAATGCAAAGTCGTGGATGGGGGTAGGGATGTTTTTGACTCTTTTTTTGGTAGAAGAATGATACTATCATAATGCTCGTGGGACGTTCATTTTAATGTTAAATTTTTCGTTGGGTCATCGAAGTGCCATTTTTGTGAATAAAACAATCATTTAAGTGTCGATTTGGGACGTTGGAAATCTACTGTAACCAAATTTTATCATTTTTTGGGACTCGGTTGTTCAATGCTCATGACCTAAAAAACCAAAACACAAGTACTGGAAGATTGATGAACGAAGAATGTGAAAATGCTGAAGTAGGAAATCAGCAAAACAATAATCAAGAGTTGTTGCCATTTGTTCCCAGCAAAAATCGAACAAACAAATTCTCCCAGTGATTTTATCGAAAAAGTCACGTAAGAATTTTTCTTCCGAAATTCTTACATTTCACGTAAGACTTCCCATTTTTCACATTTTGCATATAATTCCAGTTTTTGGATTTCAAATTTTATTTTGGTATTATCTTGCGGGAAATCTATGACGACATTGGATTAAACAGATTAAACAGGTTCATCATTCGTAAGGAAACATAACAAAATTTCGATTGATTTATTCAAAGAAACAATAGTTTCTGGACATCACCACCACCACATATTTCCTCACACTTTTCATCTACTTGATGAAATAACCAGTAAACATCGTCATCCAACCAATTCTTCCCAAGAGAAAAAAGAAAAACCAGTAAAAACGGCAAAAGGGTGTGTGTCTGTCTGTGTGTCAAATCACCACTCTATCAATCTGCATTTTCTTCCTCAGCAAAACGCATGTGCTTTCCTCTCGGTGTCGGCAGTCCCTTCAACCGCACGATGCCCGGCGAAACATCGCCCTTGCAGCCGCTTCCCTCTTCTTCTTCTCCGACGATTTCATCGTCGCTGTTGTAGACAAACCTGGTGTGACTTCCTGCGAATTCCGGCATCTTCTCGCCGTTCACCCACATTTTGCTCATTCCTTGACACAGTTCATCCACCAGAGATCCATGTTCTTCTTCACATTCGTCTTCCTCCGCCGCCTCCTCCTCCTCCTCGTCCTCCTCTCCTCCTTCTTCTTCGATGAGTGCTTCCTCATCATCTTCATCTTCGCCATGGGCGCTTGCATTGACCTGAATGGACCAAACAGAGGCACTGTCATCGTCTGCTGCGGTCGATGACTTCTCTTTGGATCCACTCTCTCCTTCTGGTCCTCCTAGGCAGGTGAGCACAGACGTGCATTCAGACGAGTCAGAAAGTTCGGATTTCTCAGAGAAATCCGACAGCAGAGACCGAGTTATGATGCTCTTTTGCGACTCAAGACTCTCTTGCTCCTTTCCATCAAAGATGTCACTTACCACCTGCTGAATGCATCAATAAGGAGCCCAATAAGCCAAGTGTGAGGAGTCACAATCTTAATACTCCAACAACAATACAAATCAACATAAACTTGAATAATTATAATCAGACCTGAGAAATTAGCTGCTCTTCAACATTGACCAAAGCAATCGAGGACACCAAGCCACTGTTCATGCTTCCATCATCTGATAGACTCAGCACCTGCGGCGTGTTCGCCGGAGTTGGCGCAAGAAGCCCCACTGGGGAGTTGTTAACCAACCCTTGAAGGCGAACCAAAGGCCTGTTTTCCATACAAGCCCTCGAAAGCACGGCCTCCTCCTCTACTTTCTGCAGTAGGATCTTGACTTGACCCCTCAACAGCGCCTCCCCGGAGCCAGGGGTGCTCTTGGCTCTGTTGCTCCTCTTATTCGCAATCGACGAAGACGGGGTCCGCAAGCTGTTCCCAGCCGCGACCCCGACGATGGGAGAATCATTGGTTATGTCGAAGAGCGCGGACCGATCTTGCTGCTGCTGCTGCTTCCCATTAGTCCTCTGCCTCAAATCAGAATCTTCCAACTTCCCTGAAATTTCATCGAACTCTTATCATCACGACCGGTCTCAAAACACAAAACCACGATTCTAATCACAACGGAACAACACCCACGATTCTAATCACGACAGAAACGACGACGCCATACAAGATACCGTAAACTTTCGATTTTGAAGCGAGAAGAGAGAGAAAGAGAGAGAGAGAGAGAGACTCACTCATTGGAAGGTTCTTGCTGTTGCTGGAGGCGGTTTGAGACCTCGTGACTCTCCTGTTCGACGAAGGGGTCTCCATTGAAGTCGCGCCGAAGAAGCTTCGAATCAAGAACGAATGCGAACGAATGCGAACGAATGCGAACGAATGAGAGAGAGAGAGAGAGAGAGAGAGAGAGAGGATGTGAGGAGAGCGAAAGGTGAGAGGGTTTAAAAAGGAAGAGGGGGAACGGCGTTTTCAGAAGGTATTAGGTGACCGTTAGAGCGTATGCCCACTTCCTGTACCCAAAAAAAAACAAAAACAAAAACTAGCCGTTGGGCTTTCCATCGTTTTTTTTTTTGAACGTATCCCTCCCCCGAGGGGCCGTGTCGGCCAATTGGACTCCGCCGCGTGTCCTCCACTGCTAAATCTGGACAGGGAAAAAGAAAAATTTCCAAAGAGGGGAAATAAAAGCCTTTTACGGATGATTCTATGGATTTTTATCATCACAATCATTGGCTTTGGAAAAAAATTCTCTGTTTTTTTTTTCTCATCGTACATTTGATGGTTTTGTTATCACAAATAATGATGTGACAATCTTTTTCTACCGTTAGAAAACGAGATACAACTTTCTACACCGAAAGCATTTCATCATACCCCTTTTTTTTTCATTTTTTTATTCGATATTTAAGTTTTTCAAATGAATATCGACAATAATGTAGGGTGATTAAATTATCATGATCTCTCAAGCCATGTGAAGTTTTCATTATAATAGACGATCATGCGACCAATGTAATAACTGAAATTTTTTCATATTGATGGAATATAATCTAAGATACAACTTACTCCATGAGTTTTCCAATCCTTACCCACATATTCTCAATGGTTTGGACTTCAGATGAGAGCTCAAAGGTCACCCCATGAAAGAGGAAAAATAATATGACAGATCCTCAGAGTTTTCACGGACATTATTAAGATTAAAAAATACAAAAAATTAAATAAAATCATGGTTGGAATTTGTAGAATTCTGTCGTAGTTTCAGTATAAGCCCCCGATCAGAAAGAAGATATATTGATTTAAATATTAAGTGGGTCCATACGCACGGTAACTTATATTACAAACCTAATAAAATGATGTAAATTGCAATTTCCCATAAATTAGTTTGATAAGCTCGAGAATTCTTGGAAGGGATCAAACATGACATGTTCATAGGTTTAAAGAAAATAAAAATGGCAAGGAGTCGTTCAGTTTTATTACGTGTGTTTTCAAAATTTTGAAATTCATTCTATGAAATAAGCAACTTGCTCAAATTATGTAATTCTTCCATTAAATGTTCTCCCTTTTCCTTTAACTCTAGAAATCTGAAATCACACTTAGAGCTGCATCCGACGTCCATTTTAAATGAATAATCTGACTTCATTCTCGAATTGCCCCGCTTATTTCATATGGAATCATCGACCATCGTTGCACAATTCCTTACTCGGAAGATCTTAATTAAGAAAATTATCTATCATTTATGCATATCGGGCCGTTTTCTTTTGAATTTATTGAATTTTGTGGTCGAATTGAGTATATATCTATGTATGGATTTGCTTATATTATTGAAATAACTCATTTTTACGCCTCAAGAGATATTGGTAATTCGCTGTAGTCGAATTTATCGATGAAATTGACACTGAAAAATCATTACAAGAAACCCCACAAGAGAAGTCGATACAATTTTGTTAGCCAGCAGCAAGAGAAATGAAACATCAGAAATTGAGGAATTCATGGAACGAATAGATTTGATTTTCAAGGGCATTTGTGAATGAGGTTGTGGGTGGTGAGATTCGCGTAGCAAGGACAGGTTTCTCGGTTCCCAGCCGTGCCGGGGGGCACGCAGTTGCACTTGGCGCAGCAACTCCCGCACGCTCTCTTGCACAGGTTCGGCCTCGACGACAACTTGCACCTCGCTTCGCAAGCTGCTCCACAATCTATGGGCTGGAGTGAAGGAGCGGGTGCTCCAGTTTTATCCATCTGCAACCGAGAAGCATTCATTTGTTGACCATCAGGTAGAAAATATGATCTACGTAAGAGAATAAATTTTTTTTTTTTTTTTTTTTTTTGTGATTGTGGTGCTGAACATTTAAATAATGAATCTTATGTCTTCAAGTATATAGTAAGAAATACTTGTAATTACCGTCTTCTGAGCTTCTACAACATGGAGGAGCAAAAGCGAGAGCAGAATCAGCGAGGCGACGCAAGACTTTCTGAAGGCCATGGCAAGGATTGACGAGAAGAAGCTAATGAAATCAAATAAACGACAAGTATTTGTATCGAAATGGTTCGAAAGGAATGGTATTTCGACAAGGGTTTTGCCAAAGTAGCTGGGAGGGAGGGAGAGAGAGAGAGAGAGAGAGAGAGAGAGAGAACGAGCGAGCTGTAACAAGTGATGAATTGCAAGAAAGAGTTTGAGCTCTGAGGCAGTTTTATAGTGAAGAAAGCAAGGATGGTATTGGTGGGAGTGGCTGGTGAAGGCACTTCCGCAGACAAGCAACGTTGTATCTGAGTTTGCATGCACTAGTTGTTCGTAATGAAAAGAATATTCAAACTGAGAAGCACACGGCGAAGGTTCTCGATGCCAGACCGATCCAGCGAACGCGAAGGTCAACTTGCCCTGGGAAACTTTACAGACATTTATGATAATGGATTAATGCACTGAAGATATGACACAATCTTTCCTAAACTGTAAATACAGATTGGAGTAAACACCTAATAAGAGAGAAAGAAAAGTCCTGATTGAAGTGGTAAAGAAAAATTGTATTTACCAGGCTCTGACTTTGAAGACAGCCGGCATCTTTCAAGGTGCAAGCTGTTGGTCAAAAGAAAGTCAGAAGAAAATGATAGAAAAAGGAAAGCAAAGTTGGACTTGTCATCTTGGTGACTTTGGATTGAGAGAAAGGAAAGGACCGTCGGTGGCACTTCAAGAGGCGGTAGAACGCCTGTAAATAAGGCTCAGCGTGAAGGATATAAATATAAGTCACCAGATGCAAAGGCGATCTTCAAGAGAGGAGACAATGCAGCCCAAGTAGCCATTGAGAAAATTGCTCTCCATAAAGGGTATGCAATCTTATTGGTTCCACTCAGAAATCGAACCGAACCACCCTAAAAAAATAGGTCCAGTTCCCCGATCCAGATTTTTGGAATTGATGAGAAAGTTCGGTTTCCGGTTCCAAGTGAAGACCCAACTAGGAAATAGACTGACCAGACCAATTTTGGAATTGATTTTATAAAATTCTAAAAAGTAAAAACCGTAGTTTCTTTGCTTCTCACCTCTAGGTTGAGGTTTAATATAAATTTATTTAACTATGTTATTTGTTTTCTTTTCGAGTAGTTAGAATTTAGAGTAATATTTTTATGGGTGAATGAGAGATGAAGTTTTGTAATTTATGGTTTATGTTACGTGTTTAAACTTTTTATTGTTTATAATTGTATGTGGCTTCATTTTCATCTTATGGATTGTTGCTTTTGGCAAATAGGGATATATGTTGTTCATCTTTTACTTTGACTCATTTTATTACAAATATTATTTTTCTGTAAAAAATGAAATAAAAAAAAAAGAACAAAAGAAAAATAGGTTCTTGGGTAGATCTTGGAACCGGATTAGAAAAACAAGATAGGTTCCAAGTTCTAAAAACTAGGAACTGATTATAACAAGGTAGGTTCTAGATTCCAAGTCTGGAAACTACCCCTTTGGAACTGACCATCCCTATTCTCTATGAGTAAGAGATAAACAAAATTATAGTGAGAGCATGTCTCCATATAAGCAAGTGTTGCTTTGAGTGTTTTGAGTATGGTGAGAGAAAATAGATTGTAATAGCCATGTCAGATTATATTTGAGTATTATACTTGTACTGTAGTTTGGTATAACGAGTGTTTCTCGAGTTGTCTATTATTATATTACTACCACAACGCTTTCGCATACCCTATAAGTGGTATTAGAGATGTATTTGTGAATACTCTACAATTGGTATCATAGCAAGGTTTTGAACCCAACACCCCAGCCCTCTCCTGTGAAACTGTGGATTTTATGGTCTTGGGATTTGCACAGCAGGTCACGAATTCATTGCGGGCCTAGTTTGGGGATTGAAGGTGATATGAGATAGCCGGAGGGCTTAAATCGAATAGTAAGTATTTACTGTCTACAGAAGCTAAGGGAATTTATATGATCAGCTACTGTCTTACTATCAACATGAAAAAACAAATATGGAGAAACCGGTTTTGAAAGTCAATTATCTTCCTGGTTTAAGTCTTGGTTGACATGTTTTGCACTATGGGCTTGGTGTATCGTCTTTCTTCGTGGTTGAGTGAGGGAGATGATGGTGATGGGATCTTTCTATTCCTGCCAAAAGGTTTCTAGGCAAGCGATATCAATGTTTTCACACGTCTCTCAGTCTCTTCTTATCAATGAAAGTACTGGTAATACTACTTTACCACTCTAATCGTACCTAAGGAAACAACATAACGGATCTTGAGTCACAACAAGCATTCACTGACTACGTGAACCTTGACATGGATGTTTCCATAGAGAGTATCAAGTTCCTGCATCCATTACCCGTTTTGGCATTTGATCAAGTAGTCAAGTGTGCGGCCATACCCATATATGGATGGAGCCCCTTTACTCCTCATGAAACAAGTGAGGCAAGAACTTTTGCAAAAGGCTTTTATCATGCTATGGATTCCCGCAGGCTAGTGAATCGAAACATTCATAGGAGGGGGTGGACTTTTGTGAAATTAATAGTATTGTACTCATGGAAAGGTGGATTCACATCAAGAAATTTGCTTAGCCCTTTAGATGGAGAATCAGTCGTCCGAGATTTGCCCCTCTTTATCCTCAGGAGAATGTCAAGCTCATAAGTCAAAGAACATGTTGGTGTTGCTTCCAGTGGTGCCGCGCAATATGCTCGTAGTAAAACAAAACCACTCGAAAGCCATAGCACTTTTCAAGATAGGCAAATATGCAAAACACTGAATAAAACCGAGAATGAGAATAAAGCTGATTTGGTGATTGCGGACTTGAGATTCAATAAGATTTTGCAATCAGCCAAAAGGGAGATCTCCATGTATAGAGACTGGTCATCTAGGGCTTTGTAGCTGTGAAGTGAAATGGTGAAGTCTTCAGTGTCCCTCAAAGGTTTCCGATATTCCAATAGATAGGTTGGAAGATATAGATCGGAAGATATCAGAATGCTGATGTTGGCACCTCGAAGGCTTATACCATATTTACCAAGAAAAATGGAACCCTCAAGCAATTTGGCGAATTCCTTGATACCCCTCAGAGGCTTCCAATAGTCCTTCTGACGCGTTGAAACATTGGTTGCTGATGAGGGATATTGAAGGCTTACTCCATGTAAGGATCGTTTCGAATTGACTTTAGTCCATCATGTTCGTGACAGAACGTAAAACAACTGAACCCTCGAGTCTCAACTCTCTGGAGCTGATGGCCAGGTATGTTGGGCGTCAATTCTAATGGCATTGCTGCAAGTGCATTCTCCTTCATCATCACCACGCAGAGCATTGTTCTCTCGAGGATTCAAGCTAGTGTCATGATGACTCGAAATTTACTACTTTGATGGAACAGGAACACGAAATAGCCATGTTGAAGTTGAAGTTGAATGAGATCTTTCATCTTGAAGAACACATCGTCTCTTTTTAAACGAAACTTACAACTTTTTCTCATATTCCAAGAATGGCGTTGATGAGTAGTTTAATACCTATACGTTCTTTTGGAAAAGAGAACTCCTACCGTAGTATGTATTTCACACTACATGCACTTAGCGATCAAATATGGACATGATCCATGAGTAAACTCTTTTGACTAAAACTTCTTCCCTTCGTGACTTTTTGACTATGTCACAATGTGAGGAGTTGATGTTAGCTACTTTAGCTTGTTATCTATGGCCATGTGAGACTTGGTACGAAGGGACAATTCTAGGAAAGCGATCAAGTCTAAACTAAGTGATATGAAGACAGAACGAACATTATCTGATAATACATTCATGTTTTATACCCATTGTCGATAGGTTGTGTCGCTTCTTATGCTATGTAACAAACCATGAGTAAATGGTTACAATGAGATTAAGTATAGCTCTTTTTATTTTGAAAAATGTCACGTCAGCGTCGACTTACCAAAATTGGCCAGATAGACTGAATCGACACAAATACAAAAGATTTAGGATTCAATTAACCAAAAAGAAAAGTTTAAGATTGAATTGACACAATTACAATAGATTTATGATATATTTGGTAGTTGAATTACGAATACACCAACGCATGGATTTATTTATATTGTCGAAGTAATTCATTTTTACTCTCCAAGAGAATTGGTCGTTCATCATAGCTGAATTTATTGATGAAATTGACACTAAAAAATCATTACAAGAAACCCCACCAGAGAAGTCGATACAATTTTGCTAGCAAGCAGCAAGAGAAATGAAACATCATAAATAGATGAATTCATTGAACAAATAGATTTTTTTTTTTTTTTTTCTTTTTCAAGGGCATTTGGGAATGAGGCTGCGGGTGGTGAGATTCGCATAGCAAGGACAGGCTTCTCGGTTCCCGGCCGTGCCGGGGGGCACGCAGTTGCACTTGGCGCAGCAACTCCCGCATGCTCGCTTGCACAGGTTCGGCCTCGACGAGAGCTTGCACCTCGCTGCGCAAGCTGCTCCACAATCTATGGGCTGGAGTGAAGGAGCAGGTGCTCCAGTTTTATTCATCTGCAACCGAGAAGCATTTATTTGTTGATCATCAGCAGAAAATATGATCTACGTAAAGAGAATAATTGGTTCTTTTTTGTGATTCTGGTGCTCAACATTTAAATAATGAATCCTATGTCTTCAAGTATTTAGTAAGAAATAAATACCATCTCCTGAGCTTCTACAACATGGAGGAGCAAAAGCAAGAGCAGAATCAGCGAGGCGATGCAAGACTTCCTGAAGGCCATGGCGAGGATTGACGAGAAGAAGCTAATGAAATCAAATAAACGGCCGGTAATTGTATTGAAACGGTTCGAAAGGAATAGTATTTCGACAAGGGTTTTGCCAAAGTAGCTGGGAGAGGGAGAGAGCGAGCGAGCTGTCAGCAGTGATGAATTGCAAGAAAGAGTGTGAGCTTTGAGGCAGTTTTATAGTGAAGGAAAGCAATGATGGTGATGGTGGGAGTGGCTGGTGAAGGCGCTTTCGCAGACAAGCAACGTTGTATCTGAGTTTGCATGCACTAGTCGACCGTAAAGAAAAGAATATTCAAACTGAGAAGCACAGGGCGAAGATTCTCAATGCCAGATTGATCCAGCGCACACGAAGCTCAACTTGCCCTGGGAAACTTCAGACATTTATATATTGGAGTAATGCACTGAAGATACGACACAATTTTTCTTAACGTGTATATACAGATTGGAGTAAACACCTAATAAGGGAGAAAGAAAAGTCCTAATTGGAGTGGTAAAGAAAAATTAAATTTACCCAGGCTCTGACTTTGAAGATAGCCGGAATCTTTCAAGGTGCAAGCTGTTGGTCAAAAGAAAGTCGGAAGAAAATGATAGAAAAAGGAAAGCAAAGTTCCACTTGTCAACCGGTGACTTTGGATTGAGAGAGAGAAAAGTGACGTGACGGCAACTTCGCTTTTGCGTTGAAGTCGGTGGGACTTCAAGAGGCGGTAGACCACCTGTAAAAAGGCTTAGCGTGAAGGACATAAAGATAAGTCACCAGATGCAAAGGTGAGCTCCAAGAGAGAAGAGACAATGTAGCCCAAGTAGACATAGAGAGAATCGCTCTCTATTAACGGTATGCAATCTGACCATTTCCACCCGGGAAGCAGACTGAACCATCCTATAAAAATAGGTCCAGTTCCCGGATCCAGATTTTTGGAACCAATGAGAATGTTTGGCTTCCGGTTCCAAGTGAAGATCCACGTAGGAATTGGACCGACTAGACCGATTTTGGAACTGATTTCATAAAATTTTAAAATGTAAAAACCCTAGTTTTTTGTTTCTAACCTCTAAGCTGAGGTTTAATATAAATTTATTTAACTGTGTTATTTTATTTGTTTTCAAGTGTTAGAATTTAGGGCAATATGAATGAGGGATGAAGTTTTATAATTTATGATTTATGTTATGTGTTTGAACTTTTTATTATTTATAATTATATGTGACTTTTTGTTCATCTTATGGATTGTTGCTTTTGGCGGATAGGGATTTATGTTGTTCATCTTTTACTTTGACTCATTTTATTACTCATATTATTTTGCTATAAAAAAAGAAATGAGAAAAAAGAACAAAAGAAAAATTGGTTCTTGAGTAGACCTTGGAACTAGACTGAAAAAGCAGGATACGTTTCAGGTTTCAAAAACAGGGAACCGATTCTAATAGGGTAGGTTCTAGGTTCCAAGTTTGAAACCAACCACCCCTACTCTCAATGGGTCAGAGATAAACATAATTATAGTGAGAGCGTGTCTCTATATAAGCAAGTATTGCTTTGAGTGTCTTGAGTGTGGTAAGAGAAAGTAGATTATAATAGTTGTGTCAAGTAATATTTGATTGTTATACTTGTACTACAGTTTGGTATAATCAATGTATCTCGAGTTGTCTATTATCATATTACAACCACAACACTTCCGCATACCTTATAAGTAGTATTAGAGATGTATCTATAAATACTCTACAATCCTACGAATTGTGGATTTTATGGTCTTGGGATTTGCACGGTGTGTCACGAATTCATTGCAGGCCTAGTTTGGGGATTGAAGGTGATACGAGATAGCCGGAGGGCTTAAATTGATTAGTAAGTATATACTACAGAAGCGGAGGGAGTTTATGCGATCAGCTAATGTCTTACTATCGACATGATAAAACAAATATGGAGAAACCGGTTTTGAAAGTCACTTATTTTTTGGGAAAATTGTTCAAAAAGTCCTAAACCTATTACATTTTTGCCAATTTAGTCATAAACCTTTTAATTTTACCAATTGAGTCCTAAACATTTTCACTTCTTGCCGATTCAGTCCATTCGGCCAATTTTGGCCGGAAAATGCTGACGTGGACGCCGGCGATGTCACGTAGGATTGTCGGCGTTGACGTGAACAACTTTTAATAATATTTTCATATTTTTTTGAATTATTATCATTATTTTTCTGTTTTTTCCCTTTTTCTTCTTTTCTTTCTTTATTTTTTTTGGCTGTTGTGCGATAGGAGAATGGAAACCATCGAAACTTTCACTCCTGATTGCCATTAACGCCCACCTTTGTTCGCCTCCGCAGAACCCCCCCTCGCCGCCTCACCTCGCCGTCGTCATCCGCGCCGGCGTGCTCGCGTCGCGCCGTGCGATCGCATTGCGCGTCCAATCTTCCCCTCCCCCCACCCCCGTGCCTGCTTCGATGACCTAATCGGGGCCTCGCCACCGCTTCTCGCCGTAGCAGCATCGTCGGGCCTCCAGGTCGGAGGCTTCTTCTTCTTCGAGACGAGCAGGGCCGGGGGGAGGGTGGGGGCGTTGTTCTTCAGTTGGCGGGGGGAGAAATGGAGGCGCTGATCGAGCTCTGCGACCTCATCGCGCAGAATCCGATGCAATTCGCCAATAAGCTGGCGTGGATTTGCGGCAGATGCCCACAATCCGAGTCCGTCCTCACCGGATCTCGTAGGGTGGTCTCGCGTTCGCACCTCAATGCGGTTCTCGCCGTCGTCTTCTTCTTGTCCTCGTCGTTCGTGATTGGCGTTGTCGCCCTCCTCGTCAATGCAAAATCGTCGCCGTCGCCCGGCTAGGCGTGAGGGCCGGCCTCGCCAGATTTGGTTTGGGCAAGGTCGACGCTTGCATGGGCGAGGGCTCGCCTTGCCAGATCTGGCGAGGCCGGCCCTCGCCTAGGCCAGGGTGGCCTCGCCATAGCCAGGAGGAGGAGCCCCGGCGAGGGGAGCCCTCGCCCTAGGCCAGGGCGAGGGCTCCCCTCGCCAAGGCTCCTCCTTGCCCAGCCGGGCCTCGCTTGTGGCAGGCGAAGCTAGCCAGCTGGTTGTGGCCGGTGGCCAGCCATCGCCTGTGGCTGGCCACCGGAAAAGGCCAAGAAAGCCAAAAAAAGAAAGAAAAAAAGAAAAAAAAAGACAAGAAAAAAAGGAAAAACAGAAAAAAAAAATCAAAAAAATATTTAAATATTATTAAAAATTGTCTATGTCGGCGTCGACAGTCCTACATGGCACTGCCAGCGTCCACGTCAACATTTTCTGGCCAAAATTGGCCGGATGGACTGAATCGGCAAGAAGTGAAAATGTTTAGGACTCAATTGGCAAAATTAAAAGGTTTAGAACTGAATTGGCAAAAGTGCAATAGGTTTATGACTTTTTGGACAATTTTTCCCTTATTTTCCTAGTTTAAGTCTTGGTCGACATGTTTTGCACTATGGGCTGCGTATTGTCTTTCTCCGTGTTGAGTGTGGGAGATGATGGTGATGGGATCTTTTTATTTCTGCCTAGAGGTTTTGAGGCAAGTGATCTCAACGTTATCACACGTCTCTCAGTCTTTTCTAATCAATGAAAATACTGGTAACACTACTTGACCACTCCGATTGTACCCGAGTGTCGCGACCTAAATTTTCGGGTGCACCACCTAAAATTAGGCTAATTGATTGCTAAGTCTAACTTAACTCGGGCTCTCCCAAGCTCATACCAATTCGCGACTTAGGTTCAAGTTTATAACATGCAAATGATTTTTCAATTAGGAGTCACCACTAATCTATTTTTGGTGGGTCGATTAGAAACCCAAGTAAAGTAACGGGAGATTTACTTTACTCCTACGAATTAGAGATTATGAGTTCGGGGACTTGGTTACGCTAGATTTCTCTAATGCCCTTTCGGTACCTTTCTCTTTTATTTCAAAAATGTTTAGCAAGTAGCTTGAATTGATTTTAATTTATCTCCCTAATATGTGAGGTGATCACACGGGTGCGCAAACCACCAATTTAACACCCAAGGAAAGCAAATAAAAAAAATGCAAAACTTACCTCAAAGCAATGAAAGCATCTGCGTGGTTAGATCAGAATTTACATCAACAACCCTAGATATGATTTCTAATTAACACGCAATTTCTTTTTTGTTTCACTTAATTAATGAGAATAATGCAATATGCAATGCATGCTACTAATAATATGACATGGTAATATGACTTAAATTACATGACATAAATAAAATGCAGTCTATACTAAAGCATGAAATGGATTTATTCTAAAAATTTGTATTTTCCATGATATTCGAAATTAAAAATGCCAAAATTATCTAGTTAGATTAAGATTCTATCCAACTTATATTAATGATTAGATCAGACTAAACCCTAATTTAAACTAAGATATTATCTAAACTTAACAATCTCTAACTTAAGATGCAATTTATCTAAAAATCAATTTAAACTTAAAATGAGACATGCAATTTTATCCAATATGCAATGACGTACAAAAAATATCCTAATTCTACATGACATATGCATGATGATTTTTCTTTTAATTAAAATTCGAAATTAAAATTTGCTAAAAATAAAAATCTAATTAAAGTGAAATATTACCTATTCTAAGTTAGGAAATAGACTAATCTGAATCCTATCTTAACTTAGAAATTTATCTCAACGTGCAATTTGATTCAAAGAAATTATCTAACCTAGATACCATCAAACATGCATTTAAAGAAGAATCTAACTATTCCATCATATAATTCTATCTAGGAAATCAATTCTAATCTACATGATATGCAAATGCATTTTTTGTATTTTTGGTATAAATAAAGCAACTAAAAGATAAACACCAAATCATCCATGGTCATCAAAGATATTAAATCAAACCTGATTGTTTCGCTAATAAAATCGATAAATTAATCTTAAGCCTTAAAGATCAAAATATCGATTTTATTCCCGTTTGATTAATTATTCCATCTAAAGTCTTATAGATGTAATAAAAAATCATAGTGCGGTTGCGAATAAGGAAATAAATCCTAATTGAAAGTTATGTCTATCACTCATGGATATGAAACTAGATATAAATAGACATAAATTAGGCAATAAAATATCCAAATATACTAGAGATGTGCATCTTACCTAATTTGATGATATTCTTTCCAAATTTGGACCAAGTGCAATCAGACCGAGATCGCGACCGGTTTTTCGACGGCGAACGGCGGCAAGCGTTATGTGCACGGCTACGATGCTCCACGGCGGTGTGGTTGGCGGGGGTGCTTGGCAATGTATCGTCTATTCTTCCCTCAAAATCTGTAGCCGCCACCCTTCCAACCTCTTCTCGGTCTACTCGCCAGAAACTATTCTTTTGCTTGCATGAAATAAAATTATAACATTACAAGCAAATCTAGAAAAAACACCTAAAATAATAAAATCCCACCGAAATTCTTATGACTCCTCTTTGACCGTAGACTTCGGGGCGAGTGGTGATGTCCAGAGAGCACACTTGCGCATGAGTTGGCTTTTGTGGATGAGCCTGGTCAACCCTAAACTCCACTGTCCCTCTGCTACGTCCACATATATGTGTCCGTGTGTTGTAGAATGCAAAAGTGGAGAAGACGTCAATATGGTGATGATCAAAATGTGGGATCATTCATGAGACTATGCTTAAATAAATAAATAAAAGACATATGGCGAGATTTTAATCAAAGAAGAAGCCAAGGCGTGAATCGCATATCCCGTTCTGCATGTGTTGTGTTCCCTTCACGTCTCTGTGCTGAGCGGGGGTTCATCAGGAAGCAGCAAGCGTCTCAGGGGAAAATTGCTGGCGCCAATGTGCTTGGTTCGTCTCAAGAAACACCAAGCTTCGTCAATGGGGGTTAGATCAGATCGGATTTCGCCGAGGAGGGACGCAGCAGCTCTTCGTGTTGTTGATGTTGTGGGAGTTCGGAATCAAAACATACGTCTTCCACTTGAAGCGGCTTTGAAACTGGCGTGTGGCAGCAACAAGGGCACAACAGCAATCGTGGGGAGCGTGATGGCTAATCCAAATATTGGTTTCCGAACTTGAATCTACAAACGTTGGCTTGAGGATCAAAATCGGGGCTCAGCGTGGCAGTGCACAGCTTGCGGTCTACGCTATCGGCAATGGCGGGCTTCTCGGCATGGTGCCACGGATGGTGTTGGGAAGCTGCGGGAGGCAGCAACTCGAACTTGGTTCAGCAACAGTAACGGCTCGGGCTTGCGGCGGTGATGAAGATGCTGGCGTCGCGGGCAGCACGCAGCAGCGTCGTCGTCGGTGTGGGCGTGACAATGGCAAGGCTACTCTCTCTCTCTCTTCCCAATTGTGGCTTCCAGAAAAGATAAAGAAACTCTATTTCTCTCTTTTTGGTGCCGCCCCCATTCTTCTCACGATATTTCCTCTCAATGTGCCCACTCACGATATCTCTATCCAATAGCCATGTTTTCAATTGCGTGGCCTCTTTTCTTCGAATTTGCTCCCCCCACTGTCATGAAAAATGAGCCTCTCTTTTATAGTGATTCAAAACGGTCTCTTTACATGGTATTTCCTAAATTACCATTTCTTGTCACATTAAATCAAATCTGTATGATTTGGCAATCAATTCAATTATTGCCCATTTTTCACTTGATTTCAAAAATTGTTGTTGCATTTACCAAAATCCGGACATCCATCAGAATTCCATATTTCCTTGCATAATTCAATCAAATCAATTTCCCCCATTTTTTATTTTTTCCTTTTATTTGTTCCAATGCAATTTTTATTTTCTTTATTTTCCTAAATTTGCTAAAATTAGGTGTCAACACCGAGGAAACAACACAATGGATCTTGAGTTGCAACAAGCATTCACTAATTATGCGAACGTTGATGTGCATGCTTTCATAGAGAGTATCGAGTTCCTGCATCCATTCCAAGTACCCATTTAGGCATGTGATCAAATAGACAAGTGTGCAACCGTACCATATATGGATCGACTCCCTTTATTCCTCATGAACCATGAAGTAACTTTTGCACAAGGCTTTTACCGTGCTATGGATTCCCGCAGGCTTTTATCATCTTGGCCCTTCAGATAGAGAATCAGTCACCCAAGATTTCCTTCTCTTTATCCTTTAGAGAATGTCAAGCTCATAAGTGAAAGCCCATGTTGGTGCTGCTCCACAATCTATGTGCTGGAGTGAAGGAGAGGGTGCTCCAGCTTTATCCATCTGCAACCGAGAAGCATTCATTTGTCGATCGTCAGTAGAAATAATGACCAACATAATTCTGGTGTTGAACATTAAACTTTCGATCATATATGTCTTCACGTATATAATGACAAATACCATCTTCTGAGCTTCTACAACGTGGAGGAGTAAAAGCGAGCTGCAAGCAGTGATGAGTTGCAAGAAAGAGTGTGAGCATTGAGGAAGTCTTATAGTGAGGGGAAGAAAGGGTGGTGATGGTGGGCGTGGCTGGTGAAGGCGCTCTCGCTGCGACAAACGACGTATTTGCTTTTGTATACACTCATCGACCGTAATGAAAAGAATATTCAAATTGAGAAGCACACAGCGAAGGTTCCCGATGCCAGATTGATCCAGCGCACACGAAGCTCAATTTGCCCTGGGAACATTTATAGGCTGTGCTTGTTTCCAAGAAGTGTTTGAGGGCGTGAAAAACCAAGCGGTCAAGGAAGATATTTTCGGTCGACAGAAAATAGTCTAATATTGGGAAAAATGACATCTCCATCCTGAGAAAAAAAAGAAATCATTTTCCCTATCCTTTTCACGCAACCTATGGCTTCTTCGTTTTGTTCCTTGTCTCTGGAGGTGCTCCTTACCCCCCTCTTCTCGTGCAACCTAAGGCTTCTTTGTCTCGTCCCTCGTCTCTAGAGCTGCTTCTCCTCCGCTGTCGCCTCGCGATTCTCTTCTAGGTAGCAGAGCAGAGAGGGTGCCCCATTGTCGCATCCGTTTCTAGTCATCGTTCACATTCCCATGTCGATCATCGAGTGGCTTATTGAAATTTCACGTCCAACGAATTCTCTAAGGTGCCGGGTCCCTCCTTCTTCATTCTATCAAATTTATTAGATAACAAGATGCCTTGGCCAGTGTTTTGCTGCTGGAAGTTCTGTTGGTGATGATGGTGACTTCGGAGGGCTGTCTGTGCTGCTGTTTGGATCTGTCCGCTCGGCGTGTGGCTACCTTCGTTTGTTGTGAGGAGCTGCGGCGGTTCTCCCTTTTGTGAAGACTGCCGTTCCTTGCTTCTTCCTTCTTGCCATAGTGGCGGTTCTTTTGTTGTTGTTTGTGCCTGTGGTTTAGGCTGTTTCGTTGTTTCGTCGGCTGCCCTGTTTGCGGCTGGCTTTCTTTTACTTTGGCTCCATTCCACTCGTTCTCACTTGTTGTCACTATGAGCGAAAGTTTTTGGCGTCGGATTTATATAGTTGGTTCAAAGCTCAACATATTCCTTACTTTTACCAAAAAAAAAAAGACTAGGAGCCTGTTTGTTTGTGTTATTTTTTTGTTGTCATGAACACCATTTCTGTTTTTTTGTTTCGGGAAACAAAAAAAGAACAGAAACGTGTTTGTTTACGTTTTTGTTACAAATCTATTTTTTTATTCTCGGGAACAAATTTGGAACAGAAACAAGAAACAAAAAAACTTGTTTTTTGTTCTCGGAACACTTCCAAGAAACAATTTTTCTCTTTTCTACTTTTTTCCTCTTTCTTTTCTTCTTCTTTTTTCTTTGGCCGGTCGCCGGCCTCGGCCATGGCCGGCGATTGGCCAACGAGGGCTGGCGACCTCACTGGAGTGTCGCCGACCCCCGGCGAGCCTCACCATGGCTGGGCGAGGCCGCCAGCCAAAAGGAAGAAAAAAGAAGAAAGGAAAAATAAAATAAAAATATTAAAAAATTATACAAGTTTACAAAATGTGTTTCTATTCTTTTTTTATTTCAAGAACATAAATTTTGTATAGTTACCAAACGCGTTCTTCTGTTCAAAAATTGTTTCTTGAAACAGAAATAATTTTTTCTATTTCTATTCCGAGAAATAATTTTGAAGGCAGAGAATTTGTTAGGGACTTGGTTCCTGCACCTCAGTTATCGATGCCGAAGCCTAGGTCTAACGAGGTCGGGCCCGTCTATTCAACACGCGTGCTCCGGTAGCTAGTGGCTAGGTATGATAAATTACAGCTTTTGTGACTATGACTCCAACGCTTGGGCTTAGGAACCCTGGCGGTTGGGTCCAAGACCTCCAAGGCTGGGGCCCAATCCCTCAAGTCGGGATCCTTGGCACTTGGAAAATTTTTGATGATATAGCATGTACATCTTTTCTATTAGACAAATAATGCATGTCTCTCTAAAAAAATAAAAGCAAGTTTTCTTCTACAAACGACCGTAAATATGTTCTAGTTTATTTTTAGGTTTTAGTCAAATGCTAGAAATAATGTTATTTTTTTAAATGACTTTCTGGAATAGAGCCTTATAATATTGGAGTAATGCAATGAAGATGTGACACAATCTTTCTCAACCTCTGAACATAGATTGGACAAGACGGATCTTGTTAGGTGTTCTCTCTGGGGCTTAATTCCATGTGGGAAAATTATTAATCCATGCTTGTGGACACTCCCGTGCAACTATGAATTTCATGGTCCTGGGGTTCTTACACGAAAAACAAATGTGGAGAAACCGGTTTTGAAAGTCACTTAGGCCCTGTTTGGTAAAAAATGTTTCTGTTTTCTGGAACAAAATTTTTTGTTCTGAGGAACAAAAAAAAAAAACAAAAACGTGTATGATAAAATTTTTATTCCCGGAAACAATTACGAGAAACAATTTTTCTCTCTCTTCTTTTTTCTTTTCTTTTCTTCTTTTTCTTTTTTCTTTTGGCCAGTTGTCGGCCTTGACTATGGCCAGTGTTGACGACTAGCCAGACGAGGGCCAGCGACTTTGTCGGAGGGTCGCTGGCCCCCGGAGACGCCGCGCCACGATGAGGCTCGTCGGCCCGAGCCTTGCCATGGCTAGGCTAGGCATGGCGAGGCTCAACCTCGCCTAGGCTGGGCGAGGTCGGCCTCGCGCTCGCCTGGCCATTGAGGCCATCGGCGAGGCTCGGCCTCACCCAAATCTAGCGAGGCTAAGCCTCGCCGATGGTCAGGTGAGGCTTCAACAAGCTCGCCAGACCTTGCCTAGTTGGTCGCCGGCCATCGGCGACCGGCCACAAAGAGGAAGAATGAGAGAAAAGAAAAAGAAAGAAGAAAAATAGGAAAATATAATAAAAATATTTAAGAATTAAAAGAAATAACAAAATTATATAATTTTACCAAACACATTTCTGTCTTGGGAGTAGAAATTTTGTGTAGTTACTAAGTGCGTTCTTATACTCAGAAATTGTTCTCGGGAATAAAAACAAAAAAAAACTATTTCTGTTCAAAAATTATTTTTCAGAACAGAAACGTTATCAAATGCGCCATTATTTTTCAGGTTTAAGTTTAGGGTGACATGGTTTGCACCATGGGCTTGGTGTACTCTCTTTCTTCATGGTCGAGTGTGAGAGATGATGGCGATGGGATCTTTTCATTTCAGCCAAAAGGTTTCTAGGCAAGCGATCTCAATCCTATCACACATCTTTCAGTCTCTTCCAATCAAATGAAAATACTGATAGCACCAGTTGACCTCTCCGATCGCACCTGAGGAAACAACATAAGGGCTCTTAAGTCGCAACAAGTGTTCATAAAAAGTATCAACTTCCAGCATCATTCCGAATATCCGTTCTGGCATTTGATCAAATAGACAAGTGTGCCACCGTACCCATATAAGGATCGAGCCCCTTTATTCCCCATGAAACAAAGCCGAGAACTTTTGCAAGAGGCTTTTTATCATTCCATGGGATTCCCACAGGATAGTGAATGGAAACATTCATAGGAGGGGGTGGACTTTTGTGAGATTAATAGTATTGTGCTCAAGTAAAAGGTGGAAAAGTTTGCTTGGCCCTTCGGATGGAGAATAAGCCATTTCAAGATTTGCCCCTCTTTATCCTCTAGATAATGTCAAGCTCATGAGTCAAAAGCGCACATGTTTCTGTTGCTTCCAGTGGCGCCGCGCAATATGCTAACAGTAAAACAAAACCACTTGAAAGCCGCAGCACTAATCGGGACAGGCAAATATGCAAAACATCGAATAGAACCGAGAATGAGAATAAAGAGGATTTGCCCATCCCGGACTTGAGATTCGATAGAATTTTGTACTCAGCCAAAGGGGAGATCTCTATATATATGCCCACTGATTATCTAGGGCTATTGTGAAGTGAAATGGCGTAAGTCTTTGATGTCCCTCAAAGGCTTCCGATATTCCAACAAATAGATTGGAAATAATTGGAATCCCAAGGGGGACAACCGAAGGCTTACGCCATGTTTCTGAAGAAAGATGGAACCCTCGGGCGAACTGGCGAAGGCCTCAATACCCCTCAAAGGGTTCCAATATTCCATCTGTATACGTTGGGATATCGGTTGCTGACGGGGGACATTGAAGGCTTACACCATCAAGTTAAGGATCATATCGCGTCTGAGTTTGGTCCGTCCTGTTGATGATAGAACACAGAACAACTGAACCCTCAAGGCTCGACTCTCTGGAGCTGATGACCAGGTAAGTTGCTGCAACTGCATTTCTCCTTCATCATCATTACGTAGAGCATTCTTCTCTCCAGATTCTCAAGGATTCGAGCGTTATGATGACTCTTTTGACGAGTGGAAAATTGGTTGCCGATGAGGGATATTGAATGAAATTCCATCAAGTTCAGGATTGCATCGCATCGAGTTTGGTCCATCATGTTGATGACAGAACATAGAACAACTAAACCCTCAAGTCTCGACTCTCTGGAGCTGATGACCACAAATGTTGCTGCAAGTGCATTCTCCTCCATCATCACTACGCAGAGCATTCTTCTCTCCAGACGCTCGAGGATTCGAGCGAGTGTCATGACAACTCTTTTGATGGGCATAGGAAACACAAGATTATCTGTGTCATTCTTCTCTCCAGACTCGAGAGAATTCAAGCAAGTGTCATGACGACTCTTTCGATAAGCACAAGAAACACTAGATTAGCCGTGTCGATGTGAAGTGGTGTTGACCCATTAATTACTGTTGATGATGATGCTACGAAGGAGAACGAAAGATTTTGCTGATTGAGTCACGAATGGCAACTACTGCTTTATTTCCTCCACTTTTTTTTAGTTAATTTTCAAGTGATCACTCCATATCATGTTGTCGTAGATATATTATGACGAGATCGTCGTAAGATCTTTCACTCTAATGCCTTGCATGTTAGGGTTAGTGATGCTATTTATTGCAAAAATCATTACCGATTACCAGCACATCAACGATATTAACTCACGTGTGAAGCAGTCTACCAATCACTAAATTTGTGAATCATATGGGCACCATGATTATTTTTTTACACCATGTTGGCCACGCAACTTGCATATAAAGGGGGAGTGATTGTTGGGCCGAGAAAGGGCCCGAACAAGGTGCAGTTCTAACTCTAGGATGGTGTGGAGGCAGGAATGAATCGAATCTCACATTGCCTGATGGGATGACACTTGTCTTAATTTACAATGAGGCCAAGAAAAACAAAATCGTGGGGGCTCTGGCCCAAAGCGGACAATATCGTTACAAGTGGGGCATGATTCTCACATTTTTGCTAATAGAGTTGGTGTCATGGTATTGAAAATATTTGTGACATTGTTATTAATATATATAAAGAACTGTCTTGACTTACATGAGTATATATTTTAAAAGCGATAGACGGTCGCATGCATCGTCAGGGCATTTTAACCGATCATGCATGATTTCTTTATCCCTAATGGGTCTGAACGTAAAAAGTACTGAAAAAAGTCGAAACCTGTCTCATTTTCCGTTTCCTTCTTGTGGAAGAAATCAGAATTTTTGCCTATTAATTCTACTTGCCTAACCCTAGCTAAATGAATTCAATGCATTTCCCATCTACAGATGCAAGCAACTCTCTGTTTCGCTTGACTGGATGGCTTTGGAATTTGCACGATTTTGATCCAACCATAGTCGTTTATGTGGTTCTGATCTGATTGGTTTGGTACTAAATTATTTAGGGCAAAACCAAGTGCTGTAAAGTAACGAACAGTAACCTAATTAAAGGAGCTGATACATGCTTCGACCAGTAGGAAAAGTCCAGTGAGCTGTCTGGTTTCCTTATTTATGTCCACTTGAATAATAGCATATTTATTCATAAAAATCAACAATTTCTAGGTATATTAAGATCCACAAACAAAATTAATTCACAAAATAATGCATTTAAACTCATGTCTAAGGCTCTGTTCGTTTCGCGGTAAATGTAGCATTTTTGAAAAATATTTTCCAAAAAACCATTTTAAAGAAAATGTAATTGTTTTATGGTATTTGGCCAAACCTTGAAAAGAAGCGAAAAATATTTTCCGCTGTTTAGTAAGGAATTTTTTTTTTTCATGCACTCTTTTTTCAATTATTTTTTTATTTTTAAAATATAATTTTAAGTATTTTTTATATTTAAAAATCAAAATTTTAATTATTTTATATTTTATATTTTATATTTTTCTTTTCTTTGTTTTTGTCTTCCTCTTCTTCGACCACAGCAACGGCTGGGTGGCCGACCAAAGGTGAGCTCAAGCTCACTCGATGCCTAGCTCGCCGATCCAGCAAGGCTCGAGCTCGCTGATCGCCAAATTGATGAGCCTGGAGCCCTAGCTCACCGTTGATTGGGTGAGCGGCGAGCTAGGGCTCGAGCTCGTCCTTGATCAGGCGAGCGGCGAGCCTTGAGCTCACCCAAGGTTAGCAAGCTTGGAGCTTGCTTGTGGTCAATCGCCGATAGCACTACCTGCGACCGGCCGGATAGAACAAAAAAAAAAAAAAAGAAGGAAAAAAAGAAAAAAGAAAAAGAATTCAAAATTCGAATTTTTTAGAAATAAAAAAAAGATAAAAAAAGAAAGATAAAAAGGTTAACATGAGTGTTATATAAGAGAAAGCAAGTGAAGAAAATGTTTTTATCTTTCTCAAAAGTGAAAAATATTTTCCCCTATCTTAAAATACTTTTTTCCCTTTATGAAAAATGTTTTCCCTAACTAATTCATTTACCGTGAAACAAATACTGGAAAATCCAAAAAAAGTTTTCCTGATAAAAAATAATACACAAAATGAACGAAACCTAAGTGTTTGTCGAATATAACCCATTTATCTAAATGCAAATCATATCACTTTGCGAACAAATTTTTGATCTATTTTTCATAGACTGACATCATTTCTTTTATACAAGTTCAGTTTATAGAATTGGATATATCAAGGGATATTTTTAAAAAATTATTGAGATTAGTTTGAAATTACCTAAGTGGTACACCATTGATCTAGGTTAAATGAACAAAATAAAAGGTTCTAATGCCGATTGAATCAACTAATATGATTCAATTTTGATTGTCTCATCATGTGTTTGGTATCGGATCTGGTTAAATCTATTTAACGCTCTGTAAGTTCCATTAGTATGTAGTAATGTCATTGGTCAATGATTCACAAAAAAACCAAAAAAGATGAATAAATAAGAGATAACACTCTCTTTTTAATTTTTTATTTTGAAAATGAGAGGGCAATGAGTAACGACTAACGACCACCTTCGTTCAGGACACTCCCTGGAATGACGACAGTTATTTAGTTCGTCAGGTCAACTCTATCGCCACGAAGCTGAGAGAACTACGCCTATCTCCGTAGTTTTCCCGCCATCGCCATCACCCCAAAAGTCTGCAAGTCTTCCTTCTTCGTTGCCCGTCCGTCGTCGATACCGTATGAAGATCCAAGCTTTTCGAGGAACCCTCTCAATTATTACACTCCCCACTTTCTCTTTTCCCTTTCCCGTTACAGCTCAGCCCCACACGGAGGCATGACGAGATCGGTTGCTTCTAGATGTTGTCGGCAACTGCAGGACCTCTCTCGCTAACGAGCAAATGGGTGGTAGCTAATGCTGATCATCATTCACTTCCCACCATCCTTTGTATTGTTCTCCGTGACTCAACTCTAGCTGGCTTTCGAGTGTCCGGCCCCAAAAAGAGGAGGGCCAGTGAGTGTTTGGTGCAGTTCCTGAGAGTAGCGGGGGACCCAAGATTGTGATGGCTCCGTCGACGCTCGCCACGCTGGCCCAGAAGAGGACCCTCCTGGAGAAGTCCTTGTGCGACGAGGACGAGCGTCCCAGGTGGCCTATAATCAGTTCAGCGACCCAGTTATATCTCTTGCCAGGATCGATGAGTTTGATGGGACGAGGGGCGAGATATGCAGGAAGATTGTGGAGGCTTGTGAGGAGTGGGGGATATTCCAGGTGGTTGACCACGGGGTTGATAGGAAGATGATCGGCGAGATGTATTGTCTCGCTCGGGAATTCTTCATCTTGCCTGCCGAGAAGAAGCTCCGGTATGATATGACTGGTGGCAAGAAGGGTGGCTTTCTCGTCTCCAGCCATCTATAGGTAGTTCTTCGAAACAATCACCTCTCTTGTTGTCTCGACTGCTCTGGCTACTGTGTTTATATATATATATATATTTGGGGTCTATGTTTAGATGTTCTCTGTTGATATGTGTTTACCTTGGCTTAAAAATCAATGCAGGTGGAGAACTGATAGAATGGGGTACAAATGAAATAAAGACACTTTTCTGGACTTGATTACAGCCAAAGACCAGATGTCCCTTGATACGTTGTCAATTATTTTACGTTGCTATTCACTATTCTTCTCGTTTCTGATTCCTTATTTGTAACCGCCACCCATATCATTCGTGTTGCTTTGATCCCATGTAGCTCTATTTTTCATCCCTCAGGGAGCAACTGTTAACTACTTACTAGGCAATATTGCTCAGCTATGTTAATAGATGAAGATTAAGATATAGTCTTGACAGACGACAGTTTTGTGATGTATGCAGGGAGAAGCTGTCCAAGACTGGCGTGAATTCATGATATGTACTTAACTGGACCTGCTTGTTTCATGAGGTCAGGCTGAACAGCTAAACTTAATCGCTAAAAAGTTGGCTAAACTTGCAAATTCTTCAGAAAGCAGCTTTGAACTGTTAAAGTCCTTTGACCCAAAGTTGTGAAACTCGATTAAACTACTCTTAAGCTCTTTGATCCTGGATCCTGAAGCTTCTTGGTAAAGTTTTTCTAAATTACCCTTGATAGATCCTCAAACTAATTGGGTAGGTGTAGGCTTTCTAAAGAAGCGCTCAAAGTTGCACTTCTTTTATGCTAGCCAGGTTGGGCCATCACACATTTGTTTAAAGCTGGCTTGAACTAGCCTGGTTCAACATCCAATAGTGATGAACAAACCAGGCCAGCCTATGTCATGATGAATACCACTCATGGTCAATAAGTCAGTATATACATTTTTTACTTATATCTTTGGTGACATTGCGCTGTTACAGTGACACAAGGGAAAAGTTTGGCTGCCTAAACCCATTCCAGCTCTCTATCATCTAGATGACATTGAACCTATGGCTATGATTATGCATTAACATGTTAGGTGATTGCATCTGCACATAAGCATGCTTCCTACTAGATAACTGCTGAAGTTAACTGTCTATGCATTCTATATTGGCAAAATGAGTATTTCGCAAGAAGTTCTATCATATGGTTTCGCTTCTCGCTGTATTTACTCTTTCTGTGCAGTATCTGAGCAATGAGAGGTTCAATAGTGCAGACCACCAAGCGGTGGTGAATTCCAACTACAGCAGGTTGTCTATAACCACATTCCAGCACCCAGCACCTGAAGCCATCGTGTACCCACTCAAGATCCAGGGGGGAGAGAAACCTGTGCTGGACGAGCCTATTACTTTTACAGAGATGTACAGGAGGAAAATGAACAGGGACATTGAACTTGCCAGGCTAAAGAAGATTGCCAAGGACCAGCAATCGGATGACTTGGACCAAGCAAAGTTGGAATTTAAGCCTATCGAGAAGCTCCTGGCTTGAGTCTATGAAGGTTCTAAATACTTTGTACGGTATATGGCATCGTATCATTCTTCCTGTATGCTGAACTGGGTCAGAGACGTGCTGATGACATAGTTACTCTTTGAAGCTAGATATAATCATCAATGCATGACCTATGCGCTCAATCATGCGTCAGGTTAAGGTAAGAGGAAAGGAACGTCAACTACTGAAATACGAACTTGTCACCAGTAAAATTTCACGTTACAGCATGTTCTCATCGTACTAGAACTAATATGCAACTCTGCTTTTTCTATGTGGAAAAGTGATGTTGCATATTCTTGAAAATGATGGAGCTGCCCTACTAGCATATCGTAAGTATGCGGATCCCCCCTGCATCGGCTGTTACCCAGTTTTCGCTTGCCCAGGTCCCAACCAAAAAGATCTGGTTTGAGTTTCTGAGGTCCGAAGTTTTCCCATTTAGCGAAGCATGAACGTTGGTGTATAATGTACTAGCGGTTTAATTCTGATAAATATTCCTCGAATACGAAGCATATGTATCTACGGTTTATGTCGAATTACCAACTACTTCGACAATGAACCTGTTTTCCCTCCACTCTTTTACTTCCCAATCAAATTCTCGTGGAAGAAGGGCACCACCAAATCTTTTAGTTCTTTTGTCATTTAATCATCAAGAGTAGGACGCCATTGTAACTTCATCGAATGCATTGATCTCCCTCCATATCATTCCCGAGAGAAATTGGGGACCCGAGATTGAGATGGCTGCATCAACCCTCACTACGCTGGTTGAGGAGAGGACCCTCCCTTTGAAGTTTATGCGTGACAGGGACGAGTGTCCTGCAGTGGCTTATAACGTGTTGAGCGATGATATTCTGGTGATATTGCTTTGCTGGGATTGATGAGATTGATGGGGCGAGGGGTGAGATATGCGGGAAGATTATCGAGGCATTTAAAAAGTGGGGGGATATTCCAGGTGGTTGATCGTGGGGTTGACGGGAAGATGATCGGCGCGATGTACCATCTCACTTGCGAATTCTTCATCTTGCCTGCCGAGGAGAAGCTCAGGTATGATAGGACTGGTGGCCAGAATGGTGGCTTCCTCATCTCCGGCCATCTACTGGTAGTTTTTCAAAACAATCGCCTCTCTCAATGTCTGGACTGCTCTGGCTACCGTGTTTCTTATTGTTCATGTTTCTTAGTGGTTTCTTTTTGGGTCCATATCTAGACATTCTCTCTGTTGATATGTATTATCCTTGGCTTAATAATCAATGGAGGTGGAAAACTAATTGAATGGTGTACAAATGGAATGAAGACATTTTTCTGGAATTGAGTACAGCCAAAGACTAGATGTCCTTTGTATTACTTGCTAGGCAATATATGCTTAGCTCTGTTAGTGAATTAAGTGATACAGTCTCAACGGACGAATTTTTATGATGAAGGCAGAGAAGCTATCCAGGACTGGCGCAAATTAAAGATATACCTCTCATACCCAATTCAAAGCAGAGACTACTCAAGATGGCCGGACAAGCCTGAGAGATGGAGGGTTGTGACCGAAGAGTACAGTGAGGAGCTGATGGGGCTTTGCTCACAAGCTCCTAGGAGTCCTATCAGAAACTATGGCACTGGAGAAGAAGGCATATAGAAGCATCTGTTGAAATAGATCAGGAGGTTGCAATAAATTACTATCCGAAGTGCCCACAGCCCGATTTAACTCTCAGACTCAAGCGGCACACTGACGTCACCCAACTGCTGAAGGTTGAAATGGGTGGAGTTCCAGGCCACCAGCGGTGCTGGTGAGATGTGGATTACTACTGTCCAGCCTATGGAAGGAGCCTTCATGGTGAATGTCGGTACTTATGGGACATGTGAGTATCATTTTGTAAAAAATTTGGTGATGAAAATCATTGGGCAAGTGGTAGAGCATGTACCTAACTAGATGTGCTTGTTTCATGAGGTCTAGCTGAATTGCTGAACTTAATCACTAAAAAGTTGGATTAGGTTCAATTTGCAAATGCTTCGGAAAGCAGCTTTGAACTGTCAAAGCCCTTTGACCCTTATAAAATCGAATAATAACTGCTTTGGAACTCTTTGATCATGAATTCTGAAGCTGGTTTCCAGGCAGTATCTGAGCAACGGGATGCTCAAGAATGCGGACCACCATAAGCAGCGGTAAGCTCAAACTGTAGCCGGTTGTCTGCAGCCACATTCCAGAACCCAACACCCGAAGCCACCGTGGACACACTCAAAGATCCGGGAGGCAGAGAAACTTGTGCTGGAAAAGCCTATTACCTTTGCGGAGATGCACGGGAGGAAAAATGCACAAGGACATTGAACTTCCCAGGCTAAAGAAGCTGGCCAAGGAGCTGCAGCTGAATGACTTGGACAAAGCAGAGTCAGAATATAGGCCCTCGGAGAAGCTCCTGGCTTGAGTCTATTAAGGATCTGGGATACGGTTTTGGATCGCATTAGGTGCGTGTTGAACTAGGTCGAAGACAATCGTAGCCAGTTGCTCCAGGAAACTAGACAATCATCAATGCATGACAAAGGATGCATTTGGTTAGACTTCTAGGAAAAGCCTTTAGAAAAATTCAAAGCACTTCAAGTTAATGAGATTTCCAAAATGCAAATTGTGCTTGTCAAATTGTAATATAAAAGTCTATTGTGAAGTTCATTTGGGTAAAATAGTGTTTGGACAAATTATATTTACAAAGGATTTTAGTTTTTTAAAAAAAGAAAAAAATAATTGGCCCTTTGCTAACTAAGGATAGGCGGCTGCTAGTAATCCAAATCTATCGTTGACGGCCGTCGGACGGCCCCCCTAGGGTCAGGCAACCACTGGTGAGGGTCATGCAATCCAGGTGGCCCTCGCCTCGCACAACCCCTCATGAAGGTTGCGTGACCCCGGTGAGGGCCTAGCTAGGTCACATGACCCCAAGTGGCCCTCGTTGGGTTGCACGACCCTTGCAAAGGTCGCTTGACCCCGATGAGGGCCAGTTAGGTTGCGGCAACCCAAGCAACTTTCGCTAGAGTTGCTTCATGAGGGCCAACTGCGTCACATGACCCCAGGTAGCCCCTCGCTAGGTTGTTCCATCGCTGAGGGCTGTTTGCCATATGGATCTGGTGACCTCAGTCGGCCTCGTGAGGGCCGTGTGATTTAGACAGCACTCGCCTAGGTCGCACGACCCCTTAACAACGGTCGCCTAGTTCGCCACGACCATATCAGCCTCTCTCTAGCCCCATTGTCGGCCCCTTGTAGCCACATGCAACACCTCGGCCAACCCCAACGAAGAAAAAGATGAATAGTCACAAACGAGGGCAATAACGAAAAACCAAAAAGTCAATGAGGATGATTTTCAAAGAAACTTTTTTTGACTTACCAACCTTCTTGCATCCCAAGAAAACTGAAAATCCAAGGCAGCCTAAGCCTAAGACTTGTATTGGGCTTTTACCTTTCCAAGGCAAACTTTTCCTCAAGGTGGGTTTCAAAATTTTTATCAAACAATCAATATTTGGCCCAAAGAGCTTTGAACGCCTAAAGCCCCTTCCCAAAACCTTTTCCAAATGCACTCAAAATGATACAATTGCCTAACTTGTCTACGATAAGCATATGGATCAGCCTTTGTATAGGGCACGACCCGGTTTTCGTGACCTTGAGTCCTTTCAATTTAGCAAAGCATTAATGCCGACGTGTGATCTACTGGCGGGTTTAATCCGGACAAACATTCATTGAACGAGAAGTACATGTACTGGCACCGACGGGTTCAGCAATCAGCCTGTTTCCCAGAGTACATCAAGTTGAACGGTCACATTCTCTCAGCTCATCTAAGATGCAAAACTCATCTTGGATTGAATCAAGTTGCAGCGACTGCATCAGCGAGCTTCGGCAAGTGGCCAGGCAAATACTGAAAGACTCGCTAGTCAACCCCCACTTGATATCGCCCCACTTGCCCGGTCATCGTCAGGACACGCCCTTATCCCCTAAGGCTATCTTTGGACGTGGGAAGATCATAGAAAATGGGGAGAAAATTACCAAAGAAAAAAAGAGAGTATATTTAACTTCAATAAATGAGCTTATTATAAAAAAAAAGATAAATATCAAGAAAAATTCTAAATTAGTATACTTGTGACAAATTTATCACAAATTAATTACACTTGTAATAAATTCACTATCTATTAAATTTTGTTAAATTTTCTTGTCAAATTTATGAATTAGATAAGATGTGTCGAGTTAAGTGTATCAATTTGGAGATTTACCATTCATTTGTTATAGATTTTTTTTCATAGTATTAATCTAATTTAACCGAAAACAACTGTACTATTTTTAGACTTTTAATAGTCAAAAAATTAATTTGATGTAAATTTGTCACAAATGTCAGTTTCGGATTTTTTTATGATTTGAAAATTTACCCAAGTAAATTTATTATTGTTGTATTAGTTAGGGTTTTTCATAGTATTAATTTTTTTT
This sequence comes from Eucalyptus guilfoylei, assembly GCA_016097605.1. Lineage (NCBI taxonomy): Eukaryota > Viridiplantae > Streptophyta > Magnoliopsida > Myrtales > Myrtaceae > Eucalyptus > Eucalyptus guilfoylei. The sequence goes on along the minus strand of CM027868.1, from coordinate 28,984,274 downwards.
TTAAAATTTATGTTAGTTGTAATACTATGTTTGAAGTATCAATTTATAATAACATGAATTTAAAAAAGAATTTCGTTCTGTGGAATTATTTGCGTAAAACTATTCTTCTTATTTGCAAAATCCAACGGGTCACATCCAGAAACGAAGGACCCGTGTGGTGTCTACTGATAGCTATTCCCTAGACATCGTACGGAGATGCCGCAAAGCGCGTGGACAGATTTCCCTGAGTGTTCTAGAAGTTTCAAGTGCTTCCTTCGCCAAGAATTCATAGAAATGTCTTTGATTTTCTTCTTAACAAAATCGCTCTACGTTTCTATTTACAAGGGTTGCTTTTAAAATTCAATAAGCTCATCAACCTACCGTCGCGGACCAAGTCACCGCGATTGCTCCCTCGCAACCACCACCAATCAATCGTCATAATCACATCCAATTAGTCCCCCGACCTCTCATTAGCATAGCCCGCCATGGTAACGCTCTCGAAAAGGATCTTCCGGTGAAATTCCGGTTGAGTGCACGCGAAATTTCTTGTTTACTTGTGAATTTGTGCTTGCGGAAAAAACGTTAAATATGGTTTGGTTGAAAGAGTAAGAACCGGACCAAGCCCTCAAACCTTGGAGAGCAGCAGCTTGATCGAAGAAATCTTCAAATTTGTAGGGGCTTTTTGTCTAAGGACAGCATCGTAATTCGTAATTGACCAATCCGATAAGGGCTTTTGAACAAGTCCGAGTCAACAAAGACCAGGTCAGCATCTCTCGAGAAGTTTGACGTCGACCGCTTCCCTCTCCCCAGCACGACTTCACGTTTTAAATTGCAGGAATCGACACAGAAGTCTTGTCCGATGAAATGTCCATTGGTTGGAATATCCACGTTTAAATTTTATCAATTTAATTTTAAATCTTTATAAATAATTTAAATATAGTTATTCCGCCTATTTTTGTCAAAGATCACTGATGCGTGATGAATACAAACTAGTCCAGAAGTAACAATCCTATAAATCAATTCTATGGAGATGAGTGTGTGAGGCGTGAAAGCAGAGAAACGAATCCACCGACTACATGTGTCATGCATGTATCATGCCAATGATCATCATCATTGTCATCTTAAACTATTATATCATCCAGTCAAAAATTTTCATTTTGGTCCAAGGGATTGAATACCTTTGATTGGGCCGGTAAATTGAGCATTCAAGTCATAAACTAGAATAGAAAAGATCAAGGCGCGTATGATTTCAACCAAAAATGAAAAAAATGAGAATTTTCGCCGTCCTGTGACCTCACGCGACACGTTGAAACCGTGTGTTGTGAAAGTTTCGACGAGTTGAAGAGAAAATCAAAGCGTGTTCGTCGTAAAATTTAGATTCGGAAAAATGTAAAAGTAAAAAGGTTAGGCGGATACGCCCTGAATTAGGGAAAAAAAACATATTGATAAGAATGATGCACTTGCCATATCAGAAAAGAGAATGACGTGTACGGAAATGAACATGTTCGACTTGATCTTCAATAGTTCCGGTCGGCAGGCCTAATATGAGGAGTCCAATCAACCATTGCATGAAAATTGAGTAAAGTTTTGTCATTTCGTGGGACACGTAAAGCCAGCAATTTTATTATAAAATGGCGATAATTTAGACGAATATTGAATATCACACTTCAAGAATTATCGGAAAATCATTTTTACAAATACAAACAGATAGATGAAAGAAAAAAAATATATCTTATTAAAGGATGGATATTTTCATGCCCCGGTCTTTTGAAATTAAAAGAAAAAAATTTTGTCCCTCCATAAATAGAAGGGGTTCATATCATGAAGAACCCAAAATTAATACACTTATGATAAATTTATCAAAAACTAATTTTTTTATTGTCAAAGATCTCAAACTGATATATATTTGACAATTTTTATCCAAACCGATATAGTTATTACAAATTTACCCTCTATCAGTTTTCATTAAATTTTATTATCAAACTACTAAATTAGATAACATGTGACAATTGACTGAATTTTACTCTCTTTCTATCAAAATTGTATCGATTCTATGGTTTTTTGTGATATTAATTTAATTTAACGGAAGGTATATTTGTCATAAACATATTAATTTTGGATTTTTTATGGTAAAAAAATTAATTTCGGATAAATTTGTCACAAATATGTCAGTTTTGGATTTTTTTATGATCGCTTATGATAAATTTATCACAAATATATAAGTTTTGATTTTTCGTGATCAAAAAATTAATTTGAAGTTTTTTATGGTATTAATTCAAATGGAAATAAGAGAAAGGTATTTCTTTTCTTTCCATTCATCAACCTCCTTTCCAGGAAAATCAGTGTGAAATGGGCAAAAGGGGCAGACATACTGCTGCAGGTCACTTGCATTCCCAATAATTTAGGAGAAAGTTAGGAGAAAGTTAGATCCCATTCCACATGGATTTTCATTTCCACACACCATCCTCATGACACAAATAATAAAAAAATAACAAATAAATAAAAACCATGCAAATAAAAATAGGATAAAATATATATATCAAATTTGACCACCACCACCACCACCACCACCTTCTTCTTCTTCTTCATCATCTCTCCTTTCTTCCTCCACCTGCCTGGCTTTTTCATAACTACTCCATTCTTCTCCTTTTTTTATCTCTATCTAAAGCAAGCTCCTTCTGTCTGACCATCTCTCTCTCTCTATCTCTTCCTTCCTTCCTTCCTTCCTCTTCTCTGCCACCAACTTTCCCTCCTCGCGCGATCCGCTCCGCTGCGTCTACCATTCGGAATCCGCCATTGCCTCTTGATCTGTCGGAGCTTTCGTGACGTCGGAAGAGCGGCGAGCATGGGAATCTGCGCCTCCTCCGCCGCCACCAGAGCCGGCGGCTCCGCCGGCGCCGGCGCCGAGGCCGCGGCTCGGCAGGGATCGACGCGGCGGAACGGGAATCGGCAGCAGGAGCGGGATCAGGACGGGGCGGGCGAGGCGAATCGGAAGGGGAAGGACGATCGGCAGGCGAAGGAGGGCGGCGGCGGCGGCGGCGGCGGCGGCAACAGGAAGCAGGGAGGTGGCGCGGTATCTTGCGGGAAGCGCGCGGACTTCGGGTATGCCAGGGACTTCGCCGAGCGGTACTCGCTGGGGAAGTTGCTCGGGCACGGGCAGTTCGGTTACACATACGTCGCGGTCGACAAGGTCAATGGCAATCGAGTCGCGGTTAAGAGGATTGACAAGAGTAAGGTGATTGTTCTAGCTTTCTCCCTTGAATTTGAGGATTGGTTTTCGTGTTCGTTGGGCGAGTTGCGAGGATGTTGTGGCTTTTAGGGCGTGCTTAAGATAATGCTGCTGGATTTTTCTGAGGTATGGTTGCGTGATTATAGTGGAAATTGTCGCTCCTGTGCGATTGGGACGTCTCTCGTGAATCTCCCGGAGATAATTTCAATCAATTGGAGTCGCCATAACGCATCTCATATACTTTTCTGTGAATGATCTTAATAAATTGATGATTTTGACTGGTTACTACATATGAATGCAGATTTTTTGGGTTAGGATTGAGTTGCGAAACTCTACGTTGACATTCTAATTCTAGGATTAGTACTTAAATTCCTGTCACTCTGATGCTATTACTTTAAAGAGTTCCTTTTCCAATGGCTTTTCAGTTTCTTTGATCTTTACATGGACAACTCTTATTGGATATCAAGTGGGAGGATCATGCTGTCAACTGTTTTTTCACTTGAATGATTCACCCCTCCCAGTTGCATGTTATAGACTAATTTCAAGAGTTGGTAGAGTGTTGGCTGCAGCTCGCAGTTTTTAATGCTTGAGATTGGGATGTGCTAATGAGATTGTGCGACTGAATGAATTGCCCTGCATTAGGAATTATTCAACCATTTCAATGGTTGGTACACTTGGGGTTATGCCTAGTAGTAGTCAGGACCACATTTCATGCGCATTGTCGTACTTCGTCATCCGAAGCTGTCCAAACAGTATTACAGCTCCTTTGGTTTGTGCTTGCATAATGGAGTTTCAAATAAAATTAAGTTTCAAACTTCCTTATAGTTCCCTACTAAGTTTCATGCTTTTGAGTGCTTTGATATTAATCATGGATGAATTTCATTTAGTTTATTTCATCAAAAGGAATATTCTCCCACAAATTCTAGATCTGCTGCAGTTTGCACAAGGTGTTCCTTTTTGGGGATTTGGTGTGTTAATGTGTCTTTTTTTCTAACAAACCTTCTATTTCATTGAATAAGTTTGTTTCTTCCTTGTCTCATAAAATCCTAGGACAGTAAATTATGTGAATGCGTACTTCCAAGATGAGTTTCTCTCTTCCTATCATATACTTATTGCAATATCTCAAATCAGATCATTGGATAATGGTGACAGATGGTTCTTTCCATCGCGGTTGAAGATGTCAAACGGGAGGTCAAGATTTTGAGAGCCTTAACAGGCCATGAGAATGTTGTTCAGTTTTATGATGCATTTGAGGACGACTCTTATGTTTACATAGCCATGGAGTAAGTTCTGTTCCTTGAACTTTTCCTGTATCAAGCTTGGAGAATTTTATTTAGGAAATGCTTTCGTTCATTTCTTTTGTAACTATAACTGGCTTTTAGTTTCATCCTTAATTGTGAATAGTTTTTATTTTAAATCCTCATCAATTCATATGCTGCTTGTCTTCTTGAAATATTAATTTCAGGTACTGTGAGGGTGGTGAGTTGCTGGACAGGATACTAACCAAGTAAGGAACTTCAATGTTTGTCTCTACAGCTTTCTTTCTTCAAGTGTAACTAGTTTTCACCTTGACACGTCTTCATGGTTTCCCTTTGATCAGGAAGGATAGCCGGTACACTGAGAAAGATGCAGCAGTTGTTGTGAGGCAGATGCTCAGGGTTGCAGCAGAGTGTCATTTGCATGGTTTGGTGCACCGTGACATGAAGCCAGAGGTATACTCGGGCCTTTTTTTTTTTATTTTATTTTTTATATCATGAATGTCAAGTAATGGCATTCAAAATTTTCTGAAATATGTTTTTGGTTGTAGAACTTTCTCTTTAAATCAAGCAAAGAGGATTCTCCCTTGAAGGCTATAGATTTTGGCTTGTCTGACTTCATAAAACCTGGTGAGTGAACTCATCCAGTGCAAGTTTACCCCTTTATGTCTTTCTATCATTTCCTTTCTGTTTCATTGGAATTGAGTGCCACAAAAATTAATATGAACCTGTATAGTACTTAATATTTTTTTGTCTGATAATTTGAACATTGTAGGTCTCCGGGGAATTTTTTTTTTTTTGAAGTAGTTAATTTCTTAAATAACTCCTTAATTTTGATCCAAATGTATTTAGGGAAAAGGTTTCAAGATATTGTTGGCAGTGCCTATTATGTTGCTCCTGAAGTTTTGAAACGCAAGTCAGGCCCAGAATCAGACGTTTGGAGTATTGGTGTTATTACCTTTATTCTACTCTGTGGGAGGCGTCCTTTCTGGGATAAAACTGAAGATGGTATTTTCAAAGAGGTACCATATCTGACTCTCCTCTTTCCCTCTATTTTTTTTTCCTTGTTTGAGGTGCTTCCATTTTATTGCCATAACAATGTGGTAAAAATGGCCGTTTCTCATGCAGTGCCTTTGTCATCATCTGCCCCAATTATAGACATGTTCTAGAAAAGTTATTGTATAAGATGGAATTTTCAGTTCCAACTCTTCACATTTTCTTGCCTTGTGTAGTTTCTATAGTATTTTTTTTGACCCTTTGTTGAGGCTGATGGCTTTTCCTGCCAAAAGATATCTGATCATAATTGGATTCCTTCACCTCATATTGTCTTTAGCTAACTTTTCCATTTTCCTATGGCCACTTCTTATTGACATTTTGCTTGTGATGCAGGTTCTAAAGAAGAAACCTGATTTTCGTCGCAAACCATGGCCAACAATAAGCAACAGTGCTAAAGATTTTGTGAAGAAGCTACTTGTGAAGGATCCCAGGGCAAGACTTACTGCTGCTCAAGCCCTCTGTAAGTTAACAATTGGTTTCTGATATGAATGCTGATTGATATGCCATGAGGGAATTCTAATGAAACACATTAGTCTAGAATTAGTGTGATGTGGAAATGCTTTTCTTGGCTTTTCTTTGCATTGCTCTTGCTATGCCAGATTCTAGCCAAGAGAACAAGGGAACTGGTAGATTAATTGTTATTCATGGTTTTCATTTTCTTTGGAACTGAGGATTTTCTGTTTCCTCTCAACATTGATCTTTATTCATTGCTGCAACTTTCAGCGCATCCATGGGTCAGAGAAGGAGGAAATGCATCAGATATCCCCATTGATATATCAGTTTTGAACAATATGAGACAATTTGTGAAGTACGGTCGACTGAAACAATTTGCTTTACGGGTAACGAAACTGCTCTGTAAGATTTCTTCAAGGAGGAAAGGATATTATATCATGTCATTGTCTAACAAATATTGCTTGCAGGCACTGGCAAGCACACTTGATGGAGAGGAACTTGCTGACCTCAAGGATCAATTTGCTGCAATTGATGTAGATAAAAATGGTTCTATTAGTCTTGAAGAAATGAGAGAGGTATCCATTTCTTTCTCATTCCACATTCACTCTGATGAATATTTTAATTACATCGTGATCATGAGTGTTGTATGCATGCAGGCCCTTGCTCAGGATCTTCCCTGGAAGATGAAGGAATCACGTGTCTTAGAGATTCTTCAAGCGGTAACTTTTATCTTTACCTTTGTTATGGCCTTGTTTTCTCCTTGTGTATTAGCAATTTTGAAATTTGTTTTTCTGGTGGAATTGTGGAATACCATTTCTGTCAGTTTCACTTTCTTCTTTTATTGTTTTGGTGATTCTCTTTTGTTCATATTCAATGCTTAAAGCTTTCATGTAGTTCTTGCTTCATGTTTCGTCATTTTGAAAACTTGCTTGTGTTGTTAGCCAAGAAATGTTGGATTGATTTTTTCATTCATAAGATGAGCTGCTGCCAAGCTTGCAGATTTTGCACAAACATGTGAGTCCTGAATGGTGCGTAAGAATCTCTTTTATTTTTCCTTCATGTAGATTGATAGCAACACGGATGGGCTAGTGGATTTTACTGAGTTCGTTGCAGCAACTCTTCATGTGCATCAAATGGAGGAACATGACTCAGAGAAGTGGCAGCTGCGGTCACAGGCTGCTTTTGAGAAATTTGACATTGATCGTGATGGTTATATAACCCCAGAAGAACTTCGACTGGTAAGTTTGACGGTAGAATGAAAATTAAAGTACGTAGACAGGGCTAAATGTATTTGTTTTAATTGGTAACTGAATTTTGACCGTCTCTTGGGAGCTTGAGGTTTGTTTCTTGCAAAATTGCCCAAAAGTTGGGACAAGTCGTCTATCTTTTTGCATATTGGGCACAAAATAGTAGCATAGCTACTTTCTGTTGCAGCTTCACATAATGAAACTGTTCAGCTTGTCAGCATGTGACCTTGATAATTTGGTTATTGTCTCATCTGAAAATACTAGCCATATGTATTGCCTCTTGTTGTATATTCTGCACAAAGTAGTGGCGCAGGTTTTTTATGTTGCTTGGTACAAAGAAATGGTTCAGCATCTTAACGTGTAACCTTGACATGATGCTCCCATGCCCTTTTCAGCAGACAGGTTTGAAAGGCTCCCTCGGTCCTCTACTAGAGGAAGCCGACATCGACAAAGATGGGAAAATAAGTTTATCAGAGTTCAGGAGGCTGTTAAGAACTGCAAGCATGGGCTCTCAAAACTTGCCGAGCCCATCTGGTTATCGGAATTTGAGGAAGATATAGATCCATTCTGAAGCTTTTGGGTGTTAAAAAGAGAGAAGGGAGCACAAGATGGGTTACGTATTTTGGGTACTCAAGATATACCGAGCCAATCGTGATGACCGCCTCTGTGCTTTGCTCCATTGCCAGTGGAAAGCCCTGTACAAAAGTTAGATACCGAGTCGAGATTTTGCATGGCACCCCAAGTTAGCCGAGAAGTGTTTGGGGATGAAGGTTTGGAGAGATTGCTGGCTGTGGTCGTTTACTTGGTGAGAGGGAAGGGCTATACGGGCGTACGTCTTGTGATGAGTGTGAGATGTGTAGGCTGCGACTGTATATTTAACGCCCTCGAATTTGAGGGCCCATTCTATTACAGAATGGGCAATGCTTTTTTACTTGTAAGGTCTTCTCTTTTCCCAATTTTTTTCGCATCGCAAATGACTGAAGTGTAAACATTTTTCAGTCTCTCTCAGAGATGGGCAATTTACCTGCTTTTTCTGTGAAGGATTTATTAGAGATGTATGCTGAGCAGCCATTAAGGAAAATAAACTGATCAGATTATTTAGGGTGACGCTTCTTAGTTTCAAGAGCCATGCTTCTTAGTTTCAAGAGCCATTCATCATCGCGTTGAATCATGGCCAATAGAATAGCGAATGTAGGAGGTAATGCGCAGAACATGAAGAATTTGCCTTTTTCTGCTCCGGTCAATGATGATAGGAATACCCAAAAGCGTGTGCTAGCTCGCATCTTTATCGGTACACTGACGACAGCATCTCTGGAGACTCTTTTCATCTAATAACCACCAGGGCACCACTACTACACGATGCGAATGACCCACGCAGGAGTACAATCTGGCTTATGCCTCATGACAGCTCAAAAGTTGCAGACACCAAGATGGTTTGGATGCAAAATCTAAGCTCAAATCAATTATTCATGGTTGCCGGAGCTAAACCCTTAAAAGAGTGTAATGAATGTGCCATCCTTGTTTAAGTTTCAGGCATATCTGAAATCTGACTAAACTACAAAAATTCCCGGTAAGTTAAACAAACGCAACATAATATACAACTGACCAGCCTCGGTTAACCAGAGTACAAACTACGAAAGGACTAGAAGATGAGTTAGGCCTGTAACAGGAAAAGAAAATTGTGGCAATTTAAAATAGGTTAAACCAGCAATTTTCCAGGTCCTTAAGAACCAAACTTTTTTCTTTTAAGGAAAAGAGAATGTAGTCAGCAAGCTCTGTGTCCCTTTATTTCTTAAGGATCATGGCTACCTGCACATCAAATTTTCTCGAGCCAGAAAAAACTACGACCATGACACCACTGATAAGATACAAGCTACATAAGTTAGCGTTAGTGTTGGTTTAACGGCGAATAAGGACTTAACTCTTCATCTACTGGACTCTGGGTTGTCACTAACACTATTGGAGGAACTATCTGGAAAAGCCTGAGATGAGGAAAACTTGCTCGACGAGCTGCCATCAGTAATACTTATCTCCTTTCTCTGGGTCTGCTTGCCCTTCTTTTCTCCGGAGTCCTGCATAAACTATACTGTTATGCATATTGTGCCAATTTACAGAGTAGATCTAGCTCTGGTTCAGAATAATAAAAAAACCTGCTGTGATGATGTTCCGGGCATCTTAAGTTCAAGGTCTGTTGCCACGTCATTTGAATCTTCATCTTGCTCTGCATTGCTGCCCCTTTGATGATCTGAAGACCTGCTTTTGGAGTCTTTTTTATTTGACACGTGAGAACTGGAAGCATATTGGGTTGACTGCTGTTCAACTGTGGGATTGGCAGGCATTGAATATGGGATAAAGGTAGAACACGGAGCGGGAATAGCACTTGCATTCTGATTTCCAAAGAAAGGGAAAGGCTGAAGTTGTGAGTGCATGGGCATTGGACCTGGAGTGACGGGTATTGGAACTGGATATGAGTAGGCTGGACCCATGATAGCGGATGGATCCATGGCAGCCCAAGGGTACATAACCCTCATCCTTTGCTGGTACTGGACATTAAGATTTTCAACTTCAGATTTTAAAGATGATTTCTCTTCTCTAAGCTCATTCTTCTCCTGCATCAGCTGGTTGTAATGCAAAGTTACTATTAGCATCAAGGCAAACAATGGACATTAGAACCTTAGGATACTGGATGAAGATAAAATCACCTCACGAGATTCTTCAGTAAGAGCTGCACATTCAGCTTTCAATTTGTTAACTTCCGTGGTTAAATCCTTCAGCACCTGGATTGTGTCCGTAAGAATGGTTGCCTTGTCATTCTTAGGTCTATCAGGATCTGTAGTTCATATAGGTAAGGCAAAGCAGTTGTTCAAAAGTCTAGCATGAACAAAAGGCAGCTCTAATTACAGAGAAACAGCACATGCTAAATAATATAATCCAGTGCATGCCATCTACTATAATGAGAAAAAGCAAGAAAGTCGAACCCTGTCCAATATCTAAAAGATTCTAAATAAGTGGAGTTAGGATAAAACCATAAGCATCGAATCAAACCTTTGTTTATGCTTAAAAAAACAACAACGTGAAATTAGTCATCTTTGCAAATTGGTCAGTCTCTGTATGTCAAATTCAGCTAAACACAAGAAATCTGCAATTTTCAGTGGTTCTCTCGCAAAGCAAACAGAGAGATAAGCTTCTGGCTCCATGCTTGTGAGGATGTCTCACCATATCTCTCGTTGGGACATGAACAAAATAAGGGGTACTTGTTGGTTTAAACAGCCCAAGCTGCAATGAATTTGCCTAAGTAAACTACCTATTTCTGATAGATCAGTGGACCAAGAAGGTAGATCTTAGAGAGAAATTTTGATCTTAGCCTTGACAACTGAGTTACACCTTTGGAATTGCAACGCAAATGAATATTCAGAAGCCAACTTCTCAAACAGACACGCGATTTTGGGGGAAAATAAAAGCATGGTTCAAATTGATATATCAGGATCGCAATGTCATGTCCTGACTTCCCAGAAGTGTTCACTAATAGATGAATCAAAGGATCAAGAATATTACAGTTTTAAGTACCCTCAAAAGTGTTTCTCAAGGTACAATGGAAGTAACTTAAATGTCGATATTAGTTCATTCTATCCAGTCCTAACTGTCAACCCGTTGCAAATTCACAGAGATAACACATTCACATGTATCTTGGAGTTAAACAATCACTTCTCTGGACTATCGAAAATTCATAATTCAACATGGGCTCGTGAAGTTTAGCGACCTTCACAAATGTTAGCAGAGCCATGCCTACCGGCAGTTGAAGCGTCAAAATAGTTACTTCACTGTTTCCATTCTTACTACTTAGATTACCACACATTATCGACCGGACAATGAACATGAAATGCAGCATATTCATTTTTTTTTCCCTGCAAAGCTGCCTCATCACCTAAGAGGAAAAAAAAAAAAAAAACTAAACCCACAATTGATCATGGTTGATAAAACAGTGAGGTTGTTATGAGGCTGCAACATGTGTACCTAGCGTGCTCCCCAGTTCAAGGAAGTGCTCGTTCAGACGATCCCTCCTCAGCTTTTCGCGGTCGGCCTTCTGGACTTTCCTCGCGGCCACGGGATCCCTAGTGTCCGCTTCCTCCCTTTGCCTGCGAGCGCGACGGAAACCGACAACCAAAAGACCATGAAAAACATACTCTCAGGCATCACCCTCAAAGCCTTCGGTGGAAGAAATTCACGGCTTATCACACAGCGTTTCATCCGTGTCCTAAAGAACACCCATCCCCTACCCACATAGCAAAATCCCAACTTTATGCGCAAGCGACCATCACCCAATATCCTCCATCAAACAGAGCACCGAAACGACGGATCGCGAAATCAAATAAAAAAAAAAGCTTTTTTTTTTTTTTTGTCGACCGCATCTCGCGCGATTCCAGCGGCGGAAATTCGTGCCCAATCCGACGACATTGAAAAGGGGAGAACCTGGGCTCGTCGTGCGAGGCGTGCAGCCTGCTGGACGGATGGTGGTGGTGGTGCTGCTGCTGTGGGTGCACGGAAGTCGACGCTCCCAAATCCGTCCTCCACTGATCCATCTCCGCCCTTCTTCTTCTTCGTCGTCTTCTTCTTCTTCTGGCTGCTTCGCCGGTTGAAACCTAGCTCTCCGCGGGCTTTGATTTCGCCGCGAAATTGTAGAGAGAGAAAGGGAGGGAGGGAGAGAGAGGAGAGAGAAGGAGGTGGGAGCAAACCTGCAACGACAGCTTGTGCTCTCCACGAGCCACGAGGATTGGGGAGCAGAAAAAAATTGATTTTTGGAATCTCTTCGATAAATCGAAAATGGGGGTAATTATCGGGTGCGGTGCGCGTGGAGGTGGGGGCGTGGACGACGATATCACGACCGTTGATTTTGCCAACAATAGTATCGGAATTAAAAAAAATCAAGGATTAATACATTGAAAAGTCTCAAACTAGTACACGTGACAAATTTACTCAAAAATATTTTTTTACCATAAAAAATCATAAATTGATATACCTGTGATTTTTTTTACCCTGACCGATTATTAAAAACTCTAAACTAGTTTATTCCAAATTAATTTATTCGACTGTCAAAAATCACAAATTGGTAAATTTGTAATAAATATAAATTAGATTAATATCACAAAAAATCACAAAAATTATAAATTGTAACAAACGGAGAGTAAAATCCCAAATTGGTATACTAGTCAATTGTCGATGTCATTTAACTTAATAATTTGACAGTGAAATTTAACGGAAGCTAATATAGGGTAAATTTGTTATAAGTATATCAGTTTGAGGTAAAATTATTAAATGTATATTAGTTTAAAGTTTTTGATAGTCAAAAAATTAGTTTTTGATAAATTTGTCATAAGTGTACCAATTTGGGGTTTTTTAGGGTATTAATTCAGAAATCAAAAGGTATAGTTCCCAATTCTATTCCAAACATTTTCTTTTTTCTTTTTTAAATTTCTTTTTTTGTTTTAAAGAAACCCTCAATTTTTTTTTTTTTTTTTTTTTTTTTTTTTTTTTATGTTTGATCCTAGAATTTACTTGAAAGAAACACTCAATTGTAAGTTCAATTTTAATTCTGTCCAAACTTTTTCTCATCTAAAAAAAAAAATCACAAACAATAACTCTAGTCCTAAATCTACTCAATTTGCTAGCTTTAATCTTAAATCTACATTCATTGATCCTTCATCCAAAAATCGCCATTTATTGTTTAGCACGATATTTTCATGTCTGTAATAAATCTACATTAGCAAAGTAACGTAGAAAATAAGCTCCAAATAAAAACCATTCTTTAATAAGATAATCAGGCAGATCTAGAATTAGAGTTAAATTCGACGTAGATTTGGAGAAGTTTGGGGCAAATTTGACCTTAACTTAAAGTTAGGATTTTTATTAGGTAAAAAAGAGTTTTAAGGCAAAACTTAGACTAAAATTGTTTTTTTTTTTTTTAATTATGTCGAATTTGGTCAAAAAAATTGGTCGGAGTGTACTGCAGACCCGGCATGATCCGTTGCAGAGAGATGTGGATACTCATCAGACCCGTACGTGGGACTTAGACATTCGGCAACCGCGCTCGCCTCGTCATTTTCGGTTCGAACGGTCACATCGGAATTCGGAAAAAACAGGACGCCGCCGAGAAGAGATGCCCTCCGATCCGGCGCCGGAGGAGGACGGCCGGAGCGGGACGGCGATGAGGATGGTGACTTACAACGTCAACGGCCTCAGGCAGCGGATCTCCCAGTTCGGCTCGCTCCTCAGGTTGCTCGACTCCTTCGACGCCGACATCGTTTGCTTCCAGGTCCGTGCTGGATTGATCGAGTCACTTTCTTTCTTTCTTTGCCTTCTGGGGGGGCTGAGTCCGCTTGTACGTTTTTGTTTTGGGGACTTGGCGATAGGAGACGAAGCTGAGGAGGCAGGAGCTCACGGCGGACGTGGTGATGGCGGAGGGGTACGAGTCCTTCTTCTCGTGTACGCGCACGTCGGATAAAGGCCGCACTGGGTATTCAGGTTAGCTGTCCGACGGAATGATTCTTTCGGGAAATTTAGTATCTTGTCCCATTTTGAGTGGTGGGTCGCTTCCGCGTTAGTGGAAAATTGACGTTGGAGGCTATAATTGCTTACCGGTGAAAAAAAGTTCCGAGTGGAAATGGGTCTGTTATCTATGATATTTAGACGTAGGATTCTACTGCGTTGTTTTTGTTGTTTTTTCACTTTCCCTTTTCTGAATTTGGGTGTTTTTTGAACTAGTTCGGAGCTTGTGATGACTATGCTGCTTAAATTTGGCCTTGCGGTTTAATGACAATTCAGGGGTGGCGACGTTTTGCCGGGTGAAGTCTGCATTTTCAAGCAGTGAAGTGGCTTTGCCTGTGGCGGCGGAGGAAGGCTTCACAGGTCTCCTTCGAAACGGTAGAATTGATGAAAATCATGCTAGTGTAGCAGAAGGCCTTGAGGAGTTTGCAAAGGATGATCTTCTTCAAGTCGATAGTGAGGGGCGCTGTGTCATCACGGATCATGGCCATTTTGGTGGGTTTCTTTTCTAACTTCTTAGCATCATAAAGAGGAGACACAGTAGAATGCTCATGTCCATATTGAATTACCCAACCTCAATGCTCTTATACTGTTGAATGAATGCTATAGAATTTTGGAACTCTGACATCTAGTGGCAGTTTGCGTTGTATCTATTTGCCAACTCTATGAGATACTAAGGTTAGTAATCATGCAGTTCTTTTCAATATATATGGGCCTCGGGCTGACTCTGATGATGCTGAAAGGACTGAGTTCAAGCTCAAGTTTTTCAAGATATTACAGGTAAATTGATTATGTTTTCGGGAAACCTTAGAATTTAGTTTCTACACAATCTCAGACAGATTATGAGAGAGATATATATGGAAAAAATAAAATGTTCTGCTTTCTCTTCTTATAATAGGCTTTTTTTACTTTTCTTTTCACACTGGTTTTCTTGGTACGTTATGATGTCACATGGAAAAAATTTGTTAGATCAACTTCTCGTTTCTAAAGTAGAGTAATTGTAAGGATATAATCAGATGAGATTCAAGAGTTTGAAAGCCTTAGAATTTATTGTCTGGTGAGCTTCTTTTTATGATGACACTTTTAGGATCAGAGGCTCTATTTTTGTCATCTGTCTTCTATAGCATCTCTCAGTGGGTGGCTTCTTGCTAGTCCTGGATTTACAGATTCATCACATGAAGAATACATAGGGATCGCAGCTTGCTTATTATATTATTGGTAATGCAACTCAACTGGTTGTGAATTTGACGTTAATTTTACTTTAGCAATTGTTCTTCTACCACAACTACTGCATCTGCAATATGGTTTCAAGTGGTTATCTGGAGAATGAATGGTTTAATGTCTGCTTTCCTACTTTGAATCCTCAATTTGAGGTGAAGGCACTTTTTCATATATATTGTACATATTATTCTTTCTGCTAACATGCTTAACTATTGTTCTAGAGAAGATGGGAATATCTTTTGCAGCAGGGGAAAAGAGTATTTGTTGTAGGCGATTTGAACATAGCGCCTGCTGCTATAGATCGGTGTGAGGCAGGTCCAGACTTTGAGAAGAATGAGTAAATTCCAACCTTTCATTGGTTTTCTCTCTTATATGGCTAATGCTGGATGGATATGCTTTCATAACTGTTGCTTGCTCCGTGCATATAGCTTTTGTGGTTGGCGCTAATGCGGAAGTCATTGATTTCATTCGCCTCGCAGGTTTAGAAAATGGCTAAGGTCTATGTTGGTAGAAAATGGAGGCCCTTTTTTTGACATATTCCGAGCCAGACATCCTGATAGGTGTGACATTTTTGTAAGAGCTGGCTACTGGTTGTCATATAGCATGTTACAATTTTCTTGTTCTAATCTTCAAATGTGTAACATTTCAATCTGTATTTTCCTTCCTTGTTCACCACTAGTCATCAAATCATGAATATGGTGGTTATTTTTGGTAACTTGCATCTTATTCCAACATTATTTTCAATTCTCAGGAAAGATGCATATACGTGCTGGCCTTCAAATACAGGTGCTGAACAATTTAATTTTGGATCAAGAATCGACCATATCCTTTGCGCTGGATCCTGCTTACATGAAGACTGTGATCCACAAGGTTGTAACCTCATAGCTTGCCACATCAAGGATTGTGACATACTAACAACATACAAACGGTGGAAACCTGGGAATACCCCAAGGTAAAAGTCACGTTTGACTTTGCTTGCGCTCCATAACTACAAAGTAAGACACTTTAGTAGCAACACCTCAAACACTAAATTTGGTATGTCTTGAATGTGTGGCTCTCCTTTTCCTTGGCACTTTTTTAGTTTTACTTCATGGAAGTCTGAGCAAATGGTGGCAGCATGCATTTAAAGTTCCCAGCATCCACTGCCTCACTTCCTCTCCTTTTTAATCTTTAGGTGGAAAGGAGGATGGAGTACAAAACTGGAAGGTTCTGATCACGCTCCTGTCTATGTGTGTTTGGAGGGAATAGTTGACGTACCCCAACATGACACTCCATCAATATCTGCTAGATATTTTCCTACAATTCGTGGCATCCAGCAAACAATTGGTAACGGAACTTCACTTATCCAAAAGTCATACTTTGGTGTGAAAATACAAGAATTTAATTCTCAGCTTGCATCATTCTTCAGTCTAGAAATCTATGTCCATCAGAGTGAATCCAGTGTCTTTGTTCTTTTCCTTATCCTCAACTTTCTTATATGCAGTATAGGTGATCATCACGATTTGTATCGCATGCTACATCTTCTTGCTTATTAGAAAATACTCACAAAGACTTTGCCATGTAATTGAGTATCCAGAATATGTGGCTATTTAGACAGAGTGTTGTGATATTATCAGATGGTTTAAGTTATATATATAGTTATTATATGTATGTTTTTTTTTTTTAATGCCTTTGATTTCTGCCTGTTCTCCAGAAAGTAAACTAAAATCATCTTAGGCTTCTTTGCTAGCATAGAAAGGAGCCTAAATAGGATAAGAAATTATTCTATTAGTGTTTGGTGGCCTCCTCGTGATGGCATAACACGAAATATGCCTGGATAAAAAGCCTGATGAGAAGTCAGGGACTTGGGGTGGGACAGAGATGTGGATTGGCCAAAGAAAAATGGAAAAGGAAAAAAAGGAACAAGACCACTCGTTCCTATATCCTACCAGTGGGCACCTCAGATCTCACTCCCACCCCACAACCAATGACTGTCTCGTGCTGGCAGTCTCAAATCTAGATCTGAGACCGCCTGCAACCACCACGGGGTCGCTGTCCTCAAGAGACCACCACTGTCCACGTCCTTCTGATGTATTGAGTCCATCTTTCTCTGACTTTCTGGTCACAAGGGGCCTCCGTGGCAGATGTTAGCAGTTGCTGTTGTGATGGTGGCCACGGTGGTCGCTGCAGCTTAGATTTAGGGCGTTTAATTTTTTACCCTGCCTTTTTCATAAATTTGATGGATTTTATTTTCCCAATGCAATCACGAGTCCACCAAACACTTGATAGGATTATATCAGTCCATATCTGTAATCTGGAGTATTTCTTATTCCACTTTAATCTATCCTATCCCAATTCTTGTTCTGACAACCAAACGCAACTTTATTGTAGTTGTGCAGATTTGTCTTTCCCCTTCTGTTGGTTCCAAATTCCTGTTGCTAAGTTTAATAAGCGCTTAATCTGTGCAGTGTCAGTGCTAATGAAGAGACAAGTTTCCGAGCAAGTGGAAGGATGTGAAATGTCAACTTCATGTTTAGAGGAAGATGTCACAATAAGTAGTTGTAGCAGGGGAACGGACAGATCCTTTGGCGACTGCGGTCTATCTGGATCACTCTCCAGCAAATCTTGTGCTTCCTCAAACCAAAGTTCTGGTTCTGTAAACTTGGAAGTACACGATCAGTCGCGGAGTTTTGCTGCTGTTGGTGCATCTGACTCTGCACATGGTAACCAATATAGTCAAGTCAAGAAAAAAGCTAAGAAAGGTCAAGGGTTTCAACTATCATTGCGGTCTTTCTTCCAGAGAAACTTAGACAGTTGCAACAAAGATGAGAAGTCTAATGGAAATTCTTCACTCAATGCGGTGCATATACAAAAGTCCGATGATCAGACTAATTGTAACTTTGCAAAGGATGAGGATAGTAGAAGCCTCCAGCAGAACGATTTGGACATCAGTGCTTCTCCTCTTGATCAATCATCTCTGGGGAAAGGAAAAAATGATGTGGCTTTACTGGAGTGGCAAAGAATACAGCAGGTGATGCAGAATAGCATCCCTCTTTGCAAGGGTCATCGTGAACCTTGTGTCTCTCGTGTAGTAAAGAAGGCAGGTCCTAATTTTGGTCGCAGATTTTACACGTGCCCTCGTGCTGAGGTACCTCATCTTTTTTCGGGTGGAACTATAGAGTTTCTGTGCTGTTAACTATCTGGCCAAAACCCACAGAATATGGAATATGTAATTATTTAATGTAGGAGGTTCATCAGTATACAAGGGAAACAGCAGATAAAATGAATATAATGTTCAGCTCTTGACTAGTCTCAAGTAACTTCTAATGAGCATATGATGATGCATGTAATGTTACCTCAATTTGTTGCTGACTTGAAAACTATTTTCAAGTAAAAATCCTTCACCAATTTCTCCCTTTCAATAGTAATCGGTTGTTTTGCTATACATATATTCCAGATTGATTGATGTTGAGAGTGAACCTAGTCATTGTGATTCAGGAACGAATCTGTATAATTGTGATGTGAAGATATATCTCATTTTTCATTTACCTCTTTTAGGGGCCTGCCTCCAATCCTGAAGCAAATTGCGGTTTCTTCAAATGGGCTTCGTCAAAATCTAAGCAGAGTAAATAGCGAGGATGATGCTGTGACTGACAAAATTTTGACTGCTATGTATCTAGCTGTATTTTGCCCGGCTTCTGTTGTAATTCTTTACAATTATGCACCCGGTTCTGTATTTAGAAATTTGAACCGAGGGTGTGGGGTAGAATAGGCGGCATTATGCTGATTTTAACTGTTGTGTATACAGACGAAGACGGTGCTAATTGGAAATTGTATGTAAAGGGTAATGCCATGTGACGTGCTTTTGAACGTTAATCTTCCTGATGTGCGTAGGGGAGAACTTGCAGTCTGTATGCCTGTACCATGTACGTTTAACACCTGTACAATGTCGGCCTCACGAATCACTATGTTTAACGTTAAACACAGTGAGTCACTATGTTTAACGTTTCTTGATTTATGACGGTGCCAACAAGGTACAGTGACACTTTGTTAGTTGAGAATACAATGTGCTGGTATTGGGGCAGCTTGCTTTAACATGCGTCTCTCTCTCTCTCTCTCTCAGTGGAGAATATCTTTCCAAGGCCCAGTCTTTAGGCACACCAAATGGGTAGGCGTGGCTTTGTCAATTTGTAGGCTGGACAGCTTAAAGAAGGCCAAGCTTGAGGCCCATCATAGTCCAATCTGGCTTGTGTGTATTAGTATGTTTATATCTGTTTTACGAGATTAAGCTCTTGAACTTTGGTCAAATATGCAATGTCATCTTGAATTTTTAACCTATTCAATATAGTCTTTAATTTTTTATTTCATTTAATGTGGCTTTTAAACTTTTTATTTATGTTCAATCTAGTTCCTAAATTATATAAAAACGTTCAATTTTGTCCCATAAATTGGATTAATGGAAGGATAATATTGAATATTTTCATATAATTTATGACTAAATTGAATAGGTACCAAAAGTTTGAGAGCTATGTTGAATAAATTAAAATTTCATGAATATCATTGCACATTAAGCTAAAATTTAGAGACCACGTCGAACAAGTTAAAAATTTAAAGATGATATTGTACATTTGATCAAAATTTAAGGATAATTACTACGATTTTCCCGTCTTTTATAATAAAGAAAGCAAAAACTTTCTAGTATTAATCTTGCATCAATGGCAAGGGCGATCCACATCTCACTTGATAGCGAACTTGCGTACTCTTTTCGATATAGCATGGATTGGTTGTTTCTTTTGGGATTACCTATGCTTGTTCTTGCCTTGTTAAAAAGAGGAAACGTGGAGTAAGGGGAAGAAAACCCTTAATCCTAGACACTCTCTCATGAAAACGACCATAAACGACCATCAAAGAAGACATTCGTTCCTCAAGAGTATTGAGTCAAGATTAATGGCAAGAAAATTCATCTTTTAAGTTCAGTTCGTTTTGAGGAAAAATGCGGCGTTTTCTGGAAAATGTTTCCCAAAAAGCCATTTCTAGATAAATGGAAGCCATGGCTCCAGTTTCGACCAACGCGAGGCGAGCTCGTGATTGTGACCGTCCCAGCCTCCAGTGTTGGCTGCAATCACGAAAGCTGCAATCGAAGGCCGGTGCACAACCTCAGATCCAAGGCCCAGTCTCAGGCAACCTCAGATCTAGGGTCACCTGAGGCCAGCAACCTTGGATCTAAGGTTATGCACCAATCTTCGATGGTGGAAACTCGCGTGTCATTCCCTGTACTGAATCCTTATCCCATCTGGTATATTTCATCTATTAGGTGCGATTTTTTTTTTTATCTGGATTATATGATATCTAGTTACATCCAGATTTTGTGTTACCCCAAACACTAAATAGGATATAAGTTATCATATCTAAAGTTATAATGGCTCCTTAAACGTAGCCTAAGATAAAAGTAAGAACGTTGTTCAAACGAAGAAAAGTGGACTGCACTTTATTAGCTCAGAGTGACTCTTAGGGCATTCCAAATAACAAACAAAAATGATGCTTTCGTCTTGGTGAAAGGTCATCGTGCACCTTATCTTATACAAAAAAATAAAGAACTGTAGCGTAAAAACGCCGGTCTATGTGGACTAAACCGATGCCATTTGCTGCAAAATCAATGAGACACTGGAAAAAATACAAAATTAAATCATCATTGAGCAAAGGAAGGGTAGTGATTTGTTTTACCAAGGCATGACTCGGCTGTTAAAATTTTTCAGGCGGATTAGTTGTAGTTTAATAAATAACTAGACGTCGGATCTGCTTATTTTAGTACAAAGATCATTCTCATCATGGAGGAATGTAAACGCCAGCGGGTTTTATAATGTGCTTGCACAAGTTATGGTCACTTTGAAAAATTCCGAGCTTGTTTATTCGTCTGTGTCATGTACCATCGGCGGACCGATACAGGGTTGGTCGCGACTCGCGAGCCCTCTCTCATGCTGTGAGAAATTCTGACTTGTTAAACTATTGATTTACTGGTGTTTAAGGACCGTCACTGACTGCAGGACAGTGAAATTTATAGTTGATTTCTTACGACGACCAAAGATAATTACTTGAAAGGGACATTACGTTAATTTAGGAAGATTAACTAAGAATAGGTAAAAAGAGATTTTTGAGAAATTGAGGTTGCTTAATATTTAATAAGGGAAGTTATGGTCATTAGGACCTTCTAACTTACAAGAACTCGAGGTAATTTGTTATTTGCAAAGGGAGATTACTAAATGTCATTTGCTTAAGTTAACATGCAATATATGAATATTAATGTTAATTATTATCATAAGTTGTATGTCTTATGATAATTTGAGGTGAGTTAGCATGGTATTGGTTATTTACTAAGTGATATCCTTCTCATATCACGACCTTTACAGCTAAATTACTATCCATAAAGAAAGAGTACTAGCTACGGGCTCAGTCGAGACAGCAGAGACTTTAGACAAATTACAAGTATTAATAGGGGTGAGAAAGGTGGATCAACTAAAGAGGGACTCCGCTGATTGGTCCGATTCTCAATTTCTAATAGTGGAATTGGTGTCCGGATGGTCCGGTTCTCAGTTCCAAAGTGGGGGAATCGAATTGAATCAAGGCACCTGAACTAATTGTTTATTTATTTATTTTTATTTTTTGAAACACGAGTCTCTTATCCTCTTTCGGTCTTTTCTTTTCGCCCAATGATTGCTCATGCCTACTCCTGGTCTTTTCATTTCTCTAGGTCTCCTCACATCATATGGAGTTCGAGACATTCTCTCCTTCGAATCCAACCGGTTCGACCAGCTGGTCCCTCCGGACTAGATCGGGAATCGATACCCCTCAGTATTTTGAGGTTAAGTTATGCCCAATGGAGAAGGACATCACTCATTAAGATATTAATATTATATAATATGAAGAACGAAAACATGCGAAACTTTATCTTGAAAACAAATTTTATATTTAACTCGAACATTATGGGTGGAAAAATGCTGCTTTAAAAGCAAATTTTTTGTTGAGTCTTACTTATGCAACATTTCTTAATGAATTGGAATATTTGTCTAACGTATATTGCGCATTCAATGACAGGTGCAGAAGTTGCTAACTTCCTGTGGAACAAAAGAGAACTACGAAACTAATAAGTTAAGTGTATATGTCGATTGTTAGAAAGGAATTGCTTATGTGGCGCCTAATTGGCTGCATTCATTATAGAGAATGGAGTACCGCCAAAAGAAGGGCATTTCTAGCTATTAAGAGAGTTAGGGCCTATTTAACGAGTTAAATAGTATTTGTTTCTATTCTTTTATTCCCATAACAAAAAAAGAACAGTCCATTTAGTAACTTTTTTATTCCCTGATTAGATGTGGAACAGAAGCAAGAAGTGAAAAAAAAATTGCTTATTTGTTTTTGGAAATAACTCCAGAATCAAGTCTTTTTTTTTTTTTTCCTTTTTTTCCATTTCTTCTTCTTCCTTTAGCCGGTTGCTGGACTCAGCCATGGTTGGCGACCTCGTCGGGCCACCCCAAGGTCGGCATTGCCTGGCCATGGTGAGGCCGACCTCATGGCGGCCTGGTGAGGCTCAACCTTGCCAAAGGACAACAACGGTCTGGCGAGGTTGTAGGCCATGGTTGAGGCTGGTAACTAGCTAAAGGAAGAAGGGAAAAAAAAGAAAAAGAAGAAAAGAAAAAAAAAAAGAAAAATGTAATAAAATTATTTAAAAAGTAATAAATTTTAAGGTGTATTAATTGTATTTCTATTCTGAGAATAAATTTTTTTGGATAATTACCAAACGTCTTCAAATGTTCAAAATGTCGTCTAGGGAACAGAATAATAAATAATTAATTTTGAGCAAAACTTATTTTCGGGAATAGAATGGTTATCAAATGCATCTTTAGGTGTCGAGAAATAAGAGAAAGCCATTAGAAGAGAGCTTCTTGTTTTGTATTTATAAAATATAGCTTGAAAAGTCTTGTCCTTACAAAACATGAGAACCAAGTAGGAAAAAGAGCACTAAAAGTATTAAAATTCTCGTATCATTTTGGTGTTAAAACTTTTCAAGGAATCACTTAACTATCAATTTTTTGAACGATCACTTGGTATTAACTCTGATTTGGGATGCTAAAAATTCGACGTGATAATATTTTACTAATTCTTCTTAACCATGTTACGTGGATTGCCGGAAATTTGACGTGGTAAAATTCAATGAAAAAGCCCTTAAATGATGTCGTCACACGTGAAAAATCCCAAATTTTCCCTCTTCTTCAAACCCTAACATAATGTTTACTAATTTGTTTCAAAGTTCATCTTTCCTTGAAACCCTAACTTTTTTTGTTTGAAGAAACAAAAACTTGAAACCTTAATTGAAACTGACGATTTTGAAGCAAAAATAAGGCCTAAATTTTGCAATAGGAGGAGAATAAGCAAAAGCGGCTCAAATTCGTGTAAACAAAGGTTAGAATAAGTGAAATGGTTGCTAATTTGTCCCAAAATTCACCTTTCTTGAAACCCTACTTCAAACCGACAATTTTGGGGCAAAATTTATATCTGAATCTTACAATAGAGAGAATAATAAACAAAAGTGGCTCAAGTTCATGTCAATAAAACCAAGATCAAGGTGTGAATAAGCAAAAAGCCTGCCGATTTGGCACCGAGCCTTGATTTTTGCCCATAAACCACCAAGCCCTAAGTTTTCCTTCCAACCACCAAATCAAGCCCTAATTTTTCCCTGCTCCGGTTGAGTGAGTAATGAAAGAGGATGACACTTATTCAGTGAATGAATGCGTGTGAATGCGGGGAGAGAGAGAGAGAGAGAGAGAGAGAGAGAGAGTCCGAGCAAACAAAAAGAGAATTTTTCATTTGTATTACAGTAAAATCATGCCTTCATCTTAAATCTTAAGTTTTTAGAATAATTGGTAATGGTTATACAAAATCCCACTTTATATTAGAGTTAGAGATCTTGAATTGAATCGTTTTAGACCCTATTTAACTCCTCAATTAAATTTTCACATTTAGAGTCGTCGACAGTGGTCCCACAAAATGTTTCCATTTTAAAGAAAATTTTAGGTGTGGTATCATTTAGGTATGGAATGGCTACCTCATCATCCACGTTGGATTTTTTTTTTTTTTTTGGGGGGGGGGGGGGGGGGTGGTGCTAAAATGGCCACGATTGGCTTTAAATTTTACTAAAAATGCCGGCTATGATTTTTCGCTGGAATTTTTTTGTCAGAAATACTTAAGTGATTTGGCGAAAAGTTTTATTAGTAAAGTATAAAGTATGTGTCATACGAAAGTTCTAACACTTTTAATATTCTTTGCTCGAGCCAATTACATAACATGTTTTAATTTTGACGAGTTCCATGTAAAATTCACATGATTTGATAATCAACATACATGGAACATC
Organism: Eucalyptus guilfoylei; assembly: GCA_016097605.1. NCBI lineage: Eukaryota > Viridiplantae > Streptophyta > Magnoliopsida > Myrtales > Myrtaceae > Eucalyptus > Eucalyptus guilfoylei. The sequence continues at coordinate 28,959,911 of CM027868.1, read as the reverse complement.
CACGAATCTGGTGCACCTGATAATAGGTCCGCGAAACCATTCTCTTCAAACATTTGTGGAATTCGAGAAACTTCACGTCGATTATAATCTGTTCAAACAAGGGGAAAGTGGACTCCCATGGCGACACCCAGGAGCATTCCAAATGACAAATGAAATTCGTGCTTTCGTCCTGGTGAAAGGCCGGGCGCCTCATCTTATTAAAAAAAGACAAGCAGCGTCAGCGTAAAAACGCCGACCCATTAATTAAATCGTATTTGTTTAACGAAGGCATGACTTGGCCGGTGAAATTTGTCGGCCGGATTCTTTTTTTTTTTTTTTTTGTCGGCCGGATTAGTTATAGTTAAATGATAGGTCGACGTGGGCTCTGCTTATTTTAGTACAAAGATCACTCTCATCGTGGAGGAATGTAAATGCCAAAGGGTTTTATAATGTGCCTGCACAAGTCGTGGCCACTAGGAAAATTCCGAACGAGTTAGTTTGTCCATTTCATGCGACATCGGCCAACCCGACACGGGAATCAGTTGCGACTCCTGAGCTCTCTTGTGCCGTGAGAAAAAAAAAGAAATTTGTCGTATTCGACAGCGACTTAGAAGAAGGCCAATCTAATTTGATCCATGTACGTCCCAAAATAATTGAATCCTTTTGATTTCGGGACGAGATTTGAATGAAGCGCTGGTCTTAATGCTCATTTCTTGTTCATCAATGTCTGCGGTATAATTAGAAGTTTATAGAGAATCGGAGTAAATTTTGCCGGCATCGATTGCCTTTGAAAATAAGGTTCGTTCTTGGTCCAAATTGGAAAACGTCCCGAGATTATATCAGTGTCTTTGATGAACGATTGGAGAGAGAATTTAGGGTGAGGCATATCTGGTATATTATTGTCCTAAAAGCCGATCTTTTCTAATACATAGGTAGTCAAACATGGAAAAATTGTCAAAAAAATCCTAAACCTATTGTATGACGGTCAATTCAATATTAAATATTTCAATTATGCAAGTATAGTCCTAAATCTAGTCCTAACTTTTTTCAATTATGTCAACCCAGTTCTAAATCTTTTGATGAGTTGATAATTTAGTTCTAAATTTTTTGATGATTTGTATATTAAGTCCTATCGGACAATTTTGATGGGAAATAAATGGCATGACAATCTATTCAACGCATGTAGTCTTACGGGCACGATTGGTGCTAACTTAGGAAGCATCAACACTTTTTGAGAGTTTTCATATCGTGTTGGACACTTCGATACATGTTCGACACTTTTGGATACTTTCTGACGCTCGGTCAACACGTTTCAGAAAATCTGACATTTGATCAACTTTTCCAACACTCTCCAACACTGAGTCGGAATTCCAACATGTAAGTTTGCGACATGTAATTACAACACGTGAGGTCAATTTTAAAAATTCTTAATAAATAATGAGTCAATATGTGTGTGTGTGTGTGTGTGTGTGTGTGTGTGTGTGTGTGTGTGTGTGTGTGTGTGTGTGAAAAAATAAAAATAATAAATGCGGACAAAAAAAAACGTAATTTTCTCTTCTTCTTTTTTTTCTAACTCTCACTTTTCATGATACACAATTCACCGCCAAATTTATTTTCTCTTTTCTTCCTATACGGACACACGAGTCCAAAATGATTTGCTTATTTTTTCTCCAAATTTTATGGATTATTAGAATGGAGCTGAATTTTTGAAACTGAAATAATAAATGATATTAATAAATAATGGATTAATGTTTTTAGTATAAATTCATTCTAGACTTTTTTTATTATTTATTTATTTATGAATTTGAATCAAATTAATTTGATTGAATAATAAAAGTGATAATTTATTATGCATATATAAAAATATACATTTAATATATAATGTGTCCCAACGTGTCGGAATTATCTATTCTTTGTAAAACAATGTGTCGGCGTATCGTGTCATGTCGTGTGTTCGTATCGGTACTCTTTAGATTATAACATGCGAGATCGATTTTAAAAATTTTCAATAAATGAGGAATCAAAATGTATATATGTGAAAAATAAAAAAAAATAAAAAAATAATAATATAGTGGGAAAGAAAAAAAATCTAGTCTTCTCTTCTTTTTTTATTCTCACTTCCCATGATACACAATTCACCCTCAAGTATTTTTTGTCTTCTCTTTTGATATATCGACACGCGAGCCCAAAATGTAAATTACTTGTTTTTTCTCCATATTTTATGGATTATTAGAATGGAGTTGAATTTATGAAATTGAAATAATGAATGATATTAATGATTAATTAATTAATTTTTTAGTGAAAATTCATTCTAGGCTTTTTATTATTATTTATTTATTTGTAAATTTAAATCAAATTAATTTGAATAAAAATGATAATTTATTATGTATATATAAAAATATACATTTAATATAACAATGTGTCTCAACATGTCGGAATTCTCTATATTTTGATAAACGACGTGTCGGTATGGCGTGTCGTGTCGTGTCGTGTCGCGTATTGGTGTCGATACTACTTAGATTAGAACATGTGAGGTTAATTTTAAAATTTTTCAATAAATGATGAGTTAAAATATATATGTGAAAAATACCTTACCAAATATATATATTTGTGTGTGTGTGTGTGTGAAATATAAAAAATAATAAAAATAATAAGTGGAAAAAGGAAAAAATCTAGTTTTCTCTTCTTTTCTCGACTCTTACTTCTCGTGATATGCAATTCATCCCTAAAGATTTTTTTTCCTTTTTCTTCCAACACGTCTAACATGCGAGCCCATAATGTGAATTGCTTATTTTTTCTCCAAATTCTATGGATTATTGGAATGAAGTTGAATTTAGGAAATTGAAATAATGAATGATATTAATAAATAATGGATTAATGTTTTTAGTGTAAATTTATTTTAGGCTTTTATTATTATTTATTTATTTGTGAACTTTGAATCAAATTAATTTAATTGAAATAATCATAAAAATGATTATTTATTATGTGTATATAAAAATATACATGTATTATATAACGTGTTCCAACATGTCGAAATTCTCTATTTTTAAGAAACAACGTCCATGAGTATTGTGTCGTGTTGCATTGCGTGTTGCGTATCATTGTCGGTGTCACTTAGGTACTAACGTGAATAATTTATTACATTTTTGAATTATTTGAATTTTATTTAAATTTTTCCTTTTTATTTTCTTTCCTTTTTTCTCAAGTTGATCACCAAGCCTCAATGATGGTAGGCAACTAGCCAAAGGCAAAGGTTGGCGAGGTCACACTCGCTGGCCTTGGGGAAAGTCAACCTGGCAAGGTTGGCCTCGCTTACCTTAGGCGAGGCTTGCCCTTGGCAGCAACTATTGCCAAGGCCTAGTAATTCGTAGGAGTGAGCATAGTTCTAAGGTAGAACTTGGAACCTGAAAACCAAAAAGTGAGGAACCTATTTCGACAGGTAGGATTTAAATTCTTAGTTGGAAGAACCTAGAATCTAGAACCTAGAACCTAGAATCTGGAACAAATATTAATGTTTTTCATGGTTCATGTCTCCATACGATCCTTTGATATTCTACGCCGTTCGGTAATGAGTGTTAATTTGAAAGTATTAGTCTAAGTTTTCATTTTATGACTAAGATTTTTACTTTATTATGTTCATATTTTCCATGTGTCTAAATATAAGTTATGGTTAATAAATGATTAATAATATAGGTGAAATTTGGATAGACTCCAAAACCAACCTTGAGACTTATGATAGGGTAGGCTTTAGGTTCTATGGTTATAAGGTAGGTTTTAGGTTTAAAAAAATGATGAACTTGTTCCAATATGTAGGTTCCAGGTTCTACGTTTTAGGTGTAACTTGTATGGAACTTGAAATCTCTTACATCTAGTAATTAGCCAAAGGAATTATGAACGAAAAAATAAAAATTAAAAAAAATTAAAAAAAAGGGAAAAATGCAAAAAAGAAATTATTCACGTCGGCATTTGTCATGTCACGTGAGACAGCTAGTGCTGACTATATAGAGCTATTTTCGACCAAAATTGCTCGAGAATCTAAATGACAAATGATTAAAAAAATTAAGATTAAATTGATAATTCATCAAAAGATTTAGGATTAAATTGATATAAATAAAATTTTTAAAACTAAATTGGCAAGTTGTCAAAAGGTTTAAAGTTAATACAATGAAAAACCCTAAACTAGTACACTTGTGACAAATTTACTCCAAATTAATTTTTTAACCACCAAAAATCACAAATTAGTACACATGTAACAAATTTATCATTCTTTAATTTCTATTAAATTTTGCCATCAATTATTGAATTGAATAACACGTGATAGTTAACGGGTGTACTAAATTAGGGTTTCATCATTCATTTGTTACAGGTGTATAAGTTTGTAGTTTTTTGTGGTATTAATTCAATGGAAACTAACAAAACATAAATTTATTATAAATGTATTGGTTTGGTATTCTAGTGGTAAAAAACTTAGTTTTTGGTAAATTTGTCATAAGCTCACCAAGTATTAATCCAAATATTTATGATTAAATTGAAATAATTAAATGATTTATGACTAAATTGGTCACCATACAATAAATTTAGGATTTTTTTTAACGATTTTATGACTCAAATACCTAGAAAACCTTGTTCCCAACATGCAATGTCCAGACTTTGATCTTCCACTCTTAACTTGCCTATCGAGAAAGAAAAACTAGGTCAAACTTATATAATTACCAATAAATTTCTTTGTTTTTTTCCTATTCTTGACGGTATCGAGCTAAAACAATGTGTCTTTCTTGAATACTCAATTCAGCGTTAAAGAATGTCAACCCTCTTAACAAATGAAACTAAACTGCAAATTGGTGCCACATGTCCTCGAATCGATTGATTCTAAAATGTTGCTCACAATGATATTTGTTGTGAAATGGCGATCTCGCATCTCATTGACTTCTCTATATATACCCAATATACAAACACGATTCCGGGCCGGCATAGGAGTACTTAGAAGGGGGGAGAAAAAAACGAAGGATGATCGTATAGGAGTCAACGTGGAGAACTCATTAATAAGTTGGCAGCTGACTTTTGGCATGTCACCTGCCGTGCCTGCTGTCTTTTCTGGTTCGCAACAGCAGAAGGATATACCTGAAGATTGGATGAACTCCATGTCCCGTCGCTGCATATTCTATTATGGATTAGACGACGGCAATGTGGCCTGTGACCACCGGGATACCCGGAGTTAGGGTTTTGTTTATGAGGTTTATTTCTTTCTTGTCTTGTGTGACGGAGTCGGATCTGCTAGAAGCCTGAGCCCTTTAGCTTCGGGCGACCCAAATCCATGCAATGCAATTTGCAGTAGAGAGCTCGGCTCGGCTCTTGATCCTTGGTAGAAACAAGAATGATTCGCATGAAGTCATTTTTCCTCATACGTTTGCTAGCTCGGATAAGATACTCGATGTGATGAAATTTGTCCTATCCGATGTCTGGAGACTCGCGCCAAGCCAAATAAGAGTTATAGAAAGTCCTTGAGGACGAAATGTCAAAAGCCTAAAAGGTGCTAGGAAATCCGGGTGGGAATTGGAATGGAGCGAAGAGAATTCCAGATGATCGGAAATTAAGGTGCAAGAAACATGAATCATGAGGAAATAGACCTCGTTATAATTGAACACGGGAGACTAAAATGGAATCGAAAGGCATTTATTGGGAGAGTTGAAGCTTGTCATCGATGGACGAAGGGTAACACTAAACAATCTTTGAAACTAATATTCAAATTTGATGTTGCAAAGGAAAAGCTTCGAAGGAAACGCAAGACTGAGACCGACATAGGTATTGGAAAGCCTAAAATGACATAATAAACATAAAAAGGGCACATTTGCCAAAAAAAAGAACTAAAAGCTAATGGAACTTTTGGCGAAGTCTTGACATAGATTGAGCATCTCTTCATCTTCTTCTTCATTCTCTATATTTATACTCTACTTTGACAGCTCCTACTTTGTCAAATTACTTCCACAAACTCCTTCATGTCTCGTTCTAACTATTAGCACGGTCCCTTCACATTATCAAACGCTTACTTATTTGTACAGGAATATTTTCCTCTGCTGATCATCGAGTCACGCGTAATGAACTCCAACCCCAGAAAACTATATTAATTTGCGATGTTCGTGCTTATAATGCCTCAAATCAGAACCATGTTTGTTTGGCTCTTTTTAATTAGGTCGGGATAAACCCTAAGAGAATCTTATCTTTTCCTTGTTATCAATATTATTATTCGGCGCCCCAAAAAGTCTGCCACCCACTCCTCTTTATTTAAAGCCCCGTGTCTCCGTCCGTCGTTCCCGCACTGTTGCAGTCCTCATACCCAAACCCGCATCCCTCCCTCACCATGATCTCTCTCTCCTCTCCGCTTCCCGTCCCTCCGTCGTCTTTCGCCACCGCTCGCCTCAGAGCCCGGCGACCGTCCGCCATATCCACCGCCGCGACCTTCACATCCTCCGCAGCCTCGAAAGCACACTACCAGCACCAGCAGCACCAGCATCAGCAGCAACCTCCGTGGCTCCACCGGTCGCTGCCGTGCGCTACCCCTTACGAGATCCTGGGGATCCCCGCCGGCGCCACGAGCAAGGAGATCAAGGCCGCGTACCGGCGGCTCGCCAGGGTCCTGCACCCCGACGCAGCGAAGGACTCCTCGGCCGCCGACGACCGGTTCATCAAGCTCTACGACGCGTACTCGACCCTGCTGGACCCCGAGAAGCGGGCGGTCTATGACCGGCGGGTCCTGCTGGCGAGGAAGAGGAAGAGGCCGGCCGCGGCCGTCGCCGGCGTCTCGGTGTACGGCGGGCGGAACTGGGAGACGGATCAGTGTTGGTAGCTAGCGGGGTTTCGTGCACTCGCCGGATCGACCGATTCAGCTTCCCGGGTTAGAAAGAGACCGAGGAGGATCGTTAGTGTAGAGATGGTAGGTTAAATTAGAGAGAAAGAGAGAGAGGTTTCCTCGTGAACCAGCGCCGGCGCCATGACCACCACAACTTTGAGCTTAAAGATGAAAGCGCTGCTGCGACCCGATCGTCGTCGACTGATTGACTAAACGACGCAGTTTCTACAAATTTGGGGAGCTCGAGGCCTTTCGGTTTGCAAAAATTAACGTAAATTGCAGTCACTGATATTCTGGAAAACCTGTCTTGGATGGGTTTCTCACGTCTGAGAGTTGTGTACTTTTTCTAGGTTAAGTGAGAATTTCCGGCCTTGTCTTTTGTACTTTTGGATAAAGTCATGAAAATCCCGGGAGATCTTGTGTTAACTTCTGAGCATGTGCAAATCTTGATCTTTTCTTTTTATGCTTTCGCTATCCTGATATTTGATTTAGTCCGTGATGAACTCTCATGCTCGATGCTCTGCCTCACAAAATCGCAATTAACTCTAAAGCTCATTTACCGTGGGAAAGAACTTTACACTCAATTTTCGATTGGGCTACAATTATGCTAGGCATACAAAGGTGGGAAAAGGGGGTCCCGATCCCCCTGGCTTCCACGCCGACCGCCTCACCGTTGCTTGTTTAGATTGTCGAGTGTGCACCGTTTTGTCGACTCAACCGTCCAAAGGAGATGAAGCTCCGGACGGCTCCCTAGCACCACCCTCCTCCTCCTCCTTCTCCTCCTCCTGCTGCTTCTCTCTATCTGCCTGGCATGACTACAAACTGCTGCTACGCCATGTCACGGCCGGTGGTGAAGCTGCAGCGATGATAAACACTAACACGACAACTACTACTACTACTACTACTACTACTCTCTCTCTCTCTCTCTCTCTCTCTCTCTCTCTGATCATGAAAATAGAAAACTAGTGGAGGTCAGACGATATCGGTAACCTCCATTGATGGCCTCAAACATGGCGTATGCATGGCGTATGTACTAAAGGTAAGTACAAAAGGTGTGTTGGGTGGGTGTGGGAAAGTATAAAATATATTATGTGATGGATACACCACGTGACAGTGATGACATGGTGTAACCGACCAATCATAATTGATCGCATATTATGAATATCATCCTACTTAGCACAATAAGTATATGCATCTCACTTTTGATTGATTTATTACATCACATGCTATTACCACATCGCCCTTTCGTAAGAAATGGATTGATATTACAGACATTAGTTCTCCAACTCCTCTAAAGCAAGTTTATAGAGTTAGAATGAGAAGTAATCCGATAGACTCTTACCGGATGTTGAATATGATCCCACTTGATCGGATGCATCCTGTAATCTGTCAAAATCTGCCTAAACGCCTGTCTTAGATACCTTGCATTACTCAATCTGACTTATTCACTTCTATCAAAGATCCATGCAGTAAGCTGACCGACAAAGTGATGATCTTCTAGCCAATTCTCGAAAGCTCAGAAATTATTAAAAAAAATGTCACGAGATTGTAATATCTTAAGCGCTATGAGATCATGATGGGTGTCGAGGAATGAGAAGGAAAATGGATAATGATTTCGACTCCCATTTCTTGTTCATTCCCGTCATGACATCCTATTTTGTTTCAATCAATTCCATATCTTCTAAAAGGTTCTCGACTCTACTATAAAAACTGCATTTCCTCAACTTAAGTATGATCATTTTCTTTGTGCTACCAAAATTTTTGCCAGTCGCCTGCTCGATTGTGCTGCGTAGGAGTTGGTCTAGGGCATAGTGTGGTCGCAATCCGACCCCAAAGAGTGAGATAAAACAAAAAAAATACAAGGTAGAATTAGGCTAAAAGAACTTCAAAAATATTCTCTTTCTTAACACTAAACCTTAAACCATAAATATTTAAGATGTCTACCAAAGTCCTCCGGAGTTCTTATTTTCTTTTGTTGGTAGAAATGATAATGGCGACGCCGAGAATCTAAGTTATTATTTAGCGGCAACCGATCACATGGTACGTAGAAATAGAATCTTGGAATCATTTGGCCCTTGTCATGTTCTGATTGATCGACCTTATGGAATATTGGGACACATATTCCCCCGCCTCTCTGCTGCTCGGACATGGACGTGTCTTAATCGTTTCGGGAGTGGTTGGAGAGACGATTGATTGGGCATGCGCTTGTGGAAGACGATCCTAGTTTTGCCAATTTAATTCTAAACATTTTCACTTCTTGCCGATTCAGTCTATCCGGCCAATTTTGGCCGGAAAATGCTGACGTGGACACCAGTGGTGCCACGTAGGACCGTCGGCATTGACGTTGCCAATTTTTAATAGTATTTTAATATTTTTCTATTTTTTCCCTTTTTCCCTTTTTTATTTTATTTTTTTATTTTTTTTTGGCTTTCTTGGCCTTTGCCTGTGGCCGACCATCAGCCATAGCTAGCTGGTTGGCCTCGCCTGCCACAGGTGAGGCCCGGTCGGGCGAGGAGGAGCTCCAGCGAGGCTCGCCCTCACCCAGGCGCAGCCTGGCAAGGGTCGCCTGGGCGAGGGTCAGCCTCGCCAGATCCGATGAGGGGAGCCCTTGCCCCTGCCCGAGCTCAGGCAGACTTGGAGCTGTTGGCCGAAGATGCAGGCCAAGTCCTTGCCGTAGAGGACATAGACGAAGACGATGAATGACAGCAGGGCGAAGAGGTAAGGCGAGAGGCGCGTCTTCCTCAGTGGAGAAGATGAAGACGACGGCGGCATTGACGCCGGAGGAGAGAGAGGCGATTTCATCGGGGTGGGTGGCGTCAGCCGACCAAGGGTGAGGGCGAGCCTCGGCGAGGGCTCCCCTTGCTAGATCTGGCGAAGTTGGCCCTCGCCCAAGCCAGGGCGGCCTCGCCCAGGAGACCCTTGCTAGGCCGCACCTAGGCGAGGGCTCCCCTCGCCAGAGCTCCTCCTCGCCCGACCGGGCCTCGCCTATGGCGGGCGAGGCTAGCCGGCTGGCTGTGGCCGGTGGCCGATGGCTAGCCACCGGAAAAGGCAAAGATAAAAGCCAAAAAGAAAAGAAAAAATAGAAAAAAAAAATAAAAATAAAAATATATTAAAATATTATTAAAAATTGTTAACGTCGCACCGACGGTTCTACGTGGCATCGCTGGCGTCCACGTCAGCATTTTCCGGCCAAAATTGGCCGGATAGACTGAATCAGCAAGAAGTGAAAATGTTTAGGACTGAATTGGCAAAGTTAAAAGGTTTAGGACTAAATTAATAAAAGTGCAATAAGTTTAGGACTTTTTGGACAATTTTCCCTACATATAATGAGTATCCAAACCTTATGACTCGACTAATTGTCATATATACACATGAACCGTCTCATCCACATGCATTGTGTATAATTGAATCTAGATAGTAATGGTTGTGACCCTCCAAAGTTGGTAAAATGGGGCAACATCGTGACTGGAACATAAGATCCACTAGATTCAAATCAAGTGCTTAACTATTCGATCGACTCCCTGAGAGGTTACTGTGATTGTTTATCTTTCTATTCCATCGTCCACTTGGATTTAATTAAAATGCCAGATTTCCGTCCTGGTTCAATCAAGTTCTAGAAGCTCTTTGTGGAAAAGGAGAACACCATAGAAAGTAACTGTGTCCACATCAATCTGGACTTTAATATATTCTCAGTTGCACCCTCGCACTACAGAAATGACATCGGGTACCACCCACTCAGTATTTTTTATGCCTTTTCTTTATCTGTGATGTGATCAACTCATTCGTCCATCTTCGTCGATCCCGAATGAATGCATAATGTATCCTCTGATCCACTTGATGCTAATTTTTTATTTGGATGTGACTTTTTTTCCGGTGTTGTCCCTCCGACAGGACGTGCGATGCAATCCATAGAGAGAAGCTAAATTTAGACCGTAAAAACACTTAAAAAGATTGCTCAGGTGTGGAATAATTGTCAACAGAAGTACAAAACTTATTGCAATCCTAAATATTTTAATTTTACTAGCTAATCATAAATCTTTTAAGGATTTGTCAATTTAGTTAGAAACCTTTTAAAGTTGCCAATTTAATCCCTTTTTTTTTTTTTTTGAAAATTTGCTATTTTAGTCCAAAACTTTATGAAAAATTGTCATTTTAATCATAAACCTTAAATATAGATACTACATTGACAAATTATCAAAAATTTTAGGATTAAATTGGTACAATTGAAAGGTTTAGGACTAAATTTACTATTGTACAATAAGTTTATGATTTTTTTGATAATTTTTCCGGTGATTAAAGACAATGATTGGAACACCACCCCTTAAGAAGCGTAAGTGGGGAGAATAATAAGGTGCGGGGTTACTATTGTATAATGTAATATGGTAAAGTTTTTGAACATATCAACGCACTCCCTAAGAAAGCGCAAGTTCATATGCACCATTTGCACAATTGTTGTCCCCTATAATATTTTGATTAATGCTCTGAAGACCCCAATTATATGCTTATTAGGAACACACTTAATTCGGAAGATTACGTATTTTCAAGCACATAACTCGGGAATAAGTAATCAAAACTGCAAATTTCTCTAAATGGTGATTGCGCATGGTCATAATTTTTTTAATTAATCGTCCGGTTAGTGCAAGCATGATACTCTGCCAATGAAACCCATACAAGAATCTAAGTTAGAGTATTGATCGTGTATGTCTTTTACTTGGTAATGGTAATCCTAATCAACAAGGGATGCGACAATATTTAAAATTACAATTGGTGAATATGTTATACATATATGTGTGTATGTATGTATGTATGTATAAGCTTAGAACTGCACCAGATAACAGCTACAAGATATGATGAATTTTGGGTCTTGCATGTGCATCTACCTAACCTAACCCTAAAATAAAAATTTTAAAAATATAATATATGGATGACGATGCTCGTACATATCACTGAACAATGGATAAAAAAGAAAAGAAAAGGACGTTCAATGCAACGAAGAGACGGGGGCGCAAAATGCATAGAAATTAGCGAATTCCGGGACGTGATTGCGAGAATTCTTACGCTTGCGTGAGATTATTTAAGAAAAAAAGAAGTCAAAACCCAGCCGCAGGCCTGGCCTTTCTCACGTTTCAAGACGAGACTCTCTGCACACTCACCCTAATTTCCATGGCTAATTCAACTTACCATCTTGCCCCGTTGAACTTGTCAAAGGGTTCGAAACTTTCAAATGACTCGATAAATTGGTTTTGCTCAATGTTTATCTTAGTAAGAAGAATTACTAAAGCACTTTAAATAATCACTGACCAATATAGCGTGCACCGCGAGCAAGAAAAAATTATTTTATTTTAATTTTAATTAAGTGAGTTGACTAGATCCTTCGTTGTAAGTTAAAAAATAGAGGTCATTTACAAACTCTCGAGTCATGCATTGCGCAAAGAATTAGCGTGAGCAGCATGATCATATTAACTATGTTGTGGTCATCCTATAGAAAAGATCAAAATATTTAATTGTCTAGGGAAAAAAAGGAAATTACTGACTAGTTCCGAATTTAAACCTTCAAAGGTGATTTTCCTCTAATTCAAGATTGAAGGGTCACGAAAGTTCTTAAGAAGAGAGATACTTCGATCGCATTCTTGTGATAAATGTAACTTCCAGAATCCAACATGGTCTAGCCCAATATCAAGTCGTGCCAATTTCTGAATAAATTGCAGGTGTATTATGTGATATGTGAGTATCTTTGAATTTATCGTGTTAGTATCAATATTTCGCTCTTTCATATAACACCAAAAAAAAATTAAATTAAAAATTAGCAGCGCTGATTAGCTTATCCAATAATGTAGGGGCATCTCCTGCTAGGCTCGTGATGACCATAACTTGATATATAAATTCAGATGATTGAGCTAGTGGATAAGCAATCGTTTAAATAATTGAATGGGATAAGCAAATTTTCCGTATGATTCCGAGAAATAATGGCGAAAAACTTCTAGAACATGCAATCGAGTTCATGACCGATTCCAAGGTCTGACCTACCAACGAAGCCAACCCCTACAAAGAATTATAGTAGGATCGCCTTCTAGAACCTTCACATGTCCAAGAATCGACACCAACCACCAGCCATTTCCTTTCCGGTAATATTCCTCCGAATCTCAACCGCCGCTGAGCTGTCGCTCCGTCACGTTCGGCGGTCGAAACCCAGCTATCGGGAACGCTGCCGCCACTTGGCATAATGAGATTGGACAAGGATTTAGGGCCACTCGAACACAATCACAAGAAACGAAATGTTTAAAGAATGCTTCGGCATTCGTTGAAGTCTTATTAGATGTGCTTTGAAAGTTTAAAATTTACTAAATGAAGCAAGCAGCTTTCATTAAAAAGTGTAATTCTTTCGTTTTCAAGGTGTCTTGCATATGGTATTTTCCACCTTTTAGTTAACCGGTGTCTTATGAGCATTTGTTGACAAAACCCCTAAAAGAATAAGTATGTTCAACAACTTAGTTCCGTTAATACACCAAAGAAGAATTGAAGGGTGCGCTTTTGTTTCATGAAAAATATTTTCTTCATTTTTTGACTTTTAATTTGCTTAGAAAGATGAGTCAATGGAAAAATTTTCACAGCCAATGAAAAAGGTTTTCCTATCAAAACTTAAATTCGACAAAATAATTTTATTTTTAAGAGTACTAGTAAATGTTTTCCAAAATATGATTTGGTATTGATACTTAGACCCAAAACTCTACGATTGGGTATAGAAATCCCAACATTCAGGATGAGGTCTCTCAACAATCGGGCTCAAGACCCTAGTGCTCAAGCCTAGGCCCCTAGTGCCCATGCACAGGTCCATCAAGGCTGGCCCTAAACCCCTAATGCTTGTACCTAATGCTTCAGCTCCAGATTTCGCGTCCATAAAAGTCATGCTCGGGTCCTTGATGCTTGAGCTCTAGTCTCAACACTTATGCCTAGGTCCATAGGGAACGTGCACAGGTCCTGATGCTCGGGCTAGGGTCAATGATTAATGAAACGTTTGTTTGTATAAAAGAATGAATTTGAATTTTTTATATTTTAATTTTTCTTCATTTTATTTCTTTCTTTTTCATTCCTTTTCTTTTCTTCTTTTAGCTTTTATTTCTTTTTCTTTCTCCTTCTTCCTCCTTCTTCCTTCGTTGACTGTGTGACTCAGTAGCTCAGTGACTAGCCACAAGGTGAGCTAGCGAGCTTGAGACTCAGTCGATCTAGGTGAGCTCGAGCTTGTGCTCCCTTGTGGCTATTGCTAGCCATTCCCAAGGCTAGATGATTGGCAAAGGGAGAAAGAAAAGGAAAGAAATAAAAATAAAAATTATTACAAATTCATTTTTTTCTGAGATAAAGTCATAAGATTGAAATTATTTTCTAAATGAGATCCAAAAACCAAAAAATATTTTCAGTCATATATCACCAAATAAAGGAAAACTAATAATTTCTTTGAAAAATGATTTTCGCAAAGTATTTTCCTTTATCATGAAGTTTTCTCTCAAACAAATGCACTCCAAGTATATATCTTGAAAACAAGTTAGGGGGGATGGAGGATTAGAGCGGTTGAATTTTGGGAGAAAATTGTCAAAAGAATTTTAAATCTTGTATGGATGGATGCTAATTTAGTTTTAAATATTTCAATTTGATTAATTTAGTTGTAAACATTTTTAACAATTTGCTAATATAATCCTTATAGCCAATTTTTGCTATAAATCACTAATATGGATGTCAATCATCTTATGTGATATGTCCGATGCTAATACGGACAATTTTTATAATTACAAAAAAAAAACTTATTTGTATATATTTTTTCTTTTTCTTTTTCTTTTTTATTTTCACTATGGCTGACAAGCCTTGCTTGTGACTGGCGAGGCAAGGCCTGGGCGAGGGCTGCCTTGCCGATCAAGAGCAACACTGCCCTTACTATATCTTTGAAATTCGAGGGAACAAGTTTCGGAGACATTTTACTTCATGTTCAAACTGATCCACCTATCTTGTGCTTATACGGTTTCCATCTCTACTACTTTCGGAGCCTCGATCCAAGGTTCGAAAGAAAGGATCATCATGATAACGGCCCCAAACATTTTGGCCATTCATCTATGAGTCCTCAATGTTTCCAATTCTGGTCAATCGAGTCCAAAATCGACCTCCGCCCGTCAAATTTCAAGGGCCACATGGACAATACGAATCGATCGACGGAAATCCAAGATACGTAGGACTTCATTCACTTGAATAACAATATTAAGAACTCAATTCGCAAGACTTTTTTTTTTTTTTTAATAATTATCCCCGCCTGCGAAAGAACTAAGAAAACACCCTTCGTAAACGGGCCAGAGGAAGGCTAGGTCACTATACGGCCCAAACCTAGAACATGTGGGCCAGAAGTTCGGAAAGCCCATTATACGAAGCAACGCAAGCACGTGTTTTTAGCTCGATCACGTACAGTTCAGGATCAGCCTTTTTCCTTGGTCCCCAAATTAAGGTCATTATTGAATTGCCGTCGTGTTCGTACTGGCCTTTCTCATTCAATTTTTGGTTTGCTCATCGTGGGCCAATAATTTTAAATTACGAGGTCATCTAGCGATGGTTGTCAATTGAATCGAACTGTACACCCTGATGTCGAATTCCGACCAAATTTCCAATGAGGTGATATCAGGTGTCGGTTTTAGATTCGGAAAATTCATGCGTGGAACGCCGAAGATTCCGACCTCGTCTCGATTAGGATGTTCCTAGGTATCGCGTCGGATTTACCTTTGGATGGCGATCGGCATTTTTGTTTTCATACCCCAAAGGTCGGGCTTCTGGTACTACGGGGTAACTTGCTTGAGTTGGCTTGTGAGAAAATTGTGATACTCGTGCTCGATGCGACCGACTTTGATTGACAGCCCAATTTCGGTCGCCATGCCACGTTTTTACGCTATACGGGAACGTCTCGTTCAGGAGATTTACGTTTGTGGAGGACAGGAATGGGGCAGGTAGGTCGGCCGTCATGCTCGAGCACGAGGAAGAAACTTCGCCTTGCCGAGAGCGACTTGGGTTTAGACTCGTGCGTGCTCGGATTGTACTGAATTAAATAGGCCAATATAAACACGTCTCTAGAAAATAATGGATCTTTCATACTAGTTGTCTCCGTGTAGATGAATGGACCTACTAAAAATGAAAGCCTAACCCCTTCAAAAACCTCCAAACTTTCAATTCAATTCCAATCTATCATAATTTTCTTCTCATAAAAAATCACTAAATTTTTATGTAGTCTCAATTCTACATTGAATTTTTTTGTCTAATAAAAAAACCTCAAACTTAGGTTCAATTCCAATTCCACCCTAAGTTTTTTTTTTCGTTTAATAAAAAAACCACTAGTTTTTACTTGGTCTCATATTTGCCTTTGTTAACCTTAAGTGATATGACCTTTTCACGTCATTACTCTCGTTTTTTTCCAAATTTCATACCCAAGAAACACCTTTTGGAGATGAATTTTCATGTCGGTATAAATGATCTCTTAGTATATCTGAAATTTTGGTGAAAACTAGAGTAATTACTGTTGGCTTTCTTCAATTGCTCTTACTTTTAAGAGAGTGTTCCTTCCATCTTTGCTTGGAGATCCTAAATTTTGCACGTAGTCTTCAATCTCTCTTGCTTGGGTGTCTTTCATCTCTCGCAATCAAAGAGCTCTCACTCAAGAACTAGACTCAAGACACTTGAACAACTTGCTTGGGAGTTTTCCATCTCTTGGATGTTTAGAGAAATTTTGGAATGAAGATTCGCGAGGGCAAATTTGAGATTCAAGTAAAAGTTGGTAGTTTGTTACGGGACAATAAAAAGTTTAACGTAGAACCAGGATTGGATCTAAAATTTAGATTTTTTTTGAAAAAAAAAAAAAAGGATAACCACCCACGCATGGCTGCGCTGGTTGAGGCGTATCCCTTGATTTGGCCACCAGGTCAAGGGTTCGAGTCCTTGAGTCGTTCACGACTCTCAAAGTAGTTCCGTGATTTAAATGGGGGGCAGGGGGCGGGAGACCCCGGTGGTGGGTTGCTGGGCCAGTCTTCCTTGAGGTGGGTTGTTGGGCAAGTCTTCCCTGAGGTATAGTCGGTGTTGTGCTCCCAAAGGTGAGCTAGGCCGGATCCTCGGTATAAAAAAAAAATTAGGGTAAAATTGAAACTAGACCTAGAGTTACAGATTTTTTTATGAAACAAAGTAAAGTTTAGGGTAGAACTTATACTTGAGTAGAAGTTAGGAGTTTTTTAGGAAATTAGGCCTAAAAATGGAAATTACAAATATACAGACATCACTAACAATGATTCATCAATTTGTCTGATCACAAAGACCCATAAAGCAGCTAAAAGTCAGGAGTTTTTTAGGAAATTAGGCCTAAAAATGGAAACTACACATGTACATACATCACTAACAATGATTCATCAATTTGTCTGATCACAAAGACCCATAAAGCAGCTAAAAGTCAGGAGTTTTTTTAGGAAATTAGGCCTAAAAATGGATATTATACATAGACAGACATCACTAACAATGATTCATCAATTTGTCTGATCACAAAGACCCATGAAGCAGCCGACGGACAGGGAAAGAGACCTAGGGTGGGGTTGGGTATGAGCTAAGAACTGAAAATAATGATGAGAAAAACCTTATGATAAGCTATCTTTCAAGCCCAGTTGCAGAGGGTCTGCAGTGCTGTCTGAGTGATATGTCGTGGTGTGTATCCTCCCACGAGAGCCAATAGAAAAACCCTAGAATGGATTTTTCTGATTCTTTGGTCGTGGCGTTAGGCTGAGGTATAATACGTCCAAGACAGACTTGTCCTGTATTAGGGTTTCCCCTGAAGATGCCTCGTTTGACGTTTCTAGGGGAAGAATCGGCAGTTTGCTCGGAGTACAAGAAAGTGACGACAATGGTAAGTGCTGAATCTGCACAGCTAGAGAGAGAGAGAGAGAGAGAGAGAGAGAGAGAGAGAGAGAGAGAGAGAGAGAGAGAGAGGGGGGGGGGGGTGGGTTTTGCATCGTTTCAGACCACTGACGGTCCTAAGAATTTCCACCTTCTGAAAACATGGGTGCTCCTCCGGATCATTGAGTCACGCCCTAGAATCGAGCCACAAGAGATAACGTCACCGCCACTAACGCGACAGTTCCAGGATGAACCTTCGTAAAATGAATGGAGGCAGCTCAACCGTGGATCCGCCTCGTCGCTTCGTGTACTGAAAACAGACAAATGCAGGTTGACTAGCGAGAACGGATGGGATTCCGTTGTTGGTGCTCAAAGCGAGATAAGAAAAACTAGAAGTAAAATCCTTGCTGCGCTTCTCCCTCGCAACCTTCGTCTTCTCCGTCACGAAAAAGCCTGGGCGTACAGACAGCTTTTTTCGTCCACGACACTTTTCCTGTTTCCCCCGTTTCGATTGCATCGGTGACCCAGAAAGATGTCGACAGCTAGTTCAAAGTTCAAACGGCAAGCTCATTTTGCACGTGGTCGAGCCCCGCTCTCGATCACGTAAAAGGGTTCGAACCCCTTCTGAGATCTGTGACCTCAAGGGACGCATCTGCGAATATTCAATTCATTTTTTCGCCTTCTCATGATTGCTGGGAAATTTCCCGGGTACCTTTCGCAATATGCCAACGCGCGGACTACACACACATGTACTCACTATATCGTAGTCAGCTTGGCGAATTTAATTCCTAATTGTTTGCATGCAAGACTCGTTAAATCAACGATTCATCATGACCGTATGGCCCTAGTCTAGATAATATATGTTATTTTTCATCGCTTGTTGAGGCAAACTCCATCGGACTAGCCGGCAAATCGATGTGGAACATATGTATACGCATCATTCGATGTTTGTTGTTAGTCAATTTTTTATGTGGTTGATTCCGTTTTTACAACATGCCAATCAAGATTGGTTGGACGAAACTTCTTTCAACCAGGGATGGAGAAAAACACGGTGTCTCTATATTCGAGAAAATTGTCCAAAAATATCTAAACCTATTCTACAATGACCAATTTAGTTCTAAACTTTTTATATAACAATTTAGTTCCAACCCTTTCAATTATGCACATTTTGACAATTTGTAAATATAATTTTGGCTAGAAATCGCTGACGTGGCGTGGTCGGTACTAATATGAACAATTTTTGCATTGTTTTAAAAAAAATTATAAAATTTTTCTTATTAATTATTTTTCCTTTTCTTTTTCTTTCGCCAGGACTGCCGGTCAACGGATTGCCGATACTTGGCCACAGCCGATGACCAACCATAGGTGAGAGTCACCTTGGCGAAGACTTGATCCTTGCAACCTAGGGGAAGTGGAGGAGGTTCACCCTTGCTGGATATAGTGAAGAAAAATTAGTCATTCCCCCTCCAAGATGCTGAAGAAAAACTCCATCAGACGAGCCGGCGAACCAATGTAGAACATATGTATAACGCATCATTTGACATTTGTCGTTAGTCAATTTTTTTATGTGGGTGATTCTGTATTTGTAACTTACCAATTAAGATTGGTTATACGAAATTTCTTGCGACCAAGTATGGACAAAAACACGGTGATTCCACATTCGAGAAAAATTGTCCAAAATTTTTTAAACATATTGTATGATGATCAATTCAATTCTAAACCTTTTGACAATATAACAATTTAGTTTTAAATCTTTCAATTATGCTAATTCAGTCCTAAACATATTAATAATTTGCCAATTTAATTTTAAGCATTTTGATAAATTTTCAATATAGTTTTCTGACCAATTTTGGCTAGATATTGCTGTTGTAGATGGTAAGCACTAATGTGGAGAATTTTTTTGCATTTTTAAAACAATTATAATTTTTTCCTTATTTATTTTTTTTTCCTTTTCTTTTCCTTTCGCTAAGGGTCGCCGGTCGCCGGATTGCCAATACTCGACCATGGCCAACGATCGGCCACAGGCGAGGGTCGCCTTGGCGAAGGCTCAATTTCCTTACTACCTAGGGGAGGTGGAAGAGGTTCACCCTTGCTAGATCTAGTGTGGGTTGAGCCCTCGCCTGTGGCCAATTATTGGCCATAGGTGAAAGGAAAAGAAAAAAAAAAAATTTCAGAAAATGTTTCTTAAAAATGCAAAAATTGTCCACATCAACGCTAACCCTACCAAGTGTGATGGATGCCGTCATGTCAACTATTTTTTACTAAATTTAGCCGGAATGAGTAAATTGACAAATCATTGAAAGGTTTAGCGTTAAATTGGTAAATTTTTCAAAAAATTTAGAATAAAATTAACGTGATTGAAAGACTTATGATCAAATTGGCAACATTGAAAGGTTTAAGATTAAATTGGCTACCATATAATAAGTTTAGAACTTTTTAGACAATCAACATGGATATATTCATCTCCATCACCCGTTAAGGAAAACTCCATCAGATTGGCCGTCCAGTCGACATGGAACATATGTATAGACATCATTGACAAATATTTTTAATCAAGTTCCTAATGTGGGTGATTTCATACCTATAACCCGCTAATCAAGATTGGACAAAACCTCTTTCAACCAAGAATGGATGAAAACACGGCATACGCATCTTTTTCCAATGTTCCTATGAGAGAGCCTATGCATTGCCATCGCCATAACTTTCCTAGGGTCCGGCGTTCGTGACGTGCGCAGAACTCATTTTCTGTCGGCCGTATATTGACAAAACCATGTGTTTGCCCAGCTAGCATGGTGAAAAAAGTTAATTGTAACGTGCGGACGACAATGTGTTAATGTATTAAAAGACGAACGTCCCATTCTCATGCAGCTATCACATCCCGATATTTGCTCCGGTTGGGGAGGATGAGAATGGTCTTACCTGAAGCATCCCTAATTTCATTTGGAGGAGGAGGAGGAGGAGGAGGAGGAGGTGTCTGAGTATTTCACATGGTCGTTGTCGCCATGGTTTAAAAATAGCTGATTGCATTAAACATGCATTTCCTCCTCTATCCAATGACCTTCTGAGCTGTTGAGTCGAGGAGTTTTTTATTCGTTCAGATGATACAGGTTATCAGAACTTTTGATTCGACAAACATATCCTCGCCCATGCACGCAAGCTGCCACGTCCATAATGCGCCACTGCCTCGTCGCCCATAATGCATAGGGTGCTCGGCGACATGATCCTTCAAGTTACTCTTACTGATTAGCGTCCGTACCCGTTGTCTGCTGTCTAACCAACCCATATCGAGAATTTATCAAGCTGGATGCGCTTTTCCAGCACTTGCCTCTGGGGCTTTGCTGGTGGATGAATATATGATTTAGCTTGGTGGGATTAAAATAAGTTTCAGAACACGCACAGCCTGTTTAAACGGAAAGTAATTATCGACTGATGTGCCCTTCGTTAAGAAGGCAGGTTTAATTGATGAATGGAGGAATATTGCACATCTCTCTCCCCCAGACGTCGCTCCTTCTGTTCTGAGAAACACAGAAGCTAGAAAGAAAAAAAGTGGCTACGCAGCATTATTCACGGAAAAGCCTAGATGAATGGTGCTTGTTCTTTAGCAATACCAGCCTTTTGCCCCCATGAGTTCATGAATAATATTATAGGCTAGTTCATACAAGACAATGGGCGCTAACCACTGCGATCCAAATGATTTTAACTAAAGCATCTTTTCTTTTAAAGTTACTAGTGCGAATCAGCACGACATTTGCATTGTACTCCTCTCTCTCTCTCTCTCTCTCTCTCTCTGCTCTTGGCTTTCTCATGTTGAGTGAAAAGGGGGAAAGGAAAAGGTACGAGACAGCCACGAATCACGACATGCTCTAGGTTTAACTTGTGACGTCCAGGAAGAGAACTCAAGAAAGAAGAAAACAAGATGTGCACAAAGAGAGAGAGAGAGAGAGAGAGAGAGATTATTGAAGAATAACGAGTACCATATACTTCATATAAGGCCATGTAGCTTGAAGGTGAATTCATTATTGGTGTCATGGACTCAGAAGCAAGAGTGTGTGACTGAAACATACTAATCCTCCTCTCTTCTTTTGTTCCATTTTCTTCTGGGACCTAAGTGATTTCAGATCAGCCTTTTAGGAAATCTTAGCGGGACCAAGTATGTCCCAAAGAGAATTTGGTCCATTCCTTACTGTTGTGGTTACGTCAGGCTTTGGTTTGCTTGTGTACACAAGGCTTGGAAGCATCCATGAAACTTCAGAAGAACATACAGAATCTCTGTCTAAAATCCATGGCCGAGCAGAGCAAAAGTGAGCTGATAATTCTACATCACTTTCCGGCAAGATTCAATATATGTAGTACATATCCATATATCAATGATAGCGTTGCTTTTAAATGATTTCTCCTTGTGAAAAGAATCTTGAAACAGTGGCTCGGCCATGGGGCTTCCATAGAGACAAAGTCACTAAACATCACAAACATTCCGACCGTATCTTCACGTGGGCTGGTTTGTTCACGTCTCTTCTGTTGAAATAGATTATCATCATGAAAAGAAGTGGCTCTTGGTTATGAAAAGAAGTAACTCTTGGATATGAAAAAAAAGTGAAAAGCGGTAATATTTCATCATGAAAAAGGGTGTTGTTATGGATAAAATACATATTCCCTAGAGATGTATTGATTAATTATCTATAAATACACCAAATCATACATGTTCAATACAACCGTTCCAAGCAACTCCTTCTTCATAACACTCTCTTCTTTTCTTTTCATACATACAACTTTAATTACATATTCAAAGTGAAATTCCAAGAGAGAAACATTGAGCAATTATTGAACTCACCAGCCGTGGTGGCTCCACTGGGTAGGCCTTAGTGATCCTTTGCGAGAGAGGGGAGAGATTCGAATCCCTTGCTACGCAAGGAGGCTGGCAGGAGTAGCTAGGTGTATTAAGAGTGACGCCATGGTGGTGGGTCCTGCGCTAGCGTCACTAGGGGGTTTACGGCGCGGCTGTCGGCTGCAAGCTGGTTCCACCTATCCACAAAAAAAAAAAAAAAAAACAATAGGGAGGGTGAACAATACTTTAAAGACGGTAATTATCATCATGCATCAGAGTTTCAAAGGTTTGTAACTAGTGCTCTATCTTCATCAGCAATCAAATTTCCTCAATGTATTCTAGTGTTATTTCCTCAATGTATTCTAGTGTTATGCCACAACACATGGGGACAGACTTAGGAGCAAAGACCTTAAAAAAGGGCTATGTAAACTAGATGGAGTGTGGATATCACGGGACTTCTTCTGTCCTCTTCTCCTTAAATGGCATTGATTAGGGATTAAAGTTTCTCATCAAATTGGCATTGGAGTAATGTTTAAGCTCCTTTGTATTCATTGGGTTTTTTCTTGTATTTACTAGGTTCACAACATAGTACGAGAAGAATTTTGGACCGGCACTATCAATCATACATGTATCATGAGTGTGCAATTTCCCAACCAACATGCGCAAATCGAGTTACATCTCAAATTCATTTACTATCACATTTCTTTCTCGGTCAGCATCAGCAATAGGGCATGGAAGCTTAAAATTAGAAAGTCTAGTTACTAAGAGAACGGGCGCACCTATAAATACGCGAAATGAAATCGAATATGACGACCACTAGGATTATTCCATACATAGCTTCTCCTGGATTCATGCTAATAACTATAGCTCACCAAAAGATTTTTTTTCAAACACAAACGAAAGATCACTCATGGTAATCATTTCTTGATTAGGGTAAGCGTGATCTTGCGTTTTGGTAAAGAAAAGGAGATGGACAAGGCACTAGAAACCAAATTTGACCAAAATCGCCAATGAAAATCGCCACCGTACATCAATCGGAGCGAACTCATCATCAAATCTCAATCAGCTTTTCCGCCAAGAATCGCTTTTTCTCTGCCCCCCGAATTCCACCTTCCCCGTACATATTCCTTCCTTCTCTACAGATTTGATTACAACGTTCATCGTGGGTTTGCGTGAGAATATCAGCTGAACTTTTGCCCCTCCTTTTTCGTGCCCACCCACCCGAATGTTGGAGTCAAAAGGCAACCACAGACAGCCCCTACGTCCCTACAAAGAGTATGTCACTGATTTAATCGGCATCTTCCGATTGTCTCTCTGGGTTTAGTTATTTTAGTTTCAGTGGACTTAGAGAGAATATCCCGTGAAGTTCAACAAATCTGATGCTCAGGACATGCACTCATGCGTTCTTATTATTACTAGAGTTAAGCGGAACATGGCAAAATAAAATAATTTGTACCGTCTCAAAAACATGTGCGCAAAGTGCATATTGGATAAACAATCAAGAAGCACGTCCCTTTTCTCTTGAATTTTAGTGGACTTAGAATGTCTCGTGAAGTTCAAGAAATCTGGGGTGCTTAGGGCATGCACTCATGCATTCTTACGATTACTAGAGTCAAGCGGGACGTGGCAAGATATGATAATTTGTGACGTCTCGAAAACGTGAGCGAAGTGTATATTGGATAATTAATCAAGAACCACACCTGTTTTCTCTTGTGAAATTCAACATCAATTTTTTTTCAATGCTATATCATCATCGCAAGCAAACTAATTCGATTGAAAATGGTTTGCTTCGGACCACGTGTACGCGCATCTATTTCACCTATATCATTTCCACTCGAACAAATTAGGTAAATGATTGATTGAATTTTTTCCTTATCAACTGCTTCTTTAGAGAAACTTCAGGATTAGATAGTTGGAACTCCCGTTCAACTCTTTAGTAGCAAGTAGAAATGTCTATTTATTCCGGTGATAGATAGATTCACTAATTATGCATGTCGATGAGGATTAGAATAGATCTACATCAACTTTTGGAAGCAAGTAAATTGTTCATTACTTGGGAGAAGTGTTAAAAAAATCATAAACCTTTTGCATTTGTGTCAGTTTAGTCCTAAACCTTTTTTTTGTGCCAATTTAGTCATAAACATTTTTTTTAGTGTCGATTTAGTCATAAACATTTTTACTTAGTACAAATTTAGTCTTTTGGCCAATTTTGGTTGGATTTTGCTGACTTTGAGTGCCGCCGGTGGCGTGAACAATTTTTAATAATATTTTAATAGTGAATTTTTTAAAATTCTTTTTGTATTTATTTTCTTTTTCTTTTTCTTTTTCTTTTTCTTTTTTTTCTTCTCTCCTCCTTCCTCCGGCCGGTCGCCGAGGTCAAAAAGAAAAAATAAATATAAATATAAAAAAATCAAAATTATTAAAATATTATTAAAAATTGTCCACGTCGCAGCCAATCAATTACGTTAGTCGACCGGCATTGATCAGAAAAACCTAGCCAAAATTGGCCGTAAAGGACTGATTTGGCACAAAATAAAAAGGTTTATGACCAAATTGGCACAAATGCAAAAAGTTTAAGACTTTTTTAAAACTTCTCTCTTCATTACTTAAACTCACAACAATGTGGGAGTTTTTCTTTTTCTTTCAAAAGAGCAAATGATCCATCAAACTTCTCACTTCCAACTCACTCGAAATCAATTTTTTGCACACAGGAAGAGACAAATGTCTACCCTGATTAGAAAGAACCGTTTCCCGTGCAATAATCACATTTAACTGTGCATATGCTCGTACTTCAAATTTAAATCAATTTTAACATGCAAGCCGCGCACTTATCCCGATAAGACTCGAAGGTTGGCCCCCGCCATACTCATTTCTAAGCTCTTTGTGTGAAAAACAAGTCATGCCCCACCATTTGATCGTCTGGGCGCGACAACATGCGGGGATAGAATAGTCCTGGATGAATCTTTACAGGGATGAAATAATTTGGCGACACCATTGGCTTTCATATGTAGAAAAGACGGACTCGTGTTTCACAACGAGGATTCTGAGAATTCAGTGATGGTCCGTCTTTTTCCGGTAGGTCCGAGAAGAACAGAAGCCCCGCACAAGAACTTTTTCTTTCCACCGCTGCAGTGGATCGTGTTTGAGTTTTTCAGTGGATAATGATTTGAATCCTGAAGGAGGAATATACTTTCTCTAAGAAAATCGAGGGCTGAACTGCCTAACTTGGGCCATATTCGAGCTAATTCGGTGCAAACCGACTTGTCTGGTCTAATTTGACAAGAGATAAAGGCGATGGAGGTACTTGAATCATCGTAAGATGTTCGATCGAATCATTTGATTCTTGTTTTTACGCAACCAGTCCGTAGATTATGTACTTTTTTTTGTTCGTGCTCCTCTCTTTATCATGGAAATAAAAGGAAGAAGTGAGGCGGAATATCACATCAGCACCACATGGACGCTGATTAAACTGACTAGGGTTTTCATGTCGATTTTTGTTTTGCCATAATAATGCTGACTTTCTTTTGCCATAATGCTGACGTGGATTGAAGAAGAGGAAAATTTAAAAATAAAACAAAGAATCCTAAGTGAGAGAGAAATATCAGAACATCTAGAGTGTATTTAATAACATCTCTGTTCTCGATAACAATTTATATTCAGAGATAGTTTTTCTTATTTCAATTTCATAAATGAGTTTTTGAGCAAATGAACGTGTTTGGTAACTGTACAAAATTTCTATTCTTGAAATAGAAAAAGAACATAATTGGTACGACCCTAAAAAATTCTATTCCCAATTTTTTTTTTTTATTTATAAAAATATCAGTTAAGACTTAACAATTCATGTTTGGATAAAACTAGACCTTTGTAAAGATTTAATTCATCAAGATGTTCTAAGATAGTTTCTCAAGCCAACATAATAATTATTTAAAGATGGATGGCTGAAAATATCAATAGACAGTCCCTCTGATTTATAACTCACAATATGAGAGAGTTAATAGTAAATTTTTGGGTATTACAACAAACTTGTGCATAGACCTTTTGAGTTTTTTTAGCTGCAAGAAGAGGAGCAAACATTGCTTGGTGAAATGGGTAATGATAGAACAACTGAGAATGGAGAAGATCCTAAAGTTGGTACGCTTATTTGTACGCTTACTTGCACAAACTCATCGAAACTTCAAACAAATGACGTCGGAAATTCATGGAGCATAAGCTTATTCGACTACTATAAACATAAGACTTTGTTCAGAGTCATCTAATTTTTTATTAAAATGCATATGATCTTAAAGATGTCTCCAATAGAATCTTAAGGGGAGAAGACTGTAGTCGTCAAGCTTTTGTGACCTAATATTGTCTCTGAAAAAAAACGACATTCAAAAATCTATATAATAAAACCCTAAAAAAAATAATTTCTAAATTTTTTCCTATATTTTTTATTTTTTTTTATTTTTATTTTGAAAAATGTGGACTCGCATTAGGTAAGGAAACCGGACCTTCCGTCGATTTTGTAAAGGAGGGCATTAGGTTATGTTACGCTTGATTTTTAAAATGACTTCATTTCTCATTTTATTCCCAAAAGCAAATAAGTTTTTTCTATTTCTTATTTCTGTTCTAAATTTATTCTCTCGCCATTGATTTATTTCAAGGAATAGAAAATTAGCTGATGTTACCAAATAAATTTCTATTTTTTCTTTCAAAAAAATAGAGAAATAAAAATGTTACCAAACAATGCCCTACCCACCAACGGAATGAGAGGGCTGGGGTGGGCAGTCGCCATCACATCATAGGCGTCGACAAGGGTCTGACGTCCGTCGTCGGGCTTGGCAGAGGCAGCATGACCGCTGCCGCTGCCACTAATCCAAGCGTCAAAGTTTTGTGGCGGCAGGATTAAGGATGAGCTTAATGGAGAGAAACAAAAGGATGGGAAAAGGAAACAAAAGCATAGTACGTTTGCTGGCTTCCAACAAAACAAGTTGAACCCATCATCGAGCAGCTCTACATCTATTGACATGCATCTGAAGGCGCTAGCAGGTATGCTGATACGCAAACAGCGATCCTCAGAGAGAGAGAGAGAGAGAGAGAGAGAGGAGTTGGCCAGGGGCGACCCCGCACCGGATGCTGCGACGGTGGCAATCGCCGCGCAGCTCCTAAGTTTTGGTGGACTGCGGGGACGACACTAACCTAAGTGCAGTCCATCCAATCCCCAATTGTCCAACCCCAACCACCCTACGAAACACTCCGGCAAACAGACGACGGGGAAGACGAAATTTCTTGGCAACAGGCGAACTAAAAGATCGATCTTGATGAGAAATTTCTAGGCAACAGGCGAAATGGTGCTGCATGAGGCAGTCCCCGGTTAGCCTCAGCTTCCATAAGCTCCTCCACCTCCTGCTTCTATAAGGACACGGGAAGTCGTTCCCGATGCACGACCCGTTTGGCCTCTTCCTTGTGTCTCCAAAAGCAAATGAAGAAAACGAGGTCCAAAAAAGACGTTCGATTTTCGTTTGGTCTCTCGACTCGAACGATGGTTGGATACAGGCACAAGAGGGGGCGACACGGCTTTCCCGAATTCTAGCTGAGGCCATGGCGAATGCGATGGCAAAAACGCGAATTCGATTCTCTGTAACTTAGAGTATCAACATAGATATACAGAACGTAAAGCTCGCAATAAGTGCGGTTGTTAGTTACTCAAACGAAATGCCTTCTTCCTTATGATCGTATGGTTGCAAATTATTTAAAAAGATTGCTCGAAATTTTTAATTTTGTGAATCATGTAGAAAATTATTCACATGAATTTATAATTAATTAAGAAGAATCGGATCCATATATAACTGTAAAACACTGATATTAATAAATACAGCGGAATTAAAGCGTACCCGTTTGAGCCGTTACTTCACTTAAAGAAAAGTAATCAATCTAATAATCAGTGATCTATCGGAATGCCAGATCTTCCTCTTTATGACCTATTTCAGTATAACAGCTGATATGTATAACATACAATTTTATAGGTTAGAGAAGGGGACTCCAAGAACCCTAATCAACAATGATGTCAATTTGGTACTCTTCCCATTACGAAAGCTTGATCAAACATAATTCTTTTATCTTTAACTTTTAATTAGGTAGTTATTAATAGATGCCAATACCCAATTCAATCAGATCACTTTAGGGTTCAACAAATATTGGAATATCTATTAACTCAATTATTTAAAATAGAAAATCAATTAATTAATATAAGCCCATATTATAGGAAATTTTCAACAAATCATTGGTAGTACGATGAACAATGAACTCAACTTGGTATGGCATTTGTAATTGCTGCTTGTTCTTGGAAAATCTCTATGTTGCATCGTCCTATCTATTTCGAAGTCGATGGACGGACGGCGACATTTGATTTGTTCTCCACGTGACTCGGGGGCCTAAATGACAAGTTTCTTTCACTGATGGGTACGAACGGAAATCTACAATTCCCTGCGATTCGGGGAACCCGAGTGACTCCAAATCTTGGAGAAATCTGCGAAGAAGAAGAAGGAGGAGACGAACCGGGTCATTACCTGGAAAGGGCAAAAAAAAAAAGCAATACGAACCCGTCCTTTTCACCCGATTCCTTCTTCTCTTGAATATTCTCTCTTTCAAAAATGGTGATTTATTCTTGAGGAACAAGATAATCATTTTAAAAGAATTAGCAACGTAAGCCTATGATTTCAGCTATATATATTATTAATTTTTTCAACCCGTCATTACATCTTCATTTAAAGTAACACGATTCCAATTTGACATTCACTCTATCTCCTCACCGAAATAACTAAAAAATGACAACCTACTACGTACGGTCGTATACTATAATCAGTAGTCATCATTTGATTAGGTTCGTTAAACCTGATTCACTCTGTAATCATCACCTTGACTCTAGTGTCCAAAATTACTGTCATATCAATGAGTTAGAAAAAAAGGGGGGGCAAAAGTTAAATTATATTAATTGTGACACATTTATTCTAAACTCTTTTTAGGACATCAAAAATCTCGAATTATGCTAATGCATTTACCTCAAACTTTTTTTTTATAACATGAAAAACCCTAAACTTATATTTATATGGTACATTTATCATCCGTTAACGTCATTTTTATTTCATTGAAGTCACATGAGCACAAAGTCGACACATTTTTCTTTCTGGCATCCATGTAAATAAATTTTTAATAGTTCTTCTCATTGACAAAATTTTAATTGAGGGTAAATATATTACATGAGAACAAGTTTGATATTTTTTGTTACAAAAATAGAAAAAAAAAATATGATTAACATATCTTCCCCAATCTCTCGCTCCATCTATTCTTATACCTAGTTACTCATTTTCTTCCTTCACGCTATAGCCCAATTGCTCATGATGCCTGTCAAAATGTGCCATAGACCCTTTATGTAACTCATATTTAATGTGCCGGGTTAATTATATTCAGTAAATGAGTCATAGATTGGTTTATAATGGTAAACCCAAAAAAAACATAAGTATTAAATGAGTTCACGATTTACCTAAAATCAATTTATTTCTTTGACTCTCTTTTCACTTCTCTCACCCTCACTCGATCTCATACTCACTCGCTCTGTACTCTCATCCCAGTTTGAGTATGAGTTTTATTAGACCGTGTTAAATATAAACGTATATTAGCAATAGGGAAAATGACATAAATGGTCTATGCGGTCCCTAAAATTTTAAATTGTTCACTATGATCTCTAAAATTTAGCCCAATGTGCAATATCCATGAACTTTTAATTTATTCAATGTAATGCTTGATCTTTTCATACATTTTCAATTTAGTCTATAGACTATATGAAAATATTGAATTTTATTCATGATATTAAATTAATGGAATGACTGCATTGAACATTTTCATACGGTTCAAGGATACATTGAACATATGCCAAAAGTCCGGGGACCACATAAAACGAATTAAAAGTTCAAAAATCATATTGAACAAATTAAAAGTTCGAAGACCACATTGCATATTAAGCTAAAGTTTCAATATCATTTGTGCCATTATCCCTTAGCAATATGAGTCCAGTCAAGTATGTATTACTAGATTTGTATTGCATGAGAATAAATCAAAACAGGTTAAATGAGATAATTTGTGTCGAACAATTTTAGTCCTAACCCACCCAATTGGCTATTCTAGTGCGCATGCCCGGGCTCTAGTAAGGTAGAGATTCGCTCATGACAGTCCTATTGGAGGTGATGTACAATGATTTTGAAGATGGACGTCGATCCTATTGATTTAAATGGAATAATTTGAGTCGAACAATTTTAGTTCCAACCCACCCAATTGACTATTCTAGTGGGCATGTCCAGGCTCTAGTAAGGTAGAGATTTGCTCGTGACGGTCTTATTGGAGGTGATGTACGATGATTTCGAAGATGGAGGTTGACCCTATTGATTAGTGCCTAAAAGTCCACCGGTGTCCTTGGCCCCTCGGCTGTAGACATCACGCCACATGTTTTCGTAAATCGGCCTCGAGGGTGAAGACAGAAAGTAACACCTGGGATTATCCTGAAATATAATTAAATCTTTTTTGCGGAAATTAACATCGATCCCCACAAAAATAACGTGAGGACAAGTAAGCTCATTGGTTCAATTTTAAAAAGATTTTAAAAAAATAATAAAATTAATTTTGCAGTCGATTGACCTCATCGTGGGTGGCGACGAGGATTCGCCGGCTCCTTAGCTTATTATTTAATTTAAACTTTGTGAAATTTATTAAAAATTAATATTGTGAATAGTGTAATGAGGAGTGGCCCCCATTTTGCAAGTTTAGATGGAGACCGTATGGATTGGATGCGACCAAGCCCAATTTTTTATGCATAAAACAAATACGCATATGTATATATTTTAATTATCCGTACACTCTCTTTTTTATACTTATGTTTTTCGCTAAGTTGCCAGCTTGCGTTTGTACTCCCCATTGACTCCAAAAGCAACATGCATTTTCACTTATTTATACACACATAAAGAAATTAGCATTATCTTTTTGGTTAGGGCTGGCCCTTACACATTGTATCAGAAAGTCATCGCCTTGCCGGTATTTCAAAATAAAAACCGAGTTGAGATGCGTATCAAAAGAAAAACCGAGTTGAGATGCACAGTAGGGGAATAATGTGGTGATTTAGAGTGCATTCGTTTCACCGAATATTTTACGATAAAAAATATTTTTCATGGAAGTTATTTTCAAGAAAAATAGTTAGTTTTCATTTATTTTATGATTTTATGAAAAGTGATTTTCTAATTACTAGAAGTGAAAGTCGTTTTTCTTCAATCTAAACATGTCATTTTCAGTTTAAAAAAAAAAAAAACGTTTTCCATACATCAATTAATTTTCTGTCATCCAAACATTAGAAAGTCAGACAACAATTTTTCCAAAAATAGCATCCCATCAAACAATTAGACCCTTAATTTGATATTTCAGGCCCTATTTCATAATGCTTTTAAACCTAGTTTGTGGAGAGATTTATTGAGCACTGCCATTGAATTAGAAGCAAGCTAATAATAGTAATAAATTAACCGCTTTAAATTATTAAGTAATCCATAGTTTAGATAAAAATAATAACAAAGATTCATTAGTTAGCTATACCATGTCTACAAAAACATTTAATAGTTGGAACTATTGACCACATATGTCATATATGTATCTTAGTGTTTGAATATTTAAATATTAAAGTACACATTCATCTTATAGTTTAAGTTTTTATAACAGTTAACAATAATTTTACAAAATTCTACATAGGACTAAATAGAAGGCAACGAGTTCAATATTTTTAGGCCCTTATTCGCTTCCCTAATTATATATTTTGACATTTTAGATTTAGGTTAAAGTCTAATCTACATGAGGGGTAGTGTTAGCATATTCAAATATTAAATCATGCACTCATTTAACATGTTTAGATTAGCACCAAGTCAGCATAATATTCTGGGACAGCCAAATAGCAGGAGTTCACTTTGATTAGGAAGATTGTAAATGGTGGAGTTTAATTGGGGGAATTTCTATTCCATTTGGTTGGACAATTTTTCTTTTTGGTTGGAAAAATCCGAAAAGTTGACAAGTTTCGAGTAATTATTTGTTTAAATAATTAGTAGAATTACTCAAATGAGGATCGGCAGTCCTATACTATGTGCTAATTTAACGGGAGCCAATTTAGTAAGTCAAGCTAATTTAGTATGGTAACCTCTTAATAAAGTTCATAAACATAAAGGGTAAAGAAAAATAGGTCAATTTGGAAAAGTAGATGAATGTTACGAAGTAAGTCAAGTTGAGACTTGCTAATCAAATTCTAGTTGATAATTTGATCTGAAAAACCTGATAAGTCACTCTAATTTAACTTAGTAATCTCACATAAGAATCAGTTTTTCGAAGGTCAGCTAGCTATGCAAATAAACATGGGTAAGTTAGGATAAAAATTGATAATCTGCAAACCACGTAAAAAAAAACAATTACGACTTTATAGAAATGCTGGTAATTTACTGATAAATCTTTCGAAAAAGAATCACTGGCCATTTTTTTTTTATACCTACAGATTTTGGGTACTTACTTACACTACTTGAAAGCCTAGGCGGATGTCCCACTGGGCGTGGTTTGATCAAATACACGTTTGATGAAGGATTTCGCTCGTAACGCAATCTTTCTTTTTACATCAATTTGGTGTATCTCCAATCGCTCGACCAAACCGAGGGTCGAACTGTTTCGTTCTAGCGAATTGCAACGTGATGCGACCCACGTGCGCCTCCCTTCGTTCGTTGTCTTTTGGACTTTTTGCCCGTTTTCGCGTGGTGACCGAGGAACCGTCGGTTGACTTCTCGCCAACCGATCGCTCGGCAGATCGCGCGAGTTCCCCCGTTCACACCGCGGAATGCACGTGCGGCGATGGTGCCGTGTTGCGTGTGGAAAGAAAGAAGTAGGGAGGACCAAGAGACAAGAATCGCGACGGTTGCGCGGACGTGTTTTTTGTTCGGTGCCTACTTTTATTCGTCGGATTTTTGTAATAATCGCGTCACGCGGTGCAATTTCGAGGGCACCGTCTGATTGGCTAATTGTGACGTGATGTAATACTCTTTTCAGCGTAACGAGATAGCCTATAAGAATTTGAAGGGTCACCGTTAGTAAATGTGTTGTTTTAATATTTGAATATTCCTTTACTTCTTCATAAACAATATCTCGTTAAGGAGGCAAACAAAGGTTTGTAGAGATTCAAATATAGAATCCCCTTCTCTAATATCATGTAATATATTTTGATAAAAACATCATTTTAATATTACATCACTCCACATTATTTAAATATTCAATCACTTCTCATCATGTCAAACGGGTCTTTTTGCTTAGATTAAGCATGGAAATATATCATTAGGGAGGCAAATAAATACTTGAAAAGATTCGAACAATACCACTGCTCAGCAGCCAAAGAATATAATTTTTCAAAGGCCCAAGTGAAGAAATTCTTATGAAATATTTAGTAATTCTTCCTTCCAGGCGCATGCTAGGCATGACAAGTGGCCAACGTGACCACCTGATCAACCACTAATTTTTAAAGTGGGGGTTGCGTTTGAACTAACCCCATTTTCCTGGTGGACCCTTCTTCTCATTATTAGGGTTTGTGTGATGAAGAAGATGGGTGATGTAGATGCGTCTCCACCGTTCGTCGCTTGTTTGGGGACTTATCGTTAGCTTATAAGACATGCATGTATACGACGTGTACAATTAACACAAAGCTAACGGTGGGGGCGTCCACGGCATCTATTCCCATCAGTCTTTTCAATAGATATGTTAAAATTGTAACACAAAGCTAACGGTGGGGGCGTCCACGGCATCTATTCCCATCAGTCTTTTCAATAGATATGTTAAAATTGAGTCGAATTTGAAGAGTTTAGATTCTTGATTGGGAAAAAAAAATTTTAGTTAATTGAAAAACGGGCGAAATTTCAATTATATGATGATGCACAAACAGAGAGAGAGAGAGAGAGGACACGGCCTGGGGCGACCCGACTTTGGAAAAAATGAAAGAACATAAAACAGGTTATGTGAGAAGTCTCCATTTGGCCAACCCTACTCCAATAGACAGACGATGAAATAAATGTAATTGTACATGCCAGCTTTATTGACTCTGTTTGTTTCGTGAAAAATGAATAATTTAGAAAATATTTTCCTGAAAATAATCGCTTTTATCATTTGAAACAATTAGTCAGTGACCTTCTATTGAATTCTCAAAATCTCTGTCGCTCCATCAACATGGGGGCAGAAAACCTGTCGATGTCTCGACCGTGCTACCAGAGGCTCCGGGAAAGTCAAAATAGGAGAGCACTTATCTTGGGATGGGCTTATTACTTAGATGCTTTCATCAATGAATATATTTTTCATTGATTCATTTTAATAAACAATACAATTTTAGAAAAAAAATCTTTCAAATCATTCATGTTCTGCTGGACAAACACACCTAATGTGTACTAAAGATTGATTTTGCTTGATGAATTTCTAGAATACCAACAAAAATGGATTTTATATGAGGAGTCCCCATCTGGCCTTTGCTTCCATAAGCCCCCATTTGGCACATCCTCCCCAATAAGAGAAAACAAGGTTCAGAAAAATATATTCAACTCTTTCGGAGTATTTATATAATACAAATGTGTGTGTACATATAATGAATTAGTGATATGAAAAAGTGATATCGTGTCGTCTTATTTATTTCGAAATTCATTGAGAAACTATGGTATGTGATTTTTACGAAACAAAAGGTGAAAATGATTGCTTCTATCATTAGTGACTTTCTCTTGAATTTTCAAAACTTCTACCGCTCCATCTCCGCATGGGTAGAGAACCCATCGCTGTCTCAGCCGTGCTACTAGAGGCTCCAAGGAGATCGGAATAGGAGAGCAATCATCTTGGGGTAGGCTTACTACTCAGATGCTTTTCATCAATGAAAATAATTTTCATTTATTCATTTTCATAAAAAATACATTTTTAGAAAAAAGAAAAAGAAAAAAAAAGGCCTTTCAGATTATTCATCTTCTATTCATCTTCTGCTAGACAAACACACCTAATGCATACTAAAGATTGATTTTCTTGATAAATTTCTAGGGAACCAACAAAAATGGGTTTTATATGAGGAGTCCCCATCTGGCCTTTGCTTACATAAGCTCCCATGCTGCAACCTTTTTGGCACTTCCTCACCGATAAGAGAAAACAAAGTTTAGAAAAATATATTCAATTCTCGCGGAGCGTATACATAAGACACATGTATATATGTATGTATGTATGTATATAATGAAATAGTGATATGATAAAGGTGATATTGGATTGTCTTATTTATTTTGAATTTCATTGACAAACAATGATATGTGATTTTTATGAAACAAAAGGTGAAAATGTATTGAAAAGAGGTTGAATAGGAGTCGTGTGGAAAAATATCAATTTGCACTGATGGGCCCGAATAAAAAATCAAGATCTGAAAATATAAACTAGATATTTTTAATCTAGAAGAGACCAGCAAAGAAGACGAACCAGGTTATTATCAGGGAAATATGGATCCGAATCCAGTCCTTTTCACTCAATTCCATCTTCTCTAGAATGTTCTTTCCTTAAATAATTGGCAACTTATTCTCTAGAAGCAAATTAAATCATTTAAAATATTTAACAACGCAATTATTTCTAAAAAAAAATTAAAGTGACACAATCCCTATTTGACTTTCACTCTACCTGCTCAGCAAAATAAATTAAATAAATACCTATTAAGTTAGAAAGCCGTACGATAATTCGTGGTGCAATACCTAAGCATCTAAATGCGGCCGAAATCCGGAAATAATTTGACCTGTTCTTGATACACTTTTCTATTTGAAAAATGATAAAGCTAAGAAATTTTGATAAAGAAAGAAAATATATTCTAAGGAAGGTCAGCTTATCTGTAGATATATTGTGCATCAATCACTAAACGTAACGTCAAGATATTCAAAGGTGATGATATAGTGATGTGTTGTAATTTTGTGTATTCAAATGAGATGTTACAATGTCTCGCGTGCAAGCAAGTAAGAAATTCATTAGTGATGGTCATGTTTCACATCATGTGAAGATGGATATTCCTTATTCATTATTAAACAATCACTTATTCACAAACCTCGCGTGGGGTTAATAGTTTTCATATCACATCTCATGAAAAACCCTTCATGAT
The DNA here is from genome assembly GCA_016097605.1 of Eucalyptus guilfoylei. NCBI lineage: Eukaryota > Viridiplantae > Streptophyta > Magnoliopsida > Myrtales > Myrtaceae > Eucalyptus > Eucalyptus guilfoylei. The sequence goes on along the minus strand of CM027868.1, from coordinate 28,923,170 downwards.
TTCAAAGATTAACCTAGTACTACTAATGGTGCATTTGTTTTGCAGAAAATAAGTGATTTATAAAATATTTTCTTAAAGGTGATGATATAGTGATGTGTTGTAATTTTGTGTATTCAAATGAAATGTTACAATGTCTCGCGTGCAAGCAAGTAAGAAATTCATTAGTGATGGTCATGTTTCACATCATGTGAAGATGGATATTCCTTATTCATTATCAAACAATTACTTATTCACAAATCTCGCGTGGGGTTAATAGTTTTTATATCACATCTCATGGAAAACCCTTCATGATTTCAAAGATTAAACTAGTACTACTAATGGTGCATTTGTTTTGCAGAAAATAAGTGATTTATAAAATATTTTCTTAAAGATAATCGTTTATATCATTTGAAACAATTAGTCAATGAGACATGTTTTCATTATTTTAAATATTTATGTAGACGATAAAAGTACTTTTTGTCCATTTATTATTATAAAAGATACGAGCGATCATTTTAAGAAGAAAATTTTCCAAATCATTCATTCTTCTCCATGAAAATATTTAGACATAAATTGTTAATTATAATGAAAACATCTTCCACTGACTAATAATTTCATTTTATACAATCGATCATTTTTTGAAAAATATTTCCCACGTCATTCATTTTCCCGCGAAGAATCCGGAATTAAAATGAGAGTCAACACCTGTAATATGATTAAGATGTGATTTAATTAATTTCTGTGAAATTAAACATTGTGCTCTGCATAAAATATTCGTAATGACAGATAAGCTCATTGGTTAGTTATTTAAAAAAGAAATTTAAATAAGAGAGAGAGAGAGAGAGAGAGAGAGTTTTGAGTCGATAGGCCCGATGAAACTCGGAAGTGCGTCGTGGGCGGCGACGAGGATTTGCCAACTCCTTCACATATTAATTATTTTAATTTTTTCAATTTAATAAAAAAAGATATAAATATTTGGAAATGATGTAATAAGGAGTAGCCTCCATGTTGCGACTTTAGATTGAGACCGTATGTCTTGTATGCGACAAAGCCTTTTTTTTTTATACGAAAAATAAATAGGTATATATATTTTACATTTTTCCTTTTTTTTTTTGGCTAAAATTCCCAGCTTCCGTTTGTAATCCCCATAAATCCAAAAACAACAGGGCATTTACACTTATTTGTCCACTAATTAAGAAATTAGTTTTTTTTTGTTAAGCTGTCCAGCACACATTGTTTGGATCCTTCCTCGCCACGTGGCAAAGGACTGGCATTTTTTTCAAAAGGAAAACGGAGCTAAGATCATAACGTAAGAATTGAATTAATTTAATTTCACAAAAAACAAATGATTTAAAAATATATATATTTTAAATCAGTACCTTGTATTGTTTAAAATTATTAGTAAATAAAAAGTGCTTTTATTATTGATAACAATTTATATTTGAACATTTTCATCAACTAAGAAAAGTAGCTATCTTTCTTTCATTTTTGCAGTCAATATAGACAATCTAGCAATGAGACTTTTTTATTTTTATCAACATCAATTAAAATTTACAGGTAGATAATCAAATTTGCCTCATTCGAGCGTGGACTGATAGAGCTCAGCCCCGTGAAATAGAAAATGCGTGTCCCAATGCGTGCGGTGCTATCAAATACACATCATGGAAAGATTTGGCTCGTCACATAATCCTTTTTTTAGCTCGATTGGTACATCTCAAAAACATTTGAGCTAAAGTAAGGTCGAACTGTTTCTATTCCTGCGAATCGCTCGCAAACGCGTGCGCTTTCTATGTTCATTTCTCTTGGATTTTGCTCAATTTCGTACATAACCCACGAAAGCAAAATTGGAAACGAGACAAAGGGTCGAACTCGATCGAGATGAATGGCCGGGAAACCAGATGACAAACTTCTGTTGAAAGCGCAAAATACTTGTGCGGGAATTGGATGTGAAAAGAGGGGAAAAAGACAGGAACGGTGACAGTTACATGGAAACTTTTTTGATCATCACTATTTATTTTTATATGAAGATCATCACTATTTATTTTTTACATGAAGATCATCACTACTTTTGTACATAAGAATTTCGTCATGATTGTGTCACGTGGTTTGATTCTGGACATTCGATCGGCGTTTCATCGAAAAGTATTGATGAAAATACTTTTCAAAACAATGAATAGATCAATATGAATCAACAGAAGTTGGGAATAGCGATCGTGCCCGGCGATATAAATTGCGGGACATGAAAAGATAACAAAGAAATTTGTAAAAGAATATTGAGTTCCGTGATTGATTTGATTGTTCGCAAAAATTACATTTGGAGTATTAATAACTCTCTATAGACAGTCACATGTGACGATTACATATGATGGACACTAAACTTGAATACAAAAAGTATCATAATCCTCAATCATTACAAGAAGTTACATAATCTCTTATTACCTAGCAACATTTGTCCATGAGAAACCATAAATAAATAAATAAAGCTATAAGTTAGTGGCAATAGACATAACCACCTGGCGGTTCTATTTTTATGTCGATTGGTCGCTATCAATGCTTTTGCCGATCAACCTCAAGTTTTGATGAAGGCTCCTGAAAAGATATTTCATCGATAAGTATGGATGAAATATCTTTTACGACATGGATGGATTGATATGAATCAACAAAGGTTGCAAAGGGTCTTTTATTAATTTTGCACATGAAAATAAAAAAATTTAAAAGTATAAAGATTGGAGGCAATCTCGGCTAGTCATGTAAATTGTATGAAAGTAAAGATAAAAGATAAATGTGTAAAAGAACATTGAGTTATGATAGTTTACAAGTAGGACACTTGGGTATTTATAACCCTTTACCAGGAGTGTTACATACAGCGTTTACCAAATTCGAAAAAATAAATTAACTTCCTACTCCTATCGAATGGTTACACAATCTTCTATTATCTAGCAACACTAGTCCACAAAAAGATCATAAAAGAAAAAATCATAAATTAATGCGATAGACATAACCACCTAACAATTATATTTTTATGTCAATTGCTCGCTTATGGTGCCTTTGTCGATTAACCTCGAGTCTCGACAAAGGTTCTTGTTTTTAACTTTCGGGATGTTGTCGATGACTTCTTTGGCAAATCTGTCGATTTCTTCACTCAGTGTTAACTAAACTCTTTTCGACTAAGTCTGATACCAGTCGATGATAATCAAAAGTTGATCATGCTTTAGCGTCGACAATTGGAACGCATTCCTTCTACGAGACAAAATAATTGATTAATTACATTGTGTTCACACGCGTCATATGAGTTCAACGACCAATATATGAATTCTATATATGAATCCTAATAGTCCCAAGTGAAGAATTTCTGATGTGAAGGATCTAAAACCTCTTTTTTCTCAGTGCATGTTGGAGATGGCCAGATAGGGAGCACGACCACCAAATCAATGCCAAATTTTTAAGTCGAGTTTGCGTTTGCACCAACCACATTTCTTATTACTCTTGTGGGGCTACAGGCGATCTTATTCTCGCTGAAAAATGCAAATTAGGGTTTGCGTGATGAAGAAGATGGGTGGTGATACGGATGCATCTCGACCATTCATTGTGTGTATGGGGACTTGTCATTAGCTTAAGAAGACACACAATTACACAATGTTTACGATTAACATGTAATATATTATCTGATGCAGACTCAAATCTAGATTATCAAACGCAGCCGAAAACTTTAGCTACTTAATGGAAACTTGAAAAATAGACGAAAGTTCAGTTACTTGCGGTGCTGTGCTGAGAACCATATAATTTGGGTGGGTAGATACATCATAGAAGTAAACCCTAGTCTATGTAGATGACAATGATTTTGACCAAAAACAAAAAAATAAGAAGATGACAATGATTATTTGGCATTATATTCACGAAATAAAATCACGAAAATGACATATTAATGCAAATTGTTTGTCATACTCGTTGGTTCAAGTCCATGGACATACTAAAGGTTATATATTACATGAAAATAAAGGGTTTATCCAAATTGATACGCTTATGACAAATTTACCCTTTGTTAATTTTTATTATATTTTATCATCAAATTATTAAATTAGATGACACGTAACAATTGAAAGGTATACTAATTTGTGATTTTACCCTCCGTTGTTACGAGTATATCAGTTTATGGTTTTTTGTAATACTAATTCAATTTAACTAAACTAACGGAAAGTAAATTTGTTACAAATGTACCAATTTGTGGTTTTTGGCAATCAAAAGATTAGTTTCAGGGTAAATTTATCACAATTATATCAATTTTCATTTTGGAGTTTTTTGTGATAAAAAAGTTAATTTATGATAAATTTATTATAAATATATCAATTTGATATTTTTCGTAATATTAACCCTTTTGTTGATGAGTGCCTATTAGGTAATTGTATATAGAATGTTTGCAATTTTATAGTGCAACGCTTTACTCGTCTTACGCGTAATCAGATCTTCAAAAGTCAAAGCATTCCCCGTTAGTCTTAACCAATGATAAATAACATGTGCCGTTTCTAAAGCTTTTTTGAATCTGGTAAAGTGTCTTATTAGGGTTTGTCGAGAAGCACATGCCAAGACAATAATTTTGCTGGTCTCAACTATCAAATGGCGATTTTGGGTCGACCCTTGTGTATATTGAGCATGCTTTCTTTCCCGTCGAGTTAATGCCACACCATTCCTTCTCTTTACAGAACATGTTCTTAACACCATCAATGGAGCCAAAAATAGGAATTTAATAATATCATAATTTTCACACAATACCCACTTTAGTGTAATAACTTTTCAATTGATCATCAAGTGCCATAATTATTAAAAATAATGTTCACTTGAGGAATTCCAGCAATACACCTCTTATGACGAATCCTACGAGAAATTATATTGTAAGGTATTATATCAAACTTGGCTTTCTTTAGGAAGAATCAAGTCCAAAGTGGAAGGACGACTAAGCGATTCGACAAACCAGCCCTAAAAGGCCACACGTCGAAAACGAATTAATTAAGATTTGGAAGGTAAATTATTCTCCCTCCCTCCCTCCCACCCTTTATCCCCACATAAAAATAGAAGACGAGAAAAGGACCGCAACTTGGAGGGGAAAAATTAGGGCCCGGGGGGACGAGCGAGGAATCTTGCAACTTTAAGCGAGATTCTCATATGTTCCTCCTCTCCATTACAAATGTCCAAAGCAACTTCTCATTAAAACCGCAAATAATTTTTTTATTTGCAAGTGAAAATGGGGTCCGGGATTAACCTAATTTAGTCCCAAGCCGTCGATTTGGGGGCAAGGAAAGGTTCTGTACACCGTCAATGGCATCATTTCCCTGCCAAGACACATCGAGGATTTACCTATTTAAATTAACGCCACGTCAAAATTTCAGGCAAGAAAAAAACCTACTCGAAGCGGAGTTCTTCAAGAGTTACGGCGCTTAGACAAATCACAACGTCGAAGCAAGCGTCATAGGAAATTTACATTAGTCATGGAGCGGTCCCGTCCTTCAATGCCCTCGTCGCGGATTCAAGGTTTTTCAACCCCACATCCGAAGTGAAAAACACGAGTCAAGACGGGTTCCGGTTCGACGGACCGGAGGAGCAGCGCGATTGGATGGCATGAGAGGGGGCCCGGGTGGGGTCGAAACATAGTTTTGTCCCCATGTTCTCATCCGAATTACCATGGAAAACTATCGTTTCAAGAACCCCAGAACAGAAACGGAGGAGAGCAGAGGAGACTCGTTTCCTTCGCTATAAAGAAAGCCAAAGAACACGCGAAAGGGTCCGATCCAGAGAGAGAGAGAGAGAGAGAGAGAGACAGAAGCGCGTCTTTTGACCTTGTAAACCCCGTCCGACCCCGAACGACTCTTCTCCTCCTCCTCCTTCTTCATCCGCCACCATTACTGTCCTCCATGTTAAAAAGGGAGGAGGGAGAAAGATTAAAGAAAGCACCTCCGTTTCATCAAAACCCAAGAATCACCGTCCCTCTCTCCCTCTCTGAAATGAAATGAAACAAGGCGCACGCATCCCCACATGCATCACTCTCTCGTTTAACTCTCGTCCAGCTAATACCCTCTTCCTCGCTCCTCCACCTTTCAAGCCCTGACTGTCGCTCTCTCTCTTTCTCCCTCTGTCTGCTCTGCAATCTCAGTTCTTGATCCGTTTCTTTCTTTACCGCTATTCGATCCGGTCGAAAGCGACCGCCTTTGGGTAGAGGAGGGGGATCGGGATTATATAGCTCGGCGAGGGGTCCGCCAGCCGATTGGGGGATGGCGGACTTGGTGAAGCAGATCCTGGCGAAGCCGATCCAGATGGCCGACCAGGTGGCCAAGGCGGCCGACGAGGCCAGCGCCTTCAAGCAGGAGTGCGCGGAGCTGAAGTCCAAGACGGAGCGCCTCGCGGCGCTCCTCCGCCAGGCGGCGCGGTCCGGGTCCGACCTCTACGAGCGGCCCACCCGCCGCATCGTCGAGGACACCGAGCAGGCCCTCGGGAAGGCCCTCGCCATCGTCCTCAAGTGCCGCGCCAACGGGCTCATGAAGCGGGTCTTCACCCTCATCCCCGCCGCCGCCTTCCGCAAGACCTCATCCCTCCTCGAGAACTCCATCGGCGACGTCTCCTGGCTCCTCCGCGTCTCCGCCCCCGCCGACGACCGCGCCGACGACGGGTACCTCGGCCTGCCCCCCATCGCCGCCAACGAGCCCATCCTCTGCCTCATCTGGGAGCAGATCGCCACCCTCCACAACGGCGGCTCCCCCGACGAGCGCTCCGACGCCGCCGCCTCCCTCGTCTCCCTCGCCAGGGACAACGACCGCTACGGCAAGCTCATCCTCGAGGAGGGCGGCATCGGCCCCCTCCTCCGGCTCCTCAAGGAGGGCAAGCCCGAGGGCCAGGAGAACGCCGCCCGTGCCATCGGCCTCCTCGGCCGCGACCCCGAGAGCGTCGAGCACATGATCCACGCCGGCGTCTGTCAGGTTTTCGCCAAAATCCTCAAGGAGGGTCCCATGAAGGCCCAGGCCGTCGCCGCCTGGGCCGTCTCCGAGCTCGCCGCCCACTACCCCAAGTGCCAGGACCTCTTCGCCCAGCACAACATCATTCGCCTCCTCGTCGGCCACCTCGCCTTCGAGACCGTCCAGGAGCACAGCAAGTACGCCATCGCCACGCTCAAGGCCAATTCCCTCCATGCCATTGTCCTTGCCAGCAGCAACCCCAACCAGGCGGCGGCGGCCATGGGCGGGCCAAACAGGGCGGCCACAGCGGGGATGGGCTTGGATGAGGACAGGGAGGGCGCCGGTCTCATCGCCCATCCACTTGGCAACACCCGAGCGAACAAGATGCTCAATGTGGTCGCTCACACGATGGCAATGAATGCCGTCTCAAAGCAGGCAGATAAGCCAGCCGAGATCAATCACATCGCCAATGGGAAGCAAAATTACCAGGCGCACCCGCCGCTGCAGCACCGGCACCACCAGCACAGCCACTCGGTGTCCGGGGCCAACATGAAGGGCAGAGAAACCGAGGACCCGGCCACCAAGGCGCAGATGAAGGCCAGGGCCGCACAGGCCCTCTGGCATCTCGCCAAGGGGAACTCCGCGATCTGCCGCAGCATCACCGAGTCGAGGGCGCTCCTCTGCTTCGCAGTGCTCCTCGAGAAAGGGCCCGAGGACGTCCGGTACAACTCTGCTATGGCCCTGATGGAGATCACTGCCATGGCCGAGCGGGACACGGAGTTGCGGCGATCCGCGTTCAAGCCGAACTCGCCTGCTTGCAAGGCCGTGGTCGACCAGCTCCTCAAGGTCATCGAGAAAGCCGACTCAGATCTCCTCATCCCCTGCATCAAGGCCATCGGGAACCTTGCCCGGACCTTCCGGGCCACGGAGACCCGGATGATAGCCCCGCTGGTGCGCCTGCTCGACGAGCGGGAGGCTGAGGTGTCCCGGGAGGCCTGCATCGCCCTCGCCAAGTTCGCGGGCACAGAGAACTACCTCCACCTCGACCACTCCAAGGCCATCATAGGCGAGGGCGGGGTGAAGCACCTGATCCAGCTGGTGTACTTCGGCGAGCAGGCGGTGCAGCTCGAGGCGCTCGTCCTCCTCGGCTACACCGCGAAGCACGTCCCCGACAGCGAGGAGCTCGCGCAGGCCGAGGTGCTCACCGTGCTCGAGTGGGCGTCCAAGCAGTCCCACATGAACCAGGACGAGAAGATTGAGGCATTGTTGCAGGATGCCAAGAGCAGGTTGGAGCTCTACCAGTCTAGAGGGTCAAGGTTATTGTACCATTGAATTGGCCTGATAAATGTGTAGATGTTTGATCTTTGTCCAAAAGAACCCAGAAAATAAAGAAGAAAAACGAAAACAAATTTGGGTTAACCTTATTTTCTTTTTTCCTTGTATCTGTTCTTTTCGGTTGTCCACGATTTTAGTGTGTACATAAAGAGTCTTGATTTTTCTGTAATTGATTAGAAGAATCTCTCTTGAGCCATTCGCAGCACTTGCCTGCAACTGCTAATTAGGCCGAGTCCAACTTCTCTGTTCTTGCTCTTTTCTTTGGTTGACATTCTCCTCTGCGGAGAAACCAAGGTTTTGGTCGGTTCTCTTTCATGGGCGCATGCTCGTAATCAAAAGCCCCATGAAGCTTTTCTTCTCTTCTGACCAGGCTATTTTCATGGTCTCTGATTCTATTGTCTGAAAACGCTGAAGAAAGTCCAGTCTTTGTCTCTCTAATTTGATCACAGTCAGAAGGGTGGACCAAAAAAACCAAGAGAGAGAAGAGGCAAACAGGGCGAGCTTGCGATTCGCTTTCACAGCATCGTTTATTCGAAAGCAAGCAAGTACGCCTGGGAACCGGATCGGGCATTGTTTGGTGGAACAATCTTGTTAAGCGTTGACATGGGAAGTCCACGGGTTAAAACTCTTCTACCTGTTTCAGACTTCTCGCTAGAGAAATCTCGGAGATGCGGGATCGGAGCTCGACCGCAAGATCGACTCCGCGTTCCGACCACTATCTGGGGCGCGATTCAAGGTATGCTAGAATGTAGCTATGTGAAAATCGAACTCCAGACGAGTTAAAAAACGCGATGAGCGCTTTCGGGTCGGTCCAGCTATCTCCAGATAGACGGTTGCTCGGCCGTCTTTCGTTAGACAGCTGGTCGTGCAATAATGCCGCCCATGTGCTGTCGGAGAAAGTTCGTACATTCGGAATAAAGAAGTTCACTGAAAATCCTCTTCGGCTTTTAGCTCTGTTTCGATCTTGGAAAATGTGGCGAGGGAGTCTCTTGATGGATCGAATTGAATCTCGGGGATTGTCGTTGGACGGGGAGTTCGACGATTTCGAAGGATCTTTCAACCGTCCCATCCAATTCCAACCGCAACCGCGAACGCCCTTCTGCTGTTTCGCGCTCCTTGACTTGGAATTTTCGACTTCTCCGACGCGTGATGTCATCTGTCCAATAGGCAAAAGATCAAGCATCTCGTCAAAATACAGTGCTCAAAACTTTGGAACGAAGAAAAAATTGGAATCCGGGTTGGTCCAGTTTGGAGAAAAGCCGAGCTCCAAAAGAAGCTCGAGCTCTTGTGAGAGGTAGGTACTATCGATGATGCTGGATGCCTTGTACGAAATAATCGAAGATTAATAATCGATCTAATGAATCATTAAGAAATTGGAGGACCCAATTGAGCTGACTTACTTTTAGTTTTGGTTTCAGCTTCTCTAAATTTCACACTCTATATAATCAACGTCTAAATCAATTGAAATAGATAAATATTTTGATATGACTTCACCAATTCATGCCTTTTTTAACCAGGTCAAAATAGACATTCAATCCATCCGCTATGTACCATTGACCGGTCCAGGTCCTAGTTGCTCATTTTAAAGTTTTGTGCAAGTTGACTTGACGGCGAGATTGCAATTCGATATGCAATTTCCATCGTCATCTTCCACACGTGGGTGGACCAATTCCACATTATATGAGCTTTAAAGGATGACTTACTTGAAAGTCAAATAAAATAATATACCAACCAATATGGAAAAATATGTATACTATGATAAATGGTTTGGTTGATGATTCCATTTCATACCGTGAAATAATATCTCTTGCAAATAGTTCACATCAAAAGGAGCCTTGCAGTAGTAAGCGCATGCGCAATCCAAATTTTCTTCCCAGTCAAACTGTCCTTTAACTCTTTTTAAATCCAAGGCCTAGAGATGTGATTATTTGCGAATGCGGACTTGCAATAAAAGTTATTTGCAGTCATGCCCTCGAATTAGGAAGAAAGAAAGTCATCTTTGGAGAAGCCGATTGAGTAGAGGCTAGACTTGAGGTGATGAGTTGGGCTATGGAAGGGCTCAAGAGGAGGACAACCCAACCCATAAGCCCATCCTTTCCCTATAAAACAAAACAAAGTGAACAGTTTGAATGATGCGATTTCGTACATAATCAAAGTAAGAAAGATTCTTAAAACGTATGCAAATCTGAATAAGATGGTGAGCTAATCGCAAGGGAGTAGAGTTCTAAAGTCTGCTAGAAAGAATAAACACATCTCGTCGGCTAAAACAGAAAGCGTGAAGATTCATCTCCTATGGCTAACCAAGATATTCGTGACAAAAATAGATGTGCTACCATAAGTACAACTATCCCAACACTACACCAAAAAAGTTTCGCCCTCGTCCTACTCGCCAGTAACTGTAAATCCTGAAAAAGAACTAAAATGAATGGTATTTGGACAAATCTATTATAAGTAGATCGATAAATCGTAAGCACACTCATAAATAGTACTAGAAACATATTAATCTAAATCCCGTAGATATTATTCGTACAAGACAAAGATGAGTTATATCACTTCAACATAGCTTTATAGGGAAAATTGTCCAAAAAATCTTAAATCTATTACACTTTAGTCAATTCGTTCTAAATCTTTCAATTTACCAATCAAGTCCTAAACCTTTTCACATTTTGTCAATATAGTATTAGTCAATTTTAGCTAAAAATCGTTAATTTGAATGATGACCATCCTACGTGGCATGATTGGTATTGATGTGGACAATTTTTTTTTTCAATATTTTTAAATATTTTTTTTTGAATTTTTTATTTTTTAAAAAATATTTTCATTGTCTTTTTTGTTTCCTTTTTTCTTTCATTTTTCCTTGCTGGTTGATGAGCCTTGGAGATGGCTAGCAATTGGGCAAAGGCAGTGATTGGGCAAGAATTACCCTTGCCGACCTTAGGTAAGGTCGCCCTTATTGGAATCTGGCGAGGTCAGCCCTGACTAACCTTCGACAAGGGGTGAGGCTCGCCTTCACCTTTAACTCTTTTTTAAACCCAACCAATATCAAAAATAATAATATATAAAGATAAATGACTTGGTTGATAACTCCATTGTACACTGCGAAATAATATTTCTTGTAAATAGTTGACATCAAAAGGACATTTGCAGTAAGTAAGCACATGCGCAATCAAAATTTTCTTCCCAATCATGCCGTCATTTAACTCTTTTTTTAAATCCAAGGCCTAGAGATGTGATTATTTGCGAATGCGGGCTTGCGAAAAAAGTTATTTGCGGTCATGCCCTCGAATTAGGAAGAAACAAAGTCATCTCTGGAGAAGCCGATCGAGTATAGGCTAGCTAGACTTGAGGAGTTGGGTTGGGCTATGGAAGGGCTCTAGAGGAGGATAGCCCAACCCATAAGCCCATCCTTTTTTCCTGTAAAACAAAGCAAAGGAAACGATACGGCCGTCTCTTCCTACTTGAATGATGTGGTTTCGTACCTAACGATAGTAAAAAAAATGCTCCTAAAACATATATAAATTTTAATAAGATGGTAAGCTAATCGCAAGGAATTAGAGTTCTAAAGTCCGCCAAAAAGAATAGACACATCTTGTCAACTCAATTGGAAAGCTCGAAAATTAAAGTGTACATCTCCCACGGCTAACCAAGTTAAATCCAACAAAAATAGCTACCATATGCACAACCATCTTAGCACCATACCAAAAATCAACCCTCAAAAAGTTTTGTTCTCGTCCTTATCAACAGTAGCTGTACAACTTGACGAAAAATTAAAATGAATGAAATGAACAAATCACCACTCATTTAGTTGGACAAATCTGTTATAAGCAAACCAATTGATTACATCCACACTCATAAATAGTAGCGGAAATATATTCATCTATATATAGTATATATTATACATAAGATCAGAGATGAGTTACATTCCTTCAACATAACTTCATATATATCGGAAACACCTATCTAAGCAACATTATCAAAGCAAACATAAATGATTTGATCAATCTAGTAATCAATGCCAAATCATGGCTATGCTTAATACACAGTGATAAGGTTCACCAAGTTTCCTCTTTAAGTGTAGGTCTCCACTTATATTAGCTGGAGGCTTGATCAAAACACTGTCTCGAGAATAGTATGCATACATACAACAGCACCTCCTTCCACAGCAACTACCATTTCAGAAACCATATTCACGTCTAAAACATGTAATCTCCTTTATATATCCTTCCTCCAGTAAAGAATAACCTATAAAACGTTTCACAAATAGCTAAAGCCGTTCAGAATTCTTTTAAAAAACAATAACACAAATCAATTCGCAAGAAACCTCAGAATGTCATTTTAAGTAACTAAAATGGTAGTAGGTGCCTTGTCAACTTTCACAAATAATATACTATAAAATATCACTTTGCCTTTTCTATAAACATCATGTCATGTGAATTTCTTTCGTAACTTGGAACTTATCCAGAATCCTTTCATTTTCAAGACACAACTTTCCAAATCATAGAAAAGATAAGCACTATTCATTTGTTATATCAAAATAAAATACTGAAAATTACCTCGAATGATGAATTTAGGATCGTACTAGTTAAGTGAGAAACAAGTATCAAAATCAAGTAGGTAAATACTTTTATAGTTGCCAATTAAACTAGGCTTATTCGATAGCATAACAATACTGATGAGCCTCCAAAAACTTCCTAAAATAAAGAAATACTTTTTGTCCATGAAACAGTGATAGCTAGCATGTAAAATTAAAACGGTTCATTTAAACTCTATTGATGACATTTCAAGTGGATTTTGGGAAGCTATTTCAATAAACTTAAAATACATCATTGCTTTTGACCTAAAAGATGGCTGGAAATAGACAAAAATTAGTGCTAGAATCAGAGGGTTGAATACGATCCAATAGTGCCCAACAAACTTCAGAATTCATCATCGATCAAACTGCGAAACTTTTGTAAAATACCCCGACTCCATGACATCCCAATGTTTCTTACTCAATTGATTTTGTGACTCTCCCCTCTCTCTTATTTCTTGTCCTCTTCTCTTTATTCAGCAACAGCTGAAAAAACTTTGATAAATGGGCTAAGGCTGCATTTTCATGGGCTTAAGTAAGATATTGGGCTTGAGTCTTTTGGGCCTAAGTATATTTTCTTTAAAAATGGGCCCATTTATTGTATATAGAACACCCACGATATCACACGAGAGAGACAATACATAGAATATAACAAATTTTCTTTATCTGGGTATTAACAAGATCCAAATATAAAAGGCTAAATTTACAAATCTGCAACATAATTTTGCCAAAATAAGTGGATATAACTCGATGAAGCGGTTGCTCATGATATTTCATATGATACATGTGAGTTTGCTCTTTTGACCACTTTCTCCTTTTCTTTTCCTTTTTTTCCTTATGTACACTATATATATAATTCATTCCTGTTACTAGTAACTAATTGGGGTGATTCCACAAATAATTGCAAACTTGCAAAGAAAAACTTCACTTGAATCCTCATTAACCTGGAGGAAGAGAGGACCATAGGACTAGACTAAGGGTAAAGCTTCCTATTTTACAGCAAACCTACAAAGAGACAAATGAATAAATAAATAAACAAATAAAAGGCTAAAGCATTTGCACAAATGCACATGAAATGTTAATAGAAGTTGATAAACACCTGTTTGTGGTTTCGTTTCGTAAAGCCGGTGAAGAATAAAACATAAAACAGAGAAGGGATGAGCTCAACGACGAATTTCGAGACTAGGCGACCTCAGGCAACTTTATGCAACCAAAGCGGAGGTCTCACGACCCCAAGTGAGGCGACGTTGAGGCCAAGCGATTTTGAATAAGGCTCAATTGAGCTACCTAGGTGAGGCGACACTGAGGTCGCACGATCTCCAGCATTGGCCGCTAGTGTTAGATGCGATGCCAATTAGATCTAAGCTAGTGCCGCCATAGTGCGATGTTGGCAAATTTGCACAGGATAGAAGGTGAGGGTAAAATTAGAATTTATACAGTTTAGTGAAGATAAAGTTGGAAGGAAAAAAAGTCACTAGCCTCCTAATAATATTTCGAAAATATTGTAATATAAATATTGTGTGGGAGTTATCTTGAGTTAAGGAAATTTGTCCTATTTTTGGCTCAAGGTCTTATGAAATGCTAAACCAAACATATCAATTTTGGCACGAAAGCCTTTAGAAATTTAAAATCTTTTGAAAATACTAAATCAAACCCACCATTTAACCTCTTAATCAAGCGAAAATTGCCACAAATTTTTTGTCCTCTTTCTAATTATTCTGCTTCTGGGGTAATCCAAAAAAGCAGTGGGGGCGGTTTACTCTCTTCCCGAGTCAAAATATCAAAAAGCACGAGTGAGGATGGAGGAAAAACAAGTGGCAGTGGCCACCAAGAGGTTTCAAGTACAGTGGAGGGTGAGAGCCATACATTCATTTCAACACAACCATAGACTTATCCACACCCCTGCCATTGCATTGGCCTCAAAATCTCCTCCACCCAATCCATAATCCACTCTGCCCCTAAAAAGGTTTCCCCCTTTTTGATCCTATTCTCTCACATTCTTCACCTCTCAGTCCTTGACCCGCACTCCCCCATAAATTAATCTCTCGTTCCTGGGAGGATCTTTCTCCCCCACCATCTGTATCTGCTTCTTGCTGTTGGCTCTTGATCAGCTCTACAACAATGGCTGCTGCAGTCACTGCTTCAGTGTCTCTCCCTTCCTCCTCCAAGTCCACTTCTCTCCCTGCCAGCAGAACCTCCATCATCTCCACTGAAAGGATCAACTTCAAGAAGGTGAGCTCCACACGAATTCTCTCATCTGGACAGAAATCAGCTGCCTCTTTTCTTCTAACAAGGAATTGAAATTTTCATCTGGGTTACGTTTGTTTTATTCTTTCTTTTGCTTCTTTCTGTAGATCCCTGTGCATTACAGAGATGTGTGTGGTGGTGGGAGGATGGTGTCTGCCATTAGAGCACAGGTCACCACGGAGGCTCCAGCTAAGGTTGTCAAGGAGTCCAAGAAAATGGACGAGGGTGTGGTTGTGAACAAGTTCAAGCCCAAGAACCCCTACATTGGAAGGTGCCTCCTCAACACGAAGATCACTGGCGATGATGCTCCTGGAGAGACCTGGCACATGGTCTTCAGCACAGAGGGTATGTATGTGCATTGACATAAGATTGTCAGATCACAAATAAGTGAATTTTGTTTCTTCACTTGGGCACATGGACACACATCATTTTGAGGGATTTTGCAAAGACCCAGCTGGTGTTTCATGGGTTGAGAATGCAATTTGTGTGGGATTTTTTTTGGTGCGTAAGTGTCGTTTTTCCTGAGATTGGTGAAATCGGTGTTGCTTAGGTGAGGTGCCATACAGAGAAGGGCAATCGATTGGGGTCATTCCTGACGGTATTGACAAGAATGGGAAGCCACACAAGCTGAGACTGTACTCAATCGCCAGCAGTGCCCTTGGTGATTTTGGAGACTCCAAGACTGTAAGTTGCTACCAGTGAAAAATCATCTAGTAATAGCTGAGATTATTTCATGAGTTGGATCATTTTTATCGTGTCATTTCCGTAGTTATCGATCATCTATCTAACTATTCCATGGGGAACCAATGTAAGGTTCGAGAACTAAGAATGAGTGGTCTTTGCAAATAGGTTTCTCTGTGTGTGAAGCGGCTCGTTTACACCAACGATAACGGAGAACTCGTGAAAGGAGTCTGCTCAAATTTCTTGTGTAAGGATTGCAAATATCATAGTCAAAACTTAAGAATCTCCTTGCATTGACTGGACTCAAAGCACTCGAATACTTCCTGATTCAGGTGACTTGAAACCCGGGGCAGAAGTGACGATCACAGGACCGGTTGGAAAAGAAATGCTTCTGCCAAAGGATCCTAATGCCACCGTCATTATGGTTTATCCCGCTCCTTATACTGATCTAGTTTGTTCATGTGACATAGAGACCTCATTAACTTGATTGCTTGAAATCTTTGCTGCAGCTTGCCACCGGTACTGGAATCGCTCCATTTAGGTCTTTCTTGTGGAAAATGTTCTTTGAGAAGCACGAAGACTACAAGGTTATACAAACTATGATGCTCTGTGCATTCCCATCCAAACTAATTTGGACATTATTTTAGATTTAGCACAAAATTTGCCAAGGCTCTTAATGTTAAAAATTAATATGGGGCCTCTTTGGTTAGCAGAATGAATCTTTTCTCGTGAATATTACTGATTGCACCTCTTGGTGCCGTGCATGAGAGCTAAACAGAATACTTCTGGTAGAGAATAGTCTTTGCATGTCGTAATTCTCCAATCAGTGCAATGCCTAATACCTGATGCGTCTTTTAATTTCGTATTTAGATTGTGCCACGAACTGCCTCGTTCTTCTGTATCTTGGTTTAGAATTTGTGGCTGCTTTAATGGCCTATGAACGTCTGGTTTCTATTTGTTTAATGACGGTGAAGAGAACCTCAAGAAGATATTCAATCTGCGTGCAATCCTTTTCCTCGATAACTGTTTGACAAATGGTTTGGTCTTGACACGCAGTTCAACGGCTTGGCTTGGCTATTCTTGGGTGTGCCCACAAGCAGCTCTCTGCTCTACAAGGAGGTGAGATATGTTCATTCCGAGGGCAATGGCCGTTGCTAATTTCTCTAAGAACTCGTTTCAGGCTTGCTAAATTGCCAGTTCTGTGACTGTGTTTTACGGTTCAGGAGTTTGAGAAGATGAAGGAGAAGAAGCCGGATAACTTCAGGGTCGATTTCGCTGTGAGCCGAGAGCAAACGAACGAGAAGGGTGAGAAGATGTACATCCAGACCCGGATGGCGCAATATGCTGAAGAACTGTGGGAGATGCTCAAGAAGGACAACACTTACGTCTACATGTGCGGTCTTAAGGGAATGGAGAAGGGGATCGACGACATCATGGTCTCGTTGGCTGCTAAAGACGGTGAACATACGCAACTCAGTTTGAGAATTCCTGGATGTTAACAATTTGACAGAAACCCTGAATTTTTTCCCTATCCATCATATTTACTTTCTTTTCCTTGTGTTTTCCAGGCATCGACTGGCTGGAGTACAAGAGGCAGTTGAAGAAGTCTGAGCAATGGAACGTGGAAGTCTATTAGATCCTTCTGGTTCTTATCGTATCTCTCCTTTTTTTTCTCACTTCAGAAATCCTTGTGTAGATAGGCAAAGTTTACTGTAATATTCTATCTTTTTTAGCATATTTCTACTTCAATACAAGCAGAATATGTTTGCCTTGGCCTCTACAAAGGATTGTACTTTTGAGATCCCATGTACCATAACTTCATTTATATGGATGCCAACTTCGACAACCTTGCATAGCTTCTCTCTCTCTCTCTCTCTCTCTCGCTGTGTATAAGGTGCTGAACCTGCCATAACATTGGTTGGTCGCGGTGGAAGCCCTGGATCATGCCCTTTTCTTGGGAATTTGCATTGTATGGGATGTCTTGCTTAGATGAAAAGCAGCTATGGAACGATGGAGTTTCTCATCAATGAAATGCAATCTCACTACTGTGTCTAGGCCCATCATCAAACTCTTCCAACATGCATCAAATCATGCGCCATCGTCGGATGGAATCCGGTCTGCCGACGTGCCAAGAAAGGTATCGATGGAGAATCGAGAATGCGCCAGGGTGATCCAAATGTCAGATGATTGAAGAGCCAGCCAGATAACTTCAGGGTCGATTTCCCCGCTCGAGCACAAAATGATCAACCGGGGCCGTGAAGGAGTGGGAATGCGACAATAAACTAATTGTAAGGAAATATAAATCGACCTGTGATTGGAATTACACGGAATCGAAGTACATCGAGACGAAAATTCGCTCAACGGTGCAAGTTCTTCCGGATTGTGTAACATGTCCTGGCTTGTGGCCATGATGTGCTTCGCTTCATTTCCTACAATCTCTCCATTTTCTCTGTGAGTGTACATGCTTGACTTCAACCACAACAACTTTCCACATGAGTGTACCCGAAATTAAAAGGCCTTTGATAACAAGATGAATGACATGCTTTGGCTCTTCAACATCCTCTTTCTTCTTTAAATTGCATGTAACATTATTTTCCGTTTGAGTAACTTTTGCTCATAACCTATATACATTTAGAATTTCATTTGTTTCGCGGAAAATGAATGATTTGAAAAATATTTTCCCCAAATGATTGATTATATTGCTTATAAAAATGAATGATGAAATAATATTTTCATCGCTTCTGAAAATATTTATATATAAATTGTTTCAATAATGAAAATAAATTTCAGTGGGTATTTATTTAAATGATACGAATGATTATTTTTAGGAAAATATTTTCCAAATTTCTCATTTCCACTTAAGTCGAAATTGAGTTTTATCTCCCTTCCAAATTTACCCTTAAATAAAACTTTTATCTTACTCACACGATGAATGGCAAAAATAGTAAATTCCCACTATTGTAGAGCATTTATTCTCTTATCAACTTGCCCCCGACCTTCGACGGTTACTTATAATCCTCTTCATCAAACCCTCACGTTAACTCCACTTTTTCTCTCACCCTCTTATTGTTTTTGAACAATAGAATTGAATAGATGATCGCAATTGTCCAATCGCAAGTGAAAGTTATGTCAAGCTACAAAATTCATAGAAAAAAAATAAGTACAACGATAAGGCGCGTGCCTAAAGTCTAGTAACATCTCTAAAGGAAAAGCCAACAACAAATTAGGTACCAAAATTTCAAATTAAAGCTCCAAGGGAAATATGCGGGTAAAAGTGAATATCAAGTTGCCCGTTGGAAATCTTCAATTTGGGTTAAAATTAGATAGAAACGTAGAAGAGTAGTTTCTTTATGTAAGATATGCTTTTCAATTGATGTACTTTTCAAAATTGATAAAATTTTCTCAATTTACATATTAGTGGGCGCAAAACGTAAGATATGTTGGTATTTTAGGAAAATTTTAGTGGGTGCAATTGCACTTTTTATTTTTTGTCATCGTAACTCAGGCTTTTCATTTCATATATAAACAAGCCCTCTAGAGTGAGGGGTATCAAAACACAGAATCTCCGATAGAAGGGGCGGTGGGTAAGAAACCCAATAACGTGGAAAAGCCTTATATGTGAGGCCTTTACAATCCAATCTGCTAGTCCTTTTGAATTTCGAGGATAGTAAACCAACTCAAAACTCTCACAAAGGGCCATGAAGCTTAAACATTCTGTAATAAGTGGCTCAACATCCCAAGAGCAAAGAGAGGAATCTTTCGGGAAGCTTATCAAGGAGGGGCTGTCTGTTTCCAGCACGTATTTCCATCCAGATCAACTGGCAAAGTGACGAAGAGCATGGAGACAAGCAAGGGTTTCGGAATGGAGGGCGGAGGACTATCGGATTGGTTGCGCAGTTCCTTCGATCAATCTCCCTTCAGAACCGTAGCACACGAAAGCAAAAGCCCCTTCCGTAGACCGTGGGAGATGCGATCCATCAATGTTAATCTTTAGCGTCCCCGGTTGCAGTGGTCTCCCCCTCGTAGATAAATCCTCCAATGCACGCTCTCCCTCCTTACTCCTGTTCCATTTCACATAGTTGTAGTGCATGGCAAGAGATGAGTCTACTATTCCTCTGGGACTAGGATTCTGGTGTTGGAAGACAAAGGAATTACGCGCAAGCCAAATATTCCAGAGAATTGTTGCGATAAGCTCGAAGGGTAGGTTCTTTAGGGTCAGATCTACGAAGTTCAACAACCACTCCTCGATTTTGGTCGCTTGTTGGTGAGAGAACTGAAAATTAAATTCTCGACTAGACCAAACCTACTTTGTACTATCATAGAGGAGGAAAAGATGTTCCACCGTTTCGAGTTCCTTTCAACACATGGGGCAATAAGGCTCAAGTAAAAGCTTCCTTTTATACAAGTTGACCTTGGTTGGTAGAGCATTTCGGCAAATGCTCCACATGAATAATCTAACTTTGGGGAGTGTTTTTAGCATCCAGATTTTGCTCCACAGATAATTGGGAGTTTGGTAGGAGGATGAAGCTTGCTCGTTGTCTTGTTTGGTTTCAATCTTTCGAAGTTGATTATAACCATTTTTAACAGAGTAGCACCTAGACTAATTTGCTAACCAAACTAGCTTATACTCTGTCGAAATGATTAGTAG
The DNA here is from genome assembly GCA_016097605.1 of Eucalyptus guilfoylei. Classification (NCBI taxonomy): domain Eukaryota; kingdom Viridiplantae; phylum Streptophyta; class Magnoliopsida; order Myrtales; family Myrtaceae; genus Eucalyptus; species Eucalyptus guilfoylei. The sequence continues at coordinate 28,902,769 of CM027868.1, read as the reverse complement.
TGGAATTGCTAGAATTTCATTAACAACTTGCTCATCAAAAAGGTTCCCCAACAGTTGCTCTTTCCATTGTTATTCTGTTGAGTCTATCAGTTCAGCAATCATTTTGGGATCTTGTTGGTTATATGGCCCTCTTAGTACACCCCTTTCCAACCATTTATCCTCGCTGATAGCCGATTAGCTAGATTCCACTAGAATAAATCTGTTAGAGGTTACAAAGATTGAGTACTTTTGACTCAAGTGAGTGTGGTCATTCTTTGGATCTGACACTCTAACAATCTCTAAAAGATTACATAGTTGAGCTCATAAAAAAAGCGAATGTGTAAGATTGAAGATCACTCAAGGCTTAGGAATTATAAACTTTGGAATTTCAGTTTCTTGTATCCTTTCAGCATCAAGACCTTCTTTTATAATCCTCATTGTCCAAGCTCACAATTGGACATAACCTTAGAGGATCGCTCATCCAATCTACCCATTAGACTTGAACATTGTCAAAAGATCTAATTGCTTCAAGGTTGCAGATATTGAAGTCTCTCATTGATTCTGCCACCTATACAGTAGATAGAGTTTCCATAAGAAGAGTGCTTCACTTGGAAAGAATGTTTCGCCTCTTATTGATTGATTTATCCAAATCTTACTATATTCCACCTTCAAGGATTTGATTTGATATACTTTCCTTCTTGGATAAATCCAATATATTTAGCAAGGAATCCACCAAATTATTAGCCGTTGCATGAAGATTACTTTCTTGATCAATATCCTCGGTCGAATAGTATCGAATATCAAGGATATGATTTCCTCCGTGACTCTTAGTCTGATTCTCTGAGTTTGATAAGTAACATCTGATAATACTCATAAGAGTTTCTACCTGGAAAATCTTACTATCAGAATCAAAGAACGATTAAAGAAAGTTTTATTAATCATCAAAACTAATAAGGGAATTTTCCTCAACAATCTTCCCCTTTTTTACGATGACAAAACTTTCTAAGCAGACTTTTAGAAAAGATATGATTTTGATAAAGCTCTGAGTATAGTGAAATTTGAAATTACAGTGCAATCATAATCTATGAGAATGTTAAGTAAAAAGATTACAATTCTTATAGATATTCTAAATACTCTTAAAATGGTAAGATAAGGGATAAGAAAGTTTCAACCAATTTTGCATAAAAATTGTCCTCGGAGTATAGATAGCATCAAAATCTACGAAGTTCTGCGTCTTCACATTTCTCCTCCTTTTTGTCAATGTCACAAAAGGTTATAGCAAACTATAGCAAACCATAAGTTCAATACTTAGTAGCAAACCGGCATAACCAAATGACAAACTGAAGCAAGTTGAGAGTTCAAATAAAAACAAGCCAACACAAACAAAATTGTCTTAGAAATTTGAAAATTTATAAGACTATTTAGAGATGGAGGGTTGGTTTGGGTCTTGAGCTGGAGGTAGGGTGAGCAGTTCCAAGTTCCTTACAGGTTCGCCTAAAACCTAGAACCTATCATCGAGTACAAGTTTCTCATTTTTTTTAAAAAAAATTTGGAACCTACTCGTCGAAACCTAGAACCTAGAACCTACCCTTTCACAGGTTCCAGGGTCGGTTATAGAATCTAATAGGTTTTTTTTTTTTTTTTTGGTCAAATAATAGGTTCTTTTTTTGGTTTGTTTCATTTTTAGTTAAACAAAACGAAAATGAACGTAATGATAAAAAAAAAGCTTGTCATTCATCAAAGAGAATATAAAATGAACAAAACTATCAACAACGAAAAAATAATTATTGGCAAGGAATTCAAATAGATAAAAGTAGGGTGAACAGTTCCAAGTTCCATATAAGTTCCACCTAAAATTTGGAACCTATCCATTGGAATAGGTTCCTCATTTTCTGGAACTTGGAACCTATCTTGCATATTATAAAACCTAAAACCTACCCTATCGCAGGTTCCAGGATCGGTTAAGGTTTACTTAAATTCCACCTATATTATTATTTAAACGATTACAATTCACTAACCATAACTTATATTTAGACACATTAAAAATATGAACTTTAATAGCGTAAAAATCTTAGCTACAAAATGGAAACTCAGACTAATGCATCCAAATTATACATTCATCATCGAACGATATGGAATATCAGAGGATCACACGGAGACATGGATCAAGAAAAATATTAAAACTTGTCTCAGATTTTAGGTTGCAGGTTTCAAGTTTCTCTACCTAAGAACCTAGAACCTACCTATTGAAATAAGTTCATTATTTTTTGGAACCTAAAATCTACCTTGCATACCTTGGAATCTAGGATCTATAGGTTCCCACTGGTCTGATTCTCAGGTACCGGGTTCTATCCTAAAACTATGCTCCCCTTTAGTTGGAGGGCTTGAAGGAGGGAGATATTCTAAAGGCACAAAGACAAGGACGTAATAATTCATATGAGCGATTGTGTTCTTAAGCTTCTTCAATCTTTTGTCTCCATTCTATGTGAGCCTCTTGATCTCATACTTTAGTTCCTTGACCTCATCCTTAATCTCCATCAGTGCTAGAAGTATACTCTCATTAGAATCAACTGTAGCCTCTGGCGGAGGAATGATCTCAAGGGATGGATCATTTTCATTTTCCTTTTCACTTGCATGTACTTAGCCCATGCATTCTGCACTTGCTCCCCCTCAATTGGAGCATCATTGTCAACTTCTGTTTCTTTCTTTACATCTGATTCTTTCTCAGTCAAAACCACACTCTCGTCTGCAACTGAAGTAGCAACCCTTGGCTCTTTGGCTATTCCTATAGCCTTATCAGGAATACTTTGAACTTCAAGTTCTATGGGTACCCTTGGTGACACTTGTTCACCCAATATCTGATCCTGAGCTTCTCTGATCTGTGGATGATTTTATAAAGTAGCATTGTCCATTTCATTAGACTCTTCTTTACTGATGTTGGCTACAACCTCTTGTAACACATCCTTAATCGATGCTAAGGCATCAACTACTTCCTTCTCTTTCTCTTGCACAACTGCTGGAGGGTCAGTCACTTGCTATTGTTGGGAATTCTCTGCGTCATTTGGCTTGTCCAATTCAGTCTCATCTATTGTCTTATCTTCTTGCAAGTCTTCATCTAAATCAAAATCCTCTTCGAAGATGTCATCGCCTTGTATGACGATCAAATTATCGAGATCCTTTTCCTAATTTTCTGTTAGATCAAAGTCCTCAAACAATTCCTCAGTCATTTTTTGCGAGAGTGATTGAGATCCACTCCTATCAATTTGAGTCTCCCTCTTCTTCACAGAGTGGTGAAGCTAAGTCTGCCACTGGTTTTTCAATATCTATCCGAACTGGTCTTCCATTTTTATCTTTCCATCTCCCCTTAACAAACCTAAAACTCATCTTTTTCATCATCTTTTCATCTAGTGACATCAAAAAGAGTTGCTTTGTACTGAGCATGTCTGGGATTGCGATTTCATAGTGCATAAAAATTTTGGTAATCAAAGATCCATAGGACAATTACCCTTTGGACTTTAAAACAGTTCGATACATGTGAAGGATTACCATGTGTGTGAGAGAGAAAAAAGACGATTGTTTAAAAAAGCCCAAATGATCTCGCCTTCATACCTAGATACATTTGTTTAGGAAAAACCTTTCGATTGAAGACAGTTAATGATGATTTTGTGCAAAACGATTTGCTTCAGAGGAAAATTGTGATGTGAAGCATGGGATAGAGTATCTCTAGAAAAGTTAGTGATACCTAAGATCAACTGATAAGCAACATTAGGGTCAATATCAATTGGCACAAATTCTGAGTGATTGACACCAATAATTCTTACTAAATCGGTGGCATGAATAAGAATAGATTTATCAAAAATAGTAAACTCAATAGTGTTAGGTGTGTAAAATGACAAATTTGAGTAAAAATAAGTTGTTAAAGCAGGATAGTTTGGAAAGTTTCGAGCACACAAATCAATCATAAGAAGTTTGTCAAATATGTGCTTAATCTTAATCCTAAACAACTCGAAAAATCCAAAGTCAACTACCCCATGATTTATGACTCCCCTGTTCATCGAACTCTGAAAATATTCCAAATAACCAGTAGATCTGAACAACTTTCCAACCCTACTCCCAACAGCAACATATCCAGCGAGTTGCCTCTTGAAGTTCATGAACAACTTCTCATCATTATCGCCTTTCCTACCATCATCCAAATCGACTGCCTAACCTTAGACGATTTGCCCTTCTTCCTAAAGATAGGGATTTTTGCGACTTTTTCTTTCCCCTTCTTAACAGCAACACTTATTCCACTAGAAGTCCCGACTACCACATGCGGTATTGCACGAATAGGATTTTCAAATATTAAGTATAGTGCCTACTCACTTTCAAACTTGTTAGTAGCCAAGAGGGTAGACATTACCTCTTCATTATTTCCCAAGCTTCGGAGTGATGCAATGGTCACTTTCAACTTCTGCCATTTGGCTGATGAACCACTCTTAGAGCTTGTAGGTGCCTTGCTTGTAATTCCCTTGATACTGTACAAAGAGTTTGATAGTTCAAAGTGCTCGACACTTCCTTTTGCTCGTGATGCCGTTCTTGCTATTCAATTGGATCTTTAAGAAGCAGAGGGTTGGATTTCGTTCCCTGGGCAAATTTTGGGGTCATGGGTGTTTTGGAGAGAAAAAGTTTCGCTCTTTGAAAGAATGAAGGAGCGGAATTTAGGAATGAGGGTTTCGGAGAAAGAGATAAGTGTTTTAAGAGGATGAAGAGAAATCTTGGAAAAGATGTAAAAGAATAATTAGGAATTTTTGAAAACTTTAATAAGGGAAAACGAAAATCTACAAGCGTTCAAGAAACGGTTTCCAGAAAAGAAAAAAAAAATTGAATAGCATTCCAAATTTTAAGGAATAACCATAAATTAATTTTTCAATAAAATAAATATGGAGAGAATAAGGCATACCTGATTTCTTCCCAATCATAGAACTTACTCGCCAAAAATAATCGAATCTTGTGAAAGATATCCAAATGACATTGTTTGGAGGTATTATCTATAGATCCTTCTTAAACACTTTGTTCAAACGGGTTAATAATGCCTGATTCATTGCAAATGAAATCAAAAACTTTATTTTCTAATGATTTAGTAAAAATATCTGCTAATTGATCTTTCAAATCAAACTTGAATATTAACATCACCATTTTGAACAATGATACTTGATCTCGATATGCTTTACTCTAGAATGCAAGATAGGGTTCTTGGTCAGATTGATAGTGCTAGTGTTATCACAATTGATTGTCCTATTTGAGTCTTCAACACCAAAATCTTTCAATCGTTGCTTCATCTAGAGGATCTTAAGCACAGCAACTTCCGAGTGCCATGTATTCGGCTTCAGCTAATGATAGAGCTACAGTACTCTGCTTCTTAGAGTACCAAGATACCAACATATTGCCAACATCTTACATGTTCCAGATATACTTTTCCTATCTATTTTGCTCCTTGCATAATTTAATCTGAATATGTAGACAAAATAAACTTTGACCTCTTTGGATGCCAGAGTCTAAGAGAGGAGTAAGTGTTAATGTATTTAATAATTCTCTTTACGGCAAATAAGTGTGATCACCTTAGGATTTGATTGAAATCTAGCACACATGCCAACACTGAAGAGAATGTCAGGTCTAGAAGCTGTAAGATATAATAAAGATCTTATCATACTTCTATGCAACTTCTGATCAACCTTGTTACCCTTCTCATCTTTGTCAAGCTTTGATGAGTGAGGCATTGGTGTTTCTATCTTTTCTGAATTTTCCATCTTGAACTTCTTCACAAGTTCTCTGGCATACTTTTTCTTGAAAGATGAAGGTGCCATAATTCTCGTCTTATTTGAAGTCCAAGAAAAAATACTCATTTCGAACTCATCTTGCATTAGACTCGATAATTTCTTGTGAAGAATTTCATTAGAAGATCCAAAAATAATATCATCAATATAAATTTGAACTAATAAGATATCATCGCCTTCTCTTCTTATGAAGAGTGTAGTGTCCACATTACCTTTGTCAAAACCATTTTGGATGAGAAAGTTGCTAAGCCTTTCGTACTAAGCTTTGGGAGCTTGTTTCAAACCATATAATGCTTTCTTTAATCTGAAGACATGATCAGACTTTCTAGGTTCTTCAAATCCAAGAGGTTGTTCTACAAAAACTTTCTCTTTGATGAAACCATTTAAGAAAACACTTTTCATGTCCATCTGAAAAAGTCTGAAATCATGAATGCATGTGTAAGCAAGTAAAAGTCTGATGGCCTCTAACCTTGCCACTAGAGCATATATCTTATTGTAATATATTCCTTCCTCTTGAGAGTAGCCTTTGGCCACAAGCTTTGCTTTATTTCTTGTGACTTTGCCTTTGTCATTTAGCTTATTTCTAAATACCCATTTTGTTCCAATTACTAGATGATCCTTTGGCCTTGATACTAACTCCCAAATTTCCTTCAACTTAAACTGAAAAAGTTTCTCCTACATAGCTCTTATCCAGCTTTCCTCTGAGAGAGTTTCCTCAAACCCTTTCAGCTTAACTTTTGAAATGAGTACTAAAGTGCTGATTGTATCTTTCAACGTAGATCTGATTATGATATTATCCTTGATGTTCCCAATGATGAGATCCTTCAGGTGGCTAGATTTGTGCTTCCAGTATTTGTTGTATCTGTCATTAGATTTTGGAATTTTTTCTGCATTAGATTGCTTCTCAGGCTCATCAGATGTTTGAACTTAAGCTTCTGATTCTGGTATCTTTTGAAGCTCTTACAATTGCTAAACAGACTTGTTGTTGAGGAGTTCTAGAATTTTCTGGAGAAACTTGATTATTCTCATCAAATTTCATATTGATTGATTCTTCCACCGTGCGAGAGTTTTTGTTGTACTCTTTGAAGGCCTTGTTGGTGGACGAATATCCTAAGAAGATTCCTTCATTGAACTTTCCAAGCCAATTGTTAGCATTCTTAAGAATAAAACACTTACAACCAAATACTCGAAAATATGAGATGTTTAATTTTCAACCTCTCAAAAGCTCATAAGAGGTTTTATTTAAAGAAGATCCGAGAAAAATGCAATTTGTAATGTAACATGCGGTAGAAATGGCTTTTGCCCAAAAATATGATGCAATTTTGCTTTCGATTTAAAAGAGTTCTTACTATTTCTTGTGAAGAATGGTTTTTCCTCTCTACAACACCATTTTGCTCCAGTGTGTAAGGAGTCGAAAATTGATGCTTGAATCCTTTTTTTTTTTTGCAAAAATCAGAAAAACTTTGATTTTCAAATTCACACCTATGGTCTGTTTTGATGCAGGAAATCATGTAACATTTTTCATTTTAAACCCTTTTTGCAAATTTTGAAAACTTTGAAAAAGCTTCATGCTTATGTGTGATAAAGAAAACCCAAGAATGCCCAGTGTAGTCATCGACAATGACTATATAAAACCTTTTTCTCTAAAGGCTCTGAGTTCTTGTTAGTTCAAAAATGTCCGTATGAAGAAGCTGCAATGCATGTTTAGTAGTGACATAATTAATGGGTTTAAAGAAACTTCTCGCCTGTTTTCCAAGAGCACAGACTGAGCAAATCTCCGACTTTTCAAATCTAACATTCAGTAGCCCTCATATGAGTTTCCTTGTTGACAGCTTCAGGATTTGTTGGTGCTAAGGTGCCAAAGATCTAACTTGTCCTTGGTAGATACCAAACATCGTATATCATCATACATTATGTCTAATATATATATTTTCATGCCTTCTTCTAGTAAAGGATTGCTTGTTATCCTGACTTATTCCGGAGCACTTGTTCTCTTGGAAGCAAATTCTGAAGCTGACGTCACATAGCTAACTGATGCTAATTATGTTGTAATTTGGCCCCTTGACTAGTGAAACATCTTTTGTTGTAAGACTTCATATTCTGATTGTGCTCTTGCTGATTATCTTTCCTTTGTTGTTCCCATCAAAAGATACACTTCCACCATTGTATCTTGAAATTTCAACAAACTTGGATGGATCTCCATCATGCTTAATCATCCGTTATCCAAGTACCATTTATTATCTAGGTACCATTTATTTCCCTTTTTCTTTGGTACCCGCAATCAACAAAACAAATTCAAGCTTTCTTTGGTACCCATATTTGTTCAGGTCCTTTTCGGTTAGAAAGTTTAGCCATACTTACAAAATTTCTCCGAATTGGTCTCCAACCTTTTGGGCAATCATTTTCAAAATGATTCAGATTCCTACAGATTGAGTACTTAAGGAAATTTCAACCAACAGGTTTTACAAATTGTTTTTGAAAGTGGTGTTCGTAAACAGTTTTCAAAGGTCTTTGTCTTTCTCTCTTTATATTTTGGAAAATTGTTTTGAAGATCATTTGTGCTTTTGCAATCCAGACCATACTTGTTGTAATAAGGTATTCGAATCGAAAGAATATGTTCTAAAGTTTTTGAACCTATGGAAGATCTTTTTGTTACATCGAAAACTTCCTTTCAAACGCTCATTTTCTTTCAAAACAAGGTCTTGATTCTCTTAAGATTTGGAAAGATTTTTCTCAGGAGTTTCAATCCAATCCTTTGGAAAAAGATCCTATTGTTTCAATTTTGAATTTTTCTTTTTCAATTCGGAAATCTTGCTAAGTGTAGCTTTATGATCAGAATATAACTCATCTATGTAATTTGAGACTTCTTTAGGTATATTAAATTTGTTTACCTCAATTTCATCTTATAATTCTAAATTTGCCATCAGATAGATGTTAGCATATTCTTTATTGCTTTCTTCGCACTATGTGTCACTCTAGGTCTCAATCTATAGTGCTTCTTACATTTCTCAAACTATGTGTCACTCTATGTGTCACTCTAGGTCTCAATCTCTTCTTGCATTCGAAGCAGATCACATTCTTGTTATCTTCTCTTTCATTGAAGTTCTTCTTTTGATAAGATGATCTGAAAAGTCTTTGCCCTTTGAATTATCTTCCTTTTTCTAGCCATCTTGTGAAATTTCTTCACCAGAAGAGCCATTTCCTTGTCATCTTCTTCATCATCCTCTGAATTTGTATCATCAAAATCATAGTTAGATTTCAACACAATCATTTTCTTATCTCTAGATTCTCCTTCCCCATTCAAACATTCCACTTCATACAATTGAAGTGTTCCCACAAGTTCGTCTACGAAAAGTGGTGAGATCCTCTGAGTTTCATGAATGGATGATTTGATATTGTTCCATTCATTGGATAACCCGTGTTGGATTTTGTTCACTTTCATGGAATCCGATACCGGTTGTCCTTGTTGTGCTAGGTTGTTGATGATGTCAGTGAATCTGCTGAACATGTCAGTCACTGATTCATTTGACTTCATTTTGAAAGATTCATACTACCTAAGCACAATGTTTATCTTGGTCTCCTGGACTTAGTCAGTGCCTTCATATGTCACCCGCAACCCATCCCAAATTTTTTTAGCGGAATCACATGATGATATGTTGTTATATTCCGTAGGCAATAAAGCACGGTATAAAGAATAAACTACTTTAGCGTCTAAAGCTTCTCTTTTGGATAATTCTGTCTTAGACATGGCTTTGACTTTTGGCTTTTTGCTATCCATGTCCTTTCTTGAAGAAGAAGCTTTGGGCCTTACATCCTTCAAAACTACATCCCACTCTAAGGGATCCTTGGATCTGATGAATGCTTTCATTTTATTCTTCCAGATGTTGTGGTCCTTTCCATTGAAGTATGGAGGCCTTGTATCACTTTGTCCTTCCATAAGTCCTGGTGCAATAATGCTGACCATTGGAAGATCGTCAACTCAGAAGTAATGAAACACTTCAATAGAGAGTAACCGAGTTTTGATACCAATTGTTAAGGCTAGATGGATCTCTTAGTCCAAAATAAAATAAATTTAAAACGTGATTGCAAAGATTACAATAGAACGACATCCAACAACAAACCGTTCTATGATCAAATTTTATCAATGTACAATACACTATCACAAAATATAAATAGAAGTTTAGGAATAGATAAAATTGCACACAACAAAGTTACAGTGGTTCGACGTTTACAAGCCTACGTATACTCTCATACGCTGACAGCCGATTGGCTAGATTCCACTAGAATGAATCTGTCAAATATTACAAAGGCTGAGACTTCCGACTTAAGTGAGTGTAGTCACTCTTTAGATCTGACACTCTAACAACCTCTAAAAGATTACACAGTTTAGCTTACGAGAAAAGCGAATGTGTAAGATTAAAGATCACTCAAGACTTAGGAATTATAAATTTTGAAATTTCAGCTTCTTGTACCCTTTCAGCATCAAGACCTTCTTTTATAATCTTCATTGTCCAAGCTAGTCGTTGGACAAAACCTCAGAGGATCACTCATCCAATCTACCCGTTGGACTTGAACATTGTCAAAAGATCTATATGCTTCAAGGTTGCTGAAATTGAAGTCTCTCATTGATTTTACCACCCATAAGAAGAGTGCTTCACTTGGAAAGAATATTCCGCCTCTCGTAGATTGATTTATCCAAATCTTACTATATTTCACATTTAAGGATTTCATTTGATAAACTTTCCTTCTTGGATAAATCTCATATATTTAGCAAATACTCCAGTAAATTACTAGACATTGTGCGAAGATTACTTTCTCGATCAATATCTTCAATCAAATAGTATCGAATATCAAGGATATGATTTTCTCCATGAGTCTTAATCTAATTCTCTTAATCTGATGAGTAATGTCTGATAATACTCATTAGAGTTTCCACCTCGAAAATCTTACCACCAAAATCAAAGAACGATTAAAGAAAGTTTTGTTAATCATCAAAACTAATAAGGAAATTTTCCTCAACAATAAGTTGTGGCTTTCCATATCCCTTCCATCCATGAAGAAGATGGAATCATGTATGAATAGTAAATGGGAAACCATAAGGCTATACTTGTAAGGACTCAGGGGCTACCACTGTGTAATATTGTCCGCTTTGGGCCTTCGGCCTTCACGGTTTTAAAACGTGTTATACAGAGTAGATAACCCAAGCCTTATAAACTAGCCCATGACTCCCCCCCTAAAGTGATGTGGGACAGGAGACATGTGCTTAACTTCTTGGGTCGCCCACTGGCGCAGCCTCCCCTGCCATCTCGGCCATGCCCTCGGGGTCGCCACATTAAATTTAGTCTAATTCATTGGAAGCTCTAGTCATCAATTGCTTTTTTCATGAGCGAGGAAAATGGATTTGCCACAATAACAAATAAATACGAGGACAAAGGGTCCCCCTAGCGAAGACCCTCTTGAGGGCTTAAAAAAGGGAGGGGTTCCCCATTAAACTAGACACTAAGAGAGGCGATGGAGACAGATTGCACAATCCAAGAAACCCATCTTGCACTGAAACCCATCTTTATCATTAAAGCTTCTAGGCAATCCCATTCAACTCTATCATAAGCTTTATTCATGTCCAGCTTTAGAATAGTGTGAAATCTCTTTTTCCTCTTCTTGATTCTTAACTGGTGGAGGACTTCTTGTACCACAAGAATATTTTCTTGTATCTATCTACTGCGACGTAGGCACTTTGTTCCAATGCTATCAAATTAGGGAGCCAAGGCTTTAGACAGTTTGCTAAGACCTTGGATATAATTTTATAACTAAAATTGCAAAAGCAAATGAGCCTGAACTGGTCAATCCTTTCTAGGTTTGGGTTTTTGGGGATGAGAACAATGTGGGTTCTATTCAGATTTGGGTCGGGAGAACTGGTGTCAAAGAAAGACCTCACCATATTATGCACATTGTGCTAGATGATTTCCCAATAACGTTGATAGAATTGTTCATTTAAACCATGAGGTCCCGGAGCTTTCCTGGCACCTGAAAAGTTGCGTCCTTAACCTCTTGCAATGTTACACTTCTCAGTAGATTTTGATTCATCTAATCCTCCATTAGGGTGAGGCACTGATCAAGTATTGGCTGGAAGTTAGTTATAATAGATAATATGAATATATTTGTATACATCACTCATTTTACAGTGTTTCAAAAAACATCTCTTTCACCGAGAGGGATTGATTTGGGAGAAAGAAGAAAAAAAGGGAATCAATCTTGACAAGATGGGCTTGTGCTGATATGTGAATGATGGAAGCTATAAGGACAAAAGGTAACCGTTGTTTATGGATGCATTTGGACTTGGCCAGCAGTTTCTTTGCACTCCAAAGGGCTAGATGCTTATAAAGATTCATGTGTAATTGACTATCTGAGGGAACCAAACTTTTAGCTAGGTTGAAGTTTGATTTCCTCTGAACAAAAATCAATCAATTAATTGAGAAGTCACACGAGCAATCAATTGATTTAACCCATAAAAAAGGGCGCGGCGATTTCGGCACGCCGCAACAATTCATATTAAACATGTATGCATATGTGGCTACTGACGTCACTCCTAAGTATAGGTTATTTGTACCTTATGTTTGAATGACAAGGGCCACAAAAAAAATCATTTTCTATTCAAATGAGACACTCATTTGATTATGTCAAAATAAAAAGATGGGTCATAAAGAAGAACGGCTTTTCATTATGTCTGAAAATCAAAGATGGCCAAAACTAGAATGTCTCTTCGGCTAACCAAAGAATGGCTTATTCCCAACTTGCAATCTTCATTTTTGCTCTTATTTTTAGTTACCATGTTTTGCCAATCAGTACTCACCCAAGTTGGTTTCTTGCGTAAGTGGAAAATAACTATAGCAACAACATGGTTGGTAAAAAGGCTAGAAAGCCCTTTGAGTTCAATGCATCTGATATTGAAGAGATTAATCAACATCGAAAGGAGCTTAGGGCCGTCTTCTTTTTGTCATTTCATTACTCAGGGAGAGGCTAAATTCCGTGAGCCGAAGTTGACTTTTCGACCGTGCCTATGCACCTAACGTTAGATGAAACGCATGATCTAACCTGACCCTTGGCGCTTATTGGTTCGAGTCACTTTCTAGCTTACGTGGGTTGGCGTAGTAATCTAATCTCGTGTTGAACGACAAATAAAGGTGCCAAGCGAGAGAGGATGGATTCCGAACGTTTTAGGAGGAATCTTGCGGAGATCAGCGACCGCGGAACGATCGGAACCGATTTTTCCCGCCTGAAATTGATTAGCGGAAGCGTTCGGTAGGGATAAAATAGATGTTGTTAGAGAGATGCTTTCGGTTGATGGAAAGTATTGAAAGGCGGACAGACAAGAAAGAAATCGGTGGATAGACGATATCCAACTGAGGCAATAATGATTTGGGGACGTTGAGGTCGTCTTGAAATTCCTATCAGTCTTTGCTCATCATGTTCAGCGAGCCTTATTCTAAAGTTTAAGAATTTGTCGTGCGAAAGTGCCAAAGTCAACAGTGATGACGGAAAATGCCTGAACTTCATTGTTTGGGACAATGATAATTGAAACTTCTAAATGGGTCAAGAGAATATTAACAGCTCACGGGTTGAGACAAATCGGGCATATTTTCAATAATCAAAAACATCTGTTGAATAAGACAAGCATCATAGGGAGCATATACTTTAAATATTAAATCACGTCTTCATCTAACAACTTAAACTTTATTTAATAATTTAAACTTTTAAAATAGTTAAAAATAGTCCTACAAAATCTCACTGTCAAACCAATGAAACCTACCTCCAGCAATTATCAAGTTGATAAAATATTGGGTAGAGCTTTGAGGCTGGCATGGCAAAATCCGAGTCCATTCATGGGTCGACATGCGTCACATTTGGGCTGACCGTCAAAAACCCCTGCAACTTGTATCTCTCTTCAACTTATTTTTTTTCGTTCTTTTTCTTTTTTCCTTTTTTCTTCTTTTTTTTTCCTCCTTTCACTCCGCAAGAGATACAACGCCTCAACTCAAACCACCGTCAGCTTAATCCCATGAATTGCCTTCCACCACCACCTCACCACCGTCAAGCTCGGCCAGTGAACTTGAGCCTCAAATTTCGGATCTAAGCTTGAGTGAGCTCTAGATATGGAGCCCTAGATTTGCAATCTAGAGCTCAGCTCGACCATGAATCAACAGACTCGAGGTCAACCAAGGTCGGCATAGGTCGATGTAGGCAATGGATGAGGCGAAGGCACGATTTGTCAACGTGGCAGAGGGCCTCAAGCTCCTGGCTAAGGCAATACCGATACAAAGGGCGCAAGAGGAGTTGGATAGGAGGCAGCGATGCTAGAGGTTGGATAAGAAGTAGGCGAACATGGCGGCAAAGATGGAGACGACATGCCAAAGGCTGCAAGGTCTCAGGAGCCAGAGAGTATTTTGAAAAGGGATAAGTGCTATAGAAGTCCTAAAACTTGTCACGAAAATACAATTGAATCCTAAAACTTGCAGAAAGTGCAATCGAGTCCTAAAATTGATCAAATTGTTTCAATCGAGTCCTAAAGTTAACACCGTCGACTTTTTTAACGGAAAATGCTGACATAGCACGAACGTAGAATTTTAAATAATTTTTCATTTTCCACGTGGTTTTTTTAATTATTTTGTATTCATTTTTAAAAAAATAGATTTAAAAACTAAAAAGAAAAGTTAAATTTATTTTTAAAAATTGTTAAAAAAAGAGGGCAACTCCTCCCTTGCCGCCGCCGCCACCGCCCATCGTCGGAGGGACCGGCGTCGGTTGCTAGCCCTGGGTGTTGCCTTTTCGGCCCTCGCTCGAGGCCAGCGAGCCTCACTAGCCCCGAGCGAGGGCCGATGAGGCGTAGCCCAGGGCGGGCGACGGTTGCTGGCCCCTCGCGAGGGCCGGCGGCGGGCGACGGTTGCTGGCCCCTCGCGAGGGCCGGCGATGACTCGCCTAGGGTGGGCAACGGCCGCCGACCTCCCGCGAGGGCCAGCGTGCCCAAATCTGGACACCCTCGGCCCTCGCTTGGGGCCGGCAAGGCCTCACCCTGGCCAAGTGAGGGCCAGCCACCCCCCGCCCAAGGCTAGCAACCGTCACCGGCCCCTCCGGCGATGGCAAGGGAGGAGCTACCTTTTTTTTAACAATTTTTAAAAATAAATTTTAACTTTTCTTTTTTAGTTTTTAAATCTATTATTTTAAAAAAATTGAATAAAAAATAATTTAAAAAAAGCCACGTTGAAAATGAAAAATTATTTAAAATTCCATGTCCGTGCCACGCGCATTTTCCGTTAAAAAAGTTGACGGTGTTAAGTTTAAGACTCTATTGAAATAATTTGACAAGTTTTAGGACTTGATTGTACTTTTTGCAAGTTTTAAAATTCAATTATATTTTCGTGACAAATTTTAAGATTTCTATAGCACTTATTTCTTTTGAAAAAATGAGGGGGGCTTTGTTCTTTTCCTCATAAATGCAGAAGAGAGAAGAGGGAGAGTCGTACAATTGGAGTGGGAGAAGATGAAACACTAATTGAAGAGAGAGAAGACAAGTTGCGGAGGTCTCTAACCGTGAGCCCAAATGTGACACATATCACCCAAAAAAATGAACTCGGATTTTGCCACTCTGGCCTTAAAGCCCTACCCAATATTTTCTCACTTCCTTGATTCACTAAACTTGAGAGGGACCATCGATTAAGGCGCTCGGGTAAGTATTCTGGCTCCTGGCACAAGATCCATCTCACGATCCACCGATTGACGAGGTGGGAATTCCTTCGGAAGTTTATCTTGCATCGTAGATTCATACTCAAGTAACGCTTCCCTGATCTCTAAGGTGGGTTCTTTTCGCTTCATCCGTGCTCAAGTTGAAGTCCCGAGATCATCATTGGGTTGCTTGCTTGGGTCACTGTCGTGTCTCGACCTACGCCCTTGGGCGAGCGCAATGCATGGTCCATCCCCCATGAAAGCAAAGAGTCCACGAAGCGATTGGCCAACACACGTGCTTGTCTCGAGAACTCGATCCCATGAATGATCGAAAGAAGTCACATACAAAGTGCATAGCCGGGAAAGCGAGCATCCCTATCCATGGTATTGGCGTATACTATTTTGGCCAAGCTGGGTACGCCTTGAAGTTCATGGCCTTGATCACACATAATGGAATCTTTATTCATTTAATTTCTTTTCTTTTCTTTCTTTTGTTTCCACACCGGCAACTAGGCTAGGGTCATCAAGCCCTCGCTGATGGTGGGCGAGGGCCACAACGTCATTGCCAGATCTATTAAGGCAAGGGTTTCATGGCCCTCGCCCAAATCCGATAAGAGTTGCGAGCCTTGTTTGTAGCCGGCGAGAGCTTCGTGGCCCTCAACCATGGAGCGGCTAATACTTTACTAAACCAGTCCCATTAACTTTCAATTACTTCCCAAACCCTTCCAAATTTGTTACAGGTTTCGATGCAACATCCCGAAAGGTTCCCATCGAGCACCCATAAACCACAATAGTATTCTGTAATAGCCATAATCCTATGTTAAATATATAAAACAAAAATTCAAATTTACGGAAGCAAGTATCGAATCAAAGCTCATGCATCGTAAATCTCCGATCATAAAACTACAAAGTCCGAAGTACAATATCGAAAGACTTTAAGATCAATTAAAATGGTTGAAGCATACGTGGCTTACCCTCTGTTCTGACGCGTTTGCATGGCCAACTCTATTCCCTTTCTTCCATCATCTTCGATCTGATCGAAGAAGACAGCAGTAACCCCAGAAGCTGAATGACGAAACAATTGACAAATCAAGCGACAAAATCTCCTGAACTGATCCCCCATTGACTTGGCCATTTGTGATCGTAGCTCGGCCCTTGAAGTTGTCAGGATCCCCTTGAAGTTGTCAAGATATCCATCAATGGAAATTGCAACTAAACTAGCCATTCAGATTCCGACCATAATTAAAAAAGAAAAAGAAAACTACCCATTCAGCGGATGCTTTTGACCTTTGCAAACATGCCTCATTCTCTCTACTTTCTGTCATCTCACTTGCCATTCAGGTGTCAACTCTTACTAGTAAAAAATGTGCGGAGGCAGTCCTAAAACTTCTCCCTTCAGCACCATAGGTGTGAGATTTTCTTTTCTTTTATAGATTAGTTTACTTTATGTCTATGAGTAGATGATTACTCACTCCAGCTCTGCTAGACTGAATGTGGCCCTTTGGTGGCGATTTCCCTGCGTGAAAAACAAAAGAGCTGACTGGACTGTCCTGTGGCTGAGCCCGGGCGTGCGTTTGCACAGAGCGTTGCTGTGGGCCCGACATGGGGCCCCGCTTTGGGTATGCCGGCATCGCACGCTTCTCGCTCGGCTGTGCGCAACTGCATGCAAATTGCAAACTGCAAAATGTAAGCCCAACCTCCCCCCTCTATAAATTCACCCGCCCTCCGATGATGCCGCTTCCAAATCTCTCCTAATCCCAACAGATTTGACCTTTCACGGGAGGGAGAGGGTGAGATAAAGAGAGAGAGAGAGAGACATTATACTCATACAGAAGAAATTCTCTGATTAGTCACTGTCTTCTTGCTCCTAGGTTAAGCCGATGTCTGAAGCTGGAGGCGTCGCTTCCCTCCTTGTACTCTTCTTCCATGTCCTCGTGTTTTCAGGTAAGACGTTAGCCAACTTGAAGATTGTTCTGTCCAATGTTCACCGTCACAAGACTGTTGAATTTCTCATTCTCCCAAACTTGCAGGTGTTGTGGATTCAGCAACCTTCACGATCCTCAACCAATGCGCCTACACCGTCTGGCCCGGCATCCTCTCCAACGCCGGCACCCCGCAGCTCCCCTCCACCGGGTTCGCCCTCCAGCCCGGCCAGTCCAACGCCATCTCCGTGCCCGCGTCCTGGTCCGGCCGCCTGTGGGGCCGCACCCTCTGCGCCCAGAACGCCACCGAGGGCCGGTTCGTCTGCGTCACGGGCGACTGCGGCTCCCCCACCGTCGAGTGCTCCGGGTCGGGCGCGGTGCCCCCCGCCACGCTGGCGGAGTTCACCCTCGACGGCGCGGGCGGGCTCGACTTCTACGACGTCAGCCTCGTTGACGGCTACAACCTCCCCATGTGGGTGGTGCCGCGGGGCGGGAAGGGCGGGAACTGCACAGCCACGGGCTGCGCCGCCGATCTGAACGCCGGTTGCCCAAAGGAGCTCCAGCTGGACACCGACGGCGGCGGGAGCGTGGCTTGCAAGAGCGCGTGCGAAGCGTTCGGGGACCCGCAGTACTGCTGCAGCGGGGCCTACTCGACGCCGGCCACGTGCAAGCCGAGCGGATACTCGGAGTTCTTCAAGCAAGCGTGCCCGACCGCCTATAGCTACGCGTACGACGACGGGACGAGCATATTCACCTGCGCATCCGCCGATTACGTCATCACTTTCTGCCCTTCGCCGTCGTCTAGGTAAAATTCTTCTTCGCCATCCGTCATACCGCCGGCTTACATACTTTGACTTTTGAATTCCCGTCTTTACGTAGCTGTCATGAATTTGAGTGGAATCCTTTTGAAAAAGTGTAATTTCTATATACAAAAACCAAGTTTAGACCGATCTTCTGACTGACTATCCCGTGCAATGGTTGTCGGCGGCAGTGTGAAGACGGCGGGCGATCCGGCGCCGACGTCCAACTCATCGGCCCCTGCGGCATTGATCGCATTGCAGACCTCTGCATCAATCCGCACGAGATTGAGATCCCAGCCTTTTGTCGCCCCGATGGCTTTGGCGGCAGCTTGGCAGTTGTTGCAACTACTTTCTCTCTGATCATCACTGCTCACGGATGGCGACGCCCGGCCGGCATCCGACTCATCGGCCCCCATGACATCGATCGCGTTGCCGGCCTCTGTATCGGACCACACGAGATCGAGACGCCCGCCCTTTGTTGCCCCGGTCCCTTTGGCTGCAGTTTGGCAGTTGTTGCAAGTTGCAACTACTTTGTCTCCGATCATCACTGCTCGCTGACGGCGACGTCCGGCCGGACGTTGTACTTCCGACTCCTTTTTTTTTTTATTTTTTCGGGTGGGCCCTCCCTCCTCTCGGAGGCCCACAACAGTTTTGGCTGGACCGTACGAGTTATTTCAATGGACGGCCCAGTTTCGGAACCACAACGTCGCTGAAATTGTCGTTTATTCTTATTTTTATTCGAAGCCGGCAAGATAAACGGCCGGTGAAATTTCGTTTTATGTGATTTTTTATTAGGAGTTGGTGAAATATTCGCAATTTGGTGGAAGATGGGATGGGGGTTGGCTTCATATGCGCGTAAGTCCTGCGTCATGGGTCACGTTTTCTCTTCACAAGAGGAACACGCCTCGGTTCGTGGTGCGATCAATTCTTGGCCATTAATTTATAAGCGTTGGTTCAGAAGAGTAGAGCCAGCGACAATGATTACTAGGCCGAATTGTAATTTATATTGGTTGTTTATTTTCTGATGTTACCATTCTCATTATTTTATATATATTATCTGTCGATTCAATATGAGTTATCAATTCAGAATTTCCCTTCGATGGCGGCAGCGGCGGCGCCACTAGCAATGTGTAGATGCAATGATGCTTCAGTTGTCGAGGTGGGAACAATGGTGGTGCTTGCTTGTGTTTAGTAAGAATGTGTCCAATACCTATATAAAAAAAAAAAATCCTCAACTTGCTAGTGCCCGCAGCGGTGGCGGCAACACTAGCAATGGGTAGACGCGATGATGCTATAGTCATTGGGTGGGAACGTTGGTGGTGCGTGCCTATGTTTAGTAAGGATGAGCCTAAAACCTTAAAAAAAAAAAAAACTTAAAAAGAAGAAAAAAAACCCCTCAATTTTAG
This sequence comes from Eucalyptus guilfoylei, assembly GCA_016097605.1. Lineage (NCBI taxonomy): Eukaryota > Viridiplantae > Streptophyta > Magnoliopsida > Myrtales > Myrtaceae > Eucalyptus > Eucalyptus guilfoylei. Next base: position 28,883,129 of record CM027868.1, on the reverse strand, counting down.
GCCCAATTCAAATTTTGAATGTTTTTTCGCATCATAAAAAACCCTCAACAATAGGTTTAGTCTCAATTCTACCATAAACAATTTTTTTTATCTCATTAAAAACCACTGACTTTTACTTGAGTCACATATTATCTTTTGTTAACACTCCATCAAATATTGCCCTTAGTGACATGGCATTTCCAAGTTATAGCTCTAGTTTTATCCAAATTTTGGAATTAAGAAGACATTTTCTAGAGATAAATTTTTCTACGTCAGCCCAAACAACGTTTTCTTAGATATGAAATTTGGGTAAAAACTAGAGTAATTAGGGTTGGCCTTCTTCAATTGCTCATTCTTGTAAGAGATTTTTCATTGGAACTTTGCATTTAGCATTCAATTCTTGTGCTCGGGAGTCTTCCATCTCTCATGATTATAGAACTTACACTCGGGAGTCTTCCATTTCTTGGTTGTCAAGAGAAATTTTGGACAGAAGTTTAATGAGGGAAAATTTGAAATTGTCGATTTTTTATGACACAAAAAAATGTTTAGGGAAAATTGGGACAGGACTTACAATTGGGACTTTTTATGGGACAAAAGAGAGTGTATAGTAGAATTATAATTAGACCTAAAGTTGGGAGTTCTTTATGAGACAAAAAAAAGTTTAGGGTGAAATTGAGACTTGACCTACAGTTGGGATTTTTTTTTTTTTTTTTTTAAGGTATTAGGCCCCTAAGAAGAACGAGAATGAAAAATTAAAAAGAAAATGGTAAAAGGAATAGAAAAAAAAAATAATATATCTCAGCGTTTCAAAAGGACTAACGTAAATGTGACGATCATGGGGTGCAAGTAAAATTAAGATGTGAAATTACCCTCTAAATTTATAGGACACTCATATTCACAAATCATCAGCTAACATCTTATCTTGATGCCAAAACAACACATCGGATTCTATTTTTTTACCCACATTATCCGCTCTAGTTTCACACGAAGAAGTCCAACATAAAAACTCAAGTCGTTAGGTGAAGAGAGATATTATGAATCTTGCATGGCATTAGACTCTCAATTCGTGTGGATTTTTTTTTCAAAAATAAAAATAACCAATATATGAATTATATAACTTGAAACATCCTCTCATTTTATGTCATTATCCGGGTCCTTTTCTGTTGAAACTCATTTTCAGCTCGGTGGTTCATATGAAGCTTCGCCTCCCTCTTCCTTGCGATCTAAAAAATTGGATAAGAGAGGTTAGCGTGTGGATAACTCGACCCTTCTCAACCACAATTTGTATGTTAGAATCTCCAATCCCTACATCCTAACACAAATAATTTAAATGAAAGGGGGATCAAGACATACGAATAGTTCTTACTATCGTGTTGAATTCGAATAACTGATCCTATTGTCGTTGTTCAATAGCTCAGATGTTGTCATCACGACTATCTCCCTTGCTATTTGTCTATGTGGAAAAGAAAGAGGCCGTCTTCCAATCACAATCTATGCTCCAAATTGGTTCTCTGCTTGTTTCAAATTACGTTTTTTATTTGAGATTTTATGAGACCACTATCAACTGTTCTAAAAGCTTAAGCTATTAGATGAATGCGTGATTTATTATTTAAATATTTTAATACTCTCCCTCACGCTTAGTCTCGTCTTTTATCTAGTACTAAGCATGGAAATTTAATTGGGGAGGCAAATAGGGGCTTGGAAGATTCGAACTCAGGAGAGGCAAATAGGGGCCTAGAAGATTCGAACTCGGGACCTCTTGCTCTGATACCAATGAGATTTTGTGGGACCACTACCAACTGTTTAAAAAGCTTAAGCTATTAGATGAAGGCATAATTTATTATTTAAATATTATAACATTTTATATGTCTAAGGTTTGGTCAAGAAACATCCTTATTCCTTCCATTTCGTGTCGAAATGGAACATGCCCAGATTTCAAGATGGCATATACTGGCTCAAAATTGTGATCATGATGGACAGGAATCCCTGCTTATCGGAAACCAATTGCCAGGAAAGTGCGTGAGTCCTTTTAAGAGTGATCCACAGCATATTATCTATTTTAAGGTATTAAAAATAGTAATTGTCGAGATCAACACTGCATCAATGATTTGCATAAATGACAAGGAAGAAAGAGATGTATACGCTTCAAGATGGAGTGGGACGTGGGAATCTCACCTTAAGAAGTGTATATAGCCAAAGCGAAAGCTAAAAGAAAGCCAGTGAGGACCCCATTAGGATTTAGTTACGTGGTTCGGATATCTTGTGTCCTATTTTATATGGCCTGACTGTTTTCTACGTGACTTGGAATAGAACAAGCTCATCGAGTGGCTCCGTCGCCTTGATGCACAGACAACATGCGACATGCCTGATCGGAGCGATTTGTGAGAGGTCAATCACTCAACGCAACACGTCAGGTGTCACCGTCTCAAGTCTCTATAGGTCGGACTGAGGTATTGACACTGTAATTTTTTGGTGGCCTCCACACCATGAGTGTCTATATTGTAATTTCATTTCAACCAATCAATCATGAAATGCACGTACTACTCCCCCTCATGGGAAAAGTTCCGAAAAAGTTCTAAAAAAGATTACATTAGTACCAATTCATTCATAAACTCTTTCAATTGGATCAATTTAGCATAAGCATTTTCACAATATTACTAATTTAATTGATTTAACTAATTTAGATTAATAATTACTCACATGGATGCCGACAATTCTATGCGGCCCGACCAATACCGACATGAACAAATATCACAATTTTTTAAAATTTATCCTGAATTTTTTATTAATTATTATTCTTCTTTTAAAAAAAATATCTTTTCTTTCCCTTTTCTTTCTTTATACACTCTAGGCTGGCGACCCTTGTTTAGTTTGGGCAAGGGCCCCTGTGCCCTTGTCGGCCATAGGTGAGGATGTCGGGCACTTGCTCAAATATAGGCAAGGGTCGTTACACCCTCATCTGGTTTGGGTAAGAGCGTCATGGCCCTTGCCCGTCACAAGCAAGGGCCTTTGTGCCCTAACAGGAATTTGGGCAAGGGTCCAATATCCTTACATGTGGTTGGTGAGGGTGCAAAGACCCTCGCCCAAAACTTGTTGGCTTAGTTGGAAAAAAAAAGGGGAAGAAAAGAAAAAAAAAAGTAATAAAAGCTTCGGAAAAACTAAAAAAATATTAAAATATTTTGGATTTTATCCACATCAACGCCGGTCGCATCACATAGGATGGCTAACGTTCACATCAATAATTTTCGACCTAAATTGACCATGAACTAAATTGGTATCAATTTGAAAATGTTTAAAACTAAATTGTTCCAATTTGAATGGTTTAAAACTCCCTCACGGAAAGTGGATTTTTACCAAAATCTCGAAATGAGCACTTAGTATAACCTTTATAAGTGAATTTTTTTCTTACGTAGCATTCCTCACAATGTTTGTTTCTTTGGCCGGTCTTTATTTTTTAATGACGAGAAAGCTTACCTTCGGTAAGTAAATCTCGAGCCCGTGCTCCCAACAACTAATCTCATGAATGAGTTGTTTTCTCTTGATGGTATGGAAGAACACATCCGTGGCATGCGTGTAATCAACACAGAAAAGTCGCATCTTTAATTATCATTATCAAGCAAATCCCAGGATTTAGGTTCGGTCTCTAAATTTAATAGAATACTTGGAAGCACACATCAGGCTTCATTGGTTCTCGAACTTGCCTCCAACCATGTTCATTTCGTACATTGTGTGCAATGGGTAGTGGACGATTTACAATTAGGTTCTCTGGGAAGCAAGCATTCCTCACTAAGCGGCACGCATATCAAGAAGGATGAGAGTTCTTCATGAAAAGTCAGAGAGCAATTTAGCACATAATTACACACGTGTCAGTATTTATTAGGAAGTCCCTAGAAAAAGTGAGAACGCAACAAGACGTCACTCCCATTTATGTTTGAGCAACTCTTTAAAATTAAGTAGTCGAGATGATTCGATCAATAATAATGTTTGAGATATGAAAACCAAATTAGAAAGTGATTTCGTAGATTCACATGGGATGCTTTGATCTGTGCCTACATGCTACATGATCAACTTTTGTAAGTTGGTCCACATACTCCGGCATTGGCCCATGGAAGACGTTACATTGCATGACATCAAAAGGGGAATGGGATAATGCGAGGCACAAAAGAGTCGTTGCTTTTCATGTTGGCTGAGGGTCAATGATGGTCAAACCCAGATTGAGAATAATTTGAGATGGGCCGCAACATTTATAAAGCCCATTGGGCCTTTCTGGGGTTTCTTGAAAGGGAAAATGTCACAAATGGTCCTTATACTATTACTTAATGTGCAATTTAGTCTCTAAACTTTCGATTGGCTCAATTTGGTCCCTAAACTATTGATAAATGTTCGATTTGGTCCCTGAACTTTCGATCGGCTCAATTTGGTCCATGAACTATTGATAAATATCCGATTTGGTCCATGAACTTTCGATCGGCTCAATTTGATCCATGAACTATTGATAAATGTCCGATTTAGTCCTTTGTTACTATTTTTCTTTTTTTGCTTCTTCTCTCTTCCCTCCGGCGGAGGGAGAGCCGACGGAGGGAAGAGAGAAGAAGCAAAAAAAAAAAAAAAAGAAGAAGAAGAAAAAAGCAAAAGAAAAACAGTAACGAAGGACTAAATAGGACATTTATCAATAGTTCAGGGATCAAATTGAGCGGATCGAAAGTTCATGGACCAAATTGAGCCTTTTATCAATAGTTCAAGGACCAAATTGAGCCAATTGAAAGTTCAGGGACCAAATCGGACATTTATCAATAATTTAGGGACCAAATTGAGCCGATCGAAAGTTTAGGGACCAAATTGCACATTAAGTACTAGTATATGGACCATTTGTGACATTTTCCCTTCTTGAAATTGACCAAACCTATAACCATGTTTGGGTAACCTCATTTAAGTGCTGCTTTTTTTTTTTTTTTTTATAAAAGGACTGACTGAGATAAAGTTTATGGATGGAAAAGCACCCAAAAAAAATTCCTAAACCTAGACATCAATTCAATACTAAATCTTTAAATTGGACCAATTTAATTATAAATTTTTTCACATTTCTATTAATTCGGTCCATCCAACTACTTTAGACAAGAAATAGATAACGTGAATGATGACCGTCTTACGTGGCACGGTCATCATGATGTGGATATTTTTAATAATTTCTCCATAATTTTTTGATTTCTTTTCTTTCCATTTCAATTTGCTAGTGGAAAAAAAATCAAAAAATTCAAAAAATTCAAAATTCTTTTTTTTAAAAATACCCATGTTAATGCTAGCATTCACAGCCATGCCACATAGGACAACCAACATTTACATTAGTGATTTCCAATATAAATTGGCTAAGTGGACTAAATTAGTATCGTTATGAAAATATTTAAGACTAAATTAATCTAATTGAAAAGTTTAGAACTAAATTGGTACTAATGAAGTGGGTTTAAATTTTTTTTTGTACTTTTCCCCTTAATGGATTCAAATAAGTAAAAAGTGACTTAATCTAGTAAGTAAGGAAATGCTAGAGAACAAGGACATTACAAGTGCTACAACTTTTTTATGGCGCTTACTTTAGTGCCAAAAATTTTTAAGCAATCACTTGAAAATTATATCAATGAAGAAACAATCACCTAAATTCCTCCGGCAACAAATTTCAGCAATTTTTAATATATGTCTTTTTTACTAAAATTTGTATTCATACATGGCTTTTCTTATTAAAAAAAAAAAGGAAATCCAATGTGGCAAGACGACCAAATCTCTCTCTCTTTCTCTCTCTCAAGTTCTTAAGACTGCATTGGCAGCTAGGATAAAATTCAGAATATGATCAAATTTATCAAATCTTGTATTTGATGCCTGCTCAAGACAAGATAAAGTTAGATATAAGGGGATATGAACCAAATTATCTCATAAAGGAAGTGAGATAAAGGTAGATAGGATTTTAATATCCATAATAGAAAAATTATTTTCTCGAATAACAAATTTCTTAAACTAACAAAATTAAAATTATATTTCAATATAAGTATTATTTGAATTCTAATATAAGAAATTCAAAAATAGAACAATTTACTTATTTTAATTTAATCTTATTTTTATTTATATAATGGAATTTAATTCTACTTTATTATATAAATCGATATTTAAATATATATTAATATTTATTACATATTTTAGGTATTTTAGCATTTTAGGTATATTAATGCATTTTACTATTTAATAAAATTTTATTAGAGAATGATGGAAGGGGAAGTAAGAAATAAAATAATAATAATAATTTTAAAAAATAAAGGAAAATAAAATAAAATAAGCAAATATAAATAAGATAGGCAAGAGTGTCAAGAGAGATTTTTACCATCTACATTTAAAAAATTTTGGTTCATTTATACTAATATTACGTTGATGTGATATGAATATATTTAATTTTATTATTGCAATCATCAAACAATTGATAAGATATAGCAAAATTCATATATTTCATATCTTATCCTATCGAGTTCTATCTTGGTTAAAATTTCAGGTGACCAAACATAACCTAAGAGAAATTCTCTTTCGTAGAGAAATTTCTAGGGTCATCATCTCAAGTCTCTATAGGATAGACTAAGTTATCAATGCGACAATTTTTCAGTGGCCTCCACACCATGAGGGTCTATATCATAATTTCATTTAGACCATCTTGAAATGCATGTACTACTCCCCCTTATGGGAAAAGTTTCAAAAAAGTTCTAAGTCTAATGCATTTGTACCAATTCACACCACTAATTGTTAACATGAATATCAATCATCCTATATGACATGGTTGGTACTTATATAAACAAAAAAAGTTTATATTTTTTTGATTTTTAAATTTATTTTTTCTTTTCTTTTATCTTATCTTTTTTTCCTTGTTTCTTCATTTTACACTCTAGATTGTCTAACCATCGCCAACCACTGGCGAGAGTTGACAATCCTCACCCAAACCAGGCGAGGGCGAGACCCCCATGCCCTTGCCCAGACCTAGCCTGCCCATAGTTGGGGAAAAAAAAAGAAAGGAAGGAAGTGAAACAAAAAAAAAAGGAATAAAATATTCAAGAAAATTTAGAAACTTATAAATTAGTCAACATCAGCGCCGACTGCACCACTAGGGCAACCGGCATCTACATCAACAATTTATTGTCTAAATTGAGCAAATGGACTGAATCAGTATCAATGTGAAAAAGTTCATGACTAAATTAATATAATTAAAATGTTTAAGACTTCTGACAAAAAGAAACAAAGGCTTTAGACTGAATTAGTACAAATATAATATGTTTAGCACTCTTTTGATACCACTAAAAAAGTGAATTTTAACCAAAATCTTGAAATGAAAACTTACGATGACCTTTATAAGTGAATTTTTTTTCTTACATATCATTCCTCACAATGTTTGTCTTTTTAGCGGGTCTCTAATTTTTGTAATGAGGAGCAAGTCTACCTTAGGTAAATAGATCTCGAGCCCATGCATTGGCCCAACTAATCTCATGGATGAGGTTGTTTTTCCTTGATGGTATGGAAGAATAAATCTGGGGCATGCGTGTAATCAACACTAAAAAGTCACATCTTTAATTATCATCATTAAGACCGACCAAAAAAAAAAATTATCATCATTAAGAAAATCCCAGGATTTTGGTTCGATCTCTAAATTTAACAGTATACTTAGAACTACACAATCTTTGAGATACAATAATAACACTTTTAGTAGGCATTTTTCAGGGTTCATTGGTTCTCGAACTTGCCTCCAACCATGTTCATTTCGTACAGTGTGTGCAATGGGTAGTGGGCGATTCACAATTTGGTTCTCTAGGAAGTAAGCATTCCTCGCTAGGCAGCATGCATATCAAGAACGATCTAAGATCTTCATGAACAGTCGAGAGCAATCTAGCACATATTGCACACGTGTCAATATTCATTAAGAAGTCCCTAGAAAAAGTGAGAGCGCATGAAGACGCCACACCCGTTGTGCTTTTAAGCAGTTAAGACTATTCAATCAGAAATCCCTCTACTTTTTTCGTCAAATCCATTTAGATGTTTGAGATATAAAAATTGGTTTAGAAAGCAATTTCACATATTCACGTGGGATGTTTTGATACGTGGCCACATGCTACACAATCAACTTTTGTAGATTGGTCTATATACTCTGACATTGGCCCACCGAAAACGTTACTTTGCATGATATCAAAAGGGAAATGGGATGATGTGAAGCACAAAAGAATCGTTGTTTTTCACGTTGGCTGAGGTTCAACGATGGTCGAACCCGGACTAAGAATAATTTGAGATAGGCCGCTACATTTATAAGCCCATTGGGCCATTCTGGAGGAGAGGGTTTCTACAAAATGACCAAACCTATGACCATGTCTGGTAACCTCAATTAACAGCTGATATTAAATAATTTAGCACCGACCGAGAGAAAGTTTATGGATGGGAAAAGTACCAAAAAAAAGTCCTCAGTCTAGATATCAACTCAGTAAATATTTCAATTAAACTAATTTAATCCTAAATTTTTTCACATTGATGCCAATTTAGTCCATCTACCTAAATTAAGCTAGAAATTGCTGACATGAATGGTGCTATCTTATATGGCATGATCATCAAAGACATTGACATTTTTAATATTATTTTGATTTTTTTCTTTCCCTTTCTTTTTGCTAATGGAAAAAATCAAAAATTAAATTAAATTAAACATTAAAAAATTATCTATGTATATAAATTGGTCGGATGGACTATGTTGATACTAATATGAAAATATTTAGAACTAAGTGGTCCAATTGAAAATGTTAGGATTAAATTAGTACTATCACAATAATTTTAAAACTTTTTTTGTAACTTTCCCCTTGATGGATTCAAATAACTAAAAATGACTTAATTTATACTTTTTATGGCGCTGACTTTAATGTTAAAACATTTCAAACGATCACTTGAGAATTATATCGTGGAAAAATGGTTACCTAAATGTCTTTGGCGACAAAGTCCAAGAAATAATAATAAGTGTCTATTTTACCAGAATTCTTACTCATACGTGGCTTTTCTTAAAAAAAAAAAAAAAAAAAGAAGGCCAACGTGGCAACAAGAACAAATCCCTCTCTCACTCGAGTTCTCTAAGAGAAATCCTCTTTCATAGAAAAAATTCTAGGGTTCTTCACGCTAGTTATCATCTTCAAGACACGAGCGAGCTTGATGTCTGTACGATCAACCGGAATTTCTCAGCTCAACCATGTCATATATTGAAGTGAAAACGAAGCTCCAGATCCCAAGCTCATCGAATCCTCATCCCCTGCTTTAAATGTCTTCCAACACCGACGAATAGCTCGATTTTGGTCTGGCACTCTCCTTTTCGGCTGTTCCGCCGTTGTCCTAATCGTAATTCTCAGCTAGTTTTCCTCCTCTGTCACATTCGTGAAGGCTGGTTCTCCGTAACCGACGTCAACGAGTTTCTCTTCAACCAGGACCACTCGCTGCCGGCGCCGCCTCCTTCGCCACCGCATTCGCCGTTTGGACTCCACATGTTAGGTTCTTAATGAGGTGATATTACCACATTGAGGTTTAATTACCAACTTCATCCACATTGGATGTTACATATTTTTGCATGTTGGACTTTCCGGCAACCCAAATCAATAATGGCACTGAAGTAATCGTTTTTTATAAAAGTGTTACTTAAGTAATCACTTGCAAAGTTCTAGGAATGACGTAAGCGCCGTACAAAGACACTTATAGTGTCATTTTCCCAGAATGACTTTTTTTTTTTTTTTTTACCTCTTGACCCGTCCTCAAGATCCATTTTTAAGTAATGCATTGACGCAACATTGTATTATTGGGGTCCTAGAATGGTTTCATGTGATAGTACTTTTTAAAGTTGAGTCCGCAAAGGAACATAGACACGTGGCATTAGAAGGTTAAGTTATTAGTGAACGACGGGATTGAGATCTGTTCTGTGTCTTTACACTTCTACTGTGAATGACCTAAAGGAAAACAAAAAATGGGTGAGATAGGTATTAAAATTCAAACTCACCATCTCTTGCAAGGCCATCTCTTCTAAAAGCTTAACCTACGAGAATTTGGGGCAGAGTCATTCGGTATCGTCGTGAGCAATGAATTATTCATTTCCACACAACTTATAGAGTGCATGAACTAGAACATATTCTCGAGTTCTTCTAATATCTTCTGCAGTGGAATTGCAATAACTATCATGGAGCTAACTAGACATCGTGCAATTCCAGGACTAGCTAGTCTTTCAATAATCAAGAAAATTACGTCCGCAATGGTGAACAAATCACCAGCAAAAGGTACTTTAGAGAAACGATCTTCGATTGGGCTTTGCCAAAGATGCATGTTGTACTTTTGTTCATTTTCCACATCATCAAATCGTTCTGAGCCATCAACTTTCGCAATTTCTTCCCCGCTGCCCTACTTGCTGTGTCATCCTCCAACCTAACAAGCCACATTTTGTCTGCTCTAATATGTCAAACCCTAAATTCAATTTTCAATGTAGATAACCATTCTTATCCAAGCTCTCTGCCTAAAATTCAGTTGGGGAAGCAAGAACCGTTTGTGCAAACAAAAGGGATTGGGCAAGATGCTTTCTTCATAACCATCGACATCAACCATAGTGGTCGACGCTTGTGCTTTATCAGGTAAAGAGAGAATGCTGGAGATATATAATAAGAAAAGGATAAAAAAAGAGAGGTTTGATTCTCATTGAAAAGGAAAAAGCAAGGGAAAAGAATAAACATTATCCAGTGGTACTTTACACCTCATAAATGGAATCAATGGGTCCATGATGGAAAGAAAGTATTATTTTACTTTGAATTTTGAAATTAAGGTGAAATTTGTTTGGGGAAAATGAAATCTCATCTCTGTAAATGTGGTCTCCTTAGCTTTCCCATATAAGGGTATTATTTTAATTTGGGGTTATTAACAATAGTGGATTTTTTTCAGACAATATATGCACTATCACCGTGTAATGAATCCATTGCATCATGAGCATCGTTAGAGAGATACAAGTCGAAATTAAGATTTTCTTACTGACATCGAATGTGTGAAAAAACCCTAATTCCAAACGGAGACAAATAGAATAACCTAGGCAATTCATGATTATAGGAAAAGCAAGAGGAGAGTCTGTTAACATATATTTATGTGCAAAGGTGATGATGCGTAATTATTCGGTCGGCTAGCTGAGGATTGGACCTATGCTTAAAAATGCTGGGCGGCTATGATACTGGCCATTTAGAATGTTCTTAATGACAAAGCATCATAGCACTATCATGTCAAATTTAAGCGCTACCCAGTCATTTTTTGGCACCTAGCACACATTATCCCCTCATTGCAAACCTTTTTTTTTTTTTTTATAATAATAGGTCCATCATTAGAAGCTTAGAAAGCCACTAGTCATTAGTTCTTAGTTCTTATGTGGTCGTGAACATTCTCCAAATGTTTGTGAAGCTTCTTTGGACAAACAAGCACGTAAATATTGAATCTTTATTCTGTCTATCGCCGGTCGAAAGTACCATTCATACCAAAAAAGAAAAAAGTGCTAGGGTTATGATGAATATATGTGTAGTTAAGATGAGCACATGCCAAGAAAATTATTCAAAAAGTCATAAATCTATTTATGGCGATCAATTCAGTATCAATTTAATTATAAATTTTTTGATAACTTACCAATTGAATTATAAACTTTTTTAATTATGTCAATTTAGTCATAATACTTTTAATGATTTGTCAATTTAATCTCAAACATTTTAACAATTAGCATTTTCATCAATTTTGACCAGAAACTGCTAACGTAGTGGTTTAGTCATCGCCAACCATCCTACATGACATGATCGGTGCTAACGTAGATCATCTTTACAATTTTTTTTCTTTTTTTGTTGATCTTTTCTTATCTTTTTCTTTTCTTTTCTTTATTCTTTCTCCCTTCATCGGCCCTCATCGATGGTCGGCGAAGATCGTCAACCTCAAGCGAGGGCTAGCAGAGCAATGAGGCCCAGTAATGGCTAGCGAAGAGAAAAAGGAAAAGGAAAAATAAAACAAAAGGAAAAAATAAACATAAATTAAACAATTGCAAAGATTGTCCACGTCAGCCAATCATGTCACGTAGGACGACGGTGCTAACCCGATCGCCACATCAGCAATTTTCAACTAAAATTGGTTGGATCGATTATATTGACAAATCGTTAAAAGGTTTAGAATTAAATTTACTCAAATTTAAGACTGAATTGACCGCTATATAATAGATTAAAGACTTTTTTGACAATTTTCCTTGGCATCTAAAAAAGATTGCACTTTTTTCTCAACAATGGATAAAATGAAAACTTGTGAAGTCTTACATAACATGCAAGATATCATCCAATCAATAAAGTATTGCTTTTTATGCATGCACATTTATTAAAATTCATTGTGCAGTGAAAGATAAAAGTGAATGGAAAGAGTAATGTCTAATCTGCAATGAGAGAGAGAGAGAGAGAGAGAGAGAGAGAGAGAGAGAGAGAGAGAGAGAGATGCCCTCACTAAGAAGCAAGAAAATGAGAAGAATAGAAGAAGAGAGTCAAAGGGGAAACCAATGAATAACCTTGAATGGGGGGAGTTGTGGACTTCATGTGACAAATCCCTTTGCCTAAAAGCTTTTGCTTTTTTAGTACACGTATAGAGAGAGAGAGATGCCCTCACTAAGAAGCAAGAAAATGAGAAGAATAGAAGAAGAGAGTCAAAGGGGAAACCAATGAATAACCTTGAATGGGGGGAGTTGTGGACTTCATGTGACAAATCCCTTTGCCTAAAAGCTTTTGCTTTTTTAGTACACGTATAGAGACATCCCCCTTCGTCCTAATGCTATTCAGACATCACCCATGTGGGAATCTTAGAACCTTTACCATAATTTTCCACAGAAAAGAGAAAAAGCTCCACTTAAATTTTCATTTATCTCATGTTTCTTTTCTCTAGTAAAAGGGGGAAAAAAAAAAAGTAGGCGTAGTTTGACATATTTGGGTCATGCACAATAAACAAAAAAAAAAAGATTACTGAACTAGATAATTAGGTAGCTTCACAAGGAGTCTTCCTATCTTTATTCGATGCTATAGCCTATTGGCATTTTCAACTTAGGATAGCAAAGAGAAAATCGCTTATTTTGAATATGAGGTCGTTCTTTCATCTCAAAATTCACGGTGAACGTACATAAACACCATAATCATTCATTATCTTCAAGGAGACGAAATGTATTGAAAAATAGAACCCAATGAAAGTTGCCGATTTGTAATAGATGACAAGGCGTTCTATTTATTTAATTATTTTCATTCTGGCCATGGAAATTAGTTAGAAGGTACTTGCAAGAAGGGCATTGACAACTTCTTTCTCTATTGGAAATCCATTCTCCATAATTGCATATCATCATTAACCGTTACAAAATACCTTCTTTTGGAAGCCTATATAGATTGAATGTCGGGTTACTTTTTTTCATTTTGTGTTTTATTTTTTATTTTTTTTAAAAGAGAAAGATTATAGGGAACATTGCTTCATACTTTACACGATTTATTGTTGACCTCGGTCAACCATGTCCCTAATCAAACTTTTCAAAGAAGCACGACCGTCCATGTTCAGAAGATGGCCAACGATCTTGTGCCGCGTCACCAGCATCCAAAAAGCATGGAAAGTCGTATCATGCACGGTGAATCTTCTACGCCACCAAAATGAAATTGTCACGAGCTCGATTTGAACCTATATTTATGGGATTAAAAGAAAGATTCGTGTGGAAATTTCCTTTCATTCGGATCGTGACTTCATAAAGGACCTCATATAAATCGCTAATACTAGTCAATGCTATCGATGGATCCCCAAGAAGGGATGCTTGCCGGGTACAATAGCATGTAAGTGGTAAGGTGGTAAGACTAGCTAACTTATAATTCAAGCTTAGCAGGAAAGAAAGCTCTTAAAACCATTGCTCTCCTACTTGTGAAAAAAGTACTATCGAGTCAAGATAAGACAGAAGGAAGTCAATATACATTAAATAATACCATTAATTTACTTTCTTCACAAATACAAATGATGTAGAATGGTATTCAAGTTCAATAATGGTGTTACACCTTTTTTGTTTCCCATTCCTCGAAATTACGTATCTAAAGATAGAGAAAGAGAAAGTACCAAATTGTTGGTTGGTACCGAATCATATTTTATCTTTATATGTTCAGATTTAAGCAACATGTAAGCTTATAATTATTGACTATGTTTTTTATACATATTGAATAGAGTGTATAGAATGAATCGTGGATTCACATGGATTTAATTTTTAATTAATTCATTGTAACAACAAGCTAGCACTGTGTAGGGTTTCTGATCGAGAATCTTTGCTTTGATTTGTCTATTTTCAGCCTTTATTAACTTTGTGAAACTTTCCTCTTTCCTATAAAAGGGTCGAAATGCAGACGATTTGGTTTCCCCACGCAACTTTTCCCTTTAGCTCCCCTCCTTCCATATTTGCATGCATTCTCCTCCTCATTCTCCCAACATTTTGCCTCTCGCTCGACCTGGCCAGCCTCTCCTGAAATAAGATCGCTCTAAGTTGCTTCTATTATGTAGAAAAATTGCTGATTTTTCTCATAATCGTCTACACTTTGGTCCGTTCTTGGGATATTCAAATTTTCAGTGGAACAGTAATTTTTCTACAGTTGTTTCTATAGTTGAACACTCTCATTGCTTTAAGTATGGCTGTCATCTCTTCTTGCTGCTTCCACTTGCATGCCCTGTTCTTGGGCCTCTCTCTTGTCTCCACTTTCAGAGGTAAATACATATAAATCCCATATTTTCATAGTGAGGAAAATGTATTAGGCATGTTATCACTTGCACAAATTCACCGTCAAACATAAGATTCTATAGAATATTTTGAAGAACCATCTCCAATGCGTATTCATATGTAAATGTGATCTAATTGATCTTCTGGCAATGCTGCTATGTTTCTCAGGTGCATCAAGTGCTACCTTCACTTTTGTGAACAAATGCAACTTCCCGGTGTGGCCTGGGATCCTATCCGGCGCAGGCAGCCCCCCGCTGGAAACCACGGGCTTTGAGCTTGCTAAGGGCGAGTCCCACTCCCTACAAGCGCCAGCTGGATGGTCCGGGCGGTTCTGGGGCCGGAGCGGGTGCTCCTTTGACAGCTCGGGCCGGGGATCGTGTGCCACAGCCGACTGCGGCTCAGGCGAAGTCGAGTGCAAGGGAGGCAACGCGGCCCCTCCGGCCACCCTGGCGGAGTTCACTCTAGGAGGGTCAGGGTCTCAAGATTTCTATGATGTTAGTCTTGTGGATGGTTACAATTTGCCCATGGTCATTGATGGCATTGGTGGTTCAGGTAATGCAAAAAATCAAATGCCCCTGATTCTCTTATTTCCTTTGAGTTAAGGCTGCATTATTCTTGTCTCATTGCTGGCATGACCCAGTGAGAGGACAGTAGTAGATCAATCCTTTATCCCCAGCTTACTTTTATTGTCCATTCACAGATTTCAACTTCTGATTCAGCCAAGTCTATTATTTTCGCCAGGTAAATGCGTGTCCACGGGGTGCACGACAGACCTCAACCGCCAGTGCCCAGCAGAGCTGAGGGCCAGCGGCGGCATGGCGTGCAAGAGCTCCTGTGAGGCCTTCGGGACTCCCGAGTACTGTTGCAGTGGCGCGTATAACTCGCCTTCCGCTTGCAAGCCATCTCTCTACTCCCAAATCTTCAAGACTGCTTGTCCCAGATCGTATAGCTACGCCTTTGACGACGCCACCAGTACTTTCACCTGTACTGGTGCGGACTATACCATCACATTTTGCCCTAATTCACCAAGGTATATCATCATCTCTCAATAATACTTTGGTTCTCTGGATGACTATTGGATTTACTAATATAGTTATTCACCTTAGTGTAATCTATTCAGTTCTGATTTAATACAGGGGCATCATATGGATACATTCAGAACAAAAAAAAAAATTACAGATTCGTATAGGCGGCTTATGTTTGTATCCTTTCTGACATCATGCCTGGACTTTAGATGTTCTTTTTCAGTGTTATATGACATGTACAAAAACAAAAGACAGCAAATCCGCTTTGTCACCAGCTCAGCAATTAGAGAACGATTTGCTTCCATAATAGTCTATATCTTCGAAAAGAACGCACACCTTAGCACAAACACCGAATTGATAATTACTAAAATGGAAAAATTCGTGGGCTCGAGATTATTCCCGTGAGATGGCGTCGGTGGTCATGAATAAACTTGTGAGGTCATTACGCATTCTAACTTGGAAATAGGTGATCGTAACGCGCTCTGAGGTTCTCTTGATACGAGCTGAAAAGTCATAGTAGGCTTGCAAATGCTATATTCTGCAGAAGTCATTGCAATTGACAGTTGATTCAAAAACTCTGTTTCTTCTGCAGCATCAAATCTGCAACGGGCTCCTCTCCCAAAAGCACACAAGCGACAGATAACTCAGTGACAGCCGGGTCCGGACCAGGTTCGGATTCAAATCCAACCCAAGACACAGCATTTACTAATTCATGGCTAGCCAATTTGGCCATAGGCGATTCACCGCGCTGTCTTCCTTCCTCAATTATTAGGATCACACTCACCGTGGCCATCTCTTTCTCCCTCTTGCAGTTTTTGTAGCCAGAGTGGAGTCCATAGAAAGAGAACAAAGTGAGCTGGCTAATTGCCTTTTGACGAAGAGAAAATAGCTGAATCCAGATTGTAAACTACCCACTTCCGAGTATGCACAACCAATGATTGTAGCTTTACATTTCATCATATCTTAAAAATATGTAAAGCATTTGGCCATAGGCGATTCACCGCGCTGTCTTCCTTCCTCAATTATTGGGATCACACTCACCGTGGCCATCTCTTTCTCCCTCTTGCAGTTTTTGTAGCCAGAGTGGAGTCCATAGAAAGAGAACAAAGTGAGCTGGCTAATTGCCTTTTGACGAAGAGAAAATAGCTGAATCCAGATTGTAAACTACCCACTTCCGAGTATGCACAACCAATGATTGTAGCTTTACATTTCATCATATCTTAAAAATATGTAAAGCATTTAGTTTGGATGCAAGAATGAAAAGGAGTACGCTCTTACAATAATTTCGTATACACTTTGTTATACCATCCGCCCAACAACTGATTTTCTCTGACCTGTGATCCATGTGCGAATATATTCTCGTGAAGGCTAAACTTCGAATCAAAATCCACTCTTTCAAATTAAAGGTGTACCTACCATGCATCTACTCTGCCCATGAGAATCTAACTCTTTCGTGAACTATGTATAACATAGAAGTCCATTTGATGAGTCACACCGTGAGGGCCAAAGCCAAGCCGATAGGCAACTCAAAGACGCATTTGATTTTATAGAATTTCTCATTCCCAACGTAAAATTTTGACATGCTTTCTAGTTTCTGTGGAAACCAAACACTCATTGTCCATCAAATAGAGGAGCAAATAGTATATTCCCACCACGACAGAATCACATTCGCTCATCAATTTCCTGAAAGTGATCATCTTTTCGGTAAAAGAACATCGTTACCCTAGAAAAGCAGAAGCTTTACAGAATGATCAAATAAAAATAAAAGATCTTTCTTCCAATCTCATGAAAGGTTTGGGATGCCTAAATGCTATGTACAAGATAACTAGTGATGCTATGATTTAATCAGCCAAACGCATTTAAGAAACTGCAGAGAAGCCGTAGCAACTAAGCAATGGATTAATCACAAGACCAATACTTCTGAATCTCTCCACAGATCACTTAATGAACAGTAGTTTCGATGACTTGGTAAAGGCAGGAGGGTGAGAGGACTAGGAATAGGGCTCCCGAGATTCATGCATAATTCTGACAAGTAACGGGTAGCAATGATCTTTCTGATAGCCAGGCCAGGAGTCATCACCATTGACAAAGCCTTGATGACGTTTCCAAATTTCTGAGTCATAGTTCTCTGTGATGCTGAAGCGTAGGCCTTCTTTAGCTATTAAGTCCAGAAATTTGTCCAGTGAGTCTCCTCTTTTTGGACTGAGAAGTATAGACTCTGATGGCCCAGGTTGCTTCAATAGGGATTTGATCATCCGAGCAAGGTCAGAGTGAAATTCCTTAAAAAAGGTGCTGCGCCAATGTGATGCCCAACGTCAACGATTTCAAAAGGAGATAACCTTTGGAAAAAAAATGAAAAGAACAAGCTTCTATACATTATGCACAAGGTAACAGTAACACATGTAGTTTATTCAGGAAATTGCTCACAAATCCAGACAATGCCAGGTCATCAAGCATTGAAAAATATTGAGAACATCAGCAAGTTTATCAACTCTGATATAGGAGAAGGTAGCAGTAGCACAAGATGTCAGGATGTGGAGTAACTCAAGCAGGATTCAGACAAGCAACCATCTTTACCCAATATTAAGAAATACAATCACATTTATACGAAGAACTATACTTTTTATAACATTGGAGTAATGGAAGCATATAACAAATACAAAGGTAATTTTTTGTTACATAAATCAGAATTAGAAACTATTGTAATATTTATAACCAACCAAATATACCGCGAAAGTTGATAGAAATTACCAGTCACTAGCAACGATAATGTCGTAACTGTTGGAGATTTCAGAAACTCCTGTCTGATTCCAGTGCAACATCATAGGCATTACTTTTGTTCCACCGAACATTTTCAAGTTGGCATCAATGTTGCATTTGATATCTGGATGATAAGGACCAACACCAACAGTGAAAAAACAGAATGTAGAGATGATAAAAGTCACTTATTGAATTCAGGGAACAAAAAAGATGACAATGATTGATCATAGAAGAGGAGTGAGACTTTTGGTCTTGTTTGAATCAACCATATTAGTGGCAACCACACTTTCAATCAAACAAGTAATTGCCATTAGTATAACTCCTCTCATGCAATATAGAGCATCATAAGATTAGATACATTTCCTTTTTCCTTCTACCCTCAGTTAGAAATTCATCAATCCTTGCTATTAATGGTACTGGAAAAACAAACAAACTTAGGTTGATGCATCATCTCTGTACTACTTCCTATTCTAAATTGACTTTCATTAAATGATCGAACATGTTACTATTGGAAGCACTACTGAGATAAAAATGAAGCAAGCAGTTGTAGGTGCCCGTCAAGTGCTTCCTATTAGTTTTTGTACAGTGAAGTACAAGATTCATTGTTCGGTTCTTGATAGACTGAAGAAATTCAAAATACTAATTACATTACTGTTTCATCTTTGAGCACCATCGGCCAAGAAGGATACAATCAACTACTTGAGGGTTTCCATCAGATATTACCACTTCTGATGCTTCAGTGGCTGCTGCAATGACTAACCCAGCTAAGCCATAGCCTGAACCAAGCTCAATAACTTTTTTACACCTAGAGAATTTCATAGGAAGGCACTTCAAAATCAGTTTCCTGATAAATTCACAAGAAGGAAGCAGTTTCAGCAAAGTGGTTTGCTAGCACAGAGGATTACCAACCGGAACATGTCTGCATGTGACAGACAAAAATAAGCGAGTACTTCTTCTGATGGCCAAGAACCTAACATCAATGAGGAAATGGAAGTTATCATCAGTATAGCTATAAAATTAGACTGAAAATGCTCAAAAATCATGATTTTGAGGGAGTCCAGCACTCCACGATGACACTCCAGAGTTGCAGTGCTAAATTTATGTCAGAGGAACAGAGGAAGTCTTCAATAAAAAAATGGAAACAAAACATCAGGTTTGTGAAGTTTTGAAATCCATTACTCTTCTCATTTTTATTCAGTTGCTTCATTGAAACTCAACACTTCTACAACTTCGAGCAAAAATGAAGGCGAAAATGATTGCATAAATGAAATCTGACTTGTAAAACCTACTATCAGAAGACTGTTCATCTTCTTTTCCCTCGTCATTAACGACAAGAAACCTTACTTTGGTGCGCAAACCTCAGGCATTATAAATATCCCACTGATCTCATAGAACATGAACTCAAACCTAGGAGGGTAGCTTATTGCACTTGATGTTATGGGGAATTGTATATATGCCGTGCACCTAAAACATATGAACAAGTCCATTCCTAGGGGTTGGAAATTACAATATCAAGTGACTGACAGTATGTCTAACAAATTCATACTTTGTATCGAGCCAGATATTGTCACCATGTCCCTCAGACTATGGACCAAGATCTAGGTGCTTCCTAGGCCACCTACCTTAAATGTACCAATCACTCAAATCGCCGCACAAAGATTTTAATGCAGTCAACACAACATTAATACGTTATAATCCAAAACATTTTGCCTCAGGGCAGCATTCAAACATAATGGATCGCAAAACCATTAATCTTTTACCCAGTCTATGATAAGTCATCGATGCATCATAGCTCTTGGGAACAAAACTGAGCTGCAAGAAAAAAAGCCACTCAAGAATCTAGATAAACATTTTAAAGCTAATGGAGTAGAACGAACTCACAAACAAGTCCAGTGTTGTCAACATTATACGTATTGCAGATCTCAAAGTCATGAAGATCAGCTTGATTCTCCAGTCTCTGACTGCATGGAAAACAGAATTTCAGAAACATCAGTTTGCAAAATAATCCTGATCCTCGCAGACAAAGTGATGGCTCCACAGAACTCAATCTTGAGAAGTTTTCACTCTCCAACTAAACCCCACAAGCTACCATCTTCCAATTCATGAGTCAAAACACGTCATTTCCCAAACACTGCATTCTGGAGAAGACCCAAAATAGGTACCAATAGTTCGATGAATTATTACATGACTAGAAGCCAAATCAGGCAAAGAAAAAGTCTTTCTGAAATTTCAGTACTGGGAATGGTCGTTTACATTCATCTGCTAACTACTACTGTTAATGCTGCTGTATGATATTACTTCATAATCAAAGAAATATTCGGAATAGATTAGTTAAGAGTCCTGAAGTTGCTAAGCAAATTTCACCAGGGCCCTGCGTTATAATTAGCGCATTATTGAAGATTGAAGTGTAACTCTTGAGTTTGCAGGAGGATTGCTCCTATGCTTTTGCGCTGCTAAAATCTCTTCACCCGATCGGAAAATCCTCAAGAAACCCAGATGAATATGAAGAGCTCCCAACTCTCGATCAGGGGCGAAACAAATCGAAATCGAGAAGGGAAAAAAAAAATCCAATCTTTAACGTCAACCACGTAGAGACAGCCTCAAGCAACTACTTTTAACACCCCATCAACGGACATAAAAGAACAAGACGAGGAATTCACAGAACTCACGTAAGCAACAGCCCGGGAGAACCATCGACGGGCAATGTGTAGCGAACCACGGCACGTCCCGCTTCCGCCGTCGACGGAGAACCCGGATCGCCCCGTTGGGTCACCGCCTCGAAGGGTATCAAGTTGAAGCCGCGGCGGCTGTTCTTCCTCGAAATGTGATTCACGTCGGCTCGGGACTGCTCGTCTGAAAGAAAACGAGAAAAAGAAATGGGTGGGTCAGTCGTTCGAGCGGGATCGCTCCGGCGAAAATCTGTGGGCAGCGGCGGCGGAGGACGACGGTACCGTCTTGGGGGAGACGACGGTGGGGGAGGAGAGCTCGCCGGAGGATGCTCCATCGCAGGGAAGGAGGAGAAGCCTTTGTAGTTTTCTCCATGGGAGGGGAGGAAGCAGAACCAGCTCGCTCTCTCTCTCTCTCTCGTCACCTGTCTCTTCGCTTCTCGTTCGCTTCTTGCCCGGCCGATCTTCTAGAATTAGTTTTCTTTGAAAATGTGTTATATGGAATCATCATCATCAAGATCGACGTTGACAGTCGTTTGGCAGCTTCCCTGCCCCTCCTCGACAGTCCAGATTTTCGTCTTCTAAAATCCAGTGGACGTCTTATCCGATCGATGGGACAATTATGGGTGGAAAGTTGAGAAATTTTCAAAATTTTTAAGATTAATATCATAAAAACCCTCGAACAAATAACGTTTTTATTCTAAGAAACAATTTTTGAATAGAAATGTTTTTTTTTATTTTCGTTATCGGGAATAATTTCGAAAAGTATAAGTAAATGTAAAAAATTTCTATTCCGAAATAAAAATGCATTTAATAAACTTATATAATTTTGTTATTTCTTTTAGTTTTTCAATATTTTTATTATTTTTTTTTTCTTTTTTTTTTTTTTTTTCCTTCTTTCCCTTTGTGGGTGAGGCTCAGCATCTCTAGGGGCCGGCGATGTCGTCGGCCCTCGTCTGGCCGGTCGCCGACACTATCCATGGCCAAGGCCAGTGACCGACAAAAGGAAGAAGAAGAAGAAAAGAAAGAGAAGAAAAAAAAGATGAGAGATAAAAATTATTTTTCGAAACAAGAAACAACTTTTTTCTACTTCTTGTTTATGTTCCAAATCTATTCTCCGGATAGATTTTTTTATTTCCGAGAACAAAAATTTTACCAAACGCGTTTTCATTCTTTTTTATTTCCCGGAACAAAATAACAGAAATTTTTGTTCCGAAGAACAGAAACAAAAATAAAAAATTGGGCTTTACCCTTCATTAGCTTCGTTTAAATTTTATCATTAAATTACTAAGTTAAATGAGATGTTGCTATTGATGGGAGTAATAATTTGAAATTCTACCCTTCATTTATCACGTGTAATGACTTGTGATTTTTCGTGCTATTAATTCAATTTAAGAAAATTAACAGGAAGAAAATTTATCACGTATATTCGTCATAAATATATTAAGTTCAAGGAAAAAACTTGAATTTAAAACTTTTATTTAAGGTTGCCAAAGTCCCATCAAGATGCTAGCAGCCAAAAGATGTCTCCATACAAGATGAAGATATACCACACTAAGGTAACGCAGTCTAAAAAATTCAAAGATTTACTCACGACCTGAATTGAATTCATGACCTTATCAAAAAATCGTGATCTCTTTATCACTAAACCAACCATCTTAATAACATCTTAGATGTTAATTGAGCTTAAATGTATTATTGAATTGGATTCTTAATAATGCATGGCAGTCAAAAAAGAGAAAATGTCCCCAAGGCAATCACCCAATATTGGACCCTAACCCAACTTTAGCTCTTCCACCCCAGAAAGGCACATGGTCGATCTCACCAGGCGAAGTTAAAACGAAAGCACCCTATGGGAAGTCGTGCAACTGACTATTTAAGTTCAAGTTTCAAAGATCGTTTTATCAAGCATAGAAAAATTCACACCAATTTGCATCATCCCTTGACAAGAAAGACAAAATTTCTGTGCTCTCAGCTCATGGAAACTTCAAATTGCTAAGTACAACAATCTGCCGATCCATCGCCACTGCAGTGTTGAGCACTAAGGTCCAGGAATCATAAATAAACTTAGTCTAATTCCCTCCTAGTCACAAGCCAACTTTTGTAAACTTCGCCACAAAAAGTCCACTAGTTTGAGAAGTTGAAGGATCGAAGCGCAAAGTCTTGGGTATCCTACCACTCTTGCAGGGCCAACTTGCCGCAGCATCAATCTCCTGCAGCGCTGCCAATGGAAGAAGAGCTAAACTGTTGAAAGAATAAACGCTTTCCTTCCAGTTTAATATCATTACTTGAAAGCACTTATCACAAAAAGACCACATGTCATCAATAGTCTTCGATTATTCCCCTTTAACTTTTGACTTCCCCATTAACTTTTGACTTCGGTGCAGAAGGGACTCACCAGCAGATGCGTTTTCCTTGAGGAATTGTTCTACCACATCTTCATTTTGAGCAACTGTCAAACTGATAATAACAAAAACAATTAAAAAATTGGATCAAGGCTGCGTTTTCACCATAGGAAAAAGATTTGCAAATGTGAAAAACCTGCAAGTGCTGTAGACGAGTGTCCCACCAACTTTCAGCAACCTGAAGCCATTGATTAAGAGCTTTAACTGCAAAAGAAGGATCGTGTGCTGATGACAGATCACAACACTTTATAATTGCTTGTAAAATACCAACAAAGCCCAATTACACAATTGGAACTTACAAAACTCCATAACGACGCACAAAACAACAGCAAGCAACAGAGCACCAGAACTAGTTTTTTCAAGAAGTTACTCTTTCACTCTATCGCATCCTCAGGCATACCATCAGAAGAAAATTCCAAAGATATTAGCGCTGTTTTGTATCCTATAACTGATATATGCAATTTTTCTAATCTTTCCATAAAGAAATATAAATTTTAAGGTGTGAAAAGAAAGCAAAGAAGGAGACACCCAGCCTTGTACCAAACCTAGCAAGAGATTATCAAATTACCTGCAGCAATGTCAGGTTATCGGTTCTCTCCGCATTCAGTACACGTTGTTGAAGAGTTTCCCATCCCCACTGCTCAAACTTCTGAATGTGTCTTATCGAACCATCATGAGTGCATTCTGCATCAACAAGAACCTAAAACCAAGTTGAACCAATTAGTTGCATTAACTAACATTTCATTATAGAGCTCAAGAATAAGGAAAGGAAGATGGAATTAGCAGGTTCGAAGAGGAAACAGAGGATGTAGATACGCTTTGAACCTTGTCATAGCCACAGTTCAGAAGCTCATTGTCAGACACAGTCCGATACAAGTCATCTTTGATGAGGCCAACAACTCCAGAATGCTTCCCATAGAATATAATCTCAGGATATTGAAATCCCAGGCGAGACTTGGAAGTAGCACTTTGTCGGGCTTTTGCTGCTCTTTTCCTCTCTTTCCATGGCCTCCTAGAAGTCCATTCTTGGAACGTTTGAACCTTTTCATTTGTCGTGGATTCACCTGCATAACACTAGACAGGATAGAACATCAAATATGGAGTCCAACACAGTATGTACTACATGTTCAGGATGTCTTTCAGGTGGATTACATGATTTGTAGGAATGAACCCTAGCAGGAATCACAGAAAACGTCGTTCCGTCAGCAACAAACAATCGGCACCTGTCACCTATCGCATACTTCTGCAGCATTGTTCTACAAGCTGCCAAACGGTGTTCAGAAACATCAACACCAGTGACGGACCCTGAATCGCCGAGAGCATCCAGCATCATGCAAAGTTTAGCACCTGAAAATACAAGGTGAGTCATCGCGTCAGCTACTCAATGGAACTAAGCCCGAAACCCAAAAGCATGAGCACAAGCCAGAGAAAGCTTCGAGCGCAAGCAAGCTGCCCATGCGCGCAGAATCTGAATAATAATTTCTAACAATAAGTAAGACATTTTGACTCACTTCTCATTCAAACAAGGCATACAACTGCATTTATCAGGCAAACAAATTGATGACGAGAACGGACAACAAAATTCTCACCAGGCGCAGCGCAAAGATCGAGCACGTGATCTCCCTCGGCTATGCTCAAGGCCGAAACAGCAGCTCCAGAGGCAGCATCAATCCCATAAAGCTACATCACCAGATCACACCTAAAACCATCAACCCCTAGAACCCAATCCTCCCCATCAAATCATCACCAAAACCATAAGATTTAAAACCTGCCAAGCTTCTTACTTTGCCTTCGCGGTACGCTTTAGTACCGGCGATCTGAACCCGCGGCGGAAGCGAATAGAAACCTGGCAACCAATCGACTGTCTCCGGCTCGCACGCGAGCTCGCCTTCGAGCTCTCGCAGGCACGACTCGCTTCCAGGTTTCACCCTGGCTCCCAAAAAACCGAAAGAACACGCTTACAGCAACATGTATCGCCCGAACGCCAACAGCTACCGACGAAGCAAAGCGGCGAAGATCGAAGCGGCGACGGCGGGCCGATTACTTACCTCACGTAACGAGGGACGCAGTCGCCGGCGGCGTAGATCGAAGGGTCGAGGCCGTTCTCGCCGAGGAAGTCGAGGAATTCTCGCGGCAAGGGCGCAGCCGGAGCTCCGTCCATCGGGAATCGCGGCGGCGGCGGCGGCGAGACCAGCTACGAGCGGACGACGCCGCCGCCGAAGAGAGGGATTGAAGCTTTTGTATTAGTAAATGGGCCGGACCGGGGCGGGCTAGGCCGGCCCAGTATGCATTGTACTGACAGGCTAACACGACTTGTGCAACGAACTCTCCTATTCTCTTGCCAAGTTATATCCCCATGAATGCAAAACCTGGTCTGATCATCTCACGTTTGAGATCTCAGTTTGTGATATTCAGACATGACCCACCAAAGCAATGCCACCATTCTTGATCTGCCATGATGCAATGATGATCCGTCTTTGCAGAAAGATTCAGTTTCAACTTGTTATTTATCAGTTTATGTTCTTGAACTTTTAGTCCTTCTTGAGGGTAATCCGTGTGTTTGAATAGAGCTTGAGTATCAGCATGGAGGAATGGGGAGGTGCGTCACTCGCCGAAACGCCGACCTATGCGGTCGCAGTTGTGATCAGTGTCATGGTCGCACTCGGCGCCTTCTTCCAAAATTCCTTGGAATGGTCTGCAAAGGTTGGCAATCATCACCACCTACTTCTTCTGTCATCTTTGTTTCCCTTACTTCTGATCATTTTTCTTGTACATTCAAGGACAGAAGTGTCTGTGTCCTCATTTTTTCCCTTAATTTGATGTCAATGTCTATTTGCTTGTGCTCAGTGGTTGGAAAAGAACAAGAGGAAAGCCCAGGTTGCTGCTCTAGAGAAGATCAAGGACGGTATAACCCATCAAAACACTCACTATTTCCCCCATTTTGTTTTCCTTTCCTTTTCATTTTTTTGGTGGAATGTGTGCTTCTTAAGAGGTTCTTGTGCACGAAACAGAGCTTATGCTTTTCGGGTTTCTTTCGCTGCTGATGGGTCACTGGATCATGTACTTTGCAAAGATTTGCGTCAAATCTTCGACCTCGAGCAGCCAGTTCCATCCTTGTGTGAGAAAAAACATGATCAAGGCGGTGGAGAATGTCGTCTTCCCGAGTTTGAAGGAGTTAAATGCATCAGGTTATGGCATCGAAGTGGTCATAGGGAGGCGGAATCATTGTCCTAAGGTCACTCATGTCGCCACATTCCTTGGGTTATATAATTCATAATCCGTGCATAACCATGCTGTTTTGTTCAACATGTTTCTGCTCTCTGTATTTCTGATTCTTGAAAGCGATGGCACAGTTAGCAATGCCCTACTCGAAGCAAAATTGCATTTTAAATGTCAGCCCTAAATACCTTCTTATTTTGCCTTCTCGAGCCACTGCGAGCTACAGGTGTCCTAGTCTAAACGTCATAGAACTATCTATAACTTAAGGGGTGGTGAAGAGTTTCCCTCGTGTGATGTCTCATGATCTGCTTGCTCTTCATGTCAATGTCTATGAGACCTTTTCAGAAAAAATGTAAATTCTTCTTCAGGGGCATGAGCCTTTCGTTTCATATGAAAGTCTCGAGCAGCTTCATCGCCTACTGTTCGCCCTTGTCATTATTCATGTATCTTACAGCTTCGCAGCCATTGCCCTGGCAATTACTAAGGTAACCAATGTTGTCAAGAGGATAACTTCTTGTCGAATCCCATAGTTTTTCTCTGTTCTTTATCTAAGAGTTCTTCATTTCTACCTCTTTTTTTTTTTTTTTTCCTTTTTGGCCAAATCTATTTTCGCTGAAGATATACAGTTGGCAAACATGGGAGATCCACGCTAAGAGAATGACCATTAAGGAAGGTAAAGGTGCTCCGATTTTCCCTCAGAAGTAGTCAATCTTCCGGTATAATGTTTCAGGTAATGGTTACATGCTGAGGTGTTTTCTTCGTGCATCGTCCAGGTTCTCCAAGCAAGATGAGGATGATGAGAAAATCAACCTTCATTTTCCACCAGAACTTGCATCCTTGGAGCAAGGACAGAGTTCTCATTTGGCTGGTATCGAGATAAATAACCGACCTTTCACTCGTTCAGCAGCACATATGGCCTGTGAATGTCCGGACAACTTTCATCTGTGATGGCTTTGCTCTAAATAGTTTACTTGGACTTATTGACATTTACCTCGAGAAATTTTCAATTGGGCATCACACTTTGTTCGCAGCTTTGCTTCGGCCGCCAATTCTGGAGTTCTATAAACCAAGAGGACTACATGGCTTTACGGTTGGTCTTCATTACTGTAAGTGCTTTTATCAGCAGATGAAGTTCTCTTGCTAAGCTGACTAGACAGAGTGGTTGAGTGCTTATCTTGTATCTCTTGTATGGATTGAATCTCAAACCAAAGTTCATCTCTTTCTCTTCCTGGCCTTTGTTATTTTCTGATGGTTTGTCTGAATTTGCTTCACACAAGTTTGGCTATTTTGGGTAAAGCAAAAGAAAGCATTTTACCATAGATCATAATAACCTTGAGGATATGCAATTGGGCATCTGCCTTTTTTTTGTCCTTTTTTTTTTTTGGGAAGAAGAAGAAACTTGCTTTTAACGGAGTTGTCGAGTTGAATACGTTCTTATTACTGAAAATACAAAAGCTAAAGGAATTGCATAGAATTCATTTGCCATACTGAAAACTTAAGAGAGGATTTGAAGTGTCAATTAGATACTTGCATTTTGACACAACTTTTCTTGAATTGTAGACACATAAACTTCCTCTATCTTACAACTTCCATAACTATATGGTCCGGAGCATGGAGGAGGAATTCCGTGATATTGTTGGCATTAGGTAACCTATTTCTCTCTGCTTGAGGCTTGTACTGCTATAACTTCAGTCATAAACTCGCTTGATTTATTAATTTGACCATCTGCTAGATTTTTGTCTACGGCAGGCTACAAAACATACATTCATATGCTCAAAATGCTCAACAACGAAAAGTAGTTTTTTTTTTTTTTTTTGGTAAAACGAAAAGTAGTTTTTATTTGCCTTGATTACATTGATCCTTACATTGTTTGGATAAGTAAAGTGTGGTTCTTTAGATGCTATTCGAATATCAGACCAAGAGATACCCAGGATAAAATATTTAAGTCGTCGAATTTTACTCAAAGTTGTTGCCTATATCAGATCTCTATAGCTGCAGCAGTTTGCTGTACTTGAAAATAACTCTAGACATTATCTACAAGTCTCGAATGGAAATAGATAGAACTCAATTGATTGTGTATAAGGAGTTTAACCAATTAGTAGAACATTGAGAACTGGAGCAGGAAAAAAAAAGTTCTCAGACATGTAATAATACACTTCCAGAGAAGCTCATGCGGAAAAATGTATTGAAACACAGATACGTGGCAGTTAAGGTAGGTACTATGAATGTTATGGCGTAGTTTATTCAGGGATCAATGCATTCCACAATTGCTTCTCTCCAGTGCAGCTTTACATCTTGCAGATTTCTTCATTTCTCAGCAATAGCTGCAGCGAGTCTTGTTGCCTGAGCTAATAGGAGCTGTCTTTTGGATTTTTAATGCAGTGTGCCCTTTTGGATATACGCAATATGCTGCATACTCTTAAATATTCATGGTAATGCTCTCCTGATCAGCTCGCATATCTTGGGAGGCTTTACAACGTTCGGAGCAATACAACGAATTTGGTCTCACTTTTCAGACTTCGACTTTGCTTTTTCTTTTATTCACAAAAAGCTTTCTGTACCAACAAGTATTAAGTATTTATACAAGGAAGACATTTGTTTCTCTGTAAATAAGTCTATGCTGAAGAGAATTTGGTGGCCTTTTCAATTTTTTCCTTTTTCGATGTTTCATGGGCATAACCTAATTTCATGCAGTTCTTTACTCTTGATAAAAGGATATCTATCCTATTAATGAGATAAGGCTCAGTCTAGTGTTGTTGTTGCTTGTTGAGCTTGAATCAGAAGTTATTTTTGTCTTGATGTACTTTTTCAGGAACCAACTTCTACTTCTGGTTTTCCTTCCTTCCAGCAGTTGTAATGTCCCAAACCTAAGACGGTCTACGCTTTAAAAATACTGATCGACCACGTGGAACTTTTTTATGTCGCTAAATCCTTTTCTTTTGTGTGTGTGGCATGACAGCTGATCCTTCTAGTTGGCACCAAGCTGCAGCGCGTGGTGGCAAAGTCGGCGGTTGAGATCAGGGACTCCAGCCCAGCCACAGGACATCATCATCTTAATCCGAGGGATGAGCTCTTCTGGTTTGGCAAACCAAAGCTTCTCTTGTGGTTGGTGCATTTCATAACCTTTCAGGTGAACATCTTCCAGAGAACTTATCTGTTACCTTAAAACTAAAGACTACTCTTAAATGGAAGCTCAAATCCCACTTGTCCTCTTCGACTGACAGAATGCGTTCGAGATGGCAACTTTTATTTGGTCCCTGGTAAGAACCCAGCAAACTCTCAAGACTGCTATTTGTGAAAGAATTGCTGCTTGTTCTTTTATCGATCGGATGGGGCACACCTTTTTGACATATCCAGAAGAAGTCAGTATCATCTTCATTAGCTGTACAGAAATACAATGGTGCTGTACAGCTTAGGCTTTTGAATTGAACTGTCCCGACCTCAATTTTGAGCTGGCATCAGAGCCGTATAGAGTTTGATTCCTTAAAACAGTTGGAGCGCTGCCATCATGTGAGAACATATCGGCTCTAAGGGTTCCTTTAATATGTTTCAGTGGGAAATTCAGGGTGCTTCTTGTTTCATGGACGACAACAGATTCCTGGTGACCCGATTAATATTCGGGTATATCCATCACTTCTACTTTAACTTTCTACGCTGCTCATCTTCAGAAACCGCACATGATAGCATGATAGTTGTTTTTTGTGCTTGATTCAGACTCATCACATACACTTGTTCTTTGAAACTTGTTGCAGGGTTGTTTCCCAATTCTGGTGCAGCTTCGTTACTTTCCCCCTTTACGTTTTGGTCACTCAGGTTTGCTCTCTCTCTAGCCATTGTCATCATTGGTGTTGAGGAATATAGACAGGGTTTATGAGACAAAGATATTTTATCTGGCATAACAAAATAGTTTGGTGGAGATGTGGTGTAGGAGCTACATGATATAGAATTTATTTTCATGCTCCTCACACGCTCTTACAAGGATGATTTCCAGCCCTTTTATAGAGAGTCTCTACCACCATTTCAGCAACAATTGTCTTCTTCACTGCCATAGATAAACTGGACTTCTCTTTACAGCTCATTTCCAGCCATCAACTCGCAGCCATTCTTTTCTTATTCAGCCACCGCCTAGGACTCTTATAGTTGGCTTTCCTTGCATCACACGTACAACCTTCAAGCTGGAGATTTTGCTGCAAGTTCTCTAGGCTTCTCTGGATATTAACTAGTTTGTTGTTCACGTTCTTGACTCTTCTTTCTTCATTCTTCATGATTAAGCAAGTAGTTTCCAGATTTTGTTGAAAATGGATCACAATTTCCAACAGCTCTCAAATACACACACAAGAAACTACTTCCACGACGATTTCATGACTAAGCCGGACTTGGTTCCCACAGAAATCACCAGATGAACAAAGGCAGCAGACAGACTTCGCATGACCACTGCATAATTATCGGATTGACCCGCATCACGACCCCATCAAGATCACTGCAGTTCCAAAATCAAATTAGCAGTTTTCACTACATGCTTTACCACTTCCAAATCTTGACTGTCCGGCTTGAATCGAACGGAGAACTGGACTCCATGTAAGGGAGTATAATCCAAAAGTTTAAGCTAATGGATAGAGAGAGATCACGTATATATAAAAAGCATATAAACCCATGATCAAGTGACCATATTCCAACATCTGAAAATTCTGCAATTCCATGTTGCTGCAGATGGGCTCGAGTTCCAAGCAGGCCCTGATCTCTGAGAACACTAGGAGATCGCTCAGCATGTGGAAGCAGCGGGCCAGGAGGAGTTGCACATCGTCCAGCCAGTCACTGCTCCACGAGACCTCGGCCTCGTCGACGGACTGCTCGCTGGCCAAGCGGGCCAGGACCTCCAGTTTCTCGAGGTGCAGGATGGAAGGAGGCAGCTCTTCGGGGACCAACCCCCCGCGCCTTGAGGCTGCTCTATCCGCCAGGGGCAGTCACAATACCCTGGAAGAGCTTATGTCGGGAGATGCGTACCATTGCATTCCAAGTTCCGACGAGTACAGCGGTCACGACGAGTCGGACTGCGAACGAACCTGAAAGCTTCATTCCGGGGGAAGTCAATTTCAGAAGTTCTTGCTCATCTATCTCTTTGTCGACGTTAGAGAGAATCAAACTAGTTTTGTGAAATCATCTACTTCCAAACCCAATCCATCTTGTACGAACCTTTTCACCATTGACGAGTGGCTCAAGTCCAACCCTTGCGAGCAGGGAATCTCGCAAAAGTGTAACAACCCGGTATGAGAATGCGGCTCCATCTCGAGGATGGCGAAGAGACAGGAATGAACCGAATCTCACATCACCTAAAGACAGTGAGATGGTCTCGAGGATGGCGAAGGGACAGGAATGAACCGTGTCGCGACCTCCCCGAAGCGGGTTGGACCACCTAAGGGTTCGGCTAATGGATTGCTAAGCCTAGACTTAACTCGGGCTCTCCCAGGCCCATACCAATTCGCGACTTAAGTTCAAATTTTTTAACATGCAAATGATTTTTCAATTAGGAGTCGCCACTAATCTATTTTTTGGTGGGTCGATTAGAAACCCAAGTAAAGTAACGGGAGATTTATTTTACTCCTACGAACAAGAGATTTATGAGTTCGGGGACTTGATTACGCTAGATTTCTCTAACGCCCTTTCGGTACCTTTCTCTTTTATTTTGAAAAATGTTTGGCAGGCAGCTTGAATTGATTTTAATTTACTTCCCTAACATGTGAGGTGATCATGCGGGTGCGCAAACCACCAATTTAACACCCAAGAAAGCGATGAATAAATTGCAGGTCTTACCTCATAGCAACGAAAGCATCTGCAATGTTAGATCAGAATTTACATCGACAGTCCTAAATATGATTTCTAATTAACACGCAATTTCTTCTTTTTTGTTTTCACTTATAAATCATGTTC
Organism: Eucalyptus guilfoylei; assembly: GCA_016097605.1. Lineage (NCBI taxonomy): Eukaryota > Viridiplantae > Streptophyta > Magnoliopsida > Myrtales > Myrtaceae > Eucalyptus > Eucalyptus guilfoylei. The sequence goes on along the minus strand of CM027868.1, from coordinate 28,850,338 downwards.
TATGCAATGCATGCTATTAATCTAACATGAAATGATGTGATATGGCAATATGTTCTAAACTATATGAAATAAATAAGCATGCAAAGTCTATCCTAAAACATGAAATTGATTTATTCTAAATTTTTTTGTATTTTCCATGAAATTCGAAATTAAATAAATGTAACAATTAAATATGCAATCTAAATTAACCTAATAACTTGATTCTAATGACGGGCAATTTTTAACTAAATGAACCTAACAACAATCACTAAATGACATGCATTTCATGAATCTAATCATATATGACATACACATGACATTTTTTTCTTAAAAGATGCACTTTATCCTAGAAAACAAAACTAACTTATTCTAAGACATTTTTTTTTTTGTATTTTTCATGAAATTCGGAATAAAAATGTGAAAACTATCTATCTAAATTAAAATGTCATCTAATTTGTATTAGGAATGAGGTTAAGCCAAATCTTAATTTAGACTAGAATGTTATCCTAACTTAGAAATCCCTAACTAAAATGCAATCTATCTAAAAAATTTATCTAAACTTATAATAAATTAAAAACATTATATAGAATTAAATTATATGAAATTTTACCCTAAAATGCAATGACATGCAAAGAATGCCATAATTCTAATTTTTTTTGTGTTTTGTATTAATTTTGAAATTAAAGATTGTCAAGTAATCAAACATGAAACCTAAGTTAAAAACTAGCAACCTAAATTGATTGATTTGATTTTTTTATTCGAAATAAAATTCCTATTCTAAATATACAAACCCTAAAACAGGAAATAAACCTAATTCTAACCTACACTTTTTTTGATTTTTTTTTTAAATTCGTAATTAAAAATGCTAAAAAACTAGTTAAAGTGAGATATTATCTATTTTAAGTTAGGAATAGACTAATCTAAATCCTATCTTAACTTAGAAAATTACCTCGTCATGCCATTTAATTCAAAAGATATTATCTAACCTAGATACCATCTAAACATGCATTTTTACATTAAAAAATAACTATTTTATCATGCAATTTTATCTAGGAAAATCAATTCTAATTTACGTGAAATGCAAATGCAGTTTTTTTGTATTTTCGTGATAAATAGAACAATTAAAAGATAAACACAGAATCATCCATGGTCATCAAAAATGTTATCCATCATTCGAATTTAGAAACAATATCTAATCAAACCGGATTATTTCGCTAATAAAATTAATAAATTGATCTTAAGCCTTAAAGACCAAGATATCAATTTTATTCCCGCGTGATTAATCATTCCATCTAAAGTCTTATAGATGGAATAAAAAAAATCATTGTGCGGTTGCGAATTAGGTGGTGTGTCGGGGATTTTCAAACATGCATTTAAGAACTAATTCAAATAAAGAAACGAAATTAAAAAGAAATAAAATGAAATAAATCTACCTAATAAAATAAAATAAACCTACCTAATTTGAAGTTTTTCCAAATTTGCCTTAACAACGAGCGGTATTTTGTGGACCACGATGGAGATTCGGCTCACGTCCAGGGTGGCTGCTGCAGCTGCGACGGGCAACTGGCTGTTCACGGGCTTGACAGGGCACCGGCGTTCGGAGCTCGGGCGAAGGGCGGTGGCTGATGATGTCCTGAGCAGCGACGGGTCTCGGACCGGCACGGTGGTGCGGGCTACAGTGGACGCCGGGGCGGAGGTGCAGGCGCGGGTTGAGACGGTGGCTTCGCAGGCTGCTGGTTTCGCGAGGGATTGAGCGGTGGTGGAGAGCGTGGCGGGCTCGAGCGGTTCTTGCCTCGACGAGCGCGGAATGCGTGGTGCGGCTTGGAGGTGCCGCCGGGCGAGCTGCGGGTACGGTGGCGAGCAAGCCGAGGTGCAACCGTGAGAGTTGCGTACGTCGCGGTGGCGGCGAGGCCGGCACGGCGGCCCGCGGCCGCGGGCGGAGCGAGCGGCGTCCCGGGTGGTCACGGGTCGGTGCGGGCTACAGGCGAGGCGGGACGCGACGGTGGCTGGTGGCACGGCGACCGGCTCGTCGGCGCTCGGGCTGAGGAGCAGGTTGCAACAGCGGCCAGCGGACTTCGGGGGGGTGTGGCGGCCGGCTCGGTTGCTGCTACGGAGGTGCTGTTTGCAGAAGCAACGGTGGCGGGCGGTGATGGTGACGCGCTCGGGGCTCGCTGGAAGGAGATGCTGGCGTCGGTCAGAGGTGCAGCAACGGGGACGGTGGCGCACGAGGGCAGAGGCGCGGCGGCGGGCTCGGAGCTCGCCGGAAGGAGGAAGGCGGCGGGTGGGCGGCTGCAGCGCCGGACGACCAGCAGCAGCGAGGAACTCCCGAAGAAGATGAACAGTAGGGGTCTTTTCCTCTTTCTTTTTTTTCTGCTCTTCGGTCACTTCTTTTCTCTGTCTCTCTCTCTCACGTCTCACTCTCTGCAGTCTCTCTCTCTGCTTTTTCTCTTTTTTAATCTCCTCCCCTGACTTCATATTTTCTCTCTCTGACAGACTCTCTATCTCTCTTCCTTTTAACCAAGGAGAAACCCCCCCGACAATGAAATGTTTTCTCTTTTCCTTCTGACCAACCTCTCGAATGAATTTTTCCCCCCTCCGTTCCGACCCCTCACGTTCTTATTTATAGGCGTCCCACCGTCTTTAGTGTGAACAGGTGAACAGGAAGCAGCCGTAATTTTTCCTTGCCATTCACGTCGGTTCCTTTTTTTTCAAATATGATGGCCACCACCTGACAACCCACATATTTTATAATATTTTATAAGCTCATTTTGCTTCTTTGTGGCTTTCTCTAGAATTCTTACGTCCACCGAATTTTATTCATGCATGTGCATGCATTAATGAGGAAGAGACAATGGACGTGAAGAACTCTTCTTTCTTCTTTCTTTGACTTTCATTGTGTGTTTTCATATCAGCAAGAGAGAGACCACCTTTTGTGCATGTAATCGACCGCGAACCGCTGAGTCTTGTTGTGTTTTGGTACCGATGCAAATGCGACTACATGAAATGCAATTTTACTATGTATATTATGCAACTAATTAACTAAATGTTTAGGCAAAAATTTAGGTGTCAACAAACCGAATCTCACATCACCTAAAGACAGTGAGATGGTATCCTATATAAGGAGTAGGACCAATCTCAACTATCAACAATGTCCTCGTAACAATGTCCTCGATGTGGTGGCTTCCGCTGCACCAACAATAAGGCCTCAGGCCGCAGGATTTCTCTTGAAGATTTGCGAAGAAGACTGGAAGATGATGGCCCCATGATTGTTGGGGCATGCTACTCCTCAAAAAAAGGAGAAGGATTCAGTGAATTCTTTTGTACGAATGACGGACTCACAAATTTAAGGAAGGTGCAAGTGAACCAAGAAAGCAAAATCGATTAATCTTTGCAGGAAAAGAAAGAAAGTAAAATAAATAAAGAATCATAAAAAGGAGGAAGATTCAATTGATTCTTTTGCATAAATAACATACTCGCAAATTTAAGGAAGGTGCAAGTGAACAACGAAAGTAAAATCGATGAATCTTTGTAAGAAAATAAATAAAGTAAAATAAATAAATAATCGAAAAAGGAGGAGGATCTGGTGGATTCTTTTGCATAAATGAGGAACTCACAAATTTAAGGAAGATGTGGGTAAACGAGGAAAGTAAAATCGATGAATTTTTATAGGAAAAGAAAGAAAGTAAAATAATTAAAGAATCAAAAAAAGGAGGTGGACTCAATGGATTCTTTTGCATAAACGACGAACTCACAAATTTAAGGAATGTGCGAGTGAATAAGGAAAGTAAAATCGATAAATCTTTGCAAGAAAAGAAAGAAAGTACAATAAATAAAGAATCGAAAAAAGGAGGAGGATTCAGTGGATTCTTTTGCATAAATGACGGACTCAAAAATTCAAGGAAAGTGTCGGTGAACAAAAAAAGTAAAATAGATAAATATTAGCTAGAATAGAAAGAAAGTACAATAAATAAAGAATTGAAAAAGGAGGAGGCTTCAGTGGATTCTTTTGCATAAATGACGGACTCAAAAATTAAAGAAAAGTGCAAGTGAATGAGAAAAGTAAAATTGATGAATCTTTGCTAGAAAGGAAAGAAAGTAAAATAAATAAAGAATCGAAAAAAAGATAAGGATTTAGTAGATTTTTTAGCATAAACTACAGCTTAGAAATTTATGGAAAGTGCGAGTGAACAAGAAAAGTAGAATCAATGAATCTTTGCAGGAAAATAAAGAAAGTAAAATAAATAAAGAAGCAAGAGACTAAAGAAGTAAGTTAGCCACTGGTAGATAGTTAAGTTGGTTCGGCTTTGGGCACTTCATCGCAGAAGTCCTAGAGTCGAAATTCCATAGCTGCTAACACGTCTTAAGTGAGGAGTGGTGGTGAGATCCATGATGGTGAGATCCTGTGCTAGCTTCCCCCAGTATTGACCCTTGGTCCAAGATGCACCATGCACTGTACGGGCTGTGGACTGGCGATTAGCATAAGTGAAAATCAGGCCCGACGAATCCTAAGTCAAAAAAAAAAATAGAGTAAGTTAGATGAATCAGTGTAGCAATATGAAAGCTTCATCATCTAAAATAAGTTAGATGAATCAGTGGAGCAATTCGAAAGCTTCATTATCACATCCGAAATAGGTGAGGCACGAGAGGAGATCAGAATTTAAGTTTGCATATTACTTTTTTAAGAAATTATATATATATATATATATAATTAGTCTGGTATCGAGACCGGACGGATGATCTCCTGTTCAAATTTGTAAAATTGGGAATTGGAGTAAAGCCTCTTAAAATTGCCGACGGTTCTGATTCAGACAGTTCTGTATGCTACGTAGTACGTCCTATATACATCACCCGGTCATTTCAGAAAAGGATGCGCCCCCATCTCCTTTATTTCGAATGATGCCTTCCTCCTCTCATCTTTTCCATTATCCGTAACGAAGCATCTTCCCCACAAAAAAAAAAAAAAAAAAAAACCGAAGAAATTACAGAAACGGAAAATTACAAAGGTCAAGGTCAAGGGTCAAGGGTCAAGGGTCTATAGATAGAATAGAATATTGGCTGTTTGGGAGCGCCACGTGGGGGCGGGCCGCACTTCATCCACTGATCAGCCGCCACGTCTCCAACCTGGGGGGGCCCCACTCTGCAGATCTTTTCCCAAGAATTGATTATCCATAAAAGAAATTCACCGGTCAAAGCGCGGGAATCTACTCACGCGGCGCCACGTGGAAGCGTGGGCCCCCTTGCTGTCTTCTGCAATTTTTTCCTTTCTTTCTCCTCGACGGTTGATCATAACCACCCCTGTCTCCTCTCTCTCTCGTACGCGGTCCGCCCACGTTCTCCGACGCGGTCTCCCCACCATCTCCATCTCCATCTCCATCTCCATCTTCATCCTCTTCCGCATTCTCTCTCTCTCTCTCTCTCTACTTTTTCCGTTCGATCCGTCCAATCGCCGCCGCCGCCGCCGCCATGTCCTCCGGCGCCTCCAAGCCCTCGCTCTACCCGGACGTCCCCCGATCCAACCCGGACTCCTCCTCCCCCTTCGTCTCCAACCCTAACAACCTCCCCGACCCGCCTCCCCCTCCTCCTCCTCATCCAACCTCTACCCTTCCCTCGACATGAAGGATCTCGTCGACAACCTCTTCCCCGACCCTACCTACGGCTACGACCCCTCCTCCCACCGCCGCGGCGGCCCCGGCGGCGACGCCCCCGCCGCCGCGGCGGTGGACGACCCGCGGTCCCCGTCCGCGCCCCCCGACTCCTCCGAGGAGGTCCTCCTCCGCGTCCCCGGCGTCATCCTCCACCTCATCGACAAGGAGTACAGCGTCGAGCTCGGGTGCGGGGACTTCTCCCTGATCGCCCTCCGCCAGGGGGGGAACGCCGTCGCCGTACTCGCGCGCGTCGCGGACGAGGCCCAGTGGCCCCTCACCAAGGACGGGGCCGCGGTGAAGGTCGACGACTCGCATTACTTCTTCTCGCTCCGCGCCATGGAGAAGGCGAAGTCCGGGTCCGACTCGAGCGACGAGGAGGGGAAGAAGGGAGGCGGGGCGTCGGATGATCCGTTGAATTACGGCTTGACCTTCGCGTCCAAGGGGCAGGAGGGGCTGTTGAGGGAGTTGGACGCGATCTTGGAGAAGTACAGTGCGTTCTCGATACAGAAAGTGTCTCGAAAGGCGCAAAAAGGAGAGGCCTTGGATGCTACCGTGGCGAAGGAGACTTCGCCGGCCGAATTGCAACCGGGTGGGAAGAAGAAGGAGATCATGGAGGATAAGTGTAGGGCATATTGGACGACGTTGGCGCCGAACGTTGAGGATTACAGTTCGACCACAGCGAAGTTAATTGCAGCAGGGTCAGGACAGCTGATTAAGGGTATTTTGTGGTGCGGAGATGTGACTGTGGATAGATTGAATTGGGGGAATGAGGTAATGAAAAAGAGGATGACTCCTGCAGAGAAGGCAGAGATCGATAAAAAAACACTGAAGAGATTAAAAAGGTATGAAATTGCGTTGGCGCTTGAGCAATCATACTTGTGTTTTTGGCTGCATTCTAGATTTGTACATTAAATCTCATTGTCTATTGCTCTTATTGGTGGATTGTAAGTTGGGACCACTTCAATACATACTTACATGTTAGATATTAATGCGGCCATTTTGATTTTCATTTAGAAACAAGTTGATGGAATAGTACTTGCTTTGATGAATACCAATTGATTATTTGTAGTGACGTGGCCTCATTTTCCTTTTAGGGCAAAGAAGATGACAAGGATGACCGAGAAAGTAGCAACAGGTGTTCTATCTGGGGTTGTTAGAGTCTCCGGTTTCTTCACAAGTTCAGTTGCAAATTCTTCAGTGGGCAAGAAATTTTTTGGTCTACTGCCAGGGGAAATGGTCCTGGCTTCACTTGACGGATTTAGTAAGTGAATATGTTCAAACTGCTAATATGATTTAAGCAGATACTCTGCTAGCACCTATTCCTGTCTGTTAGTTCTTTCAGTTTTTATCACCTTTTTTAGCCCGTCTTTTCTATTTTTCACTATTCACTCTGACAACTAATCACCTAATCAGTCTCATTGAAGATCCTGTGATAAGGGTTGAATCCATTTGTTGACGTTACAAAATGCTTCAAGCCTTCAAAAGCATTATATTCTTACATACATATTACTAATTCTCTTTGTTACTAATCTTGAATATTAACATTTTCGATTTTGCTTTGATGCAGACAAGGTGTGTGATGCGGTTGAAGTGGCTGGAAGGAATGTCATGGCTACGTCCTCTACTGTGACAACTGGACTTGTATCCCATAGGTACACTGTAGTTAAATAATTTCTTTTGAAGAATGGTTACTTTGAATATCAAGGGATAGGATTCATAAGCACATAGTTCAGCTATAGAAAGCCAAGTAAGCCACTAGTCAAGGGACAAGTTGTGGAATGCAGTGTAGGTTATGATGACTTTTGTGGTTTACCAGTGTTTTCTAACCTCATTATGGATGGTATACATCATGGTCAATATGTCAGAAATTTTGAACCCACTATGTTGTACCTCCATTTGCCCATCATCGAAATTTCGATGAAGTAAAACCCCATGACAGGGAAATATATTGTAAAGTAAAAAGGCTAAGTAGTTTCTTGTTACCATGTTTATTCTGTGGGGTAAAATAATGTCTTTTGACATTTTTTTTTGGGGTAAGTGCATCTCATCAATGTAAACAACAACACTAGGAAGATTAAATTTGCTACAAGCCCAATCACTCTGTAATTATGTTGCTTTGTTTTAGTAAATTTTGTATGTTAATTTTGTGAGTTGTCCACATTGCAGGTATGGAGAAGAAGCTGGCAAGGCAACACATGAAGGGCTTCATGCGGCAGGGCATGCCATGGGGACAGCATGGGCTGTTTTTAAGATCAGAAAGGCATTTAACCCTAAGAGCGTTATTAAACCTTCTACTATTGCCAAGTCTGCTGCTAAAGCTGCTGCTGCTGAGGCGAAAGCTAAAAGCAAGAAATCGAAGTGATTCCCTTATGGAGAGTTTGAATTGGTGATAGGTTAGCAGGGTTTGCATTGCCTTTTTCGTTGCTGAAATCAAAATTGAGATTCAAGCAAATTGTCATATACCTGTGTTTTGTTAGTAGGTGGTGCATGAATGGTTTTGTAGCTAACTTCTATTTTCTCCTTACCAATTCTATTGGTTGTAAGTTGATATAGGAACCGTGGAGGAATTCCTAGATTTGATGGGTTTTAGGGATAATATCAGAAATTTCTTGATGTTGGTTGGGTTCTCTTATCTGGGATGTTGACATTAATTTATGTTCATGAAATGACTTTCAGGCATTTGATGGTTTTGATCTCTCGAACACAGACACTGTGTAGAGTGTGGATTTACATAAAGCGCTTTCATAGTGCCAACTATAATGTTCAAAAAGAAATAGAGAGCTATAAGTTAAAGCATATTCCTCCGACTGAGTTTTAAGCAAGGAAACTTGTTTTGAACTCTTCGATGGGTGAAAAGCTTCCGAAGCTTTAATACTTGCAGGGTTTTGAATCTTTATACCTGTTGGTTGGTCGAAGGAGAGGCTTTCGCAATTTTGTGCTCAATTTTCTTTTCTCAGTCCATGTGCCCCACTTCACAGCCATCTTAACTTTTACATTCTGAAGATGAGCAAACATCTGCTGGGTATTGTCTCTATTTTGTATATGCCTCATCTGCTTTTATCATGACCAACATATTAGCTGGAGAGATGGACCGCATATACATCAGGGAATTAAGGTCACTCATGCAAAAGCACATTGCTAATGTTGTCGTCTCTGTACATTATATATCAATGCATGGGAGGATGTGGAATATGGACAGTTGACTGGTCAATTTTGCTTGTGTTGTATTGGAAATGCTTTAGAAACAGGCGACCGATTAGAGTGCCGGGTATCGACCAGAGCAGAGATTGCCAAGCTGGTTTTATCTGAAGCCAGGCTAGAGAGTTGAGAGTTCCATTCCTCATTAGTTCCAATAGCAACTTGTGTAGCCCCCATGGTTATGTTTCAGTGTATGTAAGTTTTTGGTTTGCTCAGCCATGGCTAAACTGTCACGAGGAGAAACAAAAACGACAGTGGGGAACATGATCAACCCACATTGCATTGGGAACACGATCATCGTTTTCTGCAATTGTACCTAGCTACAGGCATAAAGGAAGTTTCAAGAACTGATGTTTCTACTGCACAACCCATCACTGGTCAGCCGACATCACTCTCTTGGCCACCAATCTTCACATCTAAGAAATGATTTTGCCCTTCTTGAGCTTGACTTCCATGGCCATCAAGACCACCCACTTGGGGGACAATGCTTAACGTGTCTTCTGATCCAGCTTGACTTCCATCGCCATGAATGGAGCTTCCACTCTCTCTCGCAAACACACACCATCCGCCCCACCAATGGGAAAGCCGCAACCAATCGCATGAAGGGTTTGCATGTGTAAGGTGACTGAGTGGGAGTGGAGTGTCGACTGCTATGGAATGCCTCTATCCTGAAAGAAAGGCCATTGCGTTGCTCCACTTTGAGGAGGTGTGCGTGTGTGCGCCTGCGCACAAAGTCAAGGCCGGCGATGTGGAATCTCGTGGCTCACCTTACTTCTCTTTAAACAATGTAATGAAAATAGGATTGGACTCTTATCTAGATTTTGTTTCAACTCTCCGATCATTACATGAATCGAACCCAAACCAGAGTCAACTAGAATGGATAATGATTTCAGCTCGAATCATCGTTTCCGTCCATTTCGGAAAATTTAAAAACGTGGTGATGGTTACTCGTTCCCAGAGACCTTCGGTCTATTATTCGACACGCTTCGTAATTGATGCTCCAACCACCAACATCGTACGGTACGGAAAATTGTGTGATGTGGGTCTGCCTTGTTCCTTCAATTTGCTCCACTGGCTCTCATTCTCCATGGCCCCAAAAATTTCCTTCTTTTATCTCCTTTGAGTTTGGGAGCCTTTGCCACAGCGAATCAAATCTTGCTTTTGAGTTGATTTTGTTCAGCACAGCATCTCTAGTCGATCTGATTTGTCTGATCATGATAAGGAAGAGACCTGGAAGATATCTTAGAGGGAGTCTTGTTCTTGAATTTGGTAGATTTGACTCAAAGCGAACTGTTTGGAGGTTCTTGTAATCTGATCATATCAAGACAAAAGTCTAGTTGCGAGAATGAAACCAAAAGCACCATGTGAAGGAATCTCTCTCTAATTTACATGATCTCGTGACAAGTCATTATAAAAAGATCCAAAAGCTCTGATTTTGAGTCCCCAAACATTGAATGTATGTGCCCCTTGGTAAAGGTAACCGCTGTCCATGTACCCTTCAAAATACGATGATCTTTTGCCATCGGATTAACACGAGTCATGCCGGTCGCTCTATAAGATGCAAGTGGAGATTAATTGAGTTGAAAAATCGAATACCTAGCCTTATAATATTGAAATTCCTATCGCTAGCAACCTGTTCTTGTTCTCACTATGTCCTACGTTGGAACGCTTATCGTTACGGATACATGTGCGTTCTCTTTTATCTTGCTTACAATCATTAGTAGTTACTGTCTTAAGAAGCGTTCGACCCATGTTTCATGTAGTCTGTCAAGATTCAATCATAAGAAAGTCGTTCTTCGGGACAGTCTTATTTACCCACCAACCGAATACTAATTACAGCTCGCCACATCGCTTTTGAAAGCGAATCATACAGCTAGTTCTTCTTCATATACCGAACCAGAAGTACATTGCACCTAAATGGATGCTCTGGATGCTCTTCCTTACTGGGTTTCCACCATTCACTAAAGCCATTGAGAGAGAGCACTAGGGTTTCTACAGCAAATGTGCTTCAAAGGCACAACTAAGACAAAACTAAAGTTCCAAGTGTCTTTTCAATAGATACGGTGATGATTGTTAATTCAAGCAATGAAATTAATCACAAATTGGGCCTTGGTTCTGTGGTTTGTGATGTGGAGTCACAAAGCTTGCATCCTAGAGGGTGAACTGTGCAAGTCATGGCATATTAAAGTACAGAAGGGCTAAAGTCTCTCCGAGAGACCCTTAATCAATATTATCAAGCCGCCCTGAGCATTAGTCTTCAGACATTTGGATAGCTATGAACCTAACCACCCACTCACCTGAGATTTATAAGCCTTCTTTTCATGATTTTTTTACTATTTTTCCTGGGTTCTCGTCCTGAACTTAGATGTTCTCTTCAGTGAGTAAATGCAATATATTCAAAAGATTCTTTTTTATATTAACTTACAATCATTTTCGCCTTTCACTTTCTAGTAATACGACCAACCCAACCCAAGTTGCATCATACGCACATGATATATTAATCCTTAATGAATTTCACCATCCTTCTGCATGCACTTGATCTTAAAGTTTGTATTTTTCTCAATTAACATGAGTGATTAGCAAGTTGGCAAGAATTCAAGTGGCTGAGGACAGGTGTAGCTGTTTATTAACACTCCATATGGGCCATATCTAGTCACTGGATGAAAAGAACAGTCGTGTCCTCACTGGAAAGTCTTTCCCAGTGACATTGAATTCAAGCAAAATTTGAAAAGAGGCATTGATTTTATTCTACTTGCCAATTGCCATCTATTGCGAAAGCATGATACCTGAGACACGTAACGATAAAGCATGCCCTTGAAAATTCATCATCTGACGGAGAATGCCTTTGATTGTTTTTTTTTTTTTTTTTGGGACCACAATGAGTCCTGAGTGTGCAGTGGTAAAAGGTTTTCATCAATGGTGAAAAACTGGTTGAACTTCTTCAAAAGAATGGTCCAGTTAGATCTCTGACATTTCTCTCTTGTCATTGCTCGATGGGATTAAGTCGACACTCCACATTCCATGCACATGGTCCGGCTTACACATAATGAGGCATGACGATATGTATTTTTTATATCTAGTGTATGCACGTCTCTTGCTAGTTTAAACTTTTTCGGAAAATCTCCGTTCAACCGTCAAGTCAACAACGCAAAAATGCAGTGTCGGTTTCTTTAAAAAAAAAACAAAAGGTTGTTCAAAATTGCATTTGAATGTGACTTGCACTAGTTCAGACTGCTTGAAGGGGCCTGCAAGTGCAAGTTCAATTGAGACCAGATATAATTGGGGACGTTGGTTCTCATTTGGATACTAGATCAAGATAAAGTTCCAACATTCCATTAGTTTTTTTTATTGTTCAGTCTTTGATTTTCTTTATTCATCATTTCTTTCCCTCTTTCTCTGTAGGAACATGTAAGTTTCAGACCAAGATTCTCCCTCAGTCTTGTCCATTTATTTTTCAAAAGGAGAAGGCCTTTTGACTTTTGACTTCATGAATCGATTCTGTTCTCGGGAAACAAAAATCTTGATTGACACCCTCTTTTGCGGGGGTAATTTTGATGCTCTCAAACGACTAGACAAAGCCAAAACTGTTGGGGCAAAGCAAGATGGTTCTGCCCAAGACATAGCAGATGACAAACATTCTTTGCTATACATTAGCTTTTGAAGTTCATTGACATTTTCAATTATTTTTGGCAGCTTTTAAGAAGCAGCTCAATGGTAAAGTCGACATGCCCAGGATGTGTTCTCGTCCGAACATTCTGATGTCAAATTTCAAAACCAGAAAGAAGAGAAATCTAGGCACAACCACTTCCTCTCAGTTGAGTTTTGAGTATTCCCAAGAACAACATGGTAAAATATTTTTAAGCTGTTGGAGCTAAAAGCAACTCGGTACAAGAAGCTTGGCACTATTGTGGTCACCAAGAGGAAGCTCGTTGCCTTGCCTTGTTTGTGTCATGGTCATGAACGATGTTACTGATGAAACTTCTGCTACACTGAACCTCCGGTTCAGCTCCAGCAGTCGAATTTGTCCAGCGCGGTATGCGAAAAGACGTGAACCGAAAGAAATTTGCACTAAAGGATGTTTGTGGGTGGAGGGGGAATATAATATCACACCCCCTCCCTCCACAATTTGAAAAAAAATTGCCTTGCCTTCAAAAAGTGGGAAATGACACAAGCAGCTGTATACTTAACACCACACAACTCTCCATCTCTCCCTCCCTTCCTCTCTCTCTCTCTCTCTCTCTCTCTCTCTCTCACACACACACACCACGCACGCACGCACAGCCACCCACCCACTCATTTTCACGCACGCATGCACGCATAGACACAGAGCAAAAAGCCTTTTCTTTCTCTGGAAAATGCATACTTAATGAGACTCAGGAGCGAGTGAGGCACCATGGCAGAGAGTTTTGGTATTGCAACACCAACGACCATATGCTCTGATTTCTCGACCCCGCCCGTTTCACCGATGGGGACGCCTTTAAGGAAGGTGTTCGAGAGGATTTCGGGCCTTGCCTATCCTTGGAGAAGGGGGACGATGCTGCAGGGCCGCCGTCGGGTTTTCCGTAGAGATGTTCAGCAAGATGACTTTCAGTATGCAAGCGCTCGTTGCCTGTCGTCATACTACAGCGTCTTTGTGGCTCGCTTGGCCATCATGGTCAGTAAAAGTTTACACTACATGGTCTGTTTAATAGTGTGATGAATTAGTGATCATGTTCTTTGACAAAAAAGTGATTGATTTCGATGAAATGAGCGACTGTCTAATATGATATTACTCATTGTCCATGTGATATGTGTTGCCGTTATAGTGAGTCATAGTAAGTAAATGTAGAATTTATAATAAGCATGATCATTCGGTTGGTAAAATCAACGAGGATAACAAGGAGTTCCAGAAAATGTCCATTTCTCAGCTACCTGAACTGTGTAAGTCCTCCTCTGTTGCCTCGATTCTGTTTTTTGTGCCATGACCAAAGTTCTTCCGAAGCACATGGATCGGTCAAAGTTGGCATCGGTATGCCAAATTCATTAATTGGCATGCTGCTTGTTTTGTATCAACTAGCTGATCATGCGAATGAACTTAGGCCATACACGTTGGGAAATGATGGCTGCACTAAGATCTTTGACCATTTGATTTGAATGAACAGAGAATACAATTGATATTATTCTATTATTTACTTCCTGGAACTGAAAAACTGCCCGAGATCTCCAAGTGTTCCACTTTTGCGAGCTTGGAGTTAAGGATTCCAAGGTGAAATTGTAGTTGACAATAGCAATTCCTCTCTTCTCAGTCCATTTCTGAGATTCTTCATGTATCGTTTCTTCTGCCTTGATCAGCAGCGACTTTTAGTCTTGTTAGACAGTCTCATGTTTTGCTTCGAATGTGAACAAAGAGAAAATGCGTGTGTTCAGCTATCAATTTAAAGCGGACTGTCACATTCTCGCAGGTTATGCTGGCAATTTTAATTGGGTTGCTCACAATACTAACATGGCATATCACCAAAACCTATACGACAAAGTCTCTGAACAGCTTAGCATACGGACTGCGTCATGAGCTCTTACAGCGTCCCATATTACGGATGTGGAACATCCTTAATTCCACTGTTGAAATAACAACTGCTCAGGTTAAGCTCTCGGAATATGTGATCCGGCGGTACAGTAAACCTGACACTCAGGCCGAACAAGTCCAGGTTTGTCTTCAAAGACCTTTGGTTGTTATTAGCAACCATCCAACAAACTTGAGGTTTCCTTAGTGATACGATACCTTTGTCATTAACTAGCCATTCTTTGGCAGCTGTATGAGGCAATGAGAGATGTCACATGGGCGCTGTTTGTGAGCCGTAAAGCGCTCAACGCAATAACAATCAATTACCGGAACGGCTTTGTCCAGGCTTTCCATAGAGATCATAGGAGCAGCAACACGTTCTACATATACTCCGACCTGATGAACTATTCAATCAGCACCAGCAGGCCTTCCAACCTCAATATGCTTTCGTCACTCCATGGATGGAACGACCAAACAATCCATGGCAACACATCGGCGACTTGGTACCGTGTATCTCTCGACCCCGTCACAGGCGAGAGGATAGGCAAACCAAGGACAATACTGCCTGATGATCTCATCAACATTGCTGGGCTTTCTCAAGTCCCTGATGGGGTAGCATCTTGGCACGTGGCTGTGAGCAAATACTCAGACTCGCCACTGCTTTCGGCAGCATTGCCCGTGTGGGATCCTTCCAATGAGAGCATAGTGGCGGTCGTGGGTGTGACCACAGCGCTTTATAGCGTCGGCCAGCTAATGAAGGAGCTTGTTGAGTTTCATAGTGGGCACATTTATTTGACATCTCAAGAAGGTTACTTGCTTGCCACTTCTAGCAACACTCCTCTCTTGATCAATTCGACAAAAGGACCGAAGCTTATGATGGCTAACCATTCTCAAGATCAAGTCATACAGTTGGGAGCCGAGTGGCTGCAGAGGACCTATGGAAACAATTTTCCTGCAAATCATGAAGTTCATGTAGAGAATGCTGAACTTGATCGCCAGCACTATTACATCGATTCCTTCTTTCTGAATTTAAAAAGACTCCCGATGGTAAGCCTAAAGATATATGTACGTGCATAATTCACTGTACACTTGACAGAAATAAAGATCAGTGAGACCAAATTGCAGGGAATTTCCAAATATTGCGATTTCCTTTCCCACAAAATCTGTCCAAATGCACACACATCACTCTGAACATTTCACAGAGGAATGAACTGAGCAACAATTTTTGCAGGTGGGAGTGATCATCATACCAAGAAAATATATACTGGGGAAGGTGGATGAGAGAGCCTTCAAAACATTGGTCATACTCATATCTGCTTCGCTATGTACCTTGGTGATTGGATGCCTCTGCATTTTTTTACTGACAAATGGAGTATCAAAGGAAATGAAACTGAGAGCAGAACTGATAAGCCACCTTGATGCAAGGAGGCGAGCCGAGGCATCAAGCAACTACAAAAGTCAATTTCTGGCAAATATGAGGTGAACCTCAATCTTAATCTTCAGAAAGTTTTTATCATCATCAATTTGGGTATCAATGGTGATGTTAAAATGGAGATTATATAAACTTAAGTTAACAGATACTAGGCCGTTCTATTATTTGGATAAAAGCAGGTGCTGTGGAAATGGATTTCTTAGGTTCTATCGAGTGCCAGCAACAATATGATTGATATATAGGACTATTAAGGTCATGATCACATACATAAATCTACCTTCTGATACACATATCTTGTGTTACAGTCACGAATTGCGGACGCCTATGGCTGCAGTAATTGGATTGCTGGACATTCTTGTTTGTGATGATTGCCTAACGAATGAACAATACTCAACAGTCACCCAAATTCGAAAATGCTCAACCGCTCTGCTCAGGCTGCTGAACAATATATTGGATCTTAGCAAGGTCAGATATGATAGAAAAGCTAAATCTTGCCTTTAGTGAGTATCTGCAGCAATACAAAAAAAAAATGTGCACTTATGAGAAAACATGGTAAAGGTTTGTGCAGGAACAACCAAGCGCACACATATGGAGATAATACTATAAGTTGCAGATGAAGCACATACATTGCACTTCTTTACTCTAAATGTCTTCTGTGTGTCATCAGGTGGAGTCTGGAAAACTAGTGCTGGAGGAGGCGGAGTTCAATTTAGCACGAGAACTGGAAGGACTTGTCGATATGTTCTCGGTGCAGTGCATTAATCACAACGTGGAGACTATCTTAGATCTTTCTGGTATGACCTACAAGCATGAACTCTTCTATCCAGCAGCAGTATGCTGAAAAATCCTCATTTAGCAGGCCTCATCAATTATCTTTTCCTTGCAGATGATATGCCAAAGTTAGTTCGAGGGGACTCTGCTAGGGTTGTCCAGATATTTGCGAATCTTATCAGCAATTCGATCAAATTTACTCCATGTGAGTATTACTAATCTCACAAGGCCTGATTGCATGCTGGAGTTTACAACATAAAGCAAACAGAAAGTGGTAATTTATAATCAGAATTTCAGGGCAACAGAATTGAGAATAGTTGAGGACAATACACATGAGTTTGCAAAACAACATAAAGAACATCTAAACTTTCTGTACCAACAGTAATTTACCATCTTCGGTGATTGCCAGCTGGTCATATTATTATACGAGGATGGTGCGGAAACTCAAGGACCATGAGCGACTTTGTAAAGCTTCCTCTTGAGCATAAAATATCCATTTCTTCACTTAAGACAAAGTTGAAGCAACATGGTAGTCACGCAAGAAGGGCATCCAAGAAAGACAACAAAGTGGCCCTCTGGTTCGAAGTTGATGACACTGGCTGTGGTAAGGCCTCTAAAATTCTTCATACCATACTGCATAGAATTAGTTCCTGTTTTTTTTTTTTTTTTTTTTTTTTTTTTTTTTGGTTGGGGGGGGGGAGGGGGCGCTTGGGACATCCATTGAGCATTTTCTCTTGTTGTAGGAATCGACCCAAGCAAATGGGAATCCGTTTTTGAAAGCTTTGAGCAGGCCGATCCATCAACAACTCGATTGTGAGTCCTTCAAATGTCAAGGATAGTAAATTCAATGAGAGTTCTCATGATAGATGCTCAAGTTAGTTTTCGTAGGGCAGATTAATAAAAAAAAAGCTTATATAGGAGAGATACCATCTAAAATATAGATCTTTTCTTACTCTTCTTCTCTGCATATGTTCAGACATGGCGGGACTGGTCTTGGCCTATGCATCGTACGAACCTTGGTGAGTTGATTTCTCGTCAAATCTCTATCACGTGCAGCAAAAAGATGGCAAGGTGTAAAATAGAAAGCTCACATTTACAAGAAAGACCACAAGAAGAAAAAACCAAAGTCGAAAATCAGAACAAAGGACACTTACTCCACAAACTACACCATAACAGATTCAGCTTTTTAAATAAGCTTTTTTTAGAATCTCTCCTTACAAGCATGTGATTACAGGTCAACAAAATGGGTGGAGAAATCAAAGTCATCAAGAAGAATGGCCCGGGAACTCTCATGAGACTTTACTTACTCCTCAATGCGCCTGTTGATGGCACGGAACATAACTGCTCAGTGGATTATGCCGAGCACAACATAAGAGTACGTACTGTTCTTTCCAAGATTCTCTAACTCTCGGGTGCTTCAAACTAAGAATTAAAACGTCAATGACCGTAAAAGTTCCATTATTTCAGTCTTTCCATCTTAAGGTTTGACTTTGACATGGATAAAAGGTGAGAAGACAGATTCATCGCACGCACACAACTTTTGTAATGACAATGGTCCATAATTTGGATGCAGGTGCTACTCGCACAACATGGAAGCACGGGTAGATTTATAATGTCTGGATGGCTGCACAGAAATGGAGTTTCCACTCTGGAAGCATCTGGATGGAATGAATTGACCCAGATTCTTCAGGAACTCTACCAAGGCAGAAATTCAGGTGGTCCATACAGGACTGTCAATACAGAACATGCACATGAACTCCCAAGATCAGAAGTGACAACTTTCGATGATATTCAAAGTGAGATCCTCATCATAGTCGTGGATATAGAGCTACTTGACCTAAACACAGATATATGGAAGGAACAACTCAATTTCCTAGACAAGTACCACGGGAAGGCAAAGTTCGCGTGGATGCTAAACCATGACACCTTCAATGCCATTAAGGTGGAGCTCCGAAGGAAAGGACACATGCTGATGGTCAACAAGCCGCTATACAAGGCCAAGATGATTCAAATTCTGGATGCTGCCATAAAGGAGAGGAACTCTGAACTCCTGAAGAGGGGCTCCAATTCTTCAAAAAGCATGAATAAAGAAGAGGACGTGCACGAGTGTCTAGAAATCGACTCTGAGCACTATGAGGGAGCGAGCTCTGATGAATTGGACACAGTTGAAACATCACGTTCTGGTTGTACCAATACATCTCCTGGTGAACAAGAGCAACAGGAAGGGATCAAAACCCCTCCTGCTCTACAACACAGGACATCGAACTATCACTCATTCAATTCTACTCTGCTGTCTTCCGGCTATAACAATTTAGGGAACGAAGAAGAAGCATGTCCAACTAGTCCCCCTTTGGACCGCCCAGATAATGCCGAAGGCAGGTTCAAGTGCACAAGGAGCGTGTTTTCTTCAAAAGAAAATGAAGATGGAAATTCAGAAGCACACGAACAACTGCTGATCAGCAAGCGTCCTCCAGCCAAAGTTGATTCGTGTTCCAGTAAAGAATTGGAGAAGAAAAGGTCTCTGGAGGGCCTGCGCATACTACTTGCCGAAGACACACCAGTGCTTCAGAGAGTTGCTACGATCATGCTGGAAAAGTTGGGGGCTAAAGTCATTGCTGTCGGAGACGGCTTGCAGGCGGTGAATGCCCTGAACAGCAGTCTAGATATAGATGCAGAAGACTTCAGGACGGCATTGCATTTGCAAAACGCGAACAGGATGCCTCAAGCAGGAACACGAAGTTGGCAACCTTACGACCTGATCCTTATGGACTGTCAAGTAAGAGATGAATGCTCTATGACTCTTTCTTTTGGTCACGAACCATACTGCTTAGTGTGTTATCTCCAAACTTGCAAGCTTTCACTGAAGGAACCAATTCAAGCATGACAAAAATGAATTAGTGATCTGTCTCCAAAACGATAGCAAACTTAATCTCCAGAGATTCTTCCTAGAAAAGGGTACTTTTGTTTATTCATTGTGTCGTCCTGAGACAACACTCTTGAATCTGTTTCATTACCTTTGCCTACACATTCTCTCTTCCTTGCCATGCACTGCCCATTGACCGTCTATTGATACTAGATCTGTTTCCTGCAAAAAACACAGATGCCCCAGATGGACGGGTACGAAGCAACGAAAGCAATCAGAAGATCCGAGGCCGGAAGCAGCCTGCACATTCCGATTGTTGCGCTGACCGCGCATGCCATGTCATCAGATGAAGCCAAGTGCTTGGAGGTGGGAATGGACGCGTACTTGACGAAGCCGATCGACTATAAGCTTATGGTGTCCACAATTCTGTCACTCACCAAGGGAGTGAACTGAAAGAGCCTGCTAAAACTACTTAGAGAGAACCAAAGAAAGCCAGATTCTAAAGCTTACACAGTTTTTGCTTTCGAAATGTGAAAAAATCAGTATGATTAACGAAGTGGGCAAGTATACCAGTGACCCCATCTGCAATCTGTAAAGACATCTGAGTTTCTCTAGCTTATTTCTGAGCATTTTCGGAACATGAATCTCCAGGAACGGTGATCATCTGACTCTGTCAAACTTAAACATATCACAGCAACAGAGCAAAGCACTGGAAACACTGCATCAAGATCCTCAAGACTGCTAAACTGTCATTTGCAAACATATCCTGAAGTAGAAGTCAAAGTAGCTATTGGCAAAAGCAATTAAAAGACCGAATCTTCGTTATCGCGAGCTTCACTCCAAAGAGCTGTCCATCGAGTTTCCACGTTCAGCTTTGATTTTTCACGACAAAAGACGTCCATAGAAACTTTCGAGATCTTGCAGAAATTATTCACTCAATGGGTCATGAACGATAGACCTTTGATGTATCTTACTGAACTTCATCAAAGGCGCGAACCATGCACACGAGCGACACAACGATACGACACATCCCAGTGAAGCTCAGAAACTGGAACATCATGAGTTATGTTACTGTCATAAGAGGAGGATGGGGATTTATTTTTGCTGGCGGAAATAGTAGAAATTGCAATTTCAGTCCTTATACTTCGAGGGAATTTCACTTTTGATCTTAATACTTCGTTCGGTTATAATTATGGTCCTCCTACTGTTTTCCGGCGATAATTTTAAGTCCTTCCGTCAAATTTCCATTCAAAATATATCAAAAACTATCGAGCCGGCACCAAAAACTGACACGTGGAGCCTATGTGTGTAAGCCGCTAAAACAAATTATAATTTTGATCATCATTCTTTTTCAAAGTGTTCAAATCTAGCCACTATGTTTTGGCAACGGTACTCGTCCTTGTACCATTGATTGACAAGATTTTAAGTAAGATTTTTCACATTTTGCAACAGTATTTTTTTCTTTTTTGGGGCCTGGCAACAGTACTAGTTAACGCTAAAAACCGACACGAGATGCCTTTGTGTATGAGCCTCTTAAGCAAACTACAATTTTGACCGTAGCTCTTTTTCAATGTGTTCGGATTTAGCCACTATACTTTGTTTTCGCAGCAGTACTAGTCCTCGTACCATTGAATGACGAGATTTTTAGTAAGATTTTTCAAATTTTGCAACAGTGCTAGTTAATGATGATTGTTTTATTAGTAATTAATGAAGAAAACTCTTTTAATATGGTAATATTATTCAAGAGTCGAGATTAAATCATAAATTTTCATAAATATTATACAATATTTCACCATTAGACATTGATATGATTAAAATATGTAAAAGTTATCTACGTCACGGATATGTCGATTTAAATTTGAACTAAAATTGAGGATGTCATTGTTGAATGTGATGGAATTTATCTAACGGGACTTTCACCAAATTGGACACATTTGTTAACATAGGAATCACCAATCAATAATTGGTATTGATTTGACATTTTCATAAGATTTTGAATGAAATTAAGTAGTTCGGTGAAAAATAACATTGTGACTAGTTACTAAAATTAAGCATGGCAAATAAAAGTGCAATTAATTCGCAAGCATGCATTCATAGGTGCCACACGTCAATGCTCGATGCTGATCGACAATTTCGGTTGAATTCTGAACAAAAATTTTCAAGAGAATAACTTATCGGATACGCTTGATAGCCTTTCTATTTTCAAATAAAATTTCTATTCTCAAGAATAAATAAGTAGATTTTTTATTTCTTATTTCCATTCCAAATCGATTCCCTGCTTTTTAATTTTTGGAAATAAAAAAATTAATTGACATTATGAAAAGAATTTTTAATTTTTTTAAGAGAAAGAACGGAAAAATAGAAAAACACGATACTTACCAAACAGGCCTATATTTTTTAAGCAAAAACCACATGAGGTTAAAATTGTAATTAAATAAAGTATGAGGACCAAAAGTGAAAATTTCCAAAACTGCAGGGACCAAAAATGCATAAACAAGAAAAAAGTGCCTGCTGCATATTTCTTGATGCCTAAGCCTAGTCACTCTGTACAAAAGAGGAGAGAGCTCGACGCAGAAGAAAGTCGCAGACGACGAGCACTCCTAGAGAGAGAGAGAGAGAGAGATCGAAGCTCGGAAGGGTAAGACGCTCGAAGCGCGCGAAGGATCGGAAGGCCGCCATGGCGAGGTACGACAGGGCCATCACCGTGTTCTCCCCCGACGGCCACCTCTTCCAGGTGGAGTACGCCCTCGAGGCCGTCCGCAAGGGCAACGCCGCCGTCGGCGTCCGCGGCACCGACACCATCGTCCTCGGCGTCGAGAAGAAGTCCACCGCCAAGCTCCAGGACTCGAGGTGGGTCCCTCGGCCGCGCCTCCGCGCCTGCGATTGGCTGTTTTGATTTCGGATTGATCTGGTTTTTTTTGGGGAAATGCGAGTAGCTAGGGTTCGTTCGGTTTGTGTCGATCCCCCGATGGCGTCGATGTGGACCGTGGATTGATTGAGTTGGTGAGTCGATTGGGGGTTTTAGGTCTGGGGAAAGCAGGAATTGTCAGGTTCTTTTTTCTTTCTTTTTTTTAGCTGGGATCAGATCGTTTGTGGAAATCATGCCCTGCGAATTCTCCGATTACAACATGATTGAACATGAGATGTTATCTTAGAAAGAGAGTCGCTTTCTTCGGTTTCGGAGTGGGAAAGTTTGGCAGAGGAGGAATGGAGTAAGAAGGAAATGGAATGTTCAGGTTTCAACTAGAAAGTACTGAATTTGCTTTCGAGATTTTGGAGTTGGAGCTTTACTTGGACTGGTGGAACTTTGTGCTATCTTGGGGCTTAAGTGCTGTCTGAAATCTAACTAAACTATGGAAGCTCAAAGTTGTGGTAAAGTGAGTTTAGCAATGATATCATGTATTTTTTAAGATCATGACCTAAAAGACTATCCAACAATTGTCGCTCTCTTTTAGTTGCCTGCAACTGATTTTTTTTGTTTGAACACATGTCAAGACTTTGAGGCTAAAATGTCCAGTTCAAATTGAGAGGATTCACATGCTTAGTAATTGGTGGTTAAATATTGGAGGATGTTTATTCATCAAGCTTATAGGTATGGTCGTTAGTTAGGTGACGCATCATCATTGGCGAATCCTTTCAATGTTGACACACTGATATGATTTAATTTACTAAGGAAGCTTATGCTAGGTTGATTTATGCTGTTCACTGTGACTTGTTGGTATCTCATTGACCTAATGGTATTATGTAACCATATGGACTGGGGGTGCACATTAAATTAGGCGACATGAGCCTTTTGCCTGCAAGTGGTAAAAATTCTATTAAGATGACCAAGTGTACGTGTGTAAATAGATGTTTCCACCAAAATCTAAGTGGTATTTTGAAACTTGAATCTTGGTGACACCTAAGCATGTAAATCTTCTTTACAACTGAAAATTGTTATCAACACTTTCATATTGCTCTTTCTCTTTCTTTTGTTGGTTGAACTACGCTCTTTGACATATATGCTTCCTCTGTGTACAGATCGGTGAGGAAGATTGTTAGTCTGGATCAGCACATTGCATTGGCCTGTGCTGGCCTTAAAGCAGATGCTCGTGTATTAATAAACAGGGCACGAATTGAATGCCAGAGTCACAGACTTACAGTTGAAGATCCAGTGACCGTTGAGTATATTACGCGTTACATTGCTGGTCTTCAGCAGAAGTATACACAGAGCGGCGGTGTGAGACCATTTGGTCTTTCAACTCTGATTATTGGTTTTGATCCCTACACTGGCGCACCGTCACTGTATCAGACAGATCCATCCGGGACATTTTCAGCCTGGAAAGCTAATGCCACTGGTCGAAATTCCAATTCCATAAGGGAATTCCTAGAGAAAAACTACAAAGATACTTCAGGACAGGAAACTGTGAAACTTGCTATACGTGCATTACTTGAGGTAAGTTTCTCTGCGTTATTTCAGAGATGTGTTGACCTGTAGACTGTCTTGTTGATTCATTAGTGTATTCATTTGGATATTAGAGTATTTTAAAAAATTGGGTATTTGGCTGGTGATAGTTGCCTTTTGTCTTTATAGCCCTTTTGCTCTTGGACATGAGTTTTACGTCCCCTAACTTGAACCCACCTATTTTCCAACTCATGCATACATCCGAATGGATTTAATCCCCTTATCTGTGTCGCTCTTTATCTCTCTGTCAGCCTCAGGCATCTTCCTTGGAGAGTGTTTGCTTAGCTTTCTACTTCCGTGGCAGTTTTTCCATTTGCCTTTTACTTTTCAGCTAGTTTATATCGATGCGACATTTATGAAGAAATGTCGTCTTAGCAATCCAGCTGACTGTGGCTTATCAGGTTTTGGATGAATAGATGTTTTATATACATCAACTACGACTTACATAGACAATGCCTAATCATGATTGTTTTGTCTAACAATGCTTCTTAGAGATAATCCAAACCAATAGATAAGTTTTGTGAAAGCTACCTATAGTTGCATGATCAAATAGTTACTTACTAAAAGTCCCGAATTTATTTTCAGGTTGTTGAGAGTGGGGGAAAGAACATAGAGATTGCTGTGATGACAAGAGAGCATGGCCTGCGACAGCTCGAAGAGGCTGAAATTGATGCCATTGTCGCTGAAATTGAGGCTGAGAAAGCAGCTGCAGAGGCTGCGAAGAAGGCCCCTCTTAAGGAGACTTGATTGCCTGCCGTTTCTTCCTGGCCCGTGACATTCTCATAGTTTTTTCCTCTCTTTACTCATCTTCTGTCGCTAGATGCAAACTGAGGATGATGCTTTCGCAGCCTTTTAAGGTCCCGAACATATCTGCTTCTGATTTATAGTTGTGTTAAGGACTCGTGTTCACGTGTGGGGAAGAAGCTGGCTTTCGCTGCTCCCTGCATTGTAGTTGTTGTTATCCGCATGACGCCGTGAAATTCTATTGGAGAAACAGCATTTTACGTTCCCGGTCAAGGTTTGATTGGGCTAATCGATGACTTTTGCTTCTTTCGGAACGCGTTGCGACGAGGATGCCTTCAAGTTCACTTAGAGTTCTGCCAAATATTTCCCAGAGGAAAACCATTGTCGAATTAAATTTTAATTGAAATCAGTTACGGAAGCAATTAACACGCAGTATCTCTATAACCTGAGCATTTAGACGTGTCTGATGAGATGCACATGGTGACACGTTATCGGTGGATTTTGCCCTTAAGTAGTTCGCGTGCAAAGGTGCTGTTTGGCCATGCGATTACATATTTTTGTGCACACTTTTACTGTGAGATACATTAGATCAATTTTTTTCTTTTTTTTTGGTCTAAACTTTAGATCAATAGGGCCATGAATGGGGAATATATGATGTGGACCAATGGCCCTCACTCTCTCTCCGTATGGTACAATTTCCAAAAGAAGGGACTCGTACAAAAGTAAAACACTTTAAAAGGGAAGGACGATGGAAAATTAAAAAATGATGTTTGGCCCATGCAGGTCTCGAACCTGCGACCTTCGCGTTATTAGCACGACGCTCTAACCAGCTGAGCTAATAGGCCTTGATGTTCATCGGGGCTAGTCAAATATATAAAATTCAGATCGATTCTTCGATCAACTTACCGTACATTAGCCCGCACGCCTTTTTTTTTTTTTTGTGCGTTGATAACTTAGTACGTGCCTGCCTTCAACTATAGCGGTATGAAGCTCGAAAAAGAGCAGAGTACAATATATATGCTGAATGCGCGGGCCTCGTCACAGGAGGCTGCACAGTGATTTTGGCAAAAGGCATTACCAACGATGCACCCGAGACCACGTCGAGAGAGAGGAGGGGCTATCATTGCTCCTTTCGTATGGTTAATAAGACAGCCCCCGGACCGTTCATTTACAGCTAATCTTGTCTTTCCCATGTGTTGATTTTCCACATGAAGAATCGACACAATAGTCTGAACATGGGCAACGCATCAGCATCTTTTTCACCTAAGGTTGACCAGGAGACAGTACATATGATGTAATTATCAGTTGCAAACTGAACATGCACATTTCACATCTTGCTAGTAAACTGCAGTAAGCAGACTTCGCCAGTATTATGCAGCTGTATCAAGTTTAACAGATGGCTCCAGAAAGGATTTTAGTTCGCTCATAACTTGTCAAGATCGAGAAAGAGCTACGATTTGAATTTCCCTCTTCGTTTTGCTCCGCATACAATCTAAATTTCCTTGAAGAAGTAAAGGACGAAATACACAAAGGAAAACTCCAAAATTTTACTCAACCTAATGCTATACAAGGAACTCTGTTTGGCAAGGCAACATAGCTCAGTTGGTAGAGCTCTGCTCTTCCAATTGGGTCGTTGTGATTCCGGGTTGGATGTCTAATGCAAGCAGGAATACACATACAGACCCATAATGAGGATACTGTACATACTAGGGGAAGCAAACCGCGGAGCTCTTGCACATTATCATGAACAGACTAAACTCCAACTCACCACTCCTCAATTTCATCATCAGATGTCTTCACTTCTCGGTCATCTAAACTGATCCCATCTTCAATCTCAGTGCTCAGCATCATCACTTCATGAGCTTGGAGTCTATGCTGAAGCCATTTACACGCAGGCATGTACTCAGTAGCTATTACTGACGTATCAATTGAGCTAACTTCATTATAAACCATGAATCTCTGTCTTAACATCTCATCCTGCAGCCAAACCATGACAAGATTTCAAAGGTGTAAATTTTACATGGCCAGAAAAATAATGGTTAAAAATTCATCCAACATACTTTCTATGCCAACCACAGAGGGTGACATCAGTGGATATTGTAGAGTAATATAAGTGGCTCCAATCCTTATGAGTATAACAGTTACGGGCTGTTTGGAAAACAACAATAATAAAGCATCGCATGCTTTCAAGGTCCAGGGTTTTTATTTTCTTAATTAAAGCATTTAAGAGTTCAGTTATTACACCATGCGAACGGTGAGGATATAATTGCGACTTATTTAAGGGAATCCAAATGACAAAAGCAGAAAGATCATGTTTGCAAAGTCTAACAACTAGAGGACAAATATCTGCTGTCGCAGCTGGATGAAGGCAGCATGAGTAGACCCAGCAAACTCAGGATTGTTCTCTTGATGATTTAAAATCGAATGCTACATTTCAATAAGATTTAGAAGGGGCACAATACAAGCTGCAAGCATGCCGAATTAGTGTGCCAAAGGAGTTAAAATCTGTGAAGATAACGAGCTTAGTAAATTTAACATTTACTTGAAGGGCGCGCATTTGCTTGAAGGTCATTCTTCTACTGACTTTGCAATTTTCAATTTCAGAAATCCTCAAAAAAATTAAATAAATAAACAGCAATCATGATGAGTAGAGAGTTCCTTGATAAAACGAATGGAAGATGCAAAGGGTTAACGCCAAGCATACCTTATTGTGCAAAGAGAATTTCTCACTCTGCCAGAGTTTCGGCTTACGAATGGAATGCCACCTGCGCCTCATAAAGGATTGGCAGGTAGTTCATATAAACATTTGAAATTACTCAAAAAAGAAAAAAAGAAAAAGGAAAAAAGAAAGACAACCGTAAATAGCATGCTCAATATGTATAAAGGGAAACCTGGGAGGCAATGGATGAGAGTTTCCAAAAAGCACCCCTCGAACAGCAATTGAAGCAGCAGCTGACTGTACAACACCCTCTGCCTCATAATTTCTAGCTACTGCTCCGTGAAAACTGTGCAAGAGCACATCAGCATCACCCAAATAAGAAAGCACAGCAGAGGCATCATCGACAGCCTCCTCATTAAGAAAGTCTAGAACTGCAATAGGAATTATAGAAAGAGTCCATCAGCAGTAGAATGGTCATTGCTAGCAATCTTATCTCTTTGTTTTTCAAGAAAGCACAGAGCACAGCTATGTTGGAAGGGGAGAAGTACCATTTTCATGCAGAAAATCAGCAATTGGTCTTGCTTGCCCATGTGCCTGAGAAAGGACCTTCTCTGGAGCATCCATCTTTAAGGGTAATCTCATAAATTTCTCTTGCATGGGGTGCAGATCTTTCCCTACAAAACAACAAAAAGCTGGCACACAGGTAATCACACAGAAACATGCCGTGTAGTAACCTTAACCTTGCTTACACCCTACTAAGTCACATGCAGACAGCACAAGCACATGCCAAGATGGCTCCCATCAATATATCATGATAAGAAGATTGTAAGTGCAGTGACTGGAGAAGACAGTGCCATCATGGGGCCAAAGCTAGATACATCCAAACAAAATCACAATAAATCTCAAGCCTTCATCAAAACTTACCTGATGGAGAAACACTCTCTCTTTTGTTATGGAGAAACTTTCCCAGGGCATGGAAGAGAGAGATTGTCTCATCTCTGCCAAAATGAAGATCGTATACCGTAGTTGGACTTGACGAAGAAAAGGATGGCCAGTCCACCTTAAGACAAAAAAATTGTAAGGATGTGATTGCATGTCGGATGTCGCCTCCACTTGCCTTCGCTATTAAATCAATCTGTTCAGAAGTCACATTGCGCTTCTCCTGTCTACATATTTTGGAAAGTATCCTCTTAATGGCATTACTGGTGATAGGATTAAATGCAATCTGAGAATTTCAAGGAGATAGGCTACACGTCAGGCACACGAGTAAAATATGTATATCAAGGATAACTGTAGAACTAGTTCAAGAAGCTGACTTTACGAGCTCCAGCACTTTCAAGGGACAAATGGAGTTCCTCTAAGAATCGTGCTTCCCTGTCAGCTGAATCCACTCGACCATAATCAGTTATTAGAATAGCTGTTGGTATATGAGTAGATTGCACAAGAAGATGTAGACAGTTCTGCAGTCTTCTACGTGCAACATTCCCATGCGTCATGGGTAGATCATCAATGAGGAGTATTGCTGATGATTTTGACTCTCCAGCAGATGATTGAGAAATCAGTCCATACTTTCTTGTTCTCTCAACAAAAGCTTCAAACTCATCCAACTTAGATACATACTGCCCTGACAGTAGATCAAAGTAACTCATCAATACATAAGGAAATTTTACAATCTTAATTGCCAGTTTGACAACAGTGTACACATACTTTTACCCTTACGCCGGAGCAAAATTGCTGCCTGTTCAGAAGTATTTATGAGCAGAGACAGTCCAGGCAAAAAAGAGGGAGTGACATGTGTTCACTGACAGAACTTAACCATAAGAGATTCAATAAACCAATTGATGTTTATATACCTGCGTTACTGTTATGGACATATTCCTTCCAGACTGTTGGAGTAGGCGTGTTCCACTCACACAATGTGGCTCCTAGGTGAGATGCAACAACATAAATAGTAGCCTGCGCAACAGATCTCTTATTTCAACATCGCAATGCTTGAACTTATAGGTGCCAGCACTAAGTGCAGAAGTCATGAGACAATAGTTCATTCAGGTGACAAATAAAAGAGCATTTTTTCCTTTATCAGATACCAGAAGGTTAGAAGAATCAAATGAAAAACAAAATGCAGGCAGGGGCAGACAAAAAGTATCATTATCCACTAAGCCAAATGTTTGGCTGCACACCCCAAAATACACTTTTCCTCAGATTCAGGGGAATAAAGGAAATTCCAAGATAGTGCATTTATTCAGCAGACGGCCGCAGATCAGTTTAAAAACTCAAAATTAATACACCACACTCTGAACAACAAACTCAGATTTAGAATAAGTTAGTGTCAAGTCCATGTCAATCATATAAAAGATTTTCTACACTTCCTGTCCACACTATCAGGTAGAGATCCAATCATAGGGAGATAATAAGGGTTGTTCATTTAGTTAAGTTCAAGTAAAAAGTACATTTTGGCTTTCTCGCTAGAATTTAGAAAAAAATTCCAAGTTTCAAAAGATTGTAAAAAAAATACATGTGAATCTATGTGTCAATATTTGCATGTCATGAAAGTTTTGGGTGCTTAGTGCCAAAAAAGAGTCAACATGCATCCGCCCCCAGATTAAGATTAAGCAAAAGTAAAAGTCTATACAAACAGACCTTAAAGCTAGGCATGATGAAATAGTCAAAGCAGTTTCTACATAACCTGCCTGAGAGATTAAATAGAGAATACTTTTCATGGGCACATCCAGTTTCGGAAAGCAAAACATTTTCAAGGTTTGGACCAACTTCACATTAGATTAGAAATAAACCACAAACAAACCAGTCAAACCAACAATGTTTGTGGTCTAAACTAGTGTCTCCAAGTCCAACTTCATAACTATGCCGCTTCAGACACAAGAATGCTGAACTGAAAATGCATCAGATATAATTACAAGAAGTATGCCTGAACTGGAGAAACGACTAAAGCTCACATCTTCATTAAGATGTTTGTTTAATATAAGAGAAAGGAAGACATACAGATTTTCCTACACCAGCTGGCCCAGTAATAACAAGAACATGATCACCAAGGTTATCCTGCAATTTAAGAATGTAGAGCATTAATTTTCACAGGGAAGGGAAAGGTAAACTAATTTTCCACAGGTCGTCCTTTTAGTGATTATTCTATTATGCAGAAAGGAACTACATTTTCGTTGACAAAACATCCCTATTTCTTGGAGACTTAAATCTGTCTTTGGAATGGATACCATTATGTAATATTTCATGGAAGACACCAGAACCACATGGACCATAACAATCATTACAATCACAACCACCATCACCACTATCGTCGTCGTCATTTAAGAAAGCTTCCGATTTATGTGCGCATGAATTTTGTACCCACGCTGATAGTCAAACATTTGCTGATAATAAGCACAAGGTGAAAAGTCGAAACAGCTTATATTGAATTATACACACTCTTATGACCATCCACCACTTAGTTCAACAGCAGCAGAATCACCCATCAATCCTAAACACACCCACATGCAAAGACAGCACCAGATCACAACAGTTCATAAACCTTTGTCAATAGTATTGCTAAGAAGACTCGTCCTGAACAAGTTTCCAACTAAGTGTGTCCTTTTAGAGGGTGAACACCTCATATTGGTAGCCCTCATAAATAACGGAAGTACCTTTGAAGTAATCAATCGTTCCTCAAACCATGATTTCACTTCTTCAACCTACAATCAAAGAATAATCAATATCATGACCTTCAGTCTCATACACAAAAATTGAGGAAGCTGGATCAACCTTTTTCTTGTGTACTGCAAGCTCTTCAAAAGTACATGGTTTATACTTATCAACCCATGACTCCTTGGCAGTGCTCCTACCAAAACCTGCTCCACATACCATTCTGAACAACTAAGGGCTACCGGAGAAAGGAAACAATAGAAACACACCAACAAACAAAAGCAGATTTGTGAAACAAAATACATTCTGAAGCTCAAACTTAGAGAATAAAAGGACCAATATAATCTAAACACCTCAATGATAATATAAAGCGCAATTAAAGACTGTAGAGCTTTTGTTTAGTGAATAACCCTTGATGACAGCATTAAATCATCTCTATTTGTGAGGTCATAATCCTTTCTCAATGTTTTAAAAAACTTCCTTCTAAGACAGCACCTTCACCCCTCGAGGCTCACCCTGTATCAAGTCTTGTTCGAAAGACCAGCTGAGGATGTGACAACTGGCATACAAAGTTGCATTTGCTTTGTATCACATTTCACTTGGGCAGTTAATAACCCATTCCAGTTGCTGAACACTGAGAGCCTTCCACTATCACTAGATATCACCGAAATAAAATATGCAAGCGACGAAATAATGCTTTCCAAGCAACAACATAGTGCATACTAAAACTAGGGCAAGATCAATATTTTTCGAAAAGAAAAAAGGCAAGGGCATACCCGTTGTTACCTTGGCACCAGTGAATACTTCATTGAAGTCTTCCTCTAAAAACTGAAACTGCAATAGGTTAAACCCAAAATTTCAGAAAGTCCAGTAGCAGGCTCAATTTCAAAATTTTCTTTTATTTCCCCTCATGAACTAAATGAACTACTTCAATTGCCGCCATTCCTCAAGCAGACTAAAAGTGCCATTTTCACTCCATTTTTATCGGCAGTTCTCCAGGCAGCTTAAGTCTCACTAGCCACCACTGACCAGTGACCATAAATCCCCAAACTAATACGAAGCACTCACACTTAGTTGAAATGCAACAAATAGAAAGGACGTCAGAGCATTCTCCTAATTGGAGAAAACGGACGACCACCGAGAAACAGAACGACATCGGAGCAACTATACCTCGTCTACGATGGAGGCCCGCCTGCGCGACGACGATCGGGATCGGGAGCCCGAAACCCGAGGCTTCTTCGCTCTCCTCGGCTCCGACCGAGCAAGGTGCGGCTTCGTCGCCGGCTTCGAAAGTCTCCGATTCGAGCTCAGCACACCTTCCCCTTCGCCTTCATCGCCTCCGTCGTCCGACGACAAAACGACGACCGCATCCCTCTTCCCCATCGCGAAGCGCCAAGGTCCGACGATCGCCGCCGAACGGCCCTAGCTCACGGCATCGCCGGCGGTCGGCGAGGCTCTCGGATGGGAACAGAGCGAATGGCGATTGCGGAGAATGAAAATGGCGGGATTTGGATAGAGAGAGAGAGAGAGAGAGAGAGAGAGGCGCGGGTTTTCGCGAGGCGTGGGTGACAAGCCGTGGGCGGAGGGTTTTGTTCGGGTGTGCGGCGGGAGTACCGTTGAACGCGTGAAACCCGAATGAAACGACACCGTGGCGTAGACAATTATGCCTTCATGACATTGTAATCAAGTTGACATGAATTGACGTATATGATTATGGAAATTCGATTCAGATCACTCCCTCTAGAATTGATTTCGGCTTTCTCTTTTAGATCCGAAATCGAGAGCAATGATGACATGTATGGCTTTCGTCTAGAATTGATTTCGTATGATCTCAACGTAGAGCACACATGAGAGTTATTATATGCGGTCCGAAGATTGAAATACAAGTGGCGGACTGCTCGATTCGTGCTTAATTGATAGATTTTTTCTTCTTTTTTTTAATCAGTGATGATCTGGTTCGGTGCAAAAAAATGCATTATTTTTGTCTACAGCAAAACCCACTTGATCGAAAGTCTTATTCACAATTACAATAAACAGAAGTTTGTAAAAAGCAGTAAGATTTCACAAAAGAAATGCCAAAGATGCTTGATAAAGTGACTACACCAAGAAAATTTATAATACTTAATCATTCGACAATCGAAATATTTCTTTATAAGGTGCTTCGAGGCACTAATTTAAGGATACCCAAATCAATATTTTTGAATTTTATAAAAAGATTCCTCAAAAATTGAGATTCCACATGATCTGAAATTGTCAAAATTCGAGATGCCCGACATTATAATCGAATATGAAAAATACATTCGCAAACCAGGAACGGGATAAAATCTCAATGCGGGGGGGGGGGGCGCGGGCGTTGGAAAATCAAAAGGCTTGCTCGAACTCTTCCTCCCAAAGTCCGTCTACTGCAACTAGCTCGTTCCTAAAGGTCCCGCGTCCCTGTCCTGTTCTCACGAATCTCTA
The DNA here is from genome assembly GCA_016097605.1 of Eucalyptus guilfoylei. Lineage (NCBI taxonomy): Eukaryota > Viridiplantae > Streptophyta > Magnoliopsida > Myrtales > Myrtaceae > Eucalyptus > Eucalyptus guilfoylei. The sequence goes on along the minus strand of CM027868.1, from coordinate 28,816,953 downwards.
CCTTCTCCGGCTTTGCTCGGCGCACTCTTCCCGTCGCCGCAACGCACCTGGACGGCCAGCATCTTCGGCACGCCGGGGCACAGACTGCCCGCCTTGTCGAAGTTCTTTCGCTCCACCTTCACGGAACACTTGCTTCTTCCCAGGCAGCGCTGCTCGAGCACACGCAAAATGCGGACGAGTGTTAAGTGCACGAGCAGTTTCTTAGCTCGAAAGTTGAACAGATGTTGACAGACTAAATGGCAGACTAGGAAGAGAAGCAAGTAGACTTAAAGAATGGGTGCATGCGCTTGTATGTTCGTGCGGGTGTGTGTAAGAGAGAGGTAAGAAACCTGCTCAACAACTTTCTGGCTCTTAGCTGCTGAACAGTTGCCGACGCCGTAACTTCCACAAGTGCCAAACGGGTTGCCGTAGCTCGCGAACTCAACCTCGACAATCTTCTTGCCCTCGGGGCACTGCAAATGAGCCCTCGGCTTCATGTCATCCGCAACAGTTCGAATCAGACCGCTGTTTGTTTTCCATGATTTCACGGTCGCCGGATCGTGCTCATGGATGAAGCTACAGATGACATCTCGGTTCACTGTCAAGATCTTGACACCTTCAGGATTTCCTCCGATTTCCTCCAACAGAATGAGAAGGTTGTCTGTCGGCTTCAGGAACGCTCTCGGAACATGGTATCTGCAAAAAGAAGTCATCCATTTTCTGTTTTTCTGTTTTTTTATTGCAAATTGTGAAATACTTACACATCCTGGGATGGCCTTCCTAGAGGACTCAGGTAAGACGACCAGTATCTGCCAATGCTCTTGCCATTGACCCAGGCCATGCCCTTCGACATCGTTCCGAGTTGCATCACCACAGGATCGTTTCCTTCAGGAGCATCGAAATAAGCCTAGGAATCGGCTAAAATCTATCAGAACATTTTCGCATGAATCTTCTTCTTCTTCATTTGGCAATGAATGGGAAATTCTGTCTCTGATGTACCTTGTACCAGGTGAGAGATTGTCCGTGTCCTTTAGCTTTCGTCCACTGTACCCCGTGAGTGCCCCCTCGTGTGTAGACATGGAGTTTTTCACCGTCCAAGCCTACCTGCAGCATCAGGACTGAGCCTGAGTTTGTCTGTGCCCCAAGACTTTCGTGCGAAAAAATAGCGATGATTTGATTACCTTATGCGCCCATCCATTGAGCGACAGATCGAGGGTCCCGGTGTTGAGGCCTTTGAGTGTCACTTCGTGGACTCCAGCAAATCGGTGCTCCAAGTAGGCTCCGCTATCCTGAAGCATAATAAAGATTGGGAAGTGACAACACGTCTTTCACGTCACGTTTGCAATGTAAAGGAGAAAAAGACACCAAGACAGTAGAAGGATTCTACCGCGTCATTACCGGAAAACCAACTGTCGCGCCCAGCAGAGATATGTTATTGAGTCCAGGCTTTAGTTCGATTGGTTTCTGTAAGACAAAGCTCTTCTCTATGTTGCTTCCATGACCGGACCCTGTGAAGCAGGGGAAATGTACTCGTGAGAAATTAAGTATTAATGAGTATTTGTCACATCCTCCTTCTCCAGGACTGTACCAGATGCCCAGAGAATGTCTGGACAAGTAGCCCTTTTGCCAAAAATCCGTCGAAACAACAAGACTAAGGATAAAATGCAGTACCTATATACTCTCCGTTGACAAAGGCATGCATCAAGTGGCCAAGATTTGCCACCTGAAGGACTGGAATGATGTCCTTTCTAAAGGGTAAGTCGGTGGGATACAATTTAATGCTGTCAAACAACAAGTAAGGACATATTGAAGTTCTACTAAGTAGTAAGGTAACTTGGGATGCATTTTAGCTTCCCAGGTTTTACTTCTTGGAGGAATGCTTAGTTGCTTACCTGGTAGCATACCACAGATAATCTGTCGTGTCTTTTGTCGTGCTCATCAATTCTAGAGGACTCTTTGACTTAATAGGAGCATCGCTGATCGTTGGAATATTGTCCCGCCACATTTCCCACCGTAGATTCTTGTTAGCTATCTCTGATTGATGATATTTTCTCGAACTGTGCTGCGAGACAACCTGATAATACATAGACGTATTACAACTTGCATAGACCTCACTAAAATTCACTCGAGTGAAAGAAACAAGAGCTGATCTCCAGTGGTACCATTCCCGTGTTATAGACCACAGTCTTGCAATCGGCGAGGATGCTGATAGATCGCTGAGGTAGGTAATACTCAATGCCCTTGAACATCACTTGTCTAGGAAGCCGAGTATTATTGTTGGATAGAAAGGCGGCACAGATGCTAGTACCTGGTTTCTCATAGACTTGGGCCTGCAATGTAAAATTTGCTCAGCTTTGTCACATCTCTGTTCGAGGGTAAGCTGAATCTACTGAATATATCAGGTTTCAGGTTTGGCCCGCACTTTCGTTTCCTATTTTTATACCTCGAGTCCTTCTCCCAAATTTTGGACCGTGGGAGTCCCCCAAAGCAGGGCTTTCTTACACAACCTCAAAGCCGAATGCAAGTCTCTTAAGTGACCCCATTTCGGTTCCCTCAACAGACCTACATATAGTAAATCACTGCTTCAGTACAAGCTTATTCAATGATTCAACCTAGCCATATCCTAAAGAAAATAAATCGCCATAGCTGGTAAGCTTTGTGAATTTTCTCAATGACTATTCATTGGAAAGACCGAATTTTTTTAGGCGGAACCGTTTAGTCCAGAAAATAGGAACGGCATAATGGTAAGTTCAGTTCTTATGGACAAACAGAGGTTCAATCGAACAAAGAACCAGGGAGACTTACCGTATTCATCAATGGGAGCTTCATCGTAATACCGAGTAGTTACAAAAGAGGATGGTGTTCTGCCGAAATTTGTTCCACCGTAGTACTGCCAGGCACAACGATACAAGTAGTCCGCTATACCAAAAGGGTTTTAAACCATATCGACCTACTACAGTTCATGTTAATTCTGTGGAGATGGGCTTAACATACCATGTAATAGTTCGCCAGAGTGCCGTTTTTGGAGAAGAAACGAGCGACAGAGTATGCGAGATCTTCTGCAGATCTTTGGGATGGAGGGTCACCAAACACTCTGTATCTGTTATTTGGCCATTGCCTTGGTTAATGCATATGTAGAGCAAGTCTGAACGGATCTTACTTAGTCGTTACAGAAAGAGTAGCATCTACGATACAACGATTTTGATCTGCTAAGGCCGTGGAACATATATAGAGGAGAAAAATCTGATGTTTTGGAAATACTTACTGAGCAGTCCAGTTCTCGGTCCACAGCCTAGGTTTATTGGGACTGTTTGGACCGGTGAAGGTATCCCCACAGTTTCTGCCGTTGCATGCGTTGATCTGCACTTTATGTTTGTTTCTCGGCATGTTACAAAATGCTTAGGCATTCACCGTGAACAGATGACATATCAGGAACGAAAAAAAATATCTTACCACAGGATCAGGAGCGTCCTTCTGCATGCACATAACCCACGGAACTCCTGTTTTGAGCCCCACGGCCATCTTTCCTGCCCACTGGATGTATCGAGTTCCTAGCGTTTTGTAAGCCAGCTGAATGTTGGTGTACTCGTTCTCGATCTGCACTCATCAACAAGGAAAATTGAATTTTCTTGATCTAGCAAAAGATCTTCTGGATTTCTTTTAAGTGCGACGCTCAACCTGAGATAAGATAATGGGGCCGCCTTGAGAAGCAAACAACTTCTCGTCCTTCATCTTCTTTATGATTACTTTGGTGAACTTTTTCATGTGGTACTGCAAATCGGAAGAAACCCCGAAACTTGTTAGGCATGCCCACTCCATCCAAGAGAACTATGAAGAGCATAATTTACCTTGAATGGTTCATTGTCGGTCCGAAACGTGATGTTCGGTACCTCTCTCAACCAATACGGGAAGCCTCTGCACAGAACACGATCACAAGACATGATAGCTGAAAGTCATAAGAGGAAAGAAAGTGCAGAGAAATCAGATCATACCCGAAATTCCATTCAGCTTCTATGAACGGACCGACCCTTAGCGTTGCATACATTCCTAGCTTGCCGATCATTTTGATGAATTTGACCAAATCATAGCTTCCATTGAAATTGTACTGCAGGATAAGCTCAAACTGCGTAAACATCTCAAATCCTAGAAACAGCTCACAAAATAGGCACACCAGCGAAGCTGAAGTGCTACCTGACCCTGCACTGGTTCATGAATGTTCCAAAAGACGTAAGTCTGAATCACATTGAGACCGCCCTTTTTCGCCTTCTGCAGAATGTCTCCCCACATCTAGTCCCAAAAACAAGAACAGCATCTGTCGGTTCCGAATTCCAAGTGAAATGACCTCAAATGAATATAAATAGAAACATTAGATTTACCTCGGGGGTACTACGCGGGTAATGGATGGAACCTGAGAAGAGAAGCTCTCTGCTTCCATTGATGATCAAAGACCTCGCATCATAAGTCACTCCTGGAGCTTCGTCGGCCACTGCAGAGAGCACCGAAATGGAAGCCAGAAGCGCCGCGAGAAACACCTGGCCTAATTTCAACATCTTCTGCTCTTGCGTTATATTGCCAAAACTACCAATCTTGCTTAAAAATGTCTGTGGCTTCCTTTTCCTGGAACGCGTTTTTGCTAATGGGAAAGATCAGGACTTCCTTGCAGAACCAGATGAAGATGCGCCGACATGGATCGACCCAGAAAACCGTCTTACGAGAAGATTATTCTCCTCAGACTATGAGGATGCTGAAGCGTAGGAGATCCGATGACGAAGAAGAAGAGGAAGAAGAAGAAGACAGTTTAGAGAAGAAGGTGGTGGGGTGTGAGGCAAGGGTCACTTCACGTCATGTTCAAGTGAATGGTCTTGAGTTTCCGTTTATGTCGTTTCTTCTTTGATTCTCTTCCTCTTTCAAGCTAGTGTTCTCTCTCCTCTCGCTCGCTAAATTTGGGAGATGATGACCGAGTCGAGAAGCGATCCGAATTTCTGGTTGGTGGCTGATGAACTCCTGAGGATTAGTGGAGGGAAATGCCACACATTGAATGAATTCCCCCAATGACAAACCTTCTCTAATACTGATCTTTTTTTGTGTTGATAAATGTCCATGAGTGTTGATAAGTGCCAAAAAAATCATTAGTAGTAGGGGGAAAAAAGAAAAGAAGGACCGATGACTTTTTTTCTGAGTTAACTTATTGGCACTTTTATTAAATCACCGACTCTATTTTTAATTTTTTTAAATTTGCATATTAGTAATTTCTGTATTGACCTACCAATTTTTATTTGCATAACTTGCCGATGCTTCGGATTCACTAACTTTATATGAATTAGCAACATAAACCAGAGTGGCATAGTAGCTTTTATTATATTAAATTACCTAAAAGCATATTTACATATCTAAATAATATACCAAATCCTAACGATATTTTTGGCTCGGGCAATATTAAATTAAGGTAACATTAGAAGTATAATGCAATTATAAATTAGGATATTACGAACCGGCATATAAATGAATTAAGTATATGATAAGTTTAAATCATTATCAATTTATCTTACTGCAAATTATATAAATAGTTTTATATGAATTGGATCAAATATCATTTAAAAAAATTGAGTCAATTTTAAATATTTTTGTGAAACTATGATGAAAAAAAGGGACTATGTCATTTAAGAATATATTTGAAGATATCCGAAACGCCAGGTTGTTTTTCTTTATCCACATTATGGAAGTGTCTAATGTCAAGATCATTTCTCTTTATCAATTAATAATTTTTTTCTCAAAGTTGTTAGATAAAAGGGGAAAAAAACTGCAGTACAACAATATAAAACTCATTATCTTTCAATATCACCTAAGATCATATAATCGGATAAATAAATAAAATAGTATTCCTTAAACTCTGTACTTTTTTTAATTTACAAGATGTTATTATTCGTGTAATGAGATAAATGTACTTTTAAAATTATACGTAAATTCAACAAAGTAATTAATTTGTTTCAAGATTTTTATTTATTCATTAAATTACAATTAATAATAGATAAATTCCAAAGAGAATATTTTGGAGAAGTAATAGTAATTTATTTCAAGATATTTTGTGTTTATCTTTTTTTTTTCAATGTTAATCAAGTAAGAGAAGGTTTCAAGAATAATAAATCAATAATCTACGACTTATTAGTTGATTAGGGTACCATGGTGCGAATTATGTATTTCGAGATATTTTATATTTTAAATTTTGGAATCAATTAAAGAAGAAATTGAAAAGAAATGAAAAAAATTGGAGAATATATTAAAGATAATCTCTTTTTGTCCGTATTTTTATATTTAAACCCAATGAAAAATAAAAATTTAGGAATGAAAAATCAATTGTCAAACGTATCATGTGGTGAGATAATGCCATTTGCATGCCACATAATAACCGCAAAAGTTGAGTGAAATGTTGTGCATTATTTACAAAGGATTGTATTAACAAGTGCCCTCAAAACTCCATCAAACAATGTCCAACATGAAAATCGGACGATTTTCAGCACATGCTTTGAAATCCCTCGCGAACTCCAATTCGTTCATTTCATTTCGTTAAGCGAGAAAGAAATAATTATCATATTCCTATAGGTGCATCTACATTGCTCAAAATAGCCAAAAGAATTTTAATACTCCCGTCTACTCTTCCATCAAAGATAATGCTAGAAAAACCAGTTTGGGAAAGTTGTCAACTTCACCTAATATGAAATTGTTCAATACCTCCAAGACTATAATAAACTGCAAACATCATTCAATCTTTCATTTAATAAGTGATTTCTGAATCAATAGCTAACAAAATATTTTTAAAAAAAAGCACAAATAGGATTTTCAAATATATAAATATATATATAGAGAGAGAGAGAGAGAGAGAGAGAAAGAGGAGAGAGGATGACAGACGAAAGACAGAGTAGAAGCAGCGGGTGGATTTGTTGGCGTCGATTGGTTCGCTCAACGAACGCTTCAACTGCATCTTTTCCCGCACAGCTCCAACGATCCTCAAAATCTCATCTTTTCTCTCTCTCTCTCTCTTCTCTCTCTTCCTCCCTCGCTGCGCTTCAGGGCAATTTCGATCTCGCCCCGATCGCATTCCGCCTCTCCCTGCTCCGCATTTCGAGAGCTCCCTTCTGGGTCTTCCCTAGGGTTCCCTCTTCTTGAGCTCCGCTCGCTCGCTCGCATTTCTTGCCTTGCCTCGTTCGTTTTCTTGTGGATGTGGCTGAGGAGGAGGAGGAGGAGGAGTGGAAGAGGAGGCGTCTTTTCTTGTTGAGAGGAGGGCCGGGCTTTCTTTGCGCGGTTCGATCAGGTACTTCGCAGCTCGTCCGGGGAAGAAGATCTGAAGGAGGAGGAAGGGGGGTTTTCTGGTGTCTCTCGCGTCTTGAAAGATGAGCGCGTCGAGGTTCATAAAGTGCGTGACGGTCGGCGACGGGGCGGTGGGCAAGACTTGCTTGCTCATTTCCTACACCAGCAACACCTTCCCCACGGTGGGACCCCGCGTTTCCTGTCGATTTTTCCCTTTTTTTTTCTTGGACGGGTTGAATCTTGAAAATGTTCTCTCCTTTTTCGATGAATTTTTGTAGTGCTTCTTTTTAGGATGATTCTTCGGAATGCAGGTGAGATTTTCCGTTGTTTTCTGCTTTTTTTTTTCTTTTAGCTATGTGGGTAATTGAGGAATTGGATGAACTTGAGGAAAAACGGGACCTTTCTTTCTTTTTGTTGTTTCAAGTTTTCGGCTTTTATTTGATGCCCTTTGTCTCTTTTGTCTTCCTCTCTAAATTTGAGCTGTGGATTAGATTGTTTTGTTGATGTTGTCCAATGACACTCTGAAAGTTGTACTTGATACCGGCAGTGCATGGATCGCGGCAGATTTTCTTTTTTTTTTCCCTAGCAGCTTCTTTTTGTCTTGGTTGATGGCGGCATTATCTGAATAGTACCATTTCGTGGGCTGCACCTTCGCCTGATTCGAATGCTTCCGTTTCCTGTGACAGTTCTATAAAGAGTAGTGGTGGAAGGTAAAGAAATGTGGTTCGTTTTGGAAGTAGGTTTAGGTTCATTGGTTGGTTCTGCGTTATTGTCATATTCTTGTGGGCCTTTGGGTACACCCGCAGCTGTGCACGCCTTCTGTGTGCGCGTGCGCGCGCCAATTGATCGAGTCGTGGACCCATGGTTCTATATGGCTTAATTTGTATTGTGCCATTGGATGATTTTACTGTAGAACGCAATCTCGTTTTTCCTTAAACATGTGACCTTTAGCATCTTCTTACTGGACTTTTTGTTGAAAATAGGATTATGTGCCCACCGTCTTCGACAACTTCAGTGCTAATGTGGTTGTCAACGGAAGCACTGTGAACCTGGGACTGTGGGATACTGCAGGTCATTTTCTTTGATTGACTCCGTGTTTTTGTTAGCTTAGATGTTTTGCTTTTGCCTCCTGGATTAATTCTTCTTTTTGTGTGGAACAGGACAGGAGGATTACAACAGACTAAGACCTTTGAGTTATCGGGGGGCAGATGTTTTCATTCTAGCATTCTCTCTCATCAGCAAGGCCAGCTATGAAAATGTCTCTAAGAAGGTCAGACAAATGAAGCTCTCTCTCTCTCTCTCTCTCTCTCTATTGCTGATAATTCTATCTGTATCTTTGGTTTCATTACCAGTGGATTCCGGAGTTGAAGCATTATGCACCTGGTGTCCCAATTGTTCTTGTTGGGACAAAGCTTGGTAAGACCACTTCTCTTTACCATACAGGGGCAGCTTTTCTCCTCTTGTGCTGCTCCTTACATGTCTTCACCAGTATCTATACATTGCGGCAATGCTATGTTGCACTTTCTTTACCTTTCTTTCATTTTACTTCATCAAGTGTTTCTGGGGTTAATTGATGTAATAGCACTGAAGTTGTCACAATCCCACAAGCTTTACTCTGGATCAGTTGGCAGTTGAACTAATGGTTCCAGGATCCTGGTGGTATCTGTCACGAAGTCACTGCTCTCCATTTATGCACATTACTTGGTAGAAAATGTCAAAAGTTGCATAAATTACTTTCCTAATTGTCAATATGACAAAGGCAAGATAGTTTGAGGACTTTCAGAGTCTTGAATAGGTTGGTAGCATGGAATGCTGATGAAGATGAATTACCTGTCTATCATGCAACCTTATGTTTTTCTATAGTGATAGCTTTGCTCTTACATCTTTGTATCTTGAATACTGCAAGTAGTCTTTGGTTGCAGGAAGATGACGCCTCTTTTATTTCTGGCAAATGCCATACCTGTCTACCTGTGATAATATTTTTCACTTTGGTGATTGAGGATAAACTTTGAGCTAAGACTCAGCATGCAAATTTCAGCAATTGTTGAAACTCTAATCTGCCTTTTATGGTGGCTCTGTTAATCGTAAATAACTTGGTTGTTTTGGGTTTTGAATGAAATCTTGCCAGATCTTCGAGATGATAAGCAGTTTTTTATAGATCATCCTGGTGCAGTGCCAATTACTACGGCTCAGGTACTTGTAAATGCTGGATTTTTTTTCTCGCGAGTGACTTCTTTTTCCAATTTTTGTCCCCTTTCTGAGTCCTAATAATTGATTTATCCTTCCTTCAAGGGAGAGGAGTTGAGAAAGCTGATTGGTTCACCTGCTTATATTGAGTGCAGCTCAAAGACACAGCAGGTACTTGTGCATGTAAAGTAGAACTTAGCATCTTTTTCTAGAATGCCTTTGTCGGTTGTGTCTTGACATGGCCACGCTTTGTGACTGCAGAATGTGAAGGCAGTGTTTGATCAAGCCATAAGAGTTGTCCTTCAACCACCCAAACAAAAGAAAAAGAAGAGCAAAGCCCAAAAAGCCTGCTCCATATTGTGATTGATAATAGCTCGAAGATAGAACAGCCAGTTGCTCTGCCTGTATCTCCTCCGTTCTTGCTTTGCTCTTAGAAGAAGATGTTGTTGCTGATTTGTTGTGCCAAGTGACAAGACTTTCTTTGTGAAGCATCAGACCATCCAGTACTGCTCGATTGGCGTCATGGTGATCTAATTCTTGTGTTTGTCCACGTGTCGTCTGCAATTCTTGACTTTGATATTTCTATGTATTAACGAACTGCATTTAATGAGAGAAAAAACCTTTCTTACATGGACCACGTCTATATGCTTTTCTATCAGTACAGCTTGTGATCACTTTATGATTACAAAATTGGTTCATCTTGATAGCCGCATCCGTTGACCGTCCCTTTTCTTTTAGATCGGAAAGTGATTCTCTCTCTCTGTGGTTCTGCTTTTATTCCATGAGATATGAAATGGTTGAATTGTAGGCCTTAGGATAAATTCACGGTGGTCAACACTCTTCCATGGTATGTTAAAGGAGCAAAGTTCAGACCAGACGCCCAGAATCTCGCCTCAAAACTCATTCCTTTCCCACTTTTTTCTATTCTAGTCCTTCAGGGAAAAATTTAAATGTTTTTTTTTTGGAGTTTTACATGGTGGTGCTCTTGTATCAAGTATTCAACTCTTTTCCTGTCACAATCTTGCTATGATTTCTATGTTTCAGTTGAGAAACTTGTATTTTGTTTGTGCAGTACTCACCATGCGAATTTCTGGTATGTCGAATAACTTTCTATCCAGAGACTTTTGTCTGTCAATGAGTTTATGGTAATAATCAGTGCAAGTCATCCATGGTTTGTTCGCTCGTTGGTGTTCTCATGGCTTAGTGCGATCCGCCTTCTTTTTGGCCTAATTGGCAATGAACTGGAATCGTTGATGGTGATGGAATGGAATCTGCATGTTGATGAGAGGTCTCTGTGCAAGGATACTCCACTTGAATGTCAACTTCACATGTAAAAGGCACATTGAATGAATCCATTTGCGGGGTAGGAATTCTTCATAAAAATCCACAGGGAATAATTTAAAGTGATTTACCTTTGGCCATTTGCACCCTGTCCTGAGCCGAAGCTTCTGCCAAGTAATGGAGTTTCTACTAGTAAAAGACAGTTGGGTTAAAACCTCTTTACAAGTTTAACGTCAATGGAGATTTCTACCTTTCTTTCGCCGAATATGAACCGTATGAGGCCTTCTATCTTACCATGTGTGGGACATACATGGTTCATCTCATGACCCCAAGCCAGTGATTCTTCGGAAATCCTACCTATCAATGTCGACCGGTGAAGAAATATACTGCGCAAAGGCAAAAGGTGGTCATCGAGAACGGTCGAGAATTTACCAAAAAACTCTATTTTTTGTTCTTAAAGAAATATGACCATGGAAAGAGAGAAGGAAAAGGCGTCTTTGATTCTTGTGCTGCCGCTCCCTTTGGAATTGATACCTCTCTAGGAATCCCCGCAATTTCTGAGCTCGTTCATTCTTTATAATTCCACAGGACCACAAAACCACTCACTCTTCATATATAAAGCTATACATCCAGGTTCATTGTGAGCCGCAGGTCTGTCTCCAACGAGAAACATTTGCCATCCGTCCGTCCCATTGAATTAGAGAATCGCGTTCCCAGCGTCCACAAAGAAGTTTCTTCGCCATGGCGTCGAAGAGAATCCTCAAAGAGCTCCGGGACTTGCAAAGAGATCCTCCAACTTCATGCAGTGCAGGTGCTCCTAGTTCCTGTCAACATTATCAGATACTCCTCCACAATGTTTTCCTTTTGAGGTTTCCTCAATCCTTTAACATTCGCAATCTCTTCGTCCTCCTTGAAAGTGATCCTACTACTCCTAAAACTCGATGATACTAATGCGAGACGGACGAGAGCCTCTTGTCATTCTCTTTTCCCAGAAAGGCTTAGTTCGTGGAATTAGTGGATTGAAAATGAATTAAAGGGCAAAATGTCTCTTTACCAGAAAAAAAAAAAAAAAAGAAGGGCAAAATGTCATATCAAGATGCGTATATAATACCTAAGTTTCTTGAAGGCTTTGTTTCTATATTCTGGGACTCACTTCGATGGTGTCGGACTTAGGCCCTGTTGCTGAGGACATGTTCCACTGGCAAGCGACCATCATCGGTCCGAATGACAGCCCGTATTCGGGCGGAGTGTTTCTGGTGACAATTCATTTTCCACCGGACTACCCTTTCAAGCCTCCAAAGGTGAATACTTTTTCTTTTGGGCTAACCTGAGTTGTTAAATTTAAATGAGCTTTTTCCCAAACAATATGAATGTGAATTTAATTTTTTTGATCTTTTTGGAAAGTAGGTAGCTTTCAGGACCAAGGTATTCCATCCAAACATTAACAGCAATGGAAACATATGCTTGGACATTCTCAAGGAGCAATGGAGTCCTGCCCTCACTATATCCAAGGTGCTTCCTTCTTCTTGTAGATCCTATTTCGATTACTGAGTCGTCGAAATGCTCTGGGAAAAAGTTCAGAGAACAGACTATTCCGGATTCTAGATTCGATGGAAAAAAGCTGCGGATTTTACGATGGGTTCCTGCAAATATGCGATCATACACGAAGGAAATGTTCTAAATTTGCTCCGTATTAGCAACGGAACCCATATACATCGGGCAGTTCAATCGGACGGTTCTACATGAGTCCGGCACAGATGTCCGTTGCCCATATTTCTAGTCCGTGTGCGCATACTTTCTCAGTTCATAAATTACCCAACATTCTCTAATTCAACATGATAGTACTGCACAATTATTGAACAGCACATCCTTTGCTAATGTGAAATTGATTCCCATTCAACATGCAGGTTTTACTATCCATATGCTCCCTGCTCACGGATCCGAACCCGGACGACCCGCTTGTGCCGGAGATCGCTCACATGTACAAGAGCGACAGACCCAAGTACGAAGCGATGGCCCGGAGCTGGACTCAGAAGTACGCCATGGGCTGAAGCTTATGATGATCAAAGAGAAAATTAAAGAGGAGCAGATGGATAAGAAGTCGCTTTTTAATAGAATAAAAGTCTCTACTTTTGGAATTGAAAAGTCCCTTCAAATTCGATTCTTTTTAAGTGTCGTTCCTGGGGTCTTGATTTCGACTTTTTTTAGCCCAATAAGATGATGGAATTTAATTCTCTCTCTCATTTCCGCTTGAAACGCCTGGATACTTAGTTTGTTCCCTTCGTTTTTCTTTCGGTGAACCGAGAAAAATGAACATTTCACCCGGCAACATCAGGGATTCAAAACTCCGTGACATCAAAAACTCGGCGAAGTCGTAGCTAGAAAGATAGAAAACAGAAGTAGAAAAACAAGAGCAATAAGAAATTGCAGCAAAGATTCGCTAATGCAACCGTCCTCTTTCTCGAGTTCGCCGAGCTTACAACGCAGTTGCCCATTCTACGGGAGTACCACGCCGAGAAAGGAGTTATGGTCAATTGCGCAAACGAGCGACAACCCCTTTGTAGAGAAAGGAAAAGGAACATCTTTTCTGGGCTTGTTAATACCATAATTTGCAGCCATAAACGGACCGTGCAAGATGGAACCTGAAAGACTGGGTTTATGGTATGTTTCAACAGAGAACGCACAGCGCCTTGTCACTGAAAATAAGTGACCAACCTGGGAAAAATAATGTCCAGACGCTAAACACCGAGCGCATGGAATGTACACTAAGGCTTCAGCAATCGGAAAGAGCTAAGAATGTGGAATTCTCTCAGAATTTCAACTATCAAAGAAAAGAAAACTAACATGAGAACAACAAACAGTATTCACAGCGGCGGCAAATACTTGCCACGACCCCTCTTATCTGCCTTGTAGAAATGGGGCGACTCTGGCTCACAGACGAAGGTAAGGATTACTCTCTTTTAAGTCTCTGGCTGCACTAAAGGGTCAGCGTTGTATTTTCCTATCACAAAATCTATTTACGCGTGGATAAACGGCAAACCGTGCTGTAGCAGACAAGCTCGAGCAGTGTCTCTGGAGCAAAACGTTGACTGTAGCACGTTGACTGTAGCACATCAGCGAGCAGATTAACTCATCACGAATCTGACAACTTGATGGTCCCGTACTTCTCGCTGATGGCACCTCCCTTCTGTTTCTGGAACTGTATGTAACGCAACGTGCTGGCAAAGAAAGCATCGGCAGCTGGATCTTGGGTGGTAGTGTCACTTTGCATCTCAGTGGTAATCAATTCCATCAGGCTTTGAATTGAAGCGACGGTTATCTGCGGGTTCCCCTTCTCAAAGAAATAAATATACCTGCCAAAAATGACGAATGGCCCAACTCATAGAATTAATATAGATATAAACAAGAAAAGAAAAATACCATGAAATGTGCAATGACTGTAAATTATTACTTGTTTAGAATCTCAACAAAGAGCATCACTGAACCAGTGCTCCCTCTTGTTGCATTGGACATCTGTTGCGCAGCATTTGCAATTCTCAATGCACGTTTTAGGCACAGCAACACCCTGGAACAAACAAAGCGAATGAAGATAGAATCAGCAACATAAAGCCGATAATGATCTAAACGAAGCCCCTGTATCCCAACTTCTTCGATGATTTAAACAAACAGGAGAGTTGGTCCACTAGGTCTTCTATTTTGGTATTAATCAAAAGAAAACAAATACTTTCAAAAACAAAGAGCACGATGACTAGAACAATCTATGTTATCCTCTTCCCTGTCTTCATCCTTCCCCTTTTGGTAAAAGAGTCCATTGGAAATGCATCACTTATTTTTGTGTTGTAATTTAACATTGTACAACATAGCAGATCTCATCCTTCGCAAAAAGGACCAACAACTTTGAATGGGCCTCTTTTGTTCTCCCTTTGCAATGAGAGAGGAGGAGCATTTGGTCAAATTGATGGGACACTCAACAACGCTTTTAGAACACACACAGATTAGCATCATAACAATAAAGAAGATAAAAGGACAAACTTGGCAAGAGAGAACGTACAAACTGGTGACTTCAACATCAGGATAAGCACATGGCTCCAATTCTTAGTACAAGTTCCCCGGAAAAAGCACAATAAAAATGCAGAAAGCAAACAATGGCAAACCTTTCTCCATCTTTCAAGTTGTCTTGATCATCCACCCAAAACAGATGAGAGCACGCATATACAGCTCTGCATTGATCAGGCTTCTTCAATAGCTTAGCAGAGTACTGCCCATGAAAAAGAATTATGTTATGATACACCATACATAAGGTAGGGTTCTTTATAACTTTTAAAGAAAAACTTGCTAACTACCCCTGTAGCTTTGTGTGTCAAAGTATCTCTGTTCTCAACACCGAAAACATGCATCCTCTGAAGAGTTCCTATTATTAGATGCATTGCAGTCACCTGTGCTCTGGAGTCCTATCGAGAAGAGGAAAAGTAAAATAAGTCACGCATCTTCTCAAGTCAGAAGCTTAGGTGGAAAATTATATTTCCCCAAGGGAAAGGAGATCATAATCATTCCAAGGGTTGCTGTCAACTTACAGATATTTCCTCCTCATATATAATATATGCCTGAGTAAAAAATTCATACGCAACCGGCTCCAAGTCACAGTCATTTGCAGCCTGAGAGGATAGGATGCAAATATGTTGTGAGACAGATCTCGACAAAGCCCTCATTATTATTACATTTTGATTGGGATACCTCAGCACATTGCAAGTACAACCGCAATGCCAGATCAGGTGCCGGAATGCTGGACAATGCCTCAACAATCTGAGCAAAATTAAAGGAAGCTTGGTAAGTATATATAGCTACAAGATGCATGACATGACAAACCTTCACATTACCATCTGTCAAGACTAAGAACAACGAAAAAAAGTGGCACGGGCTGAGGCAGACCTCTGGGGAGGACTGCTTATCCAAACAAGTGTACATAATACGTGATTCTTAGATAGTGTGAAACGTCTTTCCAATTCTCATGCATGAACAAGTTGGTAGGGATTTTAAGAAAAACGCAAACATCGTAAATATAGCTGACAGTTACCTGATTCAAGAGCTGAAAAATCTTTTTGGTTGAAGTTGACTCGTCATCTCCAAAAGGGTTTTCTTCTTGGCCTTGCAATTGTCTGACCAACTGGACACCTCAAACAATGTAGCATTAATAAGGGTCCTTGTTTGTAACAGTTCTTGTAATTCTCCTTTTTTATTATTCTAAACAATGCTAATGCTTTGAAAAGATGCTAATTGTCCAGAAAGAAACACTCCCGTACACAGGCACATAAATGGCAACACATGCACGAACATCTACAAGCAAAACGCCCGACCACACACATGTGATTGGGAGTGAGTAGAGGATATACTGGCTATGCAATGATGAATATACAACCGTAAGGAAACCAATGTAAAATTTTCATCTCTTTAAATGGAAAGCTTTCAGCAGAACACAACATAGATACGGAAGAAACAAACCTTAAGAGAGTTAAAAACAAGCGGAGGAACAGTGAAGGATAAGCGTTTTGGCCCTCCAGTCAAGATATGCTTCTTCACAACACATATAATCTGCAATAGGAAGAAGAATATGAATTTTAAAGTAGCATAGTCTTGTCACTGATGAAAATAATATTAATTGTAGAAAGTGAAAAGTACTAGCATTACTGCAACGATCTCATGTACAAGGATTAACATGCCAAGATTAAGTACATTAAAAGAAAGTACTCTATCGGACATGGTAACCAAAGTAATCCACTTTGAGATCCTCCAAGTCATTCATAGACATGCTGAATATTATGCTGTTAGACAATCTTACAAAAGTTTCAAGTGTGACCACCATAAACAGTTTTCTTGCTTGTGGTGAAAGTGGAGTGAGCTACAAATACGCAAAAAAATAGGTGCTTTTAACAAAATTACAATCTTCTGATTCATTATAAGTCATGGCAACTTTCCTCCCTTAATGGACATTTTATTAATTCTAAGGCTAAATCTCAGCCAACTGAAACAAAAGAAAATCCTAAATCCAAGAACAACATATTAATTATGCACAAAACCCAGCGCCCTTCAACAAATTCCCTTTTTCTTTATTTTGAGTTGCAACAATTGACCCATCAAACTATTATAAATTTTGTAACAATTTGTCTGCTGTCGCCAAGGAACCATTGCAAGAAGTACACTTTAAGTCGTAGAAGTCTGAACAAGATTATCATCTGAATGAGTAGCCAACTGATTCCTTTCCATTAATCTATCTATATATCTTCAGCTTTTATTAATTATGTACGTGTTTTTGTAATGCCAATCAAAATTACTTAGTTGAGCAGAGAATGATTTTTTTCCCAATAACAAGTTTTAGATCTTGATCCAATAAATTTACTTAGGCAGTGTTTCTCACATTAACAGTCTTCTTTCATTCTTTTTTGGCAAACTAACCATACCTATCCAAAAATGGATGAAATTGGATCACTATGTTTCAGTAACAGACCAGATAGCAGTAAAGATATCATCAAAGAAACTACTCACATGCTTTGAATAAAAGATTAGATAGAGGTCCTCAAATTGCCTTTTTCTCTTGATATACAACAACCAGAACTAGTCTCATTTACCTCAATGACTTCTTAAAAGTAGCTTATGAAATTATCATTGACAGGCCATAAGGCAAAAAGAGCAGCGGGGTGGCCACAGGTACGTCCATTTACATGGCAGAGAAAAATTTGATGTTGAATACCACTAGAGCTATTAAAGAATAAAACTTCCCTATTTAGAATAGCTTCAAATTGGCAATAACAAGGGCGAGAAAAGAAAATGGTGCTTAAATGACTTGTGAGGGTACACTAAGCACGTAAAAATTCAATGGTCGAAAAGAAAAGATAAGAGTACCTTGAACATCTCTTCTGGATCTTCATTATGCAGCATCTGAATAAGACGTGCAACGGAACATTGTTCCTCCTTGAAATCATCTTCATCGACCTAAGAGGTAATATTGCTTTAGCAAGGGTGCATACTGCCTTAGTTTCAGTAGTTTGAGAAGTCAAAACATGTATATGATAAGAGAACAGTGCCAAACTACAGTGCAGACAGTGAAAGCTCAAAAGAAGAAGACGAGCGCATAACATTCAATCACCTCATCATGAAGAGTTTCATCCAAATCCTTGATAAGTCCCTTTATTAGTTCAAACAATGCCTCAACCTACACAACAAGCAATCCACATTATATCTCATAAAATCCACATAACCAACTATATCAAGTACTATGACTGGGAGGAAAATAAAAATAAAAAAACCTATACCAAGTACAAAGATACCTTGTCAGCAGTCGAAATTTGTGTATTGTTTTTCATAATGTTTTGAATAATAACAGTTGCCATCACTTTATTTGTTTCATTGTCGAGGTACTCCATAACACAGGGATAGTTCGAAAGCTTCAACGCAGTAACCACATTATTGTATTTCTCAAGTGGAGCACTTAATAGAGCAACAATCTGTTTTGTTGCTTTGCTGTCTTCAATCTTTCCTTTTCCAGAGAGCTGCTTGACACATGATCCCTGAAGGAGAAAGTTGAAACGGAACCATATCGTTAGTCCCAAATTAGGCCTCTAAAACCTACTAGAAAATTGATTGCACAATCCGACACAGCTTGAAGCAGGTCCATTTTCGAAGCATAAAATAAAACATACATCTGCTTTAATAAAGGTAAAGTATTGAAATACAAACATTTCCAAAAACATTAAGACATAAAATGCACACTCATTCTCCAGTTTAAAAAGATCAGCACCAGAAAGGATGAGAAAGAAGAAACAAGTAATCATGGAATCATCCTATGGGGTGCAAGTAATAAATAAGAGCCTCTGTACTACAATATAGTTTAACCAAATAAAAATATATATTGTGTTGGGAGGAGAGGGGGTGGGGGTGGGTTGGGTTCTTTGTCCTGCCCCAACACTTGTGCTTCTTCCTCAAACAATGTAGATAGCATTTCAGCCGGAAAAAAAAAAAAAAAAAAACATAGACGGTAGAAAAGGGACAAGAAGGATGTTAATAACCTTACTTAATGAGCAAAAATCACAAAGGGAGGGAGGACAAAGCAAACTGACACATAAAGTTCATTTCGTGGTAAATCATACCAAGACTTGATCTGCATAATCAAGACGATCGGGGTGAACATGGAGAGAAAACTTGAGAAGAGATGAACATAAGGTTACAGCTCCAACAACCGGCATATCAGGCTGTGCTTCTATCACCTGTACAAAAAACAGAAGTACACTTTAAATTGCTTGAAAAATATAGGCGACTGACCAAACTAATCGACAAATGAGATATAGCCGGTACAAAACTAATTCCAGTACATAAAAAGCACTCTGTTCAGATAAATAAAACCTGATCTCCGCAACAGAACACAGACAACCGGCTAAATATATCAGAAGAAATGCAAAATGTGCAAAACAGCTTTTAAGGCAGCTGGGCTAGGTTGCCTTAACTAAGCCACTCCTATGAGTCACCCGCCCATTCTTCAATAGGCACCCAGTCAGAGCCCCAACAGTCTCCTCCCACTGCTTGGGAGCTACTCAGTAATACATTGAGTTTTTTATCGTGATTTAAAACGATCTGACTAGTTTGCCTTGAGCCCCATGTTTTAGAGCACCAATCAAGCTTCAAAACTTTGATCCCATACTAATCCATATCATTATTGATGTATAACCAAGTGACATCTTAGAGGAACCTTTTCTTTTTTCCACCAAAAGCTGTGTGGAGGGGTGATCCAATTTGACAACTCTCCCTAGCCATGACAATGCGTTGCCCTTCTAAAACTACTAAAAGTCAAATAGGCTTAAAACAATTCATTTACAGTTTGCACTGCCATAGCTTCACAGAAAGATACATGAACCTGATTAAGCCATAGCAAAGCACAATCTAAGTGCCTAAAAGTATCCAGCCTCATGTGTGAGACAAATAGGAGTTTGCCCACTATTGATCAAATTTCATTGTCCCTAAGCTTTGAGCTCCGCTTCAAACTATCAATATCAGGCCCACAGCCATTAGAAGGTACATCACTTCGGAACTCACAAAACCCTAATTTCTCTTTAACAAGTGATTAATAAAACCTTTGATTAATCACAATAACTCAATTGTCCATGGGATCATTGAAGTCTTTCTCTACCTATAGCATCCAAATATTATTATCTTTATTGAATGAGTTTAAAACCTAAAACAGCATGGAGGTGATCATACCCATAATATCATCAAAACTAGAATTTTGTCAATGTTATCGCTATAGAGACAGGCCCACTGATAAGTAGCAACATCTGCTGAAATCTGAGTATAGGAAGACAATCCTTCCTAATTTCTGAAATGTCCAGTTATCTTATGCTACAAAAATTAGATAGCTTCGATCCTACAAGCCCATTAGAAGAAATTTACCTTCCCAATTGCGCTATTCAACTTTGAGAAAGCTTCAACCTGTAAGAACTCAGGCAACACTTCAGAACTTAAAGCAGCATAACTCGCAAGCCTTTCCATTAACTGGGATAAGACCGTCTTGATGTCCACAGATGCCTGAAAAAGAAAACCAAATAAAAGAGAAATGTGAGATAGAATATTCAGAGTGGAGCTCAGAAGGGAATATAAGCACATGACTACTTTAGTGCAATTAACAATATTGTAAATAGTAACCACAATGTGAAAAAAATTAGACATCTAAAAAAATTACACGAAGACAAGGAAAGAGGGAGGGAAGGACGCGACAGGGTGTGGTCCTACCAAAGATTTGTTACCTGAAGCTGGGGAAATGCACTCAACAAAACCTCAAGTGTCTGCAAGTGATACTCGTCAGGAAATACTTGAATAATGCAATCCATCAAGTAATACTGAGCAATCTCATCTTTACAGTTGACAACCTGTATTTGTCACATAAAATAGCACATTGGTAAACAAGTACTATTCACATGTTAGGCATCATAAGAGAAATAAATTTAATAATCAGAGATATACCTGCTCCAGGACTCTAGGAAGCACAGTATCTTTGTACATGTCAAGGTCGATACCCTCTATCTGACTAAGGACGTGCAAGTTTTTCCCAACCTGGAAAGAGCAGGGGCCAGACAAGCATATTCAATGAGCACATACTCAATTTCAGCTCTCAAAATCACCAATCATAGGTCACTGATTTTACAAGATCACGCAGCTCGCTTCTTTCCTTTTCCCGTCTCTCCTTTTCCCGAGCAGGTCCCTGCAGACGAGAAAGCCCGACACCAAGCCTCAACTCAGGATCACCAAGAGTATGAATCATACATAAGCACTACAACACCTGCATGACCAGAAATCATGCCCTCATGATACCATATTACCTTCCTATCATGCAAACACGTTGACTCTAAGCATATCCAAACATGTAACAATCAGCAAGTAGCTCTACCAACCTGATGCTGCATCCGCACCCAAAGTTTGTTCATCTCAGTAAAGTTTTGGATTACAAATTCCACTGCATCCGTAATTGTATCAGCATCACTGCAGGATTCGAGAAAGGCAGTACAGAAAGGCTTAAGTTTTTTAGCATATATTGGCAGATACATCAGAAAGCCAGAAACAGAAAAGCAACAAGATGATGCAAATTTGGAAGTCTATAAAATTGGATGCCTAGCTGTGTCTGTGTTCTACATATACATGTACATACGGATATATAGATAAGTACACAGGATGTTTCGACCAAATGGATACATGGCTCTAAGCACTCTGGAAAATTCGTTTTTATAAGACTTTTTAGCACAGTCCATATCCAATGGAAGAAGCTGCATAATTATCCGATTACAAAGTCAGGTTGGCATTGCAACTGGATTTCCCAGAATACGGACAGGGACAGGAAAAGGTGAAATGTCTCTAGACAACCCAGGAACATGCCAGTGAATTCAATGAACTTAGTAAAACAACTTCAAATCTAACAGTAGTACTCCCGTTTAATTTCCTTACCCTTCATACTCGGAACCAATATCGGGTAGTTTATCCCTACTAAGTTGAGAGAGGTAGCTCCTCAAGAAGAGTCCACGTAAAGGATGCTGGATACCTCGGCACATTTCCACAAGATCTTTCAGAATGTCCTTGGCAGGAGCCTCTTTAGATTTAATGTAAACGGATCCTACAGTGCAGAGAAGATACCTGACAAGGCCAGAAATGGGAGATTCATAGCTAAACTAGAAAACAATTACAGATGAGGGTTAAGAAAAGATTTACATTGATCAGTGTTTCTTAACAAACCCAAATAGACCAAGGATTCTCACAAGGAAATCACAAGGACATATCAGACTAGGCATATGTCAACATGTGCTGTGCTACATTCTGTATATTATAGGTGTGCACAAATGCATAGCCATTCACCTCTCAGCTTGTCACTGTTCAAGACAAAACTCGTAACCTAACTCGACAAATCACTAAATGTGCCATTGACTTACAGGAAATAAGTCTTGTATACTCAACATCCTAAAATGACAAAACATGCATTTGATAAGACGAACTAAGAAATCTTTATAATCGCAAAAAAGCACCAGGATAAAATATCACCCGATACAATAGTAAACCAGGAAAACACAATTTCTGCTTAGTGCATATATTTAGAGTTTTTGATAGCACACGGAAAGGCACTAAAGTTCCTCTTCAAGGAATCGTTCAGATCTTTGAGTGCTTGACTTTCTGATCTTTACTTGAGCTGAAGCTCATTTTTCTATGCAATAAAAATTCAGTTGAAGTATTTAAACTATTTTGCTTCTTTTCCCCCTCATTTTTTCTTAAGCTCCCAAGGACTTTCATGTACCTTTCAACATGCGAAGTCCATGTCCAGTATTAACAATGAGCAGATAGATTTAAATATCCAAGCAATCCATCCCCATCAACTTGTACAATCTATTAAAAATGTACCCAAAATTCCAGCAGTCAATACCAAATGCAATTTAATTAATCCACTAACGCTCACATCCTGCCTTATTATCCCCACTATCTCTACTTCCTTCCCCTTCATGACAAAAATGCCCTCCCTTCGAGTTGGGGTTCCAAATCTTCCTGTGCTTATGTTTGTAGTTCAAACTTAAAGTCACTCCCTCCCTCGAGCAGGGGAAAGAGACGACCCTCCCATCGTTCAGCATCACCTTAACTTCTTCCTTCCCAAGGGTCTGCCCACGGCTGCCACACTCCTTAGACCATCATTTCTCTAACAGCGCACATTTGCTTGAGCCATTAATATCACACAGCACAAGCAACCTAATCCTTAACATGCTTCCCCATCTAATTTTTCAAATCACGACCAAAATGCACACAGCAATTTAACGCCCAATTAACTACAGCCGAGAAAACAAATCGCACTTTCCCAAGTCCGGCAAAAGCAGTGATACGAAAAATCCGCCATATCACGCAGCTAAACTCTCACTCACAATCTAGGCAAAATATTGCCGGCGTGCTGCACGAGCTCGTAGAGATCCACGATGGAGCACCCCCGCCGCGTCTCCTCCTTGAAGAACATCTCCAGCTTCCTCAACTCGTCGAAAGCCCTCATATCTGGCGCGCGAGATCAATCAATCAATCAATCTAAAAAAAAAATCCAAACAAAACGACGCGCATTTCGGCCTCGACGACCGAAAAGAAGCCGCGAGATCAGGCGCGATAACGCCCCCGACCAGATCGGGGAGGGGGCGGGGCGGGCGACTTACAGAGCTCGTAGTACTTGTGGGGGGACAGCTTGGAGGTGCGGAGCTCTGAGAGCATCTGCGCCGAGTACTTGAGGGCGTCCCGGAGGTTGTTCGTGTCCTGAGAGGCAACAGCGAGATCGAGGTTAGGGTTTTCAGCCGAGTCGGTCCCGCGCCGGGGGGGCGAACGGTGTTTCCGACCGCCGAATCGGAGAGAGGAAATCGGCGAGGGAGGGAAGGGAATTCCCGATGGGCGGGCGGTTTACCATGGCGCGGTGCATGTAGAAGGCGTTCTGCTGGAGGCCGGCGATGCCCGCCGCGAGCCATTTGTCCTCGTCCTCGGCCACTCCGGTCATCATCGTCGCTCTTCCGCCTCCGTCTCCGCCTCTCTCTCTCTCTCTCTCTCTCTCGCTCTCGCTCTTCGTGAGATCAAAGTTCGCGTTTTGACTTGCTTGCTTCTTTTGTCGATGTTCTCTTTTTTTCTGTGGGGTGGTCCGGGTCTGTTTCGCCCCCGTCGAGGCTTCAACGACGTGTCGCGGCGCGGTGGCTGGGATCGGGAGCCGCGGGGGCGCACCTGCTTATGATGGGCCAGCGCCGCGCTCGGCGGGTTCTCCTCGGATGGTCCGCCTCCTTCCTATTTTTTCTCATGATCGTAACTAGTTGCATTAAGTCTTCAAATTTCATATAATATTGGGATAAGTGTGCTAAAGTTTTAAACCTTATACTCATAACTAGAGTGCGGTTAAGTTTTAAATTTTTCAAAAAGTACAATGGTATTATACAACTTATTACGAGTACAATTAAATTATAAAAAATTTTAAAAAGTACAATTAAGTTTTAAAACTTATCAAATTGTACAGTTATGCTCTTCCATTAATTTCATTCAACTTGACAAATATAAATTGAACTTGATTGGACCAACTTAATTAGTTATAAAACTTGATTGCACAAAATTGAGATCTAATTACATTTTTTTTAAGTTTTGGGATTTAATTATGCCATTCGATCAATTTTAAGACTTTCAATGCATATATCCGTAAAATATTTTTATAGTTCCTAACTCTAATTCTAATTAATTGAACAAATCAAAAGTTAAAACAAGCCAAAAATTCGATGGGTAGAAAATTAATCCGTCAAAAAACAGAGCTTTCATGTAAAAAGATTATTAAAGGAACATGGGATTTTTGAACTCCGTTGCACTTTCATCATCAGATTTAGGACTTTCTATACATTCATCTATAAGATATTTTAACAAGTCCCTAGCTCTAATTCTAATTAATTGAATTCGAACTCAGTTGTCAATCAAAAGTCAAAAGAAACCAAATATTGGATGCATAGAAAATCGATCCATCCATCGAAAAAACTTTCGTGTAAAAAGATGTTTAAAAGAGCACGGGGTTTTTCAATTGAGCGTTTATGAATCAATCGGCCGATGTGTTAAAACTAACACAAATTTCATTCAAACATCTAATTGTTAAGGAAAATTTATCAAAGGAATATAAATGAATTGATCGACATAGGTTTTTTGGACGAATTTCTTGTAACTCTTTGCGGGACAATAAGTAAAGTACGCACCATCATGGCAATCGAGTTCCTATTACTCGATTATCCAACAGTTATATATTCTCTTTTCTCTAGCTTTTCATTAATAAGTTGGCGGTTCGATTTATTCAAACGCGTATTTCGCGTTGCACCCATCAGTTTTATAAGCACAATCATAGGAATAAGCCATCTAGATAAAATCCATCATCCAATTTGGGTCACCTATATGACATGACTTTGAATATAAACCTGGAAAAGAAACTGAAATCTCTGGAAAAAACCCGACTATTCAAACCCGCAATTCGAAATAATAAAATCAAACAACTATAATCAGGAAAACAAAAAGTGGATGACTGAACCTCTTTAAGTTGGCTATATCCCACTTAACTAATTGTAGGATCACGCAGCGCATAAAGTAATTGCAGTGCATGAAACATGTCGTAAAGCATGTCTTTTAAGTGAGGTCACGCGACCAATCAAGCATCTTTTGCAGATGCGGAACAAATGACAGATATACCGCATTCTAGCTAGGGACATCCGAAAGGCATATTCTCAGCTTCCCTCGAGCGAGTCCAAATCTTCCTTGCTGTATTGACCGGAGAGCTTACCCGCTTGCCCATTTGCTTTATACTCGAGCGTTGGTTGGCTTTGCCTTCCCCCATGTAAGTGGAAGCAGCACCATTGCAGGTAGCAATAAAAGAACAAAGGAGGATATGCACAACACTGAAAAGAGTGGGAGAAATAGCTAAAGATCAAACCCCGAATGACTGAGAACCTAAAAGCTATGTGTAATTTCTTTTTTATCATCGTTAATAAGGGGGGAA
Source organism: Eucalyptus guilfoylei (assembly GCA_016097605.1). Taxonomy (NCBI): domain Eukaryota; kingdom Viridiplantae; phylum Streptophyta; class Magnoliopsida; order Myrtales; family Myrtaceae; genus Eucalyptus; species Eucalyptus guilfoylei. The sequence goes on along the minus strand of CM027868.1, from coordinate 28,791,152 downwards.
AACCGATCCGCGTCATTACAATTAGAAAAACCCCGCCATCTGCTCGCAGCCTTTGTCCCACTTTCCTTTCTATCATAAGAAACCCTCATGCAAAATCTATGCCCTCCGAGAAATCCGTAAAACAGGTACGATCGCAAGAAACGGTTAACATCCAAAGGAAACATTTCCTCCATTCCTATAAGCTGGTTGAACCCCTGCTGCTCATCTCGCGTCACATGCAATTTCAGTAGGGCACTGTGTACGGCAGAGCATACATATCAACCTCCGGTAAGTAATGCATGCGTGGCCACGGACTTGGGCTCCCATATGTCGAGCCATCATAATCGGCTTTACAATTTCCAGCATCACAATTGAGCTGCTTTCTCCCGAAAAGCCAATCCTGATCATCAAGATCAGCACATCCACTGTGGAACGAGGGTGGCACCCAATTTTCGATCAGATTTCTGTATTTTATTTCTGATCGAGAGAGGCCACGGTCATCCAAGCTCGGTAAGGACGAAGTCCCATTCTTTTGGGAAGATGTTTCAGCTACTCCAGAAGAGGGACGCTGATCCGTCAAGCCAAGCTTAGAGGCAGTACCTTCACCTGCACTCGAAGAAGTTGAGCAAAGATGCTCTCTCCGGTCTGTGCTAGATCTAGGAGCATGCTCATGCTTCTCACGATCAACAACATCTGTCCTCACTGGGGCAGAGCAAGGCTGTTCCCCGCTGGGTAGCATTTCTAGATCTTTGTGCCTTTGTAGAGGCAACCGGATCCGAATAATGCTTGCTTCACATTAATAAGAAGAATTTGAATTACAAGTATCAATGACCATGTGAAGAGCAGAAACCCAACAAGTGAACAGCCTGCCCCAGTCAAGGAATAAAAATGAACACACTCACCAGGGTTTAGCCCGCCATCTGGAGGCAAGATTTGCTTTTGCTTTTTGCTGCTGTTCATTGTGCTGTCTGTAGAATTCAGGGAATTAACAGGTTTCCCGTGTTCTTCAGTAAGGTTGCTCTTCTCCAAGTGTTCGGTGTCATGTTTTCTTTTCTTGCGATGGTCTCCTGCCTTCTGGTCAGCTTGGGTCCTCTTGTCCTCATTCCTTCTCTTATGACTATGCTTTTTGTCTTTAATACCTCCATTTTCCAGGGCCACCTTCTTTTCTTTCTTCTCCCGTTTTTTGTCTTTTTTCCTTTCTTTCTTCACCTTCTCTACTTTTCTCTAAACCCACATAGAACCAGGATAGCCATCAGTTTAAGCACCAACTGAACAGTAAGAACATGCGGACAAGCAAGTACATAGACATAGAGAAACACAAGCACGTCTACAACTGTGACTATCTCAACAGAAGACTAGCCAAACCAAGACTAAAATATCTTAATAGACTAACAGTACACTGACAGTTGCAAATAGAAGTAAAACAAGACAAGCACCGTGATGACAAGCCAAATGTCAAAAACAGATTCGGGAGACTGGTGCAAGAATTACAACTCATAATCCTATTTGGAGTCGACCCTTTTCAAGGAGAGTGTTGACTAGATTATTGGATCTCTGAATTTATAGAGGACCATTCATTATTGTATCCCTGTAGTTACAGTAGAGTAAGCTCTATCCAAACAAGATACTTCAAAAGAAACAAGTTGCTCATCACCCCTTTTTCTCACACCACAACAATACATTGCCCCATGCTTTGTTCTCCTAGGCATAACAAAACTCTAAAGGCAAGATAGCAGACGATGGCACTCTATTAGCCAAAACACCATAATCCACCATTTGTTCACAAACTCCTACAGAATCAACTTCCTCACATTAACTAGAAAGTACAGTACCCTGACCCCGGGATGCTTGACCTATTAAAAGAATCTTTATAATGCAAAACCACAAACAATTGTCGCAAAACCAGATTCAAGTAAAAGATCTATTTCATCTTGTCAATGACCAAGCCTCACCGATAAACAGCATGAAACTCAAAACTAGACTGTCAATGTGCCTGTCCTCTGCCCAAAATTTCTTACAGTTACGAAGATTTAAATACCATGCAGATTGAGTTCCCAAATTTTAGTAAGGAAGTACTTCATCAGGATGTCATATGGGAAAAGGCAAGCACAAATTCACAAATTCCACTTCTGCTAAAATCATACCACGGCAAAAACCAAATCACTCAAACACTCTATCAGTCATGTCAAATGCTTCTGTTTAGATAATAGCTGGATTCAGTCACCAATCTCTCGCTTTCAGGATGCATGCATCAGAAAAAGTCCTGTACTTTTATTAACCACAAGAACTAGGAAATTCATCCGTCCTATCAAGCATTTGAAAAAAATTTCATTAATTTTGACACAGAATTCTTTCCCTCGAGGATTTCGTTGTGTGTTCCGTACATCACCCCCACATCATTTTATCATGTTCAATGACTTCTGCCAGAATGACATTCTCTGAATTTTTGCAACTCTAAGGTAGGTAACACAACAAAGTGATGCATATGTGGAAATTAGATAGCTCTAGGCAACCACATCACCACTTGAGCTAGGAACAACTAGACAGCTCCTAGCATCCTCAGAACAAGAACTGATCACACAAGAACTCAACCAAGCAAATGCAACTCCAGCGTCACATTTCGCAACAACCAATTGGTGGGTTCAAGAACTCTTACTTAATTGACTCGGCATATTAAAAAAAACTCATGCACCTTAGTGTCACGATCTTCCAAAGGCAGGAATATTCACAAAAACCCAAAAGAAGCATCATTCCTCTGGACCATGTGGCTATTACTTGCACCAAAAGCATACACATTGTCCACTTTGAACACGAATCCTCTTATTCCACACGTTAACGCTTCACACAAACCCACACCCAGAAACACACACGACATGTTTTGTCCATAGAACATTTCCACAGCATATGTTGCAGCGTTTCATTAATAACCCAGTTAGTTCCATCCCTTCTCGGTTGGCCCCCAAAAGGTCCAACATTAGTTTTAAAAAGCAAAGTTCCATCCGGCCCTTTTCTTTTCTTATTGTTCAATCTACCTCCGTTCACCAACAAAAAGATAACAGTGCATAAAACCAGCCGAGTCTCGGGCTAAGCGGGGAACACAGTCAGTCAGCAGCACAAGGCAGAAAGCTTAACCACCGAATGCCGAACGAACCTTGATCGATTCGATCAGCGCCTCGTCGCGGACCCCATTCCTCGCGTACCCGGGAGGCGGGTACGGGAAGCACCGAGACATCCCTAGAAAAACCAACCACACGCACGCACGCACAAGCGATTATCAAAGAGACCCCTCCCGATGTAGGGAGAGATCGCAACAGGAATCCGGGCGCAAACCCTAGCTCGCCCCCCCCGCCCGAAAGGAAAGGACACGAGGGATGAATCGACTGGGAATTGCGCTCCGGAACAGGAGGGGAAGCGCGGATCCGTCCCGCGCGATTCCGATTCGAACGAGAGGAACGAAGGTCGCGCGGAGCTCGAGAGCTCTCGAGAGAGGATTCAGAGCTCGAGAGGAAGAAGAGACCTGAGATCCGAAGCAACCTCTACGGAAGAGCTCGAGGGTGGCTTTTATAGCGCGAGATCTGGGCCTGTTTGGAGACGAGGATAGTCGGATCGTCGTGCTCGGACAAGGGTTCGTATTGGCTGTGGGGGCCCGTGGGATCTGGGAGTGTTTGGGAAGCTCGATTGCGGTGAACCGCATTGCAATTCCTTTTCGGTTCCGTTCGGTCTCGTTAATTGGATTCTATAATTTCTTCTTTTTTTGGGGGAAAAATTTATAATATTTTCTTTAATTAATGGCTGTGAGAATTCTGTAATAAACACCACGTCATGAGAAGACGCAGATGACAATCCATACTGCAATGTAGAGAAAAAGAGACCTCCTACTACTTCACGAAATGTTCAATTTTCTTTTTTTCGCGAAATCTTCTCGAGTATAGTATTTTCTTTAATTAATGGTTGTGAGAATTCTATGATAAACACTACATCATCATAAGACAAAGATGACGATCTATACTGCAATGTAGAGAAAAAGGTTCCTATTGCTTCACAAAATGTTCAATTTTTTTCTTCACGAAATCTTCTCGATTATTTATTTTACAGATATTGTATACTATATTCTTTAATGAACACTTAGATTAAATTTTGTTCCGTGTCTCGCGTGTTGCAACGTGCAACATGCTTTATCTACAGTTTCTTGCCATCGAATGTTTTTCATAGAAACCGTGTCAATATCTCTCTCTCTCTCCCCCCAAAAGATCTTCACTTGCACTCTCTTAGCTTAAAGCTGAGAGCATTTGCTCTACTTTTTTTTTCTAGACCGAGATTTCCATTTTTTTTTCCTTTTCCGATATAATTTTAGAGTCTTTTTTCGTCTCATTTGGCATCTCCTTTCACTTTTTGTTGCTTTTCTTTGCTTGTCACGGTGAATTAATTTTCTTGCTGTTGGGTTTATCGGATTCCCTGAAACCGGATTCGACACTAAATCGAACCCCTAAACTTGTGCGGAAGACGAGCCCGGGAAAAAGACATGCATCACCGATCAAAGACACACCACGGAATCGAGCGTACCTTGTTAGCCACAGATTAAACACCAATGCCGATATGAGGAAGAGAATTTGGCCATGTTCGATCCGATGATGCCAATTCGCCTTGAAGGGAAGATGGGTGTCGCCTTATGCGCACTGTTATTTCTTTTGGAGCGTTTTTGGAGGGAGAGAGAGAGGAGGAACGTACGTTATGCCAAAAGGTACGTTTCTCCCTCTTTATTTCCCCTTATATACGTCCCCTCCAAAAAGAAACATGTCCATTCATCATGTCCCTTCATCCATGGGCCCTAATCTTGTGGGCCGGGCTTTTAGGCCCAACATGGGCGGACGGGCCAACTTAGGCCCATCACAATAATAATAAAACCATCATCTCCCACTTGCACATGGTGGGCCGAACAGGATCCTCTTTACCTCTTTTCAACATTCATACTGGTGAATAATCCGTGCGACAAAGATCTTTGAGCTCGTTCTTTATACATCTGTTAGGAATATATAGCAGCTCATAATGGGCATCACACTTTGAGTAGATTTAGTATGCGTACTCTAGATCGATCGATCACATTTATATCTCTCTCTTGATCTCCTTTTAAAACGGTGATATATTGTATTCACAATTATGATTATCCCAAAGACAATCATAATTGGTCGACCAGTGAACACAAAACTATAATGTGATTCTCCAAATTCGATCTTCCTCTTTCCTTCAAACTCTCAATTTCAATTCAGCTTACTTTTCTAGAAATGTCCCATTAGATCGAATCAACTCATGACCATTGGTAACATCCTAAGATAGCAAACACTAAATAGAAACCTTGAGAATAAGTAAAAGTCATGAGGGCACTAAAATTGAGGAACTCTTTTCCTCAAGAGTCTCACATGGCATAAAAGTTGAGATCAAACTTATGCCACTCTTATTGGTCGTCTCATGCATACGTAGTATGAAATACGTATTACGGTATTAACTCATTTCCCATGGAGCGTATGTCTATATCTTCAATACCGTACGGATGATAGTTCGGACATACCCAATGTCTAACTTGAGTTCACGTATCTACTCATTCACAAAATTCATCGAACTCACATCGGTATCATAGACGAGATAAAGTAAAATATGTGGGTTATTTTACTTTTGGACATAGTCAATATCATGTCCTCATCTTAACACTCGTTAAGGTGACATATATATTTTAAGCTTGAGCTCTCGATTATCACCTAGATAATAAGCTTAAAAACCGTATCATCTCTATTTATCACATAGTAAATAGAGGCGATTACCCTTGTGAGTGGGCTAATCTTATATCTGTCCGACATACTTTCTCAACTTAAAGTAATGCACTAAGCATTAAGATGCATAAAGATCAAACAAAGATTCATAGGCATTAATAATGAAAAAACACAACTTCATAAATGTGAACAACTCAGGGAAATTACAATATCCAGTACATCAGACTCTACGCAATCCTAGAAATCTTACATGACCACAAAACACATCTCTAGGTATTGGCTTTGTCATAGGATCTGCTACCATTCTATGCGTAGATATGTACTGTAAGTTCACATTCTTTCGTGCAACCATATCTTTGAACTTGGTATCCATATGTTTGGTCTTGCCATGATATTTTGGATCTATGGTGTACGCTATAGCTGCTTGGCTATCACAGTTAACCAATAATGGATTTGCAGCTTACTCAATAACACCTAAATGATCCAAAAATCTCTTAAGCCAAACTCCTTTTTGTACCGCTGCTGATAATGCCACGAACTCAACTTCCATCGTGGACAAGGCTATACTCGTTTGTTTCTTACTGCTCCAACATATGGGGCCATTATTTAGTAAGAAAACAAATCCAGAGGTAGATTTCCTTTCATCTAAATCTCCTCTCCAATCAGCATCTGAATAGCCTTCAAGTCGCAGATCCTTTCCTTGATAACTCAACGTATAATCAGCAGTTCCCTTTAGATACCTTAGTATTCTTTTAACGGCTTTCCAATGTGCTTGACCTGGATTGGATTGATATCTACTCACCATTCCAACTGCAAAACATATGTCAGGTCTTGTACACATCATAGCGTATATTAAGCTTCCAACAGTACTAGCATAAGGAACATGTTTCATTTGTTCATTCTCTTGTGGGGTCCTTGGACACAGTCTATGGCTCAATCCTTCACCTTTTGCAATAGGAGTGTCTATGGGTTTACAATCTTGCATACGAAATCGTTCAACAACCTTATTTATGTATATTTATTGTGAAAGAGATAACGATCTCTTCGAACGATCTCTTGAAATCTTAACTCCAAGAATGTATGCAACCTCACCCATATCCTTCATCTCAAAGTTAGAAGACAACCAACTCTTGACAGTATTTACAAACTCCTTATTGCTTCCGACTATTAGTAAATCATCAACATATAATGATATGATCACAAATTGATCTTTGGATCTTTTGATATATACACAATGATTCTCATCAATCATCGTAAAATCATATGCCATTATGGCATTATGAAAACATATATACCATTGTCTCGACGACTGCTTAAGGCCATATATCAATCTCAAAAGTCAACATACATTTTCTTCTTGGCCTTTCATAATGAAACCAGCAGGTTGTTCCATATATATTTCTTCATCTAATTCTCCATTGAGGAAAGCAGTCTTTACATCAATTTGATGTAACTCAAGATCCATACTAGCCACTATTGCTAGAATAATGCGAATCGAGGTAAATCTCACTACAGGAGAAAATGTTTCTTCATAATCAATTTCTTCCAGTTGATTATACCCATTCGCCACAAGGCGAGCCTTATGCCTTTCTATCGAGCCATCAGCTTTACGCTTTATTTTGAGAACCCACTTGTTCCCAATGGCTTTGCGTCCCTTCGGAAGATCAACCAATTCCCAAACTCGGTTCGACTTCATTGACTCCATTTCCTCTTCCATTGCATGCATCTATTTTTCCTTACTAGGGCAACTTAGAGCCTCATGTATATTTCTTGGCTCATCCTCATCTTGTGGGGCAATTATAAAAGTTTCCCCTTCAATGTCAAAACGTCGACGAGGAATACTTTGGCGACTTGTTCGCCGTATGGGAGATTGTACACTGTGCACATCATTTCCCATTATGCTCCCACTAGGATTAGATAATGATGATGTCATCTCATCATGTGGTTGTAACTGAGAATGAGTTGAATTTAATTCATCACTTCTCATGTTACTCCCACTTGGACAAACTCCACTAATATCATTATCTTGATCCAAGGTTTCAAATAGGGAGTAATCTTCACCTATTTCGCCCTTCTTAAGAAATTCATTCTTTAAGAATGTGACATCCCGTGATTCAAATTCAGTTATACTCCCACTTTCCTGCTCACCAATGAACACATACCCTTTCGAGTGTTCAGAGTATCTTATGAAAATACTCTTCTTTCCTCTGAGACCCAATTTCTCAAACTTGTGAGAGGACTCATGAGTATAGGCAGCACAACCCCACGGCTTAAGAAAACTTAAGTCCGGTTTTCTACCTGTCCATAACTCATATGGAGTAGAAGTAACTGATTTGGAAGGCACTCGGTTAAGTATATAGGCAGCAGTTAACAACGCATCACTCCATAAAGTGATAGGTAAGTTAGCATGCGCCATCATGGACCTAACCATTTCTAGTAGGGTTCTGTTTCTTCTTTCCGCAACACCATTTTGTTGAGGAGTATATGGAATAGACAACTGTCTTTCTATTCCTTTTTCATCACATAATTTTCTGAATTCATCAGATAAATATTCTCGATCTCGATCGGATCTTAATACTTTTATTTTCTTGTCTAATTGATTTTCTACCAAATTCATTAACCTTTTGAAACAACTTAATGCTTCAGATTTATGAGAAATCAAATAGACATATCCGAATCGAGTATAATCATCTATAAAAGTGATGAAATAAACAGCCCCATGCCTTCCTCTCACATTCATTGGACCACAGACATCAGTATGGATTAAATGCAGAGGAAATTCAGCTCTTTTACCTTTTCCAAATGGTTTCCTTGTCGTTTTCCCTACTTAGGCAATGCTCACATATAGGCAAATCGACTTTTTCAATGTTGCCCAACAAGCCCTCTTTGGCTAGTCTATTCATACGTTGTTGGCCAATATGACCAAGTCTAGCATGCCACACATTCACATCATTATCATATGAATTAGGAGACGCGAGAAGGGAATAACAAACATTTGCATTAACATAGTCAATATCTAATATAATGAAACCATTCAGAAAATAACCACAACCATAGTAGTTTGTATCCAAATACAAATCTACACCGCTATTACGGAAGTTCATATTAAAACCAAGCTTAACCAACACCAAAACAGACACTAAATTTCGACGAATCTCCGGAGCATATAGAACATCATGTAGGAACAAGGTGCGTCCACCACGCATGTTCAATTGGCAGGGTGCCAATCCCTTTAACTTCAGCTCTTGGAGTTATTTCCCACATAGATCCACTTAGTTCTAGTTGGTACTCGTCGGAATTCCACGAAGGATCCTCTATCCTTCGCTACATGGTCTGTTGCTCCTGAATCTACAGTCCACAAAGGATTTGATTCAGCCAATAATTCAGAACTTGACATATAAGCAAAGTTCTCAAATGTACAATAGGTGTTTACCTTTTTCGGCTCACAACAGTTGCGAGCAAAGTGACTTTTCTTGTTACAATTGTAACACCTCACCCTTGGCATTTTCTTTACTTGAGGACGTTTTCCTCTCTTGTGTTGGTTAACTCTTGATTTCTTGCAATAAGGACTTGATCCTTTGCATTCCCACATATTGAACGAATCAATACGCTTGCGCTTAGAGCTCAAAACCCTTTATGAGCTAGAACCAGCATTGCAAGTGTCTATTTTCGGCTCAAATGCTGTTAGGCGGTCCTCTACTAGCTCAAGGTGGCGCACGGCATTCTCAAGATCTTCCATAACATGGTCAAGTTAAGAGCTTCTAGTGCCTCTTGCTCTTCCAGCACATATTGGATTTTCATGTGCCATATTTCATAGTTATCGCCATTGAGCTTATCACCTTTGTTCATTTTCAAGAACTATGCTCTTTGTGGTGAAGCCATTGATCCGAACATATCGAGACATATATGCACGAATTATTAATGCCTATCATTTATGCATCCATTTTGCATAGACCCATCATATTAATGAACAATTTCAAGTAAGGTTTCAGAATCAAAAGGTCACTATGTTTCCAATCATCCTCCAAAAATCCTAACTTAAAACTATCATTAATATAATTGTTTTATGCAAAATAAATTCTATGAAGCTACAAAAACTTCTATGAACTACCCACAGCAATTAACAACAACAGAAAGCAAATAATATTTGACATCCAATAGAATAATAATGCTTTCACATAACACAACTCACATATCAGTTGCAACATCAACAACAATCAGGTAGTAAACATTACATAAGATGTCCACAAAGCACACTAAATAAAGACCAGTCAAAAAAAATATCTAACACCAAGTCAACATACGAACTGGGAAAGATCCTTTTTTGTTCAATTTCTTGATATTTTCCCTTGTAACAATCCAGTAATAATTATCTATAAAATCCATCACAATTTTTTTATATGAAGCGGCTTTGTTGACATCCCATATGCGATTCAACACTCCTTGCCATTCTTGTGGAAGAGTGTTCATGAAAAATCGCACCATCTCAGACTGTGGCATGGGTCGACCATTCCATATGACCTTTTGAATTTTCCCGTTGACTTCAAGAACGTGATCAATTAAGTCGCAACTTTCCCATCGATAATCATTCAGCTCAGCTATCAAGCTAGAAAGCATTTCCTTTTGATCATCGGTAATTGGGCGAATAGGTGTGCGCAACCTAAGGGGAGGCATTGTTCCTACAACAAATGCAGAATAAATCAGGGATTACATATAATTCACATAGAATTACTTGGCCAAAGAAACACATTCTTTTGCTCCTCCCTTTCCTCCTTTTTTTTTTTTGGGTCAACGGTCAAAGTCAACGGTCAACGGTCGTCAACGGTCAACGGTCAAGGTCAGCCGGGTCGGGCCGGGCCGGACGAATCGACCCGGCACGTGTGGCACGCGTGCAGCTGACGTCACGATGACGTCAGCTGGCGCATGCCTCGCATGCGCCTTCCCCTGCGAATCAGCGCGTGCGTTGCACGCGCCGAAGACGCCGGTTCGTTCCGGCTGCGCGTGGGGGTGCGTCCGGCGGCCTTTGGCGGCGTTCCGCCACTCGTCGCGCTCGTCTCGACGAGACCTTCCATCCAACGCCATTAGAAATCGATTTTGAGTCACAGAAACTTGGAAAAATGGATGAACAGTGCTCGGGTGTCGGGATTTTTCGGCCCCGATCGGTGTCGGCCGATTAATTTCACGAAAAATCAATAAGAAATCATCCATAAACATGAAAGGGGTCGGGAAAAATACAGAAAAGGATCGGGAAACAAGAACTAGGGCTCTGATACCAATGTTGGGAGAGTCGGATTCCCTGAAACTGGATTCGACACTAAATCGAACCCCTAAACTTGTGCGGAAGACGAGCCTGGGAAAAAGACATACATCACCGATCAAAGACACACCACGGAATCGAGCGTACCTTGTTAGCCACAGATTAAACACCAATGCCGATATGAGGAAGAGAATTTGGCTATGTTCGATCCGATGACGCCAATTCGCCTCGAAGGGAAGATGGGTGTCGCCTTATGCGCACTGTTCTTTCTTTTGGATCGTTTTTGGAGGGAGAGAGAGAGGAGGAACGTACGTTATGCCAAAAGGTACGTTCCTCCCTCTTTATTTCCCCTTATATACGTCCCCTCAAAAAAAAAACGTGTCCCTTCATCATGTCCTTTCATCCATGAGCCCTAATCTTGTGGGCCGGGCTTTTAGGCCCAACATGGGCGGACGGGCTAACTTAGTCCCATCACAATAATAATAAAACCATCACTTGCAATTGAAAATCTCGTGAGAATGTCTTTGCCAATTCAACCAGCAAAATGCCCTAGACATGGTTTCATGACTTCTCAAAGATTCGGTGGAGACTCTTCTCTCCCAATTTAAGTGTAGATCTAAATCTAAGATTTTTTTTTCCCTCAATTTAAATCTAAATTTATGAGTTTTTTTAGAGACGTTCAATCTATGGTAATCATCTCCGTATAGAGATAATATTGAGGATGTCAAATCTAGGCATACACTTTGAGCCTAGTTTCCGGAGGGGAAATTCTCGGCAATGGCATGTGTCCTAGATGATGGTTTCGGTGATTAGTTAACTATTGTTTTTTAGATCGTGATAGATTTGGTCTTTTGGGATGAGAGCGTACTTATAATTACAAGTTGTTGCTTTTACTTTCTAAGTTTTGTCTTGTTTTACAGCCTCCCTAGGGAAATATTTCCACACTAATACTAGTAAAAAAAGACCAAACTAAGTGTGAGAAGGAATGATAGATTATTAAGCTTTTGAATAAATATATGCCCAATTAAATATGTTAATGGGCTTGAAGTTAGGCTTCCTCTTAACAATCTCCCCAAATGAAAGGAAGCTGGTGCAATTTCTGAGTCATGGGCATTATGCCGTATCAATGCGGACTTGATGGCAGACTTTATGGTTTAGTATAGAGGAAAAAACCAGGAGTGAAGTAGAAGACCTAGAGTAAAAGTGCGGACTTCATGCTTCATACTGGAAAAAAAAAAAAGGCCAAGGATGAGAAGGATTATAAGGGGAGCAAATCTAGTACTGAGCTTACATGTGAGTGGTAGTGATAAAACCTTTAGATATAACAACACAATTTTATCTAACAATTTAGACTTTTATTTCAATTAAGAGTGATTTCAAAAAATCTAACGATACTGATGAATAAAACATATATCTAATATCACTTGAGAGATCAATTCATCATTCTAAAAACATCGTAACCTAGTTCATTTTGCCGTGCCTTTTGCACGAGAGGTTAGTTTTTCCTTGCAAACAATTATAAAAAGCTTAAGATTTTGGCTTATGCTTAATGAATGAAAATGTTTAATTAGGAAAGCAAATAGAAATCTAAAAAGATTCGAGCTAAGTATCTTCTACTCCGTTTTCACGTCAGATTTTATGGGACTATCGTCATTATTTTAAAAATCTAAGCTATTTAATGGAGATGTAATGTTATATTCGTATAAACAGTTATAACTTCGCAATCGAAGGATCACCTATCCAGAGAGCACCGTTGCTCTGGAGATATGTAGCCGCCGCGTTTCAAAAGTTGGTCTTCGGAATCATGGGATTGGCGTCGCACGTACGGTAACGTAACACATGGAAACACACACATTCTCTCTCTCTCTCTCTCTCTAACTCTCAGAAGCTTCATCGGACTTCGAGTCGCTTTCCTTCGTCGTTGAAATGTCGTGGCGTGCGTGCGATGCTCGGACTGGACCGCGTCCTCAGGAACTTTCTAGGGAAGCTCCCGTAAGTTCAAAGTGGGGAAGTGATAAGGACCTTTTTTGCCGTTTAGAAAAGAGTCGTCATAGACTGGAGGATCCTGATGGACCCAAGGGCAACGTGATTTGCATCTTGGGCCCAAAGACCGCCGCGTGAAGGTGGAGGAGGCCCAATTCCCATCCTCCGTCCCAGCCCAATAAGGTAAGAAGAAGTCCTAAACGTTTCACTCGTGTGCTTAATTTCGGTTAACACGGTCGTGAACGTTAAAAAGACAGCGACTCGTATCTGGTCCGACATGGCTTATGGTAATGTCGATGATGAGCGCGATAAGGATTTAATTGTACATGTTCAAAAGTTAGGATCAGTTGACCAAATTTAGCTTCATTGACTATTGGACTAAACTTTTTTGGACTTTTGCCATTATGGGCCATGCAGCCCATGCCGGGTGACATCGTCTCCTTAAAAGGTTTCTATAAAATGTAATCCATATGTCCTAATAGTCAAAGGGCGCCCTTTAAATCTTATTTAAGGACGCTTTTGAAGACATGACAGGAATAGATGGGTAACGATAAATTTAAATTGAATTTTTAATCCTTTTTTTCCGTTTTCACTAGGGTTTGGTTTTTCTCGTAGGGGTCCTCTTTAAATCTCAATGAGTCAATACACTCCGACCTTTAGATGGTCTGAAAGAGAAAATATTCCGATTAGCTCCCGTTATAGTAATCTCATTTTGTCAGGGTAGTCCTATGTTTAAATTTGTCCCAAACGATCACTTGCACTGTGCAGGCGTGCGTCAGTCGGCCCATGCGCCAGAGGCCGACGATAAATGTCGCCGGCAGCGATGCACGTCCATCCCACATGCCCAGATTTCTTGGCCGATCAGGGACATGATCATCCGAGATGAAAAATTCATACTAAAAAGAAAGACGAGAGGGGACCCAGGCAAAGTGCCGAACTCGAGGCGGCCGATGTCGGGCTAGTAGCACAGAGAGTCTCACTCAGAAAATGAGCCCACTTCAGTTCAGGCCCGTCAGGGAGCTACCTCTTCCCCCGTCCTGAAGATTTCAGACGTTCCAGAATAGATAAGATCACCTCTTCTTTGTAACCTAACTTGCATTCCTTAATCGTAAGATCGGGTTCTAGCAAGGATCAAGTTGGATTACGCTTGCGAAAGAGCCATGAACACAACGGGATATTTTTTTTTTTATCCGGATGAAAAATGGAAAAATAGAAAAAATCTAAATAAAGACGCATACGCGGGAAGGGGGCCCCACGACTTCTTCATTCGGGAGGGGAGGGGGGGAGGAGACTAGCCTCATTACTTCCCACAGGGCGAGAGGTGCACCTAACCCACCTACCCACTCATCAATCACGGTGTTCAGCTGACTTGCACTGATAGACCCCTATCGTATTGGAATTAGGCGCCTATCTTTTTACTGTTGTCAAAAAATCTCTAACATGTTCGATTCTACTCTATGTTAGAACATTTCTGTGAATGCTATTCTGATCTAAGTGGTCCTATTCTGTGTCCCGTGCTAGGAAGTATTACTCTTCTTTTCATTCCAAATTCAAGAATACGACCGATACGATTGATTGGTCTGTGCGCCTCTCTTATTACTTTTTTGTATTCCCCTGTTCCTCGGATACAATTCGATCCTTCTACGGCCAAATCTCAATTTGTGGAAAGCCTTCGATGGCTTCCTTATGAAAACATCCATTTTTTTTTGGGTATAGACGGTATCTCTTTATTCTTCGTGATATTGACCACATTTCTGATCCCTATTTGCATTTTAGTGGGAACTATATATAGTGATATACCTTCAGACCACCACCGGCCGTGGTGGCTCCACTGGGTAGGCTTCTGGGTCCTTTGTAGGGGAAGGTCCAGAGGTCGAAGCCCCTGCAACTTGCGTTGCAGGGAGGCTAGCGGATCATTAGGTGTCTCAAGTGTGGTGTCGGGGTGATAGGTCCTCCGCTAGCGTCACCCCGGATTTACCTAGCCGGCTGTCGGCTGTACGAGGGTTCCCGGGTCATAAAAAAAAAAAAAAAGATATACCTTCAGACCGACGAAAGGGTTCTTTCAGAAGATGTTTTGGGAGTCCGTGTAGCTTCGTCGTCTATTCCCGGATCAGAGGATTTCGCCTAATCTGCTGCCCTTCAATAAGGTATATTAAAATAGGATAGGATGTTTTATCCGAGTTGGCGGAACCCACCCTATTTCCATAGTAGCCTTTCCACTGGGTCTTTCCTAAAATGGAAAGTAAGAAGTCACTTCTACTATCAAGGAAAGAGTAAGTCCTAAAAGAAAGAAATTCAATCACAGTGCCACTTTCTCTTTTAGTATATTATGGACCAATTACAATAGATAGAGCAGGGACGTGTAGAGCTAAAACTTTGTTGTTCTTTCATTCCAAGAAGATAAGGGATTGATGGTGTCCAGATTTGAATGAAAAATCAAACACGTGGGTTCCTCAAATTCATCTTTCTGGAACAAAAATTTATTAGCGTTTGAATGAACATTTTTGTGGCTTAACTGGCCTTCCTCTAGATTCAACTTGAAGCGGAAGGCACCCGTCCTTAGTTAGGCTGGGAAACTCCATCCTTCCCCCCCCCCCGAAAGGACTGGCTCGAGAAACTTGCTCATGAGGGAACGGGTTATATGTGTCTTAGTTAGTGTAGTCGCTTGCGAAAGAGCCATGAACACAACGGGTTCTTGAAATTCTTGCAAACTTCTTGAATCTGAGAATCGTATATCATAGAACAAACTTCACGCCTCGTTCTGATCCCGTCCCAGCAAAGAGACAAGGACCCTGATCCCAGCCCCTTCGTGGGCCGAGCTGTGCGACACCGTCCCTTTCCAGAAGATGAAAATCGTCAAAACAATGATTGGCACATTCGGCAGGAGCCGCAAATTCTCCTTAACAATCTAGAATAATCATTTACAAATTTTTCTTTTCTTTAGCAGACCAAGCTTTGACCCCACCACAGACTCCAGACCCTAGACTCTTCCAAAGGTTAATAATACAGTCCAACTCTAATCTACACCCCAACTTCCAAAATAATCACGCACAAACCCTGCATATAACAGCCATATTTATACACAAGAAGCTCCTCCTCCTGCTATCTACATGACCGTGCAGGCGTACGGGTTGTCGTCGCTGAAGGCAGTGGTGTACTTGACCTCGGTGGAGCTGGCGCGGGCGAGGGCTGAGGTCTGCGGGTCCTGGAACACGTTCCGGACGTACCCGGGGGGCGCCTTCTTGTCATAGGCCCCCGGGGCGTAGGGGTGGTCCACGATGTCATAAGGCACGTAGGGCCAGAAGTCGCAGACCTTGCCGGTGCGGTGCCGGACCCGGCGGAGCACCTTCCCAGGGTCGACGTACCCGATCACGGTCAGCTTGTTCTGCTTGGGCTCGACCTCCACCTGGGTCACCCCCTTCATGCCCTCCACGGACTTCCGCACCCTCCGCACGCACCCCTCGCAGTCCATCTTTATCTTTATCTCCACTGTCTGAACAGAAGAAAGAGAGGGAAAACACCATCTCAGATAACTAGCAACACAAAAGATGCAAAGCCGAAAAAACAGATGGAAACGTTAGAGTTACCTGGAGCTGCTTGCGCTTCTTGAGCTTCTTGCTGTCGCTACGTGGCGGCACGTAGCAAACGTCGGCGATGTAATCCAAGAACCCCATCACGTCCTAAAATCAACCGGCACAAACACTTCTTGATCACTGTTTTTTTGTTACAGAAGAAGGAAGAGGATTGCAGGAAACCAGCTCGAGTTCTTGAGTAGTCAAGCTCGGAGCTGCATCCCGTATAAATAGGGCAGCCCACCAACCGCTGCACCGAGCCACGTGTACCGTTGGACGCCGCGACACTTGTCGGCTAGACACGTGGACCAGAAGTGGAAGCCCATGTCATAGTAACGAGGGAGAGTGGGAGGTGGGGTCCTCTTGCCAGCCGACTTTTCGCTGCCCTGCATGGTGGGGAACTGAGGATCCGTGACAGAGTAGTGGGAAGTAACTGCAGATAGGGAAAATGTCGGTTCGAGCCGGTTGACGGGCTCGAGGGGAGACCGGCCGGTGGAACCGACCGACCACGGAGTCTCTTATCATCTTTCGAGTCGTGGGTCGTTTCGCACTTCGCTGTCCGAGGACGCTGACGCTGACGCTTCAGTCATATCCGAGAATTGCGAGAAACTAGTCTTCGGGACCCATGAATGACCCCATTCAGTCTTTTTCATTTCCGCGTTAACAGCTTTCTAGCATCTTGGATTCAGACACAACTTCATAATTTTCTCCAAATTACGTTTGTCTTTAGGTGCGCCTAACGCTCGTTTGGACATGGGATGGTTAAATCATCTGTAACGTCAAAGCCCGTTGCTTCACACCTGTTCACACATGCCAAAGCCAATGATCTCAAGGCCAAGCATGTTCTATCTAATGGAAACTCTTAACTTTAGTCGTGCAGATCTCGAAATGAAAGTCGGGCTATGTATTATGCGGAACAATAGTTTTGTCATATAATTGTTTAGTTATATCGGATTTTCATTGATAACTAGTCACAAGCCTGCTAATTTTGTAACGTATTGTATTTTTGTAAGGTCACTTAAATATGGTAGACTAGTACCGTGCTTACTTATAGGGTGAAAATGTGTGGTTTGATAAGTAGATGTCCTATATGCAAAGAACATGTTATTTCTAGACGGAAGTAAAAATTTGTTGTTAATATACATCAACGTACTTAATCACTGCACCCTTGACCTCGCCCCCCCTCCCTACAATTGTAGTATGTGGATATTGTTTGTCTTGAGATCTTCGCTATTCTAAGTAAAAATTAACTCAAGAATATGAAATAATCCATATATGGTGGGAAAAAAGAAAAATAAAGAGATGACGCGTGAGCTTTTTTCCGAGGTTTTGATGAAAGAGAGTGAGAATTCCATGTCTTTTCCATCAACAACCAATAGGAAATGGTTATAGTGCGACCCTCCATGCAACCCCATCAAGAAAATCCGAATAAAGTTAGGAATATGCCTATTTTGATCGGTCAACAAATAACTATTTGCAGTCAAATAAAATACACACGATTGAGATTAGAAAAATGAATTTATTTACTTGAAAAAATGATAAGTATTTTCCTAAAAAAAAAGGATTTCTTGAAAAGCATTTTTCTTTATCACGAAATTTTCCCAAAATAAACACATCCAAATGTGACCCTTTAAGCATGTGCTTTTGATGTTCTCTGCCGAGAGAGATACATCTTGCAAGAAACTCAAAAGGCTGACGTGGCATAAACACATGAGACTAAAAGCTGCTGACATGGATTTTTGAGAAAAATTAGTTTTCTTCTTGAGTAGCTCGTCTTCACTTTTATATGGGAATATGCCTATTTTGATCCTTCGAAGGATTGGACAAAACTCTATTTATTTTGCAAAAAATAAACGACTCGACAAATATTTTTACAAAAATAATTATTCGTATCACTCGAAAGAAATAATTAATAAAAAATATTATCATTATCAACATTGATTTATGTACAAATATTTTTGTGGACTATAAAAATATTTTTTCGTTTATTCATCTTGGTAATTCATTTTCCACAAAACCAATAAAACCCAAATTAAAAAATTAACATTTGTTTTTAACAAGATAAAGATCAATTCTTTGGCATGATCACTAAATAATAATAGCAAAAGTACATATGCGTAAGTCTACAGATATTCAAGGTATCAGTAAGTAGGAAAAAAGCATTCCGAACAAATAGAATTGCCTCTGGGTCCTATATCGGAGGATGATCCAAAAACCAAGGGCATATAATGTGTACTAACATGTTGTGATCTTCAGAGTTCGTTTATTTAAAGGATTTTTCTTTTTCTCTTTTTTCTGGTGATGTTTAGATGACGAACTAATCGATTTATCTAGAATTGAAAACGACCTATTTTCCCCGAGAATGGTTTTTGTGGTGAAAAATGTTTTTCTTTACGGTGAAGCATTTAGTTAGACAAACACATTTGTTTTGATCCGACTGTTTAATGATGCTTCCGATGTCGGATCGGCCACGTGGTGGTCATTATTGTTAAATCCTCAATTGGGTCGGGTGATTTCGGGGTACTCATGATGAGAAGGCTTGAAAAAAGCCACGAATGATCTTCGGACAAGCGGGCCGATTGCGTGTTTATCTCAAGACGAGATTCACGTTTAAGTGTCCGAAGAGGATCAGACGATAGACATTTGCTTTTAAAGGCGGCCAGCGCCGCGTTCTAGAAGGGAAGAATGGTAGGTTTTAGGCAATTCGTGTTTGCGGGTGCCCCCGGCGGCGTTCGCAGGGGCCGCGTACGAAAGGCGGCATTCTCGATCGCAATACTGACTATTGCCTTGTGAGAATGGTTACGGGGTTGACCTATTACGTAGATCAGTGATTATTACCATAAGATTTTCATTTTTTTGGCGAAAAGTGTTTCAAGGTGGGTGATTTGCTTAGGATCATGAATTAATAGAAAATATTTTCCTAATAAAAAAACTTATGCTTAGATTTTATAAAAAAAATGATTTTCTTTTTAAGAAATTGAAAATCATATTTCAAAATATGACTATGTATCAACACTTAAACTCAAAACTCTATGCTTGGGTATGGATATCCCGATGCTATTTCCCGAGTCCCCCGCTTCTAGGATCAGGTCTCCTATGCTTGGGCCTAAGTCTATCAAGGCCGGGCCTATGACTGTGGTGCTTGGGACCTAATGCCCATGCTCGGATCTTTAGCGCTCGAGCCCGGGACCCCGATGTCCACACTCGAGTCCATCAAGGTCAAGCTTGGGACCTAGGTGCATGTGCCTTAATCATTGGCACCTAAGATTGGGGACCATTGCAATTGGACCCGGGACTTCAATGCCAGTACCCAAGTTACTTCAATGCCCACACTTGAGTCTATCGAGGTTGAGCTTGGGACCTAGCTATCCATGCACAAGTTACTAGCTTCTAGGGATGAGTATGGTCCGGATGGACGACTCCTATCCTAAAATTGGAAATCGCCCACTAAAGACCGATTCCAAAAAATTGGAATCTGAAAACGTCCATCGGTTCCATGGACTCACCTAGGAATTAGATTGGCAATTCGGTTGGGTTCTTGAGTGGATCCGTGGAACCAGTCCCTTAAGATCTTCGTGCACTCAGTGTAACGTTTTCCGACAAGTCAAAGTAAAGCAAAAAATAAGGAACTTCTCTATTCTTAATTGCAACATCAATAAAAAGATTAGACTCGAATTAAAAGTTGAGAGTTGAGGTTATGTGTGAGAGATAGAGAGACGACTCATATGAGATGAGAGTGAAACAAAATGAATGCTCAGTTAATGGGTGTTGAGCTTCAGATTAGAGATTTTAGAGTTTTCATTTTTCTTAATTTTTTTTTTTGGTAGGAAATTTTTCTAAAATATTAAATATGTGGGTGAGTGGGTGGTTCTACACTTAGAACTAGGAAGCAAATCGGTACCCATCGATTCTAATAAATTGGAACCGAGAACCAAATTGGTTCCCTTGGGATCTACCGGTTCGAGTCCATTCCTGGTAGTCTGAGTGGTTACTGATTTTTTTGTATGTCTCTATTAGCTCTCGAATAATGTATGTATATTAAGGAAAATTAAATCACATTTTCTAAATATTAAATATTATCATTTTTTTGGAAAATGACTTTCTGAAATATCACATTTTCTTCAAAACAAACGGAGTTTAAAGTTGATATGGGTTGTAACCCCCAAACCCCAAAAAACAGATTGGTTAATCACTTGTAGACCTCTCTGATAGATGGAGGCATTCCACTTTGTTCCTAACAGAAGGCCCGGTCCATTGAGCTCGATGGGCTGCCGTTGTAGATGGTCTAATTGGACACGGTCCATTGAAGTTTGCTTCGATGGATTTCTCATTTTAGACCCGTCCGTCCGATTATACTTAATCCTTTCTCTTTTGGCCATAAATTATACTTGAATCTTTTGTACTTTAACCCAACAATACTAATCGTTTGATTAGTCACTTTAATTTACTAGATTACGTACTACTTACTAGTGATTTTTACTTTACTAGATTACTTACTACTTACTAGTGATTTTCATAATAGATTATTCCATGAACAAATTTATCATGAAAGTTTGCCAAAAGAGGACAAGACATGCGACTTCCGGAAAATGGGAAGATGTGTCTTTTCATTACGTACAGAATCGATTGGTTAATCCCAAAGAGTTACGGCTCTTACGTTTGCATAATCACTCAAGAAGTGTGACCTTTTTAGGTGAAAAACTATAGCTCTGGAGATATACTAACGCAGAGAAAATTATGCTTGAAAAAAATTTCAAAAGATAGTGTTTATTTTGAATTATGAAGTGCGGATTACAATATCTTAAGTGTCTATTTATAAAGAGGTCGTCATCTAGAAAATAACCAAATAACTGAAATAAAATAACAAAATTAAGGAATATATATATTTTATGACCCAGAGAACCCCATACAACAAATCCTAGGGTGACGTTAGCGAATGACCCACCACTCCGGCACCACACTTAAGACACCAAATGCCTGTACTGGGTTTTGAACCCCTCACCTTTGGGGAAGGATTAACGGATTTGCAGCCGACAGCTGCGCCGTAAACCCCCGATGACACTAGCCCACCACGGCGTCACGCTTAAGACCACTAGCGACCACGCTGGATTTGAACTCATCTCCTTTGTGAAGGGGATGGAAGCCCAAGCCAACGCGGCCACCACATGGGGTGGTTAAGGAAAATATATTGATAAAAGGAAAAGTTATCAAAAATAACTACGTGTCTGAAATCTGCGACATCTCGAAAAAAAAAAAAAAAACG
This sequence comes from Eucalyptus guilfoylei, assembly GCA_016097605.1. Classification (NCBI taxonomy): domain Eukaryota; kingdom Viridiplantae; phylum Streptophyta; class Magnoliopsida; order Myrtales; family Myrtaceae; genus Eucalyptus; species Eucalyptus guilfoylei. The sequence continues at coordinate 28,769,333 of CM027868.1, read as the reverse complement.
CATGAATCAAATATTGTAATCCATTTGTAATCTCGTTGTAACCCATTTGTAATCTTGAAGATCACATAATCCTCTTTGATTTGTGGAACCGTCCGCTTTTATAACGCCTCAATGTTTTCATAAAGGCATTTACATATTGTTCTACATTATATACCGACATGATTTTTCATCAATGCAGGAGAATGACGCTAGCGAAGGATTCAGGGTGACGCTAGCAAAGGATCCATCACCCTGGCACCACACTTAAGACACCAAATGCCTCCATTGGATTTTGAACCCCTCACATTTGGGGAAGGATCAATAAGCTTGCAGCCGACAGCTGCGCCGTAAACCCACTAGTGCAGGACCCACCACCACGGCATCACGCTTAAGACCACTAGCGACCACGTTGGGATTTGAACTCATCCCCTTCGTGAGGGGGATGGAAGCCCAAGCCAACGTGGCCACCACATGGGGTGGTTAAGGAAAATATATTGATAAAAGGGAAAGTTATCAAAATAATTATGTGTCTGGAATCTGTGACATCTCAAAAATCAAAGAAAACACATGAATCAAATATTGTAATCCATTTATAATCTCATTATAACTCATTTGTAATCTCGAAGATCACATAATCCTATTTGATTTGTGGAACCGTCCGCTTTTATAACGCTTCAATGTTTTCATAAAGGCATTTGCATATTGTTCTACATCATATACCGACATGATTTTTCATCAATGCAGGATAATGAACTTTTGATGTTGAAAGATGCGATAAGGAATCGTTTCGTTTTGAGAAACCACGGGACATGAACCCTTCTTTTTTCTCTCTTTCCATGTTAGAAATCCACACACGAACAGAGTAAAGCTTTAGGCCTTTCGCTACTCCCAATGGTTCCGTGCACGCTCTTAAAAATGTTATAAAGCGGTGGGCGGGCATAATGAGGTTTCATCCTCAATCAACGTCACCGGCTAATGTGAAAAATTATGAAAAAATTAAATCTATTATACAAAAGTCAATTTAATATTAAAATTTTCAATTTTATTAATTTAGTTTTAAATCTTTTAATGATTTATTAATACAGTTATTTCGATCAATTTTGACCAAAAATTACTAAGGTAAATGTTCGTCGTCCTATGTGGTACAATTAGCATTAACATGAACAATTTTTTCAATTATTAAATATTTTTTATGAACTTTTTTTATTCATTTTATTAATTTTTTCTTTTCTTTCTTATTTTTATTTTCATAATTGGTCGCTAGTCATAAGCAAGAGTTGAGATGCCCTTGCCAACCCTCGCTACATTTGGGCAAGGAGTCGTAAGCCTTCACTATGGGCGGGCGGCCGGGGGAGGGGGTGAGGGGCATTGTGACCCTTGCCAAGTGCCGATGAGGGTTGATGACCATAGTTAAAAAAAAAATGAAAAAATATAAAATAATTAAAAATTAGCGATTGTCGGACAAATAGGTCCGAATGGCTAAATTGACAAAATTTCAAAAGGTTTAGGATTGTATTGATCAAATTAAAAAGTTAAAGACTTAATTAGTATTCATACAATATGCTTAAGACTATTGTTAATTATCCCCCAGCTTATCCATACATTTCATTCAAGATTTTCACCTAGTTAAAAAGATTATGGATTATCAACCTAGTTTAACCTATATTATGGTCTCTCTCTCTCTCTCTCTCTCTGCGTGCTTGAACGTGCTAATCGAAAGTCAAAGGAAAACAACCCATAAGGGCCTTCACTAAATATCCCCACCCACTCACATGATTGATCTCTGATTAAATATATACATGATGCACCTACAGCCGCAATGCACACCCACACACGCGACATGATCCACGTCCCACGGCCACGACCCATCCCCCTCTTAAATTCTCTCCTCAAATTCCCAAACATAAAAAAACCCCTCTTCTTCCCTCGTGTTCAGTCCCTTCCGCCTCCTCTTCTCCAATGAGCTCGATCCAGTTCGGTTCTTGGCGACTGCCGCTCGATTCCAGGCTCTTGCTCGCCGCCATCTGGGCCATAGTACTCGTCTACCCGCACTGCGGAGCCGCCGCCTCAGTAGCGCCACCTTACAATGTGATGGCGCCGGCAGCCTTCGCATTCGGGGACTCCATCGTGGACCCGGGGAACAACAATGGCCTGGCGACCGTGGCCAAGTGCAACTTCCCACCCTACGGCCGGGATCTCGACCTGGGCGTGCCAATCGGGCGGTTCAGCAACGGCCGAGTCCCTTCGGACATGTTCGGTACGTGCGCGTCTCTCTCCTCCGTCTCTACTCTCTCTCTCTCTCTCTCTCTCGGTCGCTCGTTTTTTTCTTCTTTGCGTATGGCGGCGGGAACGCCAGAGAGACCAGACAAGACAAGGTTAGCTGTTAACCGACCCCACCGCAAGCATGATTGGTTCACGTGGATCGCCGACCCGATCCGGTTCGCTCATTCTCAAGTTGCCTAGGATTCACGAGTCGATTGTCCCGATGTGTCTTCGTGCATGATATTTTCCTTTGCTTTCGGTGCTCCTGTCTCCCCCTCCTCATCTCGTCTCGAAATTAAAATGCATCAAGAAATGCCATAACGATGGTTTTCATGAAATAAGCCTCAAGATATCTGCCCAATTCGATGGTAAATAGAACATTGAAATGTCGAGGGGTAGAGTTCCCGGGTTTCTTTTTGGAAGACGTAAGTGCGAATTTAGTATTTTCGAATTTAAACGAGGAAATTAAGAGCACCCTTAATTCTCTTCTTCGTTGCGCTTCGAGTCATCGGATTCGAAGAAAATAAGGTACGCTTTGCATCCTCAATTTCGCACGGTGAATCTCGTGGCTTTCGAAACCATAACGTGTAATAGGTATAAACTTGCTCATGCTGGGTTTCAGCAATTATACGTTTCATTCCACTGGCAGACTTTTGGTACACTTCACTTTAGCTCTACTTCACTCTCTCTCCCTCCCGATAATTTAGCACCTAAGCTATGGTTTCAATTACCCTTTAATGTTTATCTTTTTGTAGCTGAGAAATTGGGAATTAAGAAGTTCTTGCCTGCTTATCTGGATCCAAATCTGGAGCTCCAGGACCTCCTCACCGGCGTGAGCTTCGCCTCTGGAGCCAATGGATATGATCCTCTCTCTGCCCAATTTGCCGTAATCTCTCTCTCTCTCTCTCTCTCTCTCTCTCTCTCTCTCTCTCAATACACGATTAAAATTATGATTAGGATAAGACGTGAGTCGAAACCCGGACGGTTGACCAGATATTAGCATCGCATACATTTGATTGCCTAGAGGATCAAATATGTGCAATTTAACTTAATAATCTTGTGTGTTTGAATTTGTCGACAGTTGGTACTATCCTTGTCAGATCAATTGGATCTTTACTCCGAGTACATGGAAACCGTACGTTCGGCGGTTGGGGAGGAGAGAGCATCGGCCATCGCCTCTGAGAGCGTCTACATGGTGTGCACGGGTGCTAACGACATAACCAACACTTACTTCATGACGCCGCTAAGAAGATACAAGTACGACGTCTCCTCCTACGCCGATCTCCTGGTCAGCTTGGCTTCGAGTTTCCTTCGGGTAATAACGTGCACGGATGATTTCTGGAAAGTTTCGTTAGGTCTATAATCGTCATTTGATTTCGCAACTTATCGTCGTGTCTATATTCACAAGTTGTGTGCGAGGACAGGAGCTGTACGGACTAGGAGCTAGGAGAATCGGGGTGCTCAGCCTGCCGCCGGTCGGGTGCCTCCCGTCGCAGAGGACTCTGCACGGAGGCCCCAAGAGGGGCTGCTTCAACTCTGCCAACGAAGCGGCCGTCCTATTCAACTCCAAACTCTACGCCGAGATCGACTCCCTCCGGAAGGAGCTCCCCGGGGCTAGGCTTGTTTACATGGACATTTACTACCCTTTGCTTGCCATCATCCAAGGCCCTGCTCAATTCGGTAATTAATTCACTTCCATCCTACATCTGTTAGTCCTATGTTCGCTTTGCCTGTCTTCGTCTCCGGCGAGGGAAGACCCGCTTCTGTTTCCGTTGATGGTGTCCCGGTGCTCTAGGGTACTAATTCGGCAGCGTTCTTCCCTAAATTTGTGCTATATCAGGATTTGAGGTCTCGACGAAAGGGTGCTGCGGCACGGGAAACATAGAAGTGAGCTACCTCTGCAGCCATCTCGACAACCCCGTGATGTGCGACGACGACACCAAGTATGTGTTCTGGGACAGCTTCCATCCGACCGAGGCCACCTACCGGATGCTCACCGATCAGATTTACAGCAAGTACGCTCGCGAGCTGTTCTGAGATCATCGACGCCGGTCATGTCAGTTTCACCCCAAGGGAAGGAGAGACATTCGGCCTCTTTATTTTTTATTTTTGGCTCGACAATGTGTTCCAATCTTTTTACCCACACAAGTTGGAAGTTGCTTTCTGAAGCCGAAATTACGTGGTTTTCAACTCAATTTGAATCTGGCAAGAATCATCTGAACCGGAGGACAATGGCTGATTTCGGATTGCTGGGTACCAGACAATCAGCTAGTACTCGGATCAACCATGGGTCAAACCATTATGGCCCATAGCAAGCCATTAGTTCTTTTACACTTGTCACTGGGACATTGACGGTTCGATTCCAGTCCGGTTTTCTGAAAACCTGATCCGAATAAAACGTCAGGAATGTATGTACATTTGCTTTGGACTGAACCAAATGTCACCCAATTTGAAAATCCGGTTCGGGGTTGGGTTTTTGGTAAAGTTTGGCAAAGCATCCAGGGCCTTACATTGCTATGGCCTGCTATCACATATTGTAGGGGTAATTCTCTCACTAACATGATGTTTTTTCAACTTTACAGGATATGGACATGCCCAGAATTTTGGGCATGTCCATCTCTTGTAAAGTTGATAAACATATGGTAGAAGTCCAAGCCTGACCGCAAATTGATCGGTCAAGATCGGATACTTCCCTCCGACTCCCATGGGTCAAAAAAGATAAATTTGTCTTACCTCAGCACTACACAAGTTTCCCTAGCAATCAATCGTATAGGTACATGACAAAATGTAAAACGGGAAAAGTACCATAAATAATAAGCCTATTATATTGGTACTATATAAAATTTTCAATTGAATCAATTTAGTCCTAACATTTTGCATTTATACCAATTGAGTCTACTAAATCAATTTTGACTAGAAATAGATGACGTGGTTTTCAACTATTTTATATAACATGATCGGGATTGGCATTGATATTTTAATAATATTTTGAATATTATGGTTTTTTCTTCTCTTTATTATTTTTTTGGGCTAAGGGTCTTGGCCACAATGTGCTAGCAGAGACTATGATAGTGCAAGGGAAAAAAAAAATATAGACTACAGGTCTATTTGGTAACTGGCCAATTTTCGGCTATTTATGTTATTTTGTTCCCTATAACAAAAAAAAAAAAAGAAATATATTTTGTAATGACATCTAATTTTTTTTACTGTGAGAATAATAGTTTGTTTTGGACTATAAAATTAAATAATAAATAATTATAAATTGTTGTGAGATTTACTCCTTCAAGAATTGGTTGCTTAGAACAATATGCTATTTTTACAGTAGCTTAAAGATTATTATGCTAGCAAGTTCTTGAAGGAATGGACCTCACAACAATTTATAATTATTTAATTTTTTGTAGTAAAAAATAGACACATCCAATGTGACCCACGGCTAGGGTTGTAAGTGGTTTGGTGTGGGTTTTTTTTTTTGGAAAACTGAACCAAACCGAACCGATAAGGAAATTCATTAAATCGAATTGAAATCTAATCCGAATCAAACTAAGATTCCATTTCGATTCAGTTTGGTTCGGTGCGATTTTTACTTTGTTTTTTGTTTTTCTTTTTGCTGTTATATATTGTAAGATTAATTTTCCAATCAAATTGTCTTTTGCCCAGCAAGATAAAAACTTCATTGGTTTTCATAACAATTTCCAATAAATGAATTAATTACCAAAAATATGAATGAATTTTGTATTATCTTAATTTATTAATTGTAAACTGGACAAATTACGAAATGGTGGAGTGGTCTAAAATATGTGAAACAAATGTTAGAGCCCAAGCAAATTAACATTTCATTAAGGCTCTGTTCATTTCGCAAAAAATATGGCTTTTTTAGAAAATATTTTCCAAGAAGTCAGTTTCCAAGAATATAACTATATTTTATATTGTTCGATTGAAACTTGAAAATGAATAAAAAACATTTTTCGCTGTTCAGTAAGAAAAATCTTTTCTTACATGCACCCTTTTCAACAATTTTTTTTTGTAATCTTTACCAATTTTTTTTTGTAATTTTGTTTAAATTGATTTTTTATTCTTTTTCTTCTTCTTTTTCATTGGCCAGTTGTAAGCCACATCACGGCTAGCGACCAACTAGAGGCGAGCTGGAGTCTCGAGCCTCACCGAATTCATTGAGCTGGGGGAGGCTCAAGCCTAGCCAAAGGTTGCCAGAGCCTCACCTAGGGGTGAGCGCGGTTCCCGGTTCCTAAAGGACCAGTTCCGGTTCCTGGTTCCATTTTTCCAGGAACCGGTCGCGGAACCGGTTTCGGAACCGGTTAGGGTTCCAAAAGGAACCCCCTCCCCTGAGACTCCCGACCCTTTCACTTTCAGTTTTTAGAGTCTCGCCGGACGCCGCTCGAGTCGCACCGCCGGACGCCGCTCGCCCTCAAGCCCACCGCCGCCGGACGCTTGGACGCCGGACGCGCCGCCGCATCGCTCCGCGCGAACCCTCGCCGCTCGACGCCCGTCACTGCCGTGCTTTGCCTCGACGCCCGTCGCCGACTACCCGACGCAGGCAGATTTGAGCCGAGCTCGTCTCCGTTCGCGACCCACCGCCTCTGCTCGCGCCAGAAGCCCCGACGGCGAAGCCCCGACGACACCGATTTTGCTGTCTCCGCTCGCGACCCACCGCCTCGGTCACTAGGTCTCCGGTCGACCCACGACGCCGCGCGTTGTCTCCGCCTCGCTCCGACGACCCGACGCCGGCGGCCGCAACGCCGACGCCGTTGCCCGAAGACCCGGCCGCCGACGTCCCGCTCCTTGCTCGGCGCCGGACGCCGCTCGCCGGTGAAATTGGATTTCGGACCTTCTCTCCAAGGGTACAATTTCGGGGTAATACCATCAAATGCTTTGTGAATTTCATTTGTACGATCTCGGGGTAATACCAGCGTAGGGAGTGAGTGGCGATTCGGTGATTCTTGGACTTGCTCTGTTTTAACTCCTTATTAGAAGCGATGCATAAAGTTTTCTTTTTTATTTGTTTTTGATTGGGTTGTGCTTCTTTTCTCGGGTTTCAGCTCGGCTTTGAATTCGGAGACGAACGAGCACGTGGCCATAAAGAAGATTGCTAATGCTTTCGATAACAAGATCGACGCGAAGAGGACCCTCCGTGAGATCAAGCTCCTCCGGCACATGGACCATGAAAACGTCGTGAATCCCTTGCGTTACGGTTTTTCTATTACGTGATTGAGAATGGCTTTTCGGGTTGTTTGAAGTGTGTTGTTTTCTTTGATGGTTGGCTTATGGGTGTCGGTAGTGCCATCGATATTATGCAATGGTGCATTTACGTTGCTCTCCGTCTCGGTTCTAAGTCTAACGAATGTGCGATGTGAATTAGCATTTCCTGCTGTGGACAACGAATTAAGAGTTAGTGCAGCAAATAGTAGAGCTTTGAATCTTCTATTTCACTAGAAGGGATATCGATTGCTTAAGATAATCTGGTCTCCATGTTGTTACGTGTTACCATTTCTCTCGCATCAATTGTTAATGAGACAGAGAACATACCGAAACACCAAATCGAGTATTGTCATCACTCATCAAGATATAGAAGGTCTTTTTGTCACTTTGCTACTTACAGAGTTGAACATCCCTTCTTTGAACTTTTCAGAAGTTTAATTTCTATTGTACTGATATAGAAGGGCACCGATACTCATCATTCTTAGAGATGGAATAGATGGTTATATCCCGATTTGGATGCAATTTGTAATGGTATGAAAGTGGTTCTTGTTGGTATAAAGAACAAGTTTTGAACTATGATTGATGGGAATCCACATGCATGCGGTCCTTAATGAAGCTACATTTATTTATGGCGTGGCTATGCCAGATACAAAATAAGCTCTTTAATCAATGCAGAACGGTATTGCATGGCAATTTTAACAGAACTTGCTTTTCGGTTATTATGATTCTTGTATGCTTATGTGAGGTTCTGTTATGTTAATGCAGGTTGTGGCAATTAGGGATATTATTCCACCACCACAGAGAGAGGTTTTCAATGATGTTTATATTGCATATGAGCTTATGGACACGATCCGCATCAAATCATTCGTTCCTTCCAACCAAGCATTGTCTGAGGAGCATTGTCAGGTTTCATTTTGCCATTTATTGTACGATATTGGCGCTTCCTTCTAGATGGGATATTTTTTTCTTGTCAGTTGCTGGTTCTTAATTATGCTAGTGGGAGTTGCCATCCGCTGCTTTCTTGTCATTTGTTGGGTCTTAATTAGGTTATTGGGAATTGACCGTAGAGTATGCGTGTACGTTATAGTTCAAATCTAAAAATAACCAAAAAAAAAAAAAAAAAAAAAAAGAAGAACCCGTTGGAACCCGGAACCGACCCCGGAACCCGTGACGGGGTAGGTTCCGTGTTCTGTTCGACGGGTAGGTTCCGGGTTCCAAAAAATGAGGAACCCGTACCCGAGGGTAGGTTCCAGGTTCCAGACGGAACCGAACCGGAACCTGGAACCGCTCACCCCTAGCCTCACCAACGTCTGGCGACCTTTGACAAGGCTCGATCCCTACCTAGGTGGCTGGATCTAGTGAAACTCGAGTTCACAGCAGGGCTTGAGCTCGTCGGCGTTGGGCGAGCTAGAGCCTCACCGGCCTCTAGCGAGGCTCCAACGTGCCTTTGGCCAATCGCTGGCCGCCACCGTGGCCGACGACCGATCAATGAAGAAGAAGAAAAATAAAGAAAAATAAAAAAACATTAAAAATGATATTTTTTTAAATAAAATGAATTTTCTTTTAGATTTTGTCGATTTAGTTCGGTTAACCGGACTGGTTAAAAATATTTTGGTTTTTTCGAACCGAATGAGAATTGAACCGAAAAAAATCAAACTTCTCAGTTTGATTCGGTTTGGTTTTCGGTTTGGTTTTTGACACCTCTGCCCACGGCCAGGACCACCGTCGTGCCCCTTTATCCTCATTTCCAAACCACCCAGAAACAGCTATAGAGCCACTCTTCTCACTCCAAGTTCAGTCCCTTCCTCCTCCTCTTCTTGCAATGAGCTCGATCCAGTTTGGTTCTCCGCGACCGCCGTTCCATCCCAAGCTCTGGCTCACTGCCGTCTGGGCAGTAGCACTTGTCTCCCCGCGTCAGGGGGCTGCTGCCTCGGAAGCGTGGCCTCGCAACGTGACGGTGCCGGCGGCCTTCGCATTCGGGGACTCGGTCATGGACCCCGGGAACAACAATGGCCTGGCGACCACGGCCAAGTGCAACTTCCCGCCCTACGGGCGGGATCTTGACCCGAGTGTGCCGCTCGGGCGGTTCAGCAACGGCCGAGTCCCTTCGGACATGTTGGGTACGTACCTATACCCACCTCTCTCTCGCTCTCTCGCTCGTTTTTTCTTCTTTGCGTATGGCGGCGGGAGTGCGGAGAGCCAGACGAGACGAGACGAGATTAGCTGTGAACCGATCCCCCGGCAAGAATGTTTGGTTCACGGGCATCGTCAGCCCGATTTGGGTTTGCTCATTCTCAACTCGGCATAGAATTCAATTCACGAATCGATTTGCCAGATCACTTTCCTTTTCTTCTCTACGTGTCCCGATGTGCCTTTGTGCATGGTATTTTCCCTTGCTTTCGGTGCTCCTGTCTCCCTTCCTTCTCATTCTCGTCTGAGAACATCTTCTTTCTCTGTGCACCAAGAAATGCCATAATGATCACTTATCATTGGATCCGAGTATATACTTTAACTGCTTCGTCCGAATTTTGTGACGTAAAATTCGAGGTTACAGAAAAGATAAAGATATATCAGAAATTATTTAAGAAATTGGTTGTTTAGGAATTGGTTGGCCGATATAATAATCGCCTGTGCTGGTGAAGGTGGGAGAGGGATGCGAAGGCCCTACTGCCCAGCTGACCTGTGACCGATTTGTAGGCCTAGTATTTTTGATTGAAAGACACCATGCAAAATTAAATGCACCCACTAGAAAGAGTCAATTTATTATTTAAGAAACCATGTGATGCACCCACTAGAAAGAGTCAGTTCATTCTTTAAGAAACCATGTGTTTGGCATTGTATGTCACGTCGTTTTTATGAAATAAGACAGAAGATATCTACCCAATTCGTGATAATAAGAACATTGAAACGTCGAGGCTGAGTTTGCCAGTTTTTTCTCCAAAAATGTAAGTGGGAAATTGCACTCTTGAATTTAAACGAGGAAATTAAAAGCACCCTTAATTCTCTCTTTCATTGGACTTCGAGTCATCTGATTTGAAAAACATAACACACTCTGCATCCTTAATTTCACAGTCTTCTCGGATTATAGCTCGAGGATACATTATAATGTGTAAAATGTATACTTTGACTGATCTTGATCGTGCTGTGTTTCGGCAATTGTAAATGTTATTCCCTCGGTAGACTTTGGTAAACTTTAGTTCTGCCTTTTTTTATTTTCGATAATTTAGCGCATAAGCTATAGTTTCAATTACCCTTTGGTGAATTTTACCTGAGGATTCAGTTTGAAGAGGCCTGTTCAATTTTTTTTGTAGCTGAGACATTAGGAGTTAAGAAGTTCTTGCCTGCTTATTTGGATCCGAATCTGGAGCTCCAAGACCTCCTCACCGGCGTGAGCTTTGCCTCCGGAGCTAACGGATATGATCCTCTCTCCGCCAAATTAGCTGTGATGTCTCTCTCAAAATGCACGATTAAACTTATGATTCAGATAAGGCATGAGTCAAAATCCAAATGATAGACTAGATATTGATATTAATACATTTGATTGGCTAGAGAATCAAAGACATGCAATGCTATAAAACTATCACGGGAATTCAGTCCTCAATCACTTAATCTTGTCTGTGTTTAATTTGTCGATAGTTGGTCCTATCCTTGTCGGATCAATTGGATCTCTACTCCGAGTACATGGAAACCATACGCTCGGAGGTTGGGGCTGAGAGAGCATCGGCCATCGCGTCCGAGAGTGTCTACATAGTATGCACCGGTGCTAATGACATAACCAACACTTACTTCGCAACGCTGTTGAGAAGGTCCGAGTACAATGTCTCATCCTACACTGACCTCCTAGTCAGCTGGGCGTCGAGTTTCCTTCGGGTAATAATGCGCACGGATGATTTCTTTTAAAGTTCCATTAGGTCTATAATCGTGATCTCATTTCGCAACTTATCGTTGTGTCTATATTCACGACTTGTGTGCGTGGGCAGGAGCTGTACGGAGTCGGCGCACGGAAAATCGGGGTGCTCAGCCTGCCGCCGGTAGGGTGCCTCCCGTCGCAGAGGACTCTGCACGGAGGCCCCAGGAGGGATTGCTTCGACTCCGCCAACAAAGCGGCCGTCATCTTCAACTCCAAACTCCACGCCGAGATCAACTCCCTCCGGGAGGACCTCCCCGGTGCTAGGCTTGTTTACATGGACATTTACTACCCTTTGCTTGCCATCATCCAAGACCCTGCTCGATTCGGTAATTAATTCTCTTCCATCCTGCGTCGATTAGTCCTATGTTCGCTTTGCCCGTCTGGACGAGCGAAGACCCGTTTCTGTTGACGGTGTCCGGATTTTGGCTTTGCACTAGAGTACTAATTTGGCAATGTCCGTCCTTGAATTTGTGCCATATAGGATTTGAGGTGTCAACGAAAGGGTGCTGCGGCACGGGGAACATAGAAGTGAGCTATCTCTGCAACCGTCTCGACCATCCCGAGACGTGCAACGACGACACCAAGTACGTGTTCTGGGACAGCTTCCATCCCACCGAGGCCACCTACCAGATTATCGCCAATCAGATTTACGGCAAGTACGCTCGCGAGCTGTTCTGAGATTCTGAAGCGGAAATCACGTGGTTTTCTTAACTCGATTTCAACCTGGCAAAGAATGATCTGAACCAGAGAACTAGGACTGATTTCAGATAGCTGTGTGCCAGACAGATGCATTCTTGGAAAAACCAATAAGGCCCAAAGCAAGCCCTTTATTCTTTTACATTTGTCACTAAAGTGTCAACTATTCGGTTCGAGCTGAGTTTTCTGAAAACCCAACGACCTGAACCAAACCGAACATTAGGGATGTACAATCGCTTTGAACTGAACCAAATATCACCATACTTAAAAATCTGATTCGTGGCCGGGTCGTGTCATTTCGATTTTTTCCCCACTCCTCACAAGATAAAGTTCAGCAAACCAACCCTGGGCTTACGATTGCTATGGCCTGCTACACATATTCTAGGAACAAGTCTCCCATCAACATGGTATCTTTTAATCTTTACGAGAGATGGACGTGCCTGAAATTCTGCAGAAGCTTGCAATGGCTGGTTTAACACAAACCATCTTTTTTGAACTTTCAGTAAAACAGAATACAAGTAAATTGATAAAGATATAGTAGAAGCTGATGCCTGATTGTAAAATTGATGAGGTACTCCTCTCCTTCGGATCACAAAAGATACATTTGTCTTACCTGAACATCATGCAAGTTTCCCTAGTAATCAACCATATGTAGGGATACGTGACAAAGTCGCTAATAAACGATAAATTAAATTTTATCTACAGGCAATTATTTCGAACCTCGGCTTTTCCCTCGGCGGTTCTTCGGGTTAAAAAGTTTTGAGCTTTTATGCATCTTGTTTCTTATTCAACTCTTAACTCCTCGAGAAAACCTTGGGAATTAGACAAGGATATTATCAAAATTGAATAGTGACTTAAGTTCAAGTTCCTATGCGCCTCCAAGACAAGACCAGTGAGGACTTTTTTGCTCGTTCCTAATCCATAAGTTCTCTCATTGTTGTTTTAGAAGTGAAGTATCGAAATTTGCAAAGCGCTTCATTTTTGCCTTCAAAATGTAAAACGGGAAAAGTATCAAAAAAAAAAAAATTTAAACCTATTAAATTGATACCAATTAAGTTCTAATATTTCAATCGAACTAATTTAATTTTAAACATTTTGTATTTGTGCCAATTGAGTCCATTCAGTCAATTTTAGTTGGAAATCGTAGATATGGATATTGGTTATCTTACGTGGCCAACCGACACTAATATAAATAATTTTAATAATACTTTCAATTTTTTTTGAAAAAAATTATGATTTTTCCTTTTTCTTTTCTTCCCTATATTATTATTATTATTATTATTATTTTATGTTTTTTGAGATTGAGGGCAGATAATGGTCGTTGGCTGGCCCTCGCCGGCCGCAATTAGCAAAGACTACGACAATGTGAGAAAAGATTACCCTACAAGAATTTCCTCCTCTTTTTCCTCTCCATCCTACAATGTGCTAGCATGGACTATGGAAAATCATCAAATGGAGATACCGACTAAGTGTCCCTCTGGTACACTTTCGTGTACCTTGGCCATGCGCCTAAACGACGAGCGAGACGGCTTCCTAGAAGATGCCACGAGCTGCTGCAGCTCTTCCACGAGAAGTTTGCCTAACACCTTACGAAAATCGCACGATCTGCGAAAAGGAGAGTTATACCAAATAGGCTCGTCTTTCGTTTTGCCCGATTTGTTTCGCTCTTTCCTTTCTTTACCATATAATAACGGATGCACGTTCTTGCAAGAAAGTTTGACCTTTATAAAAATGGGACCGAACCAAGTTCATGGTCCCGGCTTTTCCATCGCGCGTGGCTAGGCTTTTTGGTCCTTGCCCCTATTAATCCAAGCTACCCTTCTCCACGCGTGGTGGCGCACTTAGAGGTCAAACTTTACCAAAAAATCGTTGACCCATCCAATGAATCGCATTGACAAAATGGAGATTTGTACAGTGGGTTATTGAGTGAATTTCGAATTTTGGAAATATCTTATCACACCGCTTACAAATAACATTTCAAGTGAAAAAAATGTTGAATATATTTTATAGCAAAAAATTAATATTAATCAAAATTAAGCTTAATATCCTAAAAAACCTCTAACTTTTGGTTTAGTCCCAATTCTAGTCTATATTTTATTTGTCTCATAAAAAACATCAACTTTTACTTGAGATCTAAATATGTTTCCATTAACCGACTGTCCAAGATTTCTCTTGACAAACCTATAGATGGGAAACTCCCGAGCAAGTTGTTCAAGCGTCCCAAGCTAAGTGTCTCGAGCGCGAGAGGAGCATGAGATTGAAGACTGAGCATATAATCGAAGATCCTTGAGCGAGATGGAAGAAAGACTCTCTTGAGAGTTAGAGCAATTGAAGAAAGCTAGCCTAATTGCTCTAGTTTTTATTCAAATTTCAGATCCAATAAGACGTCGTTTGGGCAAGCATCGAAGTTCATCTTCAAAAGACATCTTTTGGATATGAAATTTGGGAAAAACTAGAGCAATTGCATGGGAAAAGGGCGATTTGGGACAAGAGACTTAACGAAGGCACATATGAGACTCAAGTGAAAGGTTGTGTATTTTTATGAGATAAAAAAAGTTTAAGGTAGAAAAGGAACTAAACCTAAAGTTAGTGGTTTTTTATGAGATAAACTATGATTTAGGATAGAATTGAAACTAGACAAAAAAAAATTATAAGTTTTTTTATGAAACGTAAAAAATTTAAAATAAAATTAGAACTAAAGTTAAAGTTAAAGTTTTTCTTTTAATATTAAGCTATTGAAATTATTTGAAAAGGGGGAAAAAACAAAAAGGTGGGTCAGTGGTCGCTAAATGGGTTGTGATATGATAATTGTTGGCTTCACAAAAGCCACTTTTGGAGGTCATATCTTGCCGGTGGGACTAAAGAATGATTGAATCAACTCCCCCTAATGTGCGCAACGCGAGACCAATAACGTGGACCTCTAGCGACAGTGCTAGTGAAGACAAGTCCCTCTTAAAAGGCTCGAATAATGACAATCTTTCAACATTTGTTGAGGAGTGATTAGCGCAAAGACTACGTAGATGTTGATTTAGCATTGCAGAATCGGAAGTGTTCTTGGCCGTTGCTCGTGATCTTAATCCTCTTGGCTAAATTTCAATTGATATGTCGGGAGCGCCATGTTTCATTTTAATTTCGAGGGATTAAATGGAGTTTGGAAGGCCAAGGCATTGTGCGTCGATGGCACGGCCTCAAATTTAATTCGACTTCTCAACCCGAGATTCCAGAGGGGAGTCACGCCTATTGGATCATGTGTAATTTTAATGATAAAAGAGCTCACTTAAGCACTGTTTGTTTCGTGAAAAAAAATAATATTTCTTGAAAATATTTTCTCAGAAGTCTTTTATTAAGGAGATGTATTTTCCATTGTTTGGCTGAAAATTCAAGATGGAATGAAATATATTTTCCATCGTTTGATATGGAAAATTTGATTTAGTTTTCCTAAATAAGCATATACTATTCCAGTACTAACAATTTGCGTATGGGTAGCCAATTATAGGCATTAGAGTCTAAAGTCTAGCCCCAATGGACTCTGACCCGATCATCGAGGATCGAAGCATGGGCGCCCAAGTCCTGTGCTTGTTGTTGATGGACCTAAGCATGGGCATTAGTTCTCGGGCCTAGCTTTGATAGATTTGGGCACAACCTTGGCTCACATGTTGGGGATATTGCGCTAGTCGCTTGGCCTTTATGGACCTTAGCCGAAGTGTCGAGGCTTCAGGCCCAACTTCTATGGACCCAAGCACAAGCGTAGGGGGTCTAAGCACGAGCGTTTGGGACCCGGGCTCAAGCTTTGAAGACCTCGTCACAAACGTTAGGGTCCCGGGAACCAACATTGGAAATTTCATGCCCAAGTATAGAGTTTCAAGCCAAATGTGATACTTAATCATATTCCATGCCCAAGTATAGAGTTTCAAGCCAAAATGATTTTTGATTTTTTAAAGAGAGTTTTTCCTGAATTTAAGTATGTATTTTCTATTGATTAGGAAAACATTTTTCATTGACTCACTTTCCCATATGAACCAATCGTGAGAAATGAGATAAAATACTTTCTGTGAAATAAAGAAAGTCTCAATCCGGTGCATTCGACCCATACGACCGTTCCATTAAACTAAACTGCGATCTAGAACTCGATTTTAAAATTAGGTCACTAATGTAGACAATCGGAACATCATATAAAAAAGAACATTATCATGCATAATTGTACCCTTTCTGTACACAAAATTTTATGTGGATCTTCAAGGGGAGTTTAAATAGCTCAAAGGCAAGTGCTCTTTTTGTATCTTAGCGAGCACTACTAGTCCCTTCCCTTAATTTTCACATTAAGGGTGGGTCCAAAATTGGGTGGGATTCCAAAGTGATCCATCCACTTTCTAGTGGGAGTGGCCCCCCCTTTTTTTTTCAGTCCCTATAGCTTTTGCTTAGCGGAATTTAGCTGTCGTGGTCGTCGTGGTCGCGGTCGTTGGCACTTATCGCCCGGCCCACATGGGTCACATTAGTTACTGACTCGAAAGGGAGATGTCTTTATATCTTATTATCTGTAGGATTTGATTAATGCGAGTGGCCCGTCCTCTATTGGCTTTAACGGGGTTCGTTCGCATACCGAACAATCTCGTACTTGACCCCGTGAGGGTCTGTGGACGCTAGCAAGACGGTCACACCACGCTTCCGTCACGAAATAAGTATGTTATGTATACTCGGTGTTTCTACGAGAGAATCGTGACATGGGTAGCTTTTAATAGGTCTTTTCACCACTCGTGCTGCAACGTTGTCCTACATTACTTCACAATGATCTTATATTCATGTGGTCTCTTCCATTATTAAATTTCATTCGCTGCTCCTAATATGATTTTACACGTAAGAGAAAGTGTTCAAAGATTATTATATATTGCTTGATGATGGGTCGTATATACTATTTATCTTAACTTGGTCTCCCTCTACCTATAGGTAGATACATCAAAAAAGGTCATAAACCCGTAGATGGGCTTCTTCAACATAATATAAATGTTAAATTGGCCATAAATGGGACCTAAATAGGTCCGCATATGGGTTTACAACTTATAACCAAACCACCTTCATGACACTTTTTCCATTCTCTCTCCCTAGCACACCGTCTTGCGTTTACTTACTTCACACTCTCACCTCAATTTTGATATAAGTCTTTGTATATTGGATTGAATATATAAATGTTTTAGCGATACACGTCGAGTCAGTATTAAATGGATTTATGTGAGCATATTCAACTCAAATCATCCGTTTGAGATTTATTAATATCATTCCACGTTACTTGATGGCTTTCACGTGACCTCCTTCCATCTATAAGCTTAGTCACGGCACGTTGAAATGCTTGGGTCGTAACGAGCGAGGGCTCTTTTTTAACCAACGAAGCGGACGCTTCATCTTCGAGAATGATGGGAATAGTTTATGTTGGAAAAATGCATAAAGCACGTTCCGTCCATCACGAAGTAATCCCCCGACAAATTGGTACGATGCAATTAAAGGCCCGACCCGCGTATCCATCCTCGAACTTAACGATTATCGACCATTGAACCAACCAGCCTATGTACATAGCAAAATTATAGGCCTAATTCCCCTAAAAAATACCCCTAATTTGAAGTCTAATTTCAAATTTGCCCTGAACGTTTTCATTAAAAAAATTTCTAAACTTTTAATCTAATCTCAAATCTGTCCCAAACTTTTTTTTTAATTTTAAAAAAGATTACCAACTTTTAACTTTAATTCCAAATCCGTCTCCTCCGTCAAAAAATTGTTATTAGCTGTTTCTAATTTCCCTAATTTTAATACCATAGAGCTATTTAACGTCACTTTGCTAATGTGGATTTGTTATTGATACGAAAATGGAATGGTCGTGTCAAATCACTAATGGTGATTTTTGGATAGGGGATTAACAAGACAGATTTGACACTAGAATGAAAATTTGTGATTTTTTTAAGACAAAAAAAAAGTTTCCTCAATTTCCTAATTTTCATATCAAAGAATGTTTTTGTTTTAGAGATAATTTTTGACATCACTTTATAAATGCAGATTTGTTATTGACATGAAAATGCTACATCAAATACCTAATAGCGATTTTTTATTGATATTAAAGTGGATAGATTTGAGACTAAATTTAAAGTTTGTAGTTTTTTTAGACAAAAAAAATATGGGGTTGATTTAAGATTAGACCTAAAATTTGAGGATTTTTTTCTTTTCGGAATTAGGCCCAAAATTATAAGTCCAGCTTTTGTTCTTCGATCCTCACCCACGGTGCTCCAAGTTAATAAAAAAAATATGACCATTTTTTTATAATATATATGTGTGAGTATATTTTAATATTGCATGCGTACGTGAAGATGTGGAATCTAGAGTCACAGGGTCTCTTAGATACATGATCGATTGTCGCCCCGTGACGTTAATCATTGACCCTCTTTTCCCTTTTCTTTATTTTTTTTTCAAATTTTAGAGCTCCACGAGACTCTGATTATGATATATAACCTCGAAATTAATTATCATTAGTCGATTGAAAAATGACCTGGCAAGTGCAAGACAACAAACGAAGGACGAGGACACGGACTGAGGAACATCCGCCTGGTGGAAGGTCGGTTCCGGCAGCAGGGATCGTGCCTCGAGACAAAAGGTGGTGACGACGACGGCGCCAAGCGCCAGGCGATCATGATACTTCAAAAAATGAAATGTAATTATGATAAAGATAAGGATAGTTTGATTGAGAACAAAAGGTTTTCTTGAAGTTGCAGTCGAAAGAGACCGAAATTCTGAAGGAGAAAGGCATGTGGAAACAACCACCTGATGGCAACTCCCATGCTTAATAAACACTAATGATTTCAAGGAAAAGAACAGGTAGATCAAATCGAAAAGCATTGCTAGTAATTAGTAACGTAGAAAATGACGTAAAGAGTATCCTGAATTCGGATCTTGGAGATGGTGGTTTCTTGGATAATATTATTGTCATTCAACGGTTCGGATTTATCAATTAGTTGATGTTTTTATGGACCGGTGACGTTCCGACAACTAAGTTTGATGGTGTACGGCCCAATGTTGTATTATAAAAGTATCAATTTCTCAGGAGTAACGTAGTATACACATATTATTGGCGACTACCAAAATAGTTTATTTTCGTAAGTAGCTTAGCTGTGATTTTTATTATGGGAGAGTAGAATGAAAAAAAGATGGCTTTTAGATTAGTGCAATCACTCAAAAGATGTGACTTTTAGTTGAACAGTTATGACTCCTGGAACTTGATGAATATAACAAGAGCAATAAGAATATGAAACAGAAAATCATGAGTAGCACGGTGTGAGAAATTATTGGCGATTATCGAAGCAGTTTATTTTCTAAAAATTGCATTATTACTCCTATTTTTTTTAATATATGTATAACATTATATAAACATACATATATTTTCTGGAAAATGAAAAGACATGACTTTTCATTAATAAAGAAAATATTTATTAAGTTTGATCACTTATGACTTCTAGATTAGGGCACTTGCCGAAGAGTTGCGACTTACATATTGAAAAATTACAATTCCAAAAGCTTGATGCAACTTTTCATCTATGGGAGAAATTTACTTTTTGATACAGAAATGTCGTGACTCCTAATCGTAATATTTGACAAGGATTATGATCCAATAGCGGAATATCAATTTAGCTTGTCGGGGAAAGCGAAATTTTTTTCACTTTTTATCACGTGCTCAAGTCGCGCTAAAATAGGTCAGCAACGACTTGACCCATAAGGGCGTCGATATCAAGGGAGATCGCAACCTGACCGTGGGGCTAGACGCAGCTTAGACCCCAATCTCAAAGGCTTAAAAGAGAGGCTAAGCCACCGCTCAATGCATGTGATATGCTCAGTCCACCCGTGAGGGGCACTTTAACCCTGAAAGGACACCCAACGAGGGTATAAAAGAGTGAATCTTTTGCACAAAAGGTAAGTGAAAGTAGTACATATCTGTTTGATAATGTTTTTGTTACTCTATTTCTATTATTTTGATCTTCGAAATAGAATAAAAATATTAATCCGTTTAGTAATACCGACTATTTTTTCTATTTCCTAAAATAGATAAGTGATTGGGAATTAATTTGAAATATAAACAAAAAATAGAAAAAAATTACTTTTTATTATCAGGAACAATTTCTTAAACAAGTTTTTTTTTTTTTTTTTTTTTTTCATTTTATTATTCTTCCTCTTCTAGCCAATTGTTGAGGCTGAGTCAGGCTACCTCGCCTAACCATTGTGAGGTTGCCTTGGCCCAGCCACGGCGAGGCTAACCTCACTACCTAGCCACAACAAGGTCGTTGGCCATCATCAAGGCCCGGTGACAGGTTAAAGGAGGAAGTAGAATAGAGGGAAAAAAAAAGAAAAAAAATCTTAAAATATTATTAAAAAGCTAAAAGAAATTATACGTCATAGAAAATTTGAGAATTGTACCCGTTCTTTTTTCTATTTTGAAAATAAAATTTTATGTAATTATCAAGTGCATTTAAATACTTAGAAACCCATCCATGGAATAAAAATGAAAAAAAAAATATTTCTTAACATAAATTGTTTTCAGAAACAAAAATGTAACTAAACGACGTAAACGTATCCAAGAAAGCATCTTTCTCCCCTAGTCTTTCTCCTTCGCCTACCTCTCCATCCATCCCTCGTTTACCGACTCGGGCAACGGAGGGTCTTCTCGAGACAAAGTCCAATACACTTCATTTGCTTCGTGATTTACAGCTAAGCTCGTTCCTTCGAGAGTTCGAGCATATCCGACGGAACTCAAGAAGACCGCACATCTACAGGGCTCCGTGATAAAGAATCACGAGAAGTCCTGCATAAATCCGTCTCGTGAGAGATGGATCAAAGACGACGTCCGTTCTTCTTCCCTTAGCATAATCACTTTTTTAATCTAATCTAACGAAAGACAAAGTGGATCTTTGTCACATTGAAGACTCCCATCGCATAAAACCAAAAATAAAAGATAAAAATAACATGATTAACCTGATGGAAGTAAAAAAAAAAAATAGAAAAGAAATTATGTAGTTGTTGGAGAAACAAACGACTCTCGTGTCAGAAAAAGGACACGCGCACAGTTAAATGGTATATTAAGGTAGATAGGGAAATCAGGAATCGCATTGAAAACTCCCAAACATAGTATAAAACCGACCATTTGTGTGATCTCCAACATACGTAAACTGACCATCTGTAGTTTTTTAACCCTGGAAACTGTAATTGGGATTTGGTCCCTCCTTGTTCTTTTCCTCCCCAAGAAAATCAGAAAAAAAAATCAACAATAATTTATAATTAATCTGGCGGTTCTCGAATATTTCACTCACGACAAGCGTGGAAAAAAAAATTGGGATGGAAAGAAAGATTTGTAGAAGGTGGTATCTGGGGCAGGGTCGGAAGTGAAGGATCATTCTTATGCCCTTTTTCCTAAGTCGAGGTAATATTATATTATCATCTATTTATATATATTTTTTACCATGGGAATTCCCTTTTATTTATCATATTTTCGAGGTTTTGTTTTCAAATTGCTAATTGTCATCGGCTAGCTCCGTCGTATCGGTAGTAGAGTAGTGGCTCATGAGGAATTTTTCCCAGGTTGAATCCTTAGATCGAACCACATCCCTCCGTTTTTTTTTTTTTTTTTTTTTTTATATCAAGAAAATTGATTATCAGCTAAAATCTAATTTAATGAGTATTTTGATGGTATAAATCTTCTGATAACGATACCAATTATCCGTTGCTATTTCATTTTAATTTATTTATTTCTTAATCTATTATGGTTCTTTTCATCGTATCAAATATAGTGTTATGTATTTCGCTTTGTCATTTTCTCCCTCCTTTAACTATGCATCTTTTTTTCTCCTAAATAATAAGCATTATCCCCCATGGATTGATACCTAAAAATACTTACATATTTACATAACTGTACAAAAAAATCTCATCGATTCATTTTTCCTATTTATTTAATTTTTCATTCCTTTCCTTTTGTATTTTAAAACTCTAAATGGTCTTGCTTGCTCTCATTTAACTCTACAGAAATTAAAAAAAAAATGTATTTATTATGTAATTAGATTAATTTATTCGGCCACGTATTTTCCACAACTCTGAAACTTTCTGCCCGTGCGACGGAATCTAATTGGTCCGGCTAAGGTGGTTTTGATTATCGAATCTCATTTTGGCTTATGTTATTGTAAAAGACAGATTGATTTGATTGAGACTGAGGGACTGCAGGGCTGGATGGACAGCACAAGACGCTGGACACGTGGCGTGTGATCGGCACGCTATCCCCACCCATACCATGCTGGTCCCCTATTGACATATATGCCCCCTGCTTCTGTTATTAATTCTATGATAACCTTAAAAATCAAGCTCGTTACGTCGTTCTCATTTAACAGTAAAAATAGTGATTTATGATTTACCAAAAATAGATTTATGGTATATTTATCTTGCGAAAAATGAATAGTTTTAAAAATATTTTTCTAAAAATGTTCGTCCATATCCCTTGCATAAATAAATGAATGGAAAATATTTGTATTATCCACGAAAAAATCCTAACTTGAATTGTTATTGACAATGGAATTACTTTTTATTCAATAATATTATTTTGAGCTATCATAATTAGAAAAACGTTTTTTAAATCATTATTTTTGTCAAACAAACAAAACCTCAATGATATCGCTGACAATATTATTCTTTCATTTAATTTTGGGTAGAATTGTTATCGCTGACCCTATTGTGCTAAGTAAAGAATAAAGTGGTGAAAATGAATGAAATCTCATGTTCGAAGGATGTTAAGATCATTATTATTATTATTTTTGCTCTTACCAATTCAATCTTCCACGGATACATCACAGGAATAATAAATTCCATGCATATTTCTAATTTTAGGAAGTAATTGACAAGAAAAATAAAATAAATAAATAATGGCATGTAAATGCAATCGAATTGAATTTGTTCTACTAAAGCTTTATCATCTCCAGCATGATGACCGAGGGAGTTAACCATCAAAGGACTTACTGCACATGTTAGTCCATGATGGGGTCTGACCTTTCGCACGTCATGATTTCCCCAAGATGGTGTCTTTTTTTAATCTCTCTCTTTTTTCTAATCAGAGGACTATGGCATGGCAACGTTCACCTAAGGGAAAGAAATCATTTCAAGATCCCCGTTGAATTTGTGGGAGTAATCATGCATCTCGAACGACCGTCGTTACGGGAATCTTGACATTAACTCCCCTTCTTTTAGGCACGAACCCCGAGACTCAATTGCCTAGCAGCCTCGTGAAAAAAAAATCTTATTGGCCCCATGTCCCGTTTGATTTAGACTCTTAGACATCAATATGTAGAAATATGAATTTTTTTTTTAAATTTTTATGACATCGTTTGTCACAATTGAAGTGATTACAAAATGCATCGGATTAGAATTACCTTTGGTACACAAGGATTGAATGAAATGCCAACTATTCCAAGCTACATTTCCACCTTCTGATGCTTGGTTTGATTTAAGTCTGGAATCGACAGGCTATAGAATGTCGAGAAATCCACTTCCGCAATTCATTTGCATCTATCTCCACCAGTTATGATGAGCAGATATTTTTGAAACTCGGATCACTCATCTAATCCCGGCGACTTGCTCATCACCATAATCCACGGTGTGAAATCCCTTTTTCTTTTTTTGGTTGGTTTTCGAGAGGGAAATTCCTAATCCGAATTATCGACTAGATACAGTGGGCAACAAGAGAAAACAAATATTCCAAAGCCTGGCAGACGGATTTCGCTTTGATGCCGGGGGGATCACGTGACCGGCTACCCACCACACGCCCTCGATAAGCAAAGGGGCACGTGCGCCCCTCCCTCGCCGCCTTCTGGCGAGTCCACTCGCCAGCTGTCTGCGCCCCTCTCACAGTTAAATTTTAAACGCATCTATTCTTTTTTTTCTTTTACCTCTTTTTATTTACAGCCCGTAAATTAAATTAAAATCCAGTCCTTTTTTATTTTCTCTCTTTTATAGTCAACGCCCGCATTCATCGCCACCCCAAAGCTGTTCCGTCTCGACCCAAAAAAAAAAAAAAGATAAAAAAAGATAAAAAAGCTGCTCCACCTTTTTCCATCGCCCCACCGGTGGCACTCGCCGTAATAACGGCGACCTACCGGGGGCACGGGGGTAAAATAGTGGGGACCCCCCAGGCAGGCAACTGAAAACCAAGCGTCTTAAGCGTCTTCGTCTTCGCCTTCCGCTTTGTCTCGAGCGGGCGGTGGTGCATGTGGGAGTGCGGATCGGCACTTGCACTTGGCGCTCTGCATTTGCAGCCATTGAAGATGGACGACGCTTCTCAAGGTCTCCTTCCTTCCCTCTCTCTCTCTCTCTCTCTCTTCTTTCTCTCTCTTCTCGCATGCTCCAAAAAGATGCAGAGCTGGCGGACGCGCGTCATCGACAGGTGAACCAACAAGGAGAAGAAGAATCGCCCGGCAGAACGGGGAAGCTCTCTTCTTTCGCGCAAAGCAATGCCTGTCGCTCTCGCACTCCGATGCTCTGCTCTGCTCTGCTCTGCCCTGCCCTTCTCTTCTTTTTCTTTCTTTCTTTTTTTCCTTGCATGGAGGTGGTCTCTGCTTTTTTACCCCGAAAATCCCACCTGAAAAGCTCGAAGAAAAAAGCCGTTTTTTTCTTTTCAAATGGAAAAGGCGAGAAATTTTCTCGGAACCCGCGAAGCTTTTTCTGTACGAGAGAGAGAAAGAGGGTAGCTTTCCATGTGCGTTTCGCCGGAGCTTCGCTTCGCTTCCACTATCTCAGAGCTGTGGATGAGCGACGACTTCGCGTGCATTTCGATCTCGCGAGTGATTTTCACGAGCGCAATTCCCTGTTGCAGGTCCCCGAGCTCTGGGCTGAGGAGCGAGGTTGCGGCTACGGCGAGTGAGGAAGTGCCGTTCGTGACAATTCACGGGTCCGTTTCTCCGTAACAATGTCTTTTCGCATATTCATTGCTTTCTGAGTAGAAACGCTTTGGCTGTCCTTTCGCTTTTCGCCGCTGAAAAGCTGGTCAACAACGAGCGTAACGGATAGTCATGTTCTGTTGGACGAAGCTTTCTCCTCAGTTCGCTCGATTTCTCTGCTGCAGGTGAACTTCCGGAGCACCGGCGGGTTCGAATCCAGGAAAAATCGTGCGTTTTGCGACGCCTTTCGTCTGAAGATCTCGCAGACTAGTGGCGTTCGAATCCGACACCGTAATGTTTTGGCTGGACAGAACGACGTGACTTCCGAAGACCTCTGAAAATTTTCGCGGCGTTGACGGGACGAAGAGGTCGTCTGAAGCTTCAATTCGGCTTTGCATGTGGGTGAATTGGGACCGAAATTCCTGTCTTTGAGCGTGGACTTCGATCTAGCCGCACGACCCATCAGCACCTTCTCGACTTTCTTTCAGTGGAGAGCTTAGCGAGCGACATTGCATCGGAGATCCAATGGCGGGCTTCTAGAATTCTGGGTTCGTGTTCGGCTGAGTCAAAATTCCTCGTGCCGAGCGGTCGTCGTCGACATGGCTACTTGGGAAGCTTTCGGAGAGGTCGCGAATGTGGCCCAGCTCACCGGCCTCGACGCCACGCGGCTGATCGGGATGATCGTGCAGGCCGCCAACACGGCGCGGATGCACAAGCGGAATTGCCGGCAGTTCGCTCAGCATCTGAAGCTGATCGGCAACTTGCTGGAGCAGCTCAAGATCTCGGAGCTCAAGAGGTACCCGGAGACGCGGGAGCCCATCGAGCAGCTAGAGGACGCGCTGCGGAGGTCGTACATCTTGGTCAACAGCTGCCAGGACCGGAGTTACCTCTACCTGCTGGCCATGGGGTGGAACATCGTGTACCAGTTCAGGAGGGCGCAGAACGAGATCGACCGGTACTTGAAGCTTGTCCCGCTCATTACTCTCGTGGACAATGCTCGAGTTCGGGTGAGGATTTCTTTTCGCTCTTGTGTCGTTGCTGTGTATGATTATCGTGATCGTGAGACCGTGTCGTGGAGTCGATAATGATGGCACATGTGATATCAGGATTGCATATGTTTGTAAAAATTCCCTACCTTTAATCAAAGGGTCATGTCCATGGATGCTAATGATACGTGTTATCGACGAGATTACAGAATTTTCTCAATAGCATTCTGAGTGATGACCTGATTGCAATGAAGTTTAAATCAGGTCAACTGATGATGGATCTCAGACAAACAAAATTTTCTTTAGGTTTGGTTAGCTTACCAGGTAGGACTCCAGTAGAGTAGAGTTCATATCACTTCAATTTTCCATAGATATCAAAATGCATTGCTGGTCAAAATCTTGTGCATGGTTTCCGTCATGTTGTAGTTGGAGAAAGACCTGTAAATAGACGGAAGTTGATTTTGAATCCTTGAATGAGTTTTTC
The DNA here is from genome assembly GCA_016097605.1 of Eucalyptus guilfoylei. Lineage (NCBI taxonomy): Eukaryota > Viridiplantae > Streptophyta > Magnoliopsida > Myrtales > Myrtaceae > Eucalyptus > Eucalyptus guilfoylei. The sequence continues at coordinate 28,742,864 of CM027868.1, read as the reverse complement.
TGGAATAAAAGCTAGAGAGACGTCATCATGACTTGCAATCAGTCTGGGAGGGAAAATGGTAATTGGAAGGAAAACGTGGGTGGTTCATCTGAAAATTTGTATGTTGAGTCTTGTCTGTACATTCTCCAAGGATCTTGCTTTATCTGGGAGTCCTCATTGGGAAAGGATCAATTTGCTTGACATAGGGGACTGTTCCTACTATACTGAAAAGCGTGTTCAAGTTGCTAGTGTTGAGGGCTTTGCTTATTTTTGTTATTAATTTACAGGAAAGGTTGGAAGTTATTGAGAGGGATCAACGAGAATACACATTGGACGCTGAGGACCAGAAGGTGCAAACTGTAATCTTAACGCACGAACCTTCGAAAAATGATGCCATGATGTTGAAGAAAACTCTGTCCTGTTCCTATCCAAACCTCTGTTTCAATGAGGCTCTGAAGAAGGAGAATGAGAAGCTTCAAATGGAACTTCAACGGTCACAAACAAATATGGATATGAACCAGTGTGAAGTTATTCAGCGCTTGCTTGAAGTCACAGAAACTGTTGCCTCAAATTCACTCCCTGATTATGGTTCACCTGTCAAAGGATCCAAGAAAAAAGAGAAATATACCTCTGATGCTGATAGTGATAGAGAACAATCCGCGGGAGAAACATATCCTAAGAAAAGTTCTACCAGCAAAACTTCAAGGTCAGTCTTCCTTGAAGTTGAACTCCTTTATGTATCACCATCACCACTGTTGCCTTCAGTAATTGGCTTCTTCCCAATCTTTTGTGGACTCCTGTCTGGCTAATGTACTTTTAGTCTGTTAAGATTAAGAGGGATCACTTGCAAACATTAAAGTGACATTGCTTTGGATAATTTTGTTTTCTCCTCATGTCACTTCATCGAGTCAAACTGATAAATGACCCAGTTTTGATCCTGTTTAACCGCTTTTATCATCGAAGTGTCTTAGTGCTTGAGGTGTTTCTACGAATATGCTTCATGTACTTCATTGCACTGGATCCAGCTTGAGGAGTTGAAAAGGATTTTGAAAAATTTGCTTCTTCCTTTGGTGGACAGAAGTACATCAGTCTCCTTGGACCATGATCTGCTCCCATCTAAAGATTCATATGGACATTATGAATGGCACACTGATTTACTGGGCTGTTGCTCAGAACCACTTCTATGTAAGTTCCCTCATACAAAATTTAATGACCTGCTATGCAAGTTCTTTTGAGACAACCATAAAGTTCTACATCTCTACTTTTACCTGTGAGAAATTAGTAAACCTCTGTGAGTTCAACCCAATGATTCGATATCTCCCTGTCATTGGACTTGCCGAAGCAGTTTATCTTAATTCCTTACTGCCCAGTGGCCCTTTATACCACAAAATCCTATTACTCCTGTGTTTATGACATTACCTCCATTATCACCACCTTTTACATAGTAATGATGGCATAAGAGGCTCACTACCTCTATCTGTAGTAGTGCTTCCCTTTTCCCTTAGTGAAGTGTTAGGCAGGGGTTATCAGAGGAACTATTGAGTTCCCCTCCCTTGGAGTGGTTTATTGTTCTTCACAGTGGTGCTTTACTGTGAATGACCTCATACATGCAGACGACATTTTTCTATTTAAGGGGCAATGGTTAGCCATCTATATCAATACTGATCGTGTTACTGTTGAGCATGTGTTCTTGATTTATGTGCAATATACCCTGCATTCTAACAGCTTATCTTGATGTGCAGGCATTAAAACATTCTTCTGCCCTTGTGATACATTTTCAAAAATTGCTACTGTGGCAACTAATAGGCATATGAGTAAGCAAATCTCATGTCATATTCTTGTTTAGATTCCATTATAAATGATAACTTTAATTATATGGCTGATTGGATGTTTAATGTATGTATTGTCTATGAATTACCATGCAATCATTTAGCATTAGCTGCACAGACTCTCGCCCCCGACTCCCCACTAAATAAAGAAGCAGAAAAAGGGAAGAAGAGTTGGAAAAAGAGAAATTGAGAAATGCAGAAAGTAGCTGGGTTAAGTAGCCCATATTTCAACTCGCTGATGAGATGATACATGATCCGTCTACCAGAGGATTGTCTATTGTATGATGCAATAATTTTCAAAGGAAGTTGGTGGAAGAAAAGATTTCAATTAGTTGTAACCATATCTGTACAGGAATAGCCATATGATTTGAAGCGTAGAATTCTGTGGAGATTCATTTTTCAATAGTGTTCTGCTTCTGCTTGAAAAGGAAAAATAACATGCAAAATCTAAGCATTCGGAGGCTACATTTGAGGAATTAATTTCAAGACGCACTCTTGCTCTTGGCTTAGTTTTTTAGCTCATAGTTGTTGACCGTCTCCGACCAAAAAAATAATATATATATATATACCATCAACTGAGTTGGCTCTCTAATTGCCATCCATTAGTCCTAGTGCGGCTTATGTGGATACCTTATTGGTGAGTGCTTCCAAGGAGCTCTAAGTTTGTTCTTCTATTCAGACTGTCAACTTGAAAATGCAGAATCACTTCTGCATGTGCTAAGTGGAACAACTTTTAGTTCAAGATTTGCCAGTGCCTATGTCCTTTCCACTTTACAAGAGCTTGAATGTTCTCTTACATACTCCAAAGATACTTTCTCATTTCACAATTATAGCTTCTTCTAACTTCATTTTAGTAAACACTCTAATTTGAATAATGTTGGACACATCTGTATCGTGAGAACATAGGAAAAATCTCCTAGCAAGACTGTAGTCCTATGCTTGTGCTTCCAAAGTTGAGCATCCTTCCTTGCTCCCATCATTTGTTGTCGATTTTTGCTCCGTTGGTCTACATTTAGTTTTGTAAGTTGATTATTCTGCTGCAGTTGTAAGTTAACTACAAAATTGCAGCTTTACCTGTTCTCTGGTTTTCATAAATTGATTGGTAATTTTTCGTGATTTCCTGAGCTTGACCAACAGTGAACTATATAAAAGGCGCACCTCATTTTTCATATTTGCATGATGAATTTTCTGAAGATACACTTGTTTATGAACGTGTAGCATTGATGCATGTAAAAAAGCCTCTACGATGTTGAAACTTTGAATTTGGAGCATGCCTTTTCATGCGCTTGCAGAGTTCTCAAAGTTGCGGATCCATGCATAGTAATACATGAGCGAATGCTCCATGCCAGTTATATGTCTGAATGTGAAAATGGGGAATCACGTGATTTTAATTAAGCATGTGGATACATGACATTGCCTTCCTCTTCAAATGTAACTTTGACAACTTTGCAGAATCTTAAGAACTCTGTGCTTCCTTATATTCCATGAAAGCTAACTGAAGATATTTTCACATATTCACCAGGTCCAGGAGAAGCATGCAATGATTTGTTGGCATATTCATTAATATTGTCATGCTGTTGCTACACGTGCTGCGTCCGCAGGAAACTACGCAAGATGCTGAACATAACGGTAATTCTCTTATCAAACATGAAAATGTGTCATATTTACCAAACCAAGCGATGACAAAACCAAATGGATTATCTTGCCTCTTGATCCTCTTCTTCTCCATGAAAATGATCTCGAAATGTCTTGGAAATTTTCAAACTGTCTCTGCAGATAGTGGGTGTAGCTCCAAAAGACCTCCACCCTGATTTTATAGGATTTCAAGCTTACAAAATTTGAAGTTCGATACTTTCATTTTGCGAAATTGATGTGCTAATTTTCATGGAGCATAGGCTTACAGTATTATGTGCTTTGGATGGCGGAATGGATCTGAAGAAAGAAAAGGAGAAGAGAATTACTCACTCTTGCCGTATTCCTCACTTTTCTTCGTCTAATTTTGGCAGGGAGGTTGGTTTGATGATTTCCTCTCGCATTTTATGTGCTGCTGCTGCGCTCTCGTCCAAGAATGGAGAGAAGTGGAGATCCGAGGGCTCAGTGGTAAGTCGCTCGACTTCTTTTGTCAGCATGATCTCGTACGTCATGCAAATAGCGACAGTAGTCAAAGTGATAACTGAAGTAATCTCTGAAAGGATCTTATGTAGCAATGCGCTTTCCCTTCACTCTGTTGTTGTTTCATTCCGAATCTTTCCGGGTTCTTGAAACTGAAAACGAGACATGCGTAATGAGTTTAATATACCGACTCGCAGGTCATGAGAAGACGAAGACAAGCCCTCCTCCCTCACAATACATGGAATCGTGAGCGGCCGCTCACGAGGACCCCGGAAAGGATCGGATGCCTAGGGAACATTGACATAGAGGTGATACCTAGTCACTTCCAGGAACTTCTCCGGTGTAACATATACGACATTGTAAAGCTGTTCGTTCTTTATCTCTTGAACTCCGATAGCTAGTGTACCACATAGAGTGATCCGCAGTCAGTGTTCGTGTCGTTCTCTTGTTTAGCTTTCTGCACTGTTCATACCAAAAGTTTGTGAGTTCTCTTGTTTAGCTTTCTGCACTGTTCATACCAAAAGTTTGTGACCACACAGCAGGGTGAATGAGATAATTCAATTATGTTCTTGTGTTCTTCTAGGTCGAAATGACCTTTCTTACCTGCAAACTACGTGACAGCTTTGCAGGATGAATTTTTAAATTTTTGATGCTTTCCTATTTTTTTATTTTTATTTTTGGAGTCGGAGATGCGATCCTAATTAATGTAATGGCAAATAGTTGCATGTATAGGTAGATCTGTCAAATGAATAGATCAAGTCGAAAATGGTCAAAACTCAAATTAATCAATTTAACTCGTTTTAATATATTTAAATTGATCAATTTAACTCGTTTTAATATATTTAAATTGATCAATTTAACTCGTTTTAATATATTTGATGCAAACTCAAATTGATCAATTTAACTCGTTTTAATATATTTAAATTGATCAATTTAACTCGTTTTAATATATTTGATGCAATATGAATCTTGCTACTAATATTCGACACAATCTATATCCAACACATACTTAACTTGATTTATGTTAGATCATTTTTTTATTTAACTAATATTAAAAAATTGATATCAAAATTGAGGTGAGTACGAAATGAGAACATACTTAACTTGATTTATGTTAGATCATTTTTTTATTTAACTAATTTTAAAAAATTGATATCAAAATTGAGGTGAGTACGAAATGAGAGAGGAGTGAAGAAATAGAATCATATAAATGAGTTGGCGTTTAAATAAGTTATGAATATTCTTATAATGTTGTGGGCCTTATTATTTTAAACCCATTGATAATCGATTTACTAAACTCAACTTATCATAAATGGGTTGGCGTTTAAATAAGTTATGAATATTCTTGATAATGTTGCGGGCTTTACTATTTTAAACCCGCTGATAATCGATTTACTAAACTCAATGTATCAAGTATGGGTTAAGAAATAGGTCTATGATTCATTTTGACTATCTATCGATTGATCGATTTGGGCACATACGGGCGAGGCCATATACGTGCATCATGCGTATGGCATGATGCACAGGATGGAAGGAAAATCCATCAAAACTCATAATGGAAAATTAAATAAAATCTAAAAAGATGATGTAGATATTTAGTTCTAAGCATGAGATTTAGATTTGATTTGGATTTTGTATTTCAAAATCCGGAAACCCCAAAAAGAAAAGAAAGCTACACTAAATCTCTAAAAAAAAAGAAAAAAGAACTGCACAAAAGATTATCAGTAAATAAAAACGCATCGAAAAATCTAAATAGAAAAGGAAATAAAATTTAGTAAAAGTTCTAACATCCTTTTTTGAAACTCCTAGCTTGAATCGAATTGAATTTATGGGTCGGATATACGCGTGTTCGCGTCATCGACGTACGGCCCCCATAAACTTCCCGACACGTTTCGATCGCTCAATGGTCTGATCCAGGCCGCTACCCCGACCCCGCGCAGCACCCGATCAGGGGCCCTTTTTCCTCCTTCTATAGTTCTATATTAAGCCCTGCCCCTACTTATCTCGATCCTTCTATCGCACTCGATTTTTCGATTTCCTCGCGAGATTCGATTTCGAAGAGAGAGAGAGAGCCGAGAGCAAAATCTGCTCGCCGATTCTGAAGCTTTTCTACTTTGCTCTCTTCTTCCTCAACCCGCGCCCGCCATGAGTTCCGCCGGCTCTAACGCCGATCCGAAGCTCCCTTTCTCTCGCGACCTCCTCGTCGAGGAGGTCCTAAATCGATTCTCGAAGAGAGACGCCGATCTGAAGTGATTGCCGGAGTTCCAACGTCGTCGAGGAGATCCTGAATCGATGAGATCTCTCCTCCGATGTCTCATCCAGTCATCACAATTTTATAGTCCTTCGACTCAGGTGGAAGTCAAAACTAAAGAAATTTCAAATCTAAGAGTACATCCCTATACTTTCTAGTGAATAAATTCCACCCTATACTTTCTAGTGAATAAATTCCACAGATACATCTCCGATGTCTCATCTAGTCATCACAATTTTATAGTCTTCCACTCAGGTGAAAGCCAAAACTAAAGAATTTTCAAACCTAGAGTACATCCTTATACTTTCTAGTGAATAAATTCCACCCCTGTACTTTCTAGTGAATAAATCCCACAGATACATCGACCGGCCATAGCCCTCTTGAGAACGTCCACCAGAGAACAGAAAACACAGGTGACTAGAGAACGGGGAGGACCTTCGCCTGAAGCACGCCTCCAATTGGCATCTCGTGTCTGTAGATGCCAATTGGAGGCGTGCTTCAACAACTGGAATCTCGTCGCAGAATGTTCATGGTTTGATCTGCGTCGTAGAAGGTTCTCGACGATTCTCAGGGAAGTTCAAGGGCTATGACTGGTCGATGTATCTGTGGAATTTAATTCCGAGAAAGTTTCTAGGGTTTGAAAATTCTTAAAAGGACTATAAGATTGTGATGACTGGATGGGAGATCGGTAAGAAAAAACGTAGAGCCAGTTTGGAGTGTTTTCTGTGGCTCCAGTTCCTACGGTATGCGGTTTGGTTCCAAGAATCAATAGTCTTGTTCGATGTGAGGTGTTCAATGAAATTAGTAAAGTGTGAGCCGCCTGAAAAGATAGTTAGTGGTAGTAAAGTAGAGGCGTTAGTATTGAATGCTGGCTTGTTCACTGTTCGTGAGGAGGCAGCAGCTGCCATCCGGACAGTATCCTGGACAGCATTCCGGTTGTTCCGTTTGGGTTATGAAGGAGTACCGCAGTCCTGAGTCTTGGACTACGCCTGAGCGGTATTCTTTTTTGGTTGATGGAGAAGTAACAGAATTTTATGGCATCATGAGGAATGGTGAGCTTATGATGGAAATAGATGTTGATGAACGAGTTTTTTGGAATCCAGTCAATAAACAATTAACGTATTATCCTTTATCAAAAAACAATTAAGGCCCTATTTGGTTTAGCATTTAAAATGCTCCTGGAGGTTTTAAGGTTGTGTTTAGTTCAGCATTTCCAATGGGTTTTCAAGCCTGAAAGCCCCCGTTTGGTTCAATTTTGAAGCCGGCTTTCAGCTTTCAACTTGCCTTCAAAATGCTGAAATTATTTTTTCCCTTTCAAAACTACCCTCACTAATTCTTCATATTTCCGATTTTGCCCCTTAATTATTTTTCTTTTTAATTGAAAAAGGAGGCAGCCCTTCCTCGGACCAGCGAAGGGTTTTGTTCAATTTTGAAAAAAAGAAGAAGAAGATATATATACATATATTATACTCATCAAAGCCCCTTGCGAAGGGTTTTTATTTTAGGGAACTATTTCTTTTCAAAAATTATTTTTTTCTATTTTTACTCGAGATCAATTTCTCAGTAAAATAAGGTGTTTGGTAATTATACAAAATTTCTATTATAGGAATAGAAAAAGAATAGAAATGCGTTTGGTAAAAATTTATAAATTTATTTATTTATTTGTTTTTTCTTCTTACTCATGGACCGCCGCTCGTCGCCGCACGACCGTCGCACGACCGCCGCACAAATGTCGCACGACAGCCGCACGAATGTCGCACGACAGCCGCACGAATGTCGCACGACCGCTGCACGATCGTAGATCGTCGCCGCAGGATTGCTGTCCACAGCCCATCGACCACGGGTGGGGGCGGTGGCCGGTGAGCTGTGGGCAGTGATCCTGTGGCGCCAGATCTGGCTCGCTGGCGGTCGTAGCTCTTCGCCGGTCCGGCGAAGGGTTTTGTTCAATTTTTTTAAAAAAAAAGAGTAGAAGATATATATACATATATTATACCCATCAAAGCCCATTGCAAAAGTTTTTTTTTTACCAAATGCACATTCAACTCAAAGTCCATTTGCAAAAAAAATTTACCAAACATAATCGCATTTCCCCAAGTAGTTTTGGGCTTTCAGCGTTTGCATTGGGCTTAAAGCCTCTTGTAAATACTTAAACAAATGCAGCCTAAAGGGGTTTGGCCAAATGCTGTGGTGTTTGATTCAATATTTTGAGGATTTTGGGGAAGATGTAATTGCATCTCCAAGGGGCTTCAAAGGCCTTTGGGGTAATGGAGGGGTAGAGGTCCATTGGAAAGTTGCATTTTTGGAATGCAACTTCCGATACTGTTCATCTCTCCGGTGGAGAAGCCGATCGGAGGCTGACGACCGCCGGCCAAGGGGTCGCTCGCGTCAGCGACCGCCGGCCAAGGGTTGCCCGACCCCGGCGACCGTCGCCGGACCTTAGGCGACACCTGGGTCGCGCCTGAGGTTGTGCAACCTTAGGCGACGATAGCTGGGCGACCCCAGGCGATGGCCGCTAAGGTCGTGCGACCCTAGGCGACGGTCCGGTGGCCGAACTTCAAAAAAGAATATAATTTTTTTGTTTTTTTAATTTAATAAATGTCATTTACAAATGCAAACAATGCAAATTTTACCAAACGATATTTGCATTTCGGAAAACCTCATTCACCCAAAGGTATTTGTATTTTGGCAAATACATTCCTCAAAAGCCGAACCAAACGGGCACTAACATATCATCAATCTAATTTGGTCACGGTGATAGAGAGCCTTGTTTCACTTTAGCTGGTGCCCATTTACTTTTTGCACTTCTTGTAAGCTGTAGAGTATATGTATTTTCACTTGGGTTTTTCTTTAGACTAAATATAGGTGGTGCCCATTTACTTTTCGCAAGCTGTAGAGTATATGTATTTTCACTTGAGCTTTCCTTTAGACTAAGCGAAGCATGTTCTCCTTGCAATTTGCACCTGGAAAAACTTGCATTTTTGTTGCGTCATGGTGGGTTGTCTCTGCATGGCTTCTCTCGAGGTCGGCTCGCTTGCCACTACGCTCTCTCTCCCTTCTCTCATCCCAAGCCTCTCTTCTCCAGTCATCCTTTCCTTTCTTGTCCGAACGCTGCACGTGTCCCATTCCGTTGCAAGCACGGTCAAAGCTCCACAATTCTCGGCTCCCATTTGTTTGCTGTCTCCTCGACTTTCGGCTCTTGAGGTACTGATACCGTGTGTTTAACCATTGTCAGGGATCATGCGTGGCCGATTTCATAGCTGATGTTGATCTTTTTTTTTTCTTTTCTTTTTTACCTGCTAATTTTGGGGTTTTACTCTGCCTTGGTCCTGAGAAATTGGATAAATCGTGATGTTTCCTGGGAACAGAATTTGTGTTGGCTGAATTGACTGGTTCTTTGCATCGAATTACTCAAGAATTTTTAGAGATTTGGACTATGGAGTGACTTGTAGCTGCTTTTCTTCATCAGATTGCGGTAGTATCATTTTTCACAGTTCTTTCCGCCCCCTTCAGTAGCATTTTCGTGTTCTTCCCCCAATTTTCACTTCGCTCTCGACGTCTCCAATTGGCACACTGTCTAGATTAGCTCGATCCTCTCCAATGAGTGTTCTCTCTGTTTTCCGAGCCTTCTGAGTCACAGCCCCAACTTCCCATTGTTACTCCTCCCAACCGCTTCGGTTTTGTTGGTTCGTGTGATGGTTTGATCTGCATCATAGAAGTCCCCGACAGATGTCTGGGAAAGTCAATTCGAATTGCAGTTTTCCTCCCGAAGTCTGCTGAAAGGTTCTGGAGCACTTCTTTATTAATAGGAATTCGGTGATTGGCCATCTGAGTTCACCTGGCCCTTGCAAATGGGGAATGGCCAGCATATAGTTTATCTGGAAGGCAAGCAATGATATGCTTGATGGTCAAGCTGCTGCTTCTGTGGAGGATGTACTTAAATTGATCAAAGTTTTAGTTGAACATCAATTTGAAGTCCCTCTAGTTTCAAGAGGACATTCTTAGATGGATTAAACTTGAAATTTGTCCAGTTTAGCATCTGTTTGATTTAACGCATTAGATTTGCGTGGTTTGTACTTGTTTATGCAGGAAACTTTTCTGTCCAGTTCGTTCTGCTGGTTTCTATGGCATGGCCTTGTATTTCCATTGGGCTCAAGATTATACTTCTACTATTACAGGTGCCAGAAGCGGGTATTTAACATAATTGACGATGTTATTGAGTGGTCTCCGAGGTTGGCTGTCTCCGGCATGATGGAGAAGCAGCCTACGGTGGTCAACGCAACGGAGCCCAACCACAACTTCACAGATGGTAGTAAATCGAGCTCAGATACAAGAGGTGGCGAAGCCTCTCAAGAGCAAAGTGGGGACTCGGGTGAAAAGATAAGAGGACTTTGATGCATTTCAGCAACCTGATAAAATAGAGGATTCTGATGTATTTCAGGAACGCGATGATCATATATGATGGTAGATTATCGGTCGCCCTGCACTTTAAAGATCACTTGCCCGGCTTGTTCTTTTCTTTATTTGGAGTGTAAAAGCAGTATAACCAAAGGATCTGATAATAATGCAGTTAGGTGGAAAGATTCTCGTGCCGCTATTTGATGGTGCAATGAACGACGTGAGAGAGTCGTTCGATGAGATCATGCACGTGCGTGTCATCGTAATGCTTTTGTAGCTTCGTGGAGATGGGGATTCGAATCAACGAAATGGGAGTGCTATGTTTGGACTCGATTCTGGCGATCAGCTTGGACTCTTTTTCTTTTCTTGTTCCATTTAATCAGACGTCTATTCCTTCTAGTTAGGATTGGCATTCTTCTTTAGGTAGTTATTTTAAATGTGTTCGAATTTTTTCGCTCTTAGGTATATGGTCTTGTAATCAGGTTCTTTTTTGAAATTTCAGGCTCTGGTTTTGATTCACAGGTTCTTCAGCATAACACTTGTCATATTCTTCACTCTATGGCAATTTTCCTCGCCCGGGTTTTCACTATCCATATGGAAGGTATTAGAGAGAATTCTGAGTTGTAGTATTTTCCATCAACATTAGATTCTGATACGATCTTCTGTTTGCTAAATCTGATTTGAGGCTAGCTTTTTGTTTTTGTTCTCTAGGGGCCTGTTGCTTTGTCTTCCACAACAGATGAGGAGGCAGGCATTGACATCAATCATGCCACTCCTTCATCTCACGCAGGTGGGAAGGAATATGGATGGTTTTACGTGTAAGTTCGAGTGAGATTGTTCCTTTGGGTATGATATATATCCAATTTATGTAATCGCACGTTAACTAAGTTAGGGGAATTTCTTTTTTAAAAAGTAACTCACTAGGGCCGATCCTGGAATATTATAACGTGGGCTTGTATTAACATTACCTGATACAGCTTAGGTTCTTTCTTTTTCCTACCTTTGCTTTAGTTTTTATGAATTTATTATTATAATTATTGACTTCATTAATTTATATTTGTGCACTTCTGGATGGGTATTAGAACCTCATAATCGATAATTGAAAAAACAAGTTTAAATAGGTCATAAATGGGTTGCTTAGCAATTTTTTTTTGGTCGGTGGATGCTTAGCGATATAATGGGTTTTAAATAGGTTAGCCGGCGAACCTCTCTCGATGCAGAAGAAAAAAAAGGAAAAGAAAGAAAAAGAAGAAAGAAAAAACAATTTTTTTAAAAAAATATAAAAAATTGAAAAATTGAAAAATTATTGATTAGATTTATATTGCGTGGAAGTATTTTGGTAATATAATCTTTAAAAAAAATATAAGAATAAGTTATCCTAAATTTGGTTAAATATGAAAATATTTTATTAATATGAATCGGGTCGGGTATGGGTTGAAAAATTTACATTAGACATAAATGAATTATAAATTAGTTAATGGGTCAATTTGGTTCGGACTATTAATGATCCGACCTAAATCCGACCCGATCCACCCGTTTAACAGCTTTATCCACCGGCGGCAAATCGCCTAATAACGGCGACCTACCGGGGGCACGGGGGTAAAATCGCGGGGACCCACCAGGCAGGCAACTGAAAACCAAGCGTCTTAAGCGTCTTCGTCTTCGCCTTCCGCTTTGTCTCGAGCGGGCGGGGGTGCATGTGGGAGTGCCGATCGGCACTAGCACTTGGCGCTCTGCATTTGCAGCCATTGAAGATGGACGACGCTTCTCAAGGTCTCCTTCCCTCTCTCTCTCTCTCTCTCTTCTCTCTCTCTCTTCTTTCTCCCTCTTCTCGCATGCTCCAAAAAGATGCAGAGCCGGCGGACGCGCGTCATCGACAGGTGAACCAACATGGAGAAGAAGAATCGCCCGGCAGAACGGGGAAGGTCTCTCTTTTGCGCAAAGCAATGCCTGTCGCTCTCGCACTCCGACGCTCTGCTCTGCTCTACCTTGCCCTGCCCTCCTCTTCTTTTTCTTTCTTTTTTTTCTTGCATGGAGGTGGTCTCTGCTTTTTTACCCTGAAAATCCCACCTGAAAAGCTCGAAGTAAAAAGCCGTTTTTTTCTTTTCAAATGGAAAAGGCGAGAAATTTTCTCGGAACCCGCGAAGCTTTTTCTGTACGAGAGAGAGAAAGAGGGTAGCTTTCCGTGTGCGTTTCGCCGGACGAGCTGAGCTTCACTTCCACTAGCTCAGAGCTGTGGATGAGCGACGACTTCGTGTGCATTTCGATCTCGCGAGTGATTTTCACGAGCGCAATTCCCTGTTGCAGGTTCCCGAGCTCTGGGCTGAAGAGCGAGGTCGTGGCTGTGGCGAGAGATAGGAAGTACCGTTGGTGATAATTTACGTGTCCGTTTCTCCGTAACAATGTCGCTTCGCCTCGGAAAGAGAAGCAAATTCATTGCTTTCTGAATACAAACGCTTTGCTTCCTTTTGCTTTTCGCCGCTGAAAAGCTGGTCAACAAGCGTAACGCATAGTCATGTTCTGTTGGACGAAGCTTTTTCCTCAGTTCGATCGATTTCTCTGCTGCAGGTGAACTTCCGGAGCACCGGCGGGTTCGAATCCAGGAAAAAATCGTGCATTTTGCGACGCCTTTCGTCTGAAGTTCTCGCAGAGTAGTGGCGTTCGAATCCGACTCCGTAATGTTTTGGCTTGACAGAACGACGTGATTTTCAAAGAGCTCTGAAAATTTTCGCGGCCTTGACGGGACGAGAGGTCGTCTGAAGCTTCAATTCGGCTTTGCATGTGCATGGATTGGGACCGGAATTACTGTCTTTGAGCGTGGACTTCGATCTAGCCGCACGACCCATCAGCACCTTCTCGACTTTCTTTCAGTGGAGAGCTTAGCGAGCGACATTGCATCAGAGATCTAATGGCGGGCTTCTAGAATTCTGGGTTCGTGTTCGGCTGAGTCAAAATTCCTCGTGCCGAGCGGTCGTCGTCGACATGGCTTCTTGGGAAGCTTTCGGAGAGGTCGCGAATGTGGCCCAGCTCACCGGCCTCGACGCCACGCGGCTGATCGGGATGATCGCGCAGGCCGCCAACACGGCGCGGATGCACAAGCGGAATTGCCGGCAGTTCGCTCAGTATCTGAAGCTGATCGGCAACTTGCTGGAGCAGCTCAAGATCTCGGAGCTCAAGAAGTACCCGGAGACGCGGGAGCCCATCGAGAAGCTCGAGGACGCGCTGCGGAGGTCGTACATCTTGGTCAACAGCTGCCAGGACCGGAGTTACCTCTATCTGCTGGCCATGGGATGGAACATCGTGTACCAGTTCAGGAGGGAGCAGAACGAGATCGACCGGTACTTGAAGCTCGTCCCGCTCATTACTCTCGTGGACAATGCTCGAGTTCAGGTAAGGATTTCTTTCTGCTCTTGTTGTCGACTCGTCGTTGCCGTGTATGATTACCGTGATTGTGAGACCGTGTTGTGGAGTCGATAATGATGGCACATGTGATATCAGGATTGCATATGTTTGTAAAAATTCCCTAAATTTAATCAAAGGGTCATGTCCATGGATGCTGATGACACGTGTTATCGACAAGGTTACAGAATTTTCTCAATGGCATTCTGAGTGATGACTTGATTGCAATGAAGTTTAAATCAGGTCAACTGATGATGGATCTCAGACAAACAAAGTTTCTTTAGGTTTGGTTAACTTACCAGGTAGGACTCCAGTGGAGTAGAGTTCATATCACTTCAATTTTCCATAGATATCAAAATGCATTGCTTGTCAAAATCTTGTGCATGGTTTCCGTCATGTTGTGGTTGGAGACAGACCTGTAAATGGGCGGAAGTTGATTTTGAATCCTTGAATGAGTTTTTCTGGAATAAAAGCTAGAGAGATGTCATTGCGACTTGCAATCAGTCCGGGAGGGAAAATGGTAATTGGAAGGAAAACGTGGGTGGTTCATCTGAAAATTTGTATGTTGAGTCTTGTCTGTACATTCTCCAAGGATCTTGCTTTATCTGGGAGTCCTCATTGGGAAAGGATCAATTTGCTTGACATAGGGGACTTTTCCTACTATACTGAAAAAGCGTGTTCAAGTTGCTAGTGTTGAGGGCTTTGCTTATTTTTGTTATTAATTTACAGGAAAGGTTGGAAGTTATTGAGAGGGATCAACGAGAATACACATTGGACGATGAGGACCAGAAGGTGCAAACTGTAATCTTAACGCACGAACCTTCGAAAAATGATGCCATGATGTTGAAGAAAACTCTGTCCTGTTCCTATCCAAACCTCTGTTTCAATGAGGCACTGAAGAAGGAGAATGAGAAGCTTCGAATGGAACTTCAACGGTCACAAACAAATATGGATATGAACCAGTGTGAAGTTATTCAGCGCTTGCTTGAAGTCACAGAAACTGTTGCCTCAAATTCACTCCCTGATGATGGTTCACCTGTCAAAGGATCCAAGAAAAAGGAGAAATATACCTCTGATGCTGATAGTGATAGAGAACAATCTACTGGAGAAACATATCCTAAGAAAAGTTCTACCAGCAAAACTTCAAGGTCAGTCTTCTTTGAAGTTGAACTCCTTTATGTATCACCATCACCACTGTTGCCTTCACTAATTGGCTCCTTCCCAATCTTTCGTAGACTCCTGTCTGGCTAATGTACTTCTAGTCTGTTAAGATTAAGAGGGATAACTTGCAAACATCAAAGTGACATTGCCTGGGATAATTTTGTTTCTTCCTCATGTCACTTCATTGACTTCCCAATCTTTCGTGCTTGGCAAATAGGATTCTGTTGGCTACAGGACCTCACGCCAGAGGGATTGGACGGTACACGAGGAGTGGAATTGGATGCTTTCTTTTCAATTCACATGCATATTGATGTGTGCATCCATGGTAGCCTTTGTAAATCAAATCACGCAGGCTGGCCTATATATAGTAGGAAACCTTATTGAGTTTTGGGGAGATGATTTGAATTGACTAAAAAGTTAGATTCCTTGCTTTCTTCAAGTGGGGAAACTCTCTGTGAGAAGCACTTTGCGAAGATCCTCGTTTTTTTTCCTTATGGAAACACTTCTACTTTTGAATTTGCAATACTATTACATTTCAACGAGCTATTAGGAGCACTACCATCTCTAGTAAGTGCTTTTTACAGCGCATTTGAGTCATGTATGATCTTTGAAATGGCACAATGCTCCTTTAAACGACATGTTCAGGTCTTCTAGTAGCATTGTCAACATGAAGTGCCTTTCTAGGGTGTAAATTTGTTAGTGTTTTCTCAAATTGAATTTAGCGATTGTGTAGTTATCCATGGAACTAGCTTCAGTTGGTGGAGATGCTTTTGATATGCCTTACTTGCACCATGTGCTAAGCTTTCTTAATTTTTTTTTTCTAATTGTCGTTTTAGTCTTTGAGGTTGGCGCCTGAATATTTTTGTGCTGTAATACATCATGTAGTTTGACGTTCAAGCTAGTTAAGTGGCATGTGCTGTGCCCTCCATCATCTAGGATTATTTTATTTATTTATTTGGTAAAAATCTAGGATTATTTTATTGAATCATTGATAATTAAAGATAATTGGAAAAGGGGAACCATGTGCAATCTTTTTGTTGGCGAGGAATTAATGCGGAAATTTCGCATTTAGCGTAGAAATAGGAAACTTGTGCTTGTCCTGCACCCACGCTACTGCTCAACTTTGTGTGGGAGGGACTAACACAGTGGTTGGGCTTCCAATATGAAGGTAATTGTGGATTCCCAGCCTGGGCAGGGTCTTGACTTTGGAGAAACCTAAGTGTTCATTTAATATGCCAAGGTCTTGATATTAAGGGTTTTCTGTTTTCACGAATGGTGAACATAATGCGGCATGGCCAACGTTTTTTTGTTAATAAGCTTGTTCCAATTAGTTGTTACTGGGTCTGACGCATGTATGAATTTGTGTGTAATTAGGCCGCAGACTATCTGAGCATCAGGAGCTTGTTGGACCTGACATGCGAAAGAGAGGCTGACAATGTCTCTGGCATGATCAAAGGCAAGACCCTCGAGGAGATACGTAGGATCCTCGGCTTGGAGAATGAACTTACCCTTGAGGAGTTACGCACGATCCTCCGCATGGAGTGACGGGAGATCCTGTGGGCGTACGAATGATATGTCTTTTAAGTCTCCTCCTAAACCTATGCAGATGATTTGTGTTTTATCCTGCTGTGTTAGTCTTTTAGGGCCTATTTGTTTATTTTTGTTTTTGTTCTCCGAAACAAAAATTTATGTTATTTTGTTCCGAAGAATAAAAAAAGAACAGAAACGCGTTTGGTAAAACTTTTATTTCCAGAAACAAAAAATCTATCTTTTTGTTCTTAGGAACAAATTTCAAACAAAAGCATGTTCTTATATTCAAAAATTGTTCTCTGAAACAGAAACAATTTTTTTTTTTGTTTAAAAATTATTTCTTGAAACAGAAACATTACCAAACGCGTCCTTAGTCGTTGAAACATCTAGTATATGACTTTGCTTGGCTCGCTAATGTAGATAGCGAGTCATTATGGTGGCATTATTGGTTGGTTGGAGCTTGGTTTTGAACTTCAGTTCCCTCTTAATGTTATTAAGATTATCCTGTCTAATGATGGCCATATTGATTTGATTATTATAATTTGTATGCATTTGAACCTTGAATTGGTCGATTGGCATTGACTGTGTTGCCCTCGTGTCGAATGAGCCACCGGATGGAACATAATCAAACGTTTGGAGATACGGATCCTATACCATCCATGAAGGTGGTTCAGGGATTGGGATGAACCTACAGCATCATGTGCTATTGCCGGGGTCGGGAACATTGAATGGTGTCCATCTTTTATCTAAACTGGCATTTCATTTTCAGGTCGATTTAATGCATGAGTTATGAGTATTGCAAATTAAGTAGTTGAATATTTTTTAGTCAACAGAAATTTCCATGAAATTTCCATTCATGACTAAAATAATCACTAAAATAATACATGCAAGGATTCATGGGAAATCTCAAAAGTTATCATAACAAGATAAATTCATAGAACTTCAAAATAAACAAGAGTATCCATAACAAGTCAAATTCAGAGATCTTCAAAATAAACCAAAAATCAGTAATTATATGCTCGTTTTTAATGAATACATTTATAACTGTATCCAGACAAAATGATCAATAATCAATTACTAAATCACAACATTATCATTAATGATGAGCACACGTCGAGATTTCCAATTATAGGTTGCATTTCGGTGATGTGCCCCTAGGATTTGCGTCTCTAATAGATTTCCAATGATGAGCCTTTTAGCAAGTGCGAGATGCCAAAGTTTTTAAACAAAAGCATCGTAAAACATAGAGTTATTATCAAAGGTGTTGTGAACACCATTAAAGCTCACAGATAAAAAATCATGAGAGTAAAGAAAGAAAATAAGTAAAAATAAAGGAATAGCAACTAGAAAGGAGGGGGAGATTTAGGTCAAATCCCTCCCTGGAAGTTGAAGAGAGAAAAAATTAAAAAGGCTAAACTCAGAGAGGGGGAGAGAGGGATTGAGTTGTCGAAGATATTGACTAAAATGAGAAATAGGACCTCAAACGTATGAGAGAGTTTTTGGACGGTTTCGTCTTTCTTGCCATGAAGGTTGACAAATAAAAATATTCCGTTGCCGGGAATTGAAACCGAGCCTCTTGGGTGAAAGCCAGATATCCTAACTGCTGAACGGCAATAGATTTGCGAGTAGATGGTATGCCATATTTAATTTGACGAATTCTTTGGCATGCTTTAATTTTCTTCAAAAAAGATAAAAAAACTAAAAAGGAGATACGACATTGTGTGGATTTGATACTGTGCCAATCAGCTAGAAGTTGTTTCTATTGTTTATAAAATGATATTTAGGGTCTGTTTGTTTATTTTTGTTTCTGTTCATTAGAACACAAATTTCTATTTTTTTGTTCCGGGGAACAAAAAACGAACAGAAATGCGTTTATTTACACTTTTGTTCCAAAAAAAAAAAATCCATTTTTTTGTTCCCAGGAACAAATTTGGAACAAAAATAAGAAATAAGAAAAACTTGTTTCTTGTTCCCGGGAACACTTTCGAGAAACAATTTTTCTCTCTCCTATTTTTTTCTTTTCTTCTTCTTTTTTCTTTGGCCGGTCGCGCCTTGGCCGTGGCTAGTGACCTCGCTGGCGAGCCTCGCCGTGGCTGGGCGAGGCCGTTGGCCCTCGTCGGTCGGTCACTGGCCATGGCCAAGGCCGGCGACTGGCCAAAAGGAAGAAAAAAGAAAAAATGAAAAATAAAATAAAAATATTAAAAAATTAAAAGAAACAAAAAAAATTATATAAGTTTACCAAACGTGTTTATGTTCTTTTTCTATTCCAGAAACATAAATTTTGTGTAGTTACCAAACGCGTTCTTCTGTTCAAAAATTGTTTCTCGGAACAAAAATATTGTTCCCAAGAACAATTTTTGAACAGAAACGTTACCAAACAAGCCCTTAGTCACCTCCAACAGCTTCTCTGGCATAACATATACAACATTGTGTTGTGTGGATTTGTCACTTTTTATATTTAACAATATTAAAAAAATCATATCAAAATTGAGGCGAGAACACCAAGTGAGTAAAAAGAGTAAAGAAAGAGAATCATAAAAATGGGCTGTTATTTAAATAAGTTATGAATATTCTTGATAATAAGTGGAACAACTTTTAGTTCAAGATTTGCCGGTGCCTATGCCCTTTCCACTTTGCAAGAGCTTGAATGTTCTCTTACATCAAACAGACACTCCAAAGATACTTTCTCATTTCACAATTATAGCTTCTTCTAACTTCATTTTAGTAAACACCCTAATTTGAATAATGTTGGACACATCTGTATCGTGAGAACATAGGAAAAATCTCCTAGCAAGATTGTAGTCCTATGCTTGTGCTTCCAAAGTTGAGCATCCTTCCTTGCTCCCATCATTTGTTGTCGATTTTTGCTCAATTGGTCTACATTTATTTTCGTAAGTTGATTATTCTGCTGCAGTTGTAAGTTAACTACAAAATTGCAGCTTTACCTGTTCTCTGGTTTTCATAAATTAATTGGCAATTTTTCGTGATTTCTTGAGCTTGACCAACAGTGAACTATAAAAGGCGCGCCTCATTTTTCATATTTGCATGATGAATTTTCTGAAGATACACTTGTTTATGAACGTGTAGCATTGATGCATATAAAAAAGCCTCTACGATGTTGAAACTTTGAATTTGGAACATGTCTTTTCATGCGCTTGCAGAGTTCTCAAAGTTGCGGATCCATGCATAGTAATACATGAGCAAATGCTCTGTGCCGGTTATATGTCTGAATGTGAAAATGGGGAATCACGTGATTTTAATTAAGCATGTGGATACATGACATTGCCATCCTCTTCAAATGTAAACTTTGACAACTTTGCAGAATCTTAAGAACTCTGTGCTTCCTTATATTCCATGAAAGCTAACTGAAGATATTTTCACATATTCACCAGGTCCAGGAGAAGCATGCAATGATTTGTTGGCATATTCATTAATACTGTCATGCTGTTGCTACACGTGCTGCGTCCGCAGGAAACTACGCAAGATGCTGAACATAACGGTAATTCTCTTATCAAACATGAAAATGTGTCATATTTACCAAACCAAGCGATGACAAAACCAAATGGATTATCTTGCCTCTTGATCCTCTTCTTCTCCATGAAAATGATCTCGAAATGTCTTGGAAATTTTCAAACTGTCTCTGCAGATAGTGGGTGTAGCTCCAAAAGACCTCCACCCTGATTTTATAGGATTTCAAGCTTACTAAATTTGAAGTTTCATTTTGCGAAATTGATGTGCTAATTTTCATGGAGCATAGGCTTACAGTATTATGTGCTTTGGATGGCAGAACGGATCTGAAGAAAGAAAAGGAGAAGAGAATTACTCTCTCTTGCCGTATTCCTCCCTTTTCTTCGTCTAATTTTGGCAGGGAGGTTGGTTTGATGATTTCCTCTCACATTTTATGTGCTGCTGCTGCGCTCTCGTCCAAGAATGGAGAGAAGTGGAGATCCGAGGGCTCAGTGGTAAGTCGCTCGACTTCTTTTGTCAGCATGATCTCGTACATCGTGCAAACAGCGACAGTAGTCAAAGTGATAACTGGAGTAATCTCTGAAAGGATCTTATGTAGCAATGCGCTTTCCCTTCACTCTGTTGTTGTTTCATTCCGAATCTTTCCGGGTTCTTGAAACTGAAAACGAGGCATGCGTAATGAGTTTAATGTACTGACTCGCAGGTCATGAGAAGACGAAGACAAGCCCTCCTCCCTCACAATACATGGAATCGTGAGCGGCTGAGGACCCCGGAAAGGATCGGATGCCTAGGGAACATTGACATAGAGGTGATACCAAGTCACCTCCAGGAAATTCTCCGGTGTGACATATACGACATTGTAAAGCAGTTCGTTCTTTATCTCTTGAACTCTGATAGCCAGTGTACCACATAGAATGATCCGCAGTCAGTGTCCGTGTCGTTCTCTTGTTTAGCTTTCTGCACTGTTCATACCAAAAGTTTGTGATCACACAACAGGGTGAATGAGATAATTCAATTATGTTCTTGTGTTCTTCTAGGTCCAAATGACCTTTCTTACTTGCAAACTACACGACAGCTCTGCAGGATGAATTTTTAAATTTTTGATGCGATCCTAATTTGTTATTTTTTTGGGGAGTTGGAGATGTGATCCTAATTAATGTGATGGCAAATAGCTACATGTATAGGTAGATTCGTCAAATGAATAGACCAAGTTGAAAATGGTCCAAATTCAAATTGATCAATTTAATTTATTTTTTTTTGATATATTCGATGGGAGTGAAGAAAGAGAATCATATAAATGGATTGGTGTTCAAATAAGTTATATAAATGGATTGGTGTTTAAATAAGTTATGAATATTCTCGATGATGTTGTGGGCTTTACTATTTTAAACCCATTGATAATCAATTTATTAAATTCAACTTATCAAGTATGGGTTAAGAAAAAGATCTATGATCCATTTTGACTATCCATCAATTGGTCGATTTGGGCATGGACGGGCGGGGCCATATATGTGCATCACGCTATAGCATGATGTGTGTATGGAAGGAAAATCCATCAAAACTCATAATGGAAAACTAAATAAAATCTAAAAAGATGGCGCCAGATATCCTTTATCAAAGCTTTGAGTTCTCAGCGTGAGGTTTAGATTTGATTTGGATTTTCTTTTTCAAAATCCGGAAACCCCAAAAAGAAAAGAAAGCTACACTAAATCTCTTAAAAAAAAAAAAAAACTGCACAAAAGATTATCAGTAAATAAAAACGCATCGAAAAATCTATATAGAAAAGGAAATAAAATTTAGCAAAATGTCTAACTTCCTTTTTCGAAACTCCAAGCCCGAATCGAATTGAATTTCCGGATCGGATATACGCCTTTTCGCATCATCGATGTACGGCCCCAATAAACTTCCCGACACATTTCAACCCCATAATGGTTTGATCCAGGCCTCACATAGAATAATCCCCCTCCCTCACAATACATGGAATTGTGAGCAGCCGATCACAAGGACCCCGGAAAGGATTGGATGCCTAGGGAACATCGACATTAGACCCATCAAATGGATGGGTTGGGTTGGGTCGGATTGGGTAAAAAATGAGTGGATTCATATTTGACCCATTTAACCTATTTTAACCCATATTCATGTAGTGCAAATTTAGTGATTCATATCCGACTCGACCCATACTCAACCTGACTTGTATTGCTAAAATCTATTAATATTCTAGGAAAACCCACATCTATTATATGCAAATTGGATTAAAACTTCAAATTAAATTAAAAATAGTAAATAAAATAAAAAAAGTTAAAAAAAACTATAAATTGAAATATTTATAAAGAATTAGACTATGCACATACTTCTTTTGTTTTCTCTTGTTTGAAGTGAACATACTATTGAGTAACAAAAAATTATAATATGAAAAATCTATAACTAAACTTAAGAAAGCTCATTTTTATGATTTTTTTATAAAAAAAAATACTGCTAAAACACTTTTATACAATAAAAATTTAATGGAAATTTTTTATAATTCTTTTTAAAATATTTTTTAAAAAACGAATTTTTAATTATTTTTATTTTTTAATGATTATTTTTTCTTTTTCTCTTTTATATTTTCTTCTTTTCCAGCCGTGGTCTTTTATATTTTCTTCTTTTCCAGCCGGCGGCTGGCCACGACGATGGCCAGCGACCGGCCACAGGTGAGCTCGCCCAACGCCGGCAAGCTCGAGCTCACCGTTCAAGCCTTGCTCGACGCCGGCAGGACTTCGGCCTCACCATTCATTGGGCGAGCTGGAGTCTCACCAGTACCACGTAGAATAATCCGCCGTCAGTGTCCGTTTCGTTCTCTTGATTAGCTTTCTTCACTGTTCATACCAACAGTTTGTGACCACACAAGATTATCAGTACTCGATCCCAAGGACGTCCTTCTATATTAAGCCCTGCCCCAACTTCTCTCGATCCTTCTACCGCACTCGATTTTTCGATTTCGAGAAGAGAGAGAAGAAGCGACAGAGCCGAGAGCGAAATCCGCTCGCCGATTCTTCGCGCAGAGGGGGAAGGGAGGACGATCTTCTGCCGGTGCCGGTGAGGAATCCGTTTGGGAAGCAGGGCGAGAGATGGCGTCGTCGAGGAAGATAACGCTGCGGAGCTCCGACGGGAAGTCGTTCGAGGTGGAGCAGTCGGTGGCGATGGAGTCGCAGACGATCAAGCACATGATCGAGGACAACTGCGCCGACAATGCGATCCCGCTCCCCAACGTGACCAGCGAGATCCTGGCCAGGGTGATCGAGTACTGCAAGAAGCACGTCGAGCCCGCCAAGGCCGAGGATCGCGTCAATGACGAGGAACTCAAGGCCTGGGACGCCGAGTTCGTGAAGGTCGACCAGGCCACCCTGCGTGACCTCATCAATGTCGGTTGATTCTCTCCCCCATCATTCCCTTGTTTCTTTTTTAGGGTTCCTTTTTCTTTTTTCTTTTTCGGGTGCCTTCGTTTGGCAGGAGATTGGCGTGTTGTTCTCGAATTAGGTTTTGTAGGCTTTTTATTTTTGGGGTTTGGTCGAGAGGCTAGGTTTTGCTAATCTGCGATTAGGGTTTCACTTGTTCTGTTTGATCGACTTTTTTTTTTTTTTGATAATGTAAGAATATATTGACTTTAACCAACTGATCGACTTTTGTTTGGGTTGAAAGATCGCATTTTTTTTTTCATGAGATTGGGAAGTTAGTGGGTGGTCTTGATGAGGGATTAGGGGATCTCCGTTGAATTTGTCGAATGTGGGTGGCTGAAGAGAAGGACTGGGGATGGAATTCCGATTTGAACTAGTCCGGTGCGAGGCCTGTGTTCATGCGAAGTTTGATGTGTTGATTGATGTGCGTGTTCTCTTTTGCTTTCCCTTTTTTTTTCCCTCTTTTGTGCTTGGCAAATAGGTTCTGTTGGCTACAGGACGTCACGCTAGAGGGATGGGACGGTACACGAGGAGTGGAATTGGATGCTTTCTTTTCAATTCACATGCATATTGGTGTGTGCACCCATGGTAGCGTTTGTAAATCAAATCACGCAGGCCGGCCTTTATACAATAGGAAACCCTTTTGAGTTTTGGGGAGATGATTTGAATTGACTAAAAAGTTAGATTCCTTGCTTTTTTTAACTGGGGAAACTCTCTGTGAGAAGCACTTCCAAAGATTCCTCGTTTTTTTTCTCCTTATGGAAACACTTCTACCTTAGAAGTTGCAATATTATTACATTTCAATGAGCTATTAGGAGCACTACCATCTCTATTTAGTGCTTTTCACAGTGCATTTGAGTCATGTACCATCTTTGAAATGGCACAATGCTCCTTTAAACGACATGTTGAAGTCTTCTTGTAGCATCATCAACATGAAGTGCCTTTCAAGGGTGTACATTTGTTAATGTTTTCTCAAATTGAATTTAGCGATTGTGTAGTTAGTTATCCATGGAACTAGCTTCAGTTGGTGGAGATGCATTTGATATGCCTTACTTGCACCATGTGCTAAGCTTTCTTAAATTTTTTTTTCCCTAATTGTTGTTTTAGCCTTTGAGGCTGGCGTATGAATATTTATGTGCTATTAAACATCATGTAGTTTGACGTTCAAGCTAGTTAAGTGGCATGTGCTGTGCCCTGCATCATCTAGGATTATATTATCGAATCATTGATCATTTGAGATAATTGGAGAAGGGGAACCATGTGCAATCTTTTTGTTGGTGAGGAATTAATGCGGAAATTTCGCATTTAGCATAGAAATAGGAAACTTGTGCTTGTCCTGCACCCATGCTACTGCTCAACTTTGTGTGGGAGGGACTAACACAGTGGTGGGGCTTCCAATATGAAGGTAATTGTGGATTCCCAGCCTGGGCAGGGTCTTGACTTTGGAGAAACCTAAGTGTTCATTTAATATGCCAAGGTCTTGATTGTAAGGGTTTTCTGTATTTACAAATGGTGAACATAATGCGGCATTGCCAACTTTTTTTGTTAATAAGCTGTTCCGATTAGTTGTTACTCGGTCTGACGCATGTATGAATTTGTGTCTAATTAGGCCGCAAACTATCTGAACATCAAGAGCTTGTTGGACCTGACATGCCAGAAAGAGGCTGACATTATCTCTGGCATGATCAAAGGCAAGACCCTTGAGGAGACCGTAGAGGAGGTACACAGGATCCTCGGCATGGAGAAAGAGGAGATACGCAGGCTCATCAGCATCAAGAAAGAAGAGGAGATACGCAGGATCCTCGGCATCGAGAATGACCTTACCCCAGAGGAGTAGGCAAAGTTGCGGCAGGAGAACCCGTGGGCGTTTGAATCATATGTCTTTTAAGTCTCCTCCTGAACCTGTGGAGATGATTTGTGTTTTATTTTGCTGTGTCAGTCTTTTAGTCGTTGAAACATGTGGTATGACTTTGCTTGGCTCACGAATGTAGATGGCGGGTCGTTATGGTGGCATTATTGGTTGGCTGGAGCCTGGTTTTGAACTTCAGTTCCCTTTTAATGTTACTAAGATTGTCCTGTCTGATTATGGCCCTATTGATTTGATTATTATAATTTATATGCATTTGAACCTTGAATCGGTCGATTGGGGTTGGCTGTGTTGCTTGTGTGTCGAATGAGTCACCGGATGGAACATAATTAAACGATTGGGGATACGGATCCTATATCATCTATTAAGGTGGTTCAGAGATTGGGATGAACCTGTGTGCTGTCGCTGGGGTCGGGAACATTAAACGCTGTCCGTCTATTATCTAAACAGGCATTTCATTTTTAGGTCGATTTAATGCATGAGTTATGAGTATTGCAGATTAGAATTTGGTAACTTCAACTCCATTAACAACCACTTATAGTTGAATTTTTTTTAGTCAAAAGAAATTTCCATTCATTACTAAAATAATCACTGATACGTGCAAGGGTCTATGGGAAATCTCAAAAGTTATCATGATAAGATAAATTCATAGAACTTAAAAATAAACAAGAGTATCCATAGCAAGTCAAATTCATAGAACTTCAAAACAAACCAAAAATCAGTAATTATATGCTTGTTTTTAATGAATTATTAACTGTATCCAGGTAAAAAGATCAACAATCAATTTCTAAATCACATATTATCATTAATGATGAGCACACGTTGAGATTTCCAACTATAGGCATAACTTTGCATTTTGGCGATGTGCCCCTAGGATTCGTGTCTCTAATACTATCATTGTACGGAGGCAACATAAACATATTGAAGAAGTTTAGATTTCAAACCTATGAGAGCGAGCCTTTTAGCAAGTGCAAGATGCCAAAGTTTTTAAACAAAAACACTTTAAAACATAGAGTTAATATCAAAGGTCCTGTGAACACCATTAAAGCTCAGAGATATAAAATCATGAGAATAAGGAAATAAAATAAGTAAAAATAAAGGAATAGCAACTAGAAAGGAGGGGGAGATTTAGGTCAAATCCCTCCCTGGAAGTTGAAGAGAGAAAAAAATAAAAAGGCTAAACTCAGAGAGGGGGAGAGAGGGATTTTTTTTTTTTGGTCAGTGGGAGAGAGGGATTGAGTAGTCGAAGATATTGACTAAAATGAGAAATAGGACCTCAAACGTAGCAATTGAATCGAAACAGGGCATCCTGGGTTAAAGCCAGATATCCTAACCGCTGGACGACAATAGATTTACGAGGAGATGGTATGCCATATTTGATTTGACGGATTCTTTGGCATGCTTTAATTTTCTTCAAAAAAGACAAAAACTAAAAAGGAGATACGACATTGTGTGGATTTGTCGCTTCCATACTATGCCAATTAGCCAGAAGTTGTTTCTATTGTTTATAAAATGATATTTAGTCACCTCCAGGAGCTTCTTCTGGCGTAACATATACAACATTGTGTGGATTTGTCACTTTTTATATTTAACTTAATATTAAAAAATTCATTTCAAAATTGAGGCGAGAACACGGAGTGAGTAAAAAGAGTAAAGAAAGAGAATCATAAAAATGGGCTGTTATTTAAATAAGTTATGAATATTCTTGATAATAAGTGGAACAACTTTTAGTTCAAGATTTGCTGGTGCCTATGCCCTTTCCACTTTACAAGACCTTGAATGTTCTCTTACATACTCCAAAGATACTTTCTCATTTCACAATTATAGCTTCTTCTAACTTCATTTTAGTGAACACTCTACTTTGAATAATGTTGGACACATCTGTATCGTGAGAACATAGGAAAAATCTCCTAGCAAGACTGTAGTCCTATGCTTGTGCTTCCAAAGTTGAGCATCCTTCCTTGCTCCCATCATTTGTTGTCGATTTTTGCTCGATCGATCTACATTTATTTTCGTAGGTTGATTATTCTGCTGCAGTTGTAACTTAACTACAAAATTGCAGCTTTACTTGTTCTCTGGTTTTCATAAATTAATTGGCAATTTTTCGTGATTTCCTGAGCTTGACCAACAGTGAACTATAAAAGGTGCGCCTCTTTTTTCATATTTGCATGATGAATTTTCTGAAGATACACTTGTTTATGAATGTAGCATTGATGCATATAAAAAAGCCTCTTCGATGTTGAAACTTTGAATTTGGAGCATGTCTTTTCATGTGCTTGCAGAGTTCTCAAAGTTGTGGATCCACGCATAGTAATACATGAGCGTATGCAATGCTCTGTGCCGGTTATATGTTTGAATGTGAAAATGAGGAATCACGTGATTTTAATAATTAAGCATGTGGATACGTGACATTGCCTTCCTCTTCAAATGTAACTTTGACAACTTTGCAGAATCTTAAGAACTCCGTGCTTCCTTATATTCCATGAAAGCTAACTGAAGATATTTTCACATATTCACCAGGTCCAGGAGAAGCATGCAATGATTTGTTGGCACATTCATTAATACTGTCATGCTGTTGCTACACGTGCTGCGTCCGAAGGAAACTCCGCAAGATGATGAACATAACGGTAATTCTCTTATCAAACATGAAAATGTGTCATTTTTACCGAACCAAGCGATGACAAAACCGAATGGATTATCTTTCCACTTGATCCTCTTCTTCTCCATGAAAATGATCTCTAAATCTCTTGGAAATTTTCAAACTGTCCTGCAGATAGTGGTTGTAGCTCCAGAAGACCTCCACCCTGATTTTATAGGACTTCAAGCTTACTAAGTTGGAAGTTCAATATTTTCATTTTGTGAAATTGATGCGTTAATTTTCACGGAACATAGGCTTACGGTATTATGTGCTTTGGATGGCGGAGTGGATCCCAAGAAAGAAAAGGAGAAGAGAATTACTCACTCTTGTCGTATTCCTCACTTTTCTTCGTCTAATTTCGACAGGGAGGTTGGTTTGATGATTTCCTCTCGCACTTTATGTGCTGCTGCTGCGCTCTCGTCCAAGAATATAGAGAAGTGGAGATCCGAGGGCTCAGTGGTAAGTCGCTCGACTTCTTTTGTCAGCATGATCTCGTACGTCGTGCAAACAGCGACAGTAGTCAAAGTGATAACTGAAGTAATCTTTGAAAGGATCTTATGTAGCAATGCGCTTTCCCTTCACTCTGTTGTTGTTTCATTCCGAATCTTTCCGGGTTCTTGAAACTGAAAACGAGACGTGCGTAATGAGTTTAATGTACTGACTCGCAGGTCATGAGAAGACAAAGACAAGCCCTCCTCCCTCACAATACATGGAATCGTGAGCGGCCGCTCACGAGGACCCCAGAAAGGATCGGATGCCTAGGGAACATCGACATAGAGGTGATACCTAGTCACTTCCAGGAACTTCTCCGATGTAACATATACGACATTGTAAAGCAATTTGTTCTTATCTCTTGAACTCCGATAGCCGGTGTACCACATAGAATGATCTGCAGTCAGTGTCCGTGTCGTTCTCTTGATTAGCTTTCTGCACTGTTCATACCAAAAGTTTGTGACCACACAGCAAGGTGAATGAGATAAGTCGATTATGTTCGTGTTCTTCTAGGTCGAAATGACCTTTCTTACTTGCAAACTATGTGACAGCTTTGCAGGATGAATTTTTAAATTTTTGATGTGATCCTATTTCTTTATTTTTATTTTTTGAGTCGGAGATGCGATCCTAATTAATGTAATGGCAAATAGTTGCATGTATAGGTAGATCTGTCAAATAAATAGATCAAGTCGAAAATGGTCAAAACTCAAATTGATCAATTTAACTCGTTTTAATATATTTGATGCAATATGAATCTTGCTACTAATATTCGACACAATCTATATCCAACACATACTTAACTTGATTTATGTTAGATCATTTTTTTATTTAACTAATATTAAAAAATTAATATCAAAATTGAGGTGGGCACGGAATGAGCGAGGGGAGTGAAGAAATAGAATCATATAAATGAGTTGGCGTTTAAATAAGTTATGAATATTCTTGATAATGTTGTGGGCTTTATTAATTTAAACCCATTGATAATCGATTTACTAAACTCAACTTATCATAAATGGGTTGGCATTTAAATAAGTTATGAATATTCTCGATAATGTTGCGGGCTTTATTATTTTAAACCCATTGATAATCGATTTACTAAACTCAACATATCAAGTACGGGTTAAGAAATAGGTCTATAATTCATTTTGATTATCTATCGATTGGTCGATTTGGGCACAGACGAGCGAGGCCATATACATGCATCATGCGTATGGCATGATGCGCGGGATGGAAGGAAAATCCATCAAACTCATTGTTGGGATTATCGGATTCCCAAAAACCGGATTCGACACTAAATCGAACCCCTAAAACGAATGCGGAAGACAAGCCCGGGAAAATCACTTATCACCGATCCTAAAGCACACCACGGATTCGAGCATACCTTGTTAGCCACAGATTAAACACTTACGCCGATAAGAGGAAGAGAAAACCGATCCCGTTCGATTCGATGACGTCGATTGGCCTTGAAGGGAAGATAGCGTCGCCTTTAGCGTTTGTCTTTCTTTTGAAGGGAGAGAGGGAGATGAACGTACGTATGTTATGCCAAAGGGTGCCTTCTCCCTCTCTTTCCTCCCTTATATACGTTCCCTCCAAAAGGAATCGTGCCCCTTCATCCATGGGCCCTAATCTTGTGGGCCGGGCTTTTAGGCCCAACATGGGCGGACGGGCCAACTTAGGCCCATCACAATAATAATAAAACCATCATCTCCCACTCGCACATGGTGGGCCAAACAGGATCCTCTTGACCTCTTTTCAACATTCATACTGGTGAATAATCCGTGCGACCAGCATACTTTGAGAGCTCGTTGCTATACATCTGTTAGGAATATATAGCAGCTCATAATGGGCATCACATCCTGAGTAGATTTAGTATGCAGTTCCCTAGATCGATCAATCACATTTATGTCTCTCTTGATCTCTTTTAAACAATGATATATATATTGTATTCACAATTATGATTATCCCAAAGACAGTCATAATTGGTTAACCAGTGAATACAAAACTACAATGTGATTCTCTAAAATCGATCTTCCTCTTTCCTTCAAACTCTCAATTTCAGTTCAGCTTGCTTTTCTAGAAATGTCCCATTAGATCGAATCAACTCATGACCATTTGCAACATCCTAAGATAGCAAATACTAAATAGAAATCTTGAGAATAAGTAAGAGTCATGAGGGGACTAAAAATTGAGGAACTCTTTTCCTCAAGAGTCTCACACGACATAAAAGTTGAGATCAAACTTTTGCCACTCTTATTGGTCGTCTCATGCATACGTAGTATGAAATACGTATTACGGTATTAACTCCTTTCCCATGGAGCGTATGTCTACACCTTCAATACCGTACAGATGATAGTTCAGACATACCCAATGTCTAACTTGAGTTCACGTATCTACTCATTCACAAAATTCATCAGAACTCACATCTGGCATCATAGACAGATAAAGTAAAATATGCGGGTTATTTTACTTTCGGACATAGTAAGTATTATGTCCTCATCTTAACACTCAGTTAAGGCGACATACGTATTTTAAGCTTGAGCTCTCGATTATCACCTAGATAATAAGCTTAAAAATAGTCTTATCTCTATTTATCACACAGTAAATAGAGGCGATTACCCGTGTGAGTAGGCTAATCTTATATCAGTCCGACATACTTTCTCAACTTAAAGTAATGCACTGAGCATTAAGATGCATAAAGATCAAACAAAGATTCATAGGCATTAATGATGAAAAAACACAAATTCATCAAATGTGAACACTTCAGGGAAATTACAATCTAGTACATCAGACTCTACGCAATCCTAGAGATTTCATATGGCCACAAAACACATCTCTAGGTATTGGCTTTGTCATAGGATCTGCTACCATTCTATGCGTAGTATGTACTCTAAGTTCACATCTTTTCGTGCAATCATATCCTTGACAAGATTATACTTGGTATCTATATGTTTGGTCTTGCCATGATATTTTGGATCTTTGGTGTACACTTTTGCTGCTTGGCTATCACGGTTAACCAACAATGAATCTGCAGCACTTCCAATAACACCTAAATGATCCAAAAAATCTCTTAAGCCAAACATCTTCTTATCTGCTGCGATAATGCCACGAACTCAACTTCTATCGTGGACAAGGCTATACACGTTTGTTTCTTACTGCTCCAACATATGGTGCCATTATTCGGTAAGAAAACAAATCCAGAGATAGATTTCCTTTCATCTAAATCTCCTCTCCAATCAGCATCTGAATAGCCTTCAACTCGCAGATCCTTTCCTTGATAACTCAGCGTATAATCAGCAGTTCCCTTTAGATACCTTAGTATTCTTTTAACGGCTTTCCAATGTGCTTGACCTGGATTGGATTGGTATCTACTCACCATTCCAATTGCAAAACATATGTCAAGTCTCGTACACATCACAGCATACATAAAGCTTCCAACAGCACTAGCATAAGGAACATGTTTCATTTGTTCCTTCTATTGTGGAGTCCTTGGACACAATCGTGGCTCAATCCTCGCCTTTAGTAATATGAGTATCTATGGGTTTACAATCTTGAAATCTTAACTCCAAGAATGTATGCAACATCACCCATGTCTTTCATCTCAAAATTGGAAGATAACCAATTCTTCACAGTATTAACAAACTCCATATTACTTCCGACAATTAGTATATCATCAACATATAATGATATGATCACAAATTGATCTTTGGATCTTTTGATATATACACAATGATCCTCATCTATCATTGTAAAGTCATATGCCATTATGGCATTATGAAAACGCATATACCATTGTTTTGACGACTGCTTAAGGTCATATATCGACCTCAAAAGTCGACATACCTTTTCCTTCTTGGCCTTTCACTATGAAACCAGCAGGTTGTTCCATATATATTTCTTCCTCTAATTCTCCATGAGGAAAGCAGTTTTTACATCCATTTGATGTAACTCAAGATCCATACTAGCCACTATTGCCAGAATAATGCGAATCGAGGTAAATCTCATTACAGGAGAAAATGTTTCTTCATAATCAATTCTTTCCTGTTGATTATACCCTTTCGCCACAAGGCGAGCCTTATGCCTTTCTATTGAGCCATCAGCCTTTCGCTTTATTTTGAGAACCCACTTGTTCCCAATAGCTTTGCGTCCTTTTGGAAGATCAACCAGTTCCCAGACTTGGTTTGATTTCATTGACTCCATTTCCTCTTCCATTGCATGAATCCATTTTTCCTTATAAGGGCAATTTAGAGCCTCATTAATATTTTTTGGCTCATTCTCATCTTGTGGAGCAACCATAAAAGTTTCCCTTTCAATGTCAAAACGTCAACGGGGAATACTTTGACGACTTGTTCGCCGTATGGGAGATTGTACACTTTGCACATCATTCCCCATTATGCTCCCACTTGGATTAGATAATGATTATGTTGTCTCATCATGTGGTTGTAATTGAGAATGAGTTGAATTCAATTCATCACTTCTCATATTACTCCCACTTGGACGAACTCTACTAATATCATTATCATGATCCAAGGTTTCAAATAGGGAGTAATTTTCCCTTATTTTGCCATTCTTAGGAAATTCATCCTCTAAGAATGTGACATCCCGTGATTCAAATTCAGTTATACTCCCACTTTCCTGCTCACTTATGAACACATACCCTTTTGAGTGTTCGGAGTATCTCATGAAAATACTCTTATTTCCTCTGGGACCCACTTTCCCAAATTTGTGAGAGGACTCATGAGTATAGGTAGCACAACCCCATGTCTTAAGAAAACTTAAGTCCGGTTTTCTACCTGTCCATAACTCATATGGAGTGGAAGTAACTGATTTGGAAGGCACCTGGTTAAGTATATAGGCAGCAGTTAACAACGCATCACTCCAAAAAGTAATAGGTAAGTTAGCATGCGCCATCATGGACCTAACCATTTCTAGTAGGGTTCTGTTTCTTATCTCTTCAACACCATTTTGTTGAGGAGTATATGGAATAGACAACTGTCTTTCTATTCCTTTTTCATCACATAATTTTCTGAACTCATCAGATAAATATTCTCAACCTCGATCGGATCTCAATGCTTTTATTTTCTTGTCTAATTGATTTTCTACCAAGTTCATAAACCTTTTGAAACAACTCAATGCTTCAGATTTATGAGAAATCAAATAAACATATCCGAATCGAGTATAATCATCTATAAAAGTGATGAAATAAACAGCCCCATGCCTTCTTCTCACATTCATTGAAACACAGACGTCAGAATGGATTAAATGCAGAGGAAATTAAGCTCTTTTACCTTTTCCAAATGGTTTTCTTGTCGTTTTCCCTACTTGGCAATGCTCACATATAGGCAAATCGACTTTTTCAATGTTGCCCAACAAGCCCTCTTTAGCTAGTCTTTTCATACGTTGTTGGCCAATATGACCAAGTCTAGCATGCCACACACTCACATCATTATCATATGAATTAGGAGATGTGAGAAGGGAATAACAAATATTGACATCACCACAGTCAACATTTAGTACAATAAAACCATCCAGAAAATGACCACAACCATAGTAGTTTGTATCCAAATACAAATCTACACCTATATTATGGAAGTTCACACAAAAACCAAACTTAACCAACACCAAAACAGACACTTAATTTCGATGAATCTCTGGAGCATATAGAACATCATGTAGGAACAAGGTGCGTCCACCACGCATGTTCAATTGACAGGTGCCAATCCCTTTAACTTCAGCTCTGGAGTTATTTCCCACATAGATCCACTTAGTTTCAGTTGGTATCGTCGGAATTCCACGAAGGATTCTCTATCCTTCGCTACATGGTTTGTCGCTTTTGAATCCACAGTCCACAAAGGATTAGACTCAGTTAAGAACACAGAACTTGACACAAAAGCAAAGTTCTGAAAAGTACAAGGGGTGTATACTTTCTTTGGCTCACGACAGTCGCGAGCATAGTGACCCTTCTTGTCACAGTTGTAGCACTTCACCCCGGACATTTTCTTCACTTGAGGACGTTTTCCTCTCTTGTGTTGGTTAACTCTTGATTTCTTGCAATAAGGACTTGATCCTTTGCATTCCCACATATTGAACGAATCAATACGCTTGCGCTTAGAGCTCAAAGCCCTTTCTAAGCTAGAACCAGCATTGCAAATGTCTATTTTTGACTCAAATGCCGTTAGGCGGTCCTCTACTAGCTCAAGGTGGCGCACAGCATTCTCAAGATCTTCCATAACATGGTCAAGAGCTTCTAATGCTTCTTGCTTTTCCAGCACATATTGAATCTTCATATCCAATATTTCACAATTGTTGCCGTTCATATCAGCAATTACGTTCTTAGTTGCTGAAACCATCGATCTGAACACATCGACATATATGCACGAATAATTAATGCCTATCATTTATGCATCCACTTTGCACAGACCCATCATATCAATGAACAATTTCAAGTAAGGTTTCAGAATCAAAAGGTCACTATGTTTCCAATCATCCTCCAAAAATCCTAACTTAAAACTATTATTAATATAATTGTCTTATGCAAAATAAATTCTATGAAGTTACAAAAACTTCTATAAACTACCCACAGCAGTCAACAATAACAGAAAGCAAATAATATTTGACATCTAATAGAATAATAATGCTTTCACATAATACAACTATCCATTACACTAAGCAATATATACAGAGGAAAAAAAAATATCAACATAGAAAGAGATATTCACATTCAAAAACATCTCAAACTAATCTAAGAAATAAATAGGGAATGTCCCTTCTAATCTATCAGTCAAAATATCTGAGAAATTTGAAGGCACATTTGCCAACCATGGAAAAACTTTTGGAGAGCTTTCATGTCGCCTCCAAGGCGCATTCACTCTGCGCCATGTGGCGCTCAATCTAAGGGTTGAAGTTTTGATTAACTCAATCCTATAGTACTCTCTAACAAAAGCTACCACTAGCCTCCTATAACCTGGGACCACGTTGACCTCCCATAGCCGATCTAACACTGCTTGTCATTCAGGTGGAAGAGTGTTCATCAAAGCCGACACTTTCTCAAAATCCGGCATAAGATAACCATTCCAGATAATTTCCTGTATCGTCTGATTGACCCTGACCACATGTGATACTAAATCACCGTCATGCCATCGATAATTAGCTAACTCTGTCATCAGCCTTTTAAGTCTTGCACTTCCCTCGTCCGTTCTCGGGATTGCAGGTATCCGTGCATAACACATGATAGTTCCTGCAACAAATACAGAACTAAAAATGGATTACTTATAATCCATAATGTACATAAGGGAAAATACATAATTTTCCATGATTCTTGCAACAAATGCAGAATTAAAAAATGGATTACCTATAACCCACACAGACATAATTAAAAAAGAAACAAATTCCTTTTTTTTGGTCAACGGTCAACGGTCGTCGGTCAACGGTCAATGGGCGGTGGGTCGGGCCGGTTGGACCGGTCGGGGCGGTCGGGCCGGGTCGGACGAACCGACCGGCACGTGCCGCGTGCGTGGCACGCGCCAAGCTTCCGCGCATGTCGGGTCGGGTCGGGTCGCCGACCGGTGACCAGCCGGCTAACGGTCGTCGGCGATGACGTCATCGATGATGTCATCCCAGCGGTTACCGACCGTTGAGTGACGTCACCACGCGTCGGTTCGCCGGCCGGCGGTGCGCACGTGCTGGTTCGCTGACCGGCGCGTGTGGCGCACGCGCTAGCCGAGCCAGCGCTTCAGGTGCGTGGCGCCCACACGCAGCGGCTTCTGGCCGCGCGTGTGGGCGCGTCCGGCGTCTCCCGGCGGTGCACGACATGTCGACGGACTCGTCTCGACGAGCTCTTTCACCCTATTTCTTCAGAAATTGATTTCGACTTACAGAAACTCGAAAAAGTGGATGAACAATGCTCGGGTGTCGGGATTTTCGCCCCGATCCGTGTTGGCCGATTATTTTCGCGAAAAATCAATCAAAAAACATGAAAAGGGTCGGGAAAACATGAACTAGGGCTCTGATACCAATGTTGGGATTATCGGATTCCCAAAAACCGGATTCGACACTAAATCGAACCCCTAAAACGAATGCGGAAGACAAGCCCGGGAAAATCACGTATCACCGATCCTAAAGCACACCACGGATTCGAGCGTACTTTGTTAGCCACAGATTAAACACCGACGCCGATAAGAGGAAGAGAAAACCGATCCCGTTCGATTCGATGACGTCGATTGGCCTTGAAGGGAAGATAGCGTCGCCTTTAGCGTTTGTCTTTCTTTTGAAG
This sequence comes from Eucalyptus guilfoylei, assembly GCA_016097605.1. Taxonomy (NCBI): domain Eukaryota; kingdom Viridiplantae; phylum Streptophyta; class Magnoliopsida; order Myrtales; family Myrtaceae; genus Eucalyptus; species Eucalyptus guilfoylei. The sequence goes on along the minus strand of CM027868.1, from coordinate 28,706,040 downwards.
GGAGAGAGGGAGAGGAACGTACGTATGTTATGCCAAAGGGTGCCTTCTCCCTCTCTTTCCTCCCTTATATACGTTCCCTCCAAAAGGAATCATGCCCCTTCATCCATGGGCCCTAATCTTGTGGGCCGGGCTTTTAGGCCCAACATGGGTGGACGGGCCTTAAGCCCATCATATAAAACCATCACTCATAATGGGAAATTAAATAAAATCTAAAAAGATGACGCATATATTCTTTATCAAACCATTGAGTTCTAAGCATGAGATTTAGATTTGATTTGGATTTTGTTTTTCAAAATCCGGAAACCCCAAAAAGAAAAGAAAGCTACACTAAATCTCTAAAAAAAAGAAGAAAAAAGAACTGTACAAAAGATTATCAATAAATAAAAACGCATCGAAAAATCTAAATAGAAAAGGAAATAAAATTTAGCAAAAGGTCTAACATCCTTTTTCGAAACTCCAAGCCCGAATCGAATTGAATTTCCGGGTCGGATATACGCGTGTTCGCGTCACCGACGTACGGCCCCCATAAACTTCCCGACACGTTTCGACCACTCAATGGTCCGATCCAGGCCGCTACCCCGTCCCAGCGTAGCACCCGATCGGGGGCCCTTTTTCCTCCTTCTATAGTTCTATATTAAGCCCTGCCCCTACTTATCTCGATCCTTCTATCGCACTCGATTTTTCGATTTCCTCGCGAGGTTCGATTTCGAAGAGAGAGAGAGCCGAGAGCGAAATCCGCTCGCCGATTCTGAAGCTTTTCTACTTCGCTCTCTTCTTCCTCAACCCGCGCCCGCCATGAGTTCCGCCGGCTCTGACGCCGATCCGAAGCTCCCTTTCTCTCGTGACCTCCTCGTCGAGGAGGTCCTGAATCGATTCTCGAAGAGAGACGCCGATCTGAAGCGATTGCCGGAGTTCCAACGTCGTCGAGGAGATCCTAAATCGATGAGATCTCTCCTCCGATGTCTCATCGAGTCATTACAATTTTATAGTCCTTCGACTCAGGGTGGAAGTCAAAACTAAAGAAATTTCAAATCTAAGAGTACATCCCTATACTTTCTAGTGAATAAATTCCACAGATACATCTCCGATGTCTCATCCAGTCATCACAATTTTATAGTCTTCGACTCAGGTGGAAGCCAAAACTAAAGAATTTTCAAACCTAGAGTACATCCCTATACTTTCTAGATCCCTATACTTTCTAGTGAATACATTCCACCCCTGTACTTTCTAGTGAATAAATTCCACAAATACATCGACCGGCCATAGCCCTCTCGAGAACGTCCACCAGAGAACAGAAAGCACAGGTGACCAGAGAACGGGGAGGACCTTCGCTTGCTTCAGGTGACCAGAGAACGGGGGGACCTTCGCCTAAAGCACGCCTCCAATTGGCATCTCGTGTCTGTAGATGCCAATTGGAGGCGTGCTTCAACAACTGGAATCCCGTCGCAGAATGTTCATGGTTTGATCTGCGTCGTAGAAGGTTCTCGACGGTTCTCAGGGAAGTTCGAGGGCTATGACTGGTCGATGTATCTGTGGAATTTAATTCCGAGAAAGTAGTATTGTCACAGAAAGTATTTTCATAGGAACTTTTCTAGGGTTTGAAAATTCTTAAAAGGACTATAAGATTGTGATGACTGGATGGGAGATCGGTAAGAAAAAGCGTAGAGCCAGTTTGGAGTGTTTTATGTGGCTCTAGTTCCTATGGTATGCGGTTTGGTTCCAAGAATCAATAGTCTTGTTCGATGTGAGGTGTTCAATGAAATTAGTAAAGTGTGAGCCGCCTGAAAAGATAGTTAGTGGTAGTAAAGTAGAGGCGTTAGTATTGAATGCTGGCCTCTTCACTGTTCGTGAGGAGGCAGCAGCTGGCATCCGGACAGTATCCTGGATAGCATTCCGGTTGTTCCGTTTGGGTTATGAAGGAGTACTGCAGTCTTGAGTCTTGGATTGTGCCTGAGCGGTATTCTTTTTCGGTTGATGGAGAAGTAACATAATTTTATGGCATCATGAGGAATGATGAGCTTATGATGGAAATAGATGTTGATGAATGAGTTTTTTGGAATCCAGTCAATAAAAAATTAACATATTATCCTTTATCAAAAAACAATTAAGGCTTTATTTGGTTCAGCATTTGGAATGCTCTGGAGGCTCTAAGGTTGCGTTTGGTTCAGCATTTCCAATGGGTTTTCAGGCCTGAAAGCCCCGTTTGGTTCAATTTTGAAGCCGGCTTTCAGCTTTCAACTTGCCTTCAAAATGCTGAAATTATTTTTCCCTTTCAAAACTACCCTCACTAATTCTTCATATTTCCGATTTTGCCCCTTAATTATTTTTCTTTTTAATTGAAAAAGGAGGCGGCCCTTCCTCGGACCGGCGAAGGGTTTTGTTCAATTTTGAAAAAAAGAAGAAGAAGATATATATACATATATCATACTCATCAAAGCCCCTTGCGAAGGGTTTCTATTTCGGGGAACTATTTCTTTTCAAAAATTGTTTTTTTCTATTTCTACTTCGGGATCAATTTCTCAGTAAAATAAGGTGTTTGGTAATTAGAAAAAATTTCTATTATAGGAATAGAAAAAGAATAGAAATGTGTTTGGTAAAAATTTATAAATTTATTTATTTATTTGTTTTTTCTTCTTACTCATGGACCGCCGCTCGTTGCCGCACGACCGCCGCACGAATGTCGCACGACCGCCGCACGAATGTCGCACAACCGTTGCACGACCGCCGCACGATCATAGATTGTCGCCGCAGGATTGCCGCCCACAGCCCATCGGCCACGGGTGGGGGCGGTGGCCGGTGAGCTGTGGGCGGTGGTCCTGTGGCGCCAGGTTTTGTTCAATTTTCAAAAAAAAAAAGAAGAAGATATATATACATATATTATACCCATCAAAGCCCATTGTAAAAGTTTTTTTTTTACCAAACGCACATTCAACTTAAAGTCCATTTGCAAAAAAAATTTACCAAACATAATCGCATTTCCCCAAGTAGCTTTGGGCTTTAAGCATTTGCATTGGGCTCAAAGCCCCTTGTAAATGCTGAACCAAATGCAGCCTAAAGGGGTTTGGCCAAATGCTGTGGTGTTTGATTCAATATTTTGAGGATTTTGGGGAAGATGTAATTGCATCTCCAAGGGGCTTCAAAGGCCTTTTGGGGAATGGAGGGGTAGAGGTCCATTGGAAAGTTGCATTTTTGGAATGCAACTTCTGGTACTGTTCATCTCTTCGGTGGAGAAGCTGATCGGAGGCCGACGACCGCCGGCCAAGGGGTCGCGCGTGTTGGCGACCGCCGGCCAAGGGTTGCCCGACCCCGGCGACCGTCGTCGGACCTTAGGCGACACCTGGGTCGTGCGACCCAGGCGGCCGCCTGAGGTCGTGCGAGGCGACGATCGCTGGGCGACCCCTGGCGATGGCCGTCGAGGTCGTGCGACCCCAGGCGACAGTCCGGTGGTCGAACTTCAAAAAAGAAAATATAAATTTTTTTTTGTTTTTTTAATTTAATAAAAGTCATTTACAAATGCAAACAATGCAAATTTTACCCAACGATATTTGCATTTCGGAAAACCTCATTCACCCAAAGGTATTTGTATTTTGACAAATGCATTCCTCAAAAGCCGAACCAAACGGGCACTAACATATCATCAATCCAATTTGGTCATAGTGATAGAGAGCCTTGTTTCACTTTAGCTGGTGCCCATTTACATTTTGCATTTCTTGTAAGCTGTAGAGTATAGGTATTTTCACTTGGGTTTTTCTTTAGACTAAATATAGGTGGTGCCCATTTACTTTTCGCAAGCTGTAGAGTATATGTATTTTCACTTGAGCTTTCCTTTAGACTAAGCGAAGCATGTTCTCCTTGCAATTTGCACCTGGAAAAACTTGCATTTTTGTTGCGTCATGGTGGGTTGTCTCTGCATGGCTTCTCTCGAGGTCGGCTCGCTTGCCACTATGCTCTCTCTCCCTTCTCTCATCCCAAGCCTCTCTTCTCCAGTCATCCTTTCCTTTCTTGTCCGAATGCTGCACGTGTCCCATTCCGTTGCAAGCACGGTCAAAGCTCCACAATTCTCGGCTCCCATTTGTTTGCTGTCTCCTCGACTTCCGGCTCTTGAGGTACTGATACCGTGTGTTTAACCATTGTCAGGGATCATGCGTGGCCGATTTCATAGCTGATGTTGATCTTTTTTTTTTTCTTTTCTTTTTTACCTGCTAATTTTGGGGTTTTACTCTGCCTTGGTCCTGAGAAATTGGATAAATCTTGATGTTTCCTGGGAACAGAATTTGTGTTGGTTGAATTGACTGGTTCTTTGCATCGAATTACTCAAGAATTTTTAGAGATTTGGACTATGGAGTGACTTGTAGCTGCTTTTCTTCATCAGATTGCGGTAGTATCATTTTTCACGGTTCTTTCCATCCCCTTCAGTAGCATTTTCGTGTTCTTCCCCCAATTTTCACTTCGCTCTCGGCGCCTCCAATTGGCACACTGTCTAGATTAGCTCGATCCTCTCCAACGAGTGTTCTCTCTGTTTTCCGAGCCTTCTGAGTCACAGCCCCAACTTCCCATTGTTACTCCTCCCAACGCTTCGGTTTTGTTGGTTCATGTGATGGTTTGATCTGCATCATAGAAGTCCCTGACAGATGTCCGGGAAAGTCAATTCGAATTGCAGTTTTCCTCTCAAAGTCTGCTGCAAGGTTCTGGAGCACTTCTTTATTAATAGGAATTCTGGTGATTGGCCATCTGAGTTCACCTGGCCCTTGCAAATGGGGAATGGCCAGCATATAGTTTATCTGGAAGGCAAGCAATGATATGCTTGATGGTCATGCCGCTGCTTCTGTGGAGGATGTACTTAAACTGATTAAAGTTTTAGTTGAACATCAATTTGAAGTCCCTCTAGTTTCAAGAGGACATTCTTAGATGGATTAAACTTGAAATCTGTCCAGTTTAGCATCTGTTTGATTTAACGCATTAGATTTGCGTGGTTTGTACTTGTTTATGCGGGAAACTTTTCTGTCCAGTTCATTCTGCTGGTTTCTATGGCGTGGCCTTGTATTTCCATTGGGCTCAAGATTATACTTCTACTATTACAGGTACCAGAAGCGGGTATTTAACATAATTGACGATGTTATTGAGTGGTCTCCGAGGTTGGCTGTCTCCGGCATGATGGAGAAGCAGCCTACGGTGGTCAACGCGACGGAGCCCAACCACAACTTCACAGATGGTAGAAAATCGAGCTCAGATACAGGAGGTGGTGAAGCCTCTCAAGAGCAAAGTGGGGACTCGGGTGAAAAGACAGAGGACTCATGCATTTCAGCAACATGATAAAATAGAGGATTCTGATGTATTTTTGGAACGTGATGATCATATATGATGGTAGATTATCGGTCGGCATGCACTTTTAAGCATCATGTGCTATTGCTGGGGTCGGGAACATTGAACGATGTCTGTCTTTTATCTAAACTGGCATTTCATTTTCAGGTCGATTTAATGCATGAGTTATGAGTATTGCAGATTAAGTAGTTGAATATTTTTTAGTCAACAGAAATTTCCATGAAATTTCCATTCATGACTAAAATAATCACTATAATAATACATGCAAGGATCCATGGGAAATCTCTAAAGTTATCATAACAAGATAAATTCATAGAACTTCAAAATAAACAAGAGTCCATAACAAGTCAAATTCAGAGAACTTCAAAATAAACCAAAAATCAGTAATTATATGCTCGTTTTTAATGAATACATTTATAACTGTATCCAGACAAAAGGATCAATAATCAATTACTAAATCACAACATTATCATTAATGCTAAATCACAACATTATTATTAATGATGAGCACACGTCGAGATTTCCAATTATGGGCGTGATTTTGCATTTCGGCGATGTGCCCCTAGGATTTGCGTCTCTAATACTATCACGTCGAGATTTCCAATGATGAGCCTTTTAGTAAGTGCGAGATGCCAAAGTTTTTAAACAAAAGCACCATAAAACATAGAGTTAATATGAAAGGTGTTGTGAACACCATTAAAGCTCACAGATATAAAATCATGAGAGTAAAAGAAAGAAAATAAGTAAAAATAAAGGAATAGCAACTATAGAGGAGGGGGAGATTTAGGTCAAATCCCTCCCTAGAAGTTTTTTTTTTTGGTAAGGAATCCCTCCCTGGAAGTTGAAGAGAGAAAAAATTCGCTCTAGGAACTCTGAATAGTTGTTTGAACAACGAGTTACATTTACGTACTATCAATGCTAATATTGGCATGTTTGGGGCGAAAAAGGCTAAACTCAGAGAGGGGGAGAGAGGGATTGAGTTGTCGAAGATATTGACTAAAATGAGAAATAGGACCTCAAATGTATGAGAGAGTTTTCAGACAGTTTCGTCTTTCTTGCCATGAAGGTTGACAAATAAAAAAATTCCGTTGCCGGGAATCGAAACCGAGCCTCCTGGGTGAAAGCTAGATATCCTAACCGCTGAACGGCAACATATTTGCGAGTAGATGGTATGCCATATTTAATTTGACGGATTCTTTGGAATGCTTTAATTTTCTTCAAAAAAGATAAAAAAAACTAAAAAGTAGATACGACATTGCATGGATTTGTTGCTTCCATACTATGCCAATCTATGGCACCCCAATCCAATAGGGTCGCCACAGTGTGCTTTCCACTCTGATACCTTGACTTGAAGGTCTATAAATCTTGTGAGTTTGTTATTTACTTTTAACGGTCCCGGCGCAACGTAAGGGGTATAGCGGAAGCGATTTCACATCTCCCCAACTCAAAAATTAGAAATGATGCACACTTACTAGACATTTTCATAAGATAAACCGAGTACTTTTATTTACATACTTGATGGACAACAAGAGTTGGTACAACAAAAGGCCAAGGCTTTTCCAAAACTCGGCTATAACCAAAAGTGTCCAACTCTACATCAGCCATAAACATCAGTCCATCATATAGTGCCGGCAGTCCAAAAAAAAACTCCATCAGCTACCCATCGCCCGAGGTCGATCACACCCAACCCGGTCCATCGGCTGGCGGCGGCGGCAGCATCCCCAACATAATCCCATCGTGGCGAATGTGCATAGATAGGAACTCCTGCACCACAGGGCCTCCAGGTAGGCCCACATCATACATGACTAGTACATGGACGCAAACGAACACCAGCCCCCGCACACCAACACAAATGTGCTCTGAACACGAGCACTCGACATCAACCGATACGCCATAAAAGGTGCCACGAGAGACAGGTAGCAAAGGCATCTTAATCTGAAATGTTATTCCCCAAAAGGGGTGAGTACAACCACTCAGCAGCAAAAGATTCAACAAGCTATATCGAGCATAACAGTCTGCAACTAACTTTATACCAGATAGACAATGTAGGAAATCAAGGGATAATAGACATCAATGTTATGGAAATTCTTCAATATTAAGACAATTGCAATTCCATAAGAATCATGCGCCACATAATCAAATCACATATCATTTATTTAGCCTTCGAAAGATTTCATTTCCTAGAGGACCAATGTTTGCGTCCCTCCAGGCATTCGCATCCACCCTGGCATCGCGAAAGCCTCCGACATTCAGCCACTAAGGCCACCGGGCATCCGGAGCATATCACGCCTCCAGGCATCTCGTACCCCACCTGGCATCACGAGGAAAACCTCTGAAGCTCACCATGAGGTTGGTTGCTCGGCCATCCAGGTTTACGTACCGACAAGCATACAACCGGGCATCCCGAAGCTCCCGGGGCATACCTCCAGCATTTAGACTCTTAGGGCCACTGGGCATCCACAAGGCATCGACTCTTTCGATCCTTTGGACCTCCCGACTCCCGGGGCATCATTAACCCGAGGGTTCCATGGTAACTATTTGCATTTTAATTCACACAAGCACCTCATATATCAAACAAGATATCTCATGGACCTTTTATCAAACACAAGATTCCACCATCAGCATCATCAAGTCACACAGCAATTCGAAACTACACTTCTTATAAGACAATTTTGTAGAAACTTCAAAGCAACAGTTTAATTTCTACAATCGCGCAGCTCTAGTAACAATTCCAAATTAATTACTAAAAGGGCTCAGAAAATTATGAAATTTTAACACATTATCAATGAGACCTAGAAGAACAAATCTCAAGAAGGCCACTAGGTCATTTTCCTTATGTACCGAGGGTAAAATCTCGATTTTCTTCCTAACTATCATTCTGTAAAATTCCAGATTTGGTGTTTTCATAGGGAAAATCATTTCGAGGGTCATTCCTTGTTCTTTTATTCTGAATTTTTGATATGTTGTTCATGAGAATGTGTCCTAAAACTTTCATCAAGAAGTCGAAGTCAAATTGTGGCCAGATAATTACAGAAAAATCAAAAAGTCGCCCAAATCCAGCAAGAACTCTTCCTATACCTTAAATTACGACCTCCAGCATTTATATTCAATGCATATACATACATTGCACCACATCACAGCATGATCATCTCCGAAATTCTCCATAGTCAGATTCCTAAATTGTTTTGTTCCATTTACAAATTCGAAATCCACCACACACACTTCATCCTCACCTAGTTTTCTTGATCTAACACCCTCCTGTACATCCAAAACTCCACATGCAGCTCTAGTACTTCATCTTCCTCACATATTCCACTTCTTTTCTAGGCAAGACAGCATGCAACAACATAGATGGAAGAACATTTGCTTGCCTTAAGCTCTTTCGCTCGGTGGCTGTCCAAAAATGGAGGTTCGGGGGTCGCGGCTTGGCCGATCAGCGACAGGGACCGGTGGCGTTGACGGCGGCAGCTCGGATGCGGCGGGGCGATCCTTCCTTCTCCTCCCTCGCTGCCCGCACTCACGCTCGATCTCTCTCCCTCTCACTTGCTCAGTTTCACTTAGCTCTCTCGGTTTCTCTCTTCCCCTCAATTCCGAAAATCCCCCCCTCCTCTTTTCTTGCCCTTTGATTAACATTAAACTTCCATATTTTTGCATGAAATGGACAAGTGGCTAATGGGAAGGGACAAATGTTTGATTGGCATGCTCCCCCTCCTCCCCTTCTTGGTCCGGTCGACACCCATGGGGGGTGTCTTTGGGCTTGCTTGGGCCCGAATTCTTGGGCCTAAGAGTCCTTAAAATAAGGCCCAAATTCCCCTCTCTCTCTTTTTTTTTTATAGAATTATTAAGCATTTTATTTCTATCGAATTAAATTTAAAATCCAAGATTAAATTGCTTTATATACAAGGATATGCATATACCCTCCAAATTCTTGCGAGCCGTCCAATATCCTCAAGTTCCAATTTCTTTAATTTCAGCACAAATAATTCTTATACAAAACCGAATCCCATCTTTTAGATTCAAAAGATAAAATTGAAATATTAATCCAAACGAACAAATACAAATCAATGCTTGTAAAATAAAAACAAAGCCACAGTTCGGTGACTGTCACCTATCCGAGGGTCATCTAAAATTTTGGATGCCACACAATCAGCCAGAAGTTGTTTCTATTGTTTATAAAACGATATTTAGGGCTTGTTTGTTTATTTTTGTTTCTGTTCACCAGAACACAAATTTCCATTCTTTTGTTCCGGGGAACAAAAAAAGAACAGAAACGAGTTTGTTTACACTTTTGTTCCCAGAAACAAAAAATCCATTTTTTTTGTTTCCGAGAATAAATTTGGAATAGAAATAAGAAACAAGAAGAATTTGTTTCTTGTTCCCGGGAACACTTTCGAGAAACAATTTTTCTCTCTCCTATTTTTTTCTTATCTTTCTTTTCTTCTTCTTTTTTCTTTGGCCGATCGCCAGCCTTGGCTATGGCCGGCGACCTCGCTGGCGAGCCTCGCCGTGGCTGGGTGAGGCCGCTGGCCCTCGTCGGCTGGTCACCGGCCATGGCTGAGGCCGGCGACTAGCCAAAAGGAAGAAAAAAGAAAAAAGAAAAAAGGAAAAATAAAATAAAAATATTAAAAAATTAAAAGAAACAAAAAAATTATATAAGTTTACCAAACGTGTTTTGTTCTTTTTCTATTCCGAAACTAAAATTTTGTATAGTTACCAAATGCGTTATTCTATTCAAAATTGTTCCTCAGAAATAGAAAATAGTTTTTTCTATTTCTGTTCTCTAGAACAATTTTTGAACAGAAACGTTACCAAACGAGCCCTTAGTCACCTCCAAAAGCTTCTCTTGCGTAACATATACAATATTGTGTTGTGTGGATTTGTCACTTTTTATATTTAACTTAATATTAAAAAATTCATATGAAAATTGAGGCGAGAACACCAAGTGAGTAAAAAGAGTAAAGAAAGAGAATCATACAAATGGGCTGTTATTTAAATAAGTTATGAATATTCTTGCTAATAAGTGGAACAACTTTTAGTTCAAGATTTGCCGGTGCCTATGCCCTTTCCACTTTGCAAGAGCTTGAATGTTCTCTTACATCAAACAGACACTCCAAAGATACTTTCTCATTTCACAATTATAGCTTCTTCTAACTTCATTTTAGTAAACACTCTAGTTTAAATAATGTTGGACACATCTGTATCGTGAGAACATTGGAAAAATCTCCTAGCAAGACTGTAGTCCTATGCTTGTGCTTCCAAAGTTGAGCATCCTTCCTTGCTCCCATCATTTGTTGTCGATTTTTGCTCGATCAGTCTACATTTATTTTCGTAAGTTGATTAGTCTGCTGCAGTTGTAAGTTAACTACAAAACTGCAGCTTTACCTGTTCTCTGGTTTTCATAAATTAATTGGCAATTTTTCGTGATTTCCTGAGCTTGACCAACAGTGAACTATAAAAGGCGCGCCTCATTTTTCATATTTGCATGATGAATTTTCTGAAGATACACTTGTTTATGAACGTGTAGCATTGATGCATGTAAAAAAGCCTCTACGATGTTGAAACTTTGAATTTGGAGCATGTCTTTTCATGCGCTTGCAGAGTTCTCAAAGTTGTGGATCCACGCATAGTAATACATGAGCCTATGTTCTATGCCGGTTATATGTCTGAATGTGAAAATGGGGAATCATGTGATTTTAATTAAGCATGTGGATACATGACATTGCCTTCCTCTTCAAATGTAACTTTGACAACTTTGCAAAATCTTAAGAACTCTGTGCTTCCTTATATTCCATGAAAGCTAACTGAAGATATTTTCACATATTCACCAGGTCCTGGAGAAGCGTGCAATGATTTGTTGGCATATTCATTAATACTGTCATGCTGTTGCTACACGTGCTGCGTCCGAAGGAAACTCCGCAAGATGCTGAACATAACGGTAATTCTCTTATCAAACATGAAAATGTGTCATATTTACCGAACCAAGCGATGACAAAACCGAATGGATTATCTTGCCTCTTGATCCTCTTCTTCTCCATGAAAATGATCTCGAAATGTCTTGGAAATTTTCAAACTGTCTCTGCAGATAGTGGGTGTAGCTCCAAAAGACCTCCACCCTGATTTTATAGGATTTCAAGCTTACAAAATTTGAAGTTCGATACTTTCATTTTGCGAAATTGATGTGCTAATTTTCATGGAGCATAGGCTTGCAGTATTATGTGCTTTGGATGGCGGAATGGATCTGAAGAAAGAAAAGGAGAAGAGAATTACTCACTCTTGCCGTATTCCTCACTTTTCTTCGTCGAATTTCGACAGGGAGGTTGGTTTGATGATTTCCTCTCGCATTTTATGTGCTGCTGCTGCGCTCTCGTCCAAGAATGGAGAGAAGTGGAGATCCGAGGGCTCAGTGGTAAGTCGCTCGACTTCTTTTGTCAGCATGATCTCGGACGTCGTGCAAACAGCGACAGTAGTCAAAGTGATAACTGGAGTAATCTCTGAAAGGATCTTATGGAGCAATGCGCTTTCCCTTCACTCTGTTGTTTCATTCCGAATCTTTCCGGGTTCTTGAAACTGAAAACGAGACATGCGTAATGAGTTTAATATACTGACTCGCAGGTCATGAGAAGACGAAGACAAGCCCTCCTCCCTCACAATACATGGAATCATGAGCGGCCGCTCACGAGGACCCCGGAAAGGATCGGATGCCTAGGGAACATTGACATAGAGGTGATACCTAGTCACTTCCAGGAACTTCTCCGGTGTAACATATACGACATTGTAAAGCTGTTCGTTCTTTATCTCTTGAACTCTGATAGCCGGTGTACCACATAGAATGATCCGCAGTCAGTGTCTGTGTCGTTCTCTTGATTAGCTTTCTGCACTGTTCATACCAAAAGTTTGTGACCACACAGCAGGGTGAATGAGATAATTCAATTATGTTCATGTTCTTCTAGGTCGAAATGACCTTTCTTAACTGCAAACTACAGGATGAATTTTTAAATTTTTGACGCGATCCTACTTTTTTTTTTTTTTGGAGTCGGAGATGCGATCCTAATTAATGTAATGGCAAATAGTTGCATGTATAGGTAGATCTGTCAAATGAATAGATCAAGTCGAAAATGGTCAAAATTCAAATTGATCAATTTAACTCGTTTTAATATATTCGATGCAATATGAATCTTGCTACTAGTATCCGACACAATCTATATCCAACACATACTTAACTTGATTTATGGTAGATCATTTTTTTATTTAACTAATATTAAAAAATTGATATTAAAATTGAGGTGAGCACGGAATGAGCGAGGGGAGTGAAGAAATTGAATCATATAAATGAGTTGGCGTTTAAATAAGTTATGAATATTCTTGATAATGTTGTGAGCTTTATTATTTTAAACCCATTGATAATTGATTTACTAAACTCAACTTATCATAAATGGATTGGCGTTTAAATAAGTTATGAATATTCTCGATAATGTTGCGGGCTTTACTATTTTAAACCCGCTGATAATCGATTTACTAAACTTAACGTATCAAGTACGGGTTAAGAAATAGGTCTATGATTCATTTTGACTATCTATCGATTGGTCGATTTGGGCACGGATGGGCGAGGCCATATACGTGCATCATGCGTATGGCATGATGCACGGGATGGAAGGAAAATCCATCAAAACTCATGTTAAAATATGATCCATTTTTGGAAAGCTCTAGACTACACCAGCCTACACATGCTTAAGAATTAAGTATAGAGAAGGAAAAAGTGGCGGCAACAATTTGTCCAAGTCAAAGTTGAAGATTCTCATATGTTGGAGAAATTTCTGGTACTATGTGGGCGGCAAGAGTACGTGGGCAGCAAGTGTACGTGTGAAGGAAGAAAGCCAGCTGGTAGTTGGCTGAATTAAGTCAAAAAGAGTGTCGGTGAAACTTGTCTATAATTAGGCAAGAGTACTCAGCCTTGTAAGAATGAACGACCACTAGAACAAATTGAGAGAACGTGGACGGAGAGAACCAAAAACTAGAAACTAAGAAAGAGCCCCTCCATTATCTTTTGTACCACAAAAGTCCTTGAATAAAATATAGTTTGTGTTTTCATTTATTTCTCACTCCCTTGCCATAGTTCACACAAATTTGCACACACACGCTTCCACAAAATCTAACAGTGGTATCAGAGCCACGTTTTTGATTGGTATCGGGCGTTTGTCCTAACCACCCGTTCTTGAAATTATCCATCCAAATTTCCAACAACTAAACTATGGCCAACTCTACCTCATCCTCATTTGCTATTCCTATCTTTGATGGGAATAACTATGATTACTATAGTATCAAAATGACCACATTCTTGATGGCCTAAGACTTTTGGGACATCTTAGAAAGTGGTTATGTGAGGCTTCGCAAGAAGAGCAAGTGTTCCAAAGGATCAACTATAAAAGGATGCAAGGCTCTATACTTTATTCAGCAAGCACTCTCGGAAACAGTATTCCCGATAATAATTGGAGTGAAGACTGCGAAGAAGGCTTGGGAGACATTACAAGAAGAATTTCAAGGCACTGAACAGGTACGAACTATTCAACTTCAGACTTTGAGAAGGGAATTTGAGAATTCTAAGATGAAAAATTATGAGACTGTTCCAGAATATTGTGGTAGATTGAAACAATTAGTAAATCAGATGAGATCTTATGGAGATGATATCACTGATCAGAGGGTTGTTGAAAATATATTGGTGACACTCACTAGAAAATACAATTCTATTGTCACTACTATAGAATCATCGAAGGATTTAAAAACCCTATCAGTGAGTGAGCTAATTGGCTCTTTAGAAGCATATGAAAAAAAGATTGCAAATATAGGAAGAAGATACAGTTGAAAGTGTTTTTCAGTCAAAAATGAACATACGGTCTCATAATTCTAAAAGTAGTGGAAGAAGCTCATGGAAAAATAGAAGAGGAGGAGAAACTACACGGAAGGAAAAATATCCAGTTTGTGGTATTTGCAAGAAAACTAATGATTTGGAAAATGATTGCTGGTTTAAAAATAAACCATAATGCCGCTCTTGTAAAAGATATGGCCACATAGAAAAATTTTGTTGCTCTAAAATAGATTATAGAGCGAATTATGTTGAAGAAGAAAAAGAAAAAGAAAAAGAAAAGGAAGAAGAAAATTTAGATAATTTATTCTATACAGGCCAAGTGGAGAAAGATGAGAATAATGATCCATGGTATATTGATAGTGGGTGTAGCAATCACATGACGGGAGATGAATCTATATTCACCAATATTGATACATCGGTAAAAAAACACAAGTGAGATTGGGTAATGGTGAATTGGTTGATGTGAAAGGAAAAGGGACTATAGCTGTTGAAACTAAGAAAGGCCCAAAATACATTCATGAAGTATATCTGGTTCCCAGTCTTGCACAAATTTACTTAGTGTGGGCCAAATGATTTAGAATGGTTATTCTTTTTACTTTAAAGGAGATACCTGCACTATCTATGATAAATATAGGAATAATGTCAAAGATATAGCTATGAAAGCTCAACTTGATGATTCATGGCTATGGCATTAGAGATTTGGCCACCTCAACTTTTATGGGCTAAAAATTCTCCATAAAAAAAAATATATATATATGATGAGAGATTTTCCAGCCATTACAGAAATTTCAGATGTTTGTTGGAAAGCAAAGGAAGTCCTTCCCGTCTGGAGGCACATGGAGAGCTAAGAAGCCATTGGAACTTGTCCATACGGATGTGTGCGGTCCAATGAGGACACCTACACCCAGCCAGAATAAATATTTCATTCTATTCATTGATGACTACACTAGAATGATATGGGGCTACTTTCTTCGAGAAAGATCAAAGGTTTTCTCTATTTTCAAGAAATTCAAGAACTGCGTCGAGAATCAAAGTGGCCGCAGAATCAAAGTCCTAAGGAGCGATAGAGGCACGGAATATAATTCAAGGGAGTTCAATAAATTCTGTGAAGATGAAGGAGTCCATCATCAACTGACTGTTGGCTATGCTCCAGAGCAAAATGGAGTAGCAGAACAGAAGAATAGAACCGTCATGGAGATGGCGAGGTCCATGCTAAAGGAGAAAGGCCTTCCCAACACTTTCTGGGCAGAAGTAGTTTATACTGCAGTATACCTGTTAAACAGGTGTCCAACTAAAGCTGTTCAAAATAAAACACCAGTCGAACCACGGAGTGGATGGAAGCCTTCAGCAAAGCATCTCAAAGTGTTTGGCTATATTTGCTACGTTCACATTCCTGATCAAAAAAGGAGCAAGCTCGATGAGAAGACAGAAAAAGGAATATTCCTCGGCTATAGCGATCAATCAAAAGGCTATAGGATATACAATTTAAAAGCTAAGAAGCTCGTGATCGGTCGAGATGTCGAGTTTGATGAAAATGCCGCCTGGAATTGGGATGAAGAGAAGATTGAGAAGAAGTATGTCAACTTACCAGACATACCTCCTGCACGTGAGGAATCAACACCTCAAGAAGAAGGCAGAACATCGAATTCCTCCACTCAAGACGTAACACCACCATCCTCTCCAAGCACATCACAAGAAGAATCTACTCCTGAGTCTCCTATACTAAGGGTAAAGTCTCTAAGGAAAGTCTACGAAACATGCAATTTTATGTCCTTAGAACCAGAAAACTATGAAGATGCTTCTAAAGAAGAAGTTTGGATTAAAGCCATGAAAGAAGAGATTAAAATGATTGAGAAAAATGAAACTTGGGAGCTCATCGATCGTCCCGAAGACAAAGAAATCATAGGCGTAAAGTGGTTCTACAAGACGAAGCTTAATGCGGATGAATCAATTCAGAAGCATAAGGCAAGACTCGTAGCGACAGGATACTTGCAACAACCAGGTATTGATTATATTGAAACTTTCGCTCCTGTTGCTCGCCTTGATACTATCTAGGCACTCATAGCTCCAGCAGCAAAAAAAAAAAAAATGGAAAATCCATCAACTAGATGTAAAATCAGCATTCCTAAATAGATATATTCAAGAAGAAATTTATGTAGCTCAACCAGAGGGATTTACTGTCAAAGGCAATGAAGAAAAGGTCTTAAAGCTTAAGAAGGCCCTATACGGGTTAAAACAAGCACCACGAGCGTGGTATAGTAGAATTGATGAATACTTCACCAAGCAAGGATTCGGGAGGAGCATGAGTGAGCCAACACTCTACATCAAGACCCAAGGTAATTCTGATACACTTATTGTTTCTCTATATGTGGATGATCTCATATATAGAGGGAACAATGAGACAATGATCTGAGAATTTAAAGAAGAAATGATGAAGACATTCGAGATTACGGACTTGGGCTTGATGAACTATTTCCTCGGTATTGAAGTCAATCAAGATGAAGGAATTTTCATTTCGCAAAAGAAATATGCAGAGAAGCTCCTTGAAAAATTCAAAATGAATAATTGCAAAACAGTGGCAACACCACTTGTGATGAATGAGAAACTATTGAAAGAAGATGGAGCAGAAAAAGCAGACGCTTCACTTTATAGAAGCCTAATTGGGAGTCTACTATATCTTACTGCTACATGGCCAAATATTATGTATACGACAAGTTTACTATCACAGTTCATGCAAAGTCCAAGCCAAGTTCATTTTGGAATAGCCAAGAGAATTCTAAGATACTTACGAGGAACCACTGATTATGGTATTTGGTACCAACGTAATGCAACGGCTAAGCTAATTGGTTACAATGATAGCAATTGGGCAGGATCATATGATGACAGGAGGAGCACCACTGGTTATGCATTCACATTAGGTGCTGGATATTTTCATGGACATCTAAAAAACAAGACTCAGTGGCACAATCCACTGTAGAAGCAGAATATGTTGCAGTTGCTACAACTACCAATCAAGCAATATGACTTTGAAGAATTCTAGAAGACATTGGAGAACTACAAGAGGAATCAACACCAATATTTTGTGACAACAAGTCCACGATAGCAATATAAAAAAATCTAGTCTTTCATGGAAGAATGAAACATATTGACATAAAATATCACTTCATTCGTAAAGTGCAAAGCAAAACATTGAGCTGAAGTATTGTAAGACTGAAGACTAAATTGCAGACATATTCACTAAAGCACTACCAACAACAAAATTCGAGACATTGAGAAGCATGCTCGGAGTATCACAAAAATGGATCAAGGAGAAGTGTTAAAATATGATCCATTTTTGGAAAGCTCTAGACTACACCAGACTACACATGCTTAAGAATTAAGCATACTTAATAGAAAAGGAAAAAGTGGCGGCAACAATTTATACAAGTCAAAGTTGAAGATTCTCGTATGTTGGAGAAATTTCTGGTACTATGCGGGCAGCAAGAGTACGTGGGCAGCGAGTGTACGTGTGAAGGAAGAAAGCCAGCTGGAAGTTGGCTGAATTAAGTAAAAAAGAGTGGCTCCTTGTACAATGTCAAAGTCGGTTGCAGCTTGTAGTCGGTGAAACTTGTCTATAAATAGGCAAGAGTACTCAAGCTTGTAAGAATGAATGACCACTAGAACAAATTGAGAGAACCTGAGCAGAGAGAACCAAAAACTAGAAACTAAGAGAGAGCACCTTCATTATCTTTTGTACCACAAAAGTCCTTGAATAAAATTTAGTTTGTGCTTTCATTTATTTCTCGCTCCCTTGCCATAGTTCACACACACTTGCACACACACGCTTCCGCAAAATTCAATAACTCATAATGGGAAATTAAATAAAATCTGAAAAGATGGCGCAGATATTCTTTATCAAAACTTTGAGTTCAACGCATGAGATTTAGATTTGATTTGGATTTTGTTCTTCAAAATCCGGAAACCCCAAAAAGAAAAGAAAGCTACACTAAATCTCTAAAAAAAAAAAGAAAAAAGAAATGCACAAAAGATTAAAAACGCATCGAAAAATCTAAATAGAAAAGGAAATAAAATTTAGCAAAAGGTCTAACATCCTTTTTCGAAACTCCAAGCCCGAATCGAATTGAATTTCCGGGTCGGATATACGTGTGTTCGCGTCACCGACGTACGGCCCCTATAAACTTCCCGACACGTTTCGACTGCTCAATGGTCTGATCCAGGCCGCTACCCCAACCCCGCGCAGCACCCGATCAGGGGCCCTTTCTCCTCCTTCTATAGTTCTATATTAAGCCCTGCCCCTACTTATCTCGATCCTTCTATCGCACTCGATTTTTCGATTTCCTCGCGAGGTTCAATTTCGAAGAGAGAGAGAGAGAGCCGAGAGCGAAATCCGTTTGCCGATTCTGAAACTTTTCTACTTTGCTCTCTTCTTCCTCAACCCGCGCCCGCCATGAGTTCAGCCGCCTCTGACGCCGATCCGAAGCTCCCTTTCTCTTGCGACCTCCTCGTCGAGGAGGTCTTGAATCGATTCTCGAAGAGAGACGCCAATCTGAAGCGATTGTCGGAGTTCCCTGCCAACGTCGTCGAGGAGATCCTGAATCGATGAGATCTCTCCTCCGATGTCCCATCCAATCATCACAATCTTATAGTCCTTCGACTCATCTGATGTCCCATCTAGTCATCACAATCTTATAGTCCTTCGACTGGAAGCCAAAACCTAAAGAATTTTCAAACCTAGAGTACATCCCTATACTTTCTAGTGAATATATTCCACCGTACTTTCTAGTGAATAAATTCCACAGATACATCGACTGGCCATAGCCCTCTCGAGAACGTCCACCAGAGAACAGAGAGCACAGGCGACCAGAGAACAGAAAGCACAGGCTCCGGGAAGGACCTTCGCCTGAAGCACGCGTCTATAGAATGTTCTCAGGGACGTTCTACAGACGCGAGATGTCAATTGGAGGCGTGCTTCAACAACTGAAATCTCGTTTACTGCTTATGCTAGCTGTTACGCCCTCGTTGGTTCATGTAATGATTTGATCTGCGTCATAGAATGTTCATGATTTGATCTGCATCGCAGAAGGTTCTCGACGGTTCTTAGGGATGTTCTCGAGAGGGCTATGACCAGTTGATGTATCTGTGGAATTTATTTACGAGAAAGTAGTATTGTCACAGAAAGTATTTTCATAGGAACTTTTCTAGGGTTTGAAAATTCTTAAAAGGACTATAAGATTGTGATGACTGGATGGGAGATCGGTAAGAAAAAGCGTAGAGCCAGTTTGGAGTGTGAAGTTCCTGTTTTCTATGGCTCCAGTTCCTACGGTATGTGGTTAATGGCTCTGCCGGAAAAGATAGTTGATGATAGTAAAGTGTGAGCTGCCGGAAAAGATAGTTAGTGGTAGTAAAGTAGAGGCGTTGTTAGTATTGAATGCTGGCCTCTTCACTGTTCGTGAGGAGGCAGCAGCTGGGCATTCGGACAGCATCCTGGACAGCATTCCGCTTGTTCCGTTTGGGTTATGAAGGAGTACCACAGTCCTGAGTCTTGGACTGCGCCTGAGCGGTATTTTTTTCGGTTGATGGAGAAGTAACAGAATTTTATGGCATCATGAGGAATGGTGAGCTTATGATGGAAATAGATGTTGATGAACGAGTTTCTTGGAATCCAGTCAATAAACAATTAACATATTATCCTTTATGAAAAAACAATTAAGGCCCTGTTTGGTTCAGCATTTGGAATGCTTCTTGGGGCTCTAAGGTCGCGTTTGGTTCAGCATTTCCAAGGGGTTTTCAGGCCTGAAAGCCCCTTGGGGAAATGCTAAACCGTTTGGTTCAACTTTGAAGCCGGCTTTCAGCTTTCAACTTGCATTCAAAATGCTGAAAGCCCAAAGCTAGTAGGGACTAGCTTTGGGCTTTCAGCATTCCACCGAATGCTGAAATTATTTTTTCCCTTTCAAAACTACCCTTACTAATTTTTCATATTTTCAATTTTGCCCCCTAATTAATTTTCTTTTTAATTGAAAAAGGAGGCGGCCCTTCCCCGGACCGGCGAAGGGTTTTGTTCAATTTTGAAAAAAAGAAGAAGAAGATATATATATACATATATTATACCCATCAAAGCCCATTGCAAAGGGTTTCTATTCCGAGGAACTATTTTTTTTCAAAAATTGTTTTTTTCTATTTTTACTTCGGGATCAATTTCTGAGTAAAATAAGGTATTTGGTAATTATACAAAATTTCTATTCTAGGAATAGAAAAAGAATAGAAATGCGTTTGGTAAAAATTTATAATTTTTTTTTATTTGTTTTTTCTTCTTACTCACGGACCGCCGCTCGTTGCCACACGAATGTCGCACGACCGTTGCACGAATGTCGCACGACCGCCGCACGAATGTCGCACGACTGTTGCACGACCACCGCACGATCGTAGATCGTCACCGTAGGATTGCTGCCCACAGCCCACCGGCCGCGGGTGGGGGCGGTGGCCGGCGAGCTGTGGGCGGTGGTCCTGTGGCGCCAGATCTAGCTCGCCGATGGCTGTAGCCCTTCGCCGGACCGGCGAAGGGTTTTGTTCAATTTTCAAAAAAGAAGAAGAAGAAGATATATATACATATATCATACCCATCAAAGCCCATTGCAAAAGTTTTTTTTACCAAACGCACATTCAATTCAAAGTTCATTTGCAAAAAAAGTTCACCAAACATAATCACATTTCCCCAATAGCTTTGGGCTTTCAGCATTTGCATTGGGCTCAAAGCTCCTTGCAAATGCTGAACCAAACACAACCTAAAGGGGTTTGGCCAAATGCTGTGGTGTTTGGTTCAATATTTTGAGGACTTTGGGGAGATGTAATTGCATCTCCAAGGGCTTCAAAGACCTTTGGGGGAATGGAGGGGTAGAGGTCCATTGGGAAGTTGTATTTTCGGAATGCAACTTCCGGTATTGTTCATTTCTTCGGTGGAGAAGTCGATTGGAGGCTGACGACCGCTGGCCAAGGGGTCGCGCGCGTCGACGACCGCCGGCCAAGGGTCACCCGACCCCGGCGACCGTTGCCGGACCTTAGGCGACACCTGGGTCGTGCGACCCAGGCGGCCGCCTGAGGTCGTGTGACCTCAGGCGATGGTCGCCGGGCGACCCTAGGCGATGGCCGCCGAGGTCGCGCGACCCCAGGCGACGATCCTATGGCCGAACTTCAAAAAAGAAAATAGAATTTTTTTTTGTTTTTTTAATTTAATAAAAGTCATTTACAAATGCAAACAATGCAAATTTTACCAAATGATATTTGTATTTCAGAAAACCCCCTTCACCCAAAAGTATTTGCATTTTAGCAAATGCATTCCCCAAAAGCCGAACCAAACAGGCCCTAACATATCATCAATCCAATTTGGTCAAGTGATAAAGAGCCTTGTTTCACTTTAGCTGGCGCCCATTTACTTTTTGCACTTCTTGCAAGCTGTAGAGTATATGCATTTTCACTTGAGTTTTTCTTTAGAATAAATATAGGTGGTGCCCATTTACTTTTTGCAAGCTGTAGAGTATATGTATTTTCACTTGAGCTTTCCTTTAAGCGAAGCATGTTCTCCTTGCAATTTGCACCTGGAAAAACTTGCATTTTTGTTGCGTCATGGTGGGTTGTCTCTCTGCATGGCTTCTCTCGAGATCGGCTCGCTTGCCACTACGCTCTCTCTCCCTTCTCTCATCCCAAGCCTCTCTTCTCCAGTCATCCTTTCCTTTCTTGTCCAAACGCTGCACGTGTCCCATTCCGTTGCAAGCATGGTCAAAGCTCCACAATTCTCGGCTCCCATTTGTTTGCTGTCTCCTCGACTTCCGGCTCTTAAGGTACTGATACCGTGTGTTTAACCATTGTCAGGGATCATGCGTGGCCGATTTCATAGCTGATGTTGATCTTTTTTTTTTCTTTTTTCTTTTTTACCTGCTAATTTTGAGGTTTTAATCTGTCTTGGTCCTGAGAAATTGGATAAATCGTGATGTTTCCTAGGAACAGAATTTGTGTTGGCTGAATTGACTGGTTCTTTGCATCGAATTACTCAAGAATTTTTAGAGATTTGGACTATGGAGTGACTTGTAGCTGCTTTTCTTCATCAGACTGCGGTAGTATCATTTTTCACTGTTCTTTCCGTCCCCTTCAGTAGCATTTTCGTGTTCTTCCCCCAATTTTCACTTCGCTCTCGGCGCCTCCAATTGGCACACTGTCTAGATTAGCTCGATCCTCTCCAATGAGTGTTATCTCTGTTTTCCAAGCCTTCTGAGTCAGCCCCAACTTCCCATTGCTACTCCTCCCAACCGCTTCGGTTTTGTTGGTTCGTGTGATGGTTTGATCTGCATCATAGAAGTCCCGGACAGATGTCCGGGAAAGTCAATTCAAATTGCAGTTTTCCTCGCGAAGTCTGCTGCAAGGTTCTGGAGCACTTCTTTATTAATAGGAATTCTGGTGATTGGCCATCTGAGTTCACCTGGCCCTTACAAATGGGGAATGGTCAGCATATAGTTTATCTGGAAGGCAAGCAATGATATGCTTGATGGTCAAGCTGCTGCTTCTGTGGAGGATGTACTTAAATTGATCAAAGTTTTAGTTGAACATCAATTTGAAGTCCCTCTAGTTTCAAGAGGACATTCTTAGATGGATTAAACTTGAAATCTATCCAGTTTAGCATCTGTTTGATTTAACGCATTAGATTTGGGTGGTTTGTACTTGTTTATGCGGGAAACTTTTCTATCCAGTTCATTCTGCTAGTTTCTATGGCATGGCCTTGTATTTCCATTGGGCTCAAGATTATACTTCTATTATTACAGGTACCAGAAGCGGGTATTTAACATAATGGACGATGTTATTGAGTGGTCTCCGAGGTTGGCTCTCTCCGGCATGATGGAGAAGCAGCCTACGGTGGTCGACGTGACGGAGCCCAACGACAACTTCACAGATGGTAGTGAATCGAGCTCAGATACAGGAGGTGGTGAAGCCTCTCAAGAGCAAAGTGGGGACTCGGGTGAAAAGACATAGGACTCATGCATTTCAGCAGCCTGATAAAATAGAGGATTCTGATGTCTTTCAGGAATGCGATGATCATATATGATGGTAGATTATCGGTCGGCCTGCACTTTTAAGGATCACTTGCCCGGCTTGTTCTTTTCTTTTACTGGGGCTTTCCCTTTTCAATTTGGAGTGTAAAAGTAGTGTAACCAAAGGATCTGATAATAATGCAGTTTGGTGGAAAGATTCTCGTGCCGCTGTTTGATGGTGCAATGAACGACGTGAGAGAGTCGTTCAATGAGATCATGCACGTGCGTGTTGTCGTAATTCTTTTGTAGCTTCGTGGAGATGGGGATTTGAATCAACGAAATGGGAGTGCTATGTTTGGACTCGATTCTGGCGATCAGCTTGGACTCTTTTTCTTTTCTTGTTCCATTTAATCAAACGTCTATTCCTTCTAGTTAGGATTGGCATTCTTCTTTCGGTAGTTATTTTAAATGTGTTCGAATTTTTTCGCTCTTAGGTATATGGTCTTGTAATCAAGTTCTTTTTTGAAATTTCAGGTTTTGGTTTTGATTCACAGGTTCTTCAGCATAACACTTGTCATATTCTTCACTCTATGGCAATTTTCCTCGCCCGGGTTTTCACTATCCATATGGAAGGTATTAGAGAGAATTCTGAGTTGTGGTATTTTCCATCAACATTAGATTCTGATACGATCTTCTGTTTGCTAAATCTGATTTGAGGCTAGCTTTTTGTTTTTGTTCTCTAGGGGCCTGTTGCTTTGTCTTCCACAACAGATGAGGAGGTCGGCATTGACATCAATTGTGCCACTCCTTAATCTCACGCAGGTGGGAAGGAATATGGATGGTTTTACGTGTCAGTTCGAGTGGGATTGTTCCTTTGGGTATGATATATATCCAATTTATGTAATCGCACGTTAACTACGTTAGCGGATTTTCCTTTTTAAAAAGTAACTCACTAGGGCCAATCCTAGAAGATTATAACATGGGCTTGTATTAACATTACCCGATACATCTCAGGTTCTTTCTTTTTCCTACCTTTGCTTTAGTTTTTATGAATTTATTATTATAATTATTGCCTTCACTAATTTATATTTGTGCACTTCTGGATGGGTATTAGAACCTCATAATCGATAATCGAAAAAGCAAGTTTAAATAGGTCATAAATGGGTTGCTTAGCATTTTTTTTTTTTTTTTGGTTGGTGGATGCTTAGGTTGCGTTTGTTTTCGTTTCTTTTTTCTGTTTTTAAACAACTTTTTTGTTCCTGGGAACAAAAAAGGAACATAAATGCGTTTGGGTGCGTTTTTGTTCCAAAATTATTTTTTGTTTAAACACATCTGGAACAGAAACAAGAAACAAAAAAAAAGTTGTTTCTTGTTTCTGAAACACATTTTAGGAACACTTTCCATTTTCTACTCTCTTTTTTCTTCTTCTTTTTTCTTTATTTTTTCTTTGGCCGGTCGCCGGCCTCGGCCATGGCCGGCGACCGGCCGACGAGGGCTGGCGGCCTCGCCCAGCCATGGTGAGGCTCGCCGACCCCCAGCGAGGCCGAGCCTCGCCGTAGCTGGGCGAGGCTCGGCCTCGCCTTGGCTGGGCGAGCTTGAGCTCGCCCAGCCAAGGCCAGGCCGACCTCGCGCCAAGCTGGGCGAGCTCGATCTCGCCTAGGTCGCGAGTCGAGCTCGCCCGGTGGCCGGCGAGGCTCGGCCTCGCCGGAAACCGCCAGTCGGCGCCGCTCGGGCGGTGCTCCGGCGACGCGAGCCTCGCCGGCCACCGGGCGAGCTCGGCCTCGCCGGATCCGGGCGAGCTCGAGCTCGCTTGCCGGGGCCGGCGAGCCTCGCCGTGGCTGGGCGAGGCCGTCGGCCCTCGTCGGCCATGGTCGAGGCCGGCGACCGGCCAAAAGAAGAAAAAATAAAAAAGGAAAAATAAATAAGAAAATAAGAAAGAAAATAGAAAAAACATTAAAAAATTAAAAGAAATAAAACAATTATACAAATTTACCAAACGTGTTTTTGTTCATTTTTTATCCCTGGAACAAATTTACCAAACGCGTTTTTTTGTTCAAAAATTATTTCCCGGAACATAAACACTTTTTTCTATTTCGTTTCTGGAACAATTTTTAAACGAAATGTTACCAAACGCGTAGCGATTGAATGGATTTTAAATAGGTTATGGCGAACCTCTCAATGCAAAAGAAAGAAAAAGAAAAAGGCAAAACCATTTTTTTTGAAAAATTATAAAAAATTAAAAAATTATTGATTAAATTTGTATTGCGTCGAAGTATTTTAGTAATATAATATTTAAAAAAAAACATAATAATAAGTTTTCCTAAATTTGATTAAATATGAAAATATTTTATTAATATGAATCGAAAAATTTACATTAAACATAAATAAGTCATAAATTAGTTAATAAATCAATTTAAGTCGGATTATTAATGACCAAACCCAAATTCGACCCGATTTACCGGTTTAACAGCTCTGTCCACCGGTGGCAAATCGCCTAATAACGCGACCTACCGGGGCACGGGGTAAAATCGCGGGGACCCACCAGGCAGGCAACTGAAAACCAAGCGTCTTAAGCGTCTTCGTCTTCGCCTTCCGCTTTGTCTCGAGCGGGCGGTGGTGCATGTGGGAGTGCGGATCGGCACTTGCACTTGGCGCTCTGCATTTGCAGCCATTGAAGATGGACGACGCTTCTCAAGGTCTCCTTCCCTCTCTCTCTCTCTCTTCTTTCTCTCTCTTCTCGCATGCTCCAAAAAGATGCAGAACGCGCGCCGTCGACAGGTGAACCAACAAGGAGAAGAAGAATCGCCCGGCAGAACGGGGAAGGTCTCTCTTTTGCGCAAAGCAATGCCTGTCGCTCTCGCACTCCGACGCTCTGCTCTGCTCTGCCTTGCCCTGCCCTCCTCTTCTTTTTCTTTCTTTTTTTTCTTGCATGGAGGTGGTCTCTGCTTTTTTACCCTGAAAATCCCACCTGAAAAGCTCGAAGAAAAAAGCCGTTTTTTCTTTTCAAATGGAAAAGGCGAGAAATTTTCTCGGAACCCGCGAAGCTTTTTCTGTACGAGAGAGAGAAAGAGGGTAGTGAGAAAATTTAAGCGGGAGCGCAGCGCATTTATTACCCTTCTGATCCGTCCTTTCTTCTGCCAGGCGAGCCGAGCCGAGCCACCAGCCATTTATTTCGGAGAGAGTGAGAAGAGAGAGGACAGAGACAGAAGCGCAGGAGATGGAGGAGCGTCAGAGTGGTGGGCCCCAGGAGCGCTTTTGAACGTCTGACACCGTCGCCTACGTGGAGCCACGTGTCGACTCCTGAGTGGTCTTACCCACCGCCTACGTGAAGGGTAAAACCCAGCCAATATTTTCTCGAAGAGCGAGGTCGTGGCTGTGGCGAGTGATAGGAAGTACCGTTGGTGATAATTTACGTGTCCGTTTCTCCGTAACAACGTCGCTTCGCCTCGGAAAGAGAAGCAAATTCATTGCTTTCTGAATACAAACGCTTTGCTTCCTTTTGCTTTTCGCCGCTGAAAAGCTGGTCAACAAGCGTAACGCATAGTCATGTTCCGTTGGACGAAGCTTTTTCCTCAGTTCGATCGATTTCTCTGCTGCAGGTGAACTTCCGGAGCACCGGCGGGTTCGAATCCAGTAAAAAATCGTGCATTTTGCGACGCCTTTCGTCTGAAGATCTCGCAGAGTAGTGGCGTTCGAATCCGACTCCGTAATGTTTTGGCTGGACAGAACGACGTGATTTTCAAAGAGCTCTGAAAATTTTCGCGGCCTTGACGGGACGAGAGGTCGTCTGAAGCTTCAATTCGGCTTTGCATGTGCATGAATTGGGACCGGAATTACTGTCTTTGAGCGTGGACTTCGATCTAGCCGCACGACCCATCAGCACCTTCTCGACTTTCTTTCAGTGGAGAGCTTAGCGAGCGACATTGCATCAGAGATCCAATGGCGGGCTTCTAGAATTCTGGGTTCGTGTTCGGCTGAGTCAAAATTCCTCGTGCCGAGCGGTCGTCGTCGACATGGCTTCTTGGGAAGCTTTCGGATAGATCGCGAATGTGGCCCAGCTCACCGGCCTCGACGCCACGCGGCTGATCGGGATGATCGTGCAGGCCGCCAACACAGCGTGGATGCACAAGCGGAATTGCCGGCAGTTCGCTCAGCATCTGAAGCTGATCGGCAACTTGCTGGAGCAGCTCAAGATCTCGGAGCTCAAGAAATACCCGGAGACGCGGGAGCCCATCCAGAAGCTCGAGGACGCGCTGCGGAGGTCGTACATCTTGGTCAACAGCTGCCAGGACCGGAGTTACCTCTATCTGCTGGCCATGGGATGGAACATCGTGTACCAGTTCAGGAGGGAGCAGAATGAGATCGACCGGTAGTTGAAGCTCGTCCCGCTCATTACTCTCGTGGACAATGCTCAAGTTCGGGTAAGGATTTCTTTCTGCTCTTGTCGTCGACTCGTCGTTGCCATGTATGATTACCGTGATCGTGAGACCGTGTTGTGGAGTCGATAATGATGGCACATGTGATATCAGGATTGCATATGTTTGTAAAAATTCCCTAACTTTAATCAAAGGGTCATGTCCATGGATGCTGATGATACGTGTTATCGACGAGGTTACAGAAATGTCTCAATAGCATTCTGAGTGATGACTTGATTGCAATGAAGTTTAAATCAGGTCAACTGATGATGGATCTCAGACAAACAAAATTTTCTTTAGGTTTGGTTAGCTTACCAGGTAGGACTCCAGTGGAGTAGAGTTCATATCACTTCAATTTTCCATAGATATCAAAATGCATTGCTGGTCAAAATCTCGTGCATGGTTTCCGTTATGTTGTAGTTGGAGAAAGACCTGCAAATAGACGGAAGTTGATTTTGAATCCTTGAATGAGTTTTTCTGGAATAAAAGCTAGAGAGATGTCATTGCGACTTGCAATCAGTCCGGGAGGGAAAATGGTAATTGGGAGGAAAACCTGGGTGGTTCATCTGAAAATTTGTATGTTGAGTCTTGTCTGTACATTCTCCAAGGATCTTGCTTTATCTGGGAGTCCTCATTGGGAAAGGATCAATTTGCTTGACATAGGGGACTTTTTCAAGTTGCTAGAGTTGAGGGCTTTGCTTATTTTTGTTATTAATTTACAGGAAAGGTTGGAAGTTATTGAGAGGGATCAACGAGAATACACATTGGACGATGAGGACCAGAAGGTGCAAACTGTTATCTTAACGCACGAACCTTCGAAAAATGATGCCATGATGTTGAAGAAAACTCTGTCCTGTTCCTATCCAAACCTCTGTTTCAATGAGGCTCTGAAGAAGGAGAATGAGAAGCTTCGAATGGAACTTCAACGGTCACAAACAAATATGGATATGAACCAGTGTGAAGTTATTCAGCGCTTGCTTGAAGTCACAGAAACTGTTGCCTCAAATTCACTCCCTGATTATGGTTCACCTGTCAAAGGATCCAAGAAAAAGGAGAAATATACCTCTGATGCTGATAGGGATAGAGAACAATCCGCGGGAGAAACATATCCTACGAAAAGTTCTACCAGCAAAACTTCAAGGTCAGTCTTCCTTGAAGTTGAACTCCTTTATGTATCACCATCAGCACTGTTGCCTTCAGTAATTGGCTTCCTCCCAATCTTTCGTAGACTCCTGTCTGGCTAATGTACTTCTAGTCCGTTAAGATTAAGAAGGATAACTTGCAAACATCAAAGTGACATTGCCTGGGATAATTTTGTTTCTTCCTCATGTCACTTCATTGACCTAAACTGATAAATGGCCCAGTTTTGATCCTGTTTAACCGCTTTCATCATCGCAGTGTCTTAGTGCTTGAGGTGTTTCTATGAATATGCTTCATGTGCTTCATTGCACTGGCTCCAGCTTGAGGAGTTGAAAAGGATTTTGAAAAATTTGCTTCTTCTTTTGGTGGACATAAGTACATCAGTCTCCTTGGCCAAAATTTAATGACCTGCTATGCAAGTTCTTTTGAGACAACCATAAAGTTCTACATCTCTACTTTTACCTGTGAGAAATTAGTAAACCTCTGTGAGTTCAACCCAATGATTCGATATCTCCGTCATTGGACTCGCTGAAGCCATTTATCTTAATTCCTTACTGCCCAGTGCCCCTTTATACCACAAAATCCTATTACTCCTGTGTTTATGACATTACCTCCATTATCACCACCTTTTACATGGTAATGATGACATAAGAGGCTCACTACCTCTATCTGTAGTACTGCTTCCCTTTTCCTTTAGTGAAGTGTTAAGCAGGGGTTATCAGAGGAACTATTGAGTTCCCCTCCCTTGGAGTGGTTTATTGTTCTTCACCGTGGTGCTTTACTGTGAATGACCTCAGACATGCAGACAATATTTTTCTATTTAAGGGGAAATGGTTAGCTATCTATATCAGTACTGATTGTGTTACTGTCGAGCATGTGTTCTTGATTTTTGTGCAATATACCCCGCATTCTAATGGCTTATCTTGATATGCAGGCATTAAAACATTCTTCTGCCCTTGTGATACATTTTCGAAAATTGCTACTGTGGCAACTAATAGGCATATGAGTAGGCAAATCTCATGTCATATTCTTGTTTAGATTCCATTATAAATGTTAACTTTAATTATATGGCTGATTGGATGTTTAATGTATGTATTGTCTATGAATTATCATGCAATCATTTAGCATTAGATGCACAGACTCTCGCCCCCCGACTCCCCACTAAATAAAGAAGCAGAAAAAGGGAAGAAGAGTTGGAAAAAGAGAAATTGAGAAATGCAGAAAGTAGCTGGGTTAAGTAGCCCATATTTCAACTCACTGATGAGATGATACATGATCTGTCTACCAGAGGATTGTCTATCGTATGATGCAAATGTACATGACTTAAGCACATGCCCAAGAATTTTCAAAGGAAGTTGGTGGAAGAAAATATTTCAATTAGTTGTAACCATATCTGTACAGGAATAGCCATATGATTTGAAGCATAGAATTCTGTGGAGATTCATTTTTCAATAGTGTTTTGCTTCTGTTTGAAAAGGAAAAATAACATGCAAAATCTAAGCATTCGGAGGCTGCATTTGAGGAATTAATTTCAAGACGCGCTCTTGCTCTTGGCTTAGTTTTTTAGCTCATAGTCGTTGACCATCTCCGACCAAAAAAAAAAATATATATATATACCATCAACTGAGTTGGCTCTCTAATTCCCATCCATTAGTCCTAGTGTGGCTTATGTGGATACCTTATTGGTGAGTGCTTCCAAGGAGCTCTAAGTTTGTTCCTCTATTCAGACTGTCAACTTGAAAATGCAGAATCACTCCTGCATGTGCTAAGTGGAACAACTTTTAGTTCAAGATTTGCCAGTGCCTATGCCCTTTCCACTTTACAAGAGCTTGAATGTTCTCTTACATACTCCAAAGATACTTTCTCATTCACAATTATAGCTTCTTCTAACTTCATTTTAGTAAACACTCTAATTTGAATAATGTTGGACACATCTGTATCGTGAGAACATAGGAAAAATCTCCTAGCAAGACTGTAGTCCTATGCTTGTGCTTCCAAAGTTGAGCATCCTTCCTAGCTCCCATCATTTGTTGTCGATTTTTGCTCGATTGGTCTACATTTATTTTCGTAAGTTTGTTATTCTGCTGCAGTTGTAAGTTAACTACAAAATTGCAGCTTTACCTGTTCTCTGGTTTTCATAAATTAATTGGCAATTTTTCGTGATTTCCTGAGCTTGACCAACAGTGAACTATAAAAGGCGCGCCTCATTTTTCATATTTGCATGATGAATTTTCTGAAGATACACTTGTTTATGAACGTGTAGCATTGATGCATGTAAAAAAGCTTCTACGATGTTGAAACTTTGAATTTGGAGCATGTCTTTTCATGCGCTTGCAGAGTTCTCAAAGTTGTGGATCCATGCATAGTAATACATGAGCGTATGCTCTGTGCCTGTTATATGTCTGAATGTGAAAATGGGGAATCACGTGATTTTAATTAAGCATGTGGATACATGACACTGCCTTCCTCTTCAAATGTAACTTTGACAACTTTGCAGAATCTTAAGAACTCTGTGCTTCCTTATATTCCAAGAAAGCTAACTGAAATATTTTCACATATTCACCAGGTCCAGGAGAAGCATGCAATGATTTGTTGGCATATTCATTAATACTGTCATGTTGTTGCTACACGTGCTGCGTCCGAAGGAAACTACGCAAGATGCTGAACATAATGGTAATTCTCTTATCAAACATGAAAATGTGTCATATTTACCAAACCAAGCGATGACAAAACCAAATGGATTATCTGTCCACTTGATCCTCTTCTTCTCCATGAAAATGATCTTGAAATCTCTTGGAAATTTTCAAACTGTCTCTGCAGATAGTGGGTGTAGCTCCAAAAGACCTCCACCCTGATTTTATAGGATTTCAAGCTTACTAAATTTGAAGTTCAATACTTTCATTTTGCGAAATTGATGTGCTAATTTTCATGGAGCATAGGCTTACAGTATTACGTGCTTTGGATGGCGGAATGGATCTGAAGAAAGGAGGAGAATTACTCTTGTCGTATTCCTCACTTTTCTTCGTCTAATTTTGGCAGGGAGGTTGGTTTGATGATTTCCTCTCACATTTTATGTGCTGCTGCTGCGCTCTCGTCCAAGAATGGAGAGAAGTGGAGATCCGAGGGCTCAGTGGTGAGTCGCTCGACTTCCTTTGTCAGCATGATCTCATACGTCATGCAATAGCGACAGCAGTCAAAGTGAAACTGAAAACGAGACATGCGTAATGAGTTTAATGTACTGACTCGCAGGTCATGAGAAGACGAAGACAAGCCCTCCTCCCTCGCAATACATGGAATCGTGAGCGGCCGCTCACGAGGACCTCGGAAAGGATCGGATGCCTAGGGAATATTGACATAGAGGTGATACCTAGTCACTTCCAGGAACTTCTCCGGTGTAACATATACGACATTGTAAAGCAGTTTGTTCTTTATCTCTTGAACTCCGATAGCCGGTGTACCACATAGAATGATTCGCAATCAGTGTCCGTGTCGTTCTCTTGATTAGCTTTCTACACTGTTCATACCAAAAGTTTGTGACCACATAGCAGGGTGAATGAGATAATTCAATTATGTTCGTGTTCTTTTAGGTCGAAATGACCTTTCTTACCTGCAAACTACGCGACAGCTCTGCATGATGAATTTTTAAATATTTTATGCGATCCTATTTTTTTATTTTTATTTTTATTTTTGGAGTCGGAGATGCGATCCTAATTAATGTAATGGCAAATAGTTGCATGTATAGGTAGATCTGTCAAATGAATAGATCAAGTCGAAAATGGTCAAAACTCAAATTGATCAATTTAACTTGTTTTAATATATTCGATGCAATATGAATCTTGCTACCAATAACCGACACAATCTATATCCAACACATACTCGACTTGATTTATGTTGTTAAATCATTTTTTTATTTAACTAATATTAAAAAATTAAAATCAAAATTGAGATGAGCACGGAATGAGCGAGGGGAGTGAAGAAATAGAATCAAGGAGAGTGAAGAATTAGAATCATATAAATGGGTTGGTGTTTAAATAAGTTATGAATATTTTGATAATGTTGTGGGCTTTACTATTTTAAACCCATTGATAATCGATTTACTAAACTTAACTTATCATAAATGGGTTGGCGTTTAAATAAGTTATAAATATTCTCGATAATGTTGTGGGCTTTACTATTTTAAACCCATTGATAATCGATTTACTAAACTCAACGTATCAAGTACGGGTTAACAAATAGGTCTATTATTCATTTTGACTATCTATCGATTGGTCGATTTGGGCACGGATGGGCAAGGCCATATACGTGCATCATGCGTATGGCATGATGCACGGGATGGAAGGAAAATCCATCAAAACTCATGTTAAAATATGATCCATTTTTGGAAACCTCTAGACTACACCAGCCTACACATGCTTAAGAATTAAGTATAGAGAAGGAAAAAGTGGCGGCAACAATTTGTCCAAGTCAAAGTTGAAGATTCTCATATGTTGGAGAAATTTCTGGTACTATGTGGGCAGCAAGAGTACGTGGGCAACAAGTGTACATGTGAAGGAAGAAAGCCAGCTGGTAGTTGGCTGAATTAAGTCAAAAAGAGTGTCGGTGAAACTTGTCTATAAATAGGCAAGAGTACTCAGCCTTGTAAGAATGAACGACCACTAGAACAAATTGAGAGAACGTGGGCGGAGAGAACCAAAAACTAGAAACTAAGAGAGAGCCCCTCCATTATCTTTTGTACCACAAAAGTCCTTGAATAAAATATAGTTTGTGTTTTCATTTATTTCTCACTCCCTTGCCATAGTTCACACAAATTTGCACACACACGCTTCCACAAAATCCAACAGTGGTATCAGAGCCACGTTTTTTTATTGGTATCGGGCGTTTGTCCTAACCACCCGTTCTTGAAATTATCCATCCAAATTTCCAACAACTAAACTATGGCCAACTCTACCTCATCCTCATTTCCTATTCCTATCTTTGATGGGAATAACTATGATTACTATGATTGGTATCGCCGCACGAATGCCGCACGACCGTCGCACGACCGTGGCACGAATGCCGCACGACCGCCGCACGAATGTCGCACGACTGTTGCACGACCGCCGCACGATCATAGATCGTCGCCGTAGGATTGCCGCCCACAGCACACCGACCACGGGTGGGGGCGGTGGCCGGTGAGCTATGGGCGGTGGTCCTGTGGCGCCAGATCTAGCTCGCCGGTGGCTATAGCCCTTCGCCGGACCGGCGAAGGGTTTTGTTCAATTTTCAAAAAAGAAGAAGAATAAGATATATATATATATACATATATTATACCCATCAAAGCCCATTGCAAAAGTTTTTTTTACCAAACGCACATTCAATTCAAAGTTCATTTGCAAAAAAAGTTTACCAAACATAATCGCATTTCCCCAATAGCTTTGGGCTTTCAGCATTTGCATTAGGCTCAAAGCCCCTTGCAAATGCTGAACCAAATGCAACCTAAAGGGGTTTAGCCAAATGCTGTGGTGTTTGGTTCAATATTTTGAGGAGGAGATGTAATTGCATCTCCAAGGGCTTCAAAGGCCTTTGGGGGAATGGAGGGGTAGAGGTCCATTGGGAAGTTGCATTTTCGGAATGTAACTTCCGGTACTATTCATTTCTTCGGTAGAGAAGCCGATCGGAGGCCGATGACCGCCGGCCAAGGGGTCACGCGTGTCGACGACCGCCGGCCAAGGGTTGCCCGACCCCGGCGACCGTTGCCGGACCTTAGGCGACGGTCGCCGGGCGACCCTAGGCGATGGCCGCTGAGGTTGCGCGACCCCAGGCGACGGTCCTGTGGCCGAACTTCAAAAAAGAAAATAGAATTTTTTTTTTGTTTTTTTAATTTAATAAAAGTCATTTACAAATGCAAACAATGCAAATTTTACCAAATGATATTTGTATTTCAGAAAACCCCCTTCACCCAAAAGTATTTGCATTTTAGCAAATGCATTCCCCAAAAGCTGAACCAAACAGGCCCTAACATATCATCAATCCAATTTGGTCAAGTGATAAAGAGCTTTGTTTCACTTTAGCTAGTGCCCATTTACTTTTTGCAAGCTGTAGAGTATATGTATTTTCACTTGAGCTTTCCTTTAAGCGAAGCATGTTCTCCTTGCAATTTGCACCTGGAAAAACTTGCATTTTTGTTGCGTCATGGTGGGTTGTCTCTGCATGGCTTCTCTCGAGATCGGCTCGCTTGCCACTACGCTCTCTCTCCGTTCTCTCATCCCAAGCCTCTCTTCTCCAGTCATCCTTTCCTTTCTTGTCCGAACGCTGCACGTGTCCCATTCCGTTGCAAGCATGGTCAAAGCTCCACAATTCTTGGCTCCCATTTGTTTGCTGTCTCCTCGACTTCCGACTCTTGAGGTACTGATACCGTGTGTTTAACCATTGTCAGGGATCATGCGTGGCCGATTTCATAGCTGATGTTGATCTTTTTCTTTTTTCTTTTTTCTTTTTTACCTGCTAATTTTGAGGTTTTAATCTGTCTTGGTCCTGAGAAATTGGATAAATCGTGATGTTTCCTGGGAACAGAATTTGTGTTGGCTGAATTGACTGGTTCTTTGCATCGAATTACTCAAGAATTTTTAGAGATTTGGACTATGGAGTGACTTGTAGCTGCTTTTCTTCATCAAATTGCGGTAGTATCATTTTTCACGGTTCTTTTCGTCCCCTTCAGTAGCATTTTCGTGTTCTTCCCCCAATTTTCACTTCGCTCTCAGCGCCTCCAATTGGCACACTGTCTAGATTAGCTCGATCCTCTCCAATGAGTGTTATCTCTGTTTTCCGAGCCTTCTGAGTCAGCCCCAACTTCCCATTGCTACTCCTCCCAACCGCTTCGATTTTGTTGGTTCGTGTGATGGTTTGATCTGCATCATAGAAGTCCCCGACAGATGTCCGGGAAAGTCAATTCGAATTGCAGTTTTCCTCTCGAAGTTTGCTGCAAGGTTCTGGAGCACTTCTTTATTAATAGGAATTCTGGTGATTGGCCATCTGAGTTCACCTGGCCCTTACAAATGGGGAATGGCCAGCATATAGTTTATCTGGAAGGCAAGCAATGATATGCTTGATGGTCAAGCTGCTGCTTTTGTGGAGGATGTACTTAAATTGATCAAAGTTTTAGTTGAACATCAATTTGAAGTCCCTCTAGTTTCAAGAGGACATTCTTAGATGGATTAAACTTGAAATCTGTCCAGTTTAGCATCTGTTTGATTTAACGCATTAGATTTGGGTGGTTTGTACTTGTTTATGCGGGAAACTTTTCTGTCCAGTTCATTCTGCTAGTTTCTATGGCATGGCCTTGTATTTCCATTGGGCTCAAGATTATACTTCTACTATTACAGGTATCAAAAGCGGGTATTTAACATAATTGACGATGTTATTGAGTGGTCTCCGAGGTTGGCTCTCTCCGGCATGATGGAGAAGCAGCCTACGGTGGTCGACGTGATGGAGCCCAACGACAACTTCACAGATGGTAGTGAATCGAGCTCAAATACAGGAGGTGGTGAAGCCTCTCAAGAGCAAAGTGGGGACTCGAGTGAAAAGACATAGGACTCATGCATTTCAGCAGCCTGATAAAATAGAGGATTCTGATGTCTTTTAGGAACGCGATGATCATATATGATGGTAGATTATCGGTCGGCCTGCACTTTTAAGGATCACTTGCCCGGCTTGTTCTTTTCTTTTACTGGGGCTTTCCCTTTTCAATTTGGAGTGTAAAAGCAGTGTAACCAAAGGATCTGATAATAATGCGGTTTGGTGGAAAGATTCTCGTGCATTTGTTTGATGGTGCAATGAACGACGTGAGAGAGTTGTTCGATGAGATCATGCACGTGCGTGTCGTCGTAATTCTTTTGTAGCTTCGTGGAGATGGGGATTCGAATCAACGAAATGGGAGTGCTATGTTTGGACTCGATTCTGGCGATCGGCTTGGACTCTTTTTCTTTTCTTGTTCCATTTAATCAGACGTCTATTCCTTCTAGTTAGGATTGGCATTCTTCTTTCGGTAGTTATTTTAAATGTGCTCAAATTTTTTCGCTCTTAGGTATATGGTCTTGTAATCAAGTTCTTTTTTGAAATTTTAGGTTTTGGTTTTGATTCATAGGTTCTTCAGCATAACACTTGTCATATTCTTCACTCTATGGCAATTTTCCTCGCCCGGGTTTTCACTATCCATATGGAAGGTATTAGAGAGAATTCTGAGTTGCGGTATTTTCCATCAACATTAGATTCTGATACGATCTTCTGTTTGCTAAATCTGATTTGAGGCTAGCTTTCTGTTTTTGTTCTCTAAGGCCTGTTGCTTTGTCTTCCACAACAGATGAGGAGGCAGGCATTGACATCAATCATGCCACTCCTTCATCTCACACAAGTGGGAAGTAATATGGATGGTTTTACATGTCAGTTCGAGTGGGATTGTTCCTTTGGGTATGATATATATCCAATTTATGTAATCGCACGTTAACTACGTTAGGGGATTTTCCTTTTTAAAAAGTAACTCACTAGGGCCGATCCTAGAAGATTATAATGTGGGCTTGTATTAACATTACCTTATACAGCTTAGGTTCTTTCTTTTTCCTACCTTTGCTTTAGTTTTTATGAATTTATTATTATAATTATTGACTTCATTAATTTATATTTGTGCACTTCTGGATGGGTATTAGAACCTCATAATCGATAATTGAAAAAACAAGTTTAAATAGGTCATAAATGGGTTACTTAGCAATTTTTTTTGGTCGGTGGATGCTTAGCGATATAATGGGTTTTAAATAGGTTAGCCGGCGGACCTCTCTCGATGCAGAAGAAAAAAAGGAAAAGAAAGAAAAAGAAAAAAGAAAAAAAGAATTTTTTGAAAAATTATAAAAAAATTGAAAAATTATTGATTAGATTTATATTGCGTGGAAGTATTTTAGTAATATAATCTTTAAAAAAAATATAAGAATAAGTTATCCTAAATTTGATTAAATATGAAAATATTTTATTAATATGAATCGAATTCGGGTATGGGTTGAAAAATTTACATTAGACATAAATGAATCATAAATTAGTTAATGAGTCAATTTGGGTCGGACTATTAATGATCCGACCCAAATCCGACCCGATCCACCCGTTTAACAGCTTTATTCACCGGTGGCAAATCGCCTAATAACGGCGACCTACCGGGGGCACGGGGGGTAAAATCGCGGGGACCCACCAGGCAGGCTACTGAAAACCAAGCGTCTTAAGCGTCTTAAGCGTCTTCGTCTTCGCCTTCCGCTTTGTCTCGAGCAGGCGGGGGTGTATGTGGGAGTGCGGATCGGCACTTGCACTTGGCGCTCTGCATTTGCAGCCATTGAAGATGGTCTCCTTCCCCCCCCCCCCTCTCTCTCTCTCTCTCTTCTTTCTCCCTCTTCTCGCATGCTCCAAAAAGATGCAGAGCCGGCGGACGCGCGTCATCGACAGGTGAACCAACATGGAGAAGAAGAATCGCCCGGCAGAACGGGGAAGGTCTCTCTTTTGCGCAAAGCAATGCCTGTCGCTCTCGCACTCCGACGCTCTGCTCTGCTCTACCTTGCCCTGCCCTCCTCTTCTTTTTCTTTCTTTTTTTTCTTGCATGGAGGTGGTCTCTGCTTTTTTACCCTGAAAATCCCACCTGAAAAGCTCGAAGAAAAAAGCCGTTTTTTTCTTTCCAAATGGAAAAGGCGAGAAATTTTCTCGGAACCCGCGAAGCTTTTTCTGTACGAGAGAGAGAAAGAGGGTAGCTTTCCGTGTGCGTTTCGCCGGACCAGCTGAGCTTCACTTCCACTAGCTCAGAGCTGTGGATGAGCGACGACTTCGTGTGCATTTCGATCTCGCGAGTGATTTTCACGAGCGCAATTCCCTGTTGCAGGTTCCCGAGCTCTGGGCTGAAGAGCGAGGTCGTGGCTGTGGCGAGTGATAGGAAGTACTGTTGGTGATAATTTACGTGTCCGTTTCTCCGTAACAATGTCGCTTCGCCTCGGAAAGAGAAGAAAATTCATTGCTTTCTGAATACAAACGCTTTGCTTCCTTTTGCTTTTCGCCGCTGAAAAGCTGGTCAACAAGCGTAACGCAGTCATGTTCTGTTGGACGAAGCTTTTTCCTCAGTTCGATCGATTTCTCTGCTGCAGGTGAACTTCCGGAGCACCGGCGGGTTCGAATCCAGGAAAAAATCGTGCATTTTGCGACGCCTTTCGTCTGAAGTTCTCGCAGAGTAGTGGCGTTCGAATCCGACTCCGTAATGTTTTGGCTTGACAGAACGACGTGATTTTCAAAGAGCTCTGAAAATTTTCGCGGCCTTGACGGGACGAGAGGTCGTCTGAAGCTTCAATTCGGCTTTGCATGTGCATGAATTGGGACCGGAATTACTGTCTTTGAGCGTGGACTTCGATCTAGCCGCACGACCCATCAGCACCTTCTCGACTTTCTTTCAGTGGAGAGCTTAGCGACCGACATTGCATCAGAGATCTAATGGCGGGCTTCTAGAATTCTGGGTTCGTGTTCGGCTGAGTCAAAATTCCTCGTGCCGAGCGGTCGTCGTCGACATGGCTACTTGGGAAGCTTTCGGAGAGGTTGCGAATGTGGCCCAGCTCACCGGCCTCGACGCCACGCGGCTGATCGGGATGATCGTGCAGGCCGCCAACACGGCGCGGATGCACAAGCGGAATTGCCGGCAGTTCGCTCAGTATCTGAAGCTGATCGGCAACTTGCTGGAGCAGCTCAAGATCTCGGAGCTCAAGAAGTACCCGGAAACGCGGGAGCCCATCGAGAAGCTCGAGGACGCGCTGCGGAGGTCGTACATCTTGGTCAACAGCTGCCAGGACCGGAGTTACCTCTATCTGCTGGCCATGGGATGGAACATCGTGTACCAGTTCAGGAGGGAGCAGAACGAGATCGACCGGTACTTGAAGCTCGTCCCGCTCATTACTCTCGTGGACAATGCTCGAGTTCGGGTAAGGATTTCTTTCTGCTCTTGTCGTCGACTCATCGTTGCCGTGTATGATTACCGTGATTGTGAGACCGTGTTGTGGAGTCGATAATGATGGCACATGTGATATCAAGATTGCATATGTTTGTAAAAATTCCCTAACTTTAATCGAAGGGTCATGTCCATGGATGCTGATGACACGTGTTATCGACGAGGTTACAGAATTTTCTCAATGGCATTCTGAGTGATGACTTGATTGCAGTGAAGTTTAAATCAGGTCAACTGATGATGGATCTCAGACAAACAAAATTTTCTTTAGGTTTGGTTAGCTTACCAGGTAGGACTCCAGTGGAGTAGAGTTCATATCACTTCAATTTTCCATAGATATCAAAATGCATTGCTGGTCAAAATCTTGTGCATGGTTTCCGTCATGTTGTGGTTGGAGAAAGACCTGTAAATGGACGGAAGTTGATTTTGAATCCTTGAATGAGTTTTTCTGGAATAAAAGCTAGAGAGACGTCATTGCGACTTGCAATCAGTCTGGGAGGGAAAATGGTAATTGGAAGGAAAACGTGGGTGGTTCATCTGAAAATTTGTATGTTGAGTCTTGTCTGTACATTCTCCAAGGATCTTGCTTTATCTGGGAGTCCTCATTGGGAAAGGATCAATTTGCTTGACATAGGGGACTTTTCCTACTATACTGAAAAAGCGTGTTCAAGTTGCTAGTGTTG
Source organism: Eucalyptus guilfoylei (assembly GCA_016097605.1). Classification (NCBI taxonomy): domain Eukaryota; kingdom Viridiplantae; phylum Streptophyta; class Magnoliopsida; order Myrtales; family Myrtaceae; genus Eucalyptus; species Eucalyptus guilfoylei. The sequence goes on along the minus strand of CM027868.1, from coordinate 28,665,610 downwards.
AGGGCTTTGCTTATTTTTGTTATTAATTTACAGGAAAGGTTGGAAGTTATTGAGAGGGATCAACGAGAATACACATTGGACGATGAGGACCAGAAGGTGCAAACTGTAATCTTAACGCACGAACCTTCGAAAAATGATGCCATGATGTTGAAGAAAACTCTGTCCTGTTCCTATCCAAACCTCTGTTTCAATGAGGCGCTGAAGAAGGAGAATGAGAAGCTTCGAATGGAACTTCAACGGTCACAAACAAATATGGATATGAACCAGTGTGAAGTTACTCAGCGCTTGCTTGAAGTCACAGAAACCTTTGCCTCTAATTCACTCCCTGATTATGGTTCACCTGTCAAAGGATCCAAGAAAAAGGAGAAATATACCTCTGATGCTGATAGTGATAGAGAACAATCTACTGGAGAAACATATCCTAAGAAAAGTTCTACCAGCAAAACTTCAAGGTCAGTCTTCTTTGAAGTTGAACTCCTTTATGTATCACCATCACCACTGTTGCCTTCAGTAATTGGCTCCTTCCCAATCTTTCGTAGAATCCTGTCTGGCTAATGAACTTCTAGTCTGTTAAGATTAAGAGGGCCAATCTTTCGTAGACTCCTGTCTGGCTAATGTACTTCTAGTCAGTTAAGATTAAGAGGGATAACTTGCAAACATCAAAGTGACATTGCCTGGGATAATTTTTTTTCTTCCTCATGTCACTTCATTGACTTAAACTGATAAATGGCCCAGTTTCAATCCTGTTTAACCGCTTTCATCATCGAAGTATCTAAGTGCTTGAGGTGTTTCTATGAATATGCTTCATGTGCTTCATTGCGCTGGCTCCAGCTTGAGGAGTTGAAAAGGAATTTGAAAAATTTGCTTCTTCTTTTGGTGGACAGAAGTACATCAGTCTCCTTGGACCATGATCTGCTCCCATCTAAAGGTTCATATGGACATTACGAATGGCACACTGATTTACTGGGCTGTTGCTCAGAACCACTTCTATGTAAGTTCCCTCGTGCAAAATTTAATGACCTGCTGTGCAAGTTCTTTTGGGACAACCGTGAAGTTCTACATCTCTACTTTTACCTGTGAGAAATTAGTAGACCTCAGTGAGTTGAACCCAATAATTCGATATCTCCCTGTCATTGGACTCGCCGAAGCCATTTATCTTAATTCCTTACTGCCCAGTGCCCCTCTATACCACAAAATCCTATTACTCCTGTGTTTATGACATTACCTCAATTATCACCACCTTTTACATAGTAATGATGGCATAAGAGGCCCACTACCTCTATCTGTAGTAGTGCTCCCCTTTTCCCTTAGTGAAGTGTTAAGCAGGGGTTATCAGAGGAACTATCGAGTTCCCCTCCCTTGGAGTGGTTTATTGTTCCTCGCAGTGGTGCTCTACTGTGTATGACCTCAGACATGCAGACAACATTTTTCTATTTAAGGGGCAATGGTTAGCTATCTATATCAATACTGATTGTGTTACTGTCGAGCATGTGTTCTTGATTTATGTGCAATATACCCTGCATTCTAACGACTTATCTTGATATGTAATTTAGCAAAAGGTCTAACATCCTTTTTCGAAACTCCAAGCCCGAATCTAATTGAATTTCCAGGTCGGATACACGTGTGTTCGAGTCACCGACATACTGCCCCGCTAAACTTCCCGACACACTTCGACCCCACAGTGGTTTGATCCAGGCCTCACATAGAATGATCCTCCTCCGCTCACGAGGACCTGGAAAGGATCGGATGCCTAGGGAACATTGACATTTGACATAGAGGTGATACCTAGTCACCTCCAGGAACTTCTCCGGTGTAACATATACGACATTGTAAAGCAGTTCGTTCTTCGCTCGAACTCCGATAGCCAGTGTATCACATAAAATGATCCTCAGTCAGTGTCCGTGTCCCTGTGTTCTCTTCATTAGCTTCCTGCATCATTTATATTAATATAATTTATATTAATATATTAATTATTATTCTATATTCTATTCTAAATTCCATGAACGCGTTCATACCAAAAGTTTGTGACCACACGTAAGATTATCAGTACTCGATCCCAAGGATCTCCTTCCATATTAAGCCCTGCCCCAACTTCTCTCGATTCTTCTACCGCACTCGATTTTTCGATTTCGAGAAGAGAGAGAGAAGAAGCGACAGAGCCGAGAGCGAAATCCGCTCGCCGATTCTTCGCGCAGAGGGGGAAGGGAGGACGATCTTCTTCCGGTGCCGGCGAGGATCCCTTTGGGAAGCAGGGCGAGAGAGATGGCGTCGTCGAGGAAGATAACGCTGCGGAGCTCCGACGGGGTGTCGTTCGAGGTGGAGCAGTCGGTGGCGGCGTTGTCGCAGACGATCAACCACATGATCGAGGACGACTGCGCCGACAACGCGATCCCGCTCCCCAACGTGACCAGCCAGATCCTGGCCATGGTGATCGAGTACTGCAAGAAGCACGTCCAGTCCGCCACGGCCGAGGATCGCGTCAACGACGAGGACCTCAGGGCCTGGGACGCCGAGTTCGTCGAGGTCGACCGCGCCACCATGTGTGACCTCATGATGGTCGGTTGATTCTCTCCCCCATCTTTCCCTTGTTTCCTTTTTAGGTTTCCTTTTTCTTTTTTCCTTTTCGGGGGCCTTCGTTAGGTAGGAGATTGGCGTGTTGTTCTCGAATTAGGTTTTGTAGGCTTTTTATTTTTGAGGTTTGGTCGAGGGGCTAGGTTTTGCGAATCGGCGATTAGGGTTTCGCTTGTTCTGTTTGATCGACTTTTGTTTGTGCCGAAAGATCCCATTTTTTTTTTCATGAGATTGGGAAGTTAGTGGGTGGCTGAAGAGAAGGACTGGGGATGGAATTCCGATTTGAACTAGTCCGGTGCGAGGCCTGTGTTCGTGCGAAGTTTGATGTGTTGATAGATGTGCTTGTCATGTGTTCTTGTTCTCTTTTTGCTTTCCCTTTTGTTCCCTCTTTCGTGCTTGGTAAATAGGATTCTGTTGGCTAGAGGACCTCACGCCAGAGGGATTGGACGGTACACGAGGAGTGGAATTGGATGCTTTCTTTTCAATTCACGTGCATATTGATGTGTGCATCCATGGTAGCCTTTGTAAATCAAATCACGCAGGCCGGCCTATATATAGTAGGAAACCTTATTGAGTTTTGGGGAGATGATTTGAATTGACTAAAAAGTTAGATTCCTTGCATTCTTCAAGTGGGGAAACTCTCTGTGAGAAGCACTTCCAAAGATCCTCATTTTTTTCCCTTATGAAAATACTTCTACTTTTGAATTTGCAATACTATTACATTTCAACGAGCTATTAGGAGCACTACCATCTCTAGTAAGTGCTTTTTACAGTGCATTTGAGTCATGTATCATCTTTGAAATGGCACAATGCTCCTTTTAACGACATGTTTAGGTCTTTTAGTAGCATTGTCAACATGAAGTGCCTTTCTAGGGTGTACATTTGTTAATGTTTTCTCAAATTGAATTTAGCGATTGTGTCGTTATCCATGGAACTAGCTTCAGTTGGTGGATATTTGATATGCCTTACTTGCACCATGTGCTAAGCTTTCTTAATTTTTTTTTTCTTAATTGTCGTTTTAGCCTTTGAGGCTGGCGCATGAATATTTTTGTGCTATAATACATCATGTAGTTTGACGTTCAAGCTAGTTAAGTGGCATGTGCTGTGCCCTGCATCATCTAGGATTATTTTATTTTATTTTTGGGTAAAAATCTAGGATTATGTTATTGAATCATTGATAATTAAAGATAATTGGAAAAGGGGAACCATGTGCAATCTTTTTGTTGGCGAGGAATTAATGCGGAAATTTCGCATTTAGCTTAGAAATAGGAAACTTGTGCTTGTCCTGCACCCACGCTACTGCTCAACTTTGTGTGGGAGGGACTAACACAGTGGTGGGGCTTCCAATATGAAGGTAATTGTGGATTCCCAGCCTGGGCAGGGTCTTGACTTTGGAGAAACCTAAGTGTTCATTTAATATGCCAAGGTCTTGATTGTAAGGGTTTTCTGTTTTTACAAATGGCGAACATAATGCGGCATGGCCAACGTTTTTTTGTTAATAAGCTGTTCCAATTAGTTGTTACTGGGTTTGACGCATGTATGAATTTGTGTGTAATTAGGCCGCAAACTATCTGAGCATCAGGAGCTTGTTGGACCTGACATGCGAAAGAGAGGTTGACTTTATCTCTGGCATGATCAAAAAAGGCAAGACCGTCGAGGAGATACGGAGGATCCTCGGCTGGGAGAATAATTTTACCCTTGAGGAGTTACGCACGATCCTCCGCATGGAGTGACGGGAGATCCTGTGGGCGTACGAATGATATGTCTTTTAAGTCTCCTCCTAAACCTATGCAGATGATTTGTGTTTTATCTTGCTGTGTCAGTCTTTTAGGGCTTGTTTGTTTATTTTTGTTTCTGTTCGCCGGAACAAAAATTTCTGTTCTTTTGTTCCAAAAAACCAAAAAACAAAAAAAGGAATAGAAATACGTTTGGTAAAACTTTTGTTCCTAGAAACAAAAAATCTATCTTTTTGTTCCCGGGAACAAATTTGAAACAAAAACAAGCAGTATAAAATTTTTTTTTTTGTTCTCGAGAACAATTCTGAGAAACACTTTTTTTTTTCTTTCCTTTTTCTTTCTTTGGCCAGTCACCGGCCTCGGCCATGGCCGTCAAGGGCTAGTGGCCTCGCCGAAGCATTGCCGGCCCTCGGCCTCGCCGACCTTGCGCCATCTGGGCGAGGCTAAGCCTTGCCCCTAGCCAGGTGAGGTCATCGGCGAGGCTCGACCTCGCCCAAGCGACGTGACCTCGCCCAAGCGACCTAAGGTTGACCTCGGCTTGGCTTGGCGAGGCTCGGTCTCGCCAGGCCACCGTTGGGCGACGCCGACCTGATGGTGGCCCGGCGAGGTGGCCGACCATGGCCGAGCTTCTCAACCAGTCAAAAGGAAGAAAGAAGAAAAAAAAAAGAAAAAGAAAAATATAATAAAAATATTAAAAAATTAAAAGAAATTGAAAAATATAATAAAAGTATTAAAAAATTAAAAGAAATTGAAAAATTATATAAGTTTACCAGACGCATTTCTTGCATTTCTTTTCTTGGAGTAGAATGTTTTTGCGTTACTAATCGTGTTCTTATATTTAAAAATTGTTCCCTGCAAAAAAAAAAAAAAAAAAAAAACTATTTTTGTTTAAAAATTGTTTCTCGAAACAGAAACATTACCAAGCGCGCCCTTAGTCATTGAAATATCTAGTATATGACTTTGCTTGGCTCACTAATGTAGATAGCGGGTCGTTATGGCTGGAGCTTGGTTTTGAACTTCAATTCCCTTTTAATGTTACTAAGATTATCCTGTCTAATGATGGCCCTATTGATTTGATTAATTATAATTTGTATGCATTTGAACCTTGAATCGGTCGATTGGCATTGGCTGTGTTGCCCTCGTGTCGAATGAGCCACTGAATGGAACATAATCAAACGTTTGGGGATACGGATCCTATACCATCCATGAAGGTGGTTCAGGGATTGGGATGAACCTACAGCATCATGTGCTATTGCTGGGTCGGGAACATTGAATGATGTCCGTCTTTTGTCTAAACTGGCATTTCATTTTCAGGTCGATTTAATGCATGAGTTATGAGTATTGCAGATTAAGTAGTTGAATATTTTTTTCCTCAGTTCTTTTATGACTCGTGATCTTCGGTAAGATGATGCAATCTCATGCCATTCAAATGCGTGAGATGGCTCTAGGAAAATTGCTTTTCAATGCTTTTATAACTCGTACTGTAGTCTACTATTCTTTGACTAGTAAGTACTTTGAAGGGTATCAAAAAGATTATTTCAAAGGAACGGAAAAGATTAGTACGATGCGTAATCATGAAATTTGATGAGAATCTATTAATTTGAAAAAGATATATTGTTTTGGATGATTTTGTGAATATTAAACTTGCAAATTTGTACTTGCCTAATGTTATTGTTTTTAAAATATCCGAACTTAAATCCGTAGTTCACCAAACGATAGATTGGATAAGATATGAGGATATTCGATTTTAAATCCGTAGTTCATCAAACAATCAAACAATTGATGGGATATGAACAAATCCATAGATTTCTTATCCTATCCTATCCACTTCTATTCTGTTTAGAATTCCGTTTAAAAATCCGGACGATCAAACGCAGTCTAAGTGTCTTCCTTCCGCTTTGCAAAGCGGGCAGGGTGCATGTGGGAGTGCGGATCGGCACTAGCACTTGGCGCTCTGCATTTGCAGCCATTGAAGATGGACGACGCTTCTCAAGGTCTCCTTCCCTCTCTTTCTCTCTCTTTCTTCTCTCTCTCTCTTCTTTCTCTCTTTTCTCGCATGCTCCAAAAAGATGCAGAGCCGGCGGACGCGCGTCATCGACAGGTGAACCAACAAGGAGAAGAAGAATCGCCCGGCAGAATGGGGAAGGTCTCTCTTTTGCGCAAAGCAATGCCTGTCGCTCTCGCACTCTGACGCTCTGCTCTGCCTTGCCCTGCCCTCCTCTTCTTTTTCTTTCTTTTTTTTCTTGCATGGAGGTGATCTCTGCTTTTTTACCCTGAAAATCCCACCTGAAAAGCTCGAAGAAAAAAGCCGTTTTTTTCTTTTCAAATGGAAAAGGCGAGAAATTTTCACGAACCCGCGAAGCTTTTTCTATACGAGAGAGAGAAAGAGGGTAGCTTTCCGTGTGCGACGACTTGGTGTGCATTTCGATCTCGCGAGTGATTTTCACGAGCGCAATTCCCTGTTGCAGGTCCCCGAGCTCTGGGCTGAAGAGCGAGGTCGTGGCTGTGGTGAGTGATAGGAAGTACCGTTGGTGATAATTTACGAGTCCGTTTCTCCGTAACAATGTCGCTTCGCCTCGGAAAGAGAAGCAAATTCATTGCTTTCTGAATACAAACGCTTTGCTTCCTTTTGCTTTTCGCCGCTGAAAAGCTGGTCAACAAGCGTAACGCATAGTCATGTTCTGTTGGACGAAGCTTATTCCTCAGTTCGATCGATTTCTCTGCTGCAGGTGAACTTCCGGAGCACCGGCGGGTTCGAATCCAGAAAAAAATCGTGCATTTTGCGACGCCTTTCGTCTGAAGATCTCGCAGAGTAGTGGCGTTCGAATCCGACTCCGTAGTGTTTTGGCTGGACAGAACGACGTGATTTTCAAAGAGCTCTGAAAATTTTCGCGGCCTTGACGGGACGAGAGGTTGTCTGAAGCTTCAATTCGGCTTTGCATGTGCATGAATTGGGACCGGAATTACTGTCTTTGAGCGTGGACTTTGATCTAGCCGCACGACCCATCAGCACCTTCTCGACTTTCTTTAAGTGGAGAGCTTAGCGAGCGACATTGCATCAGAGATCCAATGGCGGGCTTCTAGAATTCTGGGTTCGTGTTCGGCTGAGTCAAAATTCCTCGTGCCGAGCGGTCGTCGTCGACATGGCTTCTTGGGAAGCTTTCGGAGAGATCGCGAATGTGACCCAGCTCACCGGCCTCGACGCCATGCGGCTGATCGGGATGATCGTGCAGGCCGCCAACACGGCGTGGATGCACAAGCGGAATTGCCGGCAGTTCGCTCAGCATCTGAAGCTGATCGGCAACTTGCTGGAGCAGCTCAAGATCTCGGAGCTCAAGAAGTACCCGGAGACGCGGGAGCCCATCGAGAAGCTCGAGGACGCGCTGCGGAGGTCGTACATCTTGGTCAACAGCTGCCAGGACCGGAGTTACCTCTATCTGCTGGCCATGGGATGGAACATCGTGTACCAGTTCAGGAGGGAGCAGAACGAGATCGACCTGTACTTGAAGCTCGTCCCGCTCATTACTCTTGTGGACAATGCTCGAGTTCGGGTAAGGATTTCTTTCTGCTCTTGTCGTCGTTGCCGTGTATGATTACCGTGATCGTGAGACCGTGTTGTGGAGTCGATAATGATGGCACATGTGATATCAGGATTGCATATGTTTGTAAAAATTCCCTAACTTTAATCAAAGGGTCATGTCCATGGATGCTGATGATACGTGTTATCGACGAGGTTACAGAATTTTCTCAATAGCATTCTGAGTGATGACCTGATTTGCAATGAAGTTTAAATCAGGTCAACTGATGATGGATCTCAGACAAACAAAATTTTCTTTAGGTTTGGTTAGCTTACCAGGTAGGACTCCAGTAGAGTAGAGTTCATATCACTTAAATTTTCCATAGATATCAAAATGCATTGCTGGTCAAAATCTTGTGCATGGTTTCCGTCATGTTGTAGTTGGAGAAAGACCTGTAAATAGACGGAAGTTGATTTTGAATCCTTGAATGAGTTTTTCGGGAATAAAAGCTAGAGAGACGTCATCGCGACTTGCAATCAGTCCGGGAGGGAAAATGGTAATTGGAAGGAAAACGTGGGTGGTTCATCTGAAAATTTGTATGTTGAGTCTTGTCTGTACATTCTCCAAGGATCTTGCTTTATCTGGGAGTCCTCATTGGGAAAGGATCAATTTGCTTGACATAGGGGACTTTTCCTACTATACTGAAAAGCGTGTTCAAGTTGCTAGTGTTGAGGGCTTTGCTTATTTTTGTTATTAATTTACAGGAAAGGTTGGAAGTTATTGAGAGGGATCAACGAGAATACACATTGGACGATGAGGACCAGAAGGTGCAAACTGTAATCTTAACGCACGAACCTTCGAAAAATGATGCCATGATGTCCTATCCAAACCTCTGTTTCAATGAGGCTCTGAAGAAGGAGAATGAGAAGCTTCAAATGGAACTTCAACGGTCACAAACAAATATGGATATGAACCAGTGTGAAGTTATTCAGCACTTGCTTGAAGTCACAGAAACTTTTGCCTCAAATTCACTCCCTGATTATGGTTCACCTGTCAAAGGATCCAAGAAAAAGGAGAAATATACCTCTGATGCTGATAGTGATAGAGAACAATCCGCGGGAGAAACATATCCTAAGAAAAGTTCTACCAGCAAAACTTCAAGGTACGTCTTCCTTGAAGTTGAACTCCTTTATGTATCACCATCACCACTGTTGCCTTCAGTAATTGGCTTCTTCCCAATCTTTTGTGGACTCCTGTCTGGCTAATGTACTTTTAGTCTGTTAAGATTAAGAGGGATCACTTGCAAACATTAAAGTGACATTGCTTTGGATAATTCTGTTCTCTCTTCATGTCACTTCATCAAGTCAAACTGATAAATGACCCAGTTTTGATCCTGTTTAACCACTTTTATCATCGAAGTGTCTTAGTGCTTGAGGTGTTTCTACGAATATGCTTCATGTACTTCATTGCACTGGGTCCAGCTTGAGGAGTTGAAAAGGATTTTGAAAAATTTGCTTCTTCCTTTGGTGGACAGAAGTACATCAGTCTCCTTGGTCCATGATCTGCTCCCATCTAAAGATTCATATGGACATTATGACTGGCACACTGATTTACTGGGCTGTTGCTCAGAACCACTTCTATGTAAGTTCCCTCATACAAAATTTAATGACCTGCTATGCAAGTTCTTTTGAGACAACCATAAAGTTCTACATCTCTACTTTTACCTGTGAGAAATTAGTAAACCTATGTGAATTCAACCCAATGATTCGATATCTCCCTGTCATTGGACTTGCCGAAGCAGTTTATCTTAATTCCTTACTGCCCAGTGGCCCTTTATACCACAAAATCCTATTACTCCTGTGTTTATGACATTACCTCCATTATCACCACCTTTTACATAGTAATGATGGCATAAGAGGCTCACTACCTCTATCTGTAGTAGTGCTTCCCTTTTCCCTCAGTGAAGTGTTAGGCAGGGGTTATCAGAGGAACTATTGAGTTCCCCTCCCTTGGAGTGGTTTATTGTTCTTCACAGTGGTGCTTTACTGTGAATGACCTCATACATGCAGACGACATTTTTCTATTTAAGGGGCAATGGTTAGCCATCTATATCAATACTGATGGTGTTACTGTCGAGCATGTGTTCTTGATTTATGTGCAATATACCCTGCATTCTAACAGCTTATCTTGATGTGCAGGCATTAAAACATTCTTCTGCCCTTGTGATACATTTTCAAAAATTGCTACTGTGGCAACTAATAGGCATATGAGTAAGCAAATCTCATGTCATATTCTTGTTTAGATTCCATTATAAATGATAACTTTAATTATATGGCTGATTGGATGTTTAATGTATGTATTGTCTATGAATTACCATGCAATCATTTAGCATTAGCTGCACAGACTCTCACCCCCGACTCCCCACTAAATATAGAAGCAGAAAAAGGGAAGAAGAGTTGGAAAAAGAGAAATGCAGAAAGTAGCTGGGTTAAGTAGCCCATATTTCAACTCACTGATGAGATGATACATGGTCTGTCTACCAGAGGATTGTCTATCGTATGATGCAATAATTTTCAAAGGAAGTTGGTGGAAGAAAAGATTTCAATTAGTTGTAACCATATCTGTACAGGAATAGCCATATGATTTGAAGTGTAGAATTCTGTGGAGATTCATTTTTCAATAGTGTTCTGCTTCTGCTTGAAAAGGAAAAATAACATGCAAAATCTAAGCATTCGGAGGCTACATTTGAGGAATTAATTTCAAGACGCACTCTTGCTCTTGGCTTAGTTTTTTAGCTCATAGTCGTTGACCGTCTCCGACCAAAAAAATAATATATATATATATATATATATATATATATATATACCATCAACTGAGTTGGCTCTCTAATTGCCATCCATTAGTCCTAGTGCGGCTTATGTGGATACCTTATTGGTGAGTGCTTCCAAGGAGCTCTAAGTTTGTTCTTCTATTCAGACTGTCAACTTGAAAATGCAGAATCACTTATGCATGTGCTAAGTGGAACAACTTTTAGTTCAAGATTTGCCAGTGCCTATGTCCTTTCCACTTTACAAGAGCTTGAATGTTCTCTTACATACTCCAAAGATACTTTCTCATTTCACAATTATAGCTTCTTCTAACTTCATTTTAGTAAACACTTTAATTTGAATAATGTTGGACACATCTGTATCGTGAGAACATAGGAAAAATCTCCTAGCAAGACTGTAGTCCTATGCTTGTGCTTCCAAAGTTGAGCATCCTTCCTTGCTCCCATCATTTGTTGTCGATTTTTGCTCAATTGGTCTACATTTATTTTTGTAAGTTGATTATTCTGCTGCAGTTGTAAGTTAACTACAAAATTGCAGCTTTACCTGTTCTCTGGTTTTCATAAATTAATTGGTAATTTTTCGTGATTTCCTGAGCTTGACCAACAGTGAACTATAAAAGGCGCGCCTCATTTTTCATATTTGCATGATGAAATTTCTGAAGATACACTTGATTATGAACGTGTAGCATTGATGCATGTAAAAAAGCCTCTACGATGTTGAAACTTTGAATTTGGAGCATGTCTTTTCATGCGCTTGCAGAGTTCTCAAAGTTGCGGATCCATGCATAGTAATACATGAGCGAATGCTCCGTGCCAGTTATATGTCTGAATGTGAAAATTGGGAATCACGTGATTTTAATTAAGCATGTGGATACATGACATTGCCTTCCTCTTCAAATGTAACTTTGACAACTTTGCAGAATCTTAAGAATTCTGTGCTTCCTTATATTCCATGAAAGCTAACTGAAGATATTTTCACATATTCACCAGGTCCAGGAGAAGCATGCAATGATTTGTTGGCATATTCATTAATACTGTCATGCTGTTTCTACACGTGCTGTGTCCGCAGGAAACTACGCAAGATGCTGAACATAACGGTAATTCTCTTATCAAACATGAAAATGTGTCATATTTATCAAACCAAGCAATGACAAAACCAAATGGATTATCTGTCCACTTGATCCTCTTCTTCTCCATGAAAATGATCTTGAAATCTCTTGGAAATTTTCAAACTGTCTCTGCAGATAGTGGGTGTAGCTCCAAAAGACCTCCACCCTTATTTTATAGGATTTCAAGCTCACTAAATTTGAAGTTCAATACTTTCATTTTGCGAAATTGATGTGCTAATTTTCATGGAGCATAGGCTTACAGTATTATGTGCTTTGGATGGCGGAATGGATCTGAAGAAAGAAAAGGAGAAGAGAATTACTCACTCTCGCCGTATTCCTCACTTTTCTTCGTCTAATTTTGGCAGGGAGGTTGGTTTGATGATTTCCTCTCGCATTTTATGTGCTGCTGCTGCGCTCTCGTCCAAGAATGGAGAGAAGTGGAAATCCGAGGGCTCAGTGGTAAGTCGCTCAACTTCTTTTGTCATCATGATCTCGTACGTCGTGCAAACAACGACAGTAGTCAAAGTGATAACTGAAGTAATCTGTGAAAGGATCTTATGTAGCAATGCTCTTTCCCTTCACTCTGTTGTTGTTTCATTCCGAATCTTTCCGGGTTCTTGAAACTGAAAACGAGACATGCGTAATGAGTTTAATATACTGACTCGCAGGTCATGAGAAGACGAAGACAAGCCCTCCTCCCTCACAATACATGGAATCGTGAGCGGCTGCTCACGAGGACCCCGGAAAGGATCGGATGCCTAGGGAACATTGACATCGAGGTGATACCTAGTCACTTCCAGGAACTTCTCCAGTGTAACATATACGACATTGTAAAGCTGTTCGTTCTTTATCTCTTGAACTCCGATAGCCGGTGTACCACATAGAATGATCCGCAGTAAGTGTCCGTGTCCTTCTCTTGATTAGCTTTCTGCACTGTTCATACCAAAAGTTTGTGACCACACAGCAGGGTGAATGAGATAATTCAATTATGTTCTTGTGTTCTAGGTCGAAATGACCTTTCTTACTTGCAACTGTCGCTCTGCAGGATGAATTTTTAAATTTTTGATGCGATCCTATTTTTTTATTTTTATTTTTGGAGTCAGAGATGCGATCCTAATTAATGTAATGGCAAATAGTTGCATGTATAGGTAGATTTGCCAAATGAATAGATCACGTCGAAAATGGTCAAAACTCAAATCGATCAATTTAACTCGTTTTAATATATTCGATGCAATATGAATCTTGCTACTAATATCCGACACAATCTATATCCAAACATTGATGTAAGAATGAACGACTACTAGAACAAATTGAGAGAACGTGAGCGGAGAGATTTCTGGTACTACGTGGGCAGCAAGTGTACTTGTGAAGGAAGAAAGCCAGCTGGTGTCTTGTAAGAATGAACGACCACTAGAACAAATCGAGAGAACATGGGCGGAGAGATTTCTGTTACTACATCGGCAGCAAGTATACTTGTGAAGGAAGAAAGCCAGCTAGTGTCTATAAATAGGCAAGAGTTCTCAGCCTTGTAAGAATGAACAACTATTAGAACAAATTGAGAGAACGTGGGTGGAGAGATTTCTGTTACTACATCGGTAGCAAGTATACTTGTGAAGGAAGAAAGGCAGCTGGTGTCTATAAATAGGCAAGAGTTCTCAGCCTTGTAAGAATGAACGACCATTAGAACAAATTGAGAGAACATGGGCGGAGAGATTTTTGTTACTACATCGGCAGCAAGTATACTTGTGAAGGAAGAAAGCCAACTGGTGTCTATAAATAAGCTAGAGAGATTTTTGTTACTACATCGGCAACAAGTATACTTGTGAAGGAAGAAAGCCAGCTGGTGTCTATAAATAGGCAAGAGAGATTTCTGTTATTACATCGGTAGCAATTATACTTGTGAAGGAAGAAAGCCAACTGGTGTCTATAAATAGGCAAGAGTTCTAAAGCCTTGTAAGAATGAACGACCATTAGAACAAATTGAGAGAACGTGGGCGGAGAGATTTCTATTACTACATCGGCAACAAGTATACTTGTGAAGGAAGAAAGCCAGCTGGTGTCTATAAATAGGCAAGAGTTCTCAGCCTTGTAAGAATGAACGACCATTAGAACAAATTGAGAGAACGTGGGCGGAGAGATTTCTGTTACTACATTGGCAGCAAGTATACTTGTGAAGGAAGAAAGCCAGTTGGTGTCTATAAATAGGCAAGAGAGATTTCTGTTACTACATCAGCAGCAAGTATATTTGTGAAGGAAGAAAGCTGGTGTCTATAAATAGGCAAGAGTTCTCAGCCTTGTAAGAATGAACGACCATTAGAACAAATTGAGAAAACGTGGGCGGAGAGATTTTTGTTACTACATCGGCAGCAAGTATACTTGTCAAGAAAGAAAGTCAGCTGGTGTCTGTAAATAGGCAAGAGTTCTTAGCCTTGTAAGAATGAACGACTATTAGAACAAATTGAGAGAACGTGGGCGGAGAGATTTCTATTATTACATTGGCAACAAGTATACTTGTGAAGGAAGAAAGCAAGCTGGTGTCTATAAATAGACAAGAGTTCTCGGCTTTGTAAGAATGAATGACCATTAGAACAAAGTGAGAGAACTACCAAAAACTAGAAACTAAGAGAGAGCCCCCCATTATCTTTTGTACCACAAAAGTCCTTGAATAAAATTTAGTTTGTGCTTTCATTTATTTCTCACTCCCTTGCCATAGTTTACACACACTTGCACACACACCCTTCCACAAAATCCAACAACTCATAATGGGAAATTAAATAAAATCTAAAAAGATGGCGTAGATATTCTTTATCAAAATTTTGAGTTCTAAGCATGAGATTTAGATTTGATTTGGATTTTGTTCTTCAAAATCCGGAAACCCCAAAAAGAAAAGAAAGCTACACTAAATCTCTAAAAAAAAGAAAAAAGAACTGCACAAAAGATTAAAAACGCATCGAAAAATTTAAATAGAAAAGGAAATAAAATTTAGCAAAAGGTCTAACATCCTTTTTCGAAACTCCAAACCCGAATCGAATTGAATTTCCGGGTCGGACGTACGGCCCCCATTAACTTCCCGACACGTTTCGACCGCTCAATGGTCCTATCCAAGCCGCTACCCCGACCCCGCGCAGCACCCGACCAGGGGCCCTTTCTCCTCCTTCTACAGTTCTATATAAAGCCCTGCCCCCACTTATATTCCCGCTTCAACCGCACTCGATTTTTCGATTTCCTCTTGAGATTCGATTTCGAAGAGAGAGAGAGAGCCGAGAGCGAAATCCGCTCGCCGATTCTGAAGCTTTTCTACTTCGCTCTCTTCTTCCTCGACCCGCGCCCGCCATGAGTTCCGCCGGCTCTGACGCCAATCCGAATGTCTCTTACGATCGCGACCTCGTCGACGAGGTCCTAAATCGATTCTCGAAGAGAGACGCCGATCTGAAGCGATTGCCGGTGAGATCTCTGCTTCGATACAGGTGCGTCTGCAAGTCATGGCGAGAGACCATCGATGACAGTCGTTTCGTGGACCTTCACTTGAAGCAGGCCTCCAATTGGCATCTCGCATCTGTAGAATGATGCGGTCCTCCTAAGAGCCTGTGCTTTCTTTTCTCCGGTGAGTCTCTTTCCATGTCAAAAATGGAAATCCCGTTCGCTGCTTATGATAGATGTTACGTCCCCGTTGGTTCATGTAATGGTTTGATCTGCGTCGCAGAACGTTCTCAGGGACGTTCTGTGGGACGTTCTCTAGAGGGTTATGGCCGGTCGATGTATGTCTGGAATTTATTTACTAGAAAGTACAAAGATGTTCGACCTCCAAGTTTCATAGAAACTTTTGAAGGGTTTGAAAATTCCTTAGGATTTGGCTTCCACCCTCATTCAAAGGACTGAATGGGACATCGATATGAGAAAGCATTTATTCACTCAATACAGATTCCTGGAGAAATTTGGAGTGTGAAGTTCCTGTTTTCCGTGGCTCCAGTCCCCATGTGGTATGCTTGAATGGGAATATGCACTGGTTTGGTTCCAAGCATGGACCCAAATGAATGGTGCTCTTTGATCTCACCAAAGAGGTGTTCAATGAAATGCCTCTGTCAAAAAAGATAGTTAGTGGCAGTAAAGTAAAGGCGATGTTTGTATTGAATGACTTGCTGGCTGTCTTCACTATTCGTGAGAGGCAGCAGCTGGGCATTCCGCTTGTTCCTTTTGGGTTATGAAGGAGTACTGCAGTCCTGAGTCTTGGACTAAGTCTGAGCGGTATTCTTTTTCGGTTGATGGAGAAGTAACATAATTTTATGGCATCATGAGGAATGGTGAGCTTCTTATGGACATAGATATTGATGAACGAGTTTCTTGGAATCCAGTCAATAAACAATTAACAAATTATCCTTTATCAAAAAAACAATTAACATATCATCCATTTGAGTTCAATGAGGACCAATCCAATTTGGTCACAGTGATAGAGAGCCTTGTTTCACTTTAGTGGTGCCCATTTTCACTTGAGTTTCTGTAGAGTATACTTCTATTATTACAGTTCTTGTAAGCGGTAGAATATATGTATTTTCACTTGATTTCTGTAGAGGATACTTCTACTATTATAGTTCTTGCAAGCTGTAGAGTATATGTATTTTCACTTGAGTCTCTGTAGAGTATACTTCTACTATTATAGGTACCAGAAGCGGGTATTTAACATAATCGACCTATCTCTCCGGCATGATGGAGAAGCAGCCTACGGTGGTCAACTCGACGGAGCCCAACCACAACTTCACAGATGGTAGTAAATCGAGCTCAGATACAGGAGGTGGTGAAGCCGCTCAAAAGCAAAGTGGGGACTCGGGTGAAAAGATAGAGGACTCTGATGCATTTCAGCAACCTGATAAAATAGAGGATTCTGATGTATTTCAGGAACGCGATGATCATATATGATGGTAGATTATCGGTGGGCCTGCACTTTAAGGATCACTTGCCCGGCTTGTTCTTTTCTTTTACTGAGGCTTTCCCTTATCAATTTGGAGTGTAAAAGCAGTGTAACCAAAGGATCTGATAATAATGCAGTTAGGTGGAAAGATTCTCGTGCCGCTGTTTGATGGTGCAATGAACGACGTGAGAGAGTCATTCGATGAGATCATGCACGTGCGTGTCGTCGTAATTCTTTTGTAGCTTCGTGGAGATGGGGATTCGAATCAACGAAATGGGAGTGCTATGTTTGGACTCGATTCTGGCGATCAGCTTGGACTCTTTTTCTTTTCTTGTTCCATTTAATCAGACGTCTATTCCTTCTAGTTAGGATTGGCATTCTTCTTTAGGTAGTTATTTAAAATGTGTTCGAATTTTTTCGCTCTTAGGTATATGGTCTTGTAATCAGGTTCTTTTATGAAATTTCAGGCTCTGGTTTTGATTCACAGGTTCTTCAGCATAACACTTGTCATATTTTTCACTCTATGGCAATTTTCCTCGCCCGTTTTTCACTATCCATATGGAAGGTATTAGAGAGAATTCTGAGTTGTAGTATTTTCCATCAACATTAGATTCTGATACGATCTTCTGTTTGCTAAATCTGATTTGAGGCTTCGGACCCAAAAAAAAAAAAAAAATCTGATTTGAGGCTAGCTTTTTGTTTTTGTTCTCTAGGGGCCTGTTGCTTTGTCTTCCACAACAGATGAGGAGGCAGGCATTGACATCAATCATGCCACTCCTTCATCTCACGCAGGTGGGAAGGAAGATGGATGGTTTTACGTGTCGTCCTTTGGGTATGATATATATCCAATTTATGTAATCGCACGTTAACTACGTGAGGGGATTTTCTCTTTTAAAAAGTAACTCACTAGGGCTGATCCTAGAAGATTATAATGTGGGCTTGTATTAACATTACCTGATACAGCTCAGGTTCTTTCTTTTTCCTACCTTTGCTTTAGTTTTTATGAATTTATTATTATAATTATTGACTTCATTAATTTATATTTGTGCACTTCGGATGGGTATTAGAACCTCATAATCGATAATTGAAAAAGCAAGTTTAAATAGGTCATAAATGAGTTGCTTAATATATATATATTTTTGTTGGTGGATGCTTAGCGATTTAATGGGTTTTAAATAGGTTGGCCGGCGAACGTCTCATGCAAAGGAAAAAAAGGAAAAGAAAGAAAAAGAAAAAAGATTTTTTTTTGAAAAATTATAAAAAAAATTGAAAAATTATTGATTAGATTTGTATCGCTTGGAAGTATTTTAGTAATATAATCTTTAAAAAAAAACATAAGAATAAGTTTTTTCTAAATTTGGTTAAATATGAAAATATTTTATTAATATGGATTGAGTCGGTATGTAAAGTATGGGTCGAAAAATTTACATTAAACATAAATATTAAAAACTCATGTAAGTTGTTGGTCTATCCAATCACCTATGAGCCTCCTAGAAGGGACGAAATCTTAGCTGCCCTAGATGGGAGTCCACCTCACATGCACTATATGATGAGGTGAGGCACACAAGGGATTCATCTAATCGAAATGAAGGATGTGAGCTCTCCTTAGAATGGAAATCCGGCGCGCTCTAAATTGTTACCGCAATTCTGTCAAAAGTTCCCTAATATTTCCATCGATTAACAATTTCTCAAACTTAGTATTTACTGTATGTCAATAGAAACAAATGAAAAAGATTTCTTTGTTCTTTTTCTTCCCGCAGCTGTTCCTTCTTTAGACTTATACAAGCTAGTACAAGCGTGTTGGAAAGAGAGGAAGCTAATACATGAGAGTTAGGAAGTTGTAGAAAGCAATCAGAACAAGGAGAGCCTATGCACCAACCGGCCAGGAGGAAGCCAAGGTGACTAATGAGTGCTTGGAGGCTGCTTGTGCTTTGGATTTTTGGGTGATCCTGAATGTTTCAATAGGCAATATGAGGATTGCACACTTATGTACATCTCTATAGGAGTGTTGTTGGTTAAAAGATTGATAGATTGTATATCCACCATTAAATCGATCATGGAAGATCTAAGGTTATAAGACTGGGGCTCATGTACATATAGAGCGTATATACTTCAAGCATTCTCATTTGGATCATCCAATACTTCCAAAACTAATGAAAACACATAATGGCATGGTAAAGTAATAACACAATAACACACGAGTGACATTCATAAATAACAATGAATAATGAATTACTTTTTGTCAACATTGCAATGTAGTCAGCTGTTCATCTGGGTTGTTTTGGACAAAAGTAATCTGTACTGTCTCCCCATCGTAAACAATGCTGTTGATTCGAGTGGTGTTCCGAAATGCATATGTTTGGAAAATTATAATAACCCACTAAAAACAATTACACCCAATCTAAGCTCCAATTTACCCCTAAAATATTTTCCTTTCTCTAGCCGGATGCTTTTCAAGAACACAATCAGCTCTCATGTCCTGTCACAGAAAACATCATTGCCAAGTGATCGGATGTCATTTTTTGGCAGAGATTGAGAAAACATTACCAAGAAAGCCTGAGGATTTTTTAGCAATTTCCCTCAGCCAAAAAATGGAGCTCTCATTTGTCGATCCTAACTCGAGAGCATTTCATTCACCTTTAGCTGAAAGCAGATCTACTGGGGGCCTTGTTTAGTAGCTGAAGGTGTTCTTCCACCCAATGAAGAGTACTTCTCGACTGATGCAACAGAAGATTGCCGACCCTTTCGCACCGACAAAACGGAGCTGGTTGATTCTTCAGTCTCGACGAGCTTGCTAAGTCTTTGTTGAAGGACTCGAACTCTGTCCTCAGTTCTCCTAAGCTTTCTCCACCTACAAGTTGTCCAAAGAGCGAATCCTCCATAAACTAGAATATATGAAGGTCAGATGTAAGGGTATGTTTCTGCGTTCTCTTTTATCTTCTGATACTGTTCTTCCACCATTTCTTTCAAGCCAATGGCCGAGGGGCTAGAAGCTTGCTTATCTTCATTTTGCTCAGTTGTAATTTTTTTCCCCTGCCGTTTCAGTGTCAAAAAATGAAAAATTGTCGAATGATATGCAAGCACTGGTAATTCTGGGGTCGTAACGAACACAGAGACGGATGATGAATAAATCCGAAACAACAAAACTCCCTAAGCATAAACCCTAAACCCTCCCAGTCAAAAATTCTTCAGGAAGAAAGAACAGAGAGAAAGACATCATACGCGAACAGGCTCAGAGCAGTCGGCGGGCTGTCACTTCTTCTTGGGGGGAGAGCCGCCGAACCCACCGGCCCAAATGAGCACGTACACAGAGAGAGAGATTAAGACATGGGCGGCGGCACTCCCACTCACGCACCTGAGAGAGAGAGACACAGCGCCGGCAACGAGCTATGAAGCACCGCAACTCACCAAGAGTCTTCGTGTATCCACGTCCATGTTTTTGAAAAAAGAAATAAAATAAAAAAAAACACTCTTATATCCCAAACACTTGGTTTGGTGAACTTAATAAAAAATACTTCGTATCTTTCGGAGTATTGAATTAGCATGAAGAAATATGATGTATTGATCTCGGTAGGAATACTTAGTACTTCAATATGAATTTATTTTGTGGATTTTTCTTTTATTATAACATGTTAAAAATCATTTGCATACCCAAAATATGATTTTTTTTTTATTTCATATTATTTACATAAATACAACGCACTAGAGATTTCTCAACGGAAAGTATAAATTAGTAATGAAATTCACTTATTTGATAAGATTTTTTTATTAAATTAAATGATTCAAATAGCCCTACTTGTGAGACGTAAGCTTTACTTATTTACTGTACAACTGATGTAAAATCATAGTAATGTCATTTTACAATTCCAACATAGCTTGCCAAACTCTTGACATACCTTTAACAAAAATCATGATACATACCAAGGTTCGTATCCCAAATTATATAATTACCTTCTCATATATTACTAACATAGATCTTGATCGACCAAATGTATAAGATCTTTGAATCTTCACAAGATTGATTTGAGACACAAAGCGGTGGTTTCGAGCTCTTCGGACAAGGCTCTTAAGCTTTTTGTCAAAACAGAGAACTCTCGGAGGATATTGCAGAACAAGATAGCATTACCTCTCTATTTCATCTCATGCAAACGAAGCAAGAAGAAAAGATTAGCTTCCGTTATTTGCACTGGACAATTTGTTTTCCTTCGCTGAGCAAAGACTAAATTAAACTGCCTACCCAATTACAGAGTAATAAACGAAAAAGGAAGGGTGATACTCAAACTGCTCATATGCCTTGCCTGGCTTAGATGAGTCGCAGGCTACCTTCGCTTTGCAGGCATCGTGACTCATAAGTGCATGCGCATGTAACATATGGAAAGAAGGACCCCAACAGATTCAAAGGAGGAGACCACGGCGCTTTTGCAGCCAGCAACAGGGACTACAGCGGAAGAGTCATTCCCCTCCCAACAATACACCAAACTGTAACACGGGCAAATTATCCTCTGGCCGTCTTGGGAATGTTTTCTCAATCTCTGCCTAAAAACGACATTCGATTACTTGGCAATGATGTTTTCTGTAACAGGACGTGAGAGCTGATTGTGTTCTTGAAAAACATCCGGCTAGAGAAAGGAAAATATTTTAGGGAGGGGTGAATTGGAACTTAGATTCGTGTAATTGTTTCTTGTGGGTTATTATAATTTTCCAAACATATGCATTTCGGAACACCACTCGAATCAACAGCATTGTTTACGATAGGGAGACTATACAGATTACTTTTATCTAAAACAACCAAGATGATCAGCTGACCACATTGCAATGCTGACAAAAGGTAATGCATTATTCATTGTTATCTATGAATGTGTCACTCGTGTGCTATTGTGTTATTACTTTGCCATGCTATTATGTGTTTTTATTAGTTTTGGAAGTATTGGATGATCCATATGAGCCCCAGTCTTACAACCTTAGATCTTCCATGATCGATTCATTGGTGGATATGCAATCTATCAATCTTCTTAACCACACGAACAGACTCCTATAGAGATGTACACAAGTGTGCAATCCTCATATTGCCTATTGAAACATTCAGCACCACCCAAAAATCCGAGGTACAAGCAGCCTCTAAGCACTCATTAGTCACCTTGGGTTCATCCTGGCCAGTTCGTGCGTAGGCTTTTTCTCCTTGTTCTGATTACTTTCTGCAACTTCCTAACTCTCATGTACTAGCTTCCTCTCTTTCCAATACCCTTGTACTAGCTTGTATAAGTCTTAAGGAGGAACAGCTGCTAGGGGAAAAAGAACAAAGAGATCTTTTTCATTTGTGTTTCTAATGACATACAGTAAATACTTTAGTTTGAGAAATTGTTTAATCAATGCAAATATTAGGAAACTTTGACGGAATTGTGGTAACAATTTAGGGCTTTGTGAGGGCGCCGAACCTCCATTCTAGGGAGAGCTCACATCCATCATTCGATCATATGAATCCCCTGTGTGCCTCACCTCATCATATAGTGCATGCGAGGTGGACTCTCATGCATCCGGCGCAACTGAGATTTTGTCCCTTCTGGGAGGCTCATAGGTGATTAACAACTTACATGAGTTTTCATCGAATCCAATTGACCTATAATTTCTCTTAAATTAGTTGGTGGGGAGTCAGGATTCCAGCACCGAAGCTTTGGATGGGAAGACTAAAGGCTAAGAAAATCATACACGAACGCACATCACATCTAGGCCTCACCCCCAACCTCTCACGATTCTCTCCCCTCTTTTTCCCCCAACTCTCTCTTGGCCGTCAGCCGCTCCTCTTACGATTCTTCCTTTTTCTTTTTCATCTCCTTCACAACACATGTAGGCGGTCCTTCGCTGCCATAACTACCTCTCATTAAGCTTCCAACACCACAGCCACCACTCTCCACCGAGCTGCCCCTCCAACTACACCATCTCCGGCGACCAAACAACCCCATCAACGCCTTCAGCTTGCAACATATCACACTACACTTTGAGAAAATGAATTGTTTGATTACTTTACTAAAGTATTCTCATTGGACCCCACCTTGCCCCTCAAAACTGAGGAATCAAATTGGATCAAAAATGTTCGAGGGGCGCACACACTGGTACAAATGAAGGTGGTCTCATCGAGGACAATTTTCAGCAGCGAAGAAAGAAAAAGAACGATTCCAGTGGCTCTGTCGAGGACGAATCTCAGAGATAAGAATGAAAAAAACAGATTCAGGTAATTCCATTGAGAACTATTCAGCAGTGAACAATGAAAAGGGATGATTCTCTGTTCAATAACACAAACTACCAAGTTAATATACATTGAATGTGACGCTGCATATTCGCATAAAAGAAAAGGAAATTCAAAGGGAAAACAAGTGAAAAATTCAATAAAGGAAATTGGAGTTTCTTAAACAGCCCCAATCTCCTGCTATATTTTCCGTTAGTTTTATATCGGGCTAACATGCATTCCCCCTCGAGATTCAATGCATTCAATATCTGCAGGTACTGGCAACTCCCTCCAAATATATCCATCTTCCTTTTTTCCAAATTCAATCATCAAATTATCAATTCATAGCAACCACAATAACCAATGTACTGGAGCACTTTGACTTGGCAACTTAGAAAGGACATGAGACATTGGCTGCGCCAGATAATAGTGTTGCAATACACTTGGACTCAATCATGGACAAACCCTCAATTGTCTAATTAAAAATTATACGATCATGAGGGAAGACTATGATAATGGGAAAGAGAACGAGAAGGCACCTTAACATTGTCAAAATTGCTGTGATATGGTGGTATTTTATCATCATTCTGGAATGTCGTCTATTTTGCAGGTTACAGAGCAACTTCAGATGCAGGCAGCTGAAAATATATTCTCTGAAATATTTCAGATATATTGCCAGATCTCACCCCAAGAAACTATCCTATGTTCTGAGAAGATTTAAGAACTAAGGGCATCACGTGCCCCATCTGTTTCCCAATACCTTGATTGCTCAAGTTGCGCCCAGGCAAAGCAGATGGACAGAAAGCTTAGTTTTAGACAGCCTTGCATCAAAGACTTGGTCCTCATGCTACTGCTCCTTAACATCATCAGAAGCAAATAGCTTACGCTATAGAAGCTTTAGACTTCACCTGCCCGTTATTTACCATGACAGAAGTCAGCAACTGCTGTCTCCTCTGTTCCTAAACACTCCTACGATGGATTCAAGTATGATAAGAAGAGCAGTAATATCAGCTGGGCTTACTCCACCCGCTCTGCTTGATTGTCCAATATTCTATGGCCTTACCTACCAGCAGCAGAATTGATATAAGAAAAAAATTGCATATTATTCGATAAATTATTATTGCTTTAAACAAACTTGGAGTGACATACGGTATCCCGAAACCAGAAGAACCACAAAGTTTTGAGTTACTAGGAGTTTATACGAAGTGAAATGACAGGTTTCAGATCCCAACAATTGATAGTCTCCTGATAGGGCAGTTCCAGGACGGACTCGATATCCTACCACCTTAGTACTGTTCACTTTTGTTCCCAATTCCGATATCTCGAACGAATTGTTGAACCGTATTTATTTAAGATTCTTTATCCTAATTTTATGTGACAGCAATTTGGTACATATGTAACTCAAGCTGCAATAATTAATTGATGTAGCGCGAAGAAAGCTCTCGCAAATAATTGAACATATAATAAAGGAAATTTCAAGAGGCAAAAGGAGAGAACTCCACAGAGAACGAGCCAAAAGAGCACGGGTTGCTAGTTTGAAATCACAATGCACAGCAAGTCTAATTGACTAGTTCATCAATTCTAATGCATTGTTAATCTCACCAGAAACTGAATGTGCTCTTGCATGCATGCATGGGTAACATTGGCCCACCTAAACAGCATATACTCTTGCATGCACGCCCAGATAAATTGGTATAATACTAAACCTCCGAGTGTACAATGTTGATGATATGCCCCATCTGATAATCCATAAAGATGTCAATTCAAATAATAAAGTAGAGAAAATTGGACCTTGGAGAGTTTCTCCCTTGCTTCAAGAGACAAAGTAGTCATAGCATAGTAATCCAAGTCATCAGAAAGTGGTCTATGTTGTTGATGAAACATCTGCAAGCCAAATGAATATGAGAGAGAGAGAGAGAGAGAGAGAGAGAGAGAGGGAGGGAGGGAGGGAAGGATGGAGGGAGCATACCAAAGTAGGTCTAGGGGGAAAGGACTATAAAAAACTATTGAAATGACTAGGGCCCAAAAAAAAAAAGAAGATATCGAGGGTTATCTACCTGCTGGAGTCGACTTTTTTGGCGCAAAATGAATCCCTGATATTTTAAACCAATCTCGACACATTCTTTCTCCATTCTGGAAAGTTTTTTATTGCCAAAAGCATGCACGTTGAGGACTTCGTATTGTATGTGTGACTTCTTGAGAAGACTCTCAAGACTTGAAAAATCCTTCACAGGCTGACCAGACAAGCGGGTAACATTGGCTGCCAAATCTCCTCTTGGGAAGTAAGAATTAGAAGGGGAAAACAAAGTCATCCTTTACATTTTGACTATGAATGCACAAACTCATGAACTTGTAAACGTTCGAAATGTAGAGATGGGGATACACTATGATACTAGAAGCCAGATCTAAATAACACTAAAAAAATTAGTTACACACTATGAAGACCATCATGCTTAAAGAATACCAGCTTCCTGATTAAAATCATAATCAGTGCGTACAAGGTATGCATTTTTCCTGACCCATTCTATAGTCTCCACAAATAGCTTTTGCATGCCTTTATGCATGCAATCCATCCATCAATTTGTACACACAAGCACATTCTACATGCATGCTCATGAAGCAGATCAGCCAGGTCTAAGTAAGCAATGCTTAGTTCATATCTTACTTCTTTAGGCTACATTTGGAAGCTAGGAGGGAGAGAAAACGTCCAGTAGTTTAAATTTTCCCCCTTCTCTCTACTTGCAGGAATTTCAAATTTCTCAAAACTATCCACCGAAATTTTCTTCACCTCCATTTTCCCAAATTCCCATACATAGCATTTAAGAAACAAGCAAAGCAATCATCATGGTCACAGTGTTAACCATCATAATGGAGGTTACAAAAATATGGCCAAAGGTTAGAGTTTTCCCGTTTAGTTGTCACGTTCAGAACACAATTTTTGCAACCTGCAATGGCCAATGATAGTGCATTATCATTGAACCATACACGTCCCTGTCCTTTGTCAAAAAAGACAAAATTTCAGAAGAGGGTTTTGACATGAGTTAATTTGCAACAATATTCCTTCTTACGTAAGTTATGCATCGTTTTGGAAAGGGGGGGGGGAGGGAGAGTGGCAGAGGAATTTGGGTAAAATTTGTGTTTTTCATGAGGAGTGAAAGGAAAATATTTAAAAAAAAGAAAAAAGAAAAAGAAAAGGCCCAATTTTCTACAACCTTTTCATTCGTCCCTCTTCCAGACCAAAGCATTAAGATGCTCCACTGTTAAAGGAAAAGTAGTAGGATCCTTAAGTCTCTTCTGTTAATACTGAGATACAAACAGACACCGCCCTTCAGAAAGACATGTATCCGATATCCTGACACTTTTAAGCCGCTCTTTTTCCTCTGAAATTCAAGCTTGCTTCTCTTGGTAAAATTTCCAGCGTCTATCCTCTATTAACCCAATCTCCCCTCCCAAAGGAGTAAGACAACTATCAGCATTGTCTGCTCAAAGAAGCAACCGGTGTTCTGAACGGCAAATTGGAGGAAAACATAGAAATTAAAATAAGAACAAAAATTGGGGGGTATAATCCTGTCAAGAATCTCATTACCAACTCTATTGTGTGAACTGCAGAAAAATTGGACACGGTAATTAATATATACGAGGACTACATAGGCAGGTTGAATGGAAAGTTTCCAGCTCTAAGTACTGCACAAACTCGTCAATAAACAATTTTAATTTTACTCCTGCACATTTAACATGTCCCTAATCGAAATTAGATTCCTACAAGTAGAGATGTAATGCATTGGGTGCAAGAGAAAGATATTATCTCCTAGACATGCAAGAGATTGCACACACTCAGCATTACTTTTCAAGAATAAAAAGAGAATTTCACTTCTTGCTAATGAATTTCCAAATTCTATGCATCAAAAGGTTAGTCACAGTGTCAGTAAAAATCTGTGTTCAATGAGAAAAACCAGAAAAAAAGCCATGTTAAGAAGTTGCATATTTGCTAAAGAACTTTTATATTAGCTGTAATCGTGACTCCATTCAATTTAACAAAGACTAGACCGGTGACATATGATACCAAAACAAGAAGAAATTTAAAAAAAAAATGAAAAAGCCTCATCAAACCAACATAATATACCTCATCAGCATTCAATATGGCTCTCCGAGGTCTTTGGTGACAAGATCATCAATTAAGGTCCCAATGTAACTACTTGCTCGCTCAAGCACAATGAGGGGCTTCCCATCTGAAAATCTAGCAGCACTGATTCCAGATACGATGCCCTGAAAATTAATCTAATTAAAGTTAATAAAAAGTCTAGCTAAATATTATCCAGGACTAGCAAAAATATCATGTAAAAGGAGACTAGAGATAGATAGCAAAAGTTGTTAAAACCACTAAACACAGCATTCGAGTACTTAAACCATAGACCTTGATAATTGAATATTTTTCAGAGTAAGATTAAGTGTTGAAAAGCCAATCACTTGTGCAGCAGATTCTTCATAGCCTGTTGTTCCATTTATTTGACCAGAGAAGAGAAGTCCCTCGATACTTTTGGTCATCAGAGACCTAGAACATTGATGAGCAGGTAAGTAATCATATTCTACAGCATAAGCTGGCCTTAGCATTGAGCAATTCTCAAGTCCAGGTAAAGTTCTCGGGAGAGGCAACTGCAGCTACTCTGGTAAATCAGTTGAGAATCCCTGTCAGAGAAAGTCTCTATCTTCATCATTGTCATTCTCTTTAAATAAAAGATACAAGTAAAACAATAACAGGAGCAGAGAGGAACAATAGATTTGAGAATACTAGACATTTGAATCTACTTCCCGTCCAGTTGTTATTTCACTTAAGACCCATAAGATCTGTCCCATCTATAATCAGCTTAGATTATCTAAAAGTACAAAGGTACAGCTTCGTTTGTTTTTTGGCTGAAAATCATCAAAGCATTCTCAGTACAAGTCAAATCAACCCATCTATCTTCTCAAACTAAAGCATAACACAAGTTCCGGCAGAAGAACAGCCCAAGTGTCATAACTTGACACCGGAAGACACTTAAGTACCATAACTTCGGAATTGTACACTTAAGTGTCAATTTCGGAGTAAAGTGGAACAGTTAAGTGCCACTCCGGCCAAAATCCGGCCAAATGAGTGACGTGGCAATTTTCCGGCGAGTTGGACACAAAACGACGCTGTTTTGCATGCTGACGTGACGAGAAAATGCAAAACCGACGTCGTTTTGTATCTAATGTGTAAATAATTAATATAAAAATTAATTAAATTAAATTAAAACTTAATTTTATTTAAAATATTCTAAAAATAAAAAACTCAAAATTTAAAAAACTTAAAATTAAAAAACTTAAAATTAAAAAACTTAAAATTTAAAATTTACAAAACTTAAAATAAAAAAAAATAAAATTTAAAAAACTTAAAATTTAAAAACTTAAATTAAAAAAACAAAATTAAAAAACGTAAAATTTAAAAAAATTAATATAAAAAATTAAAATTTAAAAAATTTAAAAACTTAAAATTTAAAAAACTTAAAATTTAAAAAAAACGTAAAATTTAAAAACCTTAAAATTTAAAAAAAAATTAAAATTGCCACCTCAGCTGCCCCCTTCGCCCCCCCTTTTTTTAAAAAAAAATTAATTTTTTTAAATTTTAAGTTTTTTTTTTTAAATTAAGTTTTTTAAATTTTAATTTTTTTAATTTTAAGTTATTTTAATTTTAAGTTTTTTATGTTTTTTAATTTAAGTTTTTTAAATTTTAAGTTATTTTAATTTTAAGTTTTTTAAATTTTAAGTTTTTTAAATTTTAAGTTTTTTAAATTTTAAGATTTTAAGATTTTTAAATTTTAAGTTTTTAAATTTTAAGTTTTTTTAAATTTTAAGTTTTTAAATTTTAAGTTTTTTAAATTTTAAGTTTTTTAAATTTTGAGTTTTTTATTTTTTAGAATATTTTAAATAAAATTAAGTTTTAATTTAATTTAATTAATTTTTATATTAATTATTTACACATCGATATAAAACGACGTCGTTTTTGCATTTTCTCGCCACGTCAGCATGCAAAACGGCGTCGTTTTGTGTCCAACTCGCCGGAAAATTGCTACGTCACTCATTTGGTCGGATTTTGGCCGAAGTGGCACTTAAGTGTTCCACTTTACTCCGAAATTTGCATTTAAGTGTCCTCCGGTGTCAAGTTATGGCACTCCAGGTGTCCCAAACTTCACAAGTTCCTGATGAATGAAAATGGGATAGCAATATACTGCCATATGGTACAGCATCATAGATAAATCATATAAGACAGTTCTGAGTGAGGTAGCGCGCGTAACATTAAGGATTTCCACCCATGGAAGCCACATATTGTGGATATCCCTTGTGCATCTCCATCCGGTGATACTATCTAGATTGTTAACATAATGTGGAAATCTCCTATGCACCCTGATCTGATGGAATAAACTTTCTAAGGTGCATCAAGAAGAGTGGCGGTGACACGAGGGGTTAATCAGACATCTGCAGATTGCCCATGCAATAGATCAATTAAGTCCATGTTTTTTACAAATTACAAGGGCATGCTCGACAGAGAGAGGATTGTAATCAGCAAAACCGTCGAGCCACTTGCATTTGCTCAAAATTCAAAGAAGGCCAGCTAGGGAAAAGATATCCAACAAAAGAATAGGCACATTCTCTGAGCTAAGCCAATCACATCTATTTCACTGCTATGGAGAAAGATAGTAAGAAAAACTTACCTGCAAATAGAGCCCCGGCACAGTATGACTCTCTGGTTCAAGAAAATTTGATGGGACTCTTCATCTTTGAATCTAACAATCTGCAAAGAAAAGCATTTTCTATAAACAAATGCCCAAGTATCACATAGGAAATGCCACTATGTCAATATCCCACCAATTGCGAACGCTACGCACATTTCACTCATTGAAATCAGCATTCTATTGAAGGTTTTGAACTCTAAAAGGGAGGCATTTCATTGAAATGTTAAAATTCGAGTAGATGAAAGTTTAGAATTAATTAACTAATAAAAGAGTAAGAGTAAAACAAAGAGACTGTTGATAAATATTGTGAGTAATAAAGGTAAAATAGTAACTTAGTTATGAGTAGAGTTAAGCGCGCTCGCGCGCGCACACACATATATATATATTTGTAACCCTTTTCATTTTGATTATCAAAAAACAATTATCTTTACACGGTATCAAAGCCACACTTAAAAAAAAAGTAAAAACCCTAGCAGCCAGATTACGGGAGACCATTGTTCCACCACTGGAAAATGCCGCGCTGATCAGCGACCCTTTGCTCGATTCCCCATCTGGCCGGCAACCTACGACGTTGATCAGCGACCCTTTGCTCGATTCCCCATTGCCGCAAATCGCACCGGACGCCGTTGAAGAGCAGCGCCACCACCGATCGGAGGCTCTGGATCTCGCTGCCTCGCGTGGCTCATGCGAAGGGAATTGAGGCCCTATCCGTGCGCGTGAAGATCTATGGAGTATTGATCGGATCGGGCTGAGTTTCAGAGGAAGCTGGGCGCTTGATATATCGTCTCCGATCGTTGTCGAGCTCGACGCTCCGACTCGAGGATTCGTGCGGAGGGCATCGATTCCGAGCGCTGCCCACATCAGTTTCCTCCACAAGGAGCGCGAATTCCTTCCCTTCCCACGGATTTGATTGAAGGGGGAGGTCATGTCAACAACAATTGGAGGAGGTTACGCATAAAGTTTTGTCTGGACGTGTAATTGCAAACTTTTCTTTCGTTTTCATGCTCCAAGTTAGGTGCTACTGAGATTTCTCTTGGATATGTTTGGTTGACTGTCGCCCAAGTAGCCTGGCCTCGTGGACACGGTCGCCACTTCAGCATCATCCGAGAGAACGAGATTGCTTCAGAAGATGTTGAACGACCTGTCGTTGATTAAGAGATTCGAGTAGCGGCCACTTTGTAGCAGTTGAGAGAGAGAACAGATGAGTTGCCATATTTTGCAGTGTATACAGATTGGGAAACGACGGTGTACAATTTTGTCATCGTGCATTGAGTATTAAACCAATCAGAGTTCAAAGCTGCCATCATTTCCAAGATACTGGGCTGGCAGTCGTCGAGAGGCCAGTGCAGCAGAGCTAGGATCAAGCCGGGGGGTGTTTCCAAATTTGGTTACAAATTCCCCCCGTGGTTAACCCTTCCGTTTTATTTACGTGGAACGGGGGTTCCGATAACCACGACCTTTGTTTAAGGTCCTTAGGCTGGACCATCTTGATGATATATGTTGCATACCATTGCAACCTATCAAATGCGTTCTCCTGGATGCAAACTGTGAATTGGTGATGTGTACGGAAGAATGATGCTGAAGTCATCCTTTCTCCCGTGTGAAAACTAGATATCCTAATTGCTAGACATGATGGGATACTTTCTGTTATATTAATTATTAATGTTAAAAATTTTGTGTTAAATGTGGGGTGCTGGAAAGGCTTCTAGAAATGGTGAATGATGGGATATTTTCTGGTGGTGGACGGTAACCCACTTTATTATTTGTACTGCACAAAATTTTAGAAGTGGCCATTGTGGAGGATAGATTTGCTAGTTATTACAAAGGATAGAGTTGCTCTTCCGCACTTGAAAGTGATTTGCATTGAATCAATAGGAATATTGAGAATAAGTATACTGGTGCTTTGGTGATTCGATTGAAGCCTTTCCGTTTGGAATTTTTGTGTATTTGATTGAATTATTGGAATTAAGTTTTGGCAACTGCGAAGTTCATTTATTGGGCTCAATCATTCTTTATTCACTAATGGCGACAAATGGATCGACTTCTAGATCTCCTTTTGGTCATTTTCAATTAACATCTATCAAGTTAGATGGAACTAATTATCCATCTTGGTCTAAAGTGGTCAAGATCTATCTTACTGCCACCAGACAATTGGTGTGACATCCTGATTTTTCAAATCTGATTTCAATTGAATAAATCGGGCCTTTCATCGACGCGTCTATAGTGCTATTCTCTGAGCCGATCACTCAAGAAATAACTAGACTATCTGGGAAAATTATTAAGGGATTTTAACGCAAAAGACTTGAGAATTCGACCAAGAATCAACTGCTCGACCGTGCTAATTTGTAAGGATCATTACGGCACAATTAAAAATCGATTAGAGATCAGAGATAGGTCGATTCGACTGAGATATGTGATCAAAGTATGGGTGATTCCACTTGATTGCAAAATTCTCATCGATCGGCACTAAATTGATTTTCTATCGTTTTGGGTACCCTGTGTTCATATTTGAAACCTGGAGATTTTCACGACAATCGAGAGTTGCCAATGTGTCGGAGATATACATTGTGACTCGAGTTAAATCGATCACGGGTCAATTGCACCAAAAATTCCTAAAAGTTACCCAGTACACTAGGTCACGCTAAAAGCGCGCCGGATTGAAATTAACCGTGAATTTGAACCCGACTTCAGAAATTGAAAGTTCTGTGGTGTCACGAGCTATTTTAGGAATGTTGACTCAATTTCAGAAGATTTTTCAGAGATTCTGAGATGTTTACGGAAAACCGTGTCGGACGCCGCGGAAAATCAACAGAAATTTGAATAGACCAAATTAAAGGAAATTTGGATTTCCAAGCCGAGACTTTGAGTGTCAGGGACTTGCAGAAGATTGTACGGGATTTTCCTTCAGAGAAATTGTACCTCAATTTGGAGAGATTGGAATTGAAATTGAGTTCGAACTCAGTTAAAATCGAATCTTAAGATGGGGCTGTGCGACATTGGTATCAATTTGGATTTTTGGTGGATTCTTGAGTGAGGAAAAATGCAGAGACAATCAATGAATGATCAATTGAATTTGTGAGAATCAATTGAGATGAAATCAAGAGGGATTTAGAACCAATTGAGGCCATCTCTCTCTCAATTTCGTAACCCCCCTTTAGCCTAGCAAAATTGGACCACTTGGGAGGTTATATATGACATTTGGATGGCCTATTGAAGGCCAAGTATTAATGCATGGCTAAGAATGGCGTTTGGAAGATATTTTGCAAAATATCAAGCCAAGTGGAGCCCTTAACTCTCACTTATCTCTATTTCCTTTCCCTCACACCCCCACAACCGGATAGCCTCTCTCTCCCTTCTCATTTCTTCGTGCGACAACCTCCATTCTGCCGAGAATTACCGCCGCTTGAGGACCGAGAGACCAGCAGAAGCAAGATCCAGCAACCGAAGCTGCAGCGCCACTTGTCCATGCCCTGCGGACCTTCGGTCAACAGCAGCGGGGTTCCTCCCCTTTTTGTTGACCACCAGCTCGCCAACTACTCACGTGAAGGAGCTTCAGCTGCATCGTGTCTTCTTCTTGTGCGATCGGTGGACTGAAGAGAGAACCGAACGCCTGCCCATCCACCGAACGGTCTTCTCCGCAAGCAACGACACCAGCTCCATCTTCTGCCGAGCTTGCTGCCACTTGGCAGTGTGTACGCCTGGTTCGGTCAACAACAGCTTCAATTGAAGCTCTTGGTTGACCGCTTGAAGCCCACGCCCACGCGTCCAAGCAGTCAACCGAAGCAGCAGCAGAGCCCGCAGCTTGACACCAGCGAACTCCTTCGTCGTTGACCGCACGCCAGCTCTGCCGTCCAAGCATCCACTCGTCTTTCTCAGCTTCGGTCTACCCAGCTCGTGGCCTTCATCTAACCGTGTGGAATTCACCGAGTCAGCCGAATCAAGCAAACGAAGCAACATCCGTCGAGCTGCCACGAGGACCGAAGAAGCCTGCATCCATTTCCCTTGCAGTTCGCATTTTGAGCCCATCGGAATTTAGTCTTCGAAGCCCAACAATTCTAGCCCACGATCAGCCGCATCAATGGCCCAACGCAAGTCCAGCAGTCTCCAAGCTCAGTGAATTTCTTTTGGGCCCAGCAAAGAGGCCCAGTTCAACTTTATTTCAAGCCCATTTTCAGCAATTGCAGCCCAGTTTTCGAGGCCCATCTTCAGCAGGCCCAAGCCCAAGAGTGAGCCCAATCTAGTACAAGAACAAATCTCAGTTGGGCTGAGATTTGTTGGGCCAAGTCTAAGGCCCGGCCCAAGTCCGCCAACGCCGTCGAAAATTCAAATTTCGGCCGCCGTCGCGTCGTCGTCACGGTGAACCGGTTTCCGCAATTAACCGGTGAGTTTATACTCTAAACTCTACTTAGTAGGCTAATGACGTTTAAGGGGTGTTTAGATTTATTTTATTAGGAATTAGGTGGTTAGTTAGATTAAATTAGCAATGTAATTATTTAATTTAGCATGTTAGGTGGTTAGCATGGTTTAGCTAAGGCCTAAATAAATTGTACTATTTATCTAGAAGGGTTCGGGAATTTTTCCAGTCCGTATTGGTTATTAATTTAATGATTTTGGCCTAGGTTAGTATTTTTAGAATTTAAATTGATTTATTTAATTAATTTCAGTAATTATTTAATTATTAAATATTCTCCGGAAATTAGGTAGGATAGTCGGTGACCAGGAATTTTCTTGATGCGGCGAGTGGTGTGGTTAAATTCTGCAATTGAGTGTTAAATTATGCAAATTGAGTGTTGATTGGATTTTTGGTATTTAATACCAAAAATCGTGAATTTTCAATATTTATTCAGAAAATCCCGAATGTTGGGTTTTGACACCGAAAATAGTTTTTAGTACTATATAAAATAGTGAGATTTCAAAAAGGAAGAATATCAATTTTTCGGGATCAAGTT
This sequence comes from Eucalyptus guilfoylei, assembly GCA_016097605.1. Taxonomy (NCBI): domain Eukaryota; kingdom Viridiplantae; phylum Streptophyta; class Magnoliopsida; order Myrtales; family Myrtaceae; genus Eucalyptus; species Eucalyptus guilfoylei. Next base: position 28,631,022 of record CM027868.1, on the reverse strand, counting down.
GATCATGTCTCCACATACGAGTAATTTCATGTGAATTTCTAATCTGAAGAAAAAGGCCAGGCTCACCATTTTAATTGAAGCATTTGAGTGCAATGCGGTCTTGCCCTGGGCCATATTTGAGTGATTGTGTGATGGTTAAGAGAAATCGTCCAGTACATTGCTGAAATGGGACGTTATCCTTATTTGGGATACCCCCTGGACAACGGAAGGTTCTGGCCATGATTGATTCGGACCCTATGCTCCTTCGGGAAAGCCGTCTGATAAAGAGACGTGCCATGCTCAATGGGGTGAGACGATGCCTGGCAATGCCAGAAGACCGCCGAACAGAGAGTAGGCCGTGCCATATGCCGAGATCAAAACTAGGAACGCATAATTAATTGAGTGTAGCGTTTCAGTTATTGGAGCCTATTTGTTGCTCATGTTCTCATGTTGTCTGGGATATAAATTGTACTGACCTGCAGGGTGGATCTGAGATGAGGTAAGTCTCATTGATTGTGTGATTATGTGATTAGGACACTTCTGGGCGTATTTCCATCCTAATTGGGATTTAGAGCTTAGACTCACTGAGATGATATCTCACCCCGTTGTGGGACAACATTTTCAGGGTCGTCGAGTGGAGGACCTGGAGCTGAGAGGAGGTGATCGGAAGCATGGGTCAGTTAGGACCGCTTCTTTTTGGAAGGCCAGTCTTTTGTAGTCTTTTGGCCATAGACTTTTGTACAGGACTCAGTGTGAATATAAAAGCATGTTTGTTTGTGAATTTGTATCCTGCTTTTCTATCCCGAGATGATTACTGTTAGGAGATTTCTTTTCGCTTCCGCATGTGCAATAAAATGGAAAGGGTCGGCGACTCGTCCTGGGAAGTCGCAAATTATTATCGACCAGATAGGGATGGGCACGCGCTCGGGGTTCGGGGCGTGACAATTGGACTATCTCACATCTACAATACCGTCTCATACGAGTAAAGCTACCGATTGGATTGTAGGAGATGCGATGATTCAGACCCTATTGTGGAATAGCATGGACCCTAAAGTCAGTCCTCACTTTATTTAATGTGACTCCGCTAAAGCAGTTTGGGATAAGTGTGCATTACTCTATTCGGGGCAAAATAATATGATGCGAGTATGTGACACGTGGAAAAAGTTATTTGATATTCAATGTGGAGATCAATCCTTGTCTGATCATTATGCTCGGTTCACCACTCTTTGTCAACGATTTGATACTTATCTTCCTGCCTCGAACTATCTAGATGTTTTGGCTAAACGCCAAGAGGATTTGAGGGTAATATTATATCTCAAGTCATTGAGGCCTGAGTATTCATCTCTTCGTCAGCATATTACATCTCAGAGTTCTCTTCCCACAGTAGATGAAGTCTTCTCCCAGGCTCTCCGTTCTACAAACCCTGAGAAGAGTTCTTCCATGCCAGCAGTTGAGATTAGTGCTATGCTTTCTCATGGTTCTAGTGGGCGTGGAGCTCGAGGTCATGGACGCGGTGTTGTTCATGGTGGAAGTTGTGGAGACCGTGAAGGCGGAGTTGGGACTCATGGTACCATCAATTCTGGGAATAGTCGTGGTTCCCTTTATTGCCATCATTTCAAAGAGCTGGACATACAGAAACTTATTGCTATACACTTCACCCAGAGCTCAAACCATCTATTGCTGCATATGCAGAGCTTGAGGATTCTCTTGGTCCTCCCTCAATGGCTCCACCAAGTTCAACTCAAGTTCTTAAGACAGGCAATTCAGTTACATTAACACGTGCTGAGTATGATACATTGGTTTGCTCCCAACAAGTGACGAGATCTTCAGCTCCTACTGCTACTCTGGCACAAACCCCTAAAGGTAGTTCATCGTGTTTGTTGTCTGCATCGTCTGATTCTTGGGCTATAGACTCTAGAGCTACCAATCACATGACTGGTAACTCTAACCTACTGTCTTCTTTTCACTCTACATCTCCTTCATTATCGAATTCAGTTACATTAGCAAATGATTCACAGTCTCAGGTTACTGGTATGGGAGTTGCTCATTTGAGTCCCTCTCTTTCTTTGTCATATGTCCTTCACCTATCAAAATCTCCTTATAATTTGATTTCTGTTAGATCGTTGACCAAAGAACTAAATTGTTCTGTGACCTTTTGTTCTTCCTGTTGTGTTTTTCAAGATCTGAGGATTGGACAGATGATTGGTGGGGGACATGAATCAAATGGCCTCTACTACCTTGATAAGAAGGTGTTAGCTGCCGCAACTATGAAATAGACGTCCACTGATGTATATCGGATGCATTGTCGTGCTGGTCATCCACCACCAAACCTACTTCGATGTCTATTTCCTGAGTCTAAGTTTGTGAGTTCCTTTCAGTGTGAAACTTGTCAGTTTGGTAAACATCATAAAGCTTCTTTTCTTTCCCGTATTCAGAGTCGTGTGTCTAGTCCATTTGAGTTGGTTCACTCAGATGTATGGGGTCCATGTCGTGTGTCTGATGTCTCTGGATTCAGATATTTTGTTACATTCGTGGATAATTTTTCCCGAATGACTTGGTTATTCTTAATAAAAGATCGTATAGAGATTTTTCATTGTTTTCAATTGTTCTATTTCGAAGTGTTGAATCAATATAATATCTCTGTCAAACATTTACGGTTAGATAATGCTAGAGAATACCTTGCTACAACGTCTGGTTTCCAACCCTTTATGGAATCTCGTGGTATTATTCATTAGACGTCCTGCTCATACACTCCACAACAAAATGGCATAGCTAAACGTAAAAATCGCCATCTTCTTGATGTTGCCCGCTGCCTCATGTTTCATATGTATCTACCTAAACATTTTTGGGGCCATGCTGTTCTTACGGCATGTTATTTAATTAATAGGCTTCCAATTTCTGTTCTTCAAGGGAAGACACCATTCTCAATTTTACATCCAAATTGTCCTCTTTTCCTAAACTTTTCGGGTCTTTGGGTGTGTTTGTTTTGTACATAGTCTTACTCCAGGTCTTGATAAACTGGATCCTCGTGTTGAAAAATGTGTCTTTGTGGGATGCTCTCGAACTCAGAAGGGATACAAATGTTACAGTCCTACTCGTTGTCGTATGTTCGTGTCTACAGATGTGACGTTCTTTGAAGATCAGTCATATTTTTCTTCTCAGAATGTTCCACAGACACCTGGTGATAGTGATGATTGTGTACTACTAATGCTTCCACTGCCTTCCATCTCTCCAGCTATCTCTAGAAAATTTAAGTTTGCTGACCGCACCTATCATCGACGAAGTACAATTCCAACTATGACAGTACAGCCTTCATCAGCACCTGATTCATATGTTCCCCCATCAGTTGCAGTGCTAGCCTCTGATCCTGATTTGTCCATTGCTTCTCGAAAAGGTAAACGTTCTTGTGTTTGTGTCCTGTTGATCGTTATTATGGTCTTTCTGATTGTATTAGTACACGTCATCCTATTTCAAATTTTTTGTCCTATGATCGTTTATCTTCTACATTCTCTGCCTTTATCTCATCATTGTCTTCTATTTCTGTGCCTAGCAGTGTTGCTGAAGCTCTTGCTCATCCGGGTTGACGTTGTGCCATGGAAGATGAAATGGAGGCACTAATTCAGAACAAAACTTGGTAGCTTACTTCCTTACCCACTGATAAGCAACCCGTTGGGTGTTCACTGTTAAAGTTCACCCGGATGGTACTCTTGATCGATTGAAGGCACGATTAGTTGCAAAGGGGTATACTTAAACTTATGGTGTCGACTATAATGACACCTTCTCTCCTGTGGCCAAAATTCCCTTTGTCCGTGTCTTCATTTCATGGCTGTGCAATTTAGCTGGATCCTTCATCAATTGGATGTCAAAAATGCCTTTTTACATGGTGATCTGGCTGAGGAGGTTTACATGGAGCAACCACCTGGGTTTATTGCTCAGGGGGAGAATGTGGTATGTCATTTACACAAAGCTTTGTATGGACTTAAACAATCTCCTCGTGCTTGGTTTGGTAGATTTAGTGATGCGGTTATCAAATTTGGATTAAAGCAGTGTCAGGTAGATCATTCAGTTTTCAGCTCTGTGTCTTTGACTGGTTGTATCCTTCTAGTTGTGTATGTGGATGATATCGTCATTACTGGCAGTGATTCAGGTGGTTTTCAAAAACTTAAGCAATTTCTGCATAAAGTATTCAGTACTAAAGATTTGGGACGTCTTCGATACTTTCTTGGTATTGAAGTATCCTATTCACATGCTGGTATCAATTTATAGCAACGAAAGTATGTACTGGATTTCTTGGAGTAAAGCCAGTCGATACCCCTATAGATCCCAATATGAAACTTGATGCAGAACATGGAGAATTACTACATGATCCAGCAAAGTATCGAAAATTAGTTGGTAAGTTAAACTATCTTACTATTACAAGACCTGATATATCATTTGCGGTTAGTGTAGTAAGTCAGTTCATGAGTTCTCCTCGTACCACTTATTGGGATGCTGTACTTTGGATCGTCAAATATTTGAAGGGAGCACCAGGTAAAGGACTACAGTTTAAGAATTATGGCCATCTAAACACTGCAGGCTTTTCTAATGCCGATTGGGCCGGATGTCCTGTGGATAGGAGATCTACTTTAGGCTATTGTGTGTTTCTTGGGGGTAATTTAGTTGCATGGAAAAGCAAGAAACAACATGTAGTTTCTCAATCAAGCACTGAAGCTGAATATCGTGCAATGGCACATGTGACAAGTGAATTACTATGGTTGAGAATGTTACTATTAGAGATTGGAATGTCACCGTCAAATCCATCAGTGTTGTATTGTGATAATCAATCCGCTATTCATATTGCATCTAATCTAGTCTTCCACGAGCGAACTAAGCACATTGAGGTTGATTGTCATTTTGTGCGAAAAAAAGTTCAGAAAGGTGACGTTATTCTTCAACACACAAAGTCGGAGGGTCAACTCACAAACATTTTTACGAAATCTCTATGGGGGAATAGAGTGAGCGTCTTATGTAACAAGTTGGGATTATTTGATATCATATCCCAACTTGAGGGGGAGTGTTGAGAAATATTGTGAGTAATAAGGGTAAAATAGTAACTTAGTTATGAGTAAGGTTAAGCATATATATATTTGTAACCCTTTTCATTTTGATTATCAGAAAACAATTATCCTTTACAAGACCATTGAATATAGAACTAACGGGGGCCCTTTTTAGGCTGATATAGCAAATAGGCTTACTATAGAGAACTTGCTATCACAAAAGCATGAGATAAATCACGCCAAGAGAGCAATCCCTATAAGGATACCAATGAAGCATGAGAGAAGATAGGTGAAAAGCAGAAAGAGGATCCACTTTAACAACAGGACCAGCTCTAAGTTTGTACACACTTCAAAAATTGCTAGTCCTCCACTATAATATCACCTTGTCAGTTTACAAGCATACAAACATAATGGCCTGGGCCTACAGATTCTAAAGAAAGAAAATTGGAAAAGCAAACTGTGGAAGGAAACTGAGAGAATGACCTGCTGAACATTTTAAGGAACCTAGAAAGATTTCCATGTAACAGTATTCTACTGCTTGAAAACCTCATATTTTGCCAAAGATGTGCACCAAATGACAAATAAAATAGATCTGCCACTGGGTTAGTACTACTCTCTGAGAAAATGCCTCATATATTTGGCTATTGGAGAAAATTACACAAGTAGAGGCATCCAAAGCACGAATTCTGTCTTTCGGGAGGAGAGAGGCCACTGGGCCCCTAGCAAAAGTTCATTTTCTATAAGAAAAGAACTGAATTGCTAGACTCAAAAGTAAGCAAAACTCAAAGAAAACAGAAACCGTAAGCATACTAAAGGTGCTAGCTGGCCTGCTAGATGTTACCAAGGCATAGACAGTAGTGCCAGAAAACTGGCGATTGGTTTATTTTGGTTAAAAATGCACTCCACAATTATGCAACTAGGCTAACCATCAAAGAGCAGGCAGGAAAATCAAAATATCACATAATTAGGAGGGTAGGGAACAGCAAAATGTATCTTGTCTTACCTTATCTTCAATTGAAGGGCAATATCTAGGTCCTCTAGTTTTGACCCATCCACCATAAGTAGGGGTTTCATGCAAATTCTCTTCAATTAGCTGGTGAGTGCTCTTTGTTGTTCGCGTGAGATAGCAGCACATTTGTTCTCTTTCAATATGAAATTCAGGGTCAAAGCTGAACCAGCTGATCTGTTAGCAGTTAGTCCCAAATAAAGTACAATATTAGTGAACAGATGATAAAAGGTGACAAATGCATGGGTAAAGAAGAAATAGATTGTTACTATTCCTTTGAATTAATCTCTGCACCATTGCAGTATGGCTTATCTTTATCTATTAACCTACAATTTGAACTCAACTCAGGTTAAGGAGCATCCTATAGCTGCTGAATAGTAATTGATAAGAGACTAAGATCAGTCTTTTATCTATGTATTCTGCATTGTATCTCAGGATAAAGAACATCCTAAAGCTGCTGAATAGTAACTAAAAAGAGACTTAAATCAGTCTTTTGTTATTATCTATGCCACACTGAAGCTGTATGCCATAACAAGAACTGTGCGTTACTTGCAACAATATACCTTATTTGATATCTAAATCTGACTTAGGACAATGAATGAAATACCTCTTCATCTCCATGCTGGGGTTCCAGTCCAGAAAAATCTACAGTACGAGAGTCCACACATGCTGGAGTTCCAGTTTTTAATCTATCAGTTTCAAATCCGAGACGCTGCAAATTCACGGTGAGTCCATGTGAAGCTGACTCACCCGCTCTTCCTGCAGACATACAGGTTCTACTAACCCAAATTTTACCACTCATAAAAGTGCCAGTTGTGAGGACTACAGAGGGTGCATAAAAATTCATCACAAAAAATGCACGGACAGCATCCACATTGTCATTCTTCCCAAGCAAGACGTCCGTCACCATTGCCTCTCTAATAGAAAGATTCAGAGTGCTGAAAATTCATAACATTAGTCAAGGACAAAAAGAACAGAAGAGTGATGTAGAATGTCCCATGGAAATATCAACTGTGTTTAAACCGAACTCAAACATCTTAACTTTAGATAATTAAAATAGATGCCACGAATATATGTACTTAAAAAATCGTAAGAAGAGTTATCTACCTATTTGTCAAAATGAAAACTTTGTGAGCAACAATGCTGATTTCACGATTCGAACCTTTGACGACAAGCACATGTCACCCCATGATTGCACATATATACATAAACAAAGATCTTTTTCTGTTGTAAATTAAGTAAATATTTTGTCAGAAACATAGAAGAACGGGGAGACAAAAAGGAGGTGGTGTATCCGTGTATGGAGCGGTAGTACTACGAATTGTAATTATACTCTTTCTATGTGGATTTACGACAAAAACACGGTAGCAACAAGAATTGAAAAGTGTTGGAGAAATCTTCCTATCTGTTTTGAAGTTGACAAAACGTTTCTTAGTCTGAAGACCGCCAGACTCAAGATTTAAAGTCTGCCCTCATTGATAGTTTCTAGACCGACGAAGAAAACTTATCCAGATGCGAGTTTATCTTTAAGAATTTGGTTCGTATGGTTGAAGATCATCTCACGGCTGGAGATAGCATCTTAAGATCTATTATTCATATTGCAATTAATTCGAGTAATTTAAATCCGTTGATTGGCAAAGTATACTTGGAAGGTTCTACTTATGGAAACCTATATTCTGTTTGTATGGACGAGCAGAATTGGTGGGCTATCTTCATATTCCTTAAATAACTCGAGATCTCCCTAATTGATTCTTTCCAACGGGTAGATTGGAAAAACTCCTTTGGAAGGTGCCAACGGTTATGAAGGCATAGAGGAGTATATAAGGAAGATGCTCTAGTTATTCGAGGGTGTGCGAGATAGAAAAATTCCAAAGTCTGAAGCTCCTTACTCTTTGCTGGTTTAATTGTTGAGCGAAAATTTGTATTCAAAAGCTAGCTTAGATACTTGTGAGACCTTGAGGAAGTGTAGCAAAGTCTCTACACTGTGGAATCAAGGACGTGAGATTGTAACATCTCTTTTGATTCATAGTGAAATCCAGTCGTTGGGCTATCAGTGCGGGAGAGTAGACGTAGGCTTGGTCTAAGCCGAACCACTATAAATCTTGTGTTTCAATTCTCTTTCCCTTATCTCTTTACTTAATTCGCAGTCTTATTTATTAGCTTACAATCTTTTATATCATAAGTCTACTGTTTTTATATAAGTTGAATTAAGTTGTTAAGTTTTGTAAAATCTGTTTTTACACCTATTCACCCCCCTCTAGATGTTCGTACTAGCACTTTCAATTGGTATCAGAGCCTATGTACTCATTTAATTGAAGTGTTTTTACTTCTGAATTAAAGATCCATGGCTAGTATGTTGGCTCCAGGTTTGGTTGAAGGGCAAAGCAATACCAGACCACCTTATTTCGATAGAAAGGAATACAGTATATGAAAAAACAAGATGAAAGCTTTCCTAAGATCGAAAGATCCTCTGGAATAGGATGTGGTAGACAAAAGAATCATTTCTAAAGCTACAACAATCTCAGAAAGGGGGAAATAAGCTGCAGAGGCTAGCGAGATGACTCAAGAAGAGATAACCAATAGACAAGCTCTTGATGCAAAAGCAATTTACTCCTTATATTGTGCATTATCTCCTACTGAATATAGCAGAATATTTTCGTGTGAAACAGCTAAAGAAATCTGGGATAGACTGCACATTACCTATGAAGGAACAGACCGAGTGAAAGAAACCAGAATCAATATTCTGCTCGATCAATATGAAGCTTTCAAGATGAAGCTAGCAGAATCTATTACTGACATGTTTAGCCATTTTACAGAAATCGTAAATAGTCTTGAGTATCAGGGTCAACCAATCTCAGGACCCATGAAGGTTAATAAATTGCTGCGTGGACTTTCCAAATAGTGGAATCACGTAAAGACTTCAATAAGGGAAATACAAAGGATCTTGCCTCTCTCTGTTGACGAATTGGTTGGCACACTTCAATCTTATGAAGTTGAGCAAATCAATGAAGAAAAAGATCCCAAAGGTAAGAAGTCTATTGCCTTAAAATCTAACGACGATTTTGATGCTACAGACTCTGAAGAAGATATGGACGATGAAGAACTTGCTCTCATGATAAGAAGGTTTAGGAAACTGAACAAAAAGGGAAGAAGATTCAATTGGAAAAAACAAAACTCTCAAAAGTTGCAAAATAAATTAACTGAGGATGATGAATCCAATAAAGATGTGATTTGCTTTGAATGCAAGAAAAAAGGGACACATCAGACCCAATTGTCCCTTGCTGAAGAAAAAGAAAGGAAAAGCTGAGAAATATAGAAATGCACTCAAAGCAAAAACTTGGAGTGATATTGAATGCGAAAAGAGTGATGATGATTATGCTAATATTTATTTTCTGACAAAATCAGAATTAGACTCAGACTCTGAAACAGATACAGACTTAGATTCAGACAGTGAAATCGAGGTAAGTAATTTTAAAATTCCTACTAAAATCTCAAAATATATTAATGAACTTTGTCTTAGTCTCAAAGCTTCTCTTAAGAGGAATTCCGAGCTAAAAAATGAGAATTCTACACTGAAGCAACAGGAAAACTCTTGGAAAGAAAAGTTTGAAAACTTAGACAAAAGTTATGTTGCTTTAAAAGAAAATGCAGACTCTTTTTCAAAAGAAAATACATTTTTGAAAAATAATATTTCAAGTAATTCAAAAATGTTTTCTATAGGATCTGAGAAATTGGAAAAGATTCTTTTAGTACAAAGAACTTACTTTAACAAATCAGGCTTGGGAATGACTTCTGAAACCATTCCTCTAATTGATTTTCCAAAAGTAAAAGAAAGAATCAAACAAAGACTTACAAAAGTCTTTTATAGAAGTCATTTTCAAAAAGTCTTTGTTAAACCTGTTGGCCGAAGTGCTCTTAGATGTTCTAAGTGTAACAGCTCAGAACGCTTAAAGAAAGATTGTCCTATGGTTTGAAGATCTGTTAAGAAGGATTTGGCAAAGACCGTATATTGCACTAACTCCATTGGACCCAAGAAAGTGTGGGTACCAAAGAAAGCTTGAGTTTCTTTTTTAATTGTAGGTCACTATCAAGAAAAATGTTAAATGGTATTTGGATAGTGGTTGTTCAAAGCATATGACTGGAGATTCAAGTTGTTTTATTAAACTTACACAAGTAATTGGTGGAAAAGTCTCTTTTGGCAGAAATAGTAAGGGAATAATTGTTGGATGTGGAACTGTAAAAATTGGAAGTCTCACAATCAACAACATTTCCTTAGTCGAAGGACTCAATTACAACTTGCTCAGCATCAGTCAATTGTGCGACACTGAATTTAAGATCAATTTTCAAGAAGGAATATGTTCAAGAACTAGCAAATATCTTTCACAATCTTTTACTCGACGAAGACATGGAAATATCTATCTTTTGGATATCAATCCAGAAAGATCTCATTGTCTTATTTCAATTCAAGATGAAGCAAATCTCTGGCATCGAAAGCTTGGCCATATTAACATGAAGCAAATTGCCAAGATCTCCTCAAAGAAGCTTATTCGTGGACTATCCAACCTGAAGTACCAAAAATCTAACTTATGCACACCATGTGTGTTGGGAAAACAGGTTAGAAGTTCTTTCAAACCAATAAATCAAGTTTCCACTAATCGTGTGCTGCAGCTCCTGCATATGGATCTCTTTGGACCAGCTAGAACTCTTTTAATTGAAAGCAATATTTCTTCTCATTTTTGAGCTGAAGCACAACATGTTATATTATTAACAGAGTTTTCTTAAGGCCTATTTTGGAGAAAACTCACTATGAGTTGTTCAAAGGAAAGAAGCCAATTGTTTCTTATTTTCATGTGTTTGGTTGCAAATGTTTTGTCTTGAAAAATGCAAATGATCGAATTGGTAAGTTTGAAGAAAAATCAGACGAATGAATCTTCCTTGGATATTCAACCTCCAGTAAAGCTTACAGAGTATACAACAAGAAGACTCAGTCTGTGGAAGAGTCGATGAATGTCAAATTTCAAGACCCTATACAAAATCAATTGATCCAGACTCAACCTGAAGAATCTGTACCTACTCCAGACTCTACAAAGTCTATCTACCCTAAAGCAGCTCAGACTTCAAAAGAACAACAATGAACAAATGTTGAAGAATCAACTGAAGAAAAAGCTAAGCAATCTGTTAGACCAATCAGCAACTGGAAGCACAAGTCTAGTCATCCCAAAGAACTCATCATTGGTAATATTGATGAAGGGATTTGTACAAGATCCAAAAGGCATGAAGAGTCTAGTGTTATGGCTCTTATTTCTAAAATAGAACCCAAAAGCATAGAAAAAAACTTTATATGATGAATGCTGGATTGAAATTATGCAAGAAGAGCTCAGGCAGTTCAGTGTTAACGATGTTTGGGAATTAACTCCTAAACTAAAAGGTAAATCTGTTATTGGAGCTAAATGGGTTTTCAGGAACAAGATGGACGAAAAAGGAAAAGTCATAAGGAACAAAGCAAGACTCGTGGCCAAAGAAGAAGGGATAAACTATGATGAGACTTACGCACCAGTAGCAAGGTTAGAAGCAATTAGATTATTACTTGCTTTTGCTTGTTATAAGAATTTCAGGTTATTTCAAATGGACGTCAAAAGTGCATTCCTGAATGGATTTATCCAAGAGGAAGGCTATGTGGAACAACCTCCCGGTTTTGAAGACCCAAGGAAACCAGACTCTGTATTCAGACTGAAAAATGCTCTATATGGTTTAAAGCTAGCACCTCGAGCTTGGTACGACAGGTTAAGTAAGTTTTTAATTCAAAATGGTTTTATCAAAGGTAATGTAGATACTACTCTGTTTATTAAAAAGGAAGGTAAATTTTTTTTACTTGTTCAAATTTATGTTGATGATATAATATTTGGATCACCTAACGAAAATCTATGCAAGAAATTCTCTAAGTCTATGCAGGATGAATTTGAGATGAGCATGATAGGTGAATTATCTTTCTTTCTCGGACTACGAATGAAGCAATTGAAGGAAGGGATTTTCATTCACCAAGAAAAATATGCGAGAGAACTTGTTAAAAAGTTCAAATTAGATAATTGCAAAAAGACTGAAATACCAATGTCTAGTTCTTCAAAACTGGATAAAGATGAAGGAGGAAAGAAAGTTGACCAGAAACTTTACAGGAGTATTATTGGTTCACTTATTTATCTTACTGCTTCTAGACTTGACATTTTGTTTAGTGTTTGCATGTGTGCTAGATTTCAATCAAATTCAAAAGAATCTCATCTAAGTGCTGCGAAACGCATCATCAAATACGTTGCAACAACTTCTAAGCTAGGTCTATGGTATCCCAAAGAATGAGACTTTACTCTCCTTGGATATTCAGACGCAGATCTAGCAGGTTGCAGAGTTGAAAGAAAGAGCACTTCTGGTACTTGTCAATTGCTTAGTAACAGGACAGTATCTTGGTTTTCAAGGAAGTAAAGTACTGTTGCTCTCTCAACAGCAGAAGCAAAGTATGTGGCTCTTGGAAGTTGCTATTCTAAAATCTTATGGATATAACAACAACTGAGAGACTTTGAAATCGAAGACTCATGCATTGAGATCAAATGTGACAACACCAGCGCAATTAATCTCACCAAGAATCCAATTCTTCATTCAAGAGCAAAGCACATAGAGATTCGACACCATTTTATTAGAGATCATGCTCAAAATGGAGAAGTAATGATTCAATTCATTGACTCAAAGAATCAACTGGCGAACATATTTACAAAGCCATTAGAGAAAAGTCTATTTGAGTTTATTTGCACCAGACTAAACATCATATCTCTTATCCAGTAGAGTTTTGATGCGCTCAAGACTTAAAGGTAAAAGTCTGAAGGTATTCAGACTCAGAAGACCAAAAGTTACGACTGTAAGTTGTTTCTATATTTAAAAAGGTACGGTTATCTATTAGCTGCTAATTGATTGGAATTACCTTTCCAAGTTTTCTTTTCTTTTTCAAGAAGGCAGTTATCGATTTTGAAAAATCAGTTATTTTCAAAAAGGGAAGTTATTTAGTTTAAAAAGGTATGTTTATTTTCCTTTTATGACACTTCGTTTACCTCGCCCCACTTGCTTTATATACTGCCGAGACTCGTCTTCTTCGTTTTTACACTGAAACCCTAGAATACAAAATTCCTATTTGCTTTCACTTTCACTCTCGATCCGTCCAAAAGTTTTCACATTTTTCGAACAAGTTAGTGAATTCCTCCCTTGAAGCGACAATGTCTACAAGAAAGTCTTCAAGGATTGCAAGCAAGGGACCACGACATATGCCCGAGGGTCCTACTCATTTTGACTTGACTAAGGAAGAAGATTCTTCTCCACCACTGCGTCCGAGTCAACATCAACCTTCTCAACAACGTCAATCTTCTCCACCGACTCAACCAGGCGATGAGGTTATAGAGGAGGCTAAACCTATAAGAACTCAAACTCCCAAGGTTGCTTTCAAACTCTACTCTAATCTGAAGAAAGGAGGAATGCCGATATCTTTAATTGATGAATTCTTAAAAGATAGATGATACAAAAATGAAACCTTGTTTTTGCGGGAGTTGGAAAGGCCAGGAGTTGTAGAGAAAGGGTCGGCTGAAAGAACTTTTGCAAACATTCCAAGTGACCCATTCTATGGCACTGCAAATCAACCACAAGTTCTGGACGACGATGAAAGGATGTTCACTCATTTTCAGCCTAGATCTGGAATAGCTGCAAATATTACTGATGGTTCCAATCTATTTAGATTGAAGAATCACAAAAAGGTCTATTCGAATCTTTTGAAGAGAGGGGTGATGAACCCTAACACTGTTGACTTTGACTTTCTTGATTCAATTAAGGTAAATCTGCGCGAGAAGTTTGCCTTACTACAACTGTAAAGGTTCTGTTCTGAATCCACTGCTGCATTTCCAAAACTCACCACGTACTTTTACTCGAATCTATCTTTCTTGGATGCACATAGTTTTTCTTTCACTGTGAAGGATAAGGAATTTTTGGTAAATACAGACACCTTAGCTGACATAATTGGGGTGGAAAGAACGAGTTTCCAACCAATTAGTGTATCTATTGCTCATGCCATTCTGTCGTTGGTAAGAGACAGGGATGTTGAAGGCAAGATTTCCTATTCAAGGATGAGTGCCTCTAACATTCTGCTGCACAAGATTGTGATTAACTGCATTCATCCCAAATCGACATCCAAAACTAATGTTTCTCGATCTGAAGCTAAATTGATGTGTGCCATCAATACTGGATTTAAATTCTCTCTGCCTCACACCATAATGTTTCATATGTACCGAACTGTGGTAAAAGATAATGGACAACTTCCTTATTTTGCTCTTGTCACATGTCTCTTTAGACACTTTAAAATTCACATCTCTGCACCATTATACTTGAAAGCCATCTCTCCAATGGTGATTGGTTTCAAAATGGTGACAAAGATGCGTTTGAAAGAGCTGAATAAAGTGTTGGAGCGTATGAAGGAGAAGTCTCCCATCAAAGCAAAACAAGACTCTGTTGTTGCTAAGAGAAAAGGTAAGGAGCCCATGGTTGCTCCAGTAAAGAAGAGAAGATCTCTCATCTTGCAAGATGAAGAAGATGAGGATGAACTGACTCTTTCTGCCTTAAGAAATTTTAAAAGTTTTGTCAGCTTTCGTGAGAGAAGAGATGAGCTAGAAGAAGGAGAAAAAGGGAGAGAAGACTCAGAGAAGGAAGAAGAGCAGAGGAGGACAGAGGAAAGAAGAAGAGAAGAGGAAGAAGCAGAAGCATAGGAAGAAGAAGAAGAGGAAGAAGAAGAGAGAGAAGGAGAATAAGATCAGGGTCCAGAAGACTCTTTCGAGCCAACCTTGGCTATCTCCCTGTCTAGTGAATCTGAGATAAGAGGAGCTGGATCTATTGCTGCTAATCTTTCTGAAGCTGAGGAAACCTTACTTACTCCACCTAAGGGCATCAAAACAGGGGGAGCTGTTGGTCAAAAAAGTATTTCTTCACCTTTATTTGCTAGTGATGTAAGTCGTTCTATAGCAGACCTAGAGAATGTGTATGCCTCGCACTATCCAAAAGACAGTCATGGTGGACCATTTACTGAAGCTCCATCCTTTCTCAAATTCCCTGAATTGAACTCGACTGGTCCTAGTGATGCAACAACTCAAACAGCAGATTTTTCAAGACTACTAGAAATTCTATTGGACATCGGGAATCAGCAATATGCTATGGGATTTGAGTTGCAGGATCTCAAGAATGTTTTTAAGGCCACTTTAGTGTCTTTGCATGACCAGTTGAACGCCCTGAAGATTCAAATACAGTCTAATGTGCAGGGTGAAGCTTTTCAGTCACTGAAGCAGAGTTTTGAAAAGCTTGAGAAGACAGTGCATTCTATGGGAGAATTCGAGCTTGTTCGCCTTCCCAAACAGCCATGATTTCTACTCCATTTTCAATCCATCTCATTTTAGTTTGTTCTCCACTTTTTGCTGTTGACAAAAAGGGGGAGAGGTTTTATGCAGATTTGGTTGACTTATCTTTTTGATTGGTTGACTTATTTTTTTGATTTGGACTTTATCTTTTGTTTGGTGTGGTTATGATTTGGACTGGTTTGAACTGATGATACTTGCAAGTAACTTAAGCTATTATTGATTATGTTAAAGATAGTTGCGTTTACAGGACTAACATGTTTTCTGTGGTTGCAGAATCGCTACTATCTTTATTCTAATCTCTAATTATCTTGTATGAGAAATCTTGGTTTGCTTAAGTGTTATTTTGCAGGTCAAAGTGTCCAAATCTAAGGGAAAGTTTTGTCACCATCAACAAGGGGGAGATTGTTGGAGAAATCTTCCTATCTGTTTTGAAGTTGACAAAACGTTTCTTAGTTTGAAGACCGCCAGACTCAAGATTTAAAGTCTGCCCTCATTGACAGTTTCTAGACCGACGAAGAAAACTTATCCAGATGCGAGTTTATCTTTAATGATTTGGTTTGTATGGTTGAAGATCATCTTGCGGCTGGAGATAGCATCTTAAGATATATTAATCGTATTGCAATTAATTCGAGTAATTTAGATCCGTTGATTGGCGAAGTATACTTGGAAGGTTCTACTTATGGAAACCTAGATTCTGTTTGTATGGACGAGTATGGTTGGTGGGCTATCTTCATATTCCTTAAATAACTCGAGATCTCCCTAATTGATTTTTTCTAACGGGTAGATTGGAAGAACTCATTTGGAAGGTGCCAACAGTTATGAAGGCATTGAGGAGTATATAAGGAAGACGCTCTAGTTATTCGAAGGGATTGTACATTACCTGTAAGAGACTCTGAGGTGGTACCAAGAGCAGCATGCAACTTTTGAATTTCAAACTCCATTGCTTATTGATGTGCCTTAATCTCCAATAGGAGCTCTACTATCCGATGATAGTTTGATACTGGTTATGTTTGGGCACTAACTTCAGCGAATTGTAACTGTGGAGTATCCAGAAGTGAAGGAACATCAACCTGAACATGCGAAGTTCTCTACTCCCCAACATTAGCTTCTTTCTATAGACCCTCAAGTGAGACTTTAGGGAAATGGGATGCAAAAATATCTTTAGCATCTAGAGCAGATCGACTGACGCCATCACTAGCAGTAGGTTCAGCAATGGGAGTTTTCTCACCCACTCCCCCTATTTTGGTGCCTTCAGTCTGAGAAGTAACTTCTTCATCCTAAACCTTTTCTTTGCCAGCATGGGTTTGTTTATCAGTTCCCATCTCCTCAACATCCGGGGCATCCATTTCCCTAGTATCTACTCTTTCCTTGTCAGTCTCATCCTATTCTTTGTTCACATCAGCATCTCCGTCTGAGTCATCATCCTCAATTTATTTCACTTCAGTTTCTTCACCATCGCTCTCTTCTTCTGGTTCTTTCTCGCTTTCATCTTCTTCTTCCTCCTCAGAATCAGTGAAACCTTGAAGATTGCGCAAGGCAATAGTAGAGATTGTCTCATCATCATCTTCCTCTTCTTCATTCTGGAGAAGAATAGGTCTCTTCCATTTTGGTGTTTTCGAGACAACATTATTTCCTTTTCATTTCTTCTCAGCAACAAATCCTGATATGACTTTGCTAACAGATTCTTTCTTTAGAAGATTCAGGACTCCAGAGAGATCTTTCAATCACATCTTTGAAATCATTTTCAATCCAATTTGCATCAGAGCAAGAGTTCTGGAGCGAAGCTGAGATGGTGATTGAATCTGAAAGTGTTTGAAGAGTCTGGTTACCAATGCAGTGTATGGTAGTGGTCCTTTCCCTTTCATAACAATCCTGTACATGTGTAGAATGATAATGTGAAGGGGTGAAAAGGCAACACCATTGCAAATGGCCCACATCATCTTTGCTTCGAATATGAAAACATTAGTCTTTGAAGCAGCCTTGGGTCTGATGCAATTGATGACTATCATGTGGGTAGAAGAACAGCCCAAGTGCCGAAACTTGGCACAGGAGGACACTTGAGTGCCAAAATTTCGAAAAGGTACACTTAAGTGCCAGTTTCAAAGTTAAATGGAACACTTGGGTACCACTTCGGCCAAAATCCGGCCAAATGGCTGACGTGGCAATTTTCCGGCGAGTTTGGTCCAAAACGGCATCGTTTTGTACGCTGACGTGGTGAGAAAATGCAAAAACGACGTCGTTTCGTGTCTGATGTGTAAATAATAATATAAAAATTAATTAAATTAAATTTAAACTTAATTTTATTTAAAACATTCTAAAAATTAAAAAAGGGGGGGGGGGGCCGAAGGGGGGCGGGCGATCGCCCCTCCGCCCTCCGTTGCCAACCGTTCCCGACGACGGTGGGGAGGCGGCGGCGGCGAGGGCCCGGCCCTCAACCGCCCCCTTCGACCCCCCCCCCGTTTTTATAAAAATTTTAAGTTTTTTAATTTTTAGAATATTTTAAATAAAATTAATTTTAATTTAATTTAATTAATTTTTATATTATTATTTACACATCATACATGAAACGGCGTCGTTTTTGCATTTTCTCGCTACGTCAACATGTAAAACGACGCCGTTTTGGACCAAACTCGTCGAAAAAATTGCCACATCAGCCACTTGGTCGTAGTGGCACATAAATGTTCCATTTAATTTCGAAACTAGCACTTAAGTGTACCTTTTCCAAGTTTTGGCACTCAAGTGTCCCCCCGTGCCAAGTTTTGGCACTCCAGGTGTCCCAAACTCCTATCTTGTGTAGCAAGATATTGAAAGCAAACATTTGAGAGTAAGTAATACTCACACTAGGAATTCTGTCTCTTACTAGAAACTTAGTGACCTGCGCATTAGACACATTAATGGGCAGGAAACCACTCCTTTCCACTCCTAGAATGTCAGCCAGTGAATTCACGTCAACATCAAATACTCTATCACACACAGTAAACTAAATATGAGTGGGATCCAAAATAGATAGATTGGAACAAAAGTATACAATCAATTCGAGGTAAGCTTCTGATGTCTCCACACAAGACCTCTCCATCTGAAGTTTGGCAAAATTTTCCCTCAAGTTAACCTTAATTGAATCTAGAAAATCAAAATCCACGGTGCGAGGGTTGATGACCCCTTTGTTTAGCATTTGAGCGAAAACCTTCTTATAATCTTTCAAGCGAAACAATTCCGTCTTTTCTCCAATGATTTTAGTCGCAACACCAATCTTTGGTTGAAAATTCTAAAATACTCTCTTATCGTCATCTTCCTTTTTGTTCTCACTCTAACCCTTCGTTCCAAAGCGAGGATCAGCAGGAAAGTTCGAAAATTCTTTTTCGATAGTTCCAACCTCTACTAGCCCTAGCTTCTCCATGGCTCTCAAAAATAGGGTTTCATTCCCGTAACCATTTTCTTTCAGAAAATTACTTATGAAATCCATAAGACTTCCTCCTCACTTCAAAAATTTATAATGCAGGCTTTCTTACCGAAATAGGAGTTGTTTCCTGAGTAACTTCTTCTTCAACTGAGCGGCGAGGAAAACTTTAAGGTGAATCATCACCGTTTAGATCAAAATGCGTCGAACCTTCAGGAACAGTCCGAGGCCCGCGACTAGCAATATGAGAGGATTTCCTTTGGTATGACATTGAAGCAAACTTGGAGGACTTCAATGACATGTTTGTGTAGGAATGAATGAGAAATTTGCGGAGGATTTGAGAGAGAATTCAAGAGAGATGAGGGTTTGATAGTTAGGGTTTGAAGATTGTCTGTAATCGTGAAGAAAAATCTGAAAGATTTAAAGAAAATAAAGTATGGCAATTGAACCGTCATAAAGGAAACTATCATTTCAAAATATTCAAAAAAGTAACTATCGATAAATTTTGAAATAAGTTCCAAAAAATCAGCAGAAATATTACAATTTCCAAAAATATAAAAGGCAAGTGATAAATTGAGAATAAATGTACCTATTCAGTAAGGAAGGAAACTTGCTCGCCAAAAATTTAAAATAAAACTACCTGAGTCTAGAAGACTTTCAGACAGATATCTTTTCCACGTGTTGATCTGTTGAGTCTGCTCATCCATAGACTTTAGTCAGATGCAAGGCCTCAAACTTCAGAATTTCAATTTTCACGCACACTGCCAAATGGACCAAATGACCTCCTTAAATACTCATCCACGCATTTCTAACCATTGGCATTCTCCAGAGGAATTTCTTCCAATCAACCCGTTGGACAGAATCGATTAAAGAAATCTTGTAGCCATTTGAAGATTAAGGTGAAAATCCGATAATTCTGGTCGTCCATAATCTAGATTTCCATAAGTAGATGCTTTCCAAAAACGAACTTGTCTTCAAAATTGATTTTATCAATCTGTGATTGATTTAATCAATATATTTAGAAAATGTAAGTGAGATTCTCCGCCAGAAAGCCAGATATTAAGGATAAATCTTGCACGTACTAAATCCTTGTTGAAAGATCAATAATCCCGAGTTTGATCCGTTCTTGTCTTGAGTTTAGTCTGGATCTCGTCAGAGTGGGAAAGACTTCTGAAGTAAAATAGACTTTGATAGCATTCCACAGAAGTCTAGTATCCTTCAAAGTAAGAGTAAGAATAAGAGAATGAAAATTTTGTCAACTTCAAAACCTGATAGGAGTTTTCTCAACAGATCCTTCCCCTTTCATTCCCAAGTCCATGCTCATTGTTGAAACTTGACATCCGCAAGATTGCCTTCCTTGTACATGTTCAACAATGGGAAGTGTCATTGTTTGTGTGTGTGTGTGTGTGTGTGTGTGTGTGAGAGAGAGAGAGAGAGAGAGAGAGAGAGAGAGTATGTTCCTGCACTAGCATGCAGTATTTGCAATGGTGACTAGGCTAGCTAGCTGAAAGCCCCACTAGCTTATAAGCCCTACATTGCATGCAGAACTTTTCATCAAATGTCAGATTTCTAGAATGCAGTTCAGACAAATATTTTTTTTTCTCCATCATGCTTGGAAGACAAATGTATCGCAAGTTCCCATGATGAATATGACATACCTATCAGCAACCTTGCCAATATCTCCCCCAAGCGCATCCACTTCATGTACCAATTGGGATTCAACAGGGCCACTAACAGCAGGATTGCATGGTTGGAAAAAACTGGTATTAGAATACCTTCTAGATGAAATGCTCGCCAAATCATTGAAACACTTGCCAAAACAGTGAAATATTGATAATTGAGCGTTCTCTCTCGAGTTTATTCATGTCACGCCCCAATCCTCAGTCACGTGCACATCCTTCATCTTTGGTCGATTTTAAAATGCGATATCCCAAGACTACGTATCGCCGACCCTTTCTTTTTCAATAGCACATGCGGAAGTAGTTATAAATCCCCAGACAATAAAACAATGGGATAGAAAAGCAGGGCCATAATTTTCATATCGAAATTCACAATTACACTTTTATACAAGCATCTCATAGTATATAATGCAATACTATCCACAGGGGTCTAGTCTAACACTTATCCACATAAAATCAAGGTCTGACAAAAATAGGATGGGATCTCAGTCCTCATCCGGGTCATACTCAGGATCCTCCTCGTGGTCATCTTCTTCTCCAAAATCTTCCTCCTCATCTGGTTCCACATCAAGGTTCTCCTCTTCATATTCCTCCTCCTCAGGCTCCTCATTAGAGTCCTGAAATGGTTATTCAATAACCATTGAGACCACGTCTCAGCAAGTTCTACTCCCTAAGACTCGATTAGTAAACCAATACGTTAACCGGGCTGCCTATGCATGCACGGGTCAGAGGACTTACCTTGGCCTCAGATTCCACCTGCATATTAGCACAGTTTAATAGGCACCCAAGTAATCACAGATCAATAACTCGATCAATCGATCTAGTCGATTTCATGTCAACATGACATTACCCCGGTCATTTCAATTCAATCAATCAATTCATGACAACAGATCAAATCAATGATTAATCGACTTAGTCGATTACATGTCATATTGACCTTTTCTCGGTCAGCTCATCTCATACTATCTATAAGTCCGTTCATACCAAGACTGCTCACTGCTAAGCTGATAAATAGATAGTATAGCTCGCTTCTGAGATGATCGGGTATACTGCTCTCTGCTAAGCTGCCATATCGCCCTTAGGCTGATATAGTATACCGACAGTGCTCAATCTAAGCTGATAAGGTATACTGCTCTCTGCTAAGCTGCCATATCAGAGCCCGTAGGTTGATATAGTATATCGACGTATTCCATCAAAACTAATAAGGTATACTGCTCTCTGTTAAGCTGACATATCGCCCGTAGGCTGATATAGTATACCAGTATACTGCTCTCTGCTAAGCTGACATATCGCCTGTAGATCGATATAGTATACCATCCCAATCATACAATCAGTTCCATCTTTTTATCATTCTCGATAAAGTAGCTATGTGTGGGCACACGGTCGGCCTTAGCCAAAATATAATATTTTCCTTTCCATAACTCCCACATTTTCTGTAGTCCACTCAAATATTTTTGGCATTATCAACCGATGCCCGGTTATTTTTCAATTAATAACCAAAGATTATTCAATTAAAGAATAATTCTCAATTTTACAAATAATTCAATTCAGCACAAAATAAAGCCCAATTAAATAAATGGATTGCGCCACTACAATCAGCATAAAATTCCGATTCGTCGACTATCCCCGCCTAATTTCCGGAAAATATATAATTAATTAAATTAATTTCGGAAATTAATAAATAAAAGCAATAAATCCAATTTAGGCCCGTAATGCCGAATCGGAAGCCAAGACAAGCCCGGAAAATTACCGAGACTCGTTCAATAAATAACAGAGCATATCTACTTGCTAAGTACACTAACCATTCTCCTAACATGCATAGGTAAATCCCTAATTTAATTATTCTAATCTAATATAACCACCTAATTGCACTTAATTAAATCTAATTAACCCTTAAGCATAATTAGCAAACTAAGAAAGCATTAGTGAGTAAAACTCACTTGATTAAAAGCAGAGACTGGGTCACCGCGATGACGGTGCGATGGCGACACGACGACGACCGAAATCTGAATTTTCAGCGACGTTGACGAACACTCGAATCGGGCCCGAAGCGGGCTGACTTTGCGGGCTTGGGCCTCAAAATTGCGGGCTTCAAAGGGCTGATCTCACTTGGGCTTCAAATTGTTGGGCTGGGCTTGATCTGGCTTCAAGATGGGCTGCTGGAAATTGAAGATGGGCCACTGAAAATGGGCTGAATTGAGCTGAGTTGGGCTGCTGGCTTGGTGGATTCGATGGCCCAAAGGAGGATACTTGGACGCTGGGCTTCTTCAAACTTTCTTGGGCTTCAAATGCGAGCTGGACTGAAATACAGGAGCGGATGGGCTGGGCTTCAAGCTTCGGTGAATGAACTGAAGATGCGCGGATGAAGAGAGCTGCAGCGTGGCGTCACGGGCGTGGCATAGTCGAAGCTGGAATTGCTTCGGTTTCTGCTCGTGGGATGTGCGGTTGCCCAGGGGAATTCGGCGGTCAAAGATGGCTTGCTCGGCTGACTTTGTGTGGTGGAGTGGAGCAGAAATTCCACGTGGAGAAGCAGGCGGCGATGGAGGGATGAAAATTTTCGTGGAGCTGCACGCGGCTTCGGTGATGTCGATTCAAAGGGGAAAGGCTTCGGTCAGCAAGGCTTCGTTGGCTAAACCAAGAAGAGACAACATTCGGTGGGGTTGTGGGCTTGACCGAATGAATAAGGACTCAGTGGAAGGATGAAACTTCGAAGGAAATGAAGGCAAATGAAACTAAAAAATCTACAGAGGCGGCTGGTTTGGTGGTTGAGATAAAGGTGAGATGAAAAGCAAAGTTGGATCCGCTGGAGATGGAGTCGGCCAAAGAAGAATCGAGCAAAAGATGGCAGCTGGCGAGGCTTCTTCAAGAAGATTGGACAAAAGCAAGGATTAAGTCAAACACATTATCTCTTCCATTGATGGCCTTGTCCCCTAATACTTTCCAACATAATTTCCATCAAAAAATCACATTTTGATGCAATTGTTGCACCCCCCCCCCCCCCATCCTAGGATCCGAATTCCCTAAATCTTAGCCTCCATTTCTTCACAAATTCCCCAAATGGAAGTCCAATTTCATTGAAGAGAATGTCCACAAAATTTCTATAAATTCCCAACGTTAAACAGCTCAGCTTTGAAGTCGAAATTCCATTCAATTTGGCCGATCCAAATTTCCGCAAATTTTCGCGACGTCCGAATCAATTTTCCTTAAAAATCTCAGAATCTCCGAAAATTCCTCGGAGGGTGAGTCGACATTCCTAAAATAAGTTGTGACATGACAGAACTTTCAATTTCTGAAATCGGACTCAAATTCATGGTTAATTTCCATTCAACGCGTTTTTTAGCGTGACCTAGACTACCAGATAGTTTTCAGAACTTTTTAAGGGCAAATGACCCATGGTCGATTTTCTTCGAGCCACTATGAGCCCACTCGACTCATTGACGACTCTCGATTGTCGTGAAAATCTCGATGATTCATTTACGGACACAAGGTAACAAAACGACAATAAAATCATATTAGTGCCGGTCGACGAGAATTTTCCAATTTAGTGGAGTCACCCACGATCGGCCACACATCTCAGTTGAACAGACCTATCTCTGATTTCAAATCAATTTATATCTATGCCATAATGACCTCTAAAGATGAGCACGGTCGAGTAGCCGATTCTTGGTCGAGTTCTCAAGTCTATTGCCTTAAAATTCCTTAATGACTTTCCCAGATAGTCTGATTATCTCGAGAGTGATCGGCTTTGAGAACAGCCCTATAGACGCGTCAATGAAATGCCCGATTAATTTAGTAGAAAACAGGGTCGAAAATCTGGGATGTCACAATTCAAGCCTTACAAGGCCAACTATTATGGGAGTCAAGAGGAATCGGTAGATATCATCCCAACCAAGGATGACAGGTTTAAATATGCAAAAAAAAATTCTATTATAGTTTAGCAAAATAGTTACTTCCCTATTTGATTTTGCAACAGACCAATAAAAATTGCAGTTTATAACTAAAAATTAGCTGATAAGACGAATTGATTATGGATCGCTAAGGGGGTGCATGACAAACTAAAATTTCTGTTCCAGACCTATTTTTGGAAGAGAAATCCGTTTGATAAACCTATTCCGTTTTTCTATTTTTGGAATAGATTTTTGTTCCAAAAATAGGTTTGGAACAAAAATCAAAAGTAGAAATTTTCTACTTCTCTATTTTTGGAATAGAAATCAGAAATAATTTCTCCCACAAAACTCTCTAAACCCTAATTTTGGTAACTCCCTCATCTCCTCTACAACGTCTCTGCCTCCTCCTCCTCCTCCACCTCTCCTCATCTCCTCGAGACATCATCTCCTCCACTAGACACTCGGATCGTCTCCTCCACTGGACGCTCTATGCCTCTCCTCATCTCATTGACGTCTGCTCGTGAATCCGCCCCCTCGCCGTGACCCACTGTCCTCGCTTGTCGTCCGAGCACCCCTCGGCAACAGATCTCACGCCTACACCCCCACCGCTCGTTCCCCTGCGACGCCAGAAGCCCTCTGCAGTAGATCCCGAGCACCGACGCCTGAGCCGCTCCTGCTCTGCTTCGTCTCATCAGAAGCTACCATCGGCCCGCAACCTCAGCAACGCCGCACGACACCCTCTCCTCATCTAGCGACGAGCTACTCGGGAATCCGCCCCCTCGCCTCATCCAGAAGCCCTCTGCAGTAGATCCCGAACACCGACGCCTGAGCCGCTCCTGCTCTGCTTCGTCTCACCAGAAGCTACCATCGCCCCGCAACCTCAGCAACGCCGTATGACACCCTCTCCTCATCTAGCGACGAGCTGCTCGGGAATCCGCCCCCTCGCCTCATCCAGAAGCCCTCTACAGCAGATCCCGAGCACCGACGCCTAAGCCGCTCCTGCTCTGCTCCATCTCACCAGAAGCTGCCACCGCCTCGCGACCTCAGCAACGTCGCAAGACGCCCTCTCCTTTTCATCCACACAGTGCAAGTTTTGGAACTTAGCCCCCTCCTCTTCAAACTGCCTAATTGAGTCTCTCTTCAGTTCCGCCTTCCTTGGTCAATCTGTAAACAGCTCAAGTTCGTCTGACGAGGCCCAGGACCACGAAGTGTGCAAAGAAACAGAACTACCCATCTCCTCCCTTCTCTGGTTCGTGCCGATTCCACCTTCAAAATCACGTCTTTCGTTTTCCTCTTCTTTTTGCGTGGGTTCGTGTGCTTTTTTGCGTATGAATCTTGGGATTGGAGTTGGGTTTGCTGCTCGTGGGTATGAATAGGAGACGGGTAGATTCGCCTGTCTTTGAATTTTCTTGGTTGTTGTCACTTTTGAGGATGAAAAGACGATGGGAAATCAAGCAGGCATTGACCGATGGCGGCGAATGCTCTGTTACTGCATGTCTAGTTTTGGGTTGCTTTTAGTTTTCCTCGCGAGGTCGAATCTATAATAGAGAAAGTATATGTGCTCTCGAATTATGTCTTGAGAAGTTGTTGGAATTGGTTGTGATCCTGCGAAACGGGTGTGATTAGTCCTAAACACTTTTGGCTTTGGTGTGAAGATGTGGGATTCTCATGGTTCTGCCGTGACCCTCGTACTGATTTCCCCCCTCCCCCGTAAGAAGATGTCCCCCTTCTCTTGGTCATTCGCAACTTTGTGTAGAAAAGCCACTCCCCTTGCATTCCGATTCCATAAATCTGCAGCTCCGCTCCTCCTCCTCCGAATTGCTTCTCCACGGTCATAATGCCGGCATACCTTGCCATGCTGCAGTGGCGGCGATTGACGTGACACACTAGCATGAAGGGGATTAGAATATGGTTGCCCACCTTCATTCTACTAGAGTTTTGGGAACCTTTTATCATGCTCAAGAGTAATGCATATTGATCGTTTTTTTCTATTGTATGGAGACTATTGTTAAGTATATTGTTTGATCGTAATTGCCTATCTAGGTGGATGCTAAAGAATTTTGTGTGAAAATTTAGAAAATTTGATATAACAACTCTTACTTTGTATTTTTTTTTTCAAAAAAGGGAAACTTTACTAATAAATAAATAAAAAAACTCTTACTTTGTATTTGGGTCAATGGGTTCATAAGCATATGCAATTTGTAAGAATGGACATCTCATTTGCTCCAAAAAAAGAAAATTTTGTTTTAAGAAATAGAAATTTTATACTGTTATCAAACGAATTTCTATTTCTGAAACAGAAATTTTGTATCGTTATCAAACAGATTTTTTTGCTCAAAAACTCGTCCAGAAATAGAAATAGAAAAATCTATTTCTGTTCCAGAAACTATTTCTGGAACAGAATGGTTGTCATGCGCGCCCAAGGAACTGGGTCTTAGCCTATTTCTTAAACAACCCTGTACATCTTATAACCCATTAAGATGAAGTAAAATCTTTCACTCAATGACCGAGTAATAGACAGTTGCGGTAGCCACTTGTTACTGCTTTTCCTTTAGAGCATCCAAAATTACATTCATTGAGGTTTTACTCTGCCTTGGTCCTGAGAAATTGGATAAATCGTGATGTTTCCTGGGAACAGAATTTGTGTTGGCTGAATTGACTGGTTCTTTGCATCGAATTACTCGAGAATTTTTAGAGATTTGGACTATGGAGTGACTTGTAGCTGCTTTTCTTCATCAGATTGCGGTAGTATCATTTTTCACGGTTCTTTCCGTCCCCTTCAGTAGCATTTTCGTGTTCTTCCCCCAATTTTCACTTCGCTCTCGGCGCCTCCAATTAGCACGCTGTCTAGATTAGCTCGATCCTCTCCAATGAGTGTTCTCTCTGTTTTCCGAGCCTTCTGAGTCATAGCCCCAACTTCCCATTGTTACTCCTCCCAACCGCTTCAGTTTTGTTGGTTCGTGTGATGGTTTGATCTGTGTTGAAAATTTTTTGGATGTGTGCGTGCGGAAGTATGGTTTTGGTATTGATGATAGTTTTTTATTAGTGATGTTGTGTGCAAGTGTATGATATAGTTTGTAGTGGATGGACAAGGGATAAACTAAGATAATTGAAGGACAAATAACATGGGATATGGTAAATAGTTTCATTAGTTGGATAAAATAATTTTACAATAGTTGAATGAGGTGTTGGTGGGGAGCTACATGATATGGTTTTTATGGGAAGCTCCCAACACCCTCTTACATTTGTTGGTTTGCTATGCTCCCCCCTCTTTCCTATTTATAGGGACTAAATACAACATTCTAGATTTATGTGGAATGTTGTCCACTTAGGCTTCTCTAGCTTGTTCTAGAATTTCTTCTTCATCTTGTGAATCTTCTAGATTCATTTAGCAACTCCATTCTCAATAACTCTAGAAGGTTCTCACCTTCATGATTAAGTTAGTAGTTTCTAGATAGTTTTAGAGAAAATGGATCACAATTTCCAACAATCTGCATCATAGAAGTCCCCGACAGATGTTCGGGAAAGTCAATTCAAATTGCAGTTTTCCTCTTGAAGTCTGCTGCAAGGTTCTGGAGCACTTCTTTATTAATAGGAATTCTGGTGATTGGCCATCTGAGTTCACCTGGCCCTTGCAAATGGGGAATGGCCAGCATATAGTTTATCTGGAAGGCAAGCAATGATATGCTTGATGGTCAAGCTGCTGCTTCTGTGGAGGATGTACTTAAATTGATCAAAGTTTTAGTTGAACATCAATTTGAAGTCCCTCTAGTTAAGGACATTCGTAGATGGTTAAACTTGAAATCTGTCCAGTTTAGCATATGTTTGATTTAACGCATTAGATTTGCTTGGTTTGTACTTGTTTATGCGGGAAACTTTTCTGTCCAGTTCATTCTGCTGGTTTCTATGGCATGGCCTTGTATTTCCATTGGGCTCAAGATTATACTTCTACTATTACAGGTACCAAAAGAGGGTATTTAACATAATTGACGATGTTATTGCGTGGCCTCCGAGGTTGGCTCTCTCCGGCATGATGGAGAAGCAGCCTACAGTGGTCAAGGCGACGGAGCCTAACCACAACTTCACAGATGGTAGTAAATCAAGCTCAGATACAGGAGGTGATGAAGCCTCTCAAGAGCAAAGTGGGGACTTGGGTGAAAAGACAGAGGACTCATACATTTCAGCAACCTGATAAAATAGAGGATTCCGATGTATTTCAGGAACGCGATGATCATATATGATGGTAGATTATCGGTCGGCCTGCACTTTTAAGGATCACTTGCCCGGCTTGTTCTTTTCTTTTACTGGGGCTTTCCCTTTTCAATTTGGAGTGTAAAAGCAGTGTAACCAAAGGATCTGATAATAATGCGGTTAGCTGGAAAGATTCTCGTGCCGCTGTTTGTTGGTGCAATGAACGACGTGAGAGAGTCGTTCGATGAGATCATGCACGTGCGTGTCGTCGTAATTCTTTTGTAGCTTCGTGGAGATGGGGATTCGAATCAACGAAATGGGAGTGCTATGTTTGGACTCGATTATGGCGATCAGCTTGGACTCTTTTTCTTTTCTTGTTCCATTTAATCAGACGTCTATTTCTTCTAGTTGGGATTGGCATTCTTCTTTAGGTAGTTATTTTAAATATGTTCAAATTTTTTCGCTCTTAGGTATATGGTCTTGTAATCAGGTTCTTTTTTGAAATTTCAGGCTCTGGTTTTGATTCACAGGTTCTTCAGCATAACACTTGTCATATTCTTCACTCTATGGCAATTTTCCTCGCCCGCGTTTTCACTATCCATATTGACGGTATTAGAGAGAATTCTGAGTTGTAGTATTTTCCATCAACATTAGATTCTGATACGATCTTATTTTTGCTAAATCTGATTTGAGGCTAGCTTTTTGTTTTTGTTCTCTAGGGGCCTGTTGCTTTGTCTTCCACGACAGATGAGGAGGCAGGCATTGACATCAATCATGCCACTCCTTCATCTCACGCAGGTGGGAAGGAATATGGATGGTTTTACGTGTCAGTTCGAGTGGGATTGTTCCTTTGGGTATGATATATATCCAATTTATGTAATCGCACATTAACTACGTTAGGGGATTTTCTTTTTTAAAAAGTAACTCACTAGGGCCGATCCTAGAAGATTATAACGTGGGCTTGTATTAACATTACCTGATACAGCTCAGGTTCTTTCTTTTTCCTACCTTTGCTTTAGTTTTTATGAATTTATTATTATAATTATTGACTTCATTAATTTATATTTGTGCACTTCTGGATGGGTATTAGAACCTCATAATCGATAATTGAAAAGACAAGTTTAAATAGGTCATAGATAGGTTGTTTAGCATTTTTTTTTTTTTGTCGATGGATGCTTAGCGATTTAATGGGTTTTAAGTAGGTTACCGGCGAATCTCTCTGGATGCAAAAGAAAAAACGGAAAAGATAGAAAAAGAAAAAAGAAAAAATAATTTTTTTGAAAAATTATAAAAAATTGAAAAATTATTGATTAGATTTGTATTGCGTGGAAGTATTTTAGTAATATAATCTTTAAAAAAAACATAAGAATAAGTTTTCCTAAATTTGATTAAATATGAAAATATTTTATTAATATGGGTCAGGTCGGTATGGGTTGAAAAATTTACATTAGACATAAATAAGTCATAAATTGATTAATGGGTCAATTTGGGTCGAACTATCAATGATCCGACCCAAATCCGACCCAATCCACCCGTTTAACAGCTCTATCCACCTATGGCAAATCGCCTAATAACGGCGACCTACCGGGAGCACGGGTTAAAATCGCGGGGAACCACCAGGCAGGCAACTGAAAACCAAGCGTCTTAAGCGTCTTCGTCTTCGCCTTCTGCTTTGTCTTGAGCGGGCGAGGGTGCATGTGGGAGTGCGGATCGGCACTTGCACTTGGCGCTCTGCATTTGCAGCCATTGAAGATGGACGACGCTTCGCAAGGTCTCCTTCCCTCTCTCTCTCTCTCTCTTTCTTCTCTCTCTCTCTCTTCTTTCTCTCTCTTCTCGCATGCTCCAAAAAGATGCAGAGCCAGCGGACGCGCGTCATCGACAGGTGAACCAACAAGGAGAAGAAGAATCTATTGAAATTTACTCAAATAAACTCAAAGAAGAAAAAAAAAAACACACAAGAGAGTTGCACACACAAGAGAGTTTCTGCAGTAACTCTCGTCTCAATATTCAACAGAACAAAGCCTATAAAATAGGCATAACATACAAACCACTTTGTAGGAAAATAGCAACAGAACAACAACAACAAAGACCCACTAACCAGAACATGTGCGGAAACTAACTCCTAAAAACAAGCCACTATTAACACATAAAAAACTGAAAGTTAACTACTTCAACACCCTCCCTTAAACTGATGTTGCAGACAACAGTTTAAAGGAATAAAACAAACCCTCCCTTAATTTGGAACATCCAACGAACAAACACCAAGTAGCTTTCTCAGCTTTTGAAATGTAGACACTTTGAGAGGCTTGGTGAATAAATCAGCAAGTTGATCTTCACTTCTGCAGAAAACAAGATCTATCACTTTATCTTTTGTGAGATCCCTCAAGAAATGATATTTCACATCTATATGTTTGCTCCTTCCATGTAGAACTGGATTCTTTGAAAGTTTAATGGCTGAGTTGTTGTCACAATATATTGTTGTCGCTTCTTGTTGTTTAAACTGAAGTTCTCCAAGAATCTTTCTTAACCAAATAGCATGACAAGCACTTGAGGTGGCAGCTACAAACTCAGCTTCAGTTGTTGATAGAGTAACAATTGGCTACTTCTTTGAAGACCATGAGACAGCCCCTGAACCAAACATAAACACATAACCAGAAGTGCTTTTTTGATCATCCATATCTCCAGCAAAATCACTATCAGTGAAGCCAAACAAATCTGATTTTTCTCCTTTTTTGTAAAACAGCCCAAAAGATGAAGTCCCTTGCAAGTAGCGGAAAATTCTCTTTGCAGCTTGCAAGTGTATTTCTGCTGGGCGTTTCATATACTTGCTTATGAGGCTGACACCATGCATGATATCTGGCCTCGTTGCTGTCACATACATTAAACTTCCAACAATTTGCTTGTAAAGTGTGCTATTCACCTTTTTCCCATCAGAATCTTTCAATAGCTTCAATCCAACCTCAGTTGGTGTGGTCATAGAGTTGCAATTCTTCATTTGAAATTTGTCTAAAATTTCTTGAACATATTTCTTTTGGGAAAGAAAGATTCCAGCTGCAGATTGGATTACTTCTATGCCCAGAAAATAATGCATCAATCCAAGATCAGTCATCTCAAATTCATCCATCATAGACTTCTTAAATGTGTTGATCAAGACACTATTATTCCCTGTGAAGATGAGATCATCCACATACAAACATACCAGAAGTAGTTTTCCACTATCATCAACTTTAATAAATAATGTATGCTCATATGGACATTTTCTAAATCCTTCCTTCAAAAAATAAGCATCAATGCGACTATACCAAGCTCAGGGAGCTTGTTTTAACCCATATAGTGCCTTTTTCAGTCTATAAACTTTATGTTCACTACCATGCTTCACATAACCAGAAGGTTGATCAACAAATACCTTTTCTTGGATGTCACCATGCAAGAACGCTGACTTCATATCCAATTGGAAGATAGGCCATGAATTCTGTGCTGCTAATGCAATCACCAATCTGATTGTGTCAAGTTTTGCCACGGGAGCAAACACCTCTTTATAATCCACTCCAAATTCTTGCTTGTAACCGTTTGCGACCAAGCGTGCCTTGTACTTGTCAACTTCGTCATCTTTATTCAACTTCGTCTTGTACACCCACTTGACCCCGAGTGATTTGTGTCCTCTTGGAAGTTATGTCAACTCCCAAGTATTATTCTTCTCAATGGCTGCGATTTCTACATCCATAGCAATTCTCCAATTTTCTTTTTGCACAGCTTCATCATAGGTTGTAGGATCACAATCTGAAAATAAAGCAAAATAGGTAAGTGGATCTTCAGATTGGTCAACCCCTGTTACTTCATAATCACTCATCCAAGTGGGTCTTTTTCGAACTCGATGTGGCTGTTCTTCAATTTCTGCAATAGCATTTTGGCTTTGTGAACTTTTTGTGATGGTTCGACTGGTTGTGGGCTCTTCATCATCTTCAAAATTCATTGGAATTTGTCCTTCAACACCTTTCTCACTCCATGGCCAGAATTGTTCTTCATCAAATATCATATCACGACTGATGATGATTTTCTTGGTTATAGGATCATAAAGCTTGTAGGCTTTTGATTGATCACTAATGCCAAGAAAAACACATTTAACTCCCTTGTCATCTAGCTTTTTTCTCTTCTGATCTGGAACATGAGCATAGGCTATACACCCAAAAATTCTGAAGTGATCTACTGCTGGTTTTTGTCTGCTCCAAGCTTCTTCAGGTGTCATATTCAAAACAGCAAGAGTCGGGCTTCTGTTCAAAAGATGAATACTCCAATTAACAGCTTCGGGCCATAAGTTCTTTGGAATTCCACTTGCTATCAATAAACTTTGCACCATATTCAAAAATAGTGCGATTCTTCCGTTCACAAACTCCATTTTGCTGTGGTGAATAAGATGTAGTGAGTTGTCTCTTAATGCCATGCTTCCCACAAAAATCTACAAATGCACCTGAGTTGTATTCGCCACCGCAATCTGTGCGAAGGACTTTTATTGGATTCCCACTATCTTTTTCAGCAAGTGTTTTGAAGCTCTTGAATGCTTCAAAAGCATCAGATTTTTCATGCAAAAAATAAACCCAAATCTTCCGGCTATAATCATCAATGAAAGTGATAATATACCGTTTACCTCCATTAGGCGGAGATATTGGCCCGCAAATATCTGAATGGACCAACGCCAATGGTTTCTTTGCTCTCCATGCTTTTCCTTGTGGAAATTGAGCACGGTGTTGTTTGCTAACAACACGGTCTTCACATATATCGAACGGAGCGGTGATTGGGGCAGTCCCTCCACCATCTTCTTTTGATGTAATGTCCGTAGTCCACCAAAGCCGAGATGACCGTATCGAAATGCCATACCCAAGCTTCCTCTTTTAATCTTGCAATGAAGCATGAGTGGGAAGTGCTATGAAGATGTAGTGGGAACATCCGATTGGCAGTCATTGTAACTTGAGCAATTAGACCCAATTTCTCATCATGGATTCTACAAACACCTCCTTTGAGTGTAATTTCATAGCCCTTCTCTTGTAATTGGCCAACACTTAGGAGGTTGGTTTTTAATTCTGGAACATAAAACACTTCTTTGATGGTATGTGCTGAAGTCCCTTTAGGAACAATTGCAACTGTCCCTTTCCCCATGACTGGTGCGGTAAAGTCGTCTCCGAATTTTACTATGGTGCGAAACGACTCGTCTAATGTAGAGAATGCTTTCTTGTCTCCACACATGTGGTTGCTGCAACCAGTATCAAGATACCACAAGTTTGAAGAAGTTTTCTCCTTTTCCTGACACACCAATAGGAGAATTTCTGCTTCTTCCTTTTCTGCTACAAATTTAGTCCTTTCCATACTTCGTGTATTTAAATTAGTTCGACATTCAGATTTGTAATGCCCATACCCATGGCATCGAAAGCACTCTACTTTGGATTTGTCTACTAACTTTGGTCTGAAATCTGTAGAGTGTAGACCTCCACGTCCTCGTCCTCTGCCTTGAGAATCACGAGAAAAATAGCCATCGGATTTTTGATTGAAATAGCGGCAATCATTGGTTCCCCTTCCTCTGCTTCTACCACTATTCATTCTTGTTGTTGATGAAAGATGATCTGCAGTTGAGGCCTTCCATGCCTTCTTTTCTGGTTCTTGCTGTAAGAAATTTTGTTCATGGACCAACAACGATCCTTGCGACTCATCAATTGAGAGTTCTTCAACATCTTTGGCTTCTTGAATAGAACAGACAACAAAGTTAAAGTTTGGTGTCAAAGATCGAAGAATCTTCTCGACTATTGTGACGTCTTCGGTCTTATCTCCATGGATTCGCATCTTATTGACAATCGCCATTGTCCGGGAAAAGAAATCTGTGATTGTTTCTCCCGATTTCATTCTTAGCAATTCAAACTCCCCACGAAGCAATTGGAGTTGCTGCCTTTTTGCCCTTGCCGAGCCTTGATATTTCTTTTTCATGGAATCCCATATATGTTTGGAGGTGTCCTTGCAGAGAATTGTCTCCAAGATGGATCTGTCAATAGCCTGAAACGGATAGTTTTTGGCTTTAAGATCCTTCAATTTTGCTGCTTCCAGAGCTGTCCGTTGTGCTGCTGTCAACTGAGCTCCTTCCTCTGGTTCAACAATACCAGAAGTAACAACGTCCCGATACTCCTTAGACTTGAGGAAATTCTCCATCAACATACTCCAATGGTCATAATGACCATCAAAGCAAGGTATAGCAGGCTGTACGAAGTTCTCTGTGGCCATCTCTGCTACTGCAAAGAAGAACCACTACTGCTCTCGTGTTTGATCACTCAAGACTCCTTTCGAACACTTTTTTTCCTTCCCTGTTGTGGCTCTGATACCACTATTGAAATTTACTCAAATAAACTCAGAGAAGAAAAAAAAACACACACAAGAGAGTTTCTGCAGTAACTCTCGTCACAATATTCAACAGAACAAAGCCTATAAAATAGGCAGAACATACAAACCACTTTGCAGGAAAATAGCAACAGAACAACAACAACAACAAAGACCCACTAACATACCCCCTAACTAGAACATGTGCAGAAACTAACTCCTAAAAACAAGCCACTATTAACACATAAAAAACTGAAAGTTAACTACTTCAACAGAATCGCCCGGCAGAACGGGGAAGGTCTCTCTTTTGCGCAAAGCAATGCCTGTCGCTCTCGCACTCCGACGCTCTGCTCTGCTCTGCCTTGCCCTGCCCTGCCCTCCTCTTCTTCTTTTTTCTTTTTTTTACTTGCATGGAGGTGGTCTCTGCTTTTTTACCCTGAAAATCCCACCTGGAAAGCTCGAAGAAAAAAGCCGTTTTTTTCTTTTCAAATGGAAAAGGCGAGAAATTTTCTCGGAACCCGCGAAGCTTTTTCTGTACGAGAGAGAGAAAGAGGGTAGCTTTCCATGTGCATTTCGCCGGAGCTGAGCTTCGCTTCCACTAGCTCAGAGCTGTGGATGAGCGACGACTTCGCGTGCATTTCGATCTCGCGAGTGATTTTCACGAGCGCAATTCCCTGTTGCAGGTCCCCGAGCTCTGGGCTGAAGAGCGAGGTCGTGGCTGTGGCGAGTGATAGGAAGTACCGTTGGTGATAATTTACGTGTCCGTTTCTCCGTAACAACGTCGCTTCGCCTCGGAAAGAGAAGCAAATTCATTGCTTTCTGAATACAAACGCTTTGCTTCCTTTTGCTTTTCGCCGCTTAAAAGCTGGTCATCAAGCGTAACGCATAGTCATGTTCTGTTGGACGAAGCTCTTTCCTCAGTTCGATCGATTTCTCTGCTGCAGGTGAACTTCCGGAGCACCGGCGGGTTCGAATCCAGAAAAAAATGGTGCATTTTGCGACGCCTTTCGTCTGAAGATCTCGCGGAGTAATGGCGTTCGAATCCGACTCCGTAATGTTTTGGCTGGACAGAACGACGTGATTTTCAAAGAGCTCTGAAAATTTTCGCGGCCTTGACGGGACGAGAGGTCGTCTGAAGCTTCAATTCGGTTTTGCATGTGCATGAATTGGGACCGGAATTACTGTCTTCGAGCGTGGACTTCGATCTAGCCGCACGACCCATCAGCACCTTCTCGACTTTCTTTCAGTGGAGAGCTTAGCGAGCGACATTGCATCAGAGATCCAATGGCGGGCTTCTAGAATTCTGGGTTCGTCTTCGGCTGAGTCAAAATTCCTCGTGCCGAGCGGTCGTCGTCGACATGGCTTCTTGGGAAGCTTTCGGAGAGATCGCGAATGTGGCCCAGCTCACCGGCCTCGACGCCACGCGGCTGATCGGGATGATCGTGCAGGCCGCCAACACGGCGTGGATGCACAAGCGGAATTGCCGGCAGTTCGCTCAGTATCTGAAGCTGATCGGCAACTTGCTGGAGCAGCTCAAGATCTCGGAGCTCAAGAAGTACCCGGAGACGCGGGAGCCCATCGAGAAGTTCGAGGACGCGCTGCGGAGGTCGTGCATCTTGGTCAACAGCTGCCAGGACCGGAGTTACCTCTATCTGCTGGCCATGGGATGGAACATCGTGTACCAGTTCAGGAGGGAGCAGAACGAGATCAACCGGTACTTGAAGCTCGTCCCGCTCATTACTTCGTGGACAATGCTCGAGTTCGGGTAAGGGTTTCTTTCTGCTCTTGTCGTCCTTGCCGTGTATGATTACCGTGATCGTGAGACCGTGTTGTGGAGTCGATAATAATGGCACGTGATATCAGGATTGCATATGTTTGTAAAAATTCCCTAACTTTAATCAAAGGGTCATGTCCATGGATGCTGATGACACGTGTTATCGATGAGGTTACAGAATTTTCTCAATGGCATTCTGAGTGATGACTTGATTGCAATGAAGTTTAAATCAGGTCAACTGATGATGGATCTCAGACAAACAAAATTTTCTTTAGGTTTGGTTAGCTTACCAGGTCGGACTCCAGTGGAGTAGAGTTCATATCACTTTAATTTTCCATAGATATCAAAATGCATTGCTGGTCAAAATATTGTGCATGGTTTCTGTCATGTTGTAGTTGGAGAAAGACCTGTAAATCGATGGAAGTTGATTTTGAATCCTTGAATGAGTTTTTCTGGAATAAAAGCTAGAGAGATGTCATTGCAACTTGCAATCAGTCCGGGAGGGAAAATGGTAATTGGAAGGAAAACGTGGGTGGTTCATCTGAAAATTTGTATGTTGAGTCTTGTCTGTACATTCTCCAAGGATCTTGCTTTATCTGGGAGTCCTCATTGGGAAAGGATCAATTTGCTTGACATAGGGGACTTTTCCTACTATACTGAAAAGCGTGTTCAAGTTGCTAGTGTTGAGGGCTTTGCTTATTTTTGTTATTAATTTACAGGAAAGGTTGGAAGTTATGGAGAGGGATCAACGAGAATACACATTGGACGATGAGGACCAGAAGGTGCAAACTGTAATCTTAACGCACGAACCTTCGAAAAATGATGCCACGATGTTGAAGAAAACTCTGTCCTGTTCCTATCCAAACCTCTGTTTCAATGAGGCTCTGAAGAAGGAGAATGAGAAGCTTCGAATGGAACTTCAACGGTCACAAACAAATATGGATATGAACCAGTGTGAAGTTACTCAACGCTTGCTTGAAGTCACAGAAACTGTTGCCTCAAATTCACTCCCTGATGATGGTTCACCTGTCAAAGGATCCAAGAAAAAGGAGAAATATACCTCTGATGCTGATAGTGATAGAGAACAATCTACTGGAGAAACATATCCTAAGAAAAGTTCTACCAGCAAAACTTCAAGGTCAGTCTTCTTTGAAGTTGAACTCCTTTATGTATCACCATCACCACTGTTGCCTTCAGTAATTGGCTCCTTCCCAATCTTTCATAGACTCCTGTCTGGCTAATGTACTTCTAGTCTGTTAAGATTAAGAGGGCCAATCTTTCGTAGACTCCTGTCTGGCTAATGTACTTCTAGTCAGTTAAGATTAAGAGGGATAACTTGCAAACATCAAAGTGACATTGCCTGGGATAATTTTTTTTCTTCCTCGTGTCACTTCATTGACTTAAACTGATAAATGGCCCAGTTTTGATCCTGTTTAACCGCTTTCATCATCGAAGTATCTAAGTGCTTGAGGTGTTTCTATGAATATGCTTCATGTGCTTCATTGCACTGGCTCCAGCTTGCGGAGTTGAAAAGGAATTTGAAAAATTTGCTTCTTCTTCTGGTGGACAGAAGTACATCAGTCTCCTTGGACCATGATCTGCTCCCATCTAAAGGTTCATATGGACATTACGAATGGCACACTGACTTACTGGGCTGTTGCTCAGAACCACTTCTATGTAAGTTCCCTCGTGCAAAATTTAATGACCTGCTGTGCAAGTTCTTTTGGGACAACCGCAAAGTTCAACATCTCTACTTTTACCTGTGAGAAATTAGTAAACCTCAGTGAGTTGAACCCAATAATTCGATATCTCCCTGTCATTGGACTCGCCGAAGCCATTTATCTTAATTCCTTACTGCCCAGTGCCCCTCTATACCACAAAATCCTATTACTCCTGTGTTTATGACATTACCTCAATTATCACCACCTTTTACATAGTAATGATGGCATAAGAGGCCCACTACCTCTATCTGTAGTAGTGCTCCCCTTTTCCCTTAGTGAAGTGCTAAGCAGGGGTTATCAGAGGAACTATCGAGTTCCCCTCCCTTGGAGTGGTTTATTGTTCCTCGCAGTGGTGCTCTACTGTGTATGACCTCAGACATGCAGACAACATTTTTCTATTTAAGGGGCAATGGTTAGCTATCTATAGCAATACTGATTGTGTTACTGTCGAGCATGTGTTCTTGATTTATGTGCAATATACCCTGCATTCTAACAACTTATCTTGATATGTAATTTAGCAAAAGGTCTAACATCCTTTTTCGAAACTCCAAGCCCGAATCTAATTGAATTTCTGGGTCGGATACACGTATGTTCGAGTCACCGATGTACCGCCCCGATAAACTTCCCGACACGTTTCCACCCAACAGTGGTTTGATCTAGGCCTCACATAGAATGATCCTCCTCCCTCACAATACATGGAATCGTGAGCGGCCGCTCACGAGGACCCCGGAAAGGATCGGATGCCTAGGGAACATTGACATTTGACATAGAGGTGATGATACCTAGTCACCTCAGGAACTTCTCCGGTGTAACATATACGACATTGTAAAGCAGTTCGTTCTTTATCGCTCGAACTCCGATAGCCGGTGTATCACATAGAATGATCCTCAGTCAGTGTCCGTGTCCGTGTCGTTCTCTTGATTAGCTTCCTGCACCGTTCATACCAAAAGTTTGTGACCACAGATAAGATTATCAGTACTCGATCCCAAGGATCTCCTTCCATATTAAGCCCTGCCCCAACTTCTCTCGATCCTTCTACCGCACTCGATTTTTCGATTTCGAGAAGAGAGAGAGAAGAAGCGACAGAGCCGAGAGCGAAATCCGCTCGCCGATTCTTCGCGCAGAGGGGGAAGGGAGGACGGAAGGGAGGACGATCTTCTTCTGGTGCCGGCGAGGATCCCTTTGGGAAGCAGGGCGAGAGATGGCGTCGTCGAGGAAGATAACGCTGCGGAGCTCCGACAGGGTGTCGTTCGAGGTGGAGCAGTCGGTGGCGGCGTTGTCGCAGACGATCAACCACATGATCGAGGACGACTGCGCCGACAACGCGATCCCGCTCCCCAACGTGACCAGCCAGATCCTGGCCATGGTGATCGAGTACTGCAAGAAGCACGTCCAGTCCGCCACGGCCGAGGATCGCGTCAACGACGAGGACCTCAGGGCCTGGGACGCCGAGTTCGTCAAGGTCGACCGCGCCACCCTGTGTGACCTCATCATGGTCGGTTGATTCTCTCCCCCATCTTTCCCTTGTTTCCTTTTTAGGGTTCCTTTTTCTTTTTTCATTTTCGGGGGCCTTCGTTTGGCAGGAGATTGGCGTGTTGTTCTCGAATTAGGTTTTGTAGGCTTTTTATTTTTGGGGTTTGGTCGAGGGGCTAGGTTTTGCGAA
Source organism: Eucalyptus guilfoylei (assembly GCA_016097605.1). Taxonomy (NCBI): domain Eukaryota; kingdom Viridiplantae; phylum Streptophyta; class Magnoliopsida; order Myrtales; family Myrtaceae; genus Eucalyptus; species Eucalyptus guilfoylei. The sequence continues at coordinate 28,590,901 of CM027868.1, read as the reverse complement.
TCGGCGATTAGGGTTTCGCTTGTTCTGTTTGATCGACTTTTGTTTGTGCTGAAAGATCGCATTTTCCTTTTTTCATGAGATTGGGACGTTAGTGGGTGGTCTTGATGAGGAATTAGGGGATCTCCGTTGAATTTGTCGAATGTGGGTGGCTGAAGAGAAGGACTGGGGATGGAATTCCGATTTGAACTAGTCCGGTGCGAGGCCTGTGCTCGTGCGAAGTTTGATGTGTTGATAGATGTGCGTGTTCTCTTTTGCTTTCCCTTTTTTTTTCTACCCCTTTTGTGCTTGGACGGTACACGGGGATTTGAATTGGATGCTTTCTTTTCAAGTCACATGCATATTGATGTGTGTGCATCCATGGTAGCCTTTGTAAATCAATTCACGCGGGCCGGCCTATTAGGAAACCCTTTTGAGTTTTGGGCAGATGATTTGAATTGACTAAAAAGTTAGATTCCTTGCTTTCTTCAAGTGGGGAAACTCTCTGTGAGAAGCACTTCCAAAGATCCTCGTTTTTTTTTCTTTATGGAAACACTTCTCCTTTTGAATTTGCAATATTATTACATTTCAACGAGCTATTAAGAGCACTACCATCTCTAGTAAGTGCTTTTTACAGTGCATTTGAGTCATGTATCATCTTTGAAATGGCACAATGCTCCTTTAAATGACAAGTTTAGGTCTTCTAGTAGCATTGTCAACATGAAGTGCCTTTCTAGGGTGTACATTTGTTAATGTTTTCTCAAATTGAATTTAGCGATTGTGTAGTTATCCATGGAACTAGCTTCAGTTGGTGGAGATGCTTTTGATATGCCTTACTTGCACCATGTGCTAAGCTTTCTTAATTTTTTTTTCCTAATTGTCATTTTAGTCTTTGAGGTTGGCGCCTGAATATTTTTGTGCTATAATACATCATGTAGTTTGACGTTCAAGCTAGTTAAGTGGCATGTGCTGTGCCCTCCATCATCTAGGATAATTTTATTTTATTTTTTTGGTAAAAATCTAGGATTATTTTATTGAATCATTGATAATTAAAGATAATTGGAAAAGGGGAACCATGTGCAATCTTTTTGTTGGCGAGGAATTAATGCGGAAATTTCGCATTTAGCGTAGAAATAGGAAACTTGTGCTTGTCCTGCACCCACGCTACTGCTCAACTTTGTGTGGGAGGGACTAACACAGTGGTTGGGCTTCCAATATGAAGGTAATTGTGGATTCCCAGCCTGGGCAGGGTCTTGACTTTGGAGAAACCTAAGTGTTCATTTAATATGCCAAGGTCTTGATTGTAAGGGTTTTCTGTTTTCACGAATGGTGAACTTAATGCGGCATGGCCAACGTTTTTTTGTTAATAAGCTGTTCCAATTAGTTGTTACTGGGTCTGACGCATGTATGAATTTGTGTGTAATTAGGCCGCAGACTATCTGAGCATCAGGAGCTTGTTGGACCTGACATGCGAAAGAGAGGCTGACTTTGTCTCTGGCATGATCAAAGGCAAGACCCTCGAGGAGATACGTAGGATCCTCGGCATGGAGAATGAACTTACCCTTGAGGTGTGACGGGAGATCCTGTGGGCGTACGAATGATATGTCTTTTAAGTTTCCTCCTAAACCTATGCAGATGATTTGTGTTTTATCCTGCTGTGTCAGTCTTTTAGGGCCTATTTGTTTATTTTTGTTTTTGTTCTCCGAAACAAAAATTTCTGTTCTTTTGTTCCGGAGAATAAAAAAAGAACAGAAACACGTTTGGTAAAACTTTTGTTTCCAGAAACAAAAAATCTATCTTTTTGTTCCTGAGAACAAATTTCAAACAAAAACAAGAACTAGAAAAAACTTTTTCTTGTTCTCGAGAACAATTATGAAAAACACTTTTTTTTTTATTTCCTTCTTCTTTCTTTGGCCAGTCGCCGGCCTCGCTGAAGCGAGACACCGGCCCTCGGCGAGGCTGACCTCATGCCACCTTGACGAGGCTGAGCCTCGCCCCTGGCTAGGTGAGGTCATCGGCGAGGCTCGACCTCACCCAAGCGACGTGAGGTCGGCCTCGGCCTGGCCTAGTGAGGCTCGGTCTCGCTAGGCCACCGTTGGGTGACACCGACCTAACGGTCGCCCGGCGAGGTGGCCGGCCATGGCCGAGGCCAGCGACCAGCCAAAAGGAAGAAAGAAGAAAAAAATAAAATGAAAAATATAATAAAAATAAACTAAAAAATTATACAAGTTTATCGGACGCATTTCTTTTCTTAGAATAGAAATTTTTTGCGATTTCAAGCGTGTTCTTATATTCAAAAATTGTTCCTTGGAATAGAAACAAAAAAAACTATTTTTGTTCAAAAATTGTTTCTCGAAAAGAAACATTATCAAACGCGCCCTTAATCGTTGAAACATCTAGTATATGACTTTGCTTGGCTCACTAATGTAGATAGCGGGTCGTTATGGTGGCATTATTGATTGGCTGGAGCTTGGTTTTGAACTTCAGTTCCCTTTTAATGTTACTAAGATTATCCTGTCTAATGATGGCCCTATTGATTTGATTATTATAATTTGTATGCATTTGAACCTTGAATTGGTCGATTGGCATTGGCTGTGTTGCCCTCGTATCGAATGAGCCACCGGATGGAACATAATCAAACGTTTGGAGATACGGATCCTATACCATCGGCATCGATGAAGGTGGTTCAGGGATTGGAATGAACCTACAGCATCATGTGCTATTGCCGGGGTCGGGAACATTGAACGATGTCCATCTTTTATCTAAATTGGCATTTCATTTTCAGGTCGATTTAATGCATGAGTTATGAGTATTGCAGATTAAGTAGTTGAATATTTTTCAGTCAACAAAAATTTCCATGAAATTTCCATTCATGACTAAAATAATCACTAAAATAATACATGCAAGGATCCACGGGAAATCTCAAAAGTTATAATAACAAGATAAATTCATAGAACTTCAAAATAAACAAGAGTATCCATAACAAGTCAAATTCAGAGAACTTCAAAATAAACCAAAAATCAGTAATTATATGCTCATTTTTAATGAATACATTTATAACTGTATCCAGCATTATCATTAATGCTAAATCACAACATTATCATTAATGATGAGCACACGTCTAGATTTCCAATTATAGGCGTGATTTTGCATTTCGGCGATGTGCCCCTAGGATTTGCGTCTCTAATACTATCACGTCGAGATTTCCAATGATGAGCCTTTTAGTAAGTGCGAGATGCCAAAGTTTTTAAACAAAAGCACCGTAAAACATAGAGTTAATATCAAAGGTGTTGTGAACACCATTAAAGCTCACAGATATAAAATCATGAGAGTAAAGAAAGAAAATAAGTAAAAATAAAGGAGTAGCAACTAGAAAGGAGGGGGAGATTTAGGTCAAATCCCTCCCTGGAAGTTGAAGAGAGAAAAAATTAAAAAGGCTAAACTCAGAGAGGGGGAGAGAGGGATTGAGTTGTCGAAGATATTGACTAAAATGAGAAATAGGACCTCAAACGTATGAGAGAGTTTTCAGACAATTTCGTCTTTCTTGCCATGAAGGTTGACAAATAAAAAAATTCCGTTGCCGGGAATCGAAACCAAGCCTCATGGGTGAAAGCCATATATCCTAACCGCTGAATGGCAACAGATTTGCGAGTAGATGGTATGCCATATTTAATTTGACGGATTCTTTGGCATGCTTTAATTTTCTTCAAAAAAGATAAAATAAAATAAAATAAAAAGGAAATACGACATTGTGTGGATTTGTCGCTTCCATACTGTGCCAATCAGCAGAAGTTGTTTCTATTGTTTATAAAACGATATTTAAGGCCTATTTTTGTTTATTTTTGTTTCTGTTCACCATAATAGAAACATGTTTGTTTACACTTTTGTTTTCGGAAACAAAAAATCAATTTTTTTTTTTGTTTCTAGGAATAAATTTAGAACAGAAATAAGAAACAAGAAAATTTTGTTTCTTGTTCTCGGGAACACTTTCAAGAAACAATTTTTCTCTCTTCTATTTTTTTCTTATCTTTCTTTTCTTCTTCTTTTCTCTTTGGCCGGTCGCCGGCCTTGGCCATGGCCAGCGAGCCTCGCCGTGGCTAGGCGAGGCCGCCGGCCCCTCGTCGGCCGTCACCGACCATGGCTAAGGCCGGCGACCGGCCAAAAGGAAGAAAAAGAAAAGAAGGAAAAATAAAATAAAAATATTAAAAAATTAAAAGAAACAAAAAAATTATACAAGTTTACCAAACGTGTTTTGTTCTTTTTCTATTAGAAACAGAAATTTTGTATAGTTACCAAACTCGTTTTTCTATTCAAAAATTATTCCTCGGAACAGAAATAGTTTTTTTATTTTTGTTCTCTAGAACAATTTTTTAACAGAAACATTACCAAATCAGCCCTTAGTCACCTCCAGGAGCTTCTTTGGCGTAACATATACAACATTGTGTTGTGTGGATTTGTCACTTTTTATATTTAACTTAACATTAAAAATTCATATCAAAATTGAGGCGAGAACACCAAGTGAGTAAAAAGAGTAAAGAAAGAGAATCATAAAAATGGGCTGTTATTTAAATAAGTTATGAATATTCTTGATAATAAGTGGAACAACTTTTAGTTCAAGATTTGCCGGTGCCTATGCCCTTTCCACTTTGCAAGAGCTTGAATGTTCTCTTACATCAAACAGACACTCCAAAGATACTTTCTCATTTCACAATTATAGCTTCTTCTAACTTCATTTTAGTAAACACTCTAGTTTAAATAATGTTGGACACATCTGTATCGTGAGAACATAGGAAAAATCTCCTAGCAAGACTGTAGTCCTATGCTTGTGCTTCCAAAGTTGAGCATCCTTCCTTGCTCCCATCATTTGTTGTCGATTTTTGCTCGATCGGTCTACATTTATTTTCGTAAGTTGATTAGTCTGCTGCAGTTGTAAGTTAACTACAAAACTGCAGCTTTACCTGTTCTCTGGTTTTCATAAATTAATTGGCAATTTTTCGTGATTTCCTAAGCTTGACCAACAATGAACTATAAAAGGTGCGCCTCATTTTTCATATTTGCATGATGAATTTTCTGAATATACACTTGTTTATGAACGTGTAGCATTGATGCATGTAAAAAAGCCTCTACAATGTTGAAACTTTGAATTTGGAGCATGTCTTTTCATGCGCTTGCAGAGTTCTCAAAGTTGCGGATCCACGCATAGTAATACATGAGCCTATGTTCTGTGCCGGTTATATGTTTGGATGTGAAAATGGGGACTCACGTGATTTTAATTAAGCATGTGGATACATGACATTGCCTTCCTCTTCAAATGTAACTTTGACAACTTTGCAAAATCTTAAGAACTCTGTGCTTCCTTATATTCCATGAAAGCTAACTGAAGATATTTTCACATATTCACCAGGTCCTGGAGAAGCGTGCAATGATTTGTTGGCATATTCATTAATACTGTCATGCTGTTGCTACACGTGCTGCGTCCGAAGGAAACTCCGCAAGATGCTGAACATAACGGTAATTCTCTTATCAAACATGAAAATGTGTCATATTTACCGAACCAAGCGATGACAAAACCGAATGGATTATCTTGCCTCTTGATCCTCTTCTTCTCCACGAAAATGATCTCGAAATGTCTTGGAAATTTTCAAACTGTCTCTGCAGATAGTGGGTGTAGCTCCAAAAGACCTTCACCCTGATTTTATAGGATTTCAAGCTTACTAAATTTGAAGTTCAATACTTTCATTTTGCGAAATTGATGTGCTAATTTTCATGGAGCATAGGCTTACAGTATTACGTGCTTTGGATGGCGGAATGGATCTGAAGAAAGAAAAGGAGAAGAGAATTACTCACTCTTGCCGTATTCCTCACTTTTCTTCGTCTAATTTTGGCAGGGAGGTTGGTTTGATGATTTCCTCTCGCATTTTATGTGCTGCTGCTGCGCTCTCGTCCAAGAATGGAGAGAAGTGGAAATCCGAGGGCTCAGTGGTAAGTCGCTCGACTTCTTTTGTCATCATGATCTCGTACGTCGTGCAAACAGCGACAGTAGTCAAAGTGATAACTGAAGTAATCTCTGAGAGGATCTTATGTAGAAATGCGCTTTCTCTTCACTCTGCTGTTGTTTCATTCCGAATCTTTCCGGGTTCTTGAAACTGAAAACGAGACATGCGTAATTAGTTTAATGTGCTAACTCGCAGCTCATGAGAAGAAGAAGACAAGCCCTCCTCCCTCACAATACATGGAATCGTGAGTGGCCGCTCGCGAGGACTCCGGAAAGGATCGGATGCCTAGGAACATTGACATAGAGGTGATACCTAGTCACCTCCAGGAAATTCTCCGGTGTGACATATACGACATTGTAAAGCAGTCCGTTCTTTATCTCTTGAACTCCGATAGCCGGTGTACCACATAGAATGATCCGCAGTCAGTGTCCGTGTCGTTTTCTTGTTTAGCTTTCTGCACTGTTCATACCAAAAGTTTGTGACCACACAGCAGGGTGAATGAGATAATTCAATTATGTTATTGTGTTCTTCTAGGTCAAAATGACCTTTCTTACCTGCAAACTACGCGACAACTCTGCAGGATGAATTTTTAAATTTTTTATGCGATTCTATTTTTTATTTTTGGAGTCGGAGATGCGATCCTAAGTATAGGTAGATCTATCAAATGAATAGATCCAATCGAAAATGGTCAAAACTCAAATTAATTAATTTAACTCGTTTTAATATATTCGATGCAACATGAATTGCTACTAATAGCTGACACAATTTATATCCAATACATACTCAACTTGATTTATGTTGTTAAATCATTTTTCTATTTAACTAATATTAAAAAATCGATATCAAAATTGAGGTGAGCATGGAATGAGCGAGGGGAGTGAAGAAATAGAATCATATAAATGGGTTGGCGTTTAAATAAGTTATGAATATTCTCGATAATTTTATGGGCTTTACTATTTTAAACTTATTGATAATCGATTTACTAAACTCAACTTATCAAGTACGGGGTAAGAAATAGGTCTATGATTCATTTTGACTATCTATCGATTGGTCGATTTGGGCACAGACGGGTGAGGCCATGTACGTGCATCATGTGTATGGCATGATGCGTGGGATGGAAGGAAAATCCATCAAAACACATAATGGGAAATTAAATAAATTCTAAAAAGATGGCACAGATATTCTTTATCAAAGCTTTGAGTTCTAAGCGTGAGATTTAGATTTGATTTGGATTTTGTTTTTCAAAATCCGGAAACCCCAAAAAGAAAAGAAAGCTACACTAAATCTCTTAAAGAAAAAAGAAAAAAGAATTGTTATCGATAAATAAAAATGCATCGAATAATCTAAATAGAAAAGGAAATAAAATTTAGCAAAAGGTCTAACATCCTTTTTCGAATGGTTAATATTCTGAAAAACTCCAAACTGGTACATCTGTGACAAATTTACCCTAAACTATTTTTTTGACCACTAAAAACCCCAAACTGATATACTTTTGACAAATTTATTCTAAATTTATACACTTGTAACAAATTTATCATCTGTTAGTTTTCGTTAAATTTTACTGTCAAATTATTAAATTAAATGACACGTGATAGTTGACCAGTATACAATTTGGGATTTTACACTTTGTTTGTCACAGTTTATAATTTTTGTGATTTTTTTGTGGTATTAATCCAATTTAACAGAGTGTATATTTGTCACAAATTTACCAATTTCGGGTTTTTTAAGGTCGAATAAATTAGTTTAGAGTAAGTACCAGTTTATGATTTTTTATGATTAGTCGGGATAAATTTGTCATAAGGGGTTTTCATGGTAAAAAAATAATTTAGAGTAAATTTGTTACGGATGTACCAATTTGGAATTTTTTAGTGTATTAACCAGTTTACGAAACTCCGAGCCCGAATCGAATTGAATTTCCAGGTCGGATATACGCGTGTTCGGGTCACCGACGTACGGCCCCCATAAACTTCCCGACACGTTTCGACCGCTCAATGGTCCGATCCAGGCCGCTACCACCCACTTATCTCACTCCTTGTACGGCACTCGATTATATGATTTCCTCGCGAGAGTCGATTTCGAGAACAGAGAGAGAAGAAGCGACAGAGCCGAGAGCGAAATCCGCTCGCCGATTCTTCGCGCAGAGAGGGGAGGGAGGACGATCTTCTTCCGGTGCCGGCGAGGAATCCTTTTGGGAAGCAGGGCGAGAGATGGCGTCGTCGAGGAAGATAACGCTGCGGAGCTCCGACGGGGTGTCGTTCGAGGTGGAGGAGTCGGTGGCGGTGGAGTCGCAGACGATCAAGGACAGTATCGAGGAAGGCGGCGCCGGCAACGCGATCCCGGTGCACAACGTGACCGGCAAGATCCTGGCCAAGGTGATCGAGTACTGCAAGAAGCACGTCGAGTCCGCCACGGCCGAGGATCACGTCGACGACGAGGACCTCGTGGCCTGGGACGCCGATTTCGTCAAGGTCGACCAGGCCACCCTGTTTGACCTCATCCTGGTCGGTTGATTCCCTCCCCCATCTTTCCCTTGTTGCTTTTTTTGGCTTCATTTTTTTTTTCGGGGGCCTTCGGTTGGCCGGAGTGCGATTCCTTGCTTTTTTTCAAGTGGGGAAACTCTCTGTGATAAGCACTTTCAAAGATCCTCGTTTTTTTTTTCCTTATGGGAACACTTCTACCTTTGAAGTTGTAATATTATTACATTTCAATGAGCTATTAGGAGCACTACCATCTCTATTAAGTGCTTTTCACAGTGCATTTGAGTCATGTATCATCTTTGAAATGGCACAATGCTCCTTTAAACGACATGTTGAAGTCTTCTAGTAGCATCGTCAACATGAAGTGCCTTTTTAGGTTTTACACTTGTTAATGTTTTCTCAAATTGAATTTAGCGATTGTGTAGTTATCCATGGAACTAGCTTCAGTTAGTGGAGATGCATTTGATATGCCTTACTTGCACCATGTGCTAAGCTTTCTTAATTTTTTTTTCCCTAATTGTTGTTTTATCCTTTGAGGCTGGCGTATGATAATTTTTGTGCTAGTAAACATCATGTAGTTTGACGTTCAAGCTAGTTAAGTGGCATGTGCTGTGCCCTGCATCATCTAGGATTATATTGAGTCATTGATCATTAAAGATAATTGGAAAAGGGGAACCATATGTTCAATCTTTTTGTTGGTGAGGAATTAATGCGGAAATTTCATTTAGCATAGAAATAGGAAACTTGTGCTTGTCCTGCACCCACGCTACTGCTCAACTTTGTGTGGGAGGGACTAACACAGTGGTGGGCTTCCAATATGAAGGTAATTGTGGATTCCCAGCCTGGGCAGGGTCTTTGACTTTGGAGAAACCTAAGTGTTGTTCATTTAATATGCCAAGGTCTTGATTGTAAGGGTTTTCTGTTTTTACAAATGGTGAACATAATGCGGCATGGCCAACCTTTTTTTGTTAATAGCTGTTCCAATTAGTTGTTACTGGGTCTGACGCATGTATGAATTTGTGTCTAATTAGGCTGCAAACTATCTGAACATCAAGAGCTTGTTGGACCTGACATGCCAGACAGTGGCTGACATGATCAAAGGCAAGACCCCTGAGGAGAAACGCAAGACCTTCACTATCAGGAATGACTTCACCCCAGAGGAGGAGGAAGAGGTGCGGCGGGAGAACCAGTGGGCATTCGAATGATATGTTTTTTAAGTCTCCTTCTGAACCTATGGAGATGATTTGTGTTTTATTTTGCTGTCAGTCTTTTAGTCGTTGAAACATCTAGTATATGACTTTGCTTGGCTCACGAATGTAGATAGCGGGTTGTTATGGTGGCATTATTGGTTGGCTGGAGCCTCGTTTTGAACTTCAGTTCCCTTTTAATGTTACTAAGATTATTCTGTCTAATGATGGCCCTATTGATTTGATTATTATAATTTGTATGCATTTGAAGCTTGAATCGGTCGATTGGGGTTGGCTGTGTTGCTTGTGTGTCGAATGAGTCACCGGATGGAACATAATCAAACGATTGGGGATACGGATCCTATACCATCCATGAAGGTGGTTCAGGGATTGGGATGAACCGGCAGCGTCATGTGCTGTTGCTGAGGTCGGGAACATTGAACGCTGTCTGTCTATTGTCTAAACAGGCATTTCATTTTCAGGTCGATGCAATACATGAGTTATGAGTATTGCAAATTAAGCAGTTGAATTTTTTTAGTCAAAAGAAATTTCCATTCATTACTAAAATAATCACTAAAATAATACATGCAAGGGTCTATGGGAAATCTCAAAAGTTATCATAACAAGATAAATTCATAGAACTTCAAAATAAACCAGAGTATCCATAACAAGTCAAATTGCTAGAACTTCTAAATAAACCAAAAATCAGTAATTATATGCTCGTTTTTAATGAATAGATCTATAACTTTATCAATTACTAAATCACGTATTATTATTAATGATGAGCACACGTAACTATAGGCGTGACTTTGCATTTCAATGATGGGCCCCTAGGATCTGTGTCTCTAATACTATCACCGTACAGGGGCAACATAAACATATTGAAGAAGCTTAGATTTCAACCCTACGAGAGCGAACCTTTTAGCAAGTGCAAGATGCCAAAGTTTTTAAACAAAAACACATTAAAACATAGACTTAATATCAAAGGTGCTGGGGACACCATTAAAGCTTACGGATATAAAATCACGAGAGTAAGGAAAGAAAATAAGTAAAAATAAAGGAATAGCAACTAGAATGGAGGGAGAGATTTAGTTCAAATCCCTCCCCAGAAGTTGAAGAGACAAAAAAAGTAAAAATAAAAAGGGTAAACTTAGAGAGGGAGAGAGAGGGATTGAGTTGTTGAAGATATTGGCTAAAATGAGAAATAGGACCTCAAAGGTATGAGAGAGAGTTTTCAGATGGAAAAGCTTCTTCTTTCTTGCTATGAAGGTTGACAAATAAAAAAATTTCAGTTGCGGGGAATTGAATCCGAGTCTCCTGGTTGAAAGCTAGATATACTAACCGCTGGACGGCAATGGATTTTCGAGACGATGGTATGCCATATTTAATTTGACGGATTTTTTGGCATGTGCAAATTTTCTTCAAAAAAGATAAAAGCTAAAAAGGAGATACGACATTGTGTGGATTTGTCGCTTCTATATTGTGCCAATCAGCTAGAAGTTGTTTCTATTGTTTATAAAACGATATTTAGTCACATGACATTGTGTGGATTTGTCACTTTTTAGATTTAACTTAATATTAAAAAATTCATATCAAAATTGAGGTGAGAATATCGAGTGAGTAAAAAGAATGAAGAAAGAGAATCATAAAAATGTATTGTTGTTTAAATAAGTTATGAATATTCTTGATAATATTTTTGGTCAACTCATTAATAATCGAGTTACTAAATCCAACATATCAAGCATGGATTAAGAGATGGGTCTATGATCCATTTTAACCATCTATCGATTGATCGATTTGGGCATCGACCACTGGGGCCATATACGTGTATCTTGCGTATGGCATGATGCGTGGGACCTCTACATCCTATATGGAAGGAAAATTCATCAAAACTCATAATGGGAAACTAAATAAAATCTAAAAGGACGGCAGCAGATATCCTTTGTCAAGCTTTGAGTTTTGATCGTGAGGTTTGGATTTGATTTGGGTTTTCTTTTTAAAAATCCGGAAACCCAAAAAAGAAAAGAAAGCTACGCTTAATCTCAAAAAAAAAAAAAAAAAAAAATGCACAAAAGATTATCAGCAAATAAAAACGCATCGAAAAATCTAAATAAAAAAGGAAATAAAATTTAGCAAACGGATCTGTTATACGCCTTTTCGCGTCAGATACGTACGGCCCCGATTAACTTTTCCCGACACGTTTCGACCTCTCAATGGTCCGATGCAGGACGCTCGATTTTTCGGGGGGGGGGCGAGGGGATCTCCTTCTATATTAAGCCCTGGCCCCAACTTATCTACGCCCCTTCTACTGCCTCGAGTTTTCGATTTCCTCGCGAGAAGAGAGAGGAAGAGAGAAAGCGACAGGGGCTAGAGCGAAATCCGGTCGCCGATTCTTCTTGGCGCAGAGAGGGAAGGGAGGACGATCTTCTGCCGGTGCCGGCGAGGAATCCGTTTGGGGAAGCAGGGGCGAGAGATGGCGACGTCGAGGAAGATAACGCTGCGGAGCTCCGACGGGGAGTCGTTCGATGTGGAGCAGTTGGTGGCGGTGGAGTCGCAGACGATAAAGCACATGATCGAGGACGGCTGCGCCGACAACGCGATCCCGCTGCCCAACGTGAACAGCAAGATCCTGGCCAAGGTGATCGAGTACTGCAAGATGCACGTCGAGGCCGCCAAGGCCGAGGATCGCGTCAACGACGAGGACCTCAAGACCTGGGACATCGATTTCGTCAAGGTCGACCAGGCCACCCTATTTGACCTCATCCTGGTTGGTCGATTCCCTCCCCCATCTTTCCCTTGTTGCTTTTTTAGGGTTCCTTTTTCTTTTTCTTTTTCGGGGGCCTTCGTTTGGCAGGAGATTGGCGTGTTGTTCTCGAAGTAGGTTTTGTTGGCTTTTTATTTCGGGGGTTTGGTCGAGGGGCTAGGTTTTGCGAATCGGCGATTAGGGTTTCGCTTGTTCTCTTTGACCGATTTTTTGTTTGTGCCGAGAGATCGGATTTTTTTCCATGAGATTGGGAAGTTAGTGGGTGTTCTTGATGAGGGATTCGGGGATCTCCGTTGAATTTGTCGAATGTGGGTGGCTGAAGAGAAGGACTGGGGATGCAATTCCGATTTGAACTAGTCCGGTGCGAGGCCTGTCTTCGTGCGAAGTTTGATGTGTTGATTGATGTGTTCTTGTTCTCTTTTGCTTTCCCTTTTTTTTTCCACCCCCTTTTGTGCTTGTCAAATAAGATTCTGTTGGCTACAGGATGTCACGCTAAGAGGGATTGGACGGTACACGAGGAGTGGAATTGGATGCTTTCTTTTCAATTCACATGCATATTGATGTGTGCATCCATGGTAGCCTTTGTAAATCAATTCACCCGGGCCAGCCTATATACAATAGGAAACCCTTTTGAGTTTTGGGGAGATGATTTGAATTGACTAAAAAAGTTAGATTCCTTGCGGAGGTGTTTTGTTTGTATCTCAAATTTTGCTTTTTGAATTTTGAATTTTGAGGGAATGTTGACTAATTGCTTCAAGTAGCGGGGGCAATTCCCTATTGTTCCCCCGTCCCCCCCCCCCCCCAAAAAAAAAGGGACCAAAAAAAACAAAAAACAAAAAAATGAAAATAAAAACATATCATATTGTATAAATCCATGCGTGGGTATTAATGTCTCTTTTGGTATGCAGTGTAAATTTAATCATATCCATGACTGCTTGCTTTCTTAATCTGTCTTATGGCTCATGTAATATATCAAGGAAGTTCCTTTAATTGCTCTTCAATTGGTGAAACTCTCTGTGAGAAGCACTTCCAAAGATCCTCGTTTTTTTCCTTATGGTAACACTTCTACCTTAGAAGTTGCAATATTATTACATTTCAATGAGCTATTAGGAGCACTAAGATCTCTATTAAGTGCTTTTCACAGTGCATATGAGTCATGTATCATCTTTGAAATGGCACAATGCTCCTTTAAACGACATGTTGAAGTCTTCTAGTGGCATCATCTACATGAAGTGCCTTTTTTGGTGTACATTTGTTAATGTTTTCTCAAATTGAATTTAGCGATTGTGTAGTTATCCATGCAACTAGCTTCAGTTGGTGGAGATGTATTTGATATGCCTTACGTGCACCATGTGCTAAGCTTTCTTAATTTTTTTTTCCCTAATTGTGCTTTTAGCCTTTGAGGCTGGCGTATGAATATTTCTGTGCTATTAAACATCATGTAGTTTGACGTTCAAGCTCATTAAGTGGCATGTGCTGTGCCCTGCATCATCTAGGATTATATTATTGAATCATTGATCATTAAAGATAATTGGAGAAGGGGAACCATGTGCAATCTTTTTGTTGGTGAGGAATTAATGCGGAAATTTCGCATTTAGCATAGAAATAGGAAACTTGTGCTTGTCCTGCACCCATGCTACTGCTCAACTTTGTGTGGGAGGGACTAACACAGTGGTGGGGCTTCCAATATGAAGGTAATTGTGGATTCCCAGCCTGGGCAGGGTCTTGACTTTGGAGAAACCTAAGTGTTCATTTAATATGCCAAGGTCTTGATTGTAAGGGTTTTCTGTTTTTACAAATGGTGAACATAATGCGGCATGGCCAACTTTTTTTTGTTAATAAGCTGTTCCAATTAGTTGTTACTCGGTCTGACGCATGTATGAATTTGTGTGTAATTAGGCCGCAAACTATCTGAACATCAAGAGCTTGTTGGACCTGACATGCCAGACTGTGGCTGACATGATCAAAGGCAAGACCCCTGAGGAGATACGCAAGACCTTCAGCATCAGGAATGACTTCACCCCAGAGGAGGAGGAAGAGGTGCGGCGGGAGAACCAGTGGGCATTTGAATGATATGTCTTTTAAGTCTGCTCCAGAACCTATGGAGATAATTTGTGTCTCATTCCTCTCGCGGAGGGAGGACGAAGGATATTTTGCTGTGTCAGTCTTTTAGTCGTTGAAACATCTAGTATAACTTTGCTTGTTTCATGAATGTAGATAGCGGTTCGTTATGGTGGCATTGTTGGTTGGCTGGATTCTGGTTTTGGACTTCAGTTCCCTTTTAATGTTACCAAGATTATCCTGTCTGATGATGGCCCTAATGATTTGATTATTATAATTTGTATGCATTTGAATCTTGAATCGGTCGATTGGGGTTGGCTGTGTTGCCCCTGTGTCGAATGAGCCACCGGATGGAACATAATCAAACGATTGGGGATACGGATCCTATACCATCCATGAAGGCGGTTCAGGGATTGGGATGAACCTGCAGCGTCATGTGCTATTGCTGGGGTTGGGAACATTGAACGCTGTCCGGCTATTATCTAGCAGGCATTTCATTTTCAGGTCGATTTAATGCATGAGTTAATAGTATTGTAGATTAAGTAGTTGATTTTTATTTTTTTTATCAAAAAGAAATTTCTATTTTACTAAAATTATTATTAAAATAATACATGATAGGATTTATGGGAAATCTCAATAGTTATTATAACAAGATGAATTCATGGAACTTTAAAATAAACAAGAGTCACCATAACAAGACAAATTAATAGAACTTCAAAATAAAAGAAAAATCAGTAATTATATGCTGGTCTTTAATGAATAGATTTATAATTGTATCCAATAGTCAATTATTAAATCATATATTATCAAATGAGCACATGTCAAGATTTCCAACTATAAGTGTGACTTTGCAGTTTGGCGATGTGCCCCTAGGATCCGTGTCTCTAATATCATCACTGTACAGAGGTAACATAAACATATTGAATAAATTTAGATTTGAAACCTGCAAGTGCGAGCCTTTTAGCAAGTGTGAAACGGCAAAATTATTAAATAAAAGCACATTAAAACATAAAGTTAATATCAAAGTTGCTGTGAACACACCATTAAAACTTGTACCTATAAAATCAGGAGAGTAAGGAAAGAAAACAAGTAAAAATAAAGGAATAGCAATGGGAAAGGAGGGGGTGATTTAGGTAAAATCCCTTCCCAGAAAGTTGAAGAGACCGAAAAAAAGAGAGAGGCTAAACTCAGAGAGGGGAAGAGAGGGATCGAGTTGTTGAAGACACTGACTAAAATGAGAAAGAGGACCTCAAACGTACAAAAGAGAGTTTTCAGACGGAAAAGTTTCTTCTTTCTTCCGATGACATATAAAATAAAATTCCGTTGCCGGGAATCGAACCCGGGTCTCCTGGGTGAAAGCCAGATATCCTAACCGCTGGACGACAACGGAATTGTGCAACGTTGGTCTGCCATATTTTATTTGACGGATTCTTTTGCATGCTTTAATTTTCTTCAAAAAAGGTAAAAGCTAAAATGGAGATCCGACACTGCGTGGATTTGTCGCTTCTATACTGTGCCAATCAACCAGAAGCTGTTTTCTATTGTTTATAAAACGATCTTCTTAGGATAATTACTTTAGCTCAAAATTCAAATTGCTGAGGGGAGAGAGATATTTGGATGATGTCGTGATGTAGCACGGCAATTTAACCAACTAATCGCAAGATATCAATTAATCCCTATCGTATTGAACTTAACTCAAGATTGTTGTTCATGAATTTTCATACAAGATCATGTAATTTTTAAATAGATGTGTTAAAATACGCTTCTTCTTTTTTCTTTTACCCTTCTTTTTTTTAAATTGCGATTTTTCCTGATCTTTCTCAAGTTTCAAATTTGAAATATTAATCTTGATAGTTGCATGTATCAAGCTTTTTGAGATATAATATCTTCTTTCTGCGTTTTGTTGAATTTGGCATGTTCGATGTCATTTTTCTCAATTATTTCAAGGGTTTTTTTGTCTGCTTTCATCAACTCTTCATATTTCGGGGAGACAAATAAGAAAAAAAAAAAAAAAGAAGCTTTCTCATTTAGACTTAGGAAAGAATCAAGCATCTTGATTTACTTGGTAGATAGACTGAAATTTTCTGACTCATCTCTAATATTAGTCTAGAAGAAGAGCCGTCTAACGTATAACTAAAAGTTAATAAACTACTGGAGAAAAGGAGAATAATTAGCTATAAAATGCTAAAAAAATAGCATGTTTGTACTTGATTAATTTAATTTAAGCCTACCGTGTTTTTCTTAGTAATATCAACCCAACAAGGCAACCATCCAGCAACCAAAAGTCATAAATTTTAAGGAAAATAACCAGAATAATCCCTAAACTTGGACCTGTTATATAATAGGTCTTCAAACTTTAATTAGTTCGATGTGATTCATAATTGTAGCTCAATGTATAATGTCGTCTCTAAACTTTTAATTTGTTCAATGAGATTCTTGAATTTTTGGTACATGTGTAATTTATAATTCATAGATAAGATAATCAAGAGATTAGATTGAATCCGAGATATAATAATCTAGAGATTAGATTGAACATTTACCATAAGTTCAAGAACCGTATTAAATAAATTAAAAGTGCAGTGACGACATTATATATTGGACTAAAGTTTAAAAATCACATTACACAGTTAACTTATTTATAGGAATCATTTGTGTAATTTAACCTAATTCTTGATGATAAAAATGCAGCGTGTCATATGAAGTTCTAAACGGAACAACACCCGAGCAAGTTCACCGTTCTGATCCAAAAATTCACCACCAAACTAATGTAGTTTGCACAACCAGAGAGCCAACTGATTTGCAATCCAATTTGTCGATGATTTTCTTTCTCTGTTTTTTTTTTCTTTTGCATATTTTATTTAGGAAAAAGACCACCAAAAACCCCAAAAAAAAAATTGTGACATGAAAAATCCCAAACTTTATTATCCGTGACACATTTATCCTACCAAGGGCATTTTCATCTTATTTTTTCTGTTTTTCCTTTTTCTTTTTCTTTTTTTTCTTTTTTACTTCTTCTCTCTTCCCTTTGCCAGAAGCCGGACTCAGGCGAGGGCGGCCCTCGCCGGCGTCAGGCGAGGGTCGACCTCGCCAGATCTGGCGAGAACGGCCCTCCCTCGACCTAGCCGAGGGCGACGCCGGCGAGGGCAGCCCTCGCCTGAGTTCAGCTTCCCTCCGCCATGGCTGGCAGAGTGTAGAGAGAAGAAGAAAAAAAAAATTTGAAAGGTAAAAGACAAAAATGCCCCATAGTTTAGGATAAATGTGTTACACGGATACGAGTTCAAAATTTTTTGTCACGAAAAAAAATTTGAGATAAATATGTTATGATTGACAAAATTTGGGATTTTTCATATCATGAAAAAAGGTTTGAGGTAAATTTATCACTTTGGACAAAGTTTGGAATTTTTTATGGTTTTTTCCTCTTATTTAACAATTAACAATTAAGCGGTCGAACTTACCAAAAAAAAAACAATTAAGCGGTCGAACCCTACACACAAGAACACGATTCAAGAATCGGTTACTCCGTGAACTCAATACCACCACAGGCTATAACTCGGGCAACTTCCCAATGGATCGGCAAATTCGCTCCCTCTGGCATTTCGAAAACCGATGTACTCGAAGCAGGTACAGGAAAGAGCTTCCCAATAAAATTTTCCATCCCCATTCTCTCCAGCACAAGGGGAAACACCACCTGGTGCCCTACTCGGAATTTCATTAGGAACAGAAAAGGCCACGCAGCTTCGTACGTAAATAAATGCGCAAATACCAGGAAAGAAAAACGTCCATGTCTCTTCTTCGGTAATAAAAACAAAGGTTCCTGTCAGTTGCTTCCACAATGTAGAGTACAAAAACAATAACATTCACAAATGGCTACAGGAAAAAAAGAATAGCTTCTAGAGTTTCCGATCTCTCTGATCCAAATACCACCGAAAGCATCGGATCACATCAGATCAGACCAGCAACTTTCAGGAATATCATCCACACCATGGTCCAGAAGTAGTTCATGCAAAAAAAAAAAAAAAAAAATCTTCGAGGTCCCGAAGAAAGTGCAATTAGAAAAAAAAAAAAAACATTTTCGTATTTAACAAATGAGATGAGCGCTACAACTTTGAAAGTCGTGCATGAGCAAAGACCAGGACTTTCGCCGCACTTTCCACAACCGGTATGCCAACCCCCTCCGTTGTCGCTGCATGCAATGTGTCGTCCACCATCGGTATCTTCCTGCCGTTCAGAATCATCCTTCACTGAAAGAAAATGTAATCTGACCCCAAAGATTGAAAAAATGAACTAAGGGGCAGTAAAGGGACACGCAACAAAAATCCCCTCGTGATGTCATCAGCACATAGACCATAAATATCTATAGAAAATTTCCACAAAACCACATGAATCAACCAGTATACTCATGCAATCAGCTCGACTCAAGTACTTCAACCGCACGCTCTTCTATTGTATCTTCTGCTCCTTTTTCTTTCTTTTATACTGGATTTGTAAGCCACGGTAAGACTACTAAGCAAGCATTATATTAGTCATAACAAATCCTCCATGATCCCTTCTTGGTAAAACATGCGAAAGCATGTACTTCATGTGCTTGCTCCTGTAGCTGCAGTGCTAGTCTGGCCTGTTTCGCCCATACGGTTGGGCTCCTCTAACCTCCTTGATAACCCCACATAAGCATCAGCCTGACCGACCATATTGTCAAATCTCGTATCCCTGACATTGAGAGAGAGCGATTCGATTCCAGATGCAAGAGTGTCGTGATTCAGAGAGGTGGGGACCCGAGGGCTTGTGGTGCCCGAAGAATGAGCAGAAGTAGACAAGACAAATTTCATCCAATCAGTGCGCTTCCTGACTTTGTCGCCCTGTGGCTCACAACAGAAGGCACAAGAATGATCATAAGTCAGAAAAGAAGAGAATCGAATCCAGTTATGCAAATTATACAGACAAGTGGAGTGGATCTGGCGCCCGGAAAAGATACCTGCACTTCCACAACAGCTGAAGTTCGCACAGCATCCAATATGAGCTGTACATCATTAGTCAACTCCTTGACCTGGATCCAAAACAACATTTGCAGTAAACACAAAGGTTTGAAATAAATAAGTGATGAATCGCATCCAATATAAGCAGCAATATGTTTGCCTTGCATGGTATACGTAATCCTGGCAAAAAGCCAGGGTCTGTATGGAAGACCTGAACTAACAAAGGAGGACCAGGACAAATAGTATAATTTCCTAATTGACTAGTTTTTCTCACCCCAAAAAAATAGTGCAATATCTATAATCAAAGCTTGGGGTGTCCAAAATACCAAAAGATGCCAACAGTAATAAATCATTATAGGTGAAGTCATCAGCCACCGGTACAGAAAATATCAAAAAGAGTTCCACAAAGAAGGCGCATGTAAAGCTATCAAATCGGAAAAAAAAAAAAAAAAGTAACAAATAAAGTAAGAAAATCTTTTGACTAACTTTGTTCAGTCAAGCAGCCAACACACAGTCAAAGGCAGAGTCTGCATCTTCCCTCAGAAAAGGGTTTTAGGGGAAGGGGAGTGGCACTTTTTGGCCAAAATTATATAATAGCAGATAACTATACGGACCAGCCAACATTGTAGAAATTGTCCGATTCATGGTCCAAATCATATGATTCATTTCAATTCATCTTTCAAAAGATTCAACCAGCTGTCGATGCCTCCAACTCCAGCTGTTGCGCCTCTGAGGACTGATGAATTCGAGGTGCATGCCCTCTGAGAAGGCACGGCTTCTCAACACCTCTGAATTGGGTCTACAGTCCTCTGACCCTCCTCTTTTCTGCACCTTTGACCAACCTCTTTAGCTTGTTTAAATCGCAAGCATAGACAAAGTCGCAGCTTGCATGTGTAGGAATAAATAGACTCGTCTCTTTTGAATGCTTCACGAGAAAGCAATACAAATGTAGTCAAAATAGAGATTTGGCTTGTAGAATAGTGACGAGACCAATCATGAATATTGAGTTAACTTGCTGCAAAATCTTGTACTGAGTGAAGTCGGAGTAAAATCAAGAGTTGACTCAGCAAAATTGCCAAAATTGCGAGTCAACTAGGTGAGAATCATTGGACTGACTTTATTAGCCCAAGTCCACTTTCTTGGGAAATCTGGGCTTCGTTTCAGCCGAATAGCAAATGAAACAATGCAGGCCATATCGACAATTCAATGCAATGGTTTGTTTCAACAGCACAAATTGAAAAAGGAAAGAAAAGAACTAAATAACATAAAGAAAAATAATTTCCTCATGCCCAATTCACAACAGTGCAGTGGGCCCTCTAGATTCCAAGAAGCAGCCATAAAAATCCACTTTAACCATCAAAAACCTCCATTACCACCCCTATCATCTTTTGCCATTCAGTAACAGAACATAATGAAGCTTCGAAGTCTTTTGTCGTATGCGAATTTTTCCTAAATAATCCTAAATTGTACCAATATTTCTATATTTCGTCCGGTCAATATAATGCATTTGATCAATTTGCTCAATACTATCATTTGACATGCTCCAATTTCTTCCTTAATGGTATGGAAGTTTTTGTTATAGTATGTATCAAACTCATTATGTTCTTTGGGTTATTTTATAAGCTTTGCGAAACCTTTCTATATAATGATTTGATCTTACGATTTAGTTTTGTGGAGGCCCCTCCAATTTCCTAGTTAAAAAAGTGATTTTAACTACCTTGGCAAATAGTTTCCATTGTTTTTGTGTATTTAAGGTTCTTGTTGAAGTGTCATCAAGTTTCTTTTACAAGTTCGAGGCCTTTGGGTATGGAACAAATAGAGTAGTATGCCAATCTGTTACAAGTCTGTGACTTCCTCTTTGCATACAGTTTCCCACAGAATGCGAATTGAAATTTATACTATGTTAATCAGGTCCCAAAACGAAAGATTTAAATTTTCTCAACAATATTTACCATAATATGCTTTTTATGTGCTTTCGCAACTAATAGCTATGTTCTAGTAAGAAATGCCAATCCTTTCTACCAAATCTTCCCAAAAAATGAGATTTACGATTCAGGATTTGGACCTCAATTCAACAACACTTCAGTCACCTACAATCCATTGTGAATATATCTAAGTGTCCAACTAGTAAGTCATAAGTTGACACAAGAGTCAAATTCTAGTTGCCACATGCAAGTTGTCCATTTGAAATTAAACAGATCAAGGCAAAGCAACAAGGCCACCGAGATAATGGATACAACCACGATAATTCAAATCATTGCTGATACCAGTTAATCATTAATCATGACATTAAGACAAGATAGGTTGATGATGTATTGAAACTATTAGAATGAATAATGGCAAAGCAATTTGAAACTATAAGGCCTACCAGAGTGCTTTCATCAGAATTAAAAATTAAGATGGTAAATTTCACCATTGGTTACTGAACTTTGGTGCACTTTGTAATCAGATTAGTGAACTTTCATTTGATCACCATATACATGAAACCTCTGTATCTTTGCAGTTAATGAATTTTAACCAAAATCCAAAAAATTGTAAGCTTGGTGCAAATATACCCTTGCCACTTGCCAATAAAACATGGAGTTCAGTTGCACGCTTATGTCAGCAGGAAGTGAAAATAGTTTAAATTTCATAAAAAAATTGAAATAAAAAAGCAATGAAGCGACTAACCCTCTGCCCCTCTTTGGAGGGTCGTTGACCATCAATTGTCAGAAAGGACAGTGCAGCACTCTACCACAATCAAAGAGGGTCATTTCCCTCCATCACTGCTGGCAGAAGGCCTGCAACACTCACTGGGGATGCAGGAGGGTCACAGGCCCTCAAGCCTTTATTCCCTTTTTCTTCTTGTTCTCTTCTTAAATTCTTTGTATTTTCAGGAAAAAAAGAAAAACTCAAAGATGACATCGTCCACTGACTCCATAGAGCCACACCACTATGTTAGTACTTCGCCAAAAACTTGTTCAAATTCTTATCGAAGTACGACAATTTCAATGAAATGAATGTTTGACCCATTTGGTGATTTAAATCATAGCTCATTAATCTATTGAAAATAGCACCCAAATTTAGCGATACCAATGAAGTATACCCAGTTAAAGTAATATGCAATAAACAAGATTTGGGGAAAAACGATATTACTTGCAAAGTCTCACCATCTTCAAAACTACAAGTGTGGAAGTTAAAAGATTGGAGGAGCCAATCTTTGCCATAATAGAAAATCCATCCAGAAATGAAAGAGGACTTCCATCTCCAGTGAATTTGCAAGCAAATTCATTTAGGCTGAAAACACATAACTCATCAAAAGCAATGTTGGGTGGTTGACTTCCAAACCTCGAAGTGCATTGCCTTCACAAGTGGTATATTATAATTATATACAAATCGAGTAATCTGGTACTGCACTTTTTTACAAATACACCAGCTTCATTCAAAATAATAACATCCAAGTGCATAGCAAAAGTCACAGGAGATCCCTGATAGTTAAAGACACCTTTCTATAATTAGCTCAAGACAAAAGGGATTATCAATATCAAAGCCAAATAAGAGCTAAATCAATCATGAAACTTGAATGCATTCCCTATAACACAATCAATTAAGGTAGCTAGACGTAAATGCTACAATGGAACTCACCAAAAAGACGACAAGAAAGCAATTAGCTTAATTACAAGCACGGAACCAGGAACCCAACACTTTTGAGGCCAAATAATTGGCTGCTAAGGGATCCCGTGTTCATTTTAAGAAGTAATACATCAAAAGAAGAAAAGAATGAATGGAGTTCAATTGTCGGCAAGTATAGTATAAATTAACACCCCAGATGTCTTCTTCTGGAAGTATCGTACTATAGAATTAACGTCATTTTGAATCCAGGTGAAATTATATCTTTAATCAATAAGCCAACAAAACATGACTTGATACTAGATGGAACTAAAAGGTACAATTAAGTTCAAGAGTGCAAACTTCTGATATATTCAAGAAAACTTACTTTTTTAAACCCTGCAATAACAGCTATGGAAACCCAGCCCTGTTTATCCATTTGCCTCCGCAAATATGGATCCTTCACAAGATTCTCGTTACTGCACCAGCCAAATATAGAGGATGATTTCAGTTAACTTATGAAAACTTGCAATATGTTTTGAGAAACAAAGAGTACTTATTTTGAGGGGGGGAAACAGTAAAATTACCTGAAATAATAGTCTATCTGACTAACTATTTGAGCACGCAAGAGTTGATTAGGAGGAGGTGGAATATAAACCATAGGAGGTTGCATTGGCGGATAATAAGGAACATTCCGAATATCCAACGGAATTTGGAAATAATACACTGGAGTCTCTGGAAAAAATAAAGGACATCAAAGAAAATCTTTCGGATGGTAAGTTTCGACAGTTAACATAATCTGCCTTACCAGGAAAAACTACAGGGCCGCCAAGAGGCCGAACTGAAGCGGGTCCAATATATGGAGCAGTAGAAGGTGAGACAGGCGGCGGTGGTGCGGGCCTGCCAATCCTCGGCATACCTCTTTGCTGTGGCATGTGAGAATCTCTGTTATTGTTAAAATTTCGGTGACCACTTAGTTCTTGATTACCACGTTCATGATCACGCCTAACCCCATAGCTGTGGTGGTAAGAACCATCCCCACGTGAATAATTACCCCCACCTCGCCTGAAGGAGCTGCGCTGCTGTTGAGGGTGCTCATTGCCATTTTGTGAATGCGAAACAGGCCCACTCCTGTGGTTATGGTCCCTGGCAGAAGGATTATTTGATCTCAGGTCAACTGAAGGGGCTACAACTGCTGATGTCTGAGCAACTCCGCCACCAGAAGATGTAGATCCACTTTGCTTCTTTGATCTTGGACGTGCAGGCATGGAGGAGCTTGTTGCTATATTTGCATCCTTATTATCAGTGAGTTGCTTCTGTGAAACAGACGAGGCATTTCCGTTTCCCTTCAACATGAACAATTTCTCAAGGGTCAGAGCATTATGTATGCAATGGAAGAATGAAATGACACAGACACAGCTCGATGCAAAGTCCCCAAGTTACGGAATGATAAAAGACTCTCTTTCATTTGCAACACCTAGCAAAACGTATTTGCCCAACAGAAAAACCAAAAGATGGGGCAGGAAGAAAAATCCCATTTCTTTTTGGTCGTCGTTCCATTGTTCCTTTCAGAAAAAGCACAGAAACAGCCAGAAGAGTAAAGTGTGCAAAGAAGGAAAAACTGTATATGTGAGAATACAGAGTTAGCCGTCTATTTTCTGTACATCAAAAACACCCAAATCAATTAAATCTGAGTCTTTGGGTTTCACAGGCCATTTAGTTATTTCAAGGTCTCCAATTATCAACAAAGCACCAATGACTGCACCATCCCATGTCTCAAGTAGAAGCAACTTAAAAGCACCAACTATTCTACCCAAAACAAAGCCACTCATCTTGTTTATAAGAAAGAAAGGGAACTGTCCAGTTCTACTTGCAACTGAGTATCATGTGTGAAGTGCTCATATTTGTTATAGGTATAGTTTTTTTTATTTTTTTCATTTCAAGTCCATCACAATATCAAAAGGAAAACCCACATTAAGGAGCTATATATGTTCTTGACATCAGGCAACGTTCATTCCTTCAAATTTAATTTCCATAGACAAGCTAGCTGGTAAGAGATAAAAAATTACACGAAGTAATAAGCTAAAAGGCTTAATTCTCATGCTCTCTTAGCTTGACTGAGGCCACATCCTAGGAAGCACTGAATTAGACCCCTTAGGGAAAGACCTAAAGGCAGAAGGGGCCCTTGCTTTTGTATATATTTTCAGCTAATGAAGCCTGGGAAACATGAAAATGTCACGTATAAGGATATTTTCCCAATGGGGGTAAAAAACCTCTTAATCGACCTGGCTATTGCACCATTTTTTTGAACGTGTTTTTTTAAGATGTAGTAGAGCATTTAGATGATATTTCTGAAATCTAAAGCCTTTTAGTTCATCAAACATTTAAAAGAGGAGTTCAAAAATTGAACTCCCCTCTAAAAGCTAACTGAGCTACTTCAGATGTGCTCCAGCACTCAAATTCTAAAAACTCGCTAGTAAATGTAACTTTCTTGTGCATTCCAAAATCTTCAGAAATTCCATCGCACAGAACAAGTAACGGCCTGAAAGCATAATAACTTATCTTAAGTTCCAAAATCTCTTCTCGTAAGACCAAATAAGCAAAACTCGAATAGCACAAACTGTTTTTTTCTCCACGCTCTACACTTAATCCACAACCAAACCAAGCCAAACCACGAGAAAATTATATAATCGCATTCTTACAAAAGCAACATCCAGAAAGCAAAAGCTATACCTCTGTCACAGGCACGGGTGGTGATCCATCAGATAAACCTTTCACAGGCACCGAAGTCGATTTCGTTGATGACCTAGTCGACTCGGACAAAGCAGGCCACGATTCAGCCCCCATGACTGGGACGAACTCGGCAGCAGGGGGCCCGGGGCTCTCCGAGGGCAGCTTCCATGGAGTCTTCTTGCCCACATTGCCGTTCTCGGAGCCCCCCTCCTCCGCAATCGAAGACAGAGACGAAGAGGATGAAGACGGAACAACCTCCGGAGCGACTGCAATGTTGATCTTGCTCAACAAATCAACAGGCTCGGTCACATCCGATTCCCCCCCACGGACGATCTCAGTCCACTGCTGCGGCGAGGCCATCGTCCTGGCCTGTCTGCCGACTCGAGGACTATTAACAGCACCAGCAGAATTGCGAGGAGAGTGATTGTTAGCTTCTATGGAGTTAGCGTTAGTCGTGTCCGTAACGATAGCCATGAGAGAGAGAGAGAGAGAGAGGCAGAGGAGATTGTGGTTATCTTCTCAGGTAAAACAGCGTTCGCCGACGAGGATAGACGAGGAAAAAAGGAGAGAAATCGGAGAGAAGATGCCGGAAAAAATAGATGAAACAGAGTGCCGATCGATTGAAAAATGAACTAGGGTTTGATTCCGGACACTCCTTAGTTTCGGCTCATCGACGAGGAATCGAAGCGAAGGGAAAAAAAAAATCCAACGGAGGATGAGGCAAAATTTGCGGAAAACAGAGAGCGCTTGCTCGATCGATAGATTAGGGTTTCGAACCTGCCTCCGAAGTGCGCGTGCTTCTCAGGGGACCAAAAAAAATACAAAAAAACGAATTTCGCCGATCGGCTGATCAACGACGAAGCGAAATCGAAAGGAGAAATCGACGGACAGCGATAATCGGCGGCGGACGCGAGGAGCGATCGGCCGACGCGACTTAGGGGCTCGATCCTTCCCCTCCGGCAGTGCGCGCGCGCGCCTCTCTCGGGGAAAAATTCGTCGAACGGATGGTATCGACGGGGGAGCGAGGGAGGGGGGGCGACTGATCGGGAGAGACCCGGGACGATCGGGGATTCTCGGGGAGTTCCGATCGCCGGCGGCGGCAGGAATCCGGGCGGGCGGGGCGGGGCTGCGGAATCGAGCTCCACTCGTCGGCGACTCACTGAGTCCGAGGGTGTGGCGAGTCTGGCGAGTCTCGGTGTGTTTTTGTGTGTTTCCGCCCTCTTCCTGGTCTCTCTCTCTCTGCTCTGGCTTTGGGAGCTTCTCTCGCTTTTGCTAATTGGAAAATCTTCGGCGAGAAGGTTTTGTTTGACGGGGACGGTGTGTGTTTACAGAAATGCCCTCCCCCGGTGGAGCCCCCTTGATGTAATTCCATTCGGATATATACATAATTAGTATATAATTATCTCTCTATTATCTCTTTCTCATCTAGTCTCTATTTATTTCACGAAAAAAAAATTATATCACTTAAAATTATTAACTAACGAATAATATTTTTATTATAAATAATAATTTATGTCTAAATAATTTTGTAGATAAAGAAAATATTTTCTATTTATTTATTTTGTAAGTGATTAAAGTGATTTCACATACTCCGTCGTGGACGTGTTTGTTCGAGCGTTCCCTCCTCTTCCGGTAGAGGAGAGGTTCGAGCCACCGCGGTCGCATTTGCGTGACTTAAGTGTGACGGGTTTTACGTACGCCATTGCCATTTTGTATGGCGGTTTTCGAAGTCATAAAAAAATGATTTTTTTTTTTAAATAATATAATTCGTTCCTTTTCATGGTTAAAGGGTAATTTTAGAATGATTAATACATTTTTTATGCCCTCCCATAATAATCTAATTCCTACGACAGAGAAAGCAAAACTAATTAGGATTTTAATTATGGATTTTAGTCCAAAACTTTGATGAAATTTATTATGACAATTGTAGGAAAAGAGCTTGAGCAATTACGTGCAAGGAAAATACTATAGAAAATAAGAGATTTATTTTGCCAATCATTTGATTATAAAAACGATGGCAGATGTTATTTTGATATGACATGAATATTTAACTGAAATATTCTTATAATTTATTAGTGTTGAAATAACTGTTAATTCGTTTAGTTAATAGTATAGATCGAAACGATGCAACACACGAATGAAAATTCATAATTTAAAAAGTCAAGATAATCTCTAATTAGTCTAGTAAGGATATAATCTTCCAAAATCGAACGCAAATCTCAACATCTTTAAAATTATTTGATTTTCTTCCAAACAAACTCAAGTGTAATACATGACCCAAAAAAAAAAAAAAAAACTCAAGTGTAATAGAAGAGAGTCGACATAATTATGAACTGTTTTCATAAGCACCTTTCCTTTCGGAAAATTGATGCAAATCTCTCTTCTTCCAATTATTTAAGTTTTCTTCCTAAATAGAGAATGAATTTTGCAGGGCAATTTAAATGAAGTCCTAAAATGACGCAAACCACACATTTCCTTCCCATTTTGATTTTTTTTTTCACGTTCTTTGCACACGTATATGTACGCGTGCGTGACCCATCTGTTGTCGGTACTATGTTGGAACTCCCAAGGAAAACATAAATAGTAATTTTGTCAATTAACTACAGGAAAATAAATAAATAAACATTTTGTACGGTCGCTTATACAAATGCTCCTCTCTTGTCAGCACTGAACTATCTAGGGGACGCTAGTCTGGCATAGCTACAAAATAAAAGCTCTTAAATTTGGTGACGTGCTATAAAGATACCATACCGTCCTATTGAATTATCAGAAGAAATCCAAGAAACGCTATATCTTCCGTGGGGACCAATCTGAACTTGGAATCTATTTGCTCATATACCATGCGACATTTCGTAGAATTATTACCAAATTTTCACAATTTTATTGGATGAAAACACGCTTCAATATCAAATGTTCCAATGGCTGACTTTCAAATTCACGTCTATATCCATCCATACACTGATATTTCAAAATTCTATATTCACCCTCGAATATACTTACATATAAAATTACTCACGATTTAAAAAAAAAAAATTTGTAACATCCATGCACATCATACACATGCCCTGTTCTTCTTACCTTAGTGCCTTCTTTCGAAATCATGGTATAGTCAATAAAGTCAATATTCATTTACCCAGTTCACTTAGCCATAATCTCGATTCGATACGTTTGAATTCATGGTTCGATCAACAGTCAACACGGAGATTACAAGGCCATTTAGAAAGATAGTCGCGTGCGAAATGCGTGTTCTAGCGCGAATCATGTAATTTTATCTCACTCTCGGGGATGGGTCACGACAGAGCTAGAAAACTACAAAAAGGTATCTTGCCCACGGCCTCTTTTCTCATAACTCAGTCGCCGCCGCGTATCAATGTGTCAATTTTGACTAGCACAGGCATAGGCGACTTCACTTGACAAATTTCTGACGATAAATCGAGTCGTTGACGTAGAACCCACGCTCCCCAAGAACGAAGTCCGAGTCCTGGCGGAGAAACAAAAGGTGCCTTGGAATCTTCAGCCCAAAAGCGGGCGTTCATGGTAGAGAAACGGAGGGCCCGCTGCTCCTCGCGTGTTTCCAACTCCAATCGGAACGCTTTGCCTGGAAAAACTCAACCGGTCAACACGAATCTATGGGCATGTAGTGTCTGTAATAGAAGGGAAGTGTCAATGGCACGACAGAGCTGGTTTTCACGTATCATCAACATGGGAACCGCGCGCGGACAGCGAGGACGTGCGATGTCGGAAGCGCGAGAAGCCGTCTTGCGCACTTCAGTTCCCGTTTCTGCTTGGAAGTGGGTGGGTGGGGACGCCCCTATGTGTCCCCCCCATCTCAATATCATGGACCACCTCGCACTTCACGAATAAAGCCAAGAAATGGTCCTGTATTCAATGTAAACACAAGGGCTTCACAAAACTCCCTATCTTAGCGAGGTTAGCATGGGGACAGGGACACTAGCATGCTATACCATGCTTTAGAAAGCCCGATGAGCGATCCCGGACCCCATCGTCTGTCCCCAAGTCCTCCAATTTACTTAACAAAATCTAAGTTACCCCCAACCACCATCACAAGGCTTGACAAGCTAAACAAACTAGCAACCCGAAATTCCCAATCCAACCAAAAATACTAGTCGCCTCTGGGAAAAAGGGCGTAATGCTGACCTTAGAACAATTGGTTATACTCTCAGGAAAACTCACAGTGAAAAGGGCTCCGGTGGAGAATAGGCAATAAACCTGTAACGATATAAAGAGTAGAAGGAAAATTATCGAGACACCCCTCGTCCGATCAAAAGTGTCATTCGAGGATTAAGTTACACTACTATCTCACTGTTATTTGCAAAGTGACATTTACAACGGTAGAAGAATGACAGGACATGGAATGAACTCAGCTAACAAGTTTGCATCCACGTGCTTAGAATGGATGGCTTCCATGCTGAGAATGACCAAATCCAAGTTTAGATCATCCGCGACCTCACCAATTATAGCAGTTGGTTTGTTCCCTTCTCCAAGCCGTTCTAGCAACTTATATTCTTGGAACCCACCTGTAAAAGCTCGTGGATGATCAGGAACAGTTATCAACAAACTGAAAACAAGACATTTTTAATTGGTGGATGTGGAATTTAAAAATGGTCAAAACTGCCAGAATTCCAATATATCGAACTTTCTTTGGCTTGGATTGTAATTGAAGTGTCCATGAACTTCTAACCCCTCACTCGGTCTTCTTAACAAACGAGAGACCAAGCAAAAGTCAATTCGTCATTCCAAGCTTGACCATTCATATCTTCAATCTCCTCTCATCTTCCTAAGCTACTTCCTTTCATGGTACCAAGTTGACAAAAATTTTCTTAGTCTTATACCCATGTAATGTAATGATCTAAGCAGACAAAAGAGCACAAATTTTTCATCGCAAAATCCTCAAATAAAACTTGTTGCATCTTCAATTCCTTCCACGTTCATTCGAAACCTAGAGAAGGCCTAACATTCTACAAGTCCCATTTTTTGTATTTCTTTCCAAGATGCCATAATATCAATGCCGAATTACTAATATTCAGGAAATAGATTGATGCGGGAACAAACTGAATCCGTACAAAATCTAAGTTGAGAAAAGTAGGCAGACGCAGCAGACCTTCTGACAGATGCCAACGGATGCTAGATAGTTGGGTCTCATGCTCCGGCAATGTTTCCTTCTGCTTTTCATCAATAACTGCACAATAAAGTCTAAATTTCTTCAACCTTGCATTAGAAGCTCACATTTTAAGAACCAAAATCCATTGGTACGGTGCTAAAAGAAGAAAAAAGAGCAAGTCTCCGCACCCACAACAGTGATATCAGCTCCATACTTCTTTGCCAAAGCTGCAGTAGTTGCTACAGCCTGTGAATACAGAACAAGAGTGAATATTCACATGAAACGGAATGGGATGCACAGTGACTGCAGGTCATAAGGACAATTAAAAATGAGTCAACAGAACATCACCGAAGATCCTTCCCTTCGTAAAAATTGAAAATCTTGGGCTGCCCACATGGATTAATGCTTCATGCATCATGGAAATTTCAGAAAACATGAAACAAGACACTATGAGCAGGTCCAGGATGCATTGACTTTGATTCTCATGGATGCCGAATGAATCATGTATTCCAGTCGTATAGAAATTTATCAACTCCATAAATAACATGGCTTGAACAGAAGCAATACTTATCTTGATTGATGCTCAACAGGAAAACACCCATATAACAGAATTATCTAAGCACAGTTGCAATAAGTAGGCGCCTTGAAGTATGGTCACCTGTCTCGTTCCTTCAGAAAGATAAGGATTTCGATCTGTGATTGGCAGAAGTAGGTGCTTGAAATTGCTGAAGGCTTCTGCAGCAGTATTAACTTCAGATTGTTGAGGTGCTGCCTTAACTGATATCAATGCAAAATGCAAATGAGGTTACTTCACACTCATCAGTCAGTGCATTGAAGCAACCTAAACAATGCCCAATGAGAACTAGTTTGCAATGTAAGATATCAAAGATGACTAGATTCATAACGCAGCATGTTATGGCTCGTACAAATTGGACCTGAATATAATACTCCTCTAGTCAATTAAGTGGGTTATGAATGGCACACTTAGCTGGTTCCACAATTTCAGATGCAGTACTATCCGAAGCATTTATTTGTATCATTAACCATGTATAACTATCGTATGGGTCAATGCTAATTCTCATTTTGCTAATCATGAGTTGTGTTATATATCTAGAGGAGATATAACGGCCACAGTACATCATGCTGCATTAACCATACACAAGTCGTATCAACTATCAAGTGACGATTCAACTCATTCATCTCAATCACGAGAACAAGAAGAAGAGCCGCTGCCGTCCCGTCCGTGGAGAAAACTGCACGAATTCAACCAGAACTTGATTGCCACCGCAGATAACGCGAATGCCGATAACAAACAACTCAGGCAGGCACTTCACAAAACACCCCCAACCCATCATCCTACGTCTTGCAGAATGCAATGTCGCTGCATCATCAACTCGCGAACGAAGGACTCGAGAGAACTACTGCCGAGGCGGCGGAAAATTCTACTCTAACATGCCCAATTCATCACTCCACGACAACAATAGTAACAACGACGAATAGAAAGAAAGGCAGGATTTTTCCGGGCGAACGAACCCTGTGACATACCTGTGTGTTCAAGTCTGCGAGGTCCGGAGCTCCGACGCAGAGAAATCCGCCGATTCAGCGGGGGCGAGCGAGCCGACGAATCGCGAGCCGACGACGGAGAATCCGCGGCGGAGCACGAAGGAGGCTGCGAGGGCGCCGAGACCCTGGGGAAGAACGAGGTCTCGGCCGGAGCTGCGAGGAAGTGGCTGGCGAGGGCCATGGGGAAGGTGCGACCGATCGAAGTCGAGGGCGAGATTGAGCTTGAGCTTCGATGGAGGAGGCGCTCGTCTCGAGAGAGTTCAAGAGAAACAGCGAGAGAGAGAGAACCGAACGATGAACCGGTGGGCCCCGGACAAAGGTGAAGTGAAGGGATGATGATTGCATGCGCTCGGTCTAGGCGTGGGGCCTGCTCGGTTCCGCACCGTGGACCGTTGATCGATGTCTGGTGGGAGCTGGGCGTCTCTTGATCGTACACGTGCCAGATGAGGACAAGCGGGGCGTCGATTACTATTTGGTCCCTTATCCGATGGCGAGAGAGGGGCAAGCGGCAAAGGAAAAGATAAACGGCGATGGATTCTGAATTTTTGAGTTTTTAATAAATCCTTTTCCTCTCGGTTTATTGAAAGGATAATGTCTACACGTGTCCCGAAAAACATTTGTTAAATATTTAATAAAAGCTTGCATTCAGCTTTTGAAAATCTATTGTATGGATTATGATACAAATTAATGAATTAGAAGTTGTATTATTCTCTCGTCTTGTTGCTTAAAAAATATTCCGAAATATTTCTGAACAAAAGCCTTAATCAAAAGATTTCGATTTGTCAAATATTAGCACTATGAGTCATTTAATTTTCCAATGAGATCATTTTATAAATTAGAACTTAAAAAAAAAAATTGCTGTCTTTCGAGTTTAGCACAAATGAATTCCTATAACATTTTAAAACATTTTTTGCATTATTTCATTGCTTTGTAATGAAAACAGTTAACTTCATAATCTCATTCTATGTTGAATTCACATTTTAATCTGTCTATTGAACATTTATTATGTTTTTTAGATTACATGTTTTCTGAGCTAACTTCATCAAATCAATCAACCACATAACCGTACTGCAAGTAATTAAAAAAAAATCAAAGAAAAATAGGGTTGCTATTTGACCTCACGTTATGCATTTAATTGGTGATAATAAGTGTAGCCAACACAAATAGAGTTAGGTGGAGAAGGTGATGTGATCATTGAGACAAGAAAATAGGTAATTATAACATTAAATGAAAAGGCAAAAGAAATGGGAACTTATAAAAATATTTGCTAATTATATCTTTTTTAAAATTTTAATAATTTTATTTGGAGCTCATTCTGAAAAGTTTGAAAAATAAGATTTTTTTATAGTAATTATAATTTCCAGTTATATATTAGATTAGGCGTTGGACACAAACATAATTTCCACATATACCACATTTGTAAATAACCACTGGCAACCCTTTTAACATGGAAATGGGAGGTGGGGAGTTTAAATCCTCACTTTCTAAACGAATCGGTTTGATGGGTTTTATTCCCACGCCTCGTAGGAGAAGCGGGATAAAAGTCGAGAAAGTGAGAGTTGGATTTAGAAGAGTAAGTAAGACCGACAAAAAAAAAAACACATTTGTAAATAAAAGCGGAAAAAGTACCCCAAAAAAAAAATCAACGAGCTCTCTTCATTGGTCGGGTTCGGGTCGGATTGAACCGGTGGAATCAAGCCCGACCTTCCCAGCAGGGAAAATGCTGCGCGCTTCATCGGTTCGCTCGCAAACGAATCTTCAGACTCGCCGAATCGACATGGCGGACGGCGACGGCGACGGCGAGCCGGTGGGCTCCATGACGACCGTGTCGCGGCACTTCTTCGGCGACGGGCCCGACGGACCGGCGTTCTCCATCTCGATTATCGAGGTTCCTCCGCTCTCTTCACCCGTTCAACGGAGAACTGTAAGGGGAATGAACACTCACTCAGGCCGATCACTGACGTTCTTCTTCTTCTTCTTCTTTGCTGATTGTATTAGAACATGAAAGAGGAGTACGGACTGTTCGTATGGCCGTGCAGCGTCGTCCTCGCCGAGTACGTATGGCAACAGAGATCGCGATTCGCTGGAGCCAACGTCGTCGAGGTACGCCTCCATAGTCTTTTTTTTTTTTTTTTTTTTTTTTTTTTTTGCATTTGCCTGTGTTTGTGTAGAAGAAGCTCGATTGGGTAATGCGGGATGCGGATTGATTGCTCCGCGCATGTCGTCTTGTCTCTGAGATTCCTGTTTTTTAGCTTGGTGCCGGAACTTCTCTGCCTGGGTTGGTTGCTGCGAGATTGGGTTGCGATGTCACGCTTACAGATGATGCCGGCAGATTGGAGGTAACATGCATGATTAGCTACTGTTTTTGTTGTTCCGTTGTGTTTATTTTTTGGTTTGATTTTTATTTCTCCCCGGTACAGTTCAATAGCTGTTTTATGTAAATGCCAGACCAAAGCAATCGCGTGTCTAGGTGAAATTGTGACTGTACCCACAGATGTTTGTAAGGAAGAAGAATTTCCTCCGTCGAGAATAATTAGAACTCGTCAAAGCTACTCTTCTTTTGGACGAGATAGAAGCAACTAGTTGTGAATTAGTGGGACTTGGGAGAGATTCTCAAACAAGGTGAAACACCCAAATCAGTTGGAAGATTGAGGGAGGGCTGTTGAGGTGAAAATGTCATTCGGATACCCCGAGTTCTGCTAGATAATAGATGGACCTGCATTTTTTTAATAGCGTGTTCAATTTCATACTTCCCATGCTTTTCAGATTTGTCTATAAGATTGTTTCAACTCCCCCTTTGCTCTCACCCATGCACACACCAACACACGCTCGCATGCACGCAGGCGGCATTGTTCTAAAGGAGGATGGTGGTCCTTACAGGGATTACTCTCAACCAAAGTCTTGGTGATCTGTCAAAGCAAACAAAATTAGAAAATGCTAATTGATAGCTTCATCTTCTAAAATCGGGTCCCCTCAAGATGCTGATTTGAAAAGGGAATGTTAAATTTGCAAACTTTGTTGCCAAACACAGGAGAATATGTTCATGAAATGGTATTCTGTGAGGTATAAGTTGAATTAGGATGCCTCACGAATCGTGGGTTTGTCCCAATCGAAATTGAGTTTCATCTTATCTTTCCTTCAAGCATTCTAGACAGCTGACTTGCTTCACAAGATAGCTTACTGTTGGTCTCAATAAGAGTTCAGTGGCTTATCATCTGTTGTCCTCTTCTTTAAACTTTCAGGTGTTGGACAACATGAAACAAGTATCTCAATTGAATAACTTAAGTTGTAAGGTGAGTTCCTGCTATTCTATACTGCTGTTCAAGAAGAAACTAGGACTTGGTCTATGGTTGGCTTGAATGATTAGTTGTGATTATGAGTAGCCTTTTCGGTGCAGCTCTTGTGAGTATAAAGTTCGAGTCCTGCAACAATTTATCTCTTGGTTCCGTCTCAATTAGTTTTAAGTAGTTTCCATATCTCTGCAGGTGGTAGGGCTCAGTTGGGGAGTTTGGGATGAATCCATCTTCAGTTTATTCCCTCAGTTTATACTTGGAGCAGATGTTTTGTATGAGACAAGTGGTAGGTAGTGGTGCTTTGATCATCTTTCATCTTGTTTCCTTTCTAAATAGAATAGACAAGTCAATTAACACTTTTGTTATCTGCTTTTTGTTTTTTGCCTGTGTATTATTTTTGCCCAAGCTTTCGATGATCTCTTTGCTATGGTGTCGTTCCTTCTCCAAAATTCTCCTGGATCGGTCTTCATTACTACTTACCATAATCGAAGGTACTAATCTTTTCAATCATGCCCTATTATCCAGTTCCATTCACTTTTAACCCCCCCCTAAAAAAAATAAATAAATAAATAAAAAGGAAGGATAATTACGAAAAGTAATTTTTGTGTTTCCATGGTCTTCAGTGGGCATCATCTCATTGAGTTCTTGATGGTAAAGTGGGGGTTGAAGTGCAGAAAACTTCTTGACGGCTTTTCAATCATGCCATCCAGCAAGGCATCCAAAATAAGTGGCAACATTCAGTTGGCGGAGATAGTATTGAATGTTGATAAGGCTTAGGCAATGTGATACTTGGAAGAGACAGGAGAATAAGCAGAATGAGTTTCCTGACGGCATCTCATGTGTTTCTGGATTTATTTACATAGAGCTGCTCTGGCTTCCATCCTCTCTTCCGACATGACCATGGCAGGAGCTATTGGTCTCTTGATACGGTTGACTTCTTGCCACAAGAAATCGCTTCTCATTCATTTCCCCAGAAAGTTCCTGTAAGCCTTTGATTTTAGCAAAGAACTTTAGTAGGCTTATGATTGGAGTGTGTTAAGTAGCCTTGTGAAATTCTTTCCTTGATGTCACCTCTCTCTAATGGATGAAAAGAGTAAGTGAGAACATATGGAGCTTGATGTGGTATCTAAGAGGAGAGATTTAGAATGCAACTTCCGAGAAAATGCGTCCAGCTGTGAAAAAAGATCAAAAAAGTCCCAAAGAGCTGTTCTATTGGTCCGATGTGCTATCAAGGTGGAGAGATTAAATGCCGCAGTGGAGACCGGCCTGCCACTTTAGCAAAATTGGCTGCATGGTCGCCAAAAGGACTTGATTGCACCAATTGCAAATCAATTAGGACATAATTGCACATTGGTCTAAATGTTTAGTAGGCCACTTGGTGCAATTTTCCCTAGTTTTTATAAACCTTTTCCTGGAGTTATCTCTTAAGCATTATTTTCTCTTATGTTATCTTTAAGATATGTTTTGTCCCCTCTCCCGCAACTGGTTTGAGGCTCATTTGCAGTGAGTTTCTATTCTCATAACGTAAGCCAACCCCAGTCTGTGCTGGGCTCTTGGTTTATTTAATGGTCTAGACCATGGCTTATATTGTATCTACGGCAGACTGATTTCTTTTTGTCGAGACTTGATTACTGCTTATTTGTAAAATCATTTGACAGTTAAACTGCATTGTTCTTCAGACACAGCTGTTAATACTGTTATTGCAGGGAGCCTCCATTGACATCAGATGCCGCAGAAAGTGCTGGCATGAACTTCAATATAGCCGGGATTCCAGGGCACCATCTTGTTCTGATGACAAGTCAAGTGACTATTAATAGGTTGTGTGAAGCTCCAATAGACCAAAAATCATCTCAGGTGGCTTCTTCAGCGTGATCTCCTGCAACGATTGACGTGAATTTGCCTTGCACGGCAGAACGAGGTTGAAGACCGAAACATGGGATTAACCCTGTATGTTCACTGCTGGGCGGATTAATTTGTACTTGACTCTGTAGAGCTGACGTGCTTCTTTAGCTTTTAATGCTTTGTCGAGAGGCTACCACGCTGGATTTTCTTGTCCTATCTGCTGCTCGTGCAGCATATGATGCCGTGTTTCCTTATGATTTTTTACTGTATTGGACAGTGTGATACGTCAACTTTGCAATACGAAATATGAGGAGGATAAACAAATCACAAGTAACTTTAGTATGACCTTCTAACACTCTTTTTGATAATTGTGGCTGTGAAACTAGTCCTAGCATTCCATTAGAGTATTATTTCGTGAAATGCATACGTATGTGTCACAGTCACGAGATTCTTGCGACTAAGGGACCACATGATCGAGGAAGACCTCCCAAGATTGCTTAAGGTTCTCATGAGAGCTTTTGGAACGTTTTCAAGGACGGGCGATACGGTAATTATATTGAGAATTTAAAAATCTCTCAACATAAATGTCGGTAGGTGGTAGGTTAGAAGACACGATGTTGTCTGTCAGATTGAATCCGAGGGCCTCAAATGTAAGAAATGATGCCCTCCTCTTCATTGTATCAATCCAACCATTTCATAATCAAAATTGCATTCTCTCGTTCAAAGCTTTTCTCTCTAGATCCGAATTAGCAAGCGAGTGATCAATTCGGGTTAGCGAGCAAGCAAGTTAGCGATCAATCCGAGTTAGCGAGCGAGTGAGCAATGAGCGATCGATCCCAGTTAGCGAGTGATTGAGCAATCGATCCCAAAAAAGCTTGGTTATGCTCTCTAACGATCCCAATTGATCCAAGATAGCCGAAGTCACTGTATGATTTTGATCCTAAAGGATCTGCCCATGACATATGCATTGGGTGTATAAGAAAGTGTAAAAACCAAATGTCTATGTAATAGCACTTCTATTTAGTAACTTTTACATTTTAGTTTTGTCAAAAGAAAGCGTGCATAAAAATCAACCAGAACAATTTTGTACTTATTATTATTTGGGAAAAAGTCACCAAAAAACCTCTAAATTTACCAACTGTAACGCATTTTTTTAATGGCATCAACAATTTTAAATTTGTATTCGTGTGACACATTTACCTTAAATTTTTCTGTAACACAAAAAAAACCCAAACTTATACTTGTGTGACATTATAAATTATAAATTTTTGTTTTGTAACACCATAAACCTAAGACTTATATTTACATGACACATTTATCTTGAAAATTGTTGGTATAGAAAAAAGTTTAGGGTTTTTTTTTTGTGCACAAAGGAAAAGTTAGAGATTTTTGATGTCATAAAATAAAAACTTGGGGTAAATATTTCACACTATACAAATTTGGGGTAAATATGTAACATAGGTAAAAATTTATGGTTTTTGATATTATAAAAATATTTGTGCTTAATGTATGTAACATCCGGATTTCGCTGGATCTTGAGTACGTAACAGTCCGTGACGGGTTGACGAATTTATTGTCGGACCGCGTCGTTGGCGCCACTTGTGGCCGCCATTTCATCATCACTCTCGTCGGACCGAGACATTACGTTTCGTGATGACTTGACGACGTACCCTCATAGTCACGTCTTTGTTGCGTCATGACGATCTGATCATCGTATAACTTATCGTCTCATCGAATATTTCCTTACGCAACGCCACCAATGAGACCCACATCCACTAGCATTTGTACCCTGCTAACCGAATCCTTCATGCAAGACATCTTCGACCCTATGCGTACGTGAAGATTGACGACGAAAAATGTCGAAGACTCCCCAATTTCCCTCACGTCGACTCTCAACCGCCCCCAGCCAAAGACCGCCGACTATCACAGCTCCATGCACGCTTTCTTCATTGAATGGCCATGCAGCCACGTCCATTTGATGGTCAATTAAAGAGGAACAATTGACCAAGAAGTGGCCGCGCCACAGCCACGTCTTCCTTCCCTTCGACCGGTCAACCAAGGAAGGAGTGTTCGCCCATGCAGCCCTCACGAACCGGTCCTTCTTCACGCAGAAACGAGGACACGCACGCCCTGCGTTGTCCCTCCCGTTTGCTGCCAACGTGACACCACTTAGTTGACTCAAGTAGTCAACTAAGTGAAGCCCACGCCCATGCATGCATGGGAGAAGATGGCGGTCACCGAAGCCTTGTGAAGGCCACGTCCTTCCAGCTGGCTTCTTCTCGCCGCCAGCCTCTCCACGTGCAGCCACCGGGGTCTTCTCGTGTCGACAACAAAAGTCAACGACGGAAGCGAGGGACGGAACTCACAAAGAAGGAAGCAGCGAGCGAAAGAGAGAGAGAGAGAGAGAGCGAGGGAGAGAGAGAGAGGAAGAGGTCGTGATTTCCTCTTCGCCACCGTCAGCCTCTCGTCCTCCGCGCACGCACGCCACCAGCTGTGTCCCCGCTCTGCCGTTGCACCGTCCCGCAGCTCTCCTCAGCCGTGCTCGTAGCCACCGCCCACAATCCGTTTGCCGTCAACGCCACCAAATTGAGGCAAGTCAATATCTACTAACCTAGATTATGTAGATGCTATCGTAGCTTGGTGAGACGTACTCTGTCAAAACTTTATAAACTAACATTATGTCCGTGATATTCGCGTGAATTAGTGAGTTCGGGAATTGTCGGACTAATCATAAGCCTTAGTAGCGCAATTCCATGTTTTCTATGTCCAATTTCGTGTTGAGGGTCCATGCATATGCGTTTTAAAGAGAAAAAAGAAAATATTAGTGGTTTAATTGTGAAATTGATTTCGAGTTATTTCAATATTCAAAATTTTGGGTGAGACCGTGAAAAATTACTTTTGATCGATTCGATATTAAGCCCTTGATTTTGTGAACTGTTTTTGTCGACGCGAGCTGGTATATTTTGAAAGATTTGTTGGCACTATGGTTTAAGTTATGATTTGAGATTTTGGGAGTAATTTATTCCCGTGCATGGATGGCATGAACGACTTTTGATATGAAATCATTTGATTAGACTACTTCACCATGATTTGTGAGTAGTTGATGCCGTTGGACCCCTGAGACGACGATGCCCCCTAGAGGATTGTGATGGCGATGCCTCTGGATGCCTGGGGACCGGTGAGCCCCAGAGGTTCCTCGGGAGTGTCGGGATGCCCGGGAGTGTGACGTAACGCGTATCGGATGTCCGGGGACATCATTGACATGGTGAGCCTCGGAGGTTCCTCATGACGCCAGGTAGGGTGCGGAATGCCTAGGGATGTAACGTGACACGCTCCAGACGCCCCATGACTGAGATATAGAACCGAAGGTTCTCGTGATACTAGGTAGGATGCGAGAGCCTGTAAGGGATACAAACACTGGTCCTTCCAGAAGATGGTGGTAGAGATTTGAGATAAGATGGTGGTAGAGATTTGAGATAAAATGAGTTCTAAATTCTCATTGATTTTGGATATACTGTTTTAGTATGATAATCTTCTGATCTGATGCATATCTTTTTCTCCATTTACGTGTTCAGTTTTGGATTGCGTGAAATTGGGTAGCGGTAGACGTACTTAATATAGTTTAGTAGAACTTTGACAGCTGAGTAGTCGTACTCACCCCTCGTGGGGCTAACATATTACAGAGTGATAAGGATGCTGCTATTGCTGCTTGCGTCTTCCGATACCTTCTATGGCATTCC
The DNA here is from genome assembly GCA_016097605.1 of Eucalyptus guilfoylei. Lineage (NCBI taxonomy): Eukaryota > Viridiplantae > Streptophyta > Magnoliopsida > Myrtales > Myrtaceae > Eucalyptus > Eucalyptus guilfoylei. The sequence continues at coordinate 28,549,586 of CM027868.1, read as the reverse complement.
TGTCGATCTACGATGGGAACAATCAGAGCATCCCTACCCTGATCTGATAGGACTCACTTTCATCCGGATACAGGTAATATTGATGATTGACACCAGCCTCTCCTCGGGTCCCGTGTATCAGGAGTTTATGGTCTTGTATGGCCTCGCCGGTGGCTGGGCGAGCGAGGCCGACCTAAAATAAAAAATGGAAAGAAAGGAAAGAAAGGAAAGAGAATTGGGCCTAAAAAGAAGTGAAAAGATCGGGTGACGAGAAAGGAACATTGGGCCAAAACTCGCTAAAAATGGGCTAGCTAAAACTAGGCCTCATCCCTATATATATTGTCTGGTTTATTAATATTTTTTTTATGTTTTTACCTTTTTATTAATTTTTTTTCTTACAAAATAAACGAACGCCTAAATTGATGTGGCCAAGAGGGATCTCGTGCCAACAAATCCAATTGACATAAGTAATAATAAGTCATAAAGCATTTTTTACTAAATTGAGGTTTGACCTTATGTTGGTATTTCCCCCACAACCTAAGACAGGGTAATCTATGCGTGTCACGTTATTATCAAGTTTTGAAACTACGTACTTAGCAACGCAACGGATGCCGTACGCGTGACTAGAACCCTTAATCTGAAATAGGTTATCACTCGTTCTCGTGTGGAATTAAATTTCACATATAAATCGGTTGGGCTTAGAATTAGAAGTATGACTTGCTTCACTGTAGGGCTTCTGCTTTCGTGAGTATGACCAAGCTCCGGCTGGAATTGATTCATTGCCGTCATCGTCCTCCTCATTGAGGCTCTGGGGCATGGTTTGGAGAAGCCGCTATCGCCTTATGGATGTCCCTGTCCTCGGTGGCGTTAGATTTGGTGCTATCCCCAGTAGCATCTCGCACGTTGTCCTGGTAGGACCAATTACAATTGCAAGAAAGTTATTTTTTTATCTATGCCCTAATAATGTTACTCCAAAATATTTCCAAGCTAAGAAAACGCAATATCAATGTAGAAGAGCCAAAGAATGGCAATAAAATCTATGTTAGTCATATTTGATATTTACTTGAGGTTTGGGAGAAAGTTCTCCAGGAGAACCATCTTCTTCGGCTTTAAGAGAAGCTTCCATTTTGCTCCACAAGTCGTCAATCCCTATCTCTTTACGGGATTTTGGTGTTGGTTCTAATTCCTCATCCCCTCAGAAAAACTTGAGTTGCAGATAGGGGTGAGCAACCGAACCGGGTTTACCCGGAACTCGGACCGAATCACCCGGAAAACCAGTCCGGGAACCGGTTCTTGGTAGAACCGGTCTAGGAACCGGTTAGAACTGATTCGGTTCCCGAGTTTGAGTGAAGACCCACCTGGGAACCAGACCGGTTTTGGACCCGATTTTGAGATATTACTAAAAAAAAAAAAACCCTAAGCATTCTGCCCCCTCTCGTCTCTCTTTCATGCAATTGCCTTTGCCCCCCCCCCGGCGGCTGCCCCCTCTCTCAATCACAACAGTATTTCTCTCTCAATCACAGTAGTATTTCGTGTGATCCCAATCCTGCAGCAATGGTTGTTGGGCAACCCTAGTCAGAGGGAAGGAGCAAGGCAGCAACGCTTGCTGGGCAACCCTAATCAGAGGGAAGGAGCAGGGCGAAGAGACTTTCAAGACTCGAGGACGGGGGGAATCGGAGGGAGAGAGGAGAGGGACCGCTGACTTTCACGACCACAGAGCGAGCGTGAAGTTGTTCATACTAGCGAGGCGGATCCAGTTGGTCTTGTTCCCCCGGGGGCCTTCCCGGCGTAGAACACCAGCGCCTTCTTGATCCCGACCGGCTTCGGGCTCCCAATCAGCTTGTCCGCCCCCGTCGCCTTCCAGTACCCAGTCCCCGCCGCTCGGTTCGGCCTCGACCAACGCCTTCTTGATCCCGACCGGCTTCGAGCTCCCAATCAGCTTGTCCGCCCCCGTTGCCTTCCAGTACCCGATCCCCGCCGCCCGATTCGGCCTCGGCCCATTCAAGTACTTCCAGTCCCACGGCGAGAAGAAGAACCACTCCTTCTTCCGGTCCCGCGGCGAGAAGAAGAACCACTCCTTCTCCCCGTACAGCACCAGCCCTGCACACTCATCCGAAACCGAGACCCCGTCAAACATCGTTCAAGGTTTTGTTTGGTTCATGTCAATTGCATGAAACTCTAGACCAAAAAGACAAAAAATTACATGAAACTCTAGTGTTTGAATGTTCACTTTGCTTTATGTCTTATCGTGGGGTGGTTTTATTGCTAGTTCACATGGCTGTCGTAGTTAGTCAGCGTAATCTTGCAAATACTAAACCGTTAGGATTCTAGCTTGAAGACAAAATTAGTCTACCTTTTCAAAGTTGTGTGGATTTACGGTTTATTCTCTTTCAGCAATGTTGCACGATCCCGATCTCATTCCAAGAAAGGCAATGGCAATCATTAAATGTGATTCCCATTATGGAGCATTGATAGGCCACTATTTTAAGGGTGACTAACTAGAACGATTGCTAGTTTATAAGTGAATTTGTTAATACAATGCTAATATGTTTAGTTTGTTCTTTCCTCAGTTTTTACTTCCATTCAAAAGTTGCTGCCCCACTCCTTAACAATGTCCTCACCGTTAAAGCTTATTGTTATTAATTTTTCTTACAAAATAATGTATCCCATTTTTCCTTGTTTACTTATTAATTTCTCCAAAGCTGATGTGAAGATTCTTATGATTTGCTCTTTCTGTTTTCAGTTGATGGATCAAGACAAAAATATATCAATAGAAGTGAATGGACGTAATGAAATGAATCCGCTCATGGAATTGCCATTCCATGGAGCTGATGAAGTAGAATCCGCAACCGTGGGTGCAACAAACAAGGTGAGGGTAGCTAACTCTCGTCCTCCTCTAGGTAAAAAGCGAGCTAATCAATCAGAGACTTAAGATAATTTTTCAAGAATCATAGATGAGAAAACACAGAAAACCGTTAGGGTGAAGTGCATTCATTGTGGGGTTGAATATGTGTATAATGTTGATCATGGAACGTCAACTATGTGGAAGCACTTGAAAAAGTGCAAAAAGTATCCTCATACAGATAAAAAGCAAATGTTGATTACATCATGTAAGGGAGATGTGACTGGTGATGAAGGGGAAAATACTATTAATAGTGATAGCGTCTTAACGACGTGGAAGTTTGATCAAGAACGTTGTAGGCACATGCTTGCTCGAATGATTATTATTGATGAACAACCGTTTTTCATGGTTGAGCGTGTTGATTTTCGCGATTTTGTCACCAAATTACAGCCCCTTTTCCAACAGCTTTCAAGATTTACGGTAGCTAGAGATTGTATGAAATTGTATCTGAGTGAAAAACTTGTTTGAAAGCTTCATTTGGTAAGCTTAAATCTAGGATTGCACTCACAACTGACATGTGGAGTTCCATTCAAAATTTGAACTACTTATGTCTCACGGTACATTTTATTGATGAAAATCGGAGGTTGTATAAAAGAATCATCAATTTTGTGGTAATGCATAGTCATAGAGATAAGGAGATTGGAAAAATAGTGAAGAAATGTATTCATGACTGGGGAATAGAAAAAAAGATATCCACAATAACCATGGATAATGCTAGTTCAAATGATGTGGCCGTTGATTATTTGAAGAAAAATTTTTCAAGAGAAGGGTTTTTGATTTTGAATGGCGATGCTTTACATATGAGGTGCACTGCTCACATACTTAACTTGATAGTAAGAGATGGACTGAATGAGGTGCATGATTCTATTGCACGTATCCAAAATGTAGTTAGATATGTGAGGAGTTCTCCTACTAGAGCTAAGACATTTCGGTCTTGTATTGAGAGTGAGAGGATTGCATATAAAGGTTTGGTCTGTCTTGATATTGCCACTAGATGGAACTCCACTTACATGATGTTAGACATCACCATAAAGTTCAGGAAAGCTTTTGAAAGAATGGAAGAATAAGATTCATTCTTCTTAAGGGAGATTGACCATGATGCTCCTCAAGATGAAGATTGGGAAAATGCCATCATTCTTTCTAAATTTCTGAAATGGTTTTATGATGCAACCAAAGGATGTCGGGAAGTTCATATGTTATTTCAAATGATTATTTTGAGGGGATTGCTATGTTGTATAAATATTTGAATAATGCGGTGAATTCCTTGAACCCAAAGCTTCAAGCTATGGGTATAAAAATGAAAGAGAAGTTTGACAAGTATTATGAGAGTCTGGATAAAGTAAATATGATGGTGTTGATTGCAGTTGCATTGGATCCTACAAAAAAGTTGACTTACGTGAAGTTTTGTTTTGAATAAATTTATGATGATGAAGCAAAAATTGATGAGATGCATAATAAAGTGAAGGTTGCCTTGGAACGTTTATATAAATTTTATGAGCAATCTTTTGATGGTTCTTCTAGTAAAGAAAATTTAAATGGTTCAACTTTGAGTAATAGTAGCAGTGCTTCCAATGCCGATATTGATGACAATGAGTGTGAAATCCATGCTTGGCATAAAAGCTTTCTTCATGCCAAGAAAAGAGTGTTGGATGAAAACAAATCTAAATTTGATCAGTATCTTGAAGCTGAAAGTGAAGATGTCCTTAATGTCGACCTTTTGATGTGGTGGAAGAGTACTGGGTCAAAGTATAAAATCTTATCTTTGATGGCTTGAGATGTTTTATCTATTCCCGTGACCACCGTTTCTTTCAAGTCGACTTTTAGTACGTCGGGACGTGTACTTGACGACTTTCGAAGCTCTTTAACTCCTAAAGTGGTGGAATGTTTGATTTGTACTTAAGATTGGTTGAGAGCTGTTCGTATGCCAATCAATGTTAAAGAGTACATCGAGAATGCAGAAAAGTTTGAGGCGGGTAAGTCGTATGTATTCCTTTCTATCTTGTACTTTATTTGCATAACTATCTATTAAGTGAATGTTTTATTTAATCTCTTTTTTGGTTTTTAGATTTGGATTGTCTTACCAAAGACATTATCACTGGAAAATAGACTTCATTTTGAGGAAACTCCGATTTTGTGGTAAGTAAATAGACTTTATTAAACCATAATTTTTGTATCATCTTTATTTGACTTTTCAAGAGCTTGTATTTTGCAAGGAACTTCACTTTGTAGTCGTTATTTATACAAGGTGAATCATGCTAATCTTTTAGTCTTGTAGAGTTCTTATATATACTGTTTTGCATATGTTTTTTTTTAGGCTCTCATATGCTTTTATTGTTTGTCAGAGTCACCCTGCTTTTTGCATAATATGCTGGATATGGTTTTGGCTCTTGGAGGGTGAGTTCATGATTGGAGAAGAAGGCTGAGTATATATTCAAGCGATCAAAAAAGTAGAGGCATTGTAAGCCGGCAACAATTATAAACTACTTTTGATTGTTTATGTGGATCAATGTGGCGACAAGCTGGATGCTGGTTTTAGTACCTCAATGTACTGATTCATCTATCATGGAGGCAAATACTAGTTGTGCCATCTTTATTTGACTTTTATAACTATCTTTTCTACTCTTCGACAATCGCAGGGAGGTAAAGGAAGCTCCTTTGCTCTCACTTCTCTCATTGCGCACGGTGAACTTGTTGCTTCTGGATTAAGTGAGCTTGAATTTGGTGGAGACATTCCGGGAATTGAGTTATATGGCGACCTTGAATTGTTCTTACTCCATCACAGTGTTTTGCTTCTGTGAAATTAACATAGTTTTATTTGCTCGGAGTGTTCACTGCTTTGCTTGAGTGAGCTTAATGGAGATTGATTGTGCCTAGTGGTCAATTTGGCTAATTTCTCCTGGTCATATGATTGAGGAAAGCTTGTGATTTTGGTTTCAAAACTGATTAGGAGCAATGAACAAGCAATAACGTTCATTCAAATGTGTTTGATTGGTGTGAGAGATTCTTCTGGTGGCATTTTTGTGTTGAGTTCTTCGAGATACATTATCCGAATGAACCCTTATAGCCATTGTTTTTATGAATTTACTCCATTTACCAGATAGGGGCAAGAGTGATCTATGTCCTTCCACATTATCTATTACTTAAGCATATATTGGAGGTGATCGAGTTAAGGAGGCAGCTGTTGGACTTCTTTCAAGTGTATTTTCCATGATATCGGACGATAACAAAACAGGTTCCGGTGGAAACAGGGTTGACCTTGTAACCAGATCGGAAAAACAGGGCGGTCCGGGTATAGGGTCTAATGCAAACATGGTTGGGTATAGGGTCCAAAAAAAGGGAACTGGTTATAACAGGATCGGGTATAGGGTCCAAGTTTGGACTCTACCCACCCTGGACTCGATCACCCCTAGTTGCAGAGGCACTTCCATCCGTAGCTCAGTCATGCTTGGTGTCTTCCATGCAACTTCCTTCCCAGCAGCATCACCGTCATTTTTGTTATCTCTAATTTTATGAGCAAGACAACGGCAATGCTTACCTCTAAATTTATGAGCAACACGACGGCAATGCTTACGTTCTTTGTTTATCTTTCTCTCTTCTTGAATCTCATCATTCTTCTCTTCTTCTTCAAGAATTCGAAAAGTCTCATTGTTGTCCATCATAATAATAAGAATGGGAATGGGGTGAAAAATGAAGAGAGGAGTCACGTATACAAAATAAATAGGTAAAATAGAGGGAACGGCTCCTACTTTATAAATACTATCTTTTTAAGCGTTTATTGCCTTTTTATAATTAAAAAAAATTACATTTTTATAATTAAAAAATATCACCTTTTTATAATTAAAAAAATTCAGTTGATTGATTTTTTATTTTTTGTTTATTTCTCTTTCCCTCTTCTTGGATTTGTTATGATTTTTTTATCGAAATTTAAGTTTTTTATGTTGATGTTGGAATATGCACATAATACGCATAATGCCGGCACGGCACGTGTACGATGCTAGCATGACACGTACATAACATAGGGCACATAATACGCAATGTGATAATATTGTGATTGTTATTTCCTTTATTCTTCCACCTTCAGCTCTTTTCTCAAGCTCGAAGATGCCATCCTCGCTTTACAACTCCTTCTTCACATTGTTTAGGAATGTTTAAGTATGATTTTGTTAAAAAGTGATCCATTTTTGGAAAGCTCTAGACTACACCAGACTACACATGCTTAAGAATTAAGCATACTTAATAGAGAAGGAAAAAGTGGCTGCAACAATTTGTCCAAGTCAAAGTTGAAGATTCTCATATGTTGGAGAAAATTCTGGTACTATGTGGGCAGCAAGTGTACTTGTGAAGGAAGAAAAGCCAACTAGAAGTTGGCTGAATTAAGTCAAAAAGAGTGGCTGCTTGTACAATGTCAAAGTCGGTTGAAGCTTAGGCGGTGAAGAGTCAGATAAGCTGTCTAAGTCGGTCAAGAAGCTCTATAAAAGGAGGGTGTGTTCGTTCATTTGGATGAACGACCACTAGAACAAAAATGAGAGAGAACGTGAGCTGAGAGAACCATAAACTAGAAACTAAGAGACAACCACTATTATCTTTTGTACCACACAAGTCCTTGAATAAAATTTAGTTTGTGCTTTCATTTATTTCTCACTCCCTTGCCATAGTTCATACACACTCACTCACACACACACACACACACGTTTCCGCAAAAATCTAACAGATTTGAATTGATATTAATATTATGTGGAGTGGTCATATTTCCCAACCTAACCTCATAAAAATTAATCTGTTCATGGAATTTTGAATTTTTTTACCATTTTCTTTTTCACTGAAAACCCTAAATGACCGGTTTCATTTGTACAGCTGCAGTTGGACTTTGATCGTTGGTTGATTGTTATTTTTTAATTTTGTGTCACGAAGAGAAGAAAAGACAAATTGTGAAAAGGGATGGACAGAAAAGAAAAAGAGTTGTAACTCGACTTTTTTGAAACACTAGAAGACTAAAGGAAATAATAATCACTATATTATCACATTGCTACTTTATAAAAATTATATGCCCTAAGTGTATTATGTACGTGCCATGCCGGCATTGTGCACGTGCCGTGCCGGCATCGTGCGTATTATGTGCATATTTCAACACCACTATAAAAAATTTGAATTTCGACTAAAAAGTATAACAAATCCAATTGACATAAGTACTAATATGTCATAAAGTATTTTTGACTAAATTGAGGTTTGGCCTTTATGTTGGTATTTCCCCCACAGCTCGAGACAGGGCAATCTATGTGTGTCACGTTATTGTCAAGCTTTGAAACTACGTACTTAGTAATGCAATGGATGCAGTACGCGTGACTACAACCTTTAATCAGAAATAGGTTGCCACTCGTTCTCGTGTGGAAGCAAATTTCACATATAAATCGGTTGGGCTTAAAATTAGAAGCATGACCTACTTCACTGTAGGGCTTTTGCTTTTGCGAGGATGACTAAGCTTCGGTCGGAATTGATTCATTGCCGTCGTCGTTCTCCTCGTTGAGGCTCTGGGGCATGGTTTGGAGAAGAGAAGCCGCCATCGCTTTATGGATGTCCTCATCCTCGGTAGCGTTGGACTTGATGCTATCCCCGCCCCGGTAGCATCTCGCACATGGTCCTGGTAGGACTAGTTACAATTACAATAAAGTTATTTTTTTTATCTATGCCCTAACAATGTTACTCCAAAATATTTTCAAACTGAGAAAACGCAATATCAATGCAGAAGAGCCAAGGAATAGCAATAAAATCTATATTACTCATATTTGATATTTACTTGGGGTTTAAGAGAAAGTTCCTTCCATTTTGCTCCACATGTCGTCCATCTCTATCTCTTCACGGGATTTTGGTGCTGGTTCTAGTTCCTCATCTCCCCAGAAAAACTTGAGTTGCAGAGGCACTTCCATCCGTAGCTCAATCATGCTTAGTGTCTCCCATGCAACTTCCTTCCCAGCAGCATCACCGTATGAGCAATACGACGATAACGCTTACCTCTAAATTTATGAGTAACACGACGGCAACGCTTACGCTCTTTGTTTATCTTTCTATCTTCTTGAATCTCATAATTATTCTCTTATTCTTCAAGAATCTAAAAAATATCATCATTGTCCATCATAATAATAAGAATGGAGAGAGAGTGAAAAATGAAGAAATGAGTCACATATACAAAAATAGAAAGGTAAAATAGAGGAAATGGCTCTTACTCTATAAATACTATCTTTTTAAGCGTTTATTGCTTTTTTATAATTAAAAAATATTACCTTTTTATAATTAAAAAAACACCTTTTTATAATTAAAAAAATTCAGTTGATTGATTGTTTATTTTTTGTTTATTTCTCTTTCTCTCTTCTTGGATTTGTTATGCTTTTTTAATGGAAATTTAGGTTTTTTTATGTTAATGTTGGAATATGCACATAATACGTACGATGCCACCATGGCACGTGCACGATGCTAGCACGACACGTACATAACACACTTAAGGCACATATTTTTTATAAAGTACAAATATGATAATATTGTGATTATTATTTCCTTTATTCTTCCACCTCTAGCTCTTTTCTCAAGCTTGAAGATGCCATCCTCGCTTTATGACTCCTTCTTCATATTGTTTAGGTATGTTTAAGTATGATTTGAATTGATATTAATATTACATGAAGTGTGGTCATATTTCCCAACTTAACCTCATAACAACTAATCTGTTCGTGGAATTTTAAACTTTTTTACCATTCTCATTTTCATTGAAAACCTTAAATGACAGGTTTCATTTGCACAGCTGCAGTTGGACGTTAATCGTTGGTTGATTGTTATTTTTTAATTTTGTATCACGAAGAGAAGAAAAGACATATCGTGAAAAGGGATGAGCAGAAAAGAAAAAGAGTTGTAGCTCGATTTTTTGGAGACACTAGGAGACGAAAGGAAATAACAATCACGATATTATCATATTACTACTTTATAAAAATTATGTGCCCCAAGTATGTTATGTACGTGTCGTGTTAGCATCGTGCACGTGCCGTGCCGGCATCGTGCGTATTATGTGCATATTCCAACATCAACATAAAAAACCTAAATTTCCATTAAAAAAACATAACAAGTCCAATTGACATAAGTACTAAAAAGTCATAAAGTATTTTTGACTAAGTTGAGGTTTGGTCTTATGTTGGTATTTCCCCCACAGCTTGAGACAGGGCAATTTATACGTGTCACGTTATTGTCAAGCTTTGAAATTATGTACTTAGCAATGTAATTGATGTGGTACGTGTGATTACAACCCTTAAATTGAAATAGGTTGCCACTCGTCCTTGTGTGGAAGCAAATTTCACATATAAATCGGTTGAGTTTAAAATTAGAAGCATGACATTCTTCACTGTAGGGCTTTTGCTTTTGCGAGGATGACCAAGCTTCAGTCGGAACTGATTCATTGCCATCGTCGTCCTCCTCATTAAGGCTCTGGGGCATGATTTGGAGAAGAAAAGCCGACATCGCCTTATGGATGTCCCTGTCCTCGGTGATGTTGGACTTGGTGCTATCCCCGGTAGCATCTCGTACGTTGTCCTGGTAGGACCAGTTACAATTGCAAAAAAGTTATTTTTTTTATCTATGCCTTAACAATGTTACTCCAAAATATTTCCAAGTTAATAAAACACAATATCAATGCAGAAGAGCCAAAGAATAGTAATAAAATCTATATTACTCATATTTGATATTTACCTGGGGTTTGGGAGAAAGTTCTTGACCGGCTCTAAGAGAAGCTTCCATTTTGCTCCACATGTCGTCCATCTCTATCTTTTCACGGGATTTTGGTACTAGTTCTAGTTCCTCATCTCCCCATAAAAACTTGAGTTGCAGAGACACTTCCATCCGTAGCTCAGTCATGCTTGGTGTCTCTCATGCAACTTCCTTCCCAGCAGCATCACCGTCATTTTTGTTATCTCTAATTTTATGAGCAATACGACGGCAATGCTTACCTCTAAATTTATGAGCAACACGACGGCAACGCTTATGTTCTTTGTTTATCTTTCTCTCTTCTTAAATCTCATCATTCTTCTCTTCTTCTTCAAGAATCCGAAAAATCTCATCGCTGTCCATCATAATAATAAGAATGGGGAGAGGATGAAAAATGAAGAGAGGAGTCACATATATAAAAATAGAGGGAATGTCTCCTACTCTATAAATACTATCTTTTTAAACATTTATTGTTTTTTTATAATTACAAAAAATCACTTTTTTATAATTAAAAAATTTGATTGATTTTTTATTTTTTGTTTATTTCTCTTTCTCTCTTCTTGGATTTGTTATGCTTTTTTAATGGAAATTTAGGTTTTTTATATTGATGTTGGAATATGCATATAATACGCACGATGCATGCCGGCACGGCACGTGCATGATGCTAGCATGACACGTACATAACACACTTATGGCACATAATTTTTATAAAGTAACAATGTAATAATATTGTGATTGTTATTTCCTTTATTCTTCCACCTCCAGCTCTTTTCTCAAGCTCAAAAATGCCATCTTTACTTTACAACTCATTATTTATATTGTTTAGGTATGTTTAAGTATGATTTGAATTGATATTAATATTACTTGGAGTGTGATCATATTTCCCAACCTAACCTCATTACAACTAATATGTTCGTGGAATTTTAAATTTTTTTACCATTTTCTTTTTCACTGAAAACCCTAAATGACTGGCTTCATTTGCATAACTGCAATTGGACATTGATCGTTGGTTGATTGTTATTTTTTAATTTTGTGTCACGAAGAGAAGAAAAGACAAATCGTGAAAATGGATGAATAGAAAAGAAAAAGAGTTGTAGGTCGACTTTTTTGAGACACTAGGCAACGAAAGGAAATAACAATCACGATATTATCATATTGATACTTTATAAAAATTATGTGCCCTAAGTGTGTTATGTACGTGTCGTGTTAGTATCGTGCACGTGCTGTGCCGGCATCGTGCGTATTATGTGCATATTCCAACATAAACATAAAAAACCTAAATTTCAATTAAAAAAGCATAACAAATCCAATTGACATAAGTAATAATAAGTCATAAAGCATTTTTGACTAAATTAAGCGTTGTCCATCATAATAATAAGTGTGCGAAGGGGAAGGGAGAAGAAGACAGCTTGGGCCGGACTTTGCTTTCCTTTCACTCTTGGGCTCACGTCACAGATTAAAGAAAGGAAAGAGAATTGGGCCTAAAAAGAAGTGAAAAGATCGGGTGACGAGAAAGGAACATTGGGCCAAACCCAAGGGCTCAACCGGCCCAAAACTTGCTGAAAATGGGCTAGCTAAAACTAGGCCTCATCCCTATATATATATTGTCTAAATTTCTTGTTTATTATTATTTTTTTTGATATTTTTACCTTTTTATTATTATTTTTTTACAAAATAAACGGACGCCTAAATTGATGTGGCCGGGAGGGATCTCGTGCTTTTAAAATATATATATATATATATTATTTTAAGTATATATGGTGCAGCACTTGAAATGCAAAAGAGATATTTAGGGACTACCTTTGGCTTCGATTGCCGATAGTCTATTATGATGTACAGCGAGTTTTGACTTGGCTGTTGCCAAATCACAAAGCTGCCTCAACATGTCACCTCCACCCCTGCACCACGCAATAATAATTAGCACGTCGCAACTCTCTTCCGAATTTGGTTATTATAACAGAAACAACATCCATGCACAATAAATAATGAAAACAAGCAAATGAGGAAATTACTTCCGGCTTCCACCGGTTATAAGACTGCTTAGCTGAAATATATAACCTTCAAGAGTAAAACTAGAGTAAGAATCTCCCTATTGAAAGCTACCCGTGAAGCATGCAACATGTAAAGAACATATTCTAAATATCCTACAATAGACAACATTAATAGTATTACCGATGACAATTATTACATCATAAAATGTTTCAGGAATTACACCGTCCCACTTTTGAAGTTCATCTACAAATGATCTCATATGGCACATAATTATGTGAAAGCCATTGCCGATCCATCTTAATGCCTAAGCCGATAACCGAAGGCAAGGTGTAGTAATCTAAGCGCTTGCCTATGGTGGAGATGTACTCCAGGTGTGTCATACAACTTCTGTGGAAAGAAAAATTTCAGCAGGGTCTTAGACATAGCCATACATGCATCCATGCATAGAGAGAGAGAAAGAGAGAGAGAGAGAGAGAGAGAGAGAGAGAGAGAGAGACTCTTCCGCCTGGGAAAGTCTCAATTTGAATTGGCCCTAAGGTTGTTCCACGGACAGCAGATTCCACAGGTTTATATCATGGAGCTGCTGCTCTGCCATTAGCCCTGAAGTAAACATGAATAAACGGTTGGCATTAAGAAAAGAACTAAGCAAAAAATGAAAGAAAAAAGAACAAACATAAATATCATGAACAAGGACTGAATTATAATTCCATGCACACATTATGATGTGCGAAAGGGTATCATAACATTGAAAGACCTATTAGGATACTTGCCAGTTAGGGGTGTGCATGGTCCGGGCGGGCGATTCCCGACCTAGAACCGGGAACCGCCAGCTAAGGACCAGTTCCGAAAAATTGGAACCGAGAACCACCCGTTTATTGCATGGATCCACCCGGGAACCGGACCGCCGGTCCGGTCCGATTCCCGGGTGGATCCATGGAACCGATCTTGATGCAAAACAATTTTGGTTTTCAACATAGAATGGTCGGGTCTATGAGTTGGGAAGGAGGGGAGGAGGTCTATGGTCGGGTTTTCAACATAGAACGGTTGCAAAACAATTTTCCGCGGCTATGATGGGTGGCGGCTGACGCGAGGGGGTGAACAGCAGCGACGGAGGAGCAACGGCGGCGGCGTCGACGCTCGGGGAGGAATCGAAATGGCGATAGGATTAGGAGGAATCGAGGAAGAGACAAAGAGAGAGAGAACCGAAGACGAAGGGAGTGAGGAGATGAGATCCAATCTAGGGTTTCTTTTAGTAATTTTTTTTTTTAATATTAAAAAGGTTCCGGTCCGGTCCGGGTGGACGGATCCGCCCATGGAACCGGGAACCGGACCGGTACCCACCGGTTCCGAAAAATTGGAACCGGGAACCGGACCGGTTCCCTCAAGAACCGCCGGTTCCGGGCGGTTCCGGTCCGGTTCCGGGCGGTCCTGGCGGTTCCCGGGTATTTTGCACACCCCTATTGCCAGTAGCAGAAAAGGACAACCATCTAGTAGTACAATCCTTCTAAATAAGTACCTCCAAAGACTAGATATCCTGTTAAAGAAAATTAAAGTCCTATGGGCTAAATACATTTATGACTCATCCATTTAGATAGATTTACTGATTTTAGTTTTCTTATTAAACTTGATAGTTGGGTAGGACATCAAAAAATCAAGCAGTAACATAAACCAAATTACCAAAATAAGGGAAAAGGAAAAGCATCGTAAAGTTGCATGTAAATGTCGAAGTTTCCTGTTAAGTTCATCTTAGCAACACCAAAGCCAGGTATGACAATTTTTGCGTCTCAAGATCTGATATCTTTGCACTTGCCGACATCGTTTCGCTTTCTTCTTCAAACTGCACATGGCATAACATTAACATTTTATAATGACTCTTTTCCTTTTAGCTCCTTTTTTCATAGAAGCATATAATGCTTCCTTGAGTTCTATGGTACGGCGATAAAAGCCCACATGAATGGATACAAAAAGCTTATCCTTGTTGTACCCATGATGTTGCATTTAAAGCTTAAACTTCAAGCGCTAATTCTTTCATCATATTACCACCTGGAGTGGAAACCAGTAAAACTCATCCATTACGAAAGGTGCCTTATCTTTCTTAACATTCATTATTACACTCATTTGTAATGTTCTCAACAGCTATATAGTGAGAAATGAAGTTACATTGGAAGTCCAAACTATGAGTTTTTAAGAAAAGGCATTGCTAGGGAATTGCCGCTGTCACTAGAGAAAATGTTGTTGACACACGTAGTATATTTTTTGTACCTACTAATAGTAAAGACATGGTTATCCGGATCAATGGTTTCATCACTATGAACTTTGAATTCAGCTAATAGAGCACAACGAAGTTAAACTCTCCTGGAGGAATGGGGAAAATACCAACATAAGGCCAAATCTCAAGTTTAGTAAAAAATGCTTTATGACTTATTAGTACTTATATCAATTGGATTTGTGATGCTTTTTTAATCGAAATTTAGGTTTTTTATGTTGATATTGGAATATGCATATAATACACACGATGCTGGCATGGCACGTGCACAACACATGCATAACACACTTAGGGGACATAATTTTTATAAAGTAGCAATGTGATAATATTGTGATTATCATTTCCTTTCGTTTCCTACCGTCTCAAAAAACTCAAGCTACAACTATTTTTCTTTTTCTTTTTCTTTTTCTTTTTCTTTTCTGTTCATCTCTTTTCACGATTTGTCTTTCCTTCTCTTCGTGACACAAAAATGAAGCACCCTTTCTTTTCTTGGTTTGTCATTCTTTTATCATCAAATTTGGTTCTCCTCCAACTCGAGCCTTAACCCTAGCCCTAAATGAAGTGAGAATAAAAGATTTGAGAAGAAGTGAGCTCTTTGAGAAGAAATGAGATAAGGAAATGATTTTTACTTATCTTGATAATTCTCGTCTAGAAGGAGTTTCTTAGCAAAATCCTTCCAAAAATTCCTCATTATGAAAGCCATTGTCCTTGAAAAACTCTCGTATGATGTTGTCACATGCATTCTTACGAAGGATTTGATAATGTTTCCATAGGAATTTTCTATTTCCTACCTCGAAACTTATATTTTTTTTTTTTTTCATTTTTTGGAGGAGGATGCATGTTGTTGAGAAATGCTCGAACTCGGATAAACAAAGAGAAAAAGATAGGAGAGGAAGTGAGACGGTGGGAATGAGAGGAAGAGGAGGAAGAGTTTTTATAAATTAAAAAATAACAATCAACCAACGATCAACGTCCGACTGCAACTGTGCAAATGAAACCAGCCATTTAGGATTTTCAATGAAAAAGACACCCGAATGCGAGTGGGAGGCTGGAAATGGTAAAAAAATTTAAAATTCCATGAATAGATTAGTTGTTATGATGTTAGGTTGGGAAATATGACCACACTCCACGTAATATTAATATCAATTCAAGCCATACTTGAACATACATAAACAATATGAAGAATGAGTTGTAGAGCGAGGATGTGAATAGACAATTTTCATTTCGATTTTGGTTGACTAATCATTTTGATGTGCTAATTGCTTTGGGGAATTCCCAACTTATGGTCATTCGCAGGTGAGGAAAATGGCAAATGAATGTGGGTTGGACTTGGATGAGATTATTTTATTAGAGAACAAATATCAAATTATATTAATTAATGTGTTGCCAGAGTTACGGCCATATGATAGTGTTAGATTAACTCACCGTCACATAACGTATAACGACGGCAACTAATTAGGGAGAATTAGGGAGAGCACGTGGAGCGGATAATTTAGTGGATTATTTTCTAACTAATCCTATTACCGGAAGGACAACGTAGATAATTTAGCAGATTATTTTGTAATTGGCCGTATTACTAGGAAGGACAAGAAGAGTACTCAATGTTCTCCTAGTGCATCTCAAATTACCAAGTACAAAGGTTATAAGATATTCTCTCCAGAGAGTTTGGGACACTTGGAGTACCATAACTTGGCACAAGAGGACATTTAAGTGTCATAATTTCGGAGAGGTACACTTAAGTGATAATTTCGGAGTAAAGTGAAACACTTAAGTGCCACTCAAGCCAAAATCCGGCCAAATGGGTGACGTGGTAATTTTTCGGCGAGTTGGACACAAAACGACGCCGTTTGGCATGCTAATGTGACGAGAAAATGCAAAAATAACGTCGTTTTGTGTATGATGTGTAAATAATTAATATAAAAATTAATTAAATTAAATTAAAACTTAATTTTATTTAAAATATTCTAAAAAATAAAAACTTAAAATTTAAAAAACTCAAAATTTAAAAAACTTAAAATTAAAAAACTTAAAATTTAAAATTTACAAAACTTAAAATCTACAAAACTTAAAATTTAAAAAATTAAAATTTAAAAAATT
Organism: Eucalyptus guilfoylei; assembly: GCA_016097605.1. Lineage (NCBI taxonomy): Eukaryota > Viridiplantae > Streptophyta > Magnoliopsida > Myrtales > Myrtaceae > Eucalyptus > Eucalyptus guilfoylei. The sequence continues at coordinate 28,532,610 of CM027868.1, read as the reverse complement.
AAAATTTACAAAACTTAAAATTTAAAAAACTTAAAATTTAAAAAACTTAAAATTAAAAAACTTAAAATTTAAAAAACTTAAAATTTTAAAAAAAACTTAAAATTAAAAAACTTAAATTTTAAATAACTTAAAATTAAAAAAACTTAAAATTAAAAAACTTAAAATTAAAAAACGTAAAATTTTAAAAATTAATATTAAAAAAATTAAAATTAAAAAAACCTAAAATTTTAAAACTTAAAATTAAAAAAACTTAAAATTAAAAACAAATTTAAATTTAAAAAAAAATTAAAATTTAAAAACCTTAAAATTAAAAAAATTAAAATTACCACCTCAGCCGCCCCCTTCACCCCCCTTTTAAAAAAAAAAATTAATTTTTTTAAATTTTAAGTTTTTTAAAATTTTAAGTTTTTTAAGTTTTTCAATTTAAGTTTTTTAAATTTTAATTTTTAAAATTTTAAGTTATTTTAATTTTAATTTTTTTAATTTTAAGTTATTTTAATTTTAAGTTTTTTAAATTTTAAGTTTTTTAAATTTTAAGTTTTTTTAATTTTAATTTTTTTTAATTTTAAGTTTTTTAATTTTAAGTTTTTTTAATTTTGAGTTTTTTAAATTTTAAGTTTTTTTTTTTTTTAGAATATTTTAAATAAAATTAAGTTTTAATTTAATTTAATTAATTTTTATATTAATTATTTACACATCGATACAAAACGACGTCGTTTTTGCATTTTCTCGTCACGTCAGCATCCAAAACGACGTCGTTTTGTGTCCAACTTGCCAGAAAATTGCCGCGTCACCCATTTGGTCGGATTTTCGTCGGAGTAGCACTTAAGTGTTCCATTTAACTTCGAAACTGGCACTTAAGTGTACCTTTTCGAAGTTATGGCACTTAAGTGTGTCCCCTCCGTAAAAGTTATAAGCACTTGGGTCGTTTCTTCTACCTCTCTCCAGAAAATGCGAAAGAAGGTAAAGAAAGTAGGTGGGAATTATAGAAGATGTTTTAGGAATAAAAGTGAGAGACAAGTCTCTATATACAAGTTCTCGAGAGTGTATGACTAGCCATATTTCAATATATCATGTCAAATGGGAAAGAGTTTAGTTACACATTTGTAATAACGGTAATATATATATACATAATGTATGTAGTGAATCTCCACTTAGATAACATAGTGAAGAACTCAAAATAAGTTTGTTTGAATTTTTTTTTCTTTTTTGGTTTAAAAAATTTGCTATTGTCTTGATTGTCATGACTTTCGAGCAGGAAGAAGAAAGAGAGCCACGAGAGAGAGAGAGAGAATGGGGGGATGTTGGCCACCCCTTCCAGTCTCAATACAACAAATTAGAAAGGTGCTCAAAATAGGAAAATAAATTGAAAAGAGAGGTCTCGAGAAAATGCGTGAAATAATATAGATTTTATTTCCTCTCTCCCTTTTGTAGTAGTAGTTGCCTGCCACAAATAAAATTTTTATTTTATTAATTAATCACCTCAGCAAAATCCAAAAAAAGAAAAAAGAAAAAATCAATCAATTGAATTTTTTTAATTATAAAAAGGTAATTTTTTTAATTATAAAAAAGCAATAAACACTTAAAAAGATAGTATTTATAGAGTAGGAGCCGTTCCCTCTATTTTACCTCTCTATTTTTGTATACGTGACTCATCTCTTCATTTTTCACCCTCTCCCCATTATTATTATTATTATGATGGACAGCCATGAGACTTTTCGAATTCTTGAAGAAGAAGAAAAGAATGATGAGATTCAAGAAAAGAGAAAGAGAAACAAGGAACATAAGCGTTGCCATCATGTTGCTCATAAATTTAGAAGTAAGCGTTGCCATCCTCTTGCTCATAAAATTAAAGATAACAAAGATGACGGTGATGCTGCTGGAAAGGAAGTTGCATGGGAGACACCAAGCATGACTGAACCACGAATGGAAGTGCCTCTACAACTCAAGTTTTTATGGGGAAATGAGGAACTAGAACCAGCACCAAAATCCCGTGAAGAGATAGAGATGGACAAGTTGTGGAGCAAAATGGAAGCTTCTCTTAGAGCCAGAGAAGATGGTTCTCCTGGACGAGGTCGGCCTTGCTGGGGGCCAGCGACACTTCGGCAAGGTCGCCAGCCATGGCTGAGCCGGCGATCGGCCAAAGAAAAAAGAAAAAGAAAAAAAAACGAAAAAAAGAAGAAGTGTTTCTCGGAATTGTTCCTGGGAATAAGAAACAAGATTTTTCTACTTCTTATTTCTGTTCCAAATCTATTCCCAAAAAAAAAAATAGATTTTTTGTTCCCGAGAACAAAAGTGTAAACAAACGCATTTCTGTTCTTTTTTGGTTCCCCGAAACCAAAAAAAAAATTGTGTTCCAGGGAACAGAAACAGAAATTGCCAAACAGAGCCTAAAAAGGTCGGTCCCACGAGTGGCCTTACGTGACGAAAAAGTTCTAGGTGAGGAGCTATTGCGAGAACGTGACGAAACGTGACGTTTCGATACAATGAGAGTGGTGACGAAGCAGTGGTCATAAGTGGTGCTAACGACGTAGTCCGACAATAAATTCGTTGCCCTGTCTTAAACAGTTACATATTCGAGATCCGGCGAAATCCAGATGTTACACGCTTTCGCAATCGTTTTGCGCAAGGACCAATGAAAAATGTGATCGACCCCCAAACTCGCGAATTCGCCAAGGGTATCAGAATAAAGGACATCCAGGATAAGGAAAGAAGTGTGGCGACACTAACGGATTGGGGGCCGTCAGGGGACGTCACAATGTATCGCAATAAGTATAGTTTAGATTTATGGTGGCTTTTACCCTTATCGTTTTTACCTTGATAATATTCATGCGACAAGTTCACAATAATAGTATCTTCCGACGTATTTGAAGTAATTTGTGACAAAACACCTTCTTTCATTGTTTAAGTCGTGTTGAAAAATGAAAACAATTTGACTTTTGAAAAAATTATGTAAAAATTTCACAATCGTCAATACATGGGATATCTTAGAGAGGATCACGGGGTCTTGCGCTAGATGAGGGGGAAAAAAAAAAACGGGGCCCGCAAAATTCATGATAAGTAATTCAAAAATAGTAAATCTTAATATAATTTACTTTTTTTCAATTTGCAATAAAGAACCCCGTTCGCGCGGTAATTACAACTCGTTCCCTCTTTCGGGTCGAACCGTTGCCAAGCGGGTAGCGCACTCGGGCCCCACAAGAACGTCTCAGTCGTCTCCTTCCTAAATCCTCGCCGCCTCCGCGCTTAAACCCTAATTCACTCTCTGAGAAGCATCCTCTCCACAAGCGAAGAGATGGGCTCCAAAGGCAAGAACAAGCTCGGCAAGCAGAAAGCCGGGCCTTCCAATCTCGAGCCGAAGGCCGGCGGCCATGAATCCGCCGGCGGCGGCGGCTCCGGCGGTGCCGGCGGCGGCGCCAAAGTCATCACCGACTCGAGGTTCGCCTCGGTGCACTCGGACCCGAGGTTCCAGAGAGTGCCGAAGCACAAAGCCAAGGTCGCCATCGACTCGCGGTTCAACCGCATGTTCTCGGACAAGAGCTTCTCCTCGTCCGCCGCTCCGTTGGATAAGAGAGGCCGGCCTAAGAAGCAGAGCTCGCAGAGCTCGCTTCGCCATTACTACCGGATCGAGGAAGACGACGGGGACAGAGAAGAAGAGGAGACGGATGAAGAGGAGGAAGAGGAGGAGGCGGGGCAGGAGCAGAGAGTGAGCGTGGCAAAGAGAGCTGAGCTGAGCGAAGGCTCGGAGGAGTCGGATTCGGAGGATGAATCGGAATCGGGATCGGAGGGTGAGCTGGAGAGCGGTGATGAGTCGGAGTCGACCACTGATACTGATGAAGAAGGGGATGAGGAGGTTTACGACGAAGAAGGCGCTGAAATTCAGGTAACGCTGTGTTCTTCCTTGCTAGCTGAATTTTGAATAGCTTCGTTCTTGGACCCGTGTTCTGGTATTCTCCCGCTACGTGAAAAAGAAGCACTTTGATGTCATTGGGATAACGATGTTGATGGTGTGGGGAGGTTGCAGTGACAAGGGAATGCAGCTCAAGATGAAATTTGCAATTCCAAGATTGCGACTTCCGGAAATCCAGTTTCTAGAATAAACAGTTAACTGATGCGGCTAGTTTGTCTAGTGAATGAATGAGAAAAGTTAGGACGCAGTGCTATCTTCTCAAGAAGAGCAGACTATATTCTGATGGTGCTGGTTGTCCGGATTAGGACAACTGATTTATTTTCACTTTAGTTCGTGAAGGACTGTAGAGCCTATTGCATGCCTTTACGAAGTTTCTTTTCCTAATGCTTTTCAAATTAATGGTTTATACACTAAGGATGAGATTGATATCGATGGACGTTTTTATAGTAAAATCTACTCAAACAGACAATAGAAGGAAAGGGAAAACGGGTTTTGCAACATCTGACACTATTTATAAGCACAAAAGAAATGCTTTTTGTGGTCACTTCAATGGGAAATAGTCACTTTAGTGCCAAAGGAGAGAGGAATGAAGAATTAGTTTATTTGGGACTCCCAGTAGTATGACAGATAATAGTGTGCAAAACTTAATCCTTTTTCTGCACTATGTTTTCAATTGTTTTATGGTTTTTTTGTGGATTACCTTTTCACATCAAAGTGTGATCCTTTTGTGGAACAGGAGGAAAACATACCAACTATTGACAAGGAAACTCGGAGGCTTGCTGTTCTTAATATGGACTGGAGACATGTCAAGGTATTGTATTCGAGTTTGGTATCCTCCAATCAGTGACACCTGATTGTACTTTTCTATTGTAAATGCAAATGACTGTTTTAGACACTTTTTACTCTTTTCAAGCATTGATTCACGAATGAGAACTATCTTTATAAATAAAGGGAGTATTCTGTAATCAGATGATTGTTTCAGACATTTTTTTACCCTTTTGAAGTATTTGATTCACATATGAGAACGATCCTCATGAAAAGAAAAGAAGGTTACCTCTGTAATGGAATGACAGTTTCGCACAATTTTGACCCTTTTGAAGTGCTTGACTCAAGAATCAGAATTGTCCTTGTTAAAAAGGGAAGCAGGTTACATGATTAATGATTGAATATTGTGGCTTATGCGAGTTAAATTTCCTACATATGGGAACAAATAAAGCCTTTAAATTGGTTTGGTAGCAAGAGCAATGGCCTGACAATTAAAGGTTTGGTCATTGTTGTCCTCAAATAGTTGCATTAGTTTTTTAGTAATGGTCATTTACATGTCTTTGAAATGCCCTGGAATTGCCTTTACATTGTGTGATTTTTCTCCACTGCAGTCTGTTGACTTGTTTGTCCTTCTAAGCTCTTTCCTTCCCAAAGGTGGTCAAATCTTGTCTGTGGCTGTCTACCCATCTGAGTTTGGGATCCAACGCATGAAAGAGGAAGAAATTCATGGCCCTGTTGGGCTCTTTGATGATGAGGACGGTGGGAATGAAGATGACGATGAGGGTGAGATTGATCATGAGAAACTGCGTGAATATGAGAAAAGTAGACTGAGGTGATAATTTTATTGCACTTTGTGTATCTTTCCTATAAATTCTTTGTTTCTTGCATTGACATTGAGCTCATTCATGTGTCTTTTTCTTTGGTTGCCCACAACTTACGTACCGCGTGTTGTAATCAACCGTCCTCCATACTCATAGGAGATAATATTGAATAGTCAAGCGTGTTTCTTTAAAATTAGAAGGAAAAAAGGTCTTCTTGGATGCAAAACGTTGTTTCACTTGTTGCTTGATGAATTAGTGCGATTGCCTTCTTTTTTAGACTTGAGTATGCTGATTGTGAGGATTTTTTGTTTGTTGGTAAATGCTGATTTGGAGGATTTGACAGTCCTTAATATCCTATGCTACTGAAATTTTCTATTCCTGTCCTATTCATTGGAATGAATGTCTGAAAGTCAACATGGTAAGTTGTACATAAAAGAAAGAAATCAGCATGGTTGTTATTGGAATATCCTGTGGTATGCCACTGTGTATCAGGGCCAAGAAGTCTGTGCTGATGCCAATGGAAAAGATGGGTTTTTGTTTCTTCCTGTCTTTGTCATCCTGGAAATGTAATACATGAATTTTCACTGTGAATGGTACTTGAAATTAGAGAGGAATAAGAGAGGCGCCTCATACAGACTGGGTGTTTAGTTTTTTTTTCAAGTCAATGGACTTTATTGCTCATTGGGGTGCATACGTTTTCTTAATCATGTATTGCTTTAGTACCTTTTCCTACAGACTCTGTTGCTGGTTTCTATATTCTTGTCCAATGAGCTTATTTTGCTTTAAAGTTGAATGCACAAATAAGATTGTCCATTTGGGAATCTATCTAAGGCTATCTCTAGAGATGAAGAATTTATCTTGCTAGCTTGTATATTTGGCTTTTAGTATATAGACGTCTTTTTGATCATTTGAATCCTAGGGCGCTTGCCTGTGTGGTCCTTTTCTCCTTAGCAGTGATTGGATGTTCAGGTGACTTTACTTGCAAAGTTTCCTGCAGTCTCTTTTTGTGATTTTGAGAGCAGGAACCCTGGCATGTATACTGTGCCCAAGGCTGTTCCCATGTTAATATGTTTTCTGAATATTCCTACTTGTATGGACGTCAAATAAGCTGAGCTCCGTCTTTTGAGCATGTTGGAGGGAAATTATAGCTTACTTGTGGAGGAACTTTTGCAGGTTACTATTGTTAAGTACTAATTTTCTAGTTGTCTATTGCAGGATGTTACTTCTTAGTCTTCTTCCTTTCCCCTTAGCAGATGCTGAGTGCTTATTGTCTATTCAGGTACTATTATGGTGTAGTGGAATGTGATTCAAGTGCTACGGCTGATTACCTTTACAATGCTTGTGATGGGCTTGAAGTTGAAAGATCGTCGAATGTGCTTGATTTGAGATTCATTCCTGACTCAATGGAGTTTAAGCATCCACCTCGTGATGTTGCAACAGAGGTATGTTCCTCAGTCGTATAGTGGTGGCTGAGAAATCTGACAATTAAATGGGAGTTGGATTAAGTTGTTGCTCTTCATCAACCAAGCTGTAGAATTAGGAAGGGATTGATTGCTATTATTCTGTGACCAATAGTCATTCTTTTTCAACAATCAGAGGTACTAGTTAGGTGATAGCTTCTGACATTTCATGTCTTAAATTCTAAAATAGCATGGTTGACCACAGGCACCTGTAAACTATGAGGCTGTAGATTTCCAAACTCGAGCTCTGCAGCAAAGTAAAATCCATCTAACATGGGATGAAGATGAGCCTGATCGTGTGAAGACCCTGAAACGAAAATTCAATGCTGATCAGGTATATATTCCTCGTTATGTATCTTGTTGTGTATGCAATATGTCTTTTCCCTTTTGATATTATTTTGGCCTTTGATGATTGAAGAGGCATATCTGTGAATGGGTATGTTCTCTTTTCGTAGTTGGTGGTGAAGGGATAGATGTGTAGGAAGTATCTGCTGTCTGCTGCTATTTTCTTCTTACTGAGGTTATACATTGTGGAAGAACATTCGTTTTTTCTTTAATTTTGGACTTCTAAGCTGAAGTGTCTAGTAGAACCATTTTCATCAGAAGATGCTTTCTTGTCTCATCATGCATCAAATCAGTAGACTCTGTGGGGAGATCATCGCCACGAGATTTTCTCCCTTTTAATTCATGAATCTGATTGTGCATCTAATAGATATGCTTATAATATATTCAACATGAACATAGATTTACTCACAAACGGATTGTGTCAGTTGGTTTGAGCATATGCATGCATCTTGGGAATGTTTGATCTTGAAGCGGCCTTGCAATTTGCATCATTGTGATTGTATGTGTACAGAGAGGCAACAGTGGTTCTTGCCATTTGAGGAAAATCTACCTGTCTGTGCAATTACGACAGTTTGCTTTTAGTTTTATTGGTACTCCATATCTATTGTTCCTGCCTATGCAGTTTATGCGTTTTAATTTCTTTTCTTGTATCCTTCTAATTGATAACTGTTGCATGTGAATGTAATCCTTGCATTGCCGATTTCTATTTCATCCAGCTAGCTGATCTTGAACTGAAAGAGTTTTTGGCTTCCGATGAGAGTGAATCTGATGACGATCGGGACGAGGGTGTTTTGGATGAGCAAACTGATAAGAAAGGGAGGAAACGTGATAAGTACCGTGCTTTACTCGAGGGAGGTGATGGCTCTGATGGAGATGGGGAGGACGAGAACAAGGATATGGAAATAACTTTTAATACTGGCTTAGAAGATTTAAGCAAACGCCTTTTAGAGAAGAAAGATAAGAAATCTGAAACAGTTTGGGAGGCACACCTCAGAAAAAGCCGTGAGAAGAAGAACGCTAGGAAGAACAAGGCCAAGAATTCATCCGATGATGAGAGTAGTAGCGACACTGATGAGGATGGAGTTGATCAAGTGGATGACTTTTTTGTTGAAGAGCCTTCAGCTAAGAAAAGTAAAAAGGGAACTCATGGGAAGAATAATAAGGCAGAGAACGAGTGCCAAGATGTAGATGGGGAAGGAGAAGCAAGCAGAGCTGAGCTTGAGCTGTTGCTCGCTGATGAGAATGGGGCTGATACTGGACCCAAGGGGTATAAAATCAAAACTAAAAAGGCCAAAGGGAAGAAGGGAAATCAAATGGCAGATGAAGACAAAATACCAACTGTTGATTATAGCGATTCCCGGTTTTCTGCTCTTTTCACTTCACCACTCTTTGCTTTGGACCCCACTGATCCACAATTCAAGAGGTATCTCCCTCATAAATACATTGAACAGGATTCAGTTGTGTAGGATAGGCTTAATTTGAAGTTGTATCTCGCTAGTTGTCGTTCCTTGGGGATAGTGAATTCATGCAGGCAGGACTATTCATGATTGACACAGTTAAATCCTGATGATAGTGTAGTTCCATCTTACATTGAGTCTTAGCAAGTGAGAGTTTTATCTTCAACTGGTATGAGCTGCTTGATTCATTAATAGCTTCTGTAGGTGTTCATAGTTGCTGTTTTGCTTGTTGCAGGAGCGCGGCTTATGCTCGGCAGGTAGCACAGAGACAGCAGAAGGGCGATCGTCCAGAGTCTGTGAAGAAAGATTCTAAGAAAGATGTGGCCAACATTGACTTACCACCCGATGACCTGCACAGTGAGAAAGGTGAGCTTCTGAAGTCGGATGCGTTGCCCCCAAGGAAAGAGAAGCACGAGCTGTCTTCATTAGTGAGATCACTCAAGATGAAATCCAAGCAAGTTCGTTTGCCTTTCGACAGCAAGTCCTTGAAGAAAGTAGACAAAGTTCAGTCTAGAAGACATGAAAGAAAAGGGGAACACTGAGTATCAAGATTACTTCAGTCGACATAGAAAAATGAGTTTTTGATAGAAATTAACATAAAAGAGTTTTTTAAACGACAGAGTCTGTGGTAACCTCCGCTGCATAGAAACATGGTTCTACGCGGTGCTTCTCAAGCTTTGGAGAACCTTCCAATAATCTTGTGCGGTAAATGTGCAGAAAGATCAGAAGGCTTGTGTTATTTCTGGCTTCCATGCCGTCTCTGGCTACACATTCTTGTATCATTCTCAGCTTCATCAATGTACTTCCTCAAGTAAAGCCAACAGGGTCGTCTCATTTTTTGTTCTTTTTGCCAGACTAGAGGGCCATCAATGAAATGATGTCGTATTCCATTGTTTTGTGTTCCAAGTTGTCTCTTCTTCTGTTCTTACTTTTCTTTTTCTTTGACAATCCCCTATCAATTAATAAGAGAATCGGCATCCGCAGTTTTGATTTGAGTAGGACGTCTTCTCTATAGCTTTACTTTAGACTTTGCACTTTTTAGACTCCATTTGTTTGTTTGAAGAAAAACTGTTAGTAACATTGTTAGAGAAATAAAAACTTTCGACTTGGTATTAGTTTATAATTTATTCACTTGTTATTTGTATTAAAAAATTGAACTTGCTAGTATGATATTATATAGCCTTATCTTTTTCGGTTGCGATATTCAAGCTAGCTTTCACGTATTTCGACTTGTCTAACTGCCCTAGCAATTTCAAAGGTGCATTTCTCCCCTTGACCTGGTACATTAGCAGTTTTTACTCATAAAATGCTCCTGATCAGTATTTTTAAACACAACCCCGAACTGACCACTTCAGACGGATGGACCGGGATTCAAAGCACGGTCCTATTCGAGTTTTCTCAATAAATGTTACGAATTTTTCTATATCAAGAAATGTTTTACTTGATTTTACATTCCTTTTTAGTGGAGAAAATACTCCTAGATCGGATATATTTTGCCAAATAACCAGAATTTACGTGGTGAAAATTGACCAAGAAGGTTGCTAAAATAGAGGAGAAAAAAAAAATATGATCAAAGTTGTATCAACCGGTAGACAACATTTTTCGGGGAATTATTCTGATTTAATGGGGGCCTGCTTTGAGAAAATACGACATAGGGGCATTGTCGGAGTACAATTCTCATTTCAGCAAATTTCACAACCACGACAACCGCAGTCAGCCAACTTCAACTAATAGCACGTGCATTCTGAAGTTTAGCAAAAGTGAGTAATTAAATCGATATGAGGACGGAACTTGAGGTTGATTTTTGAAACTTTCCTTTTAGAATAACAAAAGGAGAGAGGCCAGAAATAGAGTGTATATTTTTTGTAAATTGTCTCTCTAAGTGGGTCGAACCGGTTAAACCGGGAACTGGAAGCCAAGCTGGCTCATTGCTCGATCCGAATTTAAAAACATTACTTCTAACAAGACTTGAGCAGGATGAACCACGAGGAGATCAGCAAGCCAACTCTCTTGCCATCCAACCGACGCCTTCTGGATATACCACATAGCTTTACTTTTACTGAGGTTAGAAACATCTCGCGTATTAAATACGCATACTTTTTATTAGTTAGTAACTTTGCCACGTGATTAGTAACTTTTTTGTTATGAAAATGAATCTCTTCAAGCAGCTAGAAATATATGCAACTGCAAGGTTTTACAGAACAACGCTGTTGAAATATCTGAAATTGGCGACATCTGGGCATGATTAACAACAGCGTTTGGTAACTTTCGGATGATTGCCACAACTGTTCTGAGAGAAATGACTAAGTATCGACTACAGCTAGTGAACTGCTGGGCTGCGGATCTGTGCGGTTTTAAGCCACAACAGAACAGGATGACGCAAGAAAACCATGTCTCAGTCACATTTCTGAGCATCATATCATTTAGATAACAAAACAACTCATCCAAAAACCAAAATTAACAACGGCAATCCTCAACCACAAAATGCTGTGACAATCTCATCTTGCTTATTAGTAACAGATGAATACATATATATACACACAACAGCTCTGCTATTGGATCTAGAAGTGGAAGTTAATATAGTTTACCTGAATTGTTGTTTCTACCTAAGACAGTATGCCCCTGAATAAGTAATCCTCTAGGAATCGAGTAAGGCCTCAGCATGGAAAAGAATCAAAAAATGGCCAAAAATGGATAAACAAGAGTGATTAATACGCATGTAGAAGGATGCAAATGCCATGAATAACTTAACACAGGCGGCGGCACCACTGAATTGTTGTTACCATCGCCCCTACTTGAAGTGGCTTCTGGATTGAAGGCAACAGGAGCAGGAGCAATAGCACTGGTGTGTTTCGGGTCAACAGGCAACATCGATGCGTCATTCAGTTCATAGCCTGGAAACAAAATTGTTAAAACTCCAAAATGTCAACAAGATATGTGATTGAATGTTTTCATAGGTCGAGCAGAGTTACTCACAGTTGGAGGGCTTCCAACCAAGTACCATCCTTTCACGATCAAAAACTACACGATAGCCGGTCATGAAGTTTTCTGAGAAGTAAACTGAATTGTCAGCGCCAGAATAGCTCAATGTGGAAACAACAATCTCTCGTAAAAGCTATTAAAAGCATTGGAACTGCAAACATCATGGTTTCTTTAACCAATCACTCCACAACCTTACAGTTCTTACTGAAAAGGTAGATGCACAAAAGGTTGTCTGCGTGCATGCACACGGGCTGCTTATTCACTTATTCATCCAGGAAATATCTGAGTGAAAACTTTCATTAATGTTGTCATCCATATGAACATGGTCCATCGTGTAGCTGACTCTCACAGTAGATATTTTACTATCATATCCTTGCTTTCCTACAGCCTTACAAGGCATTGGGGTTAAGTTCTAACATGGTCAAACTTCCAATAAAACGGGAAAAGTAAAAGACTGAGGTTCATGGTAATACAGTAAGTAATGACCGGATGGGGCCAAAAACTGCCTTGAACTTCACACTATATTTGTCAAGACCTAAGTCTCAAAAGCAAGAATAGATTTTTGAGAGACTGATTAATCATTGTTTGGTATAATTTCGTCTCGATGTATGTTTCAATATGACGGCCTACTTAGTAAACAAAAATCAGAAGTATCAATTTTATTATCATACATGCAGAATTTTCCTTATATGGCATTGAATTTCCAGAACTCTCAGCTCTTAATAACTAGGGAGGTGCAAAATGGACCGCTAGAACCGGGAACCAGCCGGGCTAGACTAAACTGGCCAGTTGGTCTGTTTCTCGGGAGTGTCGGTTTGGTTCCTGGTTCTTAAAAGTGGCACCAGTGTCTGGGCAATCCGGTTCCCAATTTGAAAGGGGAACCGGACTGGACTGGCTACATATACTTTTTTATTTTATTTTATCATTTAACATGAAAAAACTAGTGACCGGTTTTATCGACCGGTTTGGAACCGGGAATCAATAACCCCTATTAATAATAGGTGAATAATATCGCTGAAAGAGAATGCTAATAAAATGTTTTGTAAATGCAGCTTCCCTAAATAGCACTATCAGTATTATTTATGTCAGGAATACTCACGTCCAATTATATTTACATTGCCGCTTTTCACCACAGCCAGGCAATAGACATATCCACCCTGTGAAACAGGACATTATTAGCATCGTGCTGCTGGCAATGGGCAATGACAAAAAGTCTTACCAGCACAGGGATCAACTCTACAGGTTCAGTAACACGAAAGCTATCTCCACCTTTCATGGTCAGGTTCAACACAGGAACATGAGAGAGGCTTCGATTTGTGCTGTATAAATACAATATATATCAAGAATCAGCACATTTATGAGAAGTAATTGAAAAAACCATAATCTAATGGAGAGGTAGAGGTCTCCTGCTTTGATGTTTCTGTAATAAAGGTCTGTCGTTTATCCAGAAAGAACTGGAAAAATATAACTTCAAGCTCCTGGAGAGGATAACCTTATGTTGTAACAATATTCAAAAGGAATAGTCGAATCTGAAGGGTGCCTTTTCTCTTGGACACTGGAGTCAAACTGCAAATAATTCAAGCATTAAGGCAAAGAAATTAGATGTTCGAATTAAACATCAGACATTTCGACAAAAAAAAAAAGAATTAAACATCAGGTAATGTCTCCATTAACTTACAGTATTGGAAATGAGGGTGTAAGCTGGGTCATTCAAGTATGTAAATGAGGTTCCAGAGTCAAAAATAGCACTAAATTCAAGATCACGAATTTCTTCTCCCACGATGACTTGTGTGACAGTAATATTGTAACTTGGACTGGCAAAACATAAAAGCAAAACAGTTAAAGTCACAGTCAAGAAACAGAATATATAAACTCCCCCTGCAAAATGTAGCAATTGTGCCACTAGCTTTTATACAGTGAAAAGCATGATTCTTACTGTGACTGATTAACAATAAATGGTGTTTCCCCTTGGTTTGAGCTGCCTTTGTCTCCAAAACTAATTCTCCCAATGCCGTCATGCCCAAAGCACATAGAAAATGAATTCGCTGCATGCCCATCTTTAGCTAAAATGCTAGGAACTGATATGTTGTTCATGCCAAGTCCAAATAGACCATTCGGTGCACCACCTTCCAAAAAGGAACCAGTTTGAATACGACCACATCTGCAAGGGACAGCCTTACTTGATCAGCAACGTTGTATAGAATATAACCAGCCAAAGAACTTCAGACACACATATGCACAAAAAGTCCGAAGAAGAGATAGAAAGGCCATTTGACAAGTAAATATTGATAAATTCAAGTTAGTGCAGCATTCATAAACCGTATCAGCACTTAGAAACCAGCAAATACTCATCTTCCCATCTCTTATTTTCATTAAAAGTTCACGCTACCTTGTTCATTTGAAAAATTTTAAGTAGCAATAGAAGTTGGTAACTGTGACTTCACTCTTAACCTTCGAATGTTGATATCGTGTTATCAAGTTATAAAAGACCGCCATGTTATACCAAAGAGCTAGCAAATACCTACCCAAACGTTATCTGAGCAGTGACTACTTTTGATTGATTGCTGTCTGTTGTCATATGCAATACATCTTCAACCAAAATCCCGGTAGATGAAGTACCATTAGAGACATAAACAACTTGATAAGGACATTGGTTGTGAGTGGCAGAGCATTTGAATTGTTTCCTGCAACTGCCACTACAGGGAACTACTGTACTCGATGATGATGCATCAGGGCTGTAGATATTGAAATCTATTTCCTGCTTGACAAAAAAATATTTTGTAAACAAGTCTTGCTCAAATCAATATAATAGTACCTTCAGAAAGCTTTACTTCATATAGCATTCAAAGACCTCCTTTGGAATGATGTTCGAGATGATTTTCAGCCAGGAAAGATTAGTTATACATAATTGCTCGAAATCAAGAATGGTAATCTTTTGAAAAGGACATATAGAACAAATTGACGCAAACAGCAAAATGATAGCAAGTTTGAAAACTAAAATAAAGTAACATTAGAATCCACAACGATCACCCTAGAAGACAGGAAGAACTGCTTTTTCAGAGAAGTAAAGAAAAAGAAACTTCCCACAGAAATTCGAAGCAACAAAATGAACAGGACATAACAGCATATACCTGTCCGCCTATCCTCACTCCCTTCACGCAACTAATACAATCACAGGGTATCCAGAATAGGTCACTCCCAGTGTCTAATGCCACCAAAAATGATAAACTCGGCGTCCCAATAGAGACATTTGCGTAGTGCAAACTGAAAATGCAGAAAGCACCGTGAGTAACAATTTTCAGCTAATATCCAAAATTCAAAGACATTAAACATCAGCATCCCCTACTTAGGCTGGTAGCTATAAAAACAGAACAAGGAAAACCTTCCCACGGAGAAATCGGGAAAAGTCCACTTTAGAAGGCAAGTGGAAAATCTCAACCCAAAAAAAAGAGAATCCTCGCATTATACAGAAACAAAACGAGAGGACATATGTTTAACCGAAAAAGCGTACAGAATTTTGCCCCACCCCGCACCTAGAAGGCAATTTATCAGAAGAGAGAAAAATTTGAGCTGATTATCAAAGGTATGATCCAATTTCCCGCACTCAAACTCAACAGCAAAGCACCCAGACAAAGAGAAGGTAATCTCCACCTCTTCCTTCTTCCCATCCAGACTACTCATCATCAGCAACCAATCTAAGCATAAAATTCCAGACCATGGTTATCATTCACGGATCCCACGGAAGAACTCGCTTGACGTAAAAGATATTTCTGATCGGTGCTGCCGTTTAGCAGTTGTTAAGCCACGCACTCGATTGATAACTTGATACCGAAGACAGCCACTGGTGTATGATTCCCCACGAAATTCACCACAAAAACGGCAAGCTTCAGATGCAAAAGAAGAGCAAAATAAACTGAAAATCCCACCATACTAGTCTTGGACGGTTGTAAGTTAAAAAAGGAATCGGTTGCACACTCAGTTCATCAGCTACAACCTCATCGCTTCTCACTCACGTACTACGGAGCTACAACTAATGCAGCGCCAGACTACAACGACAAGAACATAAATGAGAGAGAGAGAGAGAGAGAGGAACGAAAACACGTACAAGCCAAACGCTTTGAGCCGGTAGGTCGCGTTCCCGGCGTCGAAAGTGATCGGCACCCGGTCGTCCGCCGCGGCGAGGCGGCGGCCGTGGACCAGCCGGTCGCGGTGGGCCATGGCGGCGTAGTACCCGGGGCTCCCCCTCTCGGGCAGCTCGTCCTCGCCGGCGCCGCCCAGCATCGCCCTGACCGGGTCGGAGGACCGGTGGTGGATGTCGAAGCCGAAGGTCGCGGCGGCGGCGGCGCCGTCGCAGCCGCCCACGCAGAGGCAGGCCGCGATCAGGCAGCAGCAGAAGGCCAAGTCGGCCAGGACGAAGAAGGAGGAGGAGCAACAGCAGCGGCGGCCGCGGGCGGCGGCGGCGGAAGCCATGGATTCCGAGCAGCTGCCGCGAGGCTAGAGAGAGAGAGAGAGAGAGAGAGAGATTCTTGGGGGGGAATTCGTCAGTGGGAGGAGGAGGACATGGAGGACATGGAGAGAGTTCAATGACGCGTTTCCAAATTCTAGACGACGAGCGTTTTTGGGACTGACAGTTTCCAGTGAGAGAGAGAGAGTGGAAGAGAAGGAAGTCAAAGTCAATCTTCGGGCAGGCGGGGTGGTCGCGGTGTCGGTTTCTGATTCGCGAGAGACGAGAGCGGAAGATGAATGGGGCGGAGGGGATTCGATCCCCGCGTTAACGGCGACGGGCTGGAGCGACGGGAATTGTGGGCCCCACGTCGTATGTAAATGATCCGGAGTTACGTGGCTTACCACGTAATGCTATCAATCATCATCGTGACATCTGTTTGTATAATTTTACTTGCTTATTTCGAAGTTAAGATTCCACTTTGCTTTGAAGAAGAAAGATAGATAATTAATTAATTAGAAGTGTTTTCAGCAATTTATGTTAAAAGATTAGGAAATGTTTTGTGAATTACTCGTTTTTTTCGCGAAACAAATGAGGCACGAAAATTATCTTCTATGCTCTCAACAAAAAATTTCTCTTTGTTTATTATTTTATTAACTCAATCACACAAAGTAAAATATATTGGATGTTCCTTTTTTGGTAAATCGCGAAAATATACTAGAATGATTGTCTAGCAGTATAGCGATGATGGGTGGCGAAATGAACTATATATTATGTTTAACATAAATTGTTTGTATCGAAATCATCATGTTCACGAGGGGCACGGTTGTGCGATACTTATCTACTAAAATAACAATCGATTTGTAGGCAATATTGGATCAGCAACTAATTTGAAATCTGATATCCCCACATTGGCCTTGACACATCCGTAGGCAACCTCACTTTGACTATGATAGCACAATACCATTCGCTTTGGTTGTAACTCGCTCGCCATCGCGCAATCTTAAAATGTACCATGCTAGTTTAAAGGTTGCAAAAAACTTCTTTATTGGAGCAATAGTTTGCAGGGGTAAGCATGGATTGAAGGTAGAATCAAGAAAAACGATTTCAATAAATAGATTCCAGGTTCTAAATGGAACTTGGATCTTGGAATAAATCTGCGTTTTTTTTTTTTTTTTGTTCTATATTTCCAAGCAATGGCCTTTGATAATGAGCATATAATTTATAACTACTAATTTGAATTTTCATTTCTCATAATATTCATGATTGAAACTTTTACTTTATTAATGTATCATATTTTTCATATATCAAATATGAGCTGTGGACAATGAATTATAGTTGCAAATTGTGGTAATTAAAGGTGATGATAATTCATTGCAATCATTCAATTAAGAATACAGATAGATTTTGAATAGACCATAGAACCCGTGGCAATGTATGTTTCCAGTTACAAGTTCATTGATATGTATAACAGGTTTAATGTTCCAAAAATTATGGAATCGATTCCGACGATATGTTACATATTTTAAATGAAACATGTACAAACTTTGGAATTGCCCACTCCAAATAACTTGTATTTAGATAATACGAGATCAATGACACATACAAAAATCTAGGGATCTCTCGCCTTTGCAAACTACAGAAGATTGTGGCCATGCATACTTTGGTCAAGCTGAAAAATGACATTAGTTATTCGCCCACGACTTTCCGAGGTGGAGAAGCAATGATTCACCTTTTGCCATAGCGCAATTTCCGGAAGAAACATGGAAAAAGGCCTCGCAATTTTTATTTTTTTTTCATGCTTTCATCGATTTAAAGTCAAAAAGGAAAAGGAAAGTAGAAAAGCAGTTGGGGGGATTCACTTTCTCGAGATTAAAAAAGCATGCTTTATGGAAAAATAAAAATAAAAATGAACACCCACTTAACATATGCTAAGAAAACGACCGTGGTTTGTGCTTATGTCAGAGCATTACATACCTAAATTTAATCAAGAAAACATCACTAGACGTTTCGTCGCCTAGCGAAATTTTCACAATAAGATCTTAATACGTATAGCATTACTCGTCGAATGTTGTACTTTTTTTTTTTTTTTGATATTCGAGGATCCGCTTTATTGTTCCATAAGGCTTACATCCAAGTATCTACTCCACCATTATGATCCTCCACTTAAGATGTGATAGCAACGTGGGAGTTCGAACTTGCGATGTCTAGGCCCTATCAACACAACTGTCCACCGATGGGTGTCGGATGTTCTACCTTTGTTTACTAAATAATGCATTAATTGGACATTCGAAGCATATAGGATGGGGAAACAAGACAAGGTCTAGACGTAAATCGTGCCTCTTCTCGACCCCATTATTTAACTAGTCAATTCATCCATTGACTAATTAAGTAATTATGCTCCGTGTTTCAGAATTCTTCGTGTTCCTCGTTTCCATAACCGTACAAAAGAAATAAAATAAATTTGGTCAATGGCAATAAATAAAGACCACGGCAAAGTTCATTCACATTTTCTAAATCTAAAAAGACATTCTATTCGTGGCAGTCACTATCCTTGAAAGCGACCGACCCCTTCTTCTTTCTTATAATGTAGAACTAGTTTTGAAAACATAGCGAGAAATCTCGAGTAAATAAATTTTAAATTCACAAAATACTCTATCAACCTTTTGGTCTATATATGTAGTCGGTATTCAATGGTATCCGGCACTTATAATCTATGTCACAGGCAAATTCATTACTTAGTTGCTACCGATTATTGTACCGAGCATTTATTTATATGTACGATTTTAAATTTTTGCCTTCAGATTTTTTGTAGTTAGATCGTTTATCAATTGGGAAATTGACGAATCAAAGTAAACAGGTCAAAATTTCCACCTCGCGTGATGTGCTGGTCTAAGTGGGGAAGTGCGTGACAACGGTCAAACGGGAGCTTTGATTTATTGGTCATTCGTCTCAAATCAAATCGTATGGTGTGACTTAACGAGTAGACTACTGTTGATCAAGCTAATTTGACTTCTATACGCATCGTGCTTGAATGACACGATGAGATCGTACATGCTTAAATTGATGGAAAATTGATTTATATGGCAAATTTCGAGTGTACACTTTTGTTAGAGTGAATTTTATAGGTATTTCGAATCGTTTGAGAATTACTTTTTAAAGGAGTTCTAGGGATTTTAAAACCCCTCGAGAGATAATTGGTTTATTTGGCAAAAAAAAAATTATAGCCATTTAGGAGACTTGTCTTGATTTTTCAGCATTTTCAGAAGGCCATTCCTTGGGATTAATAATTTATTTCTTCCAAAACTACCCTTAACTATATTTTTGTTTTCCAAATTTGCCCTAATAAGAATTGTCCATCTTCTCCAAGTTGCAGTTGTGGGTTGATGGTGAAGCTTTGCCAGATAGACTACGAGACAGGCATTGGCGAAGCTCTGCCGAATGGTCTGCGAGATGGTCGCTGGCGAAAATCTAACGTCGTTTTCGACCAAAAAAAAATAAAAATCTAACGTCGTCGAATGACCTCCATATTGGATGCCCTAGAATTCCTATAGATGGTATGCAAGACCATGGCGGCCTCGCCGCAAGTCACTTGAGGTCGATGAGGTTTGAGTTCTCTCTCTCTCTTTTTTTAAATAACAAAAGTAATGTCCATCTAAACCAAAGTTACTGCCCATACAATTTTAAATTACACATTACCAAACATTTACATTTTGAGAAATCCTTTAAATTGAAATCCTTTACATTTCTATTGGAAACAAATTCCAAAAAAAAAAACGAATTGATACGATCGTATACAGAAAACGAACGCGGAAAACGTGCCTAGAAAAAATATGTAACACTGATCGAAAGATATATTACTTAAAACTAGACATACTTTTGCAAACAAATTAAATGCATTTAGCGGTCTCAGAAGAATCGTTTGAAGCTCTGAAGTTCCGTTCTTCAAGATGGCGTATACTGTTTTTAAGAGGAAGAAAATGGAGAAGTAAAACGCTATTCATATACTTCCCCCTTTATTTATTTATTTATTTATTTATATTGCAGTTATTTTGAAAATAACTACTCTTTTCTCTTATGAGCCTTTCACTTACGGGTTTGATTTTGGTCCAATATGTGCAGATGGGCTTAACTTGACCCATTAAATAAAAAACCCATCAATTTCCTATGGCGATGTTTATGGAAGCTCATGATCGAAGAGCTCATTAGCTATTCCAACGACGATGTTTGTGGAATGTATCATTACAGCCTTCAATAGTTTTTATTTAGGCAATGCATCCGGTGGGCTATGACGATCATGTTGTTCACGCCTTCGGGAACAATAAGCTCATCAGACATCCCATCGATGGGCTTTATCAATTGTTTGTGAGTCATGGCCTTCTTTCGGCCCACTAAATTCTTCATGCTTGGGCCCTAAATTTTGGAGCTGGTGCCAATGGGTGTGAATTATGAAGGCAGTAACATGGCATCGGTGCTTGCAAAAGCATCATGGGCAAGACATTGAGGCCCACAAGGCCCAAATTGAGATTATCTGCCTCTTTCATATTTAATGGACTTAAGTATCAAAGTTTTTGTTTTTTCGGGCAAAACAAAACTTTTCCTCTTTTTTTTTTTGTTTGTTTTTGTTTTTGGTCTTTTCCCCAAATAGTTATTATCGAACTCCATAAGCAGACTACTTTTTCTTGTAATTTCCTAATCCAACATAAAATTTTAAGTAAGCGATTCCACAAGTCCACGAGCACAAAATATCTAGCTTACATGAATCTCCATATATTTACAAAAGAAAAACAAGCCGAAAATAAGAAAAATTCTCATGAATTGTGCAAAACAACAACAATAATAATAAAGAAAAATGGGGCTAGAGCCACGGTAAATACGTTGGCGTCTCAAGCCGGAGAGGCGGAGGGAAAATTGAAATTGTCGGGGAGCTTGGCGGGTGGGAATGGCGAGAGAAGCTCCATCTGGCGAATGAAGCGGACGTCGTGAACCAGCGGATTATTGGTCCTCGTGGGCGGCGACCCCATGCCGCCGCATGGCGGCGACCACTCGGTACCAGGGCTCTCGTCCTCATTGCCCGCCGCCTGGATAACGAGGCCAACATTGTCCACGATCAGGTTCCCTATCCCACATTTTCCATCGCTATTCTGCTGGCTGCAGGAGAAAACCGAAAAAAAGGAAGTGAACGGTTGCATTTGAATGGTGAAATCAATCTCTCATGAACTTTTCGCATCCTTGAGAAAAAGTGCAAGGAAGGCCGAACCAGTGCTGGCTGCACCTCAGGGGCTTGAGCAGGTCCGGCGCACCTGGCCGGAGCCGTCGGGGCTTCGGACAGATGGGCCGCTTCGTGGTGCTCTCGTGCTCGCGAGCTGTCGTCTCCATGGCAGGATCGACCAGGCCAACCTCCAATGCTAGATGGTGCATCGTTGTCTCGAAATCGAAATCTGCAACCAAGTTTTTATCAGGACTAGTGGGTACATGTGTGTGTGGGTGTGCGGGGAGATTAGGAACTTGGCTCCCTATTTATCGATATGAATCACATGTTACAACCCCGAGAGAGAGAGAGAGAGAGAGAGAGAGAGATTATGGTGAAGCCACATTGGAGGTTAGACCCAGTTCAAGTGAAGAAAAGGCAGTGTGCTTGGCTACGAGCCAACGTAGGGATTGGGTCCTTTTTTTTCACTTTTGACCTGGTTGAACGTTAGATCCTAAAAATCCTCCCCGCCTCGTGTTTGCCTACTTTCGATTTGGTCCCAGCAATTCCCATGCTCGGAACGTGTTCCCGAGAGTAAATTTGAAGGAAGTTCAGGTAAAAACAGAAAGTTACTGAGTCCTTTCTGCTTTTCGATGGGTGAAAATAAAAAGGTCGTCTTTAGTTGATGGGCGAGAAACTTCAGAGCCAAGACACTCTTCTGTTCAAGAAGAGATGACGCATCTTTTTATTCTTCACCGCAAATTAATGAGAGCTGTTAGCGCCTTGAAATTACCATCCATACTAATACTGCTCATCTCGTGAGATAAGAGCTGTCAGGCCCGTTGGAAATTTCGTAAAGAACGAAATGCCAAATTGTATAGCATCTGCAGCATGTCGTTCCATTCATAGTAATAATACCCTCTGATTTCTCAATCAAGGAAGGAAAGTAAAACATGAGTTTGCTTGTTCCCTAACATGAGGACAAGGGTCGATTGCGGACCGAACTGGTCTTGATCAAACATCGAGAGATGGTCCACCTTGAGAACTGGAACTCACAAATAATGTACAGCCATGCAGTTAGGTATGCTATTCCTACCCACTGCTCCAAATGATGAAAAGGAACCAGACAGACAGATCAC
The DNA here is from genome assembly GCA_016097605.1 of Eucalyptus guilfoylei. NCBI lineage: Eukaryota > Viridiplantae > Streptophyta > Magnoliopsida > Myrtales > Myrtaceae > Eucalyptus > Eucalyptus guilfoylei. The sequence continues at coordinate 28,510,096 of CM027868.1, read as the reverse complement.
TCCCCACCAAATCAAAACGTACATTCTAGATAAATTAGTAGTACACAAAATGAACCACACCATGTGAGCCTTTTATAATGGTGTGGAACAAACCTAGATGAGCGTGAGATCAACAAGATATGTATACACAAGTGCAAGTTAGAGATTGCTAAAAGAGAGAGCGTGGAAACAAGTTAATGAGAGCTCATAAACAGCACTGGAGAATAGCATTATGAATAATAAGTATCCCAATCAAATTTGGGGCGTGAGAACACCTCGTAATCGATAGGCCCATCTATCACACTGTCGATAGATTGCATGCCTTCCAACAGGGCTGGCTGAAATTTATCGCCATCGGACGGCAACAGCTTATACATCACTAACAGTCCAAGCGTAAATATGGCCTGCAGCTTTGTCGAGTCTCCTTGGACTGAAAAGTACAAGAGCATTGAAAGGAGAAAGAGATCGACACAAAAACGCATGATGCTCAACACGGAGTCCATTAGCCTCCCATCATTGCCAGCAGGAAATCCCCGAACTCGATAAACAAATAGAAAGTTGTACTTGTCGACCACATATCTATACCCAAAATAGACTGCGCCAACGGGGACCACAAGAGGAGCAAATGAGGAATATATCATGGTCAGGGCAAATATCGTCAAATTAAATGCATAATACTGAGCAAAGTCGAACGTCTGCTTCGGCACAGGTGAGGCTCTATTGGTCGGATATTCAGTAAGATCCTGGCCAGGTAGGTCAACAGCACTGAATCTAGGGGTGTCGTAAACAGTCTCGGATATCAGGGGCCTCCGAAGACTATTTGTTTCCTGCTGTTCGAGGGGACGATCTTCACTTTGCTCAGGAACCAGCTGTAGCATGTCGTTCTTCCGAAGCTTCTGAATCTTCTTTTTGATCCAAGGGATAGGAGCCAATAAATCATAAGATATTCCCAAGAATGTGCAGGTGATAAGAAACGCTAGAGAGGATAGGCATGATCTTGATAAAAAAGATGCACTAAGGTACTGCTCTATCCTCTTACAATCTTCTCCGTCCAAATAGCACCTGCCCATGCGAAGGAGAGCACTTTCTAGTGACGACTCCACCAGACCCCTCAAGAGGATAAGATTAACAAGGAAGAAACACACCATCTTCAGAAGGGCTGCTTTCTGCTCTCCAGACATGGTGAGATGCCTCTCAAACTTGGAGAGATGAGACAGTACAGATGGTATAATTATGTACATACTCACAAAGATGATGACATTTGGCAAGAACTGAAAAACAACTGAAGCAAGCCAGCTCGAGCTCTGCACCCAGGCCAACCATGACTGAGCATTATCCATGGCTTCCGCATTAATGATTCGCCCAGCACTGTTTATGGCACTGATGACAGCAAGAGGAGAACTGAAGAACACTAACATCAAGAGCAAGCACGTGTTTACAAGTACCTTCCGCAATCTCATAGAAAACTTTGTCAGCCCCAAGTGATTCCAATATATGTCTGTAGCCAACGGTGCTCGCTCAACTTTCCACTGGTTCCTCTGAAGGCGCAACTCCATGACTGAAAAGAACTTCCCAATTCTCCTCTTCTTCTCACTTCTAAAGTCCTGAACAGCCTTATTTGCTGTGTACACATCCTTAAACATCACGAATGCAACGCCAGCACCAGGTGCACGCCCTTCTTTATAAGTGGCAAGTTCAGTCTCCAGTTCAGCTCTCAATTCCTGCAACCTTCTCAACTTATTATCGTCCGTGTAACCTAATCTATCAGCCACCTGATCCCAAACATGCTTTACTTGCTTCCAGATGCGAACAGCCCTAGCCCTCATTCCCTCCCAAAAACCACCCCCACATTCCAAATCTTCACCATCTCCGGGTAAAAGCCTCGAGTCCATCCTCGCAACCAACCAAGAAATATCGTCCCTAACTCTAACCAGTTCCAAGGCCAAATCATCCAATGCACACAAATCCATAGGTAAAATTACCTTATAAAGCTTCCCCGGATACTTGTGCTGAAAGTATTCCTGCAATTCTTGGCTATCCAGGGTCTTTGGCAAACCTTGCACCATAACAGTAAATATCGCAGTTGAACTCGCGCCCGGATAACTCGGGTTCCCATTTCCATCCCTAAATCTAGTAACCCTCAATCTACCCTCAATTGCATTAATACCGAAATGCACCAAAACAACAACAATGACCACAAATAAGAAGTGCACCCAAAGCAATCCCGAACCTTTCGTGATGTGGCTGATCGTCGTCTTCGAGAACTGATCATTCAACACCGCGTCCCCGCCGTAGAGATTAACCGGCAACAGTACAAAGACCGACAGGACGGCGATCAGCAGCAGCAGGCTGCAGCTCCCGCCCTCGATGATCAGGAACTGCGCCGCGTCGGCCCCGCAGTGCCGCGCGATCTCGCGGCCCGTGGCGTGCCACACCGCGAGGAGCTTCGCGGCGAGCCCGGCGGGCCCCGGCATGCGGCGGTGGTCGCTGCGGAGCTTGACGAAGAGGAAGATGAGCACGCAGCAGGAGGCGCCGATGGCGGAGATGTTGAGCAGGTACTGGATGTTCCCGGACCACGCGTCCGGCCACCCCTCGCCGTCGCCGGGGGCGGAGGGGGACGGCGGGGGGGCCAGGGCTTCGGCCGCGGGCGCCGGCATCGGGGGCGGTCCCGGCGAGTTCCGGCGCGAATTAGGGCTCGGAGCGGGAGGCGTGTCCGGCGAGCCCGGCGAGTCCGGCGAGTCTAGGGCTTTCTCGGAAGGAGGCGGTGGCGGAGATTCCGACGAGGGGATTGGGGAGAGCTCGCGTGCCGTGTCGGCCTCCGCGACAAAGGAGACGACGGAGAAGGAAGGAACAGGTCGGGGAGATTCGGGCAAATTACGATTTGGGGACGGAGTTCGGAGGAAGTTTGCAGTTACGCCCCTGGACTCGAAGCACGGTCGTCGTCGTGTCGTGCACGGGGTAAGTGAACCCCATTCTTCCACGTTTCTTCTTCTTGTTTGGGCCAAAACATAACAAGTTAGAAGCCCAAATTTTCGACCCAAAAAATGAAGCCCATATGAATTCGTTGGGGGTGTTCCAATCTTAATCAAGGGTTAATCTCATAAAAAAAGATTTACTTAAAATCGGTACACTATGACAATTTATCTTTAGTTAGTTTCGGTCAAATTGTACTATTAAAATTACCAAATTAAAATACATGTGGCAGTTGACGGGTGTATCAATTTGGGACTTTGCGTTCTATTTATTATAAGTATATTAATTTGTAATTTTTCATTAACAAGATGGCACACACAAAACAAGATATCAAATCCAAAAGAAAACTGATCCTTCAAGGGTGTATTTTAAGCCTTTTCCTTTTTAGCCGTGGGTGATGATGATGTCCACTCTTGGCTTGATGTGCTTAACGAAAGGGAACTCTCTAGATCTTGAATGAAATTCCCTCATAATTAAGCAGCATCCTTTAAGTGAGTAGGGGTGTGTCAGGCCACGGACAAATAATAGGTACTCCCACCTCAAACAGAGTTAGTGAGCAATATAATAGGCAATCGTTTCCTGCTACTAAATATTATAATATAACGCAAACTAATATAGGGTAAATTCATCACAAATATACCAGTATGTGATTTTTTATGATCAAAAAATTAATTTTGGCTAAATTTGTCATAATATATCAGTTTGAGATTTTTTATAGTTAAAAAATTAATTTAAGATAAATTTATCATATATATATATCAATTTAAGATTTTTCGTAATATTAACCCTTCAATCAAATCTCAACGCCCTAGTTGCAGGATAGCACAAGTATCTCAGGCATTCATCACTTTATTCTGGAGCACCTTATCCATCCGAAATATTACAATTGGTGAGCTCAATTGTCAAATTGGACCCTTTCCGGCTATAATGGAACAACAATAGATCATTTAGTAAGGGGAAAATTTTAAAATATCATCCTCACTTTCGTGCACGCATATCGAACATTATCTCCAATTTTCGAAGCCTGCAAAAACTATTATCCTCATTTCGAATCGCTCGCCACAAAACCCGCCTCAACTCAACCCAAGCTCAGTCTTTCGTCCTCCGCATGGTCCACGGCCGTCGCGCCCTTCCCACCCCACTGCCCAACCAAGCCACCACCGCGTCGCAATAGGCCAGCCCTGGCCACGCTTTCCTCTCCCTCCCCACCTTGTAACCTCGTATCTTTGAGAAAGATATCAACAACGCAACAAAAATCCATTTAACGAAACAATGGTTTTGTCCCCTCTGAGAGATTGAAAGTGAAGAACAATTCGGAGTTTGCCCCTCAAAAAGAATTGGTCTCGATGTCCTTCCAACTCGACCGGTATTGGCCATGTTACAATCATGTCACGAGGAAACAATTTCGTGTGCATCTTTTAATCACAACATGCATGATCCGTCTTACGCAGACCTAAGAGACAAACCTACTTAGCTTGGTATTGGAAAAACTACTAAAAAAGTCATAAACCTATTAATTATATTACTTCAATCTTAAATTTATATTTTTGGCCAATTCGAGTCATAAACATTTTATAATTGTGCCAAAATTCAGTCTATCCCGCCAAATTTGATCGACTGGTAGTGATGTGACATGGGTGGCACTACAATTGACAAATTTTTATTGATATTTTAATATTTTTTTGAATTTTACAAATTTTCTTTTAGTGGCCAATGATTGACCAAAGGAGAAAGAGGAAAATAATAAAAAAAGAAAAAATATTAAAATATTATTAAAAATTATTCACGTCAACATCGGTTGTGAGAAGTGAGCCAGTCAGCCAAATTTGGTCAGATTGATTGAATTGAGACAATTCTAAAAGATTTAAGACTCAGTTGGCCAATAATATTAAGACTGAATTGGCATAATTATAATAAGTTTATGATTTTTTTCGTTAATTCTCCCAAAAACTAGGGGTGAGGGTGAATGGTTTCAAGGTTGATCTAGATTTCACTTTGAACTTGGAACCTACCATGTTGGAATCAGTTCATTAACTTTTGAAATTTAGAACTTATCATACATACTCTGAAATTTGTAACATATCTTATCAATCAATTTCAGGTTCTACCCATCAATACCTATTTTTTCATATTTTTCTTTCTTTTTTGTTTCATTTTTAGTTAAGCAAAATGAAAGTGAATGAGAGCAATAAAAATCCATATTTGTCAATAGCAACAATCCATAAAATATGACCATGTAAAATAAATAAACAATAAAAAATTCAAAATGCGTATATGCACTTCATTGGTTTCCAATTTCTAGTTTAGTTCTTCGATTCAATTTTTGCCTAGATATCGAGAACTGAACTGCATTGTACTAGTTCCACTATGCGTTGGAATCGGACCAATTCTACTATTTATTCAAACTAGACCGATTCCTATTAAGGAAAATTCTCCAATTGATTTTGAAGATTGACAAAACTTCCCTTATTAGTTCTTTGATTATGATGGTAAGCTTTTTCAGGTATAAACTTATCATTAGATGTTACTTGTCAGATTCAAGAATGTAGTGAAAATCTTATCCCCAATATTCAATCCCAACGGAATAAGGATATTGATCTAACCTTGTGCTAACGGCTAGAAGATTGGTGTGAATTTCCTACCTTATATATATTGATCGTTCGAAAGTAAATTAGTGAAAACAATCTTATGGTGCCTGAACACACACAAACATGGCCTCAAACGTCTAGGAGGCCAAACCCCTTCTCAATGTGTGTGAGCTGGCTTGGCCCGCCCACTCAGCGACTTTAGCCATCAAAAGACCAAACCAACATGATTAGAAGGAGTACAATCATTTACCTAAAAGGTAAGAAAATTTCTCCCCCTATACATTTTTCAAGAAGGATTCTTTCTTCTCAAGCCAATCTCTCACTCATCTCCCCATCCATCATTCACTGACCTAAGCATCAAAAGGTCCTCTCGGTCCTCCCGAGGCCAAGCTCAAGAGGCTTCCTTTGCTTTGTGGCGCACAATTAGTTATAATCCTTTGGACGTCCGCAAACTCGATCGGACCCATAAAATTTCATGTCAACAACCAACGATCCCACATGCTAAGGAAAAAAAAAATCCTGACCAAAATAGGCAAAGAGGAGGCCTTCATTGCTCATTTCTTCTGTTCATAGTTTATAATACCCCTTTTAACAAAACTCACATCTAAAAGATGATTCAGTCAAGTGGTCGAAAGATCAAGTCTTGGTTCGAAAAGAGAGGGCTTTGAACCTCAATTTTTTTAATAGCACGGCCATTTTCAAAATAGTTTCAAATATAGTGGGGACACGCCTCTCATCAATTCAACCACCCAAGTTCGTTCCCAACCATCAATGTAAGTCTTTCTTCATGATGGAGAGTTTCTTATGAAACCTCGCTTCACATTAGCATTCGTAAGACATACTTCTAACAAAGAAATTAACCAAACCTTTTGAACATCTTTGCTGAGGTTGCCCACTCATCGTTGACTTGCCGACCCTCCCAACGCGGTAGCTTTGTGGCTAAGCAAAAAGTCAAAAAAAACACATGCAAAAAATTCCTTCTCCTCCAGATTTTCCCTTTTTCCCATTCATCATTCTTTAATGAACTTGCTCTGCTCATACGTTCGCTACGACTAGGCCAGCACGAACAAAACCACGCCGGTCCGTCGCCCATCGCTTTCGTGCATATCTCTCTTCGTCAGTTTTCCTTCTCGTGCGATCCATGCTCGTACACACGCTCTCTTTTCTACTTGCACACTAAGCAAGCACCAACGCCCAAGAAGCTTCGGTAGGGACGAGAGAGAATTAAATATGGAACGAATTGACAGATTACAAAGCGCCCCCGCTTTGATTGAGGCCTAGAAAATTAAAAAGGTGCCCACTTGGGGCCGCCTTCTTTGTCCCCTCTCTCTCTCTCCTCACCTTAATCGCAATGTCTACGTAATTTGCGGGGCGGCCTAACAACCTTTATCGAGCACGTGCCTTTGTGAGAGCCACGTACCCATTGCGAATACAGAATAGCCGATTTGAGTCATATCAGTTGCTTGTGGAATACCTTGAAGTCGAGACTTAGGTAAGATGAGCGAGCTGCTGGCATCATCGATCCCCACCCTGACGCGATCTATGCTCTCTATGTGCAAAATTTGACTATCAGTTAATAATCCCTGAAGAGTTAGGTGGTAGCAAAAGGAGGCAAGAAATGAAAGTGTTGGGTGTATAAGTGCCTAAAAATTACACGTGCTTATACATATTTCTAGAGTCAACGCGTTTTGGCTTTCTTGTTTCTACCTTTTGTTTTTACTATACATATATACAATTTCGGCATGTTGTTGACCGGGGAACAAGAGGAAGAGATCAAGTGGCACTACAAAATCCCAATGCCGTCTTTTTTTGGAGAGTCAAATTCATTTGGCTATGCCGGATTTTTGGAAAGAACAAGTAATTTCACAATTAAAGTAAATAACCATGTGACTCAGCCGTTGGACCCCCTTGCTGATTATGGTGGAGGAAGTGTTTTTCTTTTTAATAAACCAAGAAATGAAAATATATTCGAACGATGTCATGTCGCTGTAACGAGACATGGACATGAAACGTGGGGCTTCGATAATTCAACACGCGAGAGACACGAGAAATCCGAAATAGGTATTTTCTTTTCTTTTTAATAAAAAAAAAAACACGGACACATGCAAATTTGACCTTCCCAAAGAAGGCTAGCGAGGTGCATATTAAAAATATTTATTAATAAAATAAAATTGGAAAAAGTTTTTCAAAATGGGTCTTCTAGCGAGTTTCGCACGTAAGCCAAATCGAGTCAATACAGGATTGACACGACACGGTGTGGTGGAGGTGGAGGTGGTCGTGGTGGTGACGAAGGTGCGAGGGACCTTCCTCCGCCGGTCGGCTGATGAATTTAAAAAGAAGGGCGGCCGCCCTCTTTTGGTCTTACAAATGCAGATCCCAAAGTGACCGGATTTTACGACTTAGAACCCCACCTCAATGCAAATAAATTAATTAGCTAGCTATTTTATAATTTAAAAAATCAAAGAATTTTTTTTTTTGGGAATTTGGAGAGCATGACTTTTGCCTCCCTCCTCTTTCCCATAAAATATTAGAATTAATACAAAGGAAACCTAAATTGATACATCAACAACAAATTATCCAAAATTGATTTTAATTTTCAAAAACTCTAAAATAGCACACATGTAATAAACTTATCCACCGCTACTTTTTGTTAATCTTTACCGTTGTTGATTTCGATGATGCGTGATGGTTGAGTTTTACCATCTATTTGTCATGGATATATTAATTTGTGAAGTTAAAGATAAATTTATCACAAATGAATCCGTTTGGGATCTTTGGTGGTTACAAAATTAATTTATGAAAAATTTGTCATATCAATTTAGGATTTTTTATCGTCAAAAAATTAATTTTAAATAATTTTTCTCATACATACGAATTTGGAGATTTTCGTGGTATTAATAATCCTTTTTTGATGGTCCTTTTCGGTTATGATATTCAATCAAGCTTCTTTGTTACCAAATAATTTGAGACTTAATGCTTTCCATGTATATTGATCTAATGGGCAAATCAAATGTAAGCATGCGACATGACAGATCATTTACTGACCGATTTCTAGATATCTCAATTCTTATATTTTTCTTTTGGGTTTTCTCTATAAGTTCTTAGGTTCACTAGGAAGCAAACTAAATTTGTACGCCTCTTTTAAGTTAGCATTCTATCGGCAACATGATAAGGACGCGTGCGTATTGATATAAGCCCTCCCAAGTTGACATTTACAGAAAGCAAAGTCGAACATCTGTCGCGAGTGGGATATTTGATTCCGTAAACAACAAAAAAAAGAAAAAGAAAAATTATTTGGAACGTAGCAAATCAAATCAACCTCATCAAATCCATTTTATTGCCAACGAGGTGACTTGTCTAGGTGGATAATAAAAATTATAAATGTGTTTACGCGTTTTATTTTTATTTTACATTCCTCATGCAACCTCCTAATCGGTTAATAGAAATAGATGAAAGGAGGGTTTTGATTTTACTTTATCTCTCTTTAAAACTAAATAAATATTACAATATCGGACCAATAAAATAATGCGGTTCTAATTAAAAAATTTACAAAAAAGTCACAAAATCCATTTTAATCTGACTTTTTTTTGTAAAAAAGAGGAAAAAACTAGTTATTTCTCTGAGCGGAAGTGAATGAAAAGCCCCTTGTTTATTTTATCTAATTTGTGACAACATGCGAATAATTTTCGCCTTTAATAATTTAATTTCTTTACCCTTGGGCAGGAGGATGACCATGCTACAAATTGCTGTCACACGTGGGTCACGAATTTTTTGCAGTATTTGATCAGACACGCACCAGATCCACAGCCTTGTCGCCACTTGGTTAACGGAATTCGCGGACACGTGTCCAATGGGGCTTCCGGATTTGACACCTATGGGTGACATTAAATGAGTTCTCGCCACCCCCTCCTATTCAAAATAGGTATTACCCGTAAAAAAGAAAAAGAAAAAGGAAGGCGGTTTAGTACCGGAATTAGCACGCAATCCCTTTTTACCACAAATTTTTTTTGGGAAGTCAATGTTATAACTTTTAAGCAACAGCAAGCAAGAAACTACCTCAATCGCCTAGTTTTTGAGGTGCCATGGCTTCTAAATTTGTACTGTCAAGCATATAAATTATAACATTTTATGATACCATCAGAATGCGGCACAATCACAATCAAACCAAGTAGATGGATAATTTGAAGTGTGCCACCATATACAACACAGGACATTCATTTTATCTTATAAGGGCTATAAGATGTGCCTTTAAGAGATTCTTGTTTTTGTCGATATGTGTGGCCAATATTTCTTTAAAAATCGAACACTTCCCGTCATGGTCGATCATCATTTAGAATACTCGTCAATAAGATCTATTTCCCGTTCAAATGGAAATGAAAAATTATTGTATTGTCTATTCTTGCTAGATGAAACTCGATACTATTAATATTTCAATTTGTGGATATCAAATTTAGATATTGTTCATGTATCCCATCAATCGAAGACTACAATTTTGTTTTCGTGCTAGTTACCACTTTTACATCCTTGTGCAATTATTCTACAAAATATGGTTTCTTTTTTGGAAGGGAAAAAAAGGACTAAAACACGAATGCATTTGATTCAAATTTAGACCAATTTCAAATGGTTGGAAGAATAATTTTACTTCACTCGTGCTGTTTATGTTTTAAGTTGGGTAACACAAATTACCTTAGGCAGATTAAAATGGTTAAAATTGAATTAAAAAAAAAGCTATTTAAATCCCTATTTTTCTGTAAGATAATGGTCACGTCGCCTTTTTATTTTAAATTTACTTTCAAGATCTCATTAAGATATACACAAAGTCAATTGTGCACGCAACATATAGGGGCATTGACCTAAGTAGCGGTAAGTAGCGGCAACATCTTTTCGCCTTTAGCTAAACATGGCCAAAAAAATAAGAATGTCAAAGAGAAGTAAGACACTCCTTAAGCTTAGGTTACTCTTAATAGAATTGCTCATTCATGTAAGAGATTAATGACATCCGTGTACAGTTTGTTAGCTTTTTAATCGATAGGGATTGATGATCCGTTTTGCTATCCATTTTATATACAGGAGAAAAGTAAGGAAAGATTCTACCTTTATTAAACTAATTTATAAATTTGATTTATTTTAGCGATGAGTTGTATTGTTATTGATAATTGAATGTGACCCACTTATTTTTTTTTGTGGAGTCTAACACCTCACTAAGAAAGTCAACCATATAAATCGATCTTCGAGGTCCATAGCATTGCACGAAATGTAAATATCATTTTGTGGATGGGGATATATTTGAGGAGCTAATTTTTATTCAAGGCGAATATGAACGATGATGAAAAAGGCAAATTGGAAAATTTTAAGATTTCTCATGTCAAAAGTAAATGTGGAACATTCAAATTAACAGATTACTATGATAAATTTAGCTAAAAATAGCCTATCATGAATATTTCTAGATGTTTATCCGTGCATTTTGCTCCGACTATTGGGTAAAAGTATGACTTAAACAATGCGCGAAACATTATGGTATAAATATAACATTATTTGAACTAAAAGTATTCATAAAACTAACTCGTCGAAATGACAAAACAAGTAATTGGTATAAAAAAAGGAATCTCTAAACATGATACAAAATATTGCATATTATGAAAATAACTGAAATTTTTGTTCACTAACTAATATATGAAGAACTCTAAATTATGTTATTCTGCCAAAATGACAAATATTTCTCAAATATAGGTGTGTTATAATTAAATAATAAAATGACAAAAGAATGTGAAAAGTCCTGATAAAGCTTGGTTCATTTCCTATTTTCTAAGACTATTTTTGGGGAAAGATGCTCCATGATTTATGGGATTCTCTGTGCCTGCGGTGGAGGCTCATCTTGGACTCGTGATAAAATTTATATTACTCTATTTATTCGTTTCTCTATTCCCATAAGTTTGGAACGGAAACCGTTTCAGAACACATTTGATTTTTCTATTTCGGAAGCATTTCTATTCCGAAATAGATTTGAAGAATAAATCGAAAGTTTAAAATTTTTAACTTCTCAATTTCTCGCCGTAAATCAATTTCTATTTTAGAAATTTTATCATGTGCACCCTTAGTGTGAAGCACTCTTTCCTTTAGTAACTAATAAATGCACTGGATTTTTTGGGAAAAAAAAAACAAATTAGCGCGTTCACCAGATAAGAAAGAAAATGACTTGTTTAGGGGATCCTGCCTCAATTTTAGAATGATATGGATAATAAAAAAAAAAAAGAAATGTAAACATAGGGACAAAAAAATGATGAATGTTGCAAAAAGCCTACTTCATTCAATACTCCTTGATTATATTATCTCTTGAGATGAGATCTTGGGTCTATTTCCATGATTGGGATAACATCAATGCTGAGAACACCGATGAAGAACTTGATCTCTAAATTCAAATTTTCAACCGCAATGAGTCATTGATTCGCACAAATACATGATCCGAGAAATCACTTATTTGCTCTTTTAAAATTAATATATTGACGTTCAATAATATGTACGGATGATTGTGTACTCTCAAACAATACAATTTCTTCATTTTCTTTTATGATTCATCCTACAATAATTGTAGGCATTTCAATTGGAAAACATGGGCGTTTTGTGTTGAAATATCTCCACATCCTTTTTATAATAATGTGATTTCCCTTCATTCATTGACTTAATGTTTCGAGATCTGGCGTTCTTAACTCTTTTTCTATAGAAAAAAAAAAAGAGAGAAAGAAGGAAGTCGTCGATGGCATGGGAAAAAGAGAAAAGAAAATCGGGGCCCCAGTAAATATTACAGTTGTAAAATCTCATTATTATATAAATTTTTTTTTTCTCTCAACCATATCCACGCACTTTCCCCTTCTTCCTTTTTTTTTTTTTTTTTTCAATTTTTTCAATTTTTTCTTTTGGTAGGGTGGGTTTTCTTATAGGTGGGCCCCGCCCGCTGCCCGTATGCATTGCTGTCTTTCGGCCATGGCTTTGTTCGTTTTTTTCTTTTATAGCCGAAGGTCTTCTTCGACAGTACCCCCTCTGCCTTGCTTAGACATAGACACCTTCCACCTCTAGAGAGAGAAACTAGAGAGAGAGAGAGAGAGAGACCTTCATCAGCTGGTTCCATCGCACTGATCGAGAGACCGCTGCCGGTTTCTCTTCGTTTTCTCGCTTAACCTCCATCTTCTTCTCCTCCTCCTCCTCCTCCTTCCGCCGTCAGCAGCCGCCGCCGCCGCCGCCGTCGCCGCCCGCGGAAAGTAGAGGGAGCAGCGGGGTAGAGAGAGAGAGAGAGAGTGGATTTTCCGGAAAAGGGGGGGCGATCGAATTCGTTCGCGGAAAGCGATTGCGCTTTGATTGGGCGGATCTGCGGATCTAAGCGGCCCTCGACCAGTCGCCCCCACGTGCTCTGTCGCCGTTCCCCGGTCTCTCAGATCTCCGTTGCTGTCGTCCGCCGCGGTTCGGCCGCAAACCTAAATCTGTTGTGAGTTGCTATCCGTCTCTCTATCCGCCCCCCTTCCCCTTTCTTTCTTTTGGGTTCTCGTTCTGGTCTCGTGTCGTCGCGAAATTCGAGCGATCGGTGTCCTTGGAGCGGTCGTTTTCCTGGTCTTTGTCTAGGTGCTGATCTTTCGGGTGGTCTGGTTACTGAATTTTTTTGGTGGGCCGCCGCCGAATTGCTGCGGCTCGAGGGTTAGAATGTGGACGGTGATTTGACCGATCGGTTGTAGATGGGTTTCGGTTGGGTGTTTCGTTAACTCTTATGATGCGAGTCTCTCTGTTTCATGGGGGCTTTTGGTGGGTTCTCTCTGTTTGAGCTGCAGTAGTTATTGGTTATGGATGGTAGACCTAAAATTATCCCCTTTCTCTCTCTCTATATAGAAGTGTTGATTGACAGTTGTAGATAGAGTAGACATCCTCTGACACTAACAAAACTGCAGGATGAATAATTCAGTGTTCTTGGTAGTTGATTTTGAGTCTGTGAAGCAATGGATATGACTTGTAAGTGATTATGCACTTTGCAGGTGAGTGGAGGTCGTCGGTTTCGGGTTGGAGCTGGTGGTGCACCCGAATTGGATGTGGAGCCACACTTGGAGGCTCACTTAGGTGAGATGAGGGATGTTATCGAGGTTGATAAATTTTCTGAGGGCTTGCTGGCGGCCGTCCTCGGACCGCTATGTGCACACGGGTTCGGATTTAGGGGGCCGGCAAGATGGACTTCTTTGGTACAAAGACACTGGGCAGCACTTGAACGGGGACTTCTCAATGGCGGTTGTTCAAGCCAATAATTTGCTTGAAGATCAGAGCCAGATTGAGTCTGGCTCCTTGAGTTTTCTTGACTCAGGTCCTTATGGCACCTTTATTGGAGTGTATGATGGCCACGGTGGACCTGAGACATCGCGTTTCATTAATGATCACCTTTTCCAGAATCTGAAGAGTAAGATAATAAACAATTTTTTTCTATTCAGTGTTAGAAGCATCTTCCAACGAGGCCTAGTCTGTTCTGAATTATCTTGATTGGTTTTTTCTTTCTTGAAGATCGTTATGTTCTTTAGTGTTCAATTCGGACAATGTTTTTTGTCCATCATTGATCAATTGCATTGTCTACGATTTGCAGTGTTTGCAACTGAGCAACAATCCATGTCGGTAGAAGTTATTAGGAAGGCTTACCAAGCAACTGAAGAGGGATTCTTCTCTCTTGTTACTAAACAATGGCCCATGAAACCCCAGATTGCTGCTGTTGGATCGTGCTGCCTGGTTGGTGTTATTTGTGGGGGGATGCTTTACATTGCCAACTTGGGCGATTCTCGGGCTGTTCTGGGTAGGGCTGTGAAGGCGACCGGCGAGGTCCTTGCCATCCAGCTTTCATCAGAGCATAATGTGTGTATAGAGTCTGTTCGGCAGGAGATGCATTCTTTGCATCCAGATGATTCTCAAATCGTGGTATTAAAGCATAATGTATGGCGTGTAAAGGGCCTCATACAGGTAAGTCTATTGCCTGCAAAGCAGCGAAAAAAATTTATTTTCATTTTTGCCTTTCCCATTTCTGGATTCTTTATTTCTGGATAAGGTGCTGTATGGGGATGCAAAGTCATTAGGTTAGTGCTCTTGGGATCCGGGGATGGTCAACAGGAAAGAGGAGTTAAGCGTGGATAGTCATTTAAGCTCTGTGGGATGGGAGAAAGGGCTTCCGTTTAGATGTTACATCTATACTGTCCAGTTGGTGAGCTGCTGGATGTGACTGAAATTGAGCAATAGCGAAAGTGAATTGTTGCTGATTGATGATAATACATCTGAATATTTTCACCTTTAATAACTGTAATTATTTATTTGTTGCCATGCTTCAATAGATGTAATTAGCTCCCTCGCTTTTCATGAAGATTGGTGTGAAATGAAATTTACTTTTGTGTCACATACCTCACTTTGGAGGGGACATAAAAGCTTAAAGCGACAAAAGGAGCTATTAAAGAGAGAGACTTTACAATTTCAGTCGAAGGGTTCTTGTCCTAAGCACTACCTTTGTAATGGGAACTGGGAAAATGCTGCATCAGTGGTATCAGGAGCATGAAACATGAATGATAATTGTTTTTATCTGTACTCTGATGTAAATTCTAGAGTAGTTTGTGGAGGTTAGCCATTTTGTTTTCTTTTTCCCCCCTTTCTCTTCTAGTCAAACATCAAGTGAAAGAAAATATGTGGAATCTTGATTTAAGATCGCACTTGGTTGTGGTTTTAGAAAGATACCAGAAGGAATTCACGGGATGGATAAGCTAGGTGCTACAGTGATGGGACATTCTAAGCAAGATCCATGCTTTGGATCTATTCCAATTTTGTGATCTTTCTAATTGAATTGTGAAAAAAAAAAATATTTGTTTTTTCTTTCAAGATGATTTGCTTAAGCAGTTAAAGTTCCACGGCACCAAAATTCACTATCAAAAATTGATATTTCCTGGTCACTCTTTTTCTTTTTTCTTGAAAGTTAGTCTTGTTTTTAGGTTGACAAACTGTTTTCTGCAGGTTTCTAGATCCATTGGTGATGTCTATCTAAAGAAGGCTGAGTTCAACAGGGAGCCTTTATATGCCAAGTTTCGCCTCCGTGAACCTTTTAGAAAGCCAATTTTGAGTTCTGATCCATCTATATCAGTGCATGAACTCCAACCTCATGATCAGTTTGTGATATTTGCTTCTGATGGACTGTGGGAGCACCTTACCAACCAAGATGCAGTTGATATGGTTCAAAATCATCCTCGTAATGTAAGATTTTCCTGCAGAGATTTTCTATTTTTAAGTGAGATCCCCAGTCCTGCTCATTCCCTGTGTCTCTCTTTCATTTTCAGTCATTAGTAAGAGTTCATGACCTTTTCCTATCTGCTTGAGATGATGTCATAAGATTTCCCTTATGTTGCTATTTGGCAAAATCATTTGCCTGTTTCTTTTTTGGATGTCTTTTTAGTATGTATAAATATTCACATCAATTCAATTTGCTGATTTATAGTCTCATGCATTCATATATCACGTGAACCCTCTGCCTGTGAGCTTTTTCTTTTTCTATTTCTGTGGTAATTGGGATCATTGAATTGCTAAGTGTGAAGTTTCAGTTTTCACAGTACATGCTGTTTTTGGAGTTGGTAATTTCCATGCCCATTCATCTTCTTGTTTTTTTTACTTTAAGACTGATAAGTGTGGTCTCATCATTGGTGGAGAAAACCTATTTGATGTTTTGGAGGACATCCACTAGTATGGATACCTGAATGTTACTTGATTCAACCCCTAGGACTTGCTCTAACATTGAAATGCGATAGATCTAATGTGACAGTCATCCACTTGCTTCTATCCAGGGAATTGCTCGGAGGCTTGTGAAAGCTGCCCTGCAGGAAGCAGCAAAGAAAAGAGAAATGAGGTACTCCGACTTGAAGAAAATTGACCGTGGGGTCCGCCGACATTTCCACGACGACATCACAGTCATTATTGTATTTCTCGACTCAAATTTAGTCAGCAGAGCCAGCTCAACCAAAGGGCCCACCGTATCCTTGAGAGGGGGAGGTATTAACCTACCGGTGAAAACTCTGGCCCCCTGTGCAACGCCAGTGGAAGTTTAGTGCTGCCTGATGAATCTGCTAAACTGGTGCTACTAGGATTTACTGTAACAATCAGCTTGTTGAATCTGAGATATTGAGAAGGTGCGGCTCATTATTAATTCTTTAATGTAGAATGTAACATTTTACCTGGGACTTGTATTTTATGTCAGCTCACTTGATCACAGTGATGGGAAGAATCATGGGGGGAAAGCTTCAAAAGTGACAGTAAAGATTCTTGTGGGCAACTCTTTTTTACTTGTATCTGTTTTCCCCTTTAGTGATCTAATTTTTGCATTCTGTCAATCACATTAAGGTCACCCTTAATACAAGTTCTTTTGGAGTAGTTTACAGTAAAGAACGGCCTAAAGATCAGTATAGAACTTTGATTGTGAAATGAAGTTATGCTTGTGAGGGTGCAAAAGAAAAGGCATCTGTAACTATTATGTTTGTTGGGAATCTTCTGTTGAGTAGTTGGTGAACTCTGCAGTGCTGATGCTAAGAGTTATATTGGGACGTAAAGGCAAAAATTCTGCTGATGTCTCAATACTTTCCTGGGAAATTTTTTTCTCGTGAGCAGGGTCTATGTATTCATACTAACGTAGTCATCGAATGGCATTAGGCTCGAGAACGGGATCCATCATGATCAGACTGTTATGTCCATCTGGTCACGATGGATTGGGTCGACGAAAGAAAGTCCCACTCGCATGGCCTCTGATGCAGACTGATTGCATTTTTGGCATGCCTGATTTCCAGCTTACTCATTGGCCTGGTCCTAGCACTTTTGAAGTCGATGGAATCCAGTTTGACAACATTTCCTTGAAGCTGTTGGTCACATAGACCTGTTTACAACGGTTGCCTTGGTGAGGCAATTACCGATCTGCTTGTCTAATTAATGCTGTTTGAGTGAAGGTGGAAAGTTTGAAAGGGGTGTTGTATAATGAATGAATTTCCAAGTCCACATCTGTTACATAAGAAAAATCTGGTAACTTTGAATTCGAGAGGCTAGATGTTCTCAAGATTCGGCAACCCTCAACCACTTTTCCTCTTCTATTCCTCTTAAACTGCTTTTGTCGAAGTCGATGCTGAGGTTGTTGGCGTCCAAACACCTCAAGCTGGCGGACTGGAACGAGAGACTGTCCATTTCCACATGGAATCTCTGATACCCAACTCCATCGATGCTGAAGCTCTGAGAAGCGTTGCAGTCCATTGATCTGCGAGGTCCACCGCCAGCCGCCGGTTTAGGAGAGTTGCCATCGGCCAAGCGAATTGCTTCTTCTAGTTCTTGCCACACCTGAGTCATTGTGGGGCGCTTCTTTGGCGTTTTCGCCACGCACTTCAGAGCAAGCTGACCCATCTTCAGCATCACCTCCATGTTGCATGGTTGCGAAAGGAGATTGGCATCCAATATTCCTGTCACGTCTTCTCTTTCTAAGCTTGGTCTAGCCTGCGATCAAATGACGACACGGTATAAATTCCCATTATCTTCAAATTGCATTAGGCAAAGTGCATAATATTTCTGTATATTCCAGAATTGCTGGTTCTGAGATCTTAGCACCAGGTCGATTACGATGTGGGCAATGTGTAAAATCTTCAGTTACGGACGTTACGCGCCCTATGCGACAATGTATTCAGTTAGCTAGCCTGAACCCCGCACCGTATGAATCTCTGAGAATCGCTTGATGCCATGTCGAAGATGTCCTACTGATCGGTCAGTATATTCGAGAGCGAGACTTACACACATCCAAAAGACTAATTGAATCGCGACAGAAGCAGGATGTCTGAATGGCCGATCCTGATCTAGCTACACAGATGTGCATGGAGACTTTCTGGCTTGGGTTGCTGAGCAACTAACTTAGTTGGCTCGGGACTCTCTTGGTTACCCTGGTTATTCAAGGTCTGAAAGTCGATTCTTACGTGCGAGAACTGTAAATCTTGCTCAAATTGTAGGTGACCAACACGCACACTATGCGAGCAACGTCATTCCCGCGTACCGAATGTTAGGCTCGTTGAATCGGGGACCTTAATATAATACATATCATGACAATGGAAAATGAAGAGATTAGTTTTCTTACCCAGTCTATAATGTGATACCTAGAGTTGTTCCTTCCGGTATCAACGACAGGCCGGGCAGCTACCAGTTGCAGAAGTATCACACCGAAACTGTAAACGTCGCTGAATGGAGTTAAATGAAAGCTGGAACAATATGCAGGGTCAAGGTACCCCGGCGTCCCTTTGATCTGACTACTGACATGGGACTGATCCTCGACTGGCCCTGACTTGACGAGCCCGAAATCCGAAACCTTGGCTTCAAAGCCTTCTGCTATGAGAATGTTGCTCGGTTTCAGATCGCGGTGGATGACGCTTGGCTTGACCTCTTCATGCAAATGAGCAATGCCTGCAAAATTGGAGCATCTCAGTAATAGAACCTTTATTTCCTCACATGCCTTAGTGAAAAATGAGTGAGCAGAAGCTACCTTTAGCTGCTCCAATGGCTAAATTAACCCTCTGTCTCCATGTCAAGACCCTCCCTCTTCTCCCTATTAATGGCCAAAAGAGGAAGAAGAAGATCCTCAGTTTTCTCGTTTTTATTCATCATATATTCCAAGTTATAGAGGAAGAAAAGAATGCTGGGACAGCAGTTCGAACTTACCTATGATGTGCTCAAGCAATGAACCGTTGGGCACATACTCATAAACCAGTATCTTAGCACCACTTGCTCCTGCACAATCACAATTCAATTAGATTCTCCAGTTCTGAAGCTTAAGCCTGTTGAAACATCAAAATTTAAATTCGATAATCATTTTTAGGTATCAATTCTCTTTCATCTTTATCTTTTGTTAGAAAGTCCAATCCAAAAAGCTTGACGTTGTGCATATAAAAAGCAAGTAAAATCCATTGCCAAGAGGTGGACATTTCAACATTTTTTTTTAAAATTCAGAAATATCAAATTTTGATGTATTACACCAACAAAAATATAGTGCAGTCCTGTAGATAAGGAGTCAAAAAGAGGAAGACCTGACGCTATGTTTTTACCTGGTTCTTCACAGAAACCCACCAAGCTGACAAGGTTCCTGTGCTTAACTTTAGAAAGCAGTCTCACTTCTGTTCAAGAAAATACTGCAGAATAATCAGCCACCTGAAGAAATAATCCTCAAATTGGAACAAAAAACCTGTACTTCTTCTACATATACGCAGCACAATACGTCTAGAGCCTAAATACCATTCCTAAATTCTTCAAAGCTTTGGTAGGAGTCGGCATGAGGTTTCTTGATGGCTAGTGTTCCTTCGTCATGGAACGTCCCTCTATAGACATTCCCGAAAGCTCCGGATCCGACCAGGCACTCCTCGCTGAAGTTGTTGGTCGCCCTCACAAGCTCCTCGAGCTGGAACCTTCTTAGCAACATTTTCTCGTCTTCCAAATTACTTCCAGCTGCAATATATTATCATTGTTATTTACGAGAGGATGTTACGAACAAGAAAGAAGTATCCTGAAGTGATTTCTCATATTGATGAACTTTCGGTAATTTCAGCTTTACGAATCACAAATCGGCTCGTCATTTGATTTGTAAAAATCATCCCGTTAACTAGTTAATGAGAGAAGTTGTGGATGAATTACAACATGGCAGTCCATGCTAGGCTTTCAATGCTACAGACTAAACTTCTTGCTTTAGGATTCATGTAGTCTGAGTGTCACAACACTATGAGCACTTCAAAATGTTTTCCTGCAGCATGCATGTGTTGGGAATAGACTTACAAATGGACATTGTAAGACAAATATGAATGCATGTTTTGACTTGCGTTGGAGCCAGACACGACAAGACACGCTTTAAGCCTTCAAGCATCATGCATAGATGTGTTACTGAATCAGAGTTCCAAACTTTTTTTTTCACTGCCCTTCATTATCTCTCTTCATTTTTCCTGTTCAATCTGTCCTCATGGTTTTACTTCTCGGAAATGAGTGCTATCCGTGACACGGAATCACTGACCTTTGCCCTTTATCCGGCAACGGCGGCACCGCCAGATGGCGGGGAGGAGCTTCCTCCTGAAGAAGATACAAAAGGTGACGCCCGTCAACAGAATGGACATGGCTATGATTATCACTCCCAAGACCTTCATCCGGCTGCTCAGCCCAGACTTGTCCTGAGCCCGCATCGGGGCGGATGCACGGCCTGTTGATCCACCCATCCAATGCCAGTCGTGCCACCAGTTTTGCTCTTTCTTCGTATTCTAATTATACTTCTCGAAACCGAAACCGGGAGCAAGTAGTTCGGTTCGAGGGTGGGATTTTAAATGGACTGCCGGCAGAGAGAGGCAACAACACAGTCAAGACGAGTGTCCTTGTGTGTCTAACGTTGCCGATAGTCTTTGCTGTCTCGTTATTCCATCATGGCGCGAGACCTGGTCTGTGTCTTGGGACGGCAAAAGCAGGCCAGACAACCTATCCTAATCAGGACCCACTTTCTCCGTCGAGGGTGAGACGTTGTCCCACTTCTCGACAAGGATGTGCAGTGCTCAACGTACGTAGATTTCAACAGTATCTGGTGATGGATAGGTTGACTAGGTATACATGTCCCGACAATTATTCTTATGATTTTTCGTGTAAATATACAATTTCCATGTTGTTTCCATCATTGGGCCAATTTCATTAAAAAACACAAACTTTAGGCGTTATCCCAAATTTGGCTTGAACTTTATTTTGTCTAAAAAAATCACAAATTTTCACTCGTGTCTCAAATCTGGCTCTCCATTAACCCTCATTCCACAGTCATCCGATGTAGCATTTCCATATCAGCAATAACATCCAACACAGCAAGCCGACATGGATATAAAGGCAAAATTGTTCCTAGGCTTTCTTTTCTTCTCTAACGCACGACTCATGAAATTGGGGAGAATTCTTTCTAGGGTTTCCTTTCCTCAGCGAGTTTGCACACGGGAGTCTTCAATTCGTTGGAAGATCTTGCGCACTGGCTTGCTCATGTCATAAATAACTTTGATGTCTACTCCTTTGATACAGAATGGTACAATGGAGATGCTTTTGGACTTGATGCCGAGAAGATGCATAAATTTATGGGATCTAGGTGTTGCCGTAAACGCGCTCCTCCTATCTACCCTATGGGTCAACCGTGAAGAGGTCCAAATTTGTTGAGGTGCAAAACGATGCTGCATTCGAGTGTTTGGAGAAAGTGTTAAATTTAAGTCTGTCCTCTAATGAGGTGAACTTTACAGATGATTCTCATGGAAAAAATAATTCAGTAGCTTCAGTTCCAGGGGACAAGGCACATAACTAGGGCCATTAGATCAATTAACAATTGGCAAGTTGTTTTCAATGTTAGAAGCTGGGTTGGAAGTAGAAGATTACATTGCCTTAAAGTGAGATATTAAAAACGTGTGCATCTTGTAGTTAAATAGAGATGTGAAGCCTATTTGTAATAAACTTACTTCATTCATCTTCTATGTGAAGCCTATTTGTAATAGACTTACTTCATTCATCTTCAAATAGACTTTGAGTGAAAATGCCACGTCGGATGTCTGTGGAAAGAGGGTTAACAAAGGGCCAGATTTGGGACACGAGTGAAAGTTGATGCTTTTATTTAAGACAAAATAAAGTTCGAGCTAGATTTGGGACAACACCTAAAGTTCGTACTTTTCTATGGAATTGGCCCTTCCATCATCACCAAGCTCCTAGGATGTCTTCGTTGATAGAAAAAATAAATAATATGAAGAGTAGCCATCTGCAACATAATTTTTAAGATTTGGGTTCAGGCGTCCTGTCGGGTCCTTGGATGTTTCTTGTGGATTGTCTTTGCTTGGAAGATTCTCCGAAATATAAGGGGGGATAAGACATGGAGGGATTAGTCATAGTTTTATATGATGAACTTTTGCAGCCGAAAGAGAAGAAAGATGGTTATAATAAAACAGCTTGGTCCCAACAAAAGCTAACTAATAATTTCAAATGAAAATAAAAATTTGGTCGTATCAAGTGACATAAAATTTGAATTCATTGTATTTGGACGATGCATAATGCTAAGATAAGACACCAGTAAGGAAACAAGGGAAATCCTTTCTGTCTAATTTGCGAGTTATGATAAAGTGCTCTCCAGTGGCTAATCGGATTACGACATCGTCCTAGGTTATAATAAAACAGCTTGGTCCCAACAAAAGCTAACTAATAATTTCAAATGAAAATAAAAATTTGGTCGTATCAAGTGACATAAAATTTGAATTCATTGTATTTGGACGATGCATAATGCTAAGATAAGACACCAGTAAGGAAACAAGGGAAATCCTTTCTGTCTAATTTGCGAGTTATGATAAAGTGCTCTCCAGTGGCTAATCGGATTACGACATCGTCCTAGGTTATCGGAAAGCAGCGTTGAATCGAAGCAAAGGGATTAAGATGGATCCATTGAATGGTTCAACATTTCAGGCCTACATCCACAAAACACAATATTAATGCGGATTCTGCTCTAATTTATTTCACGTGTGTAGGCCTCGTTTCCACGTGTTATACCCTATTTGGCTTGCGTGAGAGAGGAGTATTAAAGTATATCCCATCACTTCTCTACAAGGCTCGTTATATGCACATGGTATCCTTAACCTATTAGGTTAAGCTTTAAAAATAGTCGGCAATGGTTACAGAAAAATTTACATAGAACGAGAGGAGGTCTTAAGTTCAATATATAGCCTAACTATGCCCGAGGGCGAGTGTTAGATTATTTAGTAAGCTTTTAGAAAAGTTGGCTATAGTCTTGCCAAATTATACAGTGATGCGCATTGAATGTGAAATTGAATACTTTTCGGAAGTTTCCATTGTTATTCTTTTTCCCAAGAAAGTAGAGGCCCGGATTGAATTTTGGAAAGGGAAAAGAGATGATCGCCACAAGCTGAAAGAGTGGAGGAGGCATGATACAAAGTGATGATAGCGAGAGAATCACATGACTCACGCTGCTTCCTTCTTCTGCGTGGTGAAGCCTCAAGTTCTCCCGGGCGCAAAGTCCACCGTCGCCATCAAGACGAACAGGTCTGGACAAGTTGAGAACCTAGAGGTCCATTCAGATGTCAAATTGTCAATGGCTCCCCTGAATCTCTCTGGCTGTCTTAATTTCTTTGGGAAAATTTCAGATAATTACACTAGGAAAAAGATAGGTGAGGCTGATTTCCTTTTTTGAGAATTTCCTTCTCTCTCTCTCTCTCGAATTGTTTCAATGAGTTTCCTAATTGTTCTGGAAAAGCAGGTCATGAAATCTTTTAGCAGAACAAATTCAATGCAGTTTCTTACACTGGAGATAGTGTGGGTCCTGCATTTAAATTGTCCTGCCTCTTTCTTTCCTTCCTCTTTCTTTTAAACATTACTTTGTGAGTGCAATTTTACGAATTTTAGCGGCAGCAAAGTTGGATGTGAGAAAGAGTGTCGTCCCGGCAAAGTACAGATTATGGTGCCTTGAGAGAAGGAACGGATGAGAATATTTATTGAAAGGGCCAGATTGGCAGGCCCCGGAGCCTTTATCACTGCATTTTGGAGCAAAGGGAGCCCCCATTTTACCCCTGGGGTTTGGCATCAATTGCATTCCATACCCCCCTAGATCCACATTCGAACTTGTGATTGTCATTAGCTCCTGAAGTTCATCGACCTCGCATCAGCTTTGCTCCAAACCTATAATGCACCTTGTCGTTTGGAGAAAATTGGGTACTGCTGTTCTTTGCTATCTCGCAGCGGAACGCTTAGATCTTCTTCCATCGTTTCGGCAACAGAGAGGACCCAACGATGCTTCGAACAGGGTCGGGGCATTTTCCTTACCATTCGAAGCCGTGTCCTCTGCTTCTGGCAGTTGTTGATTCGAGATGGCAATTGCGAATAATGCGTGTACCGTGGCAATCAAATTGGCAAACACCGGTGCAAAACACTCTGCTCGGATGATTAAACATATTTTTAAGGGGAGAGATCGCATCGAACTTTAACCTAGAATAGTCTGATTCATCAACCAACTCTGCTTCATCAGTCTCTGTCAATGAAATCTGCTTAAGATAGCAATTAAATTTTGATCTTCTGCCAAACCCCAAAACCACCAAACTTCCTACTTCCCACCTATCCAATCTTCTCCGACTCCTTGTCTCTCTTCTATATGGTTTTAAATGAAGATATTTTCCCTTATCTTGCCAAACTCTTCGGAGATATCTCTACCCTTGAATGAATTGCGGAGAGCTTGCACATGCCCATTTATCACAGGTTCCATATAGAAACCGGTTTCGTTCCCAACAATAAATAAGTAGAATTCAGTAAATTCAGCGGGTCAGAGACTCTGAGTATGGGTGTCATGCAATGTATAAATCACAAGTGGCCTGGAACATCATTATTGTACAGCTCATAGTCAAGATTTCTAGACTCAACTGCATAATATCCCAGACCACATTTCATGATCTGGATCGGAGACCCTGAAAAGACCCGGAAAAATGAAAAGATGAATGGTTCAATCGCCTTGGCTCTTTCCATTTCCAAAGTGATAATTGATTAACAAAAGATCGATGGAGTGAGTTTATCAGGAAAGATAGAAAAATATGCGATGTAGAGAACTCTTTCTTCGCTCAAAACTTTTGTACATACACTGATCCATCTCAGGGAACAGGGGCTTTACTAAGAACTACAGAAAGAAAATGTATCAAAGTCTACAACAAATCCTGTATAAGAGAAGAGCCTCCTGAAAAGTGACCGCCTCTGTGAATATTAAATGAAGAAACCTTTTTTTTTTTCCACTGATTACAGATCCCTTCTGCATAACGGGCAAGACGCGTGCCGCGAGAGCCACTTATCGATGCAAGGGAGATGGAACATGTGATTGCAGTGAGGCAAGCTCCGCACCGTCTCTCCGAGCTGAAAGTCCTGAATGCACAAAGCGGAAGGTGTTTTGACTTAGTTTCCTACTGATACCAGAGTTTGATCACAGATCAATGACTTCCGTGAGAGGTGAGTTGAGGGGACAAAGGAAGGGATGATCGTACCTGAAGACACACTGAACAAGAGACTCTTTCTCCGGAAGCATCCATATCATTGCTAGTGATGATTACTTTTGGGATCTTTTCGACCGAATCTCCAGGCAAGCCCTTGGCGCTGCTCGTGTCAAAGATGTTGTGAACCTCCTCATAGCTTGGTTCAACAGCGCCCATCTAATAAAATGCGTCAATGTTGTAAGCAACTAACCAATCACGAGCAATGCCGATCGTAATACAATTAGGGGCATCGCGTTGAATTCTAATCAGAGGGACAGTACCTGACTTTGCACTGCACTTAGCATTGCTGGCCCGATCCGTTCACGAACAAGTCTCCCGCTTAAGAGGCTGACGATGACATCAATCTGTAATTTTAGAAGGAAATGGTCATTTGGGAGAACGGTTGCTGAGCATTACACTTCTTGGTTAGAGAGCTTAGGATCAGTTCCACAACAAAGCCACGATCCGTAAGCAAACGGATATCTGCGGAATTCCATACATCTACTTTGCTAGAAACACAGATGCAATAACAACATTCCGGCCCCATCGATCAATTAAAGGCGCGGCGCTAACTTACCAAGTAGAGGACACACTCGATCCCCGATTCATCTGAATGCCAGAGGACAAGGGACGACTCGAAGACTTCGATCGAGAAGACCGCCCCTGAAATCGCTCCGACAGCAGCCCCTCGAACGAACCCGCTCTCGGTCTCCTGGCCTATCAGAGCCCCAGTCATGGCTCCTAACAGAGTACCAACTGCAGAACCAAAAGATGCCTAAAAATTAAACACTTCAACAGAGGATTCCTCTCAATAAGAAAGTCTCAAAATCTCATCTTGCGAAAAGATCACGCCATTCAGGCATGTCCCGGAACAGTTCTTGGAACATCGAGTCATCGAGATCATGAGCCAAAAAAAAAAAAAATCTGCAGAACCCTAACACGTCACGCGTCATTTACCAACAAATTCCCACCCCCGCGCACCGACGTGGATTCAGAAGCGGCATTGAGGATCCCGAACCCGATGAAACCAAAACCCGAGCAATCACAGACCGACAGCAACCCCGGAACCCGCACGAAACGCACGCGAAAATCACGCCAAGAAAGGGGAACAAGAAACGAACCCAGAGCGAAGAAGAAGGTGAAGATGGCGGAGAAGACGTTGCCCACGACGGCGGAGACGGCGGCGCCGGACATTCGCCGGGCCCTCTCAAGGGAGCCGCCGATCACGGACGCGAGAGGCGCGCGGAACCCAGAAGGACACGGGCAGAACTCCATCGCCTCGCCCCGACCTTTCGTCTGCCAAGATTCTCACTTTCTTCCTTCTTGGAGAGAGAGAGAGAGAGGGAGGGAGAGATTGAAAAGCCTGAATCAAATTACGAGATTACAGAACATACCCATGAATATATATACACGCATGTGTATATATATATGTATGTATATATGCTTAGGCTAATGCTTATGCTTAGTACTTAAGGGAAAACGAAAAGCGACCGCATCGACCTACTCGCATTTATGACCCCTTTCCCCCTACTTCTCTCCCCTTTTATTTCTTCCCCTTGATCTTTCTCAGGCAAACCTCCCTCTCTACACGTTTTCTTGGAAGGGATGGTGTGGACTGGTCTTCGTTCTCGTTTTCAAATTTTGCGTAACGTTCGCCGTCAAAGGCACGGGAGACGAGAAGAGAGAGAGAGATGGATGGGAAGCTTCTGTTTGACGGCCTCCGACGTGGAGTTCCGACCATTACTCCCTCCCTCTGTCTCTCTCTGCCACGAAAATATCTTCTGCGGAGCTGCTCAGCGAGGAGGCCCGCAAGCCGAACCCAGCGTAACATAGTAATAGAAAATTACAAAAATAGAAAGTTAATATCTGACTAATGTATTCCGAATTAGAATTAGAATCTCAAACCGTTACATTTTAGATAAGTTTACCCACTATCAATTTCTATTAAACTTTATAATTAAATTATTGAGTTAAGTGACATATTATAGTTAATGGATATATCAGTTTAGGGTTTTACTCTCCACTAATTTCCGTTAAACTTTACAATCAAATTATTGAGTTGAATAACATGTGATAGTTAATGGGTATACCGATTTGAAGATTTTACCCTCAGTTTTTCATGGGTGTATCAACTTTTGGTTTTTTCTAGTATTTATCCAATTTAACTAAAACTAACGGAAGGTAAATTTGTCGTTAGATATCCAGGTTTGAGATTTTCGATGGTAAAAAAATTCATTTGTAATAAATTTATTACAGTTATACCTATTTAAAGTTTTTGCTAGTCAAAAAATTAGTTTATGACAAATTTATCATGTATATATTTATAAATTTATGACTTTTCACGATGTTATTTTAAAATAAATATATAGGTAGAAAAAGCGAAAATCAGAAATATTCTTTGGGCTGCTGCGGACAGTGAATTTATATGTCTCGCTGCGGTTGGGCCCATATTTCTGAAAATTGGTTGCAATGATTCAATTGATATACCCGAAAAAGAGTCATCTAGCTTTGATGTCCGAACCAATTTATTATTTGCTATTTCCAGTATTGGGTCAGGTGAAGAGTAGATGAAACGTGCCATCGGATTAATTTTCAAAATAAAAAAAAAAAAAAAGAAATTTTTTTTGAGATTCACATATACTCCGAATGTAATTCTTAGAATAAGAGAAAAAGGCACACGGATAAATGTCATGTAGCGTTAGAATTTATTAGAGGATGAGGTGATGGAATTTAAACTTTTTGACACGACGGGGACGGAACAATTGAACCACAAAATGTGGATCTTCGTTGGAACATCCTCAAGCTTTTTTACAATGTTGTTAGGAAAATGGTCCTGTAGTCATGTCTAGCATACCGTTCAAGAAAAGCCCAATTGTAAACACTAAGAATTTTTGGTTTTCCTATCAAAATTCAAAATGTTTTCTGAAAATCATCAAAAAGATTGAGTACAGATTTACGTGCAAATACTTGTGTGTTGTGAAAATTTCGAGTGTTTCAATTAAATCAAAGTACCTCTAATAAGTCAAAAAAATAAAATAATAAAAGTCAATCTAAACGCATCCTTGTGTTTGGTTATACAATGCATTCACCTATACCTACAAAAGATAGCCAAACAAAGGGTTTCCAGAAGTTGGTGTGAAATTTGGCATGCTGATTTAATGCCTAGTCGAATTCCACATTATTTCGCTGTAACATGCGGATATATGTCGGCTATTGAAGCATCTTAGAAAAGTTTGCACTGTCTTTTCGTCCGAAATCGTGGAATTTAAATATCCTCCGAAACCGAATTAAAAATTAAAATGCGTAGTGGGGTTAGTGGGGCACCATCAACCAAGTGCAAATCAGGAGAAGAAAAAATTAAGTCGAACACGCCTTTGTTTATTTGCATGTTGCGTCCAAGCAAGGCACCATATTTGTAATTAAACATAATTTGTTTGGTGTCATAATCCATGCAAAAGCACATAAATTAACTTGTTAATTATAAGTTTACGAGTCAAAGTGGTTGAAGAGATCGATCACCCCATCGTTTCATATACGTCGCCACTTGTTTTCAATGATAATGAAGATGATTAGGGGGAAATTGAGGAAACCCGCCCTTGGTTAGTTTTGCATCTTTATCACTTCCCCTCTTCCTAATTTTAGAAAGTACTACTTTGTATCTGACAAAACACATGCAAAAAAAGATAAATTGCCATTCCTATCAACCTCTCGGAGGTTCAACCATTACACAAAAACCCTAAGATCCAAAACAGTACTATCGATAATTGTTAACTGCTCTCTCTCTCGTCTCTATCTCCCTCGCCAAATTCTACCCTCTATGCTCCCCTAGCCATTCTCTCTCTCTCTAATATGAGGTCGTGCAGAGGGACAGGATTGAGGATTGCATTATTTTATAGGGCATGGGTATTTTGGGTTAGAATGAAAATCTTGTAAGTGAAAGCAAATATAAATTGATGTAAAGATGTGATTTGGTGTTTGATGACAAAATTTTACACTCGTGCTCCTAGAAAAAGAAGAGCGAAACTAGAACCAGAATAAAAGTGAGGAGGGTTTTCAGAATCTCTCTAATAGTGTTGACAATTGTTACTCGTCGAGGGCCATCAGCAAATCTAAGGATTGAAGTTCCTACAACTTTGGTTTTTTCTCTTCTGTATTCTTCTTCTTTCACTCAATATTTGAAAATTATAAAGATCCCAATTGAGGCTTTCTAATAGATTGGTAGATTTAGTGCACTACATAGTTTGAATATGGGATTTCCATGACCCTACTATGCATAGTCTCGGTCCACCTAATATATGATTTATGTCTTTATTATGGTACTTAAAACATCGTATTAGAGTAAACTTTCACATCCTTTGTGATGATGGGTGACCTATATTATTCCAATCTGATTTGCACATAAGAAGGGATGCTTTGACGTCATTTCACATTCCAAGGTAGTGAATTCCTTCCAACTAATGGCTATTTTATAAACCCTCGGAATCAGCGTTATTCTACTATAATTTTCCCGTTCTAAGAGGTAATATCTCTTATGACCAAATCAAAGGGCAAGGGCTGGCTGAGTAGACAACTTTAATTACAACATGGAATAGACAATCGAGACAAGATATCGTGATGACCTAAGTCTGTCTTCTGTCTTCTTTCCAAAGCGCTAGAAACCAAAGGCGCATTTAATAATCATTATATTTTAAAAAATAATTTTTGATAAGAAATGATTTTTTTTAATTTTATTCTCGATAATAATTTTTAAATAAAATAACTCGTTTAGAACCATACAAAATTTATATTCTCGGGATAGAAATATATATGATAAGATTCTTAAATTTTTTTATTTCTTTTAATTTTTTAATACTTTTACCATATTTTCTTTTCTTTTTTCTATTTTTTCTTTCCTTTTTTTTTTCTTCTTCCTCCTTTGTGGCTGATCGTCGACCGTCATGGCAAGGCCGAGCCTCACCAGTGGCCAGGTGATCCGGCGAGGCTCGGGATCGTCTAGCCACTGGTGAGGCCCAGCCTCACCCAGATCTAGCGAGGCCAAGGCTCGTTGTAGCTAGATGAGCCTCTGGCAAGCTCGTTAGACCTCGCTCAGTCGATTGCTGGCCACCATCAGTGGCAGCGGCGGCAGCGATGACCGGCAATGGCCGGGGATCAGCTGTGGAAGGAAGAAGAAGAAAAAGAAGAGAGAATGAAAAAGAAAGAAAAAAATAAAGTTAGGGTTGATTCTTGAAATTATTTCCGGAAATAAAAATCAACTTTTTTCTATTTCTTAATTATGTTTCAAATTTATTCCTGAGAACAAAAAAATAAATTTTTATTCCCAAAAATAAAAATTTTACTAAATAGATTTATGTTTTTTTTTTTTCGTTTCGGAGAACAAAAGAATAAAAATAACTATTTCGGGGATGATTAATAAAGGAGGCCTTAATGTCTATAAACTGAAAGAGTCCTTTGAGATGTGGACAATGTCATTGGTAAGTCGACCAAAACACGTTTATTAGCTCATCATTATATGTTCGCCAGCTGCGGTGGATGGAGAATTCGAGCATTGAAATCATCACTTCGTATAAGTCGCACCATGCCATTAGTTATAATGTGAGGTAATGAGAGGGGGAAAATTGATGAAACCGGCCTTGTCTAGTTTTGCATCTTTACCACTTTCTCTCTTCTAATTTTCAAAACTACCACATTGCATCTCACGGAACGTAAGCAAATACCGTGTTGCCCTTCCTTTCAAAGGTTCCACACGATGTTTATTAATTCTCTAATCACAAAAACCCTAAGCCCCAGAACGCTGCTGCCGATAATCGCAACCTCTCTCTCTCTCTCTACAAGTTTGTGTGTATGGGTGCACGCTCATATGTCGCGCAATACTTCACACTGTGCTCAAGTCTATTGTAGAACGATCGACGTTGTGGCTCCAAAGGTTGTGCGAAGGGAGGGTGGGGCAGTATTAAAGAATTAGTTTATTTTACGGGGCATGGATGTTTTTGAGTTACCATGGAGAAAAGCAAATATACATTGATGTGAAAATGTAATTTTGGTGTTTGATAACATATATAAGTGATGAGGGTGCTCTTAATATTACTAATATTATTAATAACAACAATGGTGATTATTAATCATCCAAACCCATCAATAAATCTAATATTCGAATTCTTGCGTGTTCATTTTTTTCTCTTTTGTATTCCTCTTTTTTTCTTCCACTCATTCTTCCGGAATTAGAAAGGATGAGTCATCCTAACAAACTAGTACACTTCGTTTAATGCTGCATGTGTTTATGAGATTTTCTAGGGATCCGAAATGTATAGTTTCAATCCCCCTAATGTGTAGTTTACATTTTATTTTATGAGGCTCTCAACGTCGTACAAAAGTCAAATTTCATATCCTTCACGATATTGGCGTTACTTATACTAACTTAAGTCGAAATTGTGCATAAGAAGAGAAGGTGCTCATTTGTCATTTCACATTGAATACAAGATTTTAATGCGGATGGTTAATTTTCTTCTACCTAATGCCTATTTTATAACTTTTCCATATCGATGTTTTCTACCTCAGTTTTCCCTTAGAAAGAGGTAATGTCTCCTATTGACCAAATCAAGCAAAGGGCTGATTTTCAATTCGCACCATGGAATATAGAAAATTGCCTGAGGGTGGAGGCAACTTGAAGTTCAATGATTACGTATGGTTCTGTCTTCTCTCCAAGGTGCTAGAAGCAAAGACAAATCTCTTGCCATAACAACCAAAAGATTTGTCTAATCGAGTCCTTTCCTTGCGGCTGGTCATTGGCCTTTCGGACAATCTAAAAAAATCCATGGCATTGACTGGATTTTTTATTTGTCCCATTCTTTAGGTGGGTAAGCTAATATCAATGACCTGAAAAGAGTCAATCAAGTTGAAGATGTGGATGATGCTGTTGCTCAAGAAGTCCACCAAATTGGGTACTTGTCTGTGGATGTCCCAAGAAAATCGTGGAGTAAACAAAAACCAAACTTCGGATTTGGACCGCCTTCATGATAATTCAATTCATTTGAGGGACTAACTGATGGTAATTGATGCACGAAAGAGGTCTTGAGTGTCATTATGCACGCAACATATTCATTCTTGTGTTTTGCACCCAATCTTGCACCGTTTGCTGATTGTACATGAATGGCATTGGGGAACGAAGAGTTGCCAGGGCAAAGCAAAAGAAAATGTCTACACTCAAGTGGCATTGTGCTCGGTTTTTGTCCCGCTCTCTCGATTTTGGTGTCTCAACAAAAGAATCCCGAATTTTCATGACTGTATCTATCGCGTGATTAAGAGTTCGATATTTGAATGGGCAAGAGGCTAAAGGAGGATAGAGACAAAATATTTGCATAGATGAGTATATAAAGTTTGCATGGCCATTGTATCATTTTGTTATTATGAAGTTTTCTAGACTACTATCACGAATAGGTTGCACTTCAGGCCAAATATTAATGTAGGGAAACGCAAAATGGTGGGGGAGATAGAGGTACATGAAGATTCGAATTCAAGACCCTTTATTTTGATACCATATGAAATTTTGGGCTGATGATATTATGAATAGTAGTACAATCTAGTACTTTTTCAAAATATTGTACGTTTGAAATATTGTCCTATATGATTTTACAATGCTTCATCGTATTTAATTTTGAAATGCCGTATAAAGTGATTTTTCCTTCGATTTTACGGCATTTCATCGTTATCAAGTTTGGAGAGTCATCAATACGCAGTCCACTATTATTGCTTGCTTGTTTTATGGCTAACGTATTGCGACGCTGAGAGGTGAATCGAGAAGAATGAGAGAGATACGGATCCGTATACCGTACACGACAGCCGGTGAAGGTAGAATCCGGTTGGACTGGACGGCCCATTCGCTTGCCAAATTACTGTTGCCGGCCTACGTAGGAATGATCGAACCCGTCCCATCCAATCGTTAAATGGACCTCAAAATCCGAACCGAATGATGAAACGAGCCCAGGCCCTTTTTGGACAATCGACAGATCAAGCCCAGGCCCAGGATTGCGCGGTCTCAACCAGATTTCGCCATTCCCTTTATAATGTTCCTAATCTATGGTACTAAGCGTTTATTTCACGAAAAAATGAATAATTTAAAAATAATCATTTAAAAATAATCACTTATATTTTTTGAAACAATCAGTTGATGAGACATGTTTTCATTATTGATAACAATTTATGTCTCAACATTATCATGGACTATGGATATATTTTTTGTTCATCTATTGATATGGACATATAAATGATCATATTTAGGAAAATATTTTTTAAATTATCGATTTTCTATGGAGCAAACAAAACCCGAGTCTTGACAGATTTTGCTTTTAGCACCCATGGGCTATATTAATAATCATTTATGTGGTTTGAGATATGGACAAGTATATATATTGTCATCGTTCTAATCCAGTCTCTATATTTGTAATTTGTCTAATCAAGTCCTTTTACTTTCACGGATTTTCTAATGAAGTCCCTCTAGCATCAACCGGCCAAATCCAGCTGTAATGGCAAATTGAACGCAACCTTAATGAAAGATAATTTCTTTTTAGGACACGATTTTTCCACTATCTCTTTTGACTTCTTTACTCCCTAAAACGGTGTTTTGACTATATTATCCTTCATGGTCTCGCTTTTTTAGCACGTTATACTCACCGGTAATAATTAATGTCAAATGTGGGACCCAATTTGTCTCGTTTTTACTTTGTCCTTCTTTCTTTCTATCTTTTCTCTCTATTACTTATTCGACCGGGAGGTCCTAGGCGTGAGGTGCAGTAATATGATGCACGAGTTGAAAAGGAAGGAGCTGGTGATGGTTAACATGGAGGGTTCAGCTCCTATGAAGTGGAGGGCAACAATGGAGAGGTGCAGGTGCGAGCTCCACTTGCCGGAGTGCGCCGTCGTCGGGTCAACGGCCGTCGTGGCCACCGTCACCCACGACAGATCCCTCCTGCTAATCATGGATCAAGGGTGCAGTGGAGGACATAGGTGGAAAGGAAAAAGAGGATCATGAATAGGTATAGAGAGAGGATAGAGAGACACAAAAGAAAGAGAAAGAAGATCCGAGTAAAAGGAGCGGGATGCAATATGGGCCCCGCATTTGACTTTAATAATCGCCATTGGCATATTGTACCAAAACGTAGGACCCATAAAAGATGGTATCGTCAAAATATTATTTTGAGGGAGCGGATAAATTAAAGAGGGAGTAGAAAAAATTCTATCCTTTATTTTTTTCTTTTGGGTATATACTAAAAGACCACTTCTATTATAGTACTTCTTTTGTTTAGTGCTTCGATGAAGGAGGTTCAAATGTCATCCGAATCTTCCAATTCATCAAAGTTTTCATATCTTAAACCATATGGTAGTTGGGATTGCATGACGAGTGCCCACGTTTAGGTGGTCTAAAAGAGAATCTTAGGTATAAAGTTATTTTTGCATAATCATTTCTTTTGATGCATGATTTTGAGTGGGTTTATTTTGTAAATAATAAATATTTTATATAATATTTTCTTTAAAATGATTGTTTGTATTGATTACAAAAATAAGTGAACAAAAAATATTTTCGTTATTTATGAAAATGATTAGACATAAATTATTACCCTAATGAGAATTTTTTTTATCAATTAATTGTTTCAAATGATATAGAAGATTATTTTGAAGAATTTTTTAAATCACTTATTCTCTACAAAAATAAATAGATCCTTGATTTGAGTCCATTGGACATGCATGTTGTCGGTGATCAATGTCCAAAAGTCGGAATCTAATAAAGCAGATAGCGAGTAACATATTCTAAGATCAAGGGACTCACCCTTTTCATGCTTTTTATTTTTGCTTAAAAAGGTCTCAAAATTTTAATTTTCATTTATTACCAAAAAAGGGCCTTCTTTTCACGTCAAACTTTTGACTATCTAGGTCAAGGAAATATCACTTTTGGGCTAATATGAACGTGTGATTGCCAAATTTTATTCAGTCGGTGTAGGCAGAAAAAATTGCATCAAGTATTTTAAAAGTTTGATTTGATGTGCAATCAAATCATAAACATTTTTTTTTTTTTATGGGATGCCATTTAGTCCTTCTGGCAAGTTCATCGTCAAATTTGCTGATATGAGACGCCAGAGTATAGCAAATCATCTTTTAATTTGCTTTGCAGATGTGGTGCCACAATAAATAAAAAAATAAAAAATTTAAGGACAAACAAAAAACGAAAAAAACATTGAAGCAGGATTTTTTTTTTGGTCCATGTCCTACTCTAATCCTACTCTAATACTCACTTTCAGACTTTTGCCATTGCCTCCTTATAGGGCGTGAGAGTCGAAACCCACTTCTGAAATCGTCCCCACCCCAATCCCCCCTGAGAAGGTGGGGATTTGAACCTCCAACCTCCCATTTCCAAATTAGAAGGGTGGCCACTGGGGCGAACCCCAGTGGTTGAAGAAGGACTAAACAAACCATAACTTAAAAAAAAGAAAAATTAAGCAAGAGAAAGAGCCACTGTCTCGAGGATAGGCACGAGGCCACCCCCTACCTTGTCGGGGGAAATTCAAACGCCACCACCGCCTTGTGTAAAGACAAAATAGCCTTAGTCCAAGCTGAAAGCATGAATTGATCATGCTTGTGGAATTTATAGGGTTGAGTATGCTCCGACGTCCGGAAGTCAATCAATACAGGACAAAGCGAAGACGAACGCACATAAAACAATCATTCCACAATGTTCTTTTTCTTGTGAAGCGTTCCAAGCTTGTATCTCCTATAAGAGCTTGACTTGCGACTAGCGAGTCAAATATTACAATTGCATTGTTCCACATTGGTTGAGAAACAAGGATTATGAACTAATCTATCCCTCAAGGGACAGAAGACTATTTTTGATCGATAGAAATGTAAAGTATATTACAATAATAATATAAGTTATGTTAAGTTTTCGATAAAATAATGAATATAAATATATTTGAAACGATATATATGTTTATATCTATTGTAAAATACAAAACCATCTTGCCCCCTTTCCCATCTTTCGCCCCGACTGGTCAAATTCTCTCTCTCGCTCGGTTATTTTTTCATAAAGAAAATTTGGATTGCTTTCTGTTTTCCTCACAACTTCCGTTTTCCAATTTTTCCACTTTTTCGTTTTTAGTTTTCTTTACACTTTTCTTGATGAAACGTCACATCAGTGCCATCTATATCAAAAACATAATAAGAAAAATCCATGTTATCAATTTCACCCATGACTTCGCCAGAATGACCAAAGTGCACAAATTAAGAGAGAGAGAGAGAGAGAGAGAGAGAGAGAGAGAATTTGATCACAAAGACTTATATTTTGAAAACTTGATTGCACAACGACTCTATCCTAAGAGTTATCGGTGCAACCTTTCCTAGTAATACTTGACATGATACAACAAGCAATGGAGTGGAAAGGTAAATACTAAAGGAAGCATAATAGCTATAGTAATATTTGACATGATAGCCATTGTGGATTTTGTGCGATAAGAAATATTACGAACTACAAAACTATAATAAGATAGACTGTACTTCAATCAATATATTGTGCCATAGGAAGCTGACATTTCACATCCAACTCGACATCAAGGACAGAAGGCAGACACTTTAAAAAAGCTCCTCATTAGCTTTTTCTCTTATCATTGTCTAAATATTCGATATGTCCAATCCAACTAGCTTCCTTAAAGAAAGAGCTAGAAAAGAGTCCACAATCTCAATAAAAAGCCAGCAACCCATTTATTACGTACTTTAGTCCTCTTTCTACTTGAAAACTCGAAATTTCATTTTCGTTCAAGAAAACAAGGACAGTGGCATTACGTTTTGACTTGTAGGTATAGCTGGCTCCACCTTCATCTCACATTTTGCATGGGATTCCTGAATTCGGATTTTATTTCTATTACCTTTGACCTTATCCTGTCTTGGAAAAGAATTCAATACCGGAGAACACAAAATGCATCGCATCCTCACCGTTATCCCGGTAACCAAACACGGCTTTAGGAGGTCACGATTCCCCTCTTTCCTCTTCCCTTTTTTTTGGGGGGGAAAAGAGGAAAGAATATGCGGAGAGAGCACCAAAAAGATAAAAGAGCAAAAAAGATTAAACAATAATCCAAACTCGGCATTGGGAAGAAGAACCTTAAAACACGTGACCTCAACGTGGGCCCCGGCTGTCGTCATCATCATCGTCTCCCCGTTTTCCTCGAAAACGATCGCGACAAAAAAAGAGTCCCCCCGCAAAAACGTTCATTGCATCTTCCCATGTCCAGCCAACAACCCCCACCCCCTCTCTCTCTCTCTCTCTCTCTCTAATCCTCTGAAATCTCCCCGATATTTAATCAACCCTATCCCCCTCCCTCTCTCTCTCTAGTTTCTCTCTCTAGCTTCTCTCTCCGCGTGATTCAGATCTCTGTCTAATCTCGTCGCCGCATCTCGCCGCCGGCGGAGCAGTTCCGATCTTCATCCATGGGTAAGCCGCCGCTTTCCGCCGTTTCCCGTTGATGCGCGTTCTCCGGTGTCGGAAACCGCGATCGAAAAAACTTTCTCTCTAATCCGATCGTTCGGCGTGTCAGCTTGCGAGAATCCGTTCAAGAGCATTCTGAAGACGCTCGAGAAGCCCGGAGGCGGCGAGTTCGGGACCTACTTCTCCCTCCCGGCCCTCGGCGATTCCCGGATTGGTCAGTGCTTCTCGTTCTTTCCTCTCGTCGTCGTCGTCGTCGTTGTCGTTGTCGTTGTGGTGGTTTCTTTCGATTCCTTTCGATGTTTTGGATTGGAAATGATGAGTTTAATGGCGCTTCGGAGTGGATTTGCTCGGTGTTTAGCGCGAGTGCAAAGTTCGTTTTTAAGTAGTTTTTGAGTTCGATGGTCCTCTGTTGCGGATAAGAGTGGCAGAGTGCCGTACTCTTGTCAGGATTCTAGCGGAATCTACCTGTTCAATTTCAATCTCCGTTGTTTATGCTTCAGATAGGCTGCCGTACTCTATTAGGATTCTTCTGGAGTCGGCC
Source organism: Eucalyptus guilfoylei (assembly GCA_016097605.1). NCBI lineage: Eukaryota > Viridiplantae > Streptophyta > Magnoliopsida > Myrtales > Myrtaceae > Eucalyptus > Eucalyptus guilfoylei. The sequence continues at coordinate 28,471,492 of CM027868.1, read as the reverse complement.
ATTCGGAACTGCGACGAGTTCCAGGTCAAGAGCAAGGATGTCGAGAAGATCATCGACTGGGAAAACACTTCTCCTAGACAAGTCGAGATCCCATTTAAGCCGGCTAGAGTGCTGCTGCAGGTACATGGAGCTGCGCATCGTGTGTCATTGATGCTGATTGGGGTTTTGAAGAGTTGCGATGTTTGAAATTTGATGATGTGTCGTCATTTGTATCAGGATTTTACTGGGGTGCCTGCTGTTGTTGATCTTGCTTGCATGCGTGATGCGATGAATAGCCTCGGGGGAGATCCGAATAAAATCAACCCACTGGTGAGCTTTATATGTCAGCATGTCGCTCGTTCCAGCTACTCGTTGGTGGTGAAGGAACTTTATCTTTGTGTGTGCAAGTAGTTGAACTGTCATTTGTGAACATGTCAATCATCGTGCAGGTTCCAGTGGATCTTGTTATCGACCACTCCGTTCAGGTTGATGTGGCAAGGTCAGAAAATGCTGTCCAGGCTAATATGGAACTTGAGTTTCATCGGAACAAGGAGAGATTTGGCTTTCTCAAGTGGGGTTCAACTGCATTTCATAATATGCTTGTTGTTCCGCCTGGATCGGGGATTGTCCACCAGGTAGTAAAACATATAGTGCATACATACTGATCATATGTATGACTTTAACATAAGAAGTGGAAAAAACTGTATATACCCCTGGTGGAACTATTACATGCTGTGTCCTTTGAGAATATGCAATTTTCTTGCTTTACCAGAATATTGGCCTGTATCATTGAGTTGACAAACTGAGCTGGAATCTATTTGCAGGTTAATCTAGAATATCTTGGCAGAGTGGTCTTCAACACAAACGGCTTGCTTTACCCTGATAGTGTTGTTGGTACTGATTCACATACAACTATGATAGACGGATTAGGAGTTGCTGGCTGGGGAGTTGGAGGAATAGAAGCAGAAGCTGCAATGCTTGGTCAGGTAAGAGAATTCAATATATTATATATATATATATATATTTTTTTCACTGTGGATGGCTGATAAAGTAGTGTCATTTGACACTAGTATGTCCTTTTCAAGATGTTCTGAAGTATGAACATACATCCATTAGTTTTTTCAGTCATTTCTTAGCATTTCTGTTTTCATCTCTTATTTTGATGCAGCCGATGAGCATGGTCCTTCCTGGTGTGGTTGGGTTTAAATTAACTGGGAAGCTGAAAGATGGGGTAACAGCAACCGATCTGGTCTTGACCGTAACACAAATGCTGAGGAAGCATGGCGTTGTGGGCAAATTTGTTGAGTTTTATGGTACATCTTCTGATTCCCCTGCATCGTTAATCCTTTCTGTTCAAGATATTCCACAGCCACCGAATCCTTCTCGTTACTGTTGTTTTTAAATGTCGTGTCGCTTTTGCAGGGGAAGGAATGAGCGAATTGTCATTGGCAGATCGTGCCACCATCGCTAACATGTCACCCGAATATGGTGCCACTATGGGCTTTTTCCCTGTCGATCATGTCACTCTGCAGTATCTTAAATTGACAGGCAGAAGTGAGGAAACTGTAAGTAATCACAGAGATTTTCGTCATAATTTGTACTGAGCACTGAGAACTTGCTTGTGTTAACTTAAGCAACTTCATAGGTTGCCATGATAGAATCTTACTTGCGGGCGAACAAGATGTTTGTGGATTACAATGAGGTGAGTTTTATGAATGTTTTTGACTTTAAGAGTACATCATTATTTCTTGCTAAGAATCTTTGTGTTGGAAGCAGCCCCAAGTGGAGAGAACATACTCCTCTTATCTGGAACTGGATCTTAAGGATGTGGAACCATGTATTTCGGGTCCCAAAAGGTAATCCCCAGTGGATACAATACTGTTGCCATGAAGTAGGTTTAGTTTTTCTCCTCCTCACCCTTCTATTGGCTAAGAATCAACGCTTTCCAGGCCACACGATCGAGTCCCACTGAAAGAAATGAAAGCTGATTGGCATGCATGCTTGGATAATAGAGTTGGATTTAAGGTGAGGCTTTCCGGAATCTTGTATACTCATTATAAGTGATCATAGGTGTGCATGGGCTCTTTGTTGGTTCCAAAATTTGGGAAGTGAATTGCCCTTCACATGCAGTGCTTGTACTCTGGTAAATATACTAGAACAAAATAGTTAACTAACTATGTGTTGACTTGTGCTTACTACTGACATTGATTCTACCAGCCTTTTTTTTTTGCTTTGTGCTGCTTTAACTGTGCAGAAGTTGATTGATGAGCAACTTTGTTTGTCGAAATCTTAATGCAGGCTCCTCTTACGTACATTGAATTTTTGAACTATGTTGTTGAAGAGTTTAGGAGCCTTTAGATGGGCAAAATGGCATGCTTCATGGAGTATTATTGATATTGATTTTTTTTCTGTGTCTTTACTTAGGATTTTGACTGATTTTCATCCATGTCTTTGCAGGGTTTTGCTGTGCCAAAGGAATCACAGGGAAAGGTTGTAGAGTTCCCATTTCATGGGACTCCAGCTCAGCTTCGGCATGGGGATGTTGTTATAGCAGCTATCACTAGCTGCACAAATACTTCAAATCCTAGTGTAATGCTTGGTGCTGCTTTGGTAGCAAGGAAGGCTTGTGAATTAGGATTGGAGGTTGGCTGACAAAAACTCTTCTTCTGACAAAGTAGAATATATTAGGCAATACGTTTAGATGTTCATATGGATTTTGCTACACCCGTCACCTGATAGTATAGGCTCATGTGCATCTGCATGTACCTCTGCAAAAGTTTACTCGATCTGCTGTCCACTGAATTGATTCTTCGCTCATGTATAATATCTTTAAGCATTATACAGTTGCAGCTGGAATCAATGCAGCATATTTCAAATTTTTAACAGAAAATTTTGATGAGTTGCTACATTTGGTTGTAGATGACAGGTTTTTTTTTTATCTGAACAAAATAAATCTTGTGTCAGGTAAAACCATGGATTAAGACAAGTCTTGCTCCGGGCTCTGGGGTTGTGACCAAATATTTGCAGAAAAGGTGCCTTTAATCGACCCGAGTATTCTTCCCATGTTAGCAACCATGGATCTTCTTGCTAAGCTAGACGTGTTGTTTTTGCAGTGGCTTGCAGACATATTTGAACCAATTAGGATTCCATATTGTTGGCTATGGATGCACTACATGCATTGGAAACTCAGGGGATATTGATGAATCAGTAGCATCAGCTATTACTGAAAATGGTAGAGATTAATTCACAATCCTGCATAATATCATCAAGAAAATGTTATAAGCTCACTTAACTGTTGAATTTGCACAATGTCAGATCTTGTAGCTGCAGCTGTATTGTCTGGAAACAGAAATTTTGAAGGACGTGTTCACCCCCTAACTAGGGCTAACTATCTGGCTTCTCCTCCTCTCGTGGTTGCCTATGCTCTTGCTGGCACGGTATGTAACATGCAGTTGTATTTGCAGTTTTTGGTTCTTTATTAGCAATCTACTCCAACCTTGGTATTATCCTCGGAATTTGCTTTTCTTTGTGATTGCAAATCTAGTTTTTGGCACATTCCTCATGGGAGACAACCTTTGCAGGTAGATATTGATTTTGAAACCGAACCCATTGGGGAAGGAAAAGATGGAAGAAAAGTATACTTGAGAGACATTTGGCCATCAAATGAAGAAGTGGCGACTGTAAGCCAATAAATCTGCTAGGAGCTTATGGAAATCTTCACTTTGACTATTAATTATAGAGATCATAATTGGTGATTCTGTTTTTTTCTCTCTATAACCTGTCTTCAGGTTGTCCAATCGAATGTGCTTCCAGATATGTTTATGGCAACATATGAAGCTATCACTAAAGGAAATCCTATGTGGAATCAGTTACCTACACCTTCTAGCACTCTCTATGCTTGGGACCCAACATCAACATACATTCATGACCCACCATATTTCAAGAGCATGACAATGTCTCCTCCTGGCCTTCATGGCGTGAAGGATGCCTACTGCTTGCTAAACTTTGGGGACAGCATTACGACTGACCATATTTCTCCGGCTGGTAGCATTCACAGGGATAGCCCCGCTGCAAGGTATCTAATGGAACGTGGGGTTGATAGAAGGGACTTCAACTCTTACGGAAGTCGCCGTGGGAATGATGAGATCATGGCAAGAGGAACCTTTGCTAACATTCGCATTGTCAACAAGTTTCTTAAAGGAGAAGTTGGACCTAAAACAATCCACATCCCCAGTGGGGAGAAACTATCTGTTTATGATGTTGCCATGGTAATTTTCTTCACTCTGCAGACCCAATACAGACACCGCATCACAAATGACAGTGTCGTGAGTGATGGGGCCTCATTATTCATAGTTGTTGGTTGGATAAGCCATTCTATTTAGATTGGCCCTGAGAATTATGCTACTTACCATGTCTATCGCTAGTTCTTTTCTGCAAATTTTTGTTTAAGTCTGAAAGAAGCTGATTTTTTGTTCGGTCCATTAATGCCAGCTAGATCAGCCTCCTAGCAACATCCTTCTGGTTCATCCCTTTGTTGAGATTCATTTGACAGGTCAATGTGATATCATCTTAATTGGGAGAACTTTTTAAAGAAAATAATCTGATTTTAACTGTCTGCCTGCTGGTTAATATTCTATTAGCTGAGTATGGGCTCCATCAATGACTCATTATCTGAAGACTGGTGCCATTGTGGCTCATACTAGCTTTGTCTCTTGTATGGCAGAGGTACAAGAGTGAGGGGCATGCCACCATTGTTTTGGCTGGTGCTGAGTATGGAAGTGGAAGTTCTCGCGATTGGGCTGCCAAGGGTCCAATGCTGTTGGTGAGCATTTTCGTGCTTTTTTATTCAATTTTTTGTCCAATTTTTTCCCCTTAGGTTGCGCCCTAAGCTGTAATTCGTATCAGGGTGTGAAAGCTGTCATAGCAAAGAGCTTTGAGCGGATTCACAGAAGCAATTTAGTGGGAATGGGTATCATTCCTCTATGTTTCAAATCTGGGGAGGATGCAGAAACACTCGGGCTGACTGGCCATGAACGCTACACCATTAATCTTCCGAATAGCGTGAGCGAAATAAGGCCTGGTCAGGACATCACGGTGGAGACAGACAATGGCAAGTCATTTGTGTGCACACTACGGTTTGACACAGAGGTAACGATATTGATCTGTCACTTCTCTATATCCTTGGAAGATTCATCATCTTTTCATCTCCTTGCTAAGTTTCAGTGGCTTCCATATGTAGGTTGAGCTGGCCTATTTCGATCATGGGGGCATCCTGCAGTACGTCATCAGGAACTTGATTGGAGGTAGACATTGAGCGACCAGGCAGGTTCGACAGCCGACTCTTCTCGGTGTTCATAGCATTTCCATCCCATCCGGTCAACATGGCTTGAGTAAATCTCTATGTCGGAGAGTTCTTCCTCCAGCTGTTATGGGAATAAATTGGGGGAATAAATGGGACGATTTCTGCGTCCTTGGATGATTATCATTCTAACTCTGTGGGCGGCAGATAAATTAACATTGCAAGGTCTGCGATGGCGTTCATGATATGTGGACAACCATTGTTGGCCTCTCATTTTGTTCAAAAAGCTTTGGGTTCGGTTTTCATCGGACTAATGATTTGGATTTTAGAAATCTGCAAGATTTTTCAACTGTGTCCCGAAATGTGATTTACTCAAGCAGTTTGCCTTCTTCTGGTGTAAGATGGTGGTGTAGAATTTTGCCTAAGAGAGGATCTCTTTCAAAGCTATAAAGACAAACGCATTTAGAGAGAGAGAGAGAGAGAGAGAGAGAGAGAGAGAGAGAGAGCATGAAATTCATTATTGAGGTGGCGGAGTCCCATATTCACGTGTACTGGGATTCACGTGTCGGGGTTGTCCGTGTAGAAGTACTGTAGAAGTTCCAAATGACAACCTGACCACGTGACCACTCGTCTTGCTAGGCTACGCATGATAAAATTTCCGTTTCTCGATTTCTCTGTTTCTCTGTTTCTCGGAATAGGTTTGAAATAGAAGTCTGTTTGGTAACGCAATTTAATTTTTCTATTTCTGAAATAAATTTCTATTCAAGAAATTGATTTGGATAAGAAATCATAAGCTAAAAATTTTAGCTTCTCAGTTTCTAAAATAGAAATAAAAATTATTTCTTCTTTTCTCCATCCTTCTTCGTTTGGGCGTTCCTTCTCCTCACTTCAACTAAAAACCCTAGCGTTGTCGACTCCGAAGCTGTCCATCCTCACCGTCAACTCCGACGCGGTCGCCGTCCTCTTGCCGGTCAGATCATCGCTCATCTTGCTGTCGCCGGCTCATGTCCGTGTTCGTTCACGGCCTTCTCTGGAACTTCCCCCCATGATTCCTCACGAGGTTCGATCGATCCTTCCCTTCTCGCCTCTTATCATGTTTCGGCTTTCGTCTCGCGGATTCGATTTTGATTTCCCTGTTGCTTGTTGAAGAGGGATGGGGGATTTTATCTTCTCGGTGTTTTGTCTTACATTTATCCCTCTTCCGGAATAGTTGCTGGTGGATTTCGCTTCTTTTTTGGTTGTTCTGCGCTTGTGCTCTGCAAACGAACGGTTGATGTTTGTGCGGCGAGTTCGTACATGGATTTCGTCTGGGCTGCTCTGTTTCTCGATGGGGTGGGGTGGTTTTAGATGTGAATCCAAGGCTCGTGTCGGGGTCGATCAAGATTTTCGGCGATGGAATGGATATGTGAATGTGAGAGCGAATGCGAATGGTTGGTGTTTGTGCAGCGAGTTCTTACGTAGATTTCGTTCGGGCTGCTCTGTTTTTCAGTGGGGGTGGGGAATAGAGAGAATTTTTACAACGGGAAAAGAGAAAGGAACGATGGGGTGGGGTGGGTTGGTTTGGATGTGAATCTAAGGCTCGTGTCGGGGCTGATCAAGATTTTCGGCGATGGGTAACGGGTGCGTGAACGGTTGTTGTTTGTGCGGCGAGTTCGTACATGGATTTCGTACATGGATTTCGACTGTGCTGGTTTGTTTATGAGATTGCCATATGCTGGTATCCTCTTTATAATGTTGATACAAACCTTCTAGCTTATTATGCATGTGAGAGTAGTGGTGAATGTGAAATCAAGATATGGAGCGATTTTTGCAAAGATGATTGTCATTCAAGTAGGTTCTAATCGCAGGAGAGACTTTATCTTCATCTAGACCTAGTTTTTGCATCTCTGTTGAAAAGAATAAATGAAAGAATCATTAAGGTTTTCTCCACTCAAGTTCATTCCTCATGTTCCTTAAGTCCTTTTATATCTCCTGACTTTCCTTTCCCATCGTATAGTTGCATTTTTGGAATAAGTTTTTGAGATATCTAGAACACTAAGACATGTTTCTCATCTCATCCTTAATGCTACCGGACTAAGACTACTGGAATGCAGTCATTGTAATCCTCTTTATATTTGAGTGCGAATCGATTTGCTGAAGCAGTCTCATCATGCAACACTCATTTTTTCAACATATTGGTACTTGCCACCATGCATTTTGTGCAATAATGCATTCGCTGTTGTATCATAAATTTCACCCTTTAGCTTTATAAGAGGAGAACTCATTTTGGCTTCTAATAATCTTATGATGCTTTATGAAGATAACTTGTTTTTGCTTTAGTAATACACACGAAATAATGGATTGCTGATTTTATATGCCTCTTGAAGATACGATTTCCACATATGTAACTGCTTTTCTTGTTATTTATTATTCTTTAACTTCTAATTTCAGCTTACCCTTCATGTCTTCGAAAACATATTCTGCATCTGAACCACAAGCACCAAGAAGAGTGAGGTAAAAGGATGGGGACAGCAGGATTCCTAGAAATAGAAATTTTATTTTGTTATTAAACAGATTTTGTTTCAAAATAGAAATTTTAGTCGTTATCAAATGGGTTTCTTTACTTAGAAATTTGTCCAATGAATAGAAATTGAGAAATCAATAACTGTTTCAGAAATTTTGTCATGCGCACCCCTAACAATCGAGTGAGAACAAAATGAGATTCATCATCTCATTCGTTTGGTTTGGGTCGAAAGCGATCGAACCATCACAAGGCCAAATTCACAAAGAGACTTTGTACAATGTGTGGAACGCTTTTTGTAGAGACAATTTCATATGGGAATCGCTATTTGGATGCATTCCGATTCCGGCTCATGCTATCATCAGGTTGTAGTTGTATCTTGGCTAGAACAGCAAATGACTATTCACAACTCATGTGATGATATCACTCAGTATATAAAGGGCGGGTGGGGAATGCAAAACGCGCCACCCATAGCTTTCAGAAGTTCATGATAATAGCACTCATCAGCATCCTCATGTTCTAATGCTCATCTGATTCCCAGAAAGAGGGGAAGGAAGTGAGGAAGAAAAGGAGAACCGCTGTACAGCTGATCATTCTGTCCTACGGTAGAACTACAAAGACAACACAAAATTGCGAGTCGCAGCATGCTGGTTGCTGACGTGAAAGGTGGACATGAGACCCAGAAGATGGGGCCTTCACCCAGAATGCAGACATGTTACACCAGTAGGAATTTATGAACTTTTGGACCTGCAAACGAAGGTGGGTGCAAGATGGAGTAGTTACGGGCAACAATCGGCACTGATATTTAAAATCTAGGTAATTTTAGGAAGGAAAACCAAGAGACCAATAGTTCAGTTTTACTCGGTGCCATATTTACCGAACTGAAAGTACATCTAAGCAGGAAATCTTCCTTATCTGTAGCATGACCAACATACTAAATGAATGAACTTATCCAGCCAACGGTTATCTAAACCATTTCTGAACATTCCTAAATGTATAAGGACAACCTCAGCAAACTTTACACCTTCCAGACAGTAAACATATTGGACTCATTCAACCTAGAACTGAACATAACATCAGCTATAAACTGACATAGCCCGATATCTGTCTTCATTAAATAAAGTCACATATGTGTAAAATAGCGCAAGAGAGACCAGAAATATTTCATCCATCATGCAATTAACAGATGGTTAGACACTAGTAATGAAATTTCTATTACCTTACTAATGTCCAGGGTAAGACACTAGAGAAACTATCGCTAAATCATATACTTCTAATGATCGCTACTGCAAGGAAACACAACCATGAACCACTTCACATTGAAAATGACAGTTATTCTGAAACATAGCATTTGTATCCTAATCATCTGTTCCCAGCAGAAAAAAATTTACCTTCTGCTCAGTATCTCAAACTTTGTACTCATGCACACGCAGCCACTTAGTAGATGACCATTTGTTCCCCTTAATAACAGGGCAACCACCTGACATGAATCAGAATGGCTAAGTGATTGGTGACAGACACTAGAGAGTAAATTCAATAACTCATTTACAAGATTGACATATAATTTTAGTAAAATTGTACAGACTTTGACGTGCTATCGTATTATGAACTCTAGGCATGACCAAGTACACATAACAGCTGAATAGAGAGCACAACTAACCATGCAAACTGGATTTATCCAGAGAACCATCAGGTTTCATACTCCAAAAAAGAAGTGCGTCACCCATTTTCGGTTTAACGGAAAGTCCTTCTTTACCGCAATCAGAAAGCTCGTTCCACCAAGGTACTGCACTAAAGTTACCCTTGGCTGTAGGGAAAACTGTCTCACCTCCCTCCTCAACATCAGAGCTGTAATATTATGCAGATGGAGAAGTCACAAAAGGAACATAAAGGGACAACTGTACTAATTCAACTATACTCAAAAGCTAAAAGGCCATTTTACTCACAGGTACATAAGAACAGTAGCCATTCGTTGACCACCATTCTTGGTGTTGTATTCATCCTGGAAGTAGTCATAGTGAGGTTCATACTTCTGCCCAACTTCATAGTGGAGCATCTGTAGTCCTTCTCCATGCTCTACAATTTGCTAAGTTTGTTAAATACATGAAAATTGTTATCAGCTTCACTACAATTATGTGGTTGATGCTCGGGCAAAAAGATTTATCCCTGTAAAAATGGCTGTGAATCCACCAATTGGCGGACATTCCATCAGACAAATTTTGGAACAAACCATAGTTTCAAGATATAATAATTTGATAGCTGCAATCGAAGTATTTCAATGCTAATCATCAATACCCCTCATTTGATGTGTATGTTATGATGGTGGTTAAGGAAATTCCACTGCATACCTATGGGAATGAAGGTGAAATCTGCTATCCTTTTCTCAATATCCCTAATTATCTTATCATGCCCTCTCGCCAGAAACGTCCCTAAGCTCGTCCGTACCCTGCATAAAATGACATTATGATGGAGTACACTATTGACCAGATATTTCATGAAGTAGGATGAAAAAGAGCTCTGTTAAAAGCTCAATGTTTGACTTTAGGAAAATAAATGGTAATTGAACCTGCTATCTTTTTTACCAAAAAAAAAGAAAAAACCTGCTATCTTTAGTCTTGCCAGTAGCCCTATCTACAACAGTTGACTTCTTCATATGGGGCTTGGCAAGTTCAATTAGGTATTTGCACTCGTCTTCAGACTGCACAAAAAAGGCTTGGCAATGTTATAGGCTATAAAACCCAAAAGCAGGACCATAACAAATGTGATAATGTCAATTTAAAATCATATAGCCCAGTGCCTTTGACTTATCATATGTTAGGCTAAAGGATGAGGTTATTAGTTAGAAATTGTTGTCAAGCCTGATTGAGCAATGTTAAATTGTGAGTAGCCCTGATCCAAGAGGTTAGTCAGGTGTTTCATGGACCAGGTTTCACCCACTTCAGCGGGTCTCCTTGTCATTAAAAAGAAAATTAAGGCGTAGCAAACATCAACAAGGTCCTCGCCTAATGGTTGAAAAGCCTTGAAGATGACTTATTCAATCTATTACTGAGTCAGGAATTCAGCTTATTCAATTGATTCATTACATCTTGCTGGATTCTGAAGATCTGTCAGCTACAGGATGTGATGTGCACCATTTAAATTGCCACCTTGACAGGATATTTCGATCAAGTCCCCTAAATAGAAACCTGCTTACTGCAAGTATATCAAATTTCTTTCACTACATGATTCCTTTGATGCCCATGTAATGTTCTAACTACAAAATCTACCAGCAAGGCTGTATTATAACTGACGATGGATACCCATTCAAAGATCAGTGAAAATTGAAGATGACCGAGTAGTAACAAGAATGGCAAATTATATCCCAATGGGCCAATTCTTGAAATCGGCACATGAAATGCACATCAGAACGAGGCAGATTATAAAACCAAAGTAATTTATTTAGATCAAAATCCAACAACTGGAAAATAGCATTTCCAATTATATGAAATGATTTGCAGCATAACTCTCGCAGTCCTAACTTGCTTACCAAGAAATTATGATATACAAAGGCTCTAGGTTCCCACGAGATCAACTCAACCCACTGCTCACCTCGCTCTCCATCTCTTCCAAGTCCGCTCCTGCATCACCATACAAGAACACCAGTTTTCTCGTCAAATAATCGTCACGGCGCCATTTCAGCAGAAAGATTCAGATTGGATAAGTCCGCAGCAAGTCCAACTCCACAACATAACGACCTGCCTCAACTTCGCATCCAATCAAAATCACATTTTCAGTCAGTTTACACGGGCACGCACGAACAACAAGTCGCTAAACACCTTCTTCATCTATAAGCGAGTCAAGTAAAGTCTCGGTCAAACTCGACCAGAACAATGCGAATTTCCCCATCAGCTGCGAAATCGAACCGACGTTTTCAAGCACAGCGACTAAACTGCAGCTAACTCGCGACTCGGATCGATCCGAAGCCCCAGCATTACCTACCTCTTCACGCTCCTCCTCAAGATCGAGCTCAGATCGTTCGCCTCGGAGGAGGAGGAGGAGCCGCCGCCGCTCGGGAACGAGAACACGCCGAGCGCGAGGAGGATCAGCACGGCGAGGCCGAACATCAGGATCGCGGCGAGGAGCAGCCGCCGCGAGGACGGCGGCCTCCGCTGGGGGAAGCGCGGCTGCCTCGGTTTCGCCATCCGCCGACGATCGCCGCGGTCAGGCGATCGGAGAACCGCCGAAGGCGGGAGCGAGATCGAGAGGGACGAAGGAGAAGAAGAGGAGAGGGGAGCTCCGTACGGCGAGGGGAGTTGCCGCGTACTTCTCTCGGTTGCGGTGGAAGAATCAGCGAGGGAGAGAGAGAGTGAAATTACTCCATCTTCGGTCGCCCTCGGTCGCCGTTTTATATCTCGGATTTGAGTCCGTACAGTTTAACAGAACATCCGATCTATGCCCTGTTTGGCAATTTCCGTTACTGTTCTTTGGAAAAAAAACAAAAAAAGAACAGAAACGTGTTTATTTATACTTTTGTTCTTGGAAACAAATAATATACTTTTTTTTTTCTGAGAAAAGACGTAGAAAAAACTTATTTCTTATTTTCTGGAATACTTCCGAGAAATATTTTTTTCTCTTTCTTTTCTTCTTCTTCCTTTTGCCAGTCATAGCCTTGGCCATGACCTAAGACCGCCAGATGAGGATCGGCAACCTTGCCGGAGCATCACCGGCCTGGCCCTCGGAGAGGCCGAGCCACGGCGAGACTCGTCAGCCCAAGCCTCACCGTGGCCGCGCAAGGCTGGGCCTCGCCTTCATTGGGCGAGCTAGAGCTGGCCCAGTTCTAGTGAGGCCGAGCTCGCCCAACCACTGGAGAGACTCGACCTCGCCGGGCCATCACTGGGGCTTGCTAGCCCCTTGGCTGGGCGAGCTCGAGCTCGTCGAGCCACTAGAGAGGCTCGGCCTCGCCAAGCCATCGCTGGGGCTGGCGAGCCTCGCCGTGACTAGGCAAGGCCGCTGGCCCTCATCAGCTGGTCGCTGGCCATAGCCAAGGCCGTCGACTGGCCAAAAGGAAGAAATGAAAAAAAGAAAAAGAAAAAGGAAAAATAAAATTAAAATATTAAAAAATTATAAGAAACAAAAAAATTATATAAATTTACCAAACGTGTGCAGTTATCAAACCATTGTTATTTGGATTCCCGGAACAATTTTTGAATAGAAATGTTACCAAACGTGTCCCTAGTGTTTGGCGACATCTTCTGGACCGGACCGGATCGGGCTACTGATGGAATAAACCCGAATCGGATAAAAAAATTTTCCAAAAGAAGAACATAAGAAGTTGCTTTGGATGAAGGGACAGAGTTCGGCTTCGTCGGCATTGTGCAAGGACCACGCCACAACAATCTATCACACTTCTAATCATCATGCATTCGTTATACATCATCTCCAATTGCTAGCCACGGTGCAAGGACCACCGCCACAACAAACTATCACTCTTGATCATTGTGAAGTCATCATTGTCGTTGCTGTCTAGTTGATTCTGAATCGGCTATCGTTGATGAATGAGAGCAAAATTGATGGATTGACCCGAAAGTCATCTTTGAAAATAAGAAGGAAAAAAAGGACACAAAAATTTGGGCATTTTAATGTTGGCACGGTAATCACCTGAATTTGTTGTAATGCTTGAACATCTGATCTTGTGCTTGCCTAATCTTGCTATAATGCTTCAACGTCTAATCTTGTGCTCCACTCATATCTCGGACTGTGTGCCGACGATCGGAAGATTTCAAAGGAGGAGGAGGAGGAGCAGCTTCGGCGAAAACGGTGATTGCGCTAGCCTTGACAGTGCGAGATTATATACTACCATAGATTTAGAAGATTTAGAAAGTATTAAGCAAGTGAGATTTTCAAAAAAATTGAATCCTATACTTTTACAATCCGAATAATATATTTGAAAGATTTCTAATCCAACTTCATCCTATCTTATTTCAATCCAAATTCGTAGAATATTTCAAAGACCTCTTTTAGCTAGTCTATTCATCCCAAGCCACTCTCTCTTGCTCTTCACCAGAAATTTCATTTGAAAAAGTATCGTTTGTTTTATAACTTACAAAAATGAATTAATAAAAAAGATTTCATCATTCATGTGAATATTAAAGTCATAGATTTGCTGTTATAACGAAAATATTTTTATTTAACTAATTATTTTAAGCAACACGAATAATCATATTTACGAAAATATTTTTTTGTGAAATAAATGTAGCTTTTAAAAGGTGATTTATTTGTCTTATCATACTTGCTCTAATATTAGAAAGGTAGTATGTAAATAATAAAAAAATAAGGGTATAAACATTCCCATAATTCTTATCCCTTTTCGACCGGAGCATTACTCTTGCAATTGGTATGTACATTTATGTTGCATTATGAGTAATTAGAAATTTCTTGTTTCCGACATTTTATTCCAGAGCATTACTCTTGCAATTGGTTAATGCACATTTATGTTGCATTACGAGTAATTAGAAATTTCTCATTTCCGATATTTTATCTTGGAAATTCTCTTTCGGAATTATTTACTGCCGTCATATGATATTTGCTTCTTCTTTTTCCCTTGAAATCCTTGTTGGGATATTGAAGGATACCCATAAAATTTACAGATTGTTGTGGGATGAAATAGAATAGAAAATCACAAATAGTCTCTCCTTAATTGCCAAAATCAAATAGATAGGAGTCGAGGTTTTGGATTAGAAGATTTGATTTTCTATTAAACAAATAAAATACTAATCACCTCGTTAATGCTCCAAAACCCTCTTTCACACACACACACACACACACACACACACACACACACACACACACACACACATATATATATATATATATGTTTGTATGTATGTAAGTATGTATGTATTAGGTTTAGATAGATTGGATTATATCTTCTTTTTCTTAGTACATTAAATCCAACTAATAATAGATGAATCTTAGAGGGATTCTTGTGCTTGCCTAATTTTGGTGTAATGCTTCAACATCTGACCATGTGCTTCACTCATATCTCGAACTATGGGTGCGTTTTGGAAGACTTTTGGGAAAAGTCCTCGAGAAAATGTAAAGACCTTTGAGTTAAAGGAGTTTTTCAAAATGCAAATTGTGTTTGGTAAATCTATTTGTGAAAGTCCATTGTGAAGTATTTTTGTGCAAAATAGTGTTTGGATAAATCAAATTTGCAAAAGACTTTTGTTATTAAGAAAAAAAGATAAAAAAAGAGAGTTGGCTGGCCAAGGGCTTCGCCGCCGGTAAAGAGCTAATAGTTGCCGGCGAAGGGTAGGTGGTTTGGCGAGGGAGAGGCGGCGCGGCGAAGGGCAGCATCCGGCTAGGGTCACCGTGCGGAGGACACGGCGACCCTCGCCGCGCCGTCGGGCCACCCATCGCGCCGCGGAGGTCGCGGTGAGGTCGTGGGTCGCCGGAGGTCGCGGCGATAGACCTCGCCGCGACCTAGGCGACCTCTGCGACCTAGATCTGGGTCGGAGTGACGTTGTGGGTGGCCTGGGTCGCCGCGACCTCCGGCGACCTCTACAACCCAGATCTGGGTCACGGCGAGGTCGTGGGTCGCAGGAGGTCGTGGCGACCCAGATCTAGGTCGTGCGACTGGTCAGCGACGGTTGCCAGGGTGCCGCGACCACGCCGGCCTCTCTCCAGCCCGTCGCCGACCCATCGCAACCTCGCCGGCCAACATCAGAGAATCTGACGAAGAGGAAGATGAACAGTGCGGTCGTGACCCTTCCGAAAATGCTAAAAGCCTAACGCAGCCTAGGACCTACTTTGCGCTTTCAGCCTTTGGAAGGCCAACATTTCTTGAAGGCAGGTTTCAAAAATACTCCCAAACACCCAATACTTGCCCAAATGGGTTTTGGACACCTAAAGGTACTTGGCAAAGCTGGTGCCAAACGTACCCTATGTGCCGACAATTGGAAGATTTCAAAGGAAGAGGAGGAGGAGGAGCTTCGGCGAAAATGGCAATCACGCTAGTCTTGACCAAGCGAAATGATATACTGCCATCGGTTTAGAAAGTATTAAGCAAGTAACATTTTTAGAAATTTTGAATCCTATACTTTTAGGATCCAAAGAATATATTTGAAGGATTTCTAATCTAACCTTATCCTATCTTATTCCAATTTAAATTTGGAGAATATTTGGAAGACCTCTTTTAACTAGTCTACTCATCCCGAGCCCCTCTCTCTCGCTCTTCACCAAAAATTTCATTTGAAAAAGTATCGTTTGTTGTACGGCTTACAAAAATTAATTAATAAAAAAGATTTCATCATTCACGTACATATTAAAGTCATAGAATTGTTGTCGAAAACGAAAACATTTTTCATTAGCTAATTATTTTAAGAGATATGGATGATCATTTTTATGAAAAAATTTCATCATTCATGTAAATATTAAAGTCTTATTATACTCGCTCTATTAAAAAGTTATTGTGTAAATAAAAAAAAAATAAGGGTAGAAACATTCCCATCTTATCCCTTTTCGACCAGACCATTACTCTTGCAATTGGTTAATGTGCATTTATGTTGCATTATGAGTAATTAGAAATTTCTTGTTTCCGATATTTTATCTTGTAAATTCTCTTTCGGAATTATTTACTGCTGTCATATGATAATTCCTTCTTCTTTTTTCCCTTGAAATCCTTGTTGGAATATTTAAGGATACCCTACAATTTACAGATTATTGTAGGATGAAATAGAACAGAAAATGATATATAGTCTCTCCTTAATTGTCAAAATCAAATGGAGAGGAGTCGAGGTTTTGGATTAGAAGATTTGATTTTCTATTAAACATATAAAATACTAATCATGTCGTTAATGCTCCAAAACCCTCTTGTATGTATTAGGTTGAGATAGATTGGATAATATATATATATATTATACATTCAATCCAACTAACAATAGATGAATCTTGAAGGGATTCTTGTGAACAATGTGGATGGTAATATTTTAAATCTGAATGGCAATTATAACAACAACAACAATTATATAAACAAAAGAAAAACAATAAAAAGGGCAAATAATGTAAATTGTTCGTGGGTACATCAATGATTATAAATTTTTTTTACCCCATCAAATGAATGTCTATAAATTAAAAATCTAAATAATCAGAATTATAGGGCAATCGTGGGTAAATATTCTATGATCAATTTATAACACGTAATGTATTATGATCACCGGCCGAAGAAGGTTTCTATGACTGTTCTAATCTGTAAAGATCAGAGGTTAAATGTTCGTCCAATTTAAAAAGTAATGAATTATAAAGGAACGGTCTTTAATTGGACTAACATTATAATTAATTATATTAATTACTTCTTTAATTGGAGGAACATTTCAAAAGTTAATACCGCAATTAAAGGAAGGGGTTTTCAGAGGGTGCTTCGGTAGTGGACTCGCAGTTCGCGCCGGTGCCTCCCAAACAACGCCACGTGTCTTATCCTTTTTCTCCAACGAACGTGCTTTCCCTTCCCGCTGCCTTTGTTACCGTCCTATTTATTTCGAGATAAATATATTGAAATTCTTAAAATTTATCACGAAATTTTAATTAAGCTATTAAATATTCTAAAAGTGTAATCAAATCATAAAAATTGTCACGAAAGTATGATTAAATCTTAAAATTTTCAAAAAAATATAATCAAATCATAAAATTTATCAAGTTTATGCAATCAAGTATTTTCGGTTAACTCTCTCTAATTTGATAAACAAAAAATGTTAACAAGTTTTAAAACGTAATTACACAAAATTGACAAATTTTAGGGTTTGATTGCATTAACTTGACAAAGTTTTGGATTTGATTACATTTTTTAAAATTTTTATAATTACATTGCACTTCTCTAACATATTTTAAGATTTGATTACACTTTTCGAAAGTTTTATAACTTAATTGCACTTTTCACTTATCCATTTATTTTTATTAGGTTCATGCCGATAGAAGAAATATTGTACGTATTGACCGTTAGATTGGGCAAATAAGTTGTCCTTTTTTATGAATATAATTTATTTTAAATAATTAGCGATCGGTCGTTAACTTATTTGTAATAAATTACCTCACCTAACAGTTTGACAATCTTATAGTTGAAGCCCGCATTAGATTAGGTCAAATAAGAGAAGTTGCTGGTCTCCACTAGATAATTTTGTATATTATTACTATTAATATCATCATCATCATCATTATTGCTAGATAAGACAGAGTCGAGGTGGATTTTCTATTTTTCTTTTTTATATTTCCCGTTGCTGGTCCTGTCTTTTTGGTCAGGCTTCTCAAATGTTGGACCCTAGTTTCAAGCCTAACAGAAGTGCAGCTTTCTCAAGATGCAAGAAAGACATTAGCACGAAGGAACATTCGGCTTCAACATCAACCCCCTCGACCCCAAGAACGGCTAAGCCGAGGCGGGATCCTCGATGCCCTTCTGGTGCCGCCTTTTTGGCGTAAATTGCATTCTCGATATGCTGTCGTAGTTGAATTGGGTTGGGGGCACTCATGTTTGGCTTCTAAGTCACACTGTTCTGCTCTTTTTATTTGCTCTGCGAAAGGTTAAAATCTGCTTAACACGAGCACTTTAGTTCACGATTCTGGTTCATGGATTAACATGGATTAACAGGTGTTAGTCATTCGTGAAGCTTAGCTTCTTGCCGACCGTGAACAGATGAATTAGTCGGAGATTCGGAGAGCATCGGTACAGTGTGAAGCGTGATCGCGCTCCTCATGATGTTGCAAGCCACCAAAGGGAAATTTCTTTCACACTGACAAATGCATGTGTATACAAATGCAGATCGAATTGAAGATAATTTGCAGATGCTATCAATGCAAATCTAAGTAATTGCAGATGCTGGACCTAATCAGCACAATGCAAATCTGCAAGCACTCGACCTGAAGTCGAAACAGCAGACGACTTGAATGAATTCCAAACAATGAAACCATCCGAACCGAACAACGACATGGATGCTAAAACACTCCAAGAGAAGTAGGGTACAGTGGAATAGGCTTGTACGAGAAACAGTTCGGAGTGTAAGAGGAAGTTCTTCTCGGGTGATCCATCGACTCGAGGGCCGGTTGGTTCAAGTAGGCGTACTTGCTCTTCGTCCACCTGCGGATATGAACATGCAGGACAACGCATCAATAACAACTCATGGCTTTTAGATCCATCGATTCACTTGATTATGCCTACAAGACCATCTTTGCCAACCTTTATTCGCGAAGCAACTAAAAGCCAGGTCCTAATGTTCTGAAGCAAAACATGCATATATGAAGAACCCAAGCCAAACCTTACCAGTCTTTTATGCCAACACGCACTTCTTTCTCCTCTTCGGCATGGTTCAGCATCTCGTCAGAAGCAGCCATCCCGTCCTCCTTGGCGTCATCGTTTACATCTTTTAAAGACTCTACGAACAGCTTGTAGTCGTCCTCCTGAACGCAACATGTCTCAATGAGTCCTGGATATGAGAAAAACTAACAGATGTTCGAAATTTATGCATTAACATAGAGCCAACTGTATGAGGGGTGTCCATAAAATCGAGGAAGCGCAACACCCTATGCAGCTTCACCGCAACTTTCGAGTTCTCTTTGAAAAGTCTGTAATTTGAACTGCTACAGCACGAGGAACAAATGAACTGAGCTTTATAGGGTCACAAGGTTCTAGCATAACAGGAAGATGGAGACATTTGCATTGGCTCTGTCTTTGCGTGCTCGGATTTCGGCTCGAAGAATTTAACACGTCGAATGTTAGTCTTCGCAAAAATTCGCGTTTGATCAAACGATCTCGACGATTTATAGCTTCATCCTAAACCATTTAAGGTCTACCGGCGAAAGGTTATGTAGTGTTTTCTCGCTTCGCACGCTGTCATTCAAGACGCTTCGACCCTATAAAGATGGAGTTACATTCATTCTATGTAAACCGCCGATCACGTTCGCAGGCGTTGAAATTCGATCTCACCGAGAGCTTTCGCGCCCTGACGCGTGCGGCGGCCTTGATCGCTGCCCAGAGGTGATCTTCCTCCTCGATGCGCTTCTGCCTCCAGAACCTGGCGATCTCCCTGTTCGTCACGCTCGTCTCGGCGGCCGCCCTCCCGGCCCTGAAATCGGGGAGCGGCGGCGGCGGCGGAGGAGGCGGTGCGGCTGCTTCTTTCGCGTGCTTCATCCTCTGAGAGCGAACCAAAAGGACCCTTTCGACAATCGTCCGCAGGGCTTTGCTTTTATCTTGTGTCGCACACCAGGTGCTCGTCGATTTGTACTCGAATCTTGAGGACAGTGCACAGCGGAAATGAGATCATTTAGAAGGCAAGAGAAGGTCGCGTTTGCTGCTGTACCGACTCTCGTCCGTCCAGGGCTACCAATCCAACCTAACTTTCAGCACTGACCCACGATGAATTCATCGCCTCCCGCTATCGAACCAAGAACTTTGTGCTCATTTTTTTTCCTGGTTTTGCTTCAGTGAAATCCGAGTAGCCTGTTTGCAGAAGTCAACTCTCGAGAAATGGTCATCTTGGCGTGTGGTCTGTTGGGACGAGAGAGGCGGAACGGGTTTGACTGGTGGATGGCAACTTCTTAGTTAGATTCACTGAGCTAACTGAAAGGTCCAAAATTAGAGATTTTGGGGAGTTTTCGTGTAGAGAATGATCTTTGAAGTAACGACCCACGATGCCTCAGATTTTCGCCTTACCCTTTAGTGTAGGTGGTGTCTTGCTCACTCACGCTCAGAAGGATCTCTAGAAAGGAGTTCTTAGTTTATATAAATAAAGGGAGGAGACCTATATATAAAAGTAGAGGCACAATTTCTCGTCGATCTAATGTTAGAAATTACATCTCCACAACTACCAAACTACTTGTATTTATTATAACAATTTATGATTACGGTATCGCCCGTGGTGGTCCATTAGACTGATAAAAAGATAGTAAATTTAATTTCACTTGATCTAACAGTAAAGATTACATTTCCCTATCTTCCAATTAGCCACATTTACCGACCAAAAAAAAAATTAGCTGCATTCATTATAACATCATACAATTAGTCGTTCGTTAAACCAATAACGAGACAATAAATTTAGTTTGATGTGTAAAAGTTGCCATGAAATTTAAAAATGAAGTGACTTCCAAGAAACAAGGGGACCGCTGGAGCATAGGACGCTTTTCTTTCCTTTCCTTTGATAAAGATTAGTAATCCCTTTTTGAATTGAGTACAAAGATGGGAAGAAGAGATGGATTGCACTAGTTATTATGGACGTGCGACCTGAGTAAAGCTCGATATAGTAAGGCTAGCTTACGAAACAAGAAAATTGTTCAAAAAGATGCTATACATATTATACGGAGGTTAATTTATTTTTAAACTTTTTAATTGTGCCGATTTCATTTTAAGTTATTTTACAAATTTGGTCATAAACATTTTTACAATTTGCTAACGTAGGCCTTCTGACTAAATATCCAAATAATAGGTTTACAACTAAATCGGCAAATTTTTAAAAGTTTAGGACTAAATCGGCATAAAATGTTTAGAACTAAATTAGTAAGTTGTTAAAAGATTTAAAATTAAATCGGTATAATTGAAATATTTAGGACTCAATTGAGTATCATATAATAATTTTAGAATCTTTTGATAATTGTCCTCTTACGAAACTACGTGATTAAATGCAAGCAAGAGCTTGTCCTGTCGAGCCGATTTGGCAGACCGAGTCTTCAAGGTGCTTAGTGCGTTGGTCGCCGTCGTATCATCATCATCATCGTCGATGGCGACTGCTCTATTGAAGATGGGCCGGGCCGACCATGACCTTGTCCATCTGAACGGGCCCAGCAGCGATCCCACCCGACGGGTTGGTCCCGAGATTCCCCGGGTCGGACCTACTATTCGGAGCCCCATATGACAGCTGGGTCGGCTAGGGCAGTGTCGTCCAAGCCAAGTCCGCGTCTTCCTCTATAAATACCCCCTCAGCCCCTGCGATTTTCCCTTCTTCCCCAAATCTCTCTCTCTTTCTGCGACGAGAGTTTCCTCCGAAGGGGAGAGAGCTGAGCACCCCCCTGCTGCTTCTCCTCCTCCTTTCTAACTGCAACCGCCAAAAATTTGAAAAAGGAAAACGAAAAAGATCGAACCGAGAGCGAACTGATCGGAGCTCCGATCGGGCACCCGGATTCCCAATTTTTCCCCCCGTTCGGAGTTCTAGGGGTTCGGGCGCGGCGGCGGAGTTGGATCGGCCATGGATATCCGGTTCCCCTTCTCGCCGGCGGAGGTCGCCAAGGTCCGGCTGGTCCAGTTCGGCATCCTCAGCCCCGACGAGATCGTAATTTCCCTCTCTCCCTCCTTCTCCGACTTCGCTCTGCGATTTTCGTTTGTTTTCCGAGGGGGAAATTGGAATCTTAGCTCGGACGATAGCGCCGTTAGTGACCGGCCGAGTGATGATCGAGCTGGGGATTTTGAGGCTGCGGTTCTTTTCCCTCGGTGTCGAGTTCGGAAATTGGAGTAGGGACTGCGGTTCTGTGTACGTAGACCGGGTTTTGTGTGCTCATGTGCTGATTGAGCTGCCGTTGCATTTTTGTTTTGAATCGGAGTCACTCCGGAATTATGTGGACTTGGTTTGAGGTTCTGGTATCCGCGGTTATGGCTTTTTAGGGTTTCCGTGTGTGTTCTGATCGTGCTCTGTTGGTTCTGTTTGGTTGCGCAGAGGCAAATGTCTGTGGTGCAGATTGAGCATGGCGAGACGACGGAGAGGGGCAAGCCAAAGATCGCTGGGCTGAGCGATCCTCGTCTCGGCACGATCGATAGGAAACTGAAGTGCGAGACGTGCACTGCGAACATGGCCGAGTGCCCTGGGCACTTTGGGCACCTGGAGCTGGCGAAGCCGATGTTTCATATTGGGTTCATGAAGACTGTGTTGAGTATCATGCGCTGTGTTTGCTTCAATTGCTCCAAAATACTCACAGATGAGGTACTTGGGAGATTTATTAAGCACGCACTCTATTTACCAAATGCAATTGGTGGAATATCAGACAATCCGAAACTTGCTTTTATATTCTTGAGATTTGTAGGGATTATACTTGCAAGGGGAAATACTCAATTGCAATTTGTTCGTTTTTCTTTCCCACTCGATCTGTTGTGGAAACTACTTCTGGACATGGAAATAACTCTGTGTATGTAAGAATTAGCTAAGGAGCTGTCTTGTCTTCTGGACCTTTGAACAGGACTTAGCTTTGTGATGTAGAGCTCTCAGCTTGTTTCTATTGCTGATGGTACGTAATTTTATTTGAAGGCCTAATTGGACTAGGTGACTCTGACATCACAAAATGAGGCGGCATTACATTGTTCCTTTTGAGTGTTAAAATTTGACTCCTTCCCAATATGATCTGGTGCAAAACCGATACTTGTGAATGTTGAAGTGGCGGTATTGTGGATTTTAACGGGACAGTTTTGAACAAATAAGGGTTGAATGGAGTTATATCTATAAATGAATGTTGCTTTTACACTACTCCCAATGCCAATCTAATGTTGTCTCATACATATGAACCTCAAGAAAATACAAGCTTATGTCATGGTAATGGATACTTACCTTTGGACTTCTTGCAGGACGACCACAAGTTCAAACAGGCCCTTCGAATAAGAAATCCTAAAAATAGGCTTAAGAAGATACTAGATGCATGTAAAAACAAATCAAAATGTGATGGTGGAGATGATGTTGATACGAAAGGTCAAGGCTCAGAAGAGCCGAAGAAAAAGAGTCGTGGGGGCTGTGGTGCACAGCAGCCAAAGCTTACCATTGAAGGAATGAAAATGATAGCAGAGTATAAGGCCCAGCGGAAGAAAAATGATGATCAGGATCAGATTCCTGAACCAGTGGAAAGGAAACAGACTCTTTCTGCTGAAAGGGTAATTTTTTCATTTGCATGAACAGAACTAATGTTTCTCTTTGACAAGCTTTAAAGACTGTTAATATGAAAATTAGGTACTCAGCGTTCTCAAGAGAATAAGTGATGAAGACTGTCAGCTGTTAGGCTTGAACCCGAAATATGCTCGTCCAGATTGGATGATTTTACAAGTTCTACCTATTCCTCCACCTCCTGTGAGGCCCTCTGTGATGATGGACACCTCTTCCAGGAGTGAGGCAAGCAATTCTTCTTTGCCTTTCTGGCTTTCGTATATAGAATTATGTAATATTTTGCTTTCTTTCTTTTCTTGGAATCAACGTGATGAGCTTAGCTCTTGTGCAAACTAGATGATGTGCTTACATCTTTCCCATTTTCATATACAGGATGATCTGACACATCAATTGGCAATGATTATAAGACATAATGAGAATCTAAGGCAACAGGAGAGGAATGGTGCACCGGCACATATCATTTCGGAGTTTGCACAGTTGTTGCAATTCCACATCGCTACATACTTTGACAACGAGTTGCCCGGACAGCCAAGGGTCTGCTGACTCTTTTAACCCATGTGTTGAATTTGTAGATGGAAATAGTTGTCTTTTGTCCTGTATCGTGCCTCATGTGTCAAGGGTACTCATGCATGCATTTTTCTATTACTTCTCAGGCTACCCAAAGGTCTGGGAGACCTATCAAGTCGATCTGCAGCAGGCTTAAGGCTAAGGAGGGCCGGATTAGAGGGAATCTCATGGGAAAAAGAGTTGACTTTTCTGCTCGAACAGTCATTACACCTGATCCAACGATTAATATTGATGAACTCGGCGTCCCTTGGAGTATTGCCTTGAATCTTACATATCCAGAAACCGTGACTCCTTATAACATTGAGAGGTTCATAAACTTGGCTCTTCTTCTTCTTCTGAATTTTACATATCCAGAAACTATCTCCTTATATCAACTTTTTATCTTAACACAGGTTGAAGGAGCTTGTTGAATATGGGCCTCATCCGCCACCTGGTAAAACTGGGGCTAAATATATTATAAGGGATGATGGACAGAGACTTGATCTCCGTTATTTGAAGAAAAGTAGTGATCATCATTTGGAACTAGGCTACAAGGCAGCCTCCCTTATCCTTGTTCTTCTTCATGGTTTTTGCTTTTGATAAGCAAGAAGGACTTTGCAATTTAAATGGCTTATCTAACTTGAAATACTCTTTTGCAGGTGGAGCGACACTTAAATGATGGAGACTTTGTGCTGTTCAATCGCCAGCCTAGTCTTCATAAAATGTCTATAATGGGTCACAGAATTAAGATCATGCCTTACTCGACTTTTCGTCTAAACTTATCTGTAACTTCACCATACAATGCTGATTTTGATGGAGATGAAATGAACATGCACGTGCCTCAGTCTTTTGAAACCAGAGCAGAAGTATTGGAGCTAATGATGGTGCCTAAGTGTATTGTTTCGCCTCAATCTAATAGACCAGTGATGGGAATTGTCCAGGATACACTCCTAGGTTGTCGTAAAATCACAAAGAGGGATACTTTTATTGAGAAGGTGATTCTGCAGAATGCCTCATGATAGTTGTGAAAATTTATCAGTATCCTTCTTTTTCTGTTTGAGTTTTGACTTTGGAACTCCTTGGCCTTTTTTCCTCGCAGGATGTTTTTATGAACGTCTTGATGTGGTGGGAGGATTTTGATGGGAAAGTTCCCACTCCTGCTATTTTAAAGCCCAGGCCTCTTTGGACAGGAAAGCAAGTGTTCAATCTCATCATACCCAAGCAGATCAATCTCCTGAGAAATTCTGCATGGCACTCAGAGACTGAAACAGGGTTTATAACTCCAGGAGATACCCAAGTTCGAATTGAGAAGGGTGAGTTACTTTCGGGAACTCTTTGCAAGAAGGCACTTGGGACATCTACGGGAAGTCTCATACATGTCATCTGGTACGAACTCTCAACTTTTGTTTCAGCTGGATGATTCATTAGCAGATGATTTCTTTTTGAAAGTTTCTACCTGCATGAAAAGTTTTGGAACTTGGATTTGCTATAACATTTGTGTTCAGGATACTCAAGTTCCTTCTTCCTGTTCATGGTAGAACTTCTTTGAAGACTTGGCTGGCTACTTCTTTAGTATTAATTGCAATCTTTGTTTGTACAGGGAAGAGGTTGGCCCAGATGCAGCCCGGAAATTCTTGGGACATACTCAGTGGCTTGTCAACTATTGGCTTTTGCAGAATGGCTTCAGCATTGGTATTGGAGACACAATTGCTGATGCAGCAACAATGGAAAAAATTAATGAGACCATTTCTTCGGCTAAAGATGAAGTGAAAAGGCTTATAAAAGATGCTCAGGAGAAAAAGTTAGAGCCTGAACCTGGACGAACAATGATGGAATCCTTTGAAAACAAAGTGAATCAGGTCTGCATATTTTTCCTCCACCCACATTCTTCTCTTTGTAGGCTCTATAAGTCAAACAATGACACGTTTGTGATCTTTCAGGTGTTGAACAAGGCTCGTGATGATGCTGGAAGCAGTGCCCAAAAGAGTTTATCTGAGAGTAACAATCTCAAAGCAATGGTTACAGCTGGATCTAAGGGAAGTTTCATCAATATTTCTCAGATGACTGCTTGTGTTGGTCAGCAGAATGTTGAGGGTAAGCGGATACCGTTTGGATTTATAGGTCGAACTCTGCCCCATTTCACAAAAGATGATTATGGGCCAGAAAGTCGTGGATTTGTCGAGAACTCGTATCTTCGTGGGTTGACTCCGCAGGAGTTCTTTTTCCATGCTATGGGTGGTAGGGAAGGTCTGATTGATACTGCTGTCAAGACTTCTGAGACTGGATATATCCAGAGGCGATTAGTGAAGGCTATGGAGGATATTATGGTAAAATATGATGGAACAGTTAGGAACTCTCTGGGAGATGTCATACAGTTTTTGTATGGTGAAGATGGTATGGATTCTGTGTGGATTGAATCACAGAAACTGGATTCTTTGAAAATGAAGAAGACAGAATTTGATAGAGTTTTCAGATATGAGATAGATGACGAGAACTGGAACCCTGATTACATGTTGCCCGAAAACGCTGAGGATCTGAGATCGATTGGAGAATTGAGAGATGTCTTTGATGCTGAAGTCCAAAAACTTGAAGTGGATAGATTGCAGCTTGGAACAGAGATAGCAACTACAGGTGATAATACTTGGCCATTACCTGTCAACCTCAAGAGGCTTATTTGGAATGCCCAGAAGACTTTTAAAATCGACTTAAGGAGGCCTTCAGATATTCACCCCGTGGAGGTTGTGGAGGCTATTGATAAGCTTCAAGAGAGGCTTAAGGTTGTTCCTGGTGAGGATCCATTGAGTGTTGAAGCTCAAAAGAATGCAACTCTCTTTTTCAATATCTTACTTCGCAGCACTTTTGCTAGCAAGAGAGTGTTGAAGGAGTATAGGCTTACTCGTGAAGCTTTTGACTGGGTGATTGGTGAGATTGAATCGCGTTTCTTGCAATCATTAGTGGCTCCAGGGGAAATGATTGGTTGTGTTGCTGCACAATCTATTGGTGAGCCTGCCACCCAGATGACTCTCAATACCTTCCACTACGCTGGTGTGAGTGCGAAGAATGTCACTCTTGGTGTTCCTAGGTTGAGAGAAATCATCAACGTTGCCAAAAAAATCAAGACGCCCTCCCTTTCTGTCTATCTCAAACCTGAGGTAAGCAAGACAAAGGAAAGTGCCAAGACTGTTCAGTGTGCCTTGGAGTACACTACTCTCCGCAGTGTAACTCAAGCCACTGAAGTATGGTATGACCCAGACCCTACGAGCACAAGAATTGAGGAAGATATTGATTTTGTCAAATCTTACTTTGAAATGCCGGATGAAGAGATCGCCCCTGAAAAGATTTCTCCCTGGTTGCTTCGTATAGAGTTGAATCGGGAAATGATGGTGGATAAGAAGCTCAGCATGGCTGATATTGCAGAGAAGATCAATCTGGAATTTGATGATGATTTGAACTGTATATTCAATGATGACAATGCTGATAAACTCATACTTCGCATTCGTATCATGAATGATGAAGCTCCGAAAGGGGAGCTCAATGATGAATCTGCAGAAGATGATGTCTTCTTGAAGAAGATTGAGAGCAACATGCTTACAGAAATGGCTCTTCGAGGGATCCCAGATATTAACAAGGTGTTCATCAAGAATGGTAAAGTAAACAAATTCAATGAGAATGATGGCTTCAAGCCAGAAACTGAGTGGATGTTGGATACTGAAGGTGTTAACCTATTAGCTGTCATGTGTCATGAAGGAGTCGATGCCACAAGGACAACGAGCAATCATCTAATAGAAATCATTGAAGTTCTTGGTATTGAGGCAGTTCGTCGTTCCCTACTTGATGAACTGCGTGTTGTCATATCATTTGATGGATCTTATGTGAACTATCGGCATTTAGCTATTTTGTGTGATACCATGACTTATCGAGGCCACTTGATGGCCATTACACGTCATGGCATCAATCGAAATGATACTGGGCCACTGATGAGATGCTCATTTGAAGAAACTGTGGACATTCTTCTTGATGCTGCTGTCTATGCCGAATCAGATTATCTGAGGGGTGTTACGGAGAACATTATGTTGGGTCAGCTTGCACCCATTGGCACAGGAGACTGTGCATTGTACCTCAATGATGAGATGTTGAAGCATGCCATCGAACTTCAGCTGCCTAGTTATATGGATGGTCTTGATTTTGGCATGACGCCTGCACGTTCACCAATATCTGGAACTCCTTACCATGAGGGTATGATGTCTCCAAGTTATTTGCTGAGCCCAAACCTCCGGCTGTCTCCAACTACAGATGCTCAGTTTTCACCCTATGTTGGTGGTATGGCCTTCTCGCCTGCTTCATCTCCAGGATACAGCCCTTCTTCTCCTGGATACAGTCCCTCGTCACCAGGATACAGCCCGACATCACCTGGTTACAGCCCCACATCACCTGGTTACAGCCCCACATCTCCTGGCTACAGCCCCACATCTCCAACCTACAGTCCCAGTTCTCCTGGTTATAGCCCAACAAGTCCTGCGTATTCACCTACAAGCCCTTCGTATTCACCCACTTCTCCCAGCTATAGCCCCACTTCCCCATCTTATAGCCCTACTTCTCCATCTTATAGCCCTACATCTCCCAGCTACAGCCCCACTTCGCCCAGTTACAGCCCTACATCACCTAGTTATAGTCCAACCTCTCCTGTTTATAGCCCCACATCACCTGCATATAGCCCCACCTCCCCCGCATACAGCCCCACCTCACCATCTTATAGCCCGACCTCTCCTTCATACAGCCCAACATCACCATCCTACAGCCCGACTTCACCTTCTTACAGCCCCACATCTCCTTCCTACAGCCCAACTTCACCAGCTTATAGTCCCACATCTCCTGGTTACAGCCCAACATCACCAAGTTACAGCCCAACTTCACCGAGCTACAGCCCTACTTCTCCGAGTTACAACCCTCAGTCAGCAAAATACAGCCCATCATTGGCGTACTCACCAAGCAGTCCAAGATTGTCACCGTCCAGTCCTTACAGTCCCACATCTCCAAACTACAGGTAAACTATGTTGGCACGCATGCCAGAGAAGCTTTCCTCTGATATCATTAATTTTTGTGTGTTTTCCACAAGTTGTTATCGTGCCTTTTTGAAGTCATATCAATCGAGCTATTCTTTGTTAAGGCAGGATTTATGTTTAGTATGATTAAATATGTCTGTCTTTTTGCAGCCCCACATCGCCGTCATACTCGCCGACGTCTCCGTCGTATTCTCCATCAAGCCCAACATACAGTCCTAGCAGGTAATGGTTTACCTTTCAGTCCTTGGGACATCATCAAGTAGTAATATCTGGACATGGCATTATGTCTGCTTTCAATGCGACAGTCAACTCTCCTGATGTTGTGTACTTCCGTGAAAAACTAAATGATTTGAGTCCAATTCAAATTGTGTGCCATGCTTATCTGATGCTGCTGTCACACTTTCCCAAAAGAGTTTGGTTGAGTAGGCTCATGCATAGTTCATGCACCGCTGTCTAATATGTCAACTAATCGGTAATTTTTTCTTCAGCCCATACAATTCTGGTGTCAGCCCAGATTACAGCCCAAGTTCTCCTCAGTACAGGTGAGTTTACCAGTAGGGTGCTGGCTTAGGAGCTCTTATGAAAAGAAAAAAACTTTACTGAGTACTGGGGTTATGCAAACTGTGGATAGCACATGGTTCCTAATTAGATTAATCTTTGACTAATATGCAGCCCTAGTGCTGGATATTCTCCAAGTGCACCTGGATACTCACCGACTTCTACCAGCCAGTACACTCCGAGCAACAAGGATGACAGGAGTAAGAAGGATGACAGGAGCAGTCGCTGATGCAAACTATCGCTAGGAAGCTCAAAATGGGTGATGTTTCTTTTCTTAGTACAGATGAGTTTTGCAAGGATTTTACATGGATGACAATTGTTATATGTGGTGGCTTTTAGTTTCCTTTTTCTTTATTTTGTTTCTCGTGACATGCCTGGAAATTAACAAGCTGGCAATATCCATTTCCAAAATATTATCTCAATAAAGTTATAAAAAGAAACGCAAAGAATTTCCAACTTATCGGTAGGTAAATTCTTGCAAAGCTGACATGCTCTTTGTTATACAATTGATCTGCAGGTAGTCTGAACCTTCGCTGGAGAAAGCGTCTAGCGTCGAATTTTGGCAACGAAGTGGATATTGTTGACAGTGAAACCTTTTTGGTTCCTTCAGCTGTATGTTGCGGCAATATAAATATGGAATTGCGTGAATCGTCAGTCCAAGGGAGTAGCACGTATGTCAAAATGGACAATACCATTTCGCTGATCGTTAAGACTCTTTCGCTGTCGAGGGTTTGTATTACAAGAATAGACTGATTTCAAGTTCAGGACTAATTGAGAGTTTGCATTATAACAACAGACTAGTATTATTTGGTCGTTGTATTGAATGACGGAATGTCTTCTTGCAGTTTTGATTGCGCCAAGCGATCATTGTATCAACCTGAGTCAGCGATGAGGTTTTCTGTCCATATATAATATATAACAATGAGGCTTCAGTTTAGTGGCATATCAACTCGATGCGATCTACCAATTGTGGATTCCGTTTTGGAACCTCGGAACCTGATGATCGACGAGAAATTGTATCTTCTAGCCTTGCTAGTTGTTGCGTAGGTGCCAGCTTTGCCTAATGCCTATGGCAGAGATAAGGAAGTTTTAGGTCTTTTGTTGAGATTATCTGATTGTAACGTTTGAAAAGAAATTCGTCAATTTAGCCGTCACTAACAAGTGAAACTGGGGAAATTTTTCAAATGAAATTGGATAATTTTTTCAGAAGGGCTCGAGTGGTGTCTGTGTCACGGGCTGATATTTAGTTTGCGAATCATGCAACATTTATATCTTAGAACCGTCTTACTTGGGAAACTTTCAAGAATGATTTATTACACATTTAAATGCGTGGATAATAGGATTGAATAGGATGGCACTTCTCATTTTACTGGGGGCATAAATCTTTGCAGAACAACGTCCGACCACATGCTTGGCATGTGCTGTTGAGTGGTATCTGTGTCACGGGCCGATATTTAGTTTGCGAATCACGCAACATTTATATCTTAGAATCGTCTTACTTGGGAAACTCTCAAGAATGATTTATTACGCATTTAAGGGAAACTCTTAAGAATGATTTATTACACATTTAAATGCGTGGACGATATGATTGAATAGGATGGCACTTCTCATTTTACCGGCGGCATAAATCTTTGCCGAACAACGTCCGACCACATGCTTGGCACGTGCTGTTGTGCTATGGACACGGACAGGGGCCTTTTTTCCGTTTGAAATTGTCCGAACTCAATTTTTTAAATTTCCCAAATTACACCCTAATTACCAAACTCTCTAAGCTAAACTGTAATCTCCAAATTCTCGAAATCTCACTTTTTATTATCATTAGTTCGGAGATCCACATTTACAAAAGAAGCATAGAACCGATGATACTCCAATCCATGACACTTCCTTCTCATTTTGTTCAAATAGCGCGGGGTCGGTTAAAATAGGGAAGATTAAGGGGATCGGTTAAAATAGGGAAGAATGAGGAGAATATTCTTTGCACGCACGCCAGGTATTTGATATTTGGGCTTCTCGTTCTGGTTCCATTCATGGATAGGACGTGGTCGGGCAACATTATTATTAGAATATTAGAATATTTAAATATTAAAATATATTTTATCTAACGACTTATGTTTTTTTAAAATATTTGACAGTAATTTTATAAAATCCCATATGATATTAAAATAAAAGATTCTGAATTCAAATCTTTTCAGATTTCTATGTATCTCCTACAAAATCTCACAATTATTATGAATCTCTCTAAGTTATGAGAGAGATAGGAGACATGTGGCTTTTCTAGAAATTCCTATTTGCCTCTCACAAAATCACACAATCATCAAGAACATATCAGGGTACGAACAATGATGAAATTTATAAGATTTTTTACTTCGTTTGAATCACGTGATAAGTTCATCAGAATAATGGGGAAATTTGGATACTAGAGTTTAGTTTAAAGATTTTGGAGATCAGGGTTCAATTTGGGAAATTTGGGAATCGAATTCAAACAAAATTCGGGTGAAAACGTCCTGATTTGAGGTGCAAATAATGGCACGTGAAATGTAGTTGGTTTCCGACCAAAGAATAAATGTATTCGCCGTGCCACTGGTGGGATGGGATTTCAATTCAGACAAAGTCACTTGTTTCGGAGACCACTTCGGAGCAAACACCCTCACTGTTTGAGAAAAAGTGCCTCGCTGCAAGGGGTTTTTGGAAAAGATTCGGTGATCATCGAGATTTGCTCCTCAAATCCCTTGGACGTGTGAGGCTTTGTGATGTAAGTTGGCTTAGTCCTCTAAGAAAAACATCCAACTTTAATCCCAATTCTACCTCAATTTTTTTATTTTAAAAAAAATCACCATTTCTTTCTAATCCCAAATTTGTCATATGTCCAAAAATCACCATCGATTTCTTCAAAATTATTAACAATGAGAGACTGCTGTTATTTCATACGAGGGTGAGGGTATCATTGAATGCAGAGATTTCGATAAAAAATGTTTAATAGGTCTTGATGTACATAATTTGGAAGAAAATAATGATAAATTTTTGGACATGAGGGCAGATTTAAAACTAAAGTGAGAGTTGATTATTTCTCTGGATAAAAAAAATTCGGGGTATGCACTATCTAGAAGAATTGGAGGAAGAATTTTTCTAAAGGAGATCCAAATACAATATTTGATATTCCTTTTGGAAGGTTTTCACACAATCTTTAACATCTATAATATGGCCTTATGTGTATTCTAATGTCATCTTTAAATAAGTAGCACCTTACGGTAGTACTTAGAATATATCCCCTTGAAAATCTCGACTCGCGTAAAGCAAGCTAGTCGTCAATGGCTTAAAAAGGATTTCTAGTACGAGGTTTGAGTTATGTCGAGGAGAATTGGAGGAGGAATCCGTCGAAAACGAGACGCGAGAGTCCGTACACTCGCTTTTCCACTTGAAACATGTCGGCCAAACCTTTTCATACATAGTACGATTCGATTCGATTCGATGCAGGTCACGGCTTATTTCATCTCTTGCGCTATATCCTGTCACGAAGGTGCTCGTTTTGTAGCGCTAGGGAAATCGAAAGCGACGTTACAACCGGTCCCTCGCGGCCGTGCACATCCCCCCACCACCCGCTCCCCCCACGGACCATAAGAGGCCACATGGGCGCGTTTCAACTACTTTCCCGTACCGACCAAAAAAAAAGAAAAAAAAAACTACTTTCCCGTTACCTGCTGGTGCTCGCCTTTTGGCCTTATCCACTCACCACAAAGTAAAACTACTTTGGCATTTAGCAACGGAGAAACTCCTTTGTTTATAATTATAGGTGATGATTATCTATTCATCTCATGAATTATTATTTTTGACGGATAAAGATCTTTTATTGCTCATATTTTATTTTTTGAACAGTTTTATTACTCATGTTATTTTGCTGTTGAAAATGAAACCTAAAAAAAGGAATAAAAGAAAAAAATAAATTTTCGGGTAAATTTTGAAATCGGATTGAAAAAATAGAGTAAGTTCTAGAATCAATTTCATGAGTTAATAGAGGAGGCTAGATCCATCATGTGCATAGAGTTGAGGCGATGAATTTCATCTTTAGTATAATGACATAAATGATCTTTAAACTTTAATTTAATATGTGATTCGTGAATTTTTAATTTTTCAATATGATCCCGAATTTTAGCCTTACTATCCCCGAACCCGTACATGTTTACTATATAAAAATATCCGATGTAATCCTCGATCTTAAATGAAGGATTACCTCGAATATATTTATATAATTCAAAAATTATAATGAATATATACAAAAAAATTTAAAGATTATATTGGACAAATCAAAATGTTATAAATTATATAACGTGAAGTCAAAACTTACTGGGTCTTCGTACTATTTTCCCTTCACCTTTTTACTCAAAAGGCTGGCGAAAAGACCGTTGTTTCCGAATTATCAAGTACCCCATCCCCACGCCACGCCCCCCACCAGGCCCACCACCTTTTCCCCACATCCTCACTCCGTCCGCCTCTCTGTCTCTCTCTCCGTGTCTGTAATTTCCGAAACACTCACGCGCCGTCGACTCACCGCCATCGCCACCGACTTCCTGCTCTCGCCAGTACCTTCCCCCTGCGCCTGTCGATCTCCTCCGCCATCACGTGCCCAAATGCCTTGCCCTCCCCTCCTCCCTCAAGCAACCCCACTCCCCCTTCTTCACTCTCCCTCTCCTCTATAGATAAACCCCCCAACTGAATCTCTCTCTATCTCTATCTCTCCGTCGTCTTCCGAATCTCTGCTCCCATGGCGGGCCCGCCTCCCGACGAGCTCGTCTACCTCCACGGCGACCTCGACCTCCACATCATCTCCGCCTCCAATCTCCCCAACATGGACGTCCTCTCCGAGCGCCTCCGCCTCTGCCTCTCCGCCTGCTCCCGCCCCGGCGGCGGCGGCGGTGGCCCCAGCCCCGCCGCCTCGCCCGGCCGCTCCGGCGCCCGCCGCCGACACGGGAAGAAGATCGTCACCTCCGACCCCTACGTCACCGTCAGCGTCCCCCAGGCCACCATCGCCCGCACCCGCGTCCTCAGGAACGCGAAGAACCCTAAGTGGGACCAGCGGTTCCTCGTCGCCCTCGCCCACCCCGTCGTCCACTTGGAGTTCCGGGTGAAGGACGACGACGTCTTCGGCGCGGAGGTGATCGGCATTGTCAAGATCCCGGCGCGGGATATCGCGGCCGGCGGGGTCATCTCCGGCTGGTTCACGCTGAGCGGACCCGCGGCGAAGCCGGACACCGCCCTCGAGCTCGACCTGAAATTCACGCCTGTGGAGAAGAACCCGGTGTACCGGTTCGGCATTGCCGGAGATCCCCATCACGAGGGAGTGAGGCAGACGTATTTTCCCTTGAGGAAAGGGGGTGGCGTCACGCTGTATCAGGACGCCCATGTGGTCGATGGGCTGTTGCCTAAGATTGAGTTGGATAGCGATGCCGGAGGCGTTTATAGGCAAGAGAAGTGTTGGGAGGATATCTGTCACACCATAACTGAGGCTCACCATTTGATATACATAGTCGGGTGGTCGGTCTTTCATAAAATTAAGCTCGTTAGGGAGCCGACCCGGCCGTTGCCACGAGGCGGCGACTTGACGCTCGGTGAACTGCTCAAGTATAAGTCAGAAGAGGGCGTGCGCGTTTTGTTGTTGATTTGGGATGATAAGACTTCGCACGACAAGTTTTTTATTAACACGGTGAGAAGCTGTTTTATTTTAGTTGGATTGCTCTTGATCACATGCTTCCATCTCCTTATTTTAGTAAATTAAGGTGGCATACGACATCGCAGATTAGTATATTGTTGTTGGTCCTGTTGCTTTGACTCTAATAGTGGTTTACTGGACGAGTCGCTAGGGAGGCCCTGTCTAATGACGAATTAGGTGATAGATAGTGTCTCTCTCTTTGCTCGCAATATTTGTCTCTACCAATGAATAAGGGTGCACGGGTGGCATTTCTTGCAGGGAGGGGTGATGCAGACACATGATGAAGAAACTCGAAAATTTTTCAAGCATTCATCAGTGAACTGCGTGCTGGCCCCGCGTTATGCTAGCAGTAAGCTTGGCATTATAAAACAGCAGGTATGCTTTTCCTTGGATTCTTGCAGTTTCGCCACATGGACCATTTATCAGAATCTAGAGATAAGCACTAGCATTGGACAGCAAGGGTCTCTTCGTCATTCGCCATATTGTCATAACTTCTTTCGCATTTATGAGCTACTTGGCATTAGATGTATCATTCCAGCCTCATGTCAAGGCAATAAGCTGCCTAGCATATTTGTAGTTGGAGATGCCTTTTGTTGTGGAATGTCCTATGAAGATGCTAAGGTGATTTTTCATTGGAGATGAATATTCTTTATAAAGTTATTGATGGGCTCTTCATGGCTCTTTCACTTAGCCCATCCATAAAGCAACGTTCCTTTTCACATATGTAAATTTGAACTCTTGCTTAGGATTTTTCCTGCATTTTTGAGTTATCATGAAGATATTCTATTTTCTAAGGAAAATTCTGTGCAGTACATAATCCTCATCCCTGAACCTGGGATGATTATCTTAAGTGATAAGGTTTGCTCTGTATTCTACATTCATTTTATATAAGTGTGGCTGCATGATTCTGGTGAATCATCTTGGGAGAAGGGATGGACCTTAATCCTCTTGCTTGCTTGAGTTCCTTATGTTATGTCGTAGTAATTCTGATAATCTAATTATTTATTACTAGTTTGGCCAATTGTACTTTTCTTCAGGTTGTTGGAACGATGTTCACACATCATCAAAAATGTGTCTTGGTGGACACCCAGGCGCTGGGTAATTACCGAAAAATAACTGCATTTATAGGAGGACTTGATCTCTGTGACGGTCGATATGATACACCTGAGCATCGGCTATTTCGCGATCTCGACACTGTTTTTAAGGAGGACTTTCACAATCCTACATTTCCCGTGAGTTATTTGTCTATATATGACATATTTGAGCACTCCTTGCCTAATAGTTCTTTGCTAGTTAAGTACTCTCATGTTTACTGTCTTGAATGTTGGTCAAATTTTGGACTTTGGTGTGATAGAAGTCTTTTGATTCTCTTTCTTGCAACTTTCAACTCTGAAAACTATATACCATCTCCGTAATAACAGTCCCATTTCTGGTTAAGTACATTAGATAAGTTATGATCATTACTGTGATAGTAGCAACATTCTAGAAAATTTTAAGACTTAAAAGGACTCCTCCTTCTTTTATGGGAATCCATGAAGAACTGGTCCGGTTAATAAGCAAGATGCAATGAGGATGAATTGATAAAACCCCAATCTGCGAACTTGAAGGGGATGATTTGCTTATTTCATAATTTACTGGCATGGTCGCTCATTCGAAGTGGATTGGATGTCATTAAGATCGAGGGAAGATTCATGCCCATGTTTAATGACTTGCTTTAAATTTTGGATTATTGAGGTGGCTGCATATTCTGGTCTAATTCTCAGATTTGTCATGATACAAGCGAGTTCTTTTATCTATTCATTCATTCTTAATTTGTTGCAAGGAGAAGTATAAAATGGGCCATACATATTCGGCTTAAGTGCATTTTTGTACATTTTTGCCATTGAATTTTCTTTAAGCTAGAAAGGTTGTGCTTATTTTGAGGTTCTGTAGGCCCATCTATATTCTATGCTATTTTCTTCCAGTTTTAAGTCTTGTAGAATGTAGGATCTTGGACTTTGGTACCTGTTACCATGCACTGGTAGTTGCTGCACAACTTGGTATTATCTCTTGATTTTCTTCCAGTGAGTGTATTTACTTTGTATGTCAGGCTGGAATGAAAGCTCCAAGACAACCATGGCATGACTTACATTGCCGGATTGAAGGGCCTGCTGCATATGATGTACTGATAAACTTTGAGCAACGTTGGAGGAAAGCAACAAGATGGAAAGAATTCAGTCTCTTTGTGAAAGGAAAAAAACATTGGCATGATGATTCCTTAATTAAGATAGGTCGTATCTCTTGGATACTGAGTCCTACATCGACTGATACATATGATAGCACCACATCTCTTTCAAAGGACGATTCCAGTGAGCATATTACGAAAGTGCCTGAGGACAACCCCAATCTCTACGTCTCTAAAGAAGATGATTCTAATAACTGGCATGTTCAGGTTGGAAATGCAAGTTACATGTCGTTATTGCATTTCAGGCTACATTTCTTTTATTTAGCCCTTTTGCTTTGTGTTTGCTTGTGCAGATTTTCCGGTCTATTGATTCTGGGTCAGTCAAAGGATTTCCCACAAAAAGAAAAGATATTGCTGAAAAGCAGGTCTACATGAAATCTCTTTTTCTTTCTTCATTTCGTATCCTTACTTTTCTTCCCTTTTTGCTTTTATTTAGTTGAATGAATAGCGAAAAAGGGAAAAAAAAATCATATAAATGGACTTGGGCTAAAGTGGGAATCTTCGTCTTGTTAAAACATAAACTAGTTTCTACCTTTCTAATTGACATCATTGTACTGGAAATTTTTTCTGATGAATATCTGCATCCTCTTAATTATTGAAATCTCTTGGTGCAGAATCTTTTAGTTACAAAAGATTTAGTAGTAGACAGAAGCATTCAGACAGCTTACATCCAGGCAATTCGATCTGCTCAACATTTTGTATATATTGAAAATCAGTATTTTCTGGGATCATCGTATGCATGGCCATCGTATGACGATGCAGGTGAATATCGTGATCTTTTTTTTTTTTTTTGGTAAGGAGAATATCGTGATCTTTTTATGTTGCAAGTATGCGTTTCCTTTCTACACTCAAGATATTCCATTGGTGGACTAAGCATGCCTCATTTAATCACAATCATGTGCTTATACGCATATTTGACAAACAAAGTAAATCAACCAACCAAAAAAAAAAAGAAAAAAAAAAGAAAAAGAAAAACATTTCACTCGAAAGTTTTGGTGAAATCTTTTTATTTTTTATTTTTATTTTTTTAATGTTGCAAGTATGCGTTCCCACTCTATACTCGAGATACTCCATTGGTGGACTATGTATGCCTCATTTAATCACAATCATGTGCTTATATTCATATTTGACATACAGAGTGAATCAACCTACCGAAAAAAAAAAGTATTGGTGAAATCTTTTTTTTTTTTTAAAGGTTGCATGCAAGTATGCGTTTCCACTCTGTACTCTAGATATTCCATTGGTGGACTAAGCATGCCTCATTTAATCACAATCATGTGCCTATATGCATATTTGACATATAGAGTGAATCGACGACCTCCTGAAAAAAAATAAAATTGAGTATGGCTCATTTCACTCGAAAGTATTGGTGAAATCTTTTGTTTGTGTGTCAATTGACCATTTTTATGTCTTTTTTTATTTATTTTATGTTTAGGAGCTAAGTCTTTAACTGGTATTGTTTGCCACGTTAATGAAGTTTTAGTAAGCAGTAGACTTCTTGTAGTTAGTTTAGTCCACAAGCCACTCTCAGATGTTTGTAGTGTGGTCTGAGCAGGAGCTGATAACCTCATTCCAATGGAGCTGGCCTTGAAGATTACTAGCAAAATTAGAGCTAATGAGAGATTTGCTGTATATATTGTCATACCAATGTGGCCTGAAGGTGATCCCAAGTCAGCTACAGTTCAAGAAATTCTCTTTTGGCAGGTAGGTTGGTACATGAATGTGCTTTCGCAGATGTGTGTACACTTTGGTGCTTTTGTTTGATAGGCAAGATGGAGAGGGGAGATATAGAGTACAATGAACAAGGACGCTTTTTACATGATGATGGACAGAAATTACTACATAGTACCAAATACTGAGGAATTGATACCATTTAGCTGTCCAGCCAATTAGAGAATATGCTTTCTCACTAGTTCCCGATTTCTATGTATAATTCTGTCCAAAGTATTCTCTTATACCATCTCCTACTCCAAACACATCACATGAGCCGTAAGTTAGTAAATTGAATAATATGATAATTCTCTGGAGATTGCGATCTTACATAATCTAATTTTTTTTTTTTTTGTTTGTACTTTTGTCTTTTTTTTTTCTCTTCCAGAACCAGACCATGCAAATGATGTATCAAGTAGTTGCACGTGAACTCAAGCAAATGCAGCTCACAGATTCTCATCCTCGGGACTACCTTAATTTTTACTGCCTTGGCAAAAGGGAAGACATTTTCGGTCAACCTTCTTCAGCTAATGGGGTAATGCTTTTTGCAGTGTGTTTTTGACTTGTTTTAAGGTCCTTGAAAGTCGAATTCTGACTCCTTGCCAATGGTCTATTTCACTAATCATCGAGTTTGCAAGCTCAAGACCCTGTTAAGCAGTGCATGAATGCATAGACATGCAAGCATGGTTCATAGGGTGGTAAATGGTAATCGAGCCGAGTTGAGTCGAATTCGATATTGCACTGATCTTGAAGCGATTCGCATACTCTGGGCTCAAAACTCGGCCCAAGCTCAATCGAGTATAAAAAAAATTTGGGCTCACTTTGGACTTGATCTTGACTTGATTATAATAGAGAGATATATGAACACGAGCTCGAGTTTAATAAGCTCAAAATCATCTTGCATGTCTGTGTATGAGGGTTGATATGTGGTTTTAACAACTTTTGTGTCTTTTTTTGTAATAAAAAAAATACTTTTGAAAAGAACAAAAGAAGTTTCATGACACTCGGGAGCTTGTCGAGCTGAGTATAGATGAGCTCCAACTTGACTTGATGAGATACTTATGTAGCTCGAGCTCGAGCTCATTTAGAAATAAGGTGAGTTGATCTCAAGTAATCATCGAGCAGAGCCTAAGTTAAAATTGACGCTCAGTCGGTCAGCTTTTCTCATCTTATAATTTGATGAACCTTGGATCTGATGTTTTCTAACGTGTTATGGCAGGTCTCAGAAGCATACAAGTCCCAGCGATTTATGATATATGTTCATGCTAAAGGAATGGTTGTGGATGATGAGTACGTCTTATTGGGATCAGCAAATATTAACCAAAGATCATTGGCTGGTACCAAAGATACTGAGATTGCCATGGGTGCATATCAGCCGCATCATACTTGGGCACTAAAGAAGAGGCCTCCACGTGGTCAGGTTGTCATCTTGTGGCTTCTTTGCATAATCCTAATTTTTGATTTGAGGATGTCCGCCAGCTTTTTCAAGCAAGTATGCAATGAATCTTTGGAATACAAATCAGTTCACATTTGTTTAACTGGTTGTATCAAAGCCAAGAACACCAATTTCCAGTCAGATTTATAAGGAAGGCATTAGAATTTATGATTTTTTTCTGGACAACCTAATAAATAGAAGAGAATTCAAGATAGTTTCTACTCTGGTATTTGTTTTGACACGGCGAATGCAGTCACATCTAAAATAGGTTTCTGTGACTGTTGAATGGAGTAATGACTCTCAGAGATATATGCATTTTGCATCGAGATACATATTTTGGGTATGATTGTTGTGTGTTTGCATTTTTGCCCATCTGTGCAGGTATATGGATACAGAATGTCCCTGTGGGCAGAGCATCTTGGGGAAGTGGAAGAATGCTTTAATCAGCCTGGCAGTTTAGAATGTGTGAAGAAAGTGAATGAGATAGCTGAAAATAACTGGAACAACTACGTGAGTAAAGGTTCAGTGCAGGGCCACCTTCTCCGGTATCCCATACAGGTGGACCAAGATGGGAGTATTGGGCCATTGCAAGGATCTGAGGAATTTCCTGATGTTGGCGGTAAAGTTGTTGGTTGTCATTCCGCTACAATGCCTGATGTGCTAACAACTTAAGTTCTGTCCCACTCCATGTCCATCCACTCCTAGGAGCTGCAAAGATGTTTCTTGGGCTGTCGCTTCATTCTCACTGTGTACAAGTTGTATGATTTCCGTTTAATTGTTTTTGGGCGGTGCGGCAGTCTAGATTATTCTTTCGTTTTTTTTTACCATGGCTATCTGAATCTTTCCTGGACACCTGCATAATGAGGATCCTCAGTGGTGATCGCATCCATGGCGTGAATGTCATATTTGAACAGCTCGGTGTCTCTTCGACTTTGGTTTGAAGGTTTCTGTTATTACAATTTGGGAGCATCTGATGTAATGTGGTAATTGGTGTACAGATGTAGTTTAAAACAGCTTCGCTCTTGATGAAGCATCTGATGTCTTCAGTTTGAAATGAATAAATCTGAGAGATGCAATAATCATCTCATATGAGATAATTCTTGGCACATATTCATTCATTCTATCCCGACCATATTTATCTGGGGTGACTTGTGGCAAATTTTACAGCATTCAAAAGTTACTTTTACTTCATGGGAAATATTTGGAATCTTTCAAGATGTGTATATTTGTGCAATAAAAGTCTTAAAACTTATTACGAAAGTATGATTGAGTAACAAAAAAGGACAATTAAGTATTTATGATTTTATCAATATTCCCATTTGCCATTACAACTAAAATATTCGCCTAACCCCATAATCGCTCATCTTTCTCATTTCACTTTTTATATGGCATGGGTCGCATGCACAGCTAATAATATTTAAATAACCATGTTTATTGATATAAAAAACATTTATCTCCCAATACTTTCCATATTGTAAAGTGGGCTCCTAAAAAATTCTATGCATCCTAACATCTTACCCACATGTTGCAGATTATCATCAGTGCAAATTGTGAGACATTAATTCTAACGTGGCTTATTTCTCAATTTTTTCTTAATCTAGATTTACTAATCAAGTTAATTACTAAATTCTATGTACTTGCTAATTGAACCATGTGAAAATCCAACACTATATTAAATGTCCCAGACTATGTTAAATTGTCAAAACAACCCACTTTTCAAAATGGTTTTGCAATTAAGTGCAAATTTTGATTAGTTAGATAAAATGTCTAGATTAGACAATTAATTGTGTAATAAACCAAGAACCTAACATCATAAGTATCCTTAATATGTAAACAGCTCCCATAGTTTTCAGTTTTACAATATGAGACCTTAACTTATTGAAATTATGAAATTGCCCATACTCTACAATTCTTACATTTTTGACCAA
Source organism: Eucalyptus guilfoylei (assembly GCA_016097605.1). Taxonomy (NCBI): domain Eukaryota; kingdom Viridiplantae; phylum Streptophyta; class Magnoliopsida; order Myrtales; family Myrtaceae; genus Eucalyptus; species Eucalyptus guilfoylei. Next base: position 28,428,671 of record CM027868.1, on the reverse strand, counting down.
ATTTCATTTCCTTTGATTAATATAACTTAATCACTAACTAAAAATTTTGACCAATGAAGTTCGCTATTCACAAAAGATTTTATATGCTGTGAATATATTTTTTTTTTTTTTTTCTTGTAGGACACAATTATTGTTGCATCTATTTACATTCATAGTTTCATCTTAAATATATCCATTTTCTATACAACGACTCATAGCATCTTCTAGTGGCATCATAAACATAATGGATCTTTCATGCAATATCAACAACGATTTCAAGATAAAAGCATCGGTAGGCATCAACGGGCATCATTTTCATCTTAAATGGACATGGCATCACCTCCATGATACAAAATCTTATAAATTCACTCATACATAGAGTTGAGAAAATGTATTGATAGAAAAATGTAATTTTTTATACATCTCTAATGAAGAATACATGAGTCTATACACAAGGCTTTAGAGCTTAACTATCTAAGGTAACGGAATATCAATTTCATCAAAAGAATCAAATTAGAATCAATTAAGATACATCTCCTAAATATATCTATATCTCTAACATCCCCTTTCAACCTTAAGGTGATTTGAAAGAAATCAACTTGAGTTTGGTGAAGAGATCTAGAAAATGCCTAGGTGGATGTCTCTTGGTAAAGACATCAACAATCTGTTCGGTGGATGAAGTAGAGACTAGTCGAACAATGCCATGAAGAATATCAGATCGAATAAAATGATAGTCTATCTCAATATGCTTAGTTTGTTCATGGAAAACATCATTATGTGATATTTGGATAGCACGTCGATTATCGTAATGAATTAATGTTCCACTCTGTTGACGCACTCCCATGTCTTCTAGTAGCCAGCGCAACCATAGTAACTCTGATGTTGTATTAGCAAGAGCTTGATGTTCTACTTCTAGACTAGATCGAGTAATAATAGTCTGTTTCTTGCTATGCCAAGAGACAAGAGACAAGTGCCCAAAAAGAAACAGTAGCCTATAGTGGAGCGACTCAAGGGTTACCAGCCTAGTTAGCATAAGAATAAGCCTTCAATTCCAAGGTAGATTGAGAATAATAGTGAAGGCCATGAAATAACGTACCCTTGATGTAGCGAAGAATTTGAAGTATTGTAGCAAAATGTGTCATGTGAGGCACGATCATGTATTGACTAACAATATGGACAGCATAGGTAATGCCGGGTCGAGTGACAGTGAGATATATAAGGCTGTTGACAAGCTGTCGTTAAAGTGTAGGATTCGAAAGAGGAGCCCCATTTCTAGCATCAAATTTAGCATTAGTCTCAATAGGAGTGGTAGTGATCCTGTTATTAGTAAGCTTAGCTCGAGAGATAAGATTAGTGGCATGTTTTGGCTCGTGAAAGATAATAATCGGACGGGTTTGAATCAACCTCCAAGCCTAAAAAGTAACTGAGTTGCCCGAGATCTTTCATTTCAAATTGTTGACTTAGATATTGCTTAAGCTTTGAAATGCCAATATAATCATTGCCAGTAATAACTATGTTGTCCATGTATAAGAGCAGCATAATATACCCACGAGATGTGCATTGAACAAAAAGAGCATGATCATAAGGACTGGATTTGAAGCCAAGAGATTCCATGTTAGAGCTAGATTTGGAATACCATGCACAAGAAGCTTGTTTTGAACCATATAATGCTTTGCGTAATCGACACACTTTATTGGAAGAATGAGTATATCCAGGAGAAGGCACCATATAGACTTCTTTAGTAAGATCACCATTCAAGAATGCATTTTTAATATCCATCTTGAATAGAAACTAGCGCTTTATTGCAGCAATAGCAAGAAGACTATGGACAAAAGTAAGACGTGCAACAAGAACGAAAGTCTATTCATAGTCAACTCCATATTCCTGAATAAAGCCTTTCACCACTAGTCGAGCTTTGTAACAATCCATAGTACCATCTGCCTTTATTTTAATCTTATATACAACCTATAGCGAACTTATCAGGAAGCAGATAAACAAAATTAACTCATTTGCCATTGCTTGTTGCCATAGAGGATTAGTGTTGGCTTCTCTATATGTACGAGGTTTAGAAAGGGAAGCAATGATAGAGCAGTAGTGATAATCATGAAGTTGAATAAGAGGTTAACTTACTTTGGTGAAGCGACGGACAGAGGATGATGGAATGTCAGTTGGTGGAGAATCCACAGATGGAGTAGACATGTCAGAAGCTGCAAAGGTGGTATCGTCGGTAGAACCTGCATCAAGATTAGAAGAAGGAGGGAGAGATATTTCTGGAGAGGGGGATTCACAAGTGGAGGAAGATGTGGGCTCTTTCGAAAATAAATCCACAGAAGTATTAGTGAAGAAAGGAACATGAGATGATGACTTGAAGGGATGAAGAGAAGAAAACATCTTGTGTTCTCAAAATGTAACATGACGAGATAAACAAAGATGATTCGATATAGGATCCCAACATTTATAACCTTTGTGAACAATACCATATCCAAGGAAGCAACATAATTGAGCACAAGGTCTAACTTTGTGCGTTCATGTAGGAGAAGATGTACAAAGCAAGGACTACCAAAGACTCGAAAAAGATTGTAGTTGGGTACACTACGATACAAATGCTCATAAGGAGAAATGTTACCTATTACAAGTGACGGAGTACGATTAATGGTGTATACAGCAGTGAGACAAGCCTCTCCCCAAAAAAATTTCAGAAAAGAAGCGAAGACTAGAAGAGTATGAGTAATATCTAAAATATGCCTATGTTTACGTTTTGCTTGACCATTTTGCTGGGAAGTCCCTGGACAAGAACGATGAACAATAGTACTATTTTGGGAGATAATTTTAAGAAATTCGGTGACTCAAAATGCCATGGCATTATCAGTGTGGAAAACCTTGATATCTTGAGAAAATTATGTTTTTTATCATGGCAGCAAAATCACGGTAGATATGAGTAAAGTCAAATCGATTTTTCATAAGATAAAGCTATGTATAACGAGAATGATCATCCACAAAGATTACAAAATAGCGAGAGCCTCCCATTGTGGGAGTTGGAGATGGTCCCTAAATATCAGAGTGAATAAGATCAAAAGGAGCATGAGAGACATATTCACTAAGATCAAAAGGCAAGGCATGATATTTTCCCAATTGGCAAGGCAGGCAATCAAAATGTTTATTATCAAGAGAACCTAAGTGACCAATGAAATTAAGGATTTTAATCTATAGGATGAAGCATGACCTAACCGAGGATGCCAAGTTTTAGATGACATTGTGGCTGCACAACCGGTAAAGGAGTTGGCAATATTCAAGAAAACAAGCTCAAATAGGCGTCCCACTCTACGGCCTATGCCAATAGTTTGTCTCGTTCGTAGATCCTGCACATGACAACCATGGGAAAAGAAGTGGACATCAAAGCCAAGTTCACATATTTGTCCTACTAAAATCAAATTTAGGGACAGTTTGGGAACGATGAATGTATTAGGTAAGGATAATGTATATGTTGAAATGTTTCTTGTATAGCTAACTCTCATTTGAGAATTATCTGCGGTGTGAATAGGAGGGACATGTGAATTGAATGATTTGGATTGAAATAAATCAGGATTGGAGGTCATATGATCGTAGCAAGCAGAGTCAAAATACCATGAATCAGAAGTACCTAAAGTGATAGACATAACAGATGGAACAAAGAAGCTAGAAGTACCAAACTCTCGAAGAATGGGATGAAGATCCTCTAATGAAAAACATAATAAACAATCTATTAGGAGAAGTCTTTACAAGAGCAGTGGTGACAGATGAATTTGCACGTAGACTTTGATTTTTGGATCGATTAGCTGTCCTTGTAAGTTGTGTAGGTTGTACTTGATGGTAATTGGACATCAAAACTTCTAATTTATCCATAATAGGCACTATACCAACTTCAACACAGTAGATTGGACCAAAAAAGTGCAGAAACTAGTACCTAGAGAGCTTGTATGGAGTAAATAAGGCTAAAAATGACATAGAACGTCAAATAACTTTTGAGTAACATTGTAGGGCGTGTGCCTACGTTCGACGGCAATTGACGACCAAATTTCAGTATTTCTCTTGTCTGAGAATGTCGAGCCTGATGGTCAAGGCCTTTTTCTGAAATCAACAACGCATGTATGTTGAACAACGACTCAAAAGTTCGGTCTTGATGAATAATCGGTAGAGATGCATGGCGGCCACCTTGTAGCAGACTCGATGGGCGCACCTTAGTTGCCTCAGGAAAGGAGACTCTCATACCAAGTTGAGAAAATGTATTGATAGAAAAATGTAATATTCAATACATCTTTAATGAAGAATATTTGAGCCTGTATATAAGGCTTTAGAACTTAACTATCTAAGGTAATGAAATATCAATTATATCAAAAGAATCAAATAGAATCAATTAAGATACATCTCCTAAATATATCTATATCTCTAATACATAGTTTTGCCTCTTATTAGCTCATTAGGTAATCATTAACTTCTTTTAACAACATGAATGGATAATATTATTTATACTTTAAGCTAAAACCAAATAAGGATCAAGATTACTAAGAGAATCAAACCACTTTACCCCCTAGAGATTCACTTGCCTTGGATGGAAAGTTTGAGTGAATATAGAGCTTTATCCACCTAAAAATCAAATGATGCAATCTTGAATTAACACTAGTTAAGCAAATCAAACACCTAATTCAACATTGGTCTAAAAATCAATAATGATGTTACTCATGTGACTACCAACATTTGTTGACAAAAAAAAGAAATTGTTGAGGAAAAAATTCCAGCAAAACAAACTCAATGAATTTTCACTTTTGATAATCATCTATATGCCTATCTAGCCATATTGGTCGCACCTAAAAATACTATGTCAGCACGTTTTTTACCTTCAATCTTTGACAACAACTCATGCGCTAATTTTTATTCACTTATTCATATTAAAGTTAGTAAAATTAATTTACCAATTGATTTTTCTCAATTATGACTAATATGAAAACTAATAAGTTCCACGTTCATGAACCTTCAAAGCATTTTCATCGATTCTAACTTGTGTCACCCTTTTTGACCCTTTAAAAGATTTAATAACCCTTGACAAAGTCACATACTTAAATATCACAACTTCAAAAGCTAATTTTTAGAAATTTTCATAGCATAACAAATTTACCGACAGGTCTTTAATTAATCAAAGTTATCGAACAATTCATTCAGACCATTAATCATCTTAATATCCTAAATAATATTAGGAAGCAAAGAAACTTCAAGATGTCATGCTACGGCTACGACGCGGTGGAACAATCGCATATTAACTTGTTCACCGCGAGTCCGTGCATTTCCTCTTTCTCTTCACGGGTTAGTCCAGTTGTGTACAGGGAGGATATAGCATCAAGCTAAGTGATTGTGTGACCAGCCCCACGATCTCTAAGTCTAGATAGGACATGAGGTACTCACGACCCGACTTAAAGACCTGGACCTAAGAACCCAATTAGAAAAATTTGTGCAATTATTTCATCTCACTGAAGAACATATTTCATGTGATATGTACATTATAATTCCACCCAAAGAGCTAATCATGACAGTGATGATGGGATTCATCGACTAATCATAATAGTTCAGCCGTTATGATATCCATTTGTGACAAGTTTTACTATGCCCCTACTGTTTGTACATATCTCAATTTTAAGTGATTTTTTATCCCATGTGCTGCTATCACATAATATACCGTCGCAAGAACCTATTAGCGGGTTAAAAACCTTGTAATTTTTAGATGCCAGATCCACGCACAAACAAAATAGAGTAAAATGAGAAAGATAATTTGCTTGATTTTCACACCTCAACATGGCTCCACCCCCACTTTAAATTTCTCTTTTTCTACTTTTCTCAAATTGTAGCTCCCATCACTCACTCACTCTCTCTCTCTCTCTTCACTTCCTTTTCTTCTTCATCCTTCACCAACCGCCTCAATTGATGAGGAGTATGAATCACACCTCAACATAGCCCACCCCAACTTTATTCCAACCCCACTTTATTAGTAACTTCAAATTTCTCTATTTCTGTTTTCTCTAATTACAGCTCCCATCACTCTCTCTCTCTCTCTCTCTCTCTCTCTCTCTCTCTCTCTCTCTCTCTCTCTCTCTCTCTCTCTCTCTCTCTCTCTCTCTCTCTTCTCACTTCCTTTTATTCCGAGTCATAGCCATGACATGTCATCTTGTGCGAGTTGTCGTTTGCGTGTTTGGTGAGACTATGTGGCTTCCTTCTTGTTGTCGTTTGCGTGTCATAGCCATGACATGTCATTCTATGTGAGTTGTCGTTTGCGTGTTTGGTGAGATTATGTGGCATTATTCTCATTGTACTATGTGGCATCATTCTCATTGTCGGGAGTGCGCAGTAGAAGCCTTCTCCATGTCGTTTGCGTGTCATAGCCGTGACATGTCATGCAAGTTCTCGTTTGTGGGTTTGGTGAGACTATGTGGCATTCTTCTAGGGAGAGACTATGTGGCATTGTTCTCGTTTGCGAGTTTGGTGAGATTATGTGGCATTCTTCTAGGGAGAGACTATGTGGCAATATTCTCATTGTCGGCGGTAGAAATCTTATACCTTCTTTTAGGGAGAGACTATGTGACATTATTCTTGGTGTTGGGATTGCGCAATAAAAGTCCAATACCTTCTTCTAGGGAGAGACTATGTGGCATTATTCTTGTTGTCGGGAGTGGTAATGGAAGCCCAATACCTTTTTCTAGGGAGATCATTAAGAGGATGGTCAAGTCCGAACCTGTCAACATTTCAAGTTGGATCCATCTTTACTAAAAAATTTAAGTCAATGAGTCATCGGTCAACCAGTATTAATTACTCCATACCACACCAATTCTCTGATGTAGGATTTCTTTAACACAATTCACACGTGACACTCATGACGGTTTCTTGATTTTCCACTACGCACCCCTTGTTGTCTGTACTACGAACTCTGGTTGTTATTGTTTGGGAAACAATGATATTATCAAGTTTCATAACTTATATATTCACTTGAATGTCATAAATTTTTTTCAACTACTTAAGTATTATAACATCTAAAAAAAGTCCTCACTTGAGTACCAAAATTTTTAAAAACATCCATTTAGGCGGCGAGAATTCGACTAAACCTAACATTTAAGGTGAACGTTTTTCGAAAAAAATAAATCACTTAAGCGATCAAAAGTTATCATACATAAGACTCGTGCAGTTAGAAAAGAAAAAGTCATGGTACTCATGACATCGTGATATCAAAATTATCACATGCGTGACGTCATTTTTCTCAAGAAGAAGAGGAAGACGAATAGACAGTCAGAGGAGAAAGAAAGAGGGAAGCGCACGCGAGGGAACCAAACAGGAGAATTTTGAAGTGTTTCTAAGGAAGTCAGGTGGGGCCCAATCAGCGTTCACGTGACTATTTGATTTGATGGAATGGATACTGGCACTGTGTCTTGTCTCTTGAAATGTCGGCGACATGCACGGCGTCGCCAATTTCACCGTCGCCCTCATCTCGTATGCTCCTCCTGAAACGGTGAAACCAGCAGAGTCGCCTTGGCTTTCTCTCTCTGCGCATGATTCCTTGCCCTCTCTTCTTCCTCAAGAAAGGCACTTCTCCGACCGACTCTCCCGGCCATATCATCCACCCCCCGGCCATCTCATCCACCATGCCTTTCTCTGTCAACCCATCTGCCCTTCCATCTCCGTCATCTTCCGATCTCTCCCATGGAGAATTTGCCTCCGGGTCATGGCGCCTACCTCCACGGCGACCTCGACCTCCACATCATCTCCGCCTCCAACCTCCCCACCATGGACATGGTCTCCGGCCGCCTCCGCCGGTGCCTCTCCGCCTGCGCCCGGCCTTCCCGCTCCAGCGACCTCGCCCCCGCCTCCCCACTCCGGGACCGCTGCGACCACGACGCCCGCTGCCACGGGAAGGTCATCACCTCCGACCCCTACGTCACCGTCCGCGTCCCCCACGCCACCATCGCCCGCACTCGCATCCTCCACAACATGCAGAACCCCTGGTGGGACCAGCGGTTCCGCATCCCCCTGGCTCACCGCGCCGTCGACTTGGAGTTCCGCGTGAAGGACAGCAACCTCTTCTGCGCGCAGCTGATCGGCACTGTTAATATCTCGGCGCGGGAAATCAAATCTGGCGAGGACATCTCCGGTTCCTTCCCGCTGAGGGGACCCTCAGCGAAGCTGAATTCCCGCCTCCAGCTCAAGCTGAAGTTCACGCCCGTGGAGAAGAACCCGGTGTACCAGCACGGCATTGCCGGAGATCCTAATCATCTGGGAGTGAGGCACACTTATTTTCCCTTGAGAAAAGGGTGTGGCGTCAGGCTGTATCAGGACGCTCATGTGGTCGATGGGGTGTCGGCTGATATTGAGTTGGAGAGTGATGCTGGAGGCGTCTATAGGCGTGAGAAGTGTTGGGAGGATATTTGTCACGCCATATCTGAGGCTCACCATTTGATATATATTGTTGGTTGGTCGGTTTCTTATAATATTAAGCTCATTAGAGAGCGTACCCAGACCCGGCGAATGCCGCTAGGCCGGGACTTGACGCTCGGTGAATTGCTCAAGTATAAGTCCCGAGAGGGGGTGCGCGTTTTGTTGTTGATTTGGGATGACAAGACTTCGCGTGACAAGCATTTTATTGACAAGGTGAGAAGTTGTTTGTTTAAGTTGGATTGCCCTTGATCACATGCTTCCATCTGCTTATTTTAGTATATTGAGGTGGCATGTGGCATCGGCGATTACTATGTTGTTGTTGGTCCTGTTGTCCAGAGTATGATAATGGTTAGTGTATTTGCTAAGAGAAGCACTTGTCTAGTGAGGAATTAGGGGATAGTGTCTCTCTTTGCTCCAGATATTGTCCCTACAAATGAATAAGGGTGCATGGGCGGCATTTCTTGCAGGAAGGGGTGATGCAGACACGTGATGAAGAAACTAGAGATTTTTTCAAGAATTCATCAGTGAACTTCGTGCTAATGCCGCGTAATGCCAGTGGTAAACTTGGCTATATTAAACAGCAGGTATGCTTTTCCTAGAATTCTTGCAGTTTCACCACATGGAACTTTTATCAAAATCTAGAGATTAGCACTAGCATTGGACAGCCATAACCTCTTTCACATTTATGAGCTACATGGCATTGCGATGTTTCGTTCCTCCCTCATGTCTAGGCAATTAGCTACCTTGCATATTTGTAGTTGGAGATGCGTTTTATTGTAGAAATGTCCTATGAAGTTGCTGAGGTGATTTGGCATTGGAGATGAATGTTCTTTATAAAGTGACGGATGGACTCTTTGGACTCTCTCATTTAGCCCACTCATAGAGCTAATGTCCCTTTTCATACTTTTAAAGTTGAACGCTTGTTTATGAATTTTTCTTGCATTTTTGGGCTATCATAAAGGTACCCTACTTTCTGAGGAAGATTCTGTGCTATACATAATCCTCATTTGTTAATTTGGAATGATTATCTTAAGGGATAAGGTTTGCTTTGTAATGTGCATTCGTTTTACTTAAGCATGGCTGCATAAATCTTGTGAGAATGGACAAACTTTATCCTCTTTCTTGCTTGAAGTCCTTATGTGGTGTTGTGGTAATTCTGATAACCTAAATAACTGTTGCAAGCTTGGAATGTATTATTTTTTTCTCCAGGTTGTTGGATCAATGTTCACACACCATCAAAAATGCATCCTGGTGGACACCCAGGCGTCGGGTAATCACCGAAAGATAACTGCATTTATAGGAGGAATTGATCTTTGTGACGGTCGATATGATACACCCGAACATCAGCTATTTCGCGATCTTGACACTGTTTTTAAGGATGACTTTCACAATCCTACATTTCCTGTGAGTTGTTTGTCTATGCTTTTTGCCTAGCAGTTCTTCTTTTCTATTAAATACTCTTGTGTGTACTGTCTTCTAATGTAGGTCAAATTTTAGACTTTGGATTGATAGAAGTCTTTTGAGCCCATTCTTTTTCCCAGCTTTCCCGCATGAAGAGTGGCATGATACTTGTACTCGAGAACTGATGTACATAGTCTGCCTGTTTCTGATTAGATTTACTTTGTCACATCGATGAATTTTGATCATGAGTGTTGTGGTAGCATTAAACTTTTAGGAGTTAAATGATAATCAAAGTCTGCTAATTTGAGGGGGTTTCCTTCCTTGTTTTTCAGAAATTTATTGCCCTGGTTGCACATAAGAAGTGGATTGATTGGTACTAAGATCAAAAGAAGATTCATGCCTCTGCTTAATGACTTGCTGGAAAAGATTTTTGGATAAAGCATATAGTGAACTTAACCTTTGACAGCCTCGCCAAAGGCACAAAAGCATATTTAAACTTCTGGATTATGAAAGTGGCCACAGGCTGCAAGTTCTAGTCTATTTATCAAATTTGTCATGATACAAGCGAGTTCTTTGTATCATTGCAATCTTAATTTTTTGCATGGACAAGTATAAAATGAGCGAGATATATTTGACTAAATTAAGTTTTTGTAAGTGTTGAGTCAAGCCATTAAACTTTCTTTGAGCTGAAAAGGTTGTGCTCATATAGAGGTTCTCTCCAGAATGCCCATCTATATGCTGTGGGTACACCTAAAGTTTGTGAATTTGATTGATAGAACCTGAAAAAGGGGTGAATGGAACGATAACTTGCTACTTTCTTTCAGTTTTGAGTCTCGTGACCAGTAAGATCTTGGACTCTGGTACCATGCACTGGTAGTTGCTGCACAAGTTGGTATTATCTCTTGATTTTCTTCCAGTGAGTGTCTTTACTTTGTATCTGTCAGGCTGGAATGAAAGCTCCAAGACAACCGTGGCACGACTTGCACTGCCGGATTGAAGGGCCTGCTGCATATGATGTACTGATGAACTTTGAGCAACGTTGGAGGAAAGCAGCAAAATGGTTTTCCAAAGGGAAAAAAAATCGGCATGATGATTCCTTATTAAAAATAGGCCGTATCTCTTGGATATTGAGTCCTACATCGACTGAGTCACATGATAGCACATCTCTTTCAAAGGATGACCACCATGATCGTATTACAGTAGTGCCTGAGGACAACCCAGATCTCTATGTCTCTAAAGAAGATGATCACAATAACTGGCATGTTCAGGTTGGAAATGCAAGTTCCCTGTCATTATCGCATGTTCAGGTTGTCTTTCTTTTATTTAGCCCTTTGCTTTGTGTTTGCTTGTGCAGATTTTCCGGTCGATTGATTCTGGATCAGTCAAAGGATTTCCAACAAAAAAGAAAGATGTTGCTGAAAAGCAGGTCTACAGGAGATCTATGTTTCTTGCTTCATTTCTTATCCCTACTTTTCTTATCATTTTGCTTTTGTTTAGTTGAATGAATTTCGAAAAAAAGGTGAAGAAAATCATATTAATGGACTTGTGCTGGAGTAGGATTCTCTCTGCTGCAGTAGGATTCTCTCTCGAGTTAAAACTTAAACTAGTTTCTACCTTTCTAATTGACATCGTTGTGCTGGATTTTTTTATTTTTATTTTTTATTTCGTATCTGCATCCTCTTACTTATTGGTAGTTTTTGGTGCAGAATCTTATAGTTACAAAAGATGCAGTAGTAGACAGAAGCATTCAGACAGCTTACATTCAGGCAATCAGATCTGCTCAACATTTTGTATATATTGAAAATCAGCATTTTCTGGGATCATCATATGCGTGGCCATCGAATAATGATGCAGGTGAATATCATGACTTTTATGTTGCAAGTACACGTTTCCTATCTATACTCGAGACATTCCATTGGTGGACTAAGCATGGCTTGTTTAATCACAATCATGTGCTTATACGCATATTTGACTTGCAGAGGTGAATCGACCTACCAGAAAAAATATTGAGTACTGCTCATTTCACTTCAAAGTATTGGTTAAATCTTTTGTTTGTGTTTTAATTGACCATTTTCATCACTTTTTTGAATGTTAAGGACCTAAGTGGTTAACTTAACTAGTACTGTTTGCCACACCAATGAAGTCTTAGTAGGCAGCAGACTTCTTATAGTTAGTTTTTTGTCCACAAACCACTCTCAGCTATTTGTGGCATGGCCTGAGCAGGAGCTGATAACCTCATTCCAATGGAATTGGCCTTGAAGATTGCTAGCAAAATTAGAGCTAAGCAGAGATTTGCTGTATATATTGTCATACCGATGTGGCCTGAAGGTGATCCCAAGTCAGCTACAATCCAAAAGATTCTCTTTTGGCAGGTAGGAGCAGACATGAATGTGTTTTTGCAGATGTGCGTAAACTTTGGTGCTTTTGTTTGATAGGGAAGATGGTGAGAGGGAATATATGGAGTACGATGGACAAGGACAGTCTTTACATGACGATGGACAGAAATTACTACATACTATAGAGTAGCAAATACTAAGTAATTGATTCCATTTAGGTGTCCAGCCAATTAGAGAATATGCTTTCTCACTAGTTCTGGATGTCTATGTTTAATGCTGTGCAAAGTATTCTCTAATGCCATCTCCTACTCCTAACACATCACATTAGCCATAAAATACTAAATCGAATAGTTATACAAAATATTATGGGTTTCTAATTCTTTGGTCACTGAAATCTCACATAATCTGATTCTTTTACACTATTTGCCTTATTTTTTTTCCCAGAACCAGACCATGCAAATGATGTATAAAGTTGTTGCAAGTCAACTGAAGCAAATGGCGCTCGGTGATTCTCATCCTCAGGACTATCTTAATTTTTACTGTCTTGGTAAAAGGGAAGATAATTCTGGTCAACCTTCTCCAGATGATGCGGTAATGCTTTTTACAGTATGTTTTTGACTAGTTTTCATGTCCTTGAAACATGCCAATGGTCTATTAATCAATAATTACATTTGCAAGCTCGGGACCTTATTCAACGGTGCATGAATGCCTAGACAAGGTGGTTCATAGAGTTGTAATTGAGCTGAGTCAAGTCGATACAGTGCAAAGCTCGAGCTCAACTTGACCTGCATCCTCGGGACTTGAAACTCAGCTCGAGCTTGATCACATATAAAAATATTTTGGATTGAGCTTGACTCAATCATAATATCATTATTTATGAACTTGAGCTTAAGTTTTGGTAAGCTCAAATGGTTTCCCTGCATATTTGTGTATGAAGGTTAAATATGTAGTTTGAATGACTTTTGTGTCCTTTTTGTAATTAAAAAATATTTTTGAAAAGAATAATAGAAGCTCAATTAGGTTTAGGAGCTTGTCAAACTAAGCACACTTGAACTCAACTTGACATGATACCCGAGTAGATCGAGCTCAAGCTTGACTAGAAATAAGGTGAACCTATCTCGAGTAATCATCATGTGGAGCCTGAGTCAAGATTGATTGACACATGGTCAATCCGCTTTCCTCATCATATAATTTGATGAAGCTTGGATATGATGTTTTCTGACGTGTTATGGCAGGTTTCGGAATCGTACAAGTCCCAGCGATTTATGATAAATGTTCATGCTAAAGGAATGGTAGTGGATGATGAGTACGTTTTGTTGGGATCAGCAAATATTAACCAAAGATCACTGGCTGGTACCAAAGATACTGAGATTGCCAAGGGTGCATATCAGCCCCATCACACTTGGGCACAAAAGACGAGGCATCCTATTGGTCAGGTTGTTTCTTGTGGCTTCTTTGCATAAGCTTAATTTCTGATTTTAGGATATTTGCGCTGGCTTTCTCAAGCAAATATTCACTTAATCAGTGGAATACAAATCAGTTCGCACTTATTGAACTGGTTGTAACAAAGCCAATTCATGATTTTTTTTTTTCTCAATGACGTAATTTTACATCCTAACTTTATAAAGATAAGCATTTAAATAGTTTTAACTCTGGTATTTGCTTTGACACGGTGAATGCAGTCACATCTAAAGTAGGTCACTGTGACTTGAGAATGGAGTAATGGGTTCTCAGAGATACATGCAATTTGCATTGAGATACATATTTTCGGGTATGATTGTTGTGACTTTGCACTTCTGCCCATCTGTCTAGGTATTTGGATACAGAATCTCCCTGTGGTTAGAGCATTTGGGGGTACTGGAAGAATGCTTTATTGAGGCTGGCAGTCTAGAATGTGTGAAGAGCGTGAATAAGATAGCTGAAAATAACTGGAAGAGCTACAAGGAACAAGGTTCGTTGCAGGGCCATCTTCTCTGGTATCCCATACAGGTGGACCGAGACGGGAGGGTTGGGCCATTGCCAGGATCGGAGGAGTTTCCTGATGTCTGCGGCAAAGTCGCTGGTGCTCATTCCACTACAATCCCTGATGTTCTAACAACTTAGGTTCTGTCTGGCTCCATGTCCATGCAGCCCCAGGAGCCGCAAAGATGTTTCCTAGGCTGTCGCTTCATTCCTGATGTATACGAGCTATATGTTTCCGTCTGATTGCCTTTGTGTGGTGCCGTATTTCAGATTATTCTTTTGCTGTTTCGTTTTTTTTTTTTTTTTCTGCGTCTGTCTGGATGTTTCCCAGACCCCCCGCATAAACGAGGATCCTCGGTGGTGATCTCGGCCAGGGTGTGAATATTGTATACGAGCAGTTCGGTATCTCCTTCAGCTTTGGTTGACGGTGTCTACAGTTACAAATCTGCGAGCATCTGCTCTCTTGTGATTTAGAGGATGAAGATGTAATTTGGAAATTGCTGTACAGAAAGCTATATTGTAGTCGAACACAGCAGAGCTTGGCTTTTTATGAAGTGATTGATGCCTTCAATTTGAAATGAGCATTCGGACAGCTTACATCCAGGCAATTCGATCTGCTCAACAATTTGCATATATTGAAAACCAGTATTTTCTGGGATCATCAGATGCATGGTCATCGTATGATGATGGAGGTGAATATCATAATCTCTTTTATGTGAGAGAATTATCAAAAAAGTCCTAAACCTATTGCAATTGTGCAAATTCAATCTTAAACTTTTTTTTTTTGGTTCTAAACCTTTTACAATTATGCCAATTCAATTCATCTAGCGAAAATTCGCCGGCCGGCGTGTTTGATAAATGCTGAAGTTGCAATTTTTTTTCAAAATTTTAAATATTTTTTTTTTGAATTTATGAATTCTTTTTTTTTTTTTTTTCTCCACCTTCTCCTTCCTCTGGCCAACGAGGTCAGCCTCGCCGGCTAGTGGCAAGGCTCGCCCCCGCCGGCCACTAGCGAAGGCGAGCCTCGCCCAGCAACAGCGAAGGCGAGCCTCGCCCAGCAACAGCGAGGTCGACCCTCACCTTGGCTGGGTGAGGCCCTGCTAGATCTAGCGAGGCTCGGCCTCGCCCAGCCAAGGTGATGGTTGACCTTGCCAGTGGCCGATGAGGCCGCTGTCGCTAGATCTAGCAAGGCTCGGGCTCGCCCAACCATGGCAAGGGTCAACCTCGCTTGGGGCTGAGCCTCGCCAGATTCGGCAAGGCCTCAAACTTGCCGTTCTTGGGCGAGGAGCCTCATCGGGCACTGGCGAGGGTGAGCTCGGCCCTCTCCATGGGTGGTGGGGGCAAGCCTCGATATTGGCTGGCAAGGTTGACCTTCTGGCCCTCACCTCTGGCCGGCGTTGGCCAGAGGAAGGAGAAGATGGATGGAGAAAAATTTAAAAATTTCGGAAAAAATATTAAAAAATTCAAAAAAATAAAATAAAAATGGCACGTCAGCGTTCATCAAACGGCTATCACTGGCTTGTGCCCACGTTAGTGCTGGCCAGCTAAATTTGGCCGGATGCACTAATCTTGCATAATTACAAAATGTTTAGGACTGAATTGGCTAAAAAAAAAAGTTTATCACTGAATTGGCACAATTGCAATAGATTTATGACTTTTTGTGTAATTCTCCTTTTTTTATGTTGCAAGTATGGGTTTCCTTTCTATACTCAAGATATTCCACTGGAGGACTAAGCATGCCTCATTTAATCACAATAATGTGCTTATACACATATTTGACATACAAAGTGAATCCACCTACTGGAAAAACAATTGGGGATGGCTCATTTCACTCAAAAGTATTGGTGAAATCTTTTGTTCGTGTGTCAATTACCATTTTCATCTCTCTCTGTTTTTATGTTTAGGAGCTAAGTCTTTAACTAGTACTGTTTGCCGTATCAATGAATTCTTAGAAGCGGTAGACTTCTTGTAGTTAGTTTAGTCCACAAGCCACTCTCAGATGCTTGTAGCATGGTCTGAGCAGGAGCTGATAACCTCCTTCCGATGGAGCTGGCCATGAAGGTTCCTGGAAAAATTAGAGCTAATGTGAGATTTGCTGTATATATTGTCTTACCGATGTGACCTGAAGGTAATCCCAAGTCAGCTACAGTTCAAGAGATTTACATGAATGTGCTTTCACATATGTGTGTAGACTTTGATGCTTTTGTTTGATAGGCAAGACGGCGAGAACGAAGATAAAGAGCATGATGGACGAGGACGCTCTTTACATGGCGATAAACAGAAATTACTACTTAGCACCAAATACCTAGGAATTGATACCCGAGAGGTGTCCAGCCAATTAAAGAGTATGCTTTCTCACTTATTCTCGATGTCTATGTTGTTGGAAATTTTTTATAATATTGGCTTACATTAATTAATTGATTTTCTATTTTAAATAATCGGGTTAATGGATATTCCAATAATTGTTGAACCCTACAGTGATCTGATTAAATTGGGTATTGGCAGCTATTGATAACGGGTCTAGTTGAGCAGCAAAGTGTAGGCAATTGTGTTTAACTGAAGCCCGTAATGGAAAGGGCCCAGTTGACACGCTGTTAATTAGGTTTTGCTAGGTCCCCTCTCTCGCCTATAAAAGGGTAGGTTATACCTATCAGTTGCTTTAATCCCATTGAAAGCTGCTATATCGAAATAGGTCATAGAGAGGAAGATCTGGCATTCCAATAGATCCCTGATTATCAGAGTGATCTACTTCTCGTAAAGCAATGGCTCAAACAGGTACGCCTTAATTCCACTGTATTTATTGATGTCGGTGTTTTACAATCATTTATGGATATGTTTTTCATGATTGACTAGTTGTTCATGTGAATAAATTTTCTACATGTGGTATCAGAGCCAATCATATATGATTGTAGAACCCAAATTTTATCTTTTTATGAACAAAATTCGAAATTTTCCCCTTTGAGCCGAACATGGGCGTTATTTTTCATGTGAATTTTTTGCTCGATTGATCTTGAAACCTTAGGGCTTTTATTCTACATGTCGAGATTTTTCCAACCATATATAATTTGTATGGTTTCGTTGAGAATTGATTGAGAATTTTAAATTTGAAATTCTAGGGTTTATACATAAAAAAAAAAGGTCCTAGAATTTTAAGTGTCACCTTTATTTTTCTCTTCAATTCAACGGTAGCAACGGTTGGTTTGGAGATTATTGTAGCTGATTTTTTTTTTTATGGGAAAATTCTCGTACAGTGTTTGTTTGCTACCGAGTCGTATCGGCGCTTTCCGTTTTGTTATTTGCTTGTGTTCACGTTTGTTGTTTTGGGGCTTGTCTGTTAGAATCAGAATCTGGGTTACGTGGATTGCGAAATATTGCCATCAATATCCAAAATATTCGCTACATGTTGGGTAGCCATAGTAAATATTGCAGAAATTGCTCCGTGCATGGGAGATTTTCTTGTTCTTGCGTTCCTTTACGCTTGATCTTGTTTGATGGTTCCTTGTGGTGTTCTGATTTTGTCACATTGCTGACATCATGGGTTCTTTTATTTTTGTCATGTGATGGCTTGGCCCTTCTGTTCAACTTTTGAGTTATAATGGAGTAGGGAAATTAAGCAACTCGGTGGAATTTATTTGATTAAGAAAGATGATTGACGGTTGTGTTGTTTAGTAGCCAGTTGATCATTCTGCACTGCCGACATAACTGTGTTCTGGGAAATCTTCCAGCAAAAAGATTTGGTTGCATTAATTGCTTGTATAGCGTTTTACCCAAATCATGTGACTTGTGTCCACTGACCACATATATGTGTTGCGCATTAATTAAGCAATGTTAAGTAGTCCTCTCGAGTCACATGTGCTTCATCTATGCAGATTTTCGCTGGGATTTATTTGATAGTGAAAAAGTTCTAAAATTTTCAAATTACTTGCAATTGATTGATGTTCGTTGTAAATCGGTGCATGGGTGTTGTTATATATGTATGTTTTAGCATCCTTTTATTGCATTAAAGTAAGCCCCCATCTTCTTCTCTGTTCTCTAAATTTCGAAATCCTAATTTGGAAAACTGTTGCTTCATGCTCGTTCCTTCAGTGACATGATTGTTTTGGCTTCGACCAGTTGGCAGCGTGTTCTAGTTCCTTTAGATATTGATGCGATATTAGTTGCTTGGAGTAATTGTGTGCCGAGTAGCAATAATTTGTCTGAAGTCTGTTTTAGCCTTTCCTGTACAGCTACTATGTTCAAAATGAATTTATCTCCGGAACTAGTGGTTGCCTAGCATGTGTGGGTAGTGCTAGGATTTATATACAGAAGTTGTCAACTAACTTGACGTGTGCATCCTTTATCTATAGAACTGCCTTTTTTTTTTTTTTTTAACAATTATGTTGATTGGAGTGTTGCATAGTAATGGGTTGACTATCGTTAGTTGATTACTTGATAGACATTTATGCAGCTCCCAGTAAAAGAACTCAAATTTGTTTCTTTTAGCATGGTTTGTGCTTTGCGGTTATTCGTCTGCTTGTTTGGAAAGCGGCGGTGAAATCCCAAGGGAGGTTACAGTCACAGTCACAGTAGTTGGCCGTCCGAAATTTGTCAAATTTTTGGGTTTTGTCAGTTTTTGAATCGGTTTGTGAGATGGATTTTGATGCTGGAGCTGGTGGGTTTAGGTATTGGGAAATCCCATGATGCGGTCTTCTTGAACGTTATGCTTAAAGTAGCATAAATTAAAGTAAATTTTAGATTGTTTTAAATTGGGAGGATCTGATTCTTTAGTATATAAATCTTTGTACTGAGGATATGATTATTTATTTAATTATTCTTTATTCTTCCTCTGTGGCTGATCAAGTTAGAGAATGATCTTGAATTTGCATCGCGTATGTGTTGTGCGGGATCATTAGCTGTGGGAGTGATTTATGTATCCTTGGTTGGTTGTTGATGTCTCTCTCTTCTATCCTTAGTGCTGAGTGGCGTGCCTTTGTTCTGATTATTTATATGTTACTAATTTGAGAAATATATGGCACTTTTCTTGCTTCCTATCGCCCATTGTCAGAGAGCTTAGCCTACGGGTAGTTAGGATCTCGGGCCCAAAATTTGCGGAAGTGATGCTTTCTTTCATAACATATTGCAATTATTGCTGCAGAATCAACGCTCACTTTTCTATTTGCTGTTTTGTCTTGGTCTCTTGCTTATATGTACTTGGGACTTGACGTGAGTGCTTAAGATTTGTTGGTGGGGCTTTTATTTATTAATTTAAACATGAGAACCTATTGACTAAAGGTGACAGAATGGTGGGTTGTTTTCCCTGCAAACTGTAATTGGTTACAGTGCTTGCTTAAAGTGTTCTTCATTCTGTTTAAGTTGAGGTCGAGTACGCAGCTTGGGTGCCATTCTTTTTCTTGTAAAGATTGTAGTTCTTGCCCGGGTGTCTTTGTTTGGTTCTTGGGAAGCACATGTTGTAAAGTACTTCATATTATTTGATGAATTTTGGGCATAAATTTTATTGAAGTTCCTTATTGATAAAAATTAGTATATACAATCACCTGCCCAAAGGGGGTTATTGTGTATATTAATTTGAAAATTGCATGAAGATAAATTCCAAAATTAAAAGATGGGGATATATGACTCAAAAAGATTTATCTACCCAAAGGGGATAAATTTTTGAAAGTTATGTGTAATTCCCCTCTATATTGATATATTAGAGATTAATGATGGGGATGTGTGACTCAAAAGGTTTATCTGCCTAAAGGGGATAAATTTTTTAGATTTATGTGTAATTCCCCTCTATGTTGAGATAATGGAGATATATAATTTAAAGGATTTGTCTGCCCAAAGGGGATTGATTCTTGAAGATTATATGTAATTCTCCTTTATCGTCTCTATATATTGATATCATGGAGATGTATAATTTAAATGATTTGTCTGTCCAAAGGGGATGGATCATTGACAATTATGTGTAATTCTCCTTGTTATCGTTTCATAATCTTCATGTTGTGGAAAATAATGGTGCATTATACACTCTGCCCAAATGGGAGTTTGTGATGTGCTAATTATTTTGTTGAATTACTCATTGCCCATAATTGATCTTGTTGTCTTATATGTGACAATACTACAGCTGTGTTTTAGTTTAAAAATGACAAGATTATCAGTGCGTCCAAACACATGGAGATCAAATATTATACTGTTAAGGATTTGGTCAAACAAGGAGATATTATGATTGATAATATTAGAACCAAGTCCATGTTAGCTAATCCTTTAACAAAAGATTTACGACCCATTTTGTTTAAAGGCCATGTATAAGAGTATGGGTGTTTTAGAATCTTTTAATCTCTTTTGTTAGTGGGAGCTATGTATAGTTTGTCTTTCTGGATATTGTAGTTATATGCAAACTGATAATGCTTTTACGATCTTTATTAAAGCATTTATTTTTTATGATCATCACTATTGATTCTATTGTTATCATTTCTCCTATCGACTGAGAAGTGGAAGTATAGAACAGTATCTTTAAACAAATAGTTTGAAGATGACTGGATGTCACTAATTATGAGATCTCATGTTGGATTGTGACATAATTGTGCAATTTCATGTTGTTTAGAAATCGCACCGAGACAATTTCATGTTGTTTAGAAATTGCGCTAATGCAGTTTCATGTTGTTGAGAAATTGCATTGAGGACCGATAAGAAATAATGTATATTTTAATCATATGTTGGCACTGTTTCTTACTACACTACTAGGCCCATGATCCATGAAAATATAATGCTTATTATATGTAATTATGAAAGGTCTTGTGTAATGATATTTTCTTAACACATTGATCTCCATAGTCCCATACTGAGGTTATCTAGGATTAGATTGGTTTTGAGATGCTATTATTGGAATATTATTTTTTAAAATTGTGGCCACATGAAACAAAATTTCAGTTATTAACCCGATAGTGTCGTTTTCAATATAAAATCTTTTTCAAAATAAAATAACTTAATTAATGTAGCCCAAGTGGGATAATGTTGGAAATTTTCTATAATATGGGCTTACATTAATTAATTGATTTTCTATTTTAAATAATCAAGTTAATGGATATTCCAATAATTGTTGAACCCTACAGTGATCTAATTAAATTGGGTATTGGCAGCTATTAATAACGGGCCTAGTTAAGCAGCAAAGTGTAGGCAATTGTGTTTAACTGAAGCCTGTAATGGGAAGGGCCCAGTTGACACGCTGTTAATTAGGTTTTGCTAGGTCCCCTCTCTAGCCTATAAAAGGGTAGGTTATACCTATCAGTTGCTTTAATCCCATTGAAAGCTGCTATATCGAAATAGGTCATAGAGAGGAAGATCTGGCATTCCAATAGATCCCTGATTATCAGAGTGATATACTTTTCGTAAAGCAATGGCTCAAACAGGTACGCTTTAATTCCACTGTATTTATTGATGTCGGTGTTTTACAATCATATATGGATCCGTTTTTCATGATTGACTAGTTGTTCATGTGAATAAATTTTCTACATATGTTTCATGCTGTGCAAAGTATTCTCTAATACTATCTCCTCCTCACACATCACATTAACCATAAACTAGTAATTTGAATAATATGATAATTCTTTTGGAGATTGCGATCTTACATAATCTGACTTTTTGTTTGTACTTTTTGTGACACCCCAGTTATATTATTGTTTTAATAGCATATGGAAGTTTAATAAAAATTTTCTCAACCAAAACCCTTGTACAAGAAATCGCACGAGTAAACGTATATTTTATTTTCAGTATATATTATTGTAATACAATTTAACACATCATTCAAGCAAATACAAAATACAAAAGTCCTGGGAAAGGGTGTGGTCAACTAGCGTCTCTACTTCAATCCTATTTCATAAACAAGGCACCATCTGACTCAGGGATTGATGGTTTTGGGCATGGTCTCATCCCCTCCATTGCAATAATCTAGTGACCATCCTACATATTGGAAAGTAATGGATGAGCCAAAGCTCAATAAATAAAATATCTAGTTTTAGTTGTAAAAATCGTCTTACCACTTCACATGGTACAAGCAAAGAGAATGCATAACAATCGAATCAGTGTGTGAGAACATCAGTTGACTTTACTTTTCACATTTTCATATATCATAATAATCATCATACAACAATGCTTCCATTTAGACTCATGCATATGGAATACCATGTTCCAATGTAAGATAACCAATTAAACATCATATGATTCTATACATGCACATGAACATGCATTATATTCATTTAATCCCAGACTCTCTTGGGACATCCCGATTTATAGGGCATCTCAACTCTGAGGCATTCTATGAACTTCCATCACAGGGCATCTCCACCATAGAGGCATTTCGACTCCAAAGATATGTTGAAACACTCCTCGAGGCATCCCAACCACTGAGGCATCTCGCAAACTTTTACCATGGGGTATCGTCATGCACTACTATATCGGTGACGGAAACACATTATTTTCATGTACAATGCACAGGTTAACATTGATCCTTCTTACATCAATAATGAAATAAACAATCATTACAACAATCAACTTCCAGTGCATATCTACTTTTTATGCATAACCTTACTTGCCCTTTTTATAATCATATAAGTGAAAGATGCGGATTATAAGCTTATCTCACCTCCTTCCTCATCATACTTTTTTAATGTGCACATCACATGACATGCTTATCCTTCTATTTTGTAAAGACAAGCAAACATATACATGCATTCTGATACTCATACTCATTTTCTTTCTTCATCACATGCTTCTCAAAGAAATGGAATGCATTAGTCACATAAACAGGCAAAAAGCAACTTGTGATCATATTCATGTCTGAGTAAATGTATATTCAGACTCAGAAAGTAAAGGTACTTAGTAAAATTCTGATCAGATAAAATGGACGCATTCAGGTTTCAGTAAAATTTGATTGATATAAACAAACATGTCCACGCCAGTAATATTTGATCGTACAAAGAAACGGATTCAGATTTCAGTAGATTTCAGTAAAATCTAATCGATATAAATAAACACGTCTAGACTCAGTAAAATTTGATTGTACAAAGAAACATGTTCAGACTTCAGTAAAATATACAAACATGTCTAGGCCCAATAAAATCTTATTGCACAAAGAAACGGGGTCAAATTTCAACAAAATCTGATGTATAAATGAACATGTTCAGATTGAGTAAAATTTGATCATATAAATGAACATGTTTAGACTGAGTAAAATCTGATTGTATAAATGAACATGTTATGGTTGTTAAAGTTTGGACAATCAAATGGGCACATTTAGACTCAGTGAAAATGATAGAATACAAAAATAGATTTACAAATGGACAGACTTAGACTTAGTAAAAATCCAGTAGAACGAACAAACAGATTTTGACTCAATAAATTTTGGTAGAACGAATAAATAGATTTTGACTATTTAGAATGAAACAGAACGGATATGCAAAAGGTCATCAAGACAAATATGGCAGAATGAACAAATTTTGACTTTTAGAATGAAATTTAATGAGGCATAATGAACATATTCTAACTATTTAGAACTAAATAGAACGAACATAACTTTGCCTAGTTAAGTTTTTGCAGAACAAGCAGAACGGGCAGAAATAATAGATTATGCCTGGATAAATTTTGACAGAATGAACATGCTATATCATTCTTTTAGATTTTAACTCAATATTTTCACTTACCATTTCAACACAAATTAAGAAAATTGATTACATCTATTTATACATGCACAAGATAATCAAGGCTAGTTAACAATCACCATACTCATATTATGCACATCAAAGTTTCACTTCACAACAAACCAACCAAGTTAATGTTTTAAGGAGATTGAACTACCTTAATGCCTAGAAACTTCACTTACCTCAAACAAATATGAACAAGCAAAGGTCAAGACCATCTTTTGACTCATGAAAACTTAAATCCTAGGAAGAACTTGCTTCTAAAGGTTGAAGATGGCATGATACGTTTGGGTAGACTTTTAGTCTCTTCTTTTCTCTGAAGTTAATAGAATGCCTTTGTTTTAAGGGTACATTAGTTCTTCCTTCTATATATGAAATGCCTAATCTTGAGACAAGAACAAATGTCATGGAGTTTGCATGTAATGGAGATGACTAACCTAAAATGAAATGATGGTTATGGTAAGTCTCTTGATTACAAACCTTCACCCCATATGTGGCCAGAGAAGAAATAAGGGAAGATGACTCATCTTATAGAGAGTCTTCCCATAATCTTAGGTATCAAAATTACTAAGAGACTTTGTCTTGAGAGGACACTTAGGCATGTGTCATGGTGGCAAGGTTCTTGTGACTAAGGGACTGTACATTTTCGAGGAAGACCTCCCAAGATCGCTAAGGTTTCCTGCAAGAGCTTCCGGAATATTCCAAGGGCGGGCGATACGGTAACTGCACTAAGGTCTAGAACTCTCTCGGCATGAATGTCGGTAGTTAGTAGGTTGGGCGGTACAATCTCGTTTGCCGGATGAAATTTCGATCAATGATTGTAATCTGAGGGTCTCAAGTATAAAATGGGTGCCTTCTCTCTCATTTGTATCCATCCAACCATTTACTAATCTAAGATTCTGGCAGAAGGACCTCTAGAGTGCCATAACTTGGCAGAAATGGACACTTAAGTGTCATAACTTACGAAAGGTACACTTAAGTGCCAAAATCGGAGTAAAATGGATCACTTGAGTGCCAATCTGGCCAAATTGCATACGTGGCATTTTTCCGGCGAAGCGAGTGTGAAACGATGTTGTTTTGCACACCGATGTGGCCAAATAATGCAAAAACGACGTCGTTTTGGGCCGACGTGGTAAAAATAAAAATAAAAATTAATTAAATTAAATTTAGTTAAAATAGTAAAAAAATAATTTTAAAATTAAATTTAGTTAAAATATTAAAACATAATGATTTTAAAATTAAAAAAAGAAAAAAAAAAGAAAAAAAAAAGAAAAAGGGGCGGTGGCTCGGCTCTCAGCCATCACCGTCGTCGCCGGGAAGGGTCAGCGACGGACGGGGGAGGGTTGGCCGGGGTCGCTGGGCCCTGGTCAGGGGTCGGCGACCTCGGTTGACCGGCGGTGAGGGCTCGCGAGCCCTCGCCCCAGATCGGGGCGAGGGTTGCAGGGGCCGGCGACCCCGGCTGACCGGCGGCGAGGGCTCGCGAGCCCTCGCCCAAATCTGTGGCGAGTGGCGAGGGGTTGCAGCCCTCGTTGGATCTGGGCGAGGGCTACAACCCTTGCCCCGATCTAGGGTGAGGGCTTGCGAGCCTTCACCGCCGGTCGGTCGGGGTCGCCGGCCCCTGGCCAGGGCCCGGCGACCCAGGTCGATTCTTCCCCCTTCGTCGCCGGCCCTTCCCGGCGATGGTGGGGAGGCGGTCCCCCCCCCCCCCCCTTTTTTTTTAAGTTTTTAAATTATTATTTTTTAATATTTTAACTAAATTTAATTTTAAAATTATTATTTTTTAATATTTTAGCTAAATTTAATTTTAAATTAAATTAAATTATTTTTTATATTAATTTTTTTATCATGTTAGCCCAAAACGACGCCGTTTTTGTATTATTTGGCCACGTCAGCGTGCAAAACGGTGTCGTTTTGCACTTGTTTCGCCGGAAAAATGCCACGTCGGCATTTTGGCCGGACTTTGGCCGGATTGTCACTTAAGTGATCCATTTTTCTTCGAATGTGGCACTTAAATGTACCTTTCGTAAGTTATGGCACTTAAGTGTCCATTTGTGCCAAGTTATGGCACTTGAAAGGTTCTTCTGCCTAAAGCTCTTTTCTCTCTTCCAAAGCTTCTCTATTTAGAAACTTTCTTCCTTTACGATTCGGGTGAGTGAGCGATTGATCCGAGCAAGGCTTGGCTTAGGTGCCCTTGCTTAGGTGCCCCGATGATCCGAGCGATCCCAGAAGAGCCTAAGTGCGGTATCAGAGCAAGAAGGGAGATCTGTTTTGTGACAGCCTGAATTTTCAGAATTTGTTTTCAATTAAATAAATTGGGCCTTTTGTTGACGTGCCTATAGTTCTATTCTCTGAGCTGATCACTCACGAGACAACTGGACTATTTGGGGAAAGAAATTAAGGAATCTAAATGTAATGGACTAGAGAATTCGATCAGGAATTGACTGCTCGATCGTGTTGATCTGCAAGGGTCATTATGGCACCATCAAAAATTGATCAGAGACCGGACATAGGTCGATTCGATAGAGGTATGTGATTAGTGTGTGGGTGATTCCACCTGATTGCAAAATTTCTGTTAAATGGTACTAGACCGATTCTTCTGTCATTTCTGTACCCGGTGCCCGTAATTGAAACCTCGAGATTTTCACGACAATTGAGGGTCGCCAATGTGTCGAAGATGTACATTGTGACTCGAGATAAATCGATCACGTGTCAATTGCACTAAAAATTCCTAAAAATTACTCGGTAAACTAGGTTATGCTAAAACCGTGTTGGATTGAAATTAACTGCGAATTTGAACCCGATTTCAGAAATTGAAAGTTCTGTCGTGTCACGATCTATTTTAGAATGTCGACTCATCCTCCGAAGAATTTTCGGAGATCCTGAGATTTTTACGGAAAATCATTTCGGACGATTCGGAAAATAGCGGAAATTCGGACGGGCCAAATTAAAGGAAATTTGGACTTCCAAGCTGAGCCTTTGAGTGTCAGGGACTTAGAAAATTGTTCGGGATTTTTCTTCAGCGAAATCGGACCTCGATTTGGACAATCGGAGAGGAAATTAAAGCTTATATAGTGAAATTCGAAATTAAGCATAAGGCTGAAAATTGGGACTTCAATTTAGTTTAATTATGAAAAATTCTATTCAAGAAAGAATTGGGGACATGAGGATAAGCTTGGGAGACTTTTTAGGCATCTAATAATGAATTATATATTTTTCTCTTGGACTTTTCTCCTAATTTCCCATCTTCTTCGTGGCCGACCCCTCCTGTTTAAGTTCACTTTCATTTCTTCCCTCACCTTTCTCTCCTTCGTGCGGCCATTCCCCTACCGAAGCCTCTGCAGCTCCTTCTTTGATTTTCGCCCATCGAAGCCAGCCTCTGCAACTTCTGTTTCAATTTCTTTCCCCTCAACCCCACGCACGCCACGTCCCCACCTTTCCTCCTTCTTTTGTTGACCCCTCGAAGTCCACAACTTCAAACCCCTAGCGCCAACAGCTGCTTCTCCATCTCTGCCCGTCTTCTCTATCTTTGCAGCCACGAAGATGTCGCCAGCCCTCTTGCTGCCACGTCTGGGTCAACACCATCGAACCAACTCCTTCCGTTGGCCCTCCAAGTTGCAGCCACCTCCATCGAAGTGCCCCTGCAGCTGCCGCTTCACCCATCAATCCCGCGCTCCTCTCTCCTCTTCGTCCGCGCGTCCACCAACCGCTCGCGAGAAGCCCAGCGAGTCAAGCAGTTCGGCCACAATTTGGCCGAGTTTTGGCCTAGCGAGCTCCCGTCCGTTTGAAGTCCACGAGCCCAACATCTCCATGAATTTCGGGCCCAGCAAAGTCCATCAGCAGCCCAAGTGAACTTCAGCTTCAGCCCATCTTCAGCAAATCCCAAGCCCAGCGAAATCAGCAGCTCGCATTTCCAAGCCCGAGCCAATTGAAGTCCGTGAAGTCAGCCTAACTTCAGCCTAGCCCAATTCAGTAACAAGTCTCAGCTTGGGCTGAGATTTGTTGGGTCGATTTTAGGCCCGGTCCAAGTCTGTTGATGCTGCCGAAAGTTCAGATTTCGGCCGTTGTCGCACCGTCGTCGTGGTGAACCGATTTTCACAATAAACTGGTGAGTTTATGCACTAAACTCTTTTTAGTAGGCTAATAACATTTAAGGGGTGTTTAAATTTATTTAAGTTTAGATTAGTGTAGTTTTAGTTTATTTAATTAATTTAGGTTAGTTAGATTAGTGAATTAGGTGGTTAGAGCTTAAATTTAGTTAGCCCGTTAGGTAGCTTTATAGTTAGAATGGTTAGGATAATTTAATTAGTTCAATAGGTGGTTAGATTAGAATTATTTAGCCTAAGTTAACATTTTTAAATATTTAATGTATTTATTTAATTAATTTTCGAAATTTATTAATTAATAATTATTTTTCCGGAAATTAGGTCGGGATAGCCGGTGACCGGAATTTCGTATTGATTGCAATGGTGTAATTAATTTTTGCAAATGGGTGTTAAATTGCACAAATTGAGTGCTGATTAGAAATTTGAGTGTTTAATTCCATAATTTATGAATTTCCAATATTTATTCGGAAAATCTCGGGTGTCGATTTTAATACCGAAAATGGTTTTATATACTATATAAAATAGTTGGATTTTAAATTGAAAGATATCAATTTTTCTGGGTCGAGTTGACCGTGTAACCACACACAACTATTTTACCATGCATTTCTAATACGAAGAAAAAGTCCAAGTTCACCATTTTAATTGAGGCATTTGAGTGCAATACACGGTGCCCTGGGCCATACTTGAGTGATCGTGCGTTGGCTAAGAGAACCCGTCCTAGGCTGTTAAGCTGAACGGTAACCCCTATATGGGACGCCCTTAGACAACAGGAAGCCGGTCGTAGTAGATTCTGGACTCGTGCTCCTTCAGGAAAGCCGTCTGATGGAGACGTGCCGTGCTTAGTGGAGTGAGACGATACCTGGCAATGCCAGACGACCGCCGAACAGAGAGTAAGTCGTGCTATATGCTGAGATCAAACTAGAAACGCATAATTAATGGAGTGAATGTGTCGGATTATAAAACAAAATTGTGTGGCATGGTATGGGACGTGTCATAACGATTTGGCCATATAATCAGGACCTCTGTATTGGTTTGAGAATTGAGCATGGCGTTCCAGTTGTTGGACCTTATTTGTTGCTCATGTTCTCGTGCTGTTTGTTATATAAATTGTACTGACCTGCAGGGTGGATCTGAGACGAGATAAGTCTCTGTGATTGTATGATTGTGTGGTTAGAACGCTTCTTAGCGTATTTCCTTCCTAATCGGGGTTTAAAGCGTGAACTCGCTGAGATTTATGTCTCACCTTGTCGTGGGCTCAATTTTTAGGACCGTAGAGCTGAGGACTTGGAGCCATGTTGAAGTGATTTGAAGTGTAGGCCAGTTAGGACTGCTTCTTTTTTGGAAAGATAGTCTTTTGTAGTCTTTTGATCACAGACTTTGTACATGACTCAGTATGTTTATAAAAGCATGTTTGTTTGTGAATTTGTTGTCCTGCTTTTCTATCCCAAAATGGTTACTGTTAGGGGATTTATTATTCGCTTTCGCATGTGCAATACGATGAAAAGGGTTGGCGACTAGTCTTAGGAAGTCGCAAATTTTATCGACCAGAGAGGGATGGGTACGTGCTCGAGGATCATGGCGTGACATGTTTCGAGAGATTGAGGAGCACCAGCTGTTCGAGAGAATGTCGAGCCAAGAAGCTGTTATGGATGTAGAGGTCGTCCAAATCAAGGAGACCCGTGGTAGAAGCAAGAGAAGAGAAGCCTCGATGGACGTTGTAGCTACGCTTAATGAGAAGCTCGCGAAGGTAAAGAGTGCCATGATCGAGTTCATGGAAGGACTTGATGATGTGAGGGACCACATCATGGAAATTGAAGTCTCGCTCCATGAAGACTTCACGAACAACATCAACCAAGCTATGACCCCATTGCACGACAAGGACGAAGCCCTTGAAGCGTCAATTGACTTTCTGAGGGATCGAGTCCAAGTAATTGAGGAAGAGAATCCTTGTAGGGACGAGGTCAAAGCCATGAAGGCAGAGATTCAAGAGCTCAAGACCGAGCTTGCCCTATGCAAGATGAGCATCGCAAATGGGATGATGCCCATGCAAGCGGTGCCCAAGCTAGAGGTACTGAAGCCCAAAGAATTCAAAGGCAACCAATCCGCCAAGGAGGTGGACAATTCGTATGGAGCATGAAGCAGTACTTTAGTGCTGTCAATATTCAAGATGAAGTGATCAAGGCTAGAACCTCTTCAATGTTCCTCACTAATGCTGTAACGCTTTGGTGGCATAATAGGTGCGACAAGACATAGTGCAGTACTAATCCCATGAACACATGGGACGACTTCGTGAAGGAGTTTCAGGACTACTTCTTCCCCGACTTTGTTAGCAAGAGGCTCGTAGCAAGCTCTATCGCAACTCATCGGGTTTTATACAACAAACGAAACTCGAAATATATGTCGGGAAAATGAGTATTACATAATAACGGTCGGAGTGGACATCGACCTCCACCATCTTCACACCTTCTCTATCTTCCAGGCCCTAATCTAAACCTAATCTAAGAAACATGGATTCCTTGCCTCATCTTATATGACTAAGATAACGCATAGAAATCATTATTATAACGAATGGATATAGACATCAGACATGAACATGAATCCAGCAAATCCAAGTCGCAAACAACAATTATAACTTGGCAACAGCATATTATGAATATACACATCATTCATAGCCAAGAATATAGCATGTTCAGCAAGAACAACAATGAATCCAGTAAACTTGAGCCATGTATGGTAAGAGTAGACATATTAAGCGAGCTCACAATGCAACAGGTGTACAAATTCAACAAATAGCACATGCCGAGATGAAGTTTATGCAAGCTAATAGTGACTATGTACTTGCATATAAAACCCAAGCAATATGCTATGTACTTACACATACAACCCAAGCAAGATGCTATTTTCACTCTAAAGTTTACGGTCTCATCTCACATGCAAAACAACAGAAACGGAGTATAAGCAATATCTTTGAAGAAAAGTAACAAAGGGCCATTATCCTACTAAAAGAAAATGAATTTTATAGCATTTCAATATGTCCTAAAAATTTCTAGAAGAAAATCACAACAGAAAATTGCAACAAAATATCATAGATAAAGGTAAAAAAAAAAGTCAATGTAATTGGAAGGGAACCTATGGGCAATTTGTTCCAAGCGAATCACACAACATCAACAATATCATGGGGAACAACTTTCATGGCAAAAGTTGAGCTATATAGGAATTTATGAAAATTCAAGAATGCACAACACCATGTCGGAAATGCAGCAAAATAGCCAGGTATCATGACACAATATCAACATCTTCATATTCGCAATGACCATTTCAGAAATCAATTAAAACAGAAAATCAGAGTAGAACACCTGTGACACCAGATTAGTGCTCGATCTTTGCAAGAAGTGTTAGGCAGAGCAAATGATGGCCAAATCGCACATATAATATGTCTATGGAAAGCTTGAGAAGTCTATTACAAATCTCTAGATGACATTAAATCCTAATAACATCCTCTACCAGTTCAATCCAGTTAAAACAGAACATCAGTAAGTTAGAACAGCAAATCAATCTAAAACTGCTGCAGAATTGACAGATTTCAAAGGTGTTTTTCAGCGACCAAACGACATCCACTATGGGCGTGCGACATATCAAATTGAAGCTCTAGAAGTGTATTTTTTTTTTTTTTTTTATGTCTAGAAGGGCTCGAGGTCAAAAAACCTCATTTAGCACTTTGTTTCAGCCAAAACAGTAAGTTCATCACAAAGGTACGAAATTGCAGATTAATACAAATCAAGCTCAACCAACCTCAAGTTCATGATCATTGATCGTCAATCCACAGAAAATCATCCAATAACATCATCAATCACCAGACCTAAGCATATTATGTAAATCTAAAGTCGAATCCTAAGCCCGATCGGTTAAGCCATTCTCAACTCATTGGATTCTATTAGATGTCCTATCCATGAACCTAGCAAATTTCAATGTCGAAGTTGGTCTCAGTGACCAGAGAGAAAGAAACAGTCTTAGTTTGTCGCCCAACTCAGGTAAAACTTGCTTAACACCAATAATGAACAGGCTTCAATCAAATATATGCAAACAATGCAAACTGAGCAGCAACACCGGACTCACAATAACTGCCAATTCAGCAGCCAGTAAACAAAAGCAGCTAAAGAAAGATCCACAAACAAAATCGCCCTATCAGAGAATCGTCATTTCAGAATCCAGAGTTCGTTCGGTTCAAATATCAAACCTAGACAAACTTTTCCACTAACGAAACTTCAAGAGAGGATAGATCGAGCGCAAGACAGAGCGATTGAGAGAGAGAGGGAGAGAGAGAGAACCTGATCGAGCCAGAGATAGAGCCGAGAGAAAAACTCTGGCGGTAGATGACGAATGGAGGAGATCGAACCTAACGTTACCACTGCGAAGAATCACCGGAAAAGTAGAACGAGGAAACAATTAGAAGCCGTCACCGTCGCCGTCGCCACTACCGTCGTTACTACTGACGCTGATCGGTTTCGAAAACCGAATCCCCGAGCAAGCTCCTTGCCGAATAGGGGGAAACACTTCCAATCACGCACCAACGGAGGAAAACCCTAGCCTTCGACCAAAGCTCCGAAGAAAATCGGAGAAGCCCCAAGAGAAAGAGAGAAATCCGTTTTTTTCCCAAAGAGCGAGTGTCTCCGAGAGAGAGTCTCTTTTTAGAGAGAGAAAAATGATCCGTCGAATGGCCCCCCCTCCTTCAATTTTGGAGGGAAAATTTGTTATATAGTTTAAATCAAGATCAAATCTTAGCCCTTGGATTAATCCAAAGGCTAGGGTTGGATCTTAAAGTTGTTAAGAACACCTCTAATTGAACACATACCCATTTCAATGGCCACAATGCATTTTTGATGAATGGTGATGATCAATTGTGAACTAATTGGAGTCTTCTCTCTATTTTTTTTTCATAACATGCGGGGTTGATTTACGAATTTCATAAAACCCATAACAAAATTTGGGACTCATTTTTTATTTATTTTATTTTTATAATGATGTATCGACCAAAAATCAGGTGTCAACAGCTGCCCCTCTTTGAGTGGGAGTTCGAAGAGGTTCCACTCAAAGACAAAATTGATACCTGCAATTTTTAGTCGACCCAACTTCGAAAATAGAGGAAAGACAAGAGCAATGATATTTGGTTAGGGACGTACCTGATACTTACCTTTGCTCATGAGGGTATTTGAACTCTTGTTGGGGTTTATTCACTCTGTCTCTGTTTCTCTCTCTCGTGGAATGGAATGAAGACAATGAAATCACTAAATGAAAAAGGAATGGTTTAAGGATAACCACTAACCTAAAGACAAGGTTTAAGGATGACCTGGAACCTGAGAGACAAGGTTTAAGGATGACCCGGAACCTGAGAGACAAGGTTTAAGGATGACTCGGAACCTAAGAGATAAGGTTTAAGGATGACCCGGAACCTAAGACAAGGTTTAAAGATAACCTAGAACCTAGAATTTGGAAGACAAGGTTTAAGGATGACCTGGAACCTGAGAGACAAGGTTTAAGGATCACCTAGAACCTAGAATTTGGAAGACAAGGTTTAAGGATAACTTGGAACCGTGTGGTTTAAGGATGGACTCACGAACCGTGTGGTTTAAGGATTGACCCACGAATCTTATGGTTTAAGGATAGACCCACGAACCTTGTGGTTTAAGGATTGACCCACGAACCTTGTGGTTTAATGATTGACCCACGAACCTTGTGGTTTAAGGATAGACCCACGAACCGTGTGGTTTAAGGATGGACCCACGAACCTTGTGGTTTAAGGATGGACCCACGAACCGTGCGGTTTAAGGATTAACCCACGAACCTTGTGGTTTAAGGATGGACCCACGAACTGTGTGGTTTAGGAAAAGCCATCAACCCTGTGGTTTAAGGATAAACCCACCAACCGTATGGTTTAAGGATAGACCCACGAATCGTATGGTTTAGGAAAGCCACCAACCCCGTGGTTTAAGGATAAACCCACTAACCGTGTGGTTTAAGGATTGGTGGTTTAAGGATAAACCTACTAACCGTGTGGTTTAAAGATAGACCCACAAACCGTGTGGTTTAGGAAAGCCACCAACCCCGTGGTTTAAAGATAAACCCACCAACCGTGTGGTTTAAGGATAGACCCACGAATCTTGTGAAATGATATTGATTGTCAAATCCTTTTAGAGAAGATTTTAACAAAACGAGATCTGATTAACCATCTAAGGGTTAAATCAAATATGCCAAGTGGAAATATCCTAATCAAAAGAGGTCTTTTGCACTAGCTCTCAAAAAGGGCTTTTGTTCCCAACCATTGATATAGGAAAACTATTTAAATCTCACTAGAGAAGTCTCACTCAACCTATGTCTATGGCTTTCTGAAACGTTCACAGTGAATACAATCCATTGATCAAAAGGTCTTTTTAAAGGGACCGTAATGATGGCTTGGTCATGGGCTTACACAAAGGGTATGCACTCTGAGGCCAAGAAATGAATATTCAATCAATATCTTCATCAGGTTTACAAGTCAAGAACCTCGAAGACAAGATAAGATAGGATTGCTTCCACTCCTTCTAGCAGTAGCTTCTATGTGATACTCTCATTTCAACTCGAACCATCCCAATCAGAAGAGACTTTGGATAAGGGTTGTAATGTTGGTTTGGGTGAGGCTTAAAAAGGCTTGAAAAATTTTCAAATATCAATGGGTTAAAAGTGAGTGATTATCTTGGCATCATTACCATTACACAATTTTTCAAAAATTTGACTCTTGAAATTTAACCTATCTCGAGAGTCCTTTTGGTAATTTGTCTTGAGACATGAGAGCTTCGCTCTCTATTCTAATGATACAGCTTGCAATACATGTTTTCTCTTACAAGACATTTCTTTTGTTTTTCAATGAATGATCTTTTGCATGATTATGGATTTCGCTCTTTTTTGCATTCTTGCTTTTTTTTGCATTTTTTTTTGTCATGGGCATTGGCCTTGTTTTTACCAGGCACACTACTTTTTCATACCCCCTAATTTTCATTCTCTTTTGAGTATCTAGGACTCTCGAGTGGTATTTACAAACATTACCAATATTTTCAATTTTGTTGGTAAATCATGTGCCTTGCCCCAGTGTGGGGAGATAATCATCACCTGGGGTTATGAAAGAACTGTATAAGGCTCAAATTGGCTAAGCAAATGATAATTGTGTTTGTGGTAGTGAACGGAATGCTCTTCGTCACTTTGGGATGCTTCGAGTTTCGATAAGAAATCACCTGAAGCTAGCACAAGAAGATTGATGCAAGTGAAAGCAATAAAATCTTTCTTAATCTTTTTGCTCCATGATTTCCAACCAAGACCTCCTATTTTGCCCCAATGTGGGGTTGTTCTTGACAAGGTTATTTTGGAAATGCTCCCTATTTGGCTCAAAGTGGCTTGCAAGGGAGTGTTTGGGATTGAGAAATGAAATGCCTTTATCATCTCAAACCATGTATTCACTGTGAATGAATCCTATGCCCTAAGACATGGTTATTTTCACTAAATTCTCTCAAAGAATGTATGAGAATGTGTTTGGTAAAGGGGTTGCCTCTCATCATTTTAGGCATTACCATTTGGCATATTTAACAATCCTTTTCAGGTTTTCCGAAGCACACTTTGGTTAAATTCAGCTCCCTGAGGAATGAAAATGTAATGAAATTTTGTTTGAAAGGACGTGCTTTCTTGACCTTACTGGGGAAACTTTTGGAAGTAAGGTTAAATAAAATTTGGGGACAGAACATGTTTTGCTCAGCATAGAGGTTCACTTCTAGAGTTCTAGCTGTACTTCCAGAGTTCTAACTGACTCTAAAGTTCTAACTGACTCTTCGGCATTCTAATGGACAAGGTCACTTCTAAGTCCTAAAGAAGATGGGCAATTTTTGAAAATTTCGCATTTTTGAGATGAACCTCTTGTGGACAGGTTGAATCTTCGTCAGAGATCCTGCGAAATGAACAAAAATGCAGATGCAATATGTATGCATGCGATGCATAATGCAAATATCCTAAAGTGGCTCGGATTCAATCCAAAAAATGGCTCAAAGGCCTTTCACTTTATTCATGGAGCGAATCTGAGCCATGGAAATGACTATCGTGATGTGAAATGTCATGCTTGAGATGCCATCGAAAAATGGTTAGTATATATACATATAAATGAATGCAATGCATATGAATGTCATGAAAAATTTGCTTTCGAATTCGAGTTTTCAAAAAAAAAAAAAATCTTATAAAATTCTTATGAACCATCCAATGTCGCGTGAGGTATGGGCTTGAGAGAGCTCGTACTAGGTAATGAGCCATAGGCCCGTCTTTTAGGCAATACCCTTAAACTTATTCCCTATCTCAAGAGGTAGGTTGCAACATCGAGGTAATCCCCCTCGATGATTGTGATCTCATTTTGAGCATGCAATTCTTTCATAGTGTGAGGTCCATGATCGACATGAGGACCAAGACCGTTATGATCCTCAATCCACAATGCTTGGTGGTGATCCCCATAATGAAAGGAGCGATCAACAGCAAGACCATCGCCATGATCTGACACCTCGAAAAAAGTCTGAAGGCCAAGAAGTGCACGACCGAGTCACAACCAAAGCCACCATCCTTGGAGAAGCCGAAGGTAGAGTTGGATTCTCTTACTCCAACTCGCGACATGATGAACCAAGTGCTCTTCCTCGAGGTTGAGTGCTTGCTGCGTGCCATGCCCGAGCCGAAGTTGGAGCGGTATTCTCTACCATTCTAGAGGCTAAGAACCAAGTGAAATTGGAACAAGAGGGCTCGAGCTCGTGCCAAGAAGATCGCTCTCCGAGCCAAGAGTGACGAGGGCATCGCTCGAATGAGTGGGGGAGAATGTCATAGTCGCGAGGTTCCTGTGACTAAGGGACTGTGCATTTTCGAGGAAGACCTCTCGAGATTGCTCGGGTTTCTCGCAAAAGCTTTTGGAATGTTCCAAGGGCGGGCGATATGGTAATTGCGCCGAGGTCTAGAATTCTCTCGGCATGAATGTCAGTAGTTGGTAGGTTGGGCGGTATGATATCGTCTGCCGAATGAAATCTTGATTAATAGTTGTAATATGAGGGCCTCATGTATAAAATGGGTGTCCTCCCCCTTATTTGTATCAATCTAATAATTCAGTAATCTAAAGCTCATTTTTCTCTTCTAGAGCTTCTTTCTTTAGAAACTTTCTCCCTCTACGATCCGGATGAGCAAGCGAGCGAGCGAGCAATCCAAGCAAGGCTTGACTTAAGCACCCTAACGATCCAAATGATCCCAAAAGAACTTAAGTCGCTGCACGATCACGATCCCAAACCATTGGCCCGTGATACATGCATGAGACATTGCAAGAATATGTGGGCATTATGTGGCCTCTCATGCAAATCTCTTTCAAGAGATCTCACGCAAACTTCTCACAAGAGACATGTGGTCTCTCATGCAAAGGATTTTAAGAGATAAGTGGCATATGGAATAATGCCATTTGAGGAGAATTCATTCTCCATTAGCCATGTATATGAGTAAACCTCTATACATTTTACACAAAGTAAATATGATTATTATAACCGAATAACCCATGACATCATTTGTATAAATAAATAATAATTAGTACTTATCATCTAAAGTTTAAATAATGTAAAATAATCGATGACATCTGAATTCACCAAAATTATGGTTAAACCATACTGAACATTTAAGAAAATCTCG
Organism: Eucalyptus guilfoylei; assembly: GCA_016097605.1. Classification (NCBI taxonomy): domain Eukaryota; kingdom Viridiplantae; phylum Streptophyta; class Magnoliopsida; order Myrtales; family Myrtaceae; genus Eucalyptus; species Eucalyptus guilfoylei. The sequence goes on along the minus strand of CM027868.1, from coordinate 28,391,045 downwards.
AGTTTGAATAATTTGAAACTTGATAATCACAACATATAATTTGAAGGATATTCGTACCCATCAAAAATCAAGATGACAGTACATTAGTTGACACCACTTTAACTATCCACGTATGCATCGACATTCATTTATTTTCGAACTCGTCGAACCTGAGACGATTACATTCGTCGAAAATTATCCTTTGTGCCTCACACAATTTACAATCCAATTATTAATTCAATGTGTCAACCTAATTCTTAAGATAAATAGTTCTTAGCCTTATAAACAATATATAATTATTAGACACCACAAATTCTCAAAGTCTAAATGTTGTTATGAAAAATTCGGATGTCACACTTTTGCCTTATTTCTTTTCTAGAACCAGACCATGCAAATGATGTGTCAAGTGGTTGCACGTGAACTCAAGCAAATGCACCTCACAGATTCTCATCCTCGGGACTACCTTATTTTTTACTGCTTCGGCAAAAGGGAAGACATTTCTGGTCAACCTTCTCCAACTAATGGGGTAATGCTTTTTACAGTACGTTTTTACTTGTTTTAAGGGCTTTGAAAGTTGAATTTTGACTACTTGCCAATGATCTATTTCACTAATCATCGAGTTTGCAAGCTCAAGACCCTATTCAGCAGTGCATGAATGCATAGCATGGTTCATAGGGTGGTAAATGGTAAGCGAGCCAAGTCGGGTCGAATTCGATATTGCACCCGAGCTCGAATCGACTTGCATACTATGGGCTCAAAACTCGGCCCAAGCTCAATTGAGTATAAAAATATTTGGCCTCACTTTTGACTTGATCTTGACTCGATTATAAAAAAGTTATGTATGAACACGAGCTCGAGTTTAGTAAGCTCAAACTTATCTTACTTAGTTTTAACGACTTTTGTGTCTTTTTTTGTAACTAAAAAATACATTTGAAAAGAACAAAAGAAGGTTGACGAGACTCGGGACTGCGTTGGGCTGAGTATAGATGAGTTCGAACTTGGCTTGATGAGAAACTTAATTAGCTCCAGCTCAATTATAAATAAGGTGAGTCCATCTCAAGTAATCATCGAGAGGAGCCTGAGTCAAATTGACACATTGTCAGTTAGCTTTTCTCATCATATAATTTGATGAACCTTGGATCTGATGTTTTCTAACATGTTATGGCAGGCAGGTCTCAGAAGCGTACAAGTCCCAGCCATTTAAGATAAATGTTCATGCTAGAGGAATGGTTGTGGATGATGAGTACGACTTATTGGAATCAGCAAATATAAACCAAAGATCATCGGCCGGTACCAAAGGTGCTGAGATTGCCATGGGTGCATATCAGCTGCATCGCACTTGGGCATTAAAGAAGAGGCATCCACGTGGTCAGCTTGTCGTCTTGTGGCTTCTTTGCGTAATCCTAATTTCTGATTTGAGGATGTCTGCGCCAGCTTTTTCAAGCAAGTATGCAATGAATCTTTGGAATACAAATCAGTTCACATTTGTTGAACTGGTTGTAACAAAGCCGAGAACACCAATTTCAAGTCAGATTTATAAGGAAGTCATTAGAATTCATGACTTTTTTCTGGACAACCCAATATGGAGAAAATAATTCAAAACGGTTTATACTCTGGTATTTGTTTTGTCATGGTGAATGCAGTCACATCTAAAATAGGTTGCCGTGACTGGTGAATGGAGTAATGGGCTCTCAGAGATATATGGCATCGAGATACATATTTTGGGTATGATTGTTGTGTGTTTGCATTTTTGCCCATCTGTGCAGGTATATGGAAACAGAATGTCCCTGTGGGCAGAACATCTTGGGGAAGTGGAAGAATGTTTTGATGAGCGTGGCAGTTTAGAATGTGTGAAGAAAGTGAATGATGTTAAATTAATGTCTCGAGTTTGAATTCGGATAACGATTTGTTAAACCGAATTTGTCAATAAAGTTTTTCCCAAGCGGATTATAAATCGGATGAAGAAGAAAGAAATAATTTCCTTCTTGAATTTCCTTTTTCGGATGTGCAAAACAAGACTTTGGGCACACTTTATATATATTAAAGGAAAAAGGAAGAAAAAAAAGGAGGGATTCTTCAGCTTACCTGCAGCGTCCTAGACGTCACCGAAGAGGGAATCAGGCCGTGGGGCCCAAAGTCAAACTTTTGACCTATGGGCACACACGTATAAAACAGCTCTAAAAAAAGAAGAAAGAAAAAGCTGCCGAAGCCCTACGTAAAAAGAAAGCCACGAGAAGCCGCACGTCCACACCGAGAGAGGAGCCGCACGAAAGAAAGAAAAGATGCTGGTGATCTCTTTATTTTTTTATTTTTTTTTTTTTTTTTTTGTGGCGTACGACTTGAACGCGTGGTAATTTTGTGCTATGAGTTTATGTCTAAGCGAGTTGTTTATTTATAAACACTTTGGGTTTGGGGTTAAATCTATGTGTGGGAAACACTCGAGCGTGTGAGCGATTGTAAACTTTGATTCTTCGATTATATTGGATTAATTGCTGCTGGCTCTCCCTGTGGACGTAGGTACCGATATTCAGACCGAACCTCGTAAATTTCTAGTGTCCTTATTATTTCTCGTTTATTTCTCTGGTTGTTTCGCGTTAACGTAAATTGCAAGATTCTATCGTTTCTGCGTATTATATTCCAACAATTGGTATTAGAGCTTGGGATCAGATTTCTTAATTGTGATTTGGAGCTTTTGTTTGTCTGATTATTATCTAGAAATTCTGTTATTACAATTATGTCTAAGAGGAAATCTGAAATTGAGAAGTTTAACGGGAGTAACAATTTTGTGTTATGGAGCATCAAGATACGGGCGTTATTGACAACCCAAGATTTGGCCAAGGCGCTGGATGGTGAAGATGAGTTGCCAATTATAATGAAAGTCTCAGAGAAGGTAGAGCTAATGGAAAGAGTGAAAAGCACAATCTTGTTAAATTTGGCGGATGAGGTTTTGATAGAGGTTGCTAAAGAGAAGGATGGCGCAACATTATTGGCAAAACTTCAAGCACTCTATGTGAAGAAAGATTTGAACAATCGCTTGTACATGTTGAAGAAGATGTTTCAATTTAGATATACTGAATGTACGTCTATCAGAACCCACCTAAATGAATTTAATAAACTCATGATGGATCTGAAGAACGTCGGTAAGATACTTGATGATGAAGAACATGGCATGATGTTGTTATTCTCTTTACCAGAATCATGGGAGCACTTAACTGATTCACTGTTGTAGGGGTGTATTACAATTACCTCAGAAGAGGTAAAGTCTGCTTTATTCTCTAAGGAGTGGCAGAGAAAGTTGCGAGATGACGGTCTGGAGCAAGGAGTAGTGCAAGCACTAACAATTCGGGGTAGAGAACAATATCGAGGGCCTAGTAGCAGCAGAGGTAAAAGCATATCAAAATCACACCATAGAAAGTCCAAGGGATGCGTGAAGTGCTTTGAGTGTCACGAGGAGAGGCACATCAGGAGAGATTGTCCAAAGTGGAGAAATAAAGTTGATAGGCAGAATGCCACAAGCAGTGTGGTAAACATTGCCGAGGGGAGCAATGGTGATGCATAAGCTGTTTTATATGCGACTACTACTTCGTCAAGAGACGAATAGATACTAGATTCGGGGTGTTCTTATCATATGACGCCTCATAAGAACTGGTTTACCACTTACCAGATTGCAGATGGTGGTAGAGTTCTTTTGGGGAATAATGCAATCTGTAAGGCTGTGGTAATAGGGATAATTTGGATTCGGATGCACAATGGGGTAGTGCGCACATTGACAGATGTGAGGCATGTACTGGAGCTCAAGAAGAATCTTATTTCTCTAGGGATACTCGATGACATCGGGTGTAGGTATACCGCTGAAGGTGAAGTACTGAAGATCTCTCAAGGTACCATGACAATAATGAATGGGAAGAAAGTGAATACTCTATATCATCTACTAGGAGAGAGCGTGACCGCAACTGCTGTAGTTTCATCAGGTGAGTCAAATTCTGACTTGACTCAATTATGGCATATGCATTTAGGGCACATGAGCGAGGCATGTATGACGATGTTGAGTGAAATGGGGTTATTGAAGGGTCAAAAGACAGAAAAGCTGGACTTATGTGAGCACTGCATCTTTGGGAAGCAACACCGAATTAAGTTTACTACAGCTATTCATTTGACCAAACGACCAGTTGAATATATTCATTCAGACGTCTAGGGCGAAGATTTCTTTGAAAGGAGGTGCCCAATATATGCTGACATTTATCGATGACCATTCGAGGAAGGTATGTGTATACTTTCTGAAGCACCAATATGAAGTGTTTGATCGGTTCAAGAAATTTAAGGCATTGATTGAGAAGCAGTTAGATAAACAAATCAAGTGCCTGAGAACCGATAATGGTATGGAGTTCTATGGTAAAGATTTTACCGAGTTCTGCGAGAAAGAAGGTATTGTGAGACATTGCACAATACTTGGGATACCATAGGAGAATGGCGTAACAGAACGGAAAAACAGAACTTTGCTTGAGCGAGCTTGATGCATGCTTTCGCATGCAGGACTTGGCAAGGAATTTTGGGCTGAAGCAATAAACATGGCACGTTACCTGGTTAATTGATCTCTATCATCTGTTATCGAGTGGAAGACTCCTAAGGAAGTATGGTCGGGGAAACCTGTTGATCATTCCGGATTACGTATATTTGGATGTCCTGCGTATGCTCATGTGAGTGATGGTAAGCTTGAGCCGAGGGCGAAGAAGTGCATATTTATGGGTTATGCACATGGGGTGAAAGGCTACCGGCTGTGGTACACTGATCCCAGATCACCTGGTTTTCTAATCAGTAGAGATGTGATCTTCGACGAGACTGCAATACTTCAACAGAGGAGTTCTGAGACACAACTAGCAGAGAAGACAGATCATGGTGTCATTAGTGAGGTGGAGCTTCAGGTGGAGACTCCGGAGACCTCGAAGGTAACAGAAGTTGAGACTGCAGATGAAGCAGCAGTTCCTGAAGTTGGTGATAGTGGACAATCAGCACAACCGCAACACACTATAGCCGCAGATAGACAGAGAAGGCAAATTAAATCACTGGTACATTATGGTTATATAGATGTTGCTTATGCATTGACTGTAGGTGATGAGGTGGAGACAGATGAGCCTTCGTCTTACTCTGAGGCGATGGCTAGTTCGAAGTCGTCGCAATGGCTAGGGGCTATGATTGAAGAGATGGAATTACTCTATCGAAATCAGACATGAGAGTTGGTCAAAGTACCCAAGAGCCAAAAGATTATAGGAAGTAAATGAGTCTTTAAACGGAAAGAGGGCATTCCCGGTGTCAAGGCAGCGAGGTATAAGGCGAGACTTGTGGCGAAGGGGTATACACAGCGTGAGGGCATTGACTACAATGATGTGTTCTCTCATGTGGTAAGACATACTTCTATTCGTATTTTACTTACCGTAGTTGCTTCGTAGGATCTCGAGTTACAGCAGCTAGATGTAAAAACTACGTTTCTTCATGATGAGTTGGAGGAGCAGATTTACATGAGGCAACCAGAGGGATTTGCTATTCCGAGTAAGGAAGATCATGTTTGCTTGTTAAAGAAATCTTTGTATGGGATGAAATAGTCTCCTAGACAGTGGTATAAACGTTTTGATGCTTTCATGGCTAGTCAAGACTATTCGAAAAGTCAGATGGATAGCTGCGTTTACTCTTATATGTTGATGATATGTTGACAGCAGCTAAGAATATGTTTGATATTGATGTGCTGAAGATGCAATTAAATGCTGAATTTGAGATGAAAGATTTAGGTGCTGCAAAGGAAATATTGGGTATTGAGATTTTGCGTGATAGGATTGCAAGAGTTTTACGTCTATCTCAGAAGAAATATATTGAGAAGATTATGGCACGTTTTAATATGTAGTCAGCAAAATCTTTAAGTACACATTTAGCGAAGCACTTTAAACTTTCAGATAAATTATCACCGTATACTAAGGAGGAGGAGGAGGAGCATATGTCTCGTGTTCCTTATTCTAGTATCGTGGGTAGTATTATGTATGCTATGGTGTGCACTAGGTTTGATATTTCACAAACTGTGAGTATGGTTAGTCGCTATATGAAGCGTCCTGGTAAAACTCATTGGGAAGCTGTGAAGTGGATCCTTAGATATTTGAGGGGGATAACAGACGTGGGTATAGTGTACCGGAAGGATAGAAATGGTAGTGAGACCACTGGTTTTGTGGATTCGGATCACGTCGGTGACTTGGATGATCGCAGGTCTTTAGCAGAGTACGTATTTACGCTAGCGGGTGGTGCAGTTAGTTGGAAAGCGTCCTTAAAAGATCACATTGCCTTGTTTTCGACTGAGGCAGAGTACATGGTGCTAACCTTTGCAGCGAAGGAGGCGATATGATTACAAAGTTTGCTTTCGAACTTTAGGTTAGAACAGAAAAGTGTGGATATATACTGTGATAACCAAGGTGCAATATAATCCAGTTTATCACGAGTAAACGAAGCATATTAACATTAGGTACCATTTCATCCGAGATGTCTTAGCTAATGGTAATGTTATTGTAAAAAAGATTGCTGTAGCAGATATCCCGACAGACATGATGACTAAGTCTGTTCCTTTGGCGAAGCTCAAGCTTTGCTTGAGTTTTATTGGCGTCTGTGGAGAGTAAGCGCCCATCGGAGCGTTAGGAGAGTAACATGGATGATGAGCATTATAACTTAGCTTCAAACATTAACCCAAGGTGGAGAATTATTAAATTAATATATCGAGTTTGAATTCGGATAATGATTTGTTAAATCGAATTTGTCAATAAAGTTTTTCCCAAGCGGATTATAAATCGGATGAAGAAGAAAGAAACAATTTCCTTCTTGGATTTCCTCTTTCGGATGTGCAAAACAAGACTTTGGGCACACTTTATATATATTAAAGGAAAAATGAAGAAAAAAAAAGGAGGGGTTCTTCAGATTACCTGCAGCGACCTAGACGTCACCAAAGAGGGAATCAGGCCGTGGGGCCTAGAGTCAAACTTTTGACCTCTAGGCACACATGTATAAAACAGCTCTAAAAAAAGAAGAAAAAAAAGCTGTCAAAGCCCTACGTAAAAAGAAAGCCGCGAGAAGCCGCACGTCCACGCCGTGAGAGGAGCTGCACGAAAGAAAGAAAAGATGCTAGTGATCTTTTTTTTTTTTTTTTTTTTTGTGGCGTATGACTTGAACACGTGGTAATTTTATGCCGTGAGTTTATGTCCAAGTGAATTATTTATTTATAAACACTTTAGGTTTGAGGTTAAATTTAGGTGTGGGAAACACTCGAGCGTGTGGGCAATTGTAAACTCTGATTCTCCAATTATAGTGGATTAATTGCTGCTGGCTCTCTCCATGGACGTAGGTACTAATATTCGGACCGAACCACGTTAATTTCTAGTATCCTTATTATTTATCGTTTATTTCTATGGTGATTTCGCGTTGATGTAAATTGCAAGATGTTGTCGTTTTCATATGTTATATTCTTACAAATAAGATAACTGAAAAAAACTGGAACAACATGGCTAAAGGTTCATTATAGGGCCACCGTCTCCGATATCCCATACAGGTGGACCAAGATGGGAATGTTGGGCCATCGCAAGGATCTGAGGAGTTCTCTGATGTTGGCGGTAAAGTTGTCGGTTCTCATTCCACCACAATCCCCGATGTTCTGACAACTTAAGTTCTGTTCGACTCCATGTCCATCCAGTCCTAGGGGCTGCAAAGATGTTTCCAGGGCTGTCGCGTCATTCTCTCTGTGTATAAGTTGTATGATTTCTGTCTAATTGTTTCTGGGTGGTGCGGCAGTTCAGATTATTCTTTCTTTATTTTGTTTTTACCGCAACTTTTTGAATCTTTCCCGTACACCTGCACAATGAGGATCCTCGGCGGTGATCGCATCTATGGTGTGAATATCTTATTTGAACAGCCTGGTATCTCTTGACTTTGGTTTGAAGGTTTCTGTTATTACAATCTGGGTGCATCTATGCTTGTGTTTTTAGAGGATATTGATGTCACGTGGAAATCGGTGTACAAATGTAGTTGAAAACTACTTCGCTTTTTATGAAGTATTTGATGCCTACAGTTTGAAATGAGTAAATCTCATAGATACAAGAATCATTTTATGAGATCATTCTTGGCACATATTCATTCATTCTAACCCCCCAAATATTTATCTGGGGTGACTTTTGCCAAATTTTATGGCATTCAAAATTTACTTTTACTTCACAGGAAATACTTGGAATCTTGTAAAATACACATATATTTGTGCACTAAAAGTTCTAAAATTTATCACAAAAATATGATTGAGTTCTACAAAGGGCAATTAAGTACTTATGATTTTATCAATATCCCCAATTTGCCATTACAACTAAAATGTACACCTAGACTTATAATCTTGTGTATGCTTATCTTTCCTGTTTCGTTTCGTGCATGGCACGAATCGCATGCACATCCAATAACAATTATATAACCATGTATATCAACATTAATCTCCCGATACTTTCCATATTGTAAAGTGGGCTTTTGAACAATTCTATGCGTCTTAACATCTCTATTCTCTACCCTACATATTGCAGATTATCATCAATGCAAATTGCGAGGCATTAATTCCAACGTGGTAATCTAGATTTACTAATCAAATTAAGTACTAAATTCTATATATTTGCTAATTGATCCATGTGAAAATCTAACACTATATTAAATTATCAAAACAATCCACTTTTCAAAATGGTTTTGCAATTAAGTGCAAATTTTGACTAGTTAGATAAAATGTTAATTAATTATGTAATAAACCAAGAACCTACCACCATAAGTGTAAACAGCTCCCATAGTTTTCAGTTACAATATGAGACCTTAACTTATTAAAATTACGAAATTGCCCCTATTCTACAATTCTTACATTGTTTACCAAATTTCATTTCCTTTAATTAATCTAACTTAATCACTAATCAATAATTTTGACCAATGAAGTTCGCTGTTAGTAGAAGAATTTATATGCCGTGAATATATATTTCTTTTCTTTATTGTACGACACAAAATGACTGTTGCATATGTTTACATTCATAGTTTCATCTTTCTAATACCTCTACTCGTCAAAATCATTCAAAATCCTCTTGAAATCATTCAACCATGTTTTTATTTATGAAATATATCTATTATCTATACAACAACTCATAGCATCTTCTAATGGCATCATAAACACAATAGATCTTTCATGCAATATCAATAACAATTTCAAGATAAAAGCACCGGTAGGCATCAATGGCCATCATTCTCACCTTAAATCCACATGGCATCACCCATGATACAAAATCATATAAATTCATCTATACATAATTTTGCGTCTTATTAGCTCATCAGGTAATCATTAACTTCTTTTAACAACATGAATGGATAATATTATTTATACTTTAAGCTAAAACCAAATAAGGATCAAGATTACTAAGAGAATCAACTTAGTTTAGCCCCTAGAGATTCAGTTGCCTTGGATGGAAAGTTTGAGTGATGCAATCTCAAATTAACACTAGTTAAGCAAATCAAACACCTAATTCAACACTCGTCTACAAATCAATAATGTTGGTACTCATGTGACTACCTACAATTGTCGACAAAAAAAAATTTCCATGAAAGATATTTTGGTGCCGAAGAAATTCCCGCGAAACAAACTCAATGAATTTTCACTTTTGATAATCATCCTATATGCCTATCTAGCCATTTGGTCATGCCTAAAAAATACTATGCGGACACGTTTTTTACTATCAATCTGCGATAACAAACTCATGCGCTAATTTTTATTCACTTATCCATATTAAAATTAGTATAGTAAAATTACTTCACCAATTGATTTATCTCAATTAGGACATATAATTAGATACTATGAAAACCAATAAGTTCTACGTTCATGAACCTTCAAAGCATTTTCATCGATTCTCACTCGTGTCACCCTTTTTGACCCTTTAAAAGATTTAATAGTCCTTAACAAAGTCACATACTTAAATATCACAGCTTCAAAAGCTAATTTTTAAAAATTTTCCTAACTTAACAAATTCATCGACAGGTTCGTAATTAATCAAAGCTATCGAACAATTCATTAAGACCATGAATCATCTTAATATCCTAAATAACATTAGGAAGCGGGGAAGCTTCAAGATGTCATGCTACGGCTATGATGCGGTGGAGCAATCACATGTCAACTGGTTCACCGTGAGTCCGTGCACCTCCTCTTCCCTTCATGGGTCGGTCCGATTGTGTAGAGGGAGGAGATGGCATCGGCCTAAGTGATCGTGTGACCAGCTCCACGATCTCTAAGCCTAGACAAGACATGAGGTCCTCGCGACCCGACTTAGAGGCCCCGTCCCGAGAATCCGTATCAGAAAAATTTGTACAATTATTTCATCACACTGAAGAATATATTTCATGTGATATATACATTATAATTCAATCCGAAGAGCTATGTCAAGTCACGATGGTGATGATGGGATTTCATTGACTAATCATAATTTTTCACCCATTATGAAATTCATTTGTGAAAAGTTATACCAAACCCTTATTCTTTGTACATATCTCAATTTAAAGTAACCTTTTATCTCATGTGATACTGTCGCAAGAACCTATCATCGGGTTAAAAACTTCTATCGTAATTTTTAGACGCCAAATATTGGATAGTGTCATACGGGATTTTCTTGAGTTCATTAATCAGTTGCCATATGTACACAACCAATTTGCTAGATAATCACATAGAAAATAGAAAGTAAAAACGAGAAAGAGAATTACAGCTCCCATTACTCTCACTTTAAATTTCTCTTTTTCTATCTTTCTCAAATTGCAGCTCCCATTACTCTCTCTCTCTCTCTCTCTCTCTTCACTCCCCTTTCTTCTTCATCCTTCACCAACTATCCCAATGGATAGGGAATATTAATCACATCTCAACACGGCTCCACTCCCACTTTAAATTTCTCTTTTTCTATCTTTCTCAAATTGCAGCTCCCATTACTCTCTCTCTCTCTCTCTCTCTCTCTCTCTCTCTTCACTTCATTTTCTTCTTCATCCTTCACCAACTATCCTAATGGATAGGGAATATGAATCACATCTCAACACGGCTTCGCCGCCTCTTTATTCCATCCCCACTTTATTACTAACTTCAAATTTCTCTTTTTTTTTTTCTTTTTTTTTTTTTTTTATTTTTCTCAAATTGCAGCTCTCATCACTCTCTCTCTTCTCACTTCCTTTTCTTCCCAATCATAGCCGTGACACGTCATCCCGTGTGAGTTATCGTTTGCGTGTTTGGTGAAACTAGTCATAGCTGTAACACATCATTCTCTGCGAGTTGTCGTTTGCGTGTTTAGTGAGACTATGTGGCATCTTGCGAGTTGTCGTTTGCGTGTTTGGTGAGACTATGTGGCATCCTTCTCATTGTCGTTTGTGTGTCACCACTGTGACACGTCATTCTATGCGAGTTGTCGTTTGCATGCTTGGTGTCATTCCATGTGAGTTGTTTGCGTGTTTAGGGAGATTATGTGGCATTATTCTCGTTGTCGGGAGTGCGCAGTAGAAACCCAATACTTTCTTCTCGAAAGAGACTATGTGGCATTATTCTTGTTGTCGGGAGTGCATAGTAGAAGCCAAATACCTTATTCTAGGGAAATCGTTAAGAGGGTGGTCAAGTTTGAGCCAATCGATGTATTCAGTTGGATTCATATCCGATGTACGACTTTTCTAACATAATTCACATGAAACACTGTGATGATTTCTTGAGTTTCCACTATGCATCCCCTGTTTTCTGCACTACAAACTCTGGTAGTCATCGTTTGGAAAACAATGATATCATCAAGTGTCATAACTTATATACAATATTGTGACATCTGTGACATCATCTTTCTCGAGAGAAGAACACGATGAGTTGACAGCGAGAGGAGGGAGAGAGGGAAGCGCGCGAGAGGGAACCAAACAGAAGAAATTTGAAGCATTTACGACGAAGTCAGGTGGGGGCCAATCAGCGTACACGTGACTAATCGATGGAATGGATACGAGGTGCTGGTGCTGGCACCAGGCCACCGTCGCACGCGCACTCTGTCTTGTCTCTTGAAATGTCGGCGACATGCACGGCGCCGCCAATTTCACCGTTGCCCTCATCTCGTGTGCTCCTCCTGAAACGGTGAAACCTGCAAAGTCGCCTTGGCTTTCTCTCTCTGTGCATGATTCCTTGCTCTCTCTTCTTCCTCAAGAAAGGCACTTCTCCGACCGACTCTCCCGGCCATATCATCCACCCCCCGACCATCTCATCCACCATGCCTTTCTCTGTCAACCCATCTGCCCTTCCATCTCCGTCATCTTCCGATCTCTCCCATGGCGGATTTGCTTCCGGTTCATGGCGTCTACCTCCACGGCGACCTCGACCTCCACATCATCTCCGCCTCCAACCTCCCCAACATGGACATGGTCTCCGGCCGCCTCCGCCGGTGCCTCTCCGCCTGCGCCCGGCCTCCCCACTCCCCCGACCCCGCCCCCGCCTCCCCATTCCTGGACCGCAGCGACCACGACGCCCTCTGCCACGGGAAGGTCATCACCTCCGACCCCTACGTCACCGTCCGCGTTCCCCACGCCCCCATCGCCCGCACTCGCATCCTCCACAACATGCAGAACCCCTGGTGGGACCAGCGGTTCCGTATCCCCCTGGCTCACGGCGCCGTCGACTTGGAGTTCCACGTGAAGAACAGCAACCTGTTCTGCGCGCAGCTGATCGGCACTGTTAATATCTCGGCGCAAGAAATCAAATCTGGCGAGGTCATCTCCGGTTCGTTCCCGCTGAGAGGACCCTTAGCGAAGCCAAATTCCCGCCTCCAGCTCAAGCTGAAGTTCACGCCCGTGGAAAAGAGCCCGGTGTACCAGTTTGGCATTGCCGGAGATCCTAACCATCCGGGAGTGAGGCACACTTATTTCCCCTTGAGAAAAGGGTGTGGCGTCAGGCTGTATCAGGACGCTCATGTGGTCGATGGGATGTCGCCTGATATTGAGTTGGAGAGTGATGCTGGAGGCGGCTACAGGCATGAGAAGTGTTGGGAGGATATTTGTCACGCCATATCTGAGGCTCACCATTTGATATACATTGTTGGTTGGTCGGTTTCTTATAATATTAAGCTCATTAGAGAGCATACCCAGACCCGGCCAATGCCGAGAGGCGGGGACTTGACGCTTGGTGAATTGCTCAAGTATAAGTCAGAAGAGGGGGTGCGCGTTTTGTTGTTGATTTGGGATGATAAGACTTCGCGTGACAAGCATTTTATTAACAAGGTGAGAAGTTGTTTGTTTAAGTCGGATGGCGCTTGATCACATGCTTCCATCTGCTTATTTTAGTATATTGAGGTGGCATGAGGCATCGGCGATTACTATGTTGTTGTTGGTCCTGTTGTCCAGAGTATAATAATGGTTAGTATATTTGCTACGAGGACCACTTGTGTAGTGAGGAATTAGGGGATAGTGTCTCTATCTTTGTTCCCGATATTGTCCCTACAAACGAATAAGGGTGCACGGGCGGCATTTCTTGCAGGAAGGGGTGATGCAGACACGTGATGAAGAAACTAGAGATTTTTTCAAGAATTCATCAGTGAACTGCGTGTTCGTGCCGCGTAATGCCAGCAGTAAGCTTGGCTATATTAAACAGCAGGTATGCTTTTCCTTGAATTCTTGCAGTTTCACCACATGGACCTTTTATCAAAATCTAGAGATTAGCACTAGCATTGGACAGCCGGGGTCTCTTTGTCATTTGCCATTGACATAACCTCTTTCACATTTATGAGCTACAGGGCATTGCGATGTTTTGTTCCTCCCTCATGTCTAGGCAATTAGCTGCCTCGCATATTTGTAGTTGGAGATGCGTTTTATTGTAGAAATGTCCTATGAAGTCGCTGAGGTGATTTGGCATTGGAGATGAATGTGCTTTATAAAGTGACTGATGGACTCTTTGGACTCTCATTTGACCCACTCATAGAGCTAATGTCCCTTTTCATACTTTTAAAGTTGAACACTTGTTTATGAAGTTTCCTTGCAATTTTGGGGTACCGTAAAGGTACTCTACTTTCTAAGGAAGATTCTGTGCTATACATAGTCCTTATTCATTAATTTGGAATGATTATCTTAAGGGATAAGCTTTGCTTTGTAATGTGCATTCGTTTTACTTAAACATGGCTGCATAAATCTTGTGAGAATGGACGGACTTTATCCTCTTTCTTGCTTGAGTTCTATGTGGTGTTGTGGTAATTCTGATAACCCAGATAACTGTTACAAGCTTGGACTGTATTATTTTTTTCTCCAGGTTGTTGGATCCATGTTCACACACCATCAAAAATGCGTCCTAGTGGACACCGAGGCATTGGGTGATTACCGAAAAATAACTGCATTTATTGGAGGAATTGATCTCTGTGACGGGCGATATGATACACCTGAGCATCGGCTATTTCGCGATCTTCACACTGTTTATAAGGACGACTTTCACAATCCTACATTTCCTGTGAGTCGTTTGTCTATGCTTTTTGCCTAGCGGCTTTTCTTTTCTATTAAATACTCTTGTGTGAACTGTCTTATAATGTAGGTCAAATTTTAGGCTCTGGAGTGATAGAAGTCTTTTGAGCCCATTCTTTTTCCCAACTCTCCTGCATGAAGAGTGGCGTGATACTTGTACTCAAGAACTGATGTACCATCTCCATAATAGCAGTCTGCCTATTTCTAATTATATTAACTTTGTTTCATATGATGAATTACGATTATAAGTGTTGTGGTAGCATTAAAATTTTAAGAGTTAAATGATAATCAAAATCTGCGAATTTGAGGGGTTTCTTTCCTTGTTTTTCAGAATTTATTGTCGTGGTTGCACATCAGAAGTGGATCGATTGTTACTAAAGCATATAGTGAACTTAACCTTTGACAGCCCTGCCAAAGGCACAAAAGCATATTTAAACTTCTGGATTATGAAAGTGGCCGGAGGCCGCAAGTTCTAGTCTATTTCTCGAATTTGTCATGATACAAGCAAGTTCTTTGTATCATTTCAATCTTAATTTGTTGCATGGACAAGTATAACATGAGCGAGATAGATTCAACTAAATTAAGTTTTTGTACATGTTGAGTCAAGCCATTAAACTTTCTTTAAGCTGAAAAGGTTGTGCTCATATAGAGGTTCTCTACAGAATGCCCATCTATATGCTGCGGGTACACCTAAAGTTGGTGAATTTGATTGATAGAACCTGAAAAAGGGGTGAATGGAACGATATCTTGCTATTTTCTTTCAGTTTTGAGTCTTGTGACCAGTAAGATCTTGGACTTTGGTACCATGCACTGGTACTTGCTGCACAAGTTGGTTTTATCTCTTGATTTTCTTCCAGTGAGTGTCTTTACTTTGTATATGTCAGGCTGGAATGAAAACTCCAAGACAACCGTGGCACGAGTTGCACTGCCGGATTGAAGGGCCTGCTGCTTATGATGTACTGATGAACTTTGAGCAACGTTGGAGGAAAGCATCAAGATGGTTTGTCAAAGGGAAAAAAAATCGGCATGATGATTCCTTATTAAAAATAGGCCGTATCTCTTGGATATTGAGTCCTACATCGACTGAGTCACATGATAGCACATCTCTTTCAAAGGACGACCGTTATGATAGTATTACAGTAGTGCCTGAGGACAACCCAGATCTCTATGTATCCAAAGAAGATGATCACAATAACTGGCATGTTCAGGTTGGAAATGCAAGTTCTGTGTCATTATTGCGTGTACAGGTTGGCTTTTCTTTATTTAGCCGTTTGCTTTTTGTTTGCTTGTGCAGATTTTCCGGTCTATTGATTCTGGATCAGTCAAAGGATTTCCAACAAAAAAGAAAGATGTTGCTGAAAAGCAGGTGTACAGGAGATCTATGTTTCTTTCTTCATTTCTTATCCCTACTTTTCTTCTCCTCTTGCTTTTGTTTAGTTGAACAAATTTTGAGAAAAGGTGAAGAACATATATTAATGGACTTGTGCTGGAGTAGGAATCTCTCTCTAGTTAAAACTTAAACTAGTTTCTACCTTTCTAATTGACTTTGTTTTACTAGAATTTTTTTTTTAATTCATTTCTGCATCCTCTTAATTATTGGTAGTTTTTGGTGCAGAATCTAATAGTTACAAAAGATGCAGTAGTAGACAGAAGCATTCAGACAGCTTACATTCAGGCAATTAGGTCTGCTCAACATTTTGTATATATTGAAAATCAGCATTTTCTGGGATCATCATATGCATGGCCGTCGAATAATGATGCAGGTGAATATCATGACTTTATGTTGCAAGTACACGTTTCCTATCTATATTTGAGATATTCCATTGGTGGAGTAAGTGTGGCTCGTTTAATCACAATCATGTGCTCCTACGCATGTTTGACTTGCAGAGGTGAATCCACCTACCAGAAAAAAAAAATATTGAGTACCGCTCATTTCACTCCAAAGTATTGGTTAAATCTTTTGTTCGTGTTTCAATTGACCATTTTCATCACTTTTTTGAATGTTAAGGAGCTAAGTCATTAACTAGTACTGTTTGCCACATTAATGAAGTCTTAGTAAGCAGTAGACTTCTTATAGTTAGTTTTTTGTCCTCAAGCCACTCTCAGCTATTTGTGGCATGGTCTGAGCAGGAGCTGATAACTCCATTCCTATGGAATTGGCCTTGAAGATTGCTAGCAAAATTAGAGCTAAGCAGAGATTTGCTGTATATATTGTCATACCAATGTGGCCTGAAGGTGATCCCAAGTCAGCTGCAATCCAAGAGATTCTCTTTTGGCAGGTAGGTGCAGACATGAATGCGTTTTTGTAGATGTGCGTAAACTTTGGTGCTTTTGTTTGGTAGGGAAGATGGCGAGAGGCAGTATATAGAGCACGATGGACAAGCACACTCTTTACATGACGATGGGCAGAAATTACTACATACTATAGAGTAGCAAATACTACGTAATTGATTCCATTTAGGTGTCCAGCCAATTAGAGAATATGCTTTCTCACTAATTCCGGATGTCTATGTTTAATGCTGTGCAAAGTATTCTCTAATACCATCTCCCGCTCCTCACACACCACATTAGCCATAAAATACTAAATCTAATAGTTATGTGTTTCTAATTCTTTGGTGACTGCAATCTCACATATCTCATTGTTTTACACTTTTTTTTTTTTTTTGTACTTTTTCCCCAGAACCAGACCATGCAAATGATGTATGAAGTTGTTGCAAGTCAACTGAAGCAAATGGTGCTCGGTGATTCTCATCCTCAGGACTACCTTAATTTTTACTGTCTTGGTAAAAGGGAAGATAATTCTGGTCAACCTTCTCCAGATGATGCGGTAATGCTTTTTACAGTATGTTTTTGACTAGTTTTCGTGTCCTTGAAACATGCCAATGGTCCTTGAAACATGTCTAGGCATTCAGCAGTGCATGAATGCCTAGACAAGGTGGTTCATAGAGTTGTAATCGAGCTGAGTCAAGTCGATACAGTGCAAAGCTTGAGCTCGACTCAACCTGAATCCTCGGGGCTTGAAACTCAGCTCGAGCTTGATCACATATAAAATATTTTGGATTGAGCTTGACTCAATTATAATAGCATTATTTATAAACTTGAGCTTGAGTTTTGGTAAGCTCAAATGGTTTCCTTGCATATTTTTGTATGAAGGTTAAATATGTAGTTTGAATGACTTTTGTGTCCTTTTTTTGTTATTAAAATATATTTTTGAAAAGAATAATAGAAGCTCGATTAGGTTTAGGAGCTTGTCAAACTAAGTATTGGCAAGCTTGAACTCGACTCGACAAGATACTCGAGTAGTTCGAGCTCGAGATCCACTAGAAATAAGGTGAGCCTATCTTCGGTAATCATCATTTGGAGCCTGAGTCAAGATTGATTGACACACGGTCAATCCGCTTTCCTCATCATATAATTTGATGAAGCTTGGATATGATGTTTTCTGACGTGTTATGGCAGGTTTCAGAATCGTACAAGTCCCGGCGATTTATGATAAATGTTCATGCTAAAGGAATGGTAGTGGATGATGAGTACATTTTATTGGGATCAGCAAATATTAACCAAAGATCACTGGCTGGTACCAAAGATACTGAGATTGCCATGGGTGCATATCAGCCCCATCACACTTGGGCACAAAAGAAGAGGCATCCTTATGGTCAGGTTGTTTCTTGTGGCTTCTTTGCATAAGCCTAATTTCTTATTTCAGGATGTTTGCGCTGGCTTTCTCAAGCAAATATTCACTTAATCAGTGGAATACAAATCAGTTTGCACTTGTTGAACTGGTATGACTTTTTTTTTTTTTTTTTTAATTCTCAACGATGTAATTTTACATCCTAACTTTATGAAGATAAGAATTTAAACAATTTTAACTCTGGTATTTTCTTTGACACGGTGAATGTAGTCACATCTAAAGTAGGTCACTGTGACTTGTGAATGGAGTAACAGGCTCTCAGAGATACATGCAATTTGCATTGAGATACATATTTTCGGGTCTGATTGTTGTGACTTTGCACTCCTGCCCATTTGTCTAGGTATATGGATACAGAATCTCCCTGTGGATAGAGCACTTTGGGGGAGCGGAAAAATGCTTTATTGATCCTGGCAATCTAGAATGTGTGAAGAGGGTGAATGAGATCGCTGAAAATAACTGGAACAGCTACAAGGAACAAGGCTCGTTGCAGGGCCACCTTCTCCGGTATCCCATACAGGTGGACCGAGACGGGAGGGTTGGGCCATTGCCAGGATCGGAGGAGTTTCCTGATGTTGGCGGCAAAGTCGCCGGTGCTCATTCGACCACAATCCCTGATGTTCTAACAACTTAGGTTCCGTCCGACTCCATGTCCATGCGGCCCCAGGAGACGCAAAGATTTATCCCAGGCTGTCGCTTCATTCCTGATGTATACGAGCTATATGTTTCCGTCTGATTGCCTTTGTGTGGTGCCGTATTTCAGATTATTCTTTTGCTGTTTCGTTTTTTCCTTTTTCTGCGTCTGTCTGGATGTTTCCCAGACCCCCTGCATAAACGAGGATCCTCGGTGGTGATCTCGGCCGGGGTGTGAATATTGTATCCGAGCAGTTCGGTATCTCCTTCAGCTTTGGTTGATGGTGTCTACAGTTACAAATCTGGGAGCATATGCGCTCTTGTGATTTAGAGGATGAAGATGTAATTTGGAAATTGCTGTACAGAAAGCTATATTGTAGTCGAATCCAGCACAGCTTGGCTTTTAATAAAGTGATTGATGCCTTCCATTTGAAATAAGCAGCTTACATCCAGGCAATTCGATCTGCTTAATAATATGTATATATTGAGAATCAGTATTTTCTGGGATCATCGGATGGATGGCCATCGTATGATGACACAGGTGAATATCATGATCTCTTTTATGTTGCAAGTACGCCTTTCCTTTCTATACTCGAGATATTCAATTGATGGAATTATTGGATATTTCAGCAGTTTTGAAATATTTATTAGAAATTATGATTGTCATGAAAATCATCTTTTTTTAACGGCTTTTTAACGGTCATATCACGGCTTTCTAATGGTTGTATAACGGTCGTCTAACCGCTTTATTACTTTTGATTTATTACTTCATAAACTCTTCATTATTTTATAACGGTCATTTTTTTAACTACTAATTGATTTATGACGATCTCCTAACGACTCTCTCTTTTTTTTGTTTAAATATAAATTAAACTTCAAACCACAATCTTTGAAGATACAATATGTTCTCATATCTTTCATTTTCTTTTTGCTGGGTTATATACAAAAGTTGTTATGTTTCCTTCTAATATTCAATGCGGAGTATAGAGGAAGGTCTGTTGTATCTTGGGAGGATGGCCGTCAGAAGTCTATCAACCGAGTTTCGCACTCCAAAGGGCGGAATTATCCTTAAGAACAGTGCTTACGCTTGCACGCTTTAGACAAACTTATTTATTCTCATTAGCTCTTTCCTACAGGAATAAGCATGCCTCATTTAATCATAATCATGTGCTTTATAAACATATTTGACATATAGAGTGAATCGACCTATTGAAAAAAAAAAAAATTGAGTATGGTTCATTTCACGCGAAAGTATTGGTGAAATCTTGGTGAAATCTTTTGTTTGGTGAAATCTTTTTCTTTATTTTCCATTCTATATTTGAGATATTCCATTGGTGGATTAAGTATGCCTCATTTAATCACAATCATGTGCCTATACGGATATTTGACATATAAAGCGAACACATCTACTGGAAAAAATAAAATAAAATTGAGGATGGCTCATTTCACTCGAAAAGTATTAGTGAAATGTGTCAATTTACCATTTTCACCTCTCTCTCTTTCTTTTCTTTTCTTTTTTTCTTTTTATGTTTAGGAGCTAAGTCTTTAACCAGTACTGTTTACCACATCAATGAATTCTTAGTAAGCAGTAGACTTCTTGTAGTTAGTTCAGTCCACAAGCCTTTTTCAGATGCTTGCAGCATGGTCTGGGGAGGAGCTAATAACCTCATTCCGATGGAGCTGGTCTTGAAGATCACTAGCAAAATTAGAGAACGAAGGTAATCACAAGTCAGCTACAGTTCAAGAGATTCTCTTTTGGCAGGTAGGTTGTTGATGTTGTCTTGAATTCCACGAAGTTTATTTCCTATTTTGGACCTATCTACATGGGATTTCATGGAAAATAGTCCTAATCAATGTAATTGGAATATGCCATGATATTCCTAATTTTGGGAGGATAATCACAAAAGATTTGTTAGTTAGTTTCCTAAACTGATAAGATCTTTAGGTGGAATTCCTTTCCTATTAAGATTAGGGAAGTGGGGATTTGAGGGTCTATTTGTTCAGCATCGTACCTTGTATGTAAATATTCTCTAATAAGAAATCCTCCCCCCCCCCTCCCTTGTGGATATAGGCGGATTTTTTTGCCGAATCATGTAAATCTTTGTGTTCTTAATTATTCTTGTTTTTTCTTTTTCATCTCATCTATTTAAGGTGCTCTTCTTCACAGCAATTGGAGTCAGAGCAATCCAGGTTCTTTATTCATGTACTGTGACTTTTGATTAGATGGTTGTGACTTTTGATTAGATGGCTGGACAGGGTTCGATTGTTCGATTCCATATCAAACGACTCACCGGGAAGAATAATTTTACACTATGGCGAAGAAGGATGAAGGATCTGTTGGCCCTTTCATATGTGGTGGAAATCAAGTCTGCTCCAGAGGTATGGCTCAAACTCGGAAGCATCTATATGATGAAATCCTTCGTTCTTGAAAGAGATATTGTATTCGCTTTAGATGAGTGAAGGAGGTGATTTGTTCGAACACCTCAACTTGTTCAATCAGATGATCAGTGAACTTACAAGCTTGGAGATTAGTGAACTTACATAGTGCTTCTACTATTGGTGTCGTTGCCGTAATCGTTTGATCACTTAAGGAAACCCTAGAGATTGGAGAGGTAACTGCTGTCCTAATTTCAAAACGACACACGAAAATGGGCAAGTAGTTCAAAATCTTTGGGAGAGGACCTCTTTGGGAAGGAAAGAAGTAGTTAAGGAAGAGAAAGATCAACCAATCGAGGATCGAGTTGTAAGGGTTGATCAAAATCCAAGGGAAAGTATCGCGACCTCCCTCTCGGGCACCTTTACGCATGGGCATGTGCGGAGGCTAATGGTTTGCTAGGTATTGTGCTTAACCCATGCTCTCCCAAGTCTACTAATTCACGACTTATGTTCTGAGTTTTTAACTTGTAAGTCAATTTCAAATAGGAATTGCTACTAATTGATTTGAGGTGGATCGATTAGAAACTAAAGTAATATATCAAGAGAAATACTTCACTCTTGTGCAATAAGAGAAGTTAGGATCGATAACTTGATTACACTGTTAATCACTAACACTATTCCAATACATAATCTTGTTTAAATATACCAATCACGAGTTTTAGATTCAATTCCTAATCAAATTAAGGAAATAAAAATCCATACATCACAAAGGCATTATGAAGGAAATAAGTCAATATTTTCTTCCAAGAAGTTAAAACACAAATTATATTTTTGGGGGTTTTCAAGGTTTTCTATGTATTTACGGAGAAAACTAATGATAAACCATATTTTTTGTGAAAAACCATATTTTGTGGTCTTTTTTTCTATTTTTGGAAAATATAAAAAAAATCGGATTTTTCTATTTTTTGGATTTTCTGATGTTGAAAAATATTTTTTAAAAATAAAAACTATTTTTTTATTTTTTATTTTTTTATTACAATACTTTTATATCATAATAATATTATTTAAAAACGACCCGGGTTGGGACTGACCCGGGTCGTCCACACCGGTCCAGATGGGCCTGAAGCAGGGGCCCAGCTCAGAGCTTTCCCTTTTTAAAATAAACCCAAGCCCTTTTTAAACAAAACTGGGCTCACTCTTAATTAAAAGCAAATGCCCGGCCCATGCGCCACCAGCCAGAAACCCTACCCGGTTAAGACCCGCACCCGACCCGGCACGAGGCCGCCTCCTTCTCTGTCTCTCTGCGGCGCCGATGGGGGTAGGTTCTGGGACGTCACCGGGCGGCAGTTCGGCGTCGACGCAGCGGGGCGGCAGTAGCGAGCTCTTCGAAGGGGCCGAGATGTAGCAGGTGGTGGCGGATGGGGGAAGGCTGAGCTCGCTACGGGCTAATCGCAGCGAGTAGCGAAGGAGATGACGGCGGGTTCGACGGCGTGAGGCTCGACTGTGATCAGCGGGCGGTGAAGGGATTGACGAGAGCAAGCCTCGTCGTTGGTGGCTGCATGGCGGTGGCGTCGGGCTAGGGAGCCGAGGTGGAACAGCAGCAGGCGTTGCGGGCCACGACGGGGGATCGCGGCGATGGTCAGAGCGGCAAGCTCGGTTGTCGTCGACTCCGGGGCGGATTACGAACAGCAGCAACTCGAGCTCACGGGGGTAGTGCGGAAAAACTCACTGCCCCGAGATCTCCCTCGGACTTGCTTGCTCTCAGTCCTCCTCCGATCTCCCTCTTCTCCGGCTTGCTCGCTCTCGGGCCTCCCCTGATGTCTCTCGGGGAAAGTCCTCTGAGCTCGCTGCCGTCTCTCTGTGTCCCTTCTTCCTCCTCGACCTCCCCCTCCTTTTATAGGCGAGGAGGCCGGTCGACGGAAGAGCCTCGACTGCCGATTCTTGGCGTGCCGACTGACCTCTCCCCGTCGGCCGAACCGATGTCTTCTCCGTGGAGGCCTGCTCGGCATTGAAGTCGACGTCCCTTTCGTCCGGGTTTCTCGCCGGATTTGATGGCACGTCCTCTCCGTCGCCGGCCTACCTTGGTCTGCCTCAGTAGGGCGTCTTGTGCACGTGGGTTGCAGGAGGAGGAAGGAAGGAGGAAGGAGAAAGGCGCACGGGCCGGGCCGGGGAAAAAAAGCTGGGCCCTGGGCCCGCGTGAGGGGAAAAGAAGAAGAAGGGGCTGGGCTGCCCAGCCCCCGTGGGCCCCTTTTTAAAAAAAATATATATATATATATATATATATATTAATTTATCTGAAGATAGGGTAAAAAAAAGAGAAAATAAAGTAGGAAATAAAACTTAGTAGATGCAAATAATATTAATGCATAGGTGATGTGAAAAATATTTTTGTTAGGGCCCAATTGGTCCTTAGTTTTCTTATGTAAGTTAAACCAAAATACTTAACCAAAATTTAGGTGTCATTAGAAAGTTCAAAGGAAGATGCTCCGTGTGTAATGAGGAAGGGGATATTAAGAGATTCTATCTAAAGAAGAACGAGAGAAGAAAAAAAAAAAAGAGCTCATATGAAGCAAGTGTAGTCAACAACACTGAGACCTATGATGGGGACGTCTTGTCCATATCGTTGGGGAAGGACACGTTAAAAAATTCATACATTTTGGACTTCGGATGCCCTTATCATATGTGTCCTTATTAAGAAGCCTTCAATGAATACAAGGCATATGACGGTGGTTTAGTTCTTATGAGGAATGATATTGTCACGCCTCGATCCTTGGTCACGTGCCCATCCTTCATTTTTTAATCGATTGTTAGCGATATCCCAGGATGTATCGCCGACCCGTTCAATTTTAATAAGCACACGCGGAAGTAATTATAAAATCCCCAAACAATAATTCAACGGGATAGAAAAGTAGGATCACAACTTAACGGAATCAGAACACACCTTTATACATATCATACTAATTCATTTACATCACTAGCCGATATTCACAAGGCCTATCAAAAAGGTTGGTTCTCAAAACTAGTTGTCCTAGGATCAACTAATCAGACTTGATTGCTGAACCTTCAGGGTCCACTGGGTCCGGGCGAGACTGCGGTTCCTCCACTCCACCCTCGGGTAGATCTGCTTGATCCTCCTCCTTAATAGCCTCGATCACCTCGGCCGGAATATCAAAGCTTCTAAGAGGACCTATCCTCAAACCATAGGGTGTGGTATGAAACCATGCTTTATATTGGTCAGGTACTTCCTGGTTTGGGGCTTCTGCTACCCAGACTGAAGTTACCACAAACTCATACGTCTAATCGCTTTTGGGATCAGGAAACACAAGGACCTGCTCGGTCATTCTCATAGGACGACCGTAACGCCCAGGGGGATTTACCATCTCCGAACCTGAAAATAGTTATTCAATAACCAATGAGATTACGTCTTAGCAAGTTCTACCCCCTAAGACCCAATTAGTATACCAATACACCGTCCAGGTTGCCTATGCACTCACGGTTCAGAGAACTTACCTTGGTCTCAGATTCCACCTGTATATTAGCACAGTTTAAATAGACACCCACACAATTTCACACAGATCGAAGCATCGATCAAATTGATCTAGTTGATTACATGCCACCCAAATCATTCCCCACGGAGGAATATCTAGAAGTCAGGCCACGTGCATTCTCCAAAACAACATCCCAAGTCTCCGAGCCACGTGTCTCAAATCTTGGGCCCATGTGTATTCTCTAAGGCTGCCTCTTCGCCAAAGTGGTACATCAAGTCACCAAGCCACGAGCCTTTTTAGATGCCATTCTCGAACAATTGACCAACGTGCATTCTCTAAGGTACTAGTTCACCAAAGTGACGCATCAGATCATTGAGCCACGTGGCCTTTTAGATGCCATTCTAGAACGTCGGGCCCACGTGCATTCTCTAAGGCATTAGTTCGCCAAAGTGACGCATCAGATCATCGAGCCACGTGCCCTTTTTAGATACCAATACTTAATCACCGAGTCACGTATCCTTCTCTAGGTGATTTACTTTCTACCGTGATTCCGCTATGAAACAACACATCTTTCTATAGTTCATCAATCTACTATTGATACCCAATTATTTCACAATCAAATAATCAAATCCACTCAATAGCAGTATATCTTAAAATTCACAATTTAAATCAATTCTATACAAATTGAAGCTCAATTAAATAAACGGACTGCACTACAACGATCAACACGAAATTCCGGTCACCGGCCATCCTGGTTGGATTTCCGGAAAAAAAAAATTTAATTAATTCATTTCGAAAATTAATAATTAATTACTAAAAATCCAATTTATGCTCGTATTGCCTAATTGAAGCCCAATAAGTGTCGGGAAAAATTTTGAGATGCGTTCAATAAATACTATAAGCAGTTCTCTAGCTAAGTACACTAATCACCTAACTAATATACAATGCAATTAACTAATAATCACTAATCTGTTCTAATCTAATCACATAATCTTACTTAATTAACACTAATCAATCCTTAAGTGTCATTAGCAAACTAAGAAAGTATTAGTGAGCAAAACTCACCTGATTAAAGATTTGATCGGATCAAATCGACGAGCACGCGACAAAGCTCGATTTTCTCTAAAGCGGTTCCGACAACTGGGGTCGAGACGGCTCAAAAACGGGCCACGGGGTCTTCAAACCCTTGCTGCAAACTGAAGAAATAGGCTGCTGAGGGGCTTAATCTTGAGCACAGCTCGAGTTGGTTTCGGTCACTGGGAGTGGTGATATGGGCCACGACTAAAACGGCCTTGAGTCGGGTCGATTGAGGTTGAAATTCTGCTGAAACGGGTTGCCTTCTTCCACTCAAACGGACCTCTTGAAGTTGAACTGGTGTAGGCACGGGTTGGGCCGAGCTACTGAAAACGGAAAGGCCGAAGTTGCTGCCGAAGGGGGCCATGACTTCCACGCTAGAGAGAAGTCCCACACGCTGGAGGGCTGACTGACAAGGTGGGGGCGTTCGCGACTTCTGTGGAGGGGCAGATCGAGCACGAAAAGGGACAAACAACCGCACAACCGAAGGAAGCAGCGTCGTTGATCCTGGTGGACCACGCTTCGGCTGATTAAGGAAAGAGACAGTACGTGCAGATGGGGGAAGTGATGCGAGGGAAGTGGACAGCAACCTCACAAAAAGAGAGAAGACTCCTTCGGTCTTGATGAGGGGGACAGCGAACAGGGCAGAAACCGAATGGGACAGGGGAGGACGTTTGTCCATGTCGCCAAGAGAGAGAGGGGGAGATATTTATTTAAGGGATAAGCAAAGACTCGGTCAACATGGGAAATTGAATTCTACAGAGAGAGACCGTCGGTGGGGGCATGAACCGAAAGGGAGAGGGAGAGAAATGTGCGGATGGTGTTCATGCACGGGGAAAAAGAAAAGAGAACGTGCGTGGAAGGGGAGAGAGAGAGAGAGAGAGGGATGAGGGCTACGTCGGCCAAAGGGGTACATGTGTGTGGGGGCGTTGGTCCAAGGAAGAGGAGGATTTAAAACAAAACCAACTTAACAATTGATCAACATCAAAACAGTATGCCCATTGGTCAATCTAAGGCCAAATTATTCACCACTCGCACAATCTGAAGTCTAAAAGATGACCATAATAAGATGATCTTTTAATCCCCTGAATTTTCTTTGAAACCGACCTTTATTTCAATTTTCTCCGAATCCGATTTTCTGAACAAATAAATTCGGTCGAGGTCCAATTTGAAGTCAGAAAAAGCCCAAATAACTTCCATTCACCAATTCATTTACACGAGTATCAAAAGTCTCTTCAAATCAGCCAATCTGAATTTTCGTTCATTTTCCGCATTGTCCGTCCCGGTTCTCCATAAAAATCCTGAGCTCATCGGAATTTCCTCAAAACGTGAGTCGACGTTCTTAGAATGACTCATGACATGACAGGACTTCCAATTTCTGAAATCAAATTCAAATTCGTAGTTATTTTCAATCAAACGCGCTTTTAATGTGACATTGCCTACCGGGTAACTTTTAGGAATTTTTTGGTGCAATTGACCCGTGGTCGATTTTCTTCGAACCACAGTGAACCCATTTGACACATTGGCGACTCTCGGTGGTCGTGAAAATCTCGAGATTTCAAATACGGACACAGGGTACCCAAAACGATAGAAAATCGGTCTGGTGCCGTTCGACGAGAATTTTGCAATCATGTGGAATCACCCACACTTTGATCATCATCTCAGCCAAATCGATTTATCTACGGTCTCTGATTGATTTTTAATTTTGCCACAATGACCCTTGCAGACTAGCACAGTCGAGCAGTCGATTCCTAGTCGAACTCTCGAGTCTGTTGCATTCAAAATCCTTTAATGGCTTCACCAGATAGGTCAGTTATCTCCTGAGTGACCATCTCAGAGAAAAATACTATAGTCACGTTGATGAAAGGCCCTACTTATCTGATTGAAATTAGAACCCGAAAATCAGGATGTCACAACTCTTCCCCTCTTATAAAAATTTCGTCCTCAAAATGTAAACCTTTACCAGTCCTTAAAAAAAAAGGTGGGGGTGTTGTCGTCTCATCGAGTCTCGATTTCCACGCATTTCTTCAGTCTTGTGGTGTTGTCAGACCACTTTGACGAAGGGGACCATCTTGGTACAAATAGTCTACTCTTTCTGAACCAACAACTGTACCGACTTCCCCCGTACGACACTTTGTCGTACACGTCTGATTCTTTAAGATTCAGCACTTGCATCGGGTCAGGCTCACATGTCCTCGACCTAGACACGTAAAAGACATCATGCACTTATCCCTACTTGGCAACAATGCAAGACGATACGTTAGGATCCTGATTCTTTCTCTAGAATCCCTAAGGACCCTACGTAGCTCGGTCCCAGCTTTCCCCTCCTTGCTAAAATGCAAGGTATTCCTCATTGGTGACACCTTCAAAAAGATGCTATCACCAATTTGGAACTCTAAGGGCATTCAAAGCTCAACAATCAACTTTTCTGGCAATTCTGGGCGGTCTTTATTCTGACACTGATCTCGGCAACTGAAATCACTGACTACTACACTGACCCAGGCCTATGATCTTTCTTTCCCTGACTTCATCTCTGCAATCAAAGTTTTGTACTCTCTACCATGCACTGCTTAAGAAAGAACCATCTGAAGGCTTTGTCAAAACTGGGAAACTCTGATCTAGATTTGAAATGAATTTGTCACTAACATTCCATGTAGACAAACTTTCTAACACACATAAGCTTCTGTATGCCTATTCAATTCAAGATCTTTTTGTACTTTACTGAAGCGAGTCAGCTCCATCCATCTATCGACCACAACCTCATAAGGAATCAGTACTCTTCCCGACATCCTTAATAAGCCTGTCTTAACATTCCATCATGTTATACTTCCATTCCCACACAGAACTCTCTTGAGTGCTTGAAAAAGTTTTCCCGACTTACATTACCAAATTCTCACTTACTGATACATCCAACACTTACAACCTATTCGGCGATATCTATCTTCATAGTGGTCTACCAACCGATCTGATGTCGATTCTGACCTACTTCGAATTATCTGATCAAATACTACAACTGCTACAGTGAATTTATGACAAGGTCTTCTCCTCAAGTTCTGTACTGTCTGACACCTATCATCACCCACGATACCTCAACATTCCATCTTCAAACTCTGAAAGTCAACCTTTCTCTTATCGGTATCCTCTTATAGGATTTCTCGAACATCCCAATCTGTCAACTGAAACATCTGCTTTTAACCTGAATATCCGGTTCAATTCTGAGGGTGGCCATAAGATTCAAAAGGTGGCCTACCTCAAATTTGAAAACCGAATCTTGAACTTTCTCAAGTAAGGTCCATACTTTAACCAGCCCATACACAAATGAAGACTCTTGACTCAATTCATCAGAGACTTCTTTCATTCTTCCAAGGTGATACCAGAGTTCACCATTTTAGTCCTCCCAAGGTTCTGATTTACAACACCGTCTCATATTCAACTCCTTCTGAGAGAATAAACACTCGAGACTTTATTAGATGATGACGATATGGAATTTTCCCTCATACCAACTATGTCTCTAAATCTTTAGAGTGAAAATTAATGCTGCGAATTTCCAATTCATGCCCTAGAAATTTTAACTTATGAGGTCTCTATTGGCGAGACACGTATGCAACAATCCTACTATATTGCATTAGCACACAACCCAGTCTTCTGAACGACCCATCACCATAGATCTCGTATTTTCCACGACCAGATGGAATGACCAATACGGGTGCGTTAGTCAGCTTTCATTAAGCTCTTGGAGACTACACTCGCACTTGTCTGTCAACATGAACTTTTCTTCTTTCTTCAAGAGTCAAGTCATTGGCGGTAATGATGCTGAAGCTTCTCCCACAAATCCTCTCTAGTAATCTGTCCAATCCATATGACTTCTGATATCTAATACTGCTGTCGGTCTTGCTTACTGCTAACTGCTTCAATCTTAATCGGGCCCACAGAAGTTCTTTCAACATTCTCAGACGTCTCTCGTGCTCTTTAGCATTCCTCGAACATACTAGAATATCATTGAAAGACACAACCACAAACTGAACTCAATATTCTTTGAACACTTGATTTGCCAAACCAATGACAACATCTGCAGTATTCACCAGACCAAACGATCTTACAATACTCTTGTACAGATTATCTCAAGTATTAAATACTGAATTCAATATGCCATTCTTTTTTTTATCCTCCATTGATGATGCGCTGTTCTCAAGTTGATCTCTGAAAGCATCGACACTTCCGTAATTAGTCATACAATTCATTAATCTTCAACCACGAATACTTGTCCTTTGGCCGTCACCTAATTAAGTTGATGATGGTCGATGTATAATTACAATGAACCATCTTTCTTCACTAACCAAACTAGTGCTCCCCAAGGTGATGCATTGGTATGTATAAATTCCTTATTCAGTAATTCTCGCATTTGCACCATCAGTTCTTTTAACTCAGACAACAACAACTGGTAAGAAGCCTTAATGAGTGGCTTTATCACGAGTGCTAATTCAATCATAAATTCTATCACACTTACTGACGACAGGCCTGACAATCCCTCTGGCAACACTTCCAGAAATTCTTGGACTATTGAGATGTCCCCAATCTTCGATTCTTTACCCTGTCTTATCTATGACCACTGCCAAGCCATCTTGGCAATTTCGGTCTAATACATGGGTTATCTTACGTGACAAGATTAAGGAAGTCAAGAACCCCTCTCGACTCTCAGTAAAATTCGACACTTCTACTTGCTCTTGGAATAAGCTGGGTTACTCCACCATACTAATTGTCACCACAAGATGCTCCAAGAGCTAATTCTTTCCACACTTA
Source organism: Eucalyptus guilfoylei (assembly GCA_016097605.1). Classification (NCBI taxonomy): domain Eukaryota; kingdom Viridiplantae; phylum Streptophyta; class Magnoliopsida; order Myrtales; family Myrtaceae; genus Eucalyptus; species Eucalyptus guilfoylei. The sequence goes on along the minus strand of CM027868.1, from coordinate 28,360,481 downwards.
AAAGTAAAGTTGTACACCAACGGCCAATCAAGTACACTCTAGTCAACGATTCTTTTTCTACAACCTTAACATACAACTGAAATTCAATAATTTCATCCCCAACGCTCTAAGGCACCATTCTGATAAAGTCATCTCACAACATTCTTCCATTAACCAAAGTATGGCCGGTTCCGCTCCTGTTTCTTTCGCCATTTTAGTGGAGTCATACCTGCGGTAACGGCATCTATACTCCCTTGGACTTCCGCTGACAGTCTCTCAGCTGACGGTCGTGCTGGTCACAATCAAAACACATTCTAGCCATACTCAGATGCTAGATTCATCTATGCATTCTTTCATACTTTTGGCACCCATTTGGTGAATCTTCTATCTCCTGTCAGGTGATAGCATGCCCTATTGCTTGTATCGGAGGCCTGTTCCAAAAACTCCATGGTGCGTTCTATGGTTCACTCCTTCCAACCTGTCTCATCGGCCTTCCAGGACAGTCTCTTACCAAGTGACCATGTCGATCACAGTCAGAACAACCACCCGTCCTAAAATGGTACCGGGCCGATTCATGTTGTCTTCGATGACACACAACATTCTGATTCGATGCTGACTTGTTTATCCCGTCTTTCCTAATGGGCGGAATAGAATACACCTTTCCAGTCATAGGCTCCTTTCCAAACTAATTTCCACCTCTACTGAATCTGAATCTCGTCTCGGATGCAACAGCTTGCTCCCAGATCACATTTCCATATTGAACCTTGGTAGGTGTGGCAATAACAGCGACTTGATCCCGAACTTACTTGCTCGACAAGCTCCTTGGGAACACTTGCGCCTGAACATCCCGTTGAACCTAGGATCGCTCGGTGCTACTACACTCTCCGCACCAACTTACGACGGTACTCTTACACTCGCGTTGGTCTAAGCCGGTGCTCTGCCACAACCGCCTCGGGCACCGATCCTTGTCGGTGTTCTTTCCTAAGTCACAGAGGCTACAGTCATCTTACTAGGAGCTCACAGCTCCTAATCACTCATACTATAGGCTCTTATAGACACCTGTTTTCAAATTCTAATACCATATTAGAATCCGAGTGATCCACAAACAAGTTACCAATCAACTATCATAGACATGCACCAGCATGAATTCAAAGGTCTTTCCTACTAACTATTCCATCACTCATCGCACCTTATCACTCCAACTACGACCATGCTCTGATACCACAAAAAGGGGATGTCACGCCCCGATCCTTGGTCACGTGCCCATCCTTCATTTCTTGGTCGATTGCTAGCAATATCCTAGGACGTATCGCCAACCCGTTCAATTTTAATAAGCACACGCAAAAGTAATTATAAAATCCCCAGACAATAATTCAATGGGATAGAAAAGTAGGATCACAACTTAACGGAACCAGAACACACATTTATACATATCATACTAATTCATTTACATCACTAGCCGATATTCATAAGGCCTATAAAAAAGGTTGGTTCTCAAAACTAGTTGTCCCAGGACCAACTAATCAGACTCGATTGCTGAACCTTCAGAGTCCACTGGGTCCGGGCGAGACTGCGGTTCCTCCACTCCGCCCTCGGGTAGATCTGCTTGATCCTCCTCCTTAGCAGCCTCGATCACCTCGGCCGGAATATCAAAGCCTCTAAGAGGACCTATCCTCAAACCATAAGGTGTGGTATGAAACCAGGCTTTATATTGGTTGGGTACTTCCTGGTTTGGGGCTTCTGCTGCGCAGACCGAAGTTACCACAAACTCATACGTCCAATCGCTTTTGGGATCAGGAAACACAAGGACCTGCTCGGTCATTCTCGTAGGATGACCGTAACGCCCAGGGGGATTTGCCATCTCCGAACCTGAAAATGGTTATTCAATAACCAATGAGACTACGTCTCAGCAAGTTCTACCCCCTAAGACCCGATTAGTAAACCAATACACCGTCCAGGTTGCTTATGCACTCACGGTTCAGAGAACTTACCTTGGTCTTAGATTCCACCTGCATATTAGCATAGTTCAAATAGACACCCACACAATTTCACACAGATCGAAGCATCGATCAAATCGATCTAGTTGATTACATGCCACCCAAATCATTCTCCATGGAGGAATATCTAGAAGTCAGGCCACGTGCATTCTCCAGGACGACATCCTAAGTCTCCGAGCCACGTGCCTCAAACCTTGGGCCCACGTGCATTCTCTAAGGCTACCTCTTCGCCAAAGTGGTACATCAAGTCACCGAGCCACGTGCCCTTTTAGATGCCATTCTCGAACACTGGACCCACGTGCATTCTCTAAGGTACTAGTTCACCAAAGTGACGCATCAGATCACCGAGCCACGTGTCCTTTTAGATGTCATTCGAGAACGTCGGGCCCACGTGCATTCTCTAAGGCACTAGTTCGCCAAAGTGACGCATCAGATCACCGAGCCACATGCTCTTTTTAGATGCCAATACTTAATCACCAAGCCACGTATCCTTCTCCAGGTGATTTACTTTCTACCGTGATTCCACTATGAAACAACACATCTCTCTATAGTTCGTCAATCTACTATCAATACCTAATTATTTCACAATCAAATAATCAAATCCACTCAATAGCAATATATTTTAAAATTCACAATTTAAATCAATTCTATACAAATTGAAGCTCAATTAAATAAACGGACTGCACTACGACGATCAGCACGAAATTCCGGTCACCGGCCATCCCGGTTGGATTTCCGGAAAAAAATAAATAATTAATTAATTAATTTCGAAAATTAATAATTAATTACTAAAAATCCAATTTAGGCCCATATTGCCTAATTGGAGCCTAATAAGGGTCGGGAAAAATCCTGAGATGCGTTCAATAAATACTATAAGCAGTTCTCTAGCTAAGTACACTAACCACCTAACTAATATGCAATGCAATTAACTAATAATCACTAATCAGTTCTAATCTAACCACATAATCTTACTTAATTAACACTAATCAACCCTTAAGTGTCATTAGCAAACTAAGAAAGCATTAGTGAGCAAAACTCACCTGATTAAAGATTTGATCGGATCGAATCGACGAGCACGCGACAAAGCTCGATTTTCTCTAAAGCGGTTCCGACAACCGAGGTCAAGACGGCTCAAAAAGGGGCCACGGGGTCTTCAAACCCTTGCTGCAAACTGAAGAAATAGGCTACTGAGGGGCTTAATCTTGAGCATAGCTCGAGTTGGTTTCGGTCACCGGGAGTGGTGATATGGGCCGCAACTGAAACGGCCTTGAGTAGGGCCGATTGAGGTTGAAATTCTGCTGAAACGGGTTGCCTTCTTCCACTCAAATGGACCTCTTGAAATTGAACCGGTGTAGGCGCGGGTTAGGCCAAGCTACTGAAAACGGAAAGGCCGAAGTTGCTGCCGAAGGGGGCCACGACTTCCACGCTGGAGAGAAGTCCCACACGCTGGAGGGCTGACTGACAAGGTGGGGGCATCCGCGACTTCTGTGGAGGGGCAGATCGAGCACGAAAAGGGACAAACAGCCGCACAACCGAAGGAAGCAGCGTCGTCGATCCTGGTGGACCACGCTTCGACTGATTAAGGAAAGAGACAGCACGTGCAGATGGGGGAAGTGATGCGAGGGAAGTGGACAACAACCGCACAAAAGGAGAGAAGACTCCTTCGGACAACGAACAGGGCAGAAACCGAATGGGACAGGGGAGGACGTTTGTCCATGTCGCCAAGAGAGAGAGGGGGAGATATTTATTTAAGGGATAAGCAAAGACTCGGTCAACATGGGAAATTGAATTCTGCAGAGAGAGACCGTCGGTGGGGGCATGAACCGAAAGGGAGAGGGACAGAAATGTGCAGATGGTTTTCACGCATGGGGAAAAAGAAAAGAGAACGTGCGTGGAAGGGGAGAGAGAGAGAGAGAGAGAGAGAGAGAGAGAGAGCGTGGGATGAGGGCTACGTCGGCCAAAGGGGTACATGTGTGTGTGGGCGTTGGTCCAAGGAAGAAGATGATTTAAAACAAAACCAACTTAACAATTGATCAACATCAAAACAGTATGCCCATTGGTCAATCTAAGGCCAAATTATTCACCACTCGCACAATCTAAAGTCTAAAAGATGACCATAATAAGATGATCTTTTAATCCCCTGAATTTTCTTCGAAACCGACCTTTATTTCAATTTTCTCCGAATCCGATTTTGTGAACAAACAAATTCGGTTGAGGTCCAATTTGAAGTCAGAAAAAAGCCCAAATAACTTCCATTCACCGATTCATTTACACCAGATATCAAAAGTCTCTTCAAATCGGCCAATCTGAATTTTCGTTCATTTTCCGCATTGTCCGTCCCGGTTCTCCGTAAAAATCCTGAGCTCATCGGAATTTCCTCAAAAGGTGAGTCGACGTTCTTAGAATGACTCATGACATGACAGGACTTCCAATTTCTGAAATCAAATTCAAATTCGCGGTTATTTTCAATCAAACGCGCTTTTAGTGTGACCTTGCCTACCGGGTAGCTTTTAGGAATTTTTTGGTGCAATTGACCTGTGGTCAATTTTCTTCGAACCATACTGAACCCATTTGACACATTGGCGACTCTCGGTGGTCGTGAAAATCTCGAGGTTTCAAATACGGACACAGGGTACCCAAAACGATAGAAAATCGGTCTGGTGCCGTTTGATGAGAATTTTGCAATCATGTGGAATCACCCACACTTTGATCATCATCTCAGCCAAATCGACCTATCTCCGGTCTCTGATCGATTTTTAATTTTGCCGCAATGACCCTTGCAGACTAGCACGATCGAGCAGTCGAATCCTGATTGAACTCTCAAGTCTGTTGCATTCAAAATCCTTTAATGGCTTCACCAGATAGGTCAATTATCTCCTGAGTGGCCATCTCATAGAAAAACACTATAGTCACGTTGATGAAAGGCCCAACTTATTTGATTGAAATTAGAACCCGAAAATCAGGATGTCACAGATACTTCGTGTAAGATTGTGGGACTTAGAGCCGTGACAATCAGGATGTTTGATGGCATAATCAGAACCGTGGTAGATGTCATAATGTACCAGGTTTATGGAAGAATCTAATTTCATTAGGAGCACTTGAATCCAATGGATGCAAGTACTCAGCTCAAGGTGGAGTCTTAAAGAAGATCAATGGAGCTCTGGTTGTTCTAAAGGGACAGAGGCACGGTAACCTATTTCGACTTATGGGAACCATATTATAAGGTGGAGCATTTGTGTTCATGGATGCTACCAGGGAGATAGATAACACCTATCTATGGCATATTTTCTCAAGCGTATGAAGGAAAGAGGATTGGTGGAGCTTCACAAGAGGAATGCACTCCAATGTATGATGAACACATGCAAATTAGATTTCTGCAAATTTTGTGTGTTTGGAAAACAATGCAGAGTATGGTTTGATGTTGCAACTCATACGAGCAAGGGCATGCTCGAGTATGTATTTTTAGATGTATCAGTCATTCACCAATAAAGTCAAAAGGCGGGAAGGAATACTTCGTGACATTCATTGATGACTTTCTCTTGGAAATTTGGGTCTATTTCATGTGACACAAAAGTGAGGTCTTTGACAAGTTCAAAGAATGGAAAGCTGAAGTTGAGACTTCAACGGGGAAGAAGCTTAAGTGCTTGAAGTCGAACAATGCAGGAGAGTACAAATTGGCATTGCTCATGGATGTTTTGCAAGAATGAAGGGATTAAACGTCTTTTTACAGTTCCGAATATGCTCCAACAGAATGGCGTAGCGGAAAGGATGAACCGGACCTTATTAGAGAGAGCTCAGAGCATGAGGCTGCATGCGGAACTAAGCAAGGAGTTTTGGACAGAAGCTGTTTGCATGGCATGTCATCTTGTAAATCGGTCTCCATCAACTGCAATTAAATGCAAAACTCCCAAATAGGTATGGACTAATAAAACTGTCAATTATTTATAATTTAAGAATATTTGCTTGTCCTACTTTGTAGAGTTCGAATCACTTGAAGTTGGATCCAAAGTCAAAACAGTGCATATTTCTTGGTTACGAGAAAGGAGTGAAAGGCTACAAATTATGGGATCTAAGTGAAAAGAAAGTTTTGACAAGCAAGGATGTTGTGTTCAATGAATCTGCAATGTTGAAGTCAAGCCGCGTGCCACACATGTCTACTGAAGAGAAGAGTGATAACTCTATCATTAAGGTTGAGCTTGAAGCTAGAGAATTTGTAGAGAATGGCGAGTCATCTGATGAGGCTTTAGAAGTTAAAGAAACGGTAGAAGTTTCTCGTACCATTCCAACGAGTTGAGGAAGGCGCACTCTCAAAGCACTGGAGAGGTACAATTTTGAGGACTTGGTTGCTTATGCTCTTACTGTAGGCTCTGACGATCCAGGCTCCTAATATGAAGCTTTGAAAAGTGATCACAAAGAAAAGTGGATGACTATGATGATAAAGGAGATGGAGCCGTTACAAAAGAATGAGACGTGGAAATTTGAGGAGAAGCCTAAGGATAAGAAATTCATCAGCTACAAATGGGTTCTTCGAAGAAAGGAAGCAACAACGAAGAAAGGGCAACATAAATACAAGGCTCGACTTGTTGCTAAGGGCTATGCACATAATGAGGGGATCGATTATGATGAGATATTTTCTCCGATTGTAAAACACATGTCAATTTGTGTTTTACTAGCTATGGTAGCCGTGTGTGACTTGGAGCTCGAGCAGCTAGATGTGAAGATGACATTCCTTCATGGCGACTTATAGGAGAAGATTTACATGGGCTATGCATAGAAAGAGATCACTTTATGGTTTGAAGCAATCTTTGAGGCAATGGAATAAAGTGCTTGATTCTTTTATGTTTCGTATTGACTACACAAGGAGTGTGCATAATTCTTGTGTCTACTATAGAGTTTTTGATGATAAGTCGTTTATTCTGTTGATGTTCTATGTTGATGATATGTTGATTGCTGCAAGAAAAATGAGACATCCTTTCCCTAAAGTCTCAATTAAGCGACGAGTTTGAAATAAAGGATCTTAGTGCTGCAAAAAGGATCATCGGTTTGGAAATCTTTTGAGATAGATGTGCAAGTAAGTTTTGGGTGAATCAGAAGAAGTATGCTGAGAAGGTCTTGGAGCGGTTCAACATGGGGAAGGCTAAGTCGGTTTGTACACCCTTAGCAAATCACTTCAGATTATCCGAGAAACAATGCCATAGTTCACATGAGCAAGTTGTAAATATGTCTCGAGTACCCTATGCTAGTGCAATAGGGAGCCTCATGTATGCTATGGTCTGTAGCAAACCAGATTTGGCTCATGTAGTGAGTCTCATCAATTGATACATGAGTAAGCCGGGTAAGAAGCATTGGGAAGCCGTTAAGCGGATCTCTCCTTATTTGGCTGGAACTACCAAAATGGGTTTGATGTTCAGTTCAAAGGGAGAATCGATCGATTTAGCAAGTTATGTCAATTTGCACTTCACTGGTGATTTGGACAAGCAAAGTTCCATCATGAGATACATCTTCATTCTTGGAGGTGGAGCTATTTTATGGAGGGCAATGCTTTAGTCTACCATAACACTGTCTACAACTAAAGTTGAGTTTGTGGCAGCAACTAAGGCTATGAAGGAGGGAATATGGCTGGCCAGTTTGGTCACAGAGTTGGGTTTAAAGTTGGAACGTGCTATACTATATTTCGATAGCCAAAGTGCAATATGTCTCGTGAAGAATCAACTGTTTTATTCTAGAACGGAACACATTGAAGTTTGGTACCACAAGACTCAAGAATTTATGGAGAATGGTAGCATTGCTCTGATAAAAATCCATACTAAAGATAATCCCGCGGATATGCTCATGAAGACGGTTACTACGGAGAAGTTCAATTCCTATAGGGAGTTGGTTTCTCTCACTCATCATTGAAGTTGATGGAGGCCGCACTGGTCTAAGTGTGGGCGTACTTTTGCAAAAGTACGGTGGAGGGAGATATATATTCATTTTCTTGGTTTGAGTAGAGGCTTATGGTTGTTTCAAGCCAAAGCTGGAGATTTGTTGATGTTGTCTTGAATTCCACAAAGTTTATTTCCTCTTTTGGACCTATCTACATGGGATTTCATAGGAAATAGTCTTAATTCAATGTAATTGGGATATGCCATGATATTCTTAATATTTTAAGGATAATCGCTAAAGATTTATTTGTTAGTTTCCTAAACTGATAAGATTTTTAGGGTGGAATTCCTTTCCTATTAGGATTAAGGAGGTGGGGATTTGAGGATTTATTTATTCAGCATCGTTCCTTGTAGCTAAATACTCTCTAATAAGAGATCATCCCCCCCCCCCGGGGTGAATGTAGGTGGATTTTTTCACCAAATCACGTAAATATATGTGTTCTTGATTATTCTTGTTTTTTCTTTTTCATTTCATCTAGTTAAGGTGCTCTTTTGCACAACATAGGTCAGTCCATGAATATGCTTTTGCAGATTTATGTAGATTTTGGTGCTTTGTTTGATAGGCAATATGGCAAGAGGGAAGATAAAGAGTATGATGGACAAGGACGCTCTTTACATGTCGATGGACATAAATTACTACATAGTACCAAATACTAAGGAACTGATATCATTTAGCTGTCTAGCTAATTAGAGAATATGCTCTCTCACTAGTTCTCGATGTCTATGTTTAAGGCTATGCAAAGTATTCTCCAATACCATCTCCCACTCCTCACACATCACATTAGCCATAAACTAGTAATTTGAATAATATGATAATTCTTTGGAGACTATGATCTTACATAATCTGATTTTTTTTTTACTTTTTGTGACACCCCCAGAACATTACCAGTGACACCTATCCTTTTTATATGATTGTTTTAATAGCATGCAGAAGTTTAAACCCTCGTACAAGAAATCACATGAGTAAACGTATATAATATGTAATACAACTTTAACACATCATTCAAGCAAATATAAGATAAAAAAGTTATGGGAAAGGGTTTGGCCAACTAGCGTCCCTACTTCCATCCCATTCCATAAACAAGCCATCATCTAACTCGAGAATTGATGGTTTCAGGCATCGTCTCATCCTCTCCATCACAATAATCTAGTGACCATCTTACAAACTGAAAAGTAAGAGATGAGCCGAAACCCAGTAAATGAAATCTTTAATTTTAAGTTAGAAAAATTCTCTTACCACTTCAGCTAGTACACGTAAAGAGAATGTATAACAATCGAATAAGTATGATGAGAACATGAGTAGACTTTACCTTTCACATTTTCATATATAACGGTAATCATCATACAATAATGCTTCCATTTAAACTCATGCATATGGTATACCATGTTCCAGTGCAAGGTAATCAATTAAACATCATATGATTCTATACATGCACATGAACATGCATTATATTCATTTAACTTTTTCTCCCGAACTCTTTGAAGGCATCCCAACCACTAGGGCATCTTGCAAACTTCCATCATGGGATATCGTCATACACTACTATATGGGTAACAAAAACACATTATTTTCATGTACAATGCACATGTTAACATTGATCTTTTTTACATCAATAATGAAATAAACAATCATTACAACAATCAACCTCCAATGCATAATCACTTTTCATGCATAGCCTTATCTTGCTATTTTTATAATCACATAGGTAAAAGATGAGGATTATAAGCTTACCTCACCTCCTTTCTGATCATACCTTTTTAATGTGCACATCATAATAGCATGCTTATTTTTCTATTTTGTAAAGATAAGATTTCAGTAAAATTTGACTAATATACCCAGCAAAATCCAATTGTACAAGGAAACGGGTTCATATTTCAATAGAATCTGATGTATAAATGAACATGTTCAAATTGAGCAAAATCTGATCATATAAATGAACATGTCTAGACTAAGTAAAATCTGACCGTACAAATGAACATGTTGTTGTTGTTAAAGTATGGATAATCATACAGATACATTTAGGCTCAGTGAAAATGATAGAATAAAAAAAACGGATTTACAAATGGACAAACTCCGACTTAGTAAACATCCAGTGAATGAATGAACGAACATATTTTGACTCAATAAATTCTGGGAGAACAAATAAACATATTTTGACTATTCATAATGAAACAAGTTAAAACAGAATGGACATGCAAGAGGTCATCAAGATAAATATGGCAAAACGAACAAATTTTGACTATTCAGAATGAAATAAAACAAAGTAGAACGGACATATTCTACTTATTCAAAACAAAATAGAATGAGTATAACTTTGACTAGTTAAGTGCTAGTAGAACAAGCAAAACGAGCAGAAATAATAGATTATGTCTTGGATTAATTTTGCAAGAACGAACATGCAATATGATTCTTCTAGATTTTAACTCAACATTTTCACTTACCATTTTGTCGCGACCTATCCCTCGGGGGGAGGGAATGGGTTTAGGGGTATTGCCTAAAGGACGGGCCTAAGGCCCGTGATTAGGCGCAAGCTCTCCTAAGCCCATACCTCGCGTGACATTGGGATATTCTTTAGGAATTTTTGCACAAAAGGAGTCGTTACTAGCCTATTGGGGTCGGCTAAAAACCAAGTGAGATATGGGAGTGTACCTCACTTCCTACGCAACTAGAGAATCTAGGGTCGGGGACTTGATTACACTAATTGATCCATTAGTGCCCTTTCGGTACTTAATCTTGTTCATTTTATCAAAATGATTTTTGGCAGGCAGTTTGGATTGATTTTATACATATCCACTAACATGTGAGGTGATCATGCGGGTGCGCAATCATTAAAGTAACAATCATAGCTATCAAGATCCTAATTGCAGTAAAATTAACACATGCCACTAAGCAATTGCAAACATAGTTAAACGGGTAAATTAAATATGCAATATAATCAATATACGAGCAATTAAAGGCCTAAATACACTATAAAGGCAATACATGGCCATTCTTAATCAAAACCTACATTTTTTGGATTTTCGAAATTTTTTAATTTTTTTTTTTTTTTAATTTTAATTTTTTTAAATTTTTTAAATTTTAATTTTTTTAAATAATAATTTTTATTTTAAAAAAGAAGGCGAATCGATCGGACCGGGTTCGGTCCGGTTGGGAAGCAGGCCGATCGACCCGCCCGAAAAGGGCCAGGCCCGACCAGCCTGGTTGGACCTACGCTCAATTAGGGTTTGGGCCCAACTAATGGGCCTAACCCCCTTTTTTGCCACATGGGCCTCCATAAGCCTAAAACGGAAAACATCTTAGCCTAAGTTCAAAATTCAGATGGCCCGAATTACCCAAAAACCCTACCCGAAAATTATACCCGACCCAACTCGCGTGGCTCGGATTCTGGAGCCCTCCACTCCGGCGATCCACGACGCCGGGGGTTTGCTGGAGTGTCACCAGGTAGGACTTCGACGACGGCTTCGCCACGAACGGCGGCGTCGTGGCAGACGAGGGCAACAGCAGCCCGGCAAGCGAGGACCTCAACAGGTCATTGGGGACGGCGTCGTTGGCAGCGGAGGCGTCAAGCCCAGTGACTACTACTGCGATAGCAACGGCAGAGATCTAGTGCAGTGACGGCGTCAGGAGGAACGGCATCACAGCCTGAGGCGGCTGGTCTAGGGTTCAGTAGTGGCGACGGCGTCGAGCCCAGCGACTACTGCTGCGACGGCGATGGCGAAGATCTAGTGCAGCAACGACGTTAGGAGGAATGGTGGCACAGCTTGAGGCGGCTGGTTTAGGGTTCAGTAGTGGTGACAGCGTCGAAGGGTGGAACGGCGGTAACCAAACGCGATATGTCGATGTCGTTAGTGGTCGAACGACAGCGGCACGATAGAAATCCGATGTAGCAACAACGTCGAGGGTGGCCGGGACAACACGGCAGCAGGGGTTCGACTCGTTGGGCATTAGCGACGCGACGGAAGTCCGGCACAGCAACCACGAGTCTTCCCCCTCTAGATTCGGCATTAGGTGGCAGCGGCGGCGTCACAGCTTTGGGCTACAGGGGGTGGCGTCGGTTTGAGGCGGTGTCACGGCTTCGGGCTACAAGGGGCGCCATTCGGAGGGCATCGGCGCGGACGGCGTCGAGCAGCATTGCCGCTGCCCTCCTCCCCTCCGTTCCTTCTCCCTCTACTTTCTAGTTGCTGCTCCCTCCCTGAACTCTCTGCTTCTGGGTTCTGCCTTTCCCCTCTTTTTTTTACTCGATTTCTCTTCTCCCTTCCCTCGCTCTCTCCTTTGTTGCCGTTCTCTCCACCCCCTCTTAGGGTTTCACACGCGAAGATGGAGGAGGGAGAAGGCGGCATGGGCAGGGCCAAAGCGAGATCTAGCCCGACCCCTTCCACGTTTTCTTTTTTTTTGTTGTTTTTTTTGTTTTTGTTTTTGTTTTCTTTTTTTGTTTTGTTTGTTTTGTTTGTTTGTTGTTTTTTAAGTGACTAATTCCTAACTTTGTACACGATTAAGTCTTAAATAAAATTATAAAATTTAGGTGTCAACAGCTACCCCTCTTTGAATGGGAGTTCGAAGAGGTTCCATTCAAAGGCAAAAGACACCTAAATTATTTTGGCGATAGAGAGACCACAGGTGCATAGGCACATATTAGGTCGACGGAAAGAATTCATAACTATGAAAGCGCATCTTGTCAATAAGAGGAAGAGAGACTCTGGGCTACAGAAGCACGCCATGTCATAGGAAGAATGACTTCGGGTTACAAAAGCTTTCCGGGCTACAAAGCTCTTCGGGTCATAAGAAGAAGGGAAGACTCCGGGTTACAGAAGCTCACCGGGTCATAAGAAGAGGGAGAAAGACTTCGGGCTAACAAAAGCACACCGGGTCATAAGAAAATGGAGAAAGACTTCGGGCTATGGAAAGCCCATCGGGTCATAAGAAGAGGAAGAAGGACTCCGCGCTACGGAAAGCCCACCGGGTCATAAGAAGAGGGAGAATGACTCCGGGTTACGGAAAGCCCACCAGGTCATAAGAAGAGGGAGGACTCCGGGTCATAAGAAGAGGGAGAAGGACTCCGGGCTACAGAAGCCCACTGGATCATAAGAAGATGACATGGTTTAAGGTTGACCATAAACCTTTGTAGATAACATGGTTTAAGGCTGACCATAAACCTTTGGAGATGATATGGTTTAAGGCTGACCATGAGCCTTTGTAGATGACATGGTTTAAGGTTGACCATGAACTTTTGGAAATAGCATAATTTAAGACTGACCATGAACCTTTAGTTTTTAGGGAAGCACCCGCTAACCCCTTTAAAACCGTATAGCTTCACTAAGGAATTCAGTTAAACTAAACTTGAGTAAATATCATTAGGGGCGTCATCAAGAGACGTATTGGCAATAATGCAGCATTAATTGAACAAGCTAATCAAGCTAAGTTTGATTGCTTTAAAAAAAACATTCGATGTTAATCAGCATCATGTGGCGCAAAACTGTCACCTTGCTCGAGGATATATCATTAATCATCAAATTCTCTGGGAGACAAGTTCTTATCAACATGACTACGACTTGTGAAAATTGCTCGTTAAGCATGCCAAACTAGAGCTTCTTAGTCATAAAGGGTTTCTCACACACTCTCGATAAAATTGCTGCTTGATTCCATCTATTCGCGTGGAAAGTAACTGACTGTCGAGGGTATCTCACATAACCCGCGTCAAAGGCTTTCAGAAACATTCACGATGAACACAATCTGATCGATCAAAAAGGTCTTTTGAAAGGATAGCAATATAGGCTCGATTAGGGCTTACACATAGGGATTATTGCTTTTAGGCTAATAAATGAACATTTGTCGCTATCTTCATTAGGTTTACAAGTCGAGAACCTGGAAGATAAGACGAGATAGAATTACTTCCACTCCTTCAAGCAATAGCTTCTTTATGGCATTCTCATTTTCACTAAAACCATCCCAATCAGAAAAGACTTCGAAAGAGGGTTGTAATGTTGGCTTGAGAGAGGCTTGAAAGGCTTAAAATTTTCAAGAGGGTTTTTAAGAGTCGGTGATCACCATGGCATCGTGACCGGGTCACTTGACCTTTCGAAAGCATTTGGCTTTTGAAACACTGCACATCTCGAAAGTCCCTTGACTAATCATTTTTGCATGAGAGCTTTGCTCTTTTCTCTAATTTCCTTTGCCCTTGCGATGATTTTTTCATGCATGCATTTTAACTTTGATAATTTTTCTTTCACATAAAATGCAGCATTTTGTGTCTTTTTTTTTGTTTTTTTGTTTTTACGAGCATTGGCCTTGCTTTACTAGGCACACTGCTTTTTCATGCCCCCTAGTTTGTCGAACTTTTTGTTCTTTGAACTTTTGTAGCTCTTATGACTTTCGAGATGCTTTTCACATTTTCTCGTGACTATCAATTATATTTGGACTATTCTTATGGTTTGCCCCAATGAAGGGAGATGATTACCACTCGGGGTTCAGAAATAAATAATCATGCCTAAGTTGGTTAAATCAATGGATATCAGTGTTTGGGTAGAGAAGGAAATGCTCTTCTTCACATTAAGATGAGTCAAGCTCTGATGAGAATTCCTCTAAAGCTACCACCAGAAAATGCAAGTGAAAGCAATAGAATCTTTCTCAATATTTCGCTCTACAACACAACTGTAATCTCCTATGCTGCCCCACGTTTTCTTTTTTCTTTTTTCTTTTTTTTTTTGTTGTTTTTGTTTTGTTTGTTTTGTTGTTTGTTTTTTTTTAAGTGACTAATTCCTAATTTTGTACACGATTAAGTCTTAAATAAAATTGTAAAATTTAGGTGTCAACACATTTCCACACAAATCAAGAAAATCGATTACATCCATTTAAACATGCACAAGATAATCAAGGCTAATTAGTAATCAGTATACTCATAACATGCACATCAAAGTCTCACCTCACAACAAACCAACCAAGTTAATGTTTTAAGGAGATTGAACTACCTTAATGCCTAGAAACTTGATGTACCTCACACAAATGTGAACAAGCAAAGGCCGAGACCACCTCTTGACTCACGAAAATTAAGATCCAAGGAAGAATTTACTTGTAAAGGTTGATGATGGCATGATACGTTTGGGTAGACTTTTTTTTTTTTTTTGGTAATCCAGGGAACCCCGTAAGCCGACAGCCGGCGAGTAAACCCTGGAGGAGGGACTGCAAGACGCACCACCACAGTACTCCAGGTAAGAATCCCTAACGAGGCCTTTGGGATTCGAACTTCTCCCCTTCATGAGAGGAAGAGAGCCCAAGCCAGCTGCACCGCTGCGGGTGGTGGTTGAGTAGACTTTTAGTCTCCTCTTTTCTCCAAAGTTAAGAGAATGCTTTTGCTTTAAGGGTACATTAGTCCTTCCTTCTATACGTGGCATGCCTAATCTTGAGACAAGAACAAGTGTCATGGAGTTTGCACGTAATGGAGATGACTAACCTAAAATGAAATGACGGTTATGGTAGGTGTCTTGATTACAAACCTTCACCCCATACGTGGCCAAAGAAGAAATAAGGGAAGATGACTCATCTTAGAGAGTCTTCCCAAAATCTTAGGTGTTAAAATTACTAAGAGACCTTGTCTTGAGAGGACACTTGGGCATGCACGAGACATTACAAGAACATGTGGGCATTATGTGGCCTCTCATGCAAATCTCTTTCAAGAGACCTCATGCAAACTTCTCTCAAGAGACATGTGATCTCTCATTCAAAGGATTTTAAGAGACAAGTGGCTTATGGATAATGCCATCTGAGAACAACTCATTCTCCTTTAGCCATGCATATGAGTAAACCTCTATACATTTTACCCGAAGTAAAGATGATTATCATAACTGAATAACCTGTGACATCATTTGTATAAATAATAATGATTAGTACTAATCATCTAAGGTTTAGACAATATAAAATAATCAATGACATTTGAATTTACCAAAATTATGGTTAAACCATACCGAACACTTGGGAAAATCTCGAGTTAGAATAATTTGATACTCGACAAAAGCGAAGACATTTCTCATCCTCAGGACTACCTTATTTTTTACTGCCTTAGCAAAAGCGAAGACATTTCTGGTCAACCTTCTCCAGCTAATGGGGTAATGCTTTTGCAATGTGTTTTTTACTTGTTTTAAGGTCCTTGAAAGTTGAATTCTGACTACTTGCCAAGGTCTCTTTCACTAACCATTGAGTTTGCAAGCTCAAGACCCTATTCGGCAGTGCATGAATGCATAGCATGGTCATATGGTGGTAAATAGTAATTGAGCCAAGTCTAGTCAAATTTGATATTGCACCTAGCTCAAATTGACTCACATACTCTGGGCTCAAAACTTGGCTCAAGCTCAATTGAGTATAAAAAATTTGGGCTAGCTTTTGACTTGATCTTGACTCGACTATAAAAGAGTTATGTATGAACACGAGCTTGAGTAATAAGCTCAAACTTATCTTGCTTAGTTTTAATGACTTTTTTGCCTTTTTTTGTAACTTAAAAATACACTTGAAAAAGTCATTTGGTTTTCTCGCCATACTGTTCATCGTCTCTCCCAAGAAGGGCGATTTTGCTCCTGTTCACCATGTCTGGTTCTCGCTCGGCTTGGGCGACCCAGCCTTCCTTTTGCTCCAATTTTTGGAGGGTTTCGTCCTCTTGAGACTCTCATTCTTCTCACCAAATGGCTTGGCCTAGTTCTCGCCCTAAGTGGAAATCTCCTCTGCCCTTCTTGCCTTGTTTCGCCCAACTCGACGCCGGTGCCTCCTAGGTGCGAGTCCACTCGAGCTGCCGCGAGTGTTAATCCTGGGCTTTGAGGTGGGTGCAGGGGACCGTAATCTTTCTTCACTTCTTAGCCCTGGTATGGAGTTCCTTCCCTTGGCTGTACTGTAGAGGGCTTTGTAGTTGATTGAGCCCTGCTAGTCTTGATGGCGTCCGCCTCCGCTAAGACCCAACAAGGCACTAGTAAGGGGAAGGGTCCGAACTCCCCTCGGCAAGTTAGGAGC